>JAPWFG010000026.1:0-2792415 GCA_028015205.1 Mytilisepta virgata | reverse complement strand
GTCAATTTATAAGGTCACATTAATGACGTTTCTGATGTTTATAGTGCAAAACAGTATAATTCATCACAAACATTTAGTTAACCAGAAATAAAAAATTTTCTTAGTTATTCAAACTAGCAGTCCATATATTTTTTTAACAATTGTGAAATTACCTATCATATCAAATCAGAAGTGATATTTGTAATACGGGAAGTAGCATAATACCTCCCTTATTTCAGTACATAGAACCATATATATTTGAAATCACTGAAAGTTTAGCTATGCTCTAAAACCAACAATTACATTTTAAACCTCATTTTTTTATCAACAAATCTGCAATTGAGGTGGAAAGACCTTCAATTGTTCTCTGAACAATTGGTTTTTAATTGTGTACTTACTTTTTTGTTTCTTATGATTTTACATGTATTTCTTGGATTGCTCTCTTAAGAACAACTCGGACCTTTTTCATTCACATTTGTGTCCAGGTATAGACGATATACCACAAGCACATGTGTGTTACACATGTTGCATCTCCTCTTTTCCCTCTGCCTATCCATTTTTTCTCTGCAACACCCCATAACCTTCACTCTCATTTTTTTTAATTTTTCATCATTTTATGAAAGAAATAAAGGCAATATCACAATATTATAGCATAACTGAAACAATAAACAATGCTTGAACGGGTACTTTCCAAGTGGAACGTAAAAATAAAGATTAATCATGTTTCTTAAAAGGGTTACGTACACATTTTGCACTTCTGTTTTCCCATTTGAATCATCATTCATATTCTTGCTTCTTTTTAAATGACCTCTAGATGTTTTACTTTTCTTAGAATTATCTCCACGGTAACCGTGGTTTTTCTGATCATTATCTTTTTTTTGTATTGAGTTTCTGTATGGGTACAACATTTTTGTACAAGGGGTCAATTTTCCGTTTACATGTATTTTTGTCAAAATTACAAAATATTGTTTCGTAAAGTAAGTCTAGTTCAAATATTTGAGAACTATTGTTACACATGTCTATAGAGGTAGAATTTGCCCAATGGTGAATTTCATTTACTGAGAATGGAAACCGGTAATGTATCAAGGAGACAACAACCCGACCAAAGAGAATAAAACTTCCCAAGGCTACCAAGGGGACTTCAACGCAGCGAGGCTTCAGCTGGCCACTAAACAATAATGCATACTAGTTCAGCGAAATGGAAGCCTCACTAAACTCCGAAACATACAAATTAACCAAAATTAAAAAAAACATACAAATGAACAAAAATTCAAAAAACATACAAGACTATAAACAAAGGCTAGAGGTTCCTGATTTGGGACAGGCGCAAAAATGCTGCGGGTTTAAACATGTGAGATCTCAACCCCTCCCCCCCCCCCCCCCCCCCCCTATACCTCTAGCCATTGTGGAATAAACAAACACTCTTGATACGCACAAGAAAATTCAGTTCAAAAGAAGTACGAGTCCGATGTTGCCCACAACGTTTTCTTTCATTGACATCTCAACAACAGTATTGTTTACAGACAACTCATCCCTTGACAAAATCAGCTCCATCTGGTTAGTCTCAAATGTAAATTTGGATGAAGTCGTAGCAATCTCCTCTACCAATAAACAAACACATTTGACATTGTGGCTACATGCTGCGATTTGACATGTTTACCATTCAAACATGGCCTTCTTTGTCAAAAATTGCCATATAACCGTCAGGATGAATGAAATTACTGCCTTCCTGAACAATTTCAAGAGCTTTGTCATTTATCAGTTGCTTGACTGAAGGGAGAAGGGAGAGAGTGGACAGGAGAAAGAAGATTGAATCTGATAGTGTTAACGCCAATAAAACATGGTAAAATATTTTTTTTACTCCAAAATAACAGATATGGAGATCTTTTGTCTATCGACTTAAAATCAAAAAAAAATCAATTACAAGAGATAATTTTAGTGTATTTCTGTCGTAAATTTCCAAATTTGGGCCCGTTATTTCGGATCAAAATACCCCATTAAGACTTCAAGAGAGAATGGGGGCGAGAGAAATGGAGATGGGAGAGACAGGCTGAGATGGACGAAAGGTACTCCCTAGCTAGTTGACCACCCTGAGGCATGCCGTTGTGTCTATGACAATATTGAGATCTCGTAGGCGGAATTCACCTACCCTACATATCTGTATGAAAGGTACATTTTCTCTCATTACAGACCGAAGAGATCGGAAATTAGAATGGCAGACAAAAATTCGTTCTTCTAAGGAAATTATGTAAAGATTAAATTTAAACGTAGCGTGTTGCTCCTCAGGTTGAATTCCCCGAATACCCTACATGTCTGTATGAAAAATATAGTTATAAACCTTCAATTGCGTTTTACTTCCAGATTCAGACCCTTGCATAGCATATTTTGATTTTTTTTTTTGGGGGGGGAGGGATGCATGGAATTAAACTTAAACAAATTAAATCAACTGGAATCAAGTTCGAAATTTTCGAAAATTATTGGGCAGTACGTGCCAATATAAACTGAAAAGTGAAAAAATACAGAATCCAAAATTCCAAGATCACTTGCCCCTTCCTTCTAAACAATATTCCTGTTCCTTTAGCTTTTAGCTTGATTAGTATGGTTTCAACAATACGAATGACCTATAGTTCATTGTATTCGTCTGAAAATGTTAACTACGAAAGACACGTAGATTGATTGGAATTCGACAAGGTATGTTATTTATCAAAAACGGATGTATCACTTAGGTTTACACCAAGTTGAATTTTTACACATCTTAGTAACAGTCTATGAATCGAAATGCACTCATAATTATACGGTACGAACCTGTTACAATATTTATGATGTATTTTGATGATAGTGTATGTGTTCTGTACAGAGATTCCTGAGGATTGAGTTATCAGCCGTCTGTATCAACAACAAACTTCACACTTTAATCTCATTTGTATCTCTTGTGTTGTCAAGATAAGTCGAGGATTCCTGAAATATTTTCATACATTCGGTAAGTTCACTAATTCTTTCTTTTGTGTCGGAAAAATAAGTTTTTTACAGAATTTGATGTAAGAATAAGAATAAGAATATTTTATTTCCAATCAAGGGCCCGCTTGGGACAGAAAATTACAGTGATTAAACAGGATAAACATACAATAATGATTTAAATAGATAATTCATACAAATTTAAAATATTGCAATATATACATGTATGAAGTAATTGCAAGTGATCATGGTGATGTATGATTTTATTTATGGCTTCTCATACGTACATGTATTATTATAATATTATTCCACTATATATATTAATTCATAGCTATGTACGTATTTTATTGGTTGAGACTCTTCCACGTGATATTGAACAAAACATCGTGTGTCCTTCAGTTTCGTGTTTCACCATCATATCCATTTAACTCGAGTTAGTGGAATAAATCATTAATTTCCCTTGCATTAATGAGATATGAAGATTTGCTCACCCTCGAAAAGCCCTCGTGAAACATGACTTTCCTCGGGTGAACAATTCTTCATATTTCACTAATGCAAGGGAAATAAATGTATAATGTTCAGAGTTGTAAAATAGAACGTTGGTACGACGGAGTGGGAGATAGTGGGAGGGGTGAGAGGGTACTCGATTTGAAAGTTTTCCTGTACGTAGGCTCGTACTACTTTTGGGGGTTAGTACATATATAGATATAGCACCTGAGTGTGTTAACAAAAATTATCGCTTGATTTAAAAAAAAATGTTTTAATGCAACCGATAGGAAATCGTGTAAACAATGTAAACAATGCAGAAAGGAAAGAATCGCTTATATTTATTGAAAAGGGTGGTGAAAATGTGTATGATTATATTAGAAAATCAAACAGATTCCTGTTCGTCTAATTAACATCTGATTCCACATTCATCTCTCTCTTTCTCTTTCTCTCCCTCTTCCTCTCCTCTCTCTTTCTCTTTCTCTATACCTCTCATCATCATCCCGTCCAATCATTGTAAACCATTGTAATTTTGTTATAATAAGCAGATTATATTAGTATATATATATATATATATATATGTGTGTGTGTGTGTGTGTGTGTGTGTGTGTGTGTGTGTGTGTGTGTGTGTGTGTGTACTTATGTAATGCATGCTCTACTATTGTTATGAATGTTAATATATTAGGAGAAGACTTCATAAGTATGATTTACTTGTGTCTGATCCTTTTGATGTGTTTTATAGCAATAAAATATGTTTAAAACTAAAAAAAAGGGTGGTGTTGGTTGGGGAGGTGCGATATTTTTCATCGTCGTCATTAGATTTGTTTTTTTGGAGTTCGTAAGTACACCTAACCTTTTCTCAAAATGTATAAATTATTTTATTCCAGATGATATCCATTCCTGTTTTTTTTTACCAAATCTTTGATTCCACCTTTTTCAAAATCATTCCTTTTATCCCAAAATTAAATATTTTTTTCCTTCAAAAAAAATATCTCTGTGCTATATAATATCATATTTATGCTTGTGAAATGACACCCCACAATTATAATATCCCACTGCTTTACCTTAACTTTGTTACTTAAACAGTATTTAATTTACCAGTTTAAAATATTGTATTTAGGGGAAAAGACCCAACTTGTGTGAAAATCTTAAACTCCCTTTTACGAACATTTTCCTGAATTGACACTAAAACTATTAACAGATATATTGTTTTATGGGAATAACTGCGTAGTAATCTCTGCATTCTCTTTGGTTTATCTAAAGTAACGTTAGGAAATAATCAGATTATTTGCTTCCGACAAATTTGATTCTCTGTAACATTTTATATCCTGTTTTTCCGTAGTGTGTATTAATATTTGATCCCAGTAATATTCGCCTTTTTTCAAACATATTTTTTACTCTAAAACTTTTCCACAAATTTTGCTGTCGGTCTTTTACCAAATTCGGACCCCCTTTTAATCAAATGGTTTCACCCTAAATTTATCAGTACAATAGGTAATTTTAATTTTTTTTTACAGAATAATTATACTAATGGAGGGGGCAGCAAGTGGGGTTAAGCTGTTTTCACCACAGTCACTAGGTTACAAGGAAGAATTTCACACGCTTGAAGGAGAAATAATTGAAAACGAAGTTATTGATATGTGCTATTTCATTGCGGAAATAGGGACGCATACATTAGAAGGAACATACGAAATCAAATTCGGACAATTGTTTAGGAAAATATACGAAAATTATACAAAAATATCAACAAGATTTTTGAAAATTTTGAAAAAAGGAAGAAAGATGAATTTAATTGACTTTGAAGGAGAGATGTTGTACCAGGGTCAAGACGATGACAAGATTATAACACTTCTCGGAACACCTCCAAAGAGAATAATATTTTCCGAATGTGATTCGGAAGAACAAGAATCTACGCCGGAAACAACATGATGTTGAATCGATTTAGAAAAGAAAGTAAAATCAGATGGATACATCCCAAAGAGTTGAAAGATATTCAAAAGGTTAAAACTCGGGAAAAATGCTTTACATTTGCGGTTTTCCTGTAAAACATTGAACAATTATCCCTTCTATGATTTCTTCACCAGTGATGAGTATACAAAACTTACAAAATGTGAAACCTATATATTTATCTATTTGTAAATTAGTTTTTGATAACAATGCTTTTCTTCCTTCTTATATTTTTTTCAATCACACAAACATCCTGTTATCTCCCTACTGTGTGTCCCACATAAACCATACACCATACACTTGTTATTCTCCATTTTTGTTATATGGGAGTAGTCTCCCATTTACGGAGTTATCTGATCTTTGGAGAAGATATCTTCCATAGATATCAATGGGCATATTGTCATTTTTCTGCCAAATTTTTTTCCATTCTAATTACCCAGAAACAAATGAATATCAATAATAACTTTATTTGCAAAATTACGCCAATGTGTATGGCAAGCCGTTTTACTATTTATTCTAACTTCAAGATATCTAATAAACTTTATAAGATATCTCATATAGTTTATAAGATATCTTATATAGTTTATAAGATATCTTATATAGTTTATAAGATATCTCATATAATTTATAAGATATCTCAACGGTACAAATTATATACAAAACGTAAAACATTTGACAAACACGCACCTCATTTTTGCTTTATCATGTCGCATATTGCTGGCAAAAGTTCAATTTCGGGAGATATAAAATATTTTTAAGTTTATCTAGTGGTTGATATTGGACAAAATGTGGCTTTATTTCATTGATTTCTGGGAATAAGTGATCCCTTAAACTTGAATTTTGTTTATACATTTTAAAAAGAAATGATATTCATCATCAATTTCATCTTTACAAATTTGGCAGAATCTGCTTCTCCTGGGATTATTGTTGTACCTTCCTAGTTCAATTTCTAGTATTATCACTTACACGAAATTCAGTAATCATTTGACTATTTTTTACCTTGAAAGAAACAGTTCTATGTATTAATATTATTTTATTTTAGTACGGTTTGAGAGAAAATTATTTGAGCAACTGCTGAATTTTGTGGTCTTGCAAGAAAGTGACCTTTGATTTTTTAAACATCATCCAATATCCAGCGATATCCAACATTCTTATGCCTCTTCCACGAAATAACATACAGAGTTACTCTGGTACGTCCGACTATCATTTTGGTTCATTTCTCAGGACCATCCGACATATCCGACATATCAATGATGTCATGCTAGTACTATTACACTTCACTTATAACACGGAAGACAGTTTGAAAACATTTGGATCACTAAGATCTACACGCATATGAGTGACTCAGATATACTTTTAAACCTAAAGTAGAGAACTGCTGGGCAAAATTTGAGTCGCAATGACCTACATTTTACGCCAGAATTTTCGCATGAATTTTTGCATTTTGGTCTATTTATCAAAAAAAGATATGATGGTATATGAATGATATTCCAAAACTAAAATCATTTTATGCAGTTGAGCACAGATCAGCAGCATTTGTTTCGCAATGAGCTACATTTCATGCTAAATTTTAGCTTTAAGGTCCATATATCAGAAACTGAGTAAAATAACTAATGATTCATTATTATTAATGAGATACATGATCATATAAGCAGGTTATTATATTTCATTTCCATATATCAAAATTTTTACCAGTCGTGTACAATTTCAAAAGGAATATATGGATTTTATTTTACATCAAGCAGATGTCTTAATTTACGAAACTAGAGATTGCGTGTCTGTAAGACACGGATGCCCCGTCTTCCTGCATATCGAAATCTCATTTATTATTTATGATGGGAAATATTTTTGAACTATGTTTTGTCAGATATAGATACATCCCAAATAGTTGAAGAAGGTTAAAAATCGGGGAAAAATGCTTTACATTTATGATTTTTCTGTAAAACATTGAACAATTATCCCTTCTATGACTTCTTCACCAGTGATGAGTATTCAAAACTTACAAAATGTGGAAGAAAATGAGAGTAGTTGTAAAATATCATTAATATATCATCACAGGCTTTTTTTAAAAAAAAGCGACTAAAATGCAAAAAATAAATCATCTTTTATAAAATGTAAGCGATAGTGACTCAAACGTAGCAAAGCTTCGTTGTAATATATAAGATTACTGTAATTTTGAAATATCATTAACATATTATCTTAGGTTCTTTAGTAAAACACCTAAATGCAAAAAAATAATCAAAGTCACTCATGCATAAAATGTAGGTCATAGTGACTCAACTGTTATGGTTGTGCTGTACTATATAAGATGATTGTAGTTGTAAAATATCATCAATATACTACCGTAGTTAAATACAACTAAATGCAAAAATCTGATCAAAGTCACTCAAGCATAAAATTAAATGTAGGTCGTGGTGACTCAAATTTTGCTGAATTGCGTTGTACTATATAAGATGAAGCACAGGTATAATATCACTTATATGTCTCAATATGTTTCTGAGAATTTTCTTTTGTTTGCATTTTATGTACGGACTCAATCTTGTTGGGTTTCAAAGAGTCAACACCTTTTTATTTTTATTTTTTCATGCTCGTGATCATGAAGGCCATTTTTGTCGAAACGTTGGGTAATTTTAACTTTTTAGTTTGGTTGTTTTTTGTACGATTTTGTATTTGGTTTTGTTCGGCTTGTGTATTTTGTACATTTAAGTCGTTTTATGCAGCTTTTGACAGCTCACATTTCCATTTATTTTTCTTGTTTTCTCAGAAATGGACCTAAACGCAAAAACTTAACCAAGTCACTCATGCACGAATGACCCAACTGTTGGAGAAATGCATTATATAATGTAAGAGGATTATATTGATTAAGTATCATTGATATAACACCATGGATTCCTGAGATATGAAATTAAAGTTGAAACTTTATCGGAGTCACTCATGCATTAGATATTGGTCAAAGTGACCGGAATTGTTCATCTGTGTCCAGTATTATAAGGGGATTGTAGTGGTATAATATCATTGATATGTCTCAATGGGTTTCTGAGAAAGGGAACAAAACGCAAAAACTTAACCAATCTGTACGGACGGGGGCGTACATTCGTAGACAGGGCATAAAACGGGATTGTCAAGGACAATTGATGAACACCAACTTCGTCTCCCGTAGATGGAAATTCTCAAATATGTAGGTGAAAAATCAAACAGACTGACGAAGCCGAAGGTTTTGGCTGAGGAATACTATAAAACCTTGATTTTTATATACATATACTTTTGTTGTATAGCACACGACCAAGTAAAAAGCTCGTGTTAATGTTCAAAAGAGTATCAATTTCTTGACAGGCCATAAAAACCAGCCACTGCGCTGGTGATCTCAGGAAACCTATACCCGACAGGCGGAAGGGGGGGGGGGGGGGGTATGTCACTTAGTGGTAAATGAAAATAGTCTTTGATACCATTTTTGATGCATGCACTATTTGTACATATATATAATCCAATTGATGTGTAAGGAATCACACGTAACCGAAACTACAAAAGAATAAGATTACAAATAAATTCAAATCAATCTTTATTGTCATTGTACACGACAGGTATGTGACAAAATGTACAGTATATGTATAATACATGAGCACACGTACATTGATTTCAACATTCCCTTGTCCTCACTTGATTAACGATATAAATTACTTATCAAATCCGTTATTTTTGTTTAAATAAGCTTTATCATTCAACAAAAATTCAAATGTTTTCTTGAATTATTATTATATATACAACATAGAAGGAAATAAATTTAACAGCAAAGGAAGTAGAAATAGACTAATCTATCAAAATTGTTATCTCCTAGTAGTCCGAAGGCGTGTCACTTGTGATGATGAGCAACCTCAAATGCGAATAAATATTCCATGGTACCAGTCCCGATGAACTACGTTTCTTTATCTCGGATCTAGCAAATTTCGATTTTCGCCTTTGGTACAAGTCCGCTGTTCTATGTTCTAATAACTACAGTTTATCTGTATGGCAGCTACACTTAAAATTGCTTCCGACTATTTAAGCAAATATTAATGAGCGGCGGATCAGGTTTAACAGACGGGGTTTGGAAGGGGGGGGGGTCTAAAACTTGTTAGGTTAGGTGTCTTGGGGAAGGGCTGTTCAAGTATTCAGATAATTTCAGGAAATGCCCAAGTTCTTCCCAAATTGATGACATTTGTACACCCCTTACGCCCCCACCTGGATCCGCCTCTGTTACATTGTGTAATCTTTCATATAAAGAAATATAGAAGAAGGAATTCCAATCGAGGGCTCACTTTTTTGTCGGACATTGAGGCTTGAGGGTATGGACAGGGGAGAGAGAGAGAGACAGGTGAGTAATCGAGAAAAAGCCGATAAAAACATGGTTAAGATTGTAGCTGGTAGTGTTAATTCCAATAAAACACGGTAAAAAATTCTTTTTTGATTTAAAAATCACAGATATTGAGATCTTTCGTCTATGACAAATTAATAACAAAGTATTTCTGTTGTCTATATCCGAATTTGGGCGTTACTTCGGATTTAGGTGGCTGGAGGTGGGAGAGAGGGATGGAAGACGGAAGAAAGATAAATAATTTCTCATTACACACCGAAAAGATCGGAAATGAGAATGGCCGATTTTAAAAATTTGCAATGCATGGATTTAATTTAAAAGAAGGCGGTACAAATGTATGAATTTTTTAAGTTGCAGTACATTAAAATTGAAAAAAAAAATCCAGGATGCAAGATCACAAGATCACTCTCCCCCCCTTTCCCCTTTATAAAAAATCTTCCTACTCCGTTAGCTATTTGCTTGATTATCTAATGTCTAAAACAAAAGAAAATCAAAATATGAATGATCGCCCTACAGTTCATTGTATTCGTCTGAAAATGTATATTACGGAATACAGGTAGATTGATTGGAATCCGACAAGGCATGTATAATTCATCAAAAACGGATGTATGACTTGTGTGTTCACCAATTTGAATTTGTACACATCTTATTAGGGAGCAGTCATTATTTAACAAACGGAGGGGGGGGGGATTTTTCATGAAAAGTATATGATGCTAAAACTAGCCCCCCCCCCCCCCCCCCCCCCAACGAAAAATCTTTCAGAAATTTTGACCACCCCCATTCCATTATTTTCCTTTTATAAAAGGTGAACAACTATACTACTGACATTTATTCATTTATAAATCGTCATATCACATTTATAGATACGATATAAAGACAAAGCATGCATTGAAATACATTTCTAAAAAGTTTTTCAAACTAAGCTTTAATCAGCACCACTTTCGACTTTAGAATCGCCCTCACCTTGACTGCTTCCATTCTCCTCTTGCTCCCCACTTTCATGAACACTTATTTCTTCCACACTTCTCCCTGAGCAACAATCTTTCTCCAACTTTCATGCTGTTTTTCATACACTTCCCAATATCTTTCTTCCGCACAATTCTCTAAGTTTTCCCAAATCAAATATTTCACAGTATGACTAAATACATTTTTCTCAAATATAAAAAAAATAAAGATATTTTTCCAATTGTTCGACATTAACATTGTTTGTACTGTTAACAGCCCTTTCCTTGCAAAGATCATACAATTCATTTATATTTGAGAAAAACGTAGGGTCCTGAATACAAATAGAAGGACACAGCAGTTTGGTCAAATGGTTACACTGGGTAACCAGAGTTTTCATTTTCTTCTTAATAGCCTTCCTACGATTATGGTTCTTCTTTTTGCCTCTCATCCCAATTGCAGTTCTTAGCTCCGAAAATATGTTTGTATTTTTGGAGCAAGTTTTCACATTGCTTAACAATTTCACATTGCTTAACAATTTCCTTCAATGTGTCCTCCTGTTCTAACAAGGAAGCAAACATTTTTAAATTAAAAAGGTGATGAATATTGAAATCTTCTTTCTTTAGGGCACGTGTTAATAGTGAAGTCATGTATATTGCTTTCAACATCAAACAATTACCTTAAACAAAAAAGGTGATACTAAAAATTTTCTGTAGTAAATAAATTTGAATTAATTTTCAACCCCATGGTTTGTCTTAAAAAAGGTATTTACCCCCCACCCACCATTTTAAGTGTGAAAATAATTTAAAACCCCGCTGGCAAATAATGACCGTCCCCTAAGTAACAATGTCATGAATATGTGAATCAAAATGCACTCATATATATATAATTACCGCGCGAACATGTTACAATATTTATGATGCAATTTCATGATATATTGTATGTGTATTCTACATTGATTATTGAAGATTTATTTATCAGACGCGTCTGTATCACACTAAGTCTTATTTGTTGTGTTGCCAAGAGAGGTAGGCAAGGATTCGTCCTGAAAATATTTTTCATAGATTTCGGTTAGTTCTATATTTAATTATTTCTCTTCTAAAAGAAATAGAGTGTGGTTATTATTTTTTATTATGTACAAAATTAAATGCCTTCTTATACATATTACCTGTATTATTATGATATTGTTCAGAGGTGTAAGGAATATTCATTGTACAAGCTTAATTAAAGATGATATATATACAGATATTTTACACAGCATCATGAGCACCTGAGTGTGTATTTCATCTTTTTCGATAGGAAATCTGTAAACAATTTAGAGACGAAAGAATCCCGAACGTATTTTTGCTTACCTGACCCAAGGATCAAGTGAGCTATTCTCATCACTTGACGTCCGTCGTCCGTCGTCGTCCGATAACTTTTACAAAAATCTCCTCCTTTGAAACTACTGGGCCAAATGAAACCAAATTTGGCCAAAAGCATCATTAGGGTATGTAGTTTAAAAAATATGTTCGATGACCCCGCCTGCCAACCAACATGGCCGACATGGCTAAAAATAGAACATAGGGGTAAACTGCAGTTTTTGTCTTATATCTCAAAAACTAAAGCAATTAGAGCAAAACTGACGGGGTAAAAATGTTCATAAGGCCAAGTTCTATCTGCCATGAAATTTTCAGACGAATCGGTCAACCTTTTGTTGGTTTATTGCCCCTAAATTGTTAATTTTGCAGTTTTAGGTTATTATCTTGAATATTATTATAGATAAAGACAAATTGTAAACAGCAAAAATGTTCAACAAAGTAACATCTACAAATAAGTCAACATGACCAAAATCATTGATTGACCCCTTACAGGAGTTTTTGCCCTTTAAAGACAGCATCCAGCGTAAACTTTCCTTTAAAGATCTCCCCTGAAACCACTGGGCCAATTGAGACCAAACTTTGGTGGAATGATCATTGGGTGGCCGCCTTCCAAGACTATGTCCGCCATCCCCGACTTCCAACCGACATGGCTGCTGTTAAAAAAATAGAAAAAGGGGGGGGGGGGGGGTTAATTTAAAAAATCTTCTTATATCAAACTACAAGGCCAGTTGAAACTGACGTTGACAGTAATGGTTTTTAGGAGGTTCTCTTTCAGAAAAATTTCCAATCACTCGGAATGTTAACCAAGATGGCCGCCACGGCCGAATTTAGTTTAACATAGGGCCCTATGGGAAAATTCATTGAAAAATTTTCTCGTCTGAAACTACTTGACCAATTGGAACCACACTTGGCAGCAATGGTCCTTAGATGGTCCGTTTACAGAGGTCTGTCCGATGACCCGGACTGTCAAACAAGATGGCCGCCACAACCGAACTTTGTTTAACATAGGGCTCTATAGGAAAATTCATTGAAAAATCTTGTCTGAAATCACTTGACATATTGGAGCCAGACCTGACAGCATTGGTCCTAAGGATGTCCTCTTTCAGAAATGTGTCCGATTTCGTGGACTGTGAATCAAAATGGCCACCACAGCAGAACTTAGTTTAACATAGGACCCTACACGAAATTCACTCAAAAATAATCTCGTCTGAAACCACTAAGCCAATTAGAATTAGACTTGGTAGCAATGGTCCTCTTTCAGAATTTTGTGCGATGACCCGGACTGTCAACCAAGATGGCTGCCACACCCGAACTTAGTTTAACATAGGGCCCTATAGAAAAATTCATTGAAAAATCTTCTTGTCTGAAACCACTTGGCAGCATTGGTCCTTAGAGGACCTCTTTCAGAAATGTGTCCGATCACCCGGATTGTCAACCAAGATGGCTACCACGCCGAACTTAGTTAAATATTGGACCCTATAGGAAAATTCATTTAAAAATCTTCTTGTCTGAAACCACTTAGCCAGTTGGAACAAGACTTAGCAGAAATGGTCCTTAGATGGTTCTCTTTTAGAAATGTGTCCGTTGACCTGGACTGTCAACCAAGATGTCTGCCACAGCTGAACTTAGTTTAACATAGAATCCTTTAGAAAAACCAGCCAAATTGACGGCAACACTTAAATGTTTAGGTCCGCTCAAGGTGAAAACTTAAATCCAGGTGAGCTATACAGGCTCTTCAGAGCCTCTAGTTTTTTTTAGTGAACGTAAATTACATTACTTCCGACAAACGTCAAAATGACGTCTCTAATAATGAGTAATAAAAATTGTATATCACTGATTCCTGGATTTTTTTTATCGCATCCACCAGAAGACTATAGATTTTTTCAAGTATATATTACCTTTTGATCCCAATTATAAAACATTTGCCTTTTTCAAACATATTTTTATCCTAAAACATTTCTACAATATTCTGTTTCCAAATACTTTTTTTGTTATTCCCGTTTAATCAAATGGTTTCATTCTATGTTTGGGTTTAGATACCATTCTCTTTGAATGAAACATACTTACATGACTTTTTTGACGATTTATCAACAACTAGTGTAATTTTTTTCTTGCTTTCACAGAATAATTATACTAATGGAGGAGGCAGCAAGTGGGGTTAAGCTGTTTTCACCACAGTCACTAGGTTACAAGGAAGAATTCCATACGCTTGAAGGAGAAGTAATTGAAAACGAGGTTATTGATATGTGCTATTTCATTGCAGAAATAGGGACGCATACAATAGAAGGAACATACGAAATCAAATTCGGACTATTGTTTAGGAAAATTTACGAAAATTATACAAAAATAGCATCAAGATTATTGAAAATTTTGAAAAAAGGAAGAAAAATGAATTTAATTGACTTTGAAGGAGAGATGTTGTACCAGGGTCAAGATGATGACAAGATTATAACACTTATTGGAACACCTCCGAAGAAAATAATATTTTTGGACAAATCCGAATGTGACCCGGAAGAACAAGAATCTTTGCCGGAAACAACATGATGTTGAATCGATTTAGAAAAGAAAGTAATGTCAGCTAGATCAAAAATGATTTTGATAATCAAAAAGCTTTACAATTGTGATGTTTCCATTGACGAATTGAACCGTTATCCCTGTTACGACCTCTTCAACAGTGATGCGTATACAGAGCTTACAAAATGTGCAACATATATATTTATCTGTTTGTAAATTGGTTTAAAATAAGAATGCTTTTCGTCCTTTCTTACGTTTGTGATAGTCACAAAAAACAACAACATAAAACCATAAAAAAAAAACAAAAAAACAAAAAACAAAAAACAAAAAAAAACAAAAAAAAAAACACAAAAAAAAACAAAAAAAAAAAAAACAAAAAAAAAAAAACAAAACAAAACAAAACAAAATCCTGTTATCTCCCTTTTGAGTGTCCAATACATTGTTATATGTCCATTTAGTAGTTTTCGGATTCATCGCAAAATGCATCTGTGATATATCAGCTTTTTTTATGTAATGTCCCAATCCAAAAAATAGTGCAATTTTTAGAATCATTTAATTCTACTATCAATTACAAAACTTTTCATGTTGGGATTTTTTCTGACTTTTCTAATATTTTGTTTTGTTATTTTCCATTTAAGAAAATATAGTGTCCGAAATTGAATAAATTATATTTAAAATACAAGGAAGCAAGCATCAAGGTAAATTACCTGCAACGAAACTAGAAGGTTTATGGCGGAATATTTAGGATTGGGAAACGTTATTGAGCAACTTCCTATTTCAGATACTCAAATACATGTATACATGTATGAAGTCTAGATAATGAAACGATATTAATAGATTTTAACTTTTGTTTTCCTTTGTATAGAGACAATAGAGAAGTAAAATTCCTGAATTTCTGAGTTTAAAAAACCTGAACAGTGTACCCCAAGCTGATTTATTAAATTTCAAACTTACTCTTTCTAAATTGAACTGATTGTGATTTTCGCATAACATTCTTGAACAGGCTGGTTCACAATCTTTTATTATTTTCGGCTGTCCAAAAATTTTATCACGATACAAGCTGATGAAGTTTGATCTAGAAAAGCGCTTTCTACACGTATTTTTTGGTCAACATTTTATGATTTGTTCCAAAGAATAAAATACATTTCCTTAATAGGAGCTAGCCAATTAGTATACATACGAGAATAGCTACAAAGTCCACCTAACTCTTAAATCAAATATCTCAATCCAACAATTTTGAAATTACTCAAATTATTATAAAAAATTAACTATAACCAATTATTATGAATAGAGAGAAAAGTGGAGGTGATGATTACCGACAAGGTGACCGCTAGCAAAATGATAAAATTGATCTTTGTGCCAGTTTGTGTTGCTTTGTGTACGAGGTTATTAGGGCCCGGCCATGGGACATGGCGGTCGCCCTATAGTAATCAGTCTTGTCCGTCCGTCTGTCCGTCAGCATTTCCTTTGTCGTACGATAACTTAAGATTGCCTTCACGGATTTTTATGATTTTTATACACAATATTGGACTTGACCAAAGGAAGGTCCCTTTCAGTTTTGAGGAAAATCGGACAACAATTTTGGGGGAAAAATTAGTTTTTATATGAAAAAATGCGTATTTTGAGAATTAACATGATGTCGTATCATAACTTCAGATTGCCTTCACAGATATTCATAAATTTTATATACAGTGTTGAAAATGATCAGAGGAAGATCCCTTTTGACTTTAAGGAAAATCGGTAAACACTATTTGGGGAAAAACTTAGTTTTTATATGAAAAAATGCATATATTGAGAATTAACACTATGTCGTATGATAACGTAAGATTGGCTTCACAATTTTCATAAATTTTATACACAGTTTTGGACATGATCTGAGGAAGGTCCCTTTTGATTTTTAGGAAAATTCGAAATTTTTTTTTGGGAAAACCTTAGTTTTTATATGAAAAAAATGCACATTTTGAGAATTAACACTATATTGTATCTATAATACTAAATTTACGAATTAGCCGAATAGGCGGCAAAACGCGTGGTTCAAAATAAACGATGTATGGTTCAGATTATAAAGGTTATTATCGGATTTGACAATCTGCATTTACAAATTTAAACTGCAGTTTTGTTTATGTGCAAATGGAATTTGTATGCACTTTTTTGATACGAATTCTCCCAACATATCCCTTAGAAGGTTCTCGAATGCATCATTTTAACACATTGATTTAAATAAACAAGTATGCACATATTTTAAATCTTTTTCTGTTTGAAATTACGGAAGAAGAATAAAACAAATTAAAAATATTCTCCTTCGAGTGGGATGTTTCCGCTTCATGTAGTCAGGATTGGTTTTCTACAATAACGCAATTTCTCCTAACCTCCTAACTGTAAAGGTTATGAACTTTGAAGATTATGGAGAAGTAAGGTAAAGTTCAGAGGAATTCCTAACTTATAGTTGTTTTTTTGGATTTCTCGGAGGTTTACATTATTTGTCATGTGACCTGTCTAAATATATCTCTACCATACAATTCCCTGTAAGCCCTAGATAAACATATTTTTAACAAATGGTAATCTTTATCATTAACATGATTAATGACGAAATTTATCTCGGACATCTTTGATAAATATAAACGTGGACAGCACACGCAGCCATACACTAAAAATGCTTTTATCGTCTGATTATTGGATATATTTGTGAAATTAAGCCTCGCTTGCCCTGCCCATGATGACAATTTAACAATTGGAACAATTATTTTCCAAAAATATGCTCTACCTAACTCACAGCATCTTTTGAAAAATTCATCCGTCACTAAGGAAATGTTTACATCCACAATTTCATTTTCATATTTATTCTGAAGGAAAAAGGTAATGCATTATGAAATGTGTATTTAATGAAAGCTTTTCATCAAGTTCCAGTTCAGAATTAATTGTAACAATAAAAATATTGACAATTTATGTAGTTGTGTTTTCGTCATAGATTTTGACTTTGATGGAACCTTAAGGTCCATTTTGGTAATTCTACGTGGCATACAATCTACTTCATCAGTGGATACATCTTCGGTAGTAACAAACAGCCATATGACAATTGGGTCACGTTGACCTACATTTCACGCTTCATTGACTTTTGTTAAAGTTTGCATTAACATCCATTTCTGGAATACTACAGCATATATAGACATGAAACTATCAGTTGATACCACCTACTTGACAGGAAAGTTTATGGGAACTTGCCACAACATCCATATTGAGTTTCTGTTCCATGAATGACATGGCCGCAACAACATTTTATAGTTATTATGGCCACCATAAAAAAAATGCTTATTCTCCCGCGCTCGCGCGGGTTCAATGTCTAGTGATAACTTAAGATTGTCTTCACAGATTTTCATAAATTTTAGACACAGTGTTGGACATGATCAAAGAAAGGTCAATAGTAATTACCTCTAAATATCGGAAGAATATAGTCCAAAAACCAAGCAAAGAGAAAAAAAACCATGATAACATTTTCCAAAAATATTTCACTCTCTTTTCTTCAATTTCAAGTTCTGTATCGTCTTCAACTGTATAAAATTAATCAG
Organism: Mytilisepta virgata; assembly: GCA_028015205.1. Lineage (NCBI taxonomy): Eukaryota > Metazoa > Mollusca > Bivalvia > Mytilida > Mytilidae > Mytilisepta > Mytilisepta virgata. Next base: position 2,774,314 of record JAPWFG010000026.1, on the reverse strand, counting down.
CAATTTTATCGAAAAATGGCAGTGCTGCAGGTGTCGGAATTGAATAAAACAAGAACACATTTTCTGTCTTCTCTGGTAGGTTTTGTACGTACCTCTGGAATTTAACGAAGTATGTTGACACATGAATGGTTTCTCACCCGTAAATACTATGTAGCACTAGATAAGACCGAGATTGTGAGTTGATTCCAGAGAGTTCGACTTGGATCTTAATTCGAAAAGATTGCCCGTTTTCCTATCGTAGTTTGGTGGGTGTTTCCGGGTTCTATGACACACAATATTTATAGCAAGTGTGCAAAGTACCGTACAAACACAAGAAACCATCTACATAACCATTAAACATTTAAGAAATACCAAAGGGATATTCGAAGGAGGGGAAAATCGAAACAACCGACAAACTCCAGAGAACAACGAAGACAAAACCAAAACAATACATGCACTACAATTAAAAACTAAACAACACTTGAACAACATGGACCCCACCAAAAAAAACCGGGGGAAGACCCAGGTGCTCCGGACGAGTAAGGAGTCTTGGCCTCCAGCAGGACACCCGCCATGCTGCCCATGTCAAATCCGGTATGAAGAAGGGATAACGTCAATGGAACAGGTCCATTTTCATTTGGGAAACGGTTTTTAATACCTGTCAACCAAGTCATGATGACGTCCATAAAACCTTAATAAGGATGACTCCAACTAAGAAGCAACATACCCTTGTCTGAGCAACTTTTCCGTCAGGAGCCGGGCTCTGTCCAGGATGTCAATGTATATGTCTAGAATAACGTATGAGTTGTGAAATATATACTCCATACGCCGGCGCCTCTTCAATATTGCCACTCAAAAATGGGAAGTTGACGATTGGAAAGTCAAAGTCATCCCGTTTGTCGTAAAGTTGTGTATTCAAAATAACAATCCAAAGATACTAATATTGGATATAGTAAATTTATACTATGCTGTATACGACGCATTTCAAGGAGTTACCTCTCATCAGCAGCATTAAAACCGAAACATTTGGAAGACCAAAAACCAAACTTATTTTAAAACAAGAAGTACTCTTCAACCTTCCTCTGGTGTCAATTTCGAGGTGAAAGTCAAGATAAGATGCAGACTTTAAAAAAAGTAATTTATATATACCTGTATTTATACCTTATATGTACATGTACTAAGTTGATATATGAATAATGCCAGCCAGCGATTGACTTTACACTTAGCATTTTATATGTCTTGTGACATGATAAGAGAAAATTCCTCTTGTGACGTATAAACTGATGATAATGTCAAGGTCACATGATCAGGGTCAAATATTGGTCTCTGGCTGATTGAAGACTTTGAAAATCTTACGTAAACATGTGAACTATTGAGACAGTCGGAATGGCACCAACGCAACAGAAGTTTTGAAAGTTTTGTAGAGTAAAACCCCATAATAAAATTTTCCAAATATGATTTGACTCTCTTTTCTTCAATTTCAAGTTCTGGATCGTCCTCACATGTAGAAAATAAATATACAATTTTGTCGAAAAATGGCAGCGCTGAAGGTGTCAAAATTGAATAAAACATGAACACATCCTTCTCATCAATATCCTGAAACAAATCACTATGAACTGTTTGTAATCCAGATCTCATTTGCGACAAGCACCAATATGGTTTCTGAACCATACAAAATTTGGCAAGTTTCGTTAAGCACTCATTGAATTTACCAGGTTCAGGTTTTGTGTTGTTGCCATAAGGTCTCAATACCTTACATAGATTCACCTGAGTGGAAAATTCAAACGCCGAAGCTCCAGATCGGATTTCCGATTTTGCTGCCATGACTACCGCCTTCTGGTCTTCAGACAGAACTCTTTGAAAAGATTCGGCCAGTTGTTTATCTGAGGCGCAATCTGTCATGATAACCGAGCAACATGCCTGAGATAGCCTCACTGGCCAATAATTATGTAGTACCAAACCGTGATACATAATACGTCCTAGAATAAGGAAGAGGTCCTCGGGAATATCGGGTGTGCAAACCGGAATCTTCTCCTTTTCACCCTCAAAGCACGATTCAAATACATCATTCCAAAACCGTACTAAATATGGCTGAATAGGATTTTGTTGGTGCCTTTCATTTTCATTCTGTTGGTGATTTACGCAGCAGACAACGACTGTATGTTCTAAAATATTTAAAAACTGTCTGTAAACTTGTAGGAAACTGTATACCAAGTTATTGTCATCGATATGTATATAAAATACATTACTTTTAAGTCTGCTTCTTAAGAAACTTGTTCTTACAAATATTCCATCAAAATCTGAAAAAAAATCAAAAAGATTAATTCAATGATTCAAAGCATATTTCAAAGGATGATAAACGCATTTAATCCCACCACTGTTTAGTGTCTGTAACAAGTCGTACTATCCTGATTCTGTCATGTATGTTGTGTTGGTGTTTGTGTTTTGTGCTCTTTTATCTTTTTTTTGTCCGAGTTCTGTCAGTTGAGTTGCTTTGATTGATTGACGTGTCATTGTTGCTTTGACTGATTGACGTGTCATCGTTGCTTTGATTGATTGACGTGTCATTGTTGACATTTACTGTTATCCATTTTGTTGTTTATCCATATATCATCATAATCAACGACATTATATATATACTAAATATACAAGCTATGAACTCCATAAATATAAAGGTATTTTAAACTAGTAATAATAGTTTTCAATCAAGGATGGAAATTTAACCTTTTACCGAAGGTGATGCCCATGCCAATGGGCGGCCATTCGGGCAAACATTACAAAAATGTGCTTAAAAGATAAATGTACTTTGAAGAACAACAATACAAAAAACAAAATTGTTAGTTGAAAGATAAATTTGTAAAGATAAATACAAACTTCAATATAAAACAAAACTGTATGAAAAAAGACATCAATGTTTAAAAGACGATTTGTCAGCAAAGACATTTTGTCAGATAGGACAATAATAAAAAGGAACAAAGACATCAATGTTCAAAAGACAATTCGTTACAAACGACAGTTTATCAGAAAGGACAATAATAAACACCAGAAGGCGTCGTGATTTGGATCTCAGCGCATATATCCGGGCATTTCTAATCTAGTGTTACATTCAGAAGCTGATGTATCTGCCGAAAAATAGGGGACATAAAAAGCCAGGATCACTTTAGCACTGCATTCTGTAATTCCCTATCTATTAAAGTGTAAGTTCTAGGGGAAATTTCAAAAACATATTGTAAACATTACCCCTAGATAAGAAAGTTTTGGTGTGTTTTATTGATCAATTCAATAAGGTATTGATCAGGGATGAAACAACAATTTGATATGAGCGATCTGCGGAGGCCAGCCATTGTTGTAAAGGTGGAGCTACAATCGATGTGGGTGGAGTCCTAAAACCACAATGTCGTAAATCAAAAGTTATTTCCATACATTTTGAACGTTTCAACCTTCGGCTACAACCAAACACAATCTTCCTTGATTACCAGACTGCAGTTCATAACGCAGCAACTACAGTGTTTCCTGGCATCACAACAAAAGACTGATTTTTTCACTGCTGCAAATGTATCTGGAAAAAGACCCAACTGTGTGAACTACAAACAGCATGCAAAACAAATAAAGACAACAGACTATTAGTACGAAGTGCAGCTTTACTTCCTCTTGTTCAAGTGAACTAGGTGCAAGATTTTTGGTTTCATGCCCTAGAAGGCTTTGAAGCTGCTGATCTCGACTTCACAACTACATGATTTACATATTACGTAACCGACTACTATAATACATATAAATATATATAAGCAATCTTTTATTTTTTATTACAAAAACTTAGATTCAGCACAAATACATATACAATATTTAATATAAGTTCATAACAGTCACATTAACCATTTGCGTATATTTATTTTATCAACTACGGTAATTGCTACCAGGACAGATTTGATTAGTATTTTGTTTTGATAATGATTAATCAAGCTGTATACCTACCTATTTCTTGAATTGCAACAACATTTTAGCGGTATTTCATTATATTTATTTATTTATTTAGTTGGGGTTTAACGCCGTTTTCAGCACATTTTGGCCATTTCGCGGCGGCCAGTTTTTATTGGTGGAGGAAGCCGGAGTACCCGGAGAGAACCACCGACCTTCGGTAGGAAAATTGGCAATCCTTGTCAATTAAGATCGGAGTCGAACCCACCCCGCCACAGGTGAGATTCGAACTCACAACCCCAGCGTTGACAGGCTAGTGATCAGTAGTAGTCATGACGAACTACCTAGACCACTCGGCGACCGAAGCCCCGGTATTTCATTATAAGATCAGAGGATGTTGGTATTCCAGTAATAAATCGAAAAGTTGTTGAAGTACAATAACTAGAGGCTCTCAAGAGCCAGTATCGTTCGCCTGGATATAACTTGTCCACCTTCAGCAGGACTGAAAATTTAAGTGTAGCGGTTATCTTGGCCGGTTTTCCCATAGGTACAATGTTAAACAAAGTTAGAGTGTGGTGGCCATCTTAGTTGACATTAAATGTTATCAAACACATTTCTGAAAGAGGACCATTGCTGTCATTTGACTTGTTCCAGATGGCCAAGTTTAAGGTATGATGATCTGCAAATTAAATTTTCCCATATGGTCCTAAGTTAAACTACGTTCAGCTTTGGTGACCATGTTGATTGATAGGCCAGATCTGAAAGGGGACCATCTTATGACCATTGCTGCCAACTTTGGTTCCAAAAGGCTCAGTAGTTTTTTTTAATGAGTTTTCCGATAGGGTCCAAGTTTAAACTATGTTTGGCTGTGGCGGCCATCTTTGTTGACATTCCGGGTTAACAGACACTATTCTGAAAGATGACCACATATGAACCATTTCTGTCAAGTCTGGTTCCAATTGGCTCAGTAGTTTCAGACAAAAAGATTTTTAAATGAATTTTCCATAGGTTTCGGATGTGGCGGCCATCTTGGTTGATCGTCCGGTTCATTGGACACTATTCTTAAAGAGGGCCATCTAAGGACCATTGCTGCTAGGTTTGGCTCAGTCGTTTCAGACAAGAAGATTTTTAAATGAATTTCCCATAAGGTCCTATGTTAAACGAGGTTCGGCTGTGGCGGCCAACTTGGTTGATCGTCTGGACACAATTCTGAAAGAGGACCATCTAAAGACCATTGCTGCCAAGTCTGGTTCCAATTGGCCAAATTCATCCCCCACTTTTTCTATTTTTAGTCACAGCAGTCATGTCGGTTGGAAGTCGGGGATACCGGAAATAAATTAAAAGGGTGTCCCCCAAGGATCATTCCACCAAAATTTGGTCCCAATAGGCTCAGTGGTTTCAGAGAAAAGGATCTTAAAGTGAACGATTACGCCAGATGCCATCTTTAAAGGGTAAAAACTCCTATAAGGAGTCAATAAATGATTTTGGTGACTTATTTGTAGATCTTACTTTGTTGAACATTTTTGCTGTTTACAGTTTGTCTTTATCTAATAATAATATTCAAGATAATAGCCTAAAACTGCAAAATTTTCTTAAAATTAACAATTCAGGGGCAATAACCCAACAAAGGATTGACCGATTCGTCTGCATATTTCATGGCAGGTAGATCTTGAACTGATGAACATTTTTACCACGTGTCAGTTTTGCTCTAAATTCTTTAGTTTTTTAGATATAACTGCAGTTTACCCCTATGTTCTATTTATAGACATGGCGGCCATGTTGGTTGGCGGGCGGGGTCATCGGACATATTTTTAAAACTAGATATCCTAATGATGCTTGTGGCAAAGTTTGGTTCCATTTGGCCCAGTAGTTTATGGGGGAGAAGATTTTTGTAAAAGTTAACGGACGACGGACGCCAAGTGATGAGAAAAGCTCACCTGACCCAAAAATGTAGTACATGTATACATCTAATAACGACAAGAAAGTAAAAAAAATCCTCAGTTAAATTTGAAATAAAAGACATCTATTAAAAGTGCAAATCCTACGTTCTAAAAAATATGGAGAAATCTAAGCTGTCACTCTAGGCCTTTTTTTCTCCATTTCTACGACTGTTTTAATATGTTTCCTTGGAGCTACGTCCAACACCGCTACACGAATTAACGTATGTTTGGTTTTTTTTTTTTAAATTCGCATCGTAGTAGCGTTATACAAGGCTTGACTTGAATTTTTTTTTTATACTATGCAGCAAAGAATTAAAAAACTCACGGAAAGCCATTTTTCGATACCTTTTGTGGTCATTTTCACAACTTGTACTTATCGTTAAAGTAGGATTTCACAATTTTTCAACGGCCATGGCCAATATCTTGTAAAATTTCTATGCACTATAATGTGAATCTTTATTTTGTAAAGTCTGGCAATGAAACGAATATAGTAACGCATAACAATTTAAATATACAATAAGCCATTGTCGGAAAATATAAAATGTATGTCATCAATGAATAGATAGGGGCACAGATGGTAATAAAAAGAAATATTTGACACAGAAATTTTTAAAATTTCTAACTTTTCCCAAAATTTATTTTGGGTATTATTCTTATCTTTCTACAATCTATGTGAATACAATTTCATATTCAGCCAAACAAGAAAATTACAATGTACATGTATTTCTTTTCATGTATTCCAAAAATCTTTTTCCTGAACCTTTCATTCATCTTCTAACTTTATATGCATAAGCATAGTCTATCTATCATATTTCCATCATATATTTAAATTTCAAACCTTTCTAAATATATTTTGCACAAAAAGCGTTTAAGCTAAGGTTTGCAGTCACAGGGAGATAACTTGAATTGAAAAGTTCTGATCACTTGAGCGTTCAATCCGGTGAATTTTAACACCGTCGAAAAAGCGCGTTTCGTACAATTATCGTCTGTCAAAATTTCAATACAAAAAAAAACAAGAAGCGAAGAGAAACTTGAAAGAAAGTCATCATGTTGTTGATTCTGAAACTTGTAAGTGCAGATCATAATTACTTGAAAAATTCAGATTCTTCGCGTGGAAATCGAATCATATGTTTACCGATTAAAAATCAAAATGTTGCTCTGTTGCTTGGAATAGATGAGTTGATAGTACAGGGTAAATCCGGAATTATTCTGAAATTACACGACTTTTTCATGACGTCACAAACCAGTTAAGATCAACTACTTCCCTGTTGTAGCATGGTATTATGAAAGAAACATTACAAAGAGACATATTTAAATGATCGTAAACACTTCAAATAATGCGTTTATATTATTAGTAGCTAGACGTCAAACATGTATGGACGGGTTCAAAACTATCATCAACATAAAGAATTTCCTTTGAAAGTTTTCCTTCCTTCAGCTCATTATTGTGACCTTTAATTCTAACTCCGATTGACTCCAATTGGAAGTTGTTTAATATCCGGACAAATCCGGATTGAACATGTACTGTCAATTATGGTGGCTGATTTGTGCCATCTAATTCTATCGTTCTGTCGCCGCGACAAAACGACAAAACGACAAAACGAAAAGACGCCACGCGACATAACGACAAAGGACGATAAGAAATTGTGTGTCATCTTTTCGTCTTTTCGGGTTTTAGATGTCATTTTGTCGCCCTAAAATGTCGTCTTTTCGTTTTGTCGTTTTGTCGTTATCTCGTTTTGTCGCATCTTAAATGGCGTTTTGTCGTTCGCGTGGAAATCGAGATATAACGGGATAACGTCAAAACGACAAAACGAAAAGACGACATTTAAGAAAATATGTGTCGTCTTTTGGTGTTTTAAATGTCGTTTTGTCGCCCTTAAATGTCGTCTTTTCGTTTTGTCGTTATCTCATTTTGTCGAGTCTTAAATGGCGTTTTTTTCGTTCTGTCGTTTTGTCGTTTTTCCAAAAAAAAAAAAAAAACGAGATGGCACAACTCTAACTCATTCAATCTAACTTCTAGAATATACATCTTACAGCGCATGATGACCGGAAGGCGACAGAACGAAAAGACGCCACGCGACATAACATGCATAACAATAAAACGAAATAACGCCAGGCGAGATAACGAAAAGACGATAATGTGTGTCGTCTTTTCGTCTTTTAGCGTTTTAAGTGTCGTTTTGTCGCCCTTAAATGTCGTCTTTTCGTTTTGTCGTTATCTCGGTTTGTCGCATCTTAAATGGCGTTTTGTCGTTATATCGTTATATCATTTTGTCATTATGTCGTTTCTCTCGTTTTGTCGTTTTGTGGCGGCGACATCTTCTACGAAACTAAAGACTCAGAGGGCTAAGCCTGTATCGCTCACCTGCCAGAAACAAGTATTGCCCATGGCCATGTTTGTCCAATGATCTGGACAAGATGAGAAAACTTTGTAAAAAACCTCCCATAGATGCGTCTTGTCAAGTTTCGTTTCATTTGACCAAGCAGTTTCAGAGAAGATTTCTTTATATCAGCCTATCATAAACAAGAATTGTCCATGGCAGGCATGCTTGTTGTCCAATCAGGATGAAAACAATTAATTTCATAAAAGACTTTCCATAGATGCTTCCTGTCTGACAGTGTGGCTGCTTTTCTCAGTTGTTTGTTTTTATATGTGAGCACCTTGGTGGCCGTGTAAAATACAAAGTTTGAGATCCATTTTGAAATAAATCAACAGCAAGTGCATACATGTAACTCAGAAAACCCAAACTGCACTAGGTACCAAAAATGCGGCCACTGCACTCACTGTTCTATGACCTTTGAATAGAAGAGAAACATTAGCCTTTAAAATTGCAATCTTCTTCTGCATATATCATGTATATAGATTATTTAATAGAGTAAAAACTACATATTTCCGTTTGCTCATTATTCCGCACTATGCATAAATATTTAATACTGTTCTTTCTCTAGGTTGGACTATAGCGATGGCGCCCTGCAAATTCAATGATTTTGTATGACATTTTTGACGGCAAAAAATTATTAATTATTGATAATGTAACAAAAATTACTTAATTTGGTCCCCCTTTTCAATTCGCTTGTTGTACTAAATTTTTTATTTACATTTAAACCAAAAATATTCCTGATTGACACAGGTCCTGCATTCTTTTTTACACCTAAAGTGATCCTGGCTTTTTATATTGACAAAATCCTTGTCCTGACCTTTTATTTCTAATTACAGCGACCGCCTCGGTGGTCTCGTGGTAGCGTGCTCGCCCCGAGTGCGGAAGGTCGCGGGTTCGATCCCCGGCCGGGTCAAACCAAAGACATTAAAATTGGTATTTGCTGCTTCTCCGCCAAGCACGCGGCATCTAGGAGTAAGAGCAAAGACTGGTCGGCTCGGAGTCAGTATAATGTGTCCGAGTGAGGTGATATGTCTTCCTGCGGACAGTTACCTCGTGAGCTAGCACATTAAAAATCCGACTTAGCGTGTCGGTCTAGTACAAAGCAGGGATCATATTCATTATCATATCAACATGTTCTCGTCCTGATATGCACCTGGTTGCCACTGGACGTTAAACAATAATTCATCCATCCATCTAATTACAGCCTAGCCCCCCCCCCCCCCCACCTAAAAAAAATCAAGTGGTTACGCCCTTTCGATGAACAGAGACCATGAGAAACCAGAGTTCAAACTAAAAATCCAAATATAAAAGTATACAACAAACAGTAAGAAATATATTGACTGCTTTCATTTTTCGCTAGATATATTTCACTAGATTAGAAATGCCCGGATGTATGCGCTGAGACGCAAATCATGACGCCCCTCTACCGTTTATTATTGTCCTTTCTGACAAACTGTCCTTTCTAACAAATTGTCTTTTCTGACAAATTGTCTTTTGAACATTGATGTCTTTTTTTCATACATTTTTGTTTTTTTATTACAGATTATATATTACAGATTGTATTTATCATTACAAATTTATATTTCAACTAAAAATTTAGTTTTTTTTTATGTATGTTGTTTTTTAAAGTACATTTTATCTTTTAAGCACATTTTTGTAATTTTTGCGTCCAATCAAAATTCCCCTTCCAAACTAACAAACCAACTCTTGATTAAAATTAAAGTTAACTTGTTTTTAAGTTTGTTATAAGTATCATCATGAATACTTAGCACACCCACTTTAGCTCTTTAATAAACATAAATGCACGTCGGTTTCGGTTGTTTAGATATTTCCAATTTTCCCGCAACAGGAAAAAATGGTAATCTGTAACCGTGTTCGGATTACACTGCTACAGTGGATGAATAAAGAATAGTAGACGATTTAAACAGCCGTAAACGATGCGTATTGGACAGATTCCGTGTAACTTAATAGTGTGCAGTGGCGGATCCAGAAAGGGGCGTAGAGGGCATACGCTCCCCCCTTTTGATCGCCAATTTTTTTTATTGATATATAACATTTTTTTGCATAATAATCGTCATTTTTTTTCAATTCTACTTTTTACGTCCCCTTTCAAAACTCCTAGACCCGCCCCTGGTGTGTGACGTGTAAGTTCCAACATTACAAAAATAATGCTTAATATTTCAAAGGATGGTCGGAACCTTTGGCTAGCAAAAGTAGTCAATGTTAATGAGGAACCTTTGGCTAGCAAAAGTAGTCAATGTTAACGATAAACCTTTGGCTAGCAAAAGGAGTCAATGTTAATGAGGAACCTTTGGCTAGCAAAAGTAGTCAATGTTTACGATAAACCTTTGGCTAGCAAAAGGAGTCAATGTTAATGAGGAACCTTTGGCTAGCAAAAGTAGTCAATGTTAATGAGGAACCTTTGGCTAGCAAAATTAGTCAATGTTAATGAGGAACCTTTGGCTAGCAAAAGTAGTCAATGTTAACGATGAACCTTTGGCTAGCAAAAGTAGTCAATGTTAAATGAACCTTTGGCTAGCAAAAGTAGTCAATGTCAATGAGGAACCTTTGGCTAGCAATAGTAGTCAATGTTAATGAGGACCCTTTGGCTAACAATAGTAGTCAATGTTAATTAGGAACCTTTGGATAGCAAAAGTAGTCAATGTTAATGAGGAACCTTTGGCTAGCAAAAGTAGTCAATGTTAATGAGGAACCTTTGGCTAGCAAAGTAGTCAATGTTAATGATGAACCTTTGGCTAGCAAAGAAGTCAATGTTAATGAGGAACCTTTGGCTAGCAATAGTAGTCAATGTTAATGAGGAACCTTTGGCTAGCAAAAGCAGTCAATGTTAATGAGGAACCTTTGTCTAGCAAAAGTAGTCAATGTTAATGCAGAACCTTTGGCTAGCAAAGTAATCAATGTTATTGCGGAACCTTTGGCTAGCAAAAGTAGTCAATGTTAATGAGGAACCTTTGGCTAGCAAAGTAGTCAATGTTAATGATGAACCTTTGGCTAGCAAAGAAGTCAATGTTAATGAGGAACCTTTGACTAGCAATAGTAGTCAATGTTAACGAGGAACCTTTGGCTAGCAAAATCAGTCAATGTTAATGAGGAACCTTTGGCTAGCAAAAGTAGTCAATGTTAATGCGGAACCTTTGGCTAGCAAAGTAATCAATGTTAATGAGGAATCTTTGGCTAGCAATAGTAGTCAATGTTAATGAGGAACCTTTGGCTAGCAATAGTAGACAATGATAATGAGGAACCTTTGGCTAGCAATAGTAGTCAATGTTAATGAGGAACCTTTGGCTAGCAAAGTAGTCAATGTTAACGATGAACCTTTGGCTAGCAAAAGTAGTCAATGTTAATGTGGAACCTTTGGCTAGCAAAAGTAGTCAATGTTAATGGGGAACCTTTGGCTAGCAAAAGTAGTCAATCTTAATGAGGAACCTTTGGCTAGCTAAAGTAGTCAATGTTAATGAGGAACCTTTGGCTAGCAAAAGAAGTCAATGTTAATGAGGAACCTTTGGCTAGCAAAAGTAGTCAATGTTAATGAGGAACCTTTGACTAGCAATAGTAGACAATGTTAACGATGAACCGTTGCCTAGCAATAGTTGTCAATGTTAATAAAAAATCTAAAGTTCTTATCCGAAATTTTTGCAGGATTAATACCTTTGAGAGATGTAGAGTGTGAAGTATCCGCTTCCTTGTGACTAGAGGTGGAAGGTTGTTCGTGTGGTATTCTACTCGAACTGACTGTTGGTTCCATTTCAGCATCACTGCTATCTGCTTCTATCTTTATGATAATTGGGTCATCGTCTGCTTCAGAACTAGCTGATACTTGCTTAAAAGCGACAATACAAAATTACAATTTCCAAAAGTTACACATGTTAGAGGCAAAGGCATGTTGGACTTCACTGCATGAAACTATTTAAATGGTATTGCGGAAACGCACAATTTTTATTTCTCATTGAAAATCAAATAACCAGAAAAGATCTTTCATAAAAGTTGCAAAGCTCAATCTTTGAGATGTTTGATTACAATGAAAGTAAGAAAAAACGACCAAAAGGATAAAGGTATGGACAGAGCTATGCCAGACGGGATATATCCTTCATTTTGACAAAATTAAACTAAAGATGCTTTCAGCAGAACATGTTTATTGGACTGAAAGTTTTAATTAAAAAACAAATACCTTGTTCGATACTTCCTGACCAGGTGTCTTATTCATAGCTGAGGCCATTGCATCAGTGAGTCGTTGATTATCCGGGACAGATAAATGAGATTCGTCTGGTGTCAGATTGTGGTCAGAACCCGATGCTGATGTTTCCTCCACACTGCCAGGGATCATTCTGAGATTGAGACGGGAATATTCCAATGCATAATTATCAGATATACATCTGTATAACGTTGCCAATGGCCTATCATTTTGGTCATCCTTAAACAAAATTAATAGTTTCCATTTTTCATGTATACTGCATCATGCTATTGTATCATTACACGACTGTCTTATTTTTGCAATTATACTAAGAATTATTTCCCCTTCACCACGTCTGAAGGAATTACAGTGTGGTCAAGATTAGGCCAATTCAAGTGAATTGATAGATTATCATTCTCGCCCGCTCCTTGAAAATCGGGCAGGACCAATTGTATTACTTCATATTGCATTCATTTCTGCTCAATGAAAAAACAAATGGTTTCGCTACCGAGCATGTTGTTTTGTTGTTTTGTCCATCGTGAGTGGAAGGCATAAAACCCTTGAGCCTTCATATTGACTTGTACAGCTATATTATAGACAATAATTTTCAGCCTGGGGACACTCCGACCCCGTGGAATTAATGTAAAAAATTCTTAATTTCAGTTCATTTACTAAGTATGCACACTAACTTTTTGCGGTACAGTTATCAAATATATGGTACGTTTTCTATACATCATAACGTCACAGATATTATTTTACATATTTTTACTATATAGTTTTACTATCTACCTTGCCATTTATGTATTTTCTATGAAGTACGTTTATTATCGACACCCACGTCAAATAATTTTTTGTTTTTGTTTACTTTTTATGTACGGACTCAGTCTCGCTCTGGGTTTCAAAGAGTCAATTTCTTTTTAAATTTTATTTTTTACATGCTCGTGATCAAGACCATACTTGAGTAAACGTTGAGTATTTTTAACTTTTTAGTTTGTTTTTGTTTTTTACGATTTTATATTTGGTTTTGTTCGACTTGTGTATTTCATACATTTTAGTCGTTTTACGCCCCTTTTGACAGCTTACCATTTCCATTTATTTTTCTTGTTATCTATTGTCGCATGAGCTGTTTCGCAACATACTTAGTTTTTTATATTATAGGGTCCTGAATCTAAACATATATGGTTGCTTGGGACTTTTTCAATGACCTTGACTCGTGACTTTTCTATTTGACTTGTACAGGTAATTTACAGGATCATTAACCCAACTATAAATGATTGCTAGGGATTTTTCAATGACGTACATTTTACTTGTACAGATACTATCTAATTTATTTCATGTTATGCTCTAAACATCTGTGACAATATGTCAGACTATCATTTTACTGATAATTACTCTTTACATGTAAATAATCTTTAAAGAGCAAAAACTCCTATAACAGGTCAATTGACGATTTTGGTCATTTGACTTACTTGTAGATCTTACTTTGTTGAACATTTTTACTGTTTACAGTTTGTCTTTATGTATAATAATTTTCAAGTTAATGACCTAAAACTGCAAAATTTACTTAAAATTAATAATTCAGGGACAGTAACCCGAAAATGGATATACCGATTCGTCTGAAAATTCAATAGCAGGTAGATCTTGACCTCATAAAACATTTTTATTTCTGGTCATTTTTTTGGTCTTCTAGTTTCAGAGTAGAAGATTTTTGAAAAAGTATATGACTTTAAAAAGGAAATGGTGAACAAACTTTTCTTTCATGGGCAAAAACTCCTATAAGGGGGTCAACTGACGATTTTGGTCATGTGACTTTTTTGCAGATCTTACTTTACTTAACATTTTTGCCATTTATCTCTATCTATGATAATATTAAATATAATAACCTAAAACTGCAAATTTTCATTAAAATTAACAATTCAGGGACAATAACCCAACAGGGTTAACAGATTCGTCTGAAATTTCATGACAAGTAGATCTTGACCTGATGAACATTTTTTCTCCCGTCAGTTTGCTCTAAATGCTTTAGGTTTATTGATATAAGCCAAAAACTGCATTCCCCCCTTATGTTCTATTTGTAGCAACGGCAGCCATGATTGTTGATGGATCAAATGCCTGGATATACTTTTCAAACTAGATTCCCTATGGAACATCCAGGTAAAATTTGAAAGTAATTGGCCTAGTAGTTTCAGAGGAGAAGATTTTTGAAATTGTTTACGACGACAGACGCCAAGTGATGGCATAAGTTCACATGGCCATTTGGGCCAAGTTAGCTAAAACAGTTTTAACTGGTTTTCTATTTAAATTCAACGTTCTATCATGGCCACTAGTACTTACATACGGAATAATTATCAGACTACCCTGGTACTTCATGTCTTTGATGGCTCGTGGTGTCAGATTGTCCAGTCTTATCAAACGTCGCTGTTTGTCTATTTTGTAGATATCATAATATCTGTTGACAAGGTTTGGATATGTTGTCTTCATAAAAGCATCAAACCCCTCCGCGTTTAGACCAATATCAATGTGTGTTCTCAGCGGCATACCGTTATTGTAATCATTTTTTGGGTAACCTAAAAGATAAAACAAATATTTACATAATTTATTTCTAAGACACGCATCAAGTTTGTTGTACGTTGTCATTTTCTGTCATGGTTTCCATTTCATGAATGTGCTGCGATTAGTTATAAATATCGGCAAAAGAATATCGAACGACAAAACAGTTAGAAAAGAACAAGAACAGCGGGACGTTTGCAAAATAAAAAGACGGGATCACTTTAGGTGTGAAAAAAATGCAGGACCTGTATCAATCAGGATTTTTTGGCTTTAAATGAAAATAAAAATAGCGACAGAAAAATAAATCCAAGACCAAAATTTCGACGAAAAAAAAAAAAAAAAAATGGCAGGATCAAACATTTACCCCCCCCCCCCCCCCCCCCTGCTCCGTAGTAAATGACAAGTCAAATTGTCAAAAATGTTAAAAGTCAAAATGTCATGTTTGTCATGGAATAAAACTTCCGCCATAATATCTATTCCAAAGATAGTTTATTATGTTACAAAAATTCCAGTTGGAATTAATTTTATGTGATGCAAATTCCGGTGCATCGGTCCTTTTATTATGTAATACTATTCGGAATGTGTGTCACATAAAATAAATTCCAATTGGAATTTTTGTTACATAATAAATTATGTTTGGAATAAATATTATGGTGGAACTTCCATTCCGTGACAGTCTTACTAAATGAGACTTAGCGACCACAACCCACTTATAGAAAAGGGTCGATTTCTTAATTTGCCTCGCAATCAAAGAACATGTCCTACTTGCAAAGACGTATAACCTTTTGATTCTCTTCACATCAAGTAAAAATAAAATAGTTGAGTTAATTTAGGTGCAGAAAAAAAGTTTTGACAGCATACACTTAATAATTAAAATATTCATAACGTTACCATAGCCTTGTTCCTGGTGTTGCTTGACAACGGATCTTTCTAATTCATCTGAGGATGAAAACCTTGGCAGCTTAGATGATTTATCTGGGAGACAATAAATGTATCTTTGGAAGGTTGCCTTTTCCTTGGGCCCTCGTTTGGTTTTTGTCGTTTGCATGACTTTCAATGCTTCAAGAATTTTCGGATTGGCTCTTGTATTTAGCCCCATTTTGTTCATGATATTTAGAGCATTTGTCGATCTTAACGACTTAACGTTTGTAATATTTGGAGTAAAACCAGGAGTTGGTGGTGCAGTCGATGGCCCACGTGGTGCTGATGTCACTTCCGTTATCATGACATCATTATCTTCATCATCCACAGAAGAAGGCTGTTTCGACATATTAGCCAATGGTTACCTGGTCAAAAAAAAATTAGATTCTTCTATATGAAAAAAATATTGGAAATAAACAGAAATAAGACTTTTGCAGGCATCGCTACTCTATTATTTCATTACACTTGGAATTGATCAAAGCGAAAAGTCCGACATCAGCTGACTGTCACAGCATGAAAGGAATAAGGTCAGATTTTCTTTTGACAAACTTCATTCTTAAGAAGAAAAACGATATGGTCATACATGTACTTGTATTAAAGTATATCCGAATCGTAATGTGGAGTCCTAGCTAAACTTGAGATACAGCTCTATGTTCATGGATCGATATGGTGATATTCCTGATTTAGTGAAGTATTTGGAAAAATAAATAAGATTTAATTTTCGCCAAATAATCAGGTATATGGCAAGCCGTTTTACTGTTTATTCTAACTTCAAGATATTTCATATAATATATAAAATATCTCATATAATATATAAGATATCTTTATATATAATCTAGTTTTTATAAGATATCTTATACACTTTGTGAGATATCTTCTTAAGTAAATAAGATCTCTTATAAAGTACATAAGGTATCTTATAAAGTTCATAAGATATCTTACAAAGAAAATTATATGAGATATCTTATAATTTATATAACATATCTTATATACTATACAAGATATCAGAGGAGAAGATTTTTTTTATATCAGCCAATCAGAAACAAGAACTGCTGATGGCGGCCATACTTGTAGACCGATCGGGACGAAATGAGATAAATTTGTAAAGAACCTCTCATAGAAGCTTCCTGTCAAGTTTCGTTCCATTTGGCCAAGCAGTTCCAGAGAATTTTTTTTAATCAACCAATGAGAAACAAGAATTGCCCATGACGGCCATGTTTGTTGCCCGATCGGGACGAAATGAGGCCTTTTTTTAAGAACCTCCCATAGATGCTCCATGTCGAGTTTCGTTCCATTTGGCCAAGCGATTTCAGAGTAGAAGATTTTTTTTATATCAGCCAATCAGAAACAACAATTGCCCATGGCGGCGATGTTTTTTGCCCGATCAAGACGACATGAGGATTATTTGTAGAGTATCTCACAAACATCATTCCTGCAAAGTTTAGTTCCAATTGGCCTGGTAGTTTCAAAGGAGAAGATCTTTAAAGGAAAATGTTAGGCCGGGCTACGGACGACGACGGACGCCAAGTGATGGCAATAGCTCTGACTATGAATGAAAGGTGCAAATGTCCTTTTACACCTATAAAAAAAGCTCAAAACATCTTTCAGCTTAAAAATATTTATCAATATTATGTTGACTGGTTAGGAAAGTATCGCTCGTCAAAAAGAAAACTTCAATGCACTTTTAAATTGCACAAGAGGTGCACAATGGCAGAAATCTTAGGAATTCTTTTCTTACAACCTCTTCCTACTGTAAACTATATACCTTGCTTATAAACATACATGAGATTGTATGAAAAGTATAAATTTAAACCTACAATGAATAAAGCAAACGAGTATCTTTGATAAATTTACAAAAGAACGGTGTATTAAACAGCCAACGTTAACAGGTCCACAAAAGAGCTGAAAGCTGCTTCCTTCTTCAGATTACTTATATGAAGAAAAACAGATGCATGGTATTACAAATGCAAATTATTTGATAACGTTGGTAAATTTTTAAAAGGAAATGTCACGATATAGTATCACAGGATCCAGGGAAAAGTTACTACTGATTTTCATAATGTGTCAGATTTATTCATGAATCCTTCCAAACAAAGTATTTTTTAGAATTAAAAAGTATATTTCCATAAGCATGATAAGTACCAATGATCTTTCCTTAAAAAAATATAAAGGAATTACCCCATATTTTCTAGACTTTCCTAAAGCAAGTCACTCAGTGATTTTATTTCTGTTGCCTGGAAACATGAAAACATGAAAATAAAATGATTTAGAACAGAAATAAAATATTCAGGGAAAGAAGAGATATAGTGGATTAATTCTCAACACAATATAAATGCATCCACATCACACAAATCCACAATAAAAGTGAGGCCTGCAATTAATGCAATTGTATTGATGGATTATTGGTTAATGTCCAGAGGAAATTATTACATGTAATATGAATAGGAATCCTGCTTTGTAATAGGCCGAGCTTTATTTTTAACATGCTAGCTCACAAGGTAACAGTCCGAACGAGGACATGTTCCCCACTAGTTAGTCAGTCTCGAAGCTGACCAGTCTTCGCTCTTACTCCTTAATATGCTGTAGGCGTGGCCAACGATGCGAGCACAGCAATATTAGCCTTTTCCAGAAACTCATTTCCGGTATCACTATTCTGACTCTAAAATTATAATTTGAATCAAGTTATTTCCCTCTGGCGAACGAAACTTTGTCTATACTTAGTATGTAGCACAATATGGCTGCCCCCATTAAACAAAGACTTTTCTAAATGACCCATATGTAGAAAATGCTGCCCTCGCTATAAATGTCATGTGCTTGGCAGAGAAGCAGCAAATACCAATTTTATTGTGCGACTAATGGCTCAAACCCACAATCTTCAAGAGCATTAAGGCAGTCCATTCAATGCAAAAAAAAGTATATAAATAAAAGAAGCCAAATGACAAAAGAGAAAGAGAAAAATACAGTTCAAATTCTTACAATAGAATTTTTATATCAACAGAAAAAGACATATTTTAAAGTTAACAATATGTACTCATAAATCATTTTGTAAAAATCGTTTATTGGTTGTTTATACAAACAAAACAGTAGATACTAGTTGGCGTTGACAAGGTGTAATAAATCTATTAAAACAGAGTCATATAGGTCAATACATAGGTGATACCACTGAAAAATATTAATAAAAAAAAAATAAACACCCAATATATTTAAAACCATCTATGACATTGACCTCTATGACCTCTGATCATGAAAATGATCAGATTTCATTCTCTTTCAATGTTCTTTAACTAGCACCTCTACTATAAAGAAACCTATATCATGTACGTGTATATGGTGAGCTAAAAAGTATATAAAATTCTGCTATTGATAAATTCCGAAGTCGACTATACGTATACGTATAAATATCATTAAATTGTTTTATATTTTTAAAGAGTTTACTATGATCAGCTATTTTAAGTCTGTATATATACCGAATTGATCATTTAAAAAAACTGCCATATATTATTCTCAATAACAATACGAAAAGTTAATAATTTTAATGTGATATTCAAGATGCAGACGACAGATGTTGAATGATCAAATCCGGGGATCACATGATGATGTCTAATAAATTTATTTAGATATAAATTATTTATGTACATATACATGATATAACCATCATAACCCTATAGTAGACGGTTTAACCTACAACAATGTACACAATATAACAAAATTATATTTAACTTACCTATGATAACAATGGCGTGTAGCTGTGTTTTTGTGTTTCTACCAGCTATGTCATGAAATTTTATCAGTCTCACAATTGAATAAGATAGTAGTGTGTACACTAGTGAAATTCATTTCATCTTTCAGATAATTATTTTTATTTGTTGTCATGGTGACGAGTCTTGATAAATGTAAAGGTTCAATCTAGCAGACGACATATTCATAAATCGATATTTAATCATATTTATTATTCCGTGATAAATATAAATAACTTGCGATTGATTCAAGAAAAAAAAATGTCTAGAAATGTTTTATATTTGATAGAAATTATCATCGGTACGAACAAAATGTACATGGTAAGGATCGAGATGTTTTATAACATTGTTAACTTGATCAAGACATATTACACATGTATAAGTATACACGAAATCTATAGGGGGTACATTGAGGATTTAGGATAGAGAATAATTACATATTTTAATAAAAAAAAATTATTGAATAAAATAATAAAGTTACAGGTTAAAAATCATAAAGAAAAATCATTGTTTATCACATGTTCCCACGACATTGGTAATTAGCTTTTGATTTGGATGACAGTATTTCCAGAAATAATTATTTCAAAGTATTACCAGTAGTACATTTTAAATAAACAGGCACGATGTGGTTGACCAGTAAAATTAATATCAACTCAATTAGTGCCGCTGATATGCGTTAAATATTGTATGGGGGGGGGTCTTGTATACTAAAACCCAATAACGGGGTTAAAGTATTTCAATAAAGTTAAATCCCTGGCGCAGACTCACACAGAAAATTTAATTGCAAGGATCGATGCTTGAAACCAATCATTTTAATGTTTATCGCAAATATCAATCTAAACATATGTACATGAATGTGTCAGAATAATATGAAAATATGGAATCCACAGAATAATCCAAGTACAGTATGTACACATGATGTAATAAATGTGTTTTGCTTAGACAGAGAAATTCCTTACCTTAATTCGCTAACAGTGCTCACAATATCAGTTTCTCTGTGAAACTAGTGTTTTTGAAGAAAGGAATGGTTTTATGCTAAACGCAATTTCCACTCGCAATGGAAAACAAATTTAGTGCTTCAGTGTGCTTATATTCATATATTCCCAGTCTTATATTTAATGAACCCATTCTAGCTAGTGGTAGTGATCAAAAGTTTAAAACATTGTTCTAGACGCAGTTCTTTTTTTAATGGTTGTCATATGTAGACAACGTATTATCAACATGTACACTGATATACCGATTTAGAAATCAATTTGGTTTTAACGATTCTGTTTTGTTTTATGTTCCAGTTCGGCATAGGTTGGTTTCTCATGTACCCGACACCGATTGTGGTGACCAGACTAAGGGTGCATTTGTTTCTGAAAGTAAACGATGTCAATGATGAGTTTTGTTTATCCCTCGTTTATTAAACGCAAAAAACGAAATGTGTCGTGTATGGCACGCCGTTGTTATATTTATTCAATTTCGAGATATCTTATTTAGTTAAATAAGATATCTTATAAACTAATTGAGATATCTTAATAATAAAATGAGATATCTTATATATTAAATAAGATATCTGATTTATATAGTTAATAATAGAGATATCTTATTTACTTATATTAATTATAAACTCGCTCCAAAATCATATTTATTTGTTTTCCTATTTTGCAATGTTGTTGTTGAGTGCAAATTTGAATTCTGATTATAATATTAGTTATGATTTAAGACTTAATTTTGACACGGGAAAATTCCACGTTTTTACCGATTAATTAAACCGTGGGATGTAGAAATAAATCATAGTTTAATTGATTTTACGGCTTTCAACGACGAACCTTATACGACTGTGCGACTTTTTTGGGTCTTTTTTATCTTTCGGTTTTAATGCCGATGATGAGAGGTAACTCCTTGAAATGCGTCGTATACAGCACAGTATAAATTTACTATATCTAATATTAGTATCTTTGGATTGTTATTTTGAAACTCCTGGTGGATCCTAGGTCCCCGAGCGTATTCGCCAACCCAGTCGTCAGACTTGACTCAAATGATTATTCATTAATTTGTTATAGAAATTACCAGTATTTAGCAAAATTCAAAAACAATAGAAAAACTAAGGGTTCATTCCTTGTATTGCACATGGTAGATCTCCTTAGCTGAAACTTGGCCTCCTATTTCGGTATTTTTGGTTATGAGTACTTCTTGTTTAAAATAAGTTAACTTTGGTTTTTGGTCTTCCAAATATTTCGGTTTTAATGCTGCTGATGAGAGGTAACTCCTTGAAATGCGTCGTATACAGCATAGTATAAATTTACTATATCTAATATTAGTATCTTTGGATTGTTATTATATAAACGATACGTGAACGACGGCATCGTTGACAAAAAAAAAAAAAAAAAAAAAAAAACGTTCACATTGTAACTAAGACTCCGACTTTCTACACCGATTGTAGAAAATGTATGTTTATTAGCCCAATACCAATTGTCGTGACCAGTTCTGATTAAGGGAGCATTGCAATCATTTTATTTCTATGGGGGTGGGGGGCTAGGATCAAATTCGAAATAAAAACTCAGGACCAGGATTTTGGCAAAATAAGAACCAGGATCACTTAGATGTGAAAAAAATCCAGGACCTGTGTCAATCAGGAATGTATTTTTTTTGGTTTAAATTGAAATAAAAATTTAGGCCGTGATAGCGGCCGAAAAAAAAATTCAGGACCAAAATTTCGGCGAAAAATATAGGCAGGATCAAACAATTGATCATAGCCCCCATAAAAATCAAATGGTTGCTCCCTAAGACCTCCTTCAGCTAAAACGAAAGTGATTCATAAAACTTAATAAAATGCATCATGTTTTTTTTTCATCTATCTTTATGGAACGCCATAGCTGTCTTCCGTTGTTCATATTTAGTATACGCTGTGATCATTTAATTATTTTCAGCGGTTTTTTCTTGATTATGAGTGGCCTTTTTATTATGTTCAGTAGTATAACAATTATGTTGAGCAGTAACATCATAATGATCAGTAGAATAATCATTATATTGTGCAGATCTGGTATTATATTCAGCACTTTAATCAATATACTTAGCAGTTTTGGCTTTATGTTCAGTAGGTAAATTATTCTATTGAGTAGATTTGTCTTTATATTCAGTACTTTTGAAAATATCTTCTGTGGACATATTTTTATATTATGTAGATTTCTCATTATGTTGACTACAGAAACCGAAATATTCAGTGGTCAAACACTCTTTATAATCAGTATTGTTATCATTATGTTGAGTGAAATAAATATTATGTTCTGTAGACTAATCATTATGTTCTGTTAAATAGATATTATGTTCAGTACAAAAAACTTTATGATCAGTGGTCAAAATGTTTTATGTTCGGTTCAAAAAATATTATACTAGGTGGTTAATCAATTATATTCAGTGCTTTTTTCATTATATTCCGAAGGAGACACTAGAATCTTTGTTAGAGATAGACTTTAAGATCAAAGACATAAGTGGAATGTTCAATTTATCGGAAAGCACGCTCTACCGACACATGAGAGCTTACAATATGAGCAAACAGAACTTTTCCTTAGTTTCCGATCATGACTTAGATACGACAGTAACAAAGATTCTAGTGTCTCCTTCGGAATGATAAATTTGTCATTATGTTCCAATACAATGTCACTGTAATGGCAGCACATGATTCTCAACTCCATCATCTTGGCACGGCTACTAAGACCTAATTCAAGGAAATCTTTCTGAGACAGTTTAGAAATAATGTCCGGAGTTATATTTTCTCTTTCAAAATTCTGCTTCAAATTATTCAAACCAGCTCTTTGGAGAATTTCATCCATTTTAAAAACCAAAACATCAACAACCCTTTGGAAAAATATGCCAACAAAATTGCCCGACTTCGTTTCAACTCGGAATATTTCGGTTTTACTTACCCGAAGTCTACCACCACCACATGATGAAAAAAGCAGACGACGTATTATGACAGTATGAAAATAAACCCGAAAAAAATGTCCGGCTTCGTATGTTTTCGGTTATTTTCGGAAGTTTACCACCACCACATAATGAAAAAAGCACGAATATAATTGATTAACCACCTAGTATAATATTTTTTGAACCGAACATAAAACATTTTGACCACTGATCATAAAGTTTTTTGTACTGAACATAATATCTATTTAACAGAACATAATGATTAGTCTACAGAACATAATATTTATTTCACTCAACATAATGATAACAGTACTGATTATAAAGAGTGTTTGACCACTGAATATTTCGGTTTCTGTAGTCAACATAATGAGAAATCTACATAATATAAAAATATGTCCACAGAAGATATTTTCAAAAGTACTGAATATAAAGACAAATCTACTCAATAGAATAATTTACCTACTGAACATAAAGCCAAAACTGCTAAGTATATTGATTAACGTGCTGAATATAATACCAGATCTGCACAATATAATGATTATTCTACTGATCATTATGATGTTACTGCTCAACATAATTGTTATACTACTGAACATAATAAAAAGGCCACTCATAATCGAGAAAAAAGCGCTGAAAATAATTAAATGATCACAGCGTATACTAAATATGAACAACGGAAGACAGCTATGGCGTTCCATATATCTTGCTTGTGTTTATTATTGTCTCCACATGTTTTTTAGTTTGTTCCTTTTGACTGGTTGTAGAATACTTCTCAAATCTCGGGAATTTCTTTGGCCATACATTTACCATTCACTGTTGGTAAATATTTTGGCATTGTAATCAAAACATTAAGATAAACAACAAAATGGATAACGGGAAAGGTTAACAATGACATACCAATCAATCAAAAACACCTAAAGAACCCCGGAAAAATACATAAAACATCTCAAACACAAACACAACAGAACCAGGATAGTCTGACTTGGTACAGACACTGAACAGCTGTGGGATTTAACTGGTTTTATCGGTACACCCATACCTCCCCGACACCTATCCTGACACTCTGGTGTATAAAACATACTATAAGAGCCAATACGACAATACGTTATGATTACCACCAAGGTGGCCGTTTGCTAGAACTGCAAAATTTGGTTTGGTGTTACACAATTTAGATAGTAGGGTCAGAATGTGCTGACTGAGGTTCCCATAGCTGTCGGTCTGATACCGTCGCTCTATTAAACGACAACGTCAGAAATAACACTCCTATTAAGGGTTTCATGCAAACTCGTCATAGAGCTCAATAGAAATCGGCAGTATTCATGAGTCCAGTATAAATTTAAAGTCTTTAAGTCATTGGAAGAAAGAGCAATTTTTACAGAATTATACAAAAAGTCATATATTTGTACCCTTACTGCGAGAAAATCTTAACTATTTTTGAATTAGAGTATCTTTAATTCGACTATCATGGCTATCTGACAGAATCATTAATTATAAGAAACGCCTGCGGCCTTTAACATGGTCCAGATTAAATCCTTCCACAACCAATTTATTTTCAAATTATTCTCCATTTATAATAGCCAAATTTTGTTTTAGTGCTGAGTACATGTTAAACAGCTATTTGTCCAAGTAAGACCTAACCTAAAATCCACATAGCTCATCATGATGCTTATATTACTACTGATATGATGGCGATCTTCTCAGCAGTACTTTGTTAGAAACCTTTCAAAGAGCCAAAGGATATGTCAAGTCTGCTTTTTTTTTTAAATAACTCATTACAGAAAGCCTTAACAGGAAACGAAGCAATGTCAGTTCTTGGATAAACTTAGTGACAAGTTGACTGCATGTGTCCAAATACATATAAAAAGGTTACAAACTACTTAATTACTGAGTAATCGAGATGTTAAGTCAAACACAACCCGCGACAGGTGAGATTCGAACTCACAACCTCAGCGTTGACAGGGTAGTGATCATTAGTAGTCATGACGAACTACCTAGACCACTCGGCCACCGAGGTCCCTCAAACTGATGTGAATCATGTACTGGTTATTATTAAAGAATTAAAAATGCGTTTCTTCTTGGCTAAAGTTGTTGAATATTTATATGCAACAAATATCAGATCATATTCAGCAATTAAAAAGATGATCTAACAGATGAGAAATAACATAGTAATCTTATTTTATTTCAGAACAGATTTTGAAATGAATCTAAACACCATTTGCATACTGAAAATGTGGCCAGTTCATTGATGTTATTACTATTTCACAGTGATTTACATCAAGTTATAATCAAAGAAGATTAAGTCAGCCAAGAAAAAAAGCCCTTTTCATAAGTATAATACATAAACTGTAATGGGCAAATTTGCTAAAATTGAAAATCTGCTAAAAAAAGGGATTTCATACATCCTTTATACTTAACACTTCCACTTTATTCCATAATGGCCATAATGAAAAATATGCAGTCAAAAGACACAAAGGGAGATAAATGTTTATTCCATAATGGCCATACTGAAAGATATGCAGTCAAAAGACATACAAAGGGAGATAAATGTTTATTCCATAATGGCCATACTGAAAGATATGCAGTCAAAAGACATACAAAGGGAGATAAATGTTTATTCCATAATGGCCATACTGAATATGCAGTCAAAAGACACATACAAAGGGAGATAAATTTTTATTCCATAATGGCCATACTGAAAGATATGCCGTCAAAAGACACATACAAAGGGAAATAAATGTTTATTTTGCTGAATAATTAAAATTAATTCTAAAACAGTAGTCTAATTGTTTCAATTGAATAATTTGAACAGGAATATAAATTTCCAAAACCAAATTCTTAATTTTATTTTCAAAATAACTTATTCTCAATTTAGCATAACATGTGCTGAAATCAAATTCTATCATCAGACAATATGAAAAATATACACGTATACTACAATAAAGGTCAAGGGATATGTTCATTTTAAGATATAAAAAGGCACTTTGCCTCAAACTAAAATATTACTTATTCTGGACCAACTTTAATACAAAATAAATACAAAATTTTTCCTGTAAATAATTTATCTATCTCTAGTCAACTGGAGGGCTTTACTAATAGTATCATGTGTATGATTTTGATCATTTGTTTCCCCAACACTTCTGAGATATTTTTTTGTGAATCTACGACATTGTCCCCTGGTAAAAGAAGTGCATTAAAATTGATGTATTCTATTTATATATTATTCAATTTGAAAGGTGCATGAGATTTTCAATATACCTTAAATAAATTTTATTTCATAAACAGTCTTTCTCAAAAGTAATCACGTAACAATACAGAAGTATAACAGGTAAACAATGACACAGTAATCAATCAGTGGCACTGGAGAGGAAAACAACAACAAAGAGCAAAAAACTTGGATTTAAATAAACAATCTGGTAAAGACCCAAAATTTGCCCATAACAGTGAAAAAATTATCTTATATGAATTTTTAAATAGCTGATTATCTGATTTATTTTTTTGCCCTCTTTTTACATAAAATTTATTCCAACAGAAGGTTATAATTAACAATGAAAAACAGAAAGTAAATGAAATTTGCTATTTGTATATATATGTTTGTCACAAATTGTTAGATTTATAAGACAATAAAGTTGATTTGATTTGAATAAAAATTACAATCCAATTATAAACAATAGGAACAAAAAAATTAGGTCAATAAATTTCCCATTAGAAGCTAACAATTCTTGAAAATATATGAAGTAATATATAATATCCTTAGCGAACGTACTGAGACATATTTGTATGTTGGGATAAATTATTAAATATATTACTTCAGTTATACCAGTACTAAAACTAAATTCATATATTTGCTTAAATTCAATACAGCTACTGGAAGTTGAATGTTTCTGATTACATATTGCAAAGAATAGAAATGAGTCATGACAACAGACCAGATTCACTGTTTGGAGCCAAGTGCCTGCCAGTCTGTCTGTCCACCTGTTGGCCATATTTTTCCATTGGAAAATCAAGTTAAAATTTTTTTATTGCATCCATTCAAATTTAAACACCTGGTAAGAAAATATTTAAATATAAAGAGTATACAGAACTATGATGATGACAATCGAAACAATGGATGTTAGGTTCAGACAATGCATTCAACTAGTCGCACAAAAACTAGAAAAATAAAATACCATAAACCCGCCTTCGTTAAATAATTGATAGGGTCATATGCTATGAGTCCTGTCGGTACTGAAATTAATGGCATGTGTTTTACCTATCGTAGCCCTAGCCATCAACTTCTCAAAAACTGATAACTGTTGGTACCAAACCTTGTAATTATATGTGTAATAACAGGATTAAATTGCAGTCTAAAGCAGTATAATTATAAACAGACACAGAGTCAAATTTTCTCCTCACTGCCCAGCAATGTTTAAAATTACATACAGAATTATCACAGCTGAAAATATAATGTACATGCATCATCTTTCAAGTTTCATCCAGACTCACACACATACACACAAACCAGAACAATTTTTACAAGTCTTTTAATGCTGCTAACTGTTTTTCTATATCGTCATCTGTAACTTTGCTTTTTGAAGACTCTCCCAATTTACCTCGGTGAGCTGACGGGGCATCAACAAGCTGAAAGTGGAAAAAAAACACACAAATTTATCACTTTATGACGTTCTACCAAACAATTCTTAAGACTTAAACTTTGGCCATAATTACACTGTCATGCAATGGAACTCCCCAGAAACACCCCCCTGATAAAAAAAAATTCCTCTGTAAACTAAACATTTTCTATTGGTCTGGAATTTACACCTACATGTATACATTCAAGTAAAAAATCCTCTAGAATCATGCCCCTCTGAATTTCAAATGCTGGAAAACTTTTAGATATGCAAAACACTTACAATGTCTAACCATATCTAAAGTAGTTTCAGGGTGCTTTGCAGAGAAGAATAGTAGGTTATGACCAGGGATCCGTAAATCATCAGCCTCTGCTGGACATTTTTTTCATAGACATGAATTGTCAGTTTACACTCTTTTTAGCAATCTCAAAACATGACCTTATTTCCTACAAATGTTGTTACGGGCGATTTATAAATGTTTTGGGTTAGACTTAAAATAAATGTTGTGTGTATGAACTCTTTAACATTCTGTGCAGCGTTGTTTGTGTATTGATAATTTCGATGTTATAGGGGTCTTCTTCATTGTCCGCATTTAGTACATATAAATAGACTACAAAACGGAGTACAAATGAACTAAATAAATGAATAAAATAAATTAAGTTAAAAAACTTTGAAATCAGTATATGAAAGTCTTCCCTAAAGATGAAATTTTTATTACTTTTTCATATTTAACTACAACAATTTGCACATGCTCAATGATTATTAACTAAACTACACGTGCAGAAAATGGCAACAACTTGGAAATCTCCAAGTTTTGCAGAGTTTAAAATACCAAGACGTTTTATCATCTAAATTTTGTGATTGTGAACTGTAAGATCGTCCGAAACTACCTTGTAATGGATTTTTTTAATTTCAAAGTAGAAAGGGGTGAAAAATACCTGATTGATCGTCACTGATGAATGACCACAATTGAACTTTTGGAAATTGTTGACAGGTTACATTAATTATAATTAAGTGTAATTAAAGCACAGACACCTTTGTAAATTACCGTATTGACAATAGTAACTGCTGTAAAAACAGTTTAAAAAGACCAGCCAACTATCGTGAGGAAATGACCTGAATGAGGTCACCGTTCTGCCAAACTACAAATTTTTTGTGTCGTGACTTTTCAATACATCTTTTTGTTAAAAAATAGAAATTTTGGACGTCTGTTTGACCCCTTTTATGACCGGACAAATTAAAATTTCTCTGGTCATGTAAGGAAAATAGAAGGCTTTCCAGATCCTTGTTATGGCTAGACTCCATAAATTAATACATTGTATTACCATTTTCTATTTGAAGTGAGCTTACAAATGTCATGGTCCTGTGCCATTTTCAGAGTAAATAATACCCATATACATGTATATATATTCTGAAAGGCCATTATGTTAGCATTGTTTCAATCATGATAAAATAAATAAAAAATATCCATGGAAACCTAGTTGGCATTGCAACATTTAAAAAAAATTCACAAAAAAAGCTTTAAAAATGTTCAATTTTACTTCACTTAGGCTTAAAATTGAGGTCTGATGCAGCGTTTCAATCCAATTGAGGCTGAATTTTTCAGATTCTGCATGAAATTCCATTACATATGTTTTTTCTGCAATTTAATTTACCAGTTCAGGTGCCTATTATCCCTGTCACAATTTTACACAGTACATGTGAATATATATGTCCCAGTTTCTTACCTCCCATTTGTTGTCAAAAGCAAAATCAGTTAATGTTTTCGTATTTTATTAAACTAAAATCTATCCTCTTTCATTCAATATTACATATTTGAGGTCAAGACATTCATTATTTATTAATCATGTAGTCAAACTTTACCAACTCTAATAATTAAAAAAATTCTACGGGTGTATTTCTCTGAAACTGAGGATAATAAATGGAGTCTAACCTATGGACTCCAGATTTTAAATAAGCAAATTCTAAAGGGTTAAATGGATTGTTGGAGTTTTTAAAGTTTGCAGAATGAGCATAGAAAGAGTCAATTTTAATTGCAACTTTCATAAAGGGGGCCGATGCAGGGGTATGTTTCAACATTTTCACAGTTTTTTTTTTTATTTAACTTGATTTTTTCTGACAGGAAATTATTCACCATGTCTCACGCCAATTGATAAAATGATTCATGCAGACCAATATATTTTTTTCATTCCCTCATGTTGTATTTTCCATTTGTCTGTCTTTCTGATCCCCTTGCAGGACCCTCATAAGGGATAAAAATGCTTTGTAAGAAGTTGAAACCTACTTTTCCTGAGATTTCAATGCCAATTTCATCTAACACCTTAGATACTACTGCATCCTCTTCTTCTTCATCTCCCGACTCTGTCAGAATATCATCTAATGTATCATTGACTGAAAAAAACTCAGAATATCATCTAATGTATAATTGACTGAAAAAAAGAGTCAGAATATCTTCTAATGTATCACTGACTGAAAAAGAGTCAGAATATCATCTAATGTATCATTGACTGAAAAAAAGAGTCAGAATATCATCTAATGTATCATTGACTGAAAAAAAGAGTCAGAATATCATCTAATGTATCATTGACTGAAAAAGAGTCAGAATATCATTTAAAGTATCATTGACTGAAAAAAAGAGTCAGAATATCATCTAATGTATCATTGACTGAAAAAAAGAGTCCGAATATCATCTAATGTATCATTGACTGAAAAAGAGTCAGAATATCATTTAAAGTATCATTGACTGAAAAAAAGAGTCAGAATATCATCTAATGTATCATTGACTGAAAAAAAGAGTCAGAATATCATCTAATGTATCATTGACTGAAAAAGAGTCAGAATATCATTTAAAGTATCATTGACTGAAAAAAAGAGTCAGAATATCATCTAATGTATCATTGTCTGAAAAAAAGAGTCAGAATATCATCTAATGTATCATTGACTGAAAAAACGAGTCAGAATATCTTCTAATGTATCATTGACTGAAAAAGACTCAGAATATCATCTAATGTATCATTGACTGAAACTAGAGGCTCTCAAGAGCCTGTGTCGCTCACCAGTATCTACTGTGGTTTTTGAAATAATGTAAAATAAGGTTAAAATCATAATGAAAAGCATTAATAAATTGCTTCGCTGAGCGCAGCTGGATACGACCTCAGAGGTCCAACCCTGAACAGTTTGGGCAAAAATGGACACAATATTTGCACTTGATACAGGTCTGAATTTGGATTGTAATTAAATATTTGACACATAATAGGTTTCTGACACAGAATAACTGTAGTCAAAGAACTTAGAATTGGTCATATGATTTGAATTTATATTCAATTTTTGGCTTTTTGTGCATTACAATATGCCATTGCGAATTGAAACACCCCCTCCCCCCCCCCCCCCCAAAGAAAAAATAAAATTTTACCCCTTTTTTTGCTTTTGTGCAATACACTATGCTGTTGCATTTTTTTTTTAAATTTCTGAAATCTGAAATGAGAAAAAATTGTCCCCCCTCCACAATTTCTTATTTACCCTCTAAATTTTTTTTTAACCCCCTTTCCCCCTTTTCCCAAAAAAAAATTCTTTCCCTCATTCCCTATTCAAATTTCTCATGGAGTTTGCAAACATAATAACCCATTTAAATACATCATTGACTGAAAAAAAGAGTCAGAATATCATCTAACATGACTAATTTATCTTTGACTGAAATAGAAAGAAATTTTTGTCATGTAATTATTAGTGATTCAGATTAAAGGTAAATGGAAGTTTTTGTCGAATTAGATTTTTTATCTAACAACGCTATTTTGTCTCCAAAATTGGTTTAATTTTCGAATCAGTGTTCTCATTTAGCCCTGTGGTTTTAATATAAATTCTCTTTCTGTAAAGATTTTCTTCAAACAGATTTAAGTATATGTGGCATAATTTATCTATGACATATCATTCTCCAAGTACATGTATTAAAAAGCTGTTTAGCATGACAGCCACTTTCAGTTTGTAAAAAATAGTGTATATAACAAAAAATCACAAATACAGGGTTCCCACAAAAAAAATCATCTCAAATTCAAGGACTTTTCAAGGTGTTTTCCAGTGCTTTCTCATGATTTTCAAGGTCCCTTTTGTGGTCAAATGTCCCACCATTTAAACATAAAACAAAACATGCTTACAAGATACCGTTACTTAAAACGCTCAAAAGATTACATACAGGAGACGTAGCCGGGTTCAATGCAAAATTGCCTTTTGTGTTACCCTTTATAAAGCAACAGTAAGGCAATCAAATAATGATTTCTGCATGGTCACAGTAACAATGCGAAGCAGATCGAAATAATGATTAACGAGAAAAAAACAAATCCGGTTAAATCCCGGATTTTTGCATTTTTTCTGAATTTCAAGGACTTTTCAAGGCCTGGAAAATTCGAAATGGAATTCCAGGTCTTTTCCCATTTTCCAGGTTGTGTGGGAACCCTGCAAATAGATTTTTGGATTTCAGTACCGGTGAAGAATCAAATGAAGAAATTACACCAATTGCTACATGAAAATACTAGTGAAATTTAATCACTTGGATAATCACACTACAAATATGAGAAACTGTAAACATTATTTTTTTTATAACATACTCATTTCTTCTGTCATTCCCATTTTAGCATTCTCTTTTTCAAAGTCTTGCATTGTCTTGGCCATCTTCTGAGGATCCATTACTTTGTTCATCTCCTGCATTGTCTGTTTTAAAAAAAAAAAATTTTTTTTTTAGTTTTGCTTATTACCATCAAACAATAAGAATTGCCAAATTGGTCGTTTTGCGCACTCTATGACTTTTACTCATTAAGTTGCAAAGAAAACAAAACATCAATTGGTTTGAATTAGTACACTGACTCTTGTATATTTATGAGAGGGGGGCACATTCTTTTTTTATCTGAGACTTAAAGGGAACTTGTACAAGGACTTTGTGATGCATCCAAAAGCCAAACAAAGCTGTTTAAGCACATTCCATAAATGGTAGAATGCCATTTGATGTTCAAACGAAGGATTTTATAATCAACTATTGAAAAAAAAAAACAAAAACAAACAGTTCAAAAGTGAAAACCTTTCAACAGACAAAACTGTTGACATAAAAAAGACCAAACTCAAGAATTTTTCAGCTCTTTAAAAACACACAAGTTGTTAATTATTATTTCTACTTGACATCAACTAAAGGATATCACAAATAATATTACCTTAGTTGTAGTTCCCATGGCTCCAGCCATTTTCATATTTGAATGCATTAACTACAAAATATAAATATAATTTCATTTGTTTATCATAATAAATGCATAATAAAAACAACCAGTTGTTGGATAATTTTTAGGCCAAATAATTATATGTGTTTATGGTTTCAAGCTTATGAAAACTAAGGATAGGTAGATATATTTTTTTTATTTTGCTGAATTTTTTAGGGTGTCCCAATGGAATGAATTTTTAGGGTGTCCCAATGGAATGATATTTACAATGTAGCTTTTACCGGTAATGGTTATTAGAAATCTTGCAACAGGAAAAGTCGACATAACAATCATCGACAGACCTCCTGCTGAAAACAACATAAAAGAGAAACAAAACACAAACTGAGAACCAACAGAGAATCAGATACAGTCACAGAGATTTATTCAGTTGTAAGGGTATCCAACTCTCTTGCCCACCTTATCTATCCTGATACTGTGATGTGTAAAACACACCATAAAAAAACAATACAGAACTATCACCAACAAGCTAGAAATGATAAAACTTGTTGGACTGTATATACTGTTTGTCTAAAGTTTTAAGGTAGGCATTTTAAGCCACAAAATATCATGATTACTAGAGAACAATAAAACAGATAAATTTTTCGTTTGGCCTTATGTCAAAATATTTCTATCAATATTCCTGTTTTTTTTTAATGTAAGTGACTTATTGTTTTAGATAGGTCCCTGCGTCAGAAATCAAAATCAACTATAGCATTGATGAAATAAAAACCACAAACATCGTTTCTAAATGTATAATTTGCACTTAGAAAGTCCAAATGAGACCTTATGTCAAATCGTTTTCTTTTGTCCAGGTTTGACAATTATGGTTTGATTGATGTATGTCAAAGAGTACCATCAAACCTGGCAATGCATGTAAACCTGAATGGAATTCCAAATCACAACCTCAGTGTTGACAGCCTAGTAATGAATATTAGTACCCACATGACGTAGATATAGACCGCTCAAGCACTTAAGCTCCTCAAATTTACAAGCTTACTGAGCTTATATAAGAAAAAGAATATATTAGAGCAGTAATTAGAAAATATTGAACATAAACTGGTACCTTACCTTTTGTTGATTGCCTATTGCTCCTACTTTACTGCCGACTGCATAACTTTTTGTTTTCTGTTTCCGTAGATTTACCAGTTGTTTTGCTAAAACTGTACAAGCCTAAAATACAGTTATAAATCAAATTATATGTGATTCTATGCATGTACACTACCAACTCCTCCCTTTCCCCTATGGAAATTAAATTTTTCTGCATATGTGTTATATCAAGAAAAAAATAAAGGTCAGGAATTCCATGTATTGCTTGAAGAGTGTATGTCAAAACTGTATTAAATGTCAAGATTGTTAATTTCAGCTGATGCTTAATAACCTGTCGATAGCATTTGACTAAAATGACTAACTAACTAGTTCAATGGTATTCAAACAATGAACTAAGTCGTAAATAAATCACTTACCTGTTTATTATTTTGTTTTGCTGCTTTCTTTATTTCCATTTCCTGAAAAATTACACAATTATATATGCTACATACACAGTTTACAACACCTTATTGACATGACAAAGATTCTGCCTCCCAACAAACATAATATACCTGCCCTTGGTTTTACAAATGCTTTATTTTATTGGATATTTAATAATTAACACATATCCTGCATCTTTTAACTTTCAAATTCAGCTTATTATTAAAACTGTGTTATTTAAATAGTATATAATACCTGTTAGTTGCAGTGTTTTACCCACATTTGAACAATGTAAACAATATCATTACACAAGTTCTACTTTTTCCCTCCAACTGCTTTGAACTGAGCTAAGACAGACAACCTAGTAAATTTTATAGTAAAAATTATGTAAAAACCTAACATATTTACCAGTTTCTTTTCTTCCAATTCCAGTTTGTGCCTGTCTCTTTCAAGATCCCTCTGTGTTTTCTTCAGTACTCTATCATTTTGTCTGATTGATTCTAAAATGGAAATAATGAATACAAATTTCTATCAGAACTATTCACCATGACAATAATTATTATATACATCATCAGTCTGCAAAAAAAGTTTTTCATGCATTAAGACCTAGTTTGGCTAGCTTAGATATTAAGATACAGAAATTTGCTATTTAAAAATACATAAATCTATTTTTTTGTTTATTGCATAGGCAGCCCAAAAATGAAGAAGTGTTGGTACAGGATATACTTGTTGTTTGACAGGTAAATGACATCATAAATTTGACATTTGAAGTTGTCTACATGTATTTCTGTGTACAATGTATCTTCATATTTTCCTTATATAAACATACACAGCTACAGTATCTGTGCAATTAAATTATTTTAAATTCTTTTCAATATCATTTTCTAAATTCTTATTTTTATCAATAATATGTGGTCTAATTTATTTCATTTTGTTTTATGAACATATTTTACTATACTTTGACTTATTGCCAAAATAAAACATAGATTTCTGTAATTAATGCACAATTGTTGTTGTAAACTTGGGCAGACTTGGTACCAGGTCGTTTCGCCCCGATTACCTGTTCGCTCTGGGTCGTTTCGCGCCTGAAAGTGAGTCGTTTCGCTCCGATATAAATACAGGTAAATTAAATAATTAATGTGTTGATAACTATGATGCTTCTTAAATTTATTGTTTAATAGTTAAATCCATAATATAATTATAAATTATAACTTTAATAATAATTAAAACATAATAGATAAAAAAAAATAGAAGTTAATTAATTAATTACAAACATATATGAATTAATTAAAGGTTATTCTTTGATCTATCAGATACTCATTAAATCTAAAGTCCAAGCTCTTCCAAACTTATGCTATTTCTAAGCAACGGCTTCTCGTATGGTGTAAAAAGATTAAACAAGTCATCCACCAGTTGGACTTGCAGTGTCCGTTCAAAGAAGATACGGTGCCACGCCACAGTTACCTAGAAAGGAGACCATTTCATTCCAGGACTACATCACCACAGCCACACACCAGACCTTAATTTGCCCTTGCAAAAGGAAATGTCAGCCAAGGCAAAACAACAGGCATCCCAACAACAACACAGAGCAGTAATGGAGGTGGTAGAGGATTGTGTGCTGGAAGTTTCTGCAGACCAGCAGTTCTTGTTACCAAAGCAGTCTTTACACAAGCCATGTGTCAAAAAACAATTATCGATAATTGTTGTTAATTGTTTTTTGACACATGGCTTGTGTTAAGTATGTTAATCGATAATTGTTGTTTAAACAAAAACATAAACACTTGTCCTAATTTGTTGGCATACTATTATTGTGTTAACTGCAATCACATTAATAACCGGGAACAGTATAAAATGATTTCCGTATATATACTTTATTATACATAATTATTACTTGTAACAGAGGGGCGAAACGACCCAGGGCGAACGGGAATCGGCGCGAACGCACCCGGGGCGAATGGGAATAGGAGCGAAACTACTCACGGGGCGAACGGGATTCCGCGCGAAACGACCCGGATTCGGCAGACTTCTCTAACACAAGTACTATGTGGATGAATAAAGTACTTTTATACTGGGTCTTTTCTTATCATTTTTTCTTCTGCATTTTATTTCCACATTATAGGGAGCCTTAGGAGTATATAGGAGAATATGCATTTTTTACATATGGGTCATTTAGAAAAATCTTTGTTTAATGGGTGCAGCCATATTGTGGTACATACTAATGCTAGAAAAGGTTTCGTTCACCGGAAACGGAAGTAAGGGAAATAACAAGCTTCAAATTATATTTTTAGAGTCAGAATCGTGATACCGGAAATGAGTTTCTTGATAGCTACATTAACTAAAGTCATAAAACAAGGGTAGGCAAATTTAATTAACAATTTTTTTTATTTTGTGGTACATATCATTTGTTTTTACCATACAATGCATAAATTTTCAAGATTTAATTAATAGGAACTCAGACATATAATTATGTTACATGAGCACAACAAGAAACTTATATACATGTATCACAAATTATAGTAAAATTATATGTATGTCACATCATCACCATATTGATATTATATACATGTATGGCAGTAAAATACAGATTTAAAACATTGCTTAAATTTTCTTAAATAAATAAAGTCGTTTACTAACTTCAACATTACAAATGGATAATAAACATTCCATTTTCAAACAGGTACATTTGCAGGTTCTTTTTTATAATACGCTGACAAATATCTATTTCTTTGAGCAACTATATATATTATTGTTTTTACATCTAAACAAAAAATGAAATTCATCTCCAATTTCCTTTTCACAAATACAGTTCAATCTCATCTCGAAATCGCTTGAGTCCAAATTTCGGCTATGTCTAACTTTAAAAGGATAATTTATGTATTTTAATTCCTTTTATTTTGAAATTCAACGAGTCGAAATTTTGGTTGTGCTGAAGTGATATTATGTACAAAGGAAATATAATTAGTGCAAATATAAACTCATTATGTCGAATTTATTAATCATCTGTACATGTGAACCAAATTTTTAAACGTGTCATACAGTATGTAGGAAATCGATAACGGAAATGTCATATCATGTTAATTATGTTTTGATAACAATCTTGTTAAGACTTAAATGTTTTATCATGTTTTTACAATTACATGTAAACAATATATCGGATTTTGTGATAAAAATAAATTTTACATCAATAAATCGAAGTTTTCTTACATTAGGTGATTATCCTATTTATTCACACTACGGTTGTTATAAAATTTGAATAATGTTAATAATGAAAAAGAATTTATAAATCAATATTGGTCAACATGAGAGGATTATCAATTTGTGATTTCAAACAAACAAAGAATTTATGAGACAATCATAATACATGTAGTTTGATAACACTAACAAGTAAAAATGAACAGTGAATGCATGGAAAGGAATATATGTGATCAAACATCTATAAAGTGGATGTTGCTTTCATGTCCATGTTGATCTTACTACGTCACACAGTCATGTGACTATTCATCTAATTAAACTTTGTCTGTTGACAATTGCGTCAACTTTCAAAGTATATACATGTAATTAGCTTAATAAGACTTCAATCCAATGTAAGGTAACATCGATAGTTGTTTTTTTTTGTAATATGAAATCAAAGGGGATCAGGTGTTGTCGTGATTAAAAGCCTGTCATAACTCTTTAAAGTCAAAACAAAATTGGTATCAAAACATAATTTGAATGAAAGGATATTTCCGTCACTGATTTGCAGATTTACAGGTGTGAATAATTGGTTCACCTGTATAGATAATTAATGAATTCAACATAATGAGTTTATTTTGCACTAATTTTATTTCATTGGTATGTTTTATCAGTTTAACATACACTAATTTCGAGACAAAAGGAATAAAAATACATAGATTATACTGTTGTCTGCTAGGTATCAAACATTTTTTTTCTTGACATAACCAAAATTTGAACTCAAGCGATTTTGTGACGAGATCAACTGTAATGACAATTTACTGAGTAATAAATATATATAGCCTTCTTTAATCTCTTTATCCAAAAGCCATTCATTGAATGGATTATTTTATGACACAATACCATTGTTCCAAATACTTACCTGTATGTTATATCATATGGCCGAACTGACATCAGACCAACTAGTTTGTATCCAAAATGTCTTGAATTCAGTTCATGGGACTGACTTGTGGTGTTTTGAAAGTCTAAATGCTAAAATTATCAGACAATATCTTGTTGGGTAATTATACGTAATTATTTATAAACATTATATTTTCTCAAATAAAGGTAGTGAATTTGTTTAACCACAGGGGCTCGTTACAGATTGTGTCAACTGTAATGAGCCCCCATTATTTAACTGACCTATGTGTGGACGACCAAGTCAGAAAAATAGCCCCTGACACAGAAAGTCAGAATCCCAAACCACAGGAATCGGAAATTTAACCAATAAGAAGGACTATGGGCACCTTGGAGATCGTCGGGCAACTATAAAAAAACTGCGACATGACCTTCGGGGTGCCCCGGTACCTTATTATCCATAGAATTTCCTGAGGCTGTCCCTAAACATTGCAAATTTTTAGGGGGTTTGTGGCTACTGTTGACAACTTTGTTTGTAACATTGTTTTCAGTCATTTTCAAATGCTTACGTTCGACAGTTGGTTTCTTTGAAAAGAAAGACATTTTGCTGAATGCTCTTCTGTGGTTCGCCTTTGGTATACTGTTAGGTAATTTGCTTAATTTGAAATTTTCACATGATTTTGACGATACCCGGAAACAAGTAGTACGAAGGCGACATCTGGTGGATGGACGTTGGGTACATCCAATAACCAAAATAATGGTGCGTCTTTTTACCACAGAAAACCGCAGAGTGCCATAGAACACCACAGGACTCCTAATTTTTTGTTTGCTCCTTAGGTATATTTGTCCTTTTTCTAGCAAAATTGGAGAAATGAAGTATATTTTTGCTTCGATAATTATAAATTATCAATATTTTTTTATTAAGAATGCACACTGTACTTATCGGCAGTCTTCAAAACCCAACTTGAGAAGAATAAGATTGAAGAATGTCGATGATACATTAATTGTTGTCCTGATCATCAAACAATTTAGAAAAAAAATATATTGTTTATTTCAAATATCCAGACAGTTAGGGGAAAGAACTTATTAACTTTCGATCCACGATTTGCACACTGAACATTTTGAAAATTCTAAAATAAGAAGTAACATCTCAAGTAAATATTTTTGAAAGGCACTAAACAACTTCTCATTTACTTGATTAATTCACACATACATGTGTGTTATAATGTTATAAATTCTTTCAATAATAATAATAGTGCATTGTCATATAAGCTAAAATGAACAGCTTGTGTCAAGTTTTAAACACAAAAAGATAATTACGCTAAAATAACAAAATCACGACAGTCACTGTGTTACACAAGTCTCCTAGGTGCCCTCAATTCAACTTCGTGACTGTTTTAAAAAGGATGACAGCTCATGTATTTTTTGTTGGATTTAATATAATTTTATTTTTTTCGTGGTTTGGTATATTGACAAAATTTGAATTTTCCGATCCCAGCTTGGTAAAATACTCATTCCTAAGATTTGAATTTAATGGACATTAATTCATAATTTGACATATTAATATTGAGGGCAAAAAGTCACAATTAATAATTTGACATATTATTTGGAACAAAAAGTCACAATTCACAACATTTTTGCACAATTTGACATTTTATTTAGGACAGAAAGTCACATTTTTTAAAATAAAAAGATACTTTGCAATTAAAATATTCAAACTTTAGAAAAAATAACTCTAAACAGACACTAAAACTACTTTAACAAAGCATTATTTACCCCGCGTGTGAAATGAATGTGAACTGGTTGTAAATCAAAACGATAACTATACGTTTACAATGGTTTTGGTACGTTATGCGGAAACATGTATCTTTTATTTGTTGTTGTTGTATTTTTATGGTGAACCCCATGATTATATTCATGATATTGAAAGGTAAAAGATTTTATTAACATCTGGTTGCGGAAATTATTCCCTCTAAAAATCCAGAGACTGAATCACGTTGTGCTCAGCATGGTCCTTTAGCAGATGTAATATCTCTATAATGATATATAATCACCGAAGTTAATGGTGCTTTCTCATATCTCAATACCGATTTCATACGATACACAGAATAACTACCAAATCTTTAAACTTGCAAATATGCCTAAAAGAAAGATTTCGTACTTGAAGAGGTCAATTTTTTGGCCTTGTGGTGACTGTAGACAGAACTGTAAAGAGAATTCGGTGCAGTATGATACCTGCCAGTCATGGTACCCCTACACCTGCCAGAATCTCTCTTTAGAAGACATAGACTACCTGTCGAACTCTGCTACCACATTCATTTGTTTTATCTTGTTTTATCTACATAAAGGAAGAGACTGGTTCATCCTTTTCATACACAGGCTCTCTTTCAAGACTAGCTATGGTAAGTGAATTTTTATCCGTTTTTGTGAGTTATTCAACATAATTTTTAAAGATGATAATATTTAACATTTGGGAAATTTTATATAGGAAGTTTATGATCAACATGATCGAAAATGACATCAAGGAACAGTATAATTTTTCATTTTATCACATACCTATTGGCACTTTGTTGAACATTCTGAAATGTTTTTAAAAATCATTTCTCTTTCTTTTTTTTGCTGT
This sequence comes from Mytilisepta virgata, assembly GCA_028015205.1. Classification (NCBI taxonomy): domain Eukaryota; kingdom Metazoa; phylum Mollusca; class Bivalvia; order Mytilida; family Mytilidae; genus Mytilisepta; species Mytilisepta virgata. Next base: position 2,732,782 of record JAPWFG010000026.1, on the reverse strand, counting down.
GGGGGTTTTATATTCTAAATTGTATTTTTTCTTATATAATTGACGAAAATTGAAAGAAAAGCATTCTGTTCTGTCACTGATTATGTTTCTATAAGAGCAATAAATTTCATGTTGTTTCTTAATTTCTATTGAAGTCTTTCTAAAGATATTTAAAGTGGAAATATGCAAGTATTTTCGTAAATTTTATAATGATGTAGTAAAAAGAAAGATATTATAGAAAAACTAAAAAATTATGAATCAGTCTTGAATTTTCATCCCCTAGAAAAAATTAGCGTCTTATTAAAACCTAAAGAGCTGTATCTTCGTAATACAATGAGTCCAGTGAAAGGTTATCTGGAAATAAATTAGAACACAATTTAAAATAAGTAATAATCATGATGAATCAAATAACAGAGCTCAATCTGCAAATTACCACCATTTGCTATGATCAAAATACACAACTCACATTTTGACACACAACATTTTCGTATTTTTTTTCTTTTTTAAAATAAGTTTATCGACATTTTATAAATATACACCCGCAAAAAAGTGTTATTCTCAATCTATTATTAATCAGTTGTTAACATTTATTTCAATCGGAGATGTTTCATTATCTCCCGTTATCTGAAAATATATAATATTAACACGTGTATAATAAACTACAAGCATCAATAACTATATAAAATCATAAAATCAATTTATATGAAGGACCCTTGGTAACAAAATGACTAGGCTCTATAACTCCCAAGTTGGAGTTAGATATGGATATGATGGGGCCAGGTTTTCGAAAGTATCGTAAGATTGATCGTAAGACATATCTTATGACATTATTTGCGACTAAGTTATGATGGTCTTACGACCTATCGTATGATGTAAAACAAAGGTATCCTAAGACAATCATAGTTACGACCATCGTATGACAATCGCAAGTCAGTAATGACAAATAATGAAATTTAAATGATTTAACAAAGTATGCAATTAAATTTTAAAAAAGTACATGTTACTAAAAGAAGAAAAAATAAATAAAATATAACGCTTTATTAATTTTAATTTAATAACCTTTTAAAAATGATTAATGCGTATACGTTTACTGTACATGTGTAACATGCATGTACAAGTAAATCAATTATGGAATGTGATAATCTATTAACATGGATCAATAAAACCATTGTAAAAGTTTATCGGTCTACTCTATTTTAATATGAATAAGAAATACCCAGGGTTCGAACATTCAAATTCCCGCTTAACGAATTATTCGTGCTTCTAAAAATACAATCATTATTATAAGACCATCTTACGACACCTTCTTTGGTGTCGTAAGTTTGTGACAAATTTTGTGACATGTCACAAGTTGCGACCCTTTCGAAAACACATTTTATGACTGCGACACGTCGTAAGTCTCATTCTCGACTTATTTTACTTTTACGTCAACGATTCATCTGATATTTTAATGAAAGAATATGACAGTTCTCTCCGAACTTGGAAGATATCTTTTATATATTCATATGTCACCTTATTTGTTAGATAAGAGTTTTAATTTATTTCTGTTCCCTACAGTGTTACATGATGTTGTCAGTTTTATTACTCTACATTGTATTATTATGCTTGTGTAACTTTATATGAGGAAATAAACAAGTTATATAAATAAGCATTTTTTTTATTAGTATATGATAAATTAATTATAAAAAAACTTATGCTTAATTTAAATCATTAAGAGATAAATTAATAAATAACTAGACTAAGTAAATGTACACACATTTATTTATTTCTATATTTAGCGACACTATTGTTTGCCCAATGTTAGAATTATTATATTATGAAAAACGCCGTATGGCCGAAACGTCTGGAAAAAATGTGTTATAGTGTTTATTTATAGATGTAAATTTATACGTTTGTTACACGTTCAAATTAAAGATTCATCTATTTAATTGCTTTCTTTTGTAGGCCTCCGAGACCAGTTACAAGTAAAGTCAAGAAATACCAAAGGGATATTCGAAGGAGAGAAAAATCGTAACAACTGACAAACTCCGGAGAACAACGAAGACAAGACCAAAACAATACATGAACTACAATTAAAAACTAAAAACATATGAACAACATGGACCCCACAAAAAAACCGGAGGTAGACTCAGGTGCTCCGGAAGAGTAAGCAGTCTCTGCTTCCTGCAGGACACCCGCCATGCTGTCCATATCAAATCCGATATGCGGAAGGGATAATATTAATGGAACAGGTCCATTTTCATTTGGGAAACGGTTTTTTCATACCTGTCAACCAAGTCATGATGACGCCCATAAAACTTTAATAAGGATGACTTCAGCTTAGGAGCAACGTACCCCTGTCTGAGCAACTTTTCTGTCAGAAGCCGGGCTCTGTCCAGGAAGTCAATGTATATGTCACAAGCTCTGGAATAACGTATGAGTTGTGAAATATATATACCATACGCCGGCGCTTCTGGAATATTGCCGCTAAAAAATGGGAAGTTGACGATTGGAAAGCGGTTTGTCGTAAAGTTTTGTAATTAACTTTCCTCTGGTGTCAATTTCGAGATGAAGACTTGGCAGTGTCTGTTGTATCCTTAATTTCGAGCTCATTGGGATAGATGAGATGTAAGAAATTCCCGAAAATTGAATTGTTGAGTGATAAGACATCATCTATGTAGCGGAAGCTGAAATTAAAGGTACGCGCTAATTTCTTCTGTTTTTTCTTAAGAAGCCCGTCAAGGAAGTCTGCCTCATATGAGTAAAGGAACAAGTCGGCCAGTAGTGGCGCACAATTAGTACCCATAGGAATGCCAATTGTCTGTTGGAAAACACGTCCACCAAATTGAACAAATATGTTGTCGATCAAAAATTCAATCATTAGGACAATTTCCTCGTCTGTATATTTTTTGTTAGATTTAGAGTTGTTTTTAACAAAGTATGATTTATCTCTACCAATGACAAGGTATGTGTATCTGTTGTTGCCATTTTTATTTTGAAAGCATCGATGGATTAGATCTTTCAACTTCTCCTTCAGTTGTGAATGAGGAATGGTGGTATAGAGGTTGGAGAGATATCAAATGTTTTTATGCTGTTACAGACTGAAATGGACCGAGATCGTAAAATATCCTTTACGTATTTGGAGTTCTTTAATATCCACATTTGATTGATACCACTTCTTGAATAGCTTGTCTCACAATAACTTTGGAGGCCCGTTTTGACAGCTCATTTTGACAGCTGTTAAAGAGCTGTACAAGTCTCTAGTGTACGCTGTACGTAGAGAGTCCCTTGTGATGCCACAAGAAGCAATAACGGCACCAATACATTTCGACCCTATGGATTTCCATACAGACTATGTTAGTCGTACATAATGGCAAACCAGAAAATGGCTCATCACGGAACACCAAAATTAACATCAAAAGATGGGAATTGTCTTTCAATGCCCTTTCAATTTCGCTATACGGGAATGAAGACTATTCGACACAACTTCGTTTAAGGACATGTATCCAAATGTGTTTACATCCAGATATTTACCAAAAACCGATCAGACGCCAACGACATATTTATACTTGCTCCACCATTCGAAGATTCAATTGTTGACTGTTCCAGATCAAATACATTTTCTTCAGCATGGACAATGATGGCAGCTTCAGATGGACTTGCCTTACATATATCGTCTCTTTACCCCGCAATAAATGGAATTCAATATTTAGCGTACAGAGAATTAAACAAAAATTTCATTCCCAGCACTGTATGGGAACCAACAACTATTGTAAAAATAATGTGGTCCCATTCTTCAAGAATTTCAAACGGAGGTGGTACTTGGACACCAAACCATTTCGTGTCTGTATTTAAAAGCAACAACTATGCATTAGATTCATCTTTTGTTCCGTCGTATCACAGTTCTCCGAAATGCCACCAAAGATCTTTTCACAATCAGATTTAGAACGTACATTTAATATTTCTGGCGACGTTCTGGACGATGATCTGGCCTCTAAAAAACCTTCTGTTTCGGGAAATGGGAATAAACAACATTATGGCACTCAACATTCCGAATTGGCTCCTGAAAAACTTCTGCAACGACATACTTCTGAAAACAATTTGCTCCATTCGTTAGCGAAGATGATTATGTTGACAAACCAGCTACAAATGAACACTCTTCTCCAGAACTGACCCGTAATAACGACGATTTTGAAAAACCAAATAAAAAAGAGCGATAACGAACAATCGGAATCACCAGCTTACTTAGAAAATACAAACGAGAGTGAAACATATTTTCCAAAACCAGCAAATGTAAATACGCTTAAAGAGGGAAAATTTGTATCTGCCTTTACGTGTTGGGAAGCCACCCAGTAAAAGAAAATTGTTTTTGAATACTCACATTAAATCTAAACGTTAAAAATGTGGGCTCAAATATAAACTCAGTTAGGATATACGTAAAGTTAAATGAAAATGAAAGAATATATTTATTTATTGAAATACACACAGTAATTCAATGTGGGAGAGTTTCTATTGTTTTAGAGCCTCGATAATTATACTCTTTAAAAAAACATCATTTTTTAAAAAATTTTAATTAATAATTTATAATTATAGAACCAAATATATACATTATTTCGACTTATTCGCTAGTTTTTAAGTATTATATGGTGTTCTGTGGTGTTCTGCGGTGTTCTGTAGTAAAAAGACGTTCCCCCAAAATAATATCCTTTCCAATAAGAAACCCAGAGATCATAAAATGGAAAAAATAAAATAAAAAATAGAATAAATTAAAAAATAAGAAATAAAAGCCTCAGTGATAACTAAATGATATTTAGTTACGGGACGTGCGGCAAATTCGGGTGAAGATTTTACACAACCGGTGGAGATTTCGGGTCGGGATTTTAGACTTTCTGGAGAATGCCGGTGAGGATTTAAAAAAATTCTGCAGATTTTTTTTATAAAGCACTGAGGAGAATTCAGGTTGACTTTTCACGGTAAAAGGTCGATCAAATGTTAAATATTTAAATATGTCTCATCATGATAACTATAACTGCCTTTTATTATTTTTGGATACCTGGATAATTTCGTGTCGCAAATTCGCCATGATATAACTTGGATAATTTCGGGTAGGGGTTTCAAGTTAACCGACGCACCACCCGTCATAAAATCAGCAGCGATGAGCAGGAAAGAACAACACAGAGTAAGAGAAGGGCAGCGATGAGCAGCAAAAAGCAATGACGAGCAGCGAGCTGTGTGGTCTGAATGAACAAAAAAAACTGGCACTATGACACCACTTGACGAAAATGTAATTCGAGGTTTTGTTTAATTTCGTCAGTTGTTTGAAGACCATCAAACAACAAACACGTATCCATGGAATAGAAAACGCCTCTCGTTGATTTATTGGTTCCTACTAGATACATGAGATATTTAATACCTGTGGATCTTTCTAACACCGAAGCAAAACCAGAAAGGAAAATGAAAATACTTCCAACCAAGGTGAAGAGAACCAAACGGCTGGAAAACACAAGTGGAGTACGAAACCAGCAATGTAGATCCAAAGAAGAAATATACAAAGTGTAAAATGAACAAGAGCTTTGCAGAACTCTACAAAAACATTAATATCGACAGGGGATATAGAAGGATTAATTGACAACGAGTGGACAAGACTTAATAGAGACCTCATCAGAAAAGTGAAATCTGAACTGCAACAATCTCGACACGAATACTTTGCCAAACGTTTGCGTATGAATCAACAAGCCGTTGAGGAACCTGTAGCTATTATAAGCATTTGCAGAACGACAGGAGCTCACTTTTCGACTATCGAATCTCAGGAAAGAAATACGTCTTAAATGTATAACTGTGAGTGAAATATGTGGAAACCAATCAAAGCGAAACTTCAACCTAGTGCGTCACAAAAAGAATACAAGGTATGGAAGAGGATTCAATAGAGTAAGGTGAATATGATTCAACCTTAGACGGCACCACAAAAGCCGATAACGAGGAATCGGACCAAAGCAGTGACCATGGATCCAAAGAAGACTCCGATGAGGAATGCGAACAATCACCATGGGACGTCATTATGAATAGAACATTTCAAGTACATCAACCGAAATACTCACAGAGAGTAAACGAACTAGTCGGAATGGAAGAAGACCAGGCATGTTTGGCAGCATATAGAGTAATGTTTGACTCATACGGAAAAGAAATGAGAAAGCATTACGTCGGACGACTGATGTCCTGGCATCAAGACATGACTACACAGAGAAAGATCAAGAAAACGGCTAAACGCTTGAGAGAAGAGGAAGACTACGAATCAAAAGAATCATGGGAATATGCCGTAGAAAAACGAAAATATCTGCTTAACCGTGTATTGAACGACCACGACCCACCACCAGCTGAAGACAGCAATGACTCAATTTGAACTAACATTAACATTATAAAGAAAAACACAAAACAATTAAAAAAAATAAAAAGAAGGAAGGAGTGGTAATGCAGCCTATATATGTTTATACGTATATAGCCAGCCACAAGCCTTGACAAATGTAGAGTGGCCTTAAAAAAATAGAGGAAGGCTAATGCAGCCTATTTTATGATAGCAAGTCACAAGCCTGGATAAATACAGAGTGGCCTTTCAAATCACGCGGATGTAAGTATGCTCTCGCACAGATCCAATCTTTGACTCACGATTTGACCACTAGAAGCAGCAGCAGCAGCAGCAGCAAAAAAACGATATGAGCATGAGAGCATGGTGCTGAGAAGGAATGGGTAGTGAAGAGCAACACGGAGGAAGAGAAGAGCAGCAGCAGCAAAAACCGAAATGAGCACGAGAGCATGGCGCTGAGCAGCGAAGAGCTGCATGGAGCAAGAGTAAAGCAAAATGAGCACAGTGCAGAGCAGCGATGAGCATTGACGAGCAACACGGAGCAAGAGAAGAGCAGCAGCTGCAGCAGCAGCAAAAAAACAGTGACAAGCAGCAGCAAAAAAAAAAAAAATGAAATGAGCACGAGAGCATGATGCCGAGCAGCGATAAGCAGGAAATAACAGCACAAGCAAGAGAAGAGCAGCGAAGAACCATTTCTGGTTCCCGTAACGTGACTTCTGGTTCCGGTTAAAGTATATATGTATATATGACTTTAGAACCACATATATAAAACTATTCTCCCTCTCTAAGACTAAATGGAATAAAATTGCACGTTTTTAATTCTTCCTTTTTTCACTATCATATCCATATCAAAATATTTTTGTCATGGAGATACAAAACATTTTTTTATACTCCTTGTTGTTTTGTGATCCAAAAATGTAACTTTCAAATGATATGAAAAAACTCACCTGTAAACTTAATTTATTACTTTATATTAATCTTTTTAATTTAACAATAAAACCATTGGTGGTTTTAATAGTAGGAATATGATAACTAATTAAAATGTTCCGGACATTTACACGATTTATGTCTATTTAAAATGTTCCAGAATGTTATGACTAGTTGAAATGATTCAGCTCATATAATTGTTAGCCAATGGAATGTTTCAACTATTTTATGTTCCAGAAGAACTTTTCAACTAGTTACTTTTATTCCGGTGGAACTTTATAACTATACCCAGAATAAATTAACTAGCCAAAAAGTTCCAGAGGAATTTTTTAGCTTGTTACTTTTTCCGCCCGGAACTTTATATACTAGAGGAACAAATGAGCTCTTACAAGACCGTAAGTTATAGGTCTACCATCGATCTATACTGCAGATATCAAAACTTTACGTGTTCATTTTTCGATTTGGAAAGGTTTCATAAAACTCTTAAATTGCATCATATTTTTCTTCAGCCTCTGAACTTTTCCTCAAATTTTAAATTTAATCAATCGAATTTATATCAACAAAATATATTATATATTATATTTTTCAAATATACATTCAGCCAGGAAATCGTTATTTATCAAAAGAATACTCGGCACTGAATTTCTAAATATTAAAAAGATCAAAGTTATTTATTTTTAAAATATATATAAAAAAATAAAATAAAAATTAAGTTAATCAACTATTAGATAATATTCAGAATTCATTATTATTGAAAGTAAACTCTTCCCGTGCTATTCAGAATTTAAGAATCACTTTACACATGTTCTACATCGTAAAAGTTCTGCATGAGGCCCAGTTGTTTATCCAGTTACATTCAGGACTCTTGCAATTTCTACAATATCTTCTTAACTTTACTCTAGAAGACGGGCTCAGTTGGATTGATTCTTGCCATGCATGAAATAGCCCAACGTAGAGCAGTTCGCTACACAACAAATAAATACAGGAGCACCTCGATTGTCACTGATATGCTCCACCGTCTTGAGTGGGAGCCCTTATCTCACAGAAGAAAAAACAACCACCTCACAATGCTCTTTAAAATAGTTAGTAACCAGGTTGCAATTCCACACTCAAAGACATAACAATGGTAACAGTTTCCAAATTCCTCAGCGCAGATCAGAGTACAGAAAACAGTTTTTCTTTCCAAAAGCATCAAAGAATGGAACACCCTACCAGATATTGTCATTAAATCTCACATATTGGTCTCTTTCAAAACAGCACTTTTGAAAAATTAAATAAATTACATAAAACTACTCATTATTTACTCATTGTATATATCATTTATCTGTGTTTCAAATTTGTGTATATTTATCTTTAGAAATTTATGTATTGTTGTATGTACACCTCTCAATGACATTGCTTCAACCAGTTTATCATTAATGGGTGACAAAAGTTCAATCAAAGGAATGGCTCTTTTATCGCGGTTCTTCGTCTAATATTTACTGTGAGACCATCACCAGTGCGAAATATCTCGCAAACCTCTTCAAGTTCAAGACAGTCCTTAAGGTTTTCCTCCAGTTTGTATTACTTTGGCTCTTAAACCCTGCCCACTAGCTCTATTACGTTGTTGCTAAAAATTGTAATTCTTATATAATACAATATGCTATTTGCTTAAAAGAAACTTTACTCTTGCAGACTTTATTTGCCCAGAAGTGTGTATCAGATTTAGTGGGGATTAAAAAGTTCATGAAACTCCTGGTATAAAATACAATCTTGCACCATGAAGTGGCAACTGCTTTTGAATGATTAGTGGCCGACGTACCATTTTGAAAGATAAGACATGCGTATTCATTACACATGTTACAAGCACTTTTTGTCAGAATTAAAAGATTTTCTAAACGATAAAAAGCGAATAAAAACTGATTTTGTTGGTTAGTAAATACCCGTTTTGACACAAACAAAATTTCCGGAAATGATGTACGAACTTGGAAATAATATAAATAATTAGAAGTTCTGAATAAACCTTGATTTTTAAAATCCAATTTCTGAAACATTTTGGTTTTTCCAGAAGAGTATTTATGACTTTCTGATAACAGCTATTGTGAAATAAACGCGAGCTATATATAGATCCCTTTATCACATGTATCAGTCTGCAAATCAATTGTCATGACGTATGTTTCCTTTGTCATTACCACTTAACACATAGTTTCTTTTCTAGACACAGCAAGGCCCGCAGCAAGGTAAGTTGCTACTGGTAATATCTAGACTTCAGTCTATAGCACGCCGTTTTTATATTTATTCACATTCCAAGATATCTTATTTATTTAACAAGATATCTTATTAAGTATTAAGATATCTTTAATTTTTATAAGATATCTTATTTAATTTGAAAGTAAATGAGATATCTCTATAAGTTAATAAGATATCTCTATAAGTTAATAAGATATCTCTATTAGTTAATAAGACATCTCTATTAGTTAATAAGATATCTCTATAAGTTTATAAGATATCTCTATTAGTTTATAAGATATCTTATTAAGTAAATAAGATATCTCTATTATTAACTATATAAAAGATATCTTATATAGTTAATAAGATATCTTATAAATTAATAGAGATATCTTATTAACTTATAGAGATATCTTATTAACTTATAGAGATATCTTATATATTTAATAAGATATCTTTATAACAATTTAAATAAGATATCTCTATAAGTTAATAAGATATCTCTATAAGTTTATAAGATATCTCTATTTGTTTATGAGATATCTCTATTAATTTATAAGATATCTCTATTAATTTATAAGATATCTATTAGTTAATAAGATATCTTATAAATTAGTAGAGATATCTTATAAACTAATAGAGATATCTTATAAACTAATAAAGATATCTTATAAAGTATTAAGATATCTTTAATTTTTAAAGATATCTTATTTAATTTGAAAGTAAATAAGATATCTCTATAAGTTAATAAGATATCTCTATTAGTTAATAAGATATCTCTATTAGTTAATAAGATATCTTACTTCTTTATAAAGATATCTTTTAAACACATACTTTATTAGATATCTTATAAAGTTTATAAGATATCTTATAAACTAATAGAGATATCTTATTAACTTATAGAGATATCTTATTTATTTAATAAGATATCTTTATAACCAGTTAAATAAGATATCTCTATTAATTTATAAGATATCTCTATTAATTTATAAGATATCTCAATTAGTTTATAAGATATCTTATTTAACTAAATAAGATATCTCGAAATTGAATAAATATAACAACGGCGTGCCATACTACATGAAACTCCTGGTATAAAATACAATCTTGCACCATGAAGTGGCAACTGCTTTTGAATGTTTAGTGGCCGACTTGCCATTTTGGAAGATAAGACACGCGTATTCATTACATATGTTACAAGCACTTTTTGTCAGAATTAAAATATTTTCTAAAAGATAAAAAGCAAATAAAAACTGATTTTGTTGCTTAGTAAATACCCGTTTTGACAAAAAACAAAATTTCCGGAAATGAAGTACGAACTTGAAAATAATATAAATAATTAGAAGTTCTGAATAAACCTTGATTTTTAAAATCCAATTTCTGAAAAATCTTGGTTTTTCCAGAAGAGTATTTATTACTTTCTGATAACAGCTATTGTAAAATAAACGTGAGCTATATATAGATCCCTTTATCACATGTATCAGTCTGCAAATCAATTGTCATGACGTATGTTTCCTTTGTCATTACCACTTAACACATAGTTTCTTTTCAAGACACAGCAAGGCCCGCAGCAAGGTAAGTTGCTACTGGTAATATCTAGACTTCAGTAAGCTTCAATTAATATTTTTAACTTTTATGTTATATGTTTTATATCCCCACAACTGTACTTACAGACAAAAATTTTATTCATTCAGATCTAAATTTAGAAGACACTGTAAAATTGAAGAGAAAGTATATAAAAGAAAAATATGTTCTGAATTAAACAATAGTGCAGACAAAGATCCTAAATCTTTCTGGAATCTCCTTAACAAACTAACTAAACATACCAAGGGGCCCAGTCAGCCAAATGATTCATTCCCACAAGATGAATTCTTTAACTTTATAAAAACCTATATAAATCTGACCTAAACACTAACATTTTTCACGACAAAATAAATAAGGAATATGAACTTCTTAATAAAATTCAAACTTCCAATTTTAATGAACTAAATGAGGAAATTAAAGAAGATGAAATAATGAAAGCAATAAGATCACTACGTAATGGAAAGAGTGCCTCAATAGATATGATTTCTAATGAAAATGCTAAAAAATGGTACTACAGTACTGATTAAACCACTAATGAAACTTTTTAACTTTGTTTTTATAAATGGTGACTTTCCTAGGATCTGGAATGAAAGTTTGTTAGTTCTCCTTCATAAAAAAGGGAATAAATTTGACCCTGCTAATTACAGAAGCATCTTGGAAAACTGTTTACCAAAGTGGTACATACACGCCTTCTAAAATAATAAACGATAATAATTTAATCAGTAAAACCCGAATTGGTTTTAAAGAAAAAAATCGCACTGCAGATCATATATTCACTCTTAAAACAGTAATTGACAATTATAAACAAAACCATAAAAAAGTATTTGCAGCTTTTATTGATCTGAAGAAAGCATTTGACACGATTTGGAGAGTAGGTTTATTTTACAAACTCCTGAAACATGATATTCCCAACAAATTGTATAAAATTGTATTTTCTATGTACACTGATACTGTTTGTAGAATTAATTTTTCAAATGGAGTAAGTTCTCCTTTTGAAACAAATAGAGGTGTGAAACAGGGAAATGTTTTGAGTCCCTTACTTTTTAACTTTTTTATTGATGATTTTATAATTATGTTACAAAAGAGTCATACTGATCCAATTGTAATAGGGGATCAATCTCTTAGTGTGTTATTATATGCTGATGACATTGTTTTGTTATCCCAAAGCAAAAGAGGTTTACAGAATTGTTTAGATATTCTTCATGAATACTGTACCTCTTGGAAGTTACAGGTTAGTACTGATAAATCTAAAGTTATTATATTTAATTCAAATGGTAAATCTTTCATACATGAGTTTACATACAATGAAACTATCATTAGAAATGTTAATCATTATTATTACTTAAGTGTAGTTTTGAAACATAATGGAAATTTTAACTTGGCTATTGCTACCCTTATGGAAAAAGCAAGAAAAGCATTTTTCAAAATCAAAAAAATTGTTGGCTTAAACAATTCATGTAAATTTTTGGAAAAACTGTTTGATACACTTGTATCCCCAATATTTATGTACTGTAGTGAAGTATGGGGTCTGCTTTCACCTTTTAAAGACTCTGATCCCTTTGAAAAACTGCACATCAAAAGAAATATTAGGAGTACATTGCAAGTCTTCTAATGATGCCTGTAGAGCTGAACTTGCAATGAAAGCTAAAATTATGTTTTCTAACTTAAGCTATTTAGATCATATACTTTCATCAGATAACACTTTAGTGTATGATATATTTTGTGAAACTAAAAACACAAACCCATGGTTTAATCAAATCAAGCTCTTACTACAAAAGCTAGGGTTCTCATACCTAACGGATTTAAATTTTCCATTAAAACCGCATTTAAATAATATAAAACAAAGAATTCAAGATCAGTGTCTACAGGATCAAAATTCAATTATCTGTAATTCTCCTAAACTAAGTTTTTTCAGGAGCGTATATAACATGGGTCAACGTCCACCTAATGTTGATTTGTTAACCTATAGATGTGACAGATCTGCTATATGCAAGCTACGCATAAGTGCACATCAACTTATGATTGAAAGAGGAAGATATCTCAATATTCCTAGGGATAAAAGATTCTGTCAAATTTGTAAAACAAACCAAATTGAAAATGAAGTACATTTTTTACTAAAGTGTGATGGATTTACCACACAACGAACAGAATTTATGTTCAAATTAAATAAATTAACAAAAAAGCTACCAAAAAATGACTACGACAGACTCAAAATAATTTTAAATAATGAATCTGCTTTGGTCCTTAAATTATCTTCCTGCTTTATATATAATTGCCTTGAAACTAGAAACAATGTAATTTGATTTGATGTCTGTAATTATTGTGTTACATCATGTTGTAATAATGGGCCTTTGCCATTTATTGTAAATGAGTTTGTGCCTATAAAATATTTGTATTTGTATTTGTATTTATAAGATTGTTAAACTTTCGGGAGTATCTTTCTCCTTGCCACAGCTCTGTCCTTACTCGGACGGTAATTGTGACTATAAATTTATGATATTTGAATCTGCTTTTCAGATTTTGGGTGTTTGTTTCTGTCTTCAATATTTTTGACATTACAAGTTAAATTTCATCGAAATATGTAGATTCTGTACATTAGAATTTGTGTTATAGAATAAATGTTAACTCAAAACTCCTTATACCTCAAAGTCATTTTTCGTCACATTTAAAACTATAAGACAATGAAGATTTCAATAATCATATCACATTTTTTATCACCTGGAACGAACCACTTTTAATGGAAATACTATAATGAATACGCATTTTAATTTGTGTGTTTTTTTTTTTTGGGGGGGGGGCGTAAATAACATTAATGTAAGAATGAAGGGGGTCATTTTTTATTTAACAGATAGGGATATCACTATTGTTTTTGATAGATGCTGTAAGAAAAATTCCAGACCCATCATATAATTAATGACCGACCCTCGGTGCATATCGTTTGACATACCACGCGGAAGAGAAACTAAAATGATATTTAAATTGAATGCCGAAAGTTAATTGTCAAAATTGAAAGCAGATGTAACTATAATTTTATGATTAAATAAAAACGATCCTGGTATAATAAACATGTAAGATTATACCCTAACTTCACTGTTGCATTTGAACCATTTTTAGTACAACTAAATACTCAGAATTCAGAATCACAAAGGAGCAGAGCTTTTATTGTCTTCCAGACCGAGAAAAAATCTAACACCAAACTGTGCTGAAAATTCAAGACTGCTCACGAATAAAACAGTAAGCTGCTGAATGTAAGATTTCCTCCTTTTATAATAATAGGAAAATATTAAAACAATTACGAATTTCAGTTTATATGCCTTGGTACATAAAGAAGTCAAATAATGAAATCACATTATTTTATGGTTGAAGGCTTCGAAGGATTACTTTTAAAAATATCAAAAGTACCGCAGTAATGGGTCACTCTGAAATATCTGTTATTATTTAGTACGATAGGAAATATGGTACATGCAGGAGGTACCTAATTGGGCTGTATTTCAGATTATTTTTATAAAATTTTGCATGCAACTAAAGCATGTTAATATGCAACTGAATATATAAAAATAATGTTTATCACTTAAACACTTCCCTGAAAATGCTGCATCAAGTTTTGGCAAATATAGAATGTGTAAATACATAGAATACACGTCGATATCGCTTCAAAAATTCAATTCTTTAGACTTTAAATTATGATTTCAATTCTTTTAAATTATATATTATTGCCATATAATGATATATATGTAATTTTCTTTTTATTGATATAATGTTTACTAGGGGTCACCAGATTTGTTTTCGTACATTAAATTTATTACTATATGTAGAGACGAAAAAAAAACGTCAAAAGGCCCAAATAAGGTTAACGTCGTCACGACGTCGCAATGGTAAATGTAGATTTTTAGTGTTTTTACAGACAGGGCATAAGTTTGAATGATTACCACCCCAAAAACAAAGGGATGTCCCTATATTATTTATCATCAATAAAATGGAATAGCTGACAGCAATTCCATATCATTTGATAGAAATTTCCAGGGATAAGTATTTATGAAATGACGATTTAAAGTGAAATTATTTTCTTCGGCAGTTTTTATATGAATTCTACAGTGAAAGACATTTGTTTATTTTAAGGATATTAATTCAAATTTATTGAAAAAATATAAAAGCAAAACTAAATTTTTTCGATATTTAGATGCACCGGAGTCTACACCAACGTTTTTATACCCCCCGCAAACATAGTTGGGGGGGGGGGGGGTATATAGGAATCAGCCTGTCCGTCCGTCTGTCTGTCTGTCTGTCCAGAATTGCTTTGTACCTGCAGTTTCTCAAACATTCCTTATCAGAGGTTAATGAATCTTTGCATACTGTTAGATCCTAGTATGTAGATGTGCGCATGCGAAGTATGTCCTGGTCCATACTTTTTCCCATAATTTTATACCCTTTTGGACTTAGAAATTCTGTCTATCCCCCAATTTCTTTTGTACGCGCAGTTTCTCAAACATGCCTTATCAGAGGTTAATTAAACTTTGCATACTGTTAGATCCTAGTACGTATATGTGTGCATGCGAAGTATGTCCTGGTCCAATACTTTTTTCCATATTTATACTCTTTTGGACTTAGAAATTCTGTCCAATACTTTAGTCTTTTATTAGATATGCACATAATAAGGATTTCATTTATCAATTAGCTCCTCATAGCTTTGTTAAATTGGGCTTCAAAATTTTATAACACAGATGTGATATCAGTTTTTTTGTAAATTAACAGCAGCGGTGGGTATGGTTAGTGAGGTCCCCTCGCAGTTCTAGTTTTGGTGGGGTCCATGTTCTTTATATGTTTTTAGTTTTTAAGTGTAATGTTTGTATTGTTTTGGTATTTTCGTCGTTGTTCTCGGAGTTTGTCAGTTATTTTCGATGTTCCCCTCCTTCGAATATCCCTTTTGATATTTCTTGACTTTACTTAATTGACCAGAGAGACCAAAACGGCTTTAAATCCATTTTTGTAACTTTGTTTCATTCATTACACCACTTTTGTTTAAAAGGAAGAAATAAAAACTAAAGGGGTTCTAGATTGCATTATTACACTCAAGAGCTAATTCTCGTTGAACAAGAACTTGAACTTATTTATCTCTAGTGGTGTTTACAAATATTTTGTACTTGATTGGATGTCAAATCATTCGCCTTGACCAGAAATAAAGGAAGGTTTTGGATCCAACAAATTAAACTAGTTTCACCCCACCGCATGTTATGTTAGTCTGTCCCAAGTCAGGAATATTTTGGCTACTGTCCAACTTTATTTGATAATTGAATAACGATAAATAAAGATTGACTATTTTTTCGGAGCAATTTATTACAATTTGTGAGGATTCCCACTGTGTCCCACGGTTTTTATACGCCCGTCTGTCCGTCGTAAACATGTCGCGCCGTAACTTGAGAACGACTCATCCAAATTTCACGAAACTTAACATAGTTGTTTCTTATGATGGTCAAACGATCTGTATACTTTTTGGTGAAAATAAGATTTAAAACTTTTTGAGTTACGGGACTTTGTTACTAAAACAGAAGTGTGTTTTTTTCACATGTCGCGCCGTATCTCAAAAACGATTTATGATTATTGCTTAAAACTTTACACACTTCGTAGTTATATTAATCTAAGGATCTGTATACTTTTTGGTGATGATTCAAAATTTTGTTTTAGAGTTTTTGAGTTTTTTGTTAAAAAAAAAAGGGAGGGGGGGGGGGGGGGTTCACATGTCGCGCCGTATCTCATAAACAATTTACGATTTTTGCTTAAAACTTTACACACTTCTTAGTTATATTAATGTAAAGATCTGTATACTTTTTGGTGATGATTCAAAATTTTATTTTAGAGTTTTTGAGATTTTTTGTAAAAAAAAAGGGGGGGCGGGGTTTCACATGTCGCGCCGTATCTCAAAAACGATTTATAATTATTGCATAGAACTTTACACACTTCTTAGTTATATTAATCTCAAGATCTGTATACTTTTTGGTGATGATTCAAAATTTTATTTTAGAGTTATTGAGTTTTTTGTAAAAAAAAACGGGGCATATGCAGCTATATCGGTCATAATTATGTTAGGTAACTCTGTTTAGACTTATTAACTGGTTACCCAATATCGGGAATCTACTGGTCCCGTTCATGCCAGGCATTCATCGTAGTACTTCGATAACTCTGTATTGATTATAGCACGTTCTCCACGTCTTCACTTTAAAAAAACTTTATATTTGAAATATGTAGTAACATTTCACATGGATTATAATTTTAATATATGAAATTGTGACAATAATTAATAAATATGAAATTTATCACCAATTTATACAAACTGTCAAAAGTACATAATTACACGTGATAAAGTGTAATGGTGCAAGTTTTTTTTAAATTTTTTAAGCCGCGAGAAAAGCGATTTTTTTTTTGGTAAAATTTATTTGAGTTTTATCTGAAGAAATTTATTATGCGCAATTAACATGCATGTGTGTTTCAGGTAATTAAAACTAATTAACGATTTGACATGTATATTATACCTTGACTGTCCGGATGTTTATTGTTCCAACCGTTAATTAAGGTACACAGGTACATTGTATGTATACAGGTAAACCGTTTGCTGACCAAAAATAGCGTGATTTCATTTTTAGATAATTAATGCAACATTTTAATAAAGAGGTGTGTGTGTGTTTAAGGGGGGATCACAAGGAATGCAGTGGTGAAATATAATTTCAAATGTCAGATAAGTAACATTTTAATTTATTTTAAATTAATAATTTATCTTTTTGGTATTTATATATTAAACATTTGACATATTATATGAGTAATTCTATTTACTCGTATATATATTTACTTTGTTATGGCAAGGTAGAAGCTGATTAGGATGGGCGCCATCTTGAATAATAATAGTAAAAAATAACACATTTCAAAATAGCTAATTTTCAAATCAATTTGGAAGGGACATAATCAAAATTTAAACTATTGCAATTACGATATTTCGAAAAGTTAAAGAAGATTTTACTCAAACATATGATATATGAAGACCAAAGGATATACTTTATTAGTAACATCCGAGACATAAAACAAAAAAAGGCATGTTTGAAATGGAACCTTTATTTTTGTTTGAACTTTCAGGGTTTTTGCATTTTATTAGACATATAGCAACCTATAAATATAGTTTTATGTCTTAAACACTAAGAAATAACAAAAGGAACATTATTATTACAATAATGGGACTATTTTCATAATGAAAAAGTATTATTTAACAAAACCCGTTTATTTATACAATTTTGAATTTTACCGCCAAAACTACATCCGGTATCGCCATTTTGAGTCCAAATCATGTATATTTTTACAAAATATCGGTCATTTTAAAATTAATTTGGAAGTGATTTCCCGAATTCAATATCTCATTTAGTTGATATAATCTTAAAGTTCCATGTTTTATCATAGTCAAATGGGCAGCACATTTTTATGAAAGTAAAGAATTATCATGTAATTCTTGAACCAACTAGGGAAGGTTTCATAGATTTCGACATTTTTCAACGTTAGCCATATAAAAATCTTCAGTAAAAATATGATTTTTTCAAATCAAATTGGAAGTGATTTGCTCAATTCAATATCTATTTAAAATGGGCTCAAAATATTGGTAATTGATCATACTTTTACGAGATAGCAGCACATTTTTTGTTATCGATAAAATTTAATACAAATTGGAGATAAACATGACACTCCCGTGTATTTCTATATAAATCGACATCGCCATATTACGATCATCACACAGGTGACCAAAGTCACGTGATGACCGATATAGTTGGATATGGGGTTTTCACATGTCGCGCCGTATCTCAAAAACGATTTATGATTATTGCATAAAACTTTACACACTTCTTATTTATATTAATCTGAAGATCTGTATACTTTTTCGTGATGATTCTTTATTTTATTTTTGAGTTATTGAATTTTTATTGAGCTTTTTGGTAAAAAAGGTTGTCTTTTTTGGTCACATTTCGCGCCGTATCTCTATTGCTTAAAAGTTTACACGCTTATGTTTTGCCGGGTTTCCATATACATCCCACCAGCAGCTCCACTAAATAAAGGAGGATTCCAAAAACATTTATTTTGTTTTTTTCACAAGACGACGGGCGTATCATGCGCTCGTGGCGCAGCCTGTTTATTACATGTTCTTATGCCCTAGATGAAAATATTTTGTAAATGTTGCTGAATGTAGGAATATAGCACATGCTAATTTTATTCCCTGGAGAAGTAGGCAAAGGGAAAATAGTATCGTACCTCGTTATCAGGCATTGTCCCGTATTTCGTAAAATCCGGGAATAAAAAAGGCATTTATATTTTGACCAATGTTAGTACAGAAAATGGTTATCAAAACAAAATCATTCTTGATGTCTTAGTGTTTCACATCTGTAATACAATCCCGTTGACATTTTATTACACATTAACATGCAGTTTTTGATGAATGATGTTTTATATCGACATCCCGACTCGGCATGTACGTTGTCAGCACATTAATTTAAAAAAAAATGTATTAATTTAACTAGGTGAAACAAATATTCGATTTAAGAACCAGAATAGGAATACCAACGCTATAAGATAGTTGGCAAAAACAAGGCGAGTACAATGTACGTGAGAACACTGAAATTGCAAACAAATACTATAAAGACACACCCAAACTATGGAATCAAAATATGTATATAGACAATGGCCTGGTGGTGGATGTACGTGTATCTCATTAAAATACATGTATATGGACATTGGTCTGGTGGTGGATGTAACTATTTCACACTACAGTACATGTATATAGACATTGGTATGGTGTGGGAAGTACCTACAAAACATTATAGTACACTAGAAGGAACCCGCGATTCTCGCGGGAGAGGTCAGGGAGTCAGTAGTGTAGCGGTTGAAAAAAAAGAACATCGCTGTCAAGAACAATACTGCTGAAAATATAATTTGCCAAAATTTCAGTGGTCGGCGGCAGAAAATAAGGTTGCTCGGGTAAGCAGAAACACACATATTTTTTTCGTCTTGTGTATCATGTACACGCCATGTGAAGGTGAGACTCACAGTAGGAAAAGGTGCTTAGTCTGTGATCATTATTTGTATTTAAATGACAAAAATTGTACAAATATCTACTGTAAATGCATACATGTACATCAGGACCTGTTGATCATGAACATACCACATGAAGACCAGACACACAGTAGGTATTCAGTCTGTGATAAAAAAAATTATTTAAAATTACAAACTAACATACTGCACACGAACTTGAAAGAAAAGCTCTATGTGTGTGTTTTGACTGTTTACGGACATTTATTGATAAGATTTCAAGTTTTTGTGCATGCTGTAAATGTTCATTGTACAGTCTACAGATCAGGACCTATAAATAATTTAGTAATCCAGGGGCCTGTTTAACGAAACTTTCCTAAGACATCTCTTAAGTCATATCTTAGGATGAAACTTAGGATGATCTTAGGATGATCTTATGTTATGTCTGAGACGTCACAACGTAGCCCTCTTAGGATCATTTTTGCAAAGATAGTGTTAAGATGGTCCTAAGATAAATTTCAATTTTTAAACTTCAAAACCGGTTAAGTTATTTTTTAATTTTCTTATACACGGCGAAAATCATGTAATGAGGGTGGATGTTTTCTATCCTGTATAAATAGAGTTGCTCTTGTTCTGAACTTCAAATACATGTACTGGGAGCCATGAGTAGAAAACGCAGTCCGAATTTTAGCGATGCTGAATTGGACGTTCTTATAAATGGCGTTGAACAACACCGTACTACTTTATTCAGTAGACTATCTAACAATACCACAAATCAGGCAAAAGCCAAGCTATGGGAATCTATAAGTTCAAAAATTAATGCTGCTAGTACTAGTGGTCACAGACGCACTGTAGAGGAGATCCGTAGGAAATGGTCAACCTACTCATGTTTGACAAAGAAAACAGCCTCGAAAGCTCGACGCGAGGCACGTTTAACAGGTGGCGGAGGGCCTCCAGAAGATCTGACCCCACTGCAGAACAAAGTTGTGAGGCCCAACTCCTATTGAAGGACTACAAGGAGGGATAGACACCTTCGATGCTGCAGAGAACATGTAGAAAGATGCTATTCATTCCGAAGACGATTTTCAAGAAAATGTTGGTGAGTAAACCTAATGCATTTAAGAGACTTGTCAAGTTTTACGCCCGACTATAAATCAGCAGCTATATTTACTACAGCTATGTAAACTTTTATACATCCTGTTAAAAATAGGTCACTGCGATTTGTATTTCGTGCTTGTACAACGCTTGAAACGAGGCGAAGTTATTGTCGATAATTAGCTAAATGTTTGAGGTTTGATTATTATCATTATTAGTGCCCCGACGACCTTCGCTAGAAACACTATAGGAATCGGCTCGGCTCACCCGTCTGTCAAATCCGTTAGTCCGAACACAACTACGATTGATGGATCCTTGATATTTGGTATGAAACTTCATTTAGGGGTCCCATATCGCTCTTGCCGAATTCAGATATTTCGCATTTAAACTTCCTGTTAAACAACCTAAAGTATACTTTTGCAATATTTTTATCACACTTTTCTCAGCAACTACAGTTGATACTTTTTTTTAGAGGTTTCAAACATCCCTTACTGATATCTGGGAGCGGGGCCCTCTGTGATAGTAATTGTTATTGTTTTCATTGTTGATGGGTGCAATTGGCATTTATTCCATATCCCGTCTACTCTTTAATGTACTTAATACATTGTATAGCACCAAGAATACCGGGTTTACATGTCATTCATTTAACATGTTTAAGAAGTTTGAGGTTTTATTAGTTAATTGTGTTTTGGTTTTTTTTTTGCAGATTCCGGAAGTAGTATAAGGTTAGAACAAAGCATTCAGAAGACTGCATCTTCGTCACAACAGACAAAGGAATATCCAGTCACCTCAAAACCTAAGAACACCAAGGAAGATCCGGGTAGTAAATTGATTGAAGTTGAACAAAGTAGACTTGCTGTGGAAAAGGAACGTCTACAGGTTGAATAGGAGAGATTGGTCATCGAAAAGAAACATTTGGAAGTTGAACAAAGACGCCTGAACATCGAGGAGCAGCGTCATCAGCTCTACATGACCAAACTAAATTTTGATCTCTCTGCTAAGGGTGTATATGTTGGCTTTGAGAATACAAACAACCCGTCATCTTCATCTTCATAAATTATCGATTATACGATGTTATAAATAATTGTCCAGTATTAAACAAAAATTTTGAATTTCCTTGTCTTTGTTGACAAATATACTACTTGATTGGGATTTTTTCCATATCCCGTCTTTTCTTTAGACTTGATAATTGAAACAAAACCTTATCTACTACAAGCACAATTGTAAAGAAAATACGGGCTATGGAATAAATGCTAATCAGACACTAAATCACACATAAAAATGAGAAAAGTTGCATATGGAGTTGTTCAGTCCTCAAGAATGAAAACAAAAACCTTCACATTGTATAACGGTCTATGTATGGTCCCAGATGGACAACACCCAAGCCATCCAACCGAAGACCCTCAATAATAAAATGACAAATGCAAATCATAACATGGGTTCCTGACTTAATAGGACAGGCACACACCAAAAGGTGTGAGACGGGGTTCAGCATATTTTATGCACGCAACCACCCCCCTTTAAATATTTATGTCACAAGAACAATAAACAGTTGAAACACGCGATAAAATCAGTTACATAAACATGTAAAGACGTCAATTCATCCCGAAAAAAACCATAAGACAATTTAGTTGAAACACGCGATAAAATCAGTTACATAAACATGTAAAGACGTCAATTCATCCCGAAAAAAAAACCATAAGACAATTAACAGTAAACAAAAAGAAGACAATAATTCAAAGTTTTCTGAAGAGAATACTCCCTGTTGCAGACAGCTAGCCAAAACAACCTAAACGTCTGATCATAAAAATGATCAAGCACCCTGACACTAAATCCTTCACTTCCCTGACAATAAATCCTTCACCCACTTTAAATCCATCCAACAAACACCAGCATGAAAATTCAAACCGAGTATTTGCAGTATGAATATAGAAAAGACGGATACCAATCGGACAACAAATCACGAATCAAAATTAAAGACTTCTCATACGGAGACTGCTGTACAGCCTTCAATAATGGGAAAAAGACATCACACTGTACAAAAGTCTGTGCGTGGCTTCAAACATAGCAACCTATGGATCCCTCAACACAACACACAGGCCATCCAACTGAAGACCCTTCTCCTCTCCCATTAGAACAAATTTGTTTCCAGTGTCCTAGCTTTCCTCATTCATCAACCACCGGACATGACATCATATGAACGACTCGGCGGGTGTTTCTAGAAAAGCAGAGAACGCTTAACATGCCGGTACACCAGGTCCGTGCTTCCAGTTTTTAGTGGAGTTCGAGTCGTTCGTTTATATTTTAGGTCTGTATGTTTTTGTTTTCTTGTGTTGTCTTGTTGTTTTCCCTACTTTGTATTCGTCGTTCCATTTACAACTTTGAATACCGATACAAAGTTGGTTCCATTGGTTTCAATTTTTAGGACATAGAACACGAAATGACAAATACATACTGTGAAATTGGTTCCTGGCATAGGACAGGCACACACGAAAAGACTGAAAGGGGGGGGGGGGGTAATGTGTTTTAAACCAGCAACATTATTATACATATTGTATATTTTTAGCCCAAAAGTAGATACTGTATAAAACTTTATTGAAAACGTCATTAATTAGTCTTTCACGCACCGAGGCACCATTATTTAATCTTCCAACATATGGCTTCCTCTGAATATGCCCACGGTCTGCTGGAATGTTTTGTGGTAGTGGAAGTCTGTGAATAATACACAAATTGTGCAATACTACAACAGCCATTATTATGTTGAAACATTTTAAAGCACTGTATAGAAGTGTTCCCCCACTGGTATCAATACATCTGAATCTAGATTTGAGTAATCCGAAGCTTCTTTCAATTACACTTCTAGTTTTCATATGAGCATCATTATATCGCACTTATCTGGGTGAAGTTGGATTCATAACCGGTGTTAAAAGCCACGGTCGCAAGGGATATCCACTATCCCCCAATAACCAACCCTCACTTATAGTGCCGTCTTCAAATTTTTCACATAAGGTTGGGTTTGATAAAATGTATGCATCATGTGTCCCTCCAGGCCATTTTGCAACAACATTCAAAAATTTTCACAAAACCCCATTACATTGATAGAATGATAGTTCTCTCTATTAACGTAAAAGTTCTCGTCCTCAGATGGTGACTTTATTCTTACATGTGTCCCATCTACTGCCCCGATTACATTGGGGAAATCGGCTATCCCATGAAATCCATGCATAGAATTTCGAAGTTCATCTCGCCTAGTAGGCATCTTTATAAATTGTCTACATACTGAAACGAGACATCGTGTAACGTCCCTATTTATATTTGATACACTTCCTCTACAAATGTTGTGAACATCAACATTAACTTGCTGAAAGCTTCCAGTTGCGTAAAACCTGAGTGCAACCATTATCTGTAGCAAAAGAGGGAAGGGGCTTGATCTCATTGTTTTATGCTGCAGATCGTTTTGAAACATATTGCACAACTGTATAATCAATGGACGTGAAAGTCTATATTTATATACAATTTCATCGTCATTTGCATAGTCCAACAGATTATCCATGTCTCTAAACACTCTATTTCTTCTCAAGTTTTGTCCTCGTCTTCTTAACATTACATATGCAGCAGCCATGTTTCTTTTGATTAGTTTATGTCCTAAATTTTGTTACCTTCTTAATTAAGAACCATCTTAAGATGCTCCTAAGTCTACAAATTTAACGTCCTAAAATTAGGATATAAATTAGGAGATCTCTCAACTTGAGATGCTTTCGATAACGTATCTTAGTCCTAAGAGACCTTCGTTAAACAGACCCCAGATAATCATGCCGTCTCAAGCGTATTTCATTATTTTTTACATTTGGGTCTCTAATCGATGGAAAAGACGTCCGACAACAAGGTTTTTTTTCACTGCAGCGGCTGTCCCTCTCTGAGTCTTCTGCACGGACACTGTAGTCTACGACTTCGGCTTCTGTCTTTAGGTCTGGAACAAGCACATAGAAGAAAACACCTGCGTGTCTGGCTGCTGTATTGATCCTGTTGTGCCAACCTGGAAAATTAAAAGAAAATTATAATCATATGAAATAAAATTGTACAAAAGTAAAGATATACTTATATATTACAGTATATACTTCCTACATGATTTATCAAATTCACAAATGAAGTTGTATAGCTATCTAATTGTCAAATATACCTTCAACGTCATTATTAGTGCGTACTGTCCTTTTGAAGACGCACCAGTCGGCTACATGGATGACAGCGTTGTTAAACCATTGACGAGTCATGTAGGCAACCAGTTCTATTAGCTGAGGTGTGTTGGCACGGTCATCTAGTGGATTCAGCTGTACTGGCTGAAGTGCTGCTTCTGGTTCTGCTGGGGGCTTTGGTGCTGACTCTGGTACTGGTTCTACAGCTGGCTCTGGTGCTGGCTTAGGTGCTGGCTCAGGTGCTGGCCAGTTGCGTTGTTCACAGGGTGAGCAAATGAACTGCAATTCATCACCATGTCTGGCGTCTTTGTAAGCTTGCAGTGTAATGCCTGAAATTCAATTAGGGCGAACGGACCCGATACCCTATGTATATAGTGTACACGCAAACGCGTTGAGCTGTAAATGACAGCAACACATTAAAATGCTAAATGCTACATGTACACTAACTGAATCATGCGTTTCCAATGACGGTGACCAAATAAAAAATTGAATTTCATATGTTTAAACCTATTTTACCTACTATTAATGCCGTGTAAACAGAATTTTCATTCCGTGTACGAAAAGGAAACAACACTTGAGCATGCGCGAGGGAATAATACACTTCCCAATGACGAGCATTTTTAAAGAACATTTTCAAACAAAACTCAGTTTCCCAAGAAAAAGAAATTCTGCTGAGGACAAACTTGGGAACTACTGAATGTCACTATTATATGTTATATCTCAAACATTTTCAACATTTTATGGCTTTAGAGTTTTTACCCTCAAAGAAAACAGCCTCTTCCTTTAGTATTTATGATGATATATTGAAACATTGGCCTGGTTGTGGATGTACGTGTATCTCATTACAATATATGTATATAGACATCGGTCTAATGGTGGATGTACGTATATCACACTACAGTACATGTATATAGACAATGGCCTGGTGGTGGATGTACGTGTATCTCATTAAAATACATGTATAGAGACATTGGTCTGGTGGCGGATGTAACTATTTCACACTACAGTACATATAGACATTGGCATGATGGTAGGTGTACGTATATCACACTACAGTACATGTATATAGCCAATGGCCTGGTGGTGGATGTACGTGTATCGCATTAAAATACATGTATAGAGACATCGGTCTGGTGGTGGATGCACGTAAATCCCAGTACAGGGCATGTATATGGACATTTTTCTGGTTGTAGATGTATGTATATCACATTCAAGTACATGTATATAGACATTGGGCTGGTGGTGGATGTATCTATATCACATTACAGTGCATGAATTTAAACATTGGCCTGTGGTGGATAGAATAGAGAATGGAAACGGGGAATGTATCAAAGAGACAACAACCCGACTTAAGAGCAGAAAACAGCTCAAGGCTACCAATGAGTCTTCAACACAGGAAATATAAATCAATGAAAGCAATAGTTTGAATGCTGCCACCTTACGCTACATTATTTATTATCTGTTTATTTATATAGCATTTTTGGCAATATCTGTTTAATAGTGCAAACTAATATTTGAAAATTATATCTTTTATAAAAATAATTGCTTGACCATTCTTTCTTGTTATATTTTTTATTAACTTTTGATTCTCGACCATGTATTTACATTATTGTAAATTTATGTAATATTTGCTTAAACGTTTAATTTTTCCTGCATAATTCAAATTAAGAGTATAATTAAGAGATTAAGAGTCTGTCAATTGTCGTCCACAATTATTAAAAAATATATTGTTTATTAACTTTGAACTGTAGCGTTGTCAATTTGTCTAAATGTTAATAAAAATATCAAACCCTTCTGGGTTCGGAGATATAAAAACCAACTTCTGTATTAATTTGACAAAAGTAACTATTTTTTCTTCAAAATATAAGACACAATCTGTATAATACATAGTCACTATTTTTTTTTATGAGAACCTATAAAAATTTTACAACGTAAACGTACCAGTTAATTCTCATATATTAGTGCTCTGACTTAGCAAAAAATAGACATGTGAAAAATTGGAGAGGTGGTAAATTTCATAAGCAAATATCATTTCTACTTTAAAATTGCAACAAAAGTAAACATTTATTCTGAATTCATGTTTAATTGCATTTGTATTTTTCATGAATAAACCATTAAACTGTCTAATGTAAACATTCACTTAAATGGAAAAATATGATCTCTAAGTGATTGTAACAAAAAATTGATGATTTTTCAATTTTTAAACGTCGACCAGCCGCACATTTAATGTCACATTACAATAAATAAGGGCTTACTTGAAAGACATCAGGGGCCAGGTTTTCGAAGATGTCTTATGACTACGACATATCGTAAGATGGTCTTACAAAGTGTCGCAGTCATAAAATGTGTTTTCGAAAGGATCGCAACTTGTGACGTGTCACACAATTTGTCACAAAGTTACGACACCAAAGAAGGTATCGTAAGATGGTCTTATAATGATCGTATATGTATAGAAGCACGCATAATTCGTTAAGCGGGGATTTGAATGTTCGAACCCTAGGTATTTCTTATTCATATTAAAATAGAGTAGACCGATAAACTTTTACAATGGTTTTATTGTTAATCGATTGTGACATTCCATAATTGATTTACATGTACATGCATGTTACACATGTACAGTAAACGTATATGCATTAATCATTTTTAAAAGGCTATTAAAATTAAATTTAATTAAACGTTCTTTTTTATTTATTTTGTCTTCTTTTAGTTACATGTACTTTTTTAAAAATTAAAGTGCATACTTTGTTAAATCATTTAAAATTTCATTATTTGTCATTACTGACTTGCGATTGTCATACGATCGTCGAAACTATGATTGTCTTAAGGTACCTTTGTTTTACATCATACGATAAGTCGTAAGACCATCATAACTTACTCGCAAGTAATGTCATAAGATATGTCTTACGATCAATGTTACGATACTTTCGAAAACCTGGCCCCTGGTCTATTTATAATTAACACCAGTTCTAACCTAATTTAGTGCATCCGGGCACGATTAATAATCACAAAATGCTTTGATGCGTATCATTTTATTATCTTTTAATCACATTTCATATTCGATATGTCAAACGGCACCTCATTAATTTTTCTCCCTACTGAAGTCACAGGGGCCCGACTTCTGGGTGGGCGAGCTTTAGAAACGCGAGAAAAGGCGAGCTTTAACGAGCCTTTTCCCGTGTTTCGCAGCGAGCCTAAATCAATTTTATATTTTCCAACAATGACTTTGTATTTTCTTTATCCTGCAATCCCTTTTAGATGCGTAAAATGCTTTAAAATTACGTTTGAAGTTGAAATTCAAGTGTCGTGAAATCGAGGGAAACTCCACGACGTCATCTGGTACATTCAGACTGCTCCTCGCGCTCTTCGTGTAAACAAGTAACAGCTGACTTTATTTATAGGTCATTGACCCAATACGACTAAAGTTTATTCTACCCCTATTATTAGACCTGAAAAGTCTTGATTGCAGGATAATATATCAAATGTCAAATGTCTGCAATGTATAAATTCTAAAAAGATAAATTATTAATTTAAACGTTACTTATTCGACATTTAAAATTATGATTCATCCCTCTATTGAAATTTGTGACCCCCAAAACACACACACACAATCACACACGCCATCACAAACACACATCTTTATTAAAATGGTTCATTAATTATAAAAAAAAATGTAGTGATATAAACATTTGAAACCTGTTGTTTTAGTCAGCAAAACGGTTTACCTTGCATACAATATATTTGTGTTCCTCAAGGGTTGGAACAATAAACATCCGGACGGTCAAGGTACAATATACATGTCAAATCGTTAATTTGCTATAATTACCTGAAACACACAACATGTTGCGGAGAACAAATTTATTTACTTCAGATAAAAATCACTTAAATTTTACCAAATATTTGATTTCTTGTGGCTCAAAGAAAGGAAAAAAGACTTGCTCCATAGGTCTTTATTACGTGTATATACTTTTGTTAGCTTGTATCAATTGGTTATAATTTTATATTATTAATTATAATCATTATTTCATATATTGGAAATATAATCGATGTGAAATGTCACTACATATTTCAAAACAATGTTTTAAACGTTTGGAAAAAGCGAATGCGAATTGTATAATCAATACCGAATTATCGGACATGAAAATGATCGAAATACTTGGATGGATGGATGAATTATTGTTTAACGTCCAGTGGCAACCAGGTGCATATCAGGACGAGAACATGTTGATATGATAATGAATATGATCCCTGCTTTGTACTAGACCGACACGCTAAGTCGGATTTTTAATGTGCTAGCTCACCAGGTAACTGTCCGCAGGAAGACATATCACCTCACTCGGACACATTATACTGACTCCGAGCCGACCAGTCTTTGCTCTTACTCCTAGATTCCGCGTGCTTGGCGGAGAAGCAGAAAATACCAAGTTTAATGTTTTTGGTTTGACCCGGCCGGGGATCGAATATCACTATTTCTTTGAATGTAAATTTATTAAATACATAAACAATCATGTCTGACCCCCTGTTGTCTCTGGTATGTTGTATTGTATCCACGTCGATGTTTTGTATTGGAAATAGTTTTTGTGTATATATATTGTAAATAGTTTTTTGTGTGTTTTATGTTTTGTTAACTTCTCTGTACCAATGTAAATTGACTGAATGAGAAGAAATATATACTAGTACATAGAAAGGGTGGCCATATTGTTTGGAGAATATTGAAATGTAAACATTTACACACGCCGTTCAACGGAGGACAAGAACGGACGCCAAGTGATGGCAGTAGATCACATGGACCATCGGTCATAAGGCGAGGTGAACATTGTATTATTGTTCTTGTCAAAATGTATTGTTTGCCAATCAAAAACATGCCATACGTAAAACATGAAGTCGGCAAAAACACTATCAAGATATTTGGAAGAACACTTGAAAAAAATAATTTGAGAAACTTAAAAAATACATCCCTGAAGAATACTTAGAATTCTTGAATGTTTATTCGAAGTATAAAAAAAAGAAGAAATAAAATTTTGCAGTATCAACGGATTAATGTCAGAAGATATGTTGCTAAGCTTTTATTTCTTTGCAGCTAAATAATGGGTAACAATATGTCAGAAACTGGTGAAAGAAGACGTGAGCAGCATACTATATTGCAACCTATGCCTACATTACGTAAGCCTATATTTTGGAAGCCTAGTATTACGGAGATCGGTATATTTTTATTAGCTCACCTGACCCAA
This sequence comes from Mytilisepta virgata, assembly GCA_028015205.1. NCBI lineage: Eukaryota > Metazoa > Mollusca > Bivalvia > Mytilida > Mytilidae > Mytilisepta > Mytilisepta virgata. The sequence goes on along the minus strand of JAPWFG010000026.1, from coordinate 2,702,174 downwards.
AGGGTCCAGTGAGCTTTTCTCATCACTTGGCGTCCGGCGTCCGTCGTCGTCCGTCGTCGTCCGTCGTCGTCCGTTAACTTTTCCAAAAATCTCCTCTGAAACTACTGAGCCAAATTGAACCAAACTTTGCCACAAGCATCATTAGGGTATCTAGTTTAAAAAATGTGTACGATGACCCCGCCTGCCAACCAACATGGTCGACATGGCTAAAAATAGAATATAGGGGTAAACTGCAGTTTTTGTCTTATATCTCAAAAACTAAAGCAATCAGAGCAAAACTGACATGGGGTAAAAATGTTCATCAGGTCAAGATCTACCTGTCATGAAATTTTCAGACGAATCGGTCAACCCTTTGTTGGGTTATTGCCCATGAATTGATAATTTAAAGGAAATTTTGCAGTTATACAGCAAAAATGTTCAACAAAGTAAGATCTACAAATAAGTCAACATGACCAAAATCATTGATTGACCCCTTATAGGAGTTTTTGCCCTTTAAAGACGGCATCCAGCGTGAACTTTCCTTTAAAGATCTTTTCCTCTCATACCACTGGGCCAATTGAGACCAAACTTTGGTAGAATGGTCCTTGGGTGGCCCCCTTCCAAAAGTATGTCTGGCATCCCCGACTTCCAACCAAGATTGCTGCTGTTACTAAAAATAGAAAAAAGGGGGATGACTTTCAAAAATCTTCTTGTATGAAACTACAAGTCCAGTTGGAACCAAAGTTAGCAGTAATAGTTCTTAGGAGGTTCTATTTCAGAAATATGTCCAATGACCCAGACTGTTAACCAAGATGGCCGCCACAGCCGAACTTAGTTTAACATAGGGCCCTATGGGAAAATTCATTGAAAAATCTTCTTGTCTTAAACCACTTGACCAATTGGAACCAGACTTTGCAGCAATGGTCCTTAGATGGTCCTCTTACAGAGGTGTGTCCGATGACCCGGACTGTCAACCAAGATGGCTGCCACAACCGAACTTAGTTTAACATAGGGCCCTATAGGAAAATTCATTGAAAAATCTTCTTGTCTGAAACCACTTGACATATTGGAGCTAGACTTGGCAGCATTGGTCCTTAGGAGGTCCTCTTTCAGAAATGTGTCTGATTTCGTGGACTGTGAACCAAGATGGTAGACTTGGTAGCAGTGGTCCTTAGATGGTCCTCTTTCAGAATTTTGTGCGATGACCTGGACTGTCAACCAAGATGGCCGCCACAACTGAACTTTGTTAAATATTGGACCCTATAGGAAAATTCATTTAAAAATCTTCTTGTCTGAAACCGTTTAGCCAGTTGGAACAAGACTTAGCAGAAATGGTTCTTAGATGGTTCTCTTTTAGAAATGTATCCGTTGACCTGGACTAAACCAAGATGACTGCCACAGTTGAAATTAGTTCAACATAGAATCCTATAGAAAAACCAGCCAAATTGACTGCAACACTTAAATTTTTAGGTCTGCTCAAGGTGAAAGTTAAATCCAGGTGAGATACAGGAGGAGCCTCTAGTTCAAATAAGTAAGACTTCTAATTGCAATGCGTATATTTTCTACAAAAATGTAAGACAATTATAGCTGTTAATGAAAATCTTTGTTCAATTGCTACACACAAAGAGGGAAAAAATAATATTTGAATGGATTTTACCGATGTTTGTTCTGTTTATGTATATTTTTACTCATTTGGTTATTTCTTTGTAGTACCTGTTTTCTATGTAAGTATTCAAATTCACATAGAAAACAGATAATACAAAGAAATAACCAAATGAGTAAAAATCAGATGAACACAAAAAACATAAAAACTACAAAATTGATATTCATTAATATTTATGCAATAACCATTTTATTATATACTAATAAATATTTGCTACTATTTTCACATTTCTATCAAGAGCATTAAGCTCCCTATCAAAATAATAAATTGAACGATTCCAAACATGAACGATATTAAACACTCTTATTTGCATGAATTTAAAAATATGAAGTCACTTCGAAAAGGGGTACATCTCACTGGTTCCTCCAAATAAAATCCTCAAAATTTTTCTCCATGTTCTCATTTACATAATAGTTCGTTACCAGGTGTTGTTTTTTTTAGATAATCAATAGCAACAGACAATTTTCGAGACGATCTCGTTTCCGCCAGTTTAATTTCTGTAAACAGACAAAGATGCAAATTAATACTAAAGGAAGAGACCGTTTTCTTTGAGCGGTAAAAACTTTGAAACCATAAAATTTTAGAAATGTTTGAGATATAACATATAATATTGACATTAGTAGTATATGGGCACAGTTCAGTTAGTATTTGTAGTGGATCATGTGGTGGTTCATCCGGAAATTACGTCAACCTGAAATGACGTCACCGGAACCGGAAAACATGTGATCGGAACCGGAAGTGGTTTTTGCGCGCATGTGCAACCGGAAGTGATGCATTTTCCCACCATTTGTTTACGGAGGTGACGTAAGTCACGTGCTAGGACCCAGATATGTGGTCTGCGCATGTGTAAGCGGAAGTAGGGTGTTTTTCCGCCATTTGTTTACGGAAGTGACGTTAGTCACGCGCCAGAACCCGAATGTATCGTCTGCGCATGCATACCCGGAACCGTAAGTAGCCGGAAGTGGTTTGCGCGCATGCGCAACCGGAAGTAGTGTGTTCTTTTCCATGAACTGTTTACGGAAGTGACGCAAGTCACTAGCTGGGACCCGGAAGTGCCATGCTTGACCAGAATTAAGATTGGATTGACTCCCCTTTTCCCGTGCTTCTCGGTCGTCTCTGGATCTTTCATCGATCTGTACAGGTCTCTAGGGACTGATACTCTCACTGTTATGTCGAAGTCCGAGAGTATACAAAGTACACTATTGGATTATCTCCCCCTTATCATGCTCTTTTCATTTGCGGGTGTTTTCTGTGAGGACTAAAGGTAGGATTGGATTATGTCCCCTTACCTCCAAGTGATGCTGTCACCATTAGATCAATGGAGGGGTGTCCTTAGAAACCGCCTTAGCAACGACGGTCCATTTCATTGCTCTATGATGCACTTCGTTTCTCGTCTCTTGCTCCATGCCGCTCTTCGCTGCTTGTCGCCGTTCATCGCTTTTATGACTTTACTCGCGTGCTATTTCAGTTTTTGGGGCTACTTGTCACTGTTTTCGCTTCCGCTACTGCTCTTTGTTGCTCATCGCTGTTTTTCTCTCGCTCTTAGCTGCGCATCGCTGTTTTTCTTTTGCTTGTGATGCTCATCGCTGTTTTTATCTTGCTCCGTGCTACTCATTGCTGTTTTTCTCTTGCTCTTTGTTTCTTATCGCTATTTTTCTCATGCACTTTGTTGCCCATCGCTGTTTTTCTCGTGCTCTTTGCTCCTCATCTCTTATTCTTTTTGCTCATCGCTGCTCTTCTCTTGGTCTGCACTGCTCATCGCTACTCTTCGCTGCTCTTCTCTTGCTCATTGCTGCTATTCTCTTGCTCATCGCTGCTCATCTCTTGCTCCGTGCTGCTTATTGCTGTTTTTCTCTTGCTCTTTACTGCTCATCGCTGTTTTTCTCTAGCTCTTTACTGCTCGTCGCTGTTTGTCACTCGCTTTTTGCTGCTCATCGCTGTTTTTCTCTTGCTCTTTGTTGCTTATCGCAGTTTTTCTCTTGCTCTTTGTTGCACATCGTTGTTTTTTTCTTGCTCTTTGCTGCTCAGCGCTGTTTTCTCTTGCTCTTTGCTGCTCATCGCTGTTTTGTCTTGTTCTTTGCTGCTCATCGCTGTTTTCTCTTGCTCTTCTCTTGCTCATCATTGTTTTTCTCTTGCTCTTTGCTGCTGATCGCTGTTTTTCTGTTGCCTTTTGCTGCTCATCGCTAATCAAGACCTTACTCGCGTGCTCATTTCAGCTCTTTTGGGCTTTTTGTCACTGTTTTCGCTGCTGCTGCTGCTCCTGCTGCTTGTTGCTGTTCGTCATCGCTGCTCTTCTCTGCTTGTCTCTGTTTTTCTCTTGCTCTTTGCTGTTTATCGCTACTCCTGACCTTACTCAGGTGCTCATTTCAGTTTTCTGGGGCTACTTGTCACTGTTTTCGCTGCTGCTGTTGCTCCTGCTGCTTTTTACTCTTCGTCATCGCTGCTCTTCTCTTGCTCATCGCTGTTTTTCTCTTCCTCTTTGCTGTTCATCGCTACTCATGACCTTACTCGCGTGCTCATTTCGGGTTTTTTGGGGTGCTATTTGTCACTGTTTTTGCTGCTGCTGCTGCTCCTGCTGCTTGTTGCTGTTCGTCATCGCTGCTCTTCTCTTGCTCATTGCTGCTCTTCTCTTGCTCATCGCTGACCATCTCTTGCTCCGTGCTGCTCATCGCTGTTTTTCTCTTGCTCTTTACTGCTCGTCGATTGGGCCCCGCATATTTGAACAATTTACCACCGTGTAGATCTATCGAAACGGTTGGAATTGACCAATGAAAATGCCAGATTTTCGATCAATCGAAACGGGAGAAGTTAACCAATCACGATGTCGGAAAGATAGATAGCCAATCCTGTTTCACGTTTCATAATATAAGAACCAATCAAATCCATCTTCCCGAAGGCTCCGATATATAAATAGATCAGTATGAAGAGGAATCAGACTAGTCAGTCGATATATATAGTAAAGAAAAGAAAACCAAAGACCTGACCAAGAGCGATATCGTTCACGACGCTATTACAGCTTCCAATATTCCTTTGAAAGTACTACTGGGTGGAGGACGTTATGCAGAGCTGACGGAATGGAATGGCAGTAAAATAGATCTCAGATTTTCGGAAAGTGAAACGGTACCCACCAAGATCGGAGTCAGCCTGTCGTTAATGCAGTGGAAAGCTTTATGCGATGTTCTGGATGATTTGATCGGTAGAGTAAAGGATAAAGAACCAGTGGACTGGAGATATCTCATTGGGGACGATGTATTCGTCACCGTCAAAGCCCCATACCCCACGATTTGGATAAGCACTTTATACCCCGCGGAGAATGGACCTATCGTCCAACAAAGAGAGGAATCGGCTTGGACAGCTTCGAATGGAAAGAACTGAAGAAGATCATACCTTTGTTTGAAGAGAAAGAACCGGAACTCAAAACATTGACTGATGTAAATTTTGTAAAATAAATTATGAAACTGTTTCATTTGTGTTTTATTACACGATAAATATCCCAGTATGCAGCCACGTCGACCAGTCTTGTTCTACCACTCAAACCGACAACATGAGTACCGAGTGGTCTTCCGATCATCAGCAGTAAACCCCATTCCTTGAACAACAGCAGCAGCAGCAGCGAAAACAGTGACAAATAGCACAAAAAACCGAAATGTGCACATGAGTAGCGATGAACAGCAAAGAGCAAGAGAGAAACAGCGATGAACAAGAAAAGAGCAGCGATGACGAACAGCAAAAAGCAGCAGGAGCAACAGCAGCAGCGAAAACAGTGACAAATAGCCCCAAAAAAATGAAATGAGCACGCGAGTAAGGTCTTGATTAGCGATGAGCAGCAAAGGGCAAGAGAAAAACAGGGAAGAGCAGGAACGAGCAAGAGAAAAAAAAACGATGACCAAGAGAAGAGCAAGAGAAAACAGCGATGAGCAGCAAAAAGCGAGAGAAAAACAGTGATGAGCAGCAAAGAGCAAGAGAAAACAGCGATGAGCAGCAAAGAGCAAGAGAAAAACAGCGATGAACAGTAAAGAGCAAGAGAAAAACAGCGATGAGCAGTAAAGAGCAAGAGAAAAACTGCGATGAGCAACAAAGAGCAAGAGAAAAACAGCGATGAGCTGCAAAGAGCAAGAGAAAAACAGCGACGAGCACTAAAGAGCAAGATAAAAACAGCGATGAGCAGTAAATAGCAAGAGAAAAACAGCGATGATCAGCATGGAGCAAGAGATGGGCAGCGATGAGGAAGAGAAGAGCAGCAATGAGGATGAGAAGAGCAGCGATGACGAACAGCAACAAGCAGCATGAGCTGCAGCAGCAGCGAAAACAGTGACAATTAACCCAAAAAAAAAAAACGAAAATGAGAAAGCGAGTAATGTCGATTAGCTATGAGCAGCAAAGGGCAAGAGAAAAACAGCGATGAGCAGCAAAGAGCAAGAGAAAACAGCGATGAGCAGTAAAGAGCAAGAGAAAAACAGCGATGAGCAGCAAAGAGCAAGAGAAAAGCAGCGATGAGCAGCAAAGAGCAAGAGAAAAACAGCGGTGAGCAAAAAAGAGCAAGAGAAAAACAGCGATGAACAGTAAAGAGCAAGAGAAAAACAGCGATGAGCAGTAAAGAGCAAGAGAAAAACTGCGATGAGCAACAAAGAGCAAGAGAAAAACAGCGATGAGCTGCAAAGAGCAAGAGAAAAACAGCGACGAGCACTAAAGAGCAAGAGAAAAACAGCGATGATCAGCTTGGAGCAAGAGATGGGCAGCGATGAGGAAGAGAAGAGCAGCAATGAGGATGAGAAGAGCAGCGATGACGAACAGCAACAAGCAGCAGGAGCTGAAGCAGCAGCGAAAACAGTGACAATTAACCCCAAAAAAACGAAAATGAGAAAGCGAGTAATGTCGATTAGCTATGAGCAGCAAAGGGCAAGAGAAAAACAGCGATGAGCAGCAAAGAGCAAGAGAAAACAGCGATTAGCAGTAAAGAGCAAGAGAAAAACAGCGATGAGCAGCAAAGAGCAAGAGAAAAGCAGCGATGAGCAGCAAAGAGCAAGAGAAAAACAGCAATGACCAAAAAAGAGCAAGAGAAAAACAGCGATGAGCAGCAAAGAGCAAGAGAAAAACAGTCATGAGCAGTAACGAGCAAGAGAAAAACAGCGATGAGCACCAAAGAGCAAGAGAAAAACAGGAATGAGCAGTAAAGAGCAAGGGAAAAACAGCGATGAGCAGTAAAGAGCAAGAGATAAACAACGATGAGCAGCACGGAGCAAGAGAAGAGCAGCAATGAGCAAGAGAAAAACTGCGATGAGCAGTGCAGACCAAGAGAAGAGCAGTGATGAGCAGTGCAGATCAAGAGAAGAGCAGTGATGAGCAACAAAAAGCAAGAGATTAGCAGCAATGAGCAGCAAAGAGCACGAGAAAAACAGCGATGAGCAACAAAGAGCACGAGAAAAATAGCGATGAGCAACAAAGAGGAATAGAAAAACAGCGATGAGCAGCACGGAGCAAGAGAAAAACAGCGAGGAGCAGCACGAGCAACAGAAAAACAGCAATGAGCAGTAAAGAGCAAGAGAAAAACAGCGATGAGCAACAAAGATCGAGAGGAAAATAGCGATGAACATCAAAGAGCAGCAGCAGCAGCGAAAACAGTGACAAGTAGCCCCAAAAACTGAAATAAGCACGCGAGTAGCGATGAACAGCGACAAGCAGCGAAGAGCGGCATGGAGCAAGAGAAGAGAAACGAAGTACATCATAGAGCAATGAAATGGACCGTCGTTGCTAAGGCGGTTGCCTAGAGACCTATACAGACCGATGAAAGATCCAGAGACGACCGAGAAGCGCGGGAAAAGGAGAAATAATCCAATCTTAATTCTGGTCAAGCATGGCACTTCCGGGTCCCAGCTAGTGACTTGCGTCACTTCCGTAAACAAATCATGGAAGAAACACACTACTTCCGGTTGCGCATGCGCGCATACCACTTCCGGGTTCTACTGGTTCCGGGTACGCATGCACAGACGACACATCCGAGTTCTGGCATGCGCGCAAAAAACCACTTCCGGTTCCGGTCACATGAATTCCGGTTCCGGTGACGTCACTTCGTGTGACGTTATTTCCGGTTGACGTCACTTTTGGATGATCCACCACAAATACTAACTGAACTGTGCCCATATACTACTGACATTCAGTAGTTCGAAAGTTTGCCCTCAGAAGAATTTCTTTTTCTTAGAAAACTGAGTTTTGTGTGAAAATGTTCTTAAAAAAACGCCGTTCATTGGGAAAAGTATTATTCACCTGATTTTGAAATAACATTTTTGCTAAAGTTAAGTTCATTTTAGTGATAGTATCTATTTTGTTAAAATTTAACATTCTATAAAACGGAAATAATCATTTAAAATAAAAAAATAATAATTATTATTATTAGATATTCGGTTTAACTTGAATATTTTGCAAAAAATATAGTTATATGGTACCATGATTTATGATTAGTATATTTGATTTAAAGCCTATTGTTCATATGCTTCGATTCCGATAGGTATGGAATGTGTTTAGAATAACACTTTCTCCATTTGGTTTGGAGCTTGCTTATTGTGAATACTTTACGAAATTCAAAGCCAAGGTCCCCTCCTAGAAGGTTCGGTTTCAATTTTTGAAGTTTAATCAAAGATTTTAGTTTGTAATTTCCGCTTAATGTCTTTACCACCAAGTATGTTTTTTTTTCTAGGATTATTATTTCTTGGGTCATTTTTACTTTGCCAGTGTTGTTTTTCCGAAATTATAATTATTTTCTATATAGAACTATTACTTTTTTGTAAGGAATTCCTATTTATATTTTTGAAATATTTTTTTTTCGAATCGTTGTTCTATGTTAACATGGTTAATAAAATATGAAAACTTAAAAAATTTATATAAACAGCTGGAGTCCCAGCGCAGTGGAGCGAACTGCATGTCTTAATTGCTACTTTCCTTCAGTCTGTCCATTTGTTTGTCAGTAAATTAGTGGTTTATTGTGAAACTTTTATTTGAGGTTTGTCGGAATAGCAATTCTAGACATTTTAATACACAGCGGGGCTTGGAAAGCATAGCTGTCAGACCCTCCTGTTACATTTCCTTTTCGTATCAAACAAGTAAATGAAGTGAATGAAAATATTGTTTACACAGTATTAATAGTCTAATAGTCATGACAGTAGGTAAAATAGATTTAAACATATGAAAGCCCACATTTTATTTGATCACCGTCACAGAAAACGTGTGATTCAGTCAATGTACATCTTTTAGCATTTTAATGTATAATTTACAACTCAACGCGTTTCCAAAAACATGGCGAGTACACAATACCGTTGGTACATAATAGGTTTGTCCAAATAATTAATCCGTCTTGGAAAATTTTTACTTGGACGTATATTCCATCGATGAGGGATCCAAAAAAATAAAAAATAATTATACTTGTCCCCTAAGTATTAAAAGACTAAAGTCCTAGGAAAAGGACAAAGCTTAGGAAACAAACAAAGACATAATGACAATACAAAATTGTTGAAGAAAAAACACATTTAGACTAACACCACTGTGCATCCCCTTACAGCATATATATATTGCTCTTTTCTGGTACCTATTGCAATAGTATGCATGTAGGTGTACCGTAAATGGCAACAATCTGCAATTAACGGTACACTAGCGGCATTTGACGATACACTTCTATTGTAGAGATAATGCAGTGGTTACCAGTAAATAGCAACATCTGGTGTACGGGGATACACAATGAACACACATCCGTAAAAATCAGCTGCACCAGCAAAGTATGAGTCTTCTCCTCCTTAAAGACACCCGCCGAGATTGTCGCATCAAATTGAAACTGTGCTATCTATGATATAGGTTTTTGTTCGTAATCTCCCTCTTAATAATTTTTTTTTAATCTGCAGCATCAGTATTGTTAACAGACTTCAGCTTTTCCCCACTTTTTTACCTATCAAATATCTACTCCCTTACCTCTCCCGCGAGAATCGCAGGTTCCTTCTAGTAAACTTAAATTTAATTCGAAATGCTTCAGTATTGTTCCGTGTTGGCGTTCAAATACAGAACTATAGTGTACGATCTCTTTCCATTAGAATCAAATGAGAAATATGTATTACTTTTTAATAATATAATACACTTTACTGCATTTTTAATTCTTATTTTCCGCTATATATACTTGCACATACAATATATATATAATTTTCTAAAAAGTTGCAAAACAACATCAAAATAAAACAAATAATATAAAAGTTATAATTCAAACTTAGCAAAATTTTCGAATCACTGAGATACTTCATCAGTGCTATCGCGTTGCGAAATGACTAATTAATTACATGTAGAAAACAATATGGCTAATCGTGATCTTGATCTTCCTCCTGTTGAGTAACCATGTAAATATAGCTAATCAAAGTACTGAAAGTAATGATAGTCGAGATAGAATACGAAGATGTAGAACGAATCATTTAAATAAATCTATTGTACATTAAATATATATATTTTCATAATTTATTTAAATATGGTGTCAGTTTTGTTGAAAATTATCATCAATGGAATTACTGTTAACACCTAAAACATTCAGGGCTAAAAAATGTTATATACTTTAGGAGAATGCATGTGTTTATAGTTCGATGTAGTACATACATAAATACATATATACGACTTGGAACTATTTAACATGCGCGCATATACCTGGTTTTGTTTATTAGGGTTAATGTTGTTCGGCATAGCTACATTTTAATTGGGTTTAAATGGCTCACTGTCTCTGGCTCTATAACTCTTACAAATACACACCAAATAGTATGACAAATTTTAAAGGTACCACAGCTTACATAAATCGACCCAGATCATGGCAGACACACTTTATACAACAAATATCGATGAAACAAATAACGAGCGAAAATACAGGGAACAAAATGCAAGGCAATCATATTCTTGAGATCGGAAGCATAGCAAACAATATCTACACAGTCGTAACTAAAGGAGTGAAAATCAAGTAGCCAACCAAAGAGAACTATAGCATTTCAGTTCAAAAACTACCACTTTTAAAATATCTTTTGGCAATTTGTTGAACAGATTTGTTATTATTTGTTAATTACAGTGTATCCTGACATCTTTTGAAGCGGTTGTTTTGTAGAAATTGTAATAATTGCCCCTGACGAGTAACTATTGGGGCAAATTAAACAGGTATTTAGTAGGGTAAACAAATAGAACAGGTCCTAACAATCTGTTAAAGTACGCCATCTTTTAAACGATAAGTAAAGTCATCAAACCATAAAATGTGTATATCGAAAGGGGTATAAAATGAAAATAACTTGTCAATTGCGCAACCACGTTGTTCGCAATTTCGCAATAGGTTTAGTTAAATGATAAAACTTAAGCTTTTTAAAAACGGTAAACATTTAATATATTTATTATTAATAAAATCCTGTCACTCATTCGTATTAAGTATTTACCTTACATCTGATTTCTCTACAGTAACACATATTAATTTTTCGTGCGAGTTCAAGTACAATGCCGCCGAATTCTATATTTGCGGTCAATTTTGTTTGTAAACAGTGACGCAAAGATGTATAATAATTTTTCAGGTGAGTTCATGTACAAGTCACGTTATTGAAATTTTTGTAAAGAAAATCTGCATAAACTTTCTAGCAGTTAAAAAAATCAGATCTTGATGTCCCAATGTGCACAAATACACACATACACGTATATTTTCTTATCTATAAAATAAAAGTAAATAAATAAATAACATTCATACGCGACCTATGGTTTCAAAAGAAGTTCGCAAAAATTATTAATAATTGCCATTGAATTATTTATGAAAACAGATTGACAAATGTATGTCTTTATTTTGACAAACTAAGATGGATATACCTTTCCACTTCCATATCAATAAAACCTAACATTATGTATAAAAACACGAAAAGACATTTTATCAAGGCATTTTATATTAGTTAAACACGTTTATTTGACAATAGTGTACATTTTGTGCCAGGACCGTGTATCAGTAAATTACAATATTACCGCGGGATGGGGGGGGGGGGGGGGTTCGAAGCATACATATAATAAACATTAAGAGTTATTTCCAAATATGAAAAAGCCTTTGTCTTTTGGTAAATATTTAAAAACTTCTTAAGTTTCATTTCTTGCCAGCGGCGGTTTAGGGGGGAGGGGCACAAGGAGAACGTGCACACCCCCCCCCAGTTGAAGTCACAAAAAAAGTAAAATTACTAGATACAAAACTTCACATCGTTGAACATGGTCATAAGCAAATTTTCAGAAAGTGACCATAACATGTTATCTATTGTAATGGTTGATTGGCACCTAGTCGTGAAAATTAACATGTACTGTGTATTCATTGAAATTCGTTGTATACCAATTTTCGTGGTTTCCTAGTAAACCACGAATTAAACTATCCAACGAAAAATAATATTTTTACTTGAGCTTAAATGCACTCGCCTTCTTCGCCACGGAGTTTTGATGTACCAACATTGAACAATTGCGTTTTTACAGCATGTACTTGGATAATCACATATGATAGGTCAACTATATGCACAGAGGGTGTAATTTTGTCTTTGATAACATATAAACGTTCGAATATGTTCTTTAAAAATATTTAGACTGTGTAAATTGTCGCGGAATTCACTTCCGGTTTTTTTTAATTCAAACATTCAAGGAAAATATTTTTTATAACAATAAATACGTTACCACTATAAATTCTGAGATAGTCCCTAAGCGACTTAACCAACAGGAAAGAAAACGAAAACAAAAACTCTGAGATGACCCCCTGCCAGCCTCGAACCAACTTCCCTTACAATCATCCATTCAATTTCCTGCTTCGACGGAAACCGCACGTGTTTTTGGTTTAGAAGAAACTGACACAGAGAAAACGATTTTTTTTGTTACTATTACTGATGTTTATTTAGAGTATATTCTATATAGAGTATTAATAGACAACAGGTAATAATGGACAATTTAAATAATATTTCTAGTCCATTTTATCCCGTTTCTGGAAATGGTGATACTTTCTGGGACAGTACATAATTACGTAACCCCTTTGAAGTGGTCCCCGTCTCCTCACCTGAGAACTCCCCCGTAGTTGCAGGTCCGAGTAACACGTCTAAGGTGGACCTTGTCCAAGCTAGACAGGAGGTCCCTGTTTCGGGTTCCAACACTGTCACTCACAGTTCTTCAGGGGTTACACATACATATACCAGACCTGTTGATACAGTTGTCTCTACAGTTTTTCCTCCCTCGTTTTTAACTAGAGTTAATGCTGTCTCGAGACCCGTTCAGGCCCCTGCCGCCTCGTTTGGTCAGTTTCCTACCACATGGTCTCGCCCTCAGTGGCCGTTTCCAGCTTCACCCTTTGGAAACTTTGACCCTTCTTTTTTTGGGGGTTTTTCTGGTTTTCCTCCTAGAGTTAGGACGGATACCCCTGTGACAGTCCCTCAGTCACAACCGGTCTCTCGACCTTCAGTTGTTTCTGAGGTGAAGGATATATTAGGTTCGTTTAAGGAGGCTATTAGTAAGGACCTCGGTTCTTTTTTTACCAGAGTTGAGGCTCTTGAAAAGACTTATCAAGAGTCCTCCAAGTCTCACCCTCGTCCTATTTCAAGTACTCCTGTTTGTGCTGTTGTTCAAGAGTCTCTTGCTGTTCAGGATGAGGAGGACTCAGTGTCTGTTGCACCTGACAGTGCAGAAGGTTCTTTTTTGGTGGCGGAGGAACCCCCTGAAAACAGACCAGCTGCTTGGTCAGCCAATCTGCTGTAGGGGAGGGTTCTGAGTCTGAATCGGAGTCCGATCATGAGGATGTTGTTGTGTCTAAGGATCAACTCAAGGCTAATGTCTATTCGCTACTGAGGGACAAGGCTACGCTTTCCTTATCCTCTCTTCCCAGGGTTAAGAAATCCCTGTCAACTTTTGAGGCATCTTGTGGTTTTTCACAAGAATCTTCTACGTCATACAAGTCTTTGTCTTCTTCTTCAAGTCGGTCTTCTTCTGGGAAATTCCAAGCTTTTGGTGCAAATTCTTTCCCAGGCAGGTTTAGGAGCAAGGATTATGAAACCCACCAATCCTCGATTGGTAAAACTGCTCCTGCTTGTGACAAGACTTTAGCTGCTACCATAAGCTCCAAGAGCACTGATGGTCTTAGGCTTTCTCAGTCAGTTTGGCATAAATCTGAAAACTTACTTAGGAATACGTCTCATGTCCTTGGCAATGCCGAACACTTTCTGTCAGCAGCTGGTACCCTTCTCCAGAATAAGGAGGGTGAAGAGTGAAGAGTTCTCTGAACTTAAATCCTTTTTTCTTCAAGTTGATCAAGCACTTGGTGTCTCTCAACTTCTTTTGATGGGTACTCTTTGTAGTTTCACCCTTTCTAAAAGGAGTGAAATTTTGGAGAAATCGACAATTCCATCCTCCTTACACAATTCTCTTTTGTTTTCTCCTTTGACTGACAAAATTTTTGGACTCTCAGTTAAAGAGGTTCAGGATGAACTTCAGACGCTACCTCAACCTGTCAAGGTTAATGTACAGCTCTCTCAGGGCAAGCGTTCTGTAGTTTCTACTCCTGTTTCTTCCTCTTCTGCTCCTTCATACTCAGCTCCAAAAAAGAGGAAAGTTGCCGAGTCAACCGACTCTTCTGCTTATAGGCCTCCTAAATTTTCTCACAAGAAAAAAGGTAGCAAGAAGCAAGGGAAACGAGTTTAGCAATCTGTCCCCTCGTTCGTTACTGACAACCCCCTTGGGAGAGGAACAGTTTCCTGTCCAATATCCACAGATTCCTGTAGGGGGAGGCTTACCCACTTTTTGAGTCAGTGGGAAGAAATAACCCAGGATTCTTGGGTTTTGTCAGTAATTCGGGGGGGGGGGGGTCTCCATCTCAAGTTTCTGAACAATCCTCCTCTGTCGGTGGATCCACTGTTTTTGTCTCACACTTCCAACCCAGAGAAGGTTCTGTTGATGAAGGAAGCTGTAGAGATTGTTCACAATCCTTCGGCTATTCTAGGTTTCTATTCTCGCCTTTTCTTAGTACCGACGAAAAAAGGTGGAATGCGCCCAGTTTTTGATCTCTCGATCTTGAATACTTATCTTATTATCCCTCATTTCAAGATGGAAACCAATCGTTCCATCAGGGGTTGTATTCGCCCTGGTATGTGGACTACCAGCTTAGACCTTACGGATGCATATTTCCATGTTCACATAGCTCCTCAGTTCAGGAAGTACCTTCGTTTTGTATGGGGCGGGACAGTATATCAGTTTCGAGCGCTCCCATTCGGCATCTCTGTTGCGCCTCTGACATTCACCAGAATTTTTCAAACAGTAGTTGCCCATCTTCATACGTTGTCGATCCAGATTCACTCCTATCTGGACGATTCTCTGATCAGGAATTTTTGTCATCTAGATCTGGTTTCCCAAACCAGGGTGATCATCCAGGTGTATCAGAGGTTAGGTTTTCTAGTGTCATGGAAGAAGTCGGAACTTCATCCTTCTCTAGATTTTCAGTTTCTAGGGGAACATTACAGAACATATCTGGGACTTGTTTCTCCTCCGGAGGAAAAGTTTCTTTCTCTAGTCCAGAGAATTGCTCTTATTCAGAATTCCCAGTCTGTACAGCCAGGCAATTTTCCCAACTTCTGGGTTTTCTAAATTCTCTGGCAGATGTGGTTCCCTTGGGTCGTCTGTTCATACGTCCTCTTCAGTTTCATCTTCTCCAGCACTGGTGTCCTGCCTCTAAGGATTGGGAAGCTCTAGTTCCTATTCTCCCAACTTTAATTCCTCACCTTCATTGGTGGTGTCAGCGGGAGAATGTTCTGAAGGAAGCGTCTCTGTCAGTTTCAGTTCCTACCCTTACTCTCTACACAGATGCAAGCCAACTAGGTTGGGGAGCTTATCTTCCCTTCCGGAGCACCTGGGTTCACTCCTGGTTTTTATAGTACGCTTTCCCTCCATTCAGATTCCTGTCTCAAGTTCTTCAGAAGATTCATCAGGAATCATGCAAGATCATTCTCATTGCACCAGCTTGGCCCAGACAAGCCTGGTTCTCAGATCTTCTGCTTCTGTCGTGTGCCAATCCCCTTCTTCTTCCTCTCAGAACAGACCTCCTGTCTCAGTTCAAAGGAAGAGTCTTGCATCCTCATCCAAAGAATCTTCATCTGCACGCTTGGCTACTCTCTGGGAAGGTCTCAGACAGAAAGGATTTTCTGCTGGGGCTTCCAGACACATCTCTAAGGCTGTTCGAAAGTCTACAGAGAAAGTATAAGATGCAAAATGGGGAATCTTCTGTCATTGGTGTGCTGAAAGGGAAATTGATCCAATCAAAATCTCTGTTCAGCAATTAGCTGATTTTCTAGTTTTTCTCTTTGAAGTTAAGGAACTGTTCTCCTTCTACTACCAAAGGATATAAATCAGCTATTTCTCGCACTATTTATATTTCGGGTGGCCCAGACTTAAGTAATAATGAACACTTGTCTTTGCTCACTCGGAATTTTGACATTGAAAGGCCTAAACAGAAGAGATTGGTTCACCAATGGGATTTGAGTCTGGTCCTATCAGCTCTCAAAATTTCACCCTTTGAACCAATCTCCGAAGCAGATCTGAAATTTGCTTCTTACAAATGATGTTTTTTATTAGCTTTAGCTTCAGGCAGGAGAAGGAGCGAGATTCATGCCTTATCTGTGTCGGAATCTTGTCTTCGTTTTTCCAGAGATGAATCCTCTGTTACCTTGCAAACGGATCCATCCTTTCTCGGAAAAAATCAAATTCCTGATAAAGGTGCAGTTCCTATTGTTATACCTGCATTACCTTCAGATTCGCCTGACTTGATGCTTTGTCCTGTCAGAACACTAAAGGTCTACCTGAATAGGACCAAACAGCTTAGATCTGCCTCTAATTCCAGACGTTTTCTTCCTTTGAAGAAAGGGGTGTCTGATTTATCTGCTAAGTCTATCTCCAGATGGATTTGTAATACTATTTTATGGCATATAAAACTTCAGGTGAAGAAACTTTATCTCGTCATTCGGTTAAGGCTCATGAGGTAAGAGCCATTGCCTCTTCATGGGCTCTTTTTAATTCCAATTCTATTTCTGAAGTCTTGATGGCAGGTTATTGGAGGTGTCAAAACTCTTTTACTGATCATTACCTGCGTTCCTTGGCTTATTTTGCTGATAATCTTTTCTCATTGGGACCTATTGTAGCTGCTCAAAGGATTAATTTCCCCCCTGCAACTTCGTCTTCAGGGGATTCAGCTTAGATTCTGTAATTCTCAGAATTTATAGTGGTAACGTATTTATTGTTATAAAATTGTTAATTTTTGAAGTAAAATTAATTTTTATTAAATAAATACTTACCGCTATAAATTATAGGCCCCGCCCATTCTTTTTCCTCCCCTTCATTTCCTGTTTTGTGGGAGTTTTTATTGTTTTGAGGAAATTGAATGGATGATTGTAAGGGAAGTTGGTTCGAGGCTGGCAAGGGGTCATCTCAGAGTTTTTGTTTTCGTTTTCTTTCCTGCTGGTTAAGTCGCTTAGGGACTATCTCGGAATTTATAGTGGTAAGTATTTATTTAATAAAAATTAATTTTACTTCAAAAATTTACAAATCCTAAACAATACAGACTCTCTCATAAATTACAGTAATAACATCTTGTAAAAAGATAATAAAGCAAATTTCAATAATCACAGAAAGTGAAATATTATATATATATTTATTATTTTTAATCTTCCAACACTTTTGAACATTTTTAACCAATAACAGTCCCCACATAAATTCTTATATCGAACACTTTTATTTATTTTATTTGTAACTCACATTTATAAAATAAATTTTAAATTAAATTCATACATATTATAAAAATTTGGGTTTAAAATAGTCAAATTAATACATATTATAAAAATTTGGGTTTAAAACAGTTGTATTTACCTGTAATTTACCTGCAATTAACCCCTGTAATTATGACTTAATTGTTATATAAACACCTATTGTATTTTGTTTGTAGGCATTCCTTGAATATGATTTTTCAAAATGTAGGCATAGGTTGAAGACACCCGTCAGAGAATCCAAACTGCACTATCTACCTAAAATGCAGCCGCTTCAATCATTATACTTTTAACTTTAAAACTGCCATCTTTCAGTGATTTTGCATGACATTTTTGACGGAACAAAATTATTAATTATTGAATGTCTAACGAATTACTCAATTTGGGTATACTAATGATCACTAGCCTATCAACGCTGAGATTGTGAGTTCGAATCTCACCTGTGGCGGGGGGTGTTCGACTCCGATCTTAATTGACAAGGATTGCCAATTTTCCTACCGAAGGTCGGTGGTTCTCTCCGGGTACTCCGGCTTCCTCCACCAATAAAAACTGGCCGCCGCGAAATGGCCAAATGTGCTGAAAACGGCGTTAAACCTCAACTGAACAAACAAATCAATTTGGGTCCCCTTTTCAATTCGCTCATGTTACGTTTTTCTATCAGGGAAAAGTTGATGTCATCACGTAGAAAGTTTTACGGTCTTCATCACGAATATCGAATATGATGTTGGACCTGTTCCCAGTGTAGTAACATTTCGCGCACCTCCACCGGATTGAGTGTTGAACTTCAAAACGGGTTTCGTATACGTAGCAGGAACTGCTTACCCTTCCGGGGCACCTGAGTAGTAAAATCATCATTAACCAAAACAAAAAGCAAAATAGCAAGGGCAGATATTTATTCAAAATTGTCCCCCCCCCAACTCGTGGACCCTCTAAATCCGGCCCTGCTTGCATGCTTGTGTCTAGCTTAATTTGACAAAAGAACAATTAATTGTCATATAATTTCAAATTTTCATTTTTTTTAAAATAACTAAATATTTTTAATGAAATAATATTTTTATACTAGAAGTTTTAATCCTGTTTCTCCACTTTTCATTACCCCAACAAATAGTTACATTAACAAAAACTTCAAAGGAGTCATTGACCATGCAATGCTATAGTCTGTTCTATAAAGTTTGGTTTTTGGTCTTCCAAATGTTTCGGTTTTAATGCTGCTGATGAGAGGTAACTCCTTGAAATGCGTCGTATACAGCATAGTATAAATTTACTATATCTAATATTAGTATCTTTGGATTGTTATTTTATTAAGATTCACAGATTCAGTTGTATGCATATTGATATTAATATTAAAATTTCTGAGAGGCAATTCCATTATGTCATTATTAAGTCCATGAAAAGTTAGACGTATTTATGAGCTAAAGCGTGTCATAATTAAACGTATCACAAAATACCGATATATATTTGATGCACTGTATGGCCAATTCGTTGACTGACAACGCATCAGTAGTGCTCGAGATCAAAATATTGGAAAACCGCTTAAAGATATGATAATGAATTAATAATCAGAACCATCAAAATTCCAAACAATTTAACAAACAGGTATCCAAAGTCAGCTATGGGTTACCTCTGCATCAAAAGGAAGAGCCTTATAAATTTCTGGTAATTTTTGTCAAAATTTGAAAAGAAAATTTAAAGACATTTGAATAATGAAGACATTTGAATAATGAATCATGCTAGGACAAAAGTTCTGGCTACTGGGCTCATAATTAGCTCTGTAGTTACATCTAGATGCAGAAGTCAAATATAAATTATTTCCATTGGTTAAAAGAACAAGCTGACCTGGGCTCTATCTATCTATCTATCTATCTATCTATCTATCCATCCATCCATCCTAAGATCGGCCCTAATATCAATCTTAGGGCAGATTTAGGAGCAAGTTAGGACCGACTTAGGACATGTCTCAGCATGCATATCGAAGCTATCTTAGGACTGTCTTAGCTAGGATGTCCTAACTATTGTCCTAAGTTAGGACGTAAAAGAAAAAAAAAAGAAAATATAAAAAAATGCATTGAATTTAACCAATGAATTTTGATAAGATGAATAATTAGGTCTTTCCACCTTTCCGTGGAAAGACCTATTGGTTTTCTTCTGATTATTTTTTTTCTTCCGCCTAATTTTTTTCTTGCGGTGTATTTTTGTTTCAAAAGATGTCGATTAGTTTTTTGGTATATGATATCATACAGTCTATACGCTTTTGAAACTGACCCTGTTTAACCGAACACTTTTCTTTGTAAGAGTTATCTCCCCAAACACTGTTTTTCTTGTTATGAGATCTCCTCCACAACCGTAAAAGAAATCGACAAATTTATTTTTCCAAATTGCTCGTTATATCCTCAGGTTTTATTTAGACCGAAGCTTTTCGAAGACTCCATATGAGAGTTATTTCCCCTTTTGTATTTGATATATGTGAAATGTATTTGTAACTGAAAAACCATAAGTGATAGACGCCTAGGGTCTTTTGATTTGAGGTCCTTGGTCCATAAAAATGAAAATGAGGTCAAGGTCAAAGGTCAAGGTCAAGTTCTAAATTTTGACTTTTGCTTGTTATCGCTTCTCCTCTGAAACGGTAAAAGATAGCTGATAAAATGTAATGGAGAAAATGTTAAGGACGTTGAGACCTAGCTTTGTTACATTTACATAAAAGTTGTATGACGTCATTTTATAGGCGTAATTGCCCCCAGAACGTTTAAATTTTCGGTTTTTCGTTTATTTCTCAACAATGGTACATGATAAAGGCATGGGGTCTTTTGTTCTGACATCAAAGATTGATAACCTTCAAATTGGCATCAAGGTCAAAGGTCAAGGTCAAGTTCTAAATTTTGACTTTTGCTTGTTATCGCTTCTCCTCTGAAACGGTAAAAGCTGATAAAATGTAATGGAGAAAATGTTTAGGACGTTGAGACCTAGCTTTGTAAGATTTGCATAAAAGTTGTATGACGTCATTTTATAGGCGTAATTGCCCCTAAAACATTTAACTTTTCGGTTTTTCGTTTAATTCTCAACAATGGTACATGATAAAGGCATGGGGTCTTTTGTTTTAATATCAAGGATTGATAACCTTCAAATTGGCATCAAGGTCAACGGTCAAGGCCAAGTTCTATTATTTGACATTCGCTTGTTATCACTACCCCTCTGAAATGGTTGTGGATAGCCAAGGAAATGTAATGGTGGAAATGTTTATGACATTGATGCGCAACTTTGTTACATTTGAGTTAAAGTTGTATGACGTCATCTTTTGGGAGTAATTGCGCCTAGAACGTTCAAACGTAAGGTTTTCCGTTTATAACTTGACGATGGTACATAATAATGGCATGGAGTCTTCTGCAATGACCTCAGCGACCAATGACCTTGAAAAAGGTCACAAGGTCAAAGGTCAAGGTCATGACCTTTATTACGTATTTTGAATTTTTTCATACTTTATAAGGTTTTTTTCAGATTTTTAAAGCAATTAAAGTTATTGAAAGCGTTAAATTCAGGCACTACTTTTGATGACGTTATTTCTGGCAACGTTATTATTTCTGTAGATGTTTTTAGACGTTTTAAATATATTGGAATGTTAATTAACATGACAATGTTACAGCCCATGAAAACGTCTGGAATAGTCAATTTATAAGGTCACATTAATGACGTTTTTGATGTTTATAGTTCAAAACAGTATAATTCATCACTAACATTTAGTTAACCAGAAATAAACATTTTTCGTAGTTATTCAAACTAGCAGTCCATATATTTTTTTAACAATTGTGAAATTACCTATCATATCAAACCAGAAGTGATATTTGTAATACGGAAAGTAGCATAATACCTCCCTTATTTCAATCAAAAGTACATAAGACCATATATCTTTGCAATCGCTGAAAGCTTAGCTATGCTCTAAAACCAACAATTACATTTTAAACCTCATTTTTCTTATCAACAAATCTGCAATTGAGGTGGAAAGACCTTCAATTGTTCTCTGAACAATTGGTTTTTAATTATAATTATGATTTTTATAATTATATAGATAATAGATAATAATTAAATAGTAATTGTACATTTACACTTTATTAAAATAAACGGAACAATTAAAATTATAATAAAAAAAAAGTTTTTTTTAAAGAATTAAAAAATATATCAAATAAATACATAAAATATTATATACGGTAAAAATCATTATGTATTTCAGTGAGTTGAATTCGAAGTATCATACACGTTTTAATACTTTAAAGAGTTCAAAGGCAAATGTCGTGCATCTTTTTCATATAAATAAGAAGATCTTTAAAATATTTTATTAAGACAAAAACAATACTCGTATGAATATGAGTAAGAGAAGGAATCCAAATTTTACAGATGCAAAAATACAAAAACTGCTGGATGAAGTGGAAAAGAACAAATCTCTTCTTTTCAGTAGACTAAATATTTCCTAAAGTTAGGACCATCCTAAGACCATCTTAAGTCACCTAATTTGGTTTCCTAAACTTTGGACAATTCTTAGGAAAATCCTAAGTGACGACATGTTCGATAAACCCATTTAGGATTAGAATATGTCCTAAGATTGTCTTAGGACATGTCCTAGTCCTAAGAGAGCTTCGATAAACAGGCCCCTGTCATATAAACCTCATGTAAAAATGTGTAAACCAACAGGTGGCTGGTAATGAAAGCGGACTAGTGGAATAAAACAACGTGTAGGGAAATGCTTATTGACTTGTACATCTGGGGCCTGTTTATCGAAGCTCTCTTAGGACTAGGACATGTCCTAAGACCATCTTAGGACATATCCTAATCCTAAATGAGTTTATCGAACATATCGTAACTTAGGATTTTCCTAGGAATTGTCCTAAGTTTAGGACACCACATTAGGTGACTTAAGATGGTCTTAGGATGGTCCTAACTTTAGGAAATATTAAGGATGGTTAATATATAAACAAATATGTCGCATATATACGTTTGAGGAGAAGGGGCAATAATATTCGTAGAAATATACTACTTAGGGACTATGATAAACCATTGGGCTATTGAGATGATACTGGCATCATACTCAAGTAAATAAGAAGATCTTTAACATATCTTATTAAGATAAGAACAATACACGTATGAATATGAGCAAGAGAAGGAATCCAAAATGACAATGTTATTATTTGTCAGAATATTTAAAAAATGTAGTTGATTTATATTTTTGTAGAAAAGTTTACAAGACAGTGAAATGACGTAATGGTTTTTACCGTATATAATACATTATATACATAGTTGATATATTTTTTAATTCTTTTAAAAAAGGTTTTTTATTATTCTGTTTGGTTTATTTTAATAAAGTTTAAATGTACAATTACTATTTAATTATTATCTATTATCTATATAATTCTAAAAATCATGATTATAATTATTCATCTTATCAAAATTATTTTCATTGGTTAAATTCAATGCATTTTTCTATAATTTCTTGGAAGTAGTGGACATTAAACTTGATTGAACGTGTGAATCACCAAAAACATCGTGTAACGTGCAGAACGTGTGAGTGAAACGTGTGTATCATGTGCGAATCGTGTGCGTGTGGTTTGCGTGTGGTAATAAACGTGCGATTTGAATCGTGCAACGTGTATGAGATTTCATTGGTCGAAACAGATATTAAAACATGTGAATTCAAATCGGAGCATATTTCGAACTCGAATTAAAATATTGTTGGAACGAACCTTCATCGGTATCAAATATTTGAAAATACTGATATTAATAAATTAAATCCATTTTCAATATTTCACTGCAATTCATATCCGGCATAAATTTAATTATAATAATTCGTTTCGTTATATTCCGTTCGTATCTTACAAACACAATTTTTAGGAATCGCACGATTGGAAATCGTGTTTCGTGTAACGTGCATCGTGTGGTTTGCGTATAACGTGCGAATCGTGTGCGTGTATCGTCCGAATGCTGTGCATGTGACTTGCGAATCGTGTGCGTGTAACATGTGAATCGTTTGAGTGTGGTTTGGCGCTCAACTATGTGTAGATGGTTCTCTTTCAAACTTATGTGCGATGACTTAGACGATCATCCAAGATGGCCGCCACAGCTGAACTTATTTCCACATGGGACCATATGTGAAAATTCATTAAAAAAACCTGTTTGTCTTAAACAAGGGAGCCAACTGGAACAAGACTTTGTAGCAATGGTCCTTAGATGGTCCTCTGTCAGAATTATGTCCAATGACCCAGAATGTCAACCAAGATGGCTTCCACAGCCGAACTTAATTTAACATGGGAACCTATAAGAACATTTATTAAAAAATCTTTGTCTGAAACCACTAGGCCAATTGGAACCAAACTTGACAGAAATGGTAGTTCTCTTTCATAATTCTGTCAAATGACCCAGAATGTTAACAAAGATGGCCTCCACAGATGAACTTAGTTTCACATGGAACCGTATGTGAAAATTCATTAAATAATCTTCTTGTCTGAAACAGCTGAGCCAATTGGAACAAGACTAATCAGCAACGGTCCTTAGATGGTCCTCATAATCGTTTCGGATGACCAGGACAGTCAACCAAGATGTCCAACACAGCCGAACATAGTTTAACATTGGCCCCTATGGAAAATCCATTAAAAATCTCCTTTTTTAATTTCAACCAAAATTGCTGCCACAGCCGAACCTAGTTTAACATAGGCCCCTGAGGGAAAATTTTAAAATCTTATCTGAGACCATTTGCCCAATTTGGAGTAGACTTGGCATAATGGTCATTAGATGGTCCCATTTCAGAATTGTCGCCGCTGACCTGGCCTGTCAACCAACATGGTCACCAAAGCTGAACCTAGTTTAACATAGGACCCTATTGGAAAATTGAATTTGCAGATCATCATACATTAAACTTGGCCATTTGGAAGCAGACTAATGACAATGGTCCTCTTTCAGAATTGTGTTTGATAACCTTGAATGTCAACTAAGATGGCCACCACACTCTAACTTTGTTTAACATTGTACCATTGAGAAAAACAGCCAATATATCAGCTACACTTAAATTTTCTGTCTTGCTGAAGGTGGACAAGTTAAATCTAGGTGAGCGATACAGGCTCCTGAGAGCCTCTTGTTTAATTTGCACACGAAATTATAGAGACCACAGACACACCAACTTCTGCTTCATATCTAGATTTGTACTTGTACATCGATAATAATGGGCGGTTTAAATCAAAACCTTACGACAAATGTGATGATTTTAATTTTCTCATTGTGAACTTCCCCTTTCTAAGCAGTAATATACCATTACCTCCCCCGTATGGTGTGTACATTTCACAGTTGAATCGTTACCGCCGCGCATGTGGTTTATACGGCGACTTTCTTGGCAGGGCTAGATTGTTGTCACATAAACTAAGACATAGTTATGTTCTGTCTATGTTAATTCCAAAAGTTTTACGGTCGTCATCACGAACTGATTGGCCGATACGAAGTTTCTTTTTCGCGTATGATACTAGATATATTCAGTAAGATTTCACGTCCTTCTGGAATTGGCACCCAAACTGACTTGACACCCAAACTGACTTAACACCTAACCAGATTTGACACTTCACTTGACGGCTGTCGTTAACCGAGCAGGACAGACTGAGCCTTCTAGAGCACCCGATTTCAGTTCCGGTTTCTATTGGTGTTCACATTGCTATTGCTTTAGTTCCTGTACTTCTATTTTTAGTGGTTTATTACACGTTTTGGTTATATATGTCCTTAATTATCGCGTTTGTTTGTTGGGTTCCATTCTCCTGACTTTGTCTTTCCTTAGAATTTGAATTTGTGGACTTTTACCACTGTTTTATCGCTTTGGTATTCTTTTGCCGATATTTAATAGCTAGCGCATCGAGCGCTATAGGAGCAGATGCATTTTCTACATATGGGTTATTTAGAAAAGTCTTTGTTTAATGGGGGCATCCATTTTGGGCTACATCATAAGGCTAGAAAAAGTGTCGTTCACTAGAAGTAACGAAAGTAAGGGAAATAAATTGCTTCAAACTATAATTTTAGAGCCAGAATCGTGATACCGGAAAGGAGTTTCTGGAAAGGGCTAATATTGCTGTGCTCGCATCATTGGCCACGCCAACAGGATATTAATTGTACGGTTAATGTTTTATTACTGGCTTCACCCTCTTCTTCATCACTTCGAATTAAGGCGCATACATGTTGTTATATAATATTTTAAGTAAAGTCAAGAAATACCAAAGGGATATTCAAAGTAGAGAAAAATCGTAACAACTGACAAACTCCGGAGAACAACGAAGACAAGACCAAAACAATACATGCACTACAATTAAAAACTAAAAACATATGAACAACATGGACCCCACCAAAAAACGGTGGTAGACTCAGGTGCTCCGGAAGAGTAAGCAGTTTCGTCTTCCTGCAGGACATCCGCCATGCTGTCCATGTCAAATCCGTTATGCGGAAGGGATAATATCAAAGGAACAGGTCCATTTTCATTTGGGAAACGGTTTTTTCATACCTGTCAACCAAGTCATGATGACGCCCATAAAACTTTAAGAAGGATGACTTCAGCTTAGGAGCAACGTACCCCTGTCTGAGCAACTTTTCTGTCAGAAGCCGGGCTCTGTCCAGGAAGTCAGTGTATATGTCACAAGCTCTGGAATAACGTATGAGTTGTGAAATATATACCCCATACGCCGGCGCTTCTGGAATATTGCCGCTCAAAAATGGGTAGTTGACGATTGGAAAGTCAAAGTCATCCCGTTTATCGTAAAGTTTTGTATTCAACCTTCCTCTGGTGTCAATTTCGAGGTGAAGGTCAAGATAAGATGCAGACTTGGCAGTGTCTGTTGTATCCTTAATTTCGAGCTCATTGGGATAGATGAGATGTAAGAAATTCCCAAAACGTGAATTGTTGAGTGATAAGACATCAACTATGTAGCGAAAGCTGAAATTAAAGGTACGGGCTAATTTATTCTGTTTTTCCTTAAGAAGCCCGTCAAGGAAGTCTGCCTCGTATGAGTAAAGGAACAAGTCGGCCAGTAGTGGCGCACAATTAGTACCCATAGGAATTCCAATTGTCTGTTGGAAAACACGTCCTCCAAATTGAACAAATATGTTGTCGATCAAAAATTCAATCATCAGGACAATTTCGTCCACTGTATATTTTTAGTTAGATTTAGAGTGGTTTTTAACAAAGTATGATTTATCTCTACCAATGACACGGTATGTGTATCTGTTGTTGCCATTTTTATTTTGAAAGCATCGATGGATTAGATCTTTCAACTTCTCCTTCAGTTGTGAATGAGGAATGGTGGTATAGAGGGTAGAGAAATCAAATGTTTTATGCTGTTACAGACTGAAATGGACCGAGATCGTAAAATATCCTTTAAGTCTTTGGAGGCCTTTAATATCCACATTTGATTGATACCACTTCTTGAATAGCTTGTCTCACAATAACTTTGGAGGCCCGTTTTGACAGCTGTTAAAATAGAAGTTAGAAGTTGAGAGAATGGTTTGGTGGAACACTTGGCAGATCCAGCTATAAAGAGTTGTTTGTATGGACACTTATGTATCCAATACAAGGTAGGAAGATCAAGATCATCATCTTTGATGGAAATACCAAATGACGACAAGACCGATCTATGATTGTCGGTTATTTCTTCCTTTGAAAGTGTAGTAGCTTTATAGGTAGGTAGCAATCCCTAGTTCATTAATCAAGCATTGAATATAGTAGCTTTTGCATACAAAAACGATGTTATTAGGGGCCTTGTCTGCAGGAACAACAACATTTTTGTCATGAATTGCGGATAATGTCTTGGCAGCATCGGGGTTGCTGAAGACTGATGTTCCTTTTTTACTCATAGACCTTCTAAGTTTATCAATTCGGACTTGTATCAACGATCTCACAGCTCTAATCCACTCTGAAAGTGAATCTAGTGGCTCTTGTTCACGTTTGGTCCATTTTCTGGCATAGTCCTCCACAGCATCCATCAGTAGTTTGAAATTATAGTTCCAATTGAAGGATGAAGGGTCATCGCCTTGTCGTATATCAATAGGGACAGACAAATGTAGTTTGAAAATAGACCCGGCACCAGACAATGTTAAGTTGCTCAGCAGAATGCCCAGGAGTAAGGATTTGATACAAAGATCGTACATCAAAACGAGAAACAGTTTGTGTACGGTAAGTTATTAAGCCTTGAAACAGGCAACTTACAGACCCCTCCATAAAATTGTTTTAAGACTTGTTTTATTGCAAAGAGTTCAATCGGTTCCAACAAAAGTAATCGGACTTCAAATCATAATTCCACCAATTAGTGACTGTATGATTTTTACCTTCCGCCAAACGGAATTTAAGAATAAACAATCACTGGTGATTGTCAATAGTTTTAGAGTAGACAAAATCAAATCAGATTACCGGTTAGTTTTACTGATGTTTCAATTAAAATTAAAATTTGTCAGCTTTAAATGCCTAGATTGGTGACATTAATTTATTTGTAGATAAACCACCAGTTGTTACTCCAGAACGAAGCTTTGCCTCCACAAAAGTTGGCAGTTCAATAACTTTGACTTGTAAAGTGTCCTCTGACTGCCCCGTAACTAGTGTATACTGGAAGATGTATGGCAACAAAAAAACCATAAAAGACAACACCAAATATTATGGTTGCACAACACCATCTCTTACCATCCATAACACTGTACTTAGTGATGAAGGATTGTACTCATGCATTGCTACCAACAGTGCAGGAATAGCAGAAGATACGTGTATTTCGCTTTGTGTGATACCTGGTATGTATGCCATAAATTTGATTCTTTGCTTGCTTAATTCAATGGAAATAGATTAATTTGTATAAATCATTGTAGATGTGTTAAGAAATAATAATTATTTGTAAAATGACTATGGATATGTAGATTCTAAACAAAATAATAAAAAAAAACAACAGTCTTAATCTAATACAACTGTATAACAGTTTATTGATTTATAGATTATTTTAAATTCATTGTACAAAGAACAGTACTAATTCGGTTCGTCACCTTATTTTTCTATTGAAAAACTACAGGATAAAATCTTTGCATCAATATAAACTTAAGCCCATTTGTTACACTCATGTTTAGTGATGAAGGATTGTACTCATGCATTGCTACCAACAGTGCAGGAATAGCAGAAGATACGTGTATTTCGCTTTGTGTGATACCTGGTATGTATGCCATAAATTTGATTCTTTGCTTGCTTAATTCAATGGAAATAGATTAATTTGTATAAATCATTGTAGATGTGTTAAGAAATAATAATTATTTGTAAAATGACTATGGATATGTAGATTCTAAACAAAATAATAAAAAAAAACAACAGTCTTAATCTAATACAACTGTATAACAGTTTATTGATTTATAGATTATTTTAAATTCATTGTACAAAGAACAGTACTAACTCGGTTCGTCACCTTATTTTTCTATTGAAAAACTACAGGATAAAATCTTTGCATCAATATAAACTTAAGCCCATTTGTTACACTCATGTTTAGTTTTGAGTTAAGGTCTAGAGCTAGGATACTTAATGATATGACTTAATAACCTTTTGTCATATTAGAGGTAACCGGTGAGATCACGAATCACGTATGAATCACGAACGCATCACCTACTTTGCCGTATGACACGAAGCGGGATCATTATTTTCAAGTTAGGATGCCTAAGTGTTCATGATTATCTCGCTTTGATTATAAGTGCATTTTTTATTGATTGATACGCGTACTGTCTGTTTTATTCTTATTATTTTGTATGTCGTCGTCAGTCACGGAGCATTTTCTGGTGGGAGTCGGGGGGGGGGAGCATATATTTTTTAGAAAAAAATATTTTGATTCTGGTTTCGGTAAAAAAAAAATGCTGGCCAGCACCTAGAGTAGGGAACGACCGTTTGATTTGTAGGGGGGAGGGGGGCTGAAATAAATAGGCCATAAGGAAATCATAAAAAAAATAAAAAGATAGGCTCTCTTATTTTTCATAAATTATGTACATATATAAACAAGTCTAAATTGAAATTATATATATATATATATACATGTGGCAAAATGCTGGGTACATTATTCATGGCATTTGCATCACGTGACTTCAGCCCTTTTAAGCAAATTACCTCCCTTAGTTGTAGATCGAAAATGATAAAATTGTTTGAATTACGGATAGTCGAGTCTTTTTCCGTCTCGGCTCTTAAACTAATGTGTCTATGAAAACTTCCTTTGGCGGATATTTACAAACTGTTTGTTTAATTCTGAGGGGAAAGGCTTCATATTTGAAGGATTACGCTATGGGAGACTTGAAATTATCATGTTTTAAAAACATTTTGGCCGAAAAGTTATGAAAGCAGATGAGATAAAACTTATTTCCTCATTAAATTCATCCTCCAAAGTTGTTCTCTATATGCGGACAATTTATGTATGATCTCGCCTTGTATCTGTATCTGTAGTTTGAATTTGCATTTTAACTATTTTTTGTTAATTCATATAGCAGTTATACTACGGTTACGCTTCAGTTTTTTAAACTGAATTGGCCGAAACTGAATGTCGTCAGAGAAATCCAAAATGGCCGCTATGCAAATTACCAAAGTACCCGCAATTTTGCCATATGATATATATATAATAATAAATACGTCTGAACAAGTGACAACTCTACGATACATTGATACATTGGATCACCAGTGAAGGCGATACATGGCTGAAAACACATATTATATATATATATAATTACTCTAAATAACAGCACAACAATGTTAGATGTCCGTTGATCTAGACCACTCGACCACCTAGGCTCGACAAAAATCAAGCTTTCGGTGGCCGTGTGTTACCTATTTTTTAAATCGACGTAAAGTGCCGAAGAAAAAAAGGCAGCACCCATATTTTTTTTCAAAATAAAAACGCAGGATAGAAAATTTTATCCTAGACCACCCCCACCTTGTTTTTCTACATTGAACATATAGCGGGCGAAAACAAATTCTGGCCTGCATGAAAATCATAGCCCCTTCTCCAAAAAAAAAAAAAAAAAAAAAAAAAAACAATGGTCTGTGATTGACCATTATAAAGTTTGTTATTTATTATTTGTAATGTATGTAAGAATTGCGTGGTATCGTTTTCGTTCGAAACAAGTCGCATGGGCTGTCTTGAAAAGTTCCAAGACATGCAAGTCATGTAAAATGGAGGTTCCAACAATATTTTCCCACATACAAAGGCAGTAGTTGTTAAATAGGTCCGCCACAGAGTCGTGTTTCGGTTTTATCATATAAAGGAGCTTAGCCTGAAAAATTTCCCCCCTCTTTTCTAATCAATGAGGTCTTTCATTTTATTTCTCTTTTTTCAGTCAATATTTTTTATCTTTAGAAATAAAGGTTATTTTGTAATTACTTGATTTCTGTATACTGCACATTCTTTTTTTTTTATTCGGTTATCAGTTAATGTTTAACCATTTTTTTTATAGTTATTTTTTATATTTTTGTCTGTTCTTTATTTTATTTGGCATTTTCATTGTTTATTCTGTAAACATTATCCCAATCCACGCTCTCATACATGTATATCAATGAAAGCGTATTAGTTAAAATATATATAAAATTGATCTTTTGACTTTTAAATCTTGAAATTTTACCTATAACAGAAATTTTGACATTTTATGAACTCAAAATTTCGCCCATTCTAAAAATGCAACAATTACAATGACGTTTTGGACAGAGCCAAGCTGCTGACAAAAACACTATTCATACAGAGGTATGATGCATGACACATAAATGACAACATGATAGACATTAGGCACCTATATACTACTCAAACAAAGTTTAGCAACAACATATTCGGCATTGAAAAAAGGTGGAAAATATATAGGAAAAAGACGGGAAAAAATGGGGGTGTCAAATTATTTGGTTTTGTTATTTGTTGCAAATTTCTTGTAAGGGACAGTCCCTTACAGTCCCTTGCAAGAAATTTGCAACAAATAATAAAAAAAAAATCATTTGTCCCGGACCGACCATTTAACATGAAGAGGGGCCGGGGGGCATGTTTCTTTCGGAAATAATATATTTGATTTAGAATTTTGAGAAAACAATTAATCTGGCCAGGTAAGCAAGAAAAAAATCTTATCTTGGATAATAACCACAAAAAATAATGTTAAATTTGAAAAAAATAATTTGTCGCGCCCCATAAAAAAACCTTCAAGTTAAATGGTCGGTCCCTACTAGTTTAAATGTTTATTTTTGAACAAATATATATTCAATATCTTCTATATGTTTTTCTATCAAACACATGCACCGTGGTATTTAAAAGATTGTCCACATGATTAAATCATGCTATCATTCCACGTGACTATTAAAAGTGTAGAAAGTGATCACCCCAGGTATACATTTATACGTTCTGTTTCGTTTTAATCCGTACATAGGCACTTCCGGTATATAAGTTAAAAATACATAGTCTTATATATCTATCCTTATACTTGAAAGCTCGTATTTTATCATTGTTTTCTAATAAAGGTAACTTTGTGAGGTGTCAAGGGGTATTTTAGTCGATTATTCGATTCGAATGAGCTTTACCCAATATGAAAATCACTGCTCCCAATACGTTCGTTCGTCATTATTCGTCGGTACGTGATCTCACCGGTTACCTCTATTAAGGGTTACAATGGCACCGTAGGTCCATTTCAAGCAAAGGTAAATATGGGTCTTGTTCAACCTCCTCAAAGAAAAGGAAGAAGTCAGCAATAGCCACGTAACCAATTAACGCACCTTCAACAGCAGTTCGACGACCTTGAGCACATTGGGGTTTTCAAACGACCAGAAGATATAGGTGTATCTGTAGAATATGTCAATCCGTCATTCCTGGTAAAGAAACCTAATGGAGGTTTCCGACTGGTTACTGCATTTATCGCACTTTTGTACAAATTTTTGAGAACTCTGTTGTTCGACATATTTCAACTAAAGATCTTCTTGAAGGGACGGTGAAACTACCGTTTACTAGCCGATCAGCTTGACTTTCAATTCAGTCTGAATGTCCTAATCTACGCCGAGCACATGCACATCTGAAACAAAGGACTCGTCCTTAAAAAAAAACTCACTAACATTAAAGATGAAAACAATATATCAACGTTGCTTCTATTGTTAAAGACGGACTGATGGTTGTTAAACGCAATGAACCTCTTGCTCCTACACGAGATTGTATTCTTGTCCCTCGTCACATACTAGATGAACTCCTCACATCTCTTCACATCAAACTTCACCATCCTTCAATTCATCAGCTGGAGTCAATAGTTCATCGATATTTCTATGCCTTGGACATGGACAAATCCACTGAACACGCCACCACAAGTTGTCAACAGTGTGTTTCTCTAAGGAAAATCCCAAAAATGAATCAGAACCAATCTACAGGGGACCCACCCGAGGTGATCGGGTCGAGATTTTCGGCAGGCGTAATTAAACGGGAGACACAACTCATTCTGGTTGTTCGAGAGTATGTCTCCTCGTATATATGGTTTTGTGTCTGATTGAGGACGAACGCAAATAGACTCTGCGAGATGCTCTACTTTGCCTATGCATAGAACTACGACCGCTTGATGGTCCATTTGCCGTCATTCAAACAGACCCAGCGCCAGATTTGCCGCTCTTGTTAGCGATGTATTGTTTTCAAGGCATCGAATTAGTATTGGGATAGGCAAATCTTACAAAATAGTTACCTTTGACATGTTCATAATTCTTAATGCATAAAAATAGAATTTCATTCATTTTGTTTTTAAGCATCTAAATGTTGTCCATAATATTTTTTATCCTCCCTGGTTAAGCCGTATATTCACTTATTCATTGGAATTAAATACCTAAACTGCATTTTACTTTATCTTTTTAAGTAAAATAGAGCCAGGCTAATGCAACTTATTATTACCAAAGCTGCTATTGCTCAGTCAACTGCCGCAGTAAATATTTAGTACAGCATTTAGCCTCATACATATACATGTATTTTAATACACCATTATTAAATGCTTAGTAACTATCATAAGAATTACACTCAGATTTGCATTTACATTTTTCGTACATTCAAATTTTATCCTTTGGTATTTCTTTAGCATAGTTAAACACACACGCATATATATTTCTTTTCTCAAAATTATTAGTACAAGTACATTGTTTTCGAATGAAAGTGGGGTAATCGAAATTCTTTACTTGGCAGGCTGCCAGAGATACCTCGAATTTGTGATTTTAGATTTCTTTTAATTTTAACATTTTTCGTTCCCCTCTAGTGTCCTTCAATTTATTTTTTTCTTCAGGCTTGGTGTTAATTTTGCTATTTAGTAACTTTACATTAAGCATGCAAACTCAATCTTCTCTCAAACAAACTGGCTGGAAATACAGGATCTATCAAATTGTGTTTCTTTTTGAGGTTAAAATCTTGAATAATATTATAGATAAATACAAACTATAAACAACAAAAATGTTCAACAAAGTAATTACAAATAAGCCCAATGACATTAATTGACCCTTTATAGGGGTTTTTGCCCTTTAAAAATGGCGTCCGGCGTAAACCTTCTTTTACAGATATTCTTTGATACCACTGGGCCAATTGGGACCAAACTTTGGTGGAATGGTCCTTGGGTTACCCCATTCCACAATTGTGTCCAGCATCTCCGACTTCCAACCAGGATGGCTGCTGTGACATAAAATAGAAAAAGAGGGATTAATGTCAAAATCTTCTATGTAACTCCATTATCAATTGGAACCAGACTAGGAAGCAATGGTCTTTACACTTGGTTGAACGTATAAATCACCTAAAACATCGTGTAACGTGAAAACAATGTGAGTATAACGTATGGATCGTGTGCGTGTAACGTGTGAATCGTGTATGTGCAACGTACGAATCGTGTGCGTGTGGTAATAAACGTGCGATTTGAATCGTGCAACGTGTATGAGATTTTATTGGTCGAAACAGATATTAAAACAAGTGAATTCAAGTCGGAGCATATTTCGAACTCGAATTAAAATATTGTTGGAACGAACCTTCATCGGTGTCAAATATTTGAAAATACTGATATTAATAAATTAAATGCATTTTCAATATTTCAATGCTATTCATATCCGGCATAAATTGAATTAAAATAATTCGTTTCGTTATATTCCATTCGTATCTTACAAACAAAATTTTTAGGAATCGCACGATTGGAAATCGTGCTTCTTGTAACGTTCATCGTGTGGTTTGCATGTAGGTAAAGTCAAGAAATACCAAAGGGATATCGTGCGTGCGAATCGTGTGCGTGTATCATCCGAATGGTGTGCGTATAACGTGCGAATCGTGTGCGTGTAACGTGTGAATCGTTTGAGTGTGGTTTTTGTGCATTACACGCTCAACCATGTGTAGATGGTTCTCTTTCAAACTTATGTGCGATGACCCAGACAATCCACCAAGATGGCCGCCACATTTGTACTTAGTTTCACATGAAACCATATGTGAAAATTCATTAAATAATCTTCTTGTCTGCAACAACGAAGCCAACTGGAACAAGACTTTGTAGCAATGGTCCTTAGATGGTCCTCTGTCAGAATTATGTCCAATGACCCAGAATGTCAACCAAGATGGCTAGCACAGCCGAACTTAATTTAACATGGGAGCCTATAAGAACATTTATTAAAAAATCTTTGTCTGAAACCACTAGGCCAATTGGAACCAAACTTGACAGAAATTGTTGATAGGTGGTCATCTTTCAGAATTGTATCCAATGACCCAGAATGTCAACAAAGATGGCCTCCACAGATGAACTTAGTTTCACATGGAACCATATGTGAAAATTCATTAAAAAATCTTCTTGTCTGAAACAACTTAGCCAATTGGAACAAGACTAAGCAGCAACGGTCCTTAGATGGTCCTCATAATCGTTTCGAATGACCAGGACCGTCAACCAAAATTGCTGCCACAGCTGAACCTAGTTTAACATAGGCCCCTGAGGGAAAATTTTAAAATCTTATCTGAGACCATTTGGCCAATTTGGAGTAGACTTGGCATAATGGTCATTAGATGGTCCCCCTTCAGAATTGTAGCCGCTGATCTGGCTTGTCAATCAACATGGTCACCAAAGCTGAACCTAGTTTAACATAGAACCCTATTGGAAAATTGAATTTGCAGATCATCATACCTTACACTTGGCAATTTGGAAGCAGACTAATGACAATGGTCCTCTTTCAGAATTGTGTTTGATAACATTGAATGTCAACTAAGATGGCCACCACACTCTAACTTTGTTTAACATTGTACCATTGGGAAAAACAGCCAATATATCAGCTACACTTAAATTTTCTGTCCTTCTGAAGGTGGACAAGTTAAGTCTAGGTGATCCATACAGGCTCCTGAGAGCCTCTTGTTTAATTTGCACACGCAATTATAGAGACCACAGACACACCAACTTCTGCTTCATATCTAGATTTGTACTTGTACATCGATAATAATTGGCGGTTTAAATCAAAACCTTATGACAAACATGATGATTGTAACTTTCTCATTATGAACTTCCCCTTTCTTAGCAGTAACATACCAAGATCTCCCCCGTGTACATTTCACAGTTGAATCGTTACTGCCGCGCATGTGGTTTATACGGCGACTTTCTGGGCAGGGCTATAGCTAGATTGTTGTCACATAAACTAAGACCTGGTTATGTTCTGTCTATGTTAAATCCAAATGTTTTACGGTCGTAATCACGAAATCATTGGCCGAGACAAAGTTTTTATTTCACGTATGAGACTAGATATCTTCAGTAAGATTTCATGTCCTTCTGGAATTGACACCCAAACGGACTTGACACCTAACCAGACTTGACACTTCACTGGCAATGTGACGGTTGTCGTTAACGGAGCAGGACATACTTACCCTTCGAGAGCACCCGATGTCAGTTCCGGTTTCTATTGGTGTTCACATTGCTATTGCTTTAGTTCCTGTACTTCTATTTTTAGTGGTTTATTATACGTTTTGGTTATATATGTCCTTAATTATTGCGTTTGGTTGTTGTGTTCCATTCTCCTGACTTTGTCTTTCCTTAGACTTTGAATTTGTGGACTTTTACCACTGTTTTATCGCTTTGGTATTCTATTGCCGATATTTAATAGCGAGCGCATCGAGGGCTATAGGAGCATATGATTTTTTTTAATATGGGTCATTTAGAAAAGTTTTTGTTTAATAGGGGCAGCCATATTGTGCTACACACTAAGGCTAGAAAAAGTTTCGTTCATCGGAAGTAGGTAAAGTAAGGGAAAAAAATTGCTTCAAACTATAATTTTAGAGTCAGAATCGTGATACCGGAAAGAAGTTTCTGGAAAGGGCTAATATTGCTGTGCTCGAATCATTGGCCACACCAACAGGATATTAATTGTACAGTTAATGTTTTATTCCTGGCTTCACCCTCTTCTTCACCACTTCGAATAAAGGCACATACATGTTGTTACATAATGTTTTCATCAAATGTTTAAGGGTCATCTTCTTGCCGTATATCAATAGGGACAGGCAAATGTAGTTTGAAAATAGACCCCGCACCAGACAATGTTTACGATGACGTTGAAAATTGCCTGATTGATCCTTAGCTGCTCAGCAAAATGGCTGCCCAGGAGTAAGGATTTGAAATTAAGATCGCACATCAAAACGAGAAACAGTTTGTGTACGGTCAGTTATTTAGCCTTGAAACAGGCAGCTTACAGACCCCTCCATAAGATTATTTTAAGACTTGTTTTTATTGCAAAGAGTTTCAATCGGTTCCAGCAAAAGTAATCAGACTTCAAATCCTAATTCCACCAATAAGTGATTGTATAATTACCTACCGCCAAACGAAATTTAAGAATAAACAGTCGCTGGTGATTGTTAATAGTTTTAGAGAAGATAAAGTCAAATCAGATTACAGGTTAATTTTACAGATGTTTCAATTAAAATTAATATTTGTCAGCTTTAAATGCCTAAATTGGTGACTTTAATTTATTTGTAGATAAACCACCAGTTGTTACTCCAGAACGAAGCGTTGTCTCCACAAAAGTTGGCCGTTCAATAACTTTGACTTGTAAAGTTTCCCCTGACTGCCCCGTAACTACTGTATACTGGAAAATGTATGGCAACAAAAAAACCATAAAAGACAACACCAAATATAATGGTTGCACAACACCATCTCTTACCATCCATAACACTGTACTAAGTGATGAAGGATGGTACTCATGCATTGCTACCAACAGTGCAGGAATAGCAGAAGATACTTATATACGGCTTAGGGTGATACCTGGTATGTATGCCATAATTTTGATTCTTTGTTTTTTCAATGGAAATAGCTTAATTTATATAAATCATTGTAGATGTGTTAAGAAATAATAAGTATTTGTAACATGACTATGCATATGTAGATTCTAAACAAAATAACAAAAAAACAGTCTTAATCTAATACAACTGTATAACAGTTTATTGATTTATAGATTATTTTAAATTCATTGTACAAAGAACAGTACTAATTCGGTTCGTCACCTTATTTTTCTATTGAAAAACTACAGGATAAAATCTTTGCAGCAATAAAAACTTAAGCCCATTTGTTACACTCATGTTTAGTTTTGAGTTAAGGTCTAGAGCTAGGATACTTAATGATATGGCTTAATAACCTTTTGTCATATTAAGGGTTACAATAGCACCGTAGGTTCATTTCAAGCAAAGGTAAATATGGGTCCCGTTCAACCTCCTCAAAGAAAAGGAAGAATTCCGCAATAGCCACGTAACCAATTAACGGACCTTCAACAGCAGTTCCATGACCTTGAGCACATTGGGGTTTTCAAACGACCAGAAGATATAGGTGTATCTGTAGAATATATCAATCCGTCATTCCTGGTAAAGACACCTAATGGAGGTTTCCCACTGGTTACTGTATTTACCGATGTAGGCCGATATAGAAAACCTCAGCCGTTGTAGACTCTACCTTACAACTCGTAGCACAATGGAAATATATTATTGCTACTAACCTTACAAAATCGTTCTATCAAATACCTTTATCAAAATACTCTATGAAATACTGTGGTGTTGTAACTCCCTTTAGAGAGTCCGTGTATATTCCCGATCAGCAATGGGCATGTCAAGTTCTGAAACGGCCTCAGAGGAAATTATGTGTCGAGTACTGGGCGATTTTGTAGAAGAGGGCATAGCAGCAAAGATTGTAGACGATCTTTATTGCGACGTTAATACCCCGGACGATCTACTACTTAACTGGCGAAATATTCTTCAAGCGCTTCAGAAGTGCAGTTTAAATTTGTCTGCCACAAAAACTGTCATCACACCAAAACAAACATCTATTCTTAGGTGGATATGGCAATCACGTTCGATACGTGCAAATCCTAATTGCATGGCTACTTTATCGAGTTGTTCACGCCCCCAAGCATTTCTGGTCTTAGATCATTCAAGGGAGCATACAAAGTTTACAGACAGAAAAAATTGTGCACCAGCATTCGAAAAACTGTGCAGAGGAGAGTTTTCAGCAAGCCCACGTGTTTCGACCTTTTCATCACAACAGCAAGTTGCTACCAATGATCTGTACGACATGTTGCAGGATCAGCAATACTACCTTCTGATTTTGCCAGTCGAAATGCTACAGACCTCGATGATCCAACGTGCCAAATTTGCACTTTCGTACAAATTTCTGAGAACTCTGTTGTTCGACATATTACAACTAAAGATGTTCTTGATGGGACGGTGAAACTACCGTTTACTAGCCGATCAGATTGGCTTTCAATTCAGTCTGAATGTTCTGATCTACGCCGAGCACATGCACATCTCAAACAAGGGGCTCATCATTAAAAAAAACAAACTAACATTAAAGATGTAAAACAATATATCAATGTTGCTTCTATTGCTAAAGACGGACTGATGGTTGTTAAACGCAATGAACCTCTCCCGAGGTGATCGTGTCGAGATTTTCGGCAGGCGTAATTAAAAGGGAGAGATAACTCATTTTGGTTGTTCGAGAGTATGTTACCTCGTATAGGTTTTGTTTCTGATTGAGGACAAACGCAAAGAGACTCTGTGAGATGCTCTACTTTGCCAATGCATAGAACTACGACCGCTTGATGGTCCAACAGACCAGGATTTGCCGCTTTTGTTAGCGATGAATTATTTTCAAGGCATCGAATTAGTATTCTGATAGGCAGGACAAAGAACAAAAACAAGAATCCAGTCACAGAAAGAGCTGTGCAAGAATTAGAAGATGAGATACTTAGACAGGAACCGTTAAGTCGAATGGTCACATCGGTATTATTGGCCCTCGCAACTGCCAGGTTAAACTCGCATATTCGAAACCGAGGATTATCTGCCAGAGAAATGTGGACTCAGCGAGATCAATTTTCCAGTGCTCAAATTCCCGTTGTTGATCAAAAACACATCTCAAGTCAGCATGAACGCAAAACCTTGACTCATGCATATAGCGAAAAGTCAAAGAATCCACGAGGAAAACAAACCGAAACAACTCAGCTTCAGGTCGGAGATATTTTTACCTATATTGTGATCGCAACAAATCAAATGCTCGTGATCGATATATAATCATCTCTATGGAAGTTTCTTGGTGCAACACCAGGAAATTTGTTGGATCTCAACTAAGAAACACACATTATCGTGTTCGAAAGACAGATTGCTATAAAATTCCATCATCTTCACAAAACGTTGATCGTCCGATTAAGACGTTCATTAATAATGATTCAGACCAGGAGGACTTACCTGATAAAACCGTGTGCAATCCTGTACTGCCAATCATTCCATATGTAATATCAAATCCGCACGATACTGCATACCAACCTGTTTCACAATTTGACACTGCAGATGAAGTTGAACATGTAATTTCAGAGGATGAAAACGACACTAACTCACCTGAAATGTCATTGATTAATGACAGACCAAGACGTGAAAGGCGTAAACCTTGTCGCTTAGATTATAACATTCTCTAGGAAACAATGTGTTGTGTATAGTTGAATAAATAGTTTGTGTTTGACGGTGTTCAACTGCTCCTTGGGAATGATTTAGCTGGCAGTAAAGTAATTGGTAATCCTGTTGTAACAATGAACATGAGCTTTGAGAGGAAATTCCAAACTTGTATCCTGCATGTGCAGTTACTCGTGCTATGAGTACTAAGGAAAAAGACCAGTCAAAGACTGTGGATGATATAGATAGAGAGTCTACGTTTAACTGAAACTTGTGTAGGTCAAATTTTTAGTGGAAAAAAGAAAGGTCCATTGAATTTGATGACTAGGGGTAAGAATGTTTCAAAGTCACAACTTATTATTGAACAGCATGAACATCCTGAAGTTGAATGTATATTTCAGAGAGCTGCAGATGAGGTTAAATGTACCGAGGAACCTGTTTGTTATTTTAAGCGAAATATGATTTTATTATCAGATTGTTGTACTCAGTCTTTATCGGACAGAAATACTTAGTATGGCTCATGACACTCCTTTATCAGGCTATCTTGGCATCAAAAAGACATATCAGAAGGTAGAGCTTTTGCCATCACTGTGTCGTCCGTCCGTTAACTTTTCACATTTCAATCTTCTAAAAAACCACCGAACCAAATAGAACCAAACGTGGCAGCAATATTTCAGGGAAGGTCATTTACAAAATTTTTCAGGCCGAATAATGTGTTCTGATTGGCTGAAATTTAAAAAATCTTCTTGTCAAAATCTACAAGACCAAATGAACTTCTACTTTGAAGGAATGTTCCGTAGATGGTCCTCTACAAAATTTGTAATGTTTATGAATATTCTTTAGATGGACTTCTACCAAATTGTTTATTTTGGTGCCGATTGGAAATCCAAGATGGTTGCCACCTAGAGATACAGCTAACAAAGGACCTTATAGAAAATACGTACAAACAACTTCTTCGAAACCGTTTGACAGATTGAAATGATAATATGCCTAAATGATTGTATGATGGTCCTGTACCAAACTTATAAATTTGCTGCCGATCTGTTATCGAAAATGGCCGCCAGCGGGAGACTTAGTTTAACATAGGCCCATATGGCAAATACATACAAAAATCTTCTAGAAAACTGTTGAATGGATTGAAACCAAACATGGCATAAATGTTCCTTATGAGGTGCTGACAAAGGTTTGTAACTTTGTTGCCGATTGGCCATCCATGATGGCTATCAGCAGGGGACTTAGTTTAACATAGGACGCTATGGGAAATTCATACAAAAATATTCTTCTAGAGAACCATTGAATGGATTGAAACCATATATAGAATTAATGTTCCTTATGAGGTGCTTACCAAGTGTTGTTACTTTGGTGCAGATCTGGCATCAAAAGTTCTACCATGTGCAATACAAGGAATGAACCCTTAGTATTTCTATTATTTTTTTAATTTTGCTAAATACTGGTAATTTCTGTAACAAATCAATGAATAATCATGTCAGACAAGTCTGACGACTGGGTTGGCGAATACCGTCCTCGATGCAGAGGAATCGTTCCAGGAGTTAATAACAATCCAAAGATACTAATATTAGATATAGTAAATTTATACTATGCTGTATGCGATACATTTCAAGGAGTTACCTCTCATCAGCAGCATTAAAACCGAAACATTTGGAAGACCAAAAACCAAACTTATTTTAAACAAGAAGTACTCATAACCAAAAATACCGAAATAAGAAGACAACTGAAAACGACTGAACGGATTGAAACCAAACGTGACATGGATGTTATTCTCAAGGTCCTTTAGCAATAACAAATGGACACGTGTTAATATTTGTCCCGACCAATAAATCTCATACACGTTACACGATTCAAATCGGACGTTTCTAAACACACCCATCCCACACGCACGCGTTGCACACACACGATGCACACACTACATGGACACGTGTCGCACGTTACACGATGTTTTTTGTGATGCACACGTTCAACCAAGACTAAATATAAACGAGATCAATATGGGTACGGTCGATAATTTAGCATTAAAGAAAAATACCTTCCCATAAAATCACTGGAAGGTTTGTTTGTCCTACAGAGAGCATCAATCTCTCCTGATAAAAAATATCAGATCCTCATTCAGCAAAGAAGTTACTATATATAGTTTTACCATCCTCCAAACTAATTAAAAGGAATTTGATACAAAAAATGAAAGTCACATAAGAATCAATTCTACTTGTGTTTCAATCCAAATCCACATTTGTCAGCTTTAAATGCCAAGACTATTATTTCATACTTTTTATTTGTAGATGAACGTCATCCAAGTATCATTTCAAACTTTATTCTAGAGGTGTTGATTTACATCTTACAACAATATGCAGATATTGAACGTATGTATT
The DNA here is from genome assembly GCA_028015205.1 of Mytilisepta virgata. Classification (NCBI taxonomy): domain Eukaryota; kingdom Metazoa; phylum Mollusca; class Bivalvia; order Mytilida; family Mytilidae; genus Mytilisepta; species Mytilisepta virgata. The sequence goes on along the minus strand of JAPWFG010000026.1, from coordinate 2,659,435 downwards.
TCATAATTCTGAATATAAATCTTTTTGTTTTGATTGATATTGTGAATAGCTAAGTTTGATTTGAAAGAATGATTGAAAGTTTGCAGTTGACAGTAGTGTTCCTTTTGAAATGTAAATTTGATACGGCCAAAACTGAATGTCCATTGTGACCCTCAACTTTTTATCGTAGAAAAACTAGCTGTCAATAGGAGAAAGTAGGCATTAAACGGTTTGAAATTTGGCCTACTCTCTGAAACCGTTACATATGGAAGTGCAAAATAAAAGGTAAAATGTTTCATAATATTGAGATCTAAATCTGTCTGATTGGTCTGAAGTCGTTCGATGACTCTTTATAAAGTTATTGCCTTTGACACTTTCACATTTTATTATCTATCTTGAAAACTTCAATGAAAATGTGGGGGCATCGGATGGCAAATGGGGTGGCCGAGTGGTCTAGGTAGTTCACTAGCCTGTCAACACTGAGGCTGTGAGTTCGAATCTCACCTTTGGCGGGGCTGTTCGACTCTGATCTTAATTGACAAGGATTGTCAATTTTGCTACTGAAGGTCGGTGGTTCTCTCCGTGTACTCCGCCTTTCGCCACCAATAAATCCTGGCCGCCGCGAAATATCCAAATGTGCTGAAAACTGCGTAAAACCCCAACGAAACAAACAATCAATGAAAATGTAAATATAAAAAATAATCAGTTTCAAAAGACCTATGTTTTGGTATAGAGGTCAAGTGCATTGATCACGGTAATTCATTCTATAGAATCCGATGAAAACGTTCCTAGCAACCATACGTATTTAGATTCATTCGCCTATATTTTAATTGTATAAGTCAAAATGGAGTCTCAAGGGTCAAGTTTATTAAAGCATCCATAGCAACCGATGACAAAGTCCATAAAAACCAAGAAAAATGTGTGAAAAAGGTGTTTAGTCAAAGGGGACGTTTGTGAAAGTCTTCTTATTCGTTTAATATTCAATTCCTGGCTCGAAGATTTGTATTTATTCTTCAGTCCTTGAGCTTATATATATATATGTATGTATAAACGTCTAAAAAGTTGCAAAACGACATCAAAATAAAACAAATAAAATTTTGAATTATAAAAATAATTCAAACTTAGCAAAATTTTCGGTATATATATATATATATATATATATATATATATATATATATATATATATATATATATATATATATATATATATACGCTGCCTCTCGGATGTTAGAGTCGGACTCCAAAGATCACAGTGTTACATCAATTAAAAGTTCTATAAGTTTCCAAGAGCGGTGTCTAATTTAAATGCCGCCAGTCTTCGCCCGTTATAGAAAGTTGAAGACATATATGTATTTCTGTATTTATTACTATTTAAATAAAATTACTAATACTAAAAGTTTAATACTTTATTATTATAAAAAGAATCAAACGGAAAGCTGCTGGTAAGCTTCCATGGTACCATAAAACAATCTCCCTGTTCCGGTTCCGTTTTCTGCTTTTATACTTCTAACAGTCCAGTATTCATATTTTGACCAATCAAAAGCCTGGTATCTAAGTTGGGGAATTCCCGTAATGGCATCGCCATTTGTAAACAAACTAGCGGTCATTACTGATAAAAGTGTTTTTCAGTATGGAATTATGATGGGGAAGCTATCAGGCAACCGTTCAACACGTCGTGATTAAACAATCATAAAACTTTAGTATTTCAAATCTACAACTGGAAACAAAGCTTTCACCGACCACAATGACAAACTTCAAAAACAGTCACCGGAGAAAAATACAATCATCGGACCACTTTCTACTCGCATTCTTTAAGTTATTTTAATTAGAAAAATATGTAAATATCTACCATATTTACGATAGGCTGTTATCTGCCTTTTCATGAAGTTATTTTAGTGTTCTCACATGAATATGACCACTGACCGGCCTGGGTATTTTTCAACAAAAACTGTTTCCTTTAAATTAATGCACCATTTACAAACCTTAACATGTATCACCAACAAATATTTATAATTTTTGGTATATTCGTTTCGTCTTCCACCTTGCTATAAACCATCAAACTATAAACATCAACCTATTTGAAATCAATAATAAAAAAGGGGGAGGGCGGAATAAAATTGCCCCACCTTTAAGGATTTGATCCCTATACACGCAAGGTTTGCTTGATATCAACATAATGGCATAGCCAAATTCGAACAACCAAACAGAACTTCAGTACTTTGATTTTTTTTAAATATATATAGATTCAACAAATCAATCAAAGGCTTTTAATTTCAACAAATCAATTTACTTCAGCACACAGTTCATGTACTAGACTATTACTGTTTACAGTTAAAATCACTGGAAAGCCAATGCTCTACTATCTTTCTCAATATCCACTTTGTTTACATGCACACAAGTCATTTAGTCTTTTCTCTACTAGTGTTACTAGTCCTGAGAGTTGATAAAACTTTGCTTCTTGCAACAATTATTGACAATTCAGACAGATATATACGTTCTCTAGGTAAATAGCGTTCTGCACTGTGCAGTTGTTACAGAGATAATTAAGAATTAGCTTGAAATGTGCTGGGTCCAGATCGAAAAAGTAAATGTTATTAGATGGTCTAAAAGAACTGTTTGGCTTTAGCATCAATGCAAACACACACGACGGATCTGCTCGTAGGGTAGTTTTGCTTTTCTCAAATTTCATACCACCAATGTTCAACGTTATTGTGTTTTCTTGTGTATTCTGTAAACACTGTAAAAATATCTCCACCTGTTCAGCCATAGGAGATATCACCACCGTTCTCTCAGTTCTTGTTATGTATTAAGTACTTTCACATGTTCATTTTTCTTCTTCTCGGAATCGACTCTTTCTGACACTTTAGACTGTTCTGATGAAGAGGAGGACGAACTAGACGATAAAGAAGAAGATGAGGAAGAAGAGGGGGAACTGTCACGGAGGATTCCTTGACGGACTTCTCTTTCTCTACTGTACTCTCCGTATCTATTTAAGGAGCATGCAACTCTACTTCAACAACTTCTTTGTTTTGTTCCTTTACTTCAGTTTCCTTACATTTTACAGTTTCATTCTTGTCTGTTTCCGTTTCTAGTCTTTATCAAGCACCATGCATCAATGAGGAGAATTTCTTCTCTGAAAGAGTTTCATGCAATCTGGACACTTCCAGCCGAAGTCACTCTGTCTTTCCAAAACATGCCTCTCCAGGAACCACCTCTTCTCAGCGGTTATATCAGAGCAAATATCACAAAAGCATTTGTTCTACATTAAAAGATAGAAACTGGTAAGTATGAGGAAAAGATAGATATTTGGTCAAATATATTTACTCAGTATCTAAGTAAATTTTGGATAAAATATCACATAAAATTTTATGCATTTTAGCTAATTTTTCAATCTGTATTTTTCATTAAAACTATTATTAGTATTAATACATACAAAATATATACCATTGAGATACAAATAATTATCAATAGACATTCAATCAGTTATCAATGTATACAATAATTTAACTACTAATTTACACCTCATTTCAAAAATATACAAAGACAATAAAACAAATAATTTTGTTAACCAATCACATTTGTGTCACACAAGTACATGTAACAAATAAGACGGTCAATAAGATAGGTAACAAGTCACTTAAAACAAATCAGTCACTAATAAGTCTGAGTTAGGACATTTATTCACCATGAAGTCAACTAGACAGATCAACTCATGAGAACCAAAGTGGCTTATTTTCACTTATATAGGGGTTCCATTTGTCATAATGAACAACTTTGGCTTGACTTTTTGGACCAAATATAATTCTATATAAAATATCTTTTAGTTTATCCAGAACAATATAAGGACCATGCCAAGGTCTCTGGAGGTTGGGATTTAGACCCACTTTTCGTCGATACTAATCACCCACATTATACTGTTTTTGGTGAATTTTGTGGTCATAATTCTTTTTCATTGAATTGCTCGACAGATTAATATTTCTTCGTGCGAAATTGTGCATAATATTTTCCAACTCGTGAACATATTATATTTTGCTGTTTTCATGGACCGACGACCGATAAGCCATCATGAGCAAAGGGACGTACTTGTTCCAATCTTTTTGATGTACTGATAGAAAGGAGGACAACCTGTTTACTAAAGTACTCTTATAGCTCTCGGCCATACCGTCGGACTGAGGTCTCATAACAGTTGTCCTAGTTTTATCAATATCAAGTAGTGTACATACTTCTTTAAACAAATGTGTCTCAAAGTTGATCCGTGTGCTCTTGTATAGGCACGCCAAAAACTTTTATGAAATTGTCAACAAAGGTTCGTGCCACTGTGTCGGCCTCTTGATTTCTCATTGGAATTGCATGAACAAACTTGGTTAAATAGTCACCTATCAGCAATACATATTTATTGCCAGACTCAGAGGTGGGGAGGGGCTATCTATATCAACTCTTTCAAGAGGCGCGCCGACGCTATACTGGCGCATTGGCGCTTTTGGTTTACAAACGGGGGATTTTCTACTAGAGCAAATGTCACATTTGTGACACCAATATTCAACAAATTTGCGAAGCCACTTGCCTCTTTGTGTACCTCGTTACATGATTTGTCCAGGTCTAAGTTTGAATTTTCTACATACTCTTCTTTCTCGGATTCCTTCTCCGAATTCTTACTTTCAATGCAAATATCTTTGACTGGCCAGGTCAAAGCATCTACATATTCAGTATTAACTGAGACAACTTTGCTGTTGGTTGAACTCTCATTATTTAGCTCAACCCTCACAGCAGATAATCTTAAATTATCTTTTTGTTCTATTCTACAATGTTCTAGAGCAGTAGGAACAATTTTCTGGACAGGGTCTCCGACTAAGAGCGTCGGCGTTTGAATGCACCCTACGGCACGATGGACAATGTAGGCACCTAAGGTTTCTAACCAACGTGCCAGCTGACCTTCGGGATTTTTAAAATTGGTTAACCAGCGAAGTGATCCATGATCACTGCGTAGTAGGAATGCTCGCCCATTTAAGTAATAACTGAAATGTTTAACATAATTAACAATGGCCAAAAGCTCTTTTCTGGTTACACAGTAATTTCTCACATTTAGAGAAATTTTACTATAATATCATATTATTCTTTCTACGCCGTCTTGATGTTGTGACAGAACTGCGCCCATGCCAACACCACTCGCATCTGTGTCAAGAACGAAACTGCCCTTATCCATAGGGAAACCTAGATACGGCGTATTTATTAAATGCTGTTTGAGAGTTGTAAAAGCATTATCACATTCTGGTGTCCAATTAAATTCCCACCCCCCTTTTCAGTTAACTAATGTAAGGGTTTTGCAAGGGTTGAAACGTTTTTTACAAAACGACTATAACAAGAGCACAATCCAATAAAACTGAGAACTTCTTTGACATGTCGGGGGTGGGTCAATCACGTACGGCCCTTGTTTTTTCGTCATCCGTACTTATACCTTCTCGACTTATTTTATGTCCTAAAAATTTACCTCATTTTGAAAAAGGACAAACCTGGCATGGTAAAGCTTAAAATTAGCGCATCTTATCCTTTCAAATACTTCTTTCAAATTTTCAAGATGTTCGTCAAATGTTTTGGTTAAAAAGGATTGTGTCGTCCAAATTTACCAAACATATTTTCCAGGTCAAACCGGACAGTACTTTCTACACAAGTCGCTCGTTGTTTTCTACGATCACTACCGTCTAACTCACATTGCCATTAACCTGATCTTAAGCCCAAAGTGGACATAAACTGATTTCCGCTTAAGGCATCAAATGTATCATCAATGCGGGGAAGACTTGGACAATCATCTACAGATAAATCATCAATTCGATGAAAATCTATGCAAATTCTTTTTAGTCACCATGACTATCGGTGACGACAGGGACTGGTGGAAGGTTCAATTATACCCAGACTTGCCATATCATTAATTTCGTCTTCGGCTGCATCTCGCTTTGCCAGTGGAAGTCGGTTTGGTCTAGCGTCACCAGTATTGATCTTATGCTTAACCATATCCGTATAACCAATGTCGGACGACGAGGTTGAGAAAACATCTTGGAATTGTATCAAAAAGCTTTTTAACTTCATTCTATCTGACTCACACAGGGCTATAGAGCTTTTATTATAAAGCTCTACCAAATGTTCGGGAACGCTCGTTTCGGATGAAATCGATACACAAATCACCCGTTTCGTAGGTTGATCTATAACTGCATTAACCATTGCAGGCTGAAAATTTGCTACTATTGTATTTTTATAAACAGTCACCGGTTTTAAGCCGAAATTAGCTATCCGTAAAGGTATCAGATTTGTATTGTGCTGAACCTCATCTTTGGCTATCAAAAGACCAGTAGCCATTAACAAATTCATTCGGACAGGCTGAATTGGTGGTCAGGATGAGGAGAATAAAAAAAATCCTTTCTTAAAATAGAGACAAAAACCCCCGAATCAACTAACATTGTAACAAAGTATTCATACTTCTTAAAATAAAGTATCCCTCATCCTGACCCCACGATACACTTGAAATTATTATGTTAGGCCTGTTTGATTCGGTCGAGTGCCGAACCGCGATCTCGACATCTGCTCGTTTTTCGTCTTTCCAAAATTTTCATTACGTCTATTTTTGTTAAAACCGTTATTTTTCCATGTTCTCTTATTTTTATTTTGGAAACCTCTGTTATTCTGGTTATTGTTTTTGATAGCACTAACATCTTTCCGTAATTTTGAAGACTGTCTTTAATTTCATTAATCTCATCAGACAAGTGCTCAGTTTCACCAACATCATCTACGGAGGAGAATGATTTTCCTTTTTGAATATCTGTGACCCATAATGCCTCTAAAGGAACGGCTATGTTTTCCGCCTCGTTTATAGTTTTAGGTCCAAATTCCCTCAATCGAAGCCTTATTTCCGTCTCCGGTATAGCATCGATAAAATAATCTAACGCTTAAGTATCTCTTACTATCGGCGAAGTCCCGGGATAAGTTCTGCGCGTTAATTTTTTTATAGATTGTGCTAGTTCTGGCAAAGTTTCGTTTCTCATACGAACCCGAGTCTGCAATTCGGCTCTGAAAATCTCGGAGCGATTTGTTGAGCCAAAACGGCTTTTTAATGCTTCAACTAAACTATCATAATTATGACGTTCATATTCTGACATTTCATTCAACAATGCCCGTGCCCCTCCACTTAAACTACTGGCTAAAAATAATGCTTTAGTTTTAACATTCCAGCTATGTAATTCTGCTAACAAATTAAATTGTGTAAGGTACTCTTCAAGATCGTCGGACCCATCATAAATTTGTGGTTTAATTTTACAATTGATTTGTCACTGCCCCTGTCATTGTCATACATGTGACTATTTTTTTAAATCCTCTCTACTAATATTCCTTCAAACCCACGAAGTACTCTCTACTGGCCACCTCCAAAGTATAGAGTTTGCTTTGTTTTGCTTCAATTCTACTCGTAAATTCTGAAACACATTCGTCCATCACCCTTTTAATTTCGAATTTTGGGGCACCAGGCACCTCATTCATTTTAGAATGTACAAACCGTTCTGTTCTAGAACCCTCGTGTTCTTGATTTTGCAGAGTTTTATCTAAAACGTCACTCCTTTCCTGATGAGGACCAAACGTTGCTACATTTGAATCGTCCATTATATTCATTTAAGTTTAATCTCTAATTTTTAAATTTTTCCTCTGTACAACTTTGACTCTATACTTTTTAAAGATCCCTTTACGCTGCCACCATAAATGTTACGCTGCCTCTCGGGTGTTAGAGTCGAACACCAAAGATCACAGTGTTACATCAACTAATAGTTCTTTAAGTTCCCAAGACACGTTAAAGAAAGTTGAAGTCATATGTATATTTCTTTATTTATTGCTATTTAAATAAAATTACTAATAGTAAAAGTTTAATACTTTATTATTATAGAAAAAATAAACGGAAAGCTGCTGGTAAGCTTCCATGGTATACTGGTTGGGTCGGGTCACTCAGACTGGATAGGTTTTACAATAAATATACTATTTCAGGTATCCGGACCATAAATGACCACGTGATTATTCAAAAGTACCCGGATGTTCCATACAACGCAATTGAAATGACCTCGGTAATTATTGGCAAACTTCGGAAATGCCAATATAACTAACTTATTCTGCATATATGCAACAAAGTCTGAACTTGAGAAAAAAATATATACAAAATTCCAGCCTGTAATTGTTTGGTTCAGCCATTCACGGTCAAAAAGAGATACAATTTTCGATTATGATCTATTATGGTCCGGATACCTTAATAACCCAACAAGAAAAGATAATAGGGCATCCAATTAATTAAAAACTATCACCACCGAGAATTTGGAAGCCACCGTCCCCAGAAGCAAGTTGTATACTAAATATTCCCTTTTTAGTGGATGTCTGTTACCAACTTTTAGCACCGTCACCGGCCATTGAAGGTTTACACAAATATTCACCACCAGTTATAAAGTACATGCATATCGAACTATAAATATACACTAGATTAATTAGTGTCCCAAGATCACCGTCGAGTGCTTAAGTATACTGGTCACCGAGGACGGTCACTGTCACCTTAAAAACTAACCATTTAAATCGACGGGAGATCGCCGCTATTTTGTAAAATTATATTAAAAAATATATCACCAAGAAGGGTCACCGTCACCAGAAGCCTAATAACCACCGTAATTTGTGGAAGACACCATGTCACAGTCAGGTGCTTAATTATATTTTGGTCTCTGTCACAGTCACCTTGACAAGTAGCACCGTCACAGTCACTGATTGAGCCCCGTCATCTTGACTTGGTACAGTCAACGATACCTTAATTTAGCACCGTCACCGTCACCTTGATCTAGCACCGCCACCGTCACTGATTGAGCCCTGTCACCTTGACTTGGTACAGCCACCGATACCTTAATTTAGCACCGTCACCGTCACCTTGATTTAGCATCGTCACCGGAGATAGTCACCAAGCTTTAATTTATATTTAATTTCTTTTGCTGTCTGACTTTGGTAATCTGACATTTTTACAATCTTTTTGAATTTTGCATATTAATCAAATATGTTAAGTGTTTATACATACTACACATATCTTTTTTTTATTGTTTCAAATACATGTTTACTTTTTTATACCTTTACTGTTTCCAGTTACATTTGGTATATGGATTATTCAGACTATCATATATGTCTGGTATATCGTATTTCCAAATAGTTTTCCTTATATCATAAATCAAACTTGCACTCTTATTATCTTTTTACTGCTAATCGTCTTCTCGCTATCTATTTTTCTATTGAAAGGTTTTATCCAAGAATGTTAGACAAACAACAAAATTGATAACAGGAAAGGTCAGCAATGACATACAAATCAATAAAAGCAACCCAAATGACAGAGTGCCGGAACAAAAGAACATAAAGAGTACAAAACACAAACATGAACACAACAGAGAGTCAGGATAGTCTGACTTGAAACACACACCGAATAGAGTTTTATATGAATTTATCCTAAGTTATATAAGTTTTAAGTCTATCAGCGGATAGTCTGACTTGGTGCAGCCACTGAATAATGGTGGAGTTAAACCGGTTTTATGTGTATTCAAACCTCCCCTTATCTATCCTGGTGATTACAAGACACTATAAAAACCAATACAGTATGATAACCAACAATATGACCCCTTGCTAGAACTGCAAATTAGATTGGACGGTACATGATTTAGATAGCAGGGTCAAAATATGCTCGTTTTAACAGTAAAACTCTCTAAGACTCTCATGGCTGCAGGTCGGATACTGCCGCTCTACTAAGCAAAAAATCTGAAATACCACTTCCATTATGCAGTCCAACAGCAGTAGCATCGACTCAGTGGCTAGAATATAATTCTTTGATACCAATTTTGATGTACAAGATGTGCATATTTCGTCGGTTTACGAATTATCAGTTGTGTTCAAGGCCTAAAATATTGAAAACTTAAACAACAATCCAAAAGGTCGAAGAGCAAATTCAAAATACCAAAATGACCAAAAGGGGTAAAGCAAAAACCATCTAAGGACAGAGCTCTGCACGAGGTAGACACTCCTTAGTTTTCACAAATTTTACAATTTTGTAACAGCAAATTCTTAGTATCAATTTCGGGCTAGTATCGAAATACTAGCAACTGAGCTGGGAATACACTGGGGGACTTGGAGTCCACCAACAGTGGCATCGACTCCGTGGTTAAAATATAATTCTTTTATAACAGTTTTGATGCTCAAAATGTGCACATTTCGTCGATTTACGACTCATCAGTTGTGCTCAAGACCTAAAATGTAATTCTTGAATAAGTTTGTTCATTGCTGAAGTAGCAGTTTTGACATTCCTTTAGTTATATGCTACAATTTTCATTTTTTGGTTACCAATTGTCCGCTATCTGTTATTTCAGATCTATTAGACCTAGTCTTTGTTATAAAAAAAAGAGTTCTTAGCGTCATTGTACAGTCTAATATTTTAATTACATATGTTGTCCGTACATAGTATCATAGACATTTTTTTTCTGTGCATATTTTATTTCTATATGGCATACGCTTTTTGTCATTTCTCATTGTTGTGTTCAGTGAGTTTGATGTTCTGTGTATGTTTTCGGTTTAAAAAAGACGGGTTTGAATATTAGAAGAATTAAGTTTGTATATAGATTGTCCATCATGTTTATTTATTGGAATGATAATAATTCAGATTCTGCCCTGTCAGTTAGTATGGTAATGTTTCTTTTGGTACAAAATTGTTTCATTCTGCTTAATTCCAATTAGCTGTATATCACCAATAATTATATGTTCTTCAGTTGTTCGACTATGACTATTTCTTAGGTAGGTCGATTTTGTATTGTCTTGATAAACTTCATCTTATCAAGTTTATCAATCTGTTCGTCAACTTGCTTTTAATATAAGGTTTGTTACTTTTTGATGGGTATCGAATATTTCATAGTTTGGATTGGTTCTATTGCTATAGGATCTAAAATTACCATTACACATGGATCGTCTAGGAAAGCAATCTTACGTTTTAAGTTCTGAGTTTTGATTCATATTCTTCATTTTTAGACTCTAATTTCTTTATACATGTTATATAAGTTTCCAGTCCTCTCTTTACTGCTGTCTTAATTTTACATTTTCTTCTCATCTTCGGAGTTTTATTTATTTTTTGTTTCAGTTCCCTCATTTTGGTATTGCTAATTTCGTTATTGTTATCTAATGCATATTTGACGTGAATTTGTCTCTGTTTTGTCATGTTCATCTGCTTTCTTGCTATTAAGATTCAGTTGTGTCCTTTAAACTATCACTGGCTTGATAGTTTACATTTACTGGAGGTTGAGATTGAATATCCTGTGCTGTATGTTTAAACTTGATTGAGCATAAAAACAATTAAACTTTCTATGTATATTAATAGACGGGTTGCTTGCATTGATTTTTGTAGGTCTACTAGCATTGTTAGGATTGTTGGTTGTAATCTAGATCTGGTCTTCATTGCCTAATCATCCATAAATTTACGGATAGCATTCTCATACCTCAGCTGTTGTTTTTCTTAAGATGGAAAATGAAGATAATTTGTCAATTATTGGAGATTTTAAATGAAAATAAAATATTAAATTAGATCCTAACTGTCATGTCTGTATAGAGTTATAGATATATATGATCATATATGCATATACAATATTTACAATTAATAAATAATAATAATACATATAGGTGAGCTGTCCAGTAAGGGGTCCAGAGTAACAACCTCAGATATTGTTTTTCTTAAGATGTTTACACATACACTTCAGGAGTTAGTATATGTTGATATAGATCCTTCATCATTTAATTGAGCATGAGCTGATGTTACAGTGTCTAATTTACTAACTTTATGCATTAGAGATAATGTTTCTGTTGATCATTTTTTCTCTATTCTATGTTGGTTCTTGATGGAATGTACTTGTTAAGGGTTTGATGTACAAATTTTACAGCAATAAGGATTGTCTGGGTATTGTTCAGCATAAGCAGTTTCTTTTGCATCTAATTTTTCACAGTTATAATGCATCCAATGTTGCCTGGGTTAAAGAATAGTGATCTTGTACTAAATGAAGCATAGCATTTAATACACTCTAACATTTCACTTTCATTTTCTGGATTAGATTTAATATTAAACATAGCCATTTTATTCTTGATCAAATCCAGAAGATTTTCGTATTGTTGATTTAATAAATCGTTGATATGTAAATATTTACGTCGATTAAGTGAACATTTTGTTAATTCATGAACTTCACAAAGATCTTCTTTTATACATTTCAGTACAGTTTTCCATTTACTAACATGTTGCTTGAAATGTCATAAAATGTTACAGTATATTCGTTCATGTTTCCATTGGATACACGTATGGTATGCTTTACATCCATCAGAACTTATCAGAAATTTCTAAGGTTCTTCCTGTTGATGCAGAGGTAAACCTTAGCTTAGTTTGGATTCCTGTTTGTTTTAATTGTTTTAGATTTTAACGGCTGTGCTTATTAATTCATCATTTTATCTTTTATCGGTTTTCCAACACTTTGATCCCCAACACTGATGAGTTGTCAGTCAACGAAATGGCCATAGAGTGCATCAAATTTAATTAATATATTTTATTACAATATTAATTCCTGTTTTATATGTAATAGTAGTCATTTGCACATTACTGTTTGATAATTTTCATAATATTTTTCCATTGACTATTTTATTAGTTCATATGTTGCTGCATCAGCTTCGGCTAAAACTCCCTCTTTGAAATTATGTGACAGTCTTTTCATTCCATTTACAGCTGTTAATTTTCTCCCTAATGACCTTTCAAAGTTCAGTTCATAATTTTGCTTCACAGATACTACATTTGAATTTGGATTTTCATAAATTCTTACTTCTCCCTCTTTTTCCTGTATTAAGACTTATTGTATTAGGGATACAGGCTGGTGTTTTTTAAATTGCCGATGTTACCATTTTTTATAATTCCAACGAGTACACTATTTAGCTATATCGTTACCGTAGAGCAAGTTTAGACGATTTAGCGAGAGGAAAGCTAAATTAAAAATTTCCAAAACTACTTAAACTAAATTTAATAATATTCAATAATGATAAAACCTAACAAAATAAAAGGGAAATATTGATATAAACGTACACCCAAAAATTTCAATACTTAGTATTGTAGAATTGCTTATTTCAAGTAATAAATATTACTTGGAATTACTTTAAATTACTAAGTGATTTAAAAATACTTAAATACGGAACTTAGTAATTTAGATTAACTTGAAACAAGTAATTGCAGTGTCAGGTATTACTAAGTAATGTATAATTACTGATATAAAGTAATAAATTTACTTAAAATAAGAAATATGAATACTTTGTCATGTTTGTTATTAGTAATAAAAATACTTAAAATACAACAATACTGTTATAAGTAATAGAAATACTTAGAAATACACAATTAACTGTTATAAGTAATATATATATATAAAGCTGCATAAGCATAAGGACTGATTCAAACTGGAAAAGATTTTATTTTTAAAATACGAAAATTTCAAAATCAATAACGTCAAATAGAAAACAATTTAACATCACGCACTTCTCATACAAATACCTAATAAGCAAGCACATAGAATTAATGTTTTACCAAACTAACATTACGTATCAATTGGAAGTGCATCCTGCAGAACAATAAAGATTCGATCGCCATTTTAACCAAATGATAAAATGGTTTCAATTGCAAAGGAATGGGACCGTTTAGTGTAAAAAAAGCCACACTTAATTCTATGTGCTTGCTTATTAGGTATTTGTATGAGAACAGCTTCCCGTGTTCGAAAGTAAAAATAACTCCTACATGAACTGGACAAAGTTTTGATAACCTTTTACGTAATGAAGTGAACCAAAAAATTCCTGTAATAGACAACTACTAAAATTACTCAAAAATACAACTATTACTGATATAAGTCGGTGTTTAAGGACTTTTTTATTCGTTGTTTCGCCAAAAAATTTATTATCACTGACATTTTTTTTATTTAGAACTAGTTACTGAAAAGTTCCGGTGGAACAAATTGGCTGTTACATTTACATGAGTTCGTACTGTTATAATTGTTCAAATCTACAATAAAAAAAAACGAGTTGAAAATGTTAGTCATTTTCAGTGATAATCTACATGAGTTGAACGATAACCACGGGAATACAATCAAGGATGAGCTCAAGGATCACCGGAGAAAATAATTTAGCCAATAAAAATTGGGCATTCCTATTGCAGCGTGATACCGAGGCTCTCCGTAATTTAGTCAATATATGTAGCTGACCTATATCAGCTTTTCTAATTATAGGATATATAATAACCCTCTTATAAAAGTATTTTAAGAAAAGATTAAATTTATTATTGATATGAAGTAATATATATTAGAATAGTACGCTTAAAATAATTTAAAAAAGAAATAAACTTTTGAAAACACGGAACCCATATCCTTCATGACTTCCGGGTTTTCAGTCTTGTTATGATAATTTTCAAAATAACAATCCAAAGATACTAATATTCGATATAGTAAATTGATACTATGCTGTATACGACGCATTTCAAGGAGTTACCTCTCATCAGCAGCATTAAAACCGAAACATTTGGAAGACCAAAAACCAAACTTATATTAAACAAGAAGTACTCAACCAAAAATACCGAAATAGGAAGCCAAATTGCAGCTAAGGAGATCTACCATGTGCAATACAAGGAATGAACCCTTAGTATTTCTATTATTTTTGAATTTTGCTTAATACTGGTAATTTCTGTAACAAATCAATTGAATAATCATGTCAGACAAGTCTGACGACTGGGTTAGCGAATACCCTCGCGGACCTAGGGTCCACCAGCAGAGGCATCATCCCAGGAGTTTCAAAATTGCGCGCTGATATATGCGTTCCCAGTTGCATTGTATTAAATAATGAGATGGTTCTGTGGAAGTCCAATTCAAGGATTGCAGGTAAGTAATTCGAAACATATACATACTCATTGTTTTCGAATAAACCTACAAACGCTAGTTTTCTGAAGCAAAATCATCGATAATGCATGTAAACAAATTATGCGACTTCGTACAGTTACTCATCGTTACTACGACGTTAGCACTAATTAATACTGACAAAGTGACATCAACATAAGATCAATATCAATGTTAAAATTGACAGATTGAATTAATTTTCTAACAATAGATTATAATAACTATATACACATGGATCATTATTACCCATTATTACTTTAGTTCTTCTCTGGACTTCTATGTGTAAATCCTTCCTCTATGGGAACACCGAGATCATTGATCTTGCAAATCTAGCTATGTCCCCTCGCAGTAAATCATTTCATGAACGAATATGTCTATATGCAGTTAAAACAAGGTATGAAACGTATGGTAGTATTTACAATATAGTCTCATGAAATAAAA
Source organism: Mytilisepta virgata (assembly GCA_028015205.1). Taxonomy (NCBI): domain Eukaryota; kingdom Metazoa; phylum Mollusca; class Bivalvia; order Mytilida; family Mytilidae; genus Mytilisepta; species Mytilisepta virgata. The sequence continues at coordinate 2,644,031 of JAPWFG010000026.1, read as the reverse complement.
TCTAAAACTATATTAGCAGGCCAAGCTAATAAAAAAATGAAATATGAGCACTTATACTATCAGAAGGTAGTACGATAGTAGCTGATATAGCAGTCATAGTCAGACTTTGAAAGATATTGATCCCCCCTCCCCATTTTACACAAACGTAATACGATGTCTTATAGTAGGCATACTTAAAAATTGGCAAAGCAACCAAATATACAACAACCGAAATTCAAATATTTTGGTAAATGTGCAGGGATGCCATGAATCCTAATTTAATTTGTGATGTGGGCTTGGAAAATGTAGCAGATAAACATTTTTACAGTCGCTTATGGATATGTGCGTCAATGCAAGATCCACTCCAGTGAAGTTTTAAACTGAGTGACACATACATGATAATATTTGATGAGTTTGATGAGACCTGGTGTGAAAAAAGCTGAATTATATATATATATATAAAAAATTCAAAAGGATTTCAAAAATAATACCAAATTATATGTAAATTAATTTTAATGGAGATCATAAAACAGAAACGTTTTTATTCTCTGAACGAGAATTACATGTATTCAGGACATGCAGGATTCTTCATGGCCCAAAAGATTCTTAGAAAACGAATCCGAAATCCAATTATGCGAAAGTGGACATGTAACAGTCACTCTGTATTCCCAACATCCATTGTGAGGCATCTCCTACATGTGTGTATCAACAAATCTTACGGACGATGTGATAGCCTGTTATACAATGATTTCATCTATAATATGTATGGTGATATCAATTATCTAACTAATAGTAAATAAAAAATAAATAAAGCAAACATGTTTTATGTACCTGTATCAGTTCACAATAATGCTGTTTCAGTGTTCTCCCCAGGTTTATATACCACAGTGGTACCACTGTGCTATAAGTTCTTAGCATAGTGCTATTAATTTTTACCATATCTAATTTTTATGCAGTGATCAGTTCCCTTTTACCTTAGTTTACATTAGGGACAACAAGAATAATTAAAATTCTATAAAATATTATTTCTCATAAATGATCGGAAATCTTATTCAAATTCGCATACATTTCTTCATTGCATTAACAGAACGATTCGTTATAAACCTATCTGAATGTTTCACCACAATACTATTTAAAGTTCTGGGTAGAACACTGTCATGTTTTAGAGTTGTTTTATTTTGGATATTTAGTTACATTCAAATTTCGTCACAAAGTATTGTTCGAGCTGTCAGGAGCTCAGTGGACATCTACATGTTTTGTAGTTTGAAAAAAGATAAGGATGTTTATAGTATGTCTGCTTTTCCCCAGTATCCTCATCAAAGTGTATATATTACATCTACATTGTATACTTAGGAATATCTGTATCACAAATGTAATTTTTATATTGTATATTTATCCAACTTTGCGACATCACATATAGGGGTTATTTTGGACGCACCATCATCCATATGATCTATGGAAGTCACCAATCAGAAACCACACTGTACAGTGGTGGGATGTTTACTCAACCATTATTGAGGTGAAAATAAATCATATATCTCGGATTTTTCCTAGTAACTACTAAAAAATTAATTTAAAGTTATTATCCAGCAAAACCAATATTATATTCCAAAAACATGTAAAAAAATGTTTGAAAAAACATTAAGAAAAATGTTAGTAAACATGAGAAAAATCTGTTTCAAGAATGTTTTATGAAAACATTTTTATTACACATTTTTTAGAAACTTTGTTTGAAAAAAAAAATTAATGGGTATTTTTAAAAACATATAGAATACCGCAAAAAAAAAAAACATTTCTGAAAACTGTTTTTAAACCATTATAAAAAAAAATTTCAGAATATTTTTGAAACATTCCTGTGCTACCTGGGTACTGTTGGCTGTGTATACAGCTTTTCTGTAATTATAGTTGCTTCTTTTGTCTGGGTTTTGCGTAGGTTAGTTTTTGTGTTGATTAAATTCAATCAGAAACTTTTCACTTTTGTTTTGAATTTACCCCAGATGGATTTTTATTTATTAATGGTACTATATTTACATGTACTGGTTTTCTTATACAATAAAGTCGTAACTTCTATATAACTATGTAATATGCGTACTTGTTTAGTAAAAGCATTACTTACCTCTTTAAGTAATGAATTAATGCATTTACTTTAAACATGACTTGTCATGAAGTAATACTTTCACTTCTTTTATTAAAAACATTACTTATCACTAGTAATTCATTTACGTTATTAGGTAAAAATAACTTATTACCAAGTAAAACAATTACTTAATTGAGTGAAAGTGAGAGAATGTAATTACGTCATTTAAGTAAATAATTTACTTAGAAACAGATTACTAAGTAATTAATTTACTAATAGGGAACGGCACGCATTGTCTCAGATTTATATGAAACTTAATGAATTTATACAACACCATGAAGAAAGACAAAAATGGAACGTAGTACTCTGCCTATGAATAAAGACACGCAAAATAAAATTTTGAAAGATGTAATTCTTTATGAATCAAAATGAAATGAAAATACTTATAGGATCCCCATGAGTTATCTTGAGGTTAAATTTCTTACCCCACTTGACATTTTCCCGATCGAATTCCCCAAAAAGCAAGAAACAATGGAGCTAATACTATGTACAACAGAATGACTGAACCATTGACATCAAGGCACACGACATGACTTTTAAGTCACCGAATTGCCTACTTTAGTAATTCCTATATTCTATCGGTAACATTTTGAAAAATATTCTGATATGTGTTACATTTGAACAATGAGGAACCAGAGTGAGTTATCTTTTCCTAACCAATGTAGAAAAGGGAGATAATTAAATACTCTCCCTTTTGTCCTGAGGCTAAAAGGGAGACAAATTTATTATCTCCCTTACCTATATTGGTTAGGAAAAGATAACTCACTCTGGTTGCTCATTGATTTTTTGTAATAAATGTGATGTTTTCTAAAGGTCAAGGTCATTTTAAAATTTGTAGGTTGGAAAATATAAAAAAGAGACATGTTGACAAAAAATGTTAATTTCTCGCTATTTTTCACACTGCCACCAAAATATTTTTATGTAATATTAATCCCTAAATGCAAGGTGAAAAGTATAAAGTAAAAAATATTCTTTTTACTGGGATGTAAAGGTGAATTAACTTTTGTCCTATTATGAGTATTTTTTTCAATGTTTGGGTGTGACCTTTGACCCTGAATTTTAAAAAATGTGACCATATCTGATTTTTACGACCAAAGTATTATAATAGAACACAGTTTTTTCTTTCCATTGGTATATAACTTAGGTGTATGTTATTTGGGTACATCAAATCCTAAAAAGTTGACTCCGACCGCGCGACTATAAGGTATTTGGAAGCTAGCTGTTTCCACAGTGCAAAAATGTGATTAAATGTTATTTAATATTACTTTATTTTGATGTAAATTATTATCTTAATTCTTGATATTTTGACTGGAACAGCAGCAATGAAAACACAAGATGTAAATAAATATAGGTTTCCACTGTGATGAAGACCATAAAGAGAAGGGATTTTGTCTATCTTACATTATTATAAGTATAAGCACTAAAAAATCCCTGGGAAATTTAGAAATCCCGCAGTCCACCCGGTAACCCGGTAATGGGATCAAATTTCCAGAGGTTCCGGGAAAAATCCGGAGCATTGGCATGTATGTATTTGTAAAACAAAATTGGCGGAATTTAAATATAGTGTTTCACGGAGATGAAAGATTTCATTCGCGGTGATGAAAGGCCATTTTGTCCCGAAACAGTACGCTTAAAAAAAAAAAAAAAAAAAAAAAAAAAAAAAAAAATCGGAGCCATGCCGGAAATATCTGTATCTATCTAAACAGAAGACAGAAACGAGAACGGATTCCGTCGAAATCCGGCCCCCGTTGATTTTAAAAGACATTACAAGTTTAGCTAATTAAGACCAATTTACGATTTTAAAATGGTTGGTAATGACTACCTTAGAAGAATTTAGGTCCATTTAGGCCATTTATATCTGTTTAGTTTCATTCTCGTTAAAAAAAATCCCGCCCCTTTACTCCTGGTTTCCGCACCCCTAACTCCCGCTTCCCTCCCCCTTACTCCCGGGTTCCCCCCCCCCCCCGTCCACCGCCTCAAAAAGATAAGAAGGAAGGCCTGAGAACCTAAAATATAATTTTACTTAGCCATACAGGTATATTTTTGCTTAAATCTTGCAAAAGCAGATGATATTTTTTCTTCTGGTACTGTTTAATGATGATAACTATAAATATTCTCTCCTAAAATTTTATGATTTACCTTCATTTACTTTTGAATAATAGTTTATGTTAGTTCATTCATCTCAGCTGTTTGGAGGTGTAGTAACGATAGGTGTGATGATATCACAATTCTTTTGGCGATTTTTGACATTGCTATCAGTAGTTGCAAGTTTTTCTTTAAGTACTTTTATGTCTTCATAGTTTTTGTGTTAGGTAGTCTTCATTAATTTGGTTGACTAAAATATGCCAATGGTATTTAATCTTGATTTGATACGTTGTACATAATTATTTAGTTTTAACTACATCCACTGTACCTATACAAACTAAACTGACAAAAAGGCTAGATGGGTAATACATGGAGAATGTATGGGAAATGGGAAAGATCGGAGAAAAACAGACAAGAGGTTGTAGAGGAAGGGGGAGGTAGATTGCAGAGGTTGTTTTAATTTTGTTATTTGTTTTAACATAAAAACAAATAATATAATATAAATATAATGCTAATTATTCAGTATTAATTTAGATGATCCTTCGAAAAACATCAAAAGAGATAATCACTATATGTTTTGCCCCTAACCACAACCACGTGCCAAACCTACATCATACCTACCAATAAACGGGGCCATTAAATCATAAGAAGGATTTTTGTCATATAATAAACATAATTTAGATTTAAAAACTAAAGCCATACTTCAACTAGTACGAAATTGAGTAAGTAGGAACTCACAAAATGCAATGAAAATGTACCGGCGAACTGTCCAGATATATATCGAATTCGCTGAACATTTCTTACCTACAGTAAAATGGACTATTCGAAAGGTTAGTAACTTGGGTATAATAAATTCTTTCCCTATGTTTACAATGGACAAAGTTAAAAACCTTTATTGGGAAAGTCTTATTGCTCATATTAAAATATAGTTGGTAGTAGCTTCCGTTTTCAGAAATTTGTTAACAATTTTACCCTTTAAGCTTTCAAACGTTTTTTATTTATTGAAAACTGAATGACTCAGTTCGGTGCAACGTACTTTTGCAACTATATATGTTTTGATTCGGGACCATAAAATTTAGCTGTGCATGCCAAAATGGACTGTTTAGTATCAAGGTAATTGAACAAATCCATAGCAACCAATTAAAAAAAGTCATAGCGACCATATATATTATTTTTATATTCTTGGTCCTATGCATCAGCTGTACAAGTCAAAAGTGAGTGTCTAGAGTCAAAGTCATTGAAAAAGGCCATATCAGCCAATGAAAAAGTATCTAGCAACTATATCTATTTAGGGTAAAGACCCAATATTTTAGCTGTTTTCGGATCGAAAAGTGCGTGCGACTTTAGGCAATGCATGAAAATGCAAATATATTTTTACAATGTTATTGTGAATCTCGAAAACTATAATAGAGAGAGGAAAATGATAATGTTAGAACCGAGGTCAAGGTAATTGATTCTATCCATAGCAGCCAATGAAACCGTCCCTAGCAACCATATATATCAACCAATGAAAAAGTCCCTAGCAACCACATATATTTATATTTATGACATTTTAATTTTCTTTACAAGTCAATGTGGAGAGTTTACGGTCGTTGTCATTGAAAAAGTCCATGGCATTCACATATATATATAGGTTCAGGGCCTAATATTTTATCTGTTTTCGGGTTAAAAAGTGCTTTGGACCCCTAGGTAATAAAGGCGTTTGGGGAACATCTTATTTGGTGTCCGAAACAAACATACTAGTTATTATTTCGTTCGACCAACTTGGTCACAGTATCTGCTCAGAAGCGGCTCTGTCGTTTTTTTATCCCTGGGATAGTTGATATTATTCTTTGTTCGTCCAACGAACTCTGTCATAGAATCTCGCCAGAAACGGCTTCGCCGATTTGTATGGAACTTGGCAGACTTATAGATTGTGTTCTTTAGATGTATACATCCATAGAAAAAAATATCACGATGGCCGCCGTCAATGTAGAGGTTGTTAGGTTTCCGAGAAAAAAATTCAATGGATCGAAACGAAACTTGGCTCGATAGTTCTCTACTTATTTACAAAAAGACACAAAAATAAAACTTTCAAAATGACCACCATTTTCAAGATGGCTGCCATCGAATTCAAAATAAATCAAAATGAATTCGTAAAACTTTATTTCCTTGGGAATCGAAATGAAAGTTGGTATATAAATAGCAGAACATAATGTCTACATACCGCGAGTTACAAAACTTAGATCATGCCCGCCATTTTGAAAATTCCAAATTGCGAAATTTAATAAACCATAATAAATAGAAGTGCAATATAAAAGAGAAAAATTTTCACTGTTAAGAGTTACATTTGTCTAATTTGGCCTGAAGAAGTAAGGTGATACATAGAATTACTGCTCCTGGTACTTTCACATTTTATTATATATTTCGAAAACTATAATAGATAGGAAGAAATTATAAAAAAAGCTTAAAAAGACTTACTGTTTGGCACCGAATTCAAATGTAATAGGTCCAGTCCTGTTATAGATTTATGAAAAGGTATCAATAGGAACCGATGAAAAAGACCCTAGGAACCATATATACTCACGTTCAGGGCCCCATATTTTAGTTTCTAGTATATACGAGTCAAAATGGAGATTCAGGAGTCAAGGTCATTTAAAAATCCCTACCAAACATATTTTCAGTGTCACGACCCAATAATTTTGCTTTTAGGATCGAAAAATGCTTGGAATCCTTGGGAATGAGAGCCCCTGGTCAATGGAAGCGTTGAGGAAAGGTCTGCTTCTGCGTCCGAAACAAAACAGTAATCGTATAGTTTTATTTAATTTGAGCTTAGGGATTTTCCCCTCTTTCTTGTTCCTTTGATATTTGTTCATTAAGTTCTTTACAAGGAAACTAGGAACAAAAAAATACTGTGTTCTTCTCTCGCAAATTCGACTTGTCTTCTTCTAGAGTAAATCCTACTTTTCTAGAATTACACGAATTCCATTTAATAAAATATTTGAAAGCAATGCAATTTTGGAACAACTGTTATCGCGGAATTCTTCAGAATAATTGAAGAGTCAGAGCATTCTTACTCTGAGGAAATATTATGATCGTTGCAAATATGAAGGGCAAATTTCCCTCAGCTACATACCATTACTGTGATGTTTCACTGAATGACAATAATCTGAGTTTCTGAGAATAATGTCTGCGTGTAATAACTACATTCACATGACTTAAATTATTGGCCTTTGAAAACTACATACAGATACTGTGATGCTTCAATGAATGACAATAGACTTAGTTCCATAGTACCAAATGCTGAGTTTAATTACTTAATTCAAATGAATTATTACATTTAGGTGAACCAACTGTTACTGTCGAAAGTTCCTCCTACTCTATAGAAACTGCAAGTCGAGTTACGTTGAAATGTTTTGTGAATTCTGACTTGCCTGTAACTAGTGTTTACTGGGAAAGAAATACAGATGGTGTCATAACAACTATAGATACGAACATCTACACCAGCAAGTATAGTGGTAGTACCAACAAAGAGCCATCTTTGACCATCGTTAATGCTCTACCTAAAGATGAAGGCACTTACACTTGTTTTGCAACCAGCAGTGTAGGAACAGGACAAAGTACACCCATTACACTTTGTTTGACAGGTAACATTTTTTGCTAAATTAAAGGTCACTTTGCTTGCATTTTAAACGACTTTGAATTTTCATCTTCTTGAGTTGTCATCTTTATGAATAACTTTGCTCAGATTCTTTTAATTTTATACTGTTCAATTTATGAAATATATGTTTTATGGTCAAGAAATGTCAGATGAATTGATAGATGGTAATTTTATTGCATTCAATTATACTGTCAATTGATTGGTCCCTTGTGAGTTTCCTACCATATTGAAATTCACTGTTACAAAATGCTATGGAGTATTTCCCTAGGTTTTGGATTCAATCTCGACTTCGATTTCGGTTTCGGTATCGGCGCAAATACTGGAAATGTCTAATTTTCACTATCCTACACTTAGGTTGTGAGTTCTAATCTCACCTGTGGGGGGGGGGGGGGGGGTGACTTCAATCTTAATAGACAAAGATTGCCAATTTTCCTACCGAAGGTCGGTGGTTCTCTCCGGGTAATCCGGCTTTCTCCACCAATAAAAACTTTCCACCGCGAAATAGCCAAATGTGCTGAAAACAGCGTAAAACCCCAACTAAACATATTTCAAAATAACTGCCATTAAATATTTGAAATTTAAAAAAAAAAAATAAATAATTCTGGACAGCTCCAATCTACCGTTGATATGCTTAGCACCATCGAAAGTGGTATCAACTTCATAATGGAAAGGTTATTCCTTAATGTTTATGAGCAAATATAAATTGGTCTGTATTGATAGGGTGGCAATGAATCTTATTTTGGTTTTTATATCTTGATTTCCTTTGAAAGTTCATAGATTGAAAATCAAACCAAACAAGACAGAGAAGACTGTTTTTCAAAAGTGACAAAAAATCGATTAAATAAATTGATTATAATTAAAGTTAATTTCGTCCGGCATGGATTTATCACAAAATATATAATGCAACTGGACTCATCCCAGTCATACCAAAGACCCATTATACGTATTAAATAACATTCAGTTCGACATAACTGAGATAAAATTACCTTTTACAGTTCAATTGACCCAGAGGAGTAAATTTTCTTTTCTTCAAAGATCTTCTTTGAAACCATGGGCCATTTGGGACTAAACGTTGGTAAAATGGTTTTTGGGTTCCTCCAACCAAACTGTGTCAAGCATCTACGACTTGAAACCGACATGGCTGCTGTTACTTAAAACATTTAAAAGTTTCTATGAACAAATAAGTGCCAGATGCAACCAAAATTTTCAGAATTGTCTCCGATAACATACACTGCCAAACATGATAGTTGTCAAAACCAAACGTAATTCAACATAGGAACCTATTGGAAAAGTCATGAAAAATATTGACTAAACCCTCTGGGCCAATTGCAAACAAACTTGGCAAAAATTCTTCTTAGGACATTTACTTGTGGACAAACAGCCGATGATCCGCACTATTGACCAAGACGGCCGCAAAAACCGAACTTAGTATAACATCGGACACTATGCGAAAATTCATTTCAAAATCATCGTCTGAAACCACTTACCCAATTGGAACCAGATTTGACAAAAATAGTCATTAGGGGATCCTATTTCATAATTGTAAATACAACTGTTGACGTTATCTGTAATAATATATAATAACTGTATCAGGATCTAGTTACCTTATTAACAAAGAGGACAAATATACCTAAGCAACCAAACAAAACCCGCAATTCATTAGACAGACAAACCCGGGAAGACAAATGAACAACCACAAGCACAACAAATAAACAAACAATTAACAACACGAAATTCTATAAAAACCAGGAAGGAACTCAGGTGTTGAAGAAGGGTAAGTGTTCCTGCTCCGTATAGTTACGCGTCGTGAAATGTTACGACAGTGAGAACAGGTCCAACAAGTTAAACACATGTGAAGCATTTTGGCACATGGTATTCTTAGGCTTCATTTCATTTAATTTTGTTCCCTATATAGCAGATATAAACATTAAGTGTTTCTATAATCCCCGAGCATATTATTATGGGAATCGGTTAATTCTTAACTGCATGCAGATATCATCGGGAAGCTGACTTGAATTGCACACAAGAACAGAACGAAGGCATCCCTCCCCACTATTAAAGCATGGACCTTCTCAATGAGAATTTTTTAATGACCCTATTCCTACTGCAGAGCAAGTCAATTTGAAATAATTTCGAATTAAACTGCAAACTTAAAATACATTGTATCTTCAGGAAACTAAATTACTTCCAAATCCATTTCGTCAGTTTTCTCACAATATTAGCCAATTCCAAAGGAACATGCGTGTTGTTAAAAATTTGGTTTGTTTTGACTTTTACAATGGACATGTCTGTCTAACATGCTAACTAAATTAGTTTTGTCTGCTGATCTGTCGGCTTTAACTGACTGACTTGTAAATTTTGACCTTGTAAGCTCATCTGGCAAAATGAACATGTGATATTGCCATCACTTGGCTTCTGTCGTCCTTCGTATTCTGAGACGTTCCTTTTTATATATTCTCTCAAACTACTGGAAAATTGAGATGCAACTTGGCAGCAGTTGTCCTTAGCTGGTGTATTTTCAGAAAAATAACCGATGACCCCGCCAGCAATCCAAGATAGCTGCCAGAATAGAAAAAAAAATAAAATAGGACTTCATAGAAAAAATCATTAAAATAATGTCCTTTATGGAACTAATGATCCATTTAATATTGAAACCAATTTTGCAGCAATGGTTCTTAAATGGTCCTTCATCAAAAATGTTTACGATGATACGCACCACCATCCACAATTTTCATCACGTGTGAAATTAGTTAAACATAGGCAAATTCAATAAAATTTCTACTTTGCTGAAACCATTTAACCAATTAGAATAAACTTGGTAGCAGTAGTCCTCTTTCGTGGGAAAATTCACTTAAAAAGTTCCTATATGGAACTAATGAGCTAGTTAGAACCAATTTTGCAGCATTGGTTCTAAATTGGTCCTAATTTGCCTAATTTGTTCATTCTATTGTTTGTAATTTCTAATCAAACTCACGATGAAGTGTGTTCGTCCGTTCTCTGCCAAAGGTCGGTGGTTAGTCGATACTCTGAAGGAATAGTTAGTATTTCAAAATACGTGTACCATAAGCAAATACTATATATGCCAGCTCCGAGCCAGGGCAGTTTTTTCAGGGTCCGATACTTGTCTTCTTATAGTAATTTATTTATTGTATCACATTATATATTCGAATTCATGTTCATAAAATCATTGCCTCTTGTTGTTTTAAATGCTTGTCCTTAGCTGGAGCGGTTGCTCCTGGCTGGAGGCAGCACGATGACCCCTTGATATAATACTCTGTTCCTACATGTACATGATGTATGTTCAGTTCGTTGTGATGTCTTCTCATTAACGTCAACCCCTTACATTTATCGTATTTTAGACATACATGTACGAACATCCTCAACCCCAACCGTGTTGCCTTCAAAATTTTAACTGGAGAAAACTTAACAAAACATTAATTAGATTCCAATGTTATTTGGTTCAATGCACATTACATATCGTATACCATTATGTATGACGTATTGTTAAATATAAATATATAACTTAAGTACTAAATGATTTACCTGTATGTTCTGAAAATCACAGTTGGTTTTTCCAATGTAAAATACATGAAGGGTTAATATGCAATTATGCATGTAGATTATCCTAGCAAATATAAATTAAAAAGAGACGTCTTTGGTAAATTACCTTGTACTAAATATAGATTTGTAATTCTTAAAACCAGACGAAAATACAAACACATTTAATTTTGTGCCAATTCTCATACTTTAGTCTCTGACATTAATTTATATCTCCTTATTTTAAAAGAACAGGTGTTTGGCTATTATGTGCCCAAGAATGAAGTTTTGTTTTAAAGAAGCCATATTCAAATATTGTTTTACTGAAAATTGTATTAGTATCTTAAAGTTTTGGGTAATATGTTTTATATACAGTTACAAGGATTCAAATGACACGGTTTATTGATTTTTTATAAATTTAAAATATTATTTCACAGTTCTGTCATTAAGGTTCAATGAATTTTCCCATTAATAAAATAGCATATACAAAATTCTTTTTATATTTATGACAAAATTTCAATGTCGACCGTATTACATTGACAACCTTTTATCCTACTTATTAATTTAAAATCAAATGCAATAATAACAACTTCAATGCTACTCATAATCAGCATATATATTAAAAAAATTGTTTCACTATATTCCGTTGGTATCATTCAAACACAACATTTAGTAAACATGTAACTTGCATCGTGTGGTTTGCATGTAACGTGGGAAGCATGTGTTGTATCGTGCGAAACGTATGCATATAAATCGTGTGAGCGGTTTGGTACGTTACACCTTCAACCATGTGTACACTTATACATATTTATATGACAACTGGTGAGACCTTTATATATACTGGCTGTATTGATCCAACTCTAAGTCAATACATTTATCTTTTCAAAATTTGAAGGCTTTTTAATGCTATATTTCAAATATCTTTTTCTTTTAGATAATTTAATAGGGAATATGTCTACACTGATCGGTATACTTTGTGATGTGTCCGGTTCTATGAAGCAGAATGCCACTGGAGATGTTAAGGAGGAAGGAGGAGAGTGGGTTCGTTCCATTTTTAAAGTTATTGATGATCTTATCAAGTACAACGTATCAGGTGACAATTATGTGTTTGCCATTGGTGTAGGGGCTAGTCGTGGCAGTGAAATATTTGATTTTCTTGGTACAATTCACGAAATTCAAAAGGAATCTCGCAATAGTACAAGCAAATTGTCTTTCGGTAAAATTGTGGAAGAAACATTTTCGATCCTAGAAAATAACGGAGCAAAGTCAATAAGAAAATGGGCCCAGGAAATCGTTATTCGGGAAGCATTGTCTGATAATGTGGCTGTTTTTATTCTTAATAAGCTTAAAACCAACAAAACGTTTGTTTTCCACGTTGTTAACAATTGTTTGCCACCTATTTGCAGAGATCGCTTTCTTGAAGAAACAGCTTCTGCAGCAATCCCTGTATCATCTCCTTTAAATATTGTAACATCAGCACTTGCCAATAATGCACAGAAAGTCGTTACTTTTGTGGCGACTGGAACTGGAAATACAGCGACAAATGAAGACATCGTTGAAGTGGTTGCAAAAGCAATGAGTTTCTTCATTAAAGAAGTTGATGGCACAAGCATAATCAGTGTCCATAAAGCATCAGATATAATTCACGGATACGTTGATGAAAAAGAAATTTCAAAGAAAAGGGTGGATGAATTGATAGAATCTGTAGAGCCATACATTTATGGCAGAGCACCACTTTATGAGGCGCTTAAAGCAACAAAGGGTCTTTTTTTACAAGATAAATATCAACAACACAAGAAACTGCTATTTGTCCTTTCAAATGGCCAAACAACAGATGAAGGCGACGAACATCAAATCCAAACCGAGCTAGGCGGAGCAGATGTATCTGTTGTAACCTGTTATATTTCAAAGTCAAAGGATGTATACCCAAAACGGTTGTACAGTGAACCACAGTTTTCATGGAACGAAAGTGCTAGATTTTTGTTCAATTTAAGTTCAACAATTTCAACACAGCTTCTTCCTCGAACGATTTTCGGCAAACGAGGTTGGAAAATTGATATCACCAACAATGAAACCAAGTTGTTTTTACACGTCAACCACCCGGATATTCTGAAAGACGCGTGCGATTTGGCACGAAATGTAGTCTGCTCAACGGATGTATTGTCCGATCTCCTTGCATCCGTGTCGCTTGATATTTACATTAACCTGACTACCAAAGAGTTTGAAGTTCAAAACCAAGATAAAGATACATGCTATGCAAATGCATCTGCAACAGCTCTTCATTTGTCAATGATGCGTATTCTTGGTCGAGAAGGCGGCTATCCTGATTTTAACACACTACGAGAAGAAATAATTAAAAGTTATGGAGACTATGGAGCTACTACACTAAGAGTGTTGGAAGAAGTTTGTCCACGGTATCGTGTACGTTGCAGTCAAAAGGGTGTTGGAGGTGCTATGAAAGCAATTATTAAAAAACGTCAAGTGGTAGCCACATTTGCTCTTACTAAAGCAGAATGGAAAATCTTCAACAATTTTTTTCGTGATCAACGGACAGATATCCTCACCAAATTTGATCTTTGCATTAAACGACCTACAGAGGACAAACTATATGGCCATGCAGTCATCCTGACAAGTTTTAACAGCAAGTGTTTACAGTTAATGAATTCATGGGGAAATGATTGGGGAGATATGGGGTTCTTTAGAATAGAAAATGCCTCGGTTTTAGATTTGGAGTTTGTAAAAGTTTTCTGGACCCTACATGATCTTACAGATAGCGAAAGGGCCTATTACAAGAAATACGGGGCCGAAGTAGCGGACAGATTGATTGGTATTCTAAAGGGTTTGCAAACAGAGGTATACCAGTGTCCAAAATGCAGTCGAATTTCGCTAGTTACGGAATTCACTGGTACTCTATTGAAAGCAAATTGTCCAAAGTGTTACCGTTCATTTGATTGTACTGAAGCAGGTAACATTCTGGCCATTAATATGTACCTTTTGTCACTTAGTAGATAACTTACTTTACAATTCATTTTATACATAATGTATACGTATTAAATGAGAATTGGCAAGACTTAATACAAAAAAAAGTTTATACCATTTAATTGTATGTCTGCGATAGTTGTTAATACTTATGGAAAGATTATGGAATATCGTTTACATGCAATGTACGTTTGACGCTTATGTCCCAAAATTTTTGTGTCTCAATAAGTTTGAGACTAAAGTTGATTTATTAGTCTCATGGAAGATATAATTACGTTTGTGTGTCAGTTCAATTATTAATACTCGTACATGTCGTAGTTTCTGAAATATAGGCTTTATTTTAAATTTCTGTAAAACATCGTATTTACTGTATCCGAAAATTGCAGTGAATGACTTGACTGAATAATAGCAGAGTAGGAGAGGATATTATATATGCTTTGCTGTTTGTCTGTAAAACACCATCTAAGTCTAACAATGATAACAACGAAATATCGACACAAAATATAGAAACAATTAATTAAACCAGAAATAAAACGACAAATCGTCAGGAACAAAGCAAAACAATGCAAACTTTTGTACAGAAATATTACTGAACAATGGAAATAATGGAAACTGAAAAGTGGTTTACTTTTGAACAATGGGCCCTGGTTGTATATAAGTATTCGTTATCTGCAAATTATGTGTAGTTTCAGTTTGATGGTCAGTACCGATCTCAAGAGTAGCAATTGTAATGTTAATACCCTCATGGACTCGAGTCAACCAGCAAAGATATCCACCCACAAATAAAATTAAATATCTGAAATTCCAGAATAGTGACCACTATACCAATTTTGAAGCTTGTTAAGTTACTTCTCACCATCAGTGCTCAAATCGGAACAATGAAAAAAACAGTTGTAGAGCAGTATCATAAATATCACTTCTTTGATTGATACCTTGCATTGAATTTCCGCACAATAACATAACTGTCAATTTATTCAAACATATTTATTTTCAATAAATGATATGTGATTCATAGTTTTTATTATTGTATTCCATGTTAACTTTATGTCTTTTGTTGGCTAAAGCGGGGGTAACATTCTACTCTAACAAACGGCTCAGAGGGTAGTCCTGTTTGTAACCCTCACAGATGGAGCATATCACAAAAACCTATTAAGACTCTACATGAGAACAGAATGTTTATTTAAACAATTATAGATAAGACCAGAGAAGCATCCAGTATGATACAAATTTAAAGTACTCGGTTGACAATGAGCCTTTTGGGGTTAGCTCTATCACTATCTCTTGTATATGTAATTCGCATAATGCACACGACCCCCTTGAAAAATTTAAAATATTTCTGGCTATATTTTTCATGCAATCTTAAATTGATAGTCAAATATGATTAAAAAAAATGTTTTGTTGTAAAAAAGGCAAATGAACAGCTATGCCATATGGATAAAACAACAACATTGATGTTAGTATATTTAGGGCATATATTTAGTAGTGAAATCAATAGATTAAAATAATTCCAAAGCAGATGATCCACTAACGCAGATTATTACGATTAACTTTCAAAGCGAATGCTTAACGAATTACCATATCCTTTTACTTTACATTTTTGGGACAATATTTTATAAATTAAGGCTTCAGCATCAAGATAAATTGATCTATGTGTACCATTTAAAGGCTCCCCCCTCCCACAACCAAACAAATGTGATTAGTGTGTTCAGCTCTAGGTCTTCACGCATATGTATACTGCTTGTTTTGTATTTGACATTTATTTGAGCCAAACATTTTGCAATAAGGATTTTCATTCACGAAAAAGGTTGTTAGTTCTTTGAAACTCCATTTTCATACTTTTGTAGGGTACTAGTTTTCACTAGTTGTCGTAAAATCATCAGTAATTGTAAACTTCGCTACTTACAAGTGCTAACAAGACCGCTGCAGAATCAGTTTGCATAAGGAGTCATAGGAAAATGTTGAAAATAGTATAAGTCCCATAACTCCTACAAAATTTGTTGAATCAAAATGGCGGTCTAGTATTCATATCTACGCTTTGTAACAATAAATCTTGTCAAGTTAAATATGGAAGCAATTCGCCAAGCGGTTTCAGATGAGATGCGTCCACAAGGTGTTGCGGACGGACGGACGGATACCATTACCATGTCACTCCGTCGCTTCGCGGCGGGGGACAATAAGCACAGATATTTAGAAAGTACATAACTAAATGAAAAGACAAATTTGTAAATATAAATAAATATACAAATGTGGGAATACAAATAAGCAGATTAAATTGGGGAATACAAACGAACAGATTGGCGGATATCAGGGTTATGTGTTTTACTCTAGAAACTCGGCAATGAATTTTGTTATAAAGAATATCAACAAAACAAATATAACATGCATTTTAATTTTCTTTTTTATCCTAGAGTTTTTCAATTATTAATATCTGAGTATTTTGAACCAATTTTTAATAATATTTTGGAATTACAACTCGATATTTTTAAAATTTTATATATATATATTCACTATCTTTATTGTAAAGATACGGAATGTTATGACATGAAAATTGATAACTTAAATTATCACAATAAGCAGATGTCCTTTTATCTTCGAGTCTGTTTCAAACAATAAATTTATCATCACATAGGACTTCTAGTTAAATTTCGGGGTAAGCGAAATAAGAACACCATGTGGACAGAATTAAATGTGGTGTTTTCTTGTTTTGTGCTGGTTAGCGCGTTGAGTACCGACTACCAACAATGTGCTGCAAATCTGGCATGCAGCATAAACTATGAAAAAACATTTCAAGAGAAAATCAACAATTTAGGCTACCACACAACCCTTCAACTGCAAACACTGAAGCAGTCGATGGAATCACAAGTCACGCCATTGGTACACGATATTGACATTTTAAAAACAAACGCTACAGCTATCCAAGATGACGTCACTCGAGAAATGCAGCATATTTTCCGCACGTTGGACCACGACAAAGCATTCTTACATAACCTCACCCTGGGAATTTATAAACTTGCTAACGAACTGCATCATGAACAATATGTCCGCTTCCAGGATGTACATAAACTTGTTGAGGGGGTTAATCTCATGAAACAGGCCCTAGGAATGGTAAATAACAAGTCGAATCTATATGACGCGGCTACTTGCGAAGGTACGTATTATTCGCTTAACCTTCTTTTTAAATCTATATTCACAGAAGTAATGAAAGTTTAAACCGTTTTCGTCTGAGATTCATAGAAACAAGTATTGTCTTTATTTATTTTTTCCTCTTTCTGTAAAATGAATTAAACTGTAAGGAAAAATAAATTTATTTAATCAATTGGAAAACTCAAACCTGGACTCTTTCAGTGACCAAGATGAAACTACCTTTCTACTTAATCTATTAACAATAATTAAAGGCAATCGCCATCTTCGTCAAAAAGTCATTAGAACTGAGAAGGGAAGATTTTCAGTGTTGAGTACTGTAAATTCAGAAATTATTGCGTGCATTTATTATTGAGATTTTGTCATTTTAGTCCAAAATGCCATTTAAATTTTTGCTATATTGAGAAAAATCCCGCTTCATTCATATAAAAAATTCCAAAATGCAAGCTTAAATTATTGCGATTACAACCCTGTCGCATTTTTCGCAATAATTTCCAAATTTACGGTCTTTGATTGCTTTATTGTCTTCTCATTACACTACAGTCGTTGTTTGTATATTTGCTTTGCTTTGATCTTGAATGGATTTGAGTTTGAATAAATAAATAAAATAAATTTAAAAAGCATATTCGACACATTTTTCAACATACTTCTCGTACTTTTAAAATTATGTCCACATGCAGTCAATTATTTCAGTTGGAGAAAATAACTTTTTATTAAAAACTGTTCTTATTAGTTGTATACTAGTATTGTTTTAAAATTTTAGTTATATATAAATATTAATTTTCACCTTTAGAACATAGCAAAATATTATTCCAATTATAATAACAACATTTCTGTCCACATGGTCCAATTCCAGATTAGATCATTGACCACGCACAAATTGTTATTTTAAAGTCGAGACTATGTCGGAAAAAGTCGCAAAGTATAATAATCATGGCTTATGTCATTTAAAATTGGTTTTCTTCCAATCCATGCCGGTTGCGGCTCAATGTTGGGGTTTATCTAACGTTCGCTCGCCCAGGTGAGTGACAACGAACATGACGAATTAGAAAAGTGTTTGAAGTGCATATATCGGAATCAAAACCGTTCACAATTCATAAAAAATACTTGCAATTAATTTGTAATTGTTCCAATTTTTTCCAGTATTTCATTACAATTAGAGACTACCAAGGGTATGAAACAATGTCTAATTTTTAATACAAGCTTAACTTAGGTATATCTCTTCATGTTGATACTTTATCGTTCTTAAAATTAGTGAAATTAAATGCAACCACTCACAATGCTACTTTCTACGAGGATCAATACAGAAAGGTTCTTTCCATGTACAACACCTTACAGACGACAGTTCTCGACATTAGACGTCAGCAGCAAACACTATTGACACAGCTACAGGAAAAAACAAGGGAAATAAGTCGATTACAAAAACAAGCGATTACTTCAAGTCCACCTCCAGCCCAGATTTCCAGGTAAATAAATAGATACATGTATTGTGTTAACTAATAGACCTCAATTATTTCGAATTGAGAAACATTCATAGTGTACAAACTACAATTCTGGTTATAGACATTTTGATTTCCATCAATCAAAAACTATCTGTTGATCTGTTTTACTGGAAAATTGCTTTATTAGAAAATACAAATACAAAACAAATATGGTTTATAAGTTACTGTTGACCCAGACCGTTATAGATAATTAATTATTAGTAATTATAGAAAAAACCACTGGCACAGCGTACGTCATTTTCCCATTTTCTTTCAAGTTTGCCCTATATTTCAGAACAAAATGAAATGAATTCAACCAATCAGAAGTCAAAGATACTTTACCCAGATCTACATGTTTTTTTGTAGGAGCGTTACTTGTGGTGAAGCAATCGGATTGGAGGATGGTAAAGTCCTTGACACTGCTATAAGTGCCAGCGAGAGTTTTGGTAGCTTCGGTGCTGGGCATGCAAGGTTGAATAACAACCAGGGGTGGTACACAGGAGCAAAGACACAATCTGATGCTTGGCTCAGAATAAATCTGCCCAGTCCGCACGTTATCACTGCTTTAGCTATTCAGGTAGATGAATGAAAAGTACTTCAGCGGATGCAAAGGTTTAAAGGAGAGGGGGTTTCGTCAGAATACTTTTTTCATGCTTTACCCGGAATTCCTAAATGTAAAATAAATAAAAAATATTTCCTCGGTCAGTGGTTTCCCCCGATTCCCACAACTTTAGCCTCGAAATCGATACTTTGAAGAAAGCATGCTCATAAATTATTTTTGTAGGTAATCGGGAAGTTTAAATTTTTTTAAATCAATTATTTAAGGAGTATCTTTCGGTTCTTCTAAATCGTATTCACATCTAGCTGTGCTTTATTTATAAATCATTAAAACTTTGTTTATCTTGAATTTTTCATTTTTCCGCTATTATACAAATTTACCCAAACATTTAGCAATAGTAATTTCATAGGGTTCTTCAAAAGTATATTAGTTACACTATTTAGCATATTGATAAACATAGAATTTTACTACGTGCATATCCGATTCTGAAGACGTAATATTAACAAGGGAAAAGCTGTCAAATTGACAGCAAACCAGTTTTCTCAAATATTTGTTGTTGAAATATATGCATTTGCAATGTGCAAATCTTGTCTATAACTGTTTAGGTAGTTTATTGTTCCCTTGTTTGTTTTTGGCTTTCCAAACTTTTTGTCTCGAGTGTAGCCGATAAGAGCTTTTAGAGAAACATGTGTTGTGTCGGGAGCAATATATTATAATTTGAAAAGCATTGCTTGATCGGTTTATCTGTTATTGCATGGAAACGACGAAAAGTGCCATTTTGCAACTAATCAAGGACCCTAACTCCGAAGCGGTAAAAGTGAAAATGGTCAATATCGAACTTGAACAATTTTATCATATTGGGAACAACATATTATAATTTGATCGGTTTATCTGTTATTGCACGGAAACGACAAAAAGTGCCATTTTTCATTATTCAAGGACCGTAATTCCGGAGTGGTAAAAGTGAAAATGGTCAATATCGAACCTGATCTCCATTTTAACATCGGGAACAACATATTATAATTTGAAAAGCTCTGGTTGAAGGGTTCATCAGTTATTGCACTGAAACTGTTGGCAGCCGCCCGCCGTACTTCAGCAAATTAATAGCCGGATTTTTCCGTTATAAAACCCGGTTAAAAATATTTTCTAATACAATGTACCAATTATGTAATTTTCGTCTAATATCCAACTCGAATGCTGTGTTCAAGACTAAAAATGCCGAGAAATGTTTGTTGAAGAGAAAATTTAATATGTCGAATATTTATTTCATAGGGAGCACCATGTTGCGAAGTGTGGGTGACCAACTTTACTGTGTTCTACACCAAAGATGGCCAGAGTTGGAAGGAGTATCATAAGGATTGTTCTACTAAGGTATATATACATATACATGTTATTGCTTCTGTTCAGTTGATTGGCTCTTAATTGTATAGTCCTAAAACGTTTTGTATTTCAACTTTCAAATACATCATCAAATAGCATATACTATACACATAGGGACACTGATTTTCCGTTGATTATAGGTTTGTCTCCAACACTACGTTTACATAGGGGTCATGTGTCAAATTTCCTCGTGAGATTATGAATCAGGGATGATTTTGATGAGCAGAGGAAATAACTGAAAGTTGCTAAAAATAACTGAAATAGGGGGGTTAGGTTTGCAAAATTGTCATTTTCTGGCAGGTTCTGCCAAGTTTCACAACTTTTCAAATAAAATTTGCAATACCAAATAACTGAAATCAGCTAAATAACTGACTCAAATCATCCCTGATGAATTCTATTGGGTATTTTATTAAAACCACAGCTGCAGTACTATTTAGGTAAACCCTAGCTTAAAATTCGTAGTTTTAAATACAAAACAGAAAAGCAAAAGAAAAAAGTTTTTTTTGTATCCGAGTTTACCCATATCAACATCTAAATGCTTAATTTGCAGCATCTTCTAGGGAACGATGACCAATACAAAATAATGTACCATGAACTACACCCACCAATCATAGCCAGCTCTATAAGGTTTAACGTGGTAGAGTACCATAAGAAAAGTAACAGTGCATCCAACTACATTGGAATGAGGACCGAGCTGTACGGCTGTCCAGTTATAATTCCTAAGATTACACAACCACATCAATAAAATTGTTATATAAAAATCAATGATTTTTGCCATCCTCACATTCAGCAAATTTGCAACTGCACTCAGATTTCGACTCTGTTCGTCCTTCGGTATAACAGACTCCACGATTTTTAGTACATGTACCTTTTCCAAAATACATGCAATACATGACCATACTGATTTTGTTTTTGGTAATTGTATTTCAAGATTTTTAATTTTGTCTGGTCCAAAAATCTTATGTAGAATTATGACAAACTTGAAAGAACACTTAATCAGTCTTTTGCACCATGATCTGTTCTACTTTTGTGCCATTCCGATGTTTACTTAAAATGCACAAATGTCCTTAAAACATAAAATTTAATGAAATATCTCCAGTCTGATGAGCATTGAAAGACAATCATAAAAACACATACATGTCAGTATTGAGACCATGGATTTTGCTTTTCCATAAAACTTGGTAGGATAATTTTTATATCATTTTTCTGTCCTACTTGAACACGTTTCATTAAAATTTGACCTTGGATTCTATATTGCTCACATGTATACATTTAATTTGCTATTTAAATTGTAATTCATGGTCACTAGACACAATTTTAACAGAAAAAAGTATGTTCAAAAGTCTCATTAGTAACCTGCAGAAACTGTATTACTAAAGATATTTTCACAGTAAGGGCTACAAATATGAAATTATGTGCAATTTTGTAAAAATTGCTCTTTTCCCCAATGGCTTGAAGACTTTAAATTCATAATGGACTCTCACGAATACTACCGATTTCTATTGAACTCTCTGACGAGATAGCATTTTAAAACCCTTTATAGAAGTGTTATTTCATAATTTTTCGTATAGTAGATCGACGGTATCCGACCTGCAGCTATGAGAGCCTTTGCTAGTTTTAGTTAAAACGACCACATTCTTAACTTTCTATCTAAATTATGTACCGTCCACTATAATTTTCAGTTCTAGCAAGTGGTCACCTTGTTCGTAATCTATACTATATTAATTTTTATAGCGTGTTTTATACACCAGAATGTCAGGATAGATAATGGGGGAGGTTTTTATAGAAATTACCAGTATTTAGCAAAATTCTAAAATAATAGAATTACTAAGGGTTCATTCCTTGTATTGCACATGGTAGATCTCCTGGCTTCCTATTTCGGTATTTTTGGTTATGAGTACCTCTTGTTTTAAAATAAGTTTGGTTTTTGGTCTTCCAAATGTTTCGGTTTTAATGCTGTTGATGAGAGGTAACTCCTTGAAATTCGTTGTATACAGCATAGTATAAATTTACTATATCTAATATTAATATCTTTGGATTGTTATTTTGAAACTCCTGGGACGATTCCTCTGCATGGTGGACCCTAGGTCCCCGAGGTTATTCGCCAACCCAGTCGTCAGACTTGTCTGACATGATTATTCATTGATTTGTTATAGAAATTACCAGTATTTAGCAAAATTCTAAAATAATAGAAATACTAAGGGTTCATTCCTTGTATTGCACATGGTAGACCTCCTTAGCTGAAATTTGGCTTCCTATTTCGGTATTTTTGGTTATGAGTACTTCTTGTTTTAAAATAAGTTTGGTTTCTGGTCTTCCAAATGTTTCGGTTTTAATGCTGCTGATGAGAGGTAACTCCTTGAAATGCGCCGTATACAGCATAGTATAAATTTACTATATCTAATATTAGTATCTTTGGATTGTTATTTTGTCAGTTGGGTTGCTTTGATTGATTGGTATGTCATTGTTGACCTTTCCTGTTATCTATTTTGTTTATCCAGTGTTAATATGTTGGATTTCTGATCACTAAAGCACAGATAATATAATGAAGATTCATGAAAAGTTTCAATCATGCATTAGTCAAATAGTTTTAGTAAAGAAAGTCTTATAGATAGATACAATTCATAAGGCCCTAAACAAAATTTGAAACAGGTGAATTCCAAACAAAATTTTTTAAAAAAAGATGAAGAAAACAGAGGAGACTTCCATATGAAATAAATGAAATTTATAAAACTCACAGGTGAAGGTATAGGAGGTGCCAAAACCCAAAAATAGTGTAAAAATTTATAATTTTCTATAGGCATTGATCAGGATAAAATCTGTCAAAGTCTGGAAGCCCAACTAATTCTGAAAACTTTTTTGCATGAAAACTAAGTCCACGTACCTAAGAATGAATTACGTAACTTCATGTAATCATTTGCACGGATGAATGTACAGAAGGTGCAAAATCCGGAAGAATGCAATATTTCTAAACATTTTTATAGAAATATATACAGACTAAAATGTTCAAAATCTGGAAATCCTGCAAATTCTGGAAAAAACTTTCCTGCATGCATTTGGAACCAAATATAATTCTTCATCAGATTACATGTAATAACACATTTTGAACTTGTTGAAGTCAGCAAAATACATGTCTATTGAGGCCTTGTTAATCAGTGTTGTTGTTTCAATGACAAAAAAAAAAAATTCATCAATTAATTTTCTACATTACTGTAATGTTTACTTGAATTAAAAACATGATGTAGTCTGAGCAACAGCAGACACCAGATTCCGTACATCCAAAAAAAACAAATTTTATCTTCCGTTGAAATGTGATTAAAAAAAACAAACGTAACACAAATACACAGATGTTTTTTTTTAAAATAAATAACACATGCATTTATAATGCTATAACTCAGAGGACATAACTAAACCATAACAAGGTAACTGCCGTAATGATTTCAACAAAAATATAGATTATATATAATATAACACCATCTAGTTAGTAAGTTACAATGTACCATATTTTCCTGCCTATAGGTCTCGACTTTTTTACTTTAAAATGACCATTTTACCATTTTAAGTGTATGGAGAAAGTATAAATTAGACCTATAGCCCAGAAAATACAGTAATGCTTTAGGTGATAAATGCCATATGATGAAAGAACAGGATGTACCAATATGACGTAAAATATGATACCTCACAGGATTCAAGCTTTAATGCATATGTAAAATTGTTCTTCTGTGATGATTACTGAACTTTTGTTTTACTTGTATTAATTAAAATGAAATAACAAGAAGATTATTCTCCAGTTTTATGAAAGAAATAGTTTAAAATTTCTTAAGTATATCTTGTATAACTGCAGCATTTAGACGGGACTAACATAATTCTTGGCTTGTATTAAACAAGAACCAATTTGGGACCAGTTCTAAGATCACTTATTGTTTATCAGATACTTTTAAAAAGTTTGACTGGCCATTAAAAAATTCGTTTATTACTAAAATGGTGTGCTATAAATTGAAACACAATAAATGAGTTGTCGTACTGACAGCAAACCACATTTTCCTTCAACGTAGTTTGGAGATTCTCGCCAGAAATAAGTAAACTAATAACCTGGGTTTTTTTTTAAAAAAACAAAATTTATTTACACTGCATTTGAAACAGGCATGCATTTTTTACTGCTTTTTGTTTTGAGGGATTAAAAAGAAAGCAAGAAATGTTAGTGAAACAGGCAACCAGATTTTCCTTCACCAATGCTTCAGGCGCTCACCTGCCTGCGGTACATCAACAAACTACCAGCAACTGTACTTATCAACATTAGATATTCGGTTGCAAGCTGTCTGTCAGTTAACTAAATTTTTATGTATATCTTTATATGGTGAATTACCTTTCATTTGCCGAAAGTTTTAGTGAAACATATTAGAGGACATGCACTTCCAAGGTCAAAATCATACGATGAATAAATTAAAGGCAGAAGTCAAATTACATGTATCTCTCCTTTAAGATTTCAATCAATATTCTGCTTTAAACACATATTCATATGGTGTGCTTGTTATGGTTAAGGTTAAGGATCAATCGTGCTTACCTAGTCAATACCATAAGATTTCAATAAATGCTTCAATGAAATAATCTCCCCTTTAAGACATTGGACAGAAATAAGTTTGCTTTGTGCACATCTTGAAATAGTGTGCTACCTTTGCATGAAGTGTCAATGAATTCAATCATATTTTATAGGAGTTGCTTACAAGGTCAAGACAATATGATAATTACCTTCCCTTCTACACGCTACCACGAGACCACCGAGGCGGTCTGTCATGATTGAATTATTTTGCTTCACTCACATGTTTTCTGTATAAAATGTTGTCAAAGTATCTGAATTAAATGAAGCCTTAAAAAAAGACACAGAGTTTTTCATTAAATGCTTTTAATATTTCATATAAAAATTTTGTTTACCGGTATTTTATATGGTTCTGTGTGGATAAACACAGTAACATAAACATCAGAAACAAATAGATCAAAATATGAATACAATATCTGGTCTTCTAGCGGGAGTTGGAAAAAAATGCAAACTGTTTTGCTATTGTTTTCCTCACAATGGCTTTTAAAATATATACATTTTTTCTATGAAACTTAAAAACAATCATTAACACGATATGGTCCTAACTTTACCTTCAATAATTTAAAACTAAGAATTAAATTTACAAGCTTAAACTCATTTTTCTCAGAGTTACTATATAAAAATTATAATAACCATTTTATAAAATTCTTGGCAGTGTTCCTCATTTATAAATACACAATACATGCATCTTATACAAGCCATAGAAATCATCTATTGTCCATTATAACATCTATGTAAATGCATAATATACTAGGCCCACTTTCACCATTATTCAAATGTTCTAACTTCAATGAACTGCTGAATGTTTTTCACCAGTTTTTCCACTAGTTACTTATATTACACATATCACATGACTGACCTACTTTCATTCATGAAACCCACAGAACCTACACCATTTTCTAGATTTTAGTTATAATTCATTTTTATTTATCGGTCACTCATCGACTTTTATAAATTACCACCACTCAGCATGTTACAATTTCTAACTCAAGAGTTGCTCGATATTTAGAACACATTCAGTATACTATATATCTAATAGTAATCCCATGAAATCTTGCACACCAATCTTTCCTTTCAATAAAACTTAGATTTGTAAACATCTCGTTTCTGTGAGTTTCTCCACAATATCACTGGACTTAAAACATTTGATCTTCACAAACCCATCATCCACACTGTCATACAATAAAATAAGCCATACAATCACAACCTTCATTTCCATAAATTAATGAACACTGATTTATTCGTTTTTCACTTTTTGTTGGTTTCACCTTCAATTATCTTGAGAGGTCAATATTTTTTCACTTCACTAGCTTAAAATATTCATAATAACTCTTCTACTTCAAAATTTGACTAGTCGACCTAATCTGGCAGTGACAGTCAGACAAGAATTAAACACCAGGTGATGTTGAGGATCTTCTGTATTGACTTTTCTTATAACATTCCTCCTTTCAGCATTCTCTATTAATTTTCTCCATGCAAAATCTCCTTTCTACAAAAATGAGGAGAAAATATACAGATCTTTTTCTGAATACTTTGATTTCAGTATAATTTTTTTCTAAATGAAGTAACTTTACAGTTTTGGATTATATTTGAATTTTCATCTCATCAATGATTATGCAAGAGCTCTATGGCTTGATATTGGAGACTCAAGTTTTTACCAGGGCTAATGTGAAAAATGCAATGTTATAATCTATAATTGTTTCATATATATATGTACTGGTTTAATCTAGTATACACACTTACAGAAATTGTTCTAATTAAAGAACCTTTGTGAGCACGCTCACATACCCCACGTCTTCATATTGTCACTGGAGAAACAAAATCTCACTTCACAAGTAAAATGAACAGAATCAAATGCTTACCTTCACATATTTATCCTAATGTAAATGGCAGCATGTTGGGAAATTAAAATTCCAAGCGAGAGGAGTCAACAGTAATAGTATAGTGAGGCAAATAAGTTCAAAGGGGTGTAACTCCTAGAAAAAAAATTGAATCGTAATTTCCTGTCGATATGCACATCTACATAGTATGTCCTTATTATCTGAAAAGGTTTCATGAAATTCTGTTGTGTGGTTTGAGAGGAGTTGCGATGACAAACTGTTGCAGTAGTACATTAAAGTAAATAAGTTCAAAGGGGCGTAACTCCTAGAAAAAAAATTGAATCGCAATTTCCTGTCGATATGCACATCTACGTAGTATGTCCTTATTATCTGAAAAGGTTTCATGAAATTCTGTTGTGTGGTTTAAGAGGAGTTGCGATGACAAACTGTTGCAGTAGTACATTAAAGTAAATAAGTTCAAAGGGGCGTAACTCCTAGAAAAAAAATTGAATCGCAATTTCCTGTCGATATGCACATCTACGTAGTATGTCCTTATTATCTGAAAAGGTTTCATGAAATTCTGTTGTGTGGTTTGAGAGGAGTTGCGATGACAAATCGTTGCAGTAGTACATTAAAGTAAATTAGTTCAAAGGGGTGTAACTCCTGGAAAAAAAATTGAATCGTAATTTCCTGTCAATATGCACATCTACGTAGTATGTCCTTATTATCTGAAAAGGTTTCATGAAATTCTGTTGTGTGGTTTGAGAGGAGTTGCGATGACAAACTGTTGCAGTAGTACATTAAAGTAAATAAGTTCAAAGGAGTGTAACTGCTAGAAAAAAAATTGAATCGCAATTTCCTGTCGATATGCACAACTAAATAGTATGTCCTTATTATCTAAAAAGGTTTCGTGAAATTCTGTTGTGTGGTTTGAGAGGAGTTGCGATGACAAGAAACAGGACTGACGGACTGACGGAATGACTGACTGACGGACGGACGGACGGGTCAAAAACATTATACCCTCCGCAACTCGTTGCGTGGGGTATAATTATATTAAAAGTTTAACAAGGCCTTTATTTAAAGATTTCTGGAAAATGTCTTGTTCAAGATTTTTGGTATCTACTGAAAAAAAAAGTTTACAATTTTCATTTTCAATTTGACTATTTTTGTAACTTTTCATTTTTCTAATTAACGAGAATCAATTAATCAGCATACACGTAAAACTGACCTTGAGAGAACTAAGGCATCCAATCACATATAAGGCAGTCTTCCCTCTAGTTAATGCAACATTCATCCGCTTCCTGTTTGCCAAAAATCTGCAATCCAAAGAAATCTTACAGCAACAGTATACATTTTAAATTTGATTTTGTTAATTCCAGACCAATTCAGAATAGTAAAAAACATGTCATTTTAAAATTTACAAAATTAAAACACTAACTTGATTGTTAAGGCCTGCGTTGCATGCAAATAAAAGAATTTTTAGCAACCACTGATCTCAATTTCAACTAGAAATACTGTGAGCAAAGCTCACTAATTGATACCCCCGCACCCCCTATCACAAGGAATGGCAAAGTCAATGTTTTGCTATGGAAAACCCAAAAAGTTGGTCAGATCAAAATCTAAAATAGGAGGTGCACTAGGGCATCATGTGATAAAGATTCTCTGAAAGTCTCATGGAATTCCCTTTAGTGGTTTAGGAGGAGTTGTGGATGTCATACTGGTACCACCTATTACAAGGGATGGCAAGGTCCATGTTTTGGTATGGAAAACCCCAAATGTTGGTCACATCAAAATCTAAAACAGGAGGTGCACTATAGCATCATGTAAAAAAAGATTCTCTTAAAGTTTCATCAAATTCCATTCAGTGGTTTAGGAGGAGTTGCGGATGTCCTACTTGAACCCCCTATCACAATAAATGGCAAAGTCCATGTATTGGTATGGGAAACCCCAAATGTTGGTCAGATCAAAATCTAAAATAGGAGGTGCACTATAGCATCATGTAATAAAGATCCTCTGAAAGTTTCATCAAATTCCATTCAGTGGTTTAGGAGGAGTTGCGGATGGCATCATGGTACCCCTATCACAATGAATGTCAAAGTCCATGTTTTGGTATGGGTAACCCCAAATATTCATCAGATCAAAATCTAATATAGGAGGTGCACTATGGCATCATGTAATAAAGATCCTCTGAAAGTTTCATCAAATTCCATTCAGTGGTTTAGGAGGAGTTGGGGATGGCATCATGGTACCCCTATCACAATGAATATCAAAGTCCATGTTTTGGTATGGGTAACCCCAAATATTCATCAGATCAAAATCTAAAATAGGAGGTGCACTATGGCATCATGTAATAAAGATCCTCTGAAAGTTTCATCAAATTCCATTCAGTGGTTTAGGAGGAGTTGCGGATGGCATCATGGTACCCCTATCATAATGAATGTCGAAGTCCATGTTTTGGTATGGGTAACCCCAAATATTCATCAGATCAAAATCTAAAATAGGAGGTGCACTATGGCATCATGTAATAAAGATCCTCTGAAAGTTTCATCAAATTCAATTCAGTGGTTTAGGAGGAGTTGCGGATGGCATCATGGTACCCCTATCACAATGAATGTCAAAGTCCATGTTTTGGTATGGGTAACCCCATTATTCATCAGATCAAAATCTAAAATAGGAGGTGCACTATAGCATCATGTAATAAAGATCCTCTGAAAGTTTCATCAAATTCCATTCAGTGGTTTAGGAGGAGTTGCGGATGGCATCATGGTACCCCTATCACAATGAATGTCAAAGTCCATGTTTTGGTATGGGTAACCCCAAATATTCATCAGATCAAAATCTAATATAGGAGGTGCACTATGGCATCATGTAATAAAGATCCTCTGAAAGTTTCATCAAATTCCATTCAGTGGTTTAGGAGGAGTTGGGGATGGCATCATGGTACCCCTATCACAATGAATATCAAAGTCCATGTTTTGGTATGGGTAACCCCAAATATTCATCAGATCAAAATCTAAAATAGGAGGTGCACTATGGCATCATGTAATAAAGATCCTCTGAAAGTTTCATCAAATTCCATTCAGTGGTTTAGGAGGAGTTGCGGATGGCATCATGGTACCCCTATCATAATGAATGTCGAAGTCCATGTTTTGGAATGGGTAACCCCAAATATTCATCAGATCAAAATCTAAAATAGGAGGTGCACTATGGCATCATGTAATAAAGATCCTCTGAAAGTTTCATCAAATTCAATTCAGTGGTTTAGGAGGAGTTGCGGATGGCATCATGGTACCCCTATCACAATGAATGTCAAAGTCCATGTTTTGGTATGGGTAACCCCATTATTCATCAGATCAAAATCTAAAATAGGAGGTGCACTATAGCATCATGTAATAAAGATCCTCTGAAAGTTTCATCAAATTCCATTCAGTGGTTTAGGAGGAGTTGCGGATGGCATCATGGTACCCCTATCACAATGAATGTCAAAGTCCATGTTTTGGTATGGGTAACCCCAAATATTCATCAGATCAAAATCTAATATAGGAGGTGCACTATGGCATCATGTAATAAAGATCCTCTGAAAGTTTCATCAAATTCCATTCAGTGGTTTAGGAGGAGTTGGGGATGGCATCATGGTACCCCTATCACAATGAATATCAAAGTCCATGTTTTGGTATGGGTAACCCCAAATATTCATCAGATCAAAATCTAAAATAGGAGGTGCACTATGGCATCATGTAATAAAGATCCTCTGAAAGTTTCATCAAATTCCATTCAGTGGTTTAGGAGGAGTTGCGGATGGCATCATGGTACCCCTATCATAATGAATGTCGAAGTCCATGTTTTGGTATGGGTAACCCCAAATATTCATCAGATCAAAATCTAAAATAGGAGGTGCACTATGGCATCATGTAATAAAGATCCTCTGAAAGTTTCATCAAATTCAATTCAGTGGTTTAGGAGGAGTTGCGGATGGCATCATGGTACCCCTATCACAATGAATGTCAAAGTCCATGTTTTGGTATGGGTAACCCCATTATTCATCAGATCAAAATCTAAAATAGGTGGTGCACTATGGCATCATGTAATAAAGATCCTCTGAAAGTTTCATCAAATTCCATACAGTGGTTTAGGAGGAGTTGCAGATGGCATCATGGTACCCCCTATCACATTGAAAGTCAAAGTCAATGTTTTTCTATGGGAAACCCCAAAAATTGGTCCGATCAAATTCTAAAATAGGAGGTGCACAATGCCATCATGGGATGAAGATTCTCTGAAAATTTCATCAAATTCCATTCAGTAGTTTAGGAGGAGTTGCGGATACAAAGGTCGGAGGAACGGACGGACGGACGGACACAACGAATACTATATACCCCGCTTTTTTCAAAAGCGGGGGTATAATAAGACTTAAAGTTCTGTACCATTGTAAGATTTATCTTTAAATGTAGTAGGTTACTCTATATTGATTCATTTTGCAAAAAATTATTTTTTTTATTCAATCACCCAAAAATTGATGGTGCACATGTGCATTGTGGTTTAGAATAACTGTACAAAATATCAGAAATACAATTATAGGGAAGGTGTTGAAATTTCAGATTTATACACAAAAAAGATACTCTAAAAACCTGATGTGCCTAAACATGACTAAGTTCAACAAATGATAAATTTGACAATTTGTTTTTCAAATGATACTACAAAATGGGGAGTGCACATTTTCAATGTGTTCAAAATACATGTAAATGTGCAATATTTCAGAAGTGCCGGGTTTATGGTGTTGGAGTTTCAGATTACACAAAGTAGGTACCCTTTGTACCAAATGTGAATAAAACATGAAAAATTTGACAATTTTTTCTCAAATCACTCCAAAAGGGGAGGTGCACATCTTCAATGTGTTCAGAATAAAGTTCTGCAAAATGTCAGAAGTGTGGGTTTATGATGTTGGAGTTTCAGATTACACACAGTATATGTCCTTTTCTCGGATAGGTAGAGTGACCCCACTATTAGACCTGCTTACGCCTTTGGCGGCAGGTTAAAATCAATGACAACTAGAACAATTTGTTGTATCCATCATGTTTATAGATATTAAGATATATACCCAAAATTCATGTTTGTTGTCATCATTAAGCAGTAAAAATTATCATCACAAAAGTCAAATTTTCTTGGAGAAAAAAAATGTCCTACCTACCAACCCACTGCTTTGGGCCATGGGTCGGAAACGGCAAACATAGAATATTTTAACGATGGCTTAATCAGGGTTCCCACAAAAAAAATCTTCTCAAATTCAAGGACTTTTCAAGGTGTTTTCCAGTGCTTTCTCATGATTTTCAAGGTCCCTTTGTGGTCAAATGTCCCGCCATTTTGTCGGTTTTAAACATAACACAAAACATGCTGTTACTTAAAACGCTCAAAAGATTACATACAGGAGACGTAGCCGGATTCAATGCGAAATTGCCTTTTGTGTTACCCTTTATAAAGAAACACTAAGGCAATCAAATAATGATTTCTGCATGGTCACAGTAACAATGCGAAGCGGATCGAAATAATGATTAACAAGAAAAAAAACAAATCCGGTTAAATCCCGGTTTTTTCCCGGATTTTTGCGATTTTTCCGAATTTCAAGGACTTTTCAAGGCCTGGAAAATTCGAAATGGAATTCCAGGTCTTTTCCCGTTTTCCAGGTCGTGTGGGAACCCTGCTTAATTGATGTTTGTTTAATGATCACCGAAAAATACCACAATCATCCACTTCAACAATATAAATTTAGATAAAAAATGCGGAAATTTGACGGGCAACAAATTTTTACTGAAAACTTGAAGGAGTGTAGTTACGGATAATTAAGGCCTCTGCAGCTGCCATTAGCTTACTCTTTTATGAAGGTGAATTAAGTCAACCACTATGATCCATTGTCAGGCCTTTCATTTTATGATCTGACAACCCCATAACCAGAGAGACTTACTTTTCCACATATTATTAACAGAACAGCCTCTAAGAAGGAGTCGTTGAAGTAGAATAACCATTATCTGTCAACTTAATATATCAAAATATTACCCTATTCCACCTGATGTATTTTTAGCTCTGGTGCAGCTTAAGATAATAACTTCTTTCTCCCTTCCTTGGAAACTATCAACTGTATTAGTTTCTATCCTATCCAATTTTCTGCAATATAAATTTTACCTCATCTAAATAAATGAACATTGGAACGTCAATTTAAGACTAAAAAGAGGCAATTTTGTTGTGTCCCTCGAATAACTCTTTCAAGGGACAGAACTGATTAATGTTTATACTTATATTTCTAATTTAAATTAATAAATTTCTACTAAAATACATGTATGTAATAATTTTACTCATAACATTATAATTAGTGCATTATAAATTTATGTCCAGTTGATAAAAAAGCATCTTGGACCTCAATTTTAAATATGAAGATTTTATCTGTCGAGGTTATATGTTTTATATGGGACTGTAACTCCAAGAAAAAGAACAGTGACTTAATTCATCTTACAGACAGACCTTCAGTAGATAGACAAATGTTATAAACCGAACAAGAATTTATCAATAATCATCAACTTTGAAATATATATTTATAATTATTCTCTATACTTTTCCCAATATATTAAGAATTTTGAATTTTTTTTTTTTTTTTACATTACCATGCATTGTTTATGCCTTTGTTTATTACCGTAATTACTCTATTTATTTGACACTAAAATACACCTGTTTTTTAGGAATATTGGAAATTTGTCGAAAAAATAGAGTTGTTGTATTTCCGTCCACATCCGTGACATCGTTGTCATTTTTTGACTCCATATGATCGTCCTGGTCAATGTACTTTAAGAATAGGCAATCAAAATAATGGTTCATACTTGAGGTATTGTTATTTGATTTTGCTTTCATGATTTATCTTTTTGTACCTTCAAATTAATAGTTAATTTAATGTTGAAGACGAAAACAGTAGCAAACTTCAAACGATCCCCCATGTTGTTGACTAATATGAAACATGTGAACATCTCACTAATGATTTTTACGATCTGGATTTGGAGCATCTCACAAATGATTTTTACAACACATGTTAAGTTTGTAGTCTCATCGTCTTTTTAGAACATATTATAACTACATGTATTACATTTAAATGTCTTGTAAACAATGATAAGAGGATTTGTTTTGTAACAAAATTATTCATTTCATTTGAAAATTTTAAAATTTATTTCTCTGAGAAACGCGAATACGCAATTCAGTTCTGAACTCGTTTCGAATTCTTTTCTAAAGTAAACTTCAAGGTAGGAAAAATCCAGTAAATTTAACTTCAAAATCGATCTTGTTTCATTCAAAATTAATATAGATAGTTTAAATGGTTTAGAAAGCCGAAAGTAACACTCCATGAGGACTGAAAGTAATTAACTTACCTAAGAAGTTAAAATTACTGACTGCCACCACCTGAGAACAACGATCGTAACTTTGACAATTTTGAAATCGTCGAAAAAATAGAGTTTTCAAAAAATTCAAATTTCCTTGAATTTTCAAAAGTGTCCAATAATTAGGCTGTCCAATAATTAGTGTTATTATGGTATATATAAATATTGTAAAATGACCTCATGTCAGATACACATTTATTTATATGTCTGAGGGTTTCTAATAAAATCTTGAAATCTTGAAATCTCACAAGTATAAGATCGCCTTAGCTGTGATAACCAACCTTATTTTCAACCCTTCTTTGATGATTTTTTTCTGTTGTTGATAGGGAGCAATGATTCCTATATCCTCTTGTTTCAATTTAGTCCTCTCTATTAGGAACTCACACAACTCTATGGTAAATTCAGCTTCAGTTGAGTTTATTATTGCTCTGAAATTTAAAAAATAAAATTAAACACTATTTCACAAACATAAATCACACAGCTGATCTATTTTTAGTATGTATCTTGGAATGGACTTCTGGGTCTGACTTTGAGCTCTTTTGTTTTACATCAGAATACAGTTTCACAAGTTCAAATTCCTACAAATAGGATTAATCATATGTGATTTCTGAAAGACGGCAACATAATTATCGTCACTAATCATTTCTTCTTTTACTTATTTTTTTTTAAACTAGAAAGCATGTCTAAAATGATTTTGCAGTAAATTTTTGCAAATCAAAAAAAAAGATTGTCTGTTTTAAAGATGGTGTGAACACTGAATATTACACTGAAGCAGGGTATGTCAATAGATACCGCTAAAGAATTAGCTTATTATAGGCAGGCATTAAGTCAGCAATATTACATGTATTAATGTAATATTTATAAGTTATTTCGTTGTGCTACTATAATCTACTGCAAAAAATAGTGATGATACTTGTATAGACACACAACATATACTTTTTAAAGCAAAACTTTAATTACTTCTCCTTTTTCTTATCAGCCTTGTTATCATATCAAGATCTTGGTATCTTGGGGAGAAGTGACATGATATTTGGCTCATGAGAGGGCAGATAATATGTTAACAGTGTTATGACATTGTAATTATTATATTTATTTATCTTGGCCTGATTTGTTTTGCGTAGCCTTATAACATGTATACTATGTTTACATAATACTTATAGTTGTTTACCAAATAATGTTATAACTGCGCAGTTTAGAAATCACTGGAACAATAATGGATACTGGTGGAATGACTAGAACTTTCTATTTGACTTACGTAATAATTATGGTGTGATTCGAACTTCTACCGTATTCCAGAAGTTTCCGTTCTACAGTATATATACGGACAAGAAAGTTAGACTTTCAGAACATCATTTATCGGACCACAGATAGACATTCTTGTGTTCTCAGCTGTTGGATTTATTTACGTTTCACACATCATCCTCGACATACTTTTATTTGCGTTGCATCATACTAGATTGTGACTGATTGGATATAATATTCCGTTTGGATTCAGGCAACAGTGACCAGAATTCCGGATCAAGAAAAAACAGGATTTTGAACAGTTAAGTTGACATTTTATTTTTGTGTAATACTTTTTGTAAACTTGTATATAATAAATCTTGTTAAATTTTATTATTGATTTGTGTCTTTTGTTGGCTACAATTTAAAGGTGATTTCGGCCGTAACAACAGCCTCTGATTAAGTTATTTTATCTGAGGGCTAATAAAAGCCGGCAACGTTTGCTTCTATTATATTGTAGGTATGCAAATTCTATGTTATTTTACCACAGATGTAATAAAACTATGTATCTTACATTTAGTCTTTACCAAGCACGACATAAATTTAGCAGACCCTTCAAAGATCAGAGATGTTATTCAGTTATGAGATTTTCCAAGCCATGAAATTTAGGTCACAGCAACATTTAAATATTTTTGTGCATTACACAGACAGAATAAGCCTAGTTGTAAACTTACTATAGTTGGCAGTCAGCACATGCAAGTTGAATATTTGGTAAGAAAATTAATTAAAATAATTTTAAACATCTTAAATAGGCATCTTAGTATCTGGGGATTGTGAGAATTCTGAACAGGAAAAACATTGGGAACCTGAATTATTGAAGTTTGACAGAATTCAGATTTTACGAAGAAATTTAATCAAATACCATGAGAGTAAATGTTTAATGATGTTTTTAACAACCTTTGCCAAGCTTTAAAGAAAATACTACATATACCATGTTATCATTTAAAGATACATGCCGTTCATTTTGCTGAACTAGTATGCATTATTGTTTAGGGGCCAGCTGAAGCCCGCCTCCGGGTGTGGGATTTTCTCGTTGAGTTGAAGACCCATTGGTAGCCTTGAGCTGTTTTCTGCTCTTTGGTCGGGTTGCTGTCTCTCTGACACATTCTCCGTTTTTATTCTCTATTCTACGGATGTTTTCAATTTGCTTTGGGCATTTTCCACCAGTAAGTGTTAGGGAGGATAAATGCATGTAATTTAATGTCACATGACATGTGATCACCTGATACATTGGAAATTTAAAAAATTGCAGTTGATTTCATCTAAAAAAAAAAAAGATTTCATTCGATTTTCTCTATTCCCTGTAAGATCACAAATATAAAGTAAGTAATGAACATAAGAAACTTCTACGCTAAAGAGACAGTGGACAGAATTTGGTTTCTAATATAGAAATTATCTCCATACTGTCGTCACCTGGTCTCATTTTGGTTGGACATTGAACCTCAAAAAAGACTTAGAACTTATATTGGTATGTATAATACACACCCCCTTATCAAAAACATATTTGAGGGTAAACAACTGTGTGTTATACACAACAAAAGACAATACTTATCTGTTTCTGAAAAAATTCTAATATTCTCATTGGGTTATTATAATTTCTTATACATGTATAAAAAGTCTGCATCTTGTGTATTGTGGATGAAAAGATTTTTGCAAAAATTTTTAATCTAAAATTCATTTGTTACAGTATTTTTTTTATCTTTATAAAAGTCATTAGAAAATTAATTTTAAATACATATTCAATTAACTTGACATGTTTCGCTACAGACATTTCTGATATGTTTAAAGTTGAAATAAAATATTTAATGAATTCTCTTTAAGAAAACTCCATTATTAAGTTTTACTAATAAATAAGGGAGCAAAAGATTACCATATTTGAAAACATACATCCAATAGTTTCCAACATAGCATTGCTAAATCAGCTGAATCATTGAGTATTTTTGTTGTCAATGGGTTCAACACAGAAATGGGAATTAATTACATCTCTAATTTTTCTGCAACTTAGGTGCCAAACCATATTTTCCATTTTAAAATAATTAGGTTAAATAATAATCAAGCTACGAACTAAAATCTCAGATCTGCCAATATTTTGAATTATATTGATATACGTCTTAGAAGTGTCAGGTAAGAAATATGTCCAAACTTCAAACAGTTTGGTCGAAGTTAGCTTTAAATTTTAAATGAATGGATGGCCTGGAAGAGGAATATATAAATCGACCCTTTACCTTATTGTTAGGACATAAATTTGAAATTAAATGGACAGTTATGTGTCCTTTACATTTCATTTGGCATGTTAGGGAAAAAACATTGAAAATAATCAAGCATATAATCTGCTAACTAATAAAAAATGACAAAAACAAGCAAAAAAGACAATGATTAACAAAAAAAGCAAAGCTGATTGGTCACTTACAAGCCATAACTGCAAATAACAGCAAATAATAACGTTAAACCACAATTTTATATTCAAATATTATATTAATATAAACAAATATACGAGTTACACCGAGAGTATTGTTTTATTTCAAGTTTAACCCTTTGCCGACGAGTCCCAGTTAATGGGGGATTCCCAATTCAACTGGCTGACGACGAGTCTGGTTTACCCGGATTGTCACAAAGGTTTTTTATTTCCCGCTCCTGGACAAAAATAAAGAGTTATCTTTCTTATATCTGATACCCAGATAAAGATAAAACAATGGCTAATCTTTTACAAAAAAACGCACGAAAAAAAAAGACCAAATTTGAGGATTGTATGTGATTTTAAAGTTAGGAAAATGATTTTAGAAATTTCTAGGCAAGGTGGATGCTATGAAAGTATGTATTTCGTATCAAATCTGCCCAATTTGTCCAAAATTGATTGGAATTGACATCAATGATTGGAATTTAATTTCTTTAAATAATTTTTATTATCTTTAATGACAAACATGCATATTTAGAGTGATTTTAACGATATTTGAAGAATTTCAACATATCCAGCTGCTGAAATCTGTTTGCTGCCAAATCTTCACATTTTCATTCAAAAACGAAAAAGATCGCGAAGAGAACACATTTTATTAACGTTTGTATTCAAATAAATAATAAATGGCCTGAAATTAATGCTCTTTATCAAAACTGAATAGCCATTATAGGAAATGCAAGCCAGAGGCTCCCAGGAGCCTGTATTGCTCACCTGATAATTCTATTTGTTCATTGCTAAAGAACCTTGAGATTAACATCCATGTAATTTCGTTTCAATCCATTCAGTAATTTGCAAGAAGAAGCTGTGTATGTAATTCCCATAAGGTCCTATGTTAAACTAAGTCTTCCGCTGACGGCCATCATGCATGACAGATTGGCACCAAAGTAACAACACTTGGTCAGAACATCATAAGGAACATTCATGCTATGTTTGGTTTCAATCCATTCAGTGGTTCTCTAGAAGAAGATTTTTGTATGTATTTCCCATAGGGTCCTATGTTAAACTAAGTCTGGCTTGCGACCATCTAGGATGACGGATCTGCAACAAAGTAACAACATTCATGCCATGTTTGGTTTTAATCCATTCAGCGGTTCTCTAGAAGATTTTTGTATATATTTCCCATAAGGTTCTATGTTAAACTAAGTTCCCTGTTGGCACCCATCTTGGATGACAGATCGGCAACAAAGTAACAACACTTGGTCAACACTTATTAAGGAACATTCATGCCATGTTTGGTTTCAATCCATTCAGCGATTCTCTAGAAGTTCAAAATGTGAAATGTTGATGGATGGATGACAGACAAAAAGTGATGGCAATAGCTCACATGACCCTCAGGTGAGCCAAAAATGACAGAGTAATATTTCAGGATGAGCACAATATTCTCAAACACATGAAATCACTATAGCTAAAAATAGCATGATCTCTCAATTGAGTCTTTGTAATATACATTATGGTTCCCAAAAGCTGATGTGAAACATGTCCAATTTGAACCCAACTTGTGCTTACCAGTAGTTGTTCTCAACAATATGTTAAAATTCAAAATGATTTCATTTAGGCATTACAGTCTATTTTCTGCACTACCAAAGGCATACATGCAGCTCAAATAATGGAAAATGATGAATTAAAACTCAATGTGTGCTTAGTGTTTCTTCATGTTTTTAAAATTTCAACAATTTTTGTTCGAGCAAAATTCAAATTACTGAACCTAACAAAATAACAGACAGGGTAAAACTATTTTCTAGAAATATAAGATTTAAGTAAAATTTTAGGTAGGAGTGTATGTCATGAACTAAACAGCTTTCCTGTGTTTTTTACTAACTTAACCTACAAATATATACATATATGATATCCCCTACATTTCCCCACTTCTTCATATCAATACATACTAACCCAGGGTGAGTTGCCAGTTCCTGCCCTTCCTCCATGTCAAATAAAATATAAGGCTTTAACTGATAATCATTACATCTCTGCATAACAGACCTAAAAAATATATCATGGCATAGAACCTCTATATCACAGATAGATAAAATACATTTCTCCTATTCTTGATGTGTTTAATCGGTGGGATCAAAATACATAATATATTTAACCACTTCCCGGTGATTAAATGTCTACGTAGGAATTACCGCCGTTTTTTCTACAGTTATTGGAATGATAAACTAGAGCAATCTAATTAAAAACCGATCTCTCATCGCTCCCGTTTTCTGATATGTCGCGTGGGAGATCTAACGAAATCCGCTTCGAGGTCACATGTGAGTGAACTGGAACTTATGAATTTATAATAATATGCAAATTAGTTGACTTCCTATCAGTAAGCCAATCAAAACAGTTTATGAATTCTGGGGACTGATAATTTCTTCGTTAATAAAATGAGTTACATCCCTTTACCACACGATCAACTTACAAGATCGCCTAAGCCGCAATTTCATTGATCGAACAGGACACACCTACGAGGTCACTCACATGTGACCTCAAAGCGGGTTTCGTTAGATCTCCCACGCGACATATCAGAAAACGGGAGCGATGAGAGATCGGTTTTTAATTAGATTGAAA
This sequence comes from Mytilisepta virgata, assembly GCA_028015205.1. Classification (NCBI taxonomy): domain Eukaryota; kingdom Metazoa; phylum Mollusca; class Bivalvia; order Mytilida; family Mytilidae; genus Mytilisepta; species Mytilisepta virgata. Next base: position 2,602,995 of record JAPWFG010000026.1, on the reverse strand, counting down.
CTAGAGAAGTCCCAAAATGACGTCTATATAAACAAACTACATAGCAACAACATTTTCTTGATGTTTTTGTCGAAAATCATATGAGAAACAGATTCTCCTTCAATTTACTCGTGAGTTATGGATTTTCTCCACCCTCAATAAATAAATTTTAGATTTTAAAAATCCGGTGGAGAAATTCCATAACTCACTCATATCTGAAGGAGAATCTATATGTATATCACAGCATTTAACCTATGCTTCACATATTCAATGAATTTCAATGTTTGCTGTACAAGGTTCCCATAATTTTCTGAACAAAAAAGTCCTGAGGTTTTCTAGGATTCTCTCATTTTCAAGGAATTTATGAAACGGTCCATCTCAGATTCTCTGCACAGCAGCATCTGTTTACCTTTCATATTTATTCTACATACTATCAAATGTTTTGTTTTCACAGAAGTCATGAATAGTATCGCCCCATCATAATTCATTGCAAAGCATGTACAATGTATATTTGATTCTTTTGATCCGGATTCATACTTTTTTATTTCACCATGTAAATGTGTATGGTTAGGTGTTTTGTTGTATCAAAACAAGAACAGTGTGATATGATTAAGTGATATCAAAAATTAACCGTTACTCAATTAATTAGTCACTGCATCACACGATACCATTCAACATATAAATTGATTGGATGTCAATCTTGCAATGCAATGTCACCCTTCTGAAACTTCTTTAAAATACTTGACAACAGCTGAATAATTCAAGCTGATATTTTTGTCATAAACTTCTTTAATACGTACCAATAGTTTAATAACTCATGCTGATATTTTGCCATATTCAATTTTCATTTAATATAAAAACCTATAATCATCAAGATCATTAAACAACACAAAAATATAATCAATTATGAAGATCTAACCAACATTTCTAACTTCAAATAGATCACTGTATACTAACTCATCTGTTTTCAGTTTTCCATCGTATACAAATTCACAAGGAAAGTGTGCTATATCTGGGTGCATTCTGTACTGAGTATCCAACAATAATACAGGATTACATTCACTGTAACGGAAGTGATTGTAGTATCGTTCAAACAGAGATTGTCCAAAAGACTTCTGTGAAGATTTCTGTAATCATAGAAAAACATAAAATTATACTGTAAATTCGGAAATTATTGCAATGTTTTTATTATTGCGAAAAATGCGACAGGGTTGTAATCGCAATAATTTAAACTCGCATTTTTGGAATTTTTTATATAAATGAAGCAGGATTTTTCTCAATATCGCAAAAATTAAAATTGCATTTTTGGTCTAAAATAACAAATCGCAATAATAAATGCATGCAATTATTTCTGAATTTAAAGCATACTGGGTAATGAATTGCAGTGTTAATGTTGGACAGAAAAACATTGGTTTACAGTGGTTTTGCAGCACAATGATTGATTCTTTTCACCAAGCCTTTACATATGCTCTAAAACTGATCCGAAACATTGTTGGTATTTACAACAAATGAAAGAGCCTTTAAAGAGCAAGCTCATATAACCCATGCCCACACATATATTGAACAAGCCTATACTGACTTGCTCCCTAAAAAGTAGTTCCAATTTTCTGATAATGAAATTCATCGAAACCTTCACTCATAAATAAAAGAGACTGAACATATAATATGAAGCTCTATCAAGTTATTATTTTTAAAAGTCTCGCTCTTGCAAAGGTTATTCTCCATTTCAGATTTTTGTCATAATTGAACTCAACCGAGGTTTTAATGAAAGGAAACCTTCATCCAGATTTGAAGAAAAGGTGATATCCAGGTAAAAACTAAGTAATGACAAATGAACATTTTACCCAGGAATTGTTTGTTTAATATATATACATTGTACATATACATGTACCTGTGATAATACTGTAGGAGGTAGCTGTTCTGGGTCTCCGACCATTATAAGTTTGGTTGTGCCATACTGTATAGGGATCAGAGTATCTAGTTCTGTTGCCTGGGAAGCCTGTAATGTACAGATTTAAATGGGAAAAAATTCATGTTAAGGCCACATCGAAGTGATTATTAGTTCTTTGGATTTTTATGGCAAAAACAGGTACGAGATATATTTTACGAAATTTTAGGAGCGGGTGAACACTTTTAATTTTTAATTTCTTGAAAAATGAAGAATTTGGGGAGAATTTTTAGCATTTTTGCAAAATGAAGCGGCAAAATTTTTTTTTACAGAAAATCTGGTGGCGAAATCAAAAGAACTAAAAATAAAATTGGTTTGGCCTAATCAATGGAAGTCTAATGGGATATATAATGGATTTCCAAAATTTTGTCACAAGTGGTATCTTATGACAGTTAATCCAGAATTGTGTAATTTTCAGGGGGTCATACATAATTATCAACATTTTTCAGAGGACACTTTTTGGGAACCAAAATGCATGTGTTGACATGCTTAAGTGATATGACGTTTCAGCTTATATACTGTTCAGATTTTCATCCGCATCGTGAACTTTATAAATATCACCAACATGTACATTCTACTGTGTACCTATTTTTTTTTTTTTTTAAAGTACCCTAAAAATGCTGAATTTGAAACCCTAACCTGCATTTTGTAAACTCCTGAAAAATGTTGACAATTATGGATGACCCCTAATCAAATCAAATTTATAAGCACTTCACACCCTTATCTGGGTCAATGGCAATACAATGTGATACATTAAGATACATTTACATGTATTAGCATAACATGAAATTTAAGACACACTTGTTTGGATATGTTGTTTTCTGGTGGAGATGATCACTCCTCAATGAAGACCACAAGATGACCCCTAGATGTAGTATTTTTTGCCTTTTTCAGTTTCCCAAGATTACAGCATGAACCCTGCTCAATCAAAATATTTTTGACATTAAAAGAATTTAAAACTATGAAACTGGAATTTTGTCTCCTTTCATTTTCATATATATATTTTCATGTATGTAAGATATAAGTATCAGAGTTCAATTTGATTTATCATAATATTTCATAATAAGAAAATAATTCTGTAAACTTTGTGACTATTTTAACATTATCATTTCTATCAAAAACAACTCATTTAAATTAACATATTTTAATTACCTCATCCATGATGATACAGTGAAATATTGACCTCCTGACCTCATTTACATAAGGTGCCATGATATTCATATAAAAATGATTTCCGAATGAATTTAATGTTCCACAAACAATATGTGATCTTAACAGTACATTTCTCTTTACTTTGTCCTCTTCCTGTCTGGTTAATCTTACATTCTAAAAATTCCAAAAAAAATTTATTCGTTGATTGTTTAGTTAATAATCAGGATATTTACTATTAATTAATCATACATGATTTCTGAACTTAATATTAAACTATTTCGCAAAGCCCTCAAATTCAATTCCAAAAAGGTTGATGGATGGACGGTTGAATTATTGTTTAAATCCATTGACTACCAGGTGTATATCAGGACCAGAATATATTTATATGATAATGAATATGATCCCTGCTTTGTACTAAATGGACATGCTGAGCCAGATTTTTAACATGCTAGCTCACGACATAACTGTCTGCAGGAAGACATATCACCCGCACACTTTATGACTCCCATCCAACCAGTCAATCTTTGCTCTTACTCTCAGATGCTGCGTGCTTGGTGGAGAAGCAGCAAATACCAATTTTAATTTCTTTGGTTTGACCCACCATGGATCGAACCCACGACCTTCCACACTTGAGGTGACCACGAGAGCAATGAGGTGGTTTAAAAAGGTTGTATGTCATGCTGATTTAAATTTCATGTGGTTATCTGGGTTTATTACATTGTGTGTGGTGAACAGAAAAGTCATATTTCATATTTCACTCTAGGATGTGACATAACAATAGCTGTTGCCATTGAACGAAATATTACATGTATATATTGTTTGTTTAGTTGGGGTTTAACTCACAACCGTTAACAGGCTAGTGATCATTAATAGTCATGACGAACTACCTAGACCACTCGGCTACCGAGAGCCCTCTATTTCATGTATATAAAGGACAACACGTAGTCACATAAAAATATAATCCATTGTATTGTTTTGTTACATCTTCTGAATACAAGGAATATGTTGAAGTAATAAACTCATGACTGAAAAACACTAATAACTCACAAATGCACTACTCGTATATATTAAGGAATTCAAATTTCAAGATTAGTTTTTCTATAATTATTTGGCTTTGTCAAGGACTAGGGTACAATGAGATAAGTGGCAATCCTGACAATAAACAAACTTAATGCCAACCACAATATTGAGCTGTTTTTTATTTTAATTGTGAAATCAATATTTTTTTCGAAAGTCACTTGAAGAAAACAACATCGCCTCAAAGTGATGTTTTTCACTGGCTACGAAATTAACTGTTTCTGTTCCAATATATTCATTAATTGACTTCATTTGCAATTAGACCCATACTGGTCAAAGCAAAAACTCATATACAACACTATAAAATCAAAATATAAAAACAGACTATCACTGTAATCTTCAGAGTATTCCCAAGTTTTGGTACATTTGAGTTATCTCCCATTTACAGAGTTTCTCACATTTTTTAATGTCTGATGAAGGCCTTCCCAAATCAATATTTCTAGAAAAAAATTGAGTAAATTTTGGCCTTTATTAACAAGACACCTTCTGCCAGGAAAGAGAACTCATGCACATGGGAGACACCAATATCCACAAACCTTATACTGAGACTGTATCTCAGTTTCCATGTCAGACTTCTTTTTCTGTAATTTGTCATACTCTGCACATAGTTTTGCTCTCTAAATACACAAATAACATTCATTTAAGCAAACAAAACTTATTTTAAAAATCACCTAATAAAATCCCATAGGTCTATCACATGCATGTTTATATCTTATTTTCAGAGAGAAAATTTTAAAATATTCAAATGTAATAGCATTATTGAAAAGGCAAGGATTCTGAATGTTAGAAATAATGCTATAATTTCCTTTATTTTTATGGTCCCCTTCCTGATGAGATAGAATTTAATAGTCTTCTAATTTTTCCATTTGACACACTGGTTTCTAGACAATTAAAGAGCCAACTGAACAAATATTTAACTAGAAATTGTGTCTGTAAGACACGGATGTCCCACCTAAAATGTAGGTCATCATGTATGAAGGCTCAGTACTATCCAAGGCACACCCACTGATGAAGTTTCGTTGATACACTATGCTTAGTTCCAAAGAAATGAACCTAAATGCAAAACTTAACTAGAGTCGCTCAAGCATAAAATGTAAGTCATAATGACCCAATTATTGTATGACTGCTCATTACTACCCAAGGCACATCCACTGATGAAGTTTCAATAATACACTATGCTTAGTTCCAAAGAAATGAACCAAAATGCAAAACTTAACCAGAGTTGCTCAAGCCTAAAATGTAGGTCATAATGACCCAATTAATTGTATGACTGCTCAGTACTAGCTAAGCCACATCCACTGATGAAGTTTCATTGATACAATATGCTTAGTTACAAAGAATGAACCTAAATGCAAAATTTTCCAGAGTCCCTCAAGCATAAAATGTAGGTCATAATGAACCAATTATTGTATGACTGCTCAGTACTACCCAAGGAACATCTACTGATGAAGTTTCATTGATACACTATGGTTAGTTCAAAGAAATGAACCTAAACGCAGAACTTAACCAAAGTCACTGAAGCATGAAATATTTGTCATAGCAAGCCATGTGTTGCTGAACTGCATTGTACTATACAAGAGGACTGACTGTATGGTGAAATATCATTGAAATATTACTATAGGGTTCTGAGAAATGAACCTAAATGCAAAACTTAACCAAAGTCACTGAAGCATGAAATGCAGGCCATAGCGACCCAAATGTTGCTGAACTGTGTTGTACTATACAAAAGGACTGTAGTGGTGAAATATCATTGATATATTACTATAGGTTCTAAGAAATGGAGCTAAATGCAAAACTTAACAGAATATCGGGACATATGTATGTACGGACGGACGGACAAAGGTAAATCTATATGCCCCAGCCACATTCGTGGTGGGCCATAAAAACTTTAATACAATTCATTTCATATGAAATCAAATTTCTATATCCCAATTAGATAAAAGGCGATCACGTGTCATTCATTATTCAACGGTATTGCTTGTACCAGTCAATACCGTGTGATAATATTAATGACCAGTCATTACCAAGTGTTTCTTTTAGAGTTATTTTTAAAATGCAGATTTATTCAAGCCTTGAAATTATATGACCAAAAAAGAAATCTTCCAATAATATTATTTCAGTGGCGGCGCTTTTTTTTGGGTCGTTCGGTATTGGGGAAACAAACTAAATATTTTATTTTTGGCCTAAGTTACCTCTAAATCCATCATTTTCACTGCCTTCTCATTAATTTCATGCTGTAATTGACCAATTCTTGCTTTTAAAGTATCTATTTCCTTAATGACACTTGAGTTGATATGTCTTTTCATTTTATTCTTCAGTTCTGAAAAATTGTCAGAATTTCTATAAATAGAAAATGCACAGAAATCCTATTTACATGCATGTTTATAATACAGTGCTTTTAGGGGGAGTTCATGAAAACATAATTAAAAAAAAAAAAAACTATGTTGCGAAACAACTCATATCTATCTTGCCATCTATGCATTTTATATGAAGTACATTTACTAATCGAAGATTTGTTTACATTTTATGTAGGGAACCAATCTTGCTCTGGGTTTCTAAGAGTCAACACCTTTTTATTTTTATTTTTCACATGCTCGTGATCAAGACCATATTGGTCGAAAAGTTGAGTATTTTTAACTTTTTTATTTTGATTGTTGTTTTTTTTCCTATTTTATATTTGGTTTTGTTTGACTTGTGTGTTTTATACATTTAAGTCGTTTTATGCCCCTTTTGACAGCTCACCATTTCCATTTATTTTCCTTGTTTTCTATAATTAAATTATATTAATTCATTAAACATTTTACAGTTTCATCCAATTAAAATATAATTGATTATACACTGAAAAAAAAATTTAAACTACTAAAGTTCACTTCCAGAAACTGAAGTACATTGTATCAGATTTGGAATCATAAAAAAATATATATTGATTGAAACATGATGGGTAAAGTGCAATGAAATATACAATACATATTCATTGTCAGAAAATATAAAATATTTTGGGCAAGCTTGAGAAACATGAGAAAAAGTGAGATTTATATTGTCTTTATCCTGCAATTATAAAATTGCCCTTTTACATGCATAAAATGCCTTAAAAGTACATTTGAAGTTGAAATCCAGCTGCCATGATAATGTGGGAAACGGTACCCGTGCTCTTCATGTAAGTAAGTACAGGCAGACTTTATTAGGTCACTGACCTAATATGATTTATGTTTATTCTACCCCTGTTATTAGACCGGAAATGGCTTGTTTATACATGTAGCATAAAATTTTATATCTTACCTTCATCAAGATTAGTATTCACAATTTCATTATATGTATATTTTTTGACGTCTGTATGCATATTCTCTGGTTTTCCAATTCTCACAAGTCTAAATCCAGAATGTTTTCCTGTACCAGATAGATTATGATAATATTTTAGTTATATACATGTACTATAAAGCAAGACAAATACAAATTATGTAACTTGTACATCAAAACAGAGCTACATGGCAGACAAGTGATGAAGTTGCACTAATGCTAAAGTTTTAGCTAAATTGAATTTATTAAAAGGGAAGGATTAATCTATCATATTTTGGATCACTGTGATCATCTTATGGTGACATTCCTCCAGTTCATTTTAGTTGATTGATTACTGATCAACTTCCAGGGCATATCATTATAAACATGAATTCAACCTATTTTGTATCAGACTGACATCCTGAGCCATATTTTCAACACGGTAACAGGCAACACTAAGGCATGTTACCCGACCTTCTCATATTTTTCTGACTCCAAGCAAATCCATCTTTGCTCTTGAATGTCGCATACTTAACACAGAAGCAGTCAATTAAAATTTTCAAGTTTGGTTTGAACTGGCTGGGAACTGAGCTGTGACACCCGACACTCACACCAAGCAAGCACGGTAACAAGGCATTTCAGTTTAATTTGATCTAATGTTTGAACTGGCTGGGAACAGAGCTATGACATCCGACACTCACACCAAGCAAGCATGGTAACAAGGCATTTCAGTTTAATTTGATCTAATGTTTGAACTGGCTGGGGACCAAGCTGTAACATCCGACACTCACACCAAGCAAGCATGGTAACAAGGCATTTCAGTTTAATCTGATCTAATGTTTGAACTGGCTGGGGACTGAGCTGTGACATCCGACACTCACACCAAGCAAGCATGGTAACAAGGCATTTCAGTTTAATCTGATCTAATGTTTGAACTGGCTGGGGACTGAGCTGTGACATCCGACACTCACACCAAGCAAGCATGGTAAGAAGGCATGGACCGAGCTGTGACATCCGACACTCACACCAAGCAAGCATGGTAACAAGGCATTTCAGTTTAATCTGATCTAATGTTTGAACTGGCTGGGGACTGAGCTGTGACATCCGACACTCACACCAAGCAAGCATGGTAAGAAGGCATGGACCGAGCTGTGACATCCGACACTCACACCAAGCAAGTATGGTAACAAGGCATTTCAGTTTAATCTGATCTAATGTTTGAACTGGCTGGGGACCAAGCTGTGACATCTGACACTCACACCAAGCAAGCATTGTAACAAGGCATTTCAGTTTAATCTGATCTAATGTTTGAACTGGCTGGGGACTGAGCTGTGACATCCAACACTCACACCAAGAGAGCATGGTAACAAGGTATTTCAGTTTAATTTGATCTAATGTTTGAACTGGCTGAGGAATGAGCTGTGACATCCGACACTCACACCATGCAAGCATGGTAACAAGGCATTTCAGTTTAATTTGATCTAATACATACACTATCAAGTTAAACATACTTTGTTCTTCCATTTTCCTTCTTTCTACAATCAGCCTTTTCATCAACTCATCAACAGCAGCATTAGATGGAGCACAAAGACATATACGGCACTGACTGTTACTTTTCTGTTGATAAAAATAATGATTCTGTTTAGAAATTTCTAAGGGCTTGACATACATGGTACATATAAATACACCATAATCCTTTTTCATTAGTACACGGTGCATATATATGGTTTTTTATCCTTAAGTTTATTATCCCCAGCTAAGTTGCTAGTATTTTGATACTAGTCCGAAATTGATACTTAAAATTTACTGTTACAAAATTCTCAAATTTGTGAAAAGTAAGGAGTATCATAGCGCTGTCCTGAGATGGTTTTGGCTTTACCCCTTTTTGGTCATTTAGGCTGTTTTGAATTTTCTCTTCAACATTTTAGGCATTGAGCACAACTGATGAGTCCTAATGGGATGAAATGTGCACATCTTGTGCATCAAAATTGGTATCAAAGAATTTTATTAATCAATATTAGTATTAATATTATATAACTGTATATTTGTTTTCAAACACTGAAGTTCACAAGACAATTATCATTTCATTTGGCTGTTGAATTTCTTTCCTCGTGTTGGCTAGTCTAATTATCTCGATTATAGAAATATGATAATCAATTTCTCTCAAAGTAAGATTCTATGCTTCTATAATTCAAAATGAAATTCTGCTGAAATTTTAATTCACCGAAAACCATAAAAAAAAAACATAATACAAATATTCAATTATTATTGATTTAAAAACACATAATATAAATGCATAAATATGATTTTCACTCAGTAAAATTTTCATATTTTTTTTACCTTACCCAAAATATCTTCTTGATGATACCAATAATAGTATGAGATTTTCCTGTCCCTGGTGGTCCTTGGAGAAGAACAACTCTATTAGACATTGGTGGTTCTAGCGAAATCTTGGATGTCACACAAATGGCTTTCTTTTGTGAAAGGTTATATTCCTCCTGTAACGTACATTTTATATAAAACATTAAATTTTATACCTGTCCTCAACATAACATGAATAAATTTTATATAACATATAATTTCAATGGCATAAAAAAATTACTAACTGTTTATAAGAGAAAAGTATAGTACAAAGTATGTATAATTATACAATTCTATATTTACTGAAGAATTTAAGTTCATATTTCAGATTTAATCATCCATAGAAAATAAAAGTTTAAAAGTTAACTTATAAAATTAATAAAAAAATTATGTACAACCTATTATTACATCAACTCAAATGATATATTTGCCCATTTCCAATTTCAATTTCTTATTTCACTTAAATCCTTAACCTGTATTTCCATAAAACCAATATTTTTGCTATCAACAACCTTATCTATGTTTTAGCATTATATCACATATTAGAATAGCTTCGACACTGTTGCATTCTGGAAAAACTCTGCGTATACATATTTATCACATGTTTTCTTATAGAATGTATGTATGTTTTTGCATGTCCAATAATAGCCTGAAGTCGGAGTCGGTTATTTGTCCTTAGGGCCAATATCAATATTAGCCATCAAAAATCCATATTTGTTGTTTTTTCTCCGTTTTTTTTAAATTTAAAATTCTTTTTAATTTTTTACATATGTGATAAATAGTTCATTACATGGCATTTTCCATATCGGCCCTGGTATCATCCCTTGACCCATATCCGACCTCGGGCTAAAGCCCTCAGTGTGATATGGGAGTCTCAGGATGATACCAGGGCTGATATGGAAAATTCCATGTAATAATCCATAAATATTACACATCCCATATTAAAACTAGATGTACTGTGAACAAAGCTCACAAAGGATACCCCCGCTTTGCCTTGCCCAGGGTAAAGTTTCATAAGATATTTGCATCAATTTAAGCATACTCATGGTTGCCTTTACTACTCCAAAACATGATATATCTGTTCATGTTTCGAATGGCTGATGTAACTTGGAAAGTATAGGTACAGCAAAAATTGTTATTTTTTTTTCAAATTGAACCTGAAACATATACCAATACAGATCTAGAATTAAGAGTATTAGTTATAAAATAGAAGTCCAATTATCTCCCTTGTGTGATATCGGAAAGCAAAAATTTTCCTTCATGCACATCTTTGGATGATGTACTTCCTTTGTGTAAAGTTTCGTTGAAATCCATTGAGTGGTCTAGGAGGAGTTGCGCTTACGAGGTTCACATAATGTATAAGCCAAAAAAAAAACAAGTCGAATTATCTCCCTTGTGTGATATCAAAAAGCAAAGATTTTTCTTCATGCACATCTTTGAATGATGTACTTCCTTTCTGTAAAGTTTCGTTGAAATCCATTGAGCGGTCTAGGAGGAGTTGCGCTTACGAGGTTCATATATAATGTATAAGCCAAAAAAAATAGAAGTCCAATTATCTCCCTTGTGTGATATCGGAAAGCAAAGATTTTTCTTCATGCACATCTTTGGATGATGTACTTCCTTTCTGTAAAGTTTCGTTGAAATCCATTGAGCGGTCTAGAAGGAGTTGCGCTTACAAGATATATGGACAGACGGACAGACGGACGGACAAGGTGATTCCTATATACCCCCCAAACTTTGTTTGCGGGGGGTATAATAATAATAGAGGTTTAGCCATTGCTGAAAATGAGAAGGGGTAATAAATGTAAAATTGGAAAATGGGCCACATGGGCCAGTAACTAAGACATACCAGGTCAGAAAATTCCTCTTCTCGTACTGAAGGATGATTGTGAAAAACCCGCAAGTTCTCAGGACTCAAAATATTTGTGGACATCGTCGTCTTCCACAGATGGGATAAGGCATAGTAATGTCGTATTATTGAAACCAAGGAAGTCACAACCTATCATAAAATAAACAAGAAGATTAATGGACATACAATATGTCACTAATTTGCATCCATGTTACTTTATAATAACCTATCTGCCACTAATAGTATGTTTCTGTTTGTCATATGTCAGTAATCTGGTGCAAAAAATATGTGACCAGTTTACAATATAAACTGACCCAAATGAAAGCAAAAATTCATGTTCAACTAAACACTGACCTAAGTATATCACAGTTAATTCTTTTTACTTTGAAAAACTCTGAAAACATGATTTTGGGAATTAAATATCTTGTAAATTGCAAGATGTATAAAGAGACTTATATATGAATTCACAAAATATGCTTCCCCATTTCAATTCTTTTATTAGAACAAAATTCATGAATACCTTGACAGAGGAACATTTGTCTGGTAACATTTTAAACTGTCGAAATCTTGTTTTTATGGATAATTCCAGTCCTATTAATTCTGTCACTGACTGTCCTTCTTTTACTGCAAAACAAAATAAAACTTACACATAAGAAATATACTAGAAGACCACAAATTAATGCTTCATTTAGTACTGATCTGACAATACGATATAACGTTAAGATAAATAAATTTTATACTGATCCACATTTTTCCATTTTATTTCACATCTATCTATTTATCTAAAAGTTTCATTGGTGATATCAAACAGCTAAATGATGTTTTCCTATGCTAACTAAAAAATTATAAATACCTTTATTCAAATTTTAGGATTACTGTTTTTGTATTAAACTTTTGAGGCCCTGAGCACAACTTTTTAGGCCCCGAGCACAACTTTTTAGGCCCCGGGCACAACTGATGAGTGCATCAGAATTGGAATCAAATAATTCTTTGTTTACATAAGAATTGTTACTGGCTGAAACATGGAGTGAATCACAGAAATCATTACTCTGTATTTCAAATGATTGCTGGTCTGCAAGAAACCATGCAGTCCCAAATAATAAATTCTTGATTTATTACTTAGTAAGATGACATATAATACGTTTGTTTGTTTAGTTGGGGTTTAATGCCGTTTTCAGCACATTTGGCTATTTCGCGGTGCCAGTTTTTATTGGTGGAGGAAGCCGGAGTACTCGGAGATAACCACCAAGTTTGTCAATTATGATCAAAGTCGAACACACCCCGCCACAGGTGAGATTCGAACTCACAACACCAGCGTTGACAGGCTAGTGATCATAAGTAGTCATGACAAACTACCTAGACCACTTGGCCACCGAGGCCCTACTATAATACTTGTATATACACATATTTTCATCTGTATGTATTTGTTAAAAATTAATTATCAGTGATATATAAATACAGCTACAAGATATAAAATAAGGTGAAATGGACATAAAAGTATAGAACAGGTTCAAAATGTCCTCATTTCACCATAACACTAGCTATGTCCTTTTCCTATTAAGACCAATACTGAATGTAAGTATTAAACTGACTTTATAGACTTTACTCTTTTTTAAAGTACATATAAATGCATTATTTTTAAACAGGAAATCAAGCCATTCATAATCTACTTGCTCTTTTCATATCAGAAATAAATACAAACCTAATGATGGAAAGGCCTGTAGAATTTTCTTTACACTGTCCGAATGTCTATGGTACTTGATTCTTTCTATATAACCCAACTGTGGATAGTACTGTGCTTTTTGTTTAGACGTCTGTTCCCAAGCATTAATGCCCCACATATTTACTATAACAAGGTCACCTTCACTCACTATGTTATTGAACTGACTAGGTGTAACAGCTGAAATGAAATGACTTAGGTCTGAGTGTTCGGGAGTAGCAGGAAGATGGTGTCTAATTAAGTAAGAAAATTTTATGGAACTTAAGTCCTTCCGTTACACTATTCTGAAACTAAAATACAGAGTAAAATAGGTTCAACCAAAAGGAATTAAAAGAAATGAATGTAGTTATAAGAACAAAAGATGCTTAGAGCAGACCATATACATGTAAATGTATTTACCTAAGATTACCGTAAATAGGAATATTTTGGTGGTTTTTGATAAAAACATGGATGTTAAATTTTGGCACTGTATGTCAGTACGGTGTTTAACTTTGGCATTTTCAGAAAAAATGAGATTTAGTGCTGCAACATGCAGAAAAGTGATCAATGGTAGTCATAATGAACTAGACCCCACCAACTACATTGGATCCAAGACAAAAGGTAGTAAGACTAGTAGTAAAATACAAACTCTAACAAATAGTTTGCCTGAACTAAAGGTATTTACAATATTTTAGACTTACCAGTGAATGTATATAGAAACATTTTGTCAGCAGGTTTTTCTGCTTTAGTAAATGCAATATCAACAGATTTATGTCTTCCTTTGGAGTCCTGCCAACCTCTTACACACTGAAATAAGATACATAAATGGAAAACTGATGTAAAATGAGAACAATTCTAGTTCTTGATGGAATTGACTCTTCACCAGAATGACACTCTACAAGCAATGTGTCCTGCGCCATTCATGGAGAAGGAGATGCTTACCTTCTGGACCATCTGACATAATTGCAGGTTTTTTAGGGAGTTCACATTGTAGGTACTTTTATAGTTTTGTACTGTTTTGTTTAGGTTATCTTTGGTTTGCTCTGTGTTTTTTTTTTTGTTGTTGCTTCTTTGGTTATGTCTTTGTAGTACATTGTATTTGTTTGCTGTGTCAGTGTTCTCACGAATCTCACGGATTATGGTCTTTCCCCACTGTCTTGTTTCGATGTTTGCTGTGTCACGAATATCACGGAGTATGGTCTTTCCCCACTATCTTGTTTCGATGCTTTTTCTCCTCGATATCTAGTCACAGCTAACATATCAACTTTACATTTTTAGGAGATATCAGATATAAGCAAGAATGTCGTTCTGGGAGACTTTACACACGTAATAACCATAACGTACAATCAATACCTGCAATCCTAAAAAATAACATATGTCCACCAATATCTAGTGGTTGTTGAAGATGATCGATAACTTACAGTTTCCCAAGTTTCAGAAAACAGATGAGGAAACAGTGTCTGGAAGTAGTCCTCATAACAGCTGTAGGATTCCAATAGATGGGATATCGGAAAGGCTTCTTCTATTGATGGTGGTGTAACCTGGTTTTTTTCTGTAAAGCAAAATATCATTTTGTCGTTATCGTATAAATTCACTAAGATTTTAAGATGAAGAACAGCAATACAATTGTTAAATTCCGTTGTTTGAAATTTTGTCTGTGTGCATTATGTGACCAGAATTAATTCATCATATGTATTCTTACCCATAACATATAACATTTACATGTACAATTAACATGTAACGTAATAACAATTTTTTTATACACTAACTACACCTATTTTTGAAGAAAATTCGAAAATCGTCAAAAAATTTAAATTTCTGTCATTCTGTCCTCATTTTATGACTCCATAAGATCGACCTAGTCATTGCATTTTAAGAATAGGAAAACAAAATAATAGTTTATACATGTGGTATTGTTATTTCATTTTGCTTTCAGAATCCTTAAAATAGAAGATGAAAACAGTAGCAAATTTCAAACAACCCGCTATGTTGTTGACAAATATTTAACACATGATCTGGATTAGGAGCATCTCCTAAATGACTCTTACAATGGAATTTACATCAATCAAATTAAAATCAGATTTACTAAAATTTTGCTCCTTTCAGTCACTGCATGTAGATCTAACAACACTTCATTTCTGTTCTGAAGATCTTTTGAGAATCCTCGGGTTTTATCCTTAGGCCAATGCCTTCAAAATCAA
Source organism: Mytilisepta virgata (assembly GCA_028015205.1). Taxonomy (NCBI): domain Eukaryota; kingdom Metazoa; phylum Mollusca; class Bivalvia; order Mytilida; family Mytilidae; genus Mytilisepta; species Mytilisepta virgata. Next base: position 2,587,453 of record JAPWFG010000026.1, on the reverse strand, counting down.
GAAGGCTGAAATCTGATTGGCTGACTGGAAAGGTCATCAAAACAGAAAGTAAAATGGAGTGTTGTTAGAAACTACATGCAGTGACTGAAAGGAGCAATTAGTAGATCTAATTTTAACTAGATTGGAATTTACATGTGTTTAGTTTATCATCTTAAATTTGATGCCACTCACCATTTAGTGTGGAAGTTTATACATATAGCACTTATGTTTTTTTATTGTTCTGTTTCTTTGCAATTGGTTCACCATGTTTACTACATTTATGTATGTAAATTTATGTGTGTGTTAAATTACATGTATTGTGTTCTTTATTACACAGTTTTTCATGAAATTCCCTTATATGTTATTTTTTGCTATTTTTCCTTCTTTTTGCTGATTTATATTATGCAGCTAATATAAAATTTTCATAATGTAAAAATATCTTTTCCAGAATTTAGTATTTACCATATTCATCAAACCAACTAGCATTCCACTTCAATATTTTCACAAAGAAAAAATTAATATCCACAATAGGAAAATCAGCAGTTGGGCTGCTCCCCTGGTGGAAAACTGGAACTGGTAACGGTCTTTGTGAAGGTCCTGAAGTAGGCCATGTATTTTTTACAGAAGACTGTATTTGTCCCTGTCTGTATTGAGTTGATCCTGGCTGTACATTTTGTTGACTATAGTTTGGAGGTTTTTGTTTCAGAGGTTGTTTAACCAGGTTTGTGACTAAGACTGGTTTTGCTCTGGCAGCCTGGAAAAGAATTAAGATAAATTGAATATACATTACACTATCAGTCACACAAAATAATAAATCCTATATTAATGTACATGACCGCTCACATAAAGGGTTAACATTTGGCCGAATCATCCGTTGTCCCAAATGTCTTAGTCCGAAACATCCTAGGCAGAAACGTCCCCATTCTAACTTTTCTACCCATCTCTTTGCAAAATATCGATTTTTATACGAAATATATTTGTTGTTTAAGGCTGTTGAAGAAATGATTGCAACTGAACATCTGGAAGATACTTTAGTTAAAATTACGCAACAGATGAACATATTTTTATAAATTGGTCAGATTCAGTAAAGGCCATAGTGGATTAAAATTTCATGTATAGTTGGACACAATAAAGAGTACACTTATTTCTGCAACAACCCTTATCACTAACCTGTTGACTTAGAGGTAGTTTTTCCATTAGATTACTACTAGTTCTCAATGGCTGTTGTGGTATAGGTATGTTTTCTTGGTATGGCAAAGCCGGTAAATCACCATCAGGAAAAAAATCTTTTGACCATTTTTCCTTTGGATACTGGTGTTGTTTCTCCAAATTCTGAAGACGTTTATTTTCAGCTGCTTGGGAATAAGTTGGCACAACAAAATCAACACGCAGATTTTTACATTTTGTTCCCGGTCTACGAAGAATTGATTTGGGCATATTTTCCTGTATATTGACATCCATACTTTCTATATTTCTTTCCTTATACATAGATATTGATACTATCATCTTTTCAGGTGATTTTTGTTTAGAATTGATATCTTCATTGTCAGGCAATGGAGATTGTGTACCCGAAGTTTCAGTCTTCAACTTCACAGATTTATCATTTGTTACTTGACTACACTGAGTCCTTAATTTCTGTTGTATCCCTAACAAAGACATTAGATTTCCTGACATTTGTGAATCCAACGACAATGGTGATTTTGTTGTAGTTTCATTATTTTTCTCTGACTTTTCTTTTTCTGACAGTTTTGGTATCCTTTTTAGCACAGATGAAGGGGCTTCACCATTGTTTTCTTTACCCCCTTTTCTTTTTTCTGTATTCTTTGATGATGAATGTTTTGATGATGAATATTTTGTAGATGATTTATGTTGCTTTGTACTTTCAGAGGAACTTTTTGAGGAATCTTTTCTATGTGACTTGTGTGAAGAATGATGTCTGTCTTTTTGAGAGTCAGAGTTCTTTTTCTCTGAGGACTTACTAGATACCCTTGAATGCTCCTTGGAAGTACTTTCTTTCTCCTTGTTCCTTTTGCTATCAGAGTTTTTCTCTTTCAAATCCTGTTTCTTTTTATTATCAGAATGTTTATCACTTTTGTGACTTGAACTTTCCTTACTTTTGTGCTTGTGTTTGTGATTATCCGATTTTGAATTCGACTTATTTTCATTTTTGAATTTTTCTTCAACTTTGTTTCTTCTTTCAGTCTCTTTCTCAGAGTCAGTCTCTTTATTTTGAGGGAATTCCAACAAAGGAAGACCTTTTGCAATTATTTCTTTTTCATCTGGTAGTCTGACATCAGAAACATCCATAACACCTAAAACGCATGTTAAATCATTATCAAATAATTGCTGTGATGTTTATTTTAAAAATGAAGGTTCAATCATGATGAATATCATTATTGTACTTCTTTTGTTAAGAATAGAAATATGAACCTGACCCTCCTTGTTACAAAACTAATTGAATGTGGGTTTTATTAATGATTCATATACATTTGTACATGTACAATGTACATACATTTTGTACAATGTACATGTGCCAGAATCTTTCATTTTTACAATCATTTTAATATAATAGATGGGATATATTGGATGAATTCTCGACACAAAATCCAAGGACTTTTATTGCTGTTCTTGATCTTAAAGTCATAGTAAGGCTTTGAATACAGACAAAAATCTCACATCCTACATGTACATGTTTAAGATTGCCTCTAGCAATATCTTGAGCAAAAATATTTTAAAGAATTTCTGTCATGTACCATCTGATAAACACTATGTTTTTCATACTTTTTAACTTAAGTTCTTGACATAAATCCCTCTATGTATTTGTCTTATTGTGTTCCTCATCTTAAGGTTACTTTGATTTCATCAAAAAGAAGCAAAACCTCACACCAACTGAAAGATATTCCCTTATACAGGTTTGAGTTGGCTTTTTGTTCACTTTGATCATGTGTGTACATGTATACAATGAAATAATTTCAGAAATTTAATTTTTTACATCTATTTCACACATTCATATAATGTATGAATTAGGTAAAAGTAAATTATTACCTTCATCAGATGTGCGTTTTCTTTTTAAAGCATTAGTATGAACAGAGTGTTGCATTCCCCTCTGAGCCATTCTGTTCTTGGCTTCCCTGATTTTCCCTTCTAAACTTTTATCTACATCATCCATTTCCTTACTTCTCCTCCCCTTTACTGGTTTATCATCTTTGCTCTTTCGTTGTTTTGAAACTGATAGCCATTTATCATCATTGACCATGTGAATATCAGAGTCATCTGATTGTTTTGAAATTGTTTTTTTGTCCGATTGTTTTGAAGCAGACTTCTTGTCTGGCTGTTTGGAATAAAACATTTCTTTTTCCAATTTAAATGAGTCTCTCTTTTCCTTTGAGGATTTCAGTTTCTGAGGTGACAGAGCAATGGCAGTTTTAATGTCTGAAGGTATTTTCTTGAGCATGGTATGATCAACATATTTACGGTTTTTCCTTGATGTTTTCCTCTCTTCTGAAGTATATGATAAAACCTGACTATCTTCCACAGGAGACGAATCATCTAACATTACGATATAACTTTTATCTGATTCCTCTGCAGGATTGGATTTTTCCTTTGAAACATTATTTTTAACTCTGTTTTCATTATTACTTTCAATTTCCGTTGCTTCATCTTCCTCTAACATACAAAAATATTCACCACTTTCATCATCTGAATTGAAATGATCTTCCTCTTCCTTTAATCTACTTGACTTTTCAGTTTCCTGCTCAAAATCGTAGTTTTTACCCATGCTGGATTTTGTACAGAAAGACTCTACCTGGGTCTGAGCATTATAAGCGTCATCTTCTTCATTATCGCTGGGCAATTTTTCAACCTGAGTCATTGTCTCAAAAACATTACGAGATTCATTCCTTGGTTTTGGTTTCTTAACAGCATCAACCTGAGTCATAGCATTGTAACAATTATTATCACTATCGTTTTCTGTTTCAACCACAACATCAATCAATGTTTGAGCAGTGTAACGAATGTCATAACTATCGTTCTCCTGTATCTCATCCTGTAGATCAGAAACTGTCTGAGCATTGTACACATTCTCATCACTCTTTTTAAGTTTTGGTTCTACTTGCGTAGCGGCTGAATAACATTCTTCGTCACTTTCAGTTGCATTTTTTTCACTGAAATCAACAACTTGCGTGGCTGCAGCGTAACATTCTTCATCACTTTCCGTTGTATTTATGTCATTAACATCATTTACTTGTGTAGCTGCCGAGTAATAGTCTGACAAATTATTCAGTGTCTTACAGTTACATTCCATCTGAGACATTGCATCGTACACTTCGCTTGGAACACCCACAGAAACATTTTCAGAGAGTTTTTGAATTCCAGTGCCAACCATACCACTATCTTTGGAAGAATTTGATTTAAAATTTATGTCTTTTTTATGTCCATAAGAGTTTTCTTTCTTTTTAGACTTTACCTTGTCACTCAAACCTGATTCCACCTGTGTTAGAGCATTATAACAATGGTCATCATCATCATCTGATATATCGATAATCTCAACATCATTGTCAATCTGTGTCTGAGCACAATATGGGTCAAAATCTTTACTGTTATTTTCATTTTCACTACTTTCCTTTTTCTCTTTTTTCACATCAATCTGGGTCATCATATCATAATTATCAATTTCACTCTTTTTGTTTTTATTTTTGATATAAGCTGCATCCTTGTGGGGTAAAGATGGCTTTTCCCATTCATATTCCTGAGTTTCACTATCCTGGCTTAGTAAATTATCACTAGATCTAACTCGCTTTAGATATTTCCGAGCTTCTTCAGGAGAAGAAAATTTTTTCGTTACCTTTATTGTTTCAGTTTGAACATGTTCAACTGTACAAGGTCCATCTTTACTTAACCTCTTCACTACTGAATGTTCATTTGTTCTGTCCACTTGTGTTGGTGCATCAAATACATCCAAGTCACTTTCCTTTTTAAGTTGACATCTGATATCATTCTTCATTTTCCATTTTGGTTCAACTTGAGTTTGTTCATTATAAAGATTATCATGCATATTGCTATCTTTACTACTATTTGCTGCCTGTGTTGGTTTTCCAAATTCAGATTCATCATCAAACTGATTTAAATTAAAGCTTCCTGTCTGATGTTTCACACTCTTTGACTGTACTTGAGTTTGTGCATCATAATAATTCTGAGTGTCACTATCGGACTCACCATCTTCCTCTTTTACATCACATTCCTCCTTAAATTTTGATACAATTTGTGTTTCAGCATCATAGAACTGTTCGACCTCAGAGTCATCTGATGAATCGCAAACTATAATTTGTGTATCAGCGTCAAAATTATATTTATCATCTTCTGCCTTCACTTGAGTTTGTAAATTGTATTGACTCTTAGGGGCACTGTTATCCTGACCAGAAAACCAGTCAAAGTTCAATAGTGGCTCGGGACTATCTGATTTAACTATAATGTCACAATTATCCTTGTCATCATCCCCTTCTAGAAAATATCTAGCAAGCTGATCCTCATTATCCTCCTCCTCTCCTACTCTCTCATTATATTCAACTGTAACATTTTGCTGTGAAAGACTTGAATAAAAATCATCGTCAGAATCACATATAAAAATCGTATCGTCTTCTTGTGTATATGAAAACGGCTTTTCTTTCTTTATTTCAGTTTCCTCTTTTTCCTTTTGTTCTTGAATCGGAAACTGAGAAAACAATAACTGAGACTGACTATCATCAGATTCAATATTTGGTTCTTCTTTCTTCTGGACACAACTCCTTTTTTTCAAAATTTCACCCAACGGAACATCGGAATCATTGCCAGTATCGGATAAAAATTCTGGATCTTTTATAGAGAATGAGCTTTCTTGTGCTTCATCTTCAATTTTCACATCTGAATGAAAATATGCAACTGTTGATGCATTGCTATTTGTCGACCTAGTAGAACTGTCACTGCTGTTACGTCTACGTGGACGAACAAGCATAGGTAATTCAGTGTCATGATATTTTGACAAAAGATCATCAACCGTTTTCTGGCTATTCACAGGTTTTACTTGTATTGGTTTGTCATCCACCGTATCATCTGATTCATCCTCTGATGATATAAATCTCAAACTTAACTCTGGGACTACCAAGCTTGACTTCTTTTTAACAGGGACGGGTATCTTCCTCTTCTTGTCATCGGCCTCTGATGAGGAACTTCTATCTACATCAGCAGATTTTCGTTTCAAACCAGGATCACTACATTTATATCCCTTGCCTACTGTCATCCATCGACTGTCTGAAGATTCTTCTGTGGATTCTTCTAGAACTGACTTTGATTTTTTGTTTGCTGATGCTTTCGACAGGGCATTGACTGATCCTGATAGCTCTCTTTTCCTTTTCCCTTTTGGTACTTCTACATCATTTGTTCCAGTAGTTCCTGAGAAAACTAAAACCGTTGATGTTGAAGGCTTAGTTTGAGCCACAGGCCTTTTACCAACATTTTTCTTGGTTTTCTTCTTTTGAATGTTTTCCCTACTATCAGACTGTTCACTATCACTTGATGAGCTGGTTTCATCTTTAGCAGATACCTTTTTCTTTTTGTTGATTTTTGTCTTTGCTGATCCAGTAGAAATATTTGCGTCACTATTAGCTGATACTAAAGAAGGGGGACAGTTTTTAATCCTTACTCTATGACCGTCAAAATCACAATTTTTTTGTTTTCCAACTAAATTTGCACATTTCTCATTATCTGCCGATTCCTCTGAACTATCCTCAACATTATTGTTCACCGATTTATTCAGTTTTGACGTAGAATTTCTGTTTTTATATGGTGGTGTTAATCCTCTAATTTGTATTTTTGATTTTTTTCCAAAATAAGTTTTATTTCCTATGCTTGTCAGATCTTTTAACCATGGCTTTTTATTTTCCATCTTATCTTTTCCTACAAAAAAAAATTAAATAAATAAATGAAGCTGTCTGAGTGATGGCAAACCAGAATTTCCTCCTGTATTACTGTTTGGAGAAATCAACTGACGACTGCCTGCATAACATATAACAGGATTTTTCCGTTTGAAAACTCTAGAAACTTGTTTTCTTAATATCCCCAGGAAAACTTTCACTTTAGTGGTTTCATCTTACTGTTTAAGGCTACTGAGTAGTTTTATGTATATTATTATTATGACATATACAATACAGTCACCTGGACTTTTTTACTGGAATTCTGGTCATTCCTGTCACAAGCTCAGTAATGAAAAGCTATTGATAATAAAGCCAAAAATAAAATTAATCTTGTTTCCTGTTACTCTACTAACCAAAGCTCAAACTTCTGGGCCTGAATATTTCAGTACTAAATAGTGTCCCAAAATGAATAGTTCCAGGTTCATATTTATGCAGCCCAAGTAAAGAAATTATGGCTTATCTCATGTTGTTAGCAAGAGGCCTAGGCCTTTTAGTGATCAAAAGTGTTGGGAAATGTAGAAAACACTTTTGAGAGCAAGGAAAATCAGCTGTTATTCTCTCTCACAAAAAAAAAACAACTTTATATGTGTCTTATTTATTTCCCAAAATTGTGTTGAAAAAAAAATTACTGACCTAAAATTTTTCTAACATGTAACAGCCTGAGCATTAACAACAGTTAGATTGATGTCTGTAAGTCAAAGTCTGTGGATTGGATTTTTCACAATTTGAGTACTTCAATCAATGTAAATTGTCTAATCACTTGGCTGAAAGATGCAATAAAGTAAGTCGTAACTGAAACAGTTGAACTTACCTGATTTTGTTTAATCATAAAAGGGATATAATTCGTCCAATGAGATTTTTTAAAAGTTAAGTATTACATCCCAGTGTTGCGTTAAATAGCACAAAGTGCATTAAAAATATTTGAAATAATAATTTTAAAAATGTTAGGATAGGTCAGAGTCAGTCAATTCAAATTTTTTTTTCTTATCTTTTCAAATTTTCATGTGCATTAAATTTTCAATTGGAAACTCAACATTCAGAACAATTTTTTAGGTATACATATATGACCTTTATAAACAATCACAATTTTTTTATGTTTCTTGGACGACTCAACATGGTTAATTAGCAACAAAAAATGGTCTTATAATTCTAACATTTAGACTTTCAAAATGTCAAATATCCATTTCACAAACTGAGACTTACAGACGGACGTTTTTCTGGCAATTGAAACCTTATAAAGTACATGTATACAGTGACGATACTCCCCAAAGTATCTGTCATGAACAAAAACAATTTCTTAACAGCGTTTTAATTATTATCTGTTATTGAACATCTCAGATGTAGTTACTAAAGAGGAAAAACCTACATAAGGTTGTTTAAATATATCCCTTTGGTATTTCTTGACTTTACTTAAATAATGACTTAAATGAATTTGGAAAGTGTGTAAATTCTATGCCCATATGTGTTTACAATATGTAAATTACTTGAACTGCTTGTAGGAGGTTTTCCAGTAGATTCATTTTCCACTGACTCTGCATCAACAGCATATCCACTTTGCATGCCGTTATTCACATGACTCTCATTCTGAAAAAGAAGGCATATCATGATCATATTTCATTCAAATATCTATACATGCACATTCTATTCTTTCGAAAAAAAACATCTTCCTCTTAAATGCAATTTTCTTTCATTTCTTATATATTAATCCCACTAATTCCTAGATTATCCCCCCTCTTACCCTGACAATAAATCTGATTTAATTCTTGATAAAATATTTTTGCTATCTTTATTTTTTATCTTTTCCTTATGGTAGGATTAGTTGACATAACAATAATATTAATCAAACTAATTAAATTATACGTCATGATATATATATATGTGAAAAAGTTTTTAACTTTTTTCTAATTTTTTAAAGTATTTAGTTATAAATATAGATTCTCTTTCACGTACGAGTGAGTTATGGAATTTCTCCACCTGAGATAGTTAAATTTTCGATTTTCAACACGCGAGCCCGTAGTGAGCATGTTAAAATCTAAAATTTAACTATTGAGGTTGGAGAAATTCCATAACTCATGAGTAAATTGAAGGAGAATCTGTTTCTCCTATGATTTTCGACAAAAACCTCAAGAAAATGTTATTGCTATGTAGTTTGTTTGCATAGACGTCATTTTGGGACTTCTCTAGTTTATCATTCCAATAACTGTAAAAAAAAGGGCAGTAATTCCCACGTAGAAATTCAATCAATGGGAAGTGGTTAAAGATAAAAAATAAAAATTTATTCAGTCATTCCTTTAATTTCCATTATTTCATTATCAGTGGATAATAATTAATAAATAACATATATTTCAAATAAATTACATTTGATTAGTTGAAAATTTTGTCCAAGCCACAATTTTAGTATATTGACTGCTCATAAATCTGCAGCTAGCAAACTGGGCAATAATTTAACACCTGTTATCGGCCTAATCACAGCTGGGTGTACATGTCTCACCATTTTGTCCAGGTGGACACTGTTATAAAAATTCATTTACTTAACAAATTTTAATATTTCCAAAGGTATTTCTATTTAAAATATTATGGTTATCTACAACTGATAGCTGTACAATGTTATCTCTTTTGAAAATCATTTCAGATTGTATAATTTTTCAAAAGATTTTTTAATTTAAAATCCACCCAGACGTGCTTCCTTGCACATATTTTTAATTAAATGGAGGTCATTTTACAAAATCCCTAGGGATAAAATTTATTCATCCCTATGGACAATTACGGCTACGGTGATAGTCATAGCACTTTGATATTGAACATACCATACCCACACCACGGATCGATTCTCAAACACCCGCCATGGTGTAACGCGAAACTCTGTGTAATGTGGTGTTTTTCGGTGTTGAACTTGCAAATTCCTCTTATTTTTCTCTGCGAATTGTGTTTATATAATTATCGTTTTCATATTTTTGTACTTTGTGTCATGTAGTAAATTTGAACTTGTTGTACTTTCTCTTATTTCTATCCTCTAACTGTTTTTGCTTATGACCATTGTATTACATGTTTAAGTAAATGTACAACATGATGTATTCATATCGATAATATTAAATTATAAATTTTATTAGTTAAATAAAAGATTAACCTGAAAATATAATTCAACATTAAATCTTTCAAATTTATTTATTTTGTCTGCTTAATAAATTAAATTTGGATGGGCAAAGTATCTTCGGAATGGGGACTTTGATAGTTATCTTGTTTTGGTGGTTACACTGTATGTACATGTATCTGTCATCTGTTTCATTTCATTGTACATGGCGAGAGACCATATATGTACATTATCAATATAAAAAAGATATTAGCCAATTCCGAGCACTCTTTGGAAAGATTTATGCACACATTTTCTTGTGCAGTACTTGTATTGTTGGTTTAAAATTTTTATATAAGGTCACGTGGGTGGTGCCCCAATTTTGCATATTTCGCTAAATTACTTCGTCATGATCACTGTAAATTACCATCATTGTTTCAGTATGTTCAATGATCAGTTCATTCACATAGTGAAAAATATACAGAAACAACTATTTTTTAAACCCCGTTCGAGAAACGAACTCGAATCGTTTATATCCAGATGACAGGTTTAAATATGCATTAACTTCAGACCCTTATCTTTTTTTTGATAATAATACAACATATCAAATTGTTTTTTTTCCATATTTTATTTTAAAAAATGTGTGCGGCTCGTTAATTTGATCTGCGCCTGGAAAAAGAATATTAAGTAAAAAAATCAGTTTAGTGTGGCCCTATATCGATGAGATTTTAAAAAATTCATCTTAGATGTTTGCAGCCATCTTTTGAACAGAATAAAAATGCAACCGCTGTATGTAGACCCATTGTCTAATAATTGTTTTATGTAATATTTCAATTGCTTTTGTCACGTATATTTTGCACCTAGGATCATCTTGACCTTAATTATCTGCAGTTTATATACATCTATATACACGTGCCTATATATAACAAATCATTCACAACCTATTGCCCAGTTATTTAACACATATGCTGATGTAAACAGACCATTCTTATAAATCTGTTACATATACATGTATGAGCTGGCATTGTGACTTTGCTGATTAACATTGCAGCCATGTAATTCGCATACTGAATAATTTGCCAAAAATTCCACTCGAATTTTATTGGGGTGTCAGATTTTATTTTCTGAAAAAAACCTTATTCACTAAGATAACAGCAATTAATACATATTAGTCATGTATACTATATCATGTATATACTATTTTAATGCTATGTACAATGTATGAAAGACGACAGAAACACAGATGGTGAAAAAAAAACGGGGGGAGCCCTAATAATTGTTGGAAGGACCTTCACATAAATACAGATCTTTAGAGACTAGTGACCCGCACTATTTCTCGGGTTAAGTGAAATAATCATTCCCATAATTATCATTTTAAAATCATGTAAATTAAATTTTTATGATAAAAATCTTTTAATCATTATTTATTAAATTTTCAATCTAAAAGTACGTCTAGACAATCTCTGAAAGAATGCATCTTACCATATATCCGCCAGGAAACGACAGACATCACGTAAAATGATGCCAATCATATTCTCAGAGGTTGTGTATTAGCAGCCGATGTAAAAATGATTTAATCCAATGTGGTAAAATTTTACTATGATCAGATCAAATGTCGCTATGCTGCAAGGACCGTGGGAAAATTGTAGAAGCTACTTATATTAGATTGATAAATCTAGAGAACAACGAATATTCCTATATAAGGGAGAAAATACACAATTGTTTCGATGAAGGAAGCTGAAAGTGAAATACACAAAATCACTACAATGAGTATACATTGTACAATGTGTACACATCTACATTATGTAAATTGTAATAAAAGATACTTAACAAAACTAATTAATGACGAGTGAATTCTCCAAGGGCCACAATTATATTTCGCAGAGTTTCACAGAGATCCACCGCGATATTTCATGGGGTGGAGAATCGATCCGTGCTGTGGGTACTGTAAGCAGCAGGGTAACTCACAAATGGTCTATAAAACTGATTTTAATATTCCTAAAGGCATCTATATGTAATATAGCAGCAGGGTAACTCACAAATGGTCTATAAAACTGATTTTAATATTCCTAAAAGCATCTATATGTAATATATATTTGAGAAGTAGCGCCTGATTGGTAAAAAAGGTATGTGCATTTGTGAATGTCATCATTTGATTTGTCTAAAGCAATGATGAGGCCTCATGCAGTGGGAGAAAAGGTCATGCGAACCGATCTTCAATGGGTCATCTCACAGTGAAAATAGCCATTTATGGAAGAAAATTTTCATTCAAGTATAGAATATGTTTTGTTACTACCACGTAGATTGTAAATTTGTTTCTCCTATTCTTGACGTGTTTAATCTGTGGGATAAAAATACATATTTTTAACCACCTCCAGGTCATTAAATTTCTGCATGGGAATTCCAGCCCTTTTTACGTTTATTGGAAAGATAAACTAGAGAAGTTCCGAAATGGCATTCATGTAAACAAAATGCGTAGCAACGGCATTTTCTTGAGGTTTTTGTTGAAAATCATAGGAGAAACAAATTCTCCTTCAATTTACTCGTGAGTTATAGAATTTCTCCACCCTCAATAGTTAAATTTTAGATTTTAACATCCTCGCATCTTGAAAATAAAAAATTTAACTATATCGGATGGATAAATTCCATAACTCACTCGTACCTGAATGACAATCTACATTTTTAAAGTCATCCAGACATTTTAAGAGGCATATACATGTAACTTCTCTTTAAATGACTCACTGCTATTTAAAGGAATACTTTGTTTTCTTAGTCAATATTATATCCCACAGAATATCATATACAAAATATTTATTCTGTAATTTGCTCTAAGTACATAAAGTTAATGTACAACAGGAAGAAGGAGATATATTTTTTATATAATTGGTTATCGTCAGGACTTTTCCGATGGTCTAACATACAGTAGTTGGCCATAATTATATCATCACTTCATTTCTTCCCATTGATTTCTATGTAAATTCACATTTAAAAAAAAAATTTGGAAGTCATTACTCTATCGATTTTAAGTTAACTTTAACCATGATAAAGATGAAAACTAAAGATTTACTTCTTTATTTGTTTTTACAGATATGAAATCTTTTAACAAAGTTACAGTGGTTTAATTACGTATAAAAGTTATGACGTCACATTTTCCCTGTATATTGAACCAAATTTATGATACCAAAATTGTAACTTTGAAACACTAAATTGCAATTTTATTTACAAATAAACAATCAATCTTCGGGTATTTCTCAGTCTTTTGTTGAAAATTTAGTAAAAATCGGATGAGAAAAAGACTCACAGTCGTATTTTGAAAGAATGTGAATTTGTATAGAAATCAATGGCAAAAATGAAGTGACGAAATAATTATGGCCAACTACTGGATTCGTTTTTGTGTTTTTAAAATTTTTTTCTTTGGCGAGCAAATTATGTCAATGTTTGTTAGATTTTTTAAATTTATTTATTATGTGTGCAATTTTTCTACATTGCAAATTTGTTCTTTAAAAAAACAGATTGATATAATCAACATTTAGCAAAGAAATTCCTTCACACTAGAGCTAAGGGCCGTCTTGAACTTGCAATAGTTTCTCTTGTTTAAGGCCGAATTGCGACTTTAAAAAGAACTTATTTCTTGATTTTTTTCATCAATATACACGGGTTCCCTATAAACTGTTCATTACCTAGCAGATAGGGTACTACTAAAAGAAGCCTGCCAAGGTAAATGAAGCCTGCAAAAGCCTGCAGGTTAATGGCTGTATGTACGTGGAATATTTTTACATATTATGGTAGATGAAAGTATATTATTTGAAAATATCGAAAAAAAAATTGATTTTGATAAGTTTTTCGACTCTTAATCGATGATTTTCTATTGTCGTATTTGAAGCCTGCAAGAATGCGACGCCATCTTGTTTTACCTGAGATTAGAGTTGACATGTATAGTTAATTAGCCAGTGTATATTGTAAAATAAACAATTTTATTGAGATTAATGTTAATTGAATGTAATAAAAATGTAGAACTCTCTGCCATATTCATAAATGAATATGTTACCAAACCCAATGACAAGGACGTGGTTCTACTTCTGGGTCCATTTTTTTTTTTTAATTTATTTATTTACTTTTACTTTTTTCATAATCAGAAACTATATACAAAATTACAATTCTGAAAAAAAAAAATCTTTTTCAGCTAAAACTGTGAGAGCAGAGGAAGAAGAAATAGAAAAACGTTAACCTAAAGCGGAAGAAGAAAAAACCAAAATTGAATAAAAAATATTCTATAATTTAGTCCATCGTCTGTGTTCGTCCGTATAAAAAGATTTGTACTGAATCCTATATCTAATTTCTACAGAAAGAATTTCTGAATTTTGAATTCCGATGGAGATGGCATTTAAAAGACAATTCCCATCTCCAGTCGTCTCCACTGCCCTATATGTCGAATTCTTGCTCAAATGTGAAGTTCCTACTGAATCTATAGCCAAAGATCTATTTACCTCTAAAGATTGTGGAGACAGTGTTTTTGAAAAAAATCTGGATAGAATAAGCTCCAATTTGGCAACTTCAACGGAATTCCCGTTCTTGTTTAACCTCTTTAAACCTGCTAAAAAATCAAAATTTCCAAAGCTATCTAAACAGCAGCCTGAACAAATGAATGAAAGTGAAGATTTTCTCAAAAATGAAAAATTAGTGTTTGTGAGATTTTCACATTTCTTTAAATCAAATATCAAATTGCTACTATTTTGAAAATATGTAAATAATAATAATAATTTGAAACAAAAAAAGCTTCTATTATAAATTAGCTACTATTATTTTTTAAATCAAATATCACGTTGTGTGCAAATGAAGTGAAAGAAGTGAAGTGATTTAGAAAGTTGTCAATTCAATATTAAATTATATTAAATTGTTTATTTAAGTGAGAATATTTCAAGTTATTTTTAGTTTATATAAGTATAGTTATTTCTTTTAATAATTCTATAAAAATGTTAATATGTGATTATTTACTTAAAATTGTTTATTCTACAATATACACTGGGTAATTAACTATACATGTCAACTCGAATCTAAGGTAAAACAAGATGGCATCACATTCTTGCAGGCTTCAAATGCGACAATAGAAAATCATCGATTAAGAGTCGAAAAACTTATCAAAATAATTTTTTTTCCGATATTTTCAAATAATATACTTTCATCTACCATAATATGTAAAAATATTCAACGTACCTATAGCCATTAACCTGCAGGCTTTTGCAGGCTTCTGCAGGCTTCATTTACCTTGGCAGGCTTCTTTTAGTAGGACCGAGCAGATATGTCACATCCACAGTTTCTTAAAGAGTTGTGCCTTGTCAGGCTAGTCGATTGTATTGTAATCTTTGGTTGTGGACAGAGTGGATCAGTCTAGAACCTGTCGCATCTTTCATGGACATTACATATGATTATTTGAATCATCTTAGTAAATAACGGTATTACATAGTCATGGAAAGTGAAGGGGGGGGGGGGGGGGGGGGGGCGTGATACAGAAGGGGAAAAACTTAAAAGTAGAAGCGATCTCACTTTTTGTGAATGCAAATGGTTACTCCTTTACTACGCTCATTGAAAGACTCAATTAAAGTTCAACGTAATGCACATTCATCCATATTTCTCATTTTCTTCTTCAAAACTTAGCCATTGTTTACTCCAGCACCAGTGCAGTGCGCCTTTAAACGTCTGCTCGTGATCAGTTAAACGTTTTATCAGCGATAATGATAAATTATGTACCCCAAACTTGAATCATTTTGCGACACGTAAGTTTAAATTCTTTTTAATCGATAGGCCTATTAGTCTAAAAATATCCATTTCAGTATTCAGAAAATTAGGTGAATTGAAAGTAAATTGGTTTTCGACTTTTTTATGTGTTAATTGCTAGTCAAGTTGTAATGGTCTTGTTAAAACAACTGTTTCCTTTAGAACTGAGGACTAGACTTTTAATATGTTTAATACCGACCTGTAAATAGAATATATTTTTTTCGTTTTGTTTATTTGTAACAAACTTGTTCTTATAGTTTACATGACAATATCAGATTGAATTGAATAATTTAAACTGTCATATTTCCTTATTTTTCACTAAAATCTTTAAATTCGCCGGGTATAGTTTCATTTTTGCAACAGTGGACATTATCTTATATTCCTAATAATACTTATATATCTACATGTATTTAATGCATTTTATTGGTCATGCAGTTGTAAACATTGTGGTAAAAATATTTTACGCAAATACACTTTTATTAAAGTACTTCATTATTTTACATTGTTTTACGCAAAGACATTTTTATTAACTTCATTTAAATGAAGTTAATGATAAAATTGTCTTTGCGTAAAATATTTTTACCATAATGTTTATAAGTGCATGTAGATATACAATTATTATTAGAAGTACAAGATAATGTGCTAGTACTTGCATATGCTTCGTGTGTGTGAATTAAAGCTAGGTGCGAATAACTATTTGAGGGGGGGGGGGGGGGGCGGTATTAAATTTGGTTTAGAAAATTCAGGTTAAAAATTGGTTAATATTACACAAAACCAAACAGTTAGTTGTTATTAAAGGCATTTTGAATGACTGTGTGCCAATTAAAATACGAGCTATGATAAAATGCTCCGAACGAAAGCTAAAAATGTGGTGAAAAAATGAATAACTGAAAAACAATTCAGATCAATTTCTTGTCCCGTAAAACACGTATAAAGCACTTGTCTAATCCATTTTACTCTATTAAAAAAACCAATAATTTTTAGGTGAAATGTGGTGAAAAAAAATGCAGGATTGAAAATACCTTTCAAAAAATAGGCAAATAGTAGCATGCGTGTAAAATATTGAAGAAAAATTCACACAAAATTATGTACACTCGTGCATCGTGTGCACGGATGCTTCGAAAGTAAATGTCCCCAATCTTAAGATCGATTCCTTGCCCCCCCGGCCCCCCCCCCCCCGCCCCCCCCCCCCCCAATGCCCTACTCCATTTAACTCTATAAAAATCAGATGGTTGCTCATACCTATAACTGTTCTGAGAATGACAGAATGTATAAAAAATATTTAGTATATATAGTTCTCAAACCTAATATGATGGATTTGTCTGTAATTTATTTTAACAAAATGCTTGCTGTCCTAGTTTTTATTAGGCTATTTTAATTTCTGTGTGCATTCCACATATATACCTTAACCTAATTCTTTCAGCGTTAAATTTTAAATGGATGTTTTAATTCTCACATCCCGTTGAATAAAATTAATTAAAAAAATACTTGCATAAAATCTCCATCATTTTGTATCAATCTGGTCATAAAAATCTATACCACGTATACGTCACATGTAAACTATAGATGAGTAAAAATATTAAAAAGGAAAGAAAAAAATAATATAATGAAAACTATAATTAAAAAACTACAATTATCATTCATATAAAATATCAGATTAATATTTCAATGCGTTTCTTGTTATGAATCCTTAAAATTCAGAGTTAAATAATTATTTACAAACTAAAATTGCCACTTTTTGGAAATGAACTTTAACTGAGAAATAATACTTCAATTGGCGCAAAAAAGACAGTGCTTTGCACGATTTCCCGTCAATAAATTCCCCGCGAAATCTGGTATAGAAGTTCATTACTTCTAAGATATTCGTACTGTAAGGATCTATAATAGGTATAAGATTAGGTAAGACTACTATTTATATATATTATACAAAACATGATATCCTGTAACCAGATATCCTGCATTTATCATAGTTTATAACTTTGCTCAAGGTGAAATTCCTGAGACCCCCCTTCTTAATTGTTTAAAAAACCTCAGGGGTATATCCATTACATAATACATGTATACAAATTAATGTGAATGTATGAATTGTTATATTTTGGTCAAGTAATTTCATAGACTGTTAAAAATTTTGATAAAGGTGCCTTTACGCCACGATGAAAATACATGTGTGTCTTAAAAAAAAATTGCAATATCTCATTTTATTTAAATGAACGTGATAAGTATTGCACTTTACCAATAGTCGAAATTGATTATAATTCAGTGTCGTTTCCACTACGGGAACGCCTGAAATATTTTACAAAAGCGGGATTTCAGTTTTTTCCTGAAATTCGTTTTGTGTACAGTATGACGTCACCACAACAACGATCCAGAATATGTGCAAGTATTTTTTCCAAAGGTTTGAACCAAGTTCATTTTTTGAATATACCAATTTTATTTGTAATGTAAAGAATTTTAATTTCCGAATTTATTCATCAAGAAATCGGTTGCGATCGAAGTATTGAAACGGACATAGTAATATTACCGGCATACGGTAACATTTTTTATTTTAATTTATTATAGATTCTGCTATATCATGTATATGACAAATATTGCCTCAGGGCATCACATCTAGAACTTTAAATTTATATCATCAAAAGTCCCCCCCCCTTCACAAATTTATCAGATAGACAAAAATTATATTATTCTCAATTGTGAAGATCCTGATATATTAAACTCTGTTGGCAAATTCTTGCATGTTAATATGCCATGAGTCTTTATATTTAATATAATCATGGTTTATTTATTTATATTGAATGTTTTTTATCAGTTGTCTAATTTTCTGTCAATCAAGTAACCTCTTCCCTTTCAATGTTTTTATTTGTTACTCTGTTATTATTGCCCCATTGAGGTTAATAAACATTATCTATCTATCTATCTATCTAGATTAGGAAATTGCCAAATACTGGAGCGTACCAGAGGAAACGGCAGGTAAATTTTTACGTTAATGCAGCTACCTGTACGCAAAAATGCAGTTGCGTGCAGTCATATTTCCAATATCATTGTATATATGAATATGATATCGTTTAAAAAAAAGTTTAAACATAATATCAGAAAATATATTTAGTACCAATAGATCTTTAACATTTTTAAGGAGTGATTCTGAATTTTGCGTTAAAGATTTTTTTTTATTTGACTCTCCTGTTTTTTTGTCTACTTACAGAATCGATGCAATGCAGTGTAATCCTCCTGAAAATAGATTTGGGACGATGCCTCTGCATGGTGGACACTAGGTCCCCGAGGGTATTCGCCAACCCAGTCGCCAGACTTGTCTAACATGATTATTCATTGATTTGTTATAGAAATTGCCAGTATTTAGCTGAAATTTGGCTTCCTATTTCGGTATTTTTGGTTATGAGTACTTCTTGTTTTAAAATTTTGGTTTTTGGTCTTCCAAATGTTTCGGTTTTAATGCCGCTGATGAGAGATAACTCCTTGAAATGCGTCGTATACAGCATAGTATAAATTTACTATATCTAATATTAGTATCTTTGGATTATTTTTCAGCATGGTGGAGGTTTTCGTATATAGCATTACATGCATTAAGAAAAGACATTCTGTAGTAAAAGTACTGGTTTCGAGGAATATTTTTTATTATTGAAATTACAGTGACTACAGTATTATGGTAAGCGGATAGGGAACAACTATATTGATTTGGGGGAGGGGGTGGGTGTAACAAAATTATCAACAATTTTGTTTTCCCTTAAGATTATTGTTAGTGTACTTTAGTAACTGTTTTTTATCTTGTGTCACAAACTTTATTATTTGTACAAATCACGTATAACTATAATCTCAGACTGTCACCTTATACTGATATATAAATGATGACCAATACGTGGACAATAAGATACTTATGATTCAGTATCTTGTGACTTTCATCAACAATAGAAGCATAAATTCGTCATCTAGATTCGCATTGTTACACCTATGTAACACATGAGTTGCAATTAAAACATATAAAAGTTCACCGTTGTTTAGTAGTAGCGGAGATGGGTCTGAGAGAGGCAACGTTAGATCATGCAGTGGTTTGCTGGAATCTCAGCTAAGCTATATTGTACTATTGAACTAACACAACGTTTAGTTTAATTCAATCTTTTCAAAAGACTTTTACACAACGCATTTGGAAAATTATACGATGAACTGTTTTTAAATGTAATTTTGATTATGAAAGAAATTGTTTCTTCTCAAATACACTGTGTTGGTTGTGTTACGGGGGGGGGGGGGGTTTAAGAAGAACGAAGTTGACCTTGAATGATAAAAAATAATTCAAGGATCGTGGATAAACAAAGATCCAATAATTTTGTGGTCCCACCCTATAAAACTGTTCCTAAAGTGTGATTGGGAGACATTATTTCCCTATAGTTATATTGGTACACGAAGTTGAAGATGAATATAGTTTATTCTTTACAAGTCCAAAGTACTATACTTTGCTATATAAACTAAATGAAAGCATAGCAACCGTCTGTCCTGAATTTGAATATGATGAAAGTAACAGATTAAAATTCTGTCATTAAGACAAATTTTGCAGTATAGAGTTCCATTCATTAAAAAGTATATAGAACTGAGAAGGGTAGACTCCACACCTGCATAATTGTCGTTAAATTACCGGTATTGTCTATTGTGTTTATCAGTTTTATTGTTTGTGTTTGTTGTATATATGCCTTCAATCCCTCGGAGTATAAATGTGCATCTGATTAATAAAGTATATTTGTCCTCCCATTGCCGAAGTGATTCACATTTACGAATTCATGGAATTGGAGAAATGTTTTAGTTCAACGTAGACCATATGTCGTACCGCATTTTGCTCACTAAAACGAGACGTTTCAGCATTACAACTCTCGTGCACATACAGCCAGGGCCAAAAGAGACTTCCTGCATCAGAATAACGTGCACATGAATGCTATGCTATGGCCAGCTCTCTGAAACCGATTGAACATCTGCATGACGAGTTTCAGCGACGATTGAATGCAGAACAGCCAATGCCGACCACTACTCTTACCAGCTGAACTTGCAGCAGGTTTTGGAAAATCCGGGCGGGCATTCCTATGCAATTTAGCAATCGCCTGATCAACTCCATGCATAGCAGATATGTAGCTGTAGTCAAAGCTCATGGTGGACATACCCACTATAAACTGTAGTGCCATGAAACACTAAAAGTCTGTGATAATTGTGTTACCAGGACATTCGATAAATTGTCATAAGCTGCAGAGTGTGAATGTAACGTTTAAATAATGTAAATTGAATTTATTTAATATTTCTTTAATTTCAAAATAAATGTCTGTAAGACTTAATAAGTTGCGACGTCATCAAATCACTTCCAGAACATTTCATGCTATCATTGCATTTTGATTACTTATCACGGACATTGTCGGATGGGAGAGGGTAATCAATTTATTGGCATGTTACAAAATTGACCGTATATGGTTAATTACACGAAAACGACATGCCAATAGCGGCGAAAGCTGTAGTTGTAAATCTAGCACAAACCCAATGTCTTCAACATTTATATTAACAGGTATATATATAAATGTTTACTTTATTTTTTTCTGGATTGTGCAAGAATGAGAATATTAAAAATTTATACAAAAAACTTGTGATATTCAATTGGTTTTTTTAGTTCACCTGGCCAAAAGAGCCATGTGAGTTATTGTCATCACTTTGTGTCCGATGTCCGTCCGTCATTGGAGAATTCGTCTCCTGCAACTGCGGGGCCAATTCGAACCAAACATTGCAGGTTCATTGTATGCAAGGTTATCTATAAAATTCAACATGTCATTTTTAGCGATGACAATCGTGGTCGGCAGAGGAAATTCTTGATTCAAATTTCTTTTAAACTACAATGCCAAATCTTACCAAACGTTCATTGGAATGATGATTGAGAGACCCTCTACAAAGATTCCCATTTGGAGTTGATCGGGTGGCATACACAGTGACGCATAGGTGTGCACTAAAGCCTTTCGGGAATCACAAATTTCATCTCCTCTCTGAAACAACAAGTCCAATCATAACGAAACTTGGCAGGGATAATGTATGGAAGGTCCTCTATAAAACGTCATTCCTTTTGGATCGGGTGCTAAACCTGGCTGCCATCTTGATATTGATTGGTCAAAATTTCCTATTCTCCGCTAAAACAATGCCAAATCTGTTCAAACGTAATAAGAATGAATATTGGGAGATCTTCTACCAATAGTCCTCATTTTGATCAGGTTGTATATATGGCGACTATAGTTGCACATAGGTTTGACATGAAACCTTTGGGAAATCATATTACTGCAAGGACAGTAATTACCAATTACTACAGTGACACATAAGTTGCGATGAAGTCTGAAAACTACAGAGCTAATATTTACCAAAATTACCAGGAAAAGTGTAATAGGTTCTCACACGAGTTAAAAATGAAGACTTGGAAATCTTAACGAGTTTTTAAAATTCACGTCATTCTCGAGCGGAGCGGAGCGGAACCAAGGCAAATACGCTGAATTTTAAAAACAGTGGAAGATTTTCCAGTTATTAATTTTTGAACGAGTGTAAGTACCTATTTCTTCCGTAAAAACATGGGGTTTTAGGCCTCGCATACCTATGTATTTTCAGTATGAACAATCGAAAAGGTATAGTGACGTTACGTTTGATTGGTCAAGAGTCACATATTAAACGAATGTATTAAGAATCTCATTGGATGTCATACTGAATGAAGACAGCGCACGTGAACTCTTCTAAACTCGGTCGTCTCAACTCGAAAACGGTCATTTACGAAAGAATACTTCGTTCTGATCGGCTCAGCCTTGATAGAAATATACAGCATTATATCTGCTTATTATCCAGGTGTGCGATTCAGGCTCCCATTTTCAGACATGCATGTATTTACAGTAATAAAATTGTTCACTTATAGTGCAGTAGTTTTTGTTCACACTGCGTTATATACAGACCGTGAAAATTTTATCCGATACATGTATAATACTGCTGCATTATTCTGATATTTTTGAATTTTAAGGAAGAGGTTTATAACAGGAGCAACCGGTTCGGGAAGGGCGGGAAGAATAGACCAATCCAAAGTTTTAAATTTGTTAAATGTGAAACAGAAAGTAAATGTGGAAGTTTAGTTAAATTATATTTAAATTATGCAACGATTGCATCATTTATACCTTAAAGCCTATGTTACGACTGACAGCGTTCATGAACTTCGTGGTTATTATTTGGATTTTGCGTTGCTTGGACACGATCCAAGACAAATTGTTTGATATACACGTTGAATCACCGTCTCAATGAGGGGTATTTAAAAAAACCGAAGTGTTTTGTCCCTCATTGCCTGTTTGATACAGTACTGATACCAGGACAAAGCTATGGCACGCCGTTGTTATATTTATTCAATTTCGAGATATCTTATTTAGTTAAATAAGATATCTTATAAACCAATAGAGATATCTTATAAACTTATAGAGATATCTTATTAACTTATAGAGATCTTATTTAACTTGTTATAAAGATATTTTATTAAATATATAAGATATCTCTATAAGTTAATAAGATATCTCTATTAATTTATAAGATATCTTAACTATATAAGACATCTTTTATATAGTTAATAATAGAGATATCTTATTTACTTAATAAGATATCTTATAAACTAATAGAGATATCTTATAAACTTATAGAGATATCTTAACAGAGATATCTTATTTACTTTCAAATTATCTATTAGTTAATAAGATATCTCTATAAGTTTATAAGATATCTCTATTAATTTATAAGATATCTCTATTAGTTTATAAGATCTTATTAAGTAAATAAGATATCTCTATTATTAACTATATAAAAGATATATCATATAGTTAATAAGATATCTTATAAATTAATAGAGATATCTTATTAACTTATAGAGATATCTTATATATTTAATAAGATATCTTTATAACCAGTTAAATAAGATATCTCTATAAGTTTATAAGATATCTCTATTAGTTATAAGATATCTATTTATTTATAAGATATCTCTATGAATCTATTAATTTATTAGATATCTCTATTAGTTTATAAGATATCTTATTTAACTAAATAAGATATCTTATTTAACTAAATAAGATATCTCGAAATTGAATAAATATAACAACGGCGTGCCATACAAAGCTCTCAACAACGAAAACCGGCAATGGGACGTCTATATAAAGGCTGAAAAGGTCTCAGCTCATTGCAACGTCTACGTGAGCGCTTCTATACAACAAACAGTATAATTCACCATCCAGATAATGGTCGCCACCCAGCTTGAGTAACAACACGTCAAGATCGCTACATCTTGCGACAAAATCTGCGGAACCGGTTCCTAGGCGCAACTCATACTAATGAGCGTTAGTGATGACACTGTTCGACGTCGATTGAATTGCCGTAAACTGAAATGTCATAGACCAATTCTCACGTCTAAAGCGAGTAAAACTGTATGATGGAAATAGATGCATGGGAAGGGGAGGGGAGGAATTGATTGAACAAGAAATAAGGTCCTGTTCTCTTAAACTATGGTATCACGTAGGGGAAATAGTGTCACCACAGTAGGGTACATCGATCAAGTCCTTGGACCGTAGTGCTCTATTTAGATTTTGTTATCAGTCCTCTTTGCAAATATATTTTGCAGAAATAATTTACTGTGCACACATTTTAAGATCTGAGCCCATCATTAACCGATCCTGTTATATGATGTTGAAAAACATTGAGTGTTGATGTGAATTAGAGCAATAACATTGAATGTTAGTCATTTTCCTTCTTCATTTTCATTTTTCTGCTGTTCATAGTTACCATAGAAAATGCGTACGTACTTTAAAAGTTCATGCATATAGGCAAATGCGAAAGCGAAAGCTAAACATTAATTAAATGAATCAAGACATCATTGTACAAGCACTGTTCATGTAATGATATATATGACAGATTATTGTTGTAAACATCGTTTTCCGAAAATCAATGATACATTTTTTTCTGAACGAACGGATAAATAATATGTAGTACATACCTCTTGACTTTTTGTATTATCATGATTATAGCTACGAAAGATTGATTTTGTCCAACCCCACAATACTCCAGGTATTCCATTAAGCAAATTCATGGTCATATGACAAGTCCGCCAAAGTTTAGTATATTTACGATAAATAGTTAAATACCAGAGTGGATCGTTATCTATAATACTAAATTTACGAATTAGCCGAATAGGCGGCAAAACGCGTGGTTCAAAATAAACGATGTATGGTTCAGATTATAAAGGTTATTATCGGATTTGACAATCTGCATTTATAAATTTTAAACTGCAGTTTTGTTTATGTGCAAATGGAATTTGCATGGACTTTTCCGGTATGAATTCTCCCAACATATCCCTTAGAAGGTTCTCGAATGCATCATTTTAACACATTGATTTAAATAAACAATTATGCACATATTTTAAATGTATTTTTGTTTGAAATTACGGAAGAAGAATAAAACAAATTAAAAACATTCTCCTTCGAGTGGGATGTTTCCGCTTCATGTATTCAGGATTGTTTTTTTCTACAATAACGCAATTTCTCCTAACTGTAAAGGTTATGAACTTTGAAGATTATGAAGAAGTAAGGCAAAATTCAGAGGAATTCCTAACTTAGTTGTTTTTTGGATTGCTCGGATGTTTACTTTGCACAAAGTGATAAAACCAGCCATTATCCATTTTTACATTATTTGTCATGTGACCTGTCTAAATATAGCTCTACTGTACAATTCCCTGTAAGCTCTAGATAAAAATATTTTTAACAAATGGTCTACTTTATCATTAATCAGACGAAATTTATCTCGGACATCTTTATAAACGTGGACAGCACACTCAGCCACACATTAAAAATGCTTTTATCGTCTATTGGATTTATTTGTGAAATTAAGCCTCGCTTGCCCTGCCCATGATGACAATGAACAATTGGAACAATTATTTTCCAAAAATATGCTCTACTTAACTCACGGCATCTTTTGAAAAATTCATCCGTCACTAAGGAAATGTTTATTCATATTCTTTTTCATATTTATTCTGAATGAAAAAGGTGATGCATTATGAAATGTGTATTTAATGAAAGCTTTTCATCAAGTTCCAGTTCAGAATTAATTGTAACATAAACATATTGACAATTTAAGTGGTTGTATTTTCGTCATAGATTTTGACTATGATGGAACCTTAAGGTACATTTTGGTAATTCTACGTGGCATACAGTCTACTTCATCAGTGGATACATTTTCGGTAGTAACGAACAACCATATGACAATTAGGTCACGTTGACCTACATTTCACGCTTCATTGACTTTGGTTAAATTTTGCATTAACATCCATTTCTGGAATACTACAGCATATATAGACATAAACTATCAGTTGACACCACCTACTTGACAGGAAAGTTTATGGGAAGCCTGCCACAACATCCACATTGAGTTACTGTTCCACGAATGCCATGGCCGCAAAAACTTTTTAAAGTCAATATGGCCACCACAAAAAAAATGCTTATTTTCCCGCGCTCGCGCGGGTTCAATGTCTAGTAATTACTTTATTTATAGCAGACGACCTCAAATCATTTAAGTAGGCACCTGTGACGGATCACGGGGGCTCAACCCATAGAGCTGCCTAGCGCGTCCCCGGGTGGCGTATAGGGGAGACCCTTTCTTTGGGGAGGGGGGGGGGGGGGGTGGGGGAGGGATTGTCAGCTCATACAGTAAAAGAAGATAGTAAAACATACTTATATAGTAAAATGTAAACTCAATATCAAATTCAATTTTTTTTTACTTAAATAGAAAAAAAAACCTTATAGAAATGAGAGTTGGTGACCACTTTTTAGAAATTGAAAGAGGACGGTATAAAAACAAAAGAATTTGCCTGAAGTTTTCTTGATTAGATATGTTCTAGTTCAGCGAGGTCCGTTTTACAGTAAGCAATTGATTCATCAACTGTATTTAGTCGGCATTTCCCATTAAGATGTACATGGTAGTTTGATTTGTCACCTGACCTCCTTTTCATGTACTAGCGATTTACGACCAGATATCATGATTTTTTTTCAGCAACTATAAATTAAAAGTCTACTTGGTACAATGTGGTATGTTTTTTCATCACAAGGTGTGAATGGTTATCTGACAGTACAGTAATTCACATCGTTTTTGTCCTGATATTATATGCGAGATATAGGCATTACTTCCCGGCTACAACGATGGCAGCTGCGACATAAATACCTACACTTAAGATCCTTACTCCACAGACACATTATGATATATACTTTTGTAGCCGTATACTTGTCTTGTAACCTTGACCTAATTTTGGTGGTTTGTTGACTTAATACTTAATAAACATTTGTAAAATATGCGTCAAAGGTTTAGTCCATTTCTCAGCAATTGTATTAACTAGGCCAACCATACCGGGTCTATAGATAATTAACGTTAGGTACATGCCCGTCTGATACCTGTCTCCATACATTGACCTCAATTTCATGGTTGAGTTACTTGTTTTATATTGCGATTAAGTCTATTTCTCCAACTAATACTTAGACCCATAGGTTGCCTATAGATGGTTCTTAGTGGTTGCGTGAGTCACCTGACCTTGCCTTCAATTTCATGGTTGAGTTACTTGTTTTATATTTTTGCGATTTAAATGTTTCTCTTCCAACTAACACCTAGACCCATATTTAGCCTATAGATGGTTCTTGGTGGTTACACCAGTCTGACACCTGTCACCTGACCATGACCCCAATTTCATGGTTCATTGACTTGCCCTCACATTTTAATAGTCTATTTCTTAGCAGCTGTAATACTAACACCCTCTGTATTTGGTCTTTAGACAAGATCTTGGCGGATAGATGCTAGTCTGATACATGCCACCTGACAGTGACCCCAATTTTATGCTTGTATAACGTGCTTTTCATTTTCATAATTGAGTCAATTTCTCAGCAAATGTAATACCAGGACCCATATTTGGTCTATAGATATGTCTTGGTGGGTACAAACACATCTGACACCTTGACCCCAATCTCACTTGTGATATGCATCCCATTTGCACGATTAAGTGCATATATGGTCTGTAGATACTTCTTTGCAAGTACATCTCAGTCTGCTGCCTTTCACCTGACCTTTACATCAATTTCATTTTGAGTGATGTCTTGTCATTTCTCGGCAAATTGTTGCCCCAGTAATTTTTGTCAAATAATTCTTAGTGGGAACATAGACCTGAGACCTAACAGCTGACCTTGAACACAATTTTAGGCTTGAGTTACATGAGATTTTTCAGAGAAATCTACATGACCATAATTTCTTTTAATGCATTCCTTTTGAGTTACACCTTCGATATTGCTTGAACAACAACAACAGATACTTTGCCTTAAATTTACTGTTGCACAATTTTGTGAAAACTAAGGGTTATTCCCCCTTGCGCACATGTCTTCCCTTAGATGTTTTTGGCTTTACACTTTTGGTCATTCAGGTGTTTTGCTTGCTATTCAGTGTTTTGGATTGAATTGGTTTTCAATATTTTAGTGCTCGAGTCGTAAATTTGACATCTGTGGCATTAAAATTGGTATTACTACACCATGCATATCACCTGAACTTTCATGTTGACTTCATGTACGACTAATGTTTGAAATTAATTCAAGTTACTGTATTCCAGAAAAGGTATTTGTTTAGCTCACATGGACCGTCGTCCATCATCGTAAACAAAATGTCATTTGAAACAAAGCCCGATTAAAGCCAGAGTTTGCAGTATGGTTTTAATTCTTTAAAGAACTGTAATGACCCGGCCGGCAATCAAGATGGGTCCTACGGGCGAACTCAGCTTAACAGGATCCTAAAGGAAATTTTTCCTTTTAAGATCTTATGTCTGAAACCACTAAGAGTTGGCGGGAATGCCCTTAGATGGCTCTCTTTCAGAATTGTATCCATTACATTATTGCTTATTATATAAGTTTAATTCCTCGATTTAAGTTTTTTGTTTCTTTTAATTTCAGGTTGAAGAAATTATTGCCCGGAATAAAGTGGAAAATTCTCCCAAAAATGCACAACAAAACCCTTCACGTCATTGAGAACTGTTTTATACAAAACATTATTCAACTACTATGCCCTTCAACGAATTTGGTTGGGGCAATTACATTTACCCTTGTGTCTCCATCCATCCGAACTTAGTCCTTCCGTCCGTCCGGTTTGGTTAAGTTTTTGCTTTTAGCCCCATTACGTTTACCTTTGTCTGTCCATTCGAACGTACGTCCCCGGTCTGTCCAGTGCAGATGATCTGAGTTGTCAGTCAACGAAATGGCCATACAGTGCATCAAATTTATTTAGGTATTTTGTGATACATTTTATTAGCACCACTGGGTCTATGTCACTGCTGGTGGACTGCAGGTCCCCCGAGGGCATTGTCAGCCCAGTAGCCAGAATTTTTATCCTGGCATGATTTATTACTCAAATGCCTTTAAATTTTCCGTTCAAAATTTGACGAAAAATTACCAGAAATTTCTAAGGCTCTTCCTTTTGATGCATAGGTAAAGCTTAGTTGAGTTTGGATTCCAACTTGTTTGGGTTTTTGATGGTTGTGCTTATTAATTCATCATATCTTCGGCTGGATTTTGAAAAGTTTGATCTCCAGCACTGCTGATGAGTTGTCAGTCAACAAAATGGCCATACAATGCATCAAATTTATTTTGGTATTTTGTGATACATTTTATTGCTACAAAATCTGTAAAGATATTTTTTCCTATTTTTTTGTAAATGCGTTTTTCGTCTAAGGATAGTTCATCAGTTATTGTGAAGGTAATATTTATAAGCCTTAACTATAACTTTTAAAGAGCTAGTTTAAATGAGCAAGTTAACCATTTATATAAAATTGAGTACGTTCCCCATTAATATACAGATTCCATGTTACCATACGCCATATCATGTATGAGTGTCTTGATGGGGTTACATGTAATAGAATTTGAGAATAACGGAGTAAACAAATTTATGAGTACTTAAGTAAAAATCAAAGAATAGAGAATGTTTCAAACTTAGTTTTAGTTCTTTGGATTTTTGGATGGAAATATAGGTGCGAGCGAGTAGGACTTTTTTTTTCGGGGGGGGGGGGGGGGGGGATTGGCAAAGGTCAAATTTACGTGCGTCACACGTTTTTTAAACGAAAATATTGCACAAAATAGGGGGAAATCCCAATTTGAACCAAATTTTAGAGCGGGTGAACAATTTTTATTTTTTAATTCTCTGCAAAAATGAAAAATTTTGGGCAAATTTTCATCATTTGTGCAAAATGAAAAGGCAAATTTTTTCTCAAATTAATATAGTCCAAAAATCTGAACGGTGAAATCCAAAGAACGAAAGTAATTTAAAAACTAGATTTCGAGGACAAATGACTAATTACAGAAAATACCAAATAGACTGTATACAGATTAAGGGAAAATGTTTCAAAAGACTACTAGTCGTTTGCACCTTGTACGGTAACAAAAGTACATTTTAAGTTGGTTTATCTTAAATTGGCAATTTTCAATTTGACTAAAAAAAAATCCTGACAATATTTAACAGAATGGGCCGGTGTTTTTAAATGAATAGAAAAAATGGGACAAAAAATAACTGAATGCGGAACTTGACAACCACACCATCATTTATTTGGCCTAAAAACAACTTTGCCGCTGTTTCGCACATACTACTCCAAAAGTGCTTAAGGAAAGATGTAATCGTAAGAAAAATACACCAATATTTTAAAATGCTCTGATTTTGACAATACTTACAATATAGTGTCGATTGTTTATCTACCGAGAGAGAATAAGTTAGTTGAACGCATTCTTGTATATTGTGTTCGTTGGGTTCCGCTCAATTATCTTTGTTGAGTTATCACTCTGAGAAATTCAAGCTAACTTGCCTTTTTATCGCCGCTTCAAATTTATTGCCCCCCAGTCGAAGGTGATCAAGTTTATGGAGAGTATCAAACTACAAGTGCACGGTGTAGTACCCGGACGGTCGCTATTCGCAAAAAAAAAAAAAAAAAAATTTTTACGGTTGCTATTTGAAAAAGAACAGGAGGAAACATAGTCGGTGGTCCAAATTAAGTCAATTTTATGTTTTATGTATTAAACAAACCTTGGTCCTGTATCAAATCGTCTTCACGGAATATCAGACGTATTTATCTAACGATTTCAGTTCAGTCTCAGCTGTTATACGAAATATCCTTTTCAAACAATAAAAAAAAAGATTCTTGATATTGAACCAGAAACGTAAAAGTTAACAAATTTATCGTCTGATAGTTGTCAGTGTCGTCAAATTACGGTAAGATAATCATGGTTACTATAGATGTTGCGACAAAATACATATTTTTATCTTATGAAGTTTGCATTAGTTTTCTTCAATGTATCGTTCAGTCAGGCTTTCCCACGAAATATTAGCTTACAGTTATTATTGGACAATGGCACCGGTTGCTGATTTATGTTGAAAAACTATTCCAACGAGCATTTAGCAACAAAAATTACTGGAGATTAAATACAATATTTACGTAATATATAAAAGGGTCATTTTTATATTAATTACACCTTATGTAAGAATCCTGGGTTTTGATTGGTTTATAGCCAGTGTATTTTTCACCAATTTACTTTTTATCAAATGAATATCGTTCATTTTTAAACAGCGCCGGGGTATATGCAAAAAGGATATGCCTTTTTTACCCTCTGCCGTGGTATTTGCCAAAAAATACTATATCCGACTGGACGCTTGTAATCTCACGATCATCAATGCGTTTTATGTCACGATCATCAATGCGTTTTATGTCACGATCATCAATGCGTTCTGTACGTTAACATTCGGTGTAATTAAACAGATATAGCATGTTCTTGAGAGGTATTTGCGAAAATAACCAGTCTTACAGCTTGCGAAATTTATCATTCTCTCGACTGGTATTTTTCGCAAATACCCCTCCTTAACATGATATATCTGTTCAGTATATTGAATTTTGCCTCACCCTTACGCAAATGAATGAAAATAGAAAGAAAAATCATGTTAGTCTCCAATGGGTAAATGGGCGACAAGGTCACTAAGGGAAGACATTTTATTTCAGGATCATATCTATCGAAAGATGACACTGATTTCGTTTTGCGATTTCGCGGGGCGGGAGGGGGGTGCTAAAGTAAGAAATGAAAACAAAAGATGGACGAAACGAAACAAACAAAAAAAACGCAACCAAACGAAAAGTAACCAAAACGCAAGGGAATGAACGACACAAAACGATAAACGAAACAAAAAAGAAACGAAAAATACATGAACGCAACGAAATTAACGAAACGAGATGATCGAAACCAGACGAAATACAACTGTTTATAAAAGGAAAACGCGACCAAATGACTTGTCTCGTCATTTTAGTTTATTCCGCATTGAGCTTATATAAAATAAAAATTGACGAAAACGATATTTATTGGGTAGTGGTAAGAATCACACTTTGTAGCAAGACACTACTGTTAGTTACAGCCATATAATCGTCTATGTACATTTAATATTTTAGGTACTGCTACGACAAAACTGTTCAGTTTTACCCTTGTCCGTTCGTTCGTCTCGAACTTGTGATTATGATGTGTTATTTAGCGTGCTAGAATAAGAATCGTGTTCGAAATTTGTGACTATTTTGGCAATTTTCGTTTCTGTGTTGGAATTCTCAGTTGTATTTACGAGGCAGGAAAACTGTGCCCTATTCCTTTACGTAAATATTCTTATGCACGGACCACAAAAACGGTATCTTGTTCAACTGTAAACACAAAAAGTTAGTTTCGTCTATTTTCCAAAAGAAAAAAAAATAAAATGGATTTAAAGATCAAGCGCACAACTTCAGTGCATTTCCAATTTATCTATGGAAAGACGAGAAATGGATAAACAGTAAAAGAAGTTGATATGAAACCCTTTTAAAATTGTATATAAGTTTTTGCAAATGCGGTGAAAGAGATTTTAAGAAAGTCCATAAACGCGTATAAAAGGTGCAAAAAATTCATTAATGTGTTGCAGACACATTTCCCTTCTTAATTCAAAAACTTTCCGGTCAATGAAATACACAAATTTTGTCGAAAGAAAAGCAAGTTCATAGGTCTTAATAGATTTTCTTGACATTGGCAATTTGATATATTTTTTCATGGGAAACTTACCCTACCGGTGCATTATGTCATAGCTCTATTTTTCAGTGCAATAAGAAATTCTCATTATTTTTTAGTTTCAGTGGTGATATGCTACAGTTTTACTGAATTAAATTACGTAATCATGGCCATTTCTATGACTATTTGTCGAATCGCCGTTTTGTTTTATTTATCCTTTCAATATAAGCACAATCTTCCAATCCAGCGAGAAAGCCATGTGAGTGGTTACCAATCTTCTCTATAAATGCAATGTCTTTAATAGATCTATAAATTAATTACTCAATGTGTCTTGTGATAGAATTCTGATGAGAAATGCCGCCGAATGCGACGTAATATGACTACACACAGAAAAAATAAATCGGACAAATCAAAACGAAAACTAAGAAAATCAAAACCATGAACAGACGTAAAGACAAACATCAACTTCGTAAATGTAAAATACAGCGTGAAATTCGGGGGTTTTATGAAAATAGCTGTACCAGAGATAATATGAGGACGGTCAATCTTTAAGGGGACAAAACCTCTAACCTGTGTACATAAGAGGGATCTGCTGGGTTCGAAAATATTTCATAATCTGGCGCCATACCAATCACAACTTGCCCCGCAAGACGTTATACTTATTCCTTATCGTTATTGCATTTCTTTTGCTGTTTCGTTTGTTCATTTGTATCGTCGTGGCGTCCATTTCGCTGAAATGGTATGCATTATTGTTTA
The DNA here is from genome assembly GCA_028015205.1 of Mytilisepta virgata. Taxonomy (NCBI): domain Eukaryota; kingdom Metazoa; phylum Mollusca; class Bivalvia; order Mytilida; family Mytilidae; genus Mytilisepta; species Mytilisepta virgata. The sequence continues at coordinate 2,553,821 of JAPWFG010000026.1, read as the reverse complement.
GGGATCAGCTGAAGCCCGCCTCCGGATGCGGAATTTTCTCGCTGCGTTGAGGACCCATAGGTAACCTTGAGATGTTTTCTGCTCTTTGGTCGGGTTGTTGTCTGACACATTCCTCGTTTCCATTCTGTATTCTATTTCCAAGTTCATTTAATGTTATTTCAAAGCAAGATCTACTAAGCCTGAAGTGACGTTGAAAACCTGTCAAAGAATACCTCCAAGTTGGTACACTATCCTATGTATTTCTTGATTCGCACATTTGCATTCATAGTTTTTTTTACCAAAAAAAAAAAAAAAAAAAAAAATGGATCAAGTCAAGGATGTCTGAATTTAACTATTCTTCCTGCAAAATGTATTGGGTAATCAATTGATTTTGTAGTTGAACAAAACCATTTATAAATAAGTTGATGTCTGTCATTTTCAGGTTTGATCATAAAAGTCATGATCGTGATATGCCATTTTGACAACTTTTTGTTTATCATGTGGCAGGACAGCATTAGAGTTATATTCAAAATTTGGATTACTTCCCTTTCATTTCTGTATTCTACAAAACCATTTATCATTTCCTGTTTCTAACAGATCGGAAGGTTTGTTTTATGTTTTTGGATGAACCTTGTAGCTATATTTTCTTAAATGAAGTTTGATAAAAGATATTCATAAGGGAAATATAATAGATTTTAGCTTAAAGTTTGTCCCATTACCATTTTGACCATATATTACATTTTATTTAGATAGTTGTTGAAAACTATTTGACGTTGTCCAGATTCATATCTTCCACGAAGGTAAAAGACTTATATATTATCACAACAGCCCAGCTGTTGACTCCATTATATATAGTCGTCTGGTCCAACTCTTTTTTATCTGTTTAGATATGGGGCTAAAATCCAGAAATCTAAATCGGGTTTTTAATCTTATTTGACAATGAAATTGTTTACATTACTGTTCAAAATTACTCGGGATTTAAAATGCCACCTCTCCTTCATGCATTTATTATTTACATTTTTCATGTTTAACTAGATATGTTTCTAGTACATTTTCCATTTCATTGACATTATCATTTTTCATGCATTGTTGATTTATTTTGGTATACCAAATAAATATAATATCATCACATCTTAATTATTTCAAAACAAGATTCCAACATGCTGGCTTACACTCTGAATCCATCGTCATTGGTCCATTGTTGTTGTATAGTGTTTTGTGGTTCACCCTTGTCCCCAAAGAGTGACAAGTTGGTGTCAGGCTGGTTTTATTGAACCTGGGTTGTGTACGAACTGACTGACAAGAAATCCAAGTGTTCAAATCTCGCTCTGGTTGATTGTCAGGCCAGTCCGGTTACAATCATGTTCATGATAAAAAAAAAAAAAAAAGAACAGGAACATGATCAGAATAAAAAATTCACCGATGGTCTTGCGATGCCTGTGTTGGTGATTTCACGAATTCGTGTTTTATTTGTATTTTGACTTAAGGAATGGTGTTTCTGGTGATCTATTGCTGCTTAATTATTGAAATGAAGTTTGTTAATTTGATAAAGGGGACAAATATACCTAAGAAGCAAATAAAACTAGAGGCTCAGAGGGCTGAGCCTGTATCGCTCACCTGGCAAAAACGAGAAATGGCCATGGCGGCCATATTTGTCGCATGATCTGGACAAAATGAGAAAATTTTGTAAAAACCTCCCACAGACCCTTCTTGTCAAGTTTCATTCCATTTGACCAAGCAGTTCCACAGAAATATCAACCAATTAGAAACAAGAATTTTCCATGGCAGCCATGTTTGTTACCCGATCAGGACGAAATGAGGAAACTTTGTAAAGAACCTCCCATAGATGCTTCCTGTCAAGTTTCGTTCCATTTGACCAAGAGGTTTCAAAGATTTTTTTTAAATCGGCCAATCAGAAACAAGAACTGCGCCGTGGCGGCCATATTTGTAGTCTGATCGGGACGAAATGAGGAAACATTATATATACTTTCCTATCAAGTTTCGTTCCATTTGCCTAGCAGTTTCAGAGAAGATTTTTGAAAACTCAGCCAATCAGAAACAACAATTGCCTATGGCGGCCATGTTTGTTGTCCGATCGGGACGAAATGAGCAATATTTATAATGGCCCTCGATGCTTCCTGTCAAGTTCGGCTCCATTTGGCCCAGTAGTTCCACAGAATTTTTTTTTAATCAACCATTGAGAAACAAGAATTTGTCATAGCGGCCATGTTTGTTGCCAGATCAGGACGAAATGAGGAAACTTTGTAAAGAACCTCCCATAGATGCTTCCTGTCAAGTTTCGTTCCATTTGCCCAAGCGATTTCAGAGAAGATTTTTTTTGTATCAGCCAATCAGAAACAAAAACTGCCCATTACGGCCATATTTGTAATCCAATCGGAACGAAATGAGGAACATTTATAAAGGACCCCCATATATGGTTCCTGTCAAGTTTTGTTCTATTTGGCCTAGCAGTTTCAGAGAAGATTTTTGAAAACTCAGCCAATCAGAAACAACAATTGCCCATGGCGGCCATGTTTGTTCGATCGGGACGAAATGCGCAATATTCATAAAGGACCTTACATAGATGCTTCCTACCAAGTTTAATTCTATTTGGCCTAATGGTTTCGGAGGAGAAGATGAAAAAGTGAAGTTTGACGACGGACGCAATCCGTTGGACAAACCCGGGAAGACAATTGAACAACTTCAATCACAACAAATAGACTAAAACTAAAAACAATGAACAGCAAGAACTACAAATACCACGAGTGAATTCATGTGCTCCGGAAGGGTAAGCAATTCCTGCTCCGTATACTAGTAAATGATCGAATTACAGCGGTTTGTTGAACATTTCTACTGTATCCTGTTGAATAGTCACTTCTTTGGAGTTTATATGTTTGAAATACTAATATTGTGGAATTTCGGCATTGGAATGTATTATGCAGTATAGTAGTGTTTTATTTTCTTTAGAATAAACTTGCATGTATATCATGTATATACAAATATATCTAATAGAGAATTCAGTATTCTGTAACGTGAGGAATAGACTGAAGATCTTCTAAGTTGAATAATAAAGGTTCAAATAGTAAAGCACAGATCCGGGCAGAATGGGTAAGTTTCGTGCACACTCTGACCCATGGCCCAATTTTTGTAAGCTATTACGTTTGATAACATATTGTGTGTAATCTCGGACTGAAAGAATTCATACGTTAATTTGTTACTGTACAGCTATACGTTTACGGTGAGAATTCTAAAAACGATTTCGTGCATTATGTACCGTCCAGTCTAATTTTGCAGTACTTTTTGTCATCATACTGTATTGGGTTTTATACTGTTTTTTATACACCAGAGTGTCATGATAGATGGGGTGAGTTTCGGTACCAATAACACCGGATTAACCCCACCACTGTCCATTGTCTGTACCAAGTCGGACTATCTTGAGTCTGTTGTGTTAATGTTTGTGTTTTGAGCTCTTTAATGTTGTTTTTAGTCTGGAGTTGTCAGTTGGGTTGCTTTGATTGATTGGTATGTCATCGTTGACCTTTCCTGTTATCTATTTTATTCTTTATTTATATCTTATTTTACTACCAATTTCTTTACATTAATTCGTTACTTACTGTTCATTTATATCCTCGTTTGATGCAACAATAGATATTTCACTTCCTTTGTTATGGTGGCCGGTTAAGGCCATTTCGCGTTTTCGCCCTTCATATTCTATAGGGCGAAAACGCGAAAACTAGAAGCGAAACAATTTCGCATTTTCGACTTCGCGTTTTCGAAACCGGGACGACATTTTCAGTAAGAGTTCACGTGTCTTAAGGCTTAGCTTTTAGCAACAGTCAAGTTTTAGTGTCAATATTCAAAATCTTAGTGGAATGTGACTGAAGTGTGAAAACCAGGCGAAGGTCTCAGACGGCCATGTACCCACCAAGGACTGTCTATAGACCAAATACAGTTGCAATGGCTGAGAAATGGGCATTATCCCAAAACACGAAACAAGTCACTTAAGCATGAAATTGCGGTCAAGGTCAAAAGGCAGTTGCCATACCGACATATAGCCACTAAGAACTATCTTTTGACCAACTATGGTGGGTCTAGATATTACATTGCTGAGAAATGGACTTAATCTCGAAAATGTGACAAAGTCAGTCAAGCATGAAATTGAAGTCAAGGTCCAGAGATAGGTGTTAGACTGCAATGTGCCTACTAAGAATTATCTATTGACCATTTTCTAGTTGCTAAGAAATGGACAATTACAAAATGTGACACAGGTCACTCAACCATGAAATTGAGGTCAAGGTCACAGGCATGTGTCAGACTAACATGCACCGACCAAGAACTATCTATTGACCAGATATAGAAGGTCTAGGTATTATAGTTGCTTAGACCATGCAAGTGTGATGTCACTAAAGCATGAAATTGAAGTCAAAGTCCCAAGCCAGTTGTCAGACTTGCATGCATGTACCCATTAAGAACTATCTATAGACCAAATATGGTAGGCCTAGATATTACAGTTGCTGAGAAATGGATTTAACCACGAAACTTAGATGCAGATTTATGTTTATGAAGTCAGTAAACCATGAAAACAAGGTCATGGTCACCAGACAAGTATATTGCGGCAAACTTTATACGATAAGGTATCTGTCGACAAAAAAAATCTTGTGTGCAAAGTTATTTATAAAGTTATTAAAAAGTTTATACCGCTGTCGCCGCCCGAAAGTAATACCTATATATATCTCGTCTTCTCGACTTTTCGTCGCAGGGGTGACAAAAATTGTATTCAACAAACATTTTTTTATATTTCGAAAAAAAAAAATATAATTGAGAGTAATTGTTGATTCCTGCTACTGTTTGTCTTGAACATGGTACAGAATGTAAACAAACAAAATAGTCAAACTAGCAAATCCTACAAATGAACGTACGAATAAACAAATATCATCCATACTAAATTCGCAACAAAAACTCAAGAAAATCACCACAACGATACGACAACCCTTCAAACTTTCTTGTCACCAACATTTTCTGTTATTAAATCATAATTTTATTTCGCATGACATAAAAGTAATTTACATTAAAGGTGTATGCGCTTTCATTACGCTTAAATAATAATTACTGTACACCTTATGACCTGTCAACAATTTCCAAAGTTTAATATCGAGGTTCACAATCATATAAAACTTGAGAAGATTAGAAAATCCTCGGTAGATTTTACTCGCCAAAACTTTAAGATTTTCACATTGTTGCCATTTTGCACGTATAGTTTAGTAAATAATCGATTGAGCATGCGCGAATCTTTGTAGTTGCATATGAAAAAGGAATAAACATTTCATCTTTTGGGAAGACTTTCATAAACTGATTTCAATGTATTTAAACTAGAATTTGTTTTATTCATTTATTTAATTCATTCTACGTCGTTGTGTGGTCAATTTTTCTATCATTTATACATACCAAGCGCGGACCTCAAAGAAGACACCTGTAACATCGAAATTTGGAGAAGGTTCACGTAGGGGTGAAAATGGCCCTGTCTCCGAAAACAATCAATTAAACCAAAACATGTTGTATAGTACCTGACAGATACTAAAACACCTTTTAAAAGTCAATTTCTGCAATTTTCGTTGTTTTAGGGCCAAAAACAGCAAAAATGGAAAAAAACTCAAATTTCTGCATTTAAAAAAAAAAAAAAAAATTTTCATTGGAAAGAATTTCTTTTCATTTAAATTTCCACTCAAGAAGTGACCATAGATCAAAAGTTTGGTCGTTTAATTGACTTTTATGTAAAATGTAGGATTTTTGGAGTAAAAACGTCAAAATTGAAAAAAAAATCACATATTTTTGGAAATTCTTATTTTTCAATTTTTTGGTTTGTAGAGCGAAACAGTTTGACATTCACAACAAAAGAATCAAATTGACAGATACAAAAACACATATTAAAGTAAATTGCTGCAATATTCATTGCTTTGGGACCAAAAATAGTAAAAATTTAAAAAACTTAAATTTCTGGAATTTTTTTAAAATTATTTTTTCATTGGAAAGAATTTCTTTTCATTTAAATGTCAACTCAAGAAGTGACCATAGATCAAAAGTTTGGTCGTTTAAGGGACTTTTATGTAAAATATACGATTTTTCGAAAAAATCACATATTATTGGAAATTCTTATTTTTCTGTTTTTTCGCTTGTTGATTGAAACATTCACAACAAACGAATCAAATTGTGGTTTGTAATATGAATATTTCAAGAATTGAAAACTCTATATTTATTTCTCAGTTGCATCTTATATATCATTATTAAAATCAATTATTGGTAAGTCACTGTTCATTTCCTGTTTAATGGCAGTTGCAGCATATCATCATCGTCATTATCACTGTCAGAAGCATCTATCAGAATGTAAGCAGCAGCGTCACAAACACTAGCAAACCAATTTCTTACTCCATACGAAGTGAGGTTCTGATGCCTTGCAAAACCCGAATACCACACAATGGATGCTAAATGCGAGCACACACCAACAACTCTGGCTCCTGCTCGACATTTACAGAACCAGACAACAACATTTGATTCTGTGTATCGAATCCTCATAAGGTAAGACCTAGAAGCAACATGTCTACTTCTAAGTCTTACACGAAGAAGGTGATCTTCGTCCTAATGTACAGTTGAGATCAGTTCTAACCTCTCAAGTATTGTCAGAGAGGACAGTTCTAGAACCATTCTAGAACGGTTCTAGGGTAGAACCAACCCTGTCATAAATGGTTCTGAGGTAGAACTGTCATAAATGGTTCTAGAGTAGAACCACCCAGAATGGTTCTAGTGTAGAACTATCATAAATGGTTCTATGTCAGTACACACCCTGTCATAAACGGTTCCAAAGGTGTCATGATGACAATTCTAGAACAGTTCTTCTGACAGTTTAGGACAGTTCTAAAGTGAGGTTAGAACTGAGCTCAACTGTACCTGGATCTCACAGTCACCTTCTAGGTCCTCTTGTATATAATTTGTGTTAACCTTGAGCTGGTATGTTCCACATGTTATAAGGTTTAGTTGGTCTTCATCTAAAACTTATTTTGGTGGAAGGCTGTGTTACTCCCCGAGATGCATCCTTACACCAAGTAGGTCCCTTGGTATCGTAGAATTGAACTCGGACGTAAAAGTAGGTCAGAGTGACCAAATGTTGGTGGGAGGCTGTGTTACTCCCCGAGATGACCCGCACACCAATTAATATGATTGTAGGTCACTTTGTATGTTAAAATTAATTTTTGAAATAATACTTAAAAGCGAGTCAACCGTGTAATATGGGTCAGGTGATCATCTTATATCACATGGCCAGTCTCTTCAACGTGCACCTGCAACCAAAAATATATGACCCTATGTCAACTAGTAACTGAGAACTGGCTGTAGATGTGCACGCGGACGTGGACGCCTGGGGTACTCCATTAGTTCCCCTCAACTTCGTTGAGGCGAACTAAAAATTAAATATGTATCCATGGGATACTATGATCCGCTCACACTTTCATGTTCGTGTTTTGTTAACCATTATCATAACACTCGTTATAAACAAAAAAGTTCATCTGATACAGGAAGTAATGGACAAACAGACAGACACACAGTCCAGAAAATGCCCCTAAAAACCAAAGGAGGAGAATACAAAAAACGACCAAATTTCAGTTATGTTCGTATTCCAGCGTTTGGTTTTGCCAGTTTTTTAAAGACTTTCCTTTCTGAATTTTCTTGAACTGGAGTTCGGTATTTTCTATATTTAACTTTTTTATAACGTCCCAACACTTCGTTGATGTCGGTCAAGACTTTTTTAGGCGTGAAGTTACTGATAAAAAAAACCGTGACATGGACGACGCGAACGCAAGACAATAGACTGAAGTGATCATCCCTATCTGTTCCCGTGCTAGAAGCTGTCATTTTTATGTAGATGGTGTAAGCAGATGTTTGGTGTGAATATCAATGCACAGCTTGTCTGTTTAATATACGATGAATTATTTATAATTTTGTGTATTTCTTTAATCTTAAATCATTTATAGAATTCCAATTATTAAAAACACATTTACTGAGCTATCGCGGCATTACTAAACATTTTGTAAATGTTATTTGATGTATCAAAGTTTTTAGTTGTTCGTTGTTGAGACTCTATTTAAAACAGTAATGAAAAGGCCTTAGGAAGCAAAAATTTGTAGTAGAAGCTTTGCCTGATTCATTGATCGCATTCGGATGATTGAAAAAAAAACTCTGAGGAGGGGTAGGGTTATTGGTAACTCAATGATATTTAGATTCGGGACGTGCGGCAAATTCGGGTCAAGATTTTACAAAGCCGGCGGAGATTTTGGGTCTGGATTTTTGGACAAACTAGAGAATTCCGGTCAGGATTTTAAAAATTTCTACATATTTTTATAAAGCACTGAGGAGAATTTTTGATATTATAACAATTAAATGTTTCAATATATAAACGTAAAATGTATAAATATGTCTCATAATGATAACCGCCTTATATTATTTTTGGATAATTTCGGGTATGTAATTTTAGCTTTCCTTGATATTTTCGGGTCACAAATTCGATATAACGTGGATAATTTCGGATAGGGGTTTCAAGTTCATCGATGCACCCCACGCCATAAAATGTTCAAGTTAACCCCCCCGGGAAAAAAATAACTTAGAATCAAGCTCTTTATTTGAAAATGCATTTAAATATTATCTAGTATCCATACAGAAAAAGAAAAGTTATTTCAATTCAATGCCTACATCATTCCACCGCCGGAGATAAACAGATTATTTGTGTGAATTCATTTCAAGAATCATCTTTTCTGATATTTTGAAGTTTTATATTGAGTCCTGTAATATTTTTACATCAGAGGACCGTGAGGGCCTCGGGTGTATTGCCATCGCCTAAATTTCCCGCTTATTTGCATATATGCATATATTTAAATTAGTCTTGGAATGATAACCGACCTATAAAAATTATAGACCCGCGGACATTATATAGTGCAAAATAAAATTCCTTATCGCTTCTTTTAAATTCATGTTTTCAATTTTTTTTTTAAATCCAAATTAATAATATGAAAATGTTTTGTCGTTAGAAATATTAGTATATTAATGAAACAATCCTTAATATCAATGACGTACCGAAAAATTGTTGTTGCGGATGAATATATATATATATATATAGATTTTTGAGCTAAAACTGTATGCTATGAACTACTGTTTGGATATATATATGTAGACAAGATTGTCAATGCATGAATAATGCTGTTCTCATTCCCAATGCATTTATACTAGTCATTACAATGTTAATGCCCTTTTTGCTAAGCCGATGGGGGCAATCAATGTTACCGTTGTCTGTCTGTATGTAAATGTATGTTCATCATGAAAGTGATTTCCGTTTTATAATATTAATATGGCTCAACTGAATGTTATTAAATATATAAACAATGTTTATTATAACCAAAAAAAAAAAAAAAAAAAAAAAACAGATAAATTTAAAATTTGGATTGTGTCCCTCTTATCATTATAGTTATATTTCCATTTATATGTGGAAATATTTTTACTATCTTAATAATATTTCAAACTCTTATTTGCCGCAGACAAATGTTAAACAAAACACTATTTATTTTAAAGTGCTCATTCCCACAAAAAAAAAAAAAAAAATAATAATCAAACGCAAAATTGAATGGTGATTCTTTCACTATTCTAGAGACTGTCCCATATTAACTAATATGCAAGCAAGTACCACTGATACATTCACAAATTATTTACTGTTATATATAGTTTAGAGTTATGTACAACTACATGTATACATGTATATGCTATGCGATGTGATGAACTTTTTGAAGTTTGATAAATGATTAATTTTTATGAATAATGTATATATGTTAGTCCAATGTATATATTTAAAGTTTTTTGCATTTTTTACTATTAATAATAGGTATAGATAGTCTATTGAACTGTATTAAATGGAAATAGCATGAATTCAATGAATAATACAATAATAAATCCAAATGTTTATATATACCAGTTATGACATTTTTTAAAGTTATCTAATGGTCAATCCAAAGTTTGATTGTAACACATGTGATCTTTTTAATCCATTTTAGAATATTAAGAGACTATACAAATGCTAGCTCAGCATACAGATAAATGATTTGAAAACATAACAGATATGCTAAATAAATAATAAAATGCTCAATTCTGTTCATATAATATAGTCCTACATTTGAAAGTCATTATAACTGTATGCTTAGCATATATATAACTGGATTGAATCAAATATATGGGATCATGTAAAATGTTTCTCGTTAAATGTAATATAAAAAATGTATTTTGGTATATGTGAATATTTTAAGGAATATCAAATAGAAATTTACTACATATTATACCAAAAGAGAGGTTCACGAAGGGTTAGAATGGCCCTAAATTGGTCAAGCGATTACAAATTTCAAATAGAAATACTTGTGATAATTCTATTAAGACTAAAATATACTATTTTGGCACCTACTATTAAATATCTTGAAGCTATGACCCCATAATTATACATTATTTGTATTTTTGGTCAATTTTGTCTGAAATTTATATGTTTGGCATAATTAACCATGGCTGCCATACAATTCCGAAAAGTTTTTATTTTGATGAATTCTTTATCAAATTGTGAGTCTTTTGGTTACAAAACATTTTGGATTGTAGATGGTGGCCAAATTTTCCTAAAGCTTTCATGTCTGAAAATTGCACCAAATCATTATATTTGGACAAAATGGGCATAATTTGGAGAATGTAATGTACTATTATGAAAGAACTGATTTATTGAGCGTTAATACATTTAAAATCGACCAATTTACGAACCAAATTGTGAACTATTTGGAGTTTAATTGTAAGATTTATATTTTAGACCGTTTTTGGGCTATAAATAAACTGTGTCCTTTGAATAAGTGATATCACAATAACCATAATACTAAGTACCTGTTAGAAAATAGCACTTTTACAGTACATTGTTAAAAATGAATACATTCCAACAATGACCAATATTAATGATGTAATATGAGATTATATATATACTGTTTTATATTGTTACATATATAAATGAAAATTGAAACCAAATTGTTGTCATTATTAAAAAAAAGAAACGAAAAGGGAGGTATGATTGGTAATCAGACACAGAAACAAAATGATGAAAAAGAAATAAAGCTAACCATACAACATCTTTACAATCAGAAAAAAACTATACTAAAATCAGTTAGAAATAGCCATGAAATGACAAATATTAAACAATATAAATCAGAAAACTAATGGCCACATCAATGTACAAACAGAAAATCAAAAGATATACACCAAAGAATTACAAGCCCTGTTTTACAGGCCTCTAAGGACCGACGCATTCTTATTGTAGTTGTGATCTATATGTATGATGCAAAATCATCTCATTGCTACTACCCATCCAGAGCACTTGAGATCACCCCAACTATTGGTGGGGTTAAGTTGCTCAGGTTTTAGTTTTCTATGTTGTTTCTAGTGTACTCTTATTTGTCTTTTTCAGTTTTAGACATAATATTATCGATATATGAGTTTACTGTTCATGTGGTATCCCAAATATTACAATTTATCTGTTTTAATATGATTGTCTTGACCTCTTTCTCATAATTCAGTGACTAGTCAAAAAAATATTTGCTATGTTGATTCTCTGTCATAAGTAATAAGCTAAAGATTTTTGCAAGTGTGCAACTATACGGCCATAATGCCAATCTAGCAGTTCTCATTTGACCACGTCAACATTTCATGGATAATTCACAAAGATAAGTTTCTTACTATAAGACAGTATCTCATATATGATAGCAAATTATATTATGTGTACTATATTGTAAGGTGAACATCTGTCTGGCAGGTACTATATAAACACCTGCTATTTATCTATAATCCAACATAACTTGAGGTCCTCTGATGTTCAGTACTTCAGTACTTTGATTTTATAATTTTTACTTACTTTAAATTTCATAAAAATTATGTTCCTTGCAATATTAGCTACCTGGACAATCTTAGTAGCTATGCTAGCTGCTATACCTTATATACATCTATCTATGTTGAACAATATGCTATGTAGTAAGCCTAGTTAAATTATGTCGATATCAATAAAATATCGAGAGAAAAAATCAGTTTGTATGGAAATACTAATTACTGCTATACCATCGCGCCAGACTTTGTGCAAATCTCGTACGCTTACTAAAATCATATATATAATTTGTTTTATACGTTTTTATTAATTTAGATAAATATGACGTCATTTTGATTTCTTTGACGTCATAATAGATTTACTAGCTAGCATGAATTTTTAGGGATATCTAGCCCTACGTGGCAGCTAGGCTAGCTATGCGTTCAATATTGAAAAGCTACGATATTGAACGCGTCCATGTTGATCCCATCGGATTGCATAGTTACAGTTACCATTGACTGGATGGATTGTCGTCTGCAACTTTCATTTTTCTGACTTATTTGTACTTACACATGACTTAATTAATCAAACCGTATATGCTGTATAAATTTGTTCTTTCTTTTTTTCGTTTAGTTTTATCAATTTGTATGCGATTCTTTTAATGTTAAAGAATAAAAATAAATTATAATTTCAAGCGATAAAATAAATACTCGCGTTTTCCGGATACCGGCATTTTCTATTAACTCAATTTTAACAAAGGCCGCCCTCTACGATCCATTGTTTCTTTATGAATTTGAAAAGACAATTACATGCGGATTGATAAAAAATCAGAATATTTTGGATCGTGATTGGCGGCCCAAGTAAAAATTGCTAATATGTACGGAAAATTGCTGAAAAATCGATGTTTTCCGTAACTGTACCCGATTTTAGACGGCTATTTTGCTTTGTTATTTAAGTAATAATATGGAAAAAACATCATATCAATAAAAGAAACATGTCTAACTATCTTTTGGCGAAAAATGAAAATCCATGGTTGAATTTCAAAATCTGACAAAAAAACAGGGATGTTTTGGATACTCCTTATCAATACACAAACACAGAAACAACGCCGCACAGAATGTTAAAGAGTTGATACACATGACACTTATTTCAGGTCTTACTCAAAACATTAATAAATCGTGTATAACAACATTTGTATGAAATAAGATCGTGTGTTGAAATTGCTAAAAAGAGTTAAAACTGACAATTCACGTCGATCAAAAAAATGTCCGACAGAGGCTGTTGAAAATTTCCAATCCCTGCTTAAAACATTTAGATTCCGAAAGCGAATGTCCGAGTTGTATTAATAGATAATCTTAAAGTATTTTTTCTCACATAATGGGTAATAATCGTCAAATTTGTAATCCGCAATTAGTTTTGACAAAAGTAAAGTTCCCAAGTACGAATACGGGGCTGTTTCTTGTAGATTCGTTATGACAGATAAATTCACCCGCCGTCTGCGTTGACTTCATTTTAATTCCTTGGTAATTTCGGTAAACTATAAAGTTTTATGTAAGTTAAAAATATTAGTTCAGATATTATCAACACGATCAACAAGATAAAGTAGGGATATCAAGTTAGTTACTTATTCCCGTTTCCCGTTTCCTTATTCAATAAGGAATAAGTAACTGGTTACCAGTTTCTTATTCAAAAACGGTGTGCCGGGAAAAAAGTTTGTCAACAGAATAGGAAGAAGAAATGAACTTTTTTGTCTTTACCTAGGCAGGAAAAAAAATCAATTCTCAAACACAAAAATATTACGACTGATCTTTACCTCCTCATTTTTATATGCAATTAATGTCGGACCACCTGTTATTAGCGTAATTTGATATATCTATTCTGGTGGAAGAATTAGTTACTTACTATATCGTTTTTTGTTTGTTTGTTTGTTTGTTTGTTTGTTTATTATTATTATTTTTTTTGGGGGGGGGGATAATTTAATCTTGTAAATTGAACATAGAGATTCTCCGATGGATATTAAGTTGATCAATTTCCTAACTGCTGAACCTCAATGAGTAAAATATTGATTTGAAAAATGTCATCAATTAGGGATTTTTTTCTAAAGGATTATTTTCTTTTGATATGATTTAAATTTTTGAATTCTAAATACATCGACATTTAGTTAATAAAATTATATGTATGTTTTACTTCTTTGATATAAATTTGATAAAATTTTCATAATAATATAAATTTGATGCAACTGACACTGTAAGATTAAGTTCTCAACAAAATAAATTCTATCCTAATTAAAGAAACATAATAATGACAGTCCGAGAGATATAACGTTGAGTTGTCAGTAAAATTTATTATGGGTTTCTCCGAAGGTTATATAAACAAATGAAGTCTTTGACGTTTCACCTTGATAAAGACACATATTCTTTGAATTCTCGCACTGTGTAAGTCAAAAATTTCGAGATAACCCATTCAGTTAAATTAGTTAGTGAAAACTACAAAAGAAATAACATTGTATGGATGAAGATAGTGTATGTACGGAAGATTTTTTTAAAGAAAAGCGATGATATATTTTGCAGAGCGTTATAAAGGTAAGATATCATCTGTCTTATAAAACAAAATGTGATTTTTTAATATTCTCCTGTCATACGAAAGGAGTTACTCCTCCTCTTCAAAATGAAAAAAAAAAAAAAAAATTGTATCAAAGTTACCACGATAATGGCGTCCGATACTTAATATTAAAACCTAAGCGATATTCCTTGTCGTTCCCTCTAGAATCACTATGCTAAATGATTTTTTTTATATTCCGTGTAATAAATCTAAATTGCGTTTGATTCTCTAGTCATACAAAGAAAACTTATAAAATGTATAGATTAGTTCGCACGAAAATCATGTCCGAAAATTTACATTTCGGTCTAACCGATACTCCTTGTCGACCCATCTTGATCACAAAAGATATATGATTATTATAAAATTTTTGTCATAAATCGAAATTGTATTTGACCTTCTTGTCATGCAAAGAAAACTAAAAAATGTATAGATTAGTTCGCACGAAAATGGCGTTACATAATTAACCGATTACGGCATAGGTGATAGTCTCCGTCAACCCTCTAGAACCCCTATCACAAATAATTTCTTTTTAAATTTAATATAATAAAGAGAAATTGCATTTGACCCTCTTGTCACATAAAGAGAACTAAAAAAATTGTATACATTCGTTCGCGAGAAAATGGGGTCCGAAAATTTAAGATTCAAGATTCAAGATTTTATTATACACTCAGACAGCATTACACTGTTACAAGAGGCAACGAAAATATACAACATTAATATAATGATGGACAAGGCACGGTGATAAACTAACCTAATAATTAGCTATAATACTATACATACATGAAATGTTTAACAAAGAACCGAACACTTACATAGTATTGTATCCAAACAAAAAAAAAAAAAAAAAAAAAAAAAAAAAAAAAATAATAATAATAATAATAAATTAAGAGCTCCATAATCAAATCAAGATCTAGTATAATTTTGGATTACTGTGTCGCAGTGAAACTGTATAAGTAAATACATATTAAAACAATTTATTAATTTTCTGGATGAAAATTGCCAAATTATTCAAAACTGTTTTATTACACAGAGATAACATGCCCTTCAGTTTATCTGCTCTTGGGTGAGCGATGTAATATGATGGAATAAATTTTGTACGAATACGCTGTATATGTTCGTTTTGACACAGAAATAGATAGTGAAATTCATCTCCAATTTGTCTGTTTTCGCAAAAAGTACAGTATCTCTCCATTCGAGGAGTGTTGTTCCAGCGTCCAGTTTCTATAGGAAACTTGACGTTGGAGCAACGCAATAAGGATATTTGTATTCTACGATTTTTCTTCAAAATTGTCAAATATTTTTCGAATCTGAAATCTTTTTTAAACAACATATACAATTGTCCCCTTGCGGAATTCTCAATATCACTATACCATTTCTGTTTGAATTGATCTTGCAGAATTTGTTTAATATACAACTTAATATCTAATTTACTTAATATAACTTGATTATTCCACACATAACTTAGACCAGTATTATCGAGTAATGATTTCACAAACAATATCCATTTTGAAGTACAATCACCTGAGTTATGCATATTCAATAATAATTGATATAATTTTCCTGATAACTTATTCTTATTCATCAACAAGTTTGTCCAAAAATTTAATATTCTTATTTTTAAGCTAATTTCAATAGGAAATCTACCGGTTTCACCGTATACCATAAAATTAGGTGTACTAGTTCTAACTGATAGTATTTTTTTCAAAAATTGAAGATGAACTCTTTCAAGTATATCGATATTTTCAAAACCCCATATTTCGCACGAATATAACAAAATTGGCTCAATAAGAGAATAAAATAGTTTTAACTGTAAGTCAACTGGGATATGTATATTTCTTATTTTCCCATAAAGTGCATATAACCCTTTTTGTGCTTGATTTGCTAATTTTTTTCTCGCTGATAAAAATTTCCCGTTAAAGTTAAAGTTTAATCCCAGATATGTATAAGATTCTACAATTTCGATAATCGAGCCATATAATTTAAATTCATCCTTGACTCTTCCCTTACGCTTTCGGAAAATAAGTGCTTTAGTTTTGTCAACATTTACAGTCAATTTCCACAATGAACAATATGATTCAAATGAATTCAATGAAGTTTGAAGATCAGTAGCACTTTCTGCTAGAATAATTGTATCGTCTGCATACAGTAACACAAAAATCATTAAATACATTCTTAACTTTTCTTGACAGGTATTTGCAATATTTTTTAAACCTGAGACATGGTTTTGAATGAAAAAATCCTCTAAGTCCGCTAAAAACACAGAAAATAGAAAGGGAGATAAGTTTTCCCCCTGTCGTACCCCAATTTCGCAAGAGAAAAACCCTGAAATACAACTGTCTTGCTTCACGCAAGACTTAATGTTTTGGTACATGTTATAAATTACTTTGAGAATTTTCCCACTCACGTTATTTTTTATCAGTTTTTGCCACAATCCCAACCTCCATACAGTATCAAACGCCTTTTTAAAATCTATAAATGTACAATACAATTTTCTTCCAAAAGACAGATAAAGTTCAATTAGCACGTGGAGACAAAATAGGTTATCTACAGTTGAGTAACCTTTTCTAAATCCGGCTTGTGACTCTGGAATCATATCTACTAAATCAGCATACTTCGTAAGTCTACTATTCAAAATTGAGGTAAAAAGTTTTCCTACTGATGATACCAAAGTGATCCCCCTGTAAGAATCTGGATCAGTTGGGCTACCCTTGTTTTTATAGATTGGCATTATTATACCTAAGGTCCATATCTCAGGGATAATACCTATATCTAAAATTTTATTAAACAATTTAAGATATAAAGGCATACCTACATGCAAAGTTGACTTAATATATTCATTTATTATACAATCATAACCTGGCGCTTTACAATTTTTTAAGTCCTTTACAGCAGAAATGACTTCATCTTCGGTTATTTTACCGTTCAGAATTTCATTTGCAAAATTATCATTCAGATCCGGTATTTCGAAATCGCTATTATCAGTTTCATCGCTAATATTAAGATTTTTAAAATAGTTATACAATTCTTCGATTGTAATTTTCGAAACATTTTTTGATCTATTAAAATTGTTCAAAATTTTCCATAGTTCAGCGGGATTTGTTTCAGACTTCTTTCGCAATTCATTTTCCACTTTAAACTCATATTCTTGAAAACATTTATTCATTTCTGCTCTATAAGATTTGCACGTCTCTTTCAGTTCCAACCTGTTCGCATCGTTTCTGTTTAGATTATATTTTTTTTCTAGCATTATGAAAAATTTTCCTTTTGACATGACAAGTAGGGCCAAACCAAGGCTGATTTGAATTTTCTTTACGATTACTGTAAATTCTTCTATTTCCAAAAATTTCATGCGCCGTGTCAGTAAAAACTTTATTGAAGTTTTCAACAAAAGTATTAAGTTCATCAGAAGTATTAATTAGGTCCAATTGTTCGCAGAAGTCATCTAATGATAATTTATTTTCGATGTTTTCAACGAACTGTTGTTTTTTGTCGGAAACCCACCGAACAGGTTTGACACCTTTCACTAAGTTGTTTTTATTATGCAAATCAGTACCAATCGAGCATGAAATTGAAACATGTAAACGACAGTGAACATCGGAAAATAACGGATCATAGTTAATGACTTCAAATTCCGTAATAAGGGGAAATAATTCAGATTCCAAAATGAGATAATCTACAATGCTGGATTCTTTACTGGTAGCCTTACCATAATTTTTGTCAGCACCAACCCTTCCATTTGCTATGTACAGATTATTATTTTTACATAATGATATAAGTTTATGCCCATAAGCATTGCATCTACCTTTGTCACTTGACTTCCTTTCTAGAGGAATATTAAAAAGAGATAATTTTTGAAAATCATATAAATGCTCAGTTATAGCTATATCAGTGTCAAAATTCAGTATAGTAAATAAATCGTCATCAGGTATGACATAATCAGACAGTGTAGACACTCGTGCGTTAAAATCACCAATTAAAGCACAAATTGTACTGTTATCTTTTAATAAAGATAGTTCACTTTCTATTTCACTAAAAGCTTCTGGTGATGTGTATTTAGAACTTTCTGGTGGGACATATACGCACCCTAGTAGAAAATTTGAAAAATCATGTGAAAAGTTACATAATTGTACCCATAACACAAATTCTGAATCACTAGATGGAAATTTCAATTTTTTTTCAAATTTAGATTTGTACATAATGACTATTCCACCAGATTTTTTATCAAACTTTTTTCTAGTTTTAGAAATGTAACTATAACCAGAAGGTAAATTCAGCACATCTAAATTGTCAATTTTTGACTCTATACAGATTAAAATATCATACGATTTAATCAAATCATTGAATTCCGGACATAAAAGTTTCTTTTTGATACCACAGACATTTATACAAGTTATTTCTAAGTTATTCAAAATGTTACAGGACTGTTTATTATTTTTATTAACATAACCATCAGATTGTCCTCTTGTTTGCCTGTCCTATACAGGCCGGGCACCATCAGTCCAACCAGGATGTTGTTGTGTTGAAGCAGTAAAGTTTACATCAGCAGACGGTTGAGGTGGTCTCACTGGCGGAGCATTGGCTACTCGACGATCACCAATAGGCAGTTTACGAGGCATCGAAGGTGGGAAAATTCGCCTACCGTCAACAATCAGCTTGTCAGCATTAAACTTCACATTTCGTTCAAGTCGTGATTCACGCTTAAAAATTGGCCATAATTCATTTCTTCTGTCACCAATTTCTTTAGGAAACTGCTCATATACACCAAAACCTGTGTTTTTTAATTTCTCAGTAGCAGCTTTTAAAACTCTGTTGCGATCTTTTCGCTTTTCAAATTTTGCAACGATACTCCTTGGTTTATTATCTGGTCTCGGTCTCAAACGGTGAGCTACATGAAACTCAATATTTTCTTCAATTTCTAAATGATCATTTAAAAATTTTTTAATAACAGCTTCAGATTGTTCAGGTGTTTCATTATTTGATGTTTCAGGTAAATTGGTGAAAATTAAATTGTCCCTCATCGACCTTGTTTGCATATCTAGTAAAGTTTCTTGAAGGTCAATATTTTCATTATAAAGATCTCTGTTTTGCATATCAACCTTTTCTATCGTATACTGGATCTGGCCCATATGTTGCTCGCTACCATATATTCGTTCTGTATTATGGCGTAGCTGATTTTTTATGCCATTTATTTCAACTTGCAGACCTTGAAACCCTCGTTCAAGATTAATTAAACGATCGTTTATGATAGGGAGCACATCTAGCTTTGATGACACAGTTTCTAACAAGTCAAGTTTAGCATAAATTTCAAATAATACATTAAGGGACTGAGGCTGTACATTGTTAGGCGATGGTCCTAGGTCCGTAAGAGGGACAGAGTTCACATGTTGGCCTGCATTATAAGGCGTATTAAATGGCGTGTTGAAAGGTGCATTTGGAATATATTGTGGAGCTGTGTTTATAGCTTGATTTGATATAGGATTGCCATATAGAACGTTATTCGCTCCATTTAATTGACTAGCAACAGGCGTACGCAAGGGTTCATTCTGATTATTTACCTCTTCCGCCATTGTGATTGTTTGAGGAGGGGTACTGTCGTCGCTTCGTTTCCGTTTTCTTGCTCTCTTCTTCGTATTTCTTCCCATAAAAACATTTAGAACACATCAAATGTCAATCATATTCACACTTGTCCATTAAATTAACTTTCACCACTTGTGAAAACTGTTCAAATCCTTATTATGTAAGAGCACAAATTTTAGTCCACCCGCCTTGTCCGCCATTAATTCCCAGTACCAATTTACATAAAGGCCTAACCGATACTCCTTGTCGACCCATCCTGATCACCAAATATATATGATTATTATAAAATTTTTGTCATAAATCGAAATTGTATTTGACCTTCTTGTCATGCAAAGAAAACTAAAAAAATGTATAGATGAGTTCGCACGAAAATGGCGTCCGAAAATTTACATTAAGGTATAGGTGATAGTCCTTGTCGACACTCTAGAATCCCTATGATCAATGATTTTTTTTATATTCAATGTAATAAATCGAAATCGTATTTAATCCTCTTGTCATCGAAGAGAACTAATAAAATGTATTGATGAGTTCGCACGAAAATCGTGTCCGAAAATTAACATTAAGGCCTTACATATACTCCTGGTCGACCCATCCTGATCACCAAAGATATATGATTTTCATAAAAGTTTTGTCATCAATCAAAATTGTATTTGACCCTCTTGTCATATAAAGAGAAGTAAAAAATGATATAGATTAGTTCGCACGAAAATGGCCTTCGAAAATTAACATTAACGCATATGTAATAGTCCGTGTTAACCCTCTAGAACCCTTATGATAAATGATTTTTTTTAAATTTTATGTAAGAAATCGAAATTGTGTCTGACCCTCTTGTCATACAAAAAGAACTAAAAAATTGTATAGATTTGTTCGCACGAAAATCGTGTCCGAAAATTAACATTAACCGATACTCATTGTCGACCAAATGAACCCCTAAGATATATGATTTTAATAAAAACTTTGTTATAAATCGAAATTGTATTTGACCCTCTTCTCATACAAAGAAAACTAAAAAAATGTATACGTAGATTAGTTCTCACGGAAATTAACATTAAGGCCTAGGTGATAGTCTTTGTCAACCCTCTAGAACCCCTATCATAAATGAATTTTTTTAAATTTAATGTAATAAATCCAAACTGTGTTTGACCCTCTTGTCATATAAATAGAACTAAAAAATTGTATAGATTCGTTCGCACGAAAATTGCGTTCGAAAATTAACATTAAGGCTAACCGATACTCCTTGTCAACTCATCTTAAGCCCCAGAGATATGATTTTTATAAAATTATTGCCATAAATCGAAATCGTGTTTGATCCTGTTGTCACACAAAGAGAACTAAAAAAATGTATCAATTAGTTTGGACGAAAATGGCGTTCGAAAATTAACATTAAGTCGCAACCGATACTCATTGTCGTCCCATCCTGAGACCCAAAGATATATGATTTTTATAAAATTTTTGTGATAAATCGGAATGGTATTTGACCCTCTTGTCATACAAAGAGAACTAAAAAATTATATAGATTAGTTCGCACGAAAATGGCGTTCGAAAATTAACATTCAGGCCTAACCGATCCTTGTCGACCCATCCTGAGCCCCAAAGATATATGATTTTTATAAAATTTTTGTCATAAAACGAAAGGGAATTTGTCCCTCTTGTCATAGAAAGAAAACTAAAAAATTGTACAGATTAGTTCGCACGAAAAATGAGTCCGAAAATTTAAATTTATAGGTGATAGTCCTTGTCGACACTCTAGAATCCCTATCAACAATGATTTTTTTTATATTCAATGTAATAAATCGAAATCGCATTTAATCCTCTTGTCACACAAAGAGAACTAATAAAATATATTGATGATTTCGTACGAAAATCGTGTCCGAAAATTAACATTAAGGCCTAACCGATACTCCTGGTCGACCTCATCCTGATATATGATTTTAATAAATTTTTGTCATAAATCGAAATTGTATTTGACCCTCTTGTCATACAAAGAATACTAAAAAAATGTATAGATTAGTTCGCACGAAAATTGGGTCCGAAAATTAACATTTAGGCATAGGTAATAGCCCTTGTCCACCCTTTAGAACCTGTTTGATCAATGATTTTTTTATATTTAATGTAATAAATCGGAATTGTGTTTGACTCTCTTGTCATACAAAGAGAACTAAAAAAATGTATGGATTAGTTCGCACGAAAATGGCGTTCGAAAATTAACATTAAGACGTAACCGATACTGATTGTCGTCCCATCCTGAGACCCAAAGATATATGATTTTTAGAAAATTTTTGTGATAAATCCGAATGGTATTTGACCCTCTTGTCATACAAAGAGAACTAAAAAATTATATAGATCAGTTCGCACGAAAATGGCGTTCGAAAATTAAAATTACGGCATAGATGATAGTCTTTGTCGACCCTCTAAGAATCCCTATTATCAATGATTTTTTTAAAATTTAATGTAACAAATCGAAATTGTGTTTGACCTTCCTGTCATACAAACAGAACTAAAAAAATTGTATAGATTAGTTCGCACGAAAATTGCGTTCGAAAATTAACATTAAGGCCTAACCGAATCTTGTCGACCTATCCTGAGCTCCAAAGATATATGATTTTTATAAAATTTTTGTCATAAAACGAAAATGAGTTTGACCCTCTTGTCATTCAAAGAGAACTAAAAAATTGTATAGATCAGTTCGTACGAAAATGGCGTTCAAAAATTAACATTAAGGCATAGGTGATAGTCTCTGTTAACACTCTAGAACCCCTATTTTTTTTTAATTTAATGTAATAAATCGAAATTGCATTTGACCGTCTTGTCACACAAACATAACCTAAAAATTGTATAGATTAGTTCGCACGAATATGGCGTCTGAAAATATACATTACGGCCCATGTGATAGCCCTTGTCCACCCTTTAGAACCTGTTTGATCAATGATTTTTTTTATATATTTATGTAATAAATCGAAATCGTGTTTCACCCTCTTGTCATACAAAGAGAGCTAAAAAAATGTACAAATGTATAGATTAGTTCGGACGAAAATGGCGTTCTAAAATTAACATTAAGACGTAACCGATACTCATTGTCGTCCATCCTGAGACCCAAAGATATATGATTTTTATAAAATTTTTGTGATACATCGGAATGTTATTTGATGCTGTTGTCATACAAAGAGAACTACAAAATTGTATAGATTAGTTCGCACGAAATGGCGTCCGAAAAGTTACATTAATGTCTATGTCCTTTTCGACCCTCTCGAACCCATATCATCAATGATTTTTTTTTAATATTTTATGTAATAATCGAAATCGTGTTTGACCCTCTTGTCATACAAAGAGAACTAAAAAATGTATAGATTAGTTCGGACGAAAATGGCGGTCGAAAATTAACATTAAGACGTAACCGATACTCATTGTCGTCCCATCCTGAGACCCAAAGATATATGATTTTTATAAAAAAAAAATTGTGATAAATCCGAATGGTATTTGACCCTCCTGTCATACAAAGAGAAATAAAAAATTTTAAAGATTAGTTCGCACGGAAATGGCGTTCGAAAATTAACAATACGGCCTAACCGATACTCCTTGTCATAGAAAGAAAACTAAAAAATTGTACAGGTTTACGGCGTAGGTGATAAATGATTTTTTAAAAATTTAATGTAATAAATCGAAATTGTGTTTGACTCTCTTGTCATACAAAGAGAACTAAAAAAATGTATGGATTAGTTCGCACAAAAATGTCGTTCAAATATTTACATTAAGACCTAGGTGATAGTCTTTGTCGCCCCTCTACACCCCCTATGATCAATACATTAAGGCATATATGTTGACAGTCTAGAACCCCTATGATAAATGATTTTTTTAAATTTTATGTAAGAAATAAATCGAAATTGTGTTTGACCCTCTTGTCATTGAAAGGGAACTAAAAAATTGTATAGATTAGTTCGCACGAAAATGGCGTTCGAAAATTAACATTAAGGCATATATATTAGTCCCTGTTGACTCTCTAGAACCCCTATGATAAATGATTTTTTTTAATTTAATGTGATAAATCGAAATTGTGTTTGATCCTTTTGTCATACAAAGACAATTAAATATTTGTATAGATTAGTTAACATTAATGCATAAGCCATATTCCTTGTTAATCCCTCTATAACATCACTGAAATACAATTTTATTTAAAAAAATTTCATTAATTGAAAATGTGTTTCGTCCTCTTGTCAAAGAAAGAGAACTAGAAAAATTGTAAATTGCCATATTGTACAAAGAGGACAGATATATTGAATAGATTGTTTCCCAGTATAAAATTACAGGATCTTGTAATTTCATAATTAATTTAATAATTTATTTTTTATTTATGATTGTAAGGTGAATTATAAGCTTCTGCAAGATGAAATATAAGCGAAAGATTAATACTTCCAATTTACCAGAAATTTTGAAAAAGTTAGAATTAGAAAAACTGGAGGACATCATCAGTATTAACAGAAACAAGCTGACAGATTACTTGTGCGTCCATTTAGGCATAAAACGTACAGGTTTTAATAAACGTAGAGTTTATATTATAGTTAGGAATTATTGAAATTATCAGTATTTAGCAAAATTTAAAAATAATAGAAATACTAAGGGTTCATTCCTTGTATTGCACATGGTAGATCTCCTTAGCTGAAATTTGGCTTCCTATTTCGGTATTTTTGGTTGAGTACTTCTTGTTTAATATAAGTTTGGTTTTTGGTCTTCCAAATGTTTCGGTTTTAATGCTGCTGATGAGAGGTAACTCCTTGAAATGCGTCGTATACAGCATAGTATAAATTTACTATATATAATATTAGTATCTTTGGATAGTTACTTTGACATCTCATAGATTAAACTTTAAAACCAAAAGAATAATAAGACGACCGAGAAAATATAATTCGGAAGAATTCTGGCTTGGTGGGAGTAATGGAAAAACGTTTCGAAAAAAAAAGTCCAAGATGAGAGTGAAAGTTACAAAAAAGAACATGAAGCAGATGCAAAAACACCGGATAAAAGGGAGGAATCAAAAGAAACAAACAAATATGAGGTAGATAGGAAAGCAGCCTATAAATGTAAAGAATTAGAAGAAGCTGACAAAAATAGAGTTGACTGGAATACAACAGATACAAGTGAAGATTCAGATTCAGAGGAAGAAACATACAAAAATGGAGTAGATTGGAATTCAAAGGATGAAAGTACAGTTTCAGAATAAGAAGATGAAGACGAAACAGACAAATATGGAGTACACTGGAATACAGCCAATAAAAGTCAAGAATTGGAAGAACAAAAACAAAAACATGGAGTAGATTGGAATACAACGGATGAAAGTACAGATTCACCATCATCATCAGAAGAAGACGAAACAGACAAAAATGGAGTACACTGGAATACAGCCAATAAAAGTAAAGAATCGGAAGGACAAAAACACAAAAATGGAGTAGATTGGATTACAACAGATGAAAGTGGAGAATTAGAAGAAGAAACAGACAAAATTAAAGTTGATTGGAATACAAAAGATAAGAGTAAAGATTCAGATTCAGATTCAGAAGAAAAAACATACAAAAATGGAGTAGATTGGAATTCAAAGGATGAAAGTACAGTTTCAGAATAAGAAAATGAAGACGAAACAGACAAATATGGAGTACACTAGAATTCAGCCAATAAAAGTCAAGAATTGGAAGAACAAAAACAAAAACATGGAGTAGATTGGAACAGAATAGATAAAAGCGAGGAATTAGAATAAGAAACAGACAAAAATAGAGCTGATTGGAATACAACAGATGAAAGTACAGAATCAGAAGAAGAAGAAACAGGAGTTGTAGAGGGTCAAAAGCGACTATTACATATGCCTTAATGTTAATTTTCTAACGCCATTTTCGTGCGAACTAATCTATACATTTTTTTAGTTCTCTTAGTATGACAAGAGGGTCAAACATTATTTCGATTTCACAGATAAAATTAAAAAAAATCATTTATCATAGGGGTTCTAGAGGGTCAACAGGGACTATTACATATGCCTTAATGTTAATTTTCGAACGCCATTTTCGTGCGAACTAATCTTTACAATTTTTTAAGTCCCTTTCAATGACAAGAGGGTCAAACACAATTTCGATTTCGTACATAAAATTTAAAAAAAAATCATTTATCATAGGGGTTCTAGAGGGTCAACAGGGACTATTACATATGTTTCAATGTTAATTTTCGAACGCCATTTTCGTGCGAACTAATCTATACAATTTGTTAGTTCTCTTTGTATGACAAGAGGGTCAAAGACAATTTCGATTTTTTACATAAAATTAAAAAAAATCATTTATCATAGGGGTTCTAGAGGGTAAAAAGCGACTATTACATATGCCTTAATGTTAATTTTCGAACGCCATTTTCGTGCGAACTGATCTATACAATTTTTTAGTTCTCTTTGTATAACAAAAGGGTCAAACATAATTTCGATTTCTTACATAAAAGTAAAAAAAATCATTTATCATAGGGGTTCTAGAGGGTCAACAGGGACTAATATATATGCCTTAATGTTAATTTTCGAACGCCATTTTCGTGCGAACTAATCTATGCAGCTTTTAGTTCCCTTTGTGTGAGAAGAGGGTCCAACACCATTCTGATTTATGTCAAAAAATTTATAAAAATCATATATCTTTGGGTCTCAGGATGGGTCCACAAGGAGTATCGGTTAGGCCTTAATGTTAATTTTGGGACACGATTTTTGTGCGAATTAATCTATACAATTTTGTAGTTCTCTTTGTGTAAAAGGAGGATCAAACGCGATTTCGATTTTGTACGCAAATTTTTGACAAATCATATATCATTGGAGTTCAAAATTGGTAGACAAGGAATATCCCCTCATTAATGTTAAGTTTTGGACGCCATTTTTGTGCTACACAATTTTTCTTTCAAGAAGAGTAACTCCTTTCGTTTGACAGAAGGAGAATATTCAAAAAGAATATTTTGTTTTATAAGGCAACGCTCTGCAAATGTCTCATCGGTTTTCTTTAAAATCTTCCAAGATGGAACGTATAATTTATCTTCATACAGACCATGTAATTTCTTTTGTAGTTTTGACTAAATAATTTAACTGAATTTGTGATCTCGAAATAATGCTAGAATTCAACATGTTCAAAGGATATGTGTCTTTATCAAAGTGGAACGTCAAAGACTTCATTTGTTTATATAACCTTCAGGGAAACCCATAATAACCGGTAATATATCTCGGACTTTCATTGTTATGCTTCTTTAATTAGGATAGAATTTATTTTGTTGAAAACTTAATATTACAGTGTCAGCTGTATCAAATTTATAGTATTATCAAAATTTTATAAAATTTATATTAAATATGGAAAACATACATACCATGTGCAATTCCACCAGAATTCTGGGTTATCATTACGCTGTTAACAGGTGGTCCGACATTAACTACATGATTTACAGCATACAAAAATTAGTAGGTAGAGATGAAAATTGTTTTATTAGAAAAATAAAACACGAATCATAATATCATGGTTGTGAATGTAATTTGTTTACCTGCCTAGGTAAAGACAAAAAAGTTCATTTCTTCTTCTTATTCTGTTGACAAACTCTTTTCCCGGCACACAGTTTTTGAATAAGGAACTGGTAACCAGTTACTTATTCCTTATTGAATAAGGAAACGGGAAACGGGAATATGTAACTAACTTGATATCCCTGAATAAAGTACTCGTAATTTTAAAAAATGCTGTCATCATTGAAACTATATTTGATGTACTAATGTCCGATGGTATCGAAGAGGTCAAACTTTCGGTTGGCGGCCGATGGCATAGGAACGATTTGCAATCTTTCCAAAAACTAGTAATGTAAAAAAGTACATCTCCTCTATTAATTAATTAAATTACAGACAAATAGAAATACTTAGGGGTGGTATTTAAAAACACATGTCTACTGAAACATGCAAGTGAAAAGCTTGCCGATAGAGCCAGAAAAGCTTTCTTCTCGTTAAAATCCAAAGCAAACAACATATGCAATGCATCATTATGCCTTATTATACACATTTTATGTAATGTATCATTGTATTATTACTGTATTGTATTGTATCATATTATATTGTACTTGATGCTCGCCAACATGTATGGTTTTTCATCAATTAACTTATTTGATTTGATTAATTGTAAAATATACTGTAATCACATGCATCTATTTATAAAATACATAACTTACCTATTTTTAGAATCGATTTTTCCGAAAATTGAATAAACACCATGATAAAGGAATGTCTATTCACCGACGGAAACTTAAAGATTGTAAACAACATTATGGCTTTTTTAACCTTTCTCCCCGAAAATGACAGATATTTTACACATACAAAGTATCAATATTTAAGAATAATATTCAGTTTTTAATGTATTCAGAGTAACATAATATATTTATTTACTTACAGTTACTTCGTCAACATAAGTCTTTCCGATCATTCTTGTCATTTCGACTGATTGGTGATCAGCAATGACGGAGAATATTGACAGGAAAGGTTATTATTAAGGGTATGAAAGGCCTAAATTATTTCCATTTTACATTGAAAATTAAACACCTGTTTATGGTTTATGAAAATCGTTAGACATGTATATAATCTTTTCTTTAACTTGACTTGACTTATTCCCAGATTAACTGACGTACAAACACGAATCAGTGTGGGGAATTGCTAAAGTGCGAAACGAAATCGAAACGAAAAACTATAACGAAACGCAACGCAACGAAATGGAGCGAAACGCAACGCAATAGAATAGAACAAAACGCAACGAATTAGAACAAAACGAAACGCAACGAAATACGCAAAGCCGACGTGATCGGTCCTACTAAAAGAAGCCTGCCACGGTATTTAAAGCCTGCAGGTTAATGGCTATAGGTACGTGGAATATTTTTAGATATATGGTAGATGATAGTATATAATTTTAAAGTATCGAAAAAATGATTTTGATATTATGATTTTCTATTGTCGTATTTGAAGCCTGCAAGAATGTGACGCCATCTTGTTTTACCTGAGATTAGAGTTGACATGTATAGTTTATTAGCCAGTGTATATTGTAAAATTAACAATTTTAAATAAATAATCACATGTTAACATTGTTATATAAGTATTAACTATACTTATATAAACTAAAAACAACCCGAAATATTCTCACGTAAATAAACAATTTAATTAATATTGTGATGGGATTACATTGTTTACTTGTTTATTCTTATTTTTTTAGGTTAAGGCATTGAAAAGCTGCTAAACAACATCAATCCCCATAAAGCCACAGGCCCAGACAATATCAGTGGCCGCCTACTCAAAGAAATGAAATCATGGATAGCACCCATTTTATGTCTTCTTTTTCAAAAATCCTATAACACTGGAATTACACCAAATGACTGGAAACATGCTAATGTCTCTCCAGCATTCAAAAAGGGTGATAAATATAAACCAATAAATTATAGGCCCATCTCATTGACTTGCATCTGCTGTAAGCTATTGGAGCATATCGTAACATCTCATATCATGAACCATCTGGAAACACATAACATCTTATATGACCTCCAACACGGCTTCCGGCGCTCTCGCTCATGTGAAACACAGCTCTTATCTTTCATTCAAGAACTTCACTCTTCAAATAACTCAAGCACCCAAACTGACCTTATCATTATGGACTTTGCCAAAGCCTTTGACAAAGTCCCACACTGCCATCTTCTTTACAAATTAAAATTCTTTGGTATCACTGGCAGCACTTTAAATTGGATCTCTGCATTTCTTGAAAACCGTACACAGACAGTTGTCCTAGAAGGTAAAACATCAAACACAGTTCCAGTCACTTCTGGTGTACCACAAGGTACTGTATTAGGTCCGGTCTTATTTCTTGTCTATATAAATGACCTTCCAGATTACCTATCACATAGCAAACTGCGCTTATTTGCTGACGACAGTATCATCTATATGCCAGTAAAAACCCAGAGTGATTGCCTAAAACTACAAGCTGATCTTGATGCAGCTGCTAAATGGGAATCCGATTGGTTGATGGCCTTTCACCCGGATAAATGTACTGTCCTGTCTGTTTCAACTAAACGTCAATCTCTCCGTCATAACTATGTTCTCCATAACCACACCCTAGAATCTGTTACCTCTGCAAAATACCTTGGTATCACTCTTCAGTCCAATCTCAAATGGGACCAACACATCTCTGACATCACTTCAAAGGCAAATAAATCACTAGGATTTCTCAAAAGGAACTTAAAAACAAACAACCAACACATCAAAAGCCAAGCATACCAAGCACTAGTCCGTCCCAAACTTGAGTACTCCTGCTCAGTCTGGGACCCCCACACTATCTCGAAGATAGAAATGGTGCAAAGAAGGGCAGCACGGTATGCTTGTAATCGATACCACAACACCAGCAGTGTATCTTCAATGATAAATACATTAAACTGGCCACAGCTTTACGAACGCAGATTAAGAACACGTCTAGTTATGATGTACAAGATCACACATCAACTTGTTGCCATTCCAACCAGCACAATTCTCATTCCATCAGACTCTAGAACTAGGCGGCACCACTCACTTTCTTTCAGACACATACAAACATCCAAGGACTCGTACAGATATTCTTTCTTCCCTCACACTATTACTCAATGGAACCTCCTACCAGTTACAATCATACAATCTTCCTCTCTCGATATCTTCAGAGAACAGCTGACACCAGCTGTTCTCTCCACCCTCCATTAAGTTACCTTCATCTCATGTACATAGTTTTAATCACCTACGTCTGTTCATTGCACTTTCCTTATCTTTATTCAACAAATTCTCAGTAATCGATATTTTTGTTATTATTGTAAATAGGCCACGCATGCACCAGTAATTAATCATCTAAAAGATGGAATACTGGAAACCACAAAGAAGAAGAAGAAGGTTAGTATTATTTATAGTTCCATACTTTTTTCTTCTGAGCACTGCCATTGAAATTCCCACCGGGTCACAGATCTTTCTGGCTCCATTGTGGACGCGATCGGGTCAGCCTGGCCGGGCTTGGTCACCGGGGAACTATAAATACTGCCGTCCTCACCGGGACAAGGGGATTCGGGATGTAGACGCTGAACAGAGCACAAGTAATTTGTCCCATTTTGGGGATGCATACAGAGGGTAGGGCGGATGACTTTTAAGACATGTCAACTGATCTACAAGTGAACAAATGTTTACTAATAACGTACTCGTTGCCTTTCTGTCTTATATATACTGTATGTTGGCATATTTCTATGTTGAAACGGATGTGAATAAACGTACGCCATGTTTATACTTCATCATTCATGTTTATATTTATCCCGTGAACCCTGGTTTATTATAACGGGAAACGTCAAACAGATAGTGAAGCCACACAACATACGAGAATCTGACTCCAGTTACAATATAATTTAATCACACAACCATAGCTTAGAACTATACTGAGTAGTGAACTGGCTTCACTTATTCCGATTAATTATCATTTTAATGTCTTCATTATGTTTTAATTACAGCTCTTAATGGGCTATATGATAATAAAATATTTGATAAAACAAAACTTTTACGAAGCCGTAAATTGAAAGCTTGTGTCCCAATCACAGTTTAAAGAAATAACTGAATTAACTCGGTAGGATATAAATACTGAATTGACAACTTTCTAAATCACTTCACTTTTTTCACTTTATTTGCACACAACTTGATATTTGATTTAAAAAATAATAGTAGCTAATTTACAATAGTAGCTTTTTGTTATACGACCGCAAAATTTTTGCGGTCGTATATTGGTATGACGTTGGCGTCGTCGTCGTCGTCGTCGTCGTCGTCGTTGTCGTCTGCGTCGTCGTCCGTCGTCTGCGTCGTCGTCCGAAGACATTTGGTTTTCGCACTATAACTTTAGTATAAGTTAATAGAAATCTATGAAATTTAAACACAAGGTTTATGACCACAAAAGGAAGGTTGGGATTGATTTTGGGAGTTTTGGTCCCAACAGTTTAAGAATCAGGGGCCAAAAAAGGGCCCAATAAGCATTTTTCTTGGTTTTCGCACAATATCTCTAGTATAAGTAAATAGAAATCTATGAAATTTTAACACAAGGTTTATGACCACAAAAGGAAGGTTGGGATTGTTTTTGGGAGTTTTGGTCCCAACAGTTTAGGAAGTAGGGGCTAAAAAAGGGCCCAAATAAGCATTTTTCTTGGTTTTTGCACAATAACTTTAGTATAAGTAAATAGAAATCTATGAAATTTAAACACAAGGTTTATGACCACAAAAGGAAGGTTGGGATTGATTTTTGGAGTTTTGGTCCCAACAGTTTAGGAATTAGGGGCCAAAAGGATCCAAAATTAAACTTTGTTTGATTTCATCGAAAATTGAACTATTGGGGTTCTTTGATATGCCGAATCTAACCGTGCCTTTAGATTCTTAATTTTTGGTCCCGTTTTCAAATTGGTCTACATTAAGGTCCAAAGGGTCCAAAATTAAACTTAGTTTGATTTTAACAAAAATTGAATTCTTGGGGTTCTTTGATATGCTGAATCTAAACATGTACTTAGTTTTTTTATTATGGGCCCAGTTTTCAAGTTGGTCCAAATCGGGGTCCAAAATTAAACTTTGTTTGATTTCATCGAAAATTGACTTATTGGGGTTCTTTGATATGCCGAATCTAACCGTGCATTTAGATTCTTAATTTTTGGTCCCGTTTTCAAATTGGTCTACATTAAGGTCCAAAGTGTCCAAAATTAAACTTAGTTTGATTTTAACAAAAATTGAATTCTTGGGGTTCTTTGATATGCTGAATCTAAACATGTACTTAGTTTTTTTTATTATGGGCCCAGTTTTCAAGTTGGTCCAAATCGGGGTCCAAAATTAAAGCTAAAAAAGGGGTAAAATTTTTTTTTTTTTGGGGGGGGGGGGGGAATTCTCCACAGCATATTGTATTGCACAAGAAGCAAAAAATTGAATATAAATTCAAATCATATGACCAATTCTAAGTTCTTTATTTCAGTTATTCTGTGTCAGAAACCTATTATGTGTCAAATATTTGAAGAAATTTTCAATTGCACAGTATTGTGCAATAGCAAGAAATTGATATGTGTGCTCTGCTATCAAAACCTTATTATTAACAAATTCCATGACTATGATGTCATTTTCTATTTTAATATGTTATGGTGTATTTAAATGGGCTGTTATGGTTGCAAAGTATAAAGAAATGGGGGGAGGGGGTTGAAAACAAAATTTAGAGGGGGGGGGGGTAAATGAGAAATTGGGGAGGGGGTAATTTTTTTCTCATTTCATATTTCATAAATTAAAAAGAAAATTTCAAATTTTGTTAGCAAAATAAGGGGGGGGGGTACATTAAATTTTATTGTTTTTTGGGTTTTTTTTGGGAGGGGGGGGGGGGGGTCAATGTGCAACTTCATAGTGTATTGCACAAAAGCCAAAAAAAAGGGGTAAATTATTATTTTGGGGGGGGGCAATTCTCCACAGCATATTGTATTGCACAAGAAGCAAAAAATTGAATATAAATTCAACTCATATGACCAATTCTAAGTTCTTTGATTTCAGTTATTCTGTGTCAGAAACCTATTATGTGTCAAATATTTGAAGAAATTTTCAATTGCACAGTATTGCGCAATAGCAAGAAACTGATATGTGTGCTCAATTTTAAATTTTAAATTGGTTATTTCTGATTTATATATAAAAACAAATAATACTGATATAGTTTGAATAGGTAAATTAAAAAATTTTAAGTTCTTAGACAACATTCATTCTGTGTCAGAAACCTATGCTGTGTCAAATATTTATTCACAATCCAAATTCAGTATTGTATCAAGCTTGAATGTTGTGTTCATAATTGCCCCAACTATTCAGGGTTCGACATCTGCGGTCGTATCTACCTGCGCCCAGCGGAGCATTTTATTGAACATTCTGGGCAAAGTACATGGATACCAAATCATTTTGTTTTACTTTTGCCAAATTCCGCCAGGCCAGACATTTTAGACATTTCAGACACGACAGACTTTCCACCACTTTCTTCCTACAGACCACAGACTAGTACCGACATACCTTCTACTGACGACCCATTGACTTGTGACCTCTCAGACTCATAGACTAGTACCGACATACCTTCTACTGACGACCCATTGACGTGTGACCTTTCAGACTCACAGACTAGTACCGACATACCTTCTACTGACGATCCATTGACTTGTGACTTTCAGACTCGCAGACTAGTAGCGACATACCAACTACTGACGACCCATTGACTTGTTACATTTCAGACTCACAGACTAGTACCGACATACCTACTACTGACGACCCATTGACTTGTGACATTTTCAACTCACAGACTAGTACCGACAAACCTTCTACTGACGACCCACTGACTTGTGACCTTTCAGACTCACAGACTAGTACCGACATACCTTCTAATGACGACACATTGACTCAAGACATAGTACATGAAGAGAGTGACAGTGACTACTTACCAACCATTCCTTTTTTTAACCCGACGGACAATGGACTTCCTGGTAAGTTCATGAACTTTGACAAGACCTTTAAGACCTTGGCAGACAGTAGACATGGTGAGAACTTGACTGTTATTCCAAACGGACGTGAAGGAAAACGTTTTATCATAGTAGACACTGACGTATGGGAAAACGACATTTCATTGACGACTGTGGCGCCTGGGTTAACTCATTGAAAACTCATTATTATTTGTGTAATTTAGGCCATTTTGAGTATATTTACAAAAAGCAGTCTCTTTTTTGTCGTAAGACTAAGGGTTCAATGATTTTATTGGATCCTCAGCCAGATCAAAATTCTATTGCTATTTTACAGAGGTACCATTCAAAATTGAAAAAAAATGAAATTACCAAAGAAGGGTTAGCTGGTTTCAAAATTTACCGATCCATGTTGGCATTCATTTGCTTCAAGTTTACGAATATATTGGCGAATATCCTGGATATATGCTACATGGTAATTCTCGGATAACTTCTCAGCCATATCAGAGGGTTACTTTGGCACAGAAATCCACCATTGCTGATGGTTTAAAGCATGGTGTGAAACCCTCACAATTTCTTCAAAATTTACAACTAACCGATCCAGAAAATTTATTGGATCTTAAAACTGTTCAAAATGCTTGGTATCAGTATTAAAAAAAATAAACCAGCTGATTCTTCTAACATGGCAGATGATGTCCACATGGGTCGAAATCTGAAATTTTCAATTCAATAAAATATTGCTAAAATGATTCCTTTTATACAAAAAAGGTAGAAGACATTTATAGATATTTAAAAACGTGAAAGATAACGAATTCAAATCAACGTATCGACTAACAAAAGAAGTTGGACACTGCATTTCGTTTCATTCTATTGCGTTTCACTTCGCTCCATTGCGTTTCGCTCCATTTCGTTGCGTTGTGTTTCGTTTCGTTTCGCTATTTTTCGTTTCGATTTCGTTTCGCACTTTAGCAGTGCCCATCAATGTGCACCATTTTAAAATGTGCTGCAATGACTTTTTAGCTCACCTGTCCTAAAAAGATCACTTAGCGTCCGTCCGTCCGTCCGTCCGTCGTAAACTGTTTCAAAGATCTTCGCTGAAACCACCCGGGAAACCACTGAACCAATACAGCTATACTTTTTTAAGAAATTTTTAATTTATTTTTATTTCCAACACAAAAAATATATATGCATTATAATATTACAAAAACAGTACATTCACATGATATTATCATAATGTAATACCTAAAAGAAATTATACAACTTGTGTTAGACTTTTTTTATAAAAATGATGGAAATTTGAGGGACTTAAAAAAAACAAAAATAAATACAAAAAAGCAAAAAAAAAAAAAAAAAAACAAAAACAAAAACAAAAACAAAAAAAACACTGCAGGGCTTTAAGTTGTTCTATTAATATTTGTACACATTCACATTCCCTGAAAGACAAAAAGTACAGTTTGGATTATCTATAATTTTAATTTTAAAAAGAAAATTCTCCTTGGGAGCCTCTTGTTAGTTTTCAGTGTTTATTTGTTGTACTTATGGTTTTTAATTTGTTTTCCCGGGTTTGTCTGTCTAATGGATTGGGTTTTTTGGTATGCTCAACGTTCATTTTTGTCCTATTTATTATTATTATTAAGTGGAAAAGAGAGAGAAAGATTTGTAGCAAGTCTAACGAAGTGGTCAATTTCCAAAATGTAAATCTCTCGAGTATCATTTACTGCCACGGTATAGAATATGTATAGCTGGGAGTTTCAAGCTTTGTAGATACTTCAGGCTGTTGTTACTAGTATATAATTTAATATATCATCCTCTTAGATATAGCTATTTGAGATGGATTTCACTTCCAAAAATATAAACACGATGAACAATGAAATTAGAATCTAATCTAGTATTTTCAAAATTTATATAAAAAGTGAATGTCCGCAAGTAGCTGTCCTAAAAGGTACGTCGAAGATGTTTTTGTAGTATTTTACTGTTAAAAAATTATTCTGTCATCTATTTTATTTCATATTACATCTATTAACCAGTCATTATTCATGAGCTATCATAAATGATCCGTCTTGGCTTAACAAGTCTCCAACAAGAGGTTTATCTAAAGAGATTAGAATCATTTTTAGGTCGTTGCTTTTTTTTAAAGGATACAATACTTTCAGATGTGTCTGTTACTGATATAAGCATAAACAATTTTACATTTTCATTGTTTGGTTTCAGAAAAATTTGGTTGCATTATGTTAAGT
Organism: Mytilisepta virgata; assembly: GCA_028015205.1. NCBI lineage: Eukaryota > Metazoa > Mollusca > Bivalvia > Mytilida > Mytilidae > Mytilisepta > Mytilisepta virgata. Next base: position 2,517,008 of record JAPWFG010000026.1, on the reverse strand, counting down.
ACTATTCGATGAACTTCTTGGACATCCTTGACTTGTTCATATCACCCAGTATACATTCGGAATAACACTACAAAATGACAGGAATAGAAGAAGAATTTCATGGATTTCTTTTAAAGATCAGTGAAGGGATGGGTGAAGGTTGGTAGTATATTTTTATACATTATAATTTTCGTTTGTTCATCTCCGTGAAAATGAATTCTTTGACACCAATTTCTTTTGCACATTTCGTCAATTCAAAATTGATATCAAAGAATTATATTTTCGATGCCACTGCTGGTCGACTCCAAGCCCACGAGGGTATCCCCAGCTCAGTTGCTAGTATTTTGATACTGACCCGAAATTGATGCATAAAAGCTACTGTTACAAAATTGTAAAATTTGTGAAAACTAAGGAGTATCTTCCTCCTGCATAGCTCTGTCCTTAGATGGTTTTGGCTGTATCCTTTTTGGTCATTTTGGTATTTTTGAATTTGCTCTTCAACATTTTGGATTTTTATTTTGGTTTTCAACATTTTAGGCCTTGAACACAACTAACGAGTCTTAAACTGAAGAAATATGCACATCTTGTGCATCAAAATTGGTATCATATGAAAAAATTATATTTTAATCCACTGAGTCGATGCCACTGCTGGTCGACTCCAAGTTCCCGAGGGTATCCACAGCTCAGTTGCTAGTTTTTCGATACTATCCCGAAATTGATAGTTAAAATTTACTGTTACAAAATTATAAAATTTATGAAAACTAAGGAGTATCTCCCATGTGCATAGCTCTGTCCTGAGATGGTTTTTGCTGAACCCCTTTTGGTCATTTTGGTATTTTGAATTTGCTCTTCAACTATTTGGATTGTTATTTTGGTTTTCATCATTTTAGGCCTTGAGCACAACTGATGAGTCGTAAATCGACGAAATGTGTATATCTTATGCATCAAAACTGGTATCAAAGTATTATATTTACCATTCATCAGTTGTGCTCAAGGCATTAAATTTTAAAAACCAAAACAATAATCCAAAAGGTTGATTAGCAAATTTAAATTGATCAAAAAGAGTTATGCCAAAACCATCTAAGGAAAGAGCTATGCCCGATGGTATAGTTTGTGCAATTTTTTTTATTTTTAATTTCGGGACAGTATGACAGTAATGATATTTCATATGTTCATTGATGAGGATGTATTCATTAATACGAAAAGTATCTGTTTTTAATCGTTTATTTTAAATCATTCAATATTATTCATTGGATTTCATTAAAACAGTTGCACCATCAGTGATGTAATTTCATCTGGGCTGGAGACATTTTCTGCTTCTCATTCCAGAATTTAAAAAAAACTAGATAATAGTATAACACTAGTACTTCTAATACTATCCAATAGCAATTGTGGTTCAATATTAAGAAAATACCTAATGATGTGCATTTTTTATTTCACAGAGGACCTACAGAAATTGAAATATAGAGTTAAGTCACAGTCTATAAATAAATCTAAACTTGATTCTGCGAAAGCGGGACATGAAGTTTTTTACCTTTTGGAGGAAAATAAGATAATTTCTTCACAAAACACTAAGGTATTAGAAAAATGGCTGTGTGACATCGGTTTGGTAAAGGCAGCAGATATGTTGAAGGAATTTGCACGAAATAGGATAACAAAGAGTGATTCTAATTTTAAAACAGGTATTATTGTAGTATACGGTTGACTTAAATAGAATATCAGTCGATTGGTTCTCGTGAGTTCTACAGGTGACAAGATTGTTTTAAATGGTTATTTTTGATTTATCAGCTGAAAGAAGATCGTGTGATAACGCAATTTTGGAACATATGATAAAATTTTACACTTATCAATAAAATAAAGATAAAATTAGCTTTTTTGATTAGCAGTGTCATGCGTAATGGCATTAATGGTGTCACTACAAGCTGTCATGATTGGTAATTTATGATTGCTGTTTTAAAACTCTTTAAAATTATTTGATTCATTCCAATAAGACAATTAGTTTTAAAGCAGTTAGATTTAATAAAATCTCAGAATTTTAACTGCATGTAAAACCATTTGAAATAATTTTTTGTCTTTATTTCTTTGGATTTGTTTTATTTTATTTAGCTTGTTGAATCTTACTACATTTACAAAAGATAATATAACCACAGCCAAAATATGCCAATTTATAGTATTTCATTTCCAAAGCAAACATCGTTTTTAAAACATGTAAACGCTTTCGAAACTTATAAAATAGATGCATTGGTATTAAATATAAATTTCCACTGATGCACGTATATATAGGGATAATATTTGTTAATTAGTAGCTCATTAGGCGTTGCAGATAAAACATCAAATTTAATGAATGTTAATATTTGCAGCTCCGACAAACCTTGATTCGGGAAAGATAGTGAAACATTTCAAAGAAACAAAAAAGTTAAAGGAATTAGAAGAAAAGATGAAGAGCACGAATTTTGTTACTTTGAAAGGTATTTGATGTCTTGTTAACCTAAACACAAACCTGGTGATATCATAAATATTAGTTTACCTCAACTGCTAGATATATAAAATAACGATATTTTTTTTCTGATACCAATTTTATTAGGCCAGGAATACTACATAAATGAGGAGATATCATTAAACTCTTTAATTGTGCGGCATTATCCGACAAGCATCTATGGGAAATATAATAAGCTAATTTTATAGTATAATAGTTTATATGCAATATGTATGGATAAAATAAACAAATCGTGTCTTAAAATATGATTTTTGTCTGACAAACTATACAACAATAATCCAATATCTACTTATTGCCATTCCTTTAGTTTAGCTTAACTGCACTACAGCTAAGCTTTATTTCAATAGGTCTCCTTGGTTCAGGAAAATCCCAGATGGCACTTAAGTACGGTTGTGACCATAAAGACCTCCATCCTGAAAGTGTAGTATGGAAACTAAACTGCAAAGACATGCCGTCATTGCAAACATCACTAAAAGATTTGTGCACGAATTTGAATATCAATATTAAAACAGAAATGGATGAAAACAAAGAAACGATGCAGTCAATAGAAGACTTTGGGAAAAAGGTAGTTAATGTGCTTAAGGAAATGAAAGGAGTACACCTACTCCTTTTAGATGATTTGATGGAAGATACTTGTCGGTGTTTGCAGGATTTTATTGAGGAATGCAGAAAAAATATTCATGTCAAAGTGATAGCAACAACATTTTATCCGTTCTTTATCGACAGCACGCTAGAAGTTGATGGTTTTTCTCCAGAAGAAGCAGTTGAATTTCTATCTGAAGGAAAACGCTCTACAGAAAAGGATAAAGAAGGGTACCTGGAGCTTGCCAAAAGATATGGGTTCCTTCCGTTAGGACTGTATTGCGCAAGAACTTATATAAGACATCTTCATTATTCTCCAATGAAATTCAATAAAATCTGTGCAACATCGAATTTGTGCAAAATAGAAGAGAGTCACTGTATAGTTGATAACCCCGAAGTAATAATTCACAACAAAACTCTGTTTAAATGTCTCTTGCGGTTTATAGAAATTTTGCATAAAAATGGAAACGAGAAAATATTTGACATGATTTTGAGTTTACAATTTTTGGAAACCGATGATATTCCAGTCATACTTTTCGATTTTCTTCCACCTGCCACCATGGAGCCAATGGAGATAGACAACTTAATCCAGGCCCTGCAGAAATTTTCTTTTGGTAAACTTGATGGTGAAGACGACGAACGTGTTTTAAGTACCCACTACGCCTTTGTAACTGCATTAAAAATCTTCTCAGGGCAAGGACTGACTACATTGCCTGATCAGTCGCCTACCGCAAAGGATTTTTGCGAAAAGAAGAAAACGCTGTTGAAACAATTGCTAAAAGCTTTCATGTATGTAATGGATAAGGATAACAGAAGCAAAGCCGATTTTAGGAGAAATAAGATGATGGCAAATCATGCCAAGTCCTTATTACACCATGCCGACAGTTTATTTACAAAAGACACTTTACTCATTCATGATGTAGAATTTCTTATGTCCATGATATATGTAAATGATTTGGTGGGGTATACATATAATTTCGACGGTATTCTCAATCTTGCCGCTTATCATTCCAACAAAGCAAAACAATACTGCTTTGTCCTTTTGGAAATTGATGAATCTGAATTTGAAAATCAGTTAGAGCATGAGGCAACGACAATGGAGAACATAGGTCAAATGAATGAAAGCTGCAAGGAAAGAGCCAGGCACATCTTTAATGCAATGCAAAATGTTGCTTCCCGTGAAAAGATTGTGTTGGAAAACTTTGCCAAAGAATATATTCTGAACAAACATCGAGTTGAGGACGATATTGTAGCCCTTTCTGACATATTAAGCTCAGATCTTGAAAAGGAGAAACAATTGACTGAGGGAGAGTACAATGCACTCTGTGAAAGAGAATATGCTGTGCCACTGTACGATATATCCTCTTTGTTTTTGTATGAGCTTATACTTGCCACGCTGTACACGCATGGAAGACGAATATTTTATTTAATCAAGCCAATCGACCGTCAGAAAGCTAGAAAATTTTGTTCGTACTTGTATATCGCGTATCATCTTGGCCAGCAAGCTACCGAACAATATCCTAAGTGGAAATGCCTTTACGCAATGCTAACAGAACGTAGCGGCACATTGCAACAATGTATTGATGACCATTCAATGCTTGGACAACACACTATAGAAACATTTAACAACATTGCTAGTAGATGTGAAGAAATGCTTCAAGAAAGTGTAAGGTACTATGTCTTTGGTATTTTCAAAACTGACACACAAAACGATGAGCACTACAAAGCAATTTGGTTAAAACAACTGATTCGCTGCTACCGAAATATGATAGGCTTAGCCCAGAATGAGGAGGAAAAAAATAATGTTATAGTCAAGGGCAGGGAATGTGCGTCACGGCTGCAAAACTCTCTATCGTCTATGGAAAACAGAACACCATTTCCAAGTTTACAGTTCAGCGTTGGCGAATTTTATGAATGTATTGGAGAAATAAGCGAAGCAGAAAAAATAATAGAAAAACTGTGCCCGAAAAACATACTTGAAAGTAAAGATGAATTAAGCAAGGAAAAACTAGCCAAATATGAGAAAAAGGCGTGTATAATGCTCATAAAGTGCCTCTGTAAGAACAATAAATTGCAGCTTGTAAAGGGTATAAATTCAAGGTTAAATGAGAAACTTTCTTTAAGTCAAGACCATGTCGATATAGATGATCTGGTGGAAATTCAGAGAACGAAAGGTCTAACTGTTTATTGTTTTAACTAATTTATGACAGACATATTGTTTTATCCGCATATTAATATGAGTGATGCTGAATATATATTCACAATATAGATAACGTGCTTTATTGTATATTTCGATTAAGAGAGGAAAATCGGGTTCAAGTTATATATATGCATCATCTATACTTGATGGGTGCGAGAGTACTCTGGAGCGGCACTTAGGCCTACTCTTTTTTTTACATCTACAAGGGAGACCTTTACGTGCTATAAAAGGATGTCGTTTTCCCTTAATACGGGACACCATTTTTTGTCCCCTCGCAAAGTGTGTCGATAAGGTGTCACAGATTCGATCCATGAAATTTTCATCCCGAACAGGAATCGAACCAGTGACTTTTGGCTTTGTAGTCCGAAGCGCTAATCACCTCTACAAGTCACCCTAGTATTTTTGTTCTCTAAAAAATTGCGAATGAATTCTTTGATACCAATTTTGATGCTCAAGACTTGAATATTTCGTTGATTTATGACTCGTCAATAACTGTTGTGCTCAAGTCATACATTTTTGAAAACCAAAACTGTAATCGTCAAATGATACAGTGCTTTTGATGTACATGTAAATAGAAACTTATGTATTACTTTAATTGCTGCTGTTCTTCATTTTGTAGTTCCAGCAAGACATACACTTCATAGGAGGACTACTTGAAATCTATTGATAACCGAACAATAAAATGGATAACAGGAAAGGTCAACAATAACATACCAATCAATCAAAGCAGCCTGACTGACAAAAAACCGTACACAAAATAACATAAAGGAGTACAAAACACTAACATGAACACAACAGAGAGTCAGGATAGTCTTACTTGGTACAGACGCTGAATAGTGGTGGGTTGGTACCATGTTCCCTTTTTCATTGATTAATTTTTGTGGATGTATGCTACGTTCCTCTCTTTTGGAAAAATAAGTTTTTTATTGTTGAATCCGGAGAGATCCACCTACCTACGACAAGAAAATTGGCAATCCTAGTTAATTAAGATCACAGTCAAACATACCTCATCATTATAGGATTTTGAGAATTAAGCGAACTACCTGCATGTAAACTGCAACGACTAGCATAATACCCGGGCTGTAACGTTTAGCCTAAAAGTAGAACAACATTTACGTTTGGCATATCATACAAAAAATGTCTCAAGTCAGGAGCCTCTAGGCTTTGTTAGTCTTGTGTGTGTTTTGAATTTTGGTTCATGTGTATGTTTCGGAGTTTAGTGTGCAGTCCATTTCGCTGAACTAGTATGCATTATTGTTAAGAGGTCAGCTGAAGCCCGCCTCCGGGTGTGGGATTTTCTCGCTGCGTTGAAGACCCATTGGTAGCCTTAAGCTGTTTTCTGCTCTTTGGTCGGGTTGTAGTCTCTTTGACACATACCCCGTTTCCACTCTCTATTCTATTTAGGGGATTAACAAATGTCATTACATAAAGATCAAACAACTACCGTACACCCATACTAGTATCACCACGGAGAAGTGGTATTGTATTTTTGTCGGTTGTATTCTGTTTCAAGCTCCTACCCAACAACATTACTGGGTATTTTACTAAATAAAAATCCGTACAAATTTAGTTTTTGTCTGCCCCTAGCAAATATTCCACCAATTAAGTGTCTCTTCTTTTAACAAATTCTTTTATTTAAATAAAAGTACTTGTCATTAATTAATGTGGCAAAATTTATGAAAATTCGTGTGGGATGTAAACAATTCTCAACGTTTACATAAATTGCAAATAGTAGATCATCAAGTTACTGCTGTGGACAGTTATGATTTGTCAACAGTATATACAACCTTTCCTCACCTCACCTCATCTTACCAAAGAAAAGTTGAGTGCATTGATTAATCGGTTTTCGGAATCTTCTTTTTTTAAAAATTTTATTCATGTTGTTTGTTGTAACAGTTTTATAGCTTTTTAGCTCACCTGGCCTAAAAGGCCATGTGAGCTTTTGCCATCACTTTTCGTCCGTCGTCCGTCCGTCCGTCCGTCCGTCGTAAACTTTTCATTCAAACATCTTCTCCTCAGAAACCATTTGGCCAATTCCAACCAAACTTTGCATGAGTTGTGTATGGAAGGTCCTCAACAAAGTTTCCTCATTTAGTTCTGATTGGTCAAGAAACATGGCCACCAGAGGCAATTCTTGTTTCTGATTGGCTGATTTTCAAAAATCTTCTCCTCTGAAACGGCTGGGCAGATCGGATCGAGGCTTCATAAGAATGATATATGACATGTCCTCCACAAACGATCCTCATTTTATATTGATCCGTTTTGGTTTTCGCACTATAACTTTAGTATAAGTTAATAGAAATCTATGAAATTTAAACACAAGGGTTATGACCACAAAAGGAAGGTTGGGATTGATTTTGGGAGTTTTGGTCCCAACAGTTTAAGAATTGGGGGCCAAAAAAGGGCCCAATAAGCATTTTTCTTGGTTTTCGCACAATAACTCTAGTATAAGTAAATAGAAATCTATGAAATTTTAACACAAGGCTTATGACCACAAAAGGAAGGTTGGGATTGTTTTTAGGAGTTTTGGTCCCAACAGTTTAGGAATTAGGGGCTAGAAAAGGGCCCAAATAAGCATTTTTCTTGGTTTTTGCACAATAACTTTAGTATAAGTAAATAGAAATCTATGAAATTTAAACACAAGGTTTATGACCACTAAAGGAAGGTTGGGATTGATTTTTGGAGTTTTACTCCCAACAGTTTAGGAATTAGGGGCCAAAAGGGTCCAAAATTAAACTTTGTTTGATTTCATCGAAAATTGAACTATTGGGGTTCTTTGATATGCCGAATCTAACCATGCATTTAGATTCTTAATTTTTGGTCCCGTTTTCAAATTGGTCTACATTAAGGTCCAAAGGGTCCAAAATTAAACTTTGTTTGATTTTAACAAAAATTGAATTATTGGGGTTCTTTGATATGCTGAATCTAAACATGTACTTAGTTTTTTTATTATGGGCCCAGTTTTCAAGTTGGTCCAAATCGGGGTCCAAAATTAAAGCTAAAAAAGGGGTAAATTATTATTTTTTTTGGGGGGGGGGGCAATTCTCCACAGCATATTGTATTGCACAAAAAGCAAAAAATTGAATATAAATTCAAATCATATGACCAATTCTAAGTTCTTTGATTTCAGTTATTCTGTGTCAGAAACCTATTATGTGTCAAATATTTCAAGAAATTTTCAATTGCACAGTATTGCGCAATAGCAAGAAATTGATATGTGTGCCCTGTTATCAAAACTTTATTATTAACAAATTCCATTGGAAATTTGCCAATATAAAATGTGCTGATGAAGCTTTTTTGTTTATCTCATCTAAACTGCTTTTAAATTATGTATATTTAAAATTTGCCATCCATGACTATGATGTCATTTTCTATTTTAATATGTTATGGTGTATTTAAATGGGCTGTTATGGTTGCAAAGTATAAAGAAATGGGGGGGGGGGGGGGGGGTTGAAAACAAAATTTAGGGGGGGTAAATGAGAAATTGGGGAGGGGGCAATTTTTTTCTCATTTCATATTTCATAAATTAAAAAGAAAATTTCAAATTTTTTTTAGCAAAAAAAGGGGGGCTGTTACAATAAATTTTATTGTTTTTTTTTTTGTTTTTTGGGAGGGGGGGTCAATGTGCAACTTCATAGTGTATTGCACAAAAGCTAAAAAAAGGGGTAAATTATTATTTTTTTTTGGGGGGGGGGGTCAATTCTCCAAAGCATATTGTATTGCACAAGAAGCAAAAAATTGAATATAAATTGAAATCATATGACCAATTCTAAGTTCTTTGATTTCAGTTATTCTGTGTCAGAAACCTATTATGTGTCAAATATTTCAAGAAATTTTCAATTGTACAGTATTGCGCAATAGCAAGAAATCTTCAATTGCACAGTATTGATATGTGTGCCCAATTTTAAATTGGTTATTTCTGATTAATGCGTCGTATACAGCATAATATAAATTTACTATATCTAATATTGGTATCTTTGGATTGTTATTTTTATATATAAAAACAAATAATACTGATATGGTTTGAATAAATAAATTAAAAATTTTTAAGTTCTTAGACAACATTCATTCTGTGTCAGAAACCTATGCTGTGTCAAATATTTATTCACAATCCAAATTCAGTATTGTATCAAGCTTGAATGTTGTGTTCATAATTGCCCCAACTAATCAGGGTTCGACATCTGCGGTCGTATCTAGCTGCGCCCAGCGGAGCATTTTATTTGCTAATAACTCAAAAACCGTTACAGATATCGAAAATCTGACGGGATAAAATTGATCAGCATGATAAGATCTACCTACCCTGAAATTTTGAAGGAAATTCCAAAACCCATTTAGGAGTTGTTGCCCTTTTTTCATCAAATTTTCTAAATTTTAACATTTTTTGTCATTTATCTCCAAAACTATTTGAGATAGAAGTGAAATGTAAATTTGAAAAATGTTTGCCATGTTGAGATCCACCTACCCTGAAATTTTAAAGGAAATCCCAAAACCCATTTAGGAGTTGTTGCCCTTTTTTTGTCAAATTTTCAAAATTTTTTCATTCGAAAATCTTCTCCTCTGAAACCGCTGGGCCGATTGGTTTGAAACTTAATAGGAATGATCTATGACATGTCCTCTACAAACGATCCTCAATTTATTTGATCTGACGTAAAACATGGCTGTCGTAGCTAAAAATAGAACATAGGGGTGCATGTGTTGTTTTTGGCTTATAACTTAAAAACCGTTACAGATATCAAAAATCTGACTGGGGTAAAATTGATCAGCATGACAAGATCTACCTAACGTGAAATTTTGAAAGAAATGCTAAACCCATTTAGGAGTTATTGCCCTTTTTTCGTCAAATTTTGAAAATTTAACATTTTTCGTCATTTTTCCCCAAAACTATTTGAGATAGAAGTGATATGTAAATTTGAAAAATGTTTGCCATGTTGAGATCTACATACCCTGAAATTTTAAAGGAAATCCCAAAACCCATTTAGGAGTTATTGCCCTTTTTTTGTCAAATTTTCAAAATTTTAACATTTTTGCATTTATCTTTAGAAGTATTTGAGATAGAAGTGAATTGTAAATTGAAAAATGTTTGCCATGTTGAGATCTACCTACCCTGAAATTTTGAAGGGAATCCCAAATTCTATTTAGGAGTTATTTTTTTTTGTGTAATTTGAGGTCGGGTTCTGTTACATTTATTTAAGGTTCACCCTTATTCCTGGTCAATTTTATCAACTTCCTGCCAGGACTACCACCATCAGGGAACATATTTTAACATTAAACCTTATGAAAAATAAATCTTCAACAAATTTTCCCTGAACAATTGAACCAATTGCAACAAACTTGGTCAAATAGTTGATTAATTGTCCAATGAAAACCAGACTCCAGGTGAGCGATACAGGCTCTGGTGAGCCTCTTGTTAAACAAGCGGTGACATGATGAAGGCCCTACACTTCTTGATGGACAAAACATTTGTTCCATTTTGCAATACTGTCTATCGACAAACTGTCCTTTTATCATCGATTTATTTATAAATTGTTATGAAGTCTTTTATGGAAAAACTCCCGTAAAGGTGAAATACAGAATTATGATGAATTAACTGATATTTTTAACAACTGTGGGTATCTTGATGATTCACTTGCTGTTAATAACCCTGAGTTAAACAAGACATTTATCCAAAAAAAAAGCTTTTTAAATAAAACTAATACGAATAGTCAATGCTGACCCTTTTTTAGCTCATCTGGCAAAGCCATGTGAGCTATTGCCATCACTTTGCGTCCGTCGTCGTCGTCGTCGTTAACACTAGAATTTGATCATCTCTGAAACTACTGGGCCAATTGGAACCAAACTTTGCAGGAATGATGTACTAAAGGTCCTCTGACATATCCTCATTTAATTTTGGTTGGACGAAAAACATGGCTGCCATGGGCAATTCTTGTTTCTGATTGGCTGATATTTGAAAAATCACCTTCTCTGAAACTAGAAGAGTAAATGGTTTGTAACTTGATACAATGGATGTTTATGGGGTTCTTCTACAAAGATTCCCCATTTCAACTTGATCCGGCAAAAAACATGGCTGCCATGGTCAATTCTTTTTTTATGATTGGCTGAAATTTGAAATATCATCTCCTCTGAAACTAGAAGTGCAAATGATTTGTAACTCGATACAAGTGATTTTTCTAAGATCTTCTATCGAGCTCCCTCTTTTTGACTTGATCCGTCAAAAATCATAGCTGCCATGGGCAATTCTTGTCATTGATTAACTGAAACTTTAAAAATCTTCTGTCCTGAAACTATAAGTTCAAATGATTTGTAACTTGGTACAAATGATTGTTGTGAAGTCCTCCACAAACTGTCCTCAAATCTTTTTGATATGGCTAAAACATTGCCATCGGCAATTTTTGTTTCCAAATTGAACAAATCCAAAGCTTTGTTAATGGGTACAAATGATGGGTTTGAGGTGTTCTACAAAGATTTATCATTTCATCTTCCAAGGGCAAAATAGACAGGCTAGTCTTAAAATGATATTTTTTGGCCAATTGTAAACCAGGTGAGCGATACTGGCTCCTAGGAGCCTCTGCTTTATATATCTTACCATATGTATCGAAAATGGGGAGATAAACAATGCATACTAAAATTTATGATAAAAGGGACGACTTTAATTTTCTAATCAGTAACGTCTGCTTTCTTGAACGAGACATGCCTGTGGCACCATCGTATATTGCACAAATATGCTCAAGGTTAAAAGATATTAACGACCGAAACCATACGGTTACTAAACTTCAAATACGGGGTTATATATGGCACGCCGTTGTTATATTTATTCAGTTTCGAGACATCTTATTTAGTTAAATAAGATATCTTATAAACTAATTGAGATATCTTAATAATGAAATGAGATATCTTATATATTAAATAAGATATTTGATTTATTAAATAAGATATCTTATTAAAATGTTTATAGAGATATCTTATTAAATCTATAAGATATCTTATTAAATATATAAGATATCTTATTAAATCCATAAGATATCTTATTTAAAATATAAGATATCTCTATTAATTTATAAGATATCTTATTAACTATATAAGATATCTTTTATGTAGTTAATAATAGAGATATCTTATAAACTAATAGAGATATCTTATTAACTTATAGAGATATCTTATTTAACTGGTTATAAAGATATCTTATTAAATATATAAGATATCTCCATAAGTTAATAAGATATCTCTATTAGTTTATAAGATATCTTATAAACTTTATAAGATATCTAATAAAGTATGTGTTTAAAAGATATCTTTATAAAGAAGATATCTTATATACTTTATAAGATATCTTATTAACTAATAGAGATATCTTATTAACTAATAGAGATATCTTATTAACTTATAGAGATATCTTATTTACTTTCAAATTAAATAAGATATCTTATAAAAATTAAAGATATCTTAATACTTAATAAGATATCTTGTTAAATAAATAAGATATCTTGGAATTTGAATAAATATAAAATCGGCGTGTCATAGTTATAGATTTTACAAGTTGCGTAATTTATATTACTGTCGATTTCTATTGAATTCGTTGACGAGATAACACTAAACCCTTTATGCATGTTATGGGAGTTTTATTTTATGATATTTTCTTTGAATAGTGCGACAGTGTCCGACCAACAGCTTTGAGCGCCTTAGCTAGTTTTACAGTTAAAACGAGCACATTCTGAACCTGCTATCAAAATTCCAAACAAATATTCAAACATTTTTGCAGTTCTACCAAGTGGTCACTGTGTTAAGCATACTGTGTTGGATTTTATTGTGTTTTATACATCAGATACTAGTAAGCGAATGGAAGTGTGGGTACCCATATAACCGCTTTATACCCACCACTGTAAGTATTTGTACCAAGTCAGACTACCCCAAGGCTCTGTTGTGTTTATTTTTGTGTTTTGTATGCTTTTAAATAGTTGTTTTTTTTATCTGCATGGAGTTCTGTCTGTTGGTTGGCGTTGATTTATTGGTATGATATCGTTGACCTTTCCTGTTATCCATTCTGTTGTTTGTCTATATAAATTATATAAATATAATTTTAACAAGAAAACTTTGACCTACTGATATACTAAATACATCTCTTTTGGTACTTGGCTTGATGTTTTTGGATATAAAGTCTTTAAAAAAAATGAGGATCATAGAAATGAATGTAAGACTCGCTTTCATTTGTCAATATTGATTTAGATACATGTAGCTATGTATATAGTAAATAATTTTGAACGGCACTGTATCCACACATATAAAATTATTATTATTTCAACTACCATTTAAGAATTTGAGTAATTGGAGGGATACGGATGGTAACCCCAAAGTTTTAGTAAAGTTCCATCCTCCATTTTAGCCTCATTTTTATCCCGGTGCTTCAGCAAAGCGGATGATTATGTTTTGCTGTTCGGGGTACGTACGTACGTTAGTAATGTCCAGGATAATCTCAGTAACCACTGGATGTACAAAAATGAAACTTGGGACATTAATTGCACTGTTTGTGGAATTTGAATAGCACCCCTGGATCGAGCCGGGCTACAAATGGAGTATAAGAGTACATTATTCCTTTGTCACGCAACCCCTCTCAGGTAATTTGGAATACGAAACTTTAAGTTGGCTCAGTAATTGCCCTACCAATGTAGATTGTGCCGAAGGTTAAGGAATTTGAATAGCCCCCTGGGAGCAGAGCTACATGGGTCGCCTCAGAGTAGATTATTCCTTTGTCGTGCAACTCCTCTAACGTTATCTGGAATACGGAACTGAAAGTTGTCCATGTAATTGCCATGCTAATGTACATTGTGCCGAATGTTTAGGAATTTGAATGTCGCCCTTGGGGGCCGGGCTACACAGGTAGCCTTAGGATACATTATTCCTTTGTCTCGAAACTCTTCTCATATTATTTGGAATACGGAACGGAAAGATGGCTCAGTAAATATACCATTAATGTAGATTATGTTAAAGGTTTCGAAAACTTTGGTTAATTTCCTGGAAGTCTCAAAGACCATTATTTTTTTATTTTTGACAGGAAACGATGTAATTTCTGGATCACATCAGCAGTAACAGATATATATTGGGATCATCTCGATGTAAATAATATGTGATTCCAACTTTGGTAAATTTCCTTATTAAAGTGTCTAAGACTATTATTTTGGGAATTTTACTTAGCAAAATTTGATATACTTTTTTTATCATATAAGTTTTAAGACTTATCAGAATTATTTAGGTTTCAAAATTTCGTACATTTGCTGAAAGACTCAAATACTTCTTTATTTTGTGATTTCTATTTAGCAACCATATATATTTGGACTCACTATAGCAACAACACTTGTTTGGATGGTATAGATTTCAAAAACACAAGAGTAGCGCGAGGATATGCAGCGGGGCTGCTTCGGTTAGTTCCGATTGAAATGCCATGAGAACATGTCATTTCCGTTGTTTTAAATAAATTAGATACATTTTCACTAAATCGGTATGCTATTATTTTAAAGGGAATTAGTTTAGATATTTATAATATTTTATTTTTGAGAATTTAAATAGAAACCGATTTAGTAAATTGTATTCTTATTGACTCTTAATCAATAGCTGATGGTTTGTAAGTTGAACCGAATGCCACCATGATAACTACAGGAATGGAATAATCATGATAACTACAGGAAACTAGAGATAAGATAACAAAAGTATGCATGTTCCAATCGTAAATCTTTATAAGACCTAAATGTATATACTTGTCCACAGATTCTGCCAGAAACGTTGTGCACTCCTTGATTGGAACAAATGTCGACTCTTAAATATTTGCCTACTTTTTATCATATAAACATTTGTATGAGGTTATTATTAGAAAATCTTAAGAGACTATACATACCAGGCTATGCACCGAAAGGTTTTTGAAAGGCAATATTCTACTCTTTGCAAATGGCCCTAGAAGTGAAATAAATGCAGAGGAAATGACCCTACTTCTTTCATATATTTCCTTGATGTTATTTTGCAGACATATTTTTACGCAATGATCGAAAAAAAAAGTATGAAATAGACGATTGTATTAAAATTTTCCGTTGATAAATTTCAATGGCCATTCAAGCACGATGGTAGTTTATGATTAATGACTGTCTTTCCGAATTCAGAAATATGGCAGTCATTTGATATCGGATGTTCTTCAATGTCTTTCGGCTGTTTGTCTAGGTTGTCACTTCCAGTGATTGTGCCGTTTTGAATACACAGACAGGTTCGGATAATCAGCACAGCAACAAGAAAATTACTTGTTTATTTATTCTTTTCAAAATAAGAAATGGTATGTTCATTTTTTTTTGTTTGGCTACTCATCAACCGTCTTCGTCAAATGCGATATGGATGGTCTTCCTTGGGACGAATACCGATTACATGGATTACAAAAAATAAAATTTGTACAGACAGAATGTTTGTCACGATTTGTAACTTATACATTATAATATAACCACACTAAATGGGGAATCTTTGCGCATAATTTACAAGATTTTACAAATGAAAAATTTTTAATGAATACTAGTAGGGAAAAATGGAACACATATTTAACTTGAATGCATAACTTGACTAACAAACTTCAGACATTCCATTATTTTTTTATGTCTATGGGCAAAGATTCTGTGGTTGATAACTTCTATATAGTCATTATGTATCGTATGTCAAGGTCAAACCACGAAAGAATGCCAAAATTATTTAGTAATCAATTTATGTATCACGATCAGCCATAGCACCAAAAAGCGAAAAAAGCGATTGCTAGAAAATGTTGAAAAGATATGGTTGATTAATTCTTGGCACAATATCTGTTAGGGTCAAAGCAATTAAAGGAATATTGAAATTTCGAAATTCAGATCATTTAGTATTAATAAACATTCCTTTGACAGAATGGAAAATTTTACAACAAATCGTGGGGAGCCTGAAATTATTCTAGAAACAGGGATTCATACTTATGAGGTGTGAGAAAAACAGCTCCGGACCTTGCAATGGCACTTGCGCACGACTCGTACAGAAGTACCTTATATAGTAATTGAACAACCAGTTGTTTTTCAAGAATCAAATACTACATGTAGTAGTTTTGTAAAAATGGTTCAGCGTAATAATCGAATTCTTGGATACAAATTTTGATGCACAAGATGTGCACATTTCGTCGATTTACGACTCATCAGTTGTGCTCAAGGCCTTAAATGTTGAAAACCAAAACAAAAACCCATAACATAGAAGAGCAAATTGCTGCCAAAATGACCAAAAGGTTATTAAAGTCAAAATCATCTAAGGACAGAGCTACACGTATCCATACGGGAGATAGTCCTGAATATAAATGTAGTAACAGTAAATTTGAAGATGGGGGCATCAGTTATAAAAGGGAGGGAAAAATGGATTAAAATAATTTCTCCATAACTTTCAAATCAGGATAAAAGACAATACAGTTAGCCATATCCACTAATCATGCTAACCCTAATGCTTTGAATAAGAGTCATTCGACCCATAAATATTGAAATACTGTACTAGCAAAAACAATATGAGTAATATTAGGATTTTTTATTACTGATAATGTAAAATGACAGTAGTTATAATTGGACATTTTATGAATTATAAATTAAAGCATTTCAAAATAAAACGTAATCACTGTTATCAAAAATTATTGTAAAAATACTATGCCATAGTCAAAAGTCAAAACACTACAAATGTAACCCTATATCAAAAAATATAATTTTCTGGCCATTTTAACTATATATAATAATGCCAGCTAACATAACATTCAAACATTGACTTCATTTTTTCCATAAAATGATTTTTTTATTAATTTCTAACCATCTATTATGCAAAACAAGAGGTTTCAGTACCAGGTATGACCATATATCCAGTGGTTGTTTTTCATTTCAATAATGTCAATACATGTACGTGACAATGCTGACATGTTGTTTGTGTTAATGTCTTCAAGTTTTCCTTTATTCTCTTAATCAAACAGGATACTAAACGTTGTAATTAAAATTAAAACCCATTTATAGATAAAGTGAAGAATACAAATATGATATAACAAGTATTATGTACAATACTGGAAAGAAACAATGGACCAGTATTGTTACCATTTCTTCCACTATCTTAATTCTGTAATTCTGGAAAATACTGGACTCAAGGACTATGATGCAATTTTAATTTCTCTAAAAACTGGAAGATACTGGAAAATACTAGTAATTCAGTATTACAGATATTGGAAAATACTAGTAATCCAGTATTACAGATACTGGAAAAATACTAGTAATCCAGTATTACAGATACTGGCAAATGATGGCATTCCAGAATTACCAAATTTTGAACCAGTATTGTACACAATACTTCTTTATCCCCCTTTACTATCAATAAACATGCAGTTAGGACATCTGTTGTTCCTGGTCACAAAAACAAAACAACCATGTCAAGCAAAATTGTATAGACATCAAAATGTCCAAAAGTTTCAATATTTGGTTTGTTTAAGGGAATACAATACAATAAGATTCCTCTGCTGATTTTTGCTAAAATTTTGTCCATTGTGATGTAAACTTTTCTTATATGCAAAGAAAAACATACCTTCATGACTTAGATTTTAAGATATTTGACACTGCTTTTGGTCTGTTTGAACCAAACAACCATTAATTTTCCATTTTTCAAGACTTTCACATAACACTATATCTTCTTAACAAAAAAAAAAGATATCTTCACCAAGTCTTTAGTAAAATATTTCCTAATACACAGACATAATTGTTCTTGTTCTGTAATGCATAATATTGGTGGCAAAGATCAATAAACTAATTAGTAAAATATGCAAATAAGATGGGTGGATGAATTATTGTTTAACGTCCAGTGGCAACCAGGTGCATATCAGGACGAGAACATGTTGATATGATAATGAATATGATCCCTGCTTTGTACTTGACCGACACGCTAAGTCGGATTTTTAATGTGCTAGCTCACGAGGTAACTGTCCGCAGGAAGACATATCACCTCACTCGGACACATTATACTGACTCCGAGCCCACCAGTCTTTGCTCTTACTCCTAGATGCCACGTGCTTGGCAGAGAAGCAGCAAATACCAATTTTAATGTCTTTGGTTTGACCCGGCCGGGGATTGAACCCGCGACCTTCCGCACTCGAGGCGAGCACGCTACCACAAGACCACCGAGGCGGTCCTGCAAATAAGAAATATTGATGATTAATTATCAACTTTGGATGCATGTTTGATGTAGAAAAATATCATCTACTGAATTTTTTTATCTCCAAATTTATCATTATCATCTTGACTTCATTTTGAAAAAAAAAATGGGGATCCATGTGCTCATTATGGATAAATTTAAAAAAAAACCCTCAAATTTAAGGTTATAATAAGGATTTTTCTTGAGAGAAACTATGACGTCATTACTTCCTCCTGCCACTGTATCATATTCGCTTAATCAATTATTAAAGTTTAAAACATACATGTATTACCACTGTGGCAATATCACCGATGTTGGACTGTATACAGGTCCCTGAAATTATAAGCTCAGTTACATCCATCTTTGATATGCAATAGAAAAACTAATATTAACAGGTTGCCATTTTGATCAGCTTGCTAATTTAAGTTCCTCATTATTTTGTGATCACTCTATCTTGAATGGGTTACATGCAAATCTAAAAAAAATCTAGAAAGAATTAGTGCAGTTATATGAAAATCTATCATTCTTAGAACTGGGTATACCTCTCAAATATGAAAAAATCATAACAAAATTCTAAATTCTATCACAAAATATTTTCAATCATACAAATGGGAAAACCTGATTACTATATTAAGTTTAGCTACATGTACATATATATATGTGTATAACAAATATAATGCATATATTATACAATTTTATCATATATTTGGTACTAAATACAGGAGTTTTGAATATACGATAAAGCCCATGATGTATGTCCGTATCTGACGTCTATGACGTCATACCCTTTATCGCATGGCTTACCCTTTATCACATACCTTTTTTCAATTTTTTTTTCAATTTTTTTTTTTTTTGGTATTTTTTTTTTGGGGGGGTCAATTTTAAAATAAAGAATATTCATTTTTTTCCCTGATTATTTGACTTTTTTCACAAATTGATTTTCCCCAATCAATTTCATTTGTTGCAGTAGACTTTAATTTGGAAAATTAGAAGTCCTCTGTTTAAATATATGATAAAGTGTATAATACATGTTAAAATCTGTATCGCATGCTGTATCAACCTCGATCAATATCAGCCCTCGGGCATTTCTCGGGTTGATACAGCATGTGATACAGATTTTACCATGTATTATTCTCTATGTAACACCTCACTGAGTACAATATCATGTGTTATGGCCCACTTAACAGCAATGTTGCCAAAGGACAACTGCTCTGGGAAATATTACTTTAAGTCATCCATAAAACATGATACTGCATGACAGTGAAGTGCTATAATTGTTTTATTATACATTTAACTTTAATACATTTGAAGACAAACTTTCACCTCAAGTCAATTTTGCATCAATTCTGATGCTTAGAAGCAATAAACAGAACTTTACCATTGAAAAGGCCTTCAAAATCTTTAAAAACAATGTCCTCTACCGGTTTGGGCTGCGAGAAAACACAAACTTTTTTATTTCAAAAGAGTATGTCTAAAAATAGTTCACCATACAATATCACTAATTATCACTATGCAATATCACAAAATACAGACTATTTTGAAACACACTGATTCTTTATATATACATTGAAATAACTATCTTATGTCTTACATTGAGATAATACAACAACACAGACCAACTAAATAACAAATAAGAATATCGATCACACAGGAAATAAACTTCAGCTTTATTAGGTCATGTGTTTATCCTAAAGCAATAAATGATGACCTATTATTAAAAAAAGCAATGAAATTGGGGGCCATTTTGTTTCACGGACCAAGATGATTTATGCAAAATTTGTAAAGGACCTTCCATAGATGCTCCATACCAAAAATCAGATCATTTGGCTTTATGTTTTCAGAGGAGAAGACGTTTTAAATTTTGACCAATCAGAACATGTAAATGTTCATGGAGGCCATTTTATTTCACGGACCGAAATGATGTATGCAAACTGTGTAAAGGACCTTCCATAGAACCTACAGGCCAAGTTTCAGTTTAATAGGTCCACGGGTTTCAGAGAAGAAGATGAAAATGTAAAAGTTTACAGACTGACGGATGACAAACGGAGGACGGAGTCCCCCGACGGATGCCAAGTGATGACAAATGCCCACCTTGCTAAAAAAGCAATTGGGGACGATTCTAACCTATTTTTGGTGCATTAGATATGGAGAGTATAATATCATAACATTTGTAAACAAGAACACAACACAAACTATCATTTAATGAAAGGAACAGGATACCCGGAGACTACTGACATGATAAAAACTGAAGTTTATTTCAACTCCTTTACTTAATACTGCAAAATCGGGTTATTGAAGAATAAAATCTTATATGTAAATATGATACAACAAACATATCAATTCCACAACAAATATGAAACATCACTCAAAGTATGAAAAATGTAAAAAGAAACACCATTTCTGTATATTAGGCCAAATAAAAAAATACATGTGTTTAGGGTAACACACTGAAAAAAGTTAGGTAGGGTAGGTAGGGAAATTTTTTTTTTTTACATTAATTTTTTTAGTTAGATTGTATACTGGAGTCACCTTGACTTTAACAGTGCTTGCTGAAGAAAGGTTATAAAAAATTTAGGGTAGGCACTAAAAATTAGGTAGGGTTGGGTTACCCTAAACACAACTATATTTTTTTTAGGCCTTAAAAAAGTAACACCTGGGTTAAAACAAAAAAATCATACCTCACTTTAAATTCATGAGAAATACATTTTGTATTACTGAAAGTTTTAACACTACAAGAAATGACCAGTATTTTCTATTCTGTGTCTTAATATAGCAGAGAAGACATGGCTTTTTTAATTAATTGTCAAATTCCATTTTAATGATTATTCAAATTTCTTCTGTCGAACAAATATATATAGATTCTCCTTCAGGTATGAGTGAGTTATGGAATTTCTCCACCCCGAGATAGTTAAATTTTTGATTTTCAACACGCGAGCATTTAGCGAGCGTGTTAAAATCTTAAATTTAACTATT
This sequence comes from Mytilisepta virgata, assembly GCA_028015205.1. NCBI lineage: Eukaryota > Metazoa > Mollusca > Bivalvia > Mytilida > Mytilidae > Mytilisepta > Mytilisepta virgata. Next base: position 2,495,589 of record JAPWFG010000026.1, on the reverse strand, counting down.
GAGGGTAGAGAAATTTCATAACTCACGAGTAAATTGAAGGAGAATCTGTTTCACCTATGATTTTTGATAAAAACCTCAAGAAAATGTCGTTGCTATGTAGTTTGTTTACATAGACGTCATTTCGGGACTTCTCTAGTTTATCGTTCCATTAACTGTAGAAAAATACAGCAGTAATTCCCACGTAGAAATTTAATCACTGGGAAGTGGTTAAAAATATTATGTATTTTTATCAAACCGATTAAACACGTCAAGAATAGGAGAAACAACAAATAAAATACATGTGTGAGCTTAACTGTCTATAAATACAGGATTTCCACAATCTTAATCTTTCTAATGTGATAGTTCTACTTTTAATAATTTTTTTTACTAAGGGGACGAACATTTGATATTCTGGTGGGGGCCAGGAGGATTTTGAAAATAAATAACTCAGCCTTGATAATAACAAAAATACATGGTTTGTTCTGTGGTAGTTTGAAAATAAATAACCTGACCTACAATGTATTGAAAATAAATAACTCGGCAGGTCTTTTAAACCATTTTATAAATGCATGTTTTAAAGCATGAGATGGCACCAGATTCTACCAAAATTCTTTTTTTTCATATTTTTTTCGGGAAAAACTTCCCAAATCTTTTAATAATATATAAACTACACCATATATAAATATTAATGTTTTTGAAATGTCTGAAAATGGGTTTCGTTTCACTTGAGGTATATTGTCTCATGAACATTTACCTCACTTTAATACCTTTTCCCATTTTAACCTATATTGTTTTTTGTACGTATGCAATATATGCAGTTTTTAATTCAGAAGATTCACTTCCAGAGGATGATGTTTAATTTCAATTAAATGGTACATAATGTATTTCATCTCATTGAATTTATAAAATGTTATTATACTGGTATATATATATATATATATATATATATATATATATATATATTTAAAAAAATCGGTAACAAAATGAATAATCTGCATACGATAAATAGTGTAGCGCTTTCATCCTTCTCGGGACTTGTCAAGACTAAATGTCGACGGAACGGAAAGTTACAGAAAAGAACTAGAGAAAAAATTCATAAGAATTTTTAAACCAAAACTAAATGCGTAAATGACAGTGTCCGATGAAGCAATAGAAAAACAATGACGTTACGTCACAACTTCCCCATAACGACGTCTCTTAGCGATGTTAACATTTAGTCTTGACAAGTCCCGAGAAGGATGAAAGCGCTAGACTATTTATCGTATGCCGATTATTCATTTTGTTACCAATTATTTTAAATATATATTACTGTACATTGTGTTATTAACATTTTACATATATATATATATATATATATATGCAACATACTGGTATATTTAACTTAAACTTCAGAAATATATATCTGCATTCCATTTTCATGGGCAGGTCCAGGTGAGGGCGTGATGGGCGTACGCCCCCCCCCCCCCCCCCCCTCCTTTAAAAAAAACTATCGTAATCTGCTTATATTGTATTGAATATGGCAATTTATCATATTCATTAATTCAACACATAATCTGATTTCTTTAAAAGACTATTGAAATGTTAAGTAACGCCTTATACCCTAGAATTTGGAATTTATCGTTATTGGTCTACTGCTGTTAAGATCCATCCAATCATTCTAATATACCATAGACAATTAATGGAGAGAATTCGGCATAAAAAATATCCAACCCTGACACTTTAACTATAAAAAATACATGCTCCAAGTCAGGAACCGTTACATTAGTGCATTTCACAATTATTTTATGTTTTTTAGCAAAAAAAAGTCCAAAACATTTTTCGCCTCGATCCGCTCGGCCACATTTTTATTATACACCTCCCCTTTCAAATATCCTGGAAACGCCCCTGATTTTCCTTTCTCCTTTACTTTAAACAAAGCAATGCACAATGCAACATGAATGTACAAGCATGCATTATAAACATTGCATATTTCTATTTGCACCTACAATTCAGTTTCTTGATTTGGCAGTTATGAACTGGGTGCACAGATTTATGGCAATGGTGGCCATTTTTGTGCTTGCATCAAACACAATAACAAATAGTATCTTTATGATGGTCTTAAAGAATACCACAGTGCTTGACAGGGACTGAGACTGCAAGGTGGAACAGCCAAAATTCCGAACAGATACAACCTTGACTATGTTATTTATTTAAGAATAAAAACATGAATTTAAAAATTGTGTATTTTCAAATATTATAAATATAATTGTGAAAATAAATAATCAGTCCCTTGTTTTACTGAAAATGAAAAATCATGCTTCAACGGTGCAGAAAATAAATAATCTGTCTTTATTTTCCACAAAAATAAATAACCAATCCAAAACAAATCCTCCTGCCCCCCCCCCCCCCCCAGAATATCAAATGGTCGTCCCCTAAATTTCAAACACAGATCATACCACTGACTTTAAATAAAAGTCAGCAAAATTTGTATAAACAGCTTCTTCTTTCCTTTGGAATAAAATTAACTTTTTTCCAGTTGTAATATTAAAACACAGAAATAAATACTACCAGAATATTTCATCATTGATAAATTTATAACATAAGTTTCTAGCTATATCTACTGAAGATTATAATACTACAAATGACAAGAAAAAGAATACAAATGATTTCATTCCTGATCACTGAGCTATATTTCATTTTTACCTGTACTTCTATCATGGGTCTGACATTATGCTTTGAATAAGACCCTTTAAGCATAAAAGTCTCATACAAGATGTCCTCAATTATCACTCTCTTCCTGAGGTAATGACAAAGGCAGCTCATTCAGCATCTTATTAAAATGTTCTAATTCTCCTTGTTCATTTGTAACACCTAGTCTACATTTTATCCGTTGGGAGAGAGATTTTGCCAGCTCAGTTTGACCACTAAATGCATAGCATTTTGTAAGTCCTTTCAGAGCTGCAAGTTCATTGAAAGTTAATAACGAGGACTTCATATCCTGTTCAGAATCTATCATATCTTCTGGGGCTACTACCTTGAATTTCTTTTCTGCATCTTCATAATCACCATGAAGTAATGAGAACTCTGCATTTCTTAAATTTGCAGCCAACAGGTTTCTGACAGACTCTTTTGTTTCCTCTAGTTTAGCTTTATATAGCTGACATTTTTCATAAATTTCTCTTTTTTTCTCTTCATCTGTTGTTAACTCAGTCATGCTACTATAACACCTAACCAAACGTTTACAACAGATATGTCTATGCTGACAATTATTGGCATCAGATTTAACTATGCCAAAAATAAAATTTGTTGCTTTCATTTCTAAATATTGCTTAAATTTTTCTGCAGCAATTTCAAGATTTTCAAGTGTTCTCAGCTGGAGATCAGGCTTGTCTTCAAATCTTAGTTCTAACGTACCACTTAATTCAGCTGACATTACATAAAGCAGATTCCATTCGGGGTACTCCAATGCTATTCTTTTACCAAAAGCATTTGCTAAGAACAATGCGTGTGCAAAAGTCCTAGCAACATCTTTACTATATGCATCACCCAAGTAGAAAACTCTGCGACCAAATGTGTAAAAGATTTGTAAAGTGAGTTCAAATAGAAACATGTGACCAAGCTGATCCTCTGAAATGGCAAGATGTTTTTGGCATAACTTCCCATATTCTCTTTCTGTTAACATGTAGTCTTCTTCTAATTCATCATCTAGAAAATCTTGAAGGAGTTCAATATGACCCTGCCCTCTATACTTGTTCAGCACCATATTTTTAGCCATTCTGTTCAAAATTTCTGTTCTCCCCGGATCTTTAATTTGATCTTTTATCTTTTCAAATATGAAGTTAGCCTCAAATTCTGCAAATTTTTCCCATGTTTTATAATGATCACTGCGACAACAGGTTTTGCCAATGTGGATTTCAACCTCAGACTCTTTCATGCCTATAAGTCTGAAACATGCTTCTTTTGCAGCGGTGGAATGTTCACCAGCATTTTTTAAGATTCCAAAAAAATTGTAAGTGTATCCGACTATGTCATTTACATAGGCCAAGAGAAGTGTAAATTCAAAATCTTCCTTTAGCTCTGGTTTTTGTTCTACAAGTGTTTCAACATGTCTTAATGTGGCAATTGCATGTGGCAGTAGTACCTGATTTCTTTCGTAATCTTTTGTGTGGTAATTGTCTTTATCCATCAGCCACATCAAAGCAGTAAGCAACTTTTGCATTATTCTCACTTTTTCATCAATGTCTGTGTGTTTGTCGATAGTTTTTAAAACAGCCAGATGTGTTGTGATTGACCTTCCATCGTCTTCTCCTCGTAGAATCCCAAATGAGAATTTCTGGATTGCTTGTAAGAAATTTGTTGTGTGAAAAACTCGACATACCTGGCCTTCGTTTGTTGGTAAAAAGTCAAATATCAGAACAGGAATATCATCGAGTGCTAAGAACTGCAATACTAAAAACATATCAAAAACTTCGCTACCTTCATTATTTTTTAGGATATCCAAATATTTTGTCAAAATCTTGAACACTTCTCTGTTTTCTGAAGGCTCAGAAATGGACCTGCTAACCATCTTATCTATATCAGATAATGACCTTGTTCCTTTGAGGTATTTCATAAATTTTTTAGGTGTCTGGTGAGAAGCTGCCATGCATGTCCGTGCCCCATACAATAATAATGGATGGAATCCTAACTCCACTGCCAAATCTTGGTAACTTTTCTCCTCTTGTGGTCTTATTTCTCTATCCATCTTTATAAAATCTATAGCTTCATCCTTTGTAAACCCAGTTATCACAATAATGTCTTTTTCATCACAAAATGTATGATTCCAGGTGGTAACAATTACTTTAACACCAAGTTTAACTAATGAATCTTTTAGATGACAACAGAACACTTGCGTTTCATCCATTACATCATCCAAAATGACTAAACTCTGGCCAACTCCAAATTTTCTGATTTCGGTGAGGATAAAGGATCGAAGTGAATCTAGGGATTGGTCGTTTCCTTTGTTTTCTGCTTGCTTTGTACTCTCCTTATCAAGACCTAACTTATCCACCAACTTTTTCAAAGAATTAAGCAAATTAAGTTCATTTTGGCAATTGAATTTCCAGCATATGCCTTTGTTATTTTCTCGGAACACTAAAGCATACTTTAAGGCAAGCTGTGTCTTTCCACATCCCAAAAGTCCTGGAAGTAATGAAAAATAAGAAATTTTATCAAGTAGTAAAAAAACCTGTTATAGGGGGTCTTGATGGTTTTAACCATATTCAATAAAAAATGTAATTAATCAACAATATGTTTAAGAACTGCTTAAATTATTTAGAAGGAATGCATGGATTATAATTTCAAATCAATAGAGGAATAAACATCTTTGTTTCCTGCTTTGATGCTTTGAATGAAGATACTGAGGATGTGATAGGAACCTTCGGAACTATTATCAAATTAATCCAACATTAAATCATAATAAATTAATTCCTACCCCTACCAATTTTATTTATTCCTATTTTGCCCAACTGATCAAATATATATACATCTTGAACTTATTCATGTTTGTACTGGAAATGTGGGAACAGCATACTTTATTATCGTCGTGAAAAAAATTCCTGCAAAAAGTCACCTGAGGGGCATAATTCATATGGTGGGAAGTTGAGATTACATGTACCATAAAAGACGTATTGTATATAGCACTTACTGTTTACTATCCATGCATTTGTCAAGAATAGGTTTAAGTATACACTGTGAAATGGTTTAATACAAGTAGCCATTATGTTGTACATTTGAATGGAAAATAGTAAACAGCATGTGCTAATACAAACCTCATGGTACACGCCAATCTCCACCAATGAAATTTAATTTCAACACACAGATTGACATTTTGCACAGCTACATCTTTCTCGATAATATTTACTTTACGCACATATTTAGTTTGATTGTTTGATGGAATATGAATGATAAAAGATAACTACCAGTACCCTACTTGAATTGAAGGCCAACATAAGTGACAATCCAAGATTGCTATAAAATATATAAAATACCAAACATCTCTACAATACATGTAATAGTAAAATTACATAATAACAGAGTTGACATATAAAAATATTCTGTCTGCCTAGTGTTTTTTTTTTTTTTGGTTAGTTTATACATTTTATATGCAGCTGTAACCCAAGATTCTTTCCAGGTAAAATTGTTTCCAGAGGAAAATTTTTAATATGAAATACTTTCCATGGGATATTATTTAACTACATGTGTGTATTAAATCCATTCTTCCTTTATGAAATTCTTTCCTTCTTTCAACAATGATTTTTATCTCATTCAAAATAAGTTTCAGGGTAATAATTCATTGTCTTATTATATGAAATTATTTCCTGAAGGAATGTCAATAGTTTTCATTTTTTAATTTTATTTAAAAGTTAGGCACTATTGAGACTGTTATTACAATGTATTAGCCAGGATAAAATCTTACTGTGTCTAATTTTTAAATAGTTTCCACCTCATTACCGGTAAATATTAATGAAGGTTAGTTGTTTTCACTGTTGTAATAAAAACTAAGTTTAACTTGTTCTTTATCAATCTGTCAATTTGGAAGAGGATGAATATTATATGATTAAATATTTTCCAGGTAAAGAAAATACAACTTTTCATGTAATAATTATCGTTTATATAATATTTCATATGAAATAATTTCCTCTTTTACTGTATTGTACCTATTTTCTTTCTTTTATCTCCACAAAAAACAAGATCCACTTTTTAATTAGTTCCCCAATGGTAAACCGTTTCCAGACTTTTAGCAAACTGACACAGTGGAAAGAAAAATTAAGCTATGGAAAGGATTTTGCTATTAAAATCTTTCCTTGGAAAAAATTAACAGCAAATATTTTCCATCCTCCAAAGTCAGGGTTTTGTACCCATGTTCGTTCCTACAAATCCCTGACAAAACTCATTCATACTTAGCGGGTTGAACATACATTGCCATCTGATGTGTGGTGACCTAAACAATTCTACCTACAACGCAAATAGATTCTCTTTTTACCTGGAGAAGTAACCAATGAAAATCGTTTGTTTCCAACCCTTAAAATATGAATGAATGTTGTCAGGGGTGCGTCTGATCTGGACAAAACGAGGAACCTTTGTAAAAAACCTCCAACAGATGCTTCCTGTCAATTATCATTCCCTTTGGCCAAGCAGTTTCATTGAAAATTATTAACCGATGAAAGACAAGAACTGCCCATGACAGCCATGTTTCTTGCCTGATCAGGACGAAATGGGCAATACCGTAAATTGGGATATTTTGGCTGTGGTTTTATTTTGGTTTATTTGGCATTTGTTTCAAATCCGCCAATATTAAATAAACCAAAATAAAAATAATCCAAAAATAAAATTCCAAAATATTTCAGATTCTAGTTCATGCAGTTATATGTAAAAATCATTAACTATGAGTATAGTTGCAATATTTTGATTAATTTTAATAAATTACTGTAATCATATTTGTAAAATCAAAACAAAGGAATGATTTTATTTTATCAGTTATCAATCATGACAGCTTGTAGTGACAACATTATTAGCATTTAATCATGCAGATCAGAAAATCTTACCATAATTTTATTCAATTTTAATTTTCATTTATTGTTTAAATTTTTTCCGAAAACATTTAAGGAAAACAAAAAACATCCTGCATAGTGTGCTGTACATAGTTATTTGATATACATTACAACCAAAACAAACACAAAAACTGACCTGAAATACTCTAATACTGTATTATTATTAGAGGTGTTCCTATCTATAGGAAGGTTATACAAAGAAGAAGAAGTACCCAGAGAGAATTACCGACCTTCGCAATATTATATTCGTACATATTATGCACAACCATTCTACAAATGATGATTTTAAAACACCCAAGAAAAGCAATTAGTAATATAATGTAGGAGAATGGGAAAAGTTGTTTATTCTAACAACAATCAATATGATTTGGATCTAGTGTAACATTTAGAAATAAGGGGAGGTAATCAATATTTAAACGTAAATTGGTCAACTATCCTGTTTAATACCTGATAAAGTTACAAATCCTCCTGTTTCTATCTTTGACTTTAATTCTTCTAATTTTTCTGTTTCTTTAAAATGTTCTACCACCATTTCATCTTCAATGTTACATGGACCTAAACAAAATAATGGTTTTTATAGCATGTTTTACAATAGACAAGCCAAATACAAATTTATTATTACATGAAATTACAAGTAATTATAGAGTATAACATAAACATATTCATTGCATCACATGAGTAAATTTAAGTTGATGTTCATTCAACTGCAAAAAGGCACAAAGATGATGCACAAGAACATGAAAGTTCTCCTCGTGCAAAATGCAGAAAAATAAACACTGTAAATCAAGAGTCCCAGAGTGCACCCAAATATCTGGAACATGGATGATAATAATGAGTATCAAATTTATCATAGATATGTTTGATGGGTAGTTTAGCCATTTACATTTCATTTTTTTTTATGAATTCTGATAAACAAATTAAAACTTCCAAATTTTCAGTGGTCATTAACCATATAAGCTTATCCTTATTTTCTAATGAAGCAAAATTTTTACACGTCTTAATAATATTCGGAAAAAGATTTTCCCTTTCTAAAATGAACTTACAACAAACAAATAAAAAATGTTTCTCATCCTCAATTTCATTTCAGGTGCACCTGAGACAGATTCTATCCTATCTTGCAGATTCAATGCGCAATTTATGTGCCAATACACGAAATCTTGTCAAGATTCTCCTCTGCTCAAAATTCCTCGCCAGTAGCAAATAATTTTCTAGGCCAAAGTTTTGTTTAAAATAACTATATCTTTCAAGCTTTTAGTTCAGTAACTGTGCATTTGACTTCCCCATTCTTTGACCTAATAGGCTCTAATTTGTTTTTTACTTATCCTTTTAAAAGTAAATTTTGAAGATTTATTCTGTTTCTTTATACCATGAATGCATTTAAATATAGTTTGAATTGAACTATACAAGAACCATTTTTGGCCTGATAGAGATTTTTTTAACTCAAATATGCTTCTTTAAGCAATGGAAATGAAGTCCCCAAGTTTTCCATTCGATACCAATAATTTATCATGGATTTTACTACATCAAAATGTAAAGGAAATCTACCCAGTTCTAATAATATTGTGCAGTTTGTTGTACATCTATGCAAACCAAGTACCGGTATAAATTTACAGAATCTAGTGTGAAGTTTTTCACAAGTTAGTTTTCATATATTTTATCTATTGTGAATGTATCCGGTCTAAATTTGGAAGTGAAAGGGTTAAAACAACTCCATATTTCAGATCCATATAATACAAGAGTGGACACACAAAAATGTCTCGCCTGTCATGTATTTCTAATGAAAGTAAATGCTATCAGTATTCGAAAAACAGAGCAAAACACAAAAACTTAGCTATAACCACTGAACCATAAAAATGAGGTCAAGGTCAGATGACTCATGTCAGTTGGACATGCACACCTTACAATCCCTCCATACTCCAAATATAGTAGACCTATTGCATACAGTATTTGAAAAATAGGCCAAAACACAAAAACTTAACTATAACCACTGACCATGAAAATGAGGTCAAGGTCAGATGACACCTGCCAGTTGGACATGTACACCTTACAATCCTTCCATACACCAAATATAGTAGACCTATTGCATACAGTATTCGAAAAACAGGCCAAACACAAAAACTTAACTACAACCACTGAACCATGAAAATGAGGTCAAGGTCAGATGACACCTGCCAGTTGGACATGTACACCTTACAATCCTTCCATACACCAAATATAATAGACCTATTTCTTATAGTATCTGAGATATATGGACTTGACCACCAAAACTTAACCTTTTTCACTGATCCGTGAAATGGGGTCGAGGTCAATTGAAAACTGTTTGATGGGGATGAGGACCTTGCAGGGGATGCACATTCCAAATACAGTTATCCTATTACTAATAATAAGAGAGAAATTAACATTACAAAAAATCTTAACTTTTTTTTCAAGTAGTCACTGAACCATGAAAATGAGGTCAAGGACAATGTACATATGACAGACGGAAACTTCGTCACATAAGGCATCTATATACAAAGTATAAAGCATACAGGTCTTCCATCTTCTAAAATATAAAGCTTTTAAGAAGTGAGTTGACGCCGCCGCCTCCGGATCACTATCCCTATGTCGAGCTTTCTGCGACTAAAGTCGCAGGCTCGACAAAAATGGGTTTAATGGTATGATTAAATACATGCATGGATAACTTTACATTTGGATTAAGTGACAGGAAATCAGTTCTGAGCTTAAAATAAGCCTTTTGTGCTCTTTGGTAAAGATCTTTCTGAGCCAGGGAGAAACTGCCTGAGGCACTAAAATATATACCTAGATATTTATAATGAGATACACACTCTATTTCTGTGTCGTTAAAAGTAAAATGTTGTTTTATGCGTCTATCTGCCTTGTTGAATATCAGAATTTTTGTTTTAGATGTGTTAAGACTTAGACACCAATCTTTACAATAAATATGGAGTTTGTCTAATTTGTGTTGCAGTCCAACTGCACGCAGAAGTTGATAAAAGTATAAGATCATCTGCATATATTCAGCAATCTAATCTACGAGTATTGACTAGAACAGGGTCGGGTGTGTCCTCAAGATATTGAGGAAGATCATTAATAAAAATTTTGAAAAGATTGGGCTCAAGTTATCCTCTTGTTTAACACCCACATTCATGGGGAAGAAATCAGTGATTTTTTTATTAACACATACACATGATTTACTAATTTTGTACATACTTTTAATTATATTATAAAAATGAGAACCAACCCCTATGTCTAGCAATTTAATCCTGATTCCTGTATGAATGACTGTTTCAAACGCCTTCTTGAAATCAACAAAACAGGCAAACACTCTTCCCTCTTTAGTTTTACAATAATTATCAAGTATACTTTTAAGTATGAACATATGATCAGACGATCTAGCTTTTCTAGTGAAACAAATCTGACAATCAGTAATAATATGGTGCTTTTCAAGAAAACTATCCAGCCTTGTATCAAGAATTTTACTGAAAAGTTTACCGAATGCACTTGCAATAGTTATCCCTCTATAATTATTTGCGTCAGAGGGATCACTGCTTTTATAGACAGATGCAATATAGCCACTGGCCCGAGACTCTGGATAAATACCAAAAACAAAGCACTTGTTTAATAATTTTTGAATGCTTGCTACTAAATAGTTTTGGCCATGTTTTACAAAATGTATCATATTGTGAGATACTGTGTCTAGCCCTGGAGATTTGTTACAATTATATTTTTGATATGCCTTTAACAATTTCCATATGTGAAATACTAGAATCTAATTCTGTGAACATTTGTTTTTTTTTTCAAGGCTGGCTAATTTATCTTCAAGCTGTTGAATTTGTGATTTAAAATCAGCTTTTTGTTCAGCTAAATTACTGAAATGTAAATTAGTCAGTACAACAAATAAGGATGGATGATGGATGATTTATTGGTGAAAATCCAGGGGCAATTATATGAAATCTGGCTTCCTATTTCGGTATTTTTGGTTGAGTACTTCTTGTTTAATATAAGTTTGGTTTTTGGTCTTTCTAAAATGTATATCAATTGGTTATTAAGAAATGGACCTAAACAAAAAACTTAACAAAACTAGATGGTCGTACGGACAGACAAGCATAAATCTATATGCCCTAACCTCAATCGAGATGGGGGAATAAAAATCATTTGGTATGACATGAACAGATCCCTTATCAGACAATATATGTGATAATCTAAGCAACAACAAAGTTTTTCTTTCAAAATTACTTAAAAATTTGTTACTGAAAGCTTACCCTTCAATGGTTCATTCAATTCCACCTCATTGTCCATGGTGAAGTTCTGTATTAGTTCTACACACTGTTTTAAGTTTTTTGTTTCCAGCATGTCCACTAGTTTATCAGTCTTCGTTTTTGATAACAAACCATGTCTCGTCATTAAATGAAATATGTTCTCCCCACTTGTAGCATCATCTAAGTGTTGAACTTTAATACCTTCCACAGGCTTTAACAAAAATTTTAAAGACTTAACATCATCTACAAATAGAAAAAAATTAAGGTTATATATTATTACAAAGTTTTCCAAATCAGGCACACAGATACCTATATAATGTTTTTATGAAAAGTAGGTCACAGTGACATTCTTATTGCTCAACTCACCAAGGTGTTTCACTTCACTACTTCAGGCAATCTTAATACAATGTAGATATGAATGAGACAGAAACCAGATGTTATGCAAGCCTGGAAAAAAATTATGAAGAACAAAACGAATTTTTTTTTTTTTCAGTAACTTAATTTGGCTTGACGGTCAACAAAAATATTCTGTCATATTGCTATGTGCACTCAATACTAGTAAATGACACAGGAATTTAGATGGAAAACTTATGTTATAAGCAAAATGCTGGAAAATATCTGTTCCATTAAAGTTCTTGGCAAGTTCATTGACCTACATGTATACATTGCTTAGCCCAGTAAAATATCAGTACTGAAAAGCCTTGAGTGCATCCTGAAATTTTTAATCCTAGTAAATATATAATTTTTTGCAAATATCTGTCTGCTGGGGTAAAATAAGGGCAAATCCAAATGACAAATACCCAACATGTCAAGGTCACCACTTGAAAATGGAAAATGAGATGACATGTTAAGGTACCCTGAGTATCAACCAATCATAATCCTTGATTCTTATATATAAGGTGTAATTAATAAATAAAAGTACCCTATATAACCATGCTATTGTTGTCACAACTTAACATAGAAGTCAGGTTAATTTTTCCAAAAAATGACTATTTCTTCCTTCAAGTTTTTGAAAACCGAGTCATTTTGAAAAGTTTGAAAGTCTGTCCAGTACCAAATTTGTCAAAACTAGTAATTTTGGAACTGGTTTTTTCTAATTTTACATCTTTGTTTAAACATTGAATCATAATTTTTTGGGGAGGGTGGAGTACTTTTAAACACTTGCAAGAAGCCTTGTCTCCGTATCTTCACTGGCTGTCTCTTTATCTATTGTTATATCTTTATCGTATGGAATAATTAGACATATTTGGGAATTTTGGTTATACTTTTGTGTATTTTTTTATTCACTATTTCTGGGGCCATTAAGTGCATCTCTCGTATGGTTTCTGAGATACACACCTATAGGCAAAAATTTATCTAATTCACCCAAGCATGAAAATGTAGGTCATAAGGTCCAAGTGAGGTTTCTCCTCTTTTAAGGAAATATAGTACAACACATAATTGTAATTTTTTTTTCCACTGTTCAGTCCTACCCGAGATTTCATAATTGATGCTAATACCCCATATTTTTACATTTTCACATTGAATTTAAGATACATTCTTATTTCATTACTTAAAAAGTATATTTACCTGCAGATAGCATATCACTGATCTTTGACAACAGATGCTGGAATTTATTATCTAATGTTGACATTTTTCCTACAAAATTTTTAAAACTTTTACATTGTCGCTTATTTTTTACTTTTACATGAACTTCAAATTTCTTTTAAGAATATATTGAATATATGTCTTTACAATTATCAGTAAAACTGTTTCCTTAAGGCAATATTGAAAGTGAATAAAAATTATAATATATATAATATGTGATAATAAAACTGATGATGTATGTCACTTCTTTCTTCACTGCACATTAACAGAGAATTTACGAAACAGTTTGTTTCTTGATTTTAATTCAACTGAAAGTAATTTTGATAAAAATACTGATTTAGATAAAATACCGAAGCTTGTAAGACCCTACAATGACTGAAGATATGAAAGAAGTTGTCTCTTTCCTTAAGAAGTCAGCAGAACCGAGAAAAGAAAATATTATTTTATTGTTTTAATATCATATATGCATTGTTTTGTTTCATACATGTAAACATCTTGTACAGTGATGTTGTATGCTATGTCCCTAAAAGGGATTGTTTCCAATGAAAAAAATTGGTTTTTGAATTAAATGGGATACACAGTAGAGCTGATCTCTAAATTATTATAAACATACTTTAAATCATATACTTAAGATTTTCCCTATGAAATAAACGTGGTATTGAGTTAATTATATTTTGCTTGGTTATTTTTAAAATTTTTGAATTGAATTAATGGTCACATCTATACTACTAAAATTAAGGGCTCGATTTCTTTAGGCCATCATCATGTAACAACTGCAATAGACACAATTCATATCAGAATTTGACTGATTGAGGATGAATGTTATGTCTGAGAATTTCATGCGTCTAGGTCGATACGTTTCTTTAAATGCTGGAATTATCGATGAGTTAACTAAACTCAAACTTTCTCAATCCGACATGTTTCCATGTTTCGTCATTTGTCCCCACTTCCGGTCAGACACCAGACTCTATTTCTAACTTTTTAGGTCATGAACTTTCCATAAATTTATTACTTCCTGGTTTATTTTGCATTCGTTAAAAATTTGGACGTTAGATTTATGCTATAAATGATGAGGAAAAATGACAATGAAAGTCTTTGGGGGTGTTACAGAGAAAAAGGGGGTTGTAACACCCTAAATCCATTCTTCAGGTGCCTGTATGACATACTATAAATCATGCTTTATTGAAGGGCTGGACAGAGGGAGAGAAGGGGTGAATGAGAGGAGATATAAAATTTCTGACTTCTTAACCATTTAGATGGCCACCTTACTGTCTCTCAAATCAATAGATATATAAAACATGATAGCATATAATTTTCACATGACGCTGTATATGACAAATATCAACCTTAAAAAATTGTGAAATTTCCAGTTAAAGGGGAATAGAAAAGCTATTCCAAAATTTCCTAGTAATATCTATAGTAGCTTGACGGTAAATCTATTCACATTAATTGTCTCATAGCTAGGTAGATCAGATAAATATTTATTAACTTTAACATATAGGTATACCTTCTTTTCACTGGTTCTCTGAACAAAACATGAAACAATAATATCAGTTGTCAAATCTGTTTAGTCCACAAGTTTGTCTTAATAGTCATTTTCCTGAAATATTATAAATATGATTGAATTTGAATGTACCCTGATAATTCTTTTCATCCCCTCAAAATTTTATAAATTAAAACCTTTCTGACGCCTCATTTCTCATCTTAATATGTTTGGACAGTAGCTAATAAGACTTGACTTCATGCTGTCACCCATAAGAAACATTTACTCACTAAATTATTGTACTTGTATAAATTTATGTATGTTGGATCACGCCTATATATTGTGCTCTTTCCAATAAAATATTGAATTGAATTTGAAATGAAATTTCCCTCACTTAGAAAAATTACTCTGCCTTCACTAATGTTCACCTATTTCTGGGGAAAATGTTTCATTACTAGAAAAAAAACTTATTCAGGTTCTGGAAACTGATGAATTTCCATTTTTAACAGATATGTGAATGAATTATCCCATTTGAATCTGATCAGTCTGGGAAAAAGTGTGTCATTGAACATTCATTTTGTCATCTAGAAACATTCTCACACGAAAATAACCATGTACCATACTCTACTGGAAAAGGGGGCTCCATAAAATTGGCACAGGGCATCATAGAAAGTAATTCAGGTGTTATGCCCATCTCTAACTTTGTAGCCAGGGTAGAAAGTTGTGATTTGCAAGCCCCATTACTGTAGTGACCATGGAAGATAATTGGTAATGAACTGGAAATGGAATTAAATAATTAATAACCATCTCTAGTTTAATATGCTTTTGGGGTGGCCAATGATGCGAGCACAGCAATAGCCCTTTTCAGAAACTCAATTCCTGCATCACGATTCTGACCCTAAAATTATAATTTGGAGCAAGTTATTTCCCTTATTTCCATTTCCGCTGAAAAAAACTTTTTCTAGCCTTAGTATGTAGCACAATATATGGCTGCACCCATTAAACAGACTTTTATAAATGACCCATATGTAGAAGATGTATATGCTCCTATAGCGATCGCTGCGCTCGCTATTAAAATTATTGTAATATATATTGTCTCTTATTCTCTGTTTGCCAATCAATATTTTCCAAATGAAGTTATGTTAAGTATTTTGTTCTGACAACATTGATTATATATATTTGATTGTCATGCCTAGAAATGGGCTCCTGTGTGATCGACTCAACATTTAGTTTTTAGTTTTTGTTCAAGAAAAAAAAATCACTATGTCTGTGACTTCAAAAGCGAAAGTAGAAATCTAAAGTAAACTAACTCAAGTAAATATATATCATCTATACTGTATATGTTTCATTTGGAATGATTCTAAGTGCACCACTTTAACAAAATATTTGATGAAATAATTATGATGTTCAGACACTTTACAGTTCTTGATATAATTGAAGCGAGATTTCCAGAAAACCACACTGACAAAACGAAACTAGGACACATGAGTCATGCGAGTATAAAATTAGGCGAAAGGACGTTTCGGCCTAGACCACTCCGGACTAGGAAGCTTCGGCCAATTTGAAAAAGGTGGACGTTTTGGCAATTTGTGGTTTTAAATTGTACAAGTTATTTTTGAGACAAACATATTTTTATGTGAATTTTTTATGCATACTATTTTATGACCATGCGCGGACTCAGAAATATGAATTTTAGCATAAAATCGTCCAAAACACATATGGCAAAATTGCGGGTACTTTGGTAATTTGCATAGCGGCCATTTTGGATTTCTCTGACGACATTCATTACAAAGCATTAAACTTGCCCCAAAAAATAAAAATGCAAATATTCAAATTCTTATAACTCATAAGCAATTTGTCCGCATATAGGTACATTCTACACGATATTAGCTTTCCTTTCGTGTGCAAATAAATATTGTCAGCATTGAAAACTTTCGGCCAATTCAGTTTAAAAAACTGAAGCGTAACCGTAGTATAATTGCTACATGAATTAACAAAAATTAGTTAAAAACGCAAATTCAAACTACACATACAGATACAAGGCGAGATCATACATAAATTGTCCGCATATAGAGAACAACTTTGGAGGATGAATTTAATGAGGAAATAAGTTTTATCTCACCTGCTTTCATAACTTTTCGGCCAAAACGTTTTAAAACATGATAATTTCAAGTCTCCCATAGCGTAATCCTTCAAATATGAAGCCTTTCCCCTCGGGTAACTGGAATCACCGAAAACCTCCCGCAAACACCGAAAACCTGATATAATATTACCTAAACCTCATCAAATGTTGCGAAAACCACATCCATTCGATCGGTATGCCAGTTTTACATCTAGAAAACATAATTTTATTGATATTTTTTAAGAAATGTGACTTTTATGCATGATTTTCTTAGACATAGTGCATTCTATATTAAATCAAAATGGCGGATCGAAACACCGAAAACCTGATATAATATTACCTAAACCTCATCAAATGTTGCGAAAACCACATCCATTCGATCGGTATGACAATTTTACATCTAGAAAACATAATTTTATTAATATTGTTTCAGAAATGTGACTTTTATGCATGATTTTCTCAGACATAGTGCATTCTATATTACCTGTAATTCAATATGGCGGACGGACAAATCGATTAAATGCCCTAAGGTAAAGTACAATACACTATGTGTATACCTACAATAAATTAAGTTTATTACCGATTTTGTTCATGTTGGACAACCATTATTTACAATTATCATTACACTAATAATGTAAATAATGGAAGAGCCCTCACGCCACGTCAAGGCCATGAACGATGTGAGGGTAGAATCCCCCTATCCCAGACCTTTATTTGGGCTGTTAAGTTTTTCTTTAAAGTATATACATATACATTTATTTTGATAATAGTATGATTTTAAAAGTTAATTTTTATATTTTAAAAATATAAGTTAAAACTATTGAGATATCCTGCACAAGGCACGGGCATATCAGTAATAGTCCGCGAAAAAGTTTTTTTATTTTTATATTTTAAAAAGATAAGTTAAAACTACTGAGATATCCTGCACAAGGCACGGGCATATCTGTAATAGTCCACGAAAAAGTTATTTATTTTCAAAATAAAAAAGATAGTTAAAACTAGTAATATATCCTGCACAAGGCACGGGCATATATGTAATAGTCCGCGAAAAAGTTATTTATTTTTATATTGTAAAAATATTTATAAGTTAAAACTATTGAAGGATCATTAATTTAGTAACGCATTATTGGTTTCTATTACAGGTCAAACAGATAGAAGTGGACAGCAATAGAAGTGTGACCATCCCAATTAACAAACGTGTCAGAAATCATGGAACTGTATAATACACAATATAATCGATGATAAATGTCAGAAAGATTTAATAAAATTACTGGTGTTTTGTTTATATAAAAACTAAAATAATAGCTTATTTGTTATTTGTTTTACATGTATCTTGCTTCAGTATGCCACAAAATATTGCATTTAATCAAGCCTTCATTCAATTTTTTTTTTAAATTTATTTAGATCGTTTTCATCTAAGAAAAACAAAATATTTATACAATTAAAATTTAGTAAATTTAAATTAAAGAAAACATAAATCTCATATCCATTTTATAAACACACAATTTTTGATAATTTTTTTTTTCAAATTATAGATAAGTAACCATCTTTCATCTTTTTCTAAACAATTATGCTAATTGGGCTATAACCACAGTTATACAATACAACTTTGAAATTCTTTGTTTTTCTTTAATGTTTAATTGGCAGTTAAATTTGATTAAAACCATAGAGTACAAATATTATTTTATAATATACACAATAATTAATTTTAATTTACCTTCAGGCATTAATCTATACGTAAATCAGCCATTTTGATTTAATATAGAATGCACTATGTCTAAGAAAATCATTCATAAAAGTCACATTTCTTAAACAATATTAATAAAATTATGTTTTCTAGATGTAAAATTGTCATACCGATCGAATGGATGTGGTTTTCGCAACATTTGATGAGGTTTAGGTAATATTATATCAGGTTTTCGGTGTTTCGATCAGCCATTTTGATTTAATATAGAATGCACTATGTCTAAGAAAATCATGCATAAAAGTCACATTTCTTATACAATATTAATAAAATTATGATTTCTGGATGTAAAACTGGCACACCGATCGAATGGATGTGGTTTTCGCAACATTTGATGAGGTTTAGGTAATATTATATCAGGTTTTCGGTGGTCCGGGAGGTTTTCGGTGATTCGATGTACCGTTTCCCCTCAGAATTAAACAAACAATTTGTAAATATCCGCCAAAGGAAGTTTTCCTAGACACATTAGTTTAAGAGCCGAGACGGAAAAAGACTCGATTATCCGTAATTCAAACAATTTTATCATTTTCGATCTACAACTAAGGGAGGTAATTTGCTTAAAAGGGCTGAAGTCACGTGATGCAAATGCCATGAATAATGTACCCAGCATTTTGCCATATGATGTTGGTCATTTTGCATGTTTTGATATCAATCATTAATATACCAACACGTCATGTTGACGAAAAAAATTCTGACCCCCCTTTTTCGTGGAAAGTGATATAAGTCGTCATAATTATGTCTGCATACATCGGTTATTCACTCATGAATGCAAAACTTACCAACATGGAGATAATTTTCTATAAGAAGAGTGACTTAATGTATATTCTATATGAACATTTAAGTCGAAGTTAATTATTATCCATGTAATGTTTTATAAATGTGAAAATTAAAATGTGTCCAATATATACATGTTATACAGGAAATCACCAAAAGGCTTGAAATTTTATTGCCTTCTTCCCACACTTTCATGACTTTGTGACATAAAGAATCCTGTTGCCGGTTAATTGTCTCTTGACTTATTTCTTTAATTGATATGATAATTTGATTGTCACTATAATATCACTTTCGGAAGTATCTTTCCCACCAAGTTCCTCAATGAGGAAATCCCCAATGTCATCAGAACTGTTACCATCATTTTCGTTTTCACTTTCACTTTCCATGGGTTTAGGGAACAAGGGGGTGTGGTTTTTTGTGAAAAAATATTCTGATTCCGAAGGGAAGGTTTTAGATTTTCCTTAGTTTTCCGTGTCATACTTGACCTTTCAGTGATTAACCATCAAGATGAAGAGCAACAATAATGTTACACCCAAAATTATCGTGTCCTCTAACTGTCTAGGTTCATACTAATATTAGGCAAAATCAAACCAAAGTTAAAGTTCTGACACTTGTATTATAATAAAGAATCCGTGGAACAGTGTAACATTTGAAAATAACATGTGAAAGCATCTACAAACAACTGAGAACTGAACTAAAAATTAAAACGGTGGGAAGCCCTTAGCTTATAATTAAATTACACAACATAAAACTATTTGCTTATTCTGCAAAAGTTCTTGATAACGGCACTTGGTTTTTCCATTCTATTGTTCTGTATAATTGAAATTAATGAGGTTGTCAACACTGTCTGGGTCTGTCCGACATCAGCATTGCACATACTTCAGTTTATAGAGGTGTGTATAATGTTTTTATCATCACTGGAAAATCCCATAAATTTGATGATTAGGTATAAACATAGTTCTTCACTATAGTTCATTTGAGTTCCTTTATAATTAGATTACTGTAACACTTTTAAAAACAAGAATGAATGAAAATAATTGAATGTCAAATTTTCAGTCCTAACACCTTCCCACACAAGTTAAAAATTTATCTTTCTAAAGATGAAATTTTAACCAGTTCATATGAAAATGATCTGAAAATTAAAATCGGGATTATTAAATAAATTAAATAAATCCAACTGAAAATTACTTTCACATTTTGGTAATACTTTGATATTTATAGCTCCACTATTGATTCACATTTTCATTTTTAATTTTCACATGTGATTTTGAAATTTCACATATTCACTTTATGACTTTTTTCTGCCATATATATATTTCCATATATTCACTAATTTTATATATGATATTTGAACACTAAAACACATTTCTATGATATATAATTCCACTATGAATAAATGATTAAGCACCAGAATTATAATGAATAATTCCTACAAACAATGAATAATTAAATCCTTGATAATCCATCAGCATTGGCATTTTGAACACCTTTCCTGTATCGAATATCGAAGGAAAACGGCTGTAAGGCCAAAGACCAACGCAATAAACGCTGATTGTTGTTCTTCATACGGTTTAACCATGTTAGCGGATTATGATCCGTTTCGATTACGAATTTGCGTCCATCTAGATAATATGATAATGATCCAACGGCCCAAACTATTGCAAGAAGTTCCTTTTCTATTGTTGAATAGTTCTGCTCTCTCGGTAGTAACTTTTTGCTGAGATACGCAACAGGGTGTTCTCCATCTGCAGCATGCTGGCTTAGCACTGCACCGATCGCGGTATTACTGGCATCTGTTTGTAATATGAACGGTTTGTTGAAGTCCGGAGTAATCAGTATCGGAGTTGTTGTTAACGCTTCTTTAAGTTGTTTAAACGCATTCGTTTCTGTGTCAGTCCATATAATGTTATTTGGTTTGTCCTTTTTAAGAGTATCCGTGAGGCATGAAGTAAGT
This sequence comes from Mytilisepta virgata, assembly GCA_028015205.1. Lineage (NCBI taxonomy): Eukaryota > Metazoa > Mollusca > Bivalvia > Mytilida > Mytilidae > Mytilisepta > Mytilisepta virgata. The sequence goes on along the minus strand of JAPWFG010000026.1, from coordinate 2,474,116 downwards.
TGAGCATAGTTCTTAATATACTGTCTATAATATCCTGTAAGCCCAAGATAGGAACGCATGTTCTTTTTGGTGATAGGAAGCGGAAAATCACGCATTGCAGATATTTTAGTGGGATCTGCCTGAATTTTACCGGATCCAATTACATGCCCAAGGCAGACAATTTCACGTGCTCCAAGCTGACATTTTGATGGGCGGACTGTGAGATTTGCGGCTTTAAGTTTCTCCAGAATTGCTCGGATGTGCTCCAAATGCTCCTCAAAGGTCGAACTGTAAATAATGATATCATCAAAGTATGCTACTGCATGGGAGTATCCATCTATAACTTTGTCCATTAGTCTAATGAATGTCGCTGGTGACGTTTTCATACCAAACGGCATAACGTTGAATTCAAAGAGTCCAAAAGGAGTAACAAATGCAGACTTCTCTTTAGTGTCTTCTGAAAGGGGGACCTGATAGTACCCTTTTGATAAATCCAGCCTACTCAGATATTTGGCATGACCTATTCGTTCAAACACCTCGCTGATACGTGGAATCGGATATCCATCAAACAACGATAATTCGTTCAGTCTTCTGTAATCAATACATATCCGAATCGATTGGTCAGGCTTAGTGACCAGTACCGTTGGCGATGACCATGCACTCTTTGAAGGCCTAATTATACCGTGTGCTAACATTTCATCAAGTTGTCGCTTTACGGCATCTCTTTTCGCCACCGGAATCCTGTATGGTCGTTGCGATATAGGTGTTTCACTAGTAGTTCTAATACTATGGTATTCTAGAGTACATTTTCCCGGAACGGTCGTAAATACATCCTCATATTCTCGACATAATTCCCGTAATTGACCCTTTTCTGTTACACTTAACTGAGAGTCTATTACTATGTCTATCATTGTTTCATTTCGATCAGTCGGATCTAGTTGCTCTAGCTGAGTTTGAGTATCATAATCCTGTGTAGCAAGCATCACTGCACGATTATACTTCTTAAGTAAGTTAATGTGATACGTGACTATTTCTCGACGTCCACCCACGTTTATCTTGTAGTTGACATCATTTACTCGTTGTACAACTCGGAAGGGGCCTTTCCACTGAGCGGACATTTTCTTAGTGTCAGAGGGTAGCAGAATCAATACTTCATCACCTGCGCTGAATCTTCTTTCTACAGCTGATCTATCATACCAAGATTTAATCTGTTCCTTCCTGCGTTCCAAGTTAGTTTTCACTAAATTAGTCATGTCAGTTAACTTTTCCCGCATTTTAACTACATGTTCAACAACGGATTTGTTTACATCTCCCTCGCCTGTCATGTATTCTCTTAAAACTTGAGTAGGTCCACGGACTGGCCACCCATAGAGCAACTCAAACGGCGCAAAACCGGTTTCCTCATGCGGAACTTCTCTGTACGCAAAGAGTACATACGGTAGCAACATGTCCCATTCACTGTCCTGTTTCACACATAACTTCTTTAACATTGACTTGAGTGTGGCATTAAATCTCTCTGTTTTTCCGTTTGCTTCCGGATGATAAGGTGAAGTTGTTATGCCCCTTACCTTTAAAAGTTCATAAAGTTGTTTCAACAATCCGCTGGTAAAGTTTGTGCCCTGATCAGTAAGAATTGTTTTTGGTATACCCACTCGGCTGAATAAATCCATTAATGAGTTTGCAACAGTTTCAGCATCACAGCTACGTAACGCAAAAGCTTCTGGGTAACGAGTAGCATCATCAACTATTGTTAGTATGAAACGGTGTCCTCGTTTTGTACGGTTGAGAGGGCCTACAATGTCCATAGATATTTTGTTAAACGGTTCACTGATGATAGGTGTTGAAACCATTGGCGCCTTGATATTATTACGTTTTGCCACCTTTTGACAGGGGTCGCAAGCGGAGCAATGTTCACTGACATTCCTAAAAATACCAGGCCAGTAGAATGATTTCAAAATTCTCTCCTTAGTCTTTTCTATGCCAAGGTGCCCGGCAAGAGGTTGGTCATGTGCTAACTGAATAACTTTCTCACGTAAACATGCAGGTAAAACAACTTGGTACCATACCTTAGCATTGTCTGCAGAGGTCCATTTCCTGTACAGAATATCCTTATCCCAATAAAACGCTTTAGGAATAGAATCTACACTTTCAACATTCTCAAATGCCTTTTCTCGACAATTTCGTAATGACGGATCCTCCTGCTGCATTTGTGACAAAACGTCCGCATTCACATTGCTGATATCATCTGCATCGGCTTTGATATCATCGTTTGTCTCAGCCTGATCCTCATTAGGTTCATGGTCGTTATCCTCATTAAACCAATCTCGGGGTATAACGCCACAGTCTAACATGCTCTCTTGAGATTCGAGCTCACGCTGCTTATTCCTAATGTCCTGAGCCCTTGTTACAACATTAACTTGTCGATTCAACACATCCATACCTAACAATGCATCCGCCATAAGATCCGGGACTAGTCCCACTTGAGCATGTCCTTTGAAGTACGGAGTGTCCAAGTTAACTATGGCTAACTTAGCCTCAAACGGTTGACCAATTGCTGTATACAAGGTCGTTTTCTGACCATCCAGTACACAACTTGGATCCACTAAATCTTCACGCAAAAGTGTAATTGACGCACCTGTATCCTTCACAAATGATACTTCCTAGTGATTCACTTTGCCGGGAATGTAAAGAAGTCCGTTACTCACATTCGTAAACGTAGATGCCAGATTCACCCTGCCATTTGGACACTTGCTTGCATAATGCCCAGTTTCTTTACACTTAAAACAACGAATATTATCCGCTTTGAATTTAAAATCCTTCGGTTTTTCTGGTTTCTTGTTGTTGTTGTTGTTGCCAGCATTAAACGGCTTCCTATGATTATCGCTAAATTTTGAAATCGGCGGTGTAATATAATCCTCTGCGGCTTCAACGACTGATCCACGACCTTTGTTTCTGCGGATCCATTGAGCCTGAGTAGCAGGCAAGGCCTTTAAAAAGAATTCCTCACGCAAATACTGAATCGGATCTTTATCCCTGACACAACGATCTAGATCCATTGTTATCCTTGACATTAACGCTCTGTATGTTTCATGTTGGTCCTTCTTGATGTTGATTAAATCCATAAAATATTCATGCGGTCTTTTGCCATAACGGTCCACAAGTGCTTTCTTGAGTTCTGTATATGAAGTTGAACACTGGGAAGATACATGTCTAGCATCACCATTTAATAATGTTCTAAGCTGCAGTAATCGTAAACTGTCATTCCATTTTGCCTGATCACCTACGGCGTCAAACTCTGATAAGAATGTTAAAATGTCATCATGCTTTGGTTCAAACGGTTGCAGTCTTACTTTGAATGGCAAATTGTCACTTTGATTGTTACTACGGTCTTTTTCGCTAGTCTGGAGCTTTAGCTTTTCCTTTTCAACGGCAAGTCTTTCCATTTCAACGGCAAGCTTTTCTCGTTCAAGCACTAGTTTTTCACGTTCAAGTTCAATTTCTAACTTTCCAGTGTCACCTCTCTTCTTCGTGTTCCGTTTTGCTGCCGGTGCTTTCGGCTTTTTGAAAATTTCAGTCTCCTCATCTTCTGATTGTTGCTGCTCCTCATCTTCAGTAAAGTTAATTAACGATTCAGGTCCGTGCCTTCTTGGCCTATTTCTGGCTATTGAATTCTCTGTTTGCAATCCTGTCGCTTCACCAATATCCACGGTATCCATTGGATATTTTATTTCGAATTGTTTCCGAATTGTCAAAATTCACAATTTCCTGAAATATTTCTAATATCCAAAAACGATTATCCCACCGCTGCCACCAGAAATGTTACACCCAAAATTATCGTGTCCTCTAACTGTCTAGGTTCATACTAATATTAGGCAAAATCAAACCAAAGTTAAAGTTCTGACACTTGTATTATAATAAAGAATCCGTGGAACAGTGTAACATTTGAAAATAACATGTGAAAGCATCTACAAACAACTGAGAACTGAACTAAAAATTAAAACGGTGGGAAGCCCTTAGCTTATAATTAAATTACACAACATAAAACTATTTGCTTATTCTGCAAAAGTTCTTGATAACGGCACTTGGTTTTTCCATTCTATTGTTCTGTATAATTGAAATTAATGAGGTTGTCAACACTGTCTGGGTCTGTCCGACATCAGCATTGCACATACTTCAGTTTATAGAGGTGTGTATAATGTTTTTATCATCACTGGAAAATCCCATAAATTTGATGATTAGGTATAAACATAGTTCTTCACTATAGTTCATTTGAGTTCCTTTATAATTAGATTACTGTAACACTTTTAAAAACAAGAATGAATGAAAATAATTGAATGTCAAATTTTCAGTCCTAACAAATAATAACAATCAAAACATTGTTCCTTTTTAGCTCACCTGGCCCAAAGGGTCATGTTAACTATTGTGATCACTTGGCGTCCGTCGTCGTCCGTCCTTCATGTCCTTGTCGTCGACGTCGTAAACTTTCCTTTAAATATCTTCTCTGAAACCACTGGGCCAATTGGAACAAAACTTGGCAGCAGTGATCCTTACAGTTGGTCCTCTTTCAGAATGTATCCGATGACCCCACCCGTCATCCAAGATGGCTGCCATAGCTGAACTTAGTTTAACATAGGATCCTATGGGAAATTTACTTAAAGATCTTCTTGTCTGAAACCACTTGGCCAATTGGAAAAAAAAACTTGGCAGCAATGGTCCTTAGGTGGTCCTCTTTCAGAATTGTATCCGATGACCCTGCCCGTCATACAACATGGTCACCAAAGCCGAACTTAATTTAACATAGGACCCTATGGGAAATTTAAAGATCTTCTTGTCTGAAACTACTTGGCCAATTTGAACAAAACGTGGCAGCAATGGTCCTTAGGTGGTCCTCTTTCAGAATTGTATCTTATAACTGCCCCCCCCGTCATCCAAGATGGCCGTCAGAGCCGAACTTAGTTTAACAAAGGACCATTAGGGAAATTTACTTAAAGGTCTTCTTTTTCGAAACCACTTGGCCAATTGAAACAAAACTTGGCAGCAATGGTCCTTAGGTGATTCTTTTTCTGATTTATATCCGATGACTCGACCCATCATCCAGAATTGCCGCCAGAGCCAAACTGTAAAAATAGGCCCCTATGGGAATTTTACTTAAAAGATCTTCTTGTCTGTAACCACTTGGCCAATTGGAACAAAACATAGTCCAGGTGATCTATACAGGCTCCTGGGAGCCTCTAGTTTAAGCATGCATACATGTACATATACCCATTATGTGCCTATTCAGTACTGTGTACGTGGAATTATGATTATTAGAATAAAATACAAAGTACAGAGAAATGATGTTATATTCCATTTCTTAAGGAATTAATATACAAAACTATTTCTGAACTAATCTTGTTTTAAATTTATTTGTTTGTTTAGTTGGGGTTTAACGCCGTTTTCAGCAAATTTAGGCCATTTCGCGGCGGCCAGTTTTTATTGGTGGAGGAAGCCGGAGTACCCGGAGAGAACCATCGACCTTCGGTAGGAAAATTGGCAATCCTTGTCAATTAAGATCGGAGTCGAACACACCTCGCCACAGGTGCGATTCGAACTCACAACCCCAGCGTTGACAGGCTAGTGATCATTAGTAGTCATGACGAACTACCTAGACCACTCGGCCACCGGGGCCACCGGGGCGTCCGTTTTAAATTTACAAATGAAAAGTATATGCAACTGTTTTATTATAAAAACAAATTCATATATTGTGCATACCATTTTTATTTACTGCTAGTGATTTCGTACGAATATATACACCTTTTACTTTCTGGGCATTGCTCCAAAAAAAAAAAGAAAAAATCTGATTCGACTTAGTAAGAAAAAAAAATAATTTGGTTTGATTGTGGTCGAAAAAAAAAATGTGTCCATACCTTGAAAAAAAAAATTCAAACCAATATAAACCAGAGTGGACACACTGAAATGCCTCGCCTGTCTTAGTGTTCATAATTGAATTTATTTTGTTAAAGTAAAAAAATAAGTTTATATAAGCTTTACATTACATTAGAATTTTACTGATGAATGAACATGCAGTCAAGGAGAGATAAACCCCATCATACAAACATGTAGGCGTACGATCATTCAATATACCAAATTTTCATATTATCTAATTATGTTGTTATGCTAAAATAGTTTTTACTTATCTAAATACTTATCTTATTTTATATGTATAAAAAATCAGTAAAGTGATTCTGCTGTGCAAACAAAATTTCTAAAGTTCTTCAATCTGAACTTATATTTAGCCAATTAATCTTTATGAAGGGACTGGAGTGAACTGTATTCTATATTAAACATTCATGCATGAGTGACCTTATTTTAACATTTTCACACCTAGTTCCAATGTTTTTGTTAATCACTGTTTAGTAATGATCCCTTAAAAGGTTGTATTATTTATTATTATTATTAATGCCATTTAAAGATTTTTTTTAAAAAAAATAATGAGACTATTTCAGTATAAGTAATCAGCAGTTAAATAATAAAATAAAATACATTCCATACAGCAAATATAGTTGACATATGACTATGCCTAGGCATAAATCGATTTAAGGCTTACCATAAGTATTTATGCCCAGCCATAAATATTTATTTATGCCTAGGCATAAATCATTTATGCATAGCTTTAAATGGATTTATGCCTAGGCATAAATATATATTTAATACGCACATACCGGGTCATATATTACTTATAGCATCTGAGAAGAAGACCAAACAACAGAGACTGAAAATTGACCAACGAACCATGAAAATGAGGTCAAGGTCAGATGAAACCTGTCAGACAGACATGCACACCTTACAATAATTCCATACACCACATATAGTTGACATATAACTTATAGTATCTGAGAAGAGGACAAAACAAGAGAAACTTAACATTGACCAATGAACCATGAAAATGAGGTCAAGGACAAATGATACCAGACAGACAGACATGTACACCTTACAATCATTCCATACACCAAATATAGTTGACCTATTGCTTATGGTATTTGAAAAACAGACCAAAACACAAAAACTTAACATTGACCAATGAACCATGAAAATGAGGTCAAGGTCAGATGAAACCTGCCAGACGGACATTTACCCCTTACAATCATTCCATACACCACATATAGTTGACCTACTGCTTATAAAATCTGAGAAACGGACCTAATCACGTAATTTTAACCTTGATCACTGATCCATGAAATGAGGTCGAGGTCAGATGAACCCTATCTGACGGACATTTAAACATTACAAGGAACCTATATATCAAATATAGTTAATAAGTGAGAAATTCACATGACAAAAAACTATACATTTTTCAAGAAGTCCCTGAACCATGAAAATGAGGCCAAGGACAATGGACATATGACAAACAGAAAGTTCGTAATATAAGGTATCTGCATATCAGTTATGAAGCATCCAGTAGATCTAGTTTACGCCGCCGCCGCCGGATAGTAATACCTATGTCTCACTCTGCGACAAAAACCATACCCCCCTCCCCTCTTGAAGTTAAATGGTTGTTCCCTAAGGTACAGCTAATTTTTTGTAGGTTGAGACTTTCCCTTTCTTTTCTCAAGTCATTTTCGTTACTGAACGTCCGATTCTTCCAGCTGTTTTTAGATGTTTTGAATATTCTAGCCATGACTCACTAAATTCTTTTATCTTGTCTGGTTTCTTTGTAATGGTTTTATCAGAAAAGAACAAAGCTTTTATCTTCAGGGCCCTTGTAGCAGGAACATGAGGAAACATATAACAAATGTGGCCTCATAATTTTTCTTAATATAAAATCCAGATGGAATAATTGTTATTAAATGGACTTGAATCAGTTCGATCAAGACGGGAAATGGCAGCTATTAAAAAGCCATTTGCTTTGGATTTTTTCGAAAAGTATAAGCATCTGAGATGGTGAAGAATGTTTTTTTTTCTTTTTTTTTTAAATTTCAAGTCTTCCATGCCAAAATTTGATGTGGTTGAAAAGTCTGGTGAAAATCAAACAGAATTAGACACTTGTGAATTAAGCTCCTGAAATGCAAGGTATACTAGGAGACCAGGAAATCGAATGTATGATTCATGTATTTAACGTTGTAACTGTTCAGGTTTTATGACTTGAGGGATATGTTGATGTGTGACCTTTGAACTTGATTTTACACGCATGTATATATACAATGTTGCAATGAAATAATTTCGTTCAATGAAATTTGCCTAGCTGGTAAAATATCCCTACACTGACTGTTGTAATGCACTTCTCCACTAAAAATAATTGATATCCTCGTACGTAGTCTATATTTATTTTCCATGTGCAAAGAATTTTAAACCCCCTTTTCATTTACAGAAAAAAAACTTGACCCTCTCCCACCCTATTTTGACCAGCACCCTTCCCAGTCCCTTACCAATACCGATTAGACCATGTTCAACAGAAATAAGAAATTCAGATGTTCTAGATAAAAATAAATAAAACGTACTTATAACTTCTTACAAATGAACTGATAAGTCAAAATAATTATTACATTTATTATTAGAAACACTTTTACATGCAACAGAAAATACATGAAATATTAAACCTAATACCAAAAAAAAAAAAAATTACACATATTGTAATTAAATTCTCTAACATTAAGAAAAATTTTGTCAATACAACTAAGGCCATAGTTGTTTTTTTTTATTTGTTTTGCGTTCGCGTGCGGGTAGGGTTTTATTTACTTAATATGGTAAAAAAACAAACACATACGTATTTTTCAATCGGTAAAAAATTAGGAAATTTGTATCTTCCCAACTCTGGTTTAGTGTTTTAGTTTTTAAATGGCCCGGCACCGGACAAAACTATCACAAATTACTTTCAATTTGAATCTCTTTTTCTTTCTGGTGTCACAGATTAACTGTTCAATTGCAGTTTTACTCTTATGAAATCTCTATGAGGAGTAAATGCCTTGTGTTTTTTTTTCGCTCTGTGTGTTTTTTTCCTGGCTGGCTGGTAGGTTTTCGCAGACTCAGTTGACGCAAAACAAAGAAAAAAAAACACACGGCAAATACAGAAGTAAATAGACTATAGGAAGCAAATAAATTTAATCCAAATAAAACTTTAATAAACTGAATTTTCTATTTTATGTAAAAAACTGTATACCTTCTTTTCACTGGTTCTCTGAACAAAACATGAAACAATATCAGTTGTCAAATCTGTTTAGTCCACAAGTTTGTCTTAATAGTAGTCATTTTTATGAAATATTATAAATATGATTGAATTTGAATGTACCCTGATAATTCTTTTCATGCCCTTAAAATTTTATAAATTAAAACCTTTCTGAGGCCTCATTTCTCATCTTAATATGTTTGGACAGTAGCTATAAGACTTGACTTCATGCTGTCACCCATAAGAAACATTTACTCACTAAATTATTGTACTTGTATAAATTTATGCATGTTGGATCACGCCTATATATTGTGCTCTTTCCAATAAAATATTGAATTGAATTTGAAATGAAATTTCCCTCACTTAGAAAAATTACCCTGCCTTCACTAATGTTCACCTATTTCTGGGGAAAATTTTTCATTACTAGAAAAAAACTTATTCAGGTTCTGGAAACTGATGAATTTCCATTTTTAATAGATATGTGAATGAATTATCCCATTTGAGTCTGATCAGTCTGGGAAAAATTGTGTCATTGAACATTCATTTTGTCATCTAGAAACATTCTCACACGAAAATAACCATGTACCATACTCTATTGGAAAAGGGGGCTCCATAAAATTGGCACAGGGCATCATAGAAAGTAATTCAGGTGTTATGCCCATCTCTTACTTTGTAGCCAGGGTAGAAAGTTGTGATTTGCAAGCCCCATTACTGTAGTGACCATGGAAGATAATTGGTAATGAACTGGAAATGGAATTAAATAATTAATAACCATCTCTAGTTTAATATACTGTTGGCGTGGCCATTGATGCGAGCACAGCAATAGCCCTTTTCAGAAACTCATTTCCTGCATCACGATTCTGACTCTAAAATTATAATTTGAAGCAAGTTATTTCCCTTACTTCCATTTCCGCCGAACAAAACTTTTTCTAGCCTTAGTATGTTATTGTATGTAGCACAATATATGGCTGCACCCATTAAACAGACTTTTCTAAATGACCCATATGTAGAAGATGTATATGCTCCTATAGCGATCGCTGCGCTCGCTATTAAAATTATTGTAATATATATTGTCTCTTATTCTCTGTTTGCCAATCAATATTTTCCAGATGAAGTTATGAAGTTATTCTGACAACATTGATTATATATATTTGATTGTCATGCCTAGAAATGGGCTCCCTGATTGGAAAATAAAAGACCTCTATCTGTATAATCTGTACCTGTGTGACTCAACATTTAGTTTTTTAGTTTATGTGAGGTAGTAGGGTTCAAGAAAAAAATCACTATGTCTGTGACTTCAAAAGCGAAAGTAGAAAATTTCTGAAATCGAAAATAAACTAACTCAAGTAAATATATATCATCTATACTGTATATGTTTCATTTGGAATGATTCTAAGTGCACCACTTTAACAAAAGATTTGATGAAATAATTATGATGTTCAGACACTTTACAGTTCTTGATATTAATAACTGAAGTGAGATTTCCAGAAAACCACACTGACAAAACGAAACTAGGACACATGAGTCATGCGGAAGGACGTTTCGGCCTAGACCACTCCGGACTAGGAAGCTTCGGCCAATTTGAAAAAGGTGGACGTTTTGGCAATTTGTGGTTTTAAATTGTACAAGTTATTTTTGAGACAAACATTTTTTATGTCAATTTTTTATGTATACTATTTTATGACCATGCGCGGATTCAGAAATATGAATTTTAGCATAAAATCGTCCAAAACATGTTGGTCATTTTGCATGTTTTGATATCAATCATTATACCAACACGTCATGTTGACGAAAAAAATTCTGACCCCCTCCCCCTTTTCGTGGAAAGTGATATAAGTCGTCATAATTATGTCTGCATACATTGGTTATTCACTCATGAATGCAAAACTTACCAACGTGGAGATAATTTTCTATAAGAAGAGTGACTTAATGTATATTCTATATGAACATTTAAGTCGAAGTTAATTATTATCCATGTAATGTTTTATAAATGTGAAAATTAAAATGTGTCCAATATATACATGTTATACAGGAAATCACCAAAAGGCTTGGCATTTTATTGCCTTCTTCCCACACTTTCATGACTTTGTGACATAAAGAATCCTGTTTGTTGGTGGTTAATTGTCTCTGACTTATTTCTTTAATTTATATGATAACTTGATTTGATTGTCACTATTATCACTTTCGGAAGTATCTTTCCCACCAAGTTCCTCAATGAGGAAATCCCCAATGTCATCAGAACTGTTACCATCATTTTCGTTTTCACTTTCACTTTCCATGGGTTTAGGGAACAAGGGGGTGTGGTTTTTTGTGAAAAAATATTCTGATTCCGAAGGGAAGGTTTTAGATTTTCCTTAGTTTTCCGTGTCATACTTGACCTTTCAGTGATTAACCATCAAGATAAAGAGCAACAATCATAACAATCAAAGCATTGTTCCTTTTTAGTCCTATAACATATGACTTCGCATTCTTTTTCCATTTTTAATGTTTTCATGCTGATATTTTCATTTTTTATTTTTTGGGGGCGGCACATTGATAGTAAAACAGAAAATAGAAAATAAAAAATAATAAAAAGCAAAATAAGTAAAAAGAAAATATCAGAAAATAAATATGAAAGGACAAATATCGCCCCTCGGGTCCTATGTTATAGGACTATGTTCCTTTTAAGCTCACCTGACAAAAACCACACCCCCCCTGAAGTTAAATGGTTGTTCCCTAAGGTACAGCTAATTTTTTGTAGGTTGAGACTTTCCCTTTCTTTTCTCAAGTCATTTTCGTTACTGGACGTCCGATTCTTCCAGCTGTTTCTAGATGTTTTTAATATTCTAGCCATGACTCACTAAATCCTTTTATCTTGTCTGGTTTCTTTGTAATGTTTTTATAAGAAAAGAACAAAGCTTTTATCTTCAGGGCCCTTGTCGCAGGAACATGAGGAAACATATAACAAATGTGGCCTCACAATTTTTCTTAATATAAAATCCAGATGGAATAATTGTTATTAAATGGACTTGAATCAGATCGACCAAGACAGGAAATGGCAGCTACTAAAAAGCTCTCTGCTCTGGATCTTTCGCATCTGAGCATAAGAAGAATGTTTTTTTCTTTTTCTTTTTTTTTTTAAATTTCAAGTCTTCTATGCCAAAATCTGATGTGGTTGAATGGTCTTGTGAAAATCAAACAGAATTAGACACTTGTGAATTAAGCTCCCAGGAGACCAGGAAATCGAATGTATGATCCATGCATTTAACTTTGTAACTGTTAAGGTTTTAGGACCTGAGGGATATGTTGATGTGTGACCTGTGAACTTGATTTTACCAGTTACACGCATGTATATATACAATGTCATGAATGTGGTAATGAAATAATTTCGTTCAATGAAATTTGCCTAGCTGGCAAAATATCCCTACATTGACTGTTATAATGTACTTCTCCACTAAAAATATTTAATATCCAGATACGTAGTCTATATTTATTTTCCATGTGCAAAAAAATTTAAACCCCCTTTTCATTTACAGAAAAAAACTTGACCCCCCACCCTATTTTGACCAGCACCCCTCCCAGTCCCTTACCAATACCGATCAGACCATGTTCAACAGAAATAGGAAATTCAGATGTTCTAGATAAAAATAAATGGTACGTACTTATAACTTCTTACAAATGAACTGAAAAGTCAAAATAATTATTACATTTATTATTAGAAGCACTTTTACATGCAACAGAAAATACATGAAATATTAAACCTCGAAATATCAAAAAAAAAAAAAAAAAAAAAAAAAAAAATTACGCATATTTTAATTAAATTCTCTAACATTAAGAAAAAAATGGTCAATACAACTAAGGCCATTATATAGTTGGTTTTTTTAATTTGTTTTGCGTCCGCGTGCGGGTAGGGTTTAATTTACTTCATATGGTATAAAACAAACGCATACGTATTTTTCAATCGGTAAAAAATTAGGAAATTTTTCTCTTCCCAACTGTGTTTTAGGGGCATGGAAGTACTCTTAAGTCCCTTTTTTTCAGCAAAATCTCGAGACTGGGTTCATGCTGTCCTGCCTTTTTTAAATCTCAGAATTGACTTCAGCAAAATAGTGAATGAACTCTGATATAAATCCAATGCAATGCATGACCATAAGAATAAATTTCTTCAATACTTTATATGATAACAATCTAAGATACCAATTTCAAATGCACTGTATACGAATTTTTCGTGTAATTAACAATCACCAGCAGTGCTCAAGGTCGAAATAGTTGAAAATTCAAAATAAACCAAAATTATGAATGGTTTGTTGTTTCGTTGATAACCTACATACATCAAAACAGGTTCATTGGACCTGTATTTTAAATTATAAAGCAAAGTTAAACTTTTGGTTGCACACTTCAGTTTCTAGACTATAAGATTATCATATAACAATCTATGATACCAATCTGAATGCGTATTAAATAAAGAAGGGATAATGTTGGAAATGTCTTAGACACAAAATGACAAACATAATATTAGTATAAAAGATTACCAAAAAAGCAAAATTCCAAAAAAAAAAAAAAAAGAAAAAAGAAAAGAAAAAACCAAACAACTAATGACAGTGATTTGAAGTTCAAGTGGATGAAATTTATCAATCAAATTAAATAAAATACACAAAAATGTCTGAGCTGGGTTGAAAGTTAAGTTATGCAGCATTTCATATATTTTAACAACCATCTACTTTATTTTGGTGTACCCCGAATATACAAGCAACATTTTCATTATCTACTGAAAGTATTCAGATTTTATAGATACTTTAATACCCTAAATAAACAGCAATTAATGAACGGTTGTGTATGGCGTGTGAAACGTTGCAATATTCACAAAAAACAAAATATATGTTCATAAAATTAAATAATTGTTCGTAAAAACGAATATTTGTTCATAAAAACAAAATATATATTCAATAAATTAAAATATGTGTTCATAAAACATAAATTCCAAATATTGATTCATAAAATCCAAATATTGATTCATAAAATCCAAAAAATATTTCATTCGTAAAATCAAAATATTCATTCGTAAAATCAAAATATTGATTCATAAAATCCAAAAAATATTCATTCGTAAAATCAAAATATTCATTCATAAAATCAAAATATTCATTCATAAAATCAAAATATTGATTCATAAAATAAAATATATATGTTCGTAAAATTTATAAATACGTTCAATAATTTGCATCATGGGATAGTCGTTTCTTTTGTCACAGTGTATTTGATTGGACAATCAAAAACGAAACTAGGATGACTGGTCGTATGGCGGGGTTTCATTGAACAAAATGGCTAATGATAGGTGCATGCTATCATATCATGAGGTTGTGGTATCAGAAATACACTGATTAGACTGTTTATTCAAAAGATTAAGAAGACACTAGGTCCTCACAGACTTCAGCCAGTATGCACACGTAACATCATCATCAATCAGCGACAGCGTTGCATAATTTGTAAACTGTAAAACTATGATTATGATACCGGACCCCCCCCCCCCCCCCCCCCCCCCCCCCATGAATTTTTATTTTTTTTCTTTGCGATTTTTCAGATATTTTTCTCTTGGAATTCACATAGATATTACTATCAAGCCGTATATTCTATCCACAGCGGGATACTTATATGTATAAAGAGAGTACATATTTTGATTTTATGAATGAATATTTTGATTTTACGAATGAATATTTTTTGGATTTTATGAATCAATATTTTGATTTTACGAATGAATATTTTTATTTTATGAATCAATATTTTGATTTTACGAATGAATATTTTGATTTTATGAATCAATATTTTGATTTTACGAATGAATATTTTGATTTTATGAATCAATATTTTGATTTTACGAATGAATATTTTTTGGATTTTATGAATGAATATTTGGATTTTATGAATCAATATTTAGATTTTATGAATGAATATTTGGATTTTATGAATGAATATTTTGATTTTATGAATCAATATTTGGATTTTATGAATGAATATTTTGATTTTATTAACGAATATTTGGATTTTATGAATGAATATTTTGATTTTATGAATGAATATTTGGATTTTATGTTTTATTAACACATATTTTGATTTATTGAATATATATTTTGTTTTTATGAACAAATATTCGTTTTTACGAACAATTATTTAATTTTATGAACATATATTTTGTTTTTTGTGAATATTGCAACGTTTCACACGCCAATGCTTTATTTTTTTTACTTTCTGTTTTGCCTTCCCTATTTCATACATGATGGTTTTCAATAAAAAAGATTTTTTGTTCGTTATGTATTCTGCCTTTGTTAGCTAACCTTTCCTAAAAGGAAATGTGAGCTTTTGCCATCACTTGGCGTCCGTCTTCGTCGTCGTCGTTAACAATTTTTCAAACATCTTCTCTGAAACTACTGACTGGATTTGGGTAAAACTTAGCATGATTGTTCCTTAGGGTATCCTGTACAAAGTTTTTGTTTCGATTTTTGATCCGTCAAAAAACATGGCCATTGTTACTAAAAATAGAACATAGGGGTCAAACAACAGTTTTTCGCAAATATCTCAAAAATCATTAAGTTACGACAAATTCTGGCAGGTTGAAAGTATTCAGCATGATGAGAGCTACCTGTGTGCTGATTTTCGTGAATATCTGTCAACTGATGTTAGAGTTATTGCCCTTTTTTGACATTTTTGGCTTTTTTTATGTTATTATTTCAAAAATCTTCTTCTCTGAAATTACTTTTCAAAATCAAATGAAACTTGGTAAGATTGTTCCTTAGGGTATCCTGCACAAAGTTTATGTTTCGATTTTTGATCCGTCGAAAAACATGGCCACTGTTACTAAAAATAGAACATAGGGGTAAAACAACAGTTTTTCGCAAATATCTCAGAAATCATTAGGTTACGGCAAATTCTGCAAGTTGAAATGTTCAGCATGATGAGAGCTACCTGTGTGCTGATTTTCGTGAAAATCTGTCAACTGATGTTAGAGTTATTGCCCTTTTTTCAAATTTTTGGCTTTTTTTATGTTATTATTTCAAAAATATTCTCTGAAACTACTATTCAAAATCAAATGAAACTTGGTAAGATTGTTCCTTAGGGTATCCTGCAAAAAGTTAATGCTTGGATTTTTGATTGGTCGAAAAACATGTCCACCCTACTAAAAATAGAACATAGGGGTCAAAATGCTGTTTTTTGTTATTTTTTCCTGAATTATAGAAAGAAAATGAAGATGAAAGCTACTTTCAAGGTAAACATGGTATCCCGAGTTAAATGGTGATGATGAAAGTTTGTTTTGAACGGCCATTTTTAAAATGGCTGCCATTTTCCCGCCATTTTTTATACTTGCTCGGATTTCAACAATATTTGGTTTTTAAAGTAAACATGGTATTTTCAGCATTTTACATGACCTTTAATACTCAGTTTAATTTACAACAAACATTAATATATTAATTTAGTTTATAGTGCATTGTTTGCCAGGTGAGCGATTCAGGCTCTTGAGAGCCTCTTGTTTCACTACATTTTTCATCCTGCCTTTTTTTCTGAGGATTTCTGGTTCTGCCTTTTTTTCACCAAACTTTGCATCCTGCCTTTTTTCAAATTCCTTCCATATGCCCCCCCCCCCCCCGCCCCCCAATAAAAATCAAACGGTTGCTCCCTAAGAAATTCACAGAAAACATAAATATAAACCCAAAAGATTATTTATCAGGAATACATTTTTAAATTCTTAAAGAACAAAGAATGAGTATGATATTCCCGAAATTTTAAATAATTAAAGCGATATCATAAAACATTGCCAGAAAACAGGAAAAACCAACATATGTTATCAAATTTTACAAACTAAATTGAAAAAAGAACAAGAAATTTTAACTTTGTGATAGAATCTAATGCTCCCATTTATAACCTACCACAAAGTAGGGGGTGGACAGGGGGTACGTGCCCCCTTTCTCCCCTCTGAAAATTAAAACAAAATAGTTTTTTTATTGATTACTTTTTATTAATTCAATCTGAAAGACGACAAATTTCCATATCTTTAATTTTTTTACCATGTTTTACTGAAGTTAGCTCACCAGTTGCAATCTTTCAAATATTTTTATCTTCATTCTCGTGCCCACTCTCTCCTTTCTTCCGGTCCCCAGGTACCTTATCCATCCTCTCATAAAGTTAAAAAGTTATCAATTTTGAAACAGTTATGTCATGTATGTACGTTATACTTGTATAATCTACTTAGATCAGTTAACGCATATAAATAAAAAGCTTCCTCCCCTTTCTCACCGCTTAAAATTAAAACAAAATAGTCTCTTTTTTATGGATTACTTTTTCATAAATTTAATTTGACAGACGAAAAATCACCATATCTATTTAAGAAATAATTCACAGAGACCCCAGTTTATCATTGTTTTACCACGGGCTGGCCATGTATGCCTTTTATTTTATCCTGAGCGCCAGATTTGCGCCATCTTTGGTCGTTCCGGTAATTTGACACACAACGTCACAAGTACAACAAACCAGTTCGATGCGCTGTTTTGGTTCTGTTTTTCTGTTTAGATGTATGGATTTTCACGAAATGAAGAGAAGAATGTTTATTCATCGATTATACCTATCGAAGATTTGGTTTAAACTCACATTGTCATATTGCGAGAATGGATTTTTACACAACGTCCTTCACTAGAATTGCATCAGATGACGCAGATTTCCAACCAAGGTGGCTTCCACTGGCGAACTTGGTTTAACATAGGACCCTATGAAAAATTTACTTAAAGATCTTATCTAAAACCACCAAGTCAATTGCAACTAAACTTTCCAGCAATGGTCCTTAAACGGTCCCATTTCAGAATAGATAATCATCTACACCACCATCCAAGAGAACTTACTTCAAGTACTTAACATAGGACATTTTGGAAAAATTCACTTAAAGGTCTTGTCCGAAATCACTGTGCTTATTGGAACTAAACTATAGCAAAAATGGTCACTATGTCGTCCTCTTCAGGAAATGTATTAAATGGCCTGAACTGCCATACAAGATGGCCGTCACAGGCAAACTTAGTTTATGGAAAAATTCACTTCAAGATCTTCTTGTTTGAAACCACGTAGCCAAATTGAATAAAATTCGGCATCAATGATCCTAAGATGGTCCTCTTTCAGAATTATATTCCTTGTAACCATTACCGCCATCCAATTTAGCCATCATACGCGAACTTTATTAACATAGGACTCTATGGGAAAGTATCATACAGATATTCTTGTCTGAAATCATAAGCCATATTGAATCAAACCTGGCAGCAATAGTCCTTAGACTGTCCTCTTTCAGAAATGTATCTGATGACCCTGCCTGCCATCTACCATAGCCAAACATCGTTTAACATAGAACACTATGGAAAATATTCACCCAAAATCTTCTTGTCTGAAACCAGAGAACAATTTGGCAAACCCAGTGAGCCAATTGGAACTTGACATCAATGTTCCAGACGATACCCAAGATGGACATGTCAAACGATTTATTCTGATTTAAGGCTGCAAATTATTTTCTGATGAGCGTTACAGGCCCATGACTCTCGTTATTTAGTAATCTCGCATATCTGGAAGGTAGTATATTATAAAACTAGAACATACTAGAGTAAGGTCCAGATCCATTTTAAAGGGAATCACCCATCAGATCAGGTGAGCTGATGAAGGGTAGACGCAGCGTTCTTGAAAACATGCAAAAGGGTTTGTATATAAACATTACTCAAGATTCGTAGTACATGTATACATGACTAATGATTTTATAGCACTAATATTTTAATTTTTAATATATATAATATGACATACTTCTTTACGTACAATGACGTAAAAGTTGAGAGTTGCGTGATATAATTACATTTTAGTTCAAAAATAATTAATGATAAATGAAATGCATTATTCATGTTATTGTGCATTGTATATGATAGGTTAACAGAATATAGGATTACTAGGTCAACACAATAATTATATGTAACGTGGTAATATGTATAGGTCATATTAATATACTAGTATGTTAACTCGTTGAAAACCTATTTGCCGTTTTGAAACCGTACTTTTTTCTTTCGTTTGTGTTTTGAGATAATGAAATTTTGGACAATAATTTTGCGTAGGATCCTATGTTAAACCAATATATTAATATTAAACAGTGGCTTATTGTTTCTGAGCAGTTTGCGGTGAAATGTTTCTATAGTAAAAACTACAGAATGTACATGCAAATATCACAGCTGGTACTTTTTGGACGAATTTGCTCAAAGTTAGAATATTTTGAAGAGCGAAACCATACATTTGCATAAATATTTCACAGGCGGCGCAATTCTTTTAAAAAGTTTTATAGTACATTTGAACAACTTTTAATTAAATATCAGGCTTCCAGAAAAGCACTTATCTTGAACGGGATTTCCCACGCTAGTTTCTGTCGTGAATAAATATAAAAAATCTCGTCAATAACCCACAGAAACTTGGACGTTACTTAAGATCTTTTCACAGTAAGGGTTACAAATATGAAGTTTTGTCTAATTCTGTAAAAGTTGTTCTTTCTCCCAATAACTTGAAAACTTTAAATGTATACTGGCCTCTTACGAATGATGCCAAATTCCGTTGAACTCTATGACGAGATAGCATTAAACGGTTTATAAGAATGTTGTGACTGACTTTTGTTTAATTGGAGACAGTATCCGATCAGCAGCTATGAGAGCCTTAGCTAGTGTCACAGTTAAAATCAGCACATTCTGACCCTGCTATCTAAATTATAAAACTTTAACTAGCAAGCGGTCACCTTGTTGGTAAGCATACTGTATTGGCTTTTATAGGATGTTTTATACACAAAAGTGTCAGGATAGATAAGGGGGCTAATTTTGGTACCCATAAATCTGGATTAACCCGAGTATTGTTCAGTGTCTGTACCAAGTGAGACTATCCTAACTCTCTGTTGTGTTTATGATTGTGTTATGTGCTCTTTTATGTTATTTTGTGTCCGGGGTTAAGCGTAAATTGATTGGTATATCATTGTTGACCTTTCCTATTATCAATTTTGTTGTTTTTAACAACTCACCATAGCAATGCATTGCACTAGCTTTTTACTTGTGGCCGACAAGCAGAGTTACTGTTAAGAATGTTCCAACCAAAAAGTTTATAGGCCATATGGTAAAAACTCAATGAGACATTTTCGACAGGAAGTTGCTGTATAGCAGGAAAGAAATCGTCTAACGTCACCTTGTAAATTGTAAATGTTACAAGCCATCATGGTTCAGGCAAATTGGTTATTGCTTCTAATCTTTAGATCAAAACGACGAAAGGACGAATAGGTGTAAAGAAGTATACATGTACACGTACTTTAATAAGAAAACATGTCATTCACCGGGAAATATATAGAATCACCATGGGAGTATCTTTTCCAACTCGAAGTCATTCTTTGTCAACTCTTGCTCAAGACAACTTACACGTGTTCCTTAATACATGCATTCACTACTGTGCTCGCATTTCGGTCATGTCAATTGCATACATGTACATGTACATTCCTTACTTCTTGTTATATAGCACTTTGGTGATACAAACTGTATCATTCATAACATTTTTCATGTATTAGGTATTTAGACATCCTCAAAAATCAAAGCATCCATGCCCAATTTATATCGAAGATCACAAAGAACAAGGGCAACGAAAAGCGTGGCATCCCCTCGCTGTGAAAAAATTTTACCCTGAAATTTGTACACGTATAACTGTTCACAAGGGTGTAAAGAATTTACAAGTTCCACTGTGACCTTGACCTTTGAAGCGACTTTACATATTCATAAGGACTAAGTATGTTCCAAGTTTGGTCAAAATCCCTTGAAGGGTGTTGAGTCTAGAGTGTTTACAAAGGTGTTTAAGACGGAAGGACGGTCGGTAGCTTTATTATATCCCGTATATTCACAAAATATATTCATTTGTAAATTTTTTTTTCATAGAGCAATATTGAAATTCATTAATTTTCAAACAATTGTTTAAGTACGATGACGTACCAAAATATTTCCCGCTGTGACTTTTTCCCCATATTTTTCATATAAAACTAAAAATCGATTTCCATCAAACAGGTTATGATCTCTATTTGTCCAGATCTATTTGTATGTAAGTTTTGTTCTGCGGATTTGAAAGTATTACGATTTAAACATTTAAATTTGAGATAATTGCTGATTTAATTACTCTTCCTTCTTACTCTTACGGAGCACCTGAGTCTACTCCCGGTTTTTTGGTGGGGTCCATGTTGTTCATATGGCTTTAGTTTTTTAATTGCAGTGCATGTATTGTTTTGGTCTTGTCTTCGTTGTTCTCCGGAGTTTGTCGGTTGTTTCGATTTCGCCCTCCTTGGAATATTCCTTTGGTATTTCTTGACTTTACTTAATGGTGCTACGATTTTAAAATTTACTAAGAAAATAACTTAATAACATTGATTGGTTGATTGATTGAATAATTATTGCTCTTAACATCAAGTGGCAAATATTTCATGCTTCTTCAGGACGAGAAACAGTTCAATTTATCAAACAATTAAAAAAAAAACACAAAGGGGAACAAATTTTGACTGCCGCTGTAAAATGAGGATGGTTGGGAAGGGTCGGATAATTTAGCCTTCTGGAGCGGCATTAGCATACACTTTTAGAAAACTGCAGAAGTTTCTTTAGCGTGTAGGCAGTGTGGCATTCTCCAAATACGTTACCCACTATGGTCCGCGGTCAGGCTTTCCGTTTTATGACATGAAATGCCCCCAAAGAGAGGCTCTCCCCTATCGACCACCTGTGGACGTGCTAGGCATCTCTTTGGATTGAGCTCCCCTGCCTATATATAAAACTTATTAACAAACTTTTGAAAATGCCTGGTTTAATATGAAATATGTATATGAAAACATTCTAGGCGTAAAATATCCACTGACCACCTGAAACACCAAATGTTGCCAGTACTCAAGGAAGTGGAAACCTTATTATCGGGTTCGACACCATTAATGGAATTCTTTTCAGTTATAGAATAAATGCATGTACATATAAAGGATAGAGAATATGATGGAAATAAATAATTTAAATGTCTATCTGCCCTGATATAAGAAGAATGCCCTCTGACAATCATCTAAGACAGGACTGCCAGTTGTCTTTCGTGCTAAAAAAATAATAAAGAATGACAATTAGCGTGTCTCTTTTTAATCAACTTTAAATCAAACGTCCAGCACCAGGAACTGCAGCTTCAGCATCTCTCTTCGTAAGTGACTTAAAATTCAGACGTCCAGCACCAGGAACTTCAGCTTCAGCATCTCTCTTTGTAAGTGACTTAAAATTCAGACGTCCAACACCAGGAGATGCAGTTTCAGCATCTCTCTTTTTAAGCGACTTTAAATTCAGACGTCCAGCACCAGGAACTGCAGCTTCAGCATCTCTCTTTGTAAGTGACTTAAAATTCAGACGTCCAACACCAGGAGCTGCAGTTTCAGCATCTCTCTTTTTAAGCGACTTTAAATTCAGACGTCCAACACCAGGAACTGCAGCTTCAGCATCTCTCTTTGTAAGTGACTTAAAAGTCAGACGTCCTGCACCAGGACCTGCAGCATCTCTCTTTGTACGCGCCCTTAAATTCAGACGTCCAACACCAGGAGCTGCAGTTTCAGCATCTCTCTTTTTAAGCGACTTTAAATTCAGACGTCCAACACCAGGAGCTGCAGTTTCAGCAGCTCTCTTTGTGACTTAAAATTCAGACGTCCAACACCAGGAGCTGCAGTTTCAGCATCTCTCTTCGTAAGTGACTTAAAATTCAGACGTCCAGCACCAGGAACTTCAGCTTCAGCATCTCTCTTTGTAAGTGACTTAAAATTCAGACGTCCAACACCAGGAGCTGCAGTTTCAGCATCTCTCTTTTTAAGCGACTTTAAATTCAGACGTCCAACACCAGGAACTGCAGCTTCAGCATCTCTCTTTGTAAGTGACTTAAAATTCAGACGTCCAACACCAGGACCTGCAGTTTCAGCATCTCTCTTTTTAAGCGACTTTAAATTCAGACGTCCAGCACCAGGAACTGCAGCTTCAGCATCTCTCTTTGTAAGTGACTTAAAATTGAGACGTCCAGCACCAGGAACTGCAGCGTCAGCATCTCTCTTTGTAAATGACTTTAGATTTAAACTATTACCGACACTTCTTGTTCCTGATACACCTAGAAAAAAAAACGATGTCATTTATTATCAATGTGTCTGAAATTTATGATACAGAAAAACATGACATTAAAAAGTTTTCAGTTGACATTCGGCTTCTATTCACTAGATTCACCGGTAGACCACTAAATTTTGATTTCTTAACATCCAAGTACCATGGTTTACAATTACTTAATATTTAAAAACTTGAACAACAAATATTAAAGAAATACAAGTGAAAGGTCTTTTTTTGTCATATTTATATACATTTTGTCCTTTTAACAGGTTTCATAAATGTCTGTTGATCTCGAATATGCTTTCGCCAATATTTTTCTAATTAACTTGATCCTGCTAGTATTTGCTTCGAAGTGCAATTAACTTATGTTTTATCCTGCGACCAACCTATTTACTATCAAAATAAAGAATGTCGTTTTTAACATTCCGATAGTAGCATAATATAATCTCCTGATACCCTCGTCTTCTCTTGCAATGGAAGTTCGTATCGAGTTATGGTTCAAAGAGTTTAAGACAAAATGTTCTCCCTTTATTATGACCCAAGGATAACCTTCTTGAAATAGGATAAAAATTTGCTACGTTTATGACTTATTTCTTGAATGAAACCACAAACCAAAATTAAACCGAAACTTGGCAGCAATGGTCCTTAGGTAGTCGTCTTTCAGAATTGCATCCGATGACCCAGTCTGCCATTCAAGAAGGCCACCACAGCCGAACATAGTTTAACATAGGACCATATGGGAAAATTCATTTAAACTTCTTCTTGTATGAAACCAGTAAGCCAGTTGGAACCACATTTTGCAGCAATGGACTTAAGATGGTTCTTTATCAGAATTGTATCAGATGACCCGGATGGAAATCCAAGTTGGTTTCCACTGAAGAACTTGGTTTAACATAGGGTCCTATGCGAAATTTATTTTAAGATCTTATCTGAAACCACCAATCCAGTTGGAACTAAACTTGGCAGCAATAGTCCTTAAAAGGTCCTATTTCAGAACAGTTAATCACCTACACCGCTATCCAAGATGGTCGCCACAGGAGAACTAATTTAACATAGGACCATACGAGAAAATTTACTTAAAGATCAGAAAATATGCTTATCCGAAACCGCTGAGCTTATTGGAATCAAACTTAGCAACATCGGTCAGGTCGTCCTCTTTCAGAATTGTATCCAATGTCCCGGACGGCCATAAAAGATGGCCGCCATATCAAACTTAGTTTATGGAAAAATTCATTACAAGATCTTCTAGTTTGAATCCACAAAGCCAAATTGCATAAAACTTGGCAGCAATGATACTTAGGTGGTCCTTTTTCAGACTTATATCCCCAATAACCATTACCGCCATCAAAGATAGCAACCATAGACGAACATAATTTAACATATGACTTGTACTCTCTATGGGAAATTCACATATAGATATTCTTGTCTGAAATCATAAGTCATATGGAATAAAACCTGCAGGCATGATCCTTAGACTGATTCCCCTGCCTACCATCCAAGTTGGCCACCAGAGCCAAACATCGTTTAACATAGAACCTATTGAAAATATTCACTTAAAAATATTCTTGTCTGAAACCAGTGAACAATTTGGCAAAACCAGTGAGCCTATTGGAAGCAATGTTCTAGATTGCCACCAAAGATGGACATTTCAAACAATTTATTTTGCTTTAAGTCTGCAAATGATTTCCTACAGGCTCCTGGAAGTCTCTTGTTATTTTGTTATCTCACGTATCTGGAAGGCACCAAGGCATACTAGATCAAGGTTCAGGTCAATTTTAAAGGGAATCACCCTTTGGGTCAGGTAAGCTGATGAGGGACAGAAGCAGTGTTGCTCAAAACATGCAAGCGTTTTTATACATGTTATATACACAAAATCATTTAAGATTAGTAGTATTCATAATTTTAAAATTTAATATTGAACTTAACTCGTCATCTGATTGGTCAATTTTTTTCGTCTATCATACCATAGACTAAATTTACTTTTCTACTATGGCGTCATTAAGGGAATCCTGACGTTTTAGACGTCAAAACAAGCGTTGGAATTAAATTATAAGGATTGGCAGTGATTTGTTTTCAGTCTATTCGAAATAACCTCAATGCACATGGTGCCCACTTTCAAATAACCTGTTGTGCACAACGTGATTGAGGTTATTTCTTCATAGACTGAAAAAAATTACAGCCAGTCCTTAAATAGCTCTAATATTCAAATTTTGTCGATTAAATGTTGTACAATAGTACGAACGTTTCAACTTAAAATTTATAAATGAAAATTAGAATAGATAATTTACTGGACTGATCAGATTATCTGTAAAAAAATTCACTTACCAACTGCTACAAAGATGAACACAAGAAGTTTCATGGTTGACGTGAAAATCTCTTTTGGAGAGCACTTTGCCATTCGTGTATATTATATATATATATGTAAAAAATTGACATACTTCTTTACGTAAAAGTTGAGAGATGTGTGATATATGTTATTACATTTTAGTTAAAAATGATTAATGATAAATGAAGTGCATTATTGTGCATTCTACATGATAGGTTAGCAGAATATAGGATTACTAGGTCAACAAAATAAGTAACAGGCCATATTAATATAATTATGTTAACTCCTTGAAAATTTATTTGCCGTTTTGAAACCGTATTTTCATTTTCTGTCGTTTGTGTTTTGCGATAAAGAAATTTGGGACAATAATAAGATTATATTAATATTTAATATTAATATTAAATAGCGGCTTATTTTTTCTCGGAACTTTGCGATTAAATGTTTGTATAGTAAAAACTACAGAATGTACATGGTATGCAAATATCACAGCTGGTACTTTTTGGACCAATTTGCTCAAAGTTAGAATATTTTGAAGAGCGAAACCATTCATTCACATAAATATTTCACAAGCGGCTTAATTCTTTTAAAACGTTTTATAATAGATTTGAACATCTTTTATCTAAATATCCGGATTCCAGGAAAGCACTTATCATGAACGGGTTTTCCCATGCTATTTTCTGTCGTGAATAAATAAAAAAATCTCTTCGATAACCCACAGAAACTTGGACGTTACTTCAGATCTTTTCACAGTAAGGGTTACAAATACGAAGTTTTGTCTAAATCTGTAAAAGATGCTCTTTCTCCCAATAACTTGAAAACGTTAAATGTATACTGGCCTCTTACAAATGATGCCAAAGTCTGTTGAACTCTATGACGAGATAGCATTAAACGCTTTATGGGAATGTTATTACTGACTTGTATGTTTAATAGGGGACAGTATCCGATCAGCAGCTATGAGAGCCTTAGCTATTTTCACCGTTAAAATCGGCATATTCTGAACCTGCTATCTAAATTATATAACTTTTAACTAGCAAGTGGTCACATTGTTGGTAAGCATACTGTATTGGTGTTTATAGTATGTTTTATACACAAGAGTGTCAGGATAGATAAGAGGGATAATTTTGGTAACCATAAATCTGGATTAACCCGAGTATTGTTCAGTGTCTGTACCAAGTGAGACTATCCTAACTCTCTGTTGTGTTTATGATTGTGGTATGTGCTCTTTCATGTTATTTTTGTCCGGGGTTTAGCGTAAATTGATTGGTATATCATTGTTGACATTTCCTGTTATCATTTTTGTTGTTTATTACAACTCATCATAGCCATGCTTCACACTAGATTTTTACTTGTGGCCGACAAGCAGAGTTGCTATTAAGAATGTTCCGACCAAACAGGTTTATAGTTTTAAAACATCAATCCACACTTTCAACATTAAGTTGCTGTATAGCAGGAAAGAAATCGTCACCTTGTAAATTGTAAATGGTACAAGCCATCATGGTTCAGGCAAATTTGTTATTGCTTCGATTTTTTAGATCAAATCGACGGAAGGACGAACAGGTGTAAACAAGTATATTCCCCAACTCCTTCGGACCAAGGGTATAAGGAATAAAGTGTGCGTTTATAGGGGCTAATATTCTTTTAGAAAATGTTAAGTTATATGGAGGGAACAGCCCAAAGGGAAATTGAAAAAAAAACAAACAGAACAAATAGTTTAAACAATATATTGAAAGAGTTTAGAAGGTAAAGAGTAAAGAACAACTTTATGCTACATACACGTACCATGTCATTCACAGGAAAAACTTGTTATTATATGCGATAACCATGTGAGTATCTTTTTCAACTCGAAGTCATTCGTTGTCAACTCTTGCTCAAGACAACTTACACATGTTCCTTAATATATGTATTCACTACTGTACTTGCATTTCGGTCATGTCCATTACATACATGTACATGTACATTCCTTACTTCTTGCAGCTTAAAAATCTTACATAGCTCTTTGGTGATACAAACTGTATGATTGAAAACATTTTTTCATGTATAAGGTATTTAGCCATCCTCAAAAATCAAAGCCTCCATTCCCAATTTATATCGAAGATCACAAAGAGCAAGAGCGAAGCGTGGCGTCCCTCGTCGTGAAAAATTGTTACCCTGAAATGTGTACACGTATCAGTGTTCACAAGGGTGTAAAGAATTTACAAGTTACACTGTGACCTTGAACTTTGGACAGAGTTCTAGATATTCATAAGGACTAAATATATGCCAAGTTTGATCAAAATCCCTTGACGAATGTTGAGTCTAGAGTGTTCATAAGGGCAAGTTCCACTGTGACCTTGGTCTTTGACCTATAACCTTGAAAATCATCTTGTTCTAGATATTCAATAGGACTAAGAATGTGCCAATTTTGGTCAAAACCTCTTGAACGATGTTTAGTCTAGAGTGTTCATAAAGGTGTTACAGACGGAAGGAGGGTCGGTAGAGTTACCATATCCCCTCGCAACTAAAAGTAACAAATATTCACAAAATATATACATTTGTAAATTTTCACATCTTTTTCATAAAGCAAAATTTAAATTCATTAATTTTCAAACAATTTTTTTAGTACGATGAGGTACCAAAAATTTTTCACGCTATGACCTTTTTTCATAAATTATTCTGAAGTCATTTCTAGATCGATTTCCATAACACAGGTAATTATCTCTATTTGTCAAATTCTATTTTTATGTGACTTTTGTTCTATGGATTTGGCAGTATGACGATTCAAATATTTAAATTTGAGAAAATTGCTGAATTAATGGTGCTAAGATTTTTAAATTTGGTTAAAAAATAACTTAATAACTGATTGTTTGATTTTCGCTTAACGTCCAGTGGAAAGTATTTCGTGCTTCTTCATGGCGAGAAACAGTTCAATTTATCAAACAATTCAAATAGGGGTTAGACAGGACACAAAGGGGAGCCAATTTTTATTGCCACTGTAAAAGGAGGATGGTTGGGTAGAGTCGGATAATTTATCCTTCTGTAGCGGCATTAGCCTATTCTTTTTTCGAAAACTGCAGAAGGTTTCTTTGGCGTGCAGTCAGTGTGGCATTCTCCAAACACGTTACCCACTATGATCCCCAGTCAGGCTTTCCGTATTATGACCTGAGAAGCCCCCAAAGAGGGGGTCTAACCCTATCCACCACCTGGGGACATGATAGGCATTTCTGTGGATTGAGCTCCCGTGATCCGTCACAGCTGCCTATAATAGAACTTAATAACAAACTTTTGAAAATGTCTGGTTTAATTTGAAATATGTATAGGAAAATATCCCACGCGTAAAATATCCACTGACCAGCTGAAACACCATATGTTGCCAGTATTCAAGGAAATGGAAACCTTATTATCGGGATCGACACCATTAATGAAATTCTTCTTAGTTATAGAACAAATACATGTACATATAAATCATAGAGAGTCTGATGGAAATAACTAATTTTAATGTCTATCTGCCCCGATATAAAAAGAATGCCCTCTGACAATCATCTAAGACAGGACTGCCAGTCATCTTTCGTGCTAAAAAATAATAATGACGATTAAACACATGTAACACTGAAGTCATGGTGTCGAATCACTATGACCCTTTCGATAGACAGGGACATGAACGAGGATTTTTTTCTGTAAAACTGATCCGTATGGAATTCCACATTGCCCTGTTTGCAAATTGCCGGTCTGTATGGAATTCCACATTGCCCTGTTTGCAAATTGCCGGTCTGTATGGAATTCCATATTGACTACAAATGTATATTACGGGGCAATAAGATTTTACGTATTGCCGCGGGCCGAAAATCTGTATTTAATTATTAACCGGAAAACTTTCATATAAATAACGCTATTGGTAGTGTTGTTCACAATATTTTAATTTTGATACTGATATTGAAATTTTGAAATTCTGTTAAAAACTGTTTCAACTCACTCGATCGATGCTAGTTTTGTCTCTTCCCAAAAAAACAGTTGTTTGTATATATTTTTGTTCCTTGCAATATCGGTAAAAGACTAATAAAGCAAGACGACATTGGGGAAAATTCTGAAACTAAAATGCATGAGCTATACACTACAAAATCGTGAAATATAAACCTGGCATGCAGTACTATCCCCTAACCATTATAGTCAAATACGGGAAAAATTACATTGAATCAAAACAAAAGAGTTGACACATTTAATAACGAAAAAACAAATTAAATATACATACCTAAGAGTTGTGATGGATTAACATGCTTATACCTTTCTCGGTTAATGACGTAACTATAAGTTTAAACGTAAATTTGACATCTTGTTTTGTAAATTCCAGTAATAACAACCAGATATGGTGATAAAAAGTACTGTACATATCGAATTGGGAGGTAGTTTTAATACAAATTTGATATTTTGACGGATTTAGGAAAGTTGTTCAAAAGACGGAAACTAAATCCCAACAGCAGATTTCTGCTATGAGTGATGACAGGTGTCCCCTTCTATTTAACAGTGAAATGGTTTTGATTCTTGATGCCCTGCTGGTATGTATATTCTCCTTTCCCTGCAGTATCGATCTTTCTTGTGTTTTTCATTTCTCTTCAGCTTTATTTATTTTAATCTTTGTTTACTTAATATCTGATAACTATGTGCTTTTAGTATCAAAATCCCTTGACGAATGTTGAGTCTAGAGTGTTCATAAGGGCAAGTTCCACTGTGACCTTGGCCTTTGACCTATAACCTTGAAAATCATCTTGTTCTAGATATTCAATAGGACTAAGAATGTGCCAATTTTGGTCAAAACCTCTTGAACGATGTTTAGTCTAGAGTGTTCATAAAGGTGTTACAGACGGAAGGAGGGTCGGTAGAGTTACCATATCCCCTCGCAACTAAAAGTAACAAATATTCACAAAATATATACATTTGTAAATTTTCACATCTTTTTCATAAAGCAAAATTTAAATTCATTAATTTTCAAACAATTTTTTTAGTACGATGATGCCCTGCTGGTATGTATATTCTCCTTTCCCTGCAGTATCGATCTTTCTTGTGTTTTTCATTTCTCTTCAGCTTTATTTATTTTAATCTTTGTTTACTTAATATCTGATAACTATGTGCTTTTAGTATATTGTGTTAGCTGCTTTTTATCTATATGGAAAATAAGTGGAGATTAAGTGGAGATGGTGAGCTGTCAAAAGGGGCATAAAACGACTTAAGTGTATAAAATACACAAGTCGAACAAAACCAAATATAAAATCGTAAAAAAAACAGCAACCAAACTAAAAATTTAAAAATACTCAACGTTTCGACCAATATGGTCTTGATAACGAGCATGTAAAAAATAACATTAAAAAGGTGTTGACTCTTTGAAATCCAGAGCAAGACCTTTTTAAATGATACTACAGCAATTTCATATGTATTCCAAGTGTTTACCGAAATAGATGCCTCAATCAGTGCATTTGCTTGGGTTACAAAAGGTTCCACAACGATGCAGGAATTGTAGTTGGGAGTGGATCTGCAACAGATGCTACTCGTCTGAAGAGATCTACCTGTCCACGAGAAAGAGCATCTGCAATTTTATTATCTACAGAGGATATATGTTTAGCCTATATTTGAAAATTGAAATGAAGTGCCCAATAAACGATTGGTCTTAAATGGACATTGTAGATTCCGATTTTTAAGTTTTATAAGTAAGTATATAAACAACGACTTTATTATCTGAATGAAATAAAACTCCTGACCCCACAGGTAAATTGCTAGCGTTATAGGTATACTTTCTAGGTATGTATAATGTCCTTTGAAATATCTGCACCTGCCGAGTGTTCAGGCCATCGTAAAATTGTCCACTTCCCTGAATAAACGGTTATCGAGCTTTATTGAGAGAGAGGAATACAGTCGTGTACAGATCATGCAGAACGCCCTGCCGGATGGTAGAGCACCTGTACAGATCGCTAAAGACCCAGTCAAGGACTGAAGTATTTTCAGTGTTACTTTCGTCTGGTTTACAACAAATAACATCTTTTCTTTTAACTAAAAAATGTTATCATCTGGAATTTTTATTACCATATTGAATGTGTCAATAGTTAGCCCAAGATACTCAATGCATTTTGAAGGACCTACCGTTTTTTCATTAGTCATGGGTACGTTAACATGGTGTAAGAAAAGCACTAATGTCGACAAAACAAATCATCAGCTGTTGACATTCGTTAGTACCTGCCTTTCCAACAAAAAAATCGTCCAAATAGTGATCAATGTTATCAGAACAAGATTTGGATTTCAAAGCCCATTCTATAAAAGATGAAAAGGTTTTAAAATATGGGCATATTCCAAACAACCCATTGGAAACATTTTGTCAATAAAGTATTTACCATGTAACTTGAAACCCAATAAATCAAACCAACCAGAGTATATTGGTAATCATGTAAAAGCAGATTTGATATCATATTTAGAACACAAAGCATTTTGGCCTACTCTTTGTACTATAGCTACAGCATGATCAAAAGGAGAATATTGTACAGTTGAGTAACATTGATCAATAAAGGAATTAACACTTTCACCAAAAGGATATGATAAGTGAGTAATTAAACGAAATCCTCGTCTTTTTTGGAACTAAGCCTATGGGTGAACAACGAAGATTTGAAATTAGTCTTTCATCATAAAGCCCAGCAATTCTACCGAGATTAATTTCACTCTGAATTTTATCAAACATTTTTTCTGAATGTTGATACATTGAACTCAAATTTTTACAATCAATAGGCATCCTTAAGACTTTATAATGAATAGGAAAGCCATACATGAAACCACTGTATACAACTAAGCCATACATGAAACCATTGTATACAACTTTTGCAGAAGGCTTGGTATAATTCGTCAACAGTAGGTGTAACTTTTCAAAGTTTACATGAGCGAATCCTAAAGACCAAACATTATGTCGAATGTCATTTACTGGCGCTGAAAACATCAAAATAATTCATTGACACTATTTGACATTGAAAAAATCAACTATTTGTTTGCGTTCGAATTAAAATTCGATTTTGTTTGCTTTTGTTTTTGAAGCTCACCAAAATTAACATTTACTTTATTTTGTGGATGGGGTTGACCAAACCCGTAACTCTGGTTACCAGTAGTGTTGAATCTATTAGTAGAAACACCAGAATTTCGACATTGAATACTTGAATGTTGTTGATTACATTTCAGACAGGCATGCTTATAATAACAAACACTTTTTATACAACGCCCTCTGTCATTATAGTCATAGCAAGGTAACCTTGGTATATTTTGAAACCTATTAACACCGTTTGGAGAAAGAATATATCAACCACAAGTCTCCATCAATAGTAGAGCAAAGTCTAGTCTGATTCCTTGATATTCTAAGACGGAGTTGCTGGTTGTACTGAAACCAGTTTGCACTAGGATTTTCATGTGCAACAGATCTGATAAGTGACAGATATTAAAGTAGCTCTAAAGCTTTTGAAGGATGGTTTTCAAGTAACACCTGTCCATAATTGATAAAAGCATCTTAATATTGCCAATATTTCTAATTTTTGTGCCTTTGTTGAAAAACCAACTTAATTCCCATTTAATACTTCTAAAATACCAGGACGATCATCTTCATTTTGGATAAAATTTTGTGTTAAAAACAAGATAAGGTCTACGTACTCAAAGTTCCAAACCTTATCTTAGAGAGAATTAGGGAGAAACATATCAACTCATTTGAAAACCCAGGGAATAAAAGTGGTCCATTGCGTGCGTCTACATTTTTCATACTTAAATTAACTGCATTACCAGGTTGCTGGTTGACAACTTCCAGATCAACATTCGTAGCCTGACACGAACTGTCTGTGCAATGTGCACAGCAGGACGCTCTACTGACAAAGGAACTACTGGAAGCTGAACAGCAGGGCCGTTTACTTCCGACATTAACCGGAGCTTCAACTTGCCCACGTTGGTTAACCCTTCTCCTACCATGTTGTGCATCTGGCATCCTATTGGGTAAACCATGTGGTTATCGTTGGTGTTGAGCCACTCTCCTCCTCTCTAGGCATATTAAGTAAGGTAATAAACAAAGGGAAATTATAAAATATCATACATTTTATAACTTATTTGTATTATAATACCAATATTCGTTAATATGAAATAACATTTCGGTTGAAAACAACTTCACATCATTCAATATTTGAAGCCTTCTCGTATATGTTAAAAGTATCATTATGACCAAGTATAAACTTTAAGATTTGTATGCAAATATCCTTGTAAATGATTTGAATAGTTGATAACTAAAACAAATTTTCTGCATGTGTTTTAAATTCTTAGCTAAATAAGTACAATTAACATCGCACTCGGACATCTTTTGAACTGAGTTTTACTGTGTGTATCGCTGTGTGTTTGTTTATTCCACATTGGCTAGAGGTATAGGGGTAGGCTGAGATCTCATAACACATATTTAACCCCGTAACTGTCCCAAGTCAGGAACCTCTAGCTTTTGTTAGTCTAGTGTGTTCTTTTAATTTTAGTTCATTTTTATGTTTCGGAGTTTAGTGTGTCGTCCATTTCGCTGAACTAGTATACATTATTGTTTAGGGGCCAGCTGAAGCCCGCATCCTGGTGCGGGATTTTCTCGCTGCGTTGAAGACCCATTGGTAGCCTGAGCTGTTTTCTGCTCTTTGGTCGGTTTGTTGTCTCTTTGACACATTCCCCATTTCCATTCTCTATTCTATAGAGTCAAAATTCAGAACTGATATATTCCAACAAAACAGAAATTTAACTGAATTCAAGAACTTTAATTCAAAGACGTCTTCAAAATTGAAATATTCATGAGGTTAAACTAAACAATGTTCAAGGTCTTAAAATGATACATTGATATTAATTTTAAAAGGTTGCATTTATTTCCCTTAGGTCTAATATGAAAATTTCAAGGAAATATTTGCAGAATTATGATTGCGAAATTATGTAATATTAAACATTAATGAAATAATTTTCAGTTACTATTAGCAAAAAGTATTATAAAAGTAACTTATCTGCTCTTGCGAATCGATCCACGTGTCCAAAGTATTTGTCCAGATGAATGGTTTGCTGTCGTCGATATCAAGAATTGTGTGGAGTGAGAATGAAAATTCCGGTGCACTCGTTTAAATAGTCGGCGAGGCCGCTTAGTTATATGAAAATATGAAAAAGTTATACATACCTCATTGAAAACCAAACATATCTGATAAGGAAATAATAATGTATAAATTTAATAAATGAATTTAATCATGAAGTCATTAAATGTAATAATTTATAGAGGTCCTTAAGTATTTCAGGAGCTCCTCAATTATCTGTGGACCTCCGCAATTCGATTTCAGGAGCTCCTCAAATATTTCAGGACATCCACAATTAGATTTCAGAAACCCCTGAAAACAATTATTTATGAAGGTCCTGAAATAATTCAGATCAAGTCAGTAGCTCCTGAAATCTAATTGTTGAGTCCTAAAATATTTTTGAGGAGCTCTATCATGAAATAGAATTGTCAAGAAATATTTGAGAATCTCCTGAAATGGAGGTCCATAATTCCGCGCCTCATTATAATGCAAAAACAATCATTCTTTCCCCGTACAATAAAGAACTGGAACAGTCTAGCTACCATTAAATTATGTGATCAGTTATTCTATTAAGTCATTCAAAGCAGCTGTTTCAACTTGCACCTACAGTCACTAATCTTGTGTATATAATTGTATCTTATAGTGTAGATAAATAAAAAACAAGAGGCTCCCAACAGCCTGGATCGCCCACCTGTTATATTTGTGTAGATCTTCCACCAATGATTATTTTTGATATTTAATGTATACCATCGCAATTTTCTCCTTAATAATGACCTTTACAGCTAAAATATAGAATCCTGAACCCAATTAGTTATGGTTGCTATGACTTTTTCATCGGTTGCTATGGACTTTTTCAATGGCACTGATTCTTGACCTTCCATTTTGACTTGAACAGGTAAATTGTAGGGTCCTGAACCCCAAATATATATGGTTGCTAGGGATTTTTTCATCGGTTGCTATGGACTTTTTAAATGACCTTGACTCTTGACCTTTCTTTTTGACTTGTTCAGGTAAATTATAAGGTCCTTAACCCAAAAGTGAATTTTTACCTATGTTCTATTTTAGCCATGGCAGCCATGTTTCTCGATGGACAAGAAAATAAAACAAAAAATTATACTAGATACCCTAAGGATCTTTCAGTCTAAGATTGGCTGAAACTAATTTTGTAGTTCAGTAAAATGTGAAAAATTGTCTTTAAAGGGCAAAGACTTCTATAAGAGTCAATTAACGATTTTGGTCATGTTGACTTATTTGTAGATCTTACTTTACTGAACATTTTTGCTGTTAACAGTTTGTCTTTGTCTATAATAATATTCAAGATAACAACCTAAAACTGCAAAAATTCCTTAAAATTAACAATTCAGGGGCAATAACCCCAAAAAGGATTGACCAAGTCATCTGAAAATTTCATAGCAGGTAGATCTTGACCTGATGAACAGTTTTACCCGATGTCAGTTTTGCTCAAGATGCTGTTGTTTTCTAGATATAAGCCAAAAACTGAAGTTTACCCCTTATGAGCTATTTTAGCCATGGTGGCCATGTTTCTTTACGAACAAGAAAATAAAATATAAAATTTATTCTAGATACGCTAATGATCATTCAGACTAAGTATGGCTGTAATTGGTTCAGTGGTTTCAGAGGAGAAGATCTTTGACGACAAGTGATGGCAAAAGCTCACATGTCCTTTTAGGACAGGTGAGCAAAAAACCAAGATTTGTTAGCCCGTACCTTCCGCTATACATATGATGTTTATCATTCAACAATTCACTTTTTGGGAATTTCTTACACCTCATCTATCCCAATGAGCTCGAAATTAAGGATACCAACGACACTGCCAAGTCTGCATCTTATCTTGACCTTCACCTCGAAATTGACACCAGAACAAAGCTAAATACAAAACTTCACGACAAACGGGATGACTTTGACTTTCCAATCGTCAACTTCCCATTTTTGAGTGGCAACATTCCTGAAGCGCCGGCGTATGCAGTGTTTATTTCACATCTCGTACGTTATTCCAGAGCGTGTGACTTATACATTGACTTCTTGAACAGAGCCCGGCTCCTGACAGAAAAATTACTCAAATAGGGGTATGTTGCAGTCACCCTGATTAAAGCTTTATGGACGTCATCATGATTTTGTTGACAGGTATGAAAAAAATGTTTCCCAAATGAAATTGGACCTGTTCCATTGATGTTGTCCTATCATCATATCGCATTTGACCTGGTCGGGTGTACTGCATGAAACAGACTGCTTACTCGTCCGGAGCACCTGAGTTTACCTCAGTTTTTGTGGGTGTCCATATTGTTCATATGTTTTTAGTTTTTGAGGGTAGTGTTTGTATTGTTTTGGTCTGGTCTTCGTTGTTCTACGCAGTTTGTCAGTTGTTTTTTTTATTTTACCCTCCTTCGAATTAGGAAACCAAATTCCGTTTTTAAAAGATCTGTCATGTCTGTACAAGTGGCTCAAAACTTCAAGAACAGATGTTTAAAACATCAAAACTTTGTTAGCATATGAGAAATTTATGTTATCAAATTCTTTTATTGAAATCTTCAAAATTGTTAGAGAGCCATGCAAAGCAAACAAACTGGGATATATATATATATATCTGTGTAAAACCCATGGGATGAGGCCAAAGAAACACTTCCCACAATAAAGGAAGTCACAACAATGAATGAGAAATAACCTGTTTTATCATAGTTTTTAATCTATATATATAAGTACATTGCAAAACAAAAATAACGAGATCCAAATTAATGTTCATTTAGTTAATGCACCATATATTTTCTAAAAGATATCAATGAATATAAAAAACAAAAAAATTATCACAGACTCAAATTACTTTGATTGATGAAATTAAAACCAACAATTCACGTTTTGGGAATTTCTTACATCTCATCTATCCCAGTGAGCTCGAAATTAAGGATACCACAGACACTGCCAAGTCTGCATCTTATCTTGACCTTCACCTCGAAATTGACACCAGAGGAAGGTTGAATACAAAACTTTACGACAAACGGGATGACTTTCCAGTTTGTCAGTTGTTATGATTTTTCTCTCCATCGAATATCCCTTTGGTATTTCTTGACTTTATTTAGATCATCTAAAGGTTTTGCTTCTTAAGTTATGCTTTAAACTTAATTTTTCTTGGGGGGGGGGGGGGGGGGGGGGGCAAAATGGGGGAAGTGGACTAGAAAATAATATGAAAGGACATACTGGGAATTAAATAGTATATTTTGAAAAAAAAAACATATGCTGCAGGTAAGCAAGAAAAAGTCTAGGATGCTGAACAAAATTTCCAGATCTGAGATCACTTTCTTGCAAACCCAAAATAGTTTGGCTAATTGGTGTTTTATGCCACTGCAGCAATCCGGCTGAATTGTGGTCGCCAAATTTTATTTGTTGGGGAATCCGACAGCAGGGATAACAATCATTTTCTTGTCAATTAAGATTGGAAATAAATAATTGCACTTTGTTATGAACTGGATTCAAACTCACAACATTAATATTGATACACAAGAGATCATTAATAGATACGATTAACTTCCTAGCCCACTCAAGCACTGGGACCACCCTAAAATCAAATTTTGTAAATTTGAAAGTAATAAGTTATGAAAATTATCATGAACTTTGAAGATTTTGAAGTCAGAATGAAGATACTGACATGCGTTATGTATTTTTAGATTTTCTAACAATATTACGTCATAATGCTTATATGATTTGCACAAGTGACATGCAATAATTACACATGTCCCAGGCCAGTTGACATTTAGCAACCTCAAAATGATGCAGATGCATGGCCATCTTAAAGTGATGTGTTAGATATTTTTTCATGCTGACAAATGCTTTATGATTTTCAGATCAAGAACAATTAAAGCATTGTTTCTTTGCTTGAAGTTTTGTCATGAACATGTATCTGAAAGAATTAATCCACCACATCACTTGTTGTTAAAAAGCAGTTTCATTTTAGCAAAATAAATTACAAATTTAACATTTAATTTGATTGACCATTACAGTGTTCCAATATCTAAAATGATGTTGGACCTGTTCCCACTGTCGTAACCTTTCATGTGACTCCTACGATTTGTGACTTCCATCGGATTGACCTTGTTGAACTTCACGACGGGTGCCGTATACGGAGCAGGAACTGCTTACCCTTCCGGAGCACCTGGGTTCACTCCTGGTTTTTATAGGAGTTCGTGTTGTTCATTGTTTTTAGTTTTCTGTGTTTATTTGTTGTGCTTGTGGTTGTTCGTTTGTCTTCCCGGGTTTGTCTGTCCAATGGATTACGTTTTTTTGATTGCTCCTTAGGTATATTTGTCCTTTTTTTTAACAACAAAACAAAAACTATATATTAACTTATTAAACAAAAATAGATTGTTAAGGATGATCGCTGGTCTAATAGGAAATAAATAGGATTTGAAATAGGTGTTTTAGTTTGAGAGAACATATGAATAGTAAACAAATAAGCAAGAAAAAAAATATATGTTCATATATTCATTTTAGAGCTATAAGGCCTTGAAAATTTGCAGGAAATGGGTTTCTCTGGATTTTTCGTTGTCTTTGCATTGACAACTTCAGTCCCTCAAAGATGAAGGAAAAAATAAAAAGGATTTCATAAAATTTTGTCAAATACCATTTTAAGTTATATATGATTGAATTATAGAAGAAAAAGTGGGGGTTCATGGGCAAAAAATTCCATGTTTTAGAATTGGATAAAACCTGAGTATTCCGAAAATCTGACAAAAAGACCAAAACATAACCAGCGAGCATCCTTAAAATCTGATAGAATCTTTACAGAAAGCACTATGGTGAGATACAAAATCTGAAAGACTTATATCCAAATTACATAAACATAAATTTAGCACAAGAACTGAAATGGAAAAATATTATGATCACTAGCATGACTAGACGAAAATTATTTTTGTATGTCATATACATGTTTCATATTTTCAGTAAGCACAATTTAATTCAGATTGTTTATAACAGAAACAAGTTATAACTTCCAGAAGAAAACTGAAAAATTTCATCTATTCACTGACAATTCACTTTTACACCTTGTTATCAAATTTAGGTTAGTGAAGATAATCCCAACAAGTGGACAGATATTTCATTAAAATGAGAAAGTTCCTCAAATTCTCGAGTCGCTTCAAGTCTCATTTTCAAACGTTCAGCTAAGTGTTTTGCTTCCTCTTCTTTACCAGATCCTTTAAAACATTTGATTAACCCCTTTATTGCCAGCATCTGGTGGAAATTCAATTTTGATTGGCCTCTTTCTTCAGTATCATCTAGCATATCTGATGGTGCTACTTTTCTGAATTTCACTTCAGAATCCTCATAGTCCTCTAAAATAAGAGAACATTGTGCCATTCTGAGATCTGCCCCTGTCTGTCTGTATCCCCATTGGGAAGATAATTCTTCAAGCTTAGTTCTATAAAATTTTATTTTTTCCTTTATTTCTTTGATTTTTTCTTCATCAGTGGTACACTCTGCCATGGCTGTGTAGCATCTTACTAATCTCTTATAACAGATTTTTCTGTGTTGGTAGCTGTCCGGTCCTGATTTAATAATGCCCCATATGAAATATGTATCTTCTGATTCTTGCAGCTCTTTAAATCTTGCAGCAGCATGTTCAAGATTTTCCAAAGTTCTGAGCTGTAGTGCCCCTCTGTCATCAAATATCTGCTCCAAGGTTCCGCTCAGTTCAGTTAACATAACATACAATAATTTAGGATGTTCCCACTTTTGGCATTCTTTAGAAATTAAATCTCCTAATGCCCTTGCCAAAAATAAAGAATTTTCTTGATACATCTTTTTCAATTGACTCTCCTAAATAAAAAACCCTTCTTCCAAAAGTATATAAAATCTGCAAGATCAGTTCATACAGGAAAAGTTCATTTTGGTGATTTTCTATAGGTACTGCTAATTTTTTTTCACACAGCTGATCATACTCTGCTCTGGTGAGTGTGTACTCCTCATTCAGATCAGCACCTAGATACCCCTGTAATAAATCAATATGTTCTTGGCCTCTGTACTTATTCAGGATAAAATCAAGAGCAAGTTTCTGTAGCAGTTCAATATTTTCTGAAGCTCTTTTTTGAAGTCCTTCAAACATCAACATTGCCTCGATTTTAGCAAACTCTTCACAAGTAAAAG
Source organism: Mytilisepta virgata (assembly GCA_028015205.1). NCBI lineage: Eukaryota > Metazoa > Mollusca > Bivalvia > Mytilida > Mytilidae > Mytilisepta > Mytilisepta virgata. The sequence goes on along the minus strand of JAPWFG010000026.1, from coordinate 2,433,301 downwards.
AATTTTCTTCTCGCTGACATGATTTTGAAACCATTTCTTCAATTTCTTCTTCTGGTATCCCTATTAACTCAAAACATTTACTTCTAGCTGCAGTGGAATGTTCACCAGCATTTTTCATCATACCAAAAAAATTGTATGTATACCCAACTAAATCATAGACATAGGCTAAAAGGACATTCATTTCAAAGTCGCTGCAAAGATTTGTTACTTCAGATTTCAATTTATCATAATGGCTCAATACTGATATTGCATGGGGTAGGAGATCACTGTTTCTTTTATAATCTTTATCATGAATGTTATCTTTGTCTAATAACCACATGAGTGCTTTTAAAACTTTTCTGAGCAGACGACATTTTTCTTCTGATGTGGTGTAAAAATCTATGGCTTTAATCACAGCTGCATGTGTTCCAATGAATCTATTGTCATCCTCCCCTCTTAACTGCCCAAATGAAAATTTCTGAATTGCTTCGATGAAGCTTTCCTTGTTCAATCTCTGATCTGTGTCTTCTTTGACTTTTGGTAAGAACTGGAACAAGAGAATCGGGATATCTTCCACTGACAAAAACTGCAGAATCAGAATCATGTCAAAAACATCTTCGACCTCATCTTTTTTCAACATGTCCAAAAACTGAACCAAAACCTCAAATAATTTCCTATTTTCAGATGATGACACATATTTATCAATCATTGACAGAGATTTCTTTCCTTTAAAAGACTTCAGGAACCCCTCTGGAGTCAACTTATTAGCTTTCATCCTAGCCTTTACTCCATACATTGCCAAAGGGAGACAACTTAAGTGTTCAGCTAACTTTTTGTATGCTGCTTCCTCTTCAGAACTAATTCTAGATTTCTTTTTCAGGAATTCTACAGATTCATCTAAAGAGAATCCATTTACAGAGATCGTATTTTCTTCATCACAAAATGAAGAAATCCATGTCGTAGCAATAATTTTTGTATTCAACTTCAAAATAGAATTTTTCATCTTTTCAACTGCATGTTCGGTTTCTGTTGTAACATCATCAAAGACAAATAAATGTTGTATTGAGACATCCATTAAACCCATCTCATGTAGAATTAATTCAAGTATTTGTCCTTGAGACTCTTCATTTGAAATCACTTCGCTTTGTCGGCTTTGATCCTTTAGTCCTAATTCATCCGCTAGTTTCTTCAAAGAGTTAAGAAGAATAATTTTTTCTTGACAAGATATACGCCAACACACTCCATCTTTGGATTCACTCCTAAATTTGCAGGCATACCTAAGAGCAAGCTGAGATTTTCCTGATCCTAGAAGTCCTAAAATACAGAAAATTCACTAAAATTAAAAAAAAAAATTAAAATAAATTGTACAGCTTGAAGTTAAGAGGATCCAACATTAAATGATAAGGGGATAAACATTTCATTTTTATTAGAATACGGAATGTGTGTGAAAAAATTGCAGGACTGAATGCCCATAACCAGCCTTCAACTCACTTCCCTCTGCAATTACTGATATTATTAAAATTAGTAAAATTGGTTAAAAATCCTTTTAATATCTGAACTTAAGGTATCGAATCATAATTGAACACATGATCATTTTCAATGTCATTGATGTTCCATGTGAAGTAATTTTTTATGACAACAACCTCAGTAATTATCCGTAAACTTCAAAAACAATATAAACTTAACTTCTAGACAGACAACATATATATATATATATATATACAAAGAAGAAGTATTTTTCAACTTGGGAAAATATATCTAAGAAATACCTACATTAAACTATTAGTTCAAGTATTTTTTAAAAGAAATAACAAGAGTGGACACACTACATGTCTCGCCGGAGTATGGACACAGAATCATGATTATCTGATACCGACATTTTGCAAAAGAAATTTAGGTCAAGGTCAAAAGGTAGGTGTCATACCAACATGTATCCACTAAGAATTATCTATTGATCAAATATGGTGGGTCTAGGTATTAAAGTTGCTGAGAAATGGACCTAATCTCGAAAATGTGACAAAGTCACTCAAGCATGCAATTGAGGTCACAGTCCAGAGACAGGTGTCAAACTTGCATGTAGGCACTAAGAACTATCTATAGACCAAAAACGGATGAGTCTAGGTATTACAGTTGCTGAACAAAGGACTTTAGAAATTAGGATAAAAGTCACTCAACCATGAAATTGTGGTCAAGATCCAGAGACAAGTGTCAGGCTGGCATGTTCCCACCAAGAACTGTCAATAGAGCCAAATACAGTAGATCTAGGTATTTCAGTTGTTGAAAAATGAACTTTATCAAGAAACTTGGATGAAAGTCATTCAACCATGAAATTGAGGTCAAGGTCCAGAGACAAGTGTCAGACTGGCATGTACCCACCAAGAACTATCTATAGACCAAATATGGTTGGCCTAGGTATTACAGTTTCTGAGAAATGGACTTAACCATGAAAAAGTGATAAAATCACTGAAGCATGAAGTTGAGGTCAAGGTCCCAACCCAGGTGTCAGACTGACATGTACCCACCAAGAACTATCTATTGACCAAATATAGTGGGTTTAGGTATTCTCGTTTCTAAGTAATGGACTTGACCACTAAAAAGTGTCAAAGTCACTTGAGAATGAAATTGAGGTCAAGGTCCCAACCCAGGTGTCAGACTGGGATGTACCCACTAAGAAATATCTATAGACCAAATATTGCTGGCCTAGGTATTACAGTTGCTGAGAGATGGATTTAACCACGAAACTTGGAAGAAGATGTGACGCAGGTCACTCAAGCATGAAATTGAGGTCCAGGTCAAAAGGCAGAGAAATGAACTTAACCATGAAAAAGTGATAAAATCACTCAAGCATGAAAAAGAGGTCAAGGTCCCAACCCAGGTGTCAGACTGACATGTACCCACCAAGAACTATCTATTGACCAAATATATATAGTGGGTTTAGGTATTCTCGTTTCTGAGTAATGGACTTGACCACTAAAAAGTGTCAAAGTCACTTGAGAATGAAATTGAGGTCAAGGTCCCAACCCAGGTGTTAGACTGGCATGTACCCACTAAGAACTATCTATAGACCAAATATTGTTGGCCTAGGTATTACAGTTGCTGGAAAATGGATTTAACACGAAACTTGGACGAAGATTTTAAATTAAAGTTTATGAAATCAGGGTCACATGACAAGTATACTGCGGCAAACATTATATGATAAGCTGCCTTGTGGACCATAAATCATAATTGTGGGTATTACATGTGCAAAGTTATTAAAGTTTTATAAAAGTTTATGCCGCTGTGGCCGCCGCCGGAAAGTAATACCTATATCTCGCCTCCGCAACTTTTCTTCGTAGGTGACAAAAACCAATGCACCGACTTATCTGTTGTGGTCTTGATATCTTAAGCTTGCTCACTCCATTACAACTAATTTTGGTTCAATCCACCATAAATTGGTTATTTTACAAAATCATACATTGGGTAATAGGACCAATCTGCATAGCAAATAAATTTGTCTTTAGCCCAGAAAACAGCAAACCCGGAAAGAATAAAAGGCTTCAAATTTTCAAATTTGTCTGATAATTTAACTAAACTAAAGTACTGATAAATGGAAATCTTCATTCTGATAAATGGTCTTATCTGAGTTATTAGTAAGTGGAAACCTTAATTCAAATATTAAGATCAACAAAAAAATTGAAGGAACTACTCAAGCGATAAGAATTTAAATAGAGATTCCCAGGAAATCATTTGCAGACTTCAAGCAGAAAAAATTGTTTGACTATGTCCATCTTGGCTGGCAGTCTAGAACATTGCTGTCAAGTTCACTAGTTTTGACAAAAATCTTGATTTCAAACAAGAAGATCTTTCAGTGGGTTTTTCCTTAAGGTCCTATGTTAAACTATATTCGGATCTGGTGGCCATCTTACATGATGTTCAGGGTCATTGGATTTAATTCTGAAAGAGGATCACATAAGGAATCATTGCTGCCAAGTTTTGTTCCAATTGGCCTGGTGGTTTCAGACAAGAAGATCATTAAAAATAATTTCCCCTAGGATACTATGTTAAACTATGTTTGGCTCTGGTCGCCATCTTGGATGAAGGGTGAGGTCATCAGACAGATTCTGAAAGAGGACCACCCAAGGACCATTGTTGCTAAATTTTGTTCCAATTGGCTTTATGGTTTCAGACAAGAAGATCTTTCCCTGTAGGGTCTTATGTTAGACATAAGTTCGGCTCTTGCGGCCATCTTTGATGGCAGTGGGGTCATTGGATACATTTCTGAAAGAGGACCACCTAAGGACCATTGCTGTCAAGTTTTTGTTCCAATTGGTTTCAGAGGAGAAGAAAGTTTATGACAGACGCTAAGTAATGGCAATAGCTCACATGGCCCTTTGTCCCATGTGAGCTAAAAACAAAAACACAAGTTCAATTTTCAAACAGCCCACCATCCGTGATTGACGCCAGATGTACTATAGTAATAAAGTTTATTTTGAAGGAATTTATCAATGTGTAAACTGGGGCGATTCACTCACAAACTAAAAAGTTTGTGAGTGATAAACCTGAGTTTACACAATGATAAATTCCTTAAATTAAAATAACCTTATAATTCCAAAGTAATGCAGAAATATAACCCTTTCCATTTAAAATTAACATTTTCCTCATGCACTATATTGCATGCGTACGTATTCATACCCACGAGGTCATGAAAGGAATTTATCCACTTTTGATCAGAAATTGCAGTTAGCGAATGAAATTACTGCATTTGATGTTTTGAAAACAACATTGGAATTATTATTTTACAATGTCCAGCTAATATTAATTAATTTTAGATTTATAACATATCATGGCTACTTAAAGCACATACAATGTACATATCAATTCAAGTGAATATTTACTCGGTTTAACAACGGCTTGAAAGTCATTCAATCGAAAAGATCGAAAACCAAACAAAAATCAGATTGGCTGTTTGAAAACATCAACATACAAACATTAATTACATTCATACTGATAATACAACATTTTCTCGCTATACTATTTGAAACATGAGAAGATATTATTACAGAGGTTTTCAATTTTTATCAAGGAACACTAAAAACCAAACTCAGCACAAAGTTATTTTGTCAGGCAACGATGCTAACATCCTACTGTAACAGGCATTAATATTTATTTGATTTGTAAAGAGGATTTTTAAAAGGAGAAATCAAATTTTTTTTTCGGGGTTTAAAAAAAATAGATGTAAATGAATTATTTCAAAAATGTTTATTAGCAATTGATTTTGAATTTCTACAAAAAGATGTATAATTGTTCACTGGGTCCATTATAAAAAAATTCTCCTACAATTAACATAACTTAAGAAGATACTACAAGTATTGAAACTAAAATTCACAAATTAAAGGATACTCAAAATTCAGATATAGTTATAGAGTGGGAATCTCAATGTTTTCAAATGTATAAAGACAAATCTGTTTTGAAGTACAAGGCGTACCTCCTAGGTACCCCATACATCAATGAATGCATCTTCTGTGTGTCTTCTTATAAGGAGATCTTAACCATTTCATAGTTATTTGAAAATATACAAAAGTTTAAGGGGTTTGAGAGGGTGGATAAAGCCCCCTTCTAATATGACAGCAGACTTCTTTTAAATTGGGAGACCTTATAATAAAAACACAAGTATGAATTTTGACTTCTTTTAACATTAAACCACTGTTGTGACGTCAGCCTATTCATTTACCGTGGTTTCTTTTTCTAGAATCAATGCTTCTTTAATCCGTCACTGAAATGAAGTCATTAAATTATATTCAATTGTGCCCTTTGTGTACTTAATTTCATTAAGTTTGAATTGACTAATTTACTGATTTCTGTTCACAGCTGGTATTAGACTTTTGCAAATTTTTATTTGCCGTGACAGGGGTTCGAACTCCCTCCTTGAAGTTAATTATGTGTCATAGTTCAAGAACACATCGACGAAACCTCTCAGCTACCAATCGGATGACATCTAAATATCGTTTTAACATATGATACGGTACAATATATATATAATGCTTTCGCCTTTATATATTTAAAGACGACGTTTGTATAGTGTAAGATGGTAGCCGCAAAGTTAGGATGAGTTTAGAGTAACACTTGTAGACATAGTTCGAATCTCTGTTTCGGCAATCACTTTTTTCTAAATCTTTGTGTTATCATTGATATAATTTTGTGATAAGAAAAGATCATTATTTTTTTTTATTTGATTATTATCGACAATTTCATATAATTCAATAAAAAATTAGAACATTGTTATTTTGATGTTTATGGCAATTTCATCTGTTTCACTGCATATTTTGACATATTTTTAAAATATAAAAAGTGTAAATTGAGTGGATTTAAACTATTTTTTCTTTCAGTAACATTATGTTTTACTGGAAAATTATTTTGGCTATGCTTTATTTTGTCAATAATGGACAAATTTCTGAATCATATGCCTTATATTGTAAGTTCATACAGTTTTGTATTAATTTTCATTTACCATTAAAAGCATCTAAGTGACTGTATATATCTAATTGAATAGTAGTAGAGAATTAAGTTAATTTAAACTCACACATAATAGGGTCTAATTAAGAAAGGGAAGGTAATTGGGAAAAGTCGTTACAACAACAGTTTAAGTAAGAGATACAATGGATAAGCGTTGGTTCATGAAAAACAAACCATTCTCCCCCCAGGCTCATGGTTTCTTTTTCAAGAACCAACGCTTATCCATTGTATCTATACTACATACATACCCAAAGTCATTTATTTTTTTGACACAAAAAAACACCAATGTTTAGTACAATTGTAAAATTGTCAAAAAAATAGAACTTGTTCGTTCCGTCCTCATGTCTGACCCCACAATTTTGGCATAAGGTCGACCTGGTGTATGAATGTTAAGAATAGGAAAACATAATAATACAATGTACGTTATACTTTCGGCATTGTTATTTCATTTTGCTTTAAAACTAGAGGCTCTCAAGAGCCTGTATCGCTCACCTGGATTTAACTTTTCACCTTGAGCAGACCTAAAAATTTAAGTGTTGCAGTCATCTGGCTGGTTTTTCTATAGGATTCTATGTTAAACTAATTTCAGCTGTGGCAGTCATCTTGGTTGACAGTCCAGGTCATCTGATATATTTCTAAAAAAGAACCTAATAAGGACCATTTCTGCTAAGTCTTGTTCCAACTGGCTAAACGGTTTCAGACAAGAATATTTTTAAATGAATTTTCCTATAGGGTCCAATATTTAACAAAGTTCGGTGTGGCAGCCATCCTGGTTTACAATCTGGGTGACCGGACACATTTCTGAAAGAGGACCTCCTAAGGACCAATGCTGCCAAGTCTGGCTCCAATATGTCAAGTGGTTTCAGACAAGAAGATTTTTCAATGAATTTTTCCATAGGGCCCTATGTTAAACTAAGTTTGGGTGTGGCAGCCATCTTGGTTGACAGTCTGGGTCATCGCACAAAATTCTGAAAGAGGACCATCTAAGGCCCATTGCTGCCAAGTCTAATTCTAATTGGCTAAGTGGTTTCAGACGAGAAGATTTTTGAGTGAATTTCCTATAGGGTCCTATGTTAAACTTAGTTCTGCTGTGGTGGCCATTTTGGTTCACAGTCCACGAAATAAGACACATTTCTGAAAAAGGACCTCTTAAGGACCAAAGCTGCCAAGTTCTGCTCCAATATCTCAAGTGGTTTCACACAAGAAGATTTTTCAATGAATTTTCCTATAGGGCCCTATGTTAAACTAAGTTCGGTTGTGGCGGCCATCTTTGTTGACAGACCGGGTCAAACGGACATACCTCTGTAAGAGGATCATCAAAGGACCATTGCTGCCAAGTGTGGTTCCAATTGGTCAAGTAGTTTAAGACAAGGAGATTTTTCAATGAATTTTCCCATAGGGCCCTATGTTAAACTAAGTTCGGCTGTGGCGGACATCTTGGTTAACAGTCTTGGTCATTGGACATATTTCTGAAAGAGAACCTCCTAAGAACCATTACTGCCAACTTTGGTTCTAAATGGCCTTGTCGTTTCATATTTGAAATTCCCCCCTTTTTTTCTATTTTTAGTAACAGCAGCCATGTTGGTTGGAAGTCGAGGATGCCAGACATAATTTTGGAAGGAGGCCACCCAAGGACCATTTCACCAAAGTTTGGTCTCAATTGGCCCAGTGGTTTGATAGGAAAAGATCTTTAAAGGGAAGTTTACGCTGGATGCAGTCTTTACAGGGCAAAAACTCCTATAAGGGGTCAATCAATGATTTTGGTCATGTTGACTTTTTTGTAGATCTTACTTTGTTGAACATTTTTGATGTTTACAATTTTTCTTTATCTATAATAATATTCAAGATAATAACCTAAAACTACAAAATTTCCTTAAAATTAACAATTCAGGAGCAATAACCGAAAAAAGGGTTGACCGATTCGTCTGAAAATTTCATGACAGGTAGATCTTCACCTGATGAACAGTTTTGCTCTAATTGCTTTAGTTTTTGAGATATAAGACAAAAACTGCTGTTTACCCCTATGTTCTATTTTTAGCCATGTGGGCCATGTTGGTTGGCAGGCAGGGTCATCGGATATATTTTTTAAACTAGATACCTAATGATGCTTGTGGCCAAGTTTGGTTCAATTTGACGACGACGGACGACGGACGCCGGACGCCGGACGCCAAGTAATGAGAAAAGCTCACTTGACCTTTCAGGTCAGGTGAGCTAAAAATTATCTTTCTTGTTCCTTCAAAGGGCTGTTTTAATGCTAAAGACAATAAAATGCTCCGCTGGGCGCAGCTAGATACGACCGCAGATGTCGAACCCTGAATAGTTGGGGCAATTATGAACACAACATTCAAGCTTGATACAATACTGAATTTGGATTGTGAATAAATATTTGACACAGCATAGGTTTCTGACACAGGATGAATGTTGTCTAAGAACTTAAAAATTTTTAATTTACCTATTCAAACCATATCAGTATTATTTGTTTTTTATATATAAATCAGAAATAACCAATTTAAAATTTAAAATTGGGCACACATATCAATTTCTTGCTATTGCGCAATACTGTGTAATTGAAAATTTCTTCAAATATTTGACACATAATAGGTTTCTGACACAGAATAACTGAAATCAAAGAACTTAAAATTGGTCATATGATTTGAATTTATATTCAATTTTTTGCTTCTTGTGCAATACAATATGCTGTGGAGAATTGCCCCCCCCCCCCCCAAAAAAAAAAAAATAATAATTTACCCCTTTTTTTAGCTTTTGTGCAATACACTATGAAGTTGCACATTGACCCCCCCTCCCAAAAAAAAAAAAAACAAAAAACAATAAAATTTATTGTAACACCCCCCCCCCCCCCTTTTTTTGCTAAAAAAAATTTGAAATTTTCTTTTTAATTTATGAAATATGAAATGAAAAAAAATTACCCCCTCCCCAATTTCTCATTTACCCCCCCCCCAAATTTTGTTTTCAACCCCCCCCCCCATTTCTTTATACTTTGCAACCATAACAGCCCATTTAAATACACCATAACATATTAAAATAGAAAATGACATCATAGTCATGGATGGCAAATTTTAAATATACATAATTTAAAAGCAGTTTAGATAAGATAAACAAAAAAGCTTCATCAGCACATTTTATATTGGCAAATTTCCAATGGAATTTGTTAATAATAAAGTTTTGATAACAGGGCACACATATCAATTTCTTGCTATTGCGCAATACTGTGCAATTGAAAATTTCTTCAAATATTTGACACATAATAGGTTTCTGACACAGAATAACTGAAATAAAGAACTTAGAATTGGTCATATGATTTGAATTTATATTCAATTTTTTGCTTTTGTGTAATACAATATGCTGTGGAGAATTGCCCCCCCCCCCCCAAAAAAAAAAAAAAATTAACCCCCTTTTTAGCTTTAATTTTGGACCCCGATTTGGACCAACTTGAAAACTGGGCCCATAATAAAAAAACTAAGTACATGTTTAGATTCAGCATATCAAAGAACCCCAAGAATTCAATTTTTGTTAAAATCAAACTAAGTTTAATTTTGGACCCTTTGGACCTTAATGTAGACCAATTTGAAAACGGGACCAAAAATTAAGAATCTAAATGCACGGTTAGATTCGGCATATCAAAGAACCCCAATAGTTCAATTTTCGATGAAATCAAACAAAGTTTAATTTTGGACCCCGATTTGGACCAACTTGGAAACTGGGCCCATAATAAAAAAACTAAGTACATGTTTAGATTCAGCATATCAAAGAACCCACAGAATTCAATTTTTGTTAAAATCAAACTAAGTTTAATTTTGGACCCTTTGGACCTTAATGTAGACCAATTTGAAAACGGGACCAAAAATTAAGAATCTAAATGCACGCTTAGATTCGGCATATCAAAGAACCCCAATAGTTAAATTTTCAATGAAATCAAACAAAGTTTAATTTTGGACCCTTTTGGCCCCTAATTCCTAAACTGTTGGGACCAAAACTCCAAAAATCAATCCCAACCTTCCTTTTGTGGTCATAAACCTTGTGTTTAAATTTCATAGATTTCTATTTACTTATACTAAACTTATTGTGCAAAAACCAAGAAAAATGCTTATTTTGGCCCTTTTTTAGCCCCTAATTCCTAAACTGTTGGGACCAAAACTCCCAAAAACAATCCCAACCTTCCTTTTGTGGTCATAAACCTTGTGTTAAAATTTCATAGATTTCTATTTACTTATACTAGAGTTATTGTGCGAAAACCAAGAAAAATGCTTATTGGGCCCTTTTTTGGCCCCTGATTCTTAAACTGTTGGGACCAAAACTCCCAAAATCAATCCCAACCTTCCTTTTGTGGTCATAAACCTTGTGTTTAAATTTCATAGATTTCTATTAACTTATACTAAAGTTATAGTGCGAAAACCAAATGTCTTCGGACGACGACGCTGACGATGGACGAAGACGCAGACGACGACGATGACGAAGCCAACGTCATACCAATATACGACCGCAAAAATTTTGCGGTCGTATAAAAACTGTAGCAAACTTTAATCGACTGTACTTGTTATGTTATTGACAAATACGCAACACGTGACCTGGATCTTGCTCGAGTTTTGGAGAATATCACAAATCATTTTTACTACATGTTCCATGTATGTTGAAATTTTTCTTGTTAGAATATATATATAACCATAATTTTTAAATATCTAATAAGAGGATTTGTTTTCTAAAAATTGTTTTCGTTTAATTTTTAAATATTTCAAATTTATGCCTCTGAGAAACGCGAATACAAAAATCCATTCCAAATTTGTTTCATATTCCTTTTTGAAAGATAACTTCCACTTAGGAAAAAAAAACAAAAAAATTTATTTTAAAATCATTCTCATTACAAGTATTTTAATACAGTGGATGGTTGAAATGGTTTAGAATGACGAAATGAACACTCGATGAGGTAACTTACAGAAAATGTTAAAATTACCGACTGTAACCAGCTGGTAACAATTATGGATACCCTTGGTTGTAAATTAAATTGAATTTCCCTCACGTTCGCACTTCTGTAACTTTTAATATTCCTACGCTAAATGTTGCTTTTATACTCAAAACACAGTCTTCTCTATCACCCATTTGTTATTTGATAGTGTTATCTTTCTATAAATATTATCCTTCAGTGAATAGCTGCATTCAACCCTATGCATTGTACCTCGATTTAAAATTTTATTAAGTTCATAGGAACTATTTGCAGATTGGGATTACTTTGTCCCAAGGAGACCATCGTGACAACAATTATCCAACACGGCTAGTTTGATAAGCTTACGCTTCAGACACCCTTTGGGCCAGGTGAGCTAAAAACCCCAAGAAAAAAAAACAAGAGCAGCCAGATTTCCCAAAATCAATCCCAACCTGTATTTCTTATAAGTGAACATTGTGGTAAAATATTATAAGGATATGGTCAACAGAAGAAACACACAGGCTCATACCACAAATATATGCGGTCGTATAAAAATACTAACCTGACAAAGTGATGAAGTTTTCTGTCCTCATCCTCTCTTCAAGCTCCTTCAGCTTACTGGTTTCCATAAAATGTTCCACCACCATATCTTCTTTAATGTTACATGGTCCTGAAGTATACATATACAATGTCTTATCAGTTATATTTAACACAAAGATGCTTAAAAAATAAAAGTTCACCCAATGCAATATAGCATATTTTTTATATTGTATACAAATATTCTATGCAACATATGAAGGATTTGAATATATAATACTTGAAACAAAATTCATACACGAGTTTGATGTCTTAGAAGAGAAATCACGTTTTTATTACTGTTCTTCATCTATCAGTGGCAGTGAGGTCTTCAATACAGAGAACAATTTTCACCCTGATATTGCATGTTCAATCTTTAATCCAGCCCAAAGCACTGATTTGAATTTACAGTTGTACATCAATTGTTGTACCCAGTAATAAAAAGAATTTAGTGTTTGTCAAAAACTACTATGTGTGTTATCTCTTACTTAATTATTTTTGTATATTTATTATATGGAGTACTGTGTTTGTTTGGATTTGTATTTCCTTTTATTTTGTTTCGAGTTCCAATGTTAGTCTTACCACGGGAGTTATATATCTGCTCCCTCCAGAAGACCCCTAGATGATCCCGAGGACAAATCATATATTTTTCCCATCTTTTCGATCCTATTGGATGTTTTGTCACTATCATGTGAAGGACAAGGAAAAAAATACATGTTTTTCCTCTTACCATACCCAAGTCTTAATTTTAAAGGTGTTTTTCTGAACTTAACTCTTTTTTTCAGAGAAATTAGAACCATTATTAGGAAAGTTAAACCTAAGTTTTAAAAAAAAAAACAGAAAGAAAAATACACTAGCCTTGTTTTAAAAAAAACATATAGATCTTTTGTTTGACCTTATATTTCCCTATGGTATAATGATTATATTTTCAGAACCATGTCAAAAACATCTTCGACGTCATCTTTTTCCAAGATGTCCAAAAACTGACATGGGCTGCGTTGGGTTTCGCCAATGTCTCCAAAAACGATTTTTTGCTCAATCTGGTGACAGAATTTTATAGTGGCAATATTTCTGGCAACATAATTTTTCCGTCTTTTTTTTAACTCTGGCACTTATTTGAAAACATTTTTAAATGGTGACTAAAAACACCATTTGTAAGTTTTATATAATTATCTATGATAACTGAACAGTTTACATCAGGCCAATATACACAGCAGGTGTTTCAACAGTAAACAAACACAATCAATAACTAACACATGCTGTGATTGTTTACACTTGGCTGCTCAAATGATTGACCACTCTGAGGACAATTCAATTAATACACTAAGATAGTATTTATATTATCCAAATTTTTATTAGGTAATTTTATTAGTCATGAAATCAAATATGCATGCTTTTAACACCTTTAAAAGGTGTTTAAAAGCATTATATCATTAAATATACAATTTGCAAAGATTTTGATGTCACTCCCAATTTAACATCAACAAACACATGCAGAACAATCAATGTTTTATTAGGCTTGCCATCAAAATAAAGGTCATTTCAGATGAAAGTTAACTGTCATTAAAACATTTCATCAAAAATACTTTTCAGGCCATGTTATTTCAAATTGTAATGAATAAAAGAACAATCATGTATGGCAGAATGCTTCCAAAAGGGGGAGGGTGACTTGTCAAACAAATTTTGAAACTGTTTCTCCTATGAATTCAACAAAAACCTCAAGAAAATGACATTGCTGCACATTTTGTTTACATGAATGCCATTTTGGAACTTTCTAGTTTATCTTTCGAATAAATGTAAAAAAAACGGCAGGAATTCCCCTGCAAAAATTTAATCACCGGGAAGTGGTTAAAAATGTTATGTATTTTTATCCCACCGATTAAACAAATTTATCTATCATTGGAAGAGAACTTTCCTTTTAAAGACTACAGGAACCCTTCTGGAGTTAACCTATTATGACTTCATTCTAGCCTTTCTTCTAAGAAAACACTGCTTTTCCTATAAATTAATATTTCTTGCATACGTACATGTATATATTTTATCATACCTTCTCTGGCCTTAGCAACTATTTCTTGGTTGTCTCTGTTGTCTCTGTTGAAGCTTTTTAACATTTCAATACATTTTGCCAATTCCAGTGTTTTTAAAATATTAAGCAATTCATCTGTATTTGTCGAAGACAAATAACCATGCCTCTTCATCAAACTGAATACATTCTCACCACTGACCCTATCCTGCAAGTCTCGCTTTGGAATTTTGCTGAATGACTCAAGATAAAATTTCATACGCTTAAGATCCTCTAAACATTGTAAAGAAAAAGTTAAGGATATATTAAATGTGAATGAATAATTGTAACATCAAACGATTTTAAAATTTAAAATCTCAAAATTCTTAAAAACTCACAGTAATTTGTTAGTTGCAATAAGATGCTTTTAAACGTTATTTTTATCTCTGAAAGTTCTTGTTATCTGAAAATATAAGAGATAGGACAGCTGAATTTTATTTTTCATTAATTATAATTTTTCTTTAATCACATGAAATACTTAGTGTTAATATATTCATTGATATGAAATATGCACGTTTCTTTAAGATTTAAGTCCAAGAAAAATATTTTTTATATCATATTTTAGATTAATAAGAATAAAATTATTTCCTATAAAATAATTTGCTTCATGGTTACCTTTTGATAACTCATTAGATATTTTTATCAGAAGACTCTGAAATTCTTTATCAAGAGTTGACATTCTCTGAAAAAAAAAATGTACAATCAATGTCTCCCTGTTAATCATGTTGATAAACCAAAACTTTTTCTATACAAGTTAACTGAATATTATTCAAGGCCTGATTTCCAATTGGCTCAAACACCCATACAAACATTTTTTGCTGAATTCTCGATTTTCACTTATGGTGTAACTGTTATCAAATGAGGTAAATTACTTGTAAATAGTGTAACAAAAAATGTCCAAATGGTCACAGATTTAGAATCAAAATTGTCCTTGTAGAGATCTTGATGTATATATATATATGATATAAGTCATTGAAATTGGTTGGCTCTTTTCAAAAAGCATGACTATTAAGATGGTTTCAAGTAATTTTTTATGTTCTGTTTTTTAAGGGGAGGTAATTTTAGCAAAATTTGTGATTCAAATGGGATCTATATTATTACATACATGTACCTTTCAATCAGTGTTCTCAAAATATACTGGATATGTTACATTGATTTCACATGATGTAATTATAACTGTATGTACCATTCTCAGTGTGTCACTTGAATTCTTTGTGTCAATAATTGCAAATTCACCAAACTAAATTCCTAAAATGAAACAAAATAATAATGATAATTATCATGATTATTTGGTTATTCACAACCAAAATAGGAAACTTTGCCACTTGTACATTATAGCCTTCATGTGTATGAAGGGATATGGTGAATAAATTTATGACCTTTGGGCCAACCAGTTTACACTAACAGGACAAATCAATGGTCAGTTAGTATGAAAAGATGTTAGCAAAATTTTAACAACCTTGGTTTTATAAATTATAAATGTGACAAATGCACAGTTAAAATTGGGAAATCAAAATTACTCACAGTCTGTGCTAAAAATACATGTAGAAAGATAATATGTGTAAATAAAAATAAAACCCTATTTTTTATGTAATTACAAGTTAGATTTTAATAAAAGAATATTATGAGTTTATGGTTTTTGTCTGATAAAAAATTGGTCAAGAAATTCCCCCCAAAAAATGTTATCTGCAATTAATTTTAGTCTATGTGACCCACATATCCCAACCCTTTTAAACCACTGCTTTGTTAAAAAAGTATTTTGTAAGTCTGGAAACATTCATTTAGATTTTGAGTATTAATACTGAATTACTTAACAGAATTTTTATAGAATTTCCTATTACATAACAACCATATAAAACAGAGACCATATTCATATCATATTAACATGTTCTCATCCTGATATGCACCTGGTTGCCACTGGATGTTAAATATAGATTCTCCTGCAGGTACGAGTGAGTTATGGAATTTCTCCACCCGAGATAGTTAAATTTTCAATTTTCAACACACGAGCCTATAGCTCTAAATTTAACTATCTTGGGTGGAGAAATTCCATAACTCACGAGTAAATTGAAGGAGAATTTGTTTCTCCTATGATTTTCGACAAAAACCTCAAGAAAATGTTGTTGCTATGTAGTTTGTTTACATAGACGTCATTTCAGGACTTCTCTAGTTTATCGTTCTAATAACTGTAGAAAAAAGGGCGGTAATTCCCACGTAGAAATTTAATCACCATGAAGTGATTAAAGATATTATGTATTTTTATCCCACCGATTAAACACGTCAGGAATAGGAGAAACAATAATTCATCCATCCATCCTATATCATAACTGCTACTGTTACATTGGTGCCCAACTAAAAATACATGGTTGTCAAAAAGGGCAGTTGGCAAATGGGTTGAAGCTGGTATATCGTATTCATAGGATGATGACTCTTGAGGTGTTGGGAGTGAAACAGGGCTTCTTCCCTCATGTATGATAGCAGATAAACCAAAACATGCTGTGCTAGTGGAGTACTCCTTTAGCACAGTTGGTAGGGTGGTGGACTACTGAAACAAAGAACACCGGTTCGACCATGGTTGGTGTGGAAGGTAATTTTGGGAGACAAATCATGCTCTGCCATGTGTAGTGTTAAAAGTACTGCATTCATTTTTCTTTTTGAAATTCCCTGTTCAGAATCATTTTGAGGCATAAAAATATAACCATTATAAACAAGATACCTCAGATAGAGCGATTCAACAAGGTTAATTAACATGACACACTACAATGGGTCAGAATAGGGCTTCAATCATACAATGGGGCGGATTTAATTAGTGTGCTTGCCACTAGTGCAGAAGTTCTCAGGTTCGATTCTCCGCCTGGTGAAACCAGGGATCATATAATACTATCATATACAGTTCCTGGTGAAACTAAAAGACATTAAAATGTGTATCTGCTGCTTAGTCATCTCCGCCAAGCAAACGTCATATACGTGTACCTGTACATATGTATGAACGTGTAAGAGCAAAGGACTGGTAGGCTCAGAGACATTTACCTTCTGAGCTAGCACGTTAAAAATCCAGCTCAGCATATGCATGTCGGTCTATAGTACAAAGCAGGGATCATATCAACATGTTCTCGTCCTCATATGCTTGTTATGGTTGCCACTTGACTTTAAACAATAATCCATCCATTCATGTTATTTTTAATAAATTATAAGATTCAATGTGTTTTAATATTAAAACGGATATTTTGATGTAATTTTAACAGTATTAAAAAATGAAAATTTAAGATTAATTCTATCATTTTAGACTAAACACTGCTATTTGTATCTGTGAAGAATTATTTTACATTATGATAGGAATTTTAATCCTTGATGATAGTCAAAATACCGCCCCTTTTTTATTTTCTCACAAGCCAAATCACTTTATAATTTTTCTCCACCCCATTGTATTTTTTTCAAACCCATTGCTGACCACCGGGGCTAACCTAAAAAAAGATTATCATGTAATTCCAACATTTAGACTTTCAAAATGCAAAAAATCCATTCCACGACCTTTAGTATACAGTTGGTATCGTTGGACTATAGCACGTGGTAAAAGCGAAAGTAGAAAGGAATGACATGAAACTGAAAGTTTAAAAATAATTACTTGACATCGTATCCTTAATATTACTGTTTTAAATTCCAACAAACTTCAGCAAAGAGTATAAGAACTTTGACTATTTTACTGTTCAAGATACAAGTGTTAGAATGGAATTATGAAAAGCAGCTGCTGTATCAACTTTTCAGTAAACACTAGGGGCGATACTTGGCGGCAACCACATTTTGTTTATAGTATACTGGTCCCAAAATAGGCTGAAAAATGTTGTGAATAAGCGGGATCTAGTTTTCAAATAACTTCCCCCCAAAACAGCCCTACCTGGCGTTTACTGACATTGCTATGTAACTCTCCAATGTGAAGATATGAAAATAAAATGACCGGTTTGTGATCTGATAGCATTCCAAACATCATTGAACTGCTGAACAAGCCCAGTACAGATGAAATATGTAAGTATTTACCTGTTGAACCACAGCTCTAAACGGTCCATTGTCTTTTTTGATGGTCCACACATAAACCTTAAGTTCAGATGCATATGAGTTTCTTGTATATTCCTCCATTAATTTGTGGAGCACTACCCATGGCCATAGCCTGTATTTTTGCATAGCGTACATGTGTATATTGACAATATGTTGAAAAAAAATTCACTTTAAAGTATGAAAACATACCCTTATCCATTTAAGAATAAGTGCACATGCAAGATTTAAAACACACACAGGTACCTGTAGACGAATAGCGAACATATCGGCCCGCGGACAACTCGGCCCTGGACCACTCAGACTGTATCATTGGACAACTCAGACCGTGTCATCGGTCAACTCATCTCGTACTTCAATCATGTCATCAGAAAACTCGTTCCGTACTCGGATTGTCATATTGTCAAGTTTACACACCTCTACTCGGATTGTCATATTGTCAAGTTTACACGCCTTGTAGTTGGGTCAGCTTATCGGACTATTCGGCCTGTGAACTTGTATAACTAATTATTTTTTTTAAATTTACATTTTTAGCAGAAGAAAAGTATTTTTGAATAAGTAACATGGATAACCATAATTTTAATTAATTTAGATTCTGTCTTCACTCGTCACTCGATTTTAATTATTGATCACATATAATTGACTGACTGATTGTTTGGTAATTAGCATAACTATTTAACAAATATTTAAAACACTAAAACTTGTAAAAGCTCATTGAAGTTGTAATTAAATGTATGAATAATCGTTTGAAAGTTGTCTTATGTGTTACTAAATGAGTAAATATTTAGACATTTTTATTTTACCAATCATGGGCCCTTGTCAGACAAGATACATTCTAGAACTCTTGGTCAAAGTTGGTGGTTCAATTAAAACTACTAAGGTCATCATTATCAATGTTGTTACATTTTGTACTTCACGGATCGAGTTGCCCGATGTCATGGTCCAAGTTGTCTGATGATATTGTCCGAGTAGTCCTGGGCCGAGTGGTCCGGGGGCTGATTTGTCCGGTTACCCTTGTGGACAGGACCCATAATTGTAGTTTTGATGATAAGAAGGAATTAACATTCTCATGGCAACAAGTTACATACATAAAGACTTTTTAAAAACTTTTAATTTGAAAATCATCTAAAGTGGGGCAATCCTAGGGTCGCCAAGAAGGCTAATTACAAATTTCAGAATTAGCTCACATAAATTAGAAATCGAGCGAGGGCGATATTTAAATGTCCCAGCAGCTACATCACAGAACTTTGCAAAAATAATGTAGGAAACGAGATTCATCTTCCCTTGGAGTGTCCTGTATGTTACTCACGCTAGACAGGATACTCTAAATTTGATTGAAAAGAATTTTGCAAACTTAAAGAATTTGGATAATATATCAAAATTTATTTGGTTAATGTCAGCTGAAGACAGTTTTACTTATAATAAGCCATATATTTTATTAACCGATCTGTATACTTTAAGAAATTCAAAATTAAATTAAATTGATAACATTTTTATGTTATCCAGTAGTACAGTCATCTGCCACTTGGATCCAACCTCATTTATAGCGAAATTGGTCTTCTTGACTTTTGCAGTTAATGTACTTTTTACAAACTTGACACATTTTATATTGTTATTTTTTTTGTTTTTTAATTTATTTTACGATCATTCATATTTTAAAATCATTGTATATACATGTATATCTTGTAATTCTTCAGCCTCACATGGCGGGTCTTGATTGACAAAAAAACGTTTGTTGTTGTTGTTTGTTGTTGTCATAAGGGGTTCTGTCCATGTGTAGCTGTGCAACAAATGTCAATAAAATTACGAGGGCTGCGTTCATGATCGTTAGACAGTGTACACTACAAGCATGTAAATATTAGAAGTACCTTATACTTTACTGAAATAAAGGTATATAGTATACAAACAAGGCACCAAAACAATATCTACATAGTGGCAATGATATTGAATGCAGCTCAATAACCATGGTAACAGAGAAATACATTTAAAAAAAAAGGAAATGACTCAATAAAAGTTTTTAGATAATAGCAACACTTATGATAAATATTAGTTATCTCTCTTAACATGCAACACAAGGGAGATAATAAAATACCCCCCCCCCCCCCATCCTCCCCTTTAGACTTTGGGCTATTAGGGAGACAGAACTGTTTCAACTGGATACCTTGATTTAGGGATAAAACGGTTTAATGTTTTCCATCAAAGTTATTTAATTACATTAATTTATGCAAGATTTTTTGTTCAGTTTTGCTCTTTTTTCCAGATGGAGAAGTTTAACCTGTACTCTGCCATATTGTGTGCTGTTGTCGCAGTGTGTTATCATAACGCTTTAGACTGTGGCTTTGTTTTTGACGATATGTCGGCCATTGTTGAAAATAAAGATTTGAAACCTAGAGTTCCTGTGTTGAATTTGTTTTGGAATGACTTCTGGGGAACTCCAATGCACATGGTAATATTTATACTGATTTTCTTTATTTTAAAAGTTGACACTTCAAATTCTTAATTCAGGACGAGGAAAACCCTTTCTGATGCCTCATTTCTTTGAAATTGAGGTATCTTCCTATGTTATTGACAGTATTTAATTGTTCCAGTTCAGGAATAAATGTGTTTATTAATATTAATTGATTACAGATTGTCAACTGTTATTGGTAAATTTAGCAGTGTTTTATCTATTAAGACTTTACTTCATGCTATGACGCCAGAAAAAACATTTATGCACAAAATTTCCCTCAATTGGAAAAATTACTGTGCCATCATAAATTTCTGGAGAATACTCTATAAACAATATACAAACTGTTTCTGTTTACATTCCAATTATTAAGTTTGTGCTTGATATTAAAAGGAGCAGTATAATAAATTTATTATACAGTATTTTTTAAATGAATGATAATTTATAGTTTTACATCAATCAAACTTTTATTGTCATTTAAATCATGCAATACGATTTGTGACAAACATAATGAAATACAACAAGAAAGAAAAACGTTATTGTAAATACAATAAAGTAGTTATCTAATTTTATCAGGAAAAGAGTCACAAGTCATATAGGCCACTCTGTGTGTTAACTTTTCGTATGAACTACATGATCAGTGAACTGGAACCAATGTCATACCATCTTGTAAATGTGGTGCTGCATGCTATTGTCTGTATTGCTTTAATGAAGTAAGTCAAATACATAATCAGTGTATTTCCAATTATCTTTAGAAGAACTATTTACACGAGTAAGAGAAACTATAATTAGCATTGACCCTGTCATGTGAGTGACAACATGAAAATCATAGCCTTGAATTCTTGCAACAGTTTTTTATAGAATTTATCAGAAGGCTGATTCAATTTAAACAACAGAAATTTAACAGAGTACATAAAACCTTGTACAAGGTTAGGACAAGTGCATAGTATCCCAAGTTATAATCTGATATTGAAAATTACCTCACTTAAATTGAGATTAAGGGTTAAAAATTTCAAGCCACTTGCGTAATATAAAGTGCAACTCCGTGTACCTTGTTTCACAAGCTATAGCAACCAATATGTTGATGAAAAATTTTTTGAAACTGTGACTCTGTACATTTAAGATACTGTAAATTCATAAATTATTGCGCGCATTTATTATTACGATTTTGTTATTTTAGACCAAAATGCCACTTTAATTTTTGAGATATTGAGAAAAATCCAGCTTCATTCATATAAAAAATTCCAAAATGCTAGTATAAATTATTGCGATTACAACCCTGTCGCATTTTTCACAATAATAAAAACATCGCAATAATTTCTGATTTTACAGTAGTTTACCAGGTATGTTCAATAAATCAACATTGGTTAAAAGTTTGAAAGTCCAAATAAGTGTTGTTGGATGCTGTACGTTTCATATATACATATACATGTACTTGTAGATTATTTGTATAATGTTGATATTTTTTAGGATATGTACACTGTTTATGAAAGAGTTTACAAGTTTCCTGGCAGCCCTTTTGTTTGCTGTACACCCAGTTCATACAGAAGCTGTAAGACCATTTAAAATTCCAGAATAATTATGCATTGTGACTGGTTACTTACTCAGTACTAACATCTTGAACAAATCTGTATTTGCAGCTGCTATAAAAGGCAACTTTTCTCATAGTTATCGATATGTTCAGATTGTTACACTTTTCGTTGGACAGGAAAATTTAAACATCATTATTTTTGAAGACAGTTAATTGGAAAAATTTTATTTGTTAAGTTCAATTTTTTTTTCAAAGAAATCATGGTTAAAACAAGACAAAATGATAATAAATGAATTAGGTGGCTAAATAGTTAATTAAAAAAAAAAAAAGAACATTCATATATAAAAGGAATAAAGACACACAAATTCAGTGATGATATGTATAGATAACGCAGTGTCTCTCATTTTTATCACACCATAAGAAAAATAAATGCAAAGAAAGATTAATAGGTTCTTACAAGAGTTCAAAGTGAAAACCGAAAAATCTTCAACAAATTTTTATAATTCACGTCTTTCCAGAGTGGAGCACAGAATAAACGAGGGGAAAGACGATTAATTTTAAAAACAAGTTGAAGATTAATTTTCCAGTTCTTCACTTTTAAATGAGTATAAGTACCTATTTCTTCCGTAAATACTCGATTTTTAGGGTTTCATGTACGTACAGAGAATTCATTGAGCACAGTCGACAAGGTTAAATAACATTGGCCTCATTGGTCAAAAGGTATGACAAAATAATTCTGATTGGAAGTCACAACAGTGGGAGATTGATGCACATGCAACAGTCTTTGATGGATCATCTCTCACTGAAAACAGCCATTTACACAAGAAAACTGCTTATCTGAAAATATGAAATATTTATCTTTGAGGTTCAAACAAAATTCATTTAAAACTATTGAAACAGATTTAAGTACATTTTTTGTATCCTGATTAATTTCAGCAAGAAAAAAGATATTTATGCATTACTTGTAAGGAAGTATGTAATGTCACATGAAAATGTTGATTTTGATAGGTTACTGGTGTAGTAGGCAGAGCCGAGTGTTTGTCTTCCATCTTTTTTCTTGGTGCTCTGTGGACATACTCAAAGTGTACCGGATACAAGTCTAAAACAGGTAGGCCACATGATGTCATATAGACGTATTCATACTTTTGACGTATTCAATCCCATGCAATGATTTCTCATATTATTGTGTTTTCATAAAGACACGTTTAAAAATAGATATAGTTCTCTAAAGGTCATGGTCAGAATTTAGAAAAAAATGTGATTCTATAATGTTTAGTTCACCAAAAACATTACAAGTACAGTGTATATGTATGTTTGGGTTTTTTACATTTTAGATTAAAAAAATAATAAATTTAGCATGTTTTGACATTATAATATTTTCCCATACTGTTATTTGTAGAATTGCAAAATATTTGTTTGCTTGTTAAACCAATGAAAAAGTTATAATGAATTCTATTCTTTTTCAGCATGGCTTCCATTGTTGTATACAGTCATTTTGGTTACCATGGCAATGTTATGTAAAGAAGTTGGTATCACAGTGATTGGTGTATGTTGTGTATATGAAGTGTTTGTAGTACAAAAGGTAAATTCTCTCACTATCTCAGAGTTCATTGGACAGTTCAAGAATTTGAGATAGAAGCATTTCGAAATACCTCACATTTTGTATTGAGATCACAAAATTAATTTAAGATGTCAGGAAGTTTTGATTTCAAAGAGTCTGAGATAATTAGCATCAAATGAATGATGAATATGACACGAGATTTGTAATTATAGTACAGTGTATAACTTATCTTAAAATGTGAATGACTTGAAATCTATGAGTTAGTGAACAACACATTAATTCATGATGTGAATTATTAGTGTTTTTCAGTCATAATTTCTAGTATTTTTCGGTCACAAGGTGTAGAATTTTGGTAATGAAATTTCGAGATACAATGTAAGTTATTTTGTTTATTACATTGAAATATTTTGTGTATTCAGAAAATACAAGGGATTATGTTTTAATATGACTGCCTGTTGACCTTTGTATAGCAACATTGTTGGTGGCAAATCCTGGTATTGCACCACAGTCAATGTAATAAATAGTTTTAGTATAACAACAATGTAATAATAATTGTATGTGAATACTCATTGATGTTTGTATAGTAACTCTGTTGGCTATTAGTACATCTCTTCTTAGAGCGAAATATCACTTTTCTGTTCACCAGTGGATTTTCTTTCATTCCAGTATTTCACCACCAATTGTTCCAGTACAAATGGCAAAAATAAGATTTACATGTGTGTGACCAATTTTTGAAAATACTATATATTATTTACCCAGAATAAAATGTTATTTGTTGTACCATTCAATTTAATAGTTACATATTTACATGTATCTGCTGTAAGTATATGATTTTATAAACATTACATTTTATTCTTAGCAATTAAGACCAATCATTGAAACAATTATTTAATTTCAGGCAACATTTTTAGAACTTGTTCAGATACTTATAAGTATTTCCAAAGGGAAGCCATGCTTACCATCTTGGTTTAAAGATTCTGTCATTAGATGTGTATTTCTTGTTAGTACTACATTATTTCTACTAGTGGCTAGGATCAAAGTTATGGGAGCTCAGCTGCCTGTGTTCACAAGGTAACTTTAGATTTATATTAATGTTGTAAAAGAAGAAGAATTATTAATACAAGTGTATTATAAAAGATAGACAATACATGTGCTGTCTGGTACATTTTTAGCTCACCTGCCCCAAAGGGTCGGCGTTATCGTTAACTGTCCTCTAAAGCTCTTCTCTGAAACCACGAAGCAAATTGGAAGAAAACCTGGCAGCAGTGGTCCTCTTTCAGAATTACATCCGATAACTCAGCCTGCCATCAAAGATGGCCACTAGAGCTGAACATAGTTTAACATAGAAGCCTATTTGAAATTTACTTAAAGCTCTTCTTGATTAAAACATAGCCATTTAGAACAAAAGTTGGCAGCAATGGACCTTAGGTTGTCTGCTTTGTATTTGTGAACATTTTACTAATTTAGTCACCACAATAATACATTTACACATTTTATGATTTCATTTACAGGTTTGATAATCCAGCATCTATGGAACCGTTTCCTGCCAGACAGCTTACTCATAACTATCTTCTGCCGATCAATACCTGGTTGCTTATAAGTCCTTCCAAATTGTGCTGTGACTGGACAATGGGAACCATACCTATCATCAGCTCGGTATTAGATCACCGTAACCTATTAACCTTGTTGTTTTATGCAGTATTGGGAAGATTTATTGTCTTTATGTTGAGGAAACAGAATGAACGAAATAGAGCTGTGATCATGGTATTGTATTGCATATAAATAAAATTTATCAGAAAGTTACTTAAGGATGCTCGCTGGTCATGTTTTGGTCTTTTTGTCAGATTTTCAGAATCCTCGGGTTTTATCAATTTCTTAAACATTAAATTTTTTGCCCATTAACCCCCACTTTTTCTTTTATAATTCAATCATATATACCTTAAAATGGTATGTGACAAAATTTTATGAAATCCTTTTTATTTTTTTATACATCTTTGAGAGACTGAATTTGTCAATGCAAACACATTGAAAAATCCAGAGAAAACCCATTTCCTCCAATTTTTCAAGGCCTTATAGCTCTAAAATGAGCACATGAACCTATATTTTTTTCTTGCTTATTTGTTTACTATTCATATGTTCTCTCCAACTAAAACACCTATTTCAAATCCTATTTATTTTCTATTAGACCATCGATCATCCTTAATATTTCATGTAAAACCAACCATAATTTAGCATAAGATATTACATCACTGATAATGAAATGCAGTATTAAAACCTTTGCTTTATAATAATGGCTAATATTATCCATTATAGAATATATATTGCACTTGCAAAATTATATTTTACTCATGAAAATAAACAACAATATTCATGCAAACCTGTAAGAAAAATATCAGATAAAAAACATTAGTTCAAAACACTGGATTTTGAAAGTATATGTACTCTAACATGGTGTATTATTCATTGGGTAACTTTAGATGAATGCATGTAGAAAAAAATCCACTGCTACAGATTTTTTTCTAAAATTTTGTTATGATTATTGTGTTGCCTGTGTTACGCAGAAGTGACATATAGTGATCACTGTCTGTCGTTGTCACAAAATTATTTTTGTCACATTTTTCTCCACACCAGCTGGCTTCCTGATATTTGGCATAAAGCATCAGTATGGAAAACTGTATTGTGTAAGGCAGTTTGGAATCTGTCGCATACTTCCTGTTTGATGGAACTTAGAAAATTTTTGAGATATAAAAATTTCTGTCACATTTATCTCAGGAACCAAACTGGTTAGCTTCCTGATATTTGGCACAAAGCATCAGTATGGAGTACTGTATTGTGTAAGGCAGTTTGAAAACTGCCCCATGTCTACTTCATGTTTGATGGAACTTGGAATATTTTTTAATATAGAAAAAATTTCTCAGGAACCACACAGGCCATCTTCTTGATTATTACGCCTAAGCAGTTTCATATCTGCCGTATGTCCACTTTCTGTTTGACGCAATTTAGAATATTTTGGATGTAAAAAAATTTCTGTCACATTTTTCTCAGACTTATGGAGAAGTGTATCATGGTAGGCAGTTTCTAATGATGATGCTTTTAATGATGAAGTATTTTTTTCAAAAGAAATAGGTACTGTAGATTCATTTATTTTCGTGGATACCAATTTTCGTGGATAGAGGAAAAACTTCATTGCATTTAAACAAGAGTAAAAATATTATTTTTCGTTGGATATTTAAATTCGTGGTTTACTGGGAACCACGAAAACTGCGAAAATTGGAATACAACAAATATTAATGAATCCACAGTATTCAGGCGACATATGTCTTCCCTGGAAGACTTACCACTAAGTCTTGTAATTTTTTTGCAAAAGAAAAAAGTTTTGGTTCATGTGCTTATAACATGTAAAATGGAGATATTTAAGAAAAATTCCAAATGTTTGAAGGGTTTTTATGGAAGCATACATACTTTAATGTCACAATGTGTATCTCTTGGCAATGTCATAAACCCCCTACCCCCTTGCTACTGTATCATATTCCATAAGTGATACGGTAATCAGTGTGTACATATACTTGTGTAATTTAATTATTTTTTCTTATTTTCAGTGCCTGACATTGATCATTCTGCCATTTATACCAGCATCTAATTTATTCTTCCCGGTAGGATTTGTTGTAGCAGAGAGAGTATTATATATACCCAGTATGGGATTCTGTGCACTTGTAGCATTAGGATTTGAACTTTTAATGAGTTGCAAAAGGTAGAAATATTAAAAAAGGATTAAAAATGTTTGCCTCTTTAGAAATATAATTTTAAATTTATGATCTAGTTGATGAGTGAGGTGATGTGTCTATCTGCGTACAGTTACCTCGTGAGCTAGCACATTAAAAATCTGACTTAGCGTGTCGGTCTAGTACAAAGCAGGGATCATATTCATTATCATATCAACATGTTTTCGTTCTGATATGCATCTGATAAACAATAATTCATCCATCCATGTTATTTTTAAGACTGAGTTAAGACTTAAATGTACCTTTGTTGAGTTTTTAAATTATTGTCAATTCAGAATTTAATATACATGAATAGTTGTTATGGATTTATAACATGGAGAGGACCTGGGTGGCCAAAATACTTAGGTTCATCATGAGTACTTAGATTTCTACCCAGTTAACACTCCAGGTTGTGAG
This sequence comes from Mytilisepta virgata, assembly GCA_028015205.1. Classification (NCBI taxonomy): domain Eukaryota; kingdom Metazoa; phylum Mollusca; class Bivalvia; order Mytilida; family Mytilidae; genus Mytilisepta; species Mytilisepta virgata. The sequence continues at coordinate 2,405,487 of JAPWFG010000026.1, read as the reverse complement.
TAGGGATCCATGTTAACACTTTGGATTTTGAGTAGGGATCCATGTTAACACTCCAGGTTGTGAGTAGGAGTCCATGTTTTGACTAGTTTGTGAACACTTTGGGTTGTGAGTGTATGGGATTCCATCTTTTAGATAGTCTGTTAACACTAAAAGTTTTTTTACTATTATATTAACACTTCAAAAGTAAACCACATTTTTTGTTCTCAAATTTTTAGCTCACCTGACCCGAAGGGTCATGTGAGCTATTGCCATCACTTGGCGTCCGTCGTCCGTCCGTCGTCCGTCCGTCGTCCGTCGTCCGTCGTCCGTCCGTAAACTTTTTCAAACGTTAACTCCTCTGACACCATAAGACCAACTGCAACCAAACTTCGTACAGTTGTTTATTGGTATATGTACTACAAAACTATCGTTTGGATTTTTGATTCGTAAAAAAACATGGCCGCCATGGCTAAAAATAGAACATAGGGGTAAATCGCAGTTTTTTGCAAATAACTCAAAAACCATAACAGATATCAAAATTCTGGCATAGGGTAAAAGTGTTCAGCACCTCAAGATCTAAATGCCCATGTAGGAGTTATTGCCCTTTTTTTTGACATTTTTGGCTTTTTTTTATGTTATTATTTCAAAAATCTTCTCCTCTGAAACTACTGAATGGATTTGGATAAAACTTAGCATGATTGTTCCTTAGGGTATCCTGCACAAAGTTTATGCTTCGATTGTTGATCCGTCGAAAAACATGGCCACTGTTGCTAAAAATAGAACATAGGGGTCAAACAACAGTTTTTTTTATTTTATTATTTCAAAAATCTTCTTCTCTGAAACTGATATTCAAAATCAAATGAAACTTGGTAAGATTGTTCCTTAGGGTATCCTGCAAAAAGTTTATGCTTCGATTTTTGATCCGTCGAAAAACATGGCCACTGTTACTAAAAATAGAACATAGGGGTCAAACAACAGTTCTTCGCAAATATCTCAAAAATCATTAGGTTACGGCAAATTCTGGCAAGTTGAAAGTGTTTAGCATGATGAGAGCTACCTGTGTGCTGATTTGCGTGAAAATCTGTCAACTGATGTTAGAGTTATTGCCCTTTTTTGACATTTTTTGGCTTTTTTTTATGTTATTATTTCAAAAATCTTCTTCTCTGAAACTACTAAATGAAGACGAAAGCTACTTTCAAGGTAAACATGGTATCTCAAGTTGAATGGTGATGATGAAAGTTTGTTTTGGACGGCCATTTTTAAAATGGCTGCCACTTTCCCACCATTTTTTACACTTGCTCGGATTTCAACAATATTTCGTTTTTAAAGTAAACATGGTATCCTTAGTGTATGGTGATGATGAGATTTAGTTTATAGTGCATTGTTTGCCAGGTGAGCGATTCAGGCTCTTGAGAGCCTCTTGTTGCATATGTACTTGTAATTCTAATATGATGCAAATATAACTGGTGGGAGCTTCACTATAAAAATGCTTAACAAAGAGGAGTAACAATGTGATAAGTGACACTAACAGCCGTCTGTCACAGTCGAGAAAAAAATATGTGACCTACATTTGAGAAAATCAAACTTTCATTCATTTGTTATCTATTTTCACTAATCTCCAAACTTTTGAAGTTGTCAAATAAATTAAAATTTTCGTTTGAGATGTTTTTTCAAAGGTTTTATTAACATGAAATGGCTATTTTTCACATCAGCAGAGGGAGGGGTACTCATTCGAGAGAACATCCACAAACACTGATTTCTTTACCGTATAGTCTCCATAAGAATACCATATTTGACTTATTGGAATAGAAATAATTCATGGCGTACTATGTTTTTTTTTTTTTTTAAATTATACCAAGGGTACATCTTCTTTTTGTAAATTTTACAAAGGAAAAATATGTATATGATTATTGTTTAACAGAAGGAATATGGAGATTTAAATATTGTGAACAACTGGACCCTGGTTCTGAGTTAGAATCTATCTTTCCACTAGTATGTTAACACTTCAGATTGTTAATGAGATTCATCTTTTGACTAATCTGCTAACTCCTCATGTTGTGAGTGGATATACATGTATGTTTAATAGAGTGGATATACATGTATGTTTAATAGAGTGGATATACATGTATGTTAAATAGAGTGGATATACATGTATGTTAAATAGAGTGGATATACATGTATGTTTAATAGAGTGGATATACATGTATGTTTAATAGAGTGGATATACATGTATGTTAAATAGATATACATGTATGTTTAATAGAGTGGATATACATGCATGTTTAATAGAGTGGATATACATGCATGTTTAATAGAGTGGATATACATGTATGTTTAATAGAGTGGATATACATGTATGTTTAATAGAGTGGATATACATGTATGTTAAATAGAGTGGATATACATGTTTGTTAAATAGAGTGGATATACATGTATGTTAAATAGAGTGGATATACATGTATGTTAAATAGAGTGGATATACATGTATGTTAAATAGATATACATGCATGTTTAATAGAGTGGATATACATGTATGTTAAATAGAGTGGATATACATGTATGTTAAATAGAGTGGATATACATGTATGTTAAATAGAGTGGATATACATGCATGTTTAATAGAGTGGATATACATGTATGTTTAATAGAGTGGATATACATGCATGTTTAATAGAGTGGATATACATGTATGTTTAATAGAGTGGATATACATGTATGTTAAATAGAGAGGATATACATGTATCTTTAATAGAGTGGATATACATGTATGTTTAATAGAGTGGATATACATGTATTTCAAGTAGAGTGGATATACATGCATGTTTAATAGAGTGGATATACATGTATGTTTAATAGAGTGGATATGCATGCATGTTTAATAGTGGATATACATGTATGTTTAATAGAGTGGATATACATGTATGTTTAATAGAGTGGATATACATGTATGTTAAATAGAGTGGATATACATGTATGTTAAATAGAGTGGATATACATGCCTGTTTAATAGAGTGGATATACATGTATTTTTAATAGAGTGGATATACATGCATGTTTAATAGTGGATATACATGTATGTTTAATAGAGTGGATATACATGCATGTTTAATAGTGGATATACATGCATGTTTAATAGAGTGGATATACATGCATGTTAAATAGAGTGGATATACATGTATGTTTAATAGAGTGGATATACATGTATGTTTAATAGAGTGGATATACATGTATGTTAAATAGAGAGGATATACATGTATGTTTAATAGAGTGGATATACATGTATGTTTAATAGAGTGGATATACATGTATGTTAAATAGAGTGGATATACATGTATGTTTAATAGAGTGGATATACATGCATGTTAAATAGAGTGGATATACATGTATGTTTAATAGAGTGGATATACATGTATGTTAAATAGAGAGGATATACATGTATCTTTAATAGAGTGGATATACATGCATGTTTAATAGAGTGGATATACATGCATGTTTAATAGAGTGGATATACATGTATGTTAAATAGAGTGGATATACATGTATTTTTAATAGAGTGGATATACATGTAAGTTTAATAGAGTGGATATACATGTATTTCAATTAGAGTGGATATACATGCATGTTTAATAGAGTGGATATACATGTATGTTTAATAGAGTGGATATACATGTATGTTAAATAGAGTGGATATACATGTATGTTTAATAGAGTGGATATACATGTATGTTTAATAGAGTAGATATACATGTATGTTTAATAGAGTGGATATACATGTATATTAAATAGAGTGGATATACATGCATGTTTAATAGAGTGGATATACATGCATGTTTAATAGAGTGGATATACATGCATGTTAAATAGAGTGGATATACATGCATTTTTAATAGTGGATATACATGCATGTTTAATAGAGTGGATATACATGTATGTTAAATAGAGTGGATATACATGTATGTTTAATAGTGGATATACATGCATGTTTAATAGAGTGGATATACATGTATGTTTAATAGAGTGGATATACATGTATGTTAAATAGAGTGGATATACATGCATGTTTAATAGAGTGGATATACATGTATGTTTAATAGTGGATATACATGCATGTTTAATAGAGTGGATATACATGTATGTTTAATAGTGGATATACATGCATGTTTAATAGAGTGGATATACATGTATGTTTAATAGAGTGGATATACATGTATGTCAAATAGAGTGGATATACATGTATGTTTAATAGAGTGGATATACATGTATGTTTAATAGAGTGGATATACATGCATGTTTAATAGAGTGGATATACATGCATGTTTAATAGAGTGGATTTATATGCATGTTTAATAGAGTGGATATACATGTATGTTTAATAGAGTGGATATACATGCATGTTTAATAGACTGGATATACATGTATGTTTAATAGAGTGGATATACATGTATGTGTAATAGGATCTTAACTGACAAGCATTACCGGTGACAAGCATTGCTACTGACAAGCTTTACCAATGACAAGCATTACCACTGACCAATAAGCATTACCACTGACAAGCATTACCAGTTTTCTTGCCAAAGTTGAATGTTTCTCTGTCAGCACTTTGAATTCAATCTGCCAATAAAAACTTGCCTTCAGAATATATTTGGTTTAAAATTCCCAAGAAACCAAACCACAGAATACAACTATATGTCACATTAAAAAATTGTCACCAAAATACATGTATCAGACACAATATGATATGTGACTATTTTTTATCAGTTAGATTAATTATGATGAATTTGATTGTTTTTTCCAGAGAACTAAAGCCAGTTTTATGGGGCTTCATGGCATTGATTATTCTAACACATGGCACAAAGACATACCTCAGAAACTTTGACTGGTAAGTGTAATTTTTTTCCCCAACGAAATATGTATTTTATGTGTTGCTATAATATTTGTTTTGGTTTTATTTAAACTATTTCTGTACAGTGCTATTAATGGGATTTATAATTTTTAAAACCATTATTATATAATTTCAAGTATTTTTCATTCACGTGGTGCATATTTATGGCAACCAAGGGATGTAATACCTTAATTAAGAAAGTGTTATCGCCCATGTAATTGAAAATTCCATCTGTACATGTAGGTCAAATTTTTTTTGTTCCTCAGGAGGCAAAGATTGAGCGAAATAAATAAGGACAGTTACTTTAGTAACGATTGGCATAATTGTATTTGGTAGTCATGCGATAAAACGAACTAAATCAAATCAGATACTAAAATTACGAGAATCTGATTATTGAACCTAGGTTTACAGACAGTAGTTTGATTTGCTGTGATGTAATAGAAACAAATAATATAAATGCAGGGTTTTATAAGTCAGTGTAGTTTAACTCTCATTTAGCCTAACATTTGTCAATCCTGATGTATTCAGTTTTTTTTCAGGAAATCTGAATATTCGTTATTCAGATCAGCGTTAAAAGTAAACCAGCAGAATGCCAAGTTATTTAACAATGTGGGACATGCACTGGAGAAGGAACAGAGATGGGCAGAAGCTTTAGAATATTTCCAGAAAGCTGTCAGGTAGCATGAAAATCATAAGTTAACAAAATTCATGTATTTGTAAAGTTACATGTATTTTTTGTGACTGGTTTTCCAAACAAGTCTCCCTAGACTTTGTAGGTATTGGGGGGGGGGGGGGGGGGGGGCGGGGTTATGGATATATCACAGTTAGTATAATTTTCGAATTTTTGCCTTCTGTTGTGGAAAAGATATTTCCAAAACACTACATGTAAATCCATGATGACAATTGTCATTAGATGTATTATTAAAGAACTGCAACTAAAGCTGTAAATGTTTCAATTCAGATTTGTGGGAATGAAAATATGAAAGTAACATAAAGGGAACTAACTCATAAGCTATCAATGATTGAGTAAAAGAGGAACTTGTTGGTGCATGTATATTTGAAAATAAGGGCTGTTTATAACATACATGTATAAATTGATGGGTGATGAACTTTTGTATAAAATTACCCTCAACAGTAACGGTAAGAATGAATTTGAATTTTATGCATGATAATAGTATAAACACTATTATATTGTTTTATAAGAATATAATTGTATATGTATGTTACATATAGATTTTTGTCGAGCCTGCGACTTTAGTCGCAGAAAGCTCGACATAGCGATGGTGATCCGGCGGTGGCGGCGGTGGCGTTAACTAACTTCTTAAAAGCTTTATATTTTAGAGGGTGGAAGACCTGGATGCTTTATACTTTGTATATAGATGCCTTATGTTACGAAGTTTCCGTCTGTCATATGTACATTGTCCTTGACCTCATTTTCATGGTTCAGTGACTACTTGGAAAAAAAGTTAAGATTTTTTGTAATGTTAATTTCTCTCTTATTATGAGTAATAGGATGACTATAATTGGTATGTGCGTACCTTACAAGGTCCTTATCTCCATCAGACAGTTTTCAATTGACCTCGACTCCATTTCAAGGATCAGTGAACAAAGTTAAGTTTTGGTGGTCAAGTCCATATCTCAGATACTATAAGCAATAGGTCTAGTATATTTGGTGTATGGAAGGATTCTAAAGTGTACATGTCCAACTGGCAGGTATCATCTGACCTTGACCTCATTTTCATGGTTCAGTGGTTATAGTTAAGTTTTCGTGTTTTGGCCTGTTTTTCGAATACTGTATGCAATATGTCTACTATATTTGGTGTATGGAAGGATTGTAAGGAGTACATGTCAAACTGGCAGGTGTCATCTGACCTTGACCTCATTTTCATGGTTCAATGGTTATAGTTAAGTTTTTGTGTTTTGGCCGGTTTTTCGAATACAGTATGCAATAGGTCTAGTATATTTGGTGTATGGAAGGATTGTAAGGTGTACATGTCCAACTGGCAGGTGTCATCTGACCTTGACCTCATGTTCATGGTTCAGTGGTTATAGTTAAGTTTTCGTGTTTTGGCCTGTTTTTCGAATACTGTATGCAATATGTCTACTATATTTGGTGTATGGAAGGATTGTAAGGAGTACATGTCAAACTGGCAGGTGTCATCTGACCTTGACCTCATTTTCATGGTTCAATGGTTATAGTTAAGTTTTTGTGTTTTGGCCGGTTTTTCGAATACAGTATGCAATAGGTCTAGTATATTTGGTGTATGGAAGGATTGTAAGGTGTACATGTCCAACTGGCAGGTGTCATCTGACCTTGACCTCATGTTCATGGTTCGGTGGTTATAGTTAAGTTTTTGTGTTTTGGCCTGTTTTTCGAATACTGTATGCAATAGGTCTACTATATTTGGTGTATGGAAGGATTGTAAGGTGTACATGTCCAACTGGCAGGTGTCATCTGACCTTGACCTCATTTTCATGGTTCAGTGGTTATAGTTAAGTTTTTGTGTTTTGGCCTGTTTTTCGAATACTGAATGCAATAGGTCTACTACTATATTTGGTGTAAGGAAGGATTGTAAGGTGTACATGTCCAACTGGCAGGTGTCATCTGACGTTGACCTCATTTTCATAGTTCAGTGGTTATAGTCAAGTTTTTGTGTTTTGGCCTGTTTTTCGAATACTGTATCCAATATGTCTTACAGCATTTACTTTCATTAGAAATACACGACAGGCGAGACATTTTTGTGTGTCAACTCTTGTTCTGTTTTATATATTAAAATGGAAACACAATATAATTACGATGAATCAACTTTTCATTTTTTTCTTTTTTCAGTGACTTTATTTGCTTGAATACTCATCTATTATCAGTTATTTCATTTTCTTCTCTGTATTTCAGTGTACAGCCAGATGATATAGGAGCCCATATAAATGTAGGGAGAACCTACAACAATCTGAATATGAGTACTGAGGCAGAAAATGCTTATATGAAAGCACTCAAACTTTTCCCTCCAGTAATTCCTGGTAAGTTCAAAAAAGATATACACAGCTGTCTTTTATCAACAGTATTTGAATTCAGAGGGTTCAATAGAAACATGCTAATCTAATTTGAAATAAACCGCCTTGGTGGTCTATTGGTAGCGTGCTCGCCCCAAGTGCGGAAGGTCGCAGGTTCGATCCCCGGCCTGGTCAAACCAAAGACATTAAAATTGGTATTTGCTACTTCTCCACCAAGCACGCGGCATCTAGGAGTAAGAGCAAAGACTGGTCGGCTCGGAATCAGTATAATGTGTCCGAGTGGGGTGATATGTCTTCCTGCGGACAGTTACTTGGGGAGCTAGCACATTAAAAATCCGACTCATCGTATCAGTCTAGTACAAAGCAGGGATTATTCATTATCATATAAACATGTTCTCATCCTGATATGCACCTGGTTGCCATTGGACATTAAACAATAAATCATCCATCCATCCATCCATCTAATTTGAAATATCAGGAAATTGAGATAAAAGAGATAGAGATAACAACAGAGTTTACGATTCTCTCAACATGAGTACAGAGCTTATATTTAATGGACTTAAACTTTCCCTATGAATTATTGTAAGTTTTAATTCATTGAAACTGCAAAAATTAACTTAGTCTCCCTAAATAGCTAATTATACTACAAACAAATTTTTCTTCAGTAGTAACTGGAAAATATGTATATATGCATGTATTTGTCCTGATTACATAAAAATCCAGAAAGGCTTATTTAAGGGAGAGAAATTTTGTCTGATAGTAGATTTTAAACGCTTCAAACTGGGTGTTTTCATTGGTCCCATGTGCGTTGCCAATTTGGTTATATGAATTATATTAACCCCCCGCAAACATAGTTTGGGGGGTATATAGGAATCAGCCTTAATGAAACTTTGCATACTGTTAGATCCTAGTACGTAGATGTGCACATGCGTATGTCCTGGTCCAATACTTTTTTCCATAATTTTATACCCTTTTGGACTTAGAAATTCTGTCTATCTCCCAATTTTTTTGTACCCGTGGTTTCTCAAACATGCCTTATCAGAGGTTAATTAAACTTTGGATACTGTTAGATCGTAGAATGTCCTGGTCCAATACTTTTTTCCATATTTATACTCTTTTGGTCCAATACTTATATGACGGGAGGGGGGTGTATTGATTGTAAGCTTTGCTCACAGCAAGGTTGCCATTTCCTGAGGAATCCTAACTTCACTTATTTTCATTAAATAATCTCTGCTTTCAGGAAAAAGTTACAAAGCCAGGATAGCACCAAATCATCTAAACGTTTATTTAAATCTTGCTACATTAATGGTGAAGAATGATTCCAGACTGCATGAAGCTGACAAGGTACGTATAGCATACAATGTATATCACAATTCCGAGTCAAAATTCATTTAATATACCATATAAAAATTCTTTATACCATATACAATTTTTAAAAGTTGTCAGTGTTCACATTTAGCTACATTTTTCACTTTGATTTCATTTTCAATTATGATTATTTGAATCAGTTGATTATTTTCTGTTTCTGTAACATGCCAATCTGTTAATCAATTTAAAGATAATAGTCGCAGGTAGTGAAATTGACTTAGATTTTAATTACAGAAGTAAAAAAAAGAAACAATTGACTCTTGTTTTATCGAATTTGAATGGAAATTTGTGGCTATTAAAAAGCAAATTAAACCAAATGAGTTGTAAAAGTTTCTAGTAGCTTGTGTATACATGTAGCTTGTAACATCTGTCCAAAAATTTGCTGTTAGAGTTATAGCACAGTGTATTGTAGGGTTCAGTCAGCTTAAAAATGGTTCCTATTACATGTTAGTAGGTTAGATCTGTTACAATAAACAGTAAAAATGGTGACATTTTCAGATGTTGCAGACGGCTGTTACTATGAGACCAGATTATGTCCAAGGTTACATAAACAGGGGTGACATCATGGTCAAGTTAGGCAGGTAATACATAAACAAGGGTGAGATCATGATCAAGTTAGGCAAGTAATGCATAAACAGGGTTGACATCATGGTTAAGTTAGGCAGGTAATGCATAAAAAGGGGTGACATCATGGTCAAGTTAGGCAGGTAATACATAAACAGGGTTGACATCATGGTCAAGTTAGGCAAGTAATGCCTAAACAGGGTTGACATCATTGTCAAGTTAGGCAGGTAATGCATAAAAAGGGTTGACATCATTGTCAAGTTAGGCAGGTAATGCATAAAAAGGGGTGAGATCATGGTCAAGTTAGGCAGGTAGTACATAAACAAGGGTGACATCATGGTCAAGTTAGACAGGTAATGCATAAACAGGGTTGACATCATGGTCAAGATAGGCAGGTAATGCATAAAAAGGGTTGACATCATGGTCAAGATAGGCAGGTAATACATAAACAGGGTTGACATCATGGTCAAGTTAGGCAAGTAATGCCTAAACAGGGTTGACATCATTGTCAAGTTAGGCAGGTAATGCATAAACAAGGGTGACATCATAGTAGAGTTATACAGGTAATACATAAAGAAATTATTGTAGGTATGAACTTAAGTATTATTTTTTTTTGCATCATCACATTACATTGATAACAATACTTGTAAATTTTGATTTTACCAAAAATTAAGAATTTCTGATGTATCATAATTTTTAGCCCCAATACTGATTTGTTTATATGATAATCTGAGATTTTTCCAACATAAAATTTTCACTATAAACATATCATAAACCACAGAATTATTTTTCCAAAATAGTTACATATCATGTATGCAACAAAATCGATTAAATCCATGTTCATCATCATAAAATGTCAAATTGAATGCATATAGGAAACGGCAAAGGTTAACTGGTATGTATATAAAAAAAGTATTTGAACCAGTCTTGGTTCCAACATAAATATTTTCCAGTTTATTAACAAAAAAATAAAATATTAAAAAAAAATATAAAAACCAAATACATGTTATAATATACGAGCAAAGCTCGCTCTATACTGAATAGGATTCAGATCTGGATATCATTCTAGTTTCATCCTATTTTTTTTCTGCAAGATAGCAGCTTTCAAAATCTAACTACTTCCTGTGAGAAAATGAGTGATTTGGAACAGTCTTTATTTTTAAAAGTTTTAAGTCAATAAAATATTTAGAAATAAACATTAAGTGTCATGAAATTAAAAATAAATACGAAAGAATCCATCTGGAATCAAATTTGATATATCAAAATTTGACAAGAAAAGGATGTAGATGCAAGTGTCACATTTTCCCGCCATTACGAAGGTTTCACTAAACACCGACAAAGCAAACATAAAAACCTTATGCTTTGCTCGCTTTCCAGTTCACACCTGTTTCATATTAACAACTATAATTTTTCCAATAAATACATGTATGTACTAAACATATATACAGATAATAAATTCAACAAATTGACAAAGTTTTGATGAGCCATAGACGATCTTGGTACATCACAGTCAACTATGGGTACTATTTATCTTCGTTAACAACAAAACTAGAGGCTTATTTTGTAATAAAAGTTAATTATTTTACAGTAAATGTACATGTATGATAGAAATGATTTTCTTCTGAAATCTTTCACAGACTTTTTGTGATAGACTGCAAAATTAAATATAGATCATGATGTTAAGATGATAACTTTATGTGTATTTATTTTAGGATGCAAGAGGCAATAGAAATTTATAAGAAAGCACTGAAGTATGAACCAGACAATTCAGATGTATATTACAATGTATGTAGATTACGATATGCCTTTTTTATTGGACAATTTTTTTTTGTCTTAAATGCCTGAGTGGTCTGGTGGTAGCGTGCTAACCCTGGCAGGGTCAAACCAAAGACCAAAAAATTGGTATTTGCTGCCAAGAACGCAATAATCAGAAGTAAGAGCAAAGGAATGGGTCACCTCAGTTTAGGTATATGCCTTCCTGCAGATTGTTGCCTTGTGAGCTAGCATGTTAAAAATCTGGCTCAGTAGAAAGGATATTTATATCATATCAACATGTTCTCGTCTGATATGCATTTAATTGTTGCCACTGGATGTTAAACAATAATTCATCCATCTGTGGTGTCTTAAACTAGCATCTGACATTTTACTAAATTTTTTTATTAATATTTATCAGAATTGGTATATTAATCTTAGGCCATTTTCAGACATGATTTGGAGAGTCATATGGCACTGCAAATTAAATTTGATGGATGTGCCCTGTTTTAATATATCCATCTAAAACAATGAAGTATGTTAAATTAAAATGTGTCCTCTGACATTCCCATACACACAGAACAACCCCCCAAGGAAAAGATTTTTCAATCTATCAATGATAGAATTTCATATTCATTATGATTGTAGTTAGGTGTTGTAAGTTTAGAACTGAAGGACCATCAGAATGCCAGGATTTACTTTGAAACTGCTCTCAAACACGATCCAGATCATTGGGTAAGTTTAAAATACATTACGATAAGGCATAATGTTTGTTTAGGGTCGAATTTCATTTTGTTTAAATGCTAACCATGTCAATTTGTTGTTTTGGGGAATTTTACAGAGTAATAAGGTGAGGATTGAATATTTAAATATTTTTGTTTTTTTCCCCAAATAATTATAAATCCTAAAAAAAAAATTTTAAAAGGTAAAATATATTTATGTTAGTTAACAAAAAACAGTAGAAAAATGTGGCCACTGTGGAAGGCCAAATTATCCATCCCCATCCAACTATCCACCCTTTTCAAATGGCAGTTGAGACCACATCCTCCTTGTGTCTTGTCCCACTCCTATTTTTTTAATAGGACGTTAACAAAAATCAATGTTTTTAAGTGTAAATATCTTTAATGTCTCCAAAACTCGGTGGTCTCTGTCTGTTTTCAGTTATATTCAGCATAGACAAGATTTGATTGGTTATTTCACTTTGTTTCAATTCCAGCAATCTCTGTATAATTCTGCTGTCATGATTCAGGAAAGCGGTAATCCAAATGATTGGCCAGAACTAGATAGGAGGTATGTCTCAAAGACTATATTGTTATCATATTTCATAAAATTTCATAATGGGAATAGTAGAGTAAAAATAGAAATTTCATATTCACAATGAAATAATATTTACTCTGATTCCTTGTCCAGGACAATTTTGATTTCCAGATTTGCCTAGCATAATTCCTCTAAAGGTGCTGGTACCAGTTTCCTCCAGTATTTCAACAAACCTGAGTTATTGTTTATGAAAATTGCTTCTTGGATGTTCTAATAACAGATTGTGTTACCATTTCATTCAAGATCTCAAAATGGACAAGAAGAAAAAGATCAGTATTAAGCCCTGATATGGTCAAATATAGAAAAATAACAATGAAAATATATGAATTTCTATGTTGTTGCATTTCAAAATGTCGTAGAAACTGTCCTATTAGAAAAGAAATAATTCATGTTGGCTTGAAAATATCATGATTTTAACGTGGCCAGGCAATATATGCTGATATTTTACCTCTCGCTATTGCTTGTGGCAAAATATTTGCATAAAGGGCCTACCATTGGTAAAATCAGGATATTTTCAAGCCACTGTGAATTGTTTCTCAAATGTATTTTGATTCTACTTGTACAGGTTAAAGCAGTTAGAGAAGAGAAACCCAGTTGATCCTAAAATATATTTTACTATGGGCATGTTAGATATGGATAGGAAAGACTACATAACTGCTGAAAAACATATCAAGAAATGTCTAGAGGTGCGTTTATTTAAAGGAAAAAAATTACTTCTAATGGCAATTAAAGTTAATAGATAGATTACCATCCAAACCCAAATAACTCCCCTACCCTTTTACATATATACCAGCCTCGTAATATTTTATTTTCTGTTGTATAATTTTTGGAATTGTTTACATGTCTCTTTCACATGAAATCTTTTATTTGACGTACATGTATACAAGAACTTTTTACGGTAGATAAAAAAGTATAATGAAAAATTAAAATACATTTAGTTCAGATTAAAATTCTTCACTGTTCTTATAATAGAAAACAATGATATTTGTGTATGATACTTATATAATAGTTACTTATGCAGGTGGCATCATCATGAAATATAGAAGGCCCAAGGGACAGTAGTATTGACTGAACTACTGTCCTGAGGGCTGTTTATAACTCATGAAAATGCCCTCTGTATAAGTAAATACAGAGGGCATTTTCATGAGTCATGGATTTTTTTTTTGTGCAGACATTAATTGTTAGAATATATTCAATAGAATTTTCAGACTTTGTCTTTTATTCAAAACCATGTTTAATGTAAACCTTGAATAAATATGAATCACCTGTGCGTTTTAAAATCTTTTTATCTGATTTTGATATAGAAATTCTTCTGATATGAAATAAATGCATTTATTGTTTCCTTTCAGTATGAACCTACAATGAGAAGTGCATTATTTAACTTAGCATTAATGTTAGTAAATAATTTGAATAAGCCACAGGAAGCATTAATCTACCTGGACACTTTACTCAAGGTATGTTCAATAATGTGTCATAACATCTTTCTGTGAAAATACACATGTATTTATCAGTTTATGTGTTAAAATTGGATTTTGAAATAAAGTCGAAAAATTTTTGTAGAAATTTATTTTGAGGTTGCTTTAGATTTAAGCAGCTAAGGAAAATGTTCTTTAATAAGGGCTATTCCATTAAAATGGATGTGGGAGGGTAGGAAGGGAATTTTAATTACAGGACATGGGTACTGGGCCATTTTAAGTGTGTGCCTGTCCGATGTACATAAAATTATCTAAAAAAAAATTGTAGGTTGTGGGGTTATTTTGAAAGTCACTTCCTACCCCCATAATGAGTGATTAAGAACCACATTTAATTTCTACATTGCAAATGACTCATGGGGGTTTATATTCTGTTTTATCAATTTTTGGTTTTCAGCTATGAATTGAATGCTTCTTTTGTGCAGTTTTGTTAGGTTTTAAATTTAGGACCAAAGAAAATTTTCTGTGAGGTGCTGTGAAACTTAAATTAAGCATTTACTTTCATATGGATGTTGAGTTTTTGTTATGATCATCAGAAACATATCATAAAATGGTCTACAAAACAGTTGTTTTTTTTATTATAGGTGAAAGATTAATGTTTATGCATATTACATTGACAAAATTGAAATGATTATTGGAATTTGGTTTTTAGGTGACTAAATATACATGTTGATGCTTGTATAGCAGATAAATCACATCATAGAGTGAATTACAACCTTTCCTTCACTGAGTGAATTTTCAGATATTCATTTCACTAAGAAAAGCAGTATTTCACAAATCTTAATGTAATATGTTTTTTTTTTATTATTTACAGACATATCCTGACCATACCAAGGGTATGATGTTACTGGGAGATTTGAATGTAAATTTACAAAAAGATTTAGTATCTGCTGAGAAAGTAAGTCAATTTGTTATCTTTACAATACTGAACATGAAATATAAAGATATAAATATCTTGTGCAATAAATTCTCTTCTATGATCTTAAATAGTTTGTGTTGATTATCTTTGTGACAGACTAAGTTAATTTCTTATTTTGTTACTATGTTGTGATTATGAATCACTAGTTCTCTTCCAAGTTTATAGCCAAACAACAAAATGGATCACAGAAAAGGTCAACAATGACATACCCATCACTTACAGCAACCCAATTACAGCTGTTTGTATTTTCATGGACATTGCTTTTTAAAAAATATTGTTTGACATCAAAAGGACTGTAGATAATTTGTATTCATACTGTGTATTCATTGTATACCAAAGAAAAACCAAATGTTCTCCTCCAGAAAATGTTGAAGGGGCAGAGATGTTGACAATTCAATTTGGTAAAAAAATTTAAAAAGTTCCAAAACTTTACCAAAAAATTTAAAGTTTAATTTGGAGAAATTAAGGTTTGAAAATATTTTGCAAAAATGCAGACAACACTGAATACATATATACTGTGTCAGGGCCTCGGCGGTCGAGTGGTCTAGGTAGTTCGTCATGACTACTAATGATCACTAGCCTGTCAACGCTGGGGTTGTGAGTTCGAATCTCACCTGTGGCGGGGTGTGTTCGACTCCAATCTTAATTGACAAGGATTGCCAATTTTCCTACTAAAGGTCGGTGGTTCTCTCCGGGTACTCCGGCTTCCTCCACCAATAAAAACTGGCCGCCGCGAAATGGCCAAATGTGCTTAAAACGGCGTTAAACCCCAACTAAACAAACAAATCATACTGTGTCATTGTGCCAATTAATTTTCTCATAAAGTTGATCCCCTTGAAAATAATTTAATCTAAAGTATAAAATTTGTTTTGTGTTGCAGAATTTTAAGCGGGTTGTAGAGTTAGAGCCAGACAATGTGCAGGCCAACCATAATCTGTGTGTCGTAATGGTAGAAAAGGGGGATTTATTTGGGGCAGAAAAATGTTTGACTAAAGTTCATAATATGGCACCTAAAGAAGATTATATTATAAATCATTTAAATATAGTTCGGAATAAACTTAATCAGGCTATTCGGGCCAGAGAGGAACAAAAAAGGAAACAGCAGGAAGCTGAACAGACTACAAAGAATCCTGGGAAGCATTGACACATGAGGATTGCTGTAAAAGAAGGATCAAGAAAAAGTATGGGAAGGAAAGAATCTGAAAGGTTTTAAGAAAGCGATGATGTGTATCAGATTTATGCAATGTGTTGTCTACGCATTGAAGATTTTAAGTATATTTTTCTATCGTGAGTTCTTTTCAGGACGTTGTGGCAATATCAAAATTTTTTGTTGTTGAAAAAAATTGTATGAAATGTAAGAGGTGTGAGGGGTTGAAGAAAACAAATAGACAGGGTGATAGATGTATTTTGTGTTTGCAGTGCAGCTATTTATTTAGATAATGTTTATTGTTGATTATTGCTGGTTAAGTTTATTTGTACTGTATTAGATCATGTGCATGTAGGATAAAAAAAAAACACAAAAAACAAACTAAGACCATTAAAAGTACATGGTGGTCCAAGGGACTGTTATGAAAATGATTGTATGGTAGGGTTGGAAGTTCAGATTTGATGAATGGTTATCATAAAAAAAGTAAGATAATACTGAATTGAAATATGATGGGGTAAAATAAAATGTCCCTTTTGAGTTTTTAAAGGAGTGTTCTCCCCAAAAAATTTGAAGGTACAAAAATCAAAACGTGCAAACTACATTTTTTACCAAAAGAAAAGAAGTATGCCAAACAGTTTCTGATATACACACACAAATGTTGTATGTAGTAATTCGTTTAAAACAAAGTAAAGAATTTATTTATATATTATCAAATTTTCCAATGGTTTTTCTATGTTTTCTGTGTATTTAATGGCATTCTAACTCCTTTGCAGTCCTTTTCTGTCTCGCCTGTGCCCAAAGTCACGGAAGGCATGACATAGGTGTTGCTTTTCCAGTGGCGGCAGCAGGGTCGTCGGCGGAGGCAGCGTCATCAACAATTGTTAAGTTTTCTGCTTAAGTCAGTTTGAAAGGATCAATGATATTTTGTATACAGTTGCATTACTATCACTACATCTCAATTTGACGACCATTTCGAGGCCTTGCCTGCTAGGTCATGGTCCAGTGACTTTCAATTAATTAGCAATTTTCAATGTTAAGTTTTCTGCTTAAGTTAGTTTGATAGGAACTACTGGTGATAGATCAATGGCATTTTCTATAAAGTTGCATTACTATCAGTACATTGATATCTCAGTTTGACAATCATTTTGAGGCCATACCTAGGTTATGATCGAGCAACTTTCAATAAAGCAATGTTGCTGTCCATCAGATTTTTCAAATTTTCTGCTGGTAGGTGAGACATATATCTGTTTCAACAGTTTATTTTTCATTATGGTAGCATCTGTGCATGATATTATTTCGTAACATGTTCCACACGCAAGATGTACCCTCTAACCTTAGCACAAATATTTTTCCATTGTTTGACAGCAAAAGTGAATAAAAATTCTCAATTCCACTTCCAGGTTAACTTGCCAATTCATTTAGACAAGGATAAGGTGGATAAATACAACCCCAGATAGACCTCAATGATAACAGAAAGCCTGATAATTATGTTTTTATGGCAAATTTACTTCTAATTAAGATGGCGCTGTGGTGTTACTTTTCAAGGTGTTGCAGCCACTTTAGGCACTGCAGTGAACAAGAACTTCAAAAGGAAGATTCTGTGGGACTCCAGCACCATATTAGGCTGGGGAGAACACTGTTAAAAGCAAATACATTCATTTAGAAACAGTAGTAAAAAGTAGAAATTTTGGTGTAAAAACTCAATAATTAATTTGGTATAGCTGCAGTGCTTGAGTTACTGGTATGTTGTTTTATGTGGCTGAGTTTCCACTGCATAATGAAAATATTTATAAGGTAACAAAAAACTTTTTATCAGTATTTCTCAACTGAAATGTTTTTTTTTTATATCATTAGGGCATAAGTATTTTTGGTGTCATTTATAATTAAAGAAATGATTGTAATAGCTTTATATTGTACTGAGATTACTTGTGAATGTTTATATTTATAACCTGATTTTAAAGCTTGCCATATAGTTGTATTTCTTACATAATTTAGTGTAAACATAGAAACTAAATATTTGTAGAGTAGAAAGTGTAAAGCGATATCACATACAGATAACAGGGTTAGGAATGGTTACCAAAATGACCACATGTAAAGAAAGTTTACACAAACCAGTGACTGTTTCCATTTAAGGAATTATATGCTGTTATTTTAAATTATGTAATAAATGCAAGGGATTTGCAATTTTTTTTTGGGGGGGGGGGGGGGGGGTGGGGAAGGGGAAACCTTGTTAGTGACCGGAAAATTTCAAATAAAACTGGGAAAAGATTGGTAATATTTTTCAAGTCACACAAGATATGAATTTTAATTATTTGCTGAGTATGAAAGTTAACAAAAAAAAAACACACACACACACATAGGAAAGAAATGGTATTAACTCACAAATCTATATTATTTACTTTGTAAAATGGTTTTAAGCCTTGCTGATAATTTATACATGTATTTTCACATTTCTGCTATATGTGTGGAACATTTGTAGCACTTTTCATCTGCAGTTGATGGTTGGATAGAAAATTTCACTGCATTATTTAGTTTTTTGTAGTTTTGCTCGGATGTCAGTAGATAGGATAAATATAAGACTTTTTTTCTTTTGCAAGAAATGAGGATATTTTTTATGCACCTTTTTTGCTGGGCTATTTAAATTACTTGACAAAACTTTGTGACAAATGTTTTAACAAAATAGTAAATCAGTTTTAACCTTAACTTCTGTCTTGTCTTATCTTGCCTGTTGTGATTTGTGTTAAATTAATGAAATGCACATTTTGAAAATTATGTTTTTTTGGTATTCGGACCATTATGGACCATGTGATCTTTCCAAGTGTCTGAGATGTTCAATGCAACGTCATGACCATGACCTCTGTTATTATTATCAAACTTAAGAAACGCTTTATACCTAACTTATGTTCATTAAGACTATGAAGTATCTATCAATCTGGAAGGATATTTCTAAACAATTCTTATTTTAAAATTTTCATTCAATATTCATCAAAAATTGATTTAATTACATGTCTAAAAGTTTTCAGAATTTGCCAGATTTACAGATTTTATAGACAAAAATTTATTTGAAAAAATAATTAATTCTTTTTAATTTATGGAATAAGGCACCTTCTACTTTTACCCATGAATTCACGGTCATTGATTTAGTAACAGAATGATAACATAGATGGAAATACACTGTAAGTGCCAAATATGTATAGAGCAATACTGTGTTTGATAGTTTGACCAGTTAAGGATGCTCGCTGGTCATCTTATGGTCTTTTTGTCAGATTTTCGGAATCCTCGGGTTTTATCCATTTCTTAAACATGAAATTTTTTGCCCATGAACCCCCACTTTTTCTTTTATAATTCAATCATATATACCTTAAAATTGTATTTGACATAATTTTATGAAATCCTTTTTATTTTTTATACATTTTTGAGAGACTGAAGTTGTCAATGTAAAGACAATGAAAATTCCAGAGAAAACCTATTTCCTGCAAATTTTCAAGGCTTTATAGCTCTAAAATGAGCACATGAACCTCTATTTTTTTCTTGCTTATTTGTTTACTATTCATATGTTCTCTCAAACTAAAACACCTATTTTAAATCCTATTTATATCCTATTAGACCAGCGATCATCCTTAACCATCATTAGTTGTTCAGTAGTTTGAATTTCATAGCATTATATTTGTACATATACATTCTGTGCCAAATTGAAAAGACATTTTAAGTAGAAAAAGAATTTATTAATATATGATATATTTCAATATATGCAATAGTTGTACTAGATATTGACAACGGTCATTGCTCAAGAAATATAAGTTACTTTAAGTGTTTATTTTTGTGTATACTAAGGTCTCAATAAATGTATTAAATATAAAATGTTATAGTCCCAGTTTCAGTGTTTAGTACATTTAGGTTAAATTTATATCTTATAGATAATTTCACAAAATTTTATACTTGTAGAAAGTGGTAAGACTGAGAAATAAGAAAGGTGCTGTCTTTCCACATTTCTTTATAGACTAAAAAAATTCAAGTCAACAAATATTTTGATGGAATTATACTTAACTTTGTATGTACCCATTGTTTACCTTAAAAGAAATGAATTAGATAATGGTATTGGTATACAACGAATAATAATGAATTCACAGTACCTTTTTGATAATTTCATGACAGCATTCGCAAACTTAAACATGGCATTATAATTATATCATATCGATAAAAACAACATATCATCTAAGTTATCTATAGTTCCTTTAAGGAAACTTATTGTGTAGATTTTCAATATATTTGATAATGTGTAATTATTTTATTTTATAATTTTTTTTTACCAATGATACTCATTTACACATTTATTTGATAGAATTAAAGATTGCTTTTCTATTCTCTCACACAGTGTGTGTCATTGAACTGGAATTTTTATTTTTTGAAATCTTTCAAAAATGTAAAAAATATATCAGTAAAATATCTTTCTGTATTCTTTATTTCCTTATTTTAATTATTTATAATCATTTCCATTTCCAATGATAAGATATTTATTTTTTTCATGGGTGAATTTTTTTTATCTCCACACTTCGAATGAATTTCGGGG
This sequence comes from Mytilisepta virgata, assembly GCA_028015205.1. Classification (NCBI taxonomy): domain Eukaryota; kingdom Metazoa; phylum Mollusca; class Bivalvia; order Mytilida; family Mytilidae; genus Mytilisepta; species Mytilisepta virgata. Next base: position 2,384,505 of record JAPWFG010000026.1, on the reverse strand, counting down.
ATATTTGTAATTGGTCCGTCTGTCCGTTGGTCCGTCTGTTAGATAATCTTGTCTCCAGAACTCCTCATTCATTTTTAACTTCATGCATTAAATTTCTATACAATATGGTCACAAACTGTATATAGATGCGCAATAAGGTTTTAGAATTTTGATTATTAAAAATAGGGGCCCACCGGGGTCGAATTTCGAAAACTGGAAATTTAAACTAGACTGCTTATTAATTTTTCATTTTATGCTTTTCATTATATAATATTGTCACATACTGTTTGTAGATGCGCAATAAGGTTTTAGAATTTTGATTTTGACAACTTGAGGCCCACAGGGGTTGTATATCAGAAATAGTGAATTAAGCATGTGCCTTAAACTCCTCTTTCATTTTTCATTTAGATTTAACAAATTTATTTGTATATATATAATATTGTTCTTTATTTTCTGTAGATGTGCGAAAAGGTTTTTAATTTTGAAAATCTATTAAAGGATCAAATTTTGGGACCGAAAGTGGTGAAATTGCTAATTTTGCTTTGTCTTTAGAAATACTCATTCATTTTTTGTTTCAGTGGTTTGATTTGTATGTAATATTGTTCTTCACTATGTGTAGATGTGTAATAAGGTTTTCAATTTTGAAATTTGATTCAAGGTTCCAATTTTCTGACTGAAATTGTTGAATTGCTAATTTTTCACTGTTAATTGTTTTTTGACTTGTACACTTTGGGGATTGACATCGTTTCTGATGGCACCAATTTCTAGTTGTATTTACTTTTGGTATTTTCATTATTTTTAATAAAATGTCAAAAGAATGTTACTTCATTGGAAAAAAACAAATTTTGCTTCCAGAATATTTAGGAAATACCTGATGTACAAAGTTTTAATAAAGCCACTAGATTTTCATCAAGAAATATTTTTCTGAAATCTGGGACACACATCAGCTGATACAAATTGTCCTTTACATGTATATTCTAAACAAAAGAAAAACTAACTACACTGAATGACAAAATTCTGTCTATTTCAACAAGTGGAAATGCAGTTATGTAATATTCAAAGATTTGGTTAAGAATCTGTTGATTGTTTGTTGTCTTTTATTGTCAATATTCATGATATGCCATATTATTACAGACAAAATCATCAAATATTTAGATGACCTGATACATATTCATATACACCATTTGTGATGAAATTCTAGATCACAGCCTATACCTGGTAAAATCATTAAAGATAAATTCCATACTGTGATATTAAGAGTCTTTCATATCTACTACAACCAGCAATTCTGGGTTCATTTCCTAAAACATCAGACTATTCACAGTCCGTCGGTCAGTTCCTGCAATATTTGTCATATCAGTAAATAGTATAGTGTTATTAATTGGCTGTTTCTGTATTGGCACTGGTATAGATTCAAGGTTTGCTGTATTGGCCTCGAGACCCGTAGGGTCGAGGGCCAAACAGCTGACCGAGAATCTATACCAGTGCCAATACAGAAACAGCCAGTTCATAACACTTTTATTAAATAATCCAACTTTTTCAATACATACTTGTTCTGAATGCTGTATTACATACATCAAATATGAATATAGGGCCAATATTTCCAATACGGACTGGCAATGATGTGAATATAGGGCCAATATTTCCAATGCGGACTGGCAATGAAACTACCGGAAGTGAAAAGGCTGTATTAGACCTAGGGCTCATACGGCCTTTTTCACTATTGGACCGGGCCGAAAAGCAATATAGATCACGTGATTTATATGACCAGGATGACGTCACCAGTATGACACATGCTGTTTTGGTAGTATAAGGGCTGTTTTAATCGTATTATTTAATAAATATTTGTATTTATATTTGTTTACTGTTTGTCACATACAAGTTATGTATATATTGACCAATGAATTTGATTAGATAATATGCTTTTTTATGGGAAATAAGTAAGGGGTCATCCACAATTGTCAACATTTTTCACAAGTTTACAAAACACACACTGGGGGGTAGTTTAAATTCAATATTTTAGCGTACGCTTTAAAATTGGTATAAATGTTACTTCTGCCAATATTCCAGGAAATAGAGAATACATGCAAGTGATATTTATAGAATTCACCATAATGATGCTGACAGTTCTTAACAGTTTATAAGACATAAGGTGACAAAAAGCCAACAAACGGCAAATCACATTAGCATGTCAACATATGATTCATGCTGTGGACTTGGGTACATGTATTTTCAAGGGAAGTAACGATGTCTGTAGAACTTTTTCCAGAGTTACAAGTCCTACCTGTTCACAAAAACAATGTTAAAAATGTTGTTGTTGTGCACTTTTTGAAGGGGGGTGGGGTTTCCAAGAAATATGTTGACAATTTTGGATAAACCCTATATGGGCATTAAATGAATTAATTATTTCAGTTTTTTTTAAAGTGTGGATACACTTATTTAGCAATAATGAAATTTAGTTATTGAATTGCAGCTAAAGATACACACATTTTATATGCAAACTGGTTTTCATAGGTTAATTATAGTTCTTCCAGATTTAAATAATATTCATTTAATTGTTATAGGCATATCAATTGTGTTGTTGTTATGAAGAGTGATTTTAAAAATATTGTTTGAAATAGTAGATAGGTTTAATTTTTAATAAAGAAAATTTTAAATAAGCCTATTTTTAGTTATTTATTACATTGGAACCTTGGCTGGTTGGACTTAAATTTAAATACTATTACACAAATGTATATACAGTCAATGACAGTATATAAAACATTTAGGCCACTCCTACTTGACGTGATTGATGGGACTGAAATGAACAAACACACTGACTTAAATCTTTAGAACAAATATCAATACTTATTCTCTTGTTACTTATTTTTAGGGTTGTAACAAAAAAGTTTATTTTTTTAAATAATCTTATGCGACTATCAATGGTATAAACTGGCTCATCAGTCTTTGAAAAGGTGACTTCTCCCGTCAAATCAACGTTTTAAATAATTTTGAAATCGGTAGTAATATCAACTACTGTCACCAAAGATTTTAGTATGAAGACAATAACAGTGCACTGACTTGACATAAAATTAAATACAGAAATTCGAAATGAATCAGGCAAAATGCTCGGGGGGAACTCTTTCATTTTCACCCAGTTCTAAGCCTCATCCGTATATTTTATGTCAAGTCAATGCACTGTTATTGTCTATATCTTCCTTTGGTATTGCTGTAAGTGATTACAATGATAACGTCTCCCCATTTTAATGGATACCACAAGTTGAAAATGTATATCTGTCATGGGTACTGTAAAAACTTTTCACAATTGCAAGAGCTACTGAATAAAGGATGTGAATCAGATGCGGATTTTAAAAAAAAAAATTAAAGACGTACACGACCATCTCTTTTCTGGTAGCCTTATCTATTACAGCAGTATCTGTTTTGTGTGATCTAAGTCTTTACTCTTTTGGACTAAACTATATATGATATATGGATGTAAATTTACGCCGATTTGGTAAGGAAAATGCTCATTTCGTCAAGCACCACACTAACTCTAACAAATATTTCTCTTGAGCTCAGAGAATAGGTCTTTTTAGCATTCTATGGGAATTCCTATGGGGACAAACTATTCATCGCTCAGGTCTCATTTTCGTATGAAGATACGTTTATTCAAGGGGAACTACAGAAGAAAGAAAAGGAACTATCCCAGTTCTTGAAATTCAGTTCCCGTTCAAATTTGACGAAATTATCAGAAATTTCTAGACCGCCTCGGTGGTCTCGTGGTAGCGTGCCTGCCCCGAGTGCGGAAGGTCGCCGGTTCGATCCCCGGCCGGGTCAAACCAAAAGCATTAAAATTGGTATTTGCTGCTTCTCCGCCAAGCACACGGCATCCGGGAGTAAGAGCAAAGACTGGTCGGCTCGGAGTCAGTATAATGTGTCCGAGTGAGGTGATATGTCTTCCTGCGGGCAGTTACCTCGTGAACTAGCACATAAAAAATCCGACTTAGGTTGTCGGTCTAGTACAAAGCAGGGATTATATTCATTATCATATCAACATGTTTTCGTCCTGATATGCACCTGGTTGCCACTGGACGTTAAACAATAATTCATCCATCCATCATCCATCAGAAATTTCTAAGGTTCTTCTTTTGATGCAGAGGTAATCCTTAGCTGGGTTTGGATTCCTGTTTCTTTTAATTGTTTTGGTTTTTGATGCTTATTAATTCACCATTATATGTTTAACAGGTTTTCCAACACTTTGATCTCGAGCACTGCTGATGAGTTGTAAGTCAACGAAATGGCCATACATTGCATCAAATCTATTTACGTAATTTGTGATACGTTTTTTTTTATAGATGGTGTACTACCTCTTAGTATACATGTATTTATAACTTTAAAGATCAATCTACATCTTATCTGGTGAACTGAACTCGAAATTAAGTAGTTCGTCATGACTACTAATGATCGCTGAGGTTGTGAGTTCGAATCTCACCTGTGGAAAGGTGTGTTCCGACTCCGATCTTCATTGACAAGGATTGTCAATTTTCCTACCGAAGGGTTTTGGTTCTCTCTGGGTACTCCGGCTTCCTCCACCAATAAAAACTGGCCGCCGCGAAATAGCCAAATTGGCTGAAAATGGCGTAAAACCCCAACTAAACAAACAAACATACCAGCGTTTCCAGCTTTTGGCGTTACATTTCATAGTTGATTCGTTATTGTGATTTGTACAAAATACAGTTACAGTCACATTTTTAGACATGACTTTATTGACCATTATGATGGTTCTATCTCACAAATATGTATACTATATTTTCACTTAAACTTCACCTCCTATTAGAATTTACACTTTACATGACTTGACACTCCTACTAGATTTTCCTCACTTGCAGTGTGACGGTGCATTTTCTGGAACAGTACATGGAGCACCTGGTGTCACTCCAGTTTTTTTGTGGGAGTTTACATTGCAAGTGCTTTTGTCTTTGTGCTGTCCTGTTCTAACTCTCTTTGTCCACGTGTTTTTTAGACAAAGAGGATTAATATTGTCAAAAAAGCTACTTAACCATGCATGTGTGTTTTCCAATTTATTTCATCTCATGCAGGATTTTATCAGGCACAAGTTGATGTCATCACTTAGGAAGTTTTACGGTAGTCCTCACGAATTGATTGACCGTTATAGTGTTCCAATATCGAAGATGATGTTGGACCTGTTCCCACTGTCGTAACATTTCATGTACCTCTATGGCAAGCCGTTCTCGTCAAAACTATGTTTAAACCCTTTTTCGAAAAAATTACACACTGAGATTTAAAAACCTAAAATAACACACTGAGAAATCTAAATTACACACTGAGATTTTAAAATTACACACTGAGATTAAAAAAATGAAAAACACACATTGAGAAATTAAAATTACACACTGAGATGATCTGAGATTTTAAAAAGACACATTGAGATGAAATAAATTGGAAAACACACACTGAGAATTGTTAATTACACACTGAGATTTCAAAAATACACATTGAGATTAATATGGAAATTACTAATGAATATTCATGAGATGAATAATTCACCAGATTAATATCTTGGTCTCTAGAACTCTTGTCATTCATAATAAATTTCAAGACTTAACATACTTATAATTTTATTAAAGTTTTTCACCATTTGGTTATATCAGAGATATATAATACTCTCTGGTTATATTTTGTAAAGAGAGAAAGTGGGTATTTTTCTTGTTCTATTGGTCTTTTACGTTGTATTTCTAATGTATTTTATAAAACATTTGGCGTCAGAGTGATGGACTAACGAGTTCTGTCCCCTAGTTGTTTTAAGCTTGTAATAGATTAAGATTACGTATGCTAATTAGATATGTGCGCATAAAAAATGCGCACAAATCTCAGTGTGTGTTTTTCAGTTTATTTCATCTCAGTGTGTTTTTTTTGAAATTCTCAGTGTGTAAAATTTTTGAAAAATGTTTTAAACATAGTTTTGACGAGAACGGCTTGCCATATACCTCAATCGATTTTTGACTACCACCGGATTGACTTTGTTGAACTTACGACGAGTACCCTATAGGGATCAGGAACTGCTTAACCTTCCGGGGCATTTGAGTTCACTCCTGAATTTAATAGGAGTTTCTGTTGTTCATTGTTTTTTTTTAGTTTTCAGTGTTTATTTGGTGTGCTTTGGGTTGTTTATTTGTCTTCCCGGGTTTGTCTGTCTAATTGGTTGCGTTTTCTGGTTTGCTCCTTGGGTGTATATATATAGGCAAACGAATACAGAAGCGACAAAACAGTGGGAAATATACACAAATTCGAAGTCCAAGGAAAAACAAAGTCATGAGAATGGAAAACAACAAACGCCACACTGATACATGTATATTTGTCCTCTATTATACCTTTGATTGATTGTTTGTATTATTCGTTTGCTGTGTTCGTTTTCTCGCGAAATTGCCTTGTCTGTGGTTTTTGGTCGTTTGGAATTTGTCTGCTGTCTTATTGTTTAGGTGTTATTTTTCCAATATTCACACAAAATACTACAACTTTGTATTGTTAATTTTTACATACAATAATAAATGTTTGTTTAGTTTGAGTTTTACGCCGTTTTCAGGACATTTGGCTATTTTGCGGCGGTCAGTTTGTACTGATGGAGGAAGCCAGAGTACCCGGAGAGAACCACCGGCCTTCGGTAGGAAAATTGGCAATCCTTGTCACAATTAAGATCGGAGTCGAAAACACCCCGCAACAGGTGAGATTCGAACTCACAACCTCAGTGTTGACAGTCTAGTGATCATTAGTAGTCATGACGAACTACTTGGACCACTCGGCCACCGAGGCCCCTTCAATAATAAATGTAAAAATAAACAATTAAAATATACTAATTAGTAGACCACTTTAATTCAGTGAATAGATGTTCCAGTTGGCCTTGCAGAGATGAGTTAGTACCTTGCTGGCAGCCATTAAATCATCATGTGACATGGTAGAATATGTCATACTGGTGTCATCGATCATGGTGATAATTTTCGTCTAAAAATATGTTTCAAAGTGACTAACAATTCATTGTTGTTAATTTAAGCTGTATTATGTAAAGGAATTTGAAACATCAGAAATAACCGGTTATACATTTTTTAGTTCAAAACTACTACCATCCTTACCAACTTCCGTTGTCTTCATAATAGTCAACGACATAAATGGCTAAATTCTCTTAATTTCTGACGCATAACATGGGATAAAGACAGACAAAGAACATATAAAACAGCTACAATCTGTGTTAACACCAGGTTTAAGGACACAGATGTTAAATAATGTTGACTTTACATAACATTTTAGGTATGTCGAGTTTCATGAATATATCATTACGTGTCGTTGTGAATTATTTGCTCTATCAAAATATTTTCTAGATTTTTTTCCATTTTGAATCATAAACTATAAATATGAATTGATTTTTGTTGGTTAATATTGTAGTTAGTCTTGTTGACTTCATTGGGTAAAACATAGTATTTTAACGGACAGCTATGGCAAGCCGTTTTACTATTTATTCTAACTTCAAGATATCTCATATAATATATAAGATATCTTATGTAATCTAGTTTTTATAAGAAATCTAATAAACTTCATAAAATATAAAGCATATAAGATATCTTATAAATATATTTTATATAAGATATCTTATATATTCAACGGTTTGCCATAGACAGCATTTTGTCACTTTTTCCTCTTTTTGTCAGAGAATACACCCCAATAAAATTGAAGTCTGTAAAACAGAGATACTTTAGCAGATTGTACCGATCTTTACTTTACGATTTCTAAAATAAATTCTGATTATATCTAAATGTACATTATGTGAAAATTTTGTGAGTTTAATTAATACCTCCATGGTATGTAGTCCATGTGCAGTATGTACTTCTGTAGTCTCTGAACCGGAAACTTTGTACAGGTAGCATTTGTGGTTGACGGCTGCTGCCAGCATCATCTAGTAACAATAAAATATTATTACATATTGCACTGCAGGTACGGTCATAAGAAATATAATCTGATACATGTAACAATCAATTATATATATAATTGGGTATGTTTTTAAGTAATGTAAGTTGTCACCGAATTTATAATATGTTTGATAAATCAAAATAATAAATAATGGTAATTAATAGTTATATTGTATTTAAATAGGAACACACTCTACAGTTGATCTATTTTCATTGAGTTCTTCCTAACATGCATCTAAATTTTGCATACAATTACGTGGCAGTGACATACATTAAACATTGATAGGAAAAATGATATTTTATAACAAATATATAGGTTATTTTTTATCCCCCCTTTTAATCACTTTACGTCTACAGGTCCATATCAGATATCGATAGAGTGAACGTAATAACGTAATACTCAACAGCTTGAATATAACCGTAGCGTGTTAAAACTGAGTAATACTTGAACATAAAAAAATTGATATGTCAAAAACGTTTCAACCACAAGTATTATTCTTAGGTATTAAAAAGGCAAATGAAAAAAATATAAAATTGTTGTATAACTCACCGAATGGGGATCATACCTAAACATGAAACTCTCGTGCTCAATTGGTTCTTTTGTTGGGCCCGTATGTGCATGATGATGATGGCCATGATGCTTCGTTGTCATGGCAATAGCCTGTAAATAAATCAAAGACCTATTATCTAAATATTCCAGTGCAAACATCGAAATTTGCTTTTGAATATAAAAAAAATATGTTTTATTGAACTCAGACTAACCTAAATTTCTGATTCTGAATTGTCTAACCAGGATAAATTGTCTACAGTCACTATGATCGATTTTGTAACTTTTTGTCTAACGTTTACCTCTGTCCATTTATACATGTAGATGGTTTTGTGTAATTGTTTAGCCGTTTTGACAAGGGAAGTATTTTTTGTTTTTGTTTTTCAGCATGTATTTTGAATACATACTTTGACAGACATCGAAATGAACTATCGTTTCAAAAAATTTATTAGAATACATTTTGTTTTACTTTTAAGAATTAATCATAGTATCACAGGGACATAGAATTCGGTATCACAGAAGATTATTGAATTACTTTAACCAACCTTTGTAGGGAGGTCTCCCATACAAAGGTTGGTTAAAGTAATTCAATATTCTTCCAAAGATCATTGCTAAACAGAAATAATTTTTCTGGATACATAGTTTGCTCGTGCAATTTATTATTTCATTTTAAGATTATTTTTCATTATCTGAAAATCTGCTTCAGTGTATATCCAATAAAATTATGTGTCTTTTAGTAATATATTTTGCCTACCTGGACTACACATATTGACAATACAATAGCCAACTTCATGTTGTAACAACAGTTTATTTATTCCACTCGATGAGAATGCTGTCTCTATAACGTTATTCAATGTTCTTATAGGGAATTGATAAGACTTTAAGAGTTAATGTTAGGGTGGAAAAGGGGCTTTCATAATATGTTATGTAAAAAACACATATAGAGAGTATTTTTATTTTCAGTGATCAGCTATTATTACCATAAATTGATACTCATACATTTATTTATCTTTGCTTTAAGCGAAAAACTATTGCACACAAGATAGAAACCCCATTGGCGCCTAGGTATTCTAATTTTTGACATCTTATATGTAATGATAAGAAACGAAACACTCACGATTTTAAGTATTATAGATACAATGGATAAGCGTTGGTTCTTGAAAAAGAAACCATGAGCCCGGAGGGCAAATGGTTTGTTTTTCAAGAACCAACGCTTATCCATTGTATCTCTTACTTAAACTATTGTCGTGACGACTTTTCCCAATTACCTTTCCTTTCTTAATTAAACCCTATTATGTGTGAGTTTAAATTACTATTCAATTTAGATATATATATAGTCACGCTGATGATTTTAATGGTAAATGAAAATTAATACAAACACGTATGAACTTACAATATAAGGCATATGATTCAGAAATTTGTCCATTATTGATGAAATAAAGCATAGTCGAAATAATTTTTCAGTAAAACACATCATGTTACTGAAAGAAAAAATATTTTTTAAAAATATGTCAAAATATGCAGTGAAATAGATGAAATTGCCATAAACATCAAAATAACAATGTTCGAATTTTTTATTGAATTATATGAAATTGTCGATAATAATCAAATAAAAAATATAATTATCTTTTCTTATTACTAAATTATATCACTGATAACACAAAGATTTAGAAAAAATGGAACACCGAAACAGAGATTCGAACTATGTCTACAAGTGTTACTCTCAGACTCATTCTAGCCTTGCGGCTACCATCTTATACTATACAAACGTCGTTTTTGTCGAGCCTGCGACTTAAGTTGCAGAAAGCTCGACATAGGGATAGTGATCCGGCGGCGTCGGCGGCGGCGTTAACTAACTTCTTAAAAGCTTTATATTTTAGAAGGTGGAAGACCTGGATGCTATATACTTTGTATATAATGCATTATGCTACGAAGTTTCCGTCTGTCATATGTACATTGTCCTTGACCTCATTTTCATGGATCACTGACTACTTGAAAAAAAGTTAAGATTTTTTGTAATGTTAATTTCTCTCTTATTATGAGTAATAGGATAACTGTATTTGGTATGTGCATACCTTACAAGGTCCTCATCCACGTCAGACAGTTTTCAATTGACCTCGACCCCATTTCAAGGATCAGTGAACAAGGTTAAGTTTTGGTGGTCAAGTCCATATCTCAGATACTATAAGCAACAGGTCTTGTATATTTGGTGTATGGAAGAATTGAAAGGTGTACATGTCCAATTGGCAGGTGTCATCTTACCTTGACCTCATTTTCATGGTTCAGTGGTTATAGTTAAGTTTTTTTGTTTTGGCCAGTTTTTCGAATACTGTATGCAATATGTCTGATAGCATTTCCTTTCATTAGAAATACACGACAAACGAGACATTTTTGTGTGTCCACACTTGTTAAATATATAAAGGCGAAAGCATTATGTATATATTGTACCGTGTCATATTGATGTATGTAAAAACGACATTTAGATATCATCCGATTGGTAGCCGAGAGGTTTCGTCGGTGTGTTCTTGAACTATGACACTTAATTTACTTCATGGAGAGAGTTCGAACCCCAGTCACGGCAAATAAAAATTTGCAAAAATCAAAGGTAAGTTTTTAAACTAATACCAGTTGTGAACAGAAATCGGTAAATTAGCCAATTCCAACTTAATGACATTAAGTACACAAAGGGAACAATTGAATATAATTTGATGACTTCATTTCAGTGACGGATTTAAAAAGCGTTGATTCTAGAAAAAGAAACCACGGTAAATGAACAGGCTGACGTCACAGCAGTGATTTAAGATGTCATAACACCTCGGTTTATCCATCGTAAAAGTATATGCGAAATGGGTTAATTTTGTTGAGGTTTTGTCATACTATTAAGGGAGTTGTTGCAATCTAAACATCTGAGGTATCAAATAACAAAAGCATTTCTGAAAACGAATCCTATGGCAAGCCGTTTTTAATATTTATTCTGACTATAAAGTATATAAGATATCTTATATAAAAAATATTTATAAGATATCTTATAAAAACTAGATTATATAAGATATCTTATAAAACTAGATTATATAAGATATCTTATATATTAGATGAGATATCTTGAAGTAAGAATAAATAGTAAAACGGCTTGCCATAGAATCCTGTAGATAAGATAATCCCCAAAGAACAAAAGTATGACTATATTTATGACCCATGTCTAAAATACCGTTTAGTGCTATGGAAATCCTATTGAGCAAAATTGCATAATAATTTTTAATTATATTTTAACATTTCTCTCACAAAGACATCAGTTACTGTCTAGTTAACAGTAAGATGTTATTCTTCTCATTTGTATATGGTTTGAGGTCTTTGTCTGATTTTGTAGTTATGGTTACGACTTCCAAAAACATACATTAGAATGCAGTCGATTATTTTCATAGAATAAAATGTTTAACAGTTCAAGGATTTGAAATTAAGGAACATCGGCACCGAATAACTTTTTTTCAAATTTATCAAATGCACAATGAAATATATCTAAACGTTTCTGACGTATATTAAACGTTCCATATTTCCATTTTTATATGTGAATTGTTTCTATTTTGTTTAAAATTTCCCGTCCTCAACAAGAATAAATTAAAAAAATATTTAAAAGCATGGCAGATGTTTCTGTCTACTTTTAGAACCCTAAAAAAGATGGTTTGATACCTTCTTTTTCATTGGTACTTGTAATGATCCGATGGGAAACTGCCAGTACGTGTCATCTCATTTTGGTTTTTAAATTAGGGCATTTACAAATTATCGGAGAATCTAACAGTTGAAGACAAGAACTAAGAAGACTTATGTCGTGCTTTTTCTGGTATTCTAAAATGTGACACAAGACATGATTAAGATAAAAATAGATTAAGATTTCTGCTTTTAGAATCAATAAATAGTTTCAATTTTCGAAAGTTTCTGATAATTAACTTTAATTTATTTAGTTGTAACAATTGTACATTTTCCAATATACAGTCAAACCTGTGTATATAGAGCCCCCATGGGCTAAGAGAAAAGTGCCCATTATAAACAGGTGCTCTTTATACAAAGATTAATTTTACAAGCTTTGTTGATTGCAGGAACATTTTACAGTGCCCTTTATAGACAGTGATTTGCTATATAGAGGTGCCCTTTAAAGCAGGATTGACTGTAGATTGGAATTCTGAAATGGCTCTTTATTATAGGCACGTTCTTTTTATTTTTTGGTCAAATCGGTCAATTGACGATTCCCGGGACTTTGAAGTGTTTAAATATGGACATTTTAGTTAGCAATCACCTTGTTGGTACACATGCTGTATAGGTTTATGTAGTGCGTTTTATACACAAAGGGGTCAGGTTAGATAAGGAGGAGGTTTGAGTAGACATAAAACCAGTTTAACACCATCAGTGCTCAGATTCTGCATTAAGGCAGACTATCCTGAACCTCTATCGTTTATATATTTTTATTTTGTGCTCTTTTATATTATTTTTGTCTGATATTCTGTCGATCGTATGTCTTTAATTAATTGGTATATATATATGTCATTGTCAAACTTTCCTATTATTTGTTTTGTTATATATTTACATGCAGTCTTGGTTGAAAAACATTAAATGTGACCTAAGAAACCGAGATGAATTCTTGAATTTCCATAAAAAGGGCTGCCTAGCGGTATCAGGAGGAGATTACTTTAGTTTTTCAGTAGAGAAATAGCTAGACAAATTAATATAAGACTATTGTTATATTTTTATAAAAACAAATTTTAAAAAATGTGTCGTTTTTACCCCTTTCTAAGAAAAACACCCGAGAAGGGAAAGAAAAGAGTAACTAACATGCGATTTAAGAAATAAAAAAATATTATGAAATATAATGATAGGTATAATTATTTTTATATTATTGTTTTTTGGTATATATCTTACTGAAATGTAAAAAAAAATCGAAAAAAATCAGGTACTTTTTTTTTTTTTATTAGATTCAACTTTTTAGTCTTTTATTTAATAACTATTGAAAAACCGTAGAAGTTATATGACTTATTCCCTATTGGTAAACAGCTTTTCTATCTTAAATAAGGTGTTATACATTTTAATCTGATGTAAGGTGTTATGCATAAGATGTACGTTTTTTCCAATGTATTTGATCATATCACCTGAATATTCAAAACTGATACCTCATGGTAACAGGTCCCATCTATGGTCGTAGTAAAATTACCTAAAAAAATGCATTCACAAATCCCACCGCATATACTTGTAGACTTCTATACATGTATATTCCACTTTTATTAATAATGTTTATCTTATATCTTATAGAATACATTTTATTTAAGTTTAAAATAAACTTTTCCTTGAACAAATAAAATAACATGCTATTTTGACTTTCGATGTTTGTAGTCTGTCAGGTAATACACGAGTTTCTATATATACATACAAATGGACTCACGGCAGTATCAGTGTTTTTAAAATAAATTTTATTGGTGTTAAAGTTAATCACTAGTGGTGTTTGTACAAAATGAGATAAATGAATAAAAAAAAGTGTTCCCCATATGATCTATTTACTCATTGGGTTTATCAAAAAGTTAACTTTCTTTTGATCTTCGGGTAATCACAAAATTACAAAAGTTTCATGATAGTTCTAATTTAATTAAAATTTTCATGTAATATTATCATAACATTACAACATTACATACAATAGAAATTTGTAAAAAAAAACTTTGCAAAAAAAAAACAATCCACATAAAACTAGTATGACACTTTTATTTGAATTATACTAACAGTAATAATTCTTATTAATATCATTTCTTAAATTTCATTATTATTAAATTTATATGTTGTTTTTTATTATTTGATATATATTCAAGTTATAACAAAATTATTGCAAAACGAATTATTATTTTCAGCTTAGATTTATCACACCTTGATTGTGTAATGTCATTATTTTTCCCTTAGATAAATATAGATTCTCCTTCAGGTATGAGTGAGTTATGGAATTTCTCCACCCGAGACAGTTAAATTTTCGACAAAAACCTCAAGAAATTTTCGTTGTTATGTAGTTCGTTTACATAGACGACATTTCGGGACTTCTCTAGTTTTTCGTTCCAATAACTGTAGAAAAAACGGCGAGAATTCCCACGTAGAAATTTAATCATCGATAGTGGTTAATTATATAAAAATATTATGTATTTTTATCCCATCGATTAAACAGTCCAGAATAGGAGTAATTCAGGTGTAACACCTACTGTAACAGCACTCAACTAGAACAAAACAGATATTGATTTATTAATACAAACAACAAACAAATTTTACATGGGCTTTGACATCACATCAAATTTGACCAATAAAATATTCAGTTTTCAATGCAAATACTCAACATATTACAAGTATGTATATGCCTTTTTAAAACTTTATTTTCTATATTGTAAACTCATAACCTTGGGGAAAATAGTTTAACTATTCGAAATAAAATTTGTTTATGTTTATAAAAGTTACATAAATAAAAAGCTTCTTTCTGATGGACTAAAATATGTTGACAGTATAATTATCTTTTGATACTTTAATTATTATAAAACTACCTAACCCTATAGCACCTACTAATTTTCATAAAACGATCATTATAACTGAGCATGAGAAGGGAACACCCCACATACCAAAAAAATCAACTTTAAATGATTTCTCTTGTTGTTGTTTGTCAACTGCCATCTGTGTGATTTTAACTGAAATAATTGCAGGAGCTACCTTTCTACCTGGAATGGATAGATACAGATCGGGAATCAATTATTGGACATGTATAATATAACCTTCGATCATATCCATGAATTTTTGAACAGTATTGTGAAAAACCAAAAATGTAAACAATGGAAACAAGAAAACAGAAAACATAATAATAGATCTAAAAATACTACTTTAAGCAAAACTTTAAAGTAGAAACATGTTAAGGACAAAATTCTACTAGTTTTGCTGTTTTATAAAAGATATCTACACAAAATATAAATATAATTATCTATTTAGTCAATATGAAAAAATATTTCATAAAGCATATCCAAGATCAAAGATGTTTTTACGTATTCCAAAGCTGACTAAGGCTTTTGGACCGTATGAAAACGAGTTTGCGCAAAATCTGTCAACGGCACCAAATATTTTTATTAAAATTTAAGTTACCAAAGAAACAAAACAATGTTTCAGATGTAATAGTCTGGATATAAGTAATAGATTCTTGCAATTGTAAATATAAGAGTATAGTCACTACTTCATTAGTCACTATTACCCTGGGATAACTCCCTATATAAACCTATACGGGGATGTGCGGAAAATTTGGGTGGTTTTTTCTGGTATGTTTTGAAAAAACTAATATTTATTCGGGTTGTATTTACACAAACTTTGATTGCTATTCAATTCCTCAGATATTTGTATATAAACATCAGTATTAGTTCGGGTGTGCTTTTTCGATATGGCTGTTTTCGGATAGGTATTTTCATTAAAATTATTTTTTCCGGTATATTATTGACATGTAGTCTAGTATTTGATCGGGTACCTTTTCGTAGGCCATTTCCACCCCCCCCCCCCCCCATCCGGTCACAATGATCTGTTTTGTAGTAGCAGCTGATTTGATTGACCTGAATAAGCACAATCGTTCATAACGATGATCGCAATGATCTTAAACTGAGGGGACGGATATTTAATGGAAGCCATATTGAAGTTGTTTTTGTGATACATAAATCTGCCTGGAAAATCCCTAATTGGGTTAAAGATTCCCAATTTGGTGTTTAGCGCCCCATTTTAAAATGTATGGAATGACACCTACTTGGCGACTATAGTTAGTGCACAAAACGAACCATTAGTTAGGAAACTAAAATATTGATATTCTGTAACCACAGAGTGACTTTAGCAAGAAAATCAAGACCGCCATTTCTATTTTTTGGTTAATATCTCTGGAACAGATTTTATGCAAAAAATGCATGATTGTTACTTAGTACTGCTTCTTATAGCACTTATACGAATGCCGTTACTGTAATATGCATTAGAATAACAATTCCAGGTAGCAGTAGTAAATAAGACGCAAGCATTTGTTAGTAAGACACAAGCTTTTCCAATAAAGAAGTAAGCATTGCTAATAAAGACGCAAGCATTTATAAAATAAGAAGGAAGCAGACTAAGTAACAAGCATGCATTTTTTTTTGCATAAAATCTGTTCCATAAATATCATCACTCGAAATCACTCGAAATATTTTACGATCGTCATTAAGATTTGATTACTGAATCATTTTCCGACACACATTTTCTATCCCACAAATTAGATAAGATATTTGTATCTTTAGTGAAATTCTAGGTCGTCACTTGTCATACTTACTGGTTTTAACACTTCACCAGAATATACGCACCTGGAAGATGACGGATGTCGCTAACGGATTAGACAGTACTTACCTTCGGGGCACATGATGTAACTCTGTTGTTTAAGATGGTACCCAACACCTTGACTAAAATAGAATTGGCTCGTTTAATTTTCATAAAATTTTTAGGAAATATTTACTTTGACCTGTTGACATAAATGTTGATTTGTTTTAGTAAATAGAATTTCAAACTTCGCAGGAATAATTTCATCGAATATATAGCAGTTTGGCAAACATCAATTTTGATCATAGAGAAGCTTAATTTCTCTGTACTTATTAAATTTGATTAAAACGCTTTGGTGATTTTTTAAGAGTTATCTCCCTGTAGTGTTCGGTACCACCTTAAAGAAAAACAATTAAAAAACGGATAACAGGAAAGGTAAAACATGAGACACATTGTACCAATCAATCAAACTTCAATCGACAAACAACAAGAAATTAACACAAAAGAGTACACAACACAAACATAGAGCCACCAGTAATAAACAACACAATGGATAACAGAATAGTCTGACGTGGTAAAAACTTCACTGTAGTGCTGTGGAATATAAACCTTAACATTATTTACCCTGAAGCACTGGGGTATAAAACACTCTATAAAAAACCAATACAGTATGATATACCAAAAGGAGACCGCTAGGCAGAAAATTTAACATTTGTTGGACGGTACATAATTTTGATTGCAGGATCAAAATATGCTAATTTTACCCGTAAAATCAGCAAGACTCTTAACGCAGCTGGTAGTAATATGTTTGGTTATTTTTGTGTCTGGTTTATTTATCTTTAGCCCCATCAACAACCTTTATAATATAAATTATATCTATTTTAAATAATTCAAAATAATTATACAGTTATCAAGAGATTTATCTTTTAAAATCTATTTAGAAAATAATAAACAAATAAAAACAGCTCAATTTTACTCATTTAAAAACACTGACAATACAGTCCCTATGTAAAGCTTCACTTTCAATCAGTTCAAAATATACACCGTAGTGCCTCTGTGTAGACATGTTTTGGCCAAGTAAGGACTTTCAATCATGACGTCATGACTTGACATCACAGTGTGATTTGTAGAATTGTCGTCGATTAAATTTAGCACCTTTGTCTGAAATGAAAACAAAATATGTTCAAGGATGCATGCTAGTTTTGTACATGAAATAATTATAGTATAACTAATCTTGAAATGCGAATACCTAACAATCTGCAAAGAGTTACAGAACAACACATCAATTCACGACCGCGCGTAGCGCACGATTGAATTATTAGTGTTTTTCGGTCAAGAGTTGAAGGTCTTTGGTATTCGAATTTCAAGATTAGTTAGTCAGTTTGTTACATTGAAATATTCTCTGTATTCAGAAATTTTAATGCTAAAATACAAGGGATTATATGTTTTTATATGATTACGCGTCCTCCATTGTATAGCAACGTCGTTGGCGACGGATATTGTTACGTCACTTCGTAGAGTGAAATATGACTTTCGATTTCACTGGGTGAATTATCGATTTTGATTTCACTCGAAAATCCCGGTATTTCACCACACTCAATGTAATAATTATAGTATAACTAATCTTGAAATTCGAATACCTAAAAATCTACAACGAGTTACCGAACAACACATTAAATCACGATTGCGCGTAGCGCACGAGTGAATTATAAGTGTTTTTTCGGTCACGAGTTGTACATCTTTGGTATTCGAATTTCTTGATTAGTTATTCTGTTTATTACATTGACTTATTCCGTGTATTCATAAAATTTAACGAGAAAATACAAGGGATTATGTTTTTATGCAACTACGCGACGACGTTTGTATAGCAACATCGTTGCCGACGGCTATTGTTACGTCACTTCCTCGAGTGAAATATGACTTTCGATTTCACTGGTTGAATTATCGGATTAGATTTCACTCGGAATAATTTGAGACAATGCACCAGTCAATCTCTCTTCTATTCCTTTATCTAATTCAAATTTCATTTTGTTATAATGCATCAGACCCTTGATTCACATCCACATAAACATTATCCGTAAGTTGATGTCAGTATTTGACATTCCACATACGATTACGTCACTACAGTCGTAAGACTCTTGGTGATACGGGAGTTTAAATTACACATTAAGGGAGATATTGACAAAAGCACATTCTAAAGTCAGTGGCACCATATATTTATCAATTGATTTAGAACCAGAAACGATAATATGGGTGATGTTTCATATTTCAAGCTGGAAGCGTTATATTGAAAATTATCAAGTGGAAAGGAGAATGTTACTATTCTATTATAAAAGACATGATTAGAACAAGATGAAAGAAACCAATGTTAAATTACCACGATGCGAACATTTTGTAGACTTATATTTTAATATTTGTTCTCACCGTTGTCATGTATGGAATTAAAGTTTTCTAAATATTTTGAAATCATAATTTTACCTCCAGTAAATGCAGACCATGTGCCGTATGTACATCCTGGGATTCTATTCCAGTCATTTTGTACAGATAACAGACTCCCCTCATCGCTGCTAACATTATATGCTAAAAACACAAATAATCTAAAACTAATAATTTTATAACAGGATAGTCAGAGGAAAGATATTGACAAGGAAGAAATTTGTAAAAAAAAAACATTTCGGCAAAAAAGACCGCCTCAAAAATGTGAAAGCATAATATTCTTGGAGTCAAGCGAGTTTTCCTTTGTTGACACCCAATTGAAGTAATTAACGTCTATGTGTTCATAAAGAGATTATTAATATGAATATTGATTCTAAACATGATATATCTCCTTCTATTCTTTTTCCGAATATTTAGTGAGTACTTTCCAATGAAAAAACACCCATATATTTCTATACAAATGGATGGCAATTTTTACGAAATCTATAACATACGGGTGTATGCACACCAGAAACTACCACAAAGGCATATAAGGACTAGATAACCACAGTTTTGGTTTGTTAAGGTAGATTAAGCAAAGGAAGCCATCATCAATGTAAACGACAGCCAGTATCCGTAACTGATGAGAAAGAAAATGTCTTACCAATCGTATCGTTTCTAGCTTGCGTTTCTTGTTGGTAATCATATTGTGTTTTTTAATAGCGTCTTTTATACATTCAAAGCATTAAATACAAAAATATCTTAGAGGTAAATATGTTCGAAAGCTATTAGCATTCATTATAATTACGTCTCAATTAGGTCTAAGAGGTTTTGTGAATAAGTCTGCAGAGCCTAAGAATAAATAAGAGTGATGTTTGAGTACATTTTACTTATTAAATCGATTTGACTCCACCATTCCTATGTGTCTAGAGCAAGGCAGGTTTTCAGAATTTTTGTTGATTCTATGTTTCTGTTTTGTGTTTTTTCATGTCTTTTGTGTTGTTTTCAACTGCAGATCTGTCGATTAGATGGTGGTTGATTAATGTTTTCTGACCATTGATGTTATCCATTCCATTATTGTATTCCCCTTCCGTAATTTACTACGACGTTTCGGTATTGTTTTTCTAATTGTGGCATCAACTTTTTTGTTCTGTTCATGACAACATACGTTATTTTGCACCTCACTGCAAAACGCACCTTAGTGTTGATATATCATATAACCTAACTTTATCGACGTGAAAAGAGACAGAACTTGATTACCGAGATTCAAACAAGTATTTTAAAGCATACCGAGTTTGGATCATACTTAAAGGAGACTGCTTCATTAATATAATGTTCCTTAGTAGGATGTATTTTATGATGATGATGATGATGATCTGTTACTGTAGCTGTTGTCGATTCAGTGAAAACCTACAATATGAAGAGGGAAAGGATTGGGGTCCCTCTATTTGTTTTACTCATAACTATTTAATTTTAAAAAATAATATTTACCAGTTTCTAGCAAAAACCAGGGTATATAATATATTTTGAATAGAATAAAATATTATGTGTTTTTTACCTATTTGGTAGTTGTTAGTAGATCTTAAGAGGAAAGATGCTCTAGCCTATAAGCTGACACATTTCGAAGCTACTAGAAGACTTTTTTTAAAAATTGCTTCAAGATATAAACAAAAGAAAGAAACGTTTAAAAAACAACGTTCAAAATGTAATATTGAATGTCATTGTTGACCTTTCCTGTCGACCTTTTATTTAATGGTGATACAATTTTTTTTGTACAAGCTAGACGTTTTGATCTATTACTATTCTTCTCGATCAACAAGAAAGCAAGTAGGAAATATTTTTTTTGTGAAACATTCAGTTTATTGAAATAAATGAATATTTTTCCTTTTCATTCTAATTAGCCAGACTATTTCAAATAATGCTGACTTACCCGATTTACACATATACCAAACAGAATTATAAATATCATTTCAGGTTTCAAACTTTCAAATTACGGAAAACCGTGATAAGCCTTACACACTTTATCAAGATCACACAACGTTCCTGATGATATCTCTAAGTCCAAGTGAACTAAATTAAACACAAAAATATCTTTCATATGTAATACTAAAATTCTTTGATACCAATTTTGATGCACAAGATGTGCACATTTCGTCGATTTACGACTCACCATTTATTTTTGATTTCCAACAAATTTTCAAAAAGCAATAAAAGTCATGTTTACATGATTTTTGAATTATTGTAGTTTTTCATGCAACCTTCAATCCCTTTTCTTTGGTTCTTTAAGATATCGTCAAAACAAAAAGTTAATATTTAAACTGTGTTGCATTACAGAACATATGGTAAAATGCTATTAGTTTACCTAAGGAAATTAGTGATCATGGTAGATTTTTTAATCAAGTAGTTTTTGCAGACTTTAATTGCAGTGGAGCAAGATTGGCATCATATAGTACAAACATCTTAATTCTCATGTAATCATTAATAAATGTTTTCTTTTCAATTTACCTTGAATTGCACATAGATTCGTAAAAATAAACAATACTCACAAACCTCATGAAATCACTACATGCACTAAGCAGTCACGAAAATATACTCTCTCAAAAAAGAAACGCAACATACAGAAAATAGGAAATTTACTTCATATATTATTTTCATAATTTATGATATAAATAATTTACACAGGAATGCAAAAATTGGCACACTTCTTGTTCATGAGTTCTTTTACCTTGGAATATCACAGTTTGTCACATATTGTCAATAAATCACTCATAAATTGTCAATATCTGGTATGTCCACCATTTGCTTGTAACACAGCCCCGACTCTTCTTGGCATAGATTGAATTAAACGCTGAGTTCGAACACGCGGTATCCTTTGCCACTCAAACTGAAGTGCCTGCTGTAATTGTTGCAGATTTTGCGGTGGTGGTTGTCGTTGGCGCACGCGCCGATCCACTTCATCCCACAAATGTTCAATTGGATTAAGATCGGGTGATCGTGACGGCCAACGGATCACATTGACATTCTGTTGTTCTAAAAAGTCTACTGTTACACGTGCTGTATGTGGTCGGGCATTGTCGTGCTGAAAAATTTCTCTCCGAATGTCAATTACGGGCAATAAATGAGGTCGTAAAATTTCGTCTCTATACCTAACAGCGTTCAGATTGCCTTGGATATGTATCAGCTGTGTGTTTCTGGCATAAGAAATAGCGGCCCACATCATAACACTGCCTCCGCCAAAATTGTCTCTCTCCACAACACAGTTTTGCGCAAAACGTTCGTTTCGGCGCCTATACACACGTATGCGACCATCTCGCTTTTCCAGTTGAAAACGTGACTCATCGCTGAACCATACTCTTCTCCAGTTCTGTAAATTCCATGCACGAACTGTAGTACACCATCTAACCCTCGCTCGGCGGTGTTGGCGTCTCAGTGTTGCTCCAAAGTAAGGTCTTCTTGCCCTCAATCCATGAGAACGTAACCGATTGCGTACTGTCTGTGCTGATATACGGCGCAACCCAGGGACGTTTACAGCTGTTTCTGTTGCAGCAATAGTCCTATTCCGCAGATGGAAAAGTCTGATGTATCGATCTTGCGCCCTGGTTGTAACACGCGGGCGCCCTGAACGTGGCCGATCTGTCGTAGTACCAAGCTGCAGGTAGCGTCCCCAAAGGCGTGAAATTGTGCTACGATGAACATTGTACGTTACAGCAACAGCATTCTGTGATTCTCCGGCCTCTAGTCGCCCGATAGCGATATTCCGGGTAGCAGCGTCTAACCTTGGCATAGCGTCACCTCATCAGAATTTTATTTTACGAATGCATTCATGAAAAGAAATACCGGGTTTTTATACCGACTGACTGAGCTAAAAAATAACCCATGATTTGCACGTGAAAGTCGACCCAGTTTTGGGCAATGCGTAAATCGTAGGGTGTCCCAGATTGCGACCAAAGTCGTTTACGGGTGGATGAATTTAAATGATTGTACCTGGAAACTTTTTATGAAGGTGTAATTATGATCATGTGTACATATATTTTGATATTTATTGGTTATTTGTCCGGAAAAATAATATTTCAAAAAGATAATCTGATGTTGCGTTTCTTTTTTGAGAGAGTATACTTTTAGTGTAGAACATAGTCGTTGGACTTTTGTTTGTATGCTTCAAATTTGATTAAATATTTCATGATATCATTTTAAAGCTGCAGCAACATCTTTAATAAAGCAAGTAAAAGATGTTGCCTTTAAGATTTTGTCATTTTAATAAGCACTTAGCAAGGAGAGGATAAATTAAATTATCTTTCTATACTATTACATTCTGTTCTTTTTATCCCTGCACTTCGAATGAAGTTCCGGGATATTTGTAATCGGTCCGTCTGACCGTCCGTCTGTCCATCTGTCTGTCCGTTCGTCCGTCTGTCGTCCGTTAGATAATCTTCCTCCAGAATTCCTCGTTCATTTTTAACTTCATGCATTTAATTTCTATACAGTATTGTCACAAGCTGTATGTAGATGTGCAATAAGGTTTTAGAATTTTGATTTTCAAAAATTGGAGCCCACAGGTGTCGAATTTCGAAAATTGGAAATTTAAAATGGTGACCTAAACTCCTCATTCCTTTCTCATTTTATGCTTTTAATTTCTATACAGTATTATCACATACTGTATGTAGATGCACAATGTGGTTTATCGAATTTTGATTTTTAAAAATTTGGGTCCACATGGGTCGAATTTAGAAAATTGGAATTTAAGCTTGTAACATAAAATCAATCATTTTTCACGTCATGCATTTAATTTCTATACAATAGTGTTACATACTGTATGTGGATGCGCAATAAGGTTTTAGAATTTTAATTTTCAAAAATTGGGGCCCACAGGGGTCGAATTTCGAAAACTGGAAATTTAAACTTAACTTCCATTCTCTATTCTATCCTTATAAATTTCTCATTTTATGCTTTCTATACAGTATTGTAACATACTGTATGTCGATGCGCAATAAGGTTTTATAATTTTTTCACTTAAGGCCCACAGGGGTTTATTTCGGAAATAGTGAATTTAAGCTTGTGCCTTAAACTCCTCTTTTATTTTTCATTTTGATTTAGCAAATTTATTTGTATATAATATTGTTCTTTATTTTTTTTAGATGTGAGAAAAAGTTTTAATTTTGAACATCTATTAAGGGTTCAAATTTTGGGACCGAAAATGGTGAAATTGCTATTTTTGCTTTGTCTCTGGAAATACTCATTCCTTTTTTATTTCAATGGTTTCATTTGTTTATAATATTGTTCTTCACTGTGTAGATGTGCAATAAGGTTTTCAATTTTGAAATTTGATTTAGGGTTCCATATTTCAGACTAAAATTGTGAATTTGCTAAATTTTCACTGTTAATTGTTTTTTTTGACTTGTGCTGTGCGGGGATAGACATCGTTTTCGATGGCACCAATTTCTAGTTTCTATTTGCAATAAACTATTTTATTTTTCCGATTCTGATGCACAAGATGTACACATGTCATTATTGTAACAATCATCAGTAGTGCTGAGACCTTAAACATTGAATGTCAAATGAATTACGGAGGGCAAAAAATGCCAAAAAAAACCTGTCCAGATAATAACTGGCATATTGCCTGCTTTGGAGGAAAGTGTAGCAAAAATGTAAATCTTTTAAAACTACAAAATATTGGTTGAACAAAAACAAGATGTCATTGATATTTTTTAAAATATTAAAGCAGTAAATCTATGCGCACCAAAGTCAATGTTATCAGAAAGAAAATTAATTAAGTAACACAGACAATAAAAACTAAAAAGGACAAATATACCTAAGGAGCAATAAAAAAAACGTAATCCATTGGACAGACAAATGGACAACTACAAGCACAACAAATAAACACAGAAAACTAAAAAAACAATGAACAACACGAACTCCTATAAAAACCAGGTGTGAACCCAGGTGCTCCGGAGGGGTAAGCAGTTTCTGCTCCGTATACGGCACCCGTCGTGAAGTTCTACAAAGTCGATCCGGGAGAAGTCACAAATCGGTGGAGGCACATGAAAGGTTACGACAGTGGGAACAGGTCCAACATCATCTTAGATATTGGAAAACTGTAATGGTCAATCAATTCGTGATGACGACCGTAAAATGTCCTAAGTGATGACATCAACTTACCCCTGATAAAACCCTGGTTAAGAAGCTTTTGTGACAGCAGTAATGCTCTTTGTCGAAAGTCAGGGTAACTCACGCATGCCCTTGAAAATCGGATAAGCTGAGAAAGGTAGACGCCATATGCAGGCGATGTTGGTATATTGCTACTCAAGAAGGGAAAATTAACAATGGGAAAGTTGAAGTCATCACGTTTGTCATAAAGTTTTGTCTTCAAACGTCCCTCATAGTCTATTTCAAGACTAAAAAAAAAAAGGAAAACAAAAGACAGATACAAAGCACTCGAGAGGAAAAGGGGAATAAAATACTTTAAAACAGAAAAG
The DNA here is from genome assembly GCA_028015205.1 of Mytilisepta virgata. Taxonomy (NCBI): domain Eukaryota; kingdom Metazoa; phylum Mollusca; class Bivalvia; order Mytilida; family Mytilidae; genus Mytilisepta; species Mytilisepta virgata. The sequence goes on along the minus strand of JAPWFG010000026.1, from coordinate 2,358,817 downwards.
AATATAGATGAAAAAATATTTTTTAAGGTTTTATTTTAATTCAGTTTGTAAGCAGTAAATCCGGTACGATTGCAAATATGAGCAAATAATTTGCTAGCAGCCATGACAGTATCATTGGACATTCTCTGGTAGGTCATTGATGTGTCGTCAACCATGTTGATTAGTTTGGTCTAAAAAGTTTTAGAAAAATTATTACAACAAACATAACAACTAATAAAATCTCGAATATCAAGTTGAAATAATATGGATCCGTTATTTTTTGTTGTTCATCCATTTTCATGAGTTGTGTAGACTCAATGGAACCACGAATTACTAGAAGTTTTCAGTTCTGAAACAAACCCCTCCCCCCCCCCCCCAAAAAAAAAAAAAAAAAAAACGGATACCCACGAAACAAGGTGTATTCACGGCGAACTGTACATGACGTAGTTGTTTCCTAATAATTCAGATTAAAGGAAACATCCAGATTATATATGACATAACTTTGATATAGCAAGATTAAATTAGTTGAAGGTTCAACCCAACAACTCCTTGGTGTCATTACCTAGTACGACTATCCTGGCTATCTATTTGTGTTTTGTATTCTTTCATCTTGTATCCTCTAAAGATCATATCGTTACTTTTTCGAATTTAGTCTTTATAACGATGTACGAAACACATTGCTAAATAAAATAAATTGTGTTTCAGATTACTGTAATATTGACCTTGATCTTCTTTTAGGTTTTAAAAAAAGATATATCTGTAGAACAATATTCCATTGTACTAAACAGTGTTAACGATTATATAAAGAAAACGGACCGATTCCTTATTGTTTAAATATTTTCGTCCAAATGCACTCACATACACAAACCTCCAATATATCTGGTTCTTTTATATATATAATTCATACATCTTGTTATTGTCGTTTGCATGCCTCCTGTTAGTTGTGAAAAATTGTAAACGGAGAAGACTTCATAAGTAAAATTTACTTGTGTCTTATCCATTTTGCATTCTAATTACAAATAGAATATGTTTAAACTAAACTAAACTAAACTAAGGATTTGCCGCTTGATTCGTTAATTAATTGGTATATCATTGGTGAGCTTTTTCTGTAACCCCTTTTTATTACTTATAATGCAAAGTATTATCATGAGACCGTAACTTAACATTGGAATACTAGCGGTTGGATGTTCGAGATACAAGAGATACGGATGTAAATATTTTGAAAAGAATATCCTTTTAAATAGAAATTCAAGCAATTCCTGGATAAGAAAAGTTTATGTGATAGTAAAGTTTTAAAGATAAAGGGTGTTAAATCTGACTATTAGCCAAAGGTTTAAGTAAAGTTTTGCCCAGGATAATTCTTAGAGATAATTACTTCAACCAGGATAATGTGTTCCGCGTCGATTGAAATTGATATTTTTACTTTACTTCTGACATTGTTTACCTTTCTTTTGATATTAGTATTTTTAAAACATTGCTTAGATGCTAGTTAGACATACCTCTAGAACATGGAGCCCATGTGATGTGTGAACGTCAACAGATTCAGTTCCTGACATAGAATATAAGTAACATTTCTTTTTCACTATGGCAACCATCATGTGCTGTGTTAAAAAAGAATTTTACAAATAATTTTTTACTGGTAAGTTGATATTCTAGTCAACTTTTTAATGGAATTACAGGAATGTTCAGGTTTACTAATCACATTGGATTGGATTTTTTTCTATAATTTAATCGAGAGCTTTTAACCTGTCTTGATGCATATCGATATGTTACCTATTTTTGTTTTAAAACAGCTGATACTATTTGCTGAGGCACACTAACAGTTGTTAATGATGTACTGATACACGTTTACATGATGATACACATGCAGAGGTCGTAAAATGATGGCAAAGTATACCCATAAAGTGGATACCAGCTTGATTTTGTCGTACGTTGTGATGGTTTTGGCTCATTGTTGAAAATATCGTAGCCTCTTTCAAGATGAAGAACAAAAGTGAAGTGGTTGATTTCTAATTATATAATAGTATGATCACTCCATATCCATTTTTCATTTAAACAAATGTTGTGAAAAATTGTATTTGAACAAAAAAACTTATAACACACATAATATATATTCCCATTCTTACTCATGCAGCGAGTACAAAATAAAGAAACAAATGGTAAAAAATTAGGTAACTGAATACATACTGCGTGGGGATCGTATTTGAAACTGAATGTTTCCCCAACAGAGGGTTCACGTGTGGCATGAGTTTTATGATGATGGTGATGCGTGACGTGTGGCTTCATGGTGGACCCAGTTGCCATTGGTGACATAGTTGTAGCTGCAAAGGCCTAAAAATAAGAACAAAAACGTTCCTTACTTGAAAATGTCTTAGTTAAACATTTTCCAAGGGTAGAGCAATAGAAAATTTCGTATACAATAGGAATCATTAATAAAATGACCCCAAGGTGCCTCATGTTAACTTTAAATGTTTTATTGAAAGTATCAGCTTTGAGACTTAATAAAGGGTTTCAGTAGCTTAGTTCTTAGTTCTGACTGCACTACATGAGACTTGCAATCTCTGGTTTACAAATTACATGTATTTGTCATTTTCAAAGATGTCAGACATGTCAGAGAGAGGGCCATACAATGTGTTTTCGTAATGTTTCTTTTAAATTAATTGATTGAAAATGAAGTAATTTACATTTAATTGCAATTGGAAACTAATTTGAAAATACAGTTTGACAAGAAGAAAGTAAATCTCTTCTGGAATATGTAATTTATAGTCAGTACTTGTTGAATGAAGAAATAGAATTGGTAAGGTTGTTCAAAATGCAAGTACATTTGTATAATCATTGTGAAAACAGATTTTTTTTAGTAATTTTACTCACCACACCAATGAACAAAAAAGCAACCAGTAAGAACTGCATTTCTTATTCTTCACAAATCAATAGGGTTTGGAATACATCGGGTATAAATGAACCAATATATATACTAACAACCTGACCTTTACACTATATCAGGTCGTATAATAATAGTTCTAATAATAAATTTAATATGGCTATTTTCACCTTCTATGGAGGTTAAGCACTTGCGGAGTACGACTGTCAAAAGTCCACGTACTTATCCACCTTATGTTAACTATAGACGTTATCGGGGCATCAATATGAAACTGAAAGCAATGGTGTCAATTAAAGAGTTCAACTGGTTGAAAATGCTCGTTTTTTATGTGATCCTGTTCAGTACAGGTTATAAACGAAAACAAAATTGTTTGAATTTCGATTGCAAAATCAGTTATTGTGTATAAAAATGATATTTAAACAATTAGACAGTATGGAAATTCAAATAAACTTTTAAAGTAGGTCTCATTTTCATCATTAGGACAAAGTAGGAAGAAAAGAGCTAACAATTCTTTACAAGTTTAAGACGGTTTGAATTGAATTCGTTGTTAATAGCTGTTCAAGTCAATGTAAATATTTAGGCACAAAATCAACTTTTCAAGTAAAAAATAAAAATACAAATGCGACAAAAATGGGAAAACATTTCTGTTGTACGATTATTGATAACCGTTTTCAATATATGTATATTTTGGTTGTATACATTACATTAAAAACATACCGGAACTGTTTAATTTTCAATAATTTGTAGCGTATATCAGCAATAAATACGATTCTCTTTTCTTCTATTTCATTGCCGTTCTATTCAGTTATAAAATACATTTTTGAACTGATACATGTATGTAAAATTAAAGTAAATCCTCTCATACACGTTTTTTTGATTTAAAATATATAATTTGTATTTTTAGAATTGTTTGTCAAAAACAAAAGAATGATAAAAAAAAGACTTAACAGCAAATTAAAAAAATAATCAAAACTGATAATAAAATATAAGGTAACTACCATCAATGGAGAGAGCGTGCGTGCTGGAGATACACAGGAGTTATTTTTCAAAACGTTTAACATTTTTATGTTCTGTTGCCTTTGTTGGTGTTTTTGTAGTGTTTTATCACGGTTTTCTCTGATGTTCAGTAGTATTTCCGCTGTGTTCTGTTGTTTTATATGGTGTTCCGTAATAAATGGACGCACGAACCAACAAATTTCCGGTCATTTATCTCGAATCTATTTCTACAATTAAAAAAGTCATTTTTTAAATTTTTTATCTCTATTTTTTATGCGATCATGTCAACAAGTCAACAAAAAATTTTTTTAATAAAATTTCAAATTTCAAATACACTAAAATTTAAGCTAACCATTTGTTATTGCTTAAAAATAACATATCCGTATTCGTAGACATTTCTAATTTAACTTGTACATGGACATTTTTTTTATTGTTTTAATTACAAATTGAGATTTTCCACAATGAGCAAACTGGCGTCTGATTGTTTTCCTATCATAGCAGTGTTTTGACTTTTACTCCTATCAGGTAAATTGCCCTTTGTAATATACGATTCAGTAAATCGAGAGAGGAAATGGGCATGCTGTAGTGCGGAATCATTGATTTTGAAACATTCCAAGACTTCGTTTGACTGTAAACTGGAGGAAACAGTAGTTATTAATAAAACAATGTTATATCACCCCAAACCAATTTTTGATGGCATAATCCATATTTTTGTTGATTATTTTGCTTTTAGTTATCGCAAGTGTCAGTATTCACCCAGAAACCGGTGATATGGGGTCGTGGTAAGTGAATAATTATTTCGAATCATTGTAGGTCATATTTCTTATCAGTTTCACGTCTGGGTTGAACTAATTATAAATATCAGTGACGTAATGTGTCGAATGTGTACAGAAGAATGATTTCATTTATTGGGAAATGAGGCAAAATTGTTTCCAAACCTGATGGTAATTCCTTTTGAAAGAAAAGTGTGATTCGGTGTAATGTGTTCACCTTTCCAAGAGACAAGAAATATTCAGTAGAAATGTGTGGTCAGTGTAACACAAAACAGATATTACGACCATATCATTTCATAATTCCCCAAACAATTTCTATCAAAATGTTACTAAAATAAAAAACAGTTATTTCTAATTTCTGTTTTATGTGTGTCCTTATTTTTTTTAATTTAGTAGTATAACGTGTAATGTTTATTCTATTATTGATATTTCCTCACAGTGCAAGTTGACGATTTCATTATAGCATCAAAGCAACAGTAGCAAGTCCTATAGTCTGATAATTCGAAAGTGTCTAAAAGGATGGATTTATTATGTTATAAAAAACGGGAAAAGGTACAAAAAGGTAAAAAATGAAACACAAACCCATGAACAATATTACGGCACCATCAAAACAAAACTTTCTACGGTTTTGCCCATGAGATGAGATAAAAACACAGGAATATAAGATACTAATAGCGTCCTGTAATTAATAACAAATGACACCAATATCTTGCAAGAAATATATATTTACTTCCTCAGTAAAGTTATAATAATTGTACATGTTTCGACAAGCGAGGGTAATTATTAGTTCGATTAAATTTGCCATCTAAAATATTTTTGAACTTTCTTAGAATTATCAACAAATACTAGGAACACTGATATACATTATTTGTGGTACCTTTATTATAACCTCTGCAAACGAAGTTTGGGGGGGTATATAGGTTTCAGTCTGTCTGTCCGAAATAACGTTGTCCGCAACTTCCCGTACATTTTTTGCAGGATTGTCATGAAATTTTCTGGAGTGTTAGATCATCCTATGGAAATGTGCATATTATCAAGAATTTCTGTTTGGAGAGGAAATGTAAAAGATATGGCTGTTTGGACCCAGGCATTTTTAACAAAACTTCGTTCCATGTGTTGTCAGCAACTCCTCCTACATTCCTTGCATGATTCTCATGAAACTTAACGGAGTGTTAGATCACATTATGGAGATGTGAATATTATCAAGATTTTCTGTTTTGGCGAGTACTTTGAAAAATATGATGATTTGAACTTAAGCAAATGTTGTTGTCGATCCAAAGCATGCTCTTCTTGGTAGGATTATAGAATATGTGTAAGCTTCAAAACAGACATGTTACTACGGGGGTATTAGTCCCTTTCAGGGCAGTTCTAATTGTTGATCGTCTACTATCATGATATACAATTCATGAAATAAATATATTAAGATTCTTCAGAAACCTATCTCATAGCTATATTGTAATTAGTAAATAATTTTGGTACTACAATAAAATTCTTAATATCAACAATGATCAACCATTTGTCTAATTGTGTAATATTTAACACAAATAACTTAAAGAGAGACACTCGCAGTGATAGCTGTCAGTTAATAAATAAAAAAAGTTTGATAAGAAGCCTAAAATCATGGTTTGTTTTCTGGATGTGTTAAAAGTTTAACGGTATAGACAAAATCGTTTTAGGTACAAAATGCAGTGGTACTCTAGGATTTACATTATGTAAAAATTTATTTAATATTTAATCACTGTTAGATGGTGAATCTTTATAAACATTCACTATTAACGGCCATTAAATTCTTGTTTATTCTCATTTTGGTTTGGTTTTCTAAATCAACATATTTTCAAGAAAAATCTAAAAAAGATCAAATCAAGATAAGTGTTTTGCAGTCAGTCATGATGGGCCTATTCCAAGCCAACTCCGGTTGGTCTCTTTTTTTTTTAAAATAATTGACTGGTGTTAGCTGATCATCCTCAAAGGCTGTAAAATGATCCATAGATCTCATAAGAATTTTGTTCAGTGTTCTGTCGAATTTGGATATTGTCTTTAACTTGACGAATCCCTCTACTGGAAATCCAAAGTCTTAGGGTATCAAAGGCAAGATATGATGTCATAGAATCATTAAACTCTTCGTTGGAGAAAGTTTCGAATGTTATACTTTGTATTGTGAAAAGAGTATTGAATCTATGAGTCCATGCGAATTAAAAGGCAAGCTGGAGATACATATAGAAACACAAAAGTAATTTAGACAAAAAGTTTAAAATATGCGTTCCATAAATTTCATGGTTAACAGAATTCATAGACTAAACAATAGAATTAAACGGGACTAAAAATATTATCCAAATTATCCAAAAATATCATCTTTGCCCCAGAGGATTGAAACCTTACTTTTCACAATAAAATTTCAAAATGTGTCAACTGAAAATATCGAAACAAGTATAACACAACCGAAGCAGTGACTACTGAGATGATACCCTCAAGCATCGGTGTCCTAGATACCAAATTTTATAATTACACAACCGAAGCAGTGACTTCAGAGATGATAACCTCCAGCATCGGTATCGTAGATACCAAATTTTATATTAACACAACCGAAGCAGTGACTACCGAGAATATGATAACCTCCTGCATCAGTATCGTAGATATCAAATGTTTTGAGTTTTGGGGTTTCTGGATTAACCTCCATCATGTATTCTCGTTTTAAAAAAAAAACGTCAGAAAGGTAAACACTATAAACAATAGACTCAATTACCCGACTTCTAGATCACTTTGGATCAGGGAGTTTAAATCCTACTGTTCTCTAGAGAAAAACATAAAAGATTAAAGCGACTGAATTTTTTTCTAATTTTTATTTTAATTTAGCTTGTAAGTGGTAAATCCGGTCCGATTGCATAAATGAGCAAATATTTTGCTAACAGCCATGACGTTATCATGAGACATTGTCTGGTAGGTCATTGATGTATCATCCACCATTTTAATCACTTTTGTCTGAAAGGTAAAAAACAACGTTAAGAAACTACTAAAAAATAATTATTACATTAACTATAAAACAATTCCAACGACTTATATAACGATAAAAGTTTAATAGTACCTGTCGGGTAATCATTGATTTGATCGTAAATTGATTTCCGTGGGATCAATGGAGCCACGAATGCATTCGGCTATATTCTATAAATATACGAGGATTATTGTTTTTCATGTTAAATTCTGTGAAACCATACATAAGTCGTAAAAATGTTTAACGAAGAGTCACAAAGATAAGTTTACACTACATATTTCAAATCGCGAAATTAAATATCCTCCAAACAATAGTTTTTACTAATAAAATGTATCTCAAAATACCGAAATAATTATGATGCACTGTATGGCCATTTCGATGGTGATCCTCGTTGCCCTATCATTGAAGGGGACATTGAAGTAATATAAGATAACAAGAACTTCGATATAAGAATTATTACAGTGCAAACTTGTACCGTTTGTATACTAGGAATTTTGAGATAAAAGGATCTGTGATAACGAGAGTCGTTATAGTAAAACTGTAGCTTTTGGTACAACAAATAGGTTGACAATCCAGAAATTCTGAGATGAAATAGAATATTACAGCAATCCCATGCTGGAAAAATTTGAACGTAACAAAAATAAATAATTATATATTTTAGAAATCGGAGAGTGCTTTGTATTTAAGAGATAGATCGTTTTAATTAAAATGAAATAAAAAGGCACACGTAACTGTTCTCTTTTCTGTAAGAATAGACCTCCTCCTTTTTTACTCTATTATAATTAAAAATAATGTTATCAGTTAGGCACTGTTTATACATACCTCAATAGTATGGAGACCATGTGATGTATGGACGTCCACGGATTCAGTGCCAGACATAGAATATAGGTAACATTTCTTTTTAACTATGGCAACCATCATATGCTATGTAAAAAATGCAATAGTAAATCTGTAGTTAGGTAGGTTAATATTTAAACCTATTAATTTTTCAGTAGTAATGGTCAGGTTTACTAATAATTTTATAAATTATGTTTTTTAATACAATGGTTTAATCCAAAGTGTAAACAATGCTATGAACTTGATTGAAGCTTGTTATTTACTTAATATTTATCTTATATTTTTGTTGGGAAAGAAAATGATATCGTTTGCAGAAATACTTAACCAGAAGTTTAATTTATGACAAATGCAAACCAGTGTGGAAAAAAATGAAGTAAAGTTATCGGTACATGAACAGTACTACTGCCAGGTGCCGTCATGATATTACTTCAAGGTGTGTGTTTTAATTCATATAATTATTTTAATGCAATGACTTTCAAAATGAAGAAAATTATTCATTTACTTTTGTTATATTATCATTAAATTTTATTTATGAGTTTCTCAGGTATATTAAAACACCTTCCGTGTTTCATTGCACGGTTCATACAAATGTTTAGAAAGACCATACTTTGAAATGGAATCTTGTTTTTTTCCTTCTGCTTAAAGGGCATTCAGTGAGTACAAAAGTTATAGACAAATGCCAAATACAGAGAAAATAAATACATACTGCAAGGGGATCGTATCTAAAACTGAATGATTCTGTAACAATAGGTTCATGTGTAGCATGGGTTCTGTGGTGATGCGTGGCATGGTGTTTCGTGGTGGATGCGGTTGCCATTGGTGACGTAGTGGTACCTGCCAGAGCCTAAAAATATGAACTTTTTTTTCAGATTTTAAAAACAAAACTTCATATACTGTCGAGTTCATTAATAAAATTACCTCTTGTTAATTTCCAAATAACTGATTTTTTCTCATATCTGACATGGTGCCATTTGTATTTAACATATCTGGCTCATTAAAGATAGAAGTAAAAATAAGAAGGAAAAAGGGCTGGTCATGAACACATCTGACAATAATTTTTAAACAAAATTTCTAGATTTGAATTTTATAAATTTACTATATCTAATATAAGTATCTTTGGATTGTTACTTTGAAACTCCTGGGACGATGCCTCTGCATGGTGGACCCTAGGTCCCCGAGGGTGTTCGCCAACCCAGTCGTCAGACTTGTCTGACATGATTATTCATTGATTTGTTATAGAAATTACCCGTATTTAGCGAAATTCAAAAATAATAGAAATACTAAGGGTTCATTCCTTGTATTGCACATGGTAGATCTGCTTAGCTGAAATTTGGCTTCCTATTTCGGTATTTTTGGTTATGAGTACTTCTTGTTTAAAATAAGTTTGGTTTTTGGCCTTCCAAATGTTTCGGTTTTAATGCTGCTGATGAGAGGTAACTCCTTGAAATGCGTCGTATACAGCATAGTATACATTTACTATATCTAATATAAGTATCTTTGGATTGTTACTTTTATACCTTGTACAGTTTTCTAAAATGCAAATTATTACTGTGATTTCCTTATAACATGTATATGTATAATACCTCGTATTCATTTGACCCAAAAATCGGATAAATAGCATAAAGGAGTTTGACGTGTGTTTATATATCATATTGAATTTGTCAAGAAAAAATATATACTGTCAAATCGTATTTTACCTTCTAACTAGAATAAAAATTATATTTTTACCAAACTACTTTATAGTTTACCAATGTTAAAATCTAGTAAACGTTTAAGAAATAGTTCCTGTCAGCCATACCTTTGTTGGATAAATTAATATGGGTAACATTATTTTAGAAAAATTTTATCGGAAGCGTTGGCGAGGTTAAAATTGAAGTTAATATATAATATTACCCATGTTAAAATCTGATACAAATGTAGGATTGGAATGATTTTTTTTCCATATGGCAAAGACGGAAAGTGAAAAAAGTGGTACTATTAGACTTTTCCACTGTTAGCAAATTTGTTTTCGCAGAAATGAAATCGAAAAAGGGTAAACAGGATATGAAATAATTTTTGAAAGCAATGAAAGATAATTTTCATTAGATTTTACACTGCATTTTGTAGTATTTACCCTGTTCAGATAGTTCGTTTGATAATAAATTGTAAATTTAATTTTATTTGCAAAGTGAAAACAAAATTTTAGAATTAACATTTTACTGGATATGGTGTTCCGTTATTTTAGAATTTCAAGTGCAATAACTTTGAAAACTGAAGCTTTTATTCCGTTATTAAATGTTAAAGAAAATTTACTCACCACTCCGACGAACAAACAAACTACCAACAAGAACTTCATTTTTGATTTCCTCAAAACTTTGAAAGGGTTTGGAATATTTCTGATTTAACTGAACCTACATGTATATTTATAGTAGCAGCCCGATCTTCACATTATATCAGGTCAAATAACAATAGGTCTAAATATAATTTCCTACAGCAAATTTCACCTGAACTGGAGGTTACGCACTTCAGCAGTGCAACTGGCAGACGGATATGCACCTATCAACCTTAACATTATCGGGATAGGAATATGTGTGGGTAAATTACGTAAAAACACCCAACCTCAGCAAGCGTAGCTCCTCTAGGCATTTTGACTGTATAAATTGACCGCACCTGTTCATATTTAATGACCACAGAGGTCAATATACACTGTTACAATTTTGAAATTAAGATTATAAAATACATGCAGGTATTCTCTTTAAAAAAGAAAAGACGTTCAGTGTTGAAAAATATATGAGTGAAAAAGCAGTTCACACAGATTTGCCCAGTTAGACAAACTATCATACTTCACCGTATTCTGACGACATTTGACCGAAATTATGTACTGTTCACTCCCATGTTGTAGTTCTAGCAAGTCATTGCACGACTGTTGTGTTCATTGTTGTGTTTGTACTCTTTTATGTCATTTTTTGTCCAGCGTTCTGTCAGTTGGGTTGCGTTGATTGATCGGTATGTCATTGCTGACTTTTCCTCTTATCCATTTTGTTGTTTATTTAGTACTTATTTGTACTTGCCATCCAAGTCAATCTCTGTCTGTTTTCTTTAGAGAAGTAATTATCATATATGTCTTATACAAAATAATCATACAAACACCAGTTTTGTAACATATTTAAACATCAAAATCTATAAATGAAATAAAAATAAGATAGACTTCATCATGCTCTCGCTTGAATGCATTAGTGACGGTGAATACATACAAAATTAAGCAGTTCTAAAATAACAATCCAAAGATACTAATATTATACTATGCTGTATACGACGCATTTCAAGGAGTTACCTCTCATCAGCAGCATTAAAACCGAAACATTTGGAAGACCAAAAACCAAACTTATTTTAAAATTGTCATATTGGTATATGTATGGCAATGGAATGCACATCTAATATAACCAAACAGGATAAGAAGACAGATAGAAAATGACAAAAAAAAAATCAATAAACGGCATCCAACCAATGGATCCTCAGGTTGAGAACAAAAACAAAAAGTACGAAACACAATGATATCTCCAAGAAAGTCAGGGTATTTGGATTTTTATTACAGATATTGAGCACTAGTGGTATTAAGCAAGCGTTATGGCTACCAACACCTCCTTATCAACAATGTGACCACTACCCAGAAGAGTTAAAATCTGGGTGGACGGTACATAATTCAGAAAGCAGGACCAAGATATGCCCGGTACAACTGAGGCTCTAGCCTTTGTTGGCTATTAAATATAATAATGTATAATAAAATCGTCGGAATAGAGTTTAATGATCTCTCAAAATGTTAATTAAGACCTGGAATTTGAAGGCAGTGTTAATTTGAAAGATTTATTGATATTTGGGACTTTGAAATGTTGTTAAGGTACTCCAGATTGAAAAATTGCTATGGTTGTTAGAAAGACCTTTGTATTTGTCTATGTTCTAATAGAAATTGTGTATACGACAAAACTCTCTTTGAACCTTGTCATGTAGATGAAATATTGTAAATAGTGTAGTTTTTTGCATCAGTATCCTTGTAAAAATATTTGTAAATGATCACTTTTCTTTATAAAATTCTACCACCCTCTGACCAACCTGTATAAAGTGTGTCCATGCTATGGTACGAATTTTGAGGTGCAAGATGAGTACATGGCATCGGTTTAGGACTCGTAAGTTTTGCACAAGGCCTAAAATGTTGAAAACCAAAACAATAATCGAAAATATAGAAATGGACATAAAAAACTATACAAGAGTCGTGTAGCTCGAATCACTTTGTGAAACCAGAAACTAGAAAATGAATAGGAGAAAAACCAAAAATAAACATTGCATAAACTGAACATTGAAGTTGATACTTATGCCTATATGCAATTGTTATGTGTATTGCTTGCACCAAGTAAACTTGAGAAGAGTTATGTGGGTGAAACAAAAGGTAGGTTAAATACAAGAATGAACGGACATAGATCAGGTATTAACAACAACGCCAATCAGGTTGTTTATCAACATTTCAACCTTCCTGATCATTCCATCCTATCAATGAAAGTCCGTATATTAGAAAAAATATATCACCCTACTAATAATCCAAACCTCAGCACACCCCTTCGCAGACAAACAGAAGAATTTTGGATTAAGGAATTGGGTACCGCTATGCCATATGGTTGCAATGATAAAATTGACAGCATTGGGAATCTTTCAAGCCCAAAATGCAGCGAAATCAATGTGATGAATATTTTCAATATAACTCCACGCCGTAAACGCAGTCATGGTCATCGACATTACACTTCGCCTATTGACCATGATATCTCCTTAAATGCGTTATTGCCGTACATACAAAAACCTTTAGGACTACATCACATTCGAACTAAACTATATTCCATTCCTTTGTGTAAGCTTAGCTCACTCCACAAAAAAGCAATGGAACAACAAATCAAGAATTTTAATTCAGCTGAATACAAACTCGCTGCTGTGGTATCGGATATTGCTTCTCACAGATTATTCAAACCAGTTCGCATCCATAACGACGAATCTCACCAAAGGTCGTTCCTCAAAGTTAACTTTGTTAATAAAGGCTTGGATGCCATAAATCTCAGCAATATCCTTCACCACAAAACAGTAAAATCTAAAATTCCGCCATATTTCAAAGACCAAACTGTTCCACTTATTTCTTATTCTTATACAAAACCCATTGCAACCAAAATTTTCAATTACAAACGGGCATTGCGGGACCTTAATTCCGATGACCTCAAGTCTAAACCGCCTGACTGCTCCTGTTCGACATCTCCATTCAATTATAGTCCTGTGGTCATGTTATCACTGGAGATCTCAATCTAGTTGATAATCAAAAGCTTAAAAATATGCTAGCTAAAGGCCCCAAATACCGAGAACCTCAGCCAATTAATTGGAAATACAATTTCAAGTTACTTATGGATTCGGTTGAGGACTATGCCAGAAAATGGACTTCAAAAGAACAGGAGCCTGCTGACACACTTTCAGAGTGGGTGAAGGCTATTAGGTCAATGATACAAATCAGAATTAAAAGCCTCCAAGGGTCTATGAGCACTAAAGCTATATCCATCTTTAAAAACCCTAAGGTTGTTGAAAACTTGACTCGCCTCCATGACAAATATGTAGTTGTCCCAGCTGACAAGGCCCCCAATAACATCGTTTTTGTTTGTAAGAACTATTATTTTGAGTGTCTTAGAAACGAATTGGGAATAGATAACACTGCGGGTAACCCAACTTATACACCTACCACACTCACTAAGCAGGAAGTCCTTGATAACCACAAGACCGTTCTTCATTCCTTTGGCATTTCTATAAAGGATGAAGAAATGGACCTTCCTGCTCTTTATTGGATTCCTAAACTACATAAGAATCCGTTTAAACAAAGGTACATTGCTGGGTCAGCTAATTGCTCTACAAAACCTCTTTCAAAGATTTTAACATCCATATTGACATGTGTTAAAGAGGGACTTCAGAATTACTGTGAAACATCATATTCCACCAGTGGCGTCAATCAGATGTGGATTCTTAAAAACTCCAAAAATTTACTTCAATATCTAAAATCAAAATCTTTGGCTACATGCAACAGCATAAAAACTTTCGACTTCTCTACACTCTACACTACCATACCACATTCTCAATTAAAAGATCGCTTAAAGCAACTAGTTCATCAATGTTTTTTCAAGAAAAATGGGACACGCAGGTATAAATTCCTTGTTCTAGGTAGAGAAAAGTCTTATTTCGTGAAGAACCACTCTGATTCTGACAAAAGGTATTCTGAAGATGAAATTACAAACATGTTAGATTTTCTCATAGACAACACATTCGTTGAATTTGGCGGTCTAATTTTTCAACAAACAATCGGCATTCCAATGGGAACCAACTGTGCTCCTCTCCTCGCCGATCTGTTTCTGTACTCATATGAAGCGGACTTCATTCAAGGGTTACTACGTGAAAACAAAAAGAAACTAGCCCAATCCTTTAATTTCACTTTTCGTTATATAGATGATGTGTTGTCGTTAAATAACGACAAATTCCAAGACTTTCTACATCTTATCTACCCCAGTGAGCTTGAAATTAAGGATACTACAGATACACCAAAGTCCGCTTCATATTTGAATTTGTTTCTTGAAATAGACTATGAGGGACGTTTGAAGACAAAACTTTATGACAAACGTGATGACTTCAACTTTCCTATTGTTAATTTTCCCTTCTTAGGTAGCAATATACCAGCATCGCCTGCATATGGCGTCTATGTTTCTCAGCTTATCCGATTTTCAAGGGCATGCGTGAGTTACCCTGACTTTCGACAAAGAGGATTACAAAAGCTTCTTAACCAGGGTTTTATCAGGGATAAGTTGATGTCATCACTTAAGAAATTTTACGGTCGTCATCATGAATTGATTGACCATTACAGTGTTCCAATATCTAAGATGATGTTGGACCTGTTCCCACTGTCGTAACCTTTCATGTGCCTCCTACGATTTGTGACTTCCACCGAATTGACTTTGTTGAACGTCACGACGGGTGCCGTATACGGAGCAGGAACTGCTTACCCTTCCGGAGCACCTGGGTTCACTCCTGGTTTTTATAGGAGTTCGTGTTGTTCATTGTTTTTAGTTTTCTGTGTTTATTTGTTGTGCTTGTGGTTGTTCGTTTGTCTTCCCGGGTTTGTCTGTCCAATGGATTACGTTTTATTGATTGCTCCTTAGGTATATTTGTCCTTTTTATGCATACCTGCCAGATATTTCTGTTATGACATAAGAATAAGGCTGCTCCTACTATATCTGTTTTGCTTTATTTTTAAACATCTCTTTTTTCATATGGATGAATGGATGTTTTAACTTCTTCCAGTGACAGTTATTAAATGCATATCGGGCGGGAACATGTTGATATGAAATGAATATGAACCCTGCGTTGTACTAGATTGACACCCTAACTTAAAGTCGGATTTATAACGCGCTACTCATAGAGACATTTCACCCCGCCAGGACAAATTATACTGACTTTCAGAGAACCAGTTCTTTTGCTCTAACTCCTACATGTCGATTTCTTTGGTAGAAGCAGCATATACCAATTTTAATGTCATTGATATGACCCGACGCCGCCGAGTGTCGAAACCGTGACCACCCAACGATCTTGGGGAACACCCTACAACGTGACCACCGATGCGGTCTTTTTACCTATGGTGTTTTGAAAAATAAAAATCATGACCTTTTTTTACCTCTATCGAACATCGTTTACAGCGCATCTTTCGCAGATAAAGATTATTTTACCCAGAATAAGGTAAATATGGTAAATTCTGATGAAGAGGAAGTACTCTTCATGTGGAATCACATATATAAACCAGAAGGACAGCCTTTTTTTAAATAAAAAATCATTTTATGTGACTATGTGAATTTTTTTTCCTGTAATCTATATATTTAAATATTTGAGGAGATGAATGATTAAATGCAGATTAAACAAGCCTTTTGTTCAATATACCTTAGAGGTCCAATTTCAATCAAGGTCACCCTTCTTCAAGTTAGCAAAACTGTAAAATAAAATGAAAGAAAGTAAAAAATGTTACTTCTACCTACTGATTGTACAAGGTACATGTAACACCTTAAAAGAATCAAAAGGTCAAGTAAGTGAATACGAACAAATTGAAACCTTCTGAATTTTCACATTTCTTATCGGTTTTACGACTTTTATGGACCGTATAAACATTCTTACTTTTCACATGTCTTATCGGCTTTGGATCCTCAATGATCTATATAGGACATTGATGTCAAGTAAGTTCATATCGGACAATGTTTCAGCTAATTTTCATTATTCCAAACCTAATGGTAAATTGGTTATATTGATATTGCCAAATACACTGAGTAAATTAATCTCTAAAACATGTCACATGGATACTTCCTATTGAAACAATTAAAAAATGCGAGTGTTGTATTTCCAATAAAAAAAAGAAAAAAATAGATAGATAGATAAATAAATAAATAATAATATTTTAAAAAATTTTTCAGCTAGGTTGACAATGAATAATTTGTTATTTCAGAACAAGGAAGTTCCATGCAACAATCTTTCTTGCATTAAACTTTTATTATGTATTTTCAGATTATATCAAATGGCTTTAAAAACACCAGAAAATTATGACTTTAAGTCAAATATTCAAATACACTATACATTCTGTAGATATTACTCTTATATCAAAGCAATATGAGCAATGTAAGTCTCTGTTCATTTATACCGTCTTGTCATGCTTGTTGTATGGGTTTTTGATTTTCATGAGATGTTAAGTGCCCGATACCTAGTTGCTACATGTATCAATATATACCAATATATTGGGAAACAGTCACATGCCTTGTCCTCTCAGGTCAGGGATTGCTCGTAAAACGTATTAAGACGTCTTTAGCCTATCATAAAATAATTTGTTTTCAACGGGTCGTGTTAGTAAATACGGAACCAGATATTACTGGTTTGAATGGTATATTTGGCCTCCGACAAGTCGTGACTGAACTAAACTGCACCAACATTACATTTGACCTCTGGATACAGATATACAAATTTAAACATTATTGACTCGTTAGTGTTGGTTTTATTTGGTTCACAGTTACTGATAAGAAAGTGATAAGAAAGTATTATGAAATTTGTCAAAATTTGCTTCACATAACTAGGATGATTAAGTCTTTTACATGTACATTGTTATAGGTTTAGTAGGTTTCTGGAGAAAATAAACTTTACTTCGGTGATCTTTAGCCGATATTTTGTAATCGTTACTAAGAATTAGACTGGAAGATTATTTTATCACAGCGCAAAGCATGTTCAATTTCATAATTTGACATTTTGATTTGTTCGTTTGTTTGTTTAGTTGTGGTTTTACGCCGTTTTCAGCACATTTGGGTATTTCGTGGCGGCCAGTTTTTATTGGTCGAGTAAGCCGCAGTACCCGGAGAGAACCACCGACCTTCAGTAGGAAAATTGGCCATCCTTGTCAATTAAGATCGACAACTCACAACCTCAGCGTTGACAGGCTAGTGATCATTAACAGTTATGACGAACTACCTAGGCCACTCGGCCACCCCATTTTACAGTTTGGGCAAAATTAAGTAAGTTTTGATACTAATCATGTGAATCAAACAATAATTCATCAAACAAGTAAAAACAATCATTGAACGCATAACCTTTCAAAATGAATTTGAAATTCAGTTAATGTTTATCTCTCTCTCAAAAATCAACGATTCCCAATTCCTTTTTAGTCGAACTTCGGCTATCTTGAACCCATTCAAATG
Source organism: Mytilisepta virgata (assembly GCA_028015205.1). Classification (NCBI taxonomy): domain Eukaryota; kingdom Metazoa; phylum Mollusca; class Bivalvia; order Mytilida; family Mytilidae; genus Mytilisepta; species Mytilisepta virgata. Next base: position 2,340,595 of record JAPWFG010000026.1, on the reverse strand, counting down.
GTCCCTTGCACTTCGATATAACGAGAATCAACTATTGAAGTGATAAAACAAAATGTCAGAAGACACATTTAGAACATGAACATGAAATGAACCTTATTATTTCAAGGAGCAACTTTAATTTTAGTAACAAGACGTTTTTTGTGGCATCTATGAATTTGCATTTTGTGTGCAAAAAGTGCATTAACTCCCCATCGATACCAGCCCAAAATTACGGACCGTGCAATATTTTTCAGGCAGGTGGGACCAGTGCAAAATGCAGTAGGACACATACTTTTTTTTTGCTCTTATACTGATAGAGCTCCAAGTTTTTTCATCCTCAAAAGTGACAGGACAGCAACTTTTTTTTATAATTACTTTAGAAAACAAAACAAAAAACACGTACGATAAGCTAATTTTTAAAACAAAATATCCGCCTCGCTTCGCTCGGCAAATGGCTTAAGCAATATTCCTTTTCCATAAAACCCTAATATTCTGAAATAGACATCTACCATACACCCATGCATAACTATTTCCTATACTCTTTGTCACACTGTCAGCATTATTGCTGGACTATTAGTACCACACTGGGGCAGTTAAAAAAAAATTAAGCCTTGCACGGTCAACTTTAAAAACCACGGAGTTTCTTGTTTTATCTGAGATATTGGTATAAATGAGTATGTATACTACTAAGTACATATTACTCTTACTACCAATCAAGTTTCATTGCATTTCGGCTCATATTTCTCTTACTACCTGCCAAGTTTCATTACATTTTCATGAAATTTATAAAAAAAATTGGGCACTTCACTTAGTAGATTAAATTATATCTTATTGGTATATGCGACAACACACACAGTCAAATTTAAAAAACTAAAGTAACTGTTTTGTAATATCCTATCACTTTGTGTGCCAATTTTTGCAGATTAAGCTGATAGGACACTTACTTTTTTCTGCACTAAAGTGATAGGACATTGAGTTTTTACACCCTAAATCAGTATAGGACATTTACTTTTTTAAAGCCATAATCAGAATTTGCACCGGTCTCACCTGCTTGATAAATATTGCACGGTCCCTTAATACATTCAATTTACTGTTTCAAAAATTTTGTGAAAACTAAGGAGTATCTGTCCTTAGGTGGTTTTGGCTTTACCTCTTTTAGTCATTATGGCATTTTTGAGTTTTCTCTTGAACGTTTGGGATTGGTGTTTTGGTTTTCAACATTTTATGCCAATTGATGAGTTATGTTCAGTCTTTGTTAATTTCATCACTGCAAACATTTTACTGTAGTCACAAATTAAATTAATAAGAAGTATAAGAGATTATGACATACACGTGTATCGACTGGAACTGACAACATGTGACAACTCACCGGACTCATTACAATTTATATTTTATAAACTGGCAATATGGCGGATACACGTTTAAGGACCCGTTTGGAGTTTCTGACATCCCACTGATTTTTCGCACTGTTTTGTCCCTTTGGTATTCTTTTGTCGATATCTAAATTGAACAAAGAGAACTATTCATATTCATTTATTTAAAAATTTGGATGTGATTATTTTTGCCACATATGTTTAAATCCTTCAAAAATGATAAATACAATAAAAGACTAGCTGGCGTTATTAGTAGTAGCTTAATATCAGATAGTAAATTGGGGCCTCGGTGGCCGAGTGATCTAGGTAGTTTGTCATGACTACTAATGATCACTAGCCTGTCAACACTGAGGTTGTGAGTTCGAATCTCACCTGCGGGGGTATGTTCGACTCCGATCTTCATTGACAAGGATTGCCAATTTTCCTACCGAAGGTCGATGGATCTCTCCGGGTACTGGCTTCCTCCACCAATAAAAACTGGCCGCCGCGAAATAGCCAAATGTGCTGAAAACGGCGTAAAACCACAAACAAACAGATATTAAATTTTCTTTGTACAGATTCTATCATACTTTATGATACAACTGTATAAAACAAATCTGTGGTACCAATTTCAATGTAAAAGAGCCCATTTTGTCAATGTATGACTGATGAGTTGTGCCCAGGGCCTCATTTTGAAGACACATTCTCTGATACCAGTTTCTATGCACTGAGTATGAATATTTCAACAATTTATGTCTTACAGTAGTAGCAATACCCTAAAAATATTGAAATCCGAAAAATGAACCAATACAATGAAGAACAGCTTCAGATGCCAACTAAAATATCCGAGAACAGAGCTATGCTTCTAGATACCCCTTATTTGCATATTATTAAACCATTTTGTAGGGTATCAATTTCATTGTTTGTTTAAACGTATTAAAGACTGTGGCTGGTGATAGCTTGGAGAGTATAGTCCTCTAGTAGAAAAATCGATTCAGTCGTAAATATAAGCTATTTTCGATGCATTTATGTGCATAATTCAACGATTAACATATATTCAGCAGTGATATATGCCGAAAATGTACACATCTGAAAAAATAAACCAAAACATGGATTAGAAGAGGGGATCCAAATTCTTAAGTAAGTTATGAAAAATGGTATAACTAAAAACAACCTAAGGACAGAGCTATGTGCGAGGAAGTAATATTTATTTTATAGAAGATATCAACATGCATATATGTTAACAGTTAAAGAACATACATAAAACATACATTCATAATATATATAGAATATCACTAGTTAAGTTTATATGATGTAAATCCTTGGCGATTGCACGTGTGGGCAAATGATTTGCTAGCCGCCGTGACGTCATCATGAGACATTGTCTTGTAGGTCATTGATATATCATCCACCATGTTGATAAGTTTTGTCTGTAAATGGAAAGACAAAATTGTAAAAATGTAATTTCTAAATACATTCATATTCTCATATTCAGCCGGAACTGCAAAACAGCAAAATAAAGCCTTATGTTTGGTTGAGAATTACTGATTTCATTTCTTGCAATGCACTTAACAAATGTAATTTTACTGTGAGGCATTTCATAGGAAAAATAAAAATTCTTGTCAATTAACACGTTTCGTCACAAGTTACTTACTGTTTATTTGTAGACTAACTTTCTATAGACCACTAGGCCGACAAAGATTGAATAAATTAAGAAAATTACTTCCAAAAGATTACATTTCAAATTAATATCAAATTAAAGACAAATCCGCTGATTACATTTCTTTTTTTTTTCGTCTTTTGTTTATTAATATAAGGAATGGTCCACATCTAATCTCATTTATCTAATACCATGAGTACAGTAATTCCAAGTCATCATTACATTCTAACTTGCATTTGATTGCACATGTAAAATTATACAAACCTCTAGTGTATGAAGTCCGTGTGATGTGTGAACATCTGTTGATTCTGTTCCGGTCATAGAGTAAATATAACAGTTATGTTTTACAATGGCTACCATGAGATGCTGTAATATATACATCGTAATTAACCAATGTGAAGAGACTGCTGGTTGATACATTTCTTTCTTAATTGTAATAGAAATTCTGATTCGCGCCAAAACTTTTTGTCTGAAGTGCACATTGAGATATGTACTAATCACAACTCAAATTATGATAAATTAAATCCAGCAAATTTTAGACAGGTACAGTCAGGGATCCTTTATTAAACATCCAATACAATTGAGGACAAGGGACTCTACCATGCATTTAATTTGATAATGCTATGTTTCATATGTTTTGTTTTTGTAGATATTTTTTTATATGCCAATAAAAAAAACATTTTTATTCGAATTTGATAAATCATCTATAATAATTAATTTTTTTTTCTCTGTGAACATAAATGAAAATGTTTATTTCATTTTCTACATTAAATAATTAGTATGATAATTAACTCAAACCAACCATTAGAACTATGTCTACATTTCAAGATTGATTCCCCAGAAATTATAACATTTCGAATCAATAATAATGATTTAAGGAGATTGCTGGTCTAATAGGCACTAAATAGGATTTGAAATAGGTGTTTTAGTTTGATAGAACATATGAATAGTAAACAAATAAGTAAGAAAAAAATATAGGTTCATGTGCTCATTTTAGAGCTATAAGGCCTTGAAAATTTGCAGGAAATGGGTTTTCTGTGAATTTTTCATTGTCTTTGCATTGACAATTTCAGTCTCTCATAAAAAGAATTTCATAAATTTTGTCAAGTACAATTTTAAGGTATATATGATTGAATTATAAAAGAAAAGTGGGGGTTCATGGGGAAAAAAAATCATGTTTAAGAAATGGATAAAACCCGAGGATTCCGAAAATCTGACAAAAAGACCAAAACATGACCAGCGAGCATCCTTAAAATGGAAACTTTTAGACAAAAAGTATGAAAAAAAAGTTATTAATATCATTAACTATTAATAAGTGTATGTACCAATTACGCCACACTATCTCGACTTTATGTTGTATTAATGTTTGTGTTTTGTGCTGTTTTATGTAATTTTTGTCCGGGGTTCTGTCTGTTGAGTAGCGTTGATTGATTGGTATGTCACTGTTGACCTATCCTGTTTTCTATTTTGTTCTTAATTACATAACAAAAATCCTTGAATATACGAACTGTATAAAAACTATCTTATACATACTGAATGAGGATCATATCTAAAGTTGAACGATTCATACACAGGTGGTTCGTGAGTACCATGCGTACCATGTGATCTGTGGTGATGCGTAACGTGTGGTTTTACGGTTGTTGCTGCGAGTGCCTAAAGTTAATTATACAGATGTAGAATTTGTGATTAAATATTAATTCAAATAACAAATTTGTTGCAAACATATCGCCCCTTCCTTAGTAAAACCATGGAAACGAAAATAAATTTAATAAATATACTAGACTAAAATAATGCAAACAAATAAATAAATAAATAAATAAATATAAATAAGTTCTGTTAGATATAGACATAACACACTGTAACATTTTTTTATCTGGAAGGAACCAGTTGGATTTTTTTTTTAATATACCAAATTAAAATAGGTTTCACCAATGCACATTTTGTATATGGAAATTTATATAAGTAGCATTCTACTGAAAAAAACCTTAAAATTTCACAACAATATTTTAGATATATTGAAATCATTGAGACCATCGCCTACATATCTTTATTCAGAACTTTACGAAAATATTTCGCTACAATATTATATTCATATAGAGAATACACAAAACTTAAATGTTTTCAAACAAAAATTTAAGCTTTGTTATTACGAGAATAAAATCTTATAGTTATATGTATGTCATTAGGGAATTCCGGCTGTAAGACTTGAATATATATAGATATACTTAACTTAGTTCCCTAGTTGTTGTCCGATAAAACTAAATTACAAATGTATTGAATTTAACTACCAAGTCCTTGATAACATTTGATTTTATGCACCCATGTCTTCTTAATAAAAAGTTTTCAGGTCGAAACTTGTAACAATTCAATGTGAATACCGTTACACTGAATGTAGGTTTGGAATGATGCATAAATGTACATATGTATACAACATTGTTGTTTCTGGATTTGTTTGTTTAGTTGGGATTTTACGCCGTTTTCAGTACATTTGGCTATGTCGCGGCGGCCAGTTTTTATTGGTGGAGGAAGCCGGAGTACCCGGAGAGAACCACCGACCTTCGGTAGGAAAATTGGCAATCCTTGTCAATTTAGATCGGAGTCGAACACACCACGCCGCAAGTGAGATTCGAACTCACAACCTCAGTGTTGACAGGCTAGTGATCATTAGTAGTCATGACGAACTACCTAGAACACTCAGCTACCGAGGCCCCTTTCAGGATTGTTAACAGAAATGCAATTTACTTACCGTACCAACGAACAAAGAAATCAACAGTATGATTTTCATTATAATTTGAATTACTCAAAGAAAAAATGTCCAATATTTTGATTTCACATAAATGAGCTACTTTATATATCAACTGCTTTATCTTTACCTTTATTAAATGTCATGACATTGCTTCTATTAATAAGTTGCTCTGAGAATTGCCCTTGCTGCGAGTGCTTCTGGACGTCCTACTTTATAGTCCAGATGTCACCCAGATATCTGTTTATCAACTTTTAAATAACTTAGGTCAATACAGATAAAATCTTTAATACCAATTTTTGTTGCACAATATGTGCACATTTCGTCGATTTACGACTCATCAGTTGTGCTCAAGACCTATAGTGTTGCAAACCCAAAAGAATAATCCACACAGTTGAAGAGCAAATTTAAATATGCCAAAATAACCAAAAGGTTCAAAGCCAAAACCATCTAAGGAAATAGTTATGCACAAGGGAGATACTCCTTAGTTTTCACAAATTTTACAATTTTGTAACAATAAATTTTAAGTATCAATTTCGGGCTAGTATCGAACTACTAGCAACTGAGCTAGGGATACCCTCGGGGACTTTGAGTCCACCAACATTGGCTCAGTGGTAAAAATAAAATCTTTGATACACAGAACTGTGTTTACAATATTCTAGGGTACCAATTTGATACAAAAGATTACAAATTTCGTTGATATAATAATCATACGTTGTACCCAAGTTGTGAAAGCGAAAACAATAAGTCAACACGTTGAAAAGGAAATTCAAATTCCAAAATGGCCTCCGGGGCAAAACAAAACCCATTGAAGAACAGAGTAATTTATTTTACAAATTCTAACACCTTTATAATTACAGTTAATGCAAACATGCTAACACATGCGCATAATATTATCAGTTGAGCTGGTGATACTCTTAAAAAAAGGATAAATAAATGATAAAATGGTTTCCAGGAAAGGTCGATATAATCGCCACCCAGCTGATAGATTTTCAGATTAAACAAAGATTAAAGAGTACAAATTACAAACACAGAATCAACAGAGGTATATAGTGGTTTTGTAACGGTATCCACATCATCTTCCTATCTGTCCTGATTCTCTAGGGTACAAAACACACAGTAAACGCCAGTACGGTATGATTACCAACAAATTGACAGCTAACTAGAAATAATAATATTATTCGACTGTACATTATATAGGTAACTGAGTACATTTATGTTCATTTTGACCGTAAAACTTGTTAAAGTTATCAAAGTTGCTGGTCGGATACTTTCACACTGTGAAATTAATAAAAGGTGATTTACCATGCAATGGATCAATGCATAAATTTTGAGATAATTATATTGTTTTACGGGTGAAACCTTATCACGTTTGAAATAGAACTCCATCAGCGTTTCCACATATTAAGACATGCTTCATAAAGATGTAGAGAACAGAAATTGTGATTAAAGATAAAATATTGTGAAATGTGAACCGGTAATATTTCCATTTAAACCCACCTCCATATATATCTTTACTCATTCCGTCATTATTGTGAGTTCTTTCTGTGAACCATTAACAAGATTTTAAAAATATATAAGGGGAGAGGGTTCAAGATTACAACCGTCAGTTTAAATTTGTATATTTATCTTTAAACGCAGGGATATTTTATATCGGATGTATGGTACGAATGTTTTTTTACCTAGAAATTCTATTCTGTACCAATGAATAACGCATAAAACACCACAAAATACAAGAAAACATCAAAATATACCATGCATACGTGTGGTTAATTGTGAATACTTTGTAACTTATATTAGCAATCAATTCGATTCTTTACCAAAAGTTTAAGGTTTTCTCCTATATGTGTTGCAGTTCAATTCAGTTATAAAAAATTAACATTGTTTAACCCTATGTATAAATTCTGAGCTAAATGTGTTTTTTCTCTATTTCTAGCTTTTTTTTTTTTAAATATATAATTTTTAAATGGACATTTTTATGAAATATAGATAATTTTGATGCAAAAAATGTGAAATTGTGTCGATTAACGACTCAACAGTTGTGCTCAAGGCATACAATGTAACTTTATAAAAGAACGCAAAACAAAATTTAAAAAAATGTCAAATTGATCAAAAAGATAAAGCAACATTCTTACATGGACAGAGCTTTTCACGAGGGAGATACTCAGGACTACTTTTCTAAAAACAATTAATATGTTTGTAACAGTAAATTTAATTATTAGTTCTTAGCTAATATCGAAATGCTAGTAACTGAGCTATGAACAATTTCATTGAGTAGATCGACATATTTGGAAAATAATATTTGTTAATCATAAACACAGCAAAAAAACAACGGTCCTTAAATCAAATCAAACTACGATATATATATATTTTTTTTTGCCTAAGAAATACTCCATTCTCATGAAAACGATTACGCCATTAGATTTTACTTTAAATAAACAAACATTATTTTTTTCATGTGTAATTATTCTGAATGAAGAAAATCGACATTTGTAAACTGGTGATAAATAATAATCCGAAAACTTAATATGCCAATATAAGTTAAAGGTAAAATATTGTATTTGTTATGTACGTTGGTGTTTCTTTTGTGTTCCATGTTGTTTCTGTAATATTCTATAGTGTATATGTGGTATTTCTTATGTGTTCTCTGGTATTTATCATGTGTTCTGTGGTTTTTGATAGTTTTCTGTGGTTTTCGATAGTGCTCTGTTGTAGAAAGACGCACACACCAAAGTATTCACTGTCATTAATCTCGAACAAATTTCTGCAATTACATAAATATTTGTTTTCATTTCTATTTATTGTGTCATCATGTCTACAAATGTTTTGTTTGCTATTTTAATTTCAAATTTCCGATACACTACAAGTTAAGGTAACCATTTATTAATGCGTCAAAGTAACCAGTCTCGAAGCCCGTATCGTAGAAATTTTTAATTCATCTATTACAGGCAAATGAGTTTTATTGTGTTAATTAGAAATTGAGATATGTTCCACAATCTGATTGCTTCCCTATCATAGCACCTCATTGATGTTGATTGTTTAAAAGATGACCAACACGCATTGCCATACATTGCCCTTTGTAATGGAGGATTCGGTAAATCCGGCAAAGAGCTGAGCATGTCATAGCGCAAAACCTTTGATTCAGAGACATTGCAACACTTCATTGATGTTTCAAAACAAAAAATGATAATAAAACGATGCATTAAACCAAACTTTTGATAGCATTATGATTTCTGTGTGGTGATTATTTTCTTTTTGAGAGTATTTGAAGGAACTGGGATATCTTGTTTTATATTTTCCTTTGCTCGATACAGGGTTTGATCATCTTTTATACGGTGTATTTCAAAAATTAACCTCCACAGCTACAATATTAACGTTATCGTATATGGTAAGCCGTTTTTATATTTATTCAATTTTAAGATATCTTATAAAGTATTATATAGGATATCTTGTAATGTTTATAAGATATCTTATTTAATTTGAAGTTAATAAAATATCTTATTAACTTTACAAGATATCTTTGAAACTAAATTAGATATCTTATATAGTTTATAAGATATCTATTCAAATAACCAAGATATCTTTTTAACAAAATAAGATATATTATAACCTAATAAGATATCTTTATAACCAGTTTAATAATATATCTTATTTAATATATAAGATGTCTTATTTAACTATTAAGATATCACAATTAGTTTATAAGATATCTCATTTAGTTTATAAGTTAATTTATTAAACTTTATAACATATCTTGAAATTGAATAAATATAAAAACGGCTTGCCATAATCGTACATGTCAGTGTGAACCCGGACATTGGTGCTACAGGATCGTGGTAAGTGAATCAATATAATTATTTGGAAACATTTTATTACATTTATTATCGCTTTCACGTCTTGATTGAACTATTTAGAAATACGAATGACGCCATGTGCCAAATGAACGGAGGACTGAGTTCATTTATAGAGCTATGACGAACAATATTTTGCCAAACATGGTGATAAATCTTTTTGAAAGAAAAATGTGATTCAGTGCAATGCTGTCACCTTTTCAAGAAAAAAGAAATATTTAGTCAGCATATAACCCTTTTCAGGAACTCATTTTCGGTATCACGATTCTGACTCTAAAATTATAATTTGAAGCAAGTTATTTCACTTGCTGTGACGTAGTACCGGTTCGCTGCAGTGCATTATCTATCCTTCTGCTGTATAAACAAACCGTAAAAATATTAATTTGATAAAAACTTACAAAAGTAATCTTCAAGTAAGAAATTTATATATTATTTTATTTGTGATATGACAACATGCTGCCATGCATTTTGAAACGACAGCTTCTCTGGAGTTTTTGTCTTAGATATTATTGAAAATGTAACTTTTGGTAAAAGTAAATGCACGAGTGAAAATTTAACATAAGTTAGACCGAACCTGATGGAAGACAGATCGTAGTTTTAATATGTTTAGGATTAGTATTAGCACCTCAAATCCAATGTTCTAGCGTAAATTTGATACCATGTAAATATTTCATAGCCGTATGTTTTGAGGAAGTGTAGAGGGTTTCCATGATCCTTTTTGTCACTTTGGCATATGAATCTGCTTTGCAAGATTTTGTTGTTGTTTTTTTTTTTTTTTTGTTATAAACTTTTTTTGCCTCGAACAAGACCCGAACAAGACTTACGGGTGCACCAATTCTTGCTGGGTAATATTGTAATAAATTTACTTGCCTTGGCAAGCGAGGAAATGATTATTCCAATTAAGTTTATCATCAATGATATTTTTGTCCTTTATGAAGAAATGATAGGAATTCTGAGATGTACTAATTGTGCTCCACTTATTGTTGATCTTTATCTTTATCGCCAAAATTAGGATTTATGGCAAAATTATGTCCGGATTCTTCAAAACACTATTTTATCACTCTCGGAACAACATCTTTTGTTGGATATTTCTGAAATTGGTGTTCAAGAAACCGGGCATTTGTTTAATATGAAAATAAAGGGAACATTTATGAGCTTTCAAAACGGTTGAGCCATTAGTGGTGTTGAGTGTATTTTGTTTTATACATGAAAGTATTTTAATTACTTGTTCATCCCCCCCCCCTGTTGAGGAATACAATGTTGTAAATAAAGTCAAGAAAAGGGATATTCGAAGGAGGCAAAAATCGAAACAACTGACAAACTCCGGAGAACAACGAAGACAAGACCAAAACAATACATGCATTACAATTAAAAACTAAAAACATATGAACAACATGGACCCCACCAAAAAAACGGGGGTAGACTCAGGTGCTCCGGAAGAGTAAGCAGTCTCTGCTTCCTGCATGACGCCCGCCATGCTGTCCATGTCATATCCAGTATGAGGAAGGGATAACATCAATCAACAGGTCCATTTTCATTTGGGAAACGGTTTTTTTTTTACCTGTCAACCAAGTCATGATGCCGTCCATAAAACTTTAATAAGGATGACTCCAACTTAGGAGCAACATATCCCTGTCTGAGCAACTTTTCTGTCAGGAGCCGGGCTCTGTCCAAGAAGACAATGTATATGTCACAAGCACTGGAATGAGTTGTGACATATATACTCCATACGCCGGGGCTAAAATAACCTGTTTCTCCAAATGAAAGATAAACTCATGAGAATGGAAAATAACAAACAAATGCCACGAGAATACATAGTTAACTAAAAGCAAAAAAAAAATATATTTAACTAACGCACTAGCAATTTAAACTCGCATTAAAAACCAGAATTAACATCAGGTGCTCCGAATGGTAAACATGTCCTGCTCCTATTACACCACACGTCACATTCCTTGTCAGTAAAGTAAAAAGTCAAATGTTTCAGAAAGTGTTAGACCCAACATAATATGCATATATGGTGTAATCTTATTGGAAGGTATGGTGTAACGTCTTTTATCCTGACGAAATGAACAACAATTCAACAATTCATCATCAGCTTATTTAATGTTACCTTTTGTTTAATTAGAAAATATGTTTGCCAAATTTTAGGTGAGGCAGTTGCCTCATGCCTCAATGGAAGCTACGTCACTGGTAACAGTTTATCGATAGAAATATAGTATCTCTATATAATATGATATTATTACATAGTTACTTCTGAATTGCCCTTGTAATTGGTCAGAGGCTTGCTGAATTGATCTGAGGCGCACCTGGCCTCGGACTAATAACAAGGCCAAAACAGAAATGTAAATCTTCTTTCGTTTTCTGTCCGGAAGTTCTGTTCACAACATAACAAATCACTTGAAGCATCACAGTAACTGTGATTTTCACAACAGAAACTGATTCCTTGATAAGTTAGTTGTAGAAATCGATAATCCTGATATTTACTGTCGGTTATGTCATAAAAATCAGCAAGGTCCATGCTTTGTAAACAAATTATACTTAAAGCATCCATTCAAAAATGTCAAATGTGTTTTGCTTTGAGTATATTTCAAAACATACATTGTGTGCTTTGGTGGATCCAGATGACAGAGTGCGACTTTTGCTCAAATTGTCAGTGGGGAGGGTCAGGGTCAACGTATGAACAATAGGTGATACTTGGTGGTTGGTTGGGTTTGACTTGGGTAAATCGGCACAGTAATCGACAGATGTCCTTAACTGGTGGCCTGAAAAATATTCCAAAGATATTTTAAAGTCTGATGTTTTAATTCTGGAACCAAATCATAGAATGACATATAATGTAATACAACAAATCCTGAAAGTAATAGCGTATTATAATACAATATATAAATAAATGAATGTGTGACATTTTTATCTATTAAAAAAAATAGTTAACAGTGAAACATCCTTGTGTTATGAAATTAAAACTGAACTAATGATTTCTTGTAATAAAATATTTATACATGTATATTGTCTTAAATATAATTAATAATATAGTAATATTGTTTATCAATAGCCATAAAACAAATTTTAATAAAACCAATATCAATCTCTCATCTGGTCTCAGAATTTCAGTTTCTCATAATTATAAAATAAATCTTAATTAAATCATGTTTCACAAACATATTTACAATATACTAACAACTTGACCAAAAGTCACACATCTATCTTTATTATAGATATTTAACCAAAAGTAAAGGGGAACAACTCTATTTAATTTCTATAAAATCTATTTAAAAGGGGAATTAACTTTAATGAGGGGAACTAACTAAATATAGACAGAAACAGTGTGGACATACAAGATCTATTTACGAAATACTTAATTTGCATAAAGAAAATATGAAATCGAAGGGACTGAACAAAGAAAGTTTATGTACGAAAATGGACATTAACAAAAATTAATCTTATAACATAACAATGAGACAACGAAACAGTATTGAGAGTTTGTAACGATGTTATCTAAAATTGGTAAATACAGTTTGAATATACTAATCATTTAATAAAAAACTATATGTCATAACTTAGCGACTAAATTTACTTTTACAATTTGAGACTAAAAATTATAAATACTAACATTAATAAGATTGGACTCACCTGAAAAATATTCCAAAGATATTTTAAAGTCTGATGTTTTAATTCTGGAACCAAATCATAGAATGACCTGATTTCAGAACCAAAACCCCAAACCTCGATTTTTGACAAATTTCAGGTTCATCCAATCAAATTGTAGAATACATACTTAATACTAATTGACACATGGCTTACGGAAATTTTGGGGAGGGTCTAAACAGATTATATCCAAATGTTTTCACACAAACGGGCTTAATGAAATTATCTAACCTTACGAAATAATTAACAAGACATGTTTCTTTAATGTTTATCTCACCTTTGTCATATTGTATTATTAACTTAGCATAGAGTGATAACTATCATGACGCGGCTTAAAAATTATAATAGAAACGAGAATTTCTCACAAGAATTTGCTTGTTTGTGTAATTATACGATATTATAGTAATCTTAAAAACAAAGTAATTTTTGTCTTAAAACGCTTCAAAATGTTGTAGCTAACTTAGCAAAATTATTTCTTAAAAACAATTTTTGAAATTTAAATTACTCCTTTTTTTGAAAATATTATATAAATGTCTAATTTTTAATTCTAGGAATTTTCCATCTGTTACTATAATATTGCATATTTGATAAATTTCAAAGTTTGGAATTTACATAAAATTTGATTAAAATTTTCACTGTGACAACTCCCCCAGAGCCCAACTGCTTTGGACCCCAAAGCTTCAAAATGTTGTTTGTAACAATAATTCTGGAAAATACAAAACAATAAGTGTTACAAGTCAAGGAATATCATTTGTTTTCGAACATATACAACAACAAAAACATATATACAATGCATAATGATATGAAATAACAAGTTTTGCAGTCAAGGTCATTTATGAATAAAAAAGTATGCAACACACTAAAACTTGCTTGAGTCTGTCAACCATATATTGTTGATATATTATTGATTTTGGAATAATGGTTTCAAATACCTCAATTACCAAAATTATTTTATCCGTGTATAATAATTTCTAATCTTGGTGATCACAGTCCATTCAAGATGGCCAGTCACAAAGACTAAAACATAGAGACAAGCAAGTTTAAAGTTGTGGATATAATGAAGTTTGTCCCACATTTGGATTATTTACATGATTTGCTACTGCAGTGGTACTACCAGGGGGATTAAGTGTGGAGGCAAATCCTTGATGTGTTACAAGAACATATGCACAAAATGGTTGTTGAATAATTTTTGCAATTTGCAAGTGTGTGAATAAACCTATATCAACAGTAGTAGGAATTTTTGCACTCTGATTTGTAAGTTTGTTTGTGACATTAAAAGTAGACCATACAATAAAAAGTTTACGACTAGGTAAAGCTGACATAGTTAGATCATGAACAACTGGTGCAGAAAAATCATAATATGATGGACATAATGACAGACTAACTATGGGTACTACAACACAATTTCCACCAGAGGTAATTTCTAACATAATATTTGTACACTTTTGTCGTTTTGACCTGTATAGATAATAGACTACAAATATCAAAAATATTAATACAATTGTACTTAAAATTACTGACACATGAATCCATGAAAACTCAGCTGTGATGAGTTTTTCTACTACAGATGGTGAAAAAGTTGAAGGGGATAGTGTTGGTTGTTGATATATAAATGATGGTATACTCTGTGATTTGGCCTGTGATACTTGTTGCAAAATAAGTACTGCAGTTGCCATTTTTCTCATTTTACAAAATATATAAACGAAACCGAAAAGAGAAAGAGTGGCAACACCAAGTGTTATAAAAATAATGATACTATTTAAATCAGGCCATGTTGAGTCTAATGCAATATCACCATTAAGTAAAGGCTCAGCAATTGTTTTAAAAATAGTTTGATCTTGTCGAGCTGCTGTTGCCATCTTTTTTAAACTCAAATGTGTCTCTTGATCTGCTGCTAAAATGCTACTTATATTGTGTGTGTAAATGTTAAAATTTGGGATTTTCATGTGAATTTGTTGTGAAAATGTTGTGTCTGCTAAAATGGTTTTTAGTTTAGTATCATCAAAAAATTCTTGCAATAATGCCAAATTTACAGGGTGAAGTATAGATACTTCTTTGGTAGAATTATAACAGTGTACTAACCTAGGTGCTAAATACAGAGACTGACTTGATAAAGAACATCTGCAAGGAAGGTTGACTATACAAAAATTGCAACCTGGAATCAATTTTTGTTGTTCTGGACAATCAAGTGACAATGTGTTTGATTGATAAACAATAACAGAAGTTGGTGTAAGTTCTATTAAATTATGCGTTAAATGGTTTTGTAAAAATCTAAAATTGCAATGTTTCGAGACCATTGTTACGTCGTTGTTAAACAGTCCAAGGGTGCAGTGGGGAACAGAAGTGGGAATTAGAGCAATGTTAAAATTACATGCAAAAATTGAACCTTTATCACAGTTTTGCAAATCAGTATTAGTAAGTGTTAAGTAATAGTCATGCTGGAAGGTAAAAGCAACATATGGTGCTAGATCAATTAGTTTTGTAGCATGCTTAAGAGTGTTATTAATAGGAACAGGCAACGTGACTACTTTATATAAGGTAAGGGGGTGTAAGTGTGAGGAAACTGGAAACCGTAGAGTGATGTATAGGGAAGAATGATTGCGAGTGTACATAAAGTTAGTAGTGGTATAATAGTAAGAAGGTGAAAAATGAGTTAAATAAAATCCAGGATAGGATTTGGTTAGTATGCTCTGGACTTTGTGAAGGGTGCGTGTTAGTGTTTGCTTTGGCAATAAGAAGGGAGAAATTCTACCTTCTACTAGACTTTGCACAGCTTCTTGCAATTGATTCAAGTTACTGCGGAGGTAGTTGCCTTGGTTAGTAATAGAAATCAGAATACGAGATATGTTAAAAACAGAATTCTGCAGTGAAACTATGTTAGATGAAAGAGTCTCTGATACTATTTGTATTTGATTTGCATTGTTTTGTATTCCCTGCATCAAGTTTGATGTTCTGTTATCCATAAGGTTCATGAATGATGATAAATGATCACCGTGTTGATACAATGCCTTGCCTATTAACTGAGTTTTGCGGGTTAAAGCATTTATATGGCGTGCTAATATATTAACATCATCCATAGTTGCTGTGCCAAAAAGACCTTTTGCAAGAGTTCCTATAAATGGTAGAAATGAACGTTGATTGCGTTTTTCTGTGAACATGTTTGATTCTGGTACTAGTGTATACTTCTTATTGTGTCTAATAATTGATGTTCTATAGTGTCATGAATATGTTGAATAAAATGAATAATGTTATTTAAATTATTACAATCATTAGTGTTAACAGAACAAAATGAAATCTTATCTAATGTAATGGTCTTTGGAAGTTCTATCTCAAATGTATGCAACCATGATTCTTGGGCGAGATATAACTTTGACTGTTCCTTGAAAATTACTCCATAATTTACTCTTTTAATAATTTCTGGATTCCCATGGGTAGGTGCGACACATACTGTGATGACACATAATATGACCATGATAGAGTAGAGAAGACTATTCTGAAGAGGTGACCTGATACCTACAAAATACCAACATGACAAAAATATTACACTTATGAATTTTTCTTTTTTATAAGGATCTGATTTTTAATATATTGAGGTCCATATAAACATATGCTCGTACGCAACATATATTTTAGCACTATTATTTGTAGAACCAGCTACAATATGAAATTTTGACATCAACATATTAAAATTCTTTTCCAATGTGAATGAACATTAAAAAAAAATATAAATACTGTCAAAACCAAAGTTTTGTAATGACTGTTTTTTTTGTAAAGTATCAAAGTGCACTTAGTCATCTCTCAGAAAATTGTCTTACGTGCCAGCAATCTACAGACTATCATTAAACCAAAGGTATTTGTCACGTGTCAAGCAAAAGGGTTATGTGTTTGGGAAAAAAATAAAACACAGTAGGGTGACATGGTTGCAAACATCTTACATCTTATGACAAAATGGTTTTCTTGCTGTAATATTTGAGATTTTTTTCTTCCTGAAGAGCGAGGACCTACGTTTTCCCTTTTTTGTGAAATTTCTATTGATTTCTTCAAGCAAGTCATCATCAAAACATGGGTCAGGCTCCCAAGAACGAGTGCCATCAGCCCACTCAACTCTCATTTGTCGTTGTCCATTACGGAAACGACCTTTTATGAAATCTTTGATTTTGTATTTTGTGTCATGGTTAGGTTTTTCTACATTTTGTGTACCTTGATTATTCTGGGTTGGCTCAACCTCATGGTTACCTTCACCAGAAGTGGAATTATTGTCCACATCAGATTCTTCCTCATTAGCTTGAGGTATCTGCGGTGGAACATCTATTATTTCATTTTGTTGTTTATCATATTTCCTGCGTACTGGTCCTGGGTGATTGTATAGTTTCAGATTGGTAGCATTTATCAGTGATTTTAGTACTTTGTGATTTGATAATCGTCTCAACTTGTATGTATAATTTGGACCACACTCTATAATGCGGAAAGGACCGTCTGCTTTGTCATACAATTTGCGCGATAGACCTTTTGGAACTTTATTTATATTTATCAAAACCAAATCGCCAATAGATAAATTAGGAATTTTTGATTTTTGGTCATATCGCTCCTTATCTTTAGCTTTTTGTTGCGTCTCTTTTTCGAGAGCAATTTTGTGAGCAATTTTTAAATTTGATAAAAACTCTTCTATAAAATGTTTGGTATCTTTATTAAGAGACTCTTTCGGCTCTGGATTGTTCTGTTTTTCAACATTTTAGGCCTTGAGCACAACTGGTGTGCCTTAAATGGACAAAATGTGCACATTTTCTGCAACAAAATTAGTATCAAATAATTTTAATTTTATATCATTAATTAAAGAAAGGCAACACTGCATTTTGATTGAAATACAAAGAAATACAATTCCTCAATGCACTGGTACAGTAACTTGTCTTCTCGTCATTGAAGGAATATTTATTGTATAGTCGATTTTATTGTTACAAGATTCGATGGATATACTGTTGTACGTTACTTGGGTTTCTAGTTAAGTTTATATGCAGTAAACCCATGGCGATTGCATGCATGGGCAAACAATTTACTTGCAGCCATGACATCATCATGAGACATTGTTTGGTAGGTCATTGATGTATCGTCTACCATGTTGATTAGTTTGGTCTGGAAAATGTAAATAACAAAATGGCATATATTTACTATAAATACCTATATATTTGTGATATAATAATATACATGAACATAGACATATAAGGTCCCGGTTTGCACACAGTAGTATTATGGAAATAATTGACAAAGGAAAAGGAATTCTTCTGTAAAAAGTGATCCAATTTTGCATTCTGAGAGCTCAACTCCCTACGTTTTCTCCAATTAATTCGTTTGTTTGCAGCAATACATAAAAGTAGTTTGGAAAATGAACAATAATTAGATTGCGTCATTTGTCTATTTATTTGAAATTAATCTAAATAATTTATTGATTGACCGTTACAGTGTTCCAGTATCGAAGATGATGTTGGACCTATTCCCACTGTCGTAACATTTCATGTACCTCCACCGATTTGTAACTGGCACCGGATTGACTTTGTTGAACTTCACGACGGGTGCCCTATACGGAACAGGAACTGCTTACCCTTCCGGAGCACCTGAATTCACTGCTTGTTTTATAGGACTTCGTTGTTCATTGTTTTTTTAGTTTTCAGTGTTTATTACTTGTGCTTGTGCTTTTCCATTTGTCTTCTCGGGTTTGTCTGTCCAATGGATTCCGTTTTTTTGCTTTGCTACTTGGATATATTTGTCCTCTTTATTACACTTCTAAAAGTTGATTTTCTCACTTTTAACATGATGTTATAATTTATAAATTGAATATCTAAAATTAAATCATAGCCTATGCAATTGAGCAGATTTTTACCACTGAAACGATACTGGAGCTAATAAGTCCCCGCAGGGGACTTATTAGCTCCAGTATCGTTTCAGTGGTAAAAATTACGAATGTGTGTATTAAAAAAAGCTAATAATGAAGTTAAGTTTGGATTTCAAAGTCATGAATTTATGTTCCCTCAAACGACCACAAGAAATTAGAAATATTAATGAACAACGAACCCTTATTTTCTTTCATCTCTCTTTAGAACTGTGCTTCGCCAAAGTAACAATAGGTTTTTTTAGAGAGAAACCCTCTTAAAATTGATCCTTGTTCATAGAGCATCTGATTTTACATAAGAACCACACTAACCTCTAGTGTATGGAGCCCATGTGATGTATGAACGTCTGTTGATTCCATTCCGGACATAGAGTAAAAATAACATTTATGTTTTACCATGGCAACCATTATATGCTGTAATAAAAACATTGTAATCTTAAACGTTGCTAAGATATTTACTGAAAACAAGAAATAAAACACTTTTTTTCCACTTATCGATATTAAGTCAACATTCCTTTCTCCCACTGGAATGGTAAATAGACGTGTATGTGGTTGTAAGTCATTCTAAATCTCTACTTTCAAGTTAAATTAGATGACAATTTAGACCTTTTCAGTGTCTCGGTCAGTATAGGCTTTATATGAAAATGAACGAAAAAATTGAGAGCAAATAGAAAAACGCGGCTGTGTCGTCCTTTAGGTAATAGTTTTTCAAAAAGGATCACATTGTCATTTCAAACTTTCAGGGTTAGCGAATTTACATATACCGTTTGATTGGATAATTGGTAATCAAAATCTAACAATCTGCTTTCATATCATGACTTCCAACACATGACATACGAATGAACAGCATAGTATGTGTCTTATATGAGACAGGAAGTGCTTACCCATCTGGACAGCCTGATGTCACAACCGGTTTACTTTTTCGTGGGATGCATGTTGCTATTTATTTTTAGCTTTTTGTTGTTTTTGTGCTTGTTTGTTGGTTTTCGTCCTTCTCAATTACTGTTTTATCTATCTGATGTATGATTGTTGGATGGACCACTTTATCTTATAAAGAAACCGACAAACCCCTTAATATTAATGAAAAAAATAGAATCTTTAAAAACAAACAACGTAAATGGATGAAAACTACTTTAGATGTTCCAGAAGATTAGGCATATAAAATATGAATTTTGAATATAATAATTGTGAGCAGTATTAAAGCTGTTTTGAAAAAATCTACACAACAATTATACATAAAGACGATAATGTAGTATGTTAGTATGTTTTCGTCTACGTGTATAAAATATAAGTATGTAACGATGAATATAAGTTCATAAGATGCATACGTTTTGTGGATCAAGTCTAAAGGTGATCTATTCATAGACATTGATTCATAAATAACATGAGTTCTATGTTAATGCTTAGTGGGGTACAGTGGTGAATAGTTTCATGGTTTGTGGCCATGTGATCGATCATTTTCTGTTTTATATGAATTCTCCATAAGTATGTTACAAAGAACCTAAACACATACTTTATGAGGGTCATATTTAAAGGTAAACGACTCAACGACAGCTGGTTCATGGGTAGCATGAGTTCTGCGGTGATGATGTGTGACGTGTGGTTTCATAGTTGATGCCATTGTCATTATCTCCATGGTCGTAGCTGCTAATGCCTGAAATTGGGTTAAAAGAAACATGTTAACGACAAAACTATACAGTGGAAAAGGCTTATTTAAATAGAAAATAATTAATAAACAACAAAACGGATAAAGAGAATGGTCAACAATGGAATACGAATCAATGTATGGAATCCAATCCACAGACTGTAAGATAAAACAAATAACGTAACAGAGCACAAAACACAAACATAAAAACAACACAGACTATGGCGTGTGAAACGTTGCAATATTCACAAAAAACAAAATATATGTTCATAAAATTAAATAATTGTTCGTAAAAACGAATATTTGTTCATAAAAACAAACTATATATTCAATAAATCAAAATATGGGTTCATAAAACATAAAATCCAAATATTCATTCATAAAATCCAAATATTGATTCATAAAATCAAAATATTGATTCATAAAATCAAAATATTCATTCATAAAATCCAAATATTGATTCATAAAATCAAAATATTCATTCAAAAAATCAAAATATTGATTCATTAAATCCAAAAAATATTCATTCGTAAAATCAAAATATTGATTTATAAAATCAAAATATTCATTCGTAAAATCCAAAAAATATTCATTCGTAAAATCAAAATATTGATTCATAAAATAAAATATATATGTTCGTAAAATTTATAAATACGTTCAATAATTTGCGTCATGGGATAGTCGTTTCTTTCGTCACAGTGTAGGATACTTATATGTATAAAGAGAGTAAATATAAGTAATCCGCTGTGGATAGAAAATACGGCTTGATAGTAATATCCATGTGGATTCCAAGAGAAAAATATCTGAAAAATCGCAAAAAAAGAAAAAAAAAAGAAAATCATAGGGGGTCAGGTATCATAGGGGTACCATATGGGGTCCTGTACACGACTACCTATGGCAAAACGCTCAAGTTTTACAATTTACAAATTATGCAACACTGTCGCTGATTGATGATGATGTGTGTATACCGGCTGAAGTCTGTGAGGTGGGGACCTAGTGTCTTCTTAATCTTTTGAATTAACATTCTAATCAGTGTATTGCTGGTACCACAAGCTCAAGAAATGATAGCACGCAGCTATCATTAGCCATTTTGTTCAATGAAACATAGAGTCAATTATCCCCGCCATACGACCAGTCATCCTAGTTTCGTTTTTGATTGTCCAATCAAATACACTGTGACAAAAGAAACGACTCTCCCATGATGCAAATTATTAAACGTATTTATAAATTTTACGAACATATATATCTTATTTTATGAATGAATATTTTGATTTTATGAATGAATATTTTGATTTTGCGAATGAATATTTTTTGGATTTTATGAATCAATATTTTGATTTTACGAATGAATATTTTGATTTTATGAATCAATATTTTGATTTTACGAATGAATATTTTTTGGATTTAATGAATCAATATTTGGATTTTATGAATGAATATTTGGATTTTATGAATGAATATTTGGATTTTATGAATAAATATTTGGATTTTATGAATCAATATTTGGATTTTATGAATGAATATTTGGATTGTATGAATCAATATTTGGATTTTATGAATGAATATTTGGATTTTAAGTTTTATGAAGACATATTTTGATTTATTGAATATATATTTTGTTTTTATGAACAAATATTCGTTTTTACAAACAATTATTAAATTTTATGAACATATATTTTGTTTTGTTTTTTGTGAATATTGCAACGTTTCACACGCCATAACAGACAACATGTTTGAGAAGCCATGTATACTTCAAAGCTTTTTTTAGGGAAATCTAGGATGATATTTGTTTACTGCTGATAGAAAATGATAATATAATTTTGCAATCGAATAATCTCTGTTATTAGCTAAGGCATATTCCAGTAAATTGTGCATAGTTCGGGTAAACGTAACTTGATTTTTTAAAAACAAAATCAAACTGAACATAATTATCATTTCTAATAGTTCTTTTTTAATTCCATATTTTACTGGCTTACCGTTCCAACAAACAAACAAATTATCAATATGGACTTCATTTTGATATCCCAACCGATCAACGACCAATATTTTAGTATTGGATGTGAATTTACTTATATACTAACAGTATGACCTATTTACGTCAGGTCATGAATTGATTCTAATTATATTTCATGTACTGGTCGGTGCGAATTATCAGTAGATTGAGGTCTTCTTACGCATATATTGTTAAAGTGAGATGGTCACACGACTTGAACTTGTCACCTTCTTGTATCACCTGAAATGTTTACCCATTTATCCGTAGAACGCCTAGAGTAAAAATGGGCATGAATATAAAAATAATATTTTAGTGTTATATCCATTACAACGTGCATTATATCTTCCCCACGCTCAGAGTTGCCCATAAGAAATTTTAACTCGCTTTATCCTTTTTTCCTCAATGTTGTAATTAATAGATACAAAGAACCGAAGCTAGCTACACCATGCACAAACAGATTTGTACTATATGAAAATATGTATAAACGAAAAAAGAAGGTAACACCCACAATAAATAATCGAATCTGGAATAGGTAAAGTCAAGAAATACCAAAGGGATATTCGAAGGAGAGAAAAATCGTTACAACAGACAAACTCCGGAGAACAACGAAGACAAGACCAAAACAATACATGCACTACAATTAAAAACTAAAAACGTATGAACAACATGGACCCCACCAAAAAAACGGGGGTAGACTCAGGTGCTCCGGAAGAGTAAGCAGTCTCTGCTTACTGCAGGACACCCGCCATGGTGCTCATGTCAAATCCGGTATGAAGAAGGGATAATATCAATGGAACAGGTCCATTTTCATTTGGGAAACGGTTTTTTCATACCTGTCAACCAAGTCATGATGACGCCCATAAAACTTTAATAAGGATGACTTCAGCTTAGGAGTAACGTACCCCTGTCTGAGCAACTTTTCTGTCAGGAGCCGGGCTCTGTCCAGGTCATGAAATTGAAAGCTTTTCGACAAGCATAAATTGTATATCTTTGTTGATATTTTTGGAGACTGAAATAAACACTAAGAATTGTTAGTTATCTTAAGGGCTATCTTCACTATAATAGAAGTGTGTGAGAACGCTAATTTACAAAATCAATATTGTGGGGTGGGGGATTTTATTTTGAGGAAACATTATACTTAGTATGCCTTTTCGTCATACTCATTTTAAAGATTCAACATGAACAATTAGTAGTCATTATTATTTTAGAGACGCGTATACTTAAAATTATAGCAAAGTATTCCGCGAAGACTTTTTTTTACTACACAATATGCAAAACATATCCACTGACATACTGCACTATCAGAATTATAGTTTTTTTTATGCTTTACCACATCTCCTAGCATGGTAATGAGAAAAGTCAATATCATACACATTGACTTTATTTGCAAATCCTTATCTTCTTAGTAAAGTTTCCGTCATAGCAATTGTTACACATCACGATTTGATTGATATATAGTTCCAAAGGTTTTTATTTCACAATATTGTGGATCTCCACAGCTTAGTTTCAACTCACGTGCTTAACTTTCAGAATGTACTAAAGAGTTTGCGGAAAATGGAACCGGGATTCGAAGCTGAAAAGTTAATTTTAAATATCAAATACACTTTAAAAATATGTCAATGGAGTTTAAAGAAAAGTAAACAATGGCCTGAAAATTGTAGAATAAAGAAAATTGCTAAAAAAATCTTTATTTCATATATTTTGCATTAAATTACTTTAAACAAGTTCTTCATAAGACATCCAACTCATCATGGTCATGCTTACTACTAAGGGTTCATTCCTTGTATTGCACATGGTAGATCTCCTTGGCTGAAATTTGGCTTACTATTTCGGTATT
Source organism: Mytilisepta virgata (assembly GCA_028015205.1). Taxonomy (NCBI): domain Eukaryota; kingdom Metazoa; phylum Mollusca; class Bivalvia; order Mytilida; family Mytilidae; genus Mytilisepta; species Mytilisepta virgata. The sequence goes on along the minus strand of JAPWFG010000026.1, from coordinate 2,316,006 downwards.
TTTGGTTATGAGTACTTCTTGTTTAAAATAAGTTTGGTTTTTGGTCTTCCAAATGTTTCGGTTTTAATGCTGCTGATAAGAAGTAATTCCTTGAAATGCGTCGTATACAGCATAGTATCAGTTTACTATATCTAATATTAGTATCGTTGGATTGTTATTTTATTATATCATGTTTTAATTAGTTGTGGACTGTAGTATTTCGCGAACTATAATTTCCATGGGTCCATGTGGCATTGTTAAACAGGAAATAAATGCGCAACAGGCAAAAAATTAGTACTCACTATCATGACTATACAAACCATCATTAATATATTTGTTGCCTGTAGTTAGTGAGAATTTTGCAACCAAAAATTCCAATTGGCCATATAGTGAAAAATGTACGGTGGCATTGTTAAACAGGAAGTAGATGTGTCACAGGTTCAAAATCGGTACTCACTTTTACAACTCATCATGGTCATCCTTCACACCAACTTTGAATTATTTTTGGTGCATAGTTGCTGAGAATTTAGCAACCAAAAATTTAAATATGCCATTTGGTGAAAAGTGTATGGCGGCATCCTAAATAGGGAGTAGATTTTTTGACAGAAAGACAGACGGGCAGAGGTAAACCAGTATACCGCCACTCATTCGGAATGGGGGTATAACCAGTAATGATTTGAAAATTATTGAAAAATATGATACCATGTAGTCATACACAAGAAGTTTGGAGTGAACATGAACCAGATGACAAATTAGATATTTATAATCAGAAATCACAAAAGACATGTGTTTAACGGACATCTTTCTGTATGTATATAAAGCTGCAATCCTATTGAGCAGATTGTCTTAAAAATCAGTATTATGGTCGTCCTAGTTTGTGTATATTCACTTATATTACAACGTGCATTATTCCTTTCCCATCTCAGAGTTGTCCATAATGAATTTAATAACTGGATTTCTCCTTTTTCCCTCAATGTCCCTCAAAGAACCGATACATAAAAATGATGTCGAGGGTAGCTACACCACAAGCAGATTTTTACTGTATGTAAAGAGGACAAATATAGCTAAGGAGCAATCCAAAAAACGTAATCCATTAGACAGACAAAACCCGAGAAGACAAATGAACAACCACAACAAATAAACACTGAAAACTAAAACAAAATTAACAACACGAACTCCTATAAAAACCAGGAGTGAACTCAGGTGCCACAGAAGGGTAAGCAGTTCCTGCTCCGTATACGATACCCATCGTGAAAAAAGGAGTTAACGTCTACAATAAATAATCAAATATGGAACAAGTCATGAGATCTGAAAGCTTTTCGACGAGCATAAATTGTATATCTTCTTGATATTTTTGGAGACAAAAGTAAACATTTATTATTTCTCGTTACCTAATATTTTAACAAAGATCTACTTAAAGGCTATCTTCACTATAACAGCAGTGTGTGAGAACTCTAATTTACAAAATCAATATTGTGGGGGAACCATTTTATTTTGAGGAAACATTATACTTAGTACGCCTTTTCGTCCAAATACCATACTCATTTTAAAGATTGAATATGAACAATTGGTAGTTTTTATTATTTTAGAGACGTGTATACTTAAAATTGCAGCAAAGTATTCTGTGGAGACTATTTTTTACTACACAATCTACAAATAATAATAAAACACTTTAAACTTGGAAAACATATCCACTGACGTACTGCACTATCAGAACCCTTCCCTACAACAATCAATCAGAATTATAGTTTTTTTATGCTTTACCAAACTCATAGAGCTGGTAATGAGAAAAGTTAATATCATACACGTTGACTTTATTAGCAGATCCTTATCTTCTTTGTCAAGGTTATGTTCAGCCATAGTTCGCCTACCATTGTTACACATCACGATTTGATTGATATATAGTTCCAAAGCTTTTTATTTAACAATATTGTGGATCTAATCAGCTTATTTTCAACTCACGTGTTGACCAATGCGAAATTAGAAATTTAAGAATGAGTTTGAGGAAAATTTAAGTTAGAGATATTTATGGAATCGAGATTCGAAGGTGAAAAGTTAATTTCAAATCTCAAATACACTTCAAAAATGTGTGAATGGGGTGTTAAGAAAAGTGAACATGGCCTGAAAATTGCAGAATAAAGAAAATTTCTCAAATTTCTATTATTTCATATATTTTGCATTGAGTTGCTTTACGTTGCTTCAAAAGACACCCAACTCATCATGATCATGCTTCACATTAACTTTTACTTTGTTGTGGCCCGTAGTATTTCAAAACTAAAATTTCCATAGGTCACGATGGCTGCATCGTTAAACAGGCAGAAGATGTGCAACAGGTACAAAATTAGTACTGACTATACAAATCGTCATTAACTTATTTATAACTAAACAGGGAGTAGATTTTGTGACAGTAATAATTAAGACAGACGGGCAGAGGTAAACCAGAATACCGCCACCCATTCGGAGTGGGGGTATAACCAGTAATGATTGAAAATTATTGAAAAACATAATACCATGTAGTCATACACAATAATTTTGGTCTAGCTCGTGAATAGTGAACATGAACCACATGACAAATTAGATATTTATATTCAGAAATCACCAAGGACATGTGTTTAACGGACGTCTTTCTGTATGTATATAAATCAAAAATTTTATTGAGCAGATTGTCTTTAAATCAGTATTATGGTCCTCCTGGTTTTTGTGCATACACTTATACATGTATTTGTAGGTACATGTATTGTGGTAGAGTATATAGTCTCTGTGTTGCTTATATTTAAAGAGACACGTATAATAACAAGAAGCCAACAATGGCGGGTGAAGAAAGAACATTTCCCCGCTAGATGTACATGCACGTTATCTCTGTGCTGTGATATAATTACAATTGTTAGCTTTCAGCTCATTAAAATTGGCAGCATTCTTAATAATGCACATCAAAAGTTACTTTTCTCTGTGCTTAATGAACAGCAGTTATGTAGAAAATGCATGCATTCATCTTCAACATCATTTCTGAGCATCTGGAACATGTTCTACTGTGTCAAAGAATATCTTTATATCTACCCTTTCCAATATTTAGAGAGTGTGCTGGTACACATTGTCAATCTACTTCTTCCAGTTTAAAACAAATAGAATAGTTTTAAAAATATATATTGGTACTCAAACTTTCATACGCCTGTTTTATTAAACAGGAAAATGTCTGCTTTATAAGCAGATATGTTAGTGTATTATATGTATTAATGAACAATCATATCGGACAATCATGACAATAAACTTAGAAAAGAATGGTGCTTAGTTCAGTTTTAACACCGCTTCAGAATGACCTTAGTACGTGTATCTGAAGGAATGGAAACAGGATGTTACAGTAAATGATTATGTTATCAAGTTTCATTTTAAAAAGGTATTCCACAGAATAAAGTTTTATAATATTTATTAAATATATAATGCTTAATTGAGTTTATAAGCAGTCCAATTCTGTCGATTACACGAATGAGCGATAGATGAAATATTTGTTATATTATAATTAACCAATTAGAACAAATATTGAATATCTGTTTGAAAATGACAATTTTCGGTTACATCATCAGGCAATATAACTCACGAGCGGGAAATTCAAACCTGAAAAAACCTGAAAAAAAAACCTTCGCGAGGTTATATTGCACGATGGGCGTGGCTGTGGACGTCGATTTCGAAATAGCGAAAAATATTATTTTTCTAATACAATAGAAAAATCACTTTAAAATATAATATTAATATTTTTGCATGCCTTAACATTGGTCAACTATTTTATGAAAGAACTAGTTAATCAATGTAAGGTTTAGTAAACCAACCAAATTTATGAGAAAATGTACATCGAAAATGCGTCAGATACCTTTTTCAAAAGATATTACTCTCTTAGTAGAACTCAATACATTGTACCTGTCCAGTCTTAAAGCATTAAGAAGAACTCCATTAGACCCAGCAATTGGGAGTAAGCTATATCCCATTTACGCACAAAATTGTAGAATTATAGAATAATATCTATGTGTTTAATGTGTATTTGACCAAAGCTAGGGATTCTGCCACTACAGAATGATCAGAACATTTTGATTAGAAATATAAGAGCTGAGTATCAGTGTTTCTTGATTTATTTTTGACGAACTTTATCCAATTTTTAACGCGCTGCATGAGTTTCCCTGACTTTCGACAAAGACAATGTCACAAAAGCTACTTAACCAGGGTTTTATCAGGGATAAGTTGATGTCACCACTTTGGAATTTTTACGGTCGTCCTCACGAATTGATTGATTGTTACAGTGTTCCAATATCTAAGATGATGTTGGACCTGTTCCCACTGTCGTAACATTTCATGTGCCTCCACCGATTTGTGACTTCCGCCGGATTGATTTTGTTGAACTTCACGACCGGTGTTGTATACGGAGCAGAAACTGCTTACCTTTCTGGAGCACCTGGGTTCACTCCTGGTTTTAATAGGAGTTCGTGTTGTTCATTGTTTTTGAGTTTTCAGTGTTTATTTGTTGTGCTTGTGGTTGTTCATTTGTCTTCCCGGCTTTGTCTGTCCAATGGAATCAGTTTTTTTGATTTGCTCCCTAGGTATATTTGTCCTCTTTATAATTGCACAAAAAAGCATACTAGTGTGAAAAATTATGTGAAAACGTTGTTAATCAATTTCACGTTTATCACCAGTTTTCCCGTCATTTCTGAACCAATTTTAGACAAGATAGTGACTGAGCCCTGGACATTTTATCATGAAAGGTCTATAAAGTTCATTTTTAACACGACTTTTCGGTTCCATTTTTCCGTCTATGTAATCATTATTTTTCTCTGTTAGACTGAAAACATAAAGTACGTGAAACAAATGAATACTGTTCGAGAAAAACACGTCTGTCTATAAACTTGCACAATTATTATAAGTAAGAAATGATAAAAAAAACTGAATAATTTTGGAAAATACATGTGTTCTACAGTAAAACATAGAACTCAACAATGTTTGTGATCAGTCACAATTTCGCCCGTCGTACTGTGTACGTCGTTCGTAAACTTTTCACATTTTGATCTTCTCCTCTGAAAATACTTCGAGGATCGTAACAAAACTAGGCAAAGATGGTGTACAAGTAATGTCAAGAAATACCAAAGGGATATTCCAAGTAGGGGATAATCGAAAACAACTAAAAAACTCCGGAGAACAACGAAGACAAGACAAAAACAATACAAACACTACACTTAAAAACTAAAAACATATGAACAACATGGACCCACCAAAAAACCGGGAGTAGACTCAGGTGCTCCGGACGAGTAAGCAGTCTCTGCTGCCTGCAGGACACCCGTCATACTGCTCATGTCAAATCCGGTATGACGAAGGGACAACATCAATGGAACAGGTCCATTTTCATTTGCGAAACGGTTTTTTCATACCTGTCAACCAAGTCATGATGACGTCCATAAAACTTTAATAAGGATGAATGCAACTTAGGAGCAACATACCCCTGTTAGAGTAACTTTTCTATCAGGAGCCTGGACCTGTCCAGGAAGTCAATGTATATGTCACAGGCTCTGGAATAACGTATTATTTGTGAAATATACACTACGTACACCGGCGCTTCTGGAATGTTGCCGCTCAAAAATGGAAAGCTGATGATTGGAAAGTCAAAGTCATCCTGTTTGTCGTAAAGTTTTATATTCAGCCTTCCTCTAAACGATCTACCTTTGGTTCCGGTTGGATGAACATGGGAATGACTTTTTTTGTCATTTGCTCTGAAACTGACTGACAGATTGTATCCAAAATTGGCTGGAATGATGAATAGAAGCACCGCTATTCTATTTTATTGTCCAATTTTCAAAATCTTCTCTGATGAAACTACTTTCATTCTGAATGAATGATTAAGGCAATACAATACCCACTGTAAATAATCCAGTTTTGTTTGAGATTCAGCCGTTCATCCGAAGCATGCGGCTGCTCAAAGTTTCCTTGTAAACTATATGGGGAAATACTAATAGGTTTTTATACGAGCTCAAAATGAAGACTGGACAATCTTCCGAGTTTTAAAATTCACCTCTTTCAGAAGTGGAGCGCATTTTATTTTTGTCATTTGCCAGGAACTAACGGGCAGATTGTAGCAAAGGTGATGTATGGAATGACCACTACAAACTACCCATCTTTGGTTCTGGTGTTGGAAGAACCGAATGATCGCCAGAGGCCATCTTTGATTTTGATTAGCCAGTTTTTAAAAATGTTCACTGATATGTATGTTCACAATATGTAATGTTTTAAAATTTTGCAGGATTTATGACAATACTCTCTTCAAACTTTTGGTTGAGATTCAGCCGCCGCTCACCCAACGGCTGCGGCTGCTCAATTTCCATTGATACCATATGGGTGGTGACTTTTTTGTCATTTGCTCATCAAGTATGGATAGGTTGTAACCAAAGATGGTAGGAATGATATATGGAAGAATAGGCTATCAACCTTTGATTCTGGTTGCAATTGAGTGAACAACATGGCCGCCAAAGGCCACCTTTGATTTATATTTGGAAGTTCTCAAAAATCTTCTCTGAAATTACATTATAAGTTTTTAAAACTCTAAAGAATTGATTATGGAAGGACCTCTAAAAACAACACACCTTTTGTTCTCGTTGGATGAACAACATAGTCACCAGAAGAAATAATGGCAGGAATGACGGATGGAAGGACATAATATGCAAATGATCGACCTTTTTTGTTGTTAAGGGTCAAATATCAATAGTCCAGTCAAAATAAAAATTTGACCTCAAACTAATTGCAACAGAAGATAACTTGAATCTAAATTGCTTAAGTATATCCCTAAATATACACAGAAAAAAGTCCATGAAAACTGGATCACGGGAAACTTCAAATTAGACTTTCAAATCCTGGAATTTTGAATGGAACAAGGGAGTTAACTCTTGCTAAAACTAGGTTTTTGTCTTTTTTTCAACAATTTTCTTCCTCTGCTTGTTAAGAAAGATACTTCCATGGACTAAATTGGCTTAATTTATTTGTAGTTTGATTTTCTTGACAAGTTTAATATTGGAGAAGGTTACGGTGAACCGTGTGGCGATTTTGAAAAAAATAATTAATATTTGTTGACGATTATCCATTTTTATTATACATCAATAATTTCTGTTTGGTTAAAAGCATTTTTTAAACCACAAAAAAAAAAAGAAAAAAAAGTGCTACTTATAATTTCATCAAAATTTGACTTCATAAATTTGATATCCCAATTTATTTTTGGAAATGAGGGATCTTAGGAAGAGAAAATCTAATTCAAAAGTTGAATTCAGCTGTAATTTTATCTGCTGGCATTCATTTCATGGGGATTTTTTCTTGGTTAATCCTTGTACATTTCCTGACACAAAAAAAAAACCCATTAATTTCTTCTGTTTCAAGTAGTTTGTGGTTAGTGTCAATTTTTGCTAGATCTGACATTTTGCATTTCTTTCATGGCCTTTTGGATACAACAAAGGTTACATTCTCAAAAGAGCTAATATAAGCCAGGTGAGCGATACCTGCTCAGGTGACCCTCTAGTTCTGTTGTGTTCCTGCACTGCTGTCCTTGCCTATTGGAGTCTTTCAGTTTTATAACATGACAAATGACAGATTGCTAAATTTTCTATGACAATACAAATCTCATTACTCTTGAATGGTGAATCCGAAATTATCATAATGACAAGGGAGGTAATTCTTATATTTTTCCTTAGTCCTTTAAACGTTAGAAGGATGATCTATCTCCCCTTAAAAGTTTGGTAACATATGCTATTTTCTCATCATTGCTGAATAAGAACACTAGAAACCAAAACAAAATAAATATTTTTTTTATTCAATGTATAATTAAAATAAAAAACAAATAAAAAATAAATGTTTAGCTCATGAGCACCAATATCACAATTAAAAAATCTTTAATAATTATCAAACAATTACAATATACATGTATACTCCTGCACCATTGCCATGTATTAAAATCATTGCACATTTCCAAAATTCTACTTATTACTTCCTGGTTCAATCCTTACTGTTAGTAAAACGAATAATTCTATACATTATATAAAAAAAATACAAAAAAATAACATTACAAAAATCTCAAAATAATTATTTTCCTGTATAATCCACTAGTTCATATTTTGCTGTATATAAACCCTACATTCAAACTACATATACCATTAAATGTTCCATTTAATCATGTATATAAGTTTTTACACAGCTGGAGAATAATAGTCTATATATCAATAAGGACTATTCCATTAAAATATGGGAGGTAACATACTAGGTAACACACTACAATAGATCCATATTAAAACTTCCCTTCCTACCCTCCCTCATCCATTTTAATAGAATAGCCCTAATAAAGTTCTTTCAACTGACAATTTGTTTCATTTAGTTTATTATGTTTTATTCCACTTTCAGACTGAAGCTACAGTCGAAATTCCATGGCTCGAACTCCAAGGGACCATCGAAATCTTATCGAGTTATAGGTAGTAAGAGTTACTGAAGTTTGTTATGGAAAATTGCAAATTACTTACTGTATGCCTAGTGATATATGTGATTGTTACCACATACAGTGGAACCTCTGTAAACCGAACAGCCATGGGACCGTAGAAATTGGCCGGTTTTCAGAGGTGCCGGTTTTGAGAGGTTCCGGATTGTACTGAAATCTGCCCGCAAGTAAATTAACTGGAATAGCTGAAGGCATGAAAATTACAAATTTACTACATTTGCATTGTTTCTTCTTTAACTGTTACTAAATCTTAGTTTTTAAGCTTCATTGTTAGTTTTTGGTAGAACGGCAAGTTAAAATCCTTTATTAGAACGAAGTGTTGCCTGTATACAACAAAGAGGCTTTGTTTAAAATACGCTACTCAATGAAGAGCATTAGAGTTTGGCCGGTTTTCAGAAGTGTATTTCACAGGAATATATATGTTTTGGACTGGAAATTATCTCTGGTATTAGGAATTCCGAGGGGTCGTTTTTTGGAGGATTTATTTACTGAAAACATAGGTGTAAATTCCGGACCAAAAGAAATCTTTCGGTTTGCAGAGGAATCCGGTTTTCAGAGGGGCCGGTTTAGGGGATTTTCACTGTATTTCTGAATTAATAATCAAACAGTTTTTTACCATAATCATGTCATCTTAATTACATCAATCTGTAAACAATTACCAGCAAGATTAATCTATTCAGACCTGATTTTGACAACCATGTTAAAAGAGCGGAAATGATACTTTGGCAGCCATTTTACTAAGTATAATAATGAAACAATAATGGAAAAATCTAGATTCCAAAAGGATTTTTTTACATGCAATTTAAGGGAAAATTCACTGTACGTTCAAAATCGCTCTAGACATCGGTGCTGTTCAAGCAATCCGATTTCAAGCTTCTGAAGTTTGACAGCCAGTTTTATTAGTGTAGGTAGATGGAGTACTCCAAGACAAGCATTGTGTTTGGCAAGAAACCAGTGACAAGTGAGAAATAAAACTGTAAGTGCAAAATACATCAAATATTTTGGAATGTGGATAAAAAGTGGTTTGTAGAATAATATTGTAATTTGCAGGTTATAATGTAATGCATGTAATGGTTTGGTCTAATTAAAATTTTCCAGAGTAAATTTCAATAATTTTCACATTCAAGCATTCAACACCCTATTACAATATGTAAATACATAATTTGTAGAAATGAAAAAAACTATGGCAGTCGGTGGTTACACATATGATAAGAAATTCTGAATTCAATTTTTCATCTGAACAAACAAACTGATTTAATGCAGCTTCATCTTCAACAGATAAACTTTCACAAACTGGTGTTTCAGTTGACTATTTAACACTTGAAAATTTGACAGGAATGAACAGTTCTGGTAACAGGTCTTGGTGGTGCACCTACAAAAGAGTAATATAAAAATTTGTTTAACATACAATTTAATTAAATAATTGCACAAGTACTAAAGTCTATTCTATTCATACTTGTATGGCACAATGGGAATTATAAGATCACTTCAATGAATTGGGGGTCCAAAACTATTATTCACTATATTCTGTAATGAACAACTCAAAACTTTTGAAACTTTTACTTTTTTCGTTGGGCAACCCATTTTCAAAGTGCCAAAAATTTTAATTTAAGAGATAATATATTGCTTATAAGTTAATGACCCGATTTTTTAATTTTTAATTATAAGAGATTTCCTCCAACAAATCTTATATTCTGATATAATTTTTTTTTATTTCAGTATAAGTTGTTTATATACCCCTTAATTCCTAATAATAATTTCCTTATCAACTTGGTACTAAGAATATAACTTGATCGTGTTGATTATTTATCATTAATAACTTTCAAAAATTATATGTTATCAAGTTACCAGTAGGATTTACACTTTTGTAGTGATCTTCAATATGTTGATACTTCACCACTTCTGTCAAATACTGTAAAATTCAACAGAATAAATTATATTTTATATTCAACCAGCAGTTCAAAATACAGATACTTTTTCTGGAGTTGCCAAAAATTTAATTTGTCACACGATCTTGTGTCTAATCCATTGTCACATCGTTACTTTTGACAATAAAATATGTTTAAAGTGAAGTATTTCATTTGCCCTATTTTTCATTTTTTCCAAATAATTATTTACTTTCTTCAAGTTTTCAGGAAGATATGTTATTTATAATAATAGATTTCACTGTATGTTATTATGTGTAATCCGTTGATGTCACTCCATAAATACATCTTTCAGTAAACAAATATTACGCGAGTGAAAACTGGTTGGTACTTGACGACTTATTATTACCTAAAGTCAGATCAATAAAGACTTGTCTGCATTTTGAAGAATTCATTGTGACATAAAGATGAAGAACAGCAATAAAAGGACAGTTCCTTGACTGAGTTATTTAAGTTCATTTTTATCATTGAGAAACTTGATTTCTCTTTACTAATAGTATGTACTAATTAAAATGTTCAGCTGATTTCAAAGAGTTAACTCCCTTAGGTGTTCTGTACCCTCTTAAAACAACTGCTGACATCCCAAAATAAGAATGCTTTTGTCAAAGTGTTCAAATGGTATTTCAACTAATGCAGGATTAATTCATTAAATAATGTGAAATCAGACCTCTATAACATAAACATCACAGTCCTGTATACCAAGTTTATTAAGAAATGATGTGGCAGTCTTTTTTGCAGAATCACTTTCACCAATCACTGTTGACTTGTTACTGGAAGCAAAAAGTTTGAAAGGATTATTATCATAAGGTAAACAAAATTTATCAGTAATAAATTTCCTTTTTAGACCGCCTCAGTGGTCTTGTGGTAGCGTCCTCGCCTTGAGTGTGGAAGGTCGTGGGTTCGATCCCCAGCCTGGTCAAACCCAAAACATTAAAATTGGTATTTGCTGGTTCTCTGCCCAGCAGGTGGCATCTAGGGATTAAGAGCAAAGATCGACTTGGTTGGCTCGGAGTCAGTATAATGTGTCCGAGTGCGGTGATATGTCTTTCTGCGGACAGTTACCTCGTGAGATAGCACATTAAAAATCTGGCTCAGCGTGTCGGTCTAGAACAAAGCAGGTATCTTATTCATTGTCATATCAACATGTTCTCATTTTGATATGCACCTTGTTGCCACTGGACGTTAAACAGTATTCATCCATCCTTTTTAAAGTTGCTAGCTTAAATTTTTGTTTACCATAAATATTTTTATCCTTTAATTCTGTTTGAGGAAATGTTTATCTACCTCCATATTTTATTAATTCATGTAATGTTGAGGTACCAAAATTGCCAAGGGTACCCAAATGGCCCAAATATTATAATTTTTATTATAATTTTCAATGTCACAGGAAACACTGGAATAAGTTTGATAGAGATTTGGGTACCTACTCTGTTTTTGTGGTAGTTGGTTTACTTTCATGCTGTCGGTTCTAAATAACCAGAATGATTTCAGGTTCTGAAAGTTTGCCTGAAAAAACACATCAGTTGTCTAGTTGATAGATATGCATGTTTTTTCTCCTTATTTTGCAAAACACACTCCCAACTGGGCGATTTGGGTACCTCAACATTACCAGTCAAATTTTGTTAAAAACTGTTACAGAAAGTTGTTACAAAGGTAGGATTTTAAATTTTTTCTTCATTACTTTTTTTTAATCATTTAGTGTATTTATACCTTATAACTGTTCCAACTGATCCCAGACAGAAAGAATGGAAATATATAAAAGCTTTTGTTGAGAAGTCATACAACGAACTGAAAAAATACAATAAATAAACTATAAATTTACTTAAATACTCATGTACATGTACACATATACGTATGAGTGAATTATTGAATTTATCCACCCGAGATGGTTAAATTTTCGATTTTCAACACGCGAGCCTTTACAGAAATTCCATAACTCATGAGTAAATTGAAGGAGAATCTGTTTCTCCTATGATTTTCAATAAAAACCTCAAGAAAATGTCGTTGCTATGTAGTTTGTTTACATGGACATCATTTCGGGACTTCTCTAGTTTATCGTTCCAATAACTGCAGAAAAAACAGCAGGAATTCCCATGCAGAAATTTAATCACCAGAAAGTGGTTAAAAATATTATGTATTTTTATTGCATCGATGAAACAAGTCAAGAATAGGAGAAATATATTTACTTATTCAAATCTCCTTTAAACTCCTTTGAAACAATCACAATTCTTTTTCTAACAAGTCACATATAATTTCAAAGTCTGAAATACAAGGGAGATAACCCAATACATTTTAGACAGCTCTCTCTATCCTAGAAACAAACTTAATTCTTGGAGTGGGGGGGGGGGGGGGGGGGGGGGGGGGGGCTCGGAGGCCGAGTGGTCTAGGTAGTTTGTCATGACTACTAATGATCACTAGCCTGTCAACAGTGAGGTTGTGAGTTCGAATCCCACCTGTGGCGGGTAGTGTTCGACTCCGATCTTAATTGACAAGGATTGCCAATTTTCCTACTGAAGATCCGTGGTTTTCTGCGGGGTACTCCCGCTTCCTCCATCAATAAAAACTGGCAGCCGCGAAATAGACAAATGTACTGAAAATGGCATAAAAACCCCAACTAAACAAACATTCCTGTAGTGCTGGAAAAATATTAACTTCTAAATATCAAAATCTTGTAAATTTTTATTCCAAGTGGTATATTAATTACTGACAAATAACCTTATCTATGATATATGTAAATGTGTTTCACAATATGTACATATATATTAGAGAAATCATTGTTCTTCATTAGGACTGCAGGCCAAAAAATGGTCAGACATAATAATAAAAATCATTGTATCAATATTTGTTGAATAACAAAAATTCAAAATAGTAACATCCATTAAGGATTAGGCACTTCAGGTTAACTGATAAATTATCATCTCCGCTTGCCGTATATTTTTTTATTTTTCCAGGAAACATTTTCATGTCTGTAAAATACCTTGATTCTTTCATTGTGTTCATTTCTAGCCCATGATAAACAAATGTGACCACACTAACTCAACTAGATCACCCTGCATATCCCAAATTATATGTACATTTTACTTCACTAACTGAAATTTATATAATTTGGAAGTTATATAAATCAAACTATCCTTTGGCCAGAACTGTTTCTGGTGAATCCTACTATAAAACTTCTAAATGTATTTCAAAAGATTACCTACATGACAATTTTTATTATTATTACTTACGCTTTAATAAAGTTGATGTAACCTTCCTCAGTTTTAAAAGATTTTTTCCTAGATAACATTGTAGTGATTAGACTTCCCTGAAATACAATGACAATTCAATTCAAAATTCCAGGGGTTTTGAATTTATTTTTGTTTAATCTTTATGATTTTATCAACCCTATGAATTTCAAATATCCTTTGATGGCTCGAACTCCAAGGGACTGTCGAAATCTGTTTGAGTAATACTGAGACTTTGTTCAAGTACAGAAAGTTCCCATTGCCATTTACATAAATGAACTGGTCTAGCTGATTTTCACCATGAAATATTTTTAATTACATACATGTAGTTTAGAGATCACTATTTAAAACTTTATTACGACTACTGTTATTCTGTATGCATTTATACAACTCTTGACCTGTTTGATAAATGCACCACATATTGGATAAATACAGCTCATGAACTTTCCCACCAAAAAAATGTTCAGAAGATCTCTGAGTTTTACATTGTCATTAGAGAAAAAGAATCTATAACTCTTGATGCATTAATTATGCAATTTATCTACTCTCGATAACTAAAACTTTCATTTTTTTTTAAATTCGCAGGCAACCCTTGCAGTTTAAAAATGAAAATTTAATTATCTTGAGTTGATAAATTTCATAATCAACTTGTCATCTTCATAGAATCTATTATCAATAATCTTAATTACATGTACATTAAACTGTAAATAATTACTTAACAGACTAATCTATTTTTATAACACATGCTAATTTAATTACTGGGTTAGAGTTTTCAGTGGTAAAATACACAATCATTGTCGGGACCAATGTTTTTGTTTGACTTTTCGAGAAATCGGTGTTCGAGAAACCAGGGCTTTTTTAACATGAAAGTAAAGGGAAAACTGACGGGACTTTCAAAACTCTTCCAGCCATCAGTGGTGTTTGAGTAATCTGAGCTACTACAGTTCCACTGTATTTATAAAAATTCTAAATTTCTGTATTGTCTTCAACAAATCCTTTTGCATCATAATTAAAACAAACTGTTAAGGATGTGGTCATTTTCTCATGCAGTTTATATAGAAAAAGCAGAAAAGACATTACAGTTTACAAAAGAAAATAGGTCCTTTCACTGTATCTATTTAAGATCTTGGATTTCTTCCACTTATGTCAGAATTCCTATGTCTTTTCACTTGTCCCGCTGCAAAATGAAAAAGACAGAATTTCTCACACTCTTAATAATGACTCATATAAGAACCTATTATACACTCAGGTTTTTTTTAAATACTATCAATCAATTAAGACATCTTTTAAATTTTCAAAAATCCATAACAATCCTCAGATGATTTGATTTATTTATTGGATATCATTATTTTCCGATGTACCAACCTGATACACTGGTGACTCAATGATCCTTTTCTCTACATCTAGTAAAGTTACATATTTCTGGAACAAAACAAAATGATACTCATAAATTTTCTTCAGAATCGAATGTAAAGTTTTTTCTGAAAAAGAAAAGTGCCTTCAAATGTGAACTGAAATTCCATACCTTTTTATTCTCAAAAAGAACTTACTTTTCAAAGCTGAATTATTACCCTTAAAATTAAAAAAAAAATCAAAATATGCTTAATCCAATGTTAAAAAGGAAAACAAATTTATACATACATGTATCTACTACAAATGATACAATTGTACAGAAATTTAACACTTATAAACAAAATTCATACATTGTAGATAAATTATCCCTATGACAAGTTGAATGAAAAAAACATATCTTTGTACAGCCTAACCTTGACAGATTTAGGAACCATTCTCTCCACAGATTTCTTTTCAGGTCTACACACTCCTATCAATTTTATGTCTATTATATCTGGCAGACTTATACTTTTACAGGACCACACAACACAACTGTTTGTAGATCTGTAAATAGTTATTACAGGTAATGTAGTGAAAACCCTCTCCAAAAAAAAAATCATAAAATTAAATCAGTGTTCAAATAGACCTCCAAGACATTGGACACAATTTATTTTGCTAAATCGTCACATATGGTAATGCCTTTATACTGTGTTTCACTGAATTTCATCACATGCCATTTAGGAGATACTTTTGCACTGAAGGACAATACTATATCATAGATCAATAATATGCTAATTTCAATTATCTCCCTTTCAAGATAGTATTCATTTTGATTCACACATATCTACCTTTGTGTGAAATTTCATTGAATTCTAACAGATTAAGAGAAACTTGTGCATACAAGATTCATGGACAAATGGACAAGGTGTCCAACTTTGATTCCACAGCCCTTTAATTCCACTGCCCTTCTAGTAAAACATTACTTACAACAACACTCCCAAATATTACTGAATAAAATTAGAACTACTTAAGTATAATTCATAACAATGTAAACATTACCTGTGACAACCAGGTAGAAATAATTTTAAAGCCATGACAAGACTTTTTATATCCTCCTCATACTGGGCAGAACCAATTATTACCACAGTACGTCCTATCAACAAACTGTATATCACATTCTGTATGTAACTGTATGATAATAGGACTTTCATAATACCAAAACCTGTTAGAAAAAGACATATACATGTACAGTTGACTCTCGTTATCTCAAAGTGGAAGGGATCAACAGAAATAGTTTGAGATATCAGAAGGAAATATAGTGCAAAGTTTAATCTAGGGACCAAAACATTACTTTGAGATATCAGGATTTTTGAGATAAAAGAGTATGAGATAACAAGATTCAACTGTATATGCATGTATGTGTAGGCACAATGCGTCAACAATTTAAAGTATTGACTGTATAATAAATAATTTTCATTCCAGCTTGAACTTTTTTTTGTATTCAGTAATTCTGGATAATTAATACCATTAAGTATTCTTTGAATAAAATACTTAACAAATAAAAAAAATTCAAGGTCGCTACGTCCTGGCTGGCAAGAACAAAAAAAAAATCTTTTGTAATAAATCCAAATATGAAAATGTGTAGTGATGTTCATGGGATATTATTTCACCGCTGATCTTTTTGTGTTCTTTTTATTTTTATTTAATACAATAAAAATTGATTTTGATGAACTTACAAGGGAATAATAACAATCTGAGCTAGGATAGTAATGATAACAATACTTGTAACTGGTAACAAAAAAAATTTATAATGTGAACAGAACAAAATGACATTAATTTATTGTTGTTTTAAAGTGACAGTTGTTCAAAGAGTAAACGTCAAAATAATAAAAATATGTGATTACATATTTCCTAGTAAAGTGTGCATACTGGAGATCTAGTTTGTGATATGAAGATTACTTTTTCTGTTTTTCACAGCACAAGAAGAAAGTGAACAGCGGCTTTAATGTTGTTCTTCATATTCAGATCACCACAAGATCTTCAATGGGCCTCAATCTTAAATCTAAAACCAGATTAAGAAACCCCTTCAGCTGACTTACGAGATAACCATTATGTGTCGGGGATTAATTCTTAATTTGATTTCCTTTTACCTGCAGATAATAAATCAGTCTGTGTGCTAAACTTGAAGATATCCGTTTTACTAAAATCCACTTCTGTCGTCGATCTGAAATTCAGAAATTATTGAGTTTTTAAAGCAGTGTTGTAAACATTGTCACAATATAAATTTGATGAAGTCTGCTACATGCAGGTCAGAAAAACTTTTTTCTGAAATAGAGAAATAATAACTGTTGTCATTTCTTCTTTTTTATTTTTTTTTTAAATTTGAAATCCACGAAATTAAGAGCCCACAAATATGTCTTTTTGACAATCCACTAAAACTGATGTCAACGAAAAAAACTGAATTCATGTTTTCCTGAATAATGAAACTTACCCTCTTCTACTGTTACTAGTGTTCAGTTTATCATCCTCTGTAATACATAATTATATTCATTAAAAGATATATACACAAATATTCTTGAACTGACACTGATCTAAAGAAGATTTTTACAACAGAAAAAAAAGTAGTAACCTATGAAACATTTTCTGATTTTTTAATTCATAAAAATGCTATCCTAGCTTGTCAAAATATAGTACAAGAAAATTGCAAAAATGTTTTTAAATAGTTATAATACAGTCTTTAATTAAGATATTTCAGGATGATCGCTGGTCTAATAGGAAATAAATAGGATTTGAGATACATGTAGGTGTTTTAGTTTGAGAGAACATATGAATAGTAAACAAATAAGCAAGAAAGAAATATAGGTTCAGGTGCTCATTTTAGAGCTATAAGGCCTTGAAAATTTCCGAAATGGGTTTTCTCTGGATTTTTCATTGTCTTTGCATTGACAACTTCAGTCTCTCAAAGATGTATGAAAACATAAAAAGGATTTCATAAAATTTTGTCAAATACCATTTTAAGGTATATATGATTGAATTATAAAAGAAAAAGTCGGGCTTCATGGCGAAAAATTTCATGTTTAAGACATGGATAAAACTCGAGGATTCCGAAAATCTGACAAAAAGACCAAAACATGACCAGCGAGCATCCTTAATTTCAAATCTTGATATCTTAAAGCTTGTTGCACCAAAAACACTAATTTCCACTATATCTACTTCTGATATTGAAACTTCCTCTTATTTCAGATAACCAGAGGCCAACTATAACTACGGTAACAACTTCCATACATTATAATCTAAACCAACATTTTAGCACAGGAATAAAAAATACCTTCATTTCATATTCAAGGTTAAAGGTAATGTATTTACCCTTTCTCATTTTGAATCATATATATGCAAAGTACATTATCCACACATTCTCATTTACTTGATGGTTTTCTTCGATCCGTAATAAATTACCGTCATTTCCTGCGTTTTTAATTTTTTCAATAATACAAGTAAGATATTCGACATTGCATACTGATGTATGCATTTAAACAGTTTATGAATATAACAGGTGTTGATATAATTCTTACCTGCTTGTAAATTATGTGACAGTTGAGACTGACATCCACTGCAAGAAGACACACCTGAACTACTGCTAACATCTAGAGACGAACACGTCTGGCACAAAATATGTCCGTCAGAAATTAAATTACCTAAATTTTCTATAGCCAGGTTTTTTGTGGTATTTTCCATTTTAGTTTCATTGATATTTTTCTCAGAACTTAATATCGTATTGTCATCAATATTATCTTCTTTATTTTTATAATTACTCTTCTGAGTGACCTCAGAGCAGTCTTGATTAACAATGGTCTTGGAATGATCTCGATTAAAAACAATGGTCCCTGAGCGATCTCTCTCGACACTGTCTTCTAAGTCATCACGGCTAACGTTCACAGAGAAAGACTCACTAATACCTAACTTTGATCCAGAACCATCTGAACCTTCAGTTATATTCTCAGAAATAACAGTTTGATTGCCAAAATTTACATTTGCTGATTGTGGTCCTTGGGAAATTTTTAATGTGTCATCCAGCACCCCTGCATGATCATCCGTTTTTGTATTTTCGACATCTTCTGAACAGATTGCATCTAAATTTTCATTTGTAGCTGTCTTCTCCAGATTATCAATAAAGTTACTATTGTCATTATGCAATGAATCGTCAGTGTTTGGTACGAATCCATCCGTTGGTGGGGTTATGGAAAGTCGGAAGCTATCATGGGATCCTACCAACTGGAATGAACCAATACTATTTGTTCGCCTGAAAAAAGTTCCAGAATCGATTATACAGGAGGCTAAGATGGAAAACTTATGCTTGATGGAAAAAAACACCCTAATATTTGCTTCTTGATTCATTTATCATATAATTGTAGAAAATAAAGGTAAAATTTTACCCTATGATAAAATTGGAAATTGTACATGTACATGTTTTTCCCATAGATCTTATAAGATTTGGCTTAGTGGGCTGATATGACTTTGTTATCAACTGTTTCCGGTTTATATCTACTGCTTCCTTTTTATACCCCCTAATCTGTAATCATGTTATAAATCTGTCATTTCCGTAATTGACTCTAAATTTACTAGCACATAGAAACATGACAGACGATAGTGGGACGATACTGTGGATTATATTAATTTGCTCAAAAATGTTAATATAAACATAACTAGAGGCTCTCAAGAGCCTGTGTCGCTCACCTGTATCTTATGTGATTTTGGAAATTATGTAAAATTATATAATGATTGAGACCAAGATCGATTTAATTTGACACAGTATTTAAAATTAAAAACAGGTCATCTTAGTGTAGTCTTACAATAGCTACTGAAGACATCTTATCATTATTATTTTTGAATATGTGGTCAAGTTGTGACCATTCAGAATTTTTTTACAATTTTCTGATAGACTTCTAAACAGTTAACTTCTATGTTCTTTTTTAGCAAAGGTGGTTTGATGGCAGGGTCATCCAATACTTTTTCTCAAACAAGTCATGATAACCTACTGAAAATTGTGGCCAAGTTTATTTCTATTCAGCCCAGATCAAGTGGAGAATTTTGTAAAAAAAATGTTAAAAATTGCATATATAATGGCCATAAAGTGATCAGCTACAAAGTAACAACACTTGGTCAGCACCACATAAGAAACATTCCTGCCATATTTGGTGTCATTCCATTCAGTGGTTCTCTAAAAGAAGACATTTGTATGTATTTCTCATAGGGTCTTATGTTAAACTAAGTCCCCTGCTGGCGGCCATCTTGGATGATGGATCGGCTACAAAGTAACAACACTTGGTCAGCACATCATAAGGAACATTCATGCCATATTTGGTCAGCACCTCATAAGGAACATTCATGCCAGATTTAGTTTCATTCCATTAAGTGGTTCTCTAAAAGAAGTCATTTGTATGCATTTCCCATAGGGTCCTATGTTAAACTAAGTTCCCCGCTGGCGGCCATCTTGGATGATGGATCAGCTACAAAGTAACAACACTTGGTCAGCACTTCATAAGGAATATTCTTGCCATGTTTGGTTTCATTCCATTAAGTGGGTCACTAAAAGAAGTCATTTGTATGCATTTCCCATAGGGTTCTATGTTAAACTAAGTCCCCCGCTGGCGGCCATCTTGGATTATGGATCGGCTACAAAGTAACAAAACTTGGTCAGCACCTCATAAAGAACATTCATGCCATGTTTGGTTTCATTCCATTCAACGGTTCTCTAAAAGAAGTCATTGGTATGCATTTCCCATAGGGTCCTATGTTAAACTAAGTCCCCCTCTGGCGGCCATCTTGGATGATGGATCGGCTACAAAGTAACAACACTTGGTCAGCACCTCATAAGGAACATTCATGCCAGATTTAGTTTCATTCCATTCAGTGGTTCTCTAAAAGAAGTCATTTGTATGCATTTCCCATAGGGTCCTATGTTAAACTAAGTTCCCCGCTGGTGGCCATCTTGGATGATGGATCAGCTACAAAGTAACAACACTTGGTCAGCACTTCATAAGGAATATTCATGCCATGTTTGGTTTCATTCCATTAAGTGGGTCACTAAAAGAAGTAATTTGTATGGATTTCCCATAGGGTCCTATGTTAAACTAAGTCCCCCGCTGGCGGCCATCTTGGATTATGGATCGGCTACAAAGTAACAACACTTGGTCAGCACCTCATAAGGAACATTCATGCCAGATTTAGTTTCAATCCATTCAGTGGTTCTCTAAAAGAAGTCATTTGTATGCATTTCCCATAGGGTCCTATGTTAAACTAAGTTCCCCGCTGGCGGCCATCTTGGATGATGGATCAGCTACAAAGTAACAACACTTGGTCAGCACTTCATAAGGAATATTCATGCCATGTTTGGTTTCATTCCATTAAGTGGATCACTAAAAGAAGTCATTTGTATGCATTTCCCATAGGGTTCTATGTTAAACTAAGTCCCCCGCTGGCGGCCATCTTGGATTATGGATTGGCTACAAAGTAACAACACTTGGTCAGCACCTCATAAGGAACATTCATGCCATGTTTGGTTTCATTCCATTTAACGGTTCTCTAAAAGAAGTCATTTGTATGCATTTCCCATAGGGTCCTATGTTAAACTAAGTCCCCCTCTGGCGGCCATCTTGAATGATGGATCGGCTACAAAGTAACAACACTTGGTCAGCACCTCATAAGGAACATTCATGCCAGATTTAGTTTAATTCCATTCAGTGGTTCTCTAAAAGAAGTCATTTGTATGCATTTCCCATAGGGTCCTATGTTAAAATAAGTTTCCCGCTGGCAGCCATCTTGGATGATGGATCAGCTACAAAGTAACAAAACTTGGTCAGCACTTCATAAGGAATATTGATGCCATGTTTGGTTTCATTCCATTAAGTGGGTCACTAAAAGAAGTCATTTGTATGCATTTCCCATAGGGTTCTATGTTCAACTAAGTCCCCCGCTGGCGGCCATCTTGGATTATGGATCGGCTACAAAGTAACAACACTTGGTCAGCACCTCATAAGGAACATTCATGCCATGTTTGGTTTCATTCCATTCAACGGTTCTCTAAAAGAAGTCATTTGTATGCATTTCCATAGGGTCCTATGTTAAACTAAGTTACCCTCTGGCGGCCATCTTGGATTATGGATCGGCTACAAAGTAACAACACTTGGTCAGCACCTTATAAGGGTTCATTCATGCCAGATTTAGTTTCATTCCATTAAGTGGTTCTCTAAAAGAAGTCATTTGTATGCATTTACCATAGGGTCCTATGTTAAACTAAGTTCCCCACTGGCGGCCATCTTGGATGATGGATCGGCTACAAAGTAACAACACTTCGTCAGCACCTCATAAGGAACATTCATGCCATGTTTGGTTTCATTCCATTCAGTGGTTCTCTAGAAGAAGTTCAAAATGTAAAATGTTAACGACGACGACGGATGCCAAGTGATGAGAAAAGCTCACTTGGCCCTTTGGGCCAGGTGAACTAAAAATATTAAGTGACAAAATATTTTGACTAAATGGATCAGGGACAATGACGATTTGCTGTGTCTTGAGGATATTCGGCAATAAGGCAATGAAACTGAAATCATTGAGATAAGAATTTTCATGGAGACCTATAGCTGTAAAACACCAATGTTGAAGTATATGATAAAAATATCATTACATGTCATTATTCATATCAGACCTACTATCAGCCTATGGTCAAAATCATCCCTCGAGCCTTGCAGCTCTTGGGCTGATAATAGGTGTTATATGAAAAATGCCATGTTATAATCTATATTTATATATATTACACGATGTAGGTACACATAGTAAGACTCATATCTAAGAAGCATGCAGTATTATGAGCCAAAACCATGCAAGATATGATAAATTATTATTCATTTTATTCTATATCCTCAAAAAAATGAATGACAAAAATAAAAATATGTAGGCTTTATGGGGTGTGAAATTTATATATTTTCACATTGACACCTACTTAAAATTTTGGCAAATTTCTAAATTTTCAGTGATTCTGAATCAGAACTCAAACTAAAACCAAGATAAAATTATATAATGTTGAATTTTCGATTACAAGATCTATTTGTGGATGGGTGAATTATTGTTTAACATCCAGTGGAAATCATTAAGGGCATATTAGGACGAGAACATGATATGATATGAAAATGAATGCTGCTTTGTGATAGACCTACACGTTAAACCAGATCTTTAATTTGCTACCTCATGAGGTAACAGTCCACAGGAAGACACATAACCCCCCACCCGGACTCCGACCAGACCAGTCCTTTGCTCTTACTCCTAGATGCTGTGTGCTGAACCGGAGAAGCAGCAACAAGCAGTTAAGATGTCTTTGGTTTGACCAGGCAGGGAATTGAATCTGTGATCTTCCACACTCAAGGTGAGCATGCTACCATGAGACCACCCCAGGCAGTCTATTTGTGGAAATATAGATGAAACTGCACAAATTAATTTTATCAATAGGAAGACTTGATAATTAAATTAACTTACTGCAGATAATACCCAAGATCACTTGTGGCTGACAACATTGATTCAGCATCGTCACTCTCGTCTACATCACCAACAAATGACTGGAAAGAACTTGGCAGAGACTTGAAACTTGATAAGGTATCATTCTATTGACAAAATAAAGAAACTTTAAAATTTTAATAGGTACCCTGAAAATATAATATTAATAATATAAATGCATTATTAATCTATTACATACATATGTATAGTATTATACCAGGGTAATATGTATTTTTGTTGATATTTTGTTACTTTGTTTTTTTTGTTATTTTTGTAAATTCTAATACTCACTGAGTCTGATAATAAAAAAAGAACACAATTAATTTATGTTTGTCATATGACATGAGCCTGTATCCAGTTGAAATTTTATTTTTTCTGACCTTCCAGACTGTTTACATGTTTGGTCCCAAGTGTTTGACCATATACATGTAAGGGTATTCTTTCTTGATATATACAGATCCCAAATGATCATTTATTATAGTCTCTCATGCATAACATATCAATTCCAACAGTTATTTAAAAACTTACAGACGACCAACTTCTGTTCAGCATGTTCCAGGAATCCATAGCATTTGTTCCTAATGGTATTCTCATAAAACAACACGTACTAATACATATTCTACAATTACACAGTAAATTCAGTGTTTAATTCAACTCAATCTTGCCATAACATGTAACTCAATGAAGATCTTATAAAGTAGACTCCTGCTAATTTGGTATCAAAAATTTCAACAAAAAATATCCCATTATCCAGGATATTCAATTAGACACAAAGAACAATTCTGACAAAAATCAACCATTTTTATACATCTTATGCAAATTATACAAATAGTATTCTATCTTGTGGCATATTTCAATCTAGTGACATTTATTTGAATTTTAAGGTGAACTAGGTCATTTAGCCAAACAAATATGTTCGAATCTAATGAAAATTGTCTTCTTGAAAAAAAAATCATTTCTTGTACACAGGAACAAAAATATTCAATCATAATGACATTGTCATCAATGTTAGATGAACATTCTATGCAATTAGCAGGAGTATTCTGTTATCTGGTATGTAAATATCCAATAAATTTAACATAGAAAAACTACAAATGGTTTGGTGTTTTGATATTATATCCCATTTCCCGATATATTCCTTTCTCTAATTCTGTCTGCATTTATACATCTCTTGACATATTTGATAAGTTCTGATATCAACAAACGTTAGATAATAAATACTCGTGAAATTTCCTGTTTACATTGTCATTAGAGAAAAAGATTCTAAAACTCTTGACGTGTTAAATATGACATTTATCCACTCACGATAATTAAATTTTCATTTTTTAACCTGCTTGGACAAACCTCGCAGTTTAAAAATGAAAATTTAATCACCGAGAGTTGATAAATTTCATAATCAACCGGTCATCATTGTAGAATATATATTGATCAGATATCCTATTTCATGGAATCAACTGTACCAACTACATTGTATCAAGAAGATGAACTGCAATAAAATCATTTTTCACACATTTCTAGATTAATATTTTGTTCCCAAAGTATATGGGATAGCTGCCTATATACATTTAGTCATCATCCTTTTTTTTATTATTTGTTATAGGACTGATATTTTTGCAAAGGAAAGCAAACATTAAATGATTTCCTTCCTAAGTCAAGTTCAATTATGGAGGAAAAAAAATTAACTAAAAAATAACTGTTTGTATTGTCATATCCTGTTCAATACCCATATTTGGAAAATCTTGAAAAACTCATAAAATAAAGATGATATTTCCAAATTCCTATCAAGGCTTTTACAGTGCTATAAACAATACTAAAATGACGCATCAAATTTTTAAAATACATTTTAATTTTGAAAAGTATAAAACATGACTGTAATTTCCAAATATTCTCCGTATTGTCTTCAAATATTACTTCGCTACATTGCAGCCTCTTTAACTTAAAAGTCTTCTGAATCCGTCAACACCAAGTGATATTAAAACAGTTACATTTTTTACAAAACAGTCATTAGAACTGAAGAGAGGGGATTATCATAACAATTAACCGTTTATATATCGTCTTTATCACCACATTTTATTGTGTGTTACGTATGTTGTATATTGTATATTGTATACTTATATCCAGACCTGATTTTGACAACAGGGAAAACAGAGCGGAAATCACACTTCGGCAGCCATTTTACTATGTATAATAAAGGAACTGTAATGGAAAAATCCGGACTTCCAAAAGCAGAATTCCGCTTTAAAGCGGAAGAAAATCAGGTCTGTATATCCCTAATGGGATTGTGTTTTGTATTAATAAAGTGTTAATCAACATACTACAGTCTTTTATTGGTAACTATTTAGAAACTTAACAGATGTTTGATGTGTTTTTAAGCACTAGCAACATACTTGTCAATATTTGTCATAAAATTAGCTGCTACAACTTTATTTCCAAAGGTTACCAAACCTGACTGTGGATCTGAAAACAAAAATCTATGTAATGCACATACAATTATTTAAGTATTTCGATTGATTGATTGTTGCTTAACGTCCAGTGGCAAATATTTCATGCTTCTTCAGGACGAGAACCGGTTCAATTTATCAAACAATTCAAATAAGGGTGGGTCAGGACACAAAGGGGAACCAATTTTGACTGCCACTGTAAAAAGAGGATGGTCGGGTAAGGTCGGATATATAATTTAGCATTCTGTAGCGGCATTAGTCTACTATTTTTCGAAAACTACAGAAGGGGTCTTTAGCATGCAGGAATTGTGGAATTCTCCAAACACGTTACCCACTATGGTCCTGACAACCTCCCAACGAGAGGGTCTCCCCTATTCGCCACCTGAGACCCTGTGATGTATTGAGTAATTATTTATGGAGCTTTACTACTAAAGACAGAAATTGTTTTATTATACATGTATATTATAGGTGAAAAGTTTTAATAGGTGTCAATATGTAGTTTAAATAAAACTGATCATTGTGAAGGAAAATTTAAAACAGATGATCAAGAGGAGTTAATCCAATGCAATATAATGTCAAACAAAATAAAAAGAATGTAAACTGACAGCATCATAATAGAGATTTGTGGCAGAAACTCAAGGGAAGTTGGTGGTGTAGTAAGGAGAGAATTTTGTTATGGACAATCGTCTTTGATCAATTTTTGTATTCCCTTTAGAGGAAGATTATACAATTATCACCCTTGTTGGTGTGTGACCCAACGGTTTGTCTCCCAGAGGAAAGTAAGGTCACCCGAATATTCAACTTAACAGCACTCGAAATTTTCCGTTTAGTATTCTTGGAGTCCTTATCAGACAGCAGGCGTTCCATTTCTGCCTCATCCACCGCAAGCAACCTGTTGTCGGACGCCATGTTTTTTGTTTACTGAATCAAGGGAAGTAACTATAAATGGAAACACGTGAGGCTCACGAGGGGATTTCCATGGGGTTTTCTCGCGAGCGGTTGACCTTACTATGCGACCCAACAATTTTCGGTTGACCCAACGAATGGGCAAATATCACGTGACACTGTTTTAACAAATCAGATTAAAGATTTCTATATGAGTATATAATATTTAACATTACTGCATGATTTATCCTTATAAATTATCTGCCACCATCCAGACTTGATTCCTGAATCTATTGCACAGTGTCAACTAATGTACCAGGTGAGCTGAAAGAGCACACACACGACTAAGACTGTGTGACTACTAAACTGTTATCTATAAAATACAGTTGAGTAACTTTGGTTTCCCTCACCTCAAATCCTCACAGTAAACTGATATGATGATATATGTATCATAATTAAACAATTTGTCAATTATAATTTTTTGACTGCTATATTACATTATACACACTGCAAGTCAATTACATTGTTAAGCATAAAAGTTTTTATCAAAAGAAATTAAGAACTCAAACCTATCAAAACCTTATACAATTTGTGCTTGGATATGCAATTTTAAATTCTATCATTTCTGTTACACCATAACAGATTCTGTTACTAACATGAAATCAAACAACTTTTGTCCAACTCTATCAATGTATATACATTGTGTTTAAAATAATTTCTTTGAACATCTATTTAACACTTCTTTTTCCTAATAATTACCTATTAATGACAGATCTTTTTTCTCCATCTGTAGAACTGCTACATCTTGTTGAAAATACTACAAATTTTTAATCTAATAGATTACAACCATTTAGAATTTGAATAATTTCATTTGAGATCATATGATTTATTTCATTTGAAATAGAATAAAAGAATATTCTGAATAATTGATAAGTGCTAATTTTAAATAATTTAACTCAAATATTAAATTTCTTATTTCCATCTAAGAACTGATATACATGTAACAATAGCCCTTGCCAACTTTTTAGCCAAAATTGAAAAAAACACACTATTATTCACATTTTTTAATAAAATATTACCAATGTAAACATGAGGAAATACATGTAAATGAAAACAAGAGCACCACATGTTGATTAAATTTTTATAATCAACAATTTGAAAAGGGTTTAATTGAAAAAAGAATCAGAGAAATAAATGTACATTGTCAAGTATTCTTTTAAAAGTAACAAACCTGATAAATATGTCTTAGCTTTTGAAGTCCCTCTTTGGCACCCCAGGAACAGAGTTCATGAAGTCCCCTCAGATGTAAATCAAACTTTCTTCCTTTTGTGATTTCAACTAATTTTGGCTGTAAAATTTATAATACAGCAGTTATAAACATGTAGATATGTGTTAAAACCTCATCTTATCTATTTTTTTACTTCTAGTAATTTTTGACCCAACAGTATTTACAAAAAGATTGTTACACATAGCCATATGTCCCCACCGCAGAGAAAAGTCGAAGCCCCACAAGATAATGTATACAAAATGTGTATTATTGAAATGGCGACATAGGATCAAGTATATGTGGCGACTAACAATCCTACAAAATTTGAACGAAATTCGTTCAGCGGTCTCAGAGGAGTTGCGTTTACAAAGTGTTACTATAGTGTCACATGCATAAAAACGTTAAAGTCCCATAACTCTCGTAAAATTTGTTGAATCAAAATCGCAGTTCGATAGGATCAAGTACATGTGGTGACTAACAATCCTACAAAATTTGAATGAAATTTGATTAGCGGTCTCAGAGGAGTTGCCTCCACAAAGAGTTCCTATAGTGTCAATTACAGAAAAAAGTTAAAGTCCCATAAAATTTGTCGAATCAACATTTTGGTGCGATAGGATCAAGTACAAGTACATGTGGTGACTAACAATCAAACAAAATTTGAACAAAATCTGATCAGTGGTCTCAGAGGAGTTGTGTCTACAATGTGTTCATATAGTGTCAAATGTAGAAAAAAGTTAAAGTCCCATAACTCTGTAAAATTTGTCGAATCAAAATGGTGGTGAGATAGGATTAAGTACATATGGTGACTAACAGTCCTACAAAGTTTGAACGAAATCCGATCAGCGGTCTCAGAGGAGTCGCTTCCAAAATAACTGTGAAGGACGGATGCAGACCATTACTAAGTCCCTCAGTCCCGTTGCGGCGGGGGACAAAAATACAGACATAATACCACATTACATGATAGCTTAGAACTCTAATTACAGTATGAATCAAGATAACTGAGTTACTGTAAATTTATGAAATAATTCATGGTATCATAAATTTATACTGATTTTACCTTGGGTTGGTTTATGAAGAATACATGTATTTTACCACAAGAGATAGTGAGTGGCAAAATATTGGTATAAAGGGTCAACCAATAGTAATATTATTATAATTATGAATTATTTCCATTCTAATGATATGAATACAGTAAACAACCATACCAAAATTGATATCAAAATATTTTAATTTTACCACATTACATAGAATAAGTCAAAAGACAACAACCCGACCAAAGAGCAGAAAACAGCCCAAGGCAATAGGTCTTCAATGCAGTTAGAAAATCCCGCACCTGGAGGTGGGCTTCAGCTGGCTCCTGATAATGCATACTACAGTTGTACATGTAGTTCAGCAAAAAGGACTCCACACTAAAACTCCGAAATATACAAATAAAGCAAAATTCAAAAAGTATTTGAACATAGTGTTAGAATTTAGAAATTTACATGAAATACATTTATTTTAGTAATTTATTGCTAAAAGGCAACATACTTATGATTTGTAATGGGAAATTATAACTGGCAACAAAAATTTCAAATCAATTAACAGTTTATTTTAAATCTATAAACAATTATCACTTCAGATTGCAATGTTCACCCTGTCAATTTTTTGCAATGAGATTATTGCATTCACATCTTAATTTACACAATATACCTTGTAATGCTGAGAATCAAAGAACAGAAAATTGTCATCTTCCGCTGTATTTCCTAGGGAGGAAACTGAAATATAAAAGAAATAGATGTGTATCAATAGTGACCACAAATGTGGAGGTGTGTTTAGCAAAATCTCTACATGACTGAAATTGAACATTTCAAAATAATTTTACACCCAGTGTCTACATTAGAAAGAAAATATTAGTACACAAACGACTGATAAATTTAATTATATCAAAATTTAATATGCTGTGAGAAGTATATATCTAGTTGATTACAATAGATACCAATCCTCAATAACACCTCTGTTCAATGTCTGTACCAGGCCAGACATACCTGATTCTGCTGTGTTTATGTTTGTGTTTTGTTCTTTTTATGTTATTTTTTGTCCAGGGTTCTGTCCGTTGAGTGGCGATGACTAATTGATTAATTACATTGAACAAGATATTGAATATGCTTATGAAAAAGCTTGATACACAATTACCTACATGAGGGGTGTGTAAAATATTTGTTGTCTCCTTTTATCAGTTTTTTTAAGCTTTTGACAACATGCTTACAATGAATTTGATTTTCTGGAGTTTCTATACTATCCCAGTCACACAGACTGCCAGAGTCATATTTTACTTTTCCTTTGTTTACTTGAGCTCTCTCTTCTATCCTAGAAAATCTCTGCTCCATTCTTTTGTCATTCTGAAAAAAAAACAATATTTTAATTATCATTTCTGAAACTCCTTAACTATGAATAATTTTTTTGTTCATACACCAAATTCAAATCTGCAGACCATATATCGAAGTTATCAATATACTAGCATTTTTGTCCAACTGGGATGCTATTTCACTGATGAATACCCCATATCCTTTCATTTTCATACAGGGAAAATATCAACACAGGCAAACAGGAAATAAAAATCTCATGCACAATGAAAAAAATATGAATTTGGCTTGCATCTAAATTTGCATGAAATGCAGTTAATGAGATATCAGAAATTTTGAAATAACAAGAGTCATCTATATATATATATATTTACCAGAGTAGGGTTGAGTTGACCAAGTACAGCCTGTATTTCAGATATCTTTGATTCTAAGATTTTCAGACTCTGTAGAAGTTTGTTATCCTGGTCAGTGTGACCGGGCTGTATGGTTGTTCTGTACCTGTTAACTAGCTGATCTGAAATATTTAATATGTCTTTCTGTAAACAGATCCTCATCCTTCATAAGAATACAGATACAAAAGAAACACTTTACTGACCTTAAAACTTTTTATCAATTTCATATCTTTAAAAATATTAATGTTTTGTTCAAACAAAAAGTAATAAATGTACGAATAGATGGATGAAGTACAAGTATTGTTTAATGTAAATATTTTGTTAAGAACACAATATTAAACACAAGAGGCTCAGGAGAATTGAACCTGTATAGCTCACCTGACAGTCCCACAGTCAATCCAATTTATTTCATATCAAGTGGAAACTAACCTTCCACAGATGCTTCATACCAAGTATCAGTTAATTTGGCAATATTGTTTAAGAGAAGAAGTTTTAAAAAATTAACCAATCAGAAAGAACAATTCATCATGGGGGCCATATTAGCTGTCTGACTGGGAAGAAATATGCAAACTTTATAAAAGTCCTTCCACGGATGCTTCATGCCATGTAACAGTTCATTTGGCTTTACGGTTTCAGAAAAGAATATTTTTGAAATTTTCACCAATCAGAAATAAGGATTCATCAAGACAGCCATATTAACTGTCCAACCGGAACAAAATATGCAAACTTAATAAAGGTTATTCCACAGATTCTTTACACCAAGTTATAGTTCATTTGGCTTTGCTCTTTCAGAGGAGAAAAGTTTTGAAATTTTGACCAATCAGATATTAGACTTCATCATGGTGGCCATATTATCTTTCCGACCAGGACGAAATATGCAAACTTTATAAAGATCCTTCCACAGATGCTCCATATCAAGTTACAGTTCAGATGGATTTGTGGTTTCAGAGGAGAAATTTTTTGAAATTTGTACGAGTCAGAAATAAGAATTCATCATAGCAGCCATATTGCTGTCCGACCGGGACGAAATATGCAAATTTATAAAGGTCCTTCCATAGATGCTTTATTCCAAGTTTAGAGGAGAAGATCAAAATGTAAAAGTTTACAGATGGACGATGGATGCCAAGTGATGACAAAATCTCACATGTGAATACTCATATAATACAATTATTTGATTCACAAGATGTGCACATTCCGTTGATTAATGACTCATCAGTTGTGTTCACGACCTAAAATGAGGAAAAATAAAACCCCAATTTAAACAGCTGAAAAGCAAATTCCAAACTACCAAAATGACCTAAAGGGGTAAAGCCAAAACCATCTAAGGACAGAGCTTTGCACGATTTACAACCATCAGTTGTGCACAAGACCTAAAATGTTGTTAACCATGCTCACTGGAGATATAAATTCACCAGAATGAATTACTTTACCACTTATATATTTCTTGTCCAATGAAAATTTAACTTTTTTACCATGTGATTGATTTTAAATTTCAAATATTGTCATTAAACAATATTTAGAATGAAACATAGGCCTTGCTTTACATCATGGACTAATTAATTAACCTCATCATGATGTCATATGCTCTAACTAATTACTTGATGCCCACATAGCCAAGATGGCAGAGTCATCAACACTTCAGAGATTCTTAGTTGCATCATACATAAAATCAACGAAATGAAGGAAAACATATTTCTCATTCTTTCTAAACATTATACTGACCTTTGGTATAGTGCAAGTCCATCATAACTTTATCCAAATCATTTTTAAACACAAGTTTGTTGCCATACTTCAGAAACCTAGCAATCTGAAACATACATATGGTACATAAAGGCTGTTTTGTACTTAATATTGTTATATACTCTGCTGAATTGAGATTTGTTGTGTTTTTCTTGAATTTTTTACAAATAATAAATTGTTCAAGTTATTGTGACACGATGTTTAAAAGGAGTTAAAATTTACAACACAAAAATGACTGTTAAGAAAAGGAATAAAGAAAGTGATGAAGGCCAAGGACTGAAACATCTTAAAGATGGTTCTTTGTCATTAATAATATAAACTATGCTCCCGTTTGGAATTTTGAACACAGGAAAATGATAAATTTTAATAAATTAAATGTCTATTTTGAACATTGTGAAATGTAATTTCCCATTATATCTGTGTGGCATATAATACTCGGCATTTTTGTCAACTTGTCAACCCATTAAAAAACAGATTCTATCACTTAAATCTGTCAAATACAAAGCTTTCTCAATTGTTGATAGTTAAATTTTCAATTTAAAAAACTTTTCACACCTTAAATTTTTAATTTTGAAAATTTAACTGCCTTGAATGGATGAATAATGCAATCCAGGTTGTGTTGTGGTAGAATTTATACATTTATCAACAGGTATTATTTACGGATAGCTTTTTCTTCCTTATGTATATCCCATATCCTTTTATTTTCCTATTGAAGCCAGATAAAAATAATCTGGGCCCAGTTGTTCAACTTATTTAACTGAGGGTTAAATTTACCCACAGGTTAACCCTTTCGCCAACGAGTCCCGTTTACCGGGATTCCAGAGTCCAACTTGCTGACGACGAGTCCCGGTTAACCGGGATTGTCACATAGGTTTTATATTTCCTGCTCTTGGAAAAAACATCAAGGGTTATCTTTTTTTATATTTGAAACCCGGATAAGGATAAAACAATGGCAGATCTTTTACAAAAAAACGCATGAAAAAAGTCCAAAATTTGAGGATTTTAAAGTTAGAAAAATGAATTTTAGAAATTTTTTGGCAAGATTGGATGTCAAAAATTGATTGGAATAGATATCGATGATAGGAAATTTATTTCTTGAAATAATTTTTATAATTTATAATGACAAAATTGCATATTTAGAGCGATTTTAACGATATTTGAAGAATTTCAACATATCCGATCGCAGAAACCAATGTTTGCTACCGAATCTTTGCATTTTCATTCAAAAACTAAAAAGATCGAGACGAGAACATATTTTATTAACATTTTTATTAAAATAAAGAATACATGTAAATGACCAAAAATCAATGCTCTAAAGCATTAACAAAGAAGTAGACACTCAAGTCTGCTAATTTGTCATGGAAGCCATTGTGAAAGGGTTACTTCCCGTGGGGACTCCATCAGTGAAAGGGTTAAACATATTGATTTTCTATGTAGTTGTACCCTCGGTTAAATTTAACTTGAATATGTTGAACAACTGGGCCATGGATACATTACTTCATACCTTTTTAAAATTTGAACTGATTTCTTCATAGAAGTTTAATAATTTCCTGAAAAATGATTTGAAAAAATTACACATTTTCATCTGTTTAAACAAACCTCATTAGCACAGCATAACACTTTTCACTCTGTGTTCCACATATACTGGAAATTCATTCTTAATTATTAAAATCTCCAAAGGACAAGGGACATTAAAGCCAGTATATTTGGCCTGAAATATGGTAAAAAATAAAACCTCAATCGAGCAAAAAGATATATTTGTAAAATAACCTTGAAAGATATATAATTTGCCAAAAATAAAGAAATGTACCATATTTCTTACATTAATATGTCAATAAACCATTACCTAAATGACACAATTTCATACAAATCTCTAGTTTTTGATGATTTTGGCCAATTTTCACATAAACTTTGCAAAGAGAAATTTTCTGCACGGACAGGAAAACTTTATAGTTAACAGGAATATGTATTCAGATATTATGCATCTCCTATAGAAATATTGTTTTGTTTCTCGAATGCACATGATGTTTTCTCAAGCAAAATGTGCAAGGAAAACTGCTAAAAATCAGCTATTTTGAAGATATTCGGTCAATGAACATAATTTTGAATTCACAATGCAGGAAATTAAGCTGAACTGAGTTATTTTTCAAGCATCTTATGTATTTTACCAACTCGAGGCAAATTTTGAATCTATTCCTCAAATGTCCATATTTGTAGCCCACAAAAGGGCCTTAACATACTCCTTTCATTAAATTTCATTTTCCCCAATTGATGTCTGGAACTGCCCACAAGCCAGCCCGCTTTACATTTCAAAATAATAATAAAAATCATTCAGATATCTCCGCTATCTAAGTTAACCAGAGGGAGTTAATAAAATAGCCCCCCCTCCCCTTTTAGCCCTGAGAATCAAAGGGAGACTATTTTAGTTATCTCCCTTTGCTAACTTGGTCAAGGGAGATAACTAAAATACTAGTGACCTAAAAACCATGATACATTGTATACTCTGTTACAAAAAATTTAATAAAAATCCTTAAAATTTACACATGTATTTATAATCAAATTAATCTTATTATCCTAATTAGCCTTTAGCTGACCAATATAGCTTGCCTTATATTGTTTTTCAATATTGGATCCTTAGTCTAATCAAAGTGTTCTTACACTGAACGATACTTTGTATTGCTTTCTTGTTCATAATGTTTATGATCTCATGTTTCCCTAAGCTCCTTTCCAAAATTCCCCTTCTATCCTGCAACTCTGCTAAAAATTCATTTACTGTATATCTAAAAGTGATATACATGTACATCACAGGACACAAGCTTGGAATTTTATTTATGACGTCGTGAATTGCAACGTTTTTGCAGTCTTTTGGCGATGCTTGCATAATGCAGAAATTCACTGTTTTCCACCCATTTTTGAAAGTTGCAGGATATACAGAATATGTGTACATTGTCTCTTAATACAAAATGTTTTCGAACTAAGCACGAAACAGACTGGTTTCTAAGCCTTGTCCGAAAAAATTTCATATTCCTAGACAATGTACACATATTCTAAATTTTCAAATCAGCTAAAACAGATAAGAACGTACATGTAGTGATACAGGATAAACACAACATAATTGGTAAACGTTGCATTTCAATCTCTTTCTAATGCTCGTACAAATAAACTTTATATTTTCTGACAATGTACATATATTATCTATTTATACCTCTGATCTGAGGTAACATAACTGATGGCAAATGGTCTGGAATATCCTCTGGCTTGTTTATCTAACAGGACAAAGTTATGTACCTACAATCAGACAAAATATTCATGTTTTTGTAAGATAGATGTTTAAACTTTTTTAAGCTGGTCAAAATCTTGCAATTTATATCAGGAAAATTATGAGTGGATAAACATCAAAATTATTGGAGTGATACTGTAAAATCTATTTATAAGACAATTCCATAACTTAATTATTTAGGATATGACCTACTTATGGTGGACTCATACCTTTAGTGTTAGTGATCATTAATATTAATATTCCACAAAATATTTAGACAAGTTAGCAACAGAGATGTAGATTCTGCCCCACCATTTACTTGCAAAATATCAAATATTCAAAGATGGCTGTAGTTATTTTTGCCTCACAACTACATGCAATTACTCCAAATTAATTTTTTAACATTAAGTTCATGCTGGAATATTTGGCTCTTTTGATTATATAAATTTAACTTATTAAATATTTTATAATACATGATTAAATAAGAATTAAAATAAATATATACATACAAATGCGTAAATGTTTTCTTTTGTATCAGACATCAATACTTGAGTGTCCTCTGGCATGTTAAATCCTCTGAAAAATAAAATAAAACAAGAATTTTTATTCTTTTTTTTAGTGGAAATCTGAAATTAACTTAAATATGCAAAATGTAATGAACATGTAGCGTTTTCCTTGGAAACTGGTGATGGCATGGTAACGTTTAAATGCATGGGCACTTTAGTGCATAAATGTTTCATTTGGGACACAGTATTAAGCAATGTCTTTATAGATAAAACCATTTCTCTCATTCTTGGTGCTTTCCACACTTCTCAGCCCAGTAGTTAAAAAATATTTAATTCCCACTGGGATTAAAAAGTCTCGTGCAATTTCCCCAACCACTCTGCAATGACGTCCGTGTAAACAATTTTTTTTTTGGTCGAAAATTATAGGAGAAACAGATTCTCCTTCAATTAACTCATGAGTAATGGAATTTCTCCACCCCTGATACTTAAATTTTTTATTTTAACACGCTTGCTAAAGCTCAGTATCTCGGGTGGAGAAATTCTATAACTCACTTGTACCTGACAGAGATTATAATAATCAGTCATGGCCTAAGATGTGAGATGAGACAATTCTACCCGAAGGTTCACATTTTTAAGTCAGAAACGAGGCTTGCCGAGTTTCTGATGATAGAAAATGTGAACCAGAGGATGAAATTGTCCGATGTCACATTTTTGACCATGACTGATTATTTTTCTCACATTTCTGATCATTTCTGTGCTGAAAATTAAAGGTAATAAACATGGCCGCCATGACACAAAAATATGTTCTCTTAAACTAGGTGACCTAGTGCAAAATAAATTCTATATTCGAAAAGATCGTATGCGTTTTGGTTTTGCACCTTTGTACAAAACTTTCAAAAGATATCTGTTAGGTTGCGCTTCAGGGGTTTTCAAATTGAAGCGGTGTTAAATTTCGATGTTGTTGTACCATTTGTGCGAAGTTGTGTGTTTTCTGACGTTCTAGCATTGTGACGTGACGTTTTTTGCATTGTTAAGTCAAGGTAGGTCATGTGATGTGAGATGCATGAATCTCAAACTGGCGTCTCACACGGAATATAACTGTCCCAAACACATAGAAATGTGAGAATATGTACACCCTGTAATCAAGTAATTAACAACTTTAATTCTTTTACTGTGACAATTAAATGCAATAAAATTGTCAAAACAAAGTAACTTAAGATAATTTAATTTTTAACAAATGAGGCCCCAGATAGGGTTCAACTTACAAAATTTAGAGGGCTTTTAAAGCATTTTAGGAGGTTATTCAGAGGGCAGCATGCTGTCCAAAGAGGATGGCACGGTGCAGTACCATCCTAAAAATACTAGGGAAACCACTATTAAGTCAAAAGGTTATATAGCTTCAGGATTGCCTCTAATTCAGTTTTAAAGTTATAATGTAAGCCAGCCTTCGATTGCTTCATTCAAGGTTTTTCAAATGCTCAATGGAAGCAAAACAGAAACAGCAGAAATATTTTAAAGTGATGAAAAAAAAAATTTTCTACTATGATTTTGTAATTGGTGTCTTATTGTGGAATAATTTTTTGAGAAAAACAATAATGTGTGTTCAGTAAATTCCTGTTTTCACTAGTTACAAATATTTAATATGTTATGTTTATAATGTTTTGTTTCGTAAGGATATGGTTTAACAAGATTTACAAGTCTTAACAGCCGAATCTTGATATACTTAACATAGATTGATTGACTGATTGGTCATAATACAGCCACACTGTCGTAAAAAAAAAGTATTATCCATCGATTGGTTATTGTTTCAAAATAAGAATAATCCACTATGATAAACATGTTCATATATTAATACACACTGCTGTCCTGAAGATCCTTGATCTACCGACATAATTCTCACAGTAAAATCATTTATGTTGAAATGAATGTCTCTGTCATTTGGAATGGTAATCTGGAAAAAAAATTCAACTTATCATATAGATTTAATCTCTCTTATTTTCAGTAATTTAAGCAATCTAAATAAAATTCTTTTGCATTGTGCATTTATCTTACCAAAAAATTTAAACATTTCTTGGCAAAAATCAATTTTATATTTCAACCATGTAGCTTTGCTAAAATTATGCATGCTCACAAAAAAATTATTGTTAGCTTTTTTCAAAATTATGAAATATTCTCTTTTTATCAAACTGAAATGCTTTAAATGTCCAATTACTCAACAAAATCTGATTGCAGGGATAAGTTTATATCATTACTTAAGAAATTTTAAGGTTGTCATCACGAACTGACCATTATAGTATTCCAATATCTAAGATGATGTTGGACCTGTTCCTACTGTTGTCACATCTTATGTACCTCCAACGATTTGTGACTACCACTGGATTGACTACATGATGGGTGTCGTTTACAGAGCAGGAACTGCTTACCGCTTCGGAGCACCTGAGTTCACTCCTGGTTTTCATAGGAGTTCGTGTTGTTTTTTAGTTTTCAGTGTTTATTTGTTGTGCTTGTGGTTGTTTATTTGTCTTCCGGGGTTTGTCTGTCTAATGGATTGCGTTTTTTGGTTTGCTCCTTAGGTATATTTGTCCTCTTTAATCAATCCATTATGAGTTTTGCAATGACCATGGTTCAACCATATATAAATTGAAAATGAACAAAAAAAATATTTCTATTTAATCATTTCTCTGTAGAAAAATCTTGAATACTACATCTCTTGAAAGAATCATTGTATAGTTTTATAAATAGGTAATTACTACTGGTTTTGGTCCCTCCAACTCGGAGAATTCTGCTATCACAATGATATCACAATCAAGGTGCGTTTGATTTGTCTGTCTGTTCCATGGATTTGGTATTCTGAAAGCGGGATAGAGATATTCTGGTAGAAGAGAATCTCTTCCATATTCTTCATTCATAATATTGTCCATGTATGCTAAATCTGCCCCAAACATGTTTGCTGGTGAACTATGAAAAACAATAATGAATAAACTGTTGATCTCTTATTAAGGATGATCGCTGGTCTAATAGGAAATAAGTAGGATTTGAAATAGGTGTTTTAGTTTGAGAGAACATATGAATAGTAAACAAATAAGCAAGAAAAAAATATAGATTCATGTGATCATTTTAGAGCTATAAAG
This sequence comes from Mytilisepta virgata, assembly GCA_028015205.1. Lineage (NCBI taxonomy): Eukaryota > Metazoa > Mollusca > Bivalvia > Mytilida > Mytilidae > Mytilisepta > Mytilisepta virgata. The sequence continues at coordinate 2,276,533 of JAPWFG010000026.1, read as the reverse complement.
CATTGAACATTTGCAGGAAATAGGTTTTCTCTGGATTTTTCATTGTCTTTGCATTGACAACTTCAATCTCTCAAAAATGTATGAAAAAATTAAAAGGATTTCATAAAATTTTGTCAAATACCATTTTAAGGTATATATGATTGAATTATAAAAGAAAAAGTGGGGGTTCATGGGCAAAGAAATGGATAAAACCTGAGGATTCCAAAAATCTGACAAAAAGACCAAAACATGACCAGCGAGCATCCTTAAGCCAAATATGATTATTTCATAAATATGTAAGGATATGGAGGATTTATAAAAGAAAAAATATTTATTAAATCTTGTAGCTGTTATGCACAAACACTAAATGTCATAGAAAAACAGGCATTAAAAACAACAACAACAAAATTACCACTTATCCTGGATAACTTTGTCATTATTTTGCTATTTAATACTTTGAACAGAATATTTTGCTTTTTTTTAACATTTGCTGGATTTTTTACAATAATGTTGTGAATTTGACCACAAAAGCAAAAGATTATATTAGACCTACTCACATACATAATTTATAACATATATGTAATTCAATTAATTTTAAATTTTCTTTCAAAATTTTCAATTTTTTATAATGTTTTCACTCTTTTTTTAACATATCAAGGTTCAAATGAAAATTTTCACAAGACATTGTTGGAAAATGTGATATTTTATTCTATCTGAAGACAGAATTTTTTACATATACTTGCCAATATTTCTGGAGACAAATTTTTTCGATCTATTTTCCAAAAATAATGTGCCACATAAATGAAAAACATTTTCCACTGATGATTAAGAAACATTATTTGTAAATTTATATTAACCATGATAATTGAAAAGTTTACCTCAGGATCTTCAAAGTAAAGAGACACCTGTTTATCAATAATTCGCACGTGGCAATGAGGTCCTTTACAGCAAAAATACTTTTCAGGGTCAGGTCAGGTTATTTCAAAAAGCATTGAATAAAGCGTGATATATATGCTTAAAAAGAGGGAGGGTAACTTGGTGAACAAATTTCGAAACTGGTGGCAAAAATGATACTTTGGTTATTTTTTTGGAGACAAGTTTTTGAATGCCAGCATCACAAATTCTAGACAGTTCGATACCTGGACATTTCAGTATCGATTTGGACAGTTTCGGTACGTACTAGGACATTTTGAGACCCAATTATGGACAATTCTGTACTAAAAAACTGGATACGTTTTGCATCAAAACCAATCGTGTTTTCTTGTAGACACACGACTGTTTAGGTTGTTGCGCCAGGTCTCGGAATCATTGTAGGTATGTATGCTGGTCATGAAGATACTCCAGGACTCTATGCTTGCCCCAGGAGGTGCAGGCTTCAACGAACCGATCATTAGTTGGATTGTGGTCTACTAGTACAATGGAGTCATCTTTGATGGAGGTTTCTGTAACTGCCAACTTGGTCTAAAACCTCAAATGATCGGTCTATAACAATAGTTATGTCTGGTGGATTCTCCTGGAAAAAAAAGCAAATGTGATAGTATTAATTATGTTTGATTGCTTTATAATGCTGGGATTAGTGATTATAATCAAATTTAAACACTTTATCTACTTGTATGATCATCATAGAAATATCACAAACAGCCATATAGCCTGACTTTTATTTTGATTATTCTCTAGTATTTAGTGCAAAGTTATTCTGAAACATACCTCTGCAGATTCTGTACAGTCTTTTGCATATCCAATCAATTGGTAGGCTGTTCTTTACAGCATGTAAGTACTGGGATCTAGAAATACCAGTGTTACCAATTTTGTGTTGCCATCTGGACCATCGGTCACACTCAACAGCTTCTTGTCTAGGTCGTACATTTGTACATCTTTGGCACAGCGTATACAGCATACGTTGTCTGACATTGTGGTAATGAAACCAATGACTCCAAAGTTCCTATTTTAATCATAGTGCCATTCCTTAACTTATACTATTTTCTCAAAACAAAATTCAGCATGTATAAATGCTGGCTTTATTCTTTGGAAGTTTTTGATAGTACAGAAGATCAATGATAAATTTGTGATAATTAATTATCAAGAAAAATTTTCATTAATTTTCATTTCATTAAATGCACCTTTCATGTGATTAAAATTTATCAATTTAAAAGGTTATTTTATTATTTTATATATGGTACCGAATTGTCCAAATTTAGGTGCCGAAATGTCCAGGTACCGATTTGTCCCAGTACCGAAATGTCTTGATACCAGCATCACACCGGCTTAAAGCATTTAATAGACACGTATACCTGCAAGATTTATATTAATATTGAGCATTTAAGGACAATGCATGATTATTTTACAACAGTTAGAAACATCACTATCAATGTGCCATTCGACTATATAGAGAAGCAGAAGGTTGCCAACTTCTTTCCAAGGAATTTCGGAAACAGGTCAGGGAAAAGTGTTTTAAAATGTTATAAAATAACACTTACCAGTTGAAACAACAAATTCTCTCTGTCTACTGATGATAATCCTTCAAGAATACTACATCCCACACTAATTTAATCCAATTTAAACACAATAAGATCGATTTTTTGCTGGCAATGTTGCTGTTTTTTTGTCAATACGATTTTGATCATCAGAAGTGGTAATTAGAAGAGTTCCGAAATATAATGTGAGAAATAAAAAGGTAAGAGATTTTCGAATTATCAATTTTGCAAAAAATTCAAATGTGAAAAAAAGTTTTCCCTGTTTTTTTTTACGCAAAGTAAAACGGCAAAGGACAAGTCAATTTTTCTCAATTCGGCTGTAGAAAATCTAAAAGAATGCAGTGATTGTCAATTTATAGATAGAAATTAGGAAAAAATGTAAATTCAGGTGGAGTTATCCTTCTTGTGCTGAATACCACTTCCTCGATCGAAGTCATTTCGACAAAAAAAAACAGCAACATTGCCACCGAAAAATCGATCTTATTGTGCTTAAATTGGATTAAATTAGTCTGGGATATAAATATTCTTGAATGATTAACATCAGAAGATAGCGAGAAGTTGTTGTTTCAACCTGTAAGTGTTATTTTATAACATTTTAAAACACTTTTCCCTAACGTGTGCCCCAATTCCTTAGAAAGAAGTTGGTAACTTTCTGTTTCGCTATATAGTCGAATGGCACATTGATAGTTAACATGTGTATTATGAGTAAATATATGGTATATGATATATTAGTATCCTTATGATACAAATAAATGGTAAAAATTAGAAAACAGATATGTATGCTAATGAGGGGGAGGGGCTATGAGGGGCCCACGAAAGGGGTCTGTCCTCAAGCACCTGTGACTTGAAACTGCTGGTTAAAATTTTATTTACAAATATTTCACTTCACAACTGTGAATAGGACTTTCTTTAAAATTTCGAAAAACTTTGTGTAGAAATGATACATGTAAATGGTGAGATTGGGTACTGGTACTTGGGATAAATTTGGAAAGAAACACTACGTACTGTCTGGACACCTCAGTTTGTAAAATGGATTTTTTGAATTTTGAAAGTCTAAACCTTAGACCCCTGTCATAAGAATTGCAGTTCTTATGATGGGTGGTAGGCGCTTCCCCACAAAAAGAAAGAGCATGTACAGTATTTAGAAGTCTTAAGTCCAACCTCTTTAAGGATAAGATATGTGACAACATCTCCAATAAATGTTGTCTGTCCCAAAATCTTATCCTCTAATTTTCTAAAAGTAACTTAAAAAAAATAAATACCTGAATGCCAGTGTAATTAAGTCCAGCACATGTATTCCATATCAACGTAAAAAATTAATGCACTTGAAAATTTGAATTTATCAACTCAGACCTTCAATTGTTTTAGTTATGACTTAGCTCATTGCATCTTTCACCCAAGTGACTAGAAAATTCACACAAATTAAGGTATTAAAATGTTCAAAAACCCATTTTACGAGCTGAACTGTCCTGACATTAGAGTAGTACTCAGTCAATATATGATGTTTTACAATGACTCTAGTGATGAAAAACTTGAAGTTGAAAAAAATACCAGTGCTATAAGTGTCTTAGGTGAAGGGTCAGTATATGACAACAAAATTAAACATAATTATTTTAAATTTTTACAGCATTTGCATTTGTCAAAGTTCACACCGGATGTACGATAACGACAGATAAAAGTATTTCCGAAGTTCCGTGTGCCTCGGTATTATTTCCGAAATATCAAAAATCGCAAATATTTATAAGCCTAATAAAAAATTGATTAATGGGCTCTATAGATCGGGTCCGGATCAGTCACAGATGAAATACTGTGTCAATTGTAACGATCCCCTGTGTCCAGAGCGTCAAGAACGGTAATGCATACGATGATGTCACAGGTACGTCTCCGTCAAGAAAGGGGAAGTTAATTTGAAAATTACTGAAATCGTCCCTTTAATCATAGATTTTAGTACGCATCTCTCCATTTTCAATATTTATAGTAAGATCTAAAAAAGAACAGCATTTAATATTCGTATTAGCTTTGTTCAATTAATGTAGCTGTTTGGATAAATTGATCAACAGTAATATGAGTAAGTACATCATCAATACACCTGCAATTGTTAAAAATATCAATTAATTTATCATGATTTTGTTATTCACCCTTAAAGAGTTTTTTTCATTAACGAATGATCATAACAATATAAAAATAAGTCGGCAATAACAGGAGCACAGTTTGTACCCATATGAATCCCAACGACCTGTCGATACAAAGTATTGCCAAAACGAACGAAAATGTTGTCCAATTAAGGGCCTTGATCATGTCATCGCTTGTCTAGCAACTGTAATTTGCATACTTTTTATACTGAAATATGCTTTAAAACTGTTATTTAACAAATATAATTTAAATCATAAGATTCAAAACTGAGACCAGTTAATAATTGCACTCAATTTTTCTTTGATAAGATCACGAAGAAGTGTTGTATAACAAACAAACAAACAAACAAACAAATATCTTTTTGGGTCTTTCTTATAAAATTGTTACACATCAGTTACAAATCTTTTTTATCTTTATTTTATAAACTGGTTACATACCAGTTAAAAATCTTTTTGAGCTTTCTTATAAAATGGTTACATATCAGTTACAAATCTTTATTTTATAAACTAGTTACATACCAGTTACAAATCTTTTTGGGTCTTTATTATAAACTGGGACTATTAGTATAATAGTCCCAGTTATAAACTGGTTACATACCAGTTACAATGTTTTTTGTCTTTATTTTATAAACTAGTTAGATACCAGTTACAGATCTTTTTGGGTTTTTTACTTGTCACGAGTTCTTATAGATTTTGCATGACTTGAATAATAATGCTCTATGAACATGATGCTGCATGCGTAAAATAAAATGGTTACATATCATTTACAAATCTTTTTGGGTTTTTTACTTGTCACGAGTTCTTATAGATTTTGCATGACTTGAATAATAATGCTCTATGAACATGATGCTGCATGCGTAAAATAAAATGTAACTGTTGTGGTATGATAATACTCTACCATGTCTACGTCTAGTGTAGCAAGTTATTCTTATGAGATGAACTGACTCGAAATTGAGCACTGTATATTAAGTTATGGCTAACCATTTAATTTATTTTATTGTTGTATTTACTGTTTTATCCTGTATAATAATTGTAATGATTCTATCGATAGCTGGGAATAGATTTCTGTTGTTGTTGGCCTTGATATCAAATTATTTTAATAGAAACATTCTACATTGCTAAGACAAAAAAATAACTGATTCTGCCTCCTAATATGTTGTAAAAACTTACTAATAGATAAAATATGAAAATCTTGATTTTAAAAACCTTGAGTCGGGGAATTTTATTTTTAATTTGGTTTTAATAGACTGCAAGTAGTGTACGTAGGCTATCCAAACTGTAAAAATCATTGATTTGGAAAGCATTTATAAATTACTTTGTTACAGTAACTGAAGTGAACGAGAAAAGCAATCCGAAAATCAGTCCTCAGCAGAGGAGAGTTAGTAAAGATAAACAACAAAATGGATAACAGGAAAGGTTAACAGTGACCAATCAAACAAAGCAACCCAACTGTCAGAACTCCGAACAAAAAATAACATATTAAAGCACAAAACAAAAACAGGAACACAACAGAGTCAGAATAGTTTGACTTGATACGGACACTGCACAGGGGTGGGAAACAGCTGTTTTCTGCTCTTTGGTCGGGTTGTTGTCTCTGACACATTCCCCGTTTCCATTCTCTATTCTATTAAACCTGCCCAAACCTCCCCCTTATCTATTCTGACACTGTGGTGTATAAAACATTCTATAAAAACGAGTGCAGTATGATTACCAACAAAGGTGATCGCTTGCTGGAACTGCAAAATTAGAGTGGACTGTACATAATTTAGATATCAGAGTCTGAATGTGCTCGTTTAAGGCTAAAACTAGCTAAGGCTCTCATAGCTGCAGGTCGGATACTGTCGTTCTAATAAACCAAAAAAACAGAAATAACTCTCCCATAAATGGTTTAATGCTACCTCGTCATTGAGTTGAATAGAAATCGGCGGTTTTCGTGAGAGGCCAGTATGAATTTAAAGTTTTCAATTCATTGGGAGAAAGAGCAATTTTTACATTTGTAGCCCTTACTGTGAAAACATCTTAAGTAACTACCAATTTTCTGTGGGATACTATAGCGAGACTTTTGCGTTTATTCACTATATTACAGTAAAACCTAGGATGATAAGTGCTATTCTGAAGATGTTGATATCTAATATAGAACTGAGGACAGGAGACCCAAACTTTAATTTTGACTGATGTTTAAATGTTATATTGATTAATTTGATGTATGTTAGATTTATTTGTTTTGTTTGTCAGAAATCATATATTTGATTTCTATGACAATAAAGTATTTGATTTAATTAGATTTGATTTGATATAAAACTTTTCAATAGCATTAAGCAACTTGTGAAATTTATAACTCTGTAATAGAAGTTTTTTTAGATATCGTATGGTTTCGGTCGTTAAAATTTTCTAGCCGAAAGCAAGTTCGTGCAAAACGTACAAGATGTGATACGTACAATCCATACGATGATGTCACAGGTACGTCTCCGTCAAGAAAGGGGAAGTTAATTTGAAAATTACTGAAATCGTCCTTTTAATCATAGATTTTAGTACGTATCTCTCTATTTTCGATATTTATAGTAAGATCTAAAGAAGAACAGCATTTAATATTCGTATTAGCTTTGTTCAATTAATGTAGCTGTTTGGATAAATTGATCAACAGTAACATGAGTAAGTATATCATCAATACACCTGCAATTGTTAAAAATATCAATTAATTTATCATGATTTTGTAATTCACCCTTAAAGAGTTTTTTTTGTCATTAACGAATGATCATAACAATATAAAAATAAGTCGGCAATAACAGGAGCACAGTTTGTACCCATATGAATCCCAACGACCTGTCGATACAAAGTATTGCCAAAACGAACGAAAATGTTGTCCAATTAAGGGCCTTGATCATGTAATCGCTTGTCTAGCAACTGTAATTTGCATACTTTTTATACTGAAATATGCTTTAAAACTGTTACAACAAATATAATTTAAATCATAAGATTCAAAACTGAGACCAGTCAATAATTGCACTCAATTTTTCTTTGATCAGATCACGAAGAAGTGTTGTATAACAAACAAACAAACAAATATTTTATTGTCAATCGAGACGACCCCAAAGGAGCAGAATAATTAAAATAAATTTAGATACAATGATTTCAATGATTACAATGATTTTGTTATTAACAATTTAACGTCGGGGTGCCCAATTCGCATAGTTCGGAGCGTGGTTTTCGACCATTGCAGAGAAACTGTTATAAAAACATTGCTGATTTTATTTTTGAACATTGTCAAGTAGACTACACAAGTGTTTTCCACACATATATTTGGCGTGTATACACTTATTGATTTTTTACCAGCACCGGCTCAAAGGTCGCGTGGTTCCGTGATTTTGGAGGGGAACCCAAATTGCTCAGGTAGTGAATAGATCCAACGAAACTTCAGTGCACAAAATTCGTTCCTGTCTGTCAAAGCTACAAAAATGTCTCTCATCCGCAAGAAAACTTTCCATCAGTGTTTACAGTGACGAAATAAAAGAGGGTGGGCGATCTGGGAACACTGGGCGATTTGGGTACTCTGACGTTATAATAATAAAAAAAGAAAAAAAGAATACATAATGTAGAAAAATCATAACTGTCTGCAGGAGTTACTTGATGACTTCCTGTTTGATATTTACTTTTTAAAATTAATTTTATAAACTGATTACATACCAGTTACAAATCTTTTTGAGGCTTTCTTATAAAATGGTTACATATCAGTTACAAATCTTTTTTATCTTTATTTTATAAACTAGTTTCATACCAGCTACAAATCTTTTTGGGTCTTTATTATAAACTGGTTACATACCAGTTACAATGTTTTTTGTCTTTATTTTACAAACTAGTTAAATACCTGTTACAGATTTTTTGGGGCTCTATTATAAACTGGTTACATACCAGTTACAAATCTTTATGAGGCTTTCTGATAAAATGGCTACATATCAGTTGCAAATGCTTTTGGGTCTTTATTATAAACTGGTTACATACCAGTTACAATGTTGTTTTCTCTTTATTTTAAAAACTAGTTACATACCAATTACAAATCTTTTTGAAGCTTTCTTATAAAATGGTTACATATCAGTTACAAATCTTTTTGGGTCTCTATTATAAAATGGTTACATACCAGTTACAAATCTTTTTGAGGCTTTCTTATAAAATGGTTACATATCAGTTACAAATCTTTTTGGGTCTTTATTAAAAACTGGTTACATACCTGTTACAATGTTTTTTGTCTTTATTTTAAAAACTAGTTACATACCAGTTACAAATCGTTTTGAGGCTTTCTTATAAAATTGTTACAAAACAGTTGCAAATGTTTTGGGTCGTTCTTATAAACTGGTTACATACCAGTTACAATGTTTTTTGTCTTTATTTTAAAAACTAGTTACATACCAGTTACAAATCTTTTTGAGGCTTTCTTATAAAATGGTTACAAAACAGTTACAAATGTTTTGGGTCGTTCTTATAAACTGGTTACATACCAGTTACAATGTTTTTTTGTCTTTATTTTGAAAACTAGTTACATACCAGTTACAAATCTTTTTGAGGCTTTCTTATAAAATGGTTACATTATTATCAGTTACAAATCTGTTTGGGTCTTTTTTCCTTGTCACGAGTTCTTTATAGATTTTGCATGACTTGAATAATAATGCTCTATGAACATGATGCTGCATGCGTAAAATAAAATGTAACTGTTGTGGTATGATAATACTCTACCATGTAGTGTAGCAAGTTATTCTTATGAGATGAACTGACTTGAAATTGAGCACTGCATATTAAGGTATGGCTAACCATTTAATTTAATTTATTGTTTTATTTACTTGTTTATCCTGTATAATAATTGTAATGATTCTATCGATAGCTGGGAATAGATTTCTGTTGTTGTTGGCCTTGATATCAAATTATTTTAATAGAAACATTCTACATTGCTAAGACAAAACAATAACTTATTCTGCCTCCTAATATGTTGTAAAAACTAATAGGTAAAATATGTATATACTGATTTTAAAAACCTTGAGTCGGGGAATTTTATTTTTAATTTGGTTTTAATAGACTGCAAGTAGTGTACGTAGGCTATCCAAACAGTAAAATCATTGATTTGGAAAGCATTTATAAATTACTTTGTTACAGTAACTGAAGTGAACGAGAAAAGCAATCCGAAAATCAGTCCTCAGCAGAGGAGAGTTAGTAAAGATAAACAACAAAATGGATAACAGGAAAGGTTAACAGTGACCAATCAAACAAAGCAACCCAACTGACAGAACTCCGGACAAAAAATAACACATTAAAGCACAAAAGAAAAACAGGAACACAACAGAGTCAGGATAGTTTGACTTGATACGGACACTGAACAGTGGTGGGAAACAGCTGTTTTCTGCTCTTTGGTCGGGTTGTTGTCTCTTTGACTCATTCCCCGTTTCCATTCTCTATTCTATCAACCCTGCCCAAACCTCCCACTTATCTATCCTGACACTCTGGTGTATAAAACATACTATAAAAACCAATACGGTATGATTACCAACAAAGGTGACCGCTTCCTGGAACTGCAAAATTAGAGTGGACAGTACATAATTTAGATATCAGAGTCGAAATGTGCTCGTTTAAGTCTAAAACTTGCTAAGGCTCTCATAGCTGCAGGTCGGATACTGTCGTTCTAATAAACCAAAAAAATCAGAAATAACACTCCCATAAAGGGTTTAATGCTACCTCGTCATTGAGTTGAATAGAAATCGGCGGTTTTCGTGAGAGACCAGTATGAATTTAAAGTCTTCAAGTCATTGGGAGAAAGAGCAATTTTTACATTTGTAGTTCTTACTGTGAAAACATCTTAAGTAACTACCAATTTTCTGTGGGATACTATAGCGAGACTTTTGCGTTTATTCACTATATTACAGTAAAACCTAGGATGATAAGTGCTATTCTGAAGATGTTGATATCTAATATAGAACTGAGGACAGGAGACCCAAACTTTAATTTTGACTGATGTTTAAATGTTATATTGATTAATTTGATGTATGTTAGATTTATTTGTTTTGTTTGTCAGAAATCATATATTTGATTTCTATGACAATAAAGTACTTGATTTGATTTGATTTGATTTAATATAAAACTTTTTAATAGCATTAAGCAACTTGTGAAATTTATAACCCTGTAATAGAAGTTTTTTAGAAATCGTATGGTTTTGCTCGTTAAAATTTTCTAGCCGAAAGCAAATTCATGCAAAACGTACAAGATGTGATACGTAAAATCCATACGATGATGTCACAGGTACGTCTCCGCCAAGAAAGGGGAAGTTAATTTGAAAATTACTGAAATCGTCCCTTTAATCATAGATTTTTGTACGTATCTCTTCATTTTCGATATTTATAGTAAGAGCTAAAAAAGAACAGCATTTAATATTTTTATAAGCTTTGTTCAATTAATGTAGCTGTTTGGATAAATTGATCAACAGTAACATGAGTAAGTACATCATCAATACACCTTCAATTGTTAAAAATATCAATTATCATGATTTTGTTATTCACCTTTAAAGAGTTTTTTTTCATTAACGAATGATCATAACAATATAAAAATAAGTCGGCAATAACAGGAGCACAATTTGAATCCCAACGACCTGTCGATACAAAGTATTGCCAAAACGAACGAAAATGTTGTCCAATTAAGGGCCTTGATCATGTCATCGCTTGTCTAGCAACTGTAATTTGCATACTTTTTATACTGAAATATGCTTTAAAACTGTTACAAGAAATATAATTTAAATCATAAGATTCAAAACTGAGACCAGTTAATAATTGTACTCAATACATTTTTTCTTTGATAAGAATACGAAGAAGTGTTGTATAACAAACAAACAAACAAACAAACCAATATTTTATCGCCAATTAAGACGCCCCCAAAGGAGCCGAATAATTAAAATAAATTTAGATATAATAATTTCAATGATTACAATTATTTTGTTATAAACAATTTAACGTCGGGGTACCCAGTTCGCCCAGTTCGGAGCGTGGTTTCCGACCATTGCGAAGATACTGTTATAAAAACATTGTTGATTTTTATTTTTGAACAAGTAGATTACACAAGTGTTTTCCACACATATATTTGGCGTGTATACACTTATTGATTTTCTGCCAGAACCGGCTCAAAGATCGCGTGGTTCCGTGATTTTGGAGGGGAACCCAACTTGCCCAGGTAGTGAATAGATCCAACGAAATTTCAGTGCACAAAATTCGTTCCTGTCTGTCAAAGCTACAAAACTTTCATCCGCACAAGAAAATTTTCCATCAGTGTTTACAGTGACGAAATAAAAGAGTGTGGGCGATCTGGGTACACAGGGCGATTTTGGTACCCTGACGTTGTAATAAAAAAAAAAAGAAAAAAAAAGAATACATAATGTAGAAAAATCATAAATGTCTGCAGCAGTTACTTGATGACTTACTGTTTGATATTTACTTTTTAAAATTCATTTTATAAACTGGTTACATACCAGTTACAAATCTTTTTGATGCTTTCTTATAAAATGGTTACATATCAGTTACAAATCTTTTTTATCTTTATTTTATAAACTAGTTACATACCAGTTACAAATCTTTTTGGGTCTTTATTATAAACTGGTTACATACCAGTTACAATGTTTTTTGTCTTTATTTTATAAATTAATTACATACCAGTTACAGATCTTTTTGGGTCTCTATTATAAAGTGGTTACATACCAGTTACAAATCTTTTTGAGGCTTTCTTATAAAATGGTTACATACCAGTTACAAATGTTTTTGGTCTTTATTATAAACTGGTTACATACCAGTTACAATGTGTTTTTGTCTTTATTTTAAAAACTAGTTACATACCAGTTACAAATCTTTTTGAGGCTTTCTTATAAAAAGGTTACATATCAATTACAAATCTTTTTGGGTCTTTTTTCCTTGTCACGAGTTCTTTATAGATTTTGCATGACTTGAATAATAATGCTCTATGAACATGATGCTGCATGCGTAAAATAAAATGTAACTGTTGTGGAATGATAATACTCTACCATATCTACGTCTTATTCTTATGAGATGAACTGACTAGAAATTGAGCACTGTATATTAAGGTATGGCTAACAATTTAATTTATTTTATTGTTGTATTTACTTGTTTATCCTGTATAATAATTGTAATGATTCTATCGATAGCTGGGAATAGATTTCTGTTGTTGTTGGCCTTGATATCAAATTATTTTAATAGAAACATTCTACATTGCAAAGACAAAAAATAACTGATTCTGCCTCCTAATATGTTTGGGTAAAAACTTACTAATACTAGTAGGTAAAATATGTATATACTGATTTTAAAAACCTTGAATCGGGAAATGTTATTTTTAATTTGGTTTTAATAGACTGCAAGTAGTGTACGTAGGCTATCCAAACAGTAAAAATCATTGATTTGGAAATCATTTATAAATTACTTTGTTACAGTAACTAAAGTGAACGAGAAAAGCAATCCGAAAATCAGTCCTCAGCAGAGGACAGTTAGTAAAGATAAACAACAAAATGGATAACAGGAAAGGTCTACAGTGACCAATCAAACAAAGCAACCCAACTGACAGAACTCCGGACAAAATAACACAATAAAGCACAAAAGAAAAACAGGAACACAACAGAGTCAGGATAGTTTGACTTGATACAGACACTGAACAGTGGTGGGAAACAGCTGTTTTCTGCTCTTTGGTCGGGTTGTTGTCTCTTTGACACATTCCCCGTTTCCATTCTCTATTCTATTAATCCTGCCCATACCTCCCCCTTATCTATCCTGACACTCTGGTGTATAAAACACACTATAAAAACCAATACAGTATGATTACCAACAAAGGTGACCGCTTTCTGGAACTGCAAAATTAGAGAGGACGGTACATAATTTAGATATTAGAGTCGAAATGTGCTCGTTTAAGTCTAAAACTTGCTAAGGCTCTCATAGCTGCAGGTCGGATACTGTCGTTCTAATAAACAAAACAAAAAATCAGAAATAACACTCCCATAAAGGGTTTAGTGCTACCTCGTCATTGAGTTGAATAGAAATCGGCGGTTTTCGTGAGAGGCCAGTATGAATTTAAAGTCTTCAAGTCATTGGGAGAAAGAGTAATTTTTACATTTGTAGCCCTTACTGTGAAAACATCTTAAGTGACTACCAATTTTCTGTGGGATACTAAGCGAGACTTTTGCGTTTATTCACGATATTACAGTAAAACCTAGGATGATAAGTGCTATTCTGAAGATGTTGATATCTAATATAGAACTGAGGACGGAAGACCCAATTTTAATTTTGACTGATGTTTAAATGTTATATTGATTAATTTGATGTATGTTCGATTTATTTGTTTTGTTTGTCACAAATCATATATTTGATTTCTATGACAATAAAGTAACTATTTGATTTGATTTGATTTGATTTGATATAAAACTTGTTAATAGCATTAAGCAACTTGTGAAATTTATAACCCTGTAATAGAAGTTTTTTTAGAAATCGTATGGTTTTGCTCGTTAAAATTTTCTAGCCGAAAGCAAATTCGTGCAAAACGTACAAGATGTGATACGTAAAATCCATACGATGATGTCACAGGTACGTCTGCGTCAAGAAAGGGGAAGTTAATTTGAAAATTACTGAAATCGTCCCTTTAATCATAGATTTTGTACGTATCTCTCCATTTTCGATATTTATAGTAAGAGCTGAAAAAGAACAGCATTTAATATTTGTATAAGCTTTGTTCAATTAATGTAGCTGTTTGGATAAATTGATCAACAGTACCATGAGTAAGTACATCATCAATACACCTGCAATTGTTAAAAATAAACAAACAAACAAATATTTTATTGTCAATCAAGACGCCCACAAAGGAGCAGAATAATTAAAATAGATTTAGATACAATAATTTCATTGATTACAATAATTTTGTTATAAACAATTTAACGTCGGGGTACCCAATTCGCCCAGTTCGGAGCGTGGTTTCCGACCATTGCGGAGAAACTGTTATAAAAACATTGTTGATTTTTATTTTTGAACAAGTAGACTACACATATGTTTTCCACACATATATTTTCTGCCAGCACCGGCTCAAAGGTCGCGTGGTGCCGTGATTTTGATCCAGGCAGTGAATAGATCCAATGAAACTTCAGTGCACAAAATTCGTTCCTGTCTGTTAAAGCTACAAAACTTTCTCTCATCCGCACAAGGAAATTTTCCATCAGTGTTTACAGTGACGAAATAAAAGAGGGTGGGCGATCTGGGTACACTGGGCGATTTGGGTACCCTGACGTTGTAATAATAAGAATACATAATGTAGAAAAATCATAAATGTCTGCAGCAGTTACTTGATGACTTACTGTATGATATTTACTTTTTAAAATTCATTTTATAAACTGGTTACATACCAGTTACAGATTTTTTTGATGCTTTCTTATAAAATGGTTACATATCAGTTACAGATCTTTTTAATCTTTATTTTATAAACTAGTTACATACTAGTTACAAATATTTTTGGGTCTTTATTATAAACTGGTTACATACCAGTTACAATGTTTTTTGTCTTTATTTTATAAACTAGTTACATACCAGTTACAGATCTTTTTGGGTCTCTATTATAAAGTGGTTACATACCAGTTACAAATATTTTTTAAGCTTTCTTATAAAATAGTTACATATCAGTTACAAATCTTTTTGGATCTTTATTATAAACTGGTTACATACCAATTACAAAGTTTTTTTGTCTCTATTTTAAAAACTAGTTACATACCATTACAAATCTTTTTGAGGCTTTCTTATAAAATGGTTACATATCAGTTACAGATCTTTCGTTCTTGGAACAACATACAGGTCCCCTGTTTGATTAATTTTTGCGTTATCAGCCGAACCCTTTCCAGTAAATCTGTACACTTGTGAAAAGAACAGGAATAGCGAATTGATTGGAAAAAGTATATACCATACACCGCTGCTGCTAGTGACACGGACGTTGATAATTGGAAAAGTGAAGTCTTAGTGTTTTTAAATTTAGAACCCAATACATCATGACTGTTTATCTCCCCCACGCATAGGAATTTACAATGGAATACTAATTTAATTTGTGTGTTCAATTTTAGTTGATTAGATACGAGTATAAATGCACAATCAGCCCTAAAATAGTTTTGAATCTCTTTGATTGATGTGATGACTTCAACTTTCCTATTGGTAACATTCCCTTCCTGAGTAGCAATATACCAGCACTACCTGCATATGGCGTCTACATTTCTCAGCTTATCCAACTTTAAAGGGCAAGCGTGAGTTGCTAAGGTTCTTAACCAGGATCTTATCAAGGATAAGTTTTTACGGACGTTTAAGATGTTGTTGGATCTGTTCCCACCGTCATGACATTTTATGTACCTCCACCGATTTGTGTTTACCACTGGATTGACTTTGTTGAACTTCACGATGGGTGCCGTATATGGAGCAGGAACTGGCGTATATGGAGCAGGAGCTGCTTAACCTTCTGGAGCACCTGAGTTCACTCCTGGTTTTTATAGGAGTTTGTGTTGGTCATTGTGTTTTAGTTTTCAGTGTTTATTTTGTTTTGCTTTTGGTTGTTTATTTGTCTTCCCGGAATTGTCTGTCTAATTGAGTCTTCTTATTTGCTCCTTAAATATACTTGTCCTCTTTCATACATGTAGCTTATATTTGTACGAAACAGATATTTCAAAGACAATTTTATCTAATTTGGATAATAAACCGTAAAACACAAGAAGTATATATGCGGTTCTAAAGTCGTATTTGTGGAGGAGCCGGAAGTGACGTCACCATAAGCGGAAATGACGTCACCGGAACTGACGCCACCGGAACCGGAAGTCAGCGACCGGAAGCGAAATTACACGGAAGTGGATTGCGCGCATGCGCAACCGGAAGTAGTGGATTTTTTCGCCATATCTTTACGGAAGTGACGTAAGTCATGTGCTGGGACCCGGATGTGTGGTCTGCGCATGTGACCCCGGAACCGGAAGTACCCGGAAAAGGTTTGCGCGCATGCACAACCGGAAGTGATGATTTTCCGTCCATTTTCCCATGATTTGTTTACGGAAGTGACGTAAGTCACGTGCTGAGACCGAATGTATCGTCTGCGCATGTGTAGGCGGAACCGAATGTGATTGCGCAACCGGAAGTAGTGGATTTTCGCGCCATTTTCCATTGTTTACTTAGGGAAGTGACGTCAGTTTTTCTCTTTCTCTTTGCTGCTCATCGCTAATCATGACCTTACTCGCGTGCTCATTTCGTTCATGGTGCTTGTTGCCATTCGTCATCGCTGTTTTTCTCTTGCTCTTTGCTGCTCATCGCTAATCATGACCTTACTCGCGTGCTCATTTGGTCATTCTGCTTGTTGCTGTTCGTCATCGGTTCTCTTCTCTCTCTTCTCTTGCTCGTCGCTGCTTTTCTCTTGCTCTTTGCTGCTCATCCTTAATCATGACCTTACTCGTATGCTCATTTCGGTCCTGCTGCTTGTTGCTGTTGGTCATCGCAGCTCCTCGCTGTTTTTCTCTTGCTCTTTGCTGCTCATCGCTAATCATGACCTTACTCGCGTGCTCATTTCGGTCCTGCTGCTTGTTGCTGTTCGTCATCACTGCTCCTCTCTTGCTCATCGCTGTTTTTCTCTTGCTCTTTGTTGCTCATCACTAATCATGACCTTACTCGCGTGCTCATTTCGGTCCTGCTGCTTGTTGCTGTTGGTCATCGCTGCTCTACTCTTGTTCATCGGTGTTTTTCTCTTGCTCTTTGCTGCTCATCGCTAATCATGACCTTACTCGCGTGCTCATTTCGGTTTTGGGGCTGCTGCTGCTAGTGGTGGTCGATTTTCGTTAGTCAAAGATTGGATCTGTGCGAGAGCACCCTTACATCCAGGTCATTTGAAAGGCCACTTTGCATTTATCCAGGCTTGTGACTGGCTATATATATGTATAAACATATATAGGCTGCATTACCCTCCTTCCCTTCTTTGTAATATGTTCCAATTCCTCCGTCACACAGAGTCATTGCTGTCTTCAGCTGGTGGTGGGTCGTAGTCATTCAATACACGGTTGAGCAGATATTTTCGTTTTTCTATGGCATATTCATATGATTCTTTTGATTCGTAGTCTTCCTCTTCTCTCAAGCGTTTAGCAGTTTTCTTGATCTTTCTATGTACGGGGTCTTTATTCATGTCTCTATATGCTGTCAAGCGTGCCTCGTCTTCTTCTATTCCGGCTTCGACTAGTTAGTTTACTTTCTCTGAGTATTCCGATTGATGTACTTGAAATGTTCTATTCAAAAGGACCTCCCATGGAGACTGTTCGCATTGCTCTTCGGAGTCTTCGTGGACTCATGTTCACTACTTTGTTCCGATTCCTCATTATCAGCTAAAGTCTGTTGAATCCTCTTCCATACCGTGTGCATTCTTTTTGTGTCGCACTATTAGGTTGAAGTTTCGCTTGGACTGGTATCCACATATGTCACAGGTATACATTTAAGACGTCTTTCTTTCCTGTAGAATGAGCTCCAGTCGTCCTGCAAGTGCTTATATTAGACGTCATTTTCGCTTCCGGTGACGTCACTTCCGGTTCCTCCACAAATACGACTTTAGTATTAGTATCTTTGGATTGTTATTTTGAAACCCCTGGGATGATGCCTCTGCTGGTAGACTCTAGGTCCCCCAGGCTATTCGCCAACCCATTCGTCAGACTTGTCTGACATGATTTATCATTGATTTGTTACAGAAATTATCAGTATTTAGCAAAATTCAAAAATAATAGAAATACTAAGGGTTCATTCCTTGTTTGCACATGGTGGATCTCCTTAGCTGAAATTTGGCTTCCAATTTCGGTATTTTTGGGTGAGTACTTCTTGTTTATATAAGTTTGGTTTTTGGTCTTCCAAATGTTTCGGTTTTAATGCTGCTGATGAGAGGTAACTCCTTGAAATGCGTCGTAAACAGCATAGTATAAATTTACTATATCTAATATTAGTATCTTTGGATTGTAATTTAGAAATGCATATATACTACTAACACACCAAACGGACTCTACTTCATCGAATTGAATACTTAAAAGTAAGAAATAATCAGCATATTGTAACCATTTGAAGCATAACAAATTGTAATGAATTTTGAAAGATAAATGGGGGTGACACGTGGAAGGACTCCCAGAGCCATCATATGTGTCTTTAGTGCAAGATCTCTCTAACGTCAAACTGCCTGTTTTAGAAATGTTTTGGCGTTTAAAAGATGTAGCGCACTCCATACACATGATATATAAAATGGAAAATGTATGTTATATTCTGTTCAGAATCTACAGAAGTGTATCTGTGCTCTAATACATTTATTTTGTCCTCAGAAAACCCTATGGTGAACTTCTATAATAAAAATTTCTCTTCAGTAATTTTATGATTTCAATATATTTCACCTAATTATTAAGAAGTTAATTGATAAAAACTTCACTGAACTAATTAGCAAAAAAAATGACGAATTTTAGTGTTTATATTCATTCTGTCAGTTGGAAACAGAAGTCTCAAGCCGACGAAAATAATATTTTGGAGATCATATTCAACATGTTCAAATGATCATAGAAGTGAAACATACCAGATTTTTTTTACAGAAAATTAATTTAAAATTCAAAGGTTAATGCTGTTAGAAATATTTCCCAATTTTATATAAGGAACGGGAGGGGGCTCGATCTGACATCCTACGGTCACATACATTTTAAAACAGGCTGTTTCACGTCCTAGAAATCTCGTACTTTTTTGACTTACATATACGAATGTATGAGTTAAAATCAATGTATAAAGGAAGGGCATGATGTTGAAGGCGGGGACACACTACTATATAGTTTATTCATTACTAAGAATTTTATGATAATTTACCTGACGATTCATGTATTTCATTATTTATCAGTGTTTATAGTGTCTATTTAATGGAGCCGATTTAGAAAGAACTTCAGAAACTTATAGTATACATTATATAAAAAAAATAGTATATCCCTATAATAATAACGATTATTCCAGGGGGTAAGGGGACGGGGGTAGGAAAATAAATAGGAAATAAATATGCTAGTAAAATGTTGGCTCAGATCTAAAATTTAAAAAAAATAACAGTAAAATTATGCACTAACTTATTAACTTACAATCTATTTACTACATTCAATTTTACACAACATTCGGTAGAATATCATACTTAATCCAAATTATTTTTCTAATTTACAGTAAAAAAATTATCTCGTGACAAACAAGGCGCAGATGGCAACGTCTCAAACCCACATCTGTGTTGTATGTGATAGTCAACACATCTCAAAACCTGCCGACTACTGGTGCCAAGAATGTGAGGAAGGCCTGTGTTCATCCTGTCAAAATCATCACAAGGTTTCACGCGCAACCAGGAATCATACCGTTATTTCCGTTGACGACTTCAACAAACTTCCGTTGTCGGTTGTTAAAATAACGCATTACTGTAAAGATCATGATTCAAAATATCAGATCTATTGCCGAAATCACGACATGCTATGTTGCCCAAGTTGTATAGTGTCAACACACAAAGAATGCAAAGAGCTGGTGGCACTTGATGACATAACAGAAACTTCACATACGTCATCTCTGGTAGACAACATGGAAGAAACATTGCATAGTATAAGAGGGAACATTAATAAGTTGATAAAGAACCGATCTGAAAACCTGACCTTGATTCAAGAACAAAGAAAGATGCACATTGATAAAGTCAAGGAAATTCGAAACAGAGTTATCATCGTTTTTGATTTCCTGGAACAGAAAATGTTAAAAGAGATAAATATTGCTGAAGAGAATGCTATAGCTAATATAGGTTCGGCGTTAAATTCACTCACAGAGAAATCGAAAGTAATTGAAGGTTTGGTAAAGGATACTTCGGCAGTGAAACACTACGCGTCACCGCTTCAGACTTTTATTGCAAGTAAACATATTGAATGGGAAATCAACAAGGAAGATAATTATATGAGTTCATTGTCGGGTGACGAAAGTTTACATCAAATTCAACTTAAATGTACCATTGACGACAAGATGACAGATTTGTTGTCCTCGGTTTCCAGTTTGGGGTCTGTTTCTACTGAAACGTCTCCTCTACCATTGATTCTTACGACAGAAAAAGAAAAACAAGCTCAGATTATAACAGCCGCTAAACCAACGCCCACACTACACATCGAAGATTTAAAACTGAATCTTACGTCAAAGTTTGAAATTATGAAAGGAAAACAGTCCCTTGATATTCGTTCCTGTAGCAGATTTTCGAACAGCAAAATAATAGTTGGTGATTATAAAAACAAAATGCTCATAATACTGGAACATGAAAGAATTCAGAAACAAATATCCTGTCCATTCTCTAACCTAAATGACGTCACTGTTGTTGACGACAAAACAGTTGCAGTATCAGGAAACAAAGGGGTTCATATTGTTAACATCGTAACGGAGAAGATCGAGAAGGAAGTTAAAACCGAACGGACGTGTGAAGGTATTATATATCACAAGGGATCCTTATGGTGCTGTGTTAATGGGGAGGGAATTCAAAGAATCCAATTACAGAATGACAGTATAACTACCGTAGTTAGACAAGATGGCTGGGATGGTTTGTCTTATATAACATTATTCGGTAACAATATATATCAGACTATCTCACGCTCGAAACACAACGTGACATGTTACAGTACGAAAGGAGAGAAGTTGTGGGTGTTGGATGAAAGGTCAGTTATGAACTATCCACGTGATGTAACTGTAGATAACAGTGGTAACGTGTACATTGCACAGCACAGTAATGATAGAAGTGTCGTCGTACTGTCACCTGATGGGAAGAAGAGTAGACCACTACTTGGTTGGAAAGATGGATTGAATAATCCATGGGGGATAAACATTGATTTATTTTACATGAAACTGATTGTATTAAATCAAAATGGTCAAGCGTTTGTATACAGCATAGACTTATCATAAAAAACACTTTTCTTGATTCATATGGATAACGTACATTTTAGTTGAACATTTTTTCAAAAGTTTTCATCCAGAAAGTGTCTAAACTTCTCAGTATTTATCTTATTATATGGTTATGATTTATAATGGTTTTCATGTACGCGCAAAGCAACTTTAAGGCTTTTCTGTAATGTGATAACCGAAATAAATCGCCTTTTGGAGGTAAAGATTACTATTGTACAAGTTTAAATTGAAAATAGAAGTTCTAGATCTGCTGCACATGCACATATTTTTTCTCTAAGTTTATTTCGTATTTTATGTGGCATACTCCAAGATATGAGGTGTAATGTAGAAATAAAATCACCATTCTTGGTGCAAATGCAACTCTTATATAGAAAAATGAAAACATAAAAATATATCACCAAAATCAATTGAAGATTTATTTGTCCTTATTTTACAATGGTAATTAACACAATGAGGATCTTTTTAAGCTAATGAATGATGCGGTGACGGGTGCTTAACAGCAAAGCCGAACTTCGACATTGGAAACGTATTCATCGATCTTTAGTTGCAGTGAAAGATGCGAAAGAGACAGCTTTATTAAAGGTATGCCATTCTTTATCTGTCCAACATTTTGTAATGGATTTCGTACGTGAAAACGTGAAAACTATAAATACAAAGTAAAAGTATTCATTGGTTCAACGACAATGACAGTATCCTTTCCAACATCGACACAATGCGGCTATAATGATATAAGAGTTTACGACAGTGGTTCAACGACACTGACAGTATCCTTTCCAACATCGACACACAATGCGGCTATAATGATATAAGAGTTAAAGACAGTGGTTCAACGACACTGGCAGTATGCTTTCCAACATCGAAACACAATGCGTCTATAATGATATAACAGTTTAAGACAGTGGTTCAGCGACACTGACAGTATCCTTTCCAACACCGAAATACAATGCGTCTATAATGATATAAGAGTTTACGACAGTGGTTCAACGACACTGACAGTATCCTTTCCAACATCGACACACAATGCGTCTATAATGATATAAGAGTTTAAGACAGTGGTTCGACACATAAAACTATGCAAATGATCACCTTTGGGTAATCGAGATTTGGATTAAGACGATTGTTGGTAGCATGCTCAACCACCTATAAAATGAGCGCGAGGACTGTGACCAAAGATAAAGCCTTCAAGGATTGGAAAGATGAGCTTAAGTGAGCAAATGGCGTGTAGAGGAATATTGTCAACAATTGGAGGACCTTTGATGACTAAAAATCATGAAACAATGAAACCAGTAGGATAATCGAAATGTGATACTTTATATATACTCGATATGATTTGTTGTGATTTATTTTGATATCTATGAACTTCTCAAGTACTGTGTAGACGATACACGTATATGAAGACGTTATTCTTATATTTCTCTTAAAAAGTGGAGTTAAAAATACTAAAGTTCCAGCCATCATAATGTTTGTCGTATAGTGTTGCCTACAAAAGTTTCTCACTGTCTTTTCCAACTGAAAAGGTCAGAATATCAAGCCAGCTCAAATGTCTTCTGCGTCATACTTCATTTTAAGTTCACTTGTAAAAATTAGATGCAGACAGTTTTAGAATCTGTCATATTTAATCTATAAACTTGAACAATACAATAATTTAAGGATTTGTTTGATGGTTACTGAGGAAAAATTGAACAAGAAACAATAACTCTGTGTTCACATAGTTCTGCAACTTAGTTCTTGATTGAAGAAATAAACTTAACATCAATCCTATACATTTGAAATAACTGTGCTAATAGTAAACATTCTTCACACCGTTGGACATAAACTTGTGAGAGATTTCTTTTACGTAAAACTACTTTTTTCTAAAGACTTGGTAGAGGTCATGGAAATTTTCTAGAATTGACTGGGGTCGGCTTTTTTCAATTTGCTTAATTTGAATTTGTTTACCTGATAAATGCTTTCGTCTATGTATAGTGCTTATGTGTATACATGTACTTAATATTTCACATGTTTATCTTATGCCTGTACAATGAAAGTTGTGTTTTCTATGTTACTTTGTGGCTTAATGCACTCTCAGAGTCTAATGTGTGAACTGTCTATATGTAGGTCCGTTTAAAAGCTCAATGTGAGTTGAAGTTTACTGTTCTTTTCTTTAAAAATTAGACTCGTGCATATGATATATTCGAGTACTCTCTCAATAGAGCAAAATTACTGTACAACTCATAATCAAGTAATGTTCAGCCGTTGTTGATACACATTTATTACCAATTCAGAATTTTCACGCAGGACTTGATAACACCGATCTCACAAATGAGAATAGTTAGAATTGACACCACACATGACACTTTACACACTTGCAAAAGGAGCAGAACATGCTAGCCCCTTCCAGAGCACTCCTTTTTTGTACACCTCGAGTGATGAAAGCCGCGGGTTCGGTCCCCGGCCGGGTCAAACCAAAGACATTAAAATTGTTATTTGCTGCTTCTCAACCAAGCACGCGGTATCTAGAAGTAAGAGCAAAGAACTGCATGGTCGGCTTGGGTGCAGTATAATATGTCCAGTCGGGGTGATATGTCGTCATGCGGACTGTTACCTCGTGAGCTTGCTCGATAAAAATCCGGCTCAGCGTGTCGGTCTAGTACAAAGCAGAATTCATATTCATATCATTTCAACATGTTCTTGTCCTGATATCATTGGATGCTTGTGAAGTGTTATTTTGATTACCATAAGGGACCGACCATGTAACTTCAAGGGGGGGGGGGGGGATTATGGTTTTTTTCCTAATTTGAGGTCAAACAGATGACAGAAAAAAATATTCTGAATCCAGATTTTCCCCATAGCGTATAGTGTTTAAATTTAAAAAAAAAAAACAAAACAATTTTTTAGCGCTGAAAAACTAAAAAAAAAAATCGGACTCGGGCAAAAAACCATACCCCCCCCCTCCCCCGCCTCCTTGGAGTTGAATGGTCGGTCCCTAAGTTTTTCGGATATCTCTTTATAGTACGTGTATTGGTTCTGTGTTACTGTTTTTACAAATTTACATCTAAAAATCCATGTCTTCGTGTTTTTGTCTTGTCTCTTCCTTTTGAATTTTCCTTTAAAATTGCTGCTTAGAGTCTTTTGACAATATTATTAGTTACATGTGGTATACATTTTACTTGATAGATCTTTAAATTAATACTGTTAATAAAGTGTAATGCTGAATACAAGAAAACCTCTTCTTTTTATGCCAAAGCATTTTATTGACATGTTATTGTAAAGTAAACAAATGATA
Source organism: Mytilisepta virgata (assembly GCA_028015205.1). Classification (NCBI taxonomy): domain Eukaryota; kingdom Metazoa; phylum Mollusca; class Bivalvia; order Mytilida; family Mytilidae; genus Mytilisepta; species Mytilisepta virgata. The sequence goes on along the minus strand of JAPWFG010000026.1, from coordinate 2,251,704 downwards.
CAACATACATTTTACAACATATACTGATTCATATGTAACTGAATAAATATTGTTTTAAGTATCAGAAGCAAGAGCATAAAAAAAATTAATAATTGGGTTAAAAATCCCGTTTCACGTTTTATAAATATTTGTACGACCACTATGGCAAGCCGTTCTCGTCAAAACTATGTTTAAAACATTTTTCGAAAATTTTACACACTGAGAATTTAAAAAAAAACAGACTGAGATTAAAAAACCTAAAAATACACACTGAGAATAAGAAAATACACACTGAGATTTCATAAAGACGCATTGAGATTACGAAAAATGAAAAACACACACTGAGAATTGAAAATTACACACTGAGATTTCAAAAAGACACACTGAGATGAAATAAACTGAAAAACACACACTGAGAATTTGAAATTACACACTGAGAATTTAAAATTACACACTGAGATTTGTGCGCATTTTTTATGCGCACATATCTAATTAGCATACGTAATCTTAATCTATTACAAGCTTAAAACAATTAGGGGACAGAACTCGTTAGTCCTTCACTCTGACGCCAAATGTTTTATAAAATACATTAGAAACACAACGTAAAAGACCAATAGAACAAGAAAAACCACTTTCTCTCTTTACAAAATATAACCAGAGACGGCATGTATTATATGTCTCTGATATAACCAAATGGTGAAAAACTTTAATAAAATTATAAGTATGTTAAGTCTTGAAATTTATTATGAATGTTGGTTGAAGGAACCGCATTTCATTATAATGACAAGAGTTCTAGAGACCAAGATATGAATCTGTTGAATTATTCATCTCATGAATATTCATTAGTAATTTGAATATTAATCTCAATCTGGGACTATTATACTGTTAGTATAATAGTCCCAGTCTCAATGTATATTTTGAAATCTCAGTGTGTAATTAACAATTCTCAGTGTGTGTTTTCCAATTTATTTCATCTCAATGTGTCTTTTTAAAATCTCAGTGTGTAATTTTAATTTCTCAATGTGTGTTTTTCATTTTGTTTAATCTCAGTGTGTAATTTCGATTTCTCAGTGTGTTATTTTAGGTTTTTAAATCTCAGTGTGTAATTTTTTCGAAAAAGGGTTTAAACATAGTTTTGACGAGAACGGCTTGCCATAGACCACGATTTGTCGCAAGTGCGATCTGATTTCCAGCCTTTAAACATGTTAAAGTATCTGTTCCATTGATGTCCTGGAACCAGTCATTATCGTAATAGTAAGAATGCTTGTGAAACTGGGATCTGCCTTGTCGATCTCTTCGAAATATTATTTACAATTGACATCCGGTTCTTCATGCATGTCTTTGAAGGTGTAACCGTTTAATTATTTTTTTTTCTGACGGAGATAGGCGAATGATGTATTTTGACAATGACCACCAAAGACAATGATTATTTCTTACCTAAACAAACTATTAGATCCAATACATTAAAGAAAAAATACCCATTCAAGGTTCTTTAATTTATGAATACCCGAGTTGACAGTAGCATCCGCCATTGCTAAAATTCATACAAATTCCCGTTTTTTTTTAAATCACAAAGAAAAAGTATGACGTCACAATTAAAAAAATCAATTGTTCTACGACGTCATTAGGTCAAGTGGGGCTGAAAATTGTGTTCAAGAGGAGCTGAAGTTCTACTCTCAATGGGTCTATTGTCATCGCTTTGTTTCAAATCATCTTGACTGATAAAATTGTATCTATCAGTTTTGGATAACTATTCTCTTTGGCGTGTGAAACGTTGAAATATTCACAAAAAACAAAATATATGTTCCTAAAATTAAATAATTGTTCGTAAAAACGAATTTTTGTTCATAAAAACAAGGAGGGGGGGGGGGGGGGTTACTATCCACACTTGTATGAAAAATCACCAAAAAAAAGTACCTTGTGATTTTTCGTACAAGTTTGGATAGTAACCCCCCCCCCCCCCCCCGACAGAAACAAGTACCTGTGCTTTCAAGACGTCATAAGTATTTGGGCTAAAAGTCTAAGTGTCAGTGGGCACTTAAGTGTAGTTGTCTAGGTAGACTATTCTCAAAATTGACTTGCAGGGGAGGGGTTAACTAATATCCAAACCTGAGTAGTTCAAGCTCGATCTATCATAATGAAAAGGATTGGCAAAACGCTCAAGCTTTACAATTTACAAATTATGCAACGCTGTCGCTGATTGATGATGATGTGACGTGTGCATACTGACTGAAGTCTGTGAAGACCTCGTGTCTTGTTGATCTTTTGAAAAAAACAGTCTAATCAGTGTATTTCTGGTACCACAACATCATGAAATGATAGCATGCACCTATCATTAGCCATTTTGTTCAATGAAACTTAGAGTCAATTTTCCCCGCCATATGCCAGTCATCCTATTTTCGTTTTTGATTGTTCAATCAAATACGCTGTGAAAAAAGAAACGACTATCCCATGATGCAAATTATTGAACGTATTTATAAATTTTACGAACATATGTATTTTATTTTATGAATGAATATTTTGATTTTACGAATGAATATTTTGATTTTACGAATGAATATTTTTTTTTGATTTTATGAATCAATATTTTGATTTTACAAATCAATATTTTGATTTTATGAATGAATATTTTGATTTTACGAATGAATATTTTTTGGATTTTGTGAATGAATATTTGGATTTTATGAATGAATATTTGGATTTTAGAATGAATATTTGGATTTTATGAATGAATATTTGGATTTTATGAATGGATATTTGGATTTTGTGTTTTATGAACACTTATTTTGATTTATTGAATATATATTTTGTTTTTATGAACAAATATTCGTTTTTACGAACAATTATTTAATTTTATGAACATATATTTTGTTTTTTTGGTGAATATTGCAACGTTTCGCACGCCATAATTCTCTTTAAAATATTGTAGACTTTAGTGGGCTCATCATTAATAAAATCTATTGCATGTGAGCTCAAATGATTATTAATTTCCTATTAATGACTTGCTAAAATTTCAAAAACTATTACGTTTTTATTACAAAGTTTACACTTTCTCAATTAATGCGCATAGATCGAACAATTCAATTACCGTTGGTATGTGCCATTCATGTTTGCAATTCTCTTTTGCGACTATCATAACAAATCGCAAATCGAGGTTGTCATTGTCAAAAAAACTTCATGCTGGTCCTTCCGTAAAAATAGTCAGAAAATTAAACATGCATATGCATACAGTTCTTCGATCGAAAGAAAGTTCTCTATAAATTTTCACCAGTTGACCTAATTAAATTTCTATTCTTTGATTTGCCGGCTTTAGCAAATCTTCACCGAACCCTTCTCATCGAGCAAGCCGAAATTTAATATATACGTAATTATAGTATAACTAATCGCTGAATTCAAATACCAGATATAAACAACGCATAATCGAACTATTCAATAAATCACGAGTGCGCGCAGCGTACGAGTTATTTACAGCTGTAGTTCGGTCACAAGTTATTTCTTATATTTCAATTCAGTGATTATACTTATTATTACATTGTACACATGTTGTACAGAATCTAGTATTTTAGCATCAATAAATTGAAATAAAACGGACTATGTCCTTTGATATCTCTCCGCGGCAATTGTAACGTCACTTGCTACAGTAAAATACCGGCTGTTCTTTACACATGTACTTTACTAGAGTTTCTTTCATTCGGATACTACAGTAAATCATCTGTTACAATGTAATAATCTTGCATATATCTCTATAGAACAAGGCCTGATCCCTCAAATAATATTTGCATTATCAGCGACTAGTTATTATTTCTCTGTAGCCATGGAATATTACCGTTCTAAAAATATTCAGGGAAGATTAAGAGTCTATATCCCACATTTGTGCTATACCCCCTCCCACCTTTTGCGCCTGTTGTTTCCAGATCGGACAGCTTAAATGGATACCACACAAAATTTTTGGTTCTGTTAACTTTAATGTATATACTTCCATGAGTGCAAATCTTTTAAAAATTTAAACAACTTAAATTCAGACTATCATGGGTAACTGGAACTTCCTTTTGAATAATATTTTGAAAGTGTACAGATTTCCCACGTATAAGGAAAGTAATATTATTCATGAGGTCCACGTAAATTTAGCGAAAAAAAAGTGACTGACAAAATTCCGGATAATGGTTCAATAATTCTCTATAATACACCTGCGCTGCATAAAACGTGTTTACCGTCGTGTTGAGTTCGGTGACTGACAAGGTTGCTAGGCCAACAATTAATGCTGATATTATAATTCACAAATCTGTAAATTGTTCAAAAGAAATATTGGCCCTATTAGTAAACAATATGCTGCCTAAAATAAAAATCTTTTCTACATAATTGTTAAAACGCTCACCTAGTACATGTACTTATCTCTATTCAGTAAAAAATGTACACATCAATATATAGTTCATAAACAAAAATTTATAAAACATTTACAAAAAGTAGTAAATAAAAGCATTTATTGTATTTGTAAATATAAACTGTCCAAATATCATGCTAAATATTAATTATATATAATACGCGGAGATTATTGGGTAAAACCAATCCTAAGTAAAATTATGAAAATTCCACTATTTCATTTATAATTACATATATACAGGAATTTGTTTGAACACTTGTACGCCACAAACTGGACAATTTGTTACTTGTGAACTACATTCTGCACAGCAAACAAGATGGCCGCATGGCATAAACACAATATTCACTTGTCTTTGTAAACACAACTTGCAGATTGTTCTTTCCTTCAGCTGTCTGTTTTCCACCGTTAAAGAACTAACATCTGAAAAAAAATATAACAGTGTACTGATTTTTTTTCATGACTCAAATTTTAAATATGTAAATTCATTCTGTAAAAAATCATCAGTAAAGGTAGCTCGTTTTCTAACAGAATGTGGCAGCTTTACTCACTTGGACCGATCGAGGATGAAATGCACTTTACGTGATCTACAGTAATATTTGAGTAAAATTTGTGATAACAATTTTAAATTGAAACTAAATTCTAAAAAATCAAAACAATTATAACTTTTAATTTTATGGATTATGTCCAATGAGAATCTTCAGTGACGAACCTTTGTGATTATTGACTCCTTTGTTCAAAAATGAGAATGGCAAACTGGTCGGTTATTGTAAATGTCAGAAAAAGAATTCCAAAGACACTGCTACAAGGCAAACATCAAAATCCAAAGTCAAAGTGAATTTATGAGAACAGTAAAAACACATACTACCAAGATATAACAAATTAGAAACTGTGTCTGTATAATTCGCCTTAAAATCCATATAAACGCAAAACTTGACCAGAGTCGCTCAAGCGTAAAATGTAGATCATGATGACCCAACTATTGTATGACTGCTCAGTACTACCCAAGGCATATCCACTGATGAAGTTTCATTGATACACTATGCCTAGTTCCAAAGAAATGAACCTAACCGCAAAACTTAACCACATAGGTCGGACGTAGGTACGGACGGACGGAAAAGGGTAACTCTATATGCCCATCCACATTCGTAGGAGAGGCATCAAAAGTGGTTTAATCATGAGGTTAAAACATACATTATGAGGCATATTTAATTTAAAAAATATAATGTCCATTTTTCAAATCTATTAAATATACATTCTTGTTGAAAGAAACTAAAAAATGTCTGAATTTAGGCCACACCAAATTGATTTTTAGTTCTTTTGAGTTTTTATGGCAAAAATATGTGAGAGCGAGCGAAATTTTAATTTTGATTTTTTTTTCTCAACGAAGACCAAATTTACGTGCGGCACGATTTTTTAAAAACTAAAATGATGCAAAAAATGGAAAACAATCCCTATTTTTTACCAAAAGTTAGGAGCGGACAAACACTTTTTTTAATTTCTTGAAAAATAAAGAATTCTGGGTGAATTTTCAGCATTTCTGCAAAATAAAGTGGCATTTGTTTTTCTTGAAATTTGCTAAGTCCGAAAATCGGAGCGGCCAAATCCAAAGAACTTAAAATCAAATTGATGTGGCCTTACAACTATTTGTTTTATTAATATACACTATCATGACTATCTTGCCACCTTTTTTACTTTTTACTCTTCTTACCAATGTTATTTAAAACAGCATTGCTATATCCGCTTGCCTGGCCTTGTCGAATTTCTAATATGGCTTGTACCAACGTATCTAGATTAATTCCTGTTTGGTTCCCTGTGTAAAAGAAACATTACTGTAATATTGAACCCAAAGACAAAATATTCAACAAAAAAAAGCATTCTTACAACATGCATAAAAAGGACAAATATACCTAAGGAGCAATAAAAAAACGTAATCCATTGGAAAGACAAACCCGGGAAGACAATGGAACAACCACAAGCACAACAAATAAACACAGAAAACTAAAAAACAATGAACAACACGAACTCCTATAAAAGCCAGGAGTGAAGATAGGAAACGCATAATAAATTATATTTAAAAGTAAACACATTTCAATCGCTTTCAAACATGCTACAAACTGGCAAATAACGTTTTACACATAAACTTTATGTCAAATTCGATACATTTATTCTTGTCATTAAAGTTTATACATTCTTAAAATGGTTACTCTCTAAAAGTGTCCTATCCATAAACATGATAAACTAGTTTCACCATGATCACAGTTTACCTAAATTCTTCATTGCTTCGTCTACAGTCATTTGATCGAAACCCATCTGCAATGCTTCTAACTGTGCAGTTGACACTGGGCTAGCAGCATGAGCCTGACCTGATGTGTCCATTGCAAATCCTAAAAAATAAAATAAAAAATCAAGGTTTATAACAGTTTCTTATGTCCTTGACCTTAATTACCGTTTCACTAGCTATAAAAAAGATAAGGAGTGTATCAATAAAAATGATGTTTATGTGTGTGTGTGTCTTTAAGCTGAGTTATATTTACCTCGCTAGTGTTATTCCCCTTTATACGTTGGCTTTACATTTTTAGCTCAAGTGTGAGCCCTATTACCATCACTTGGCTTCTGTCGTCCGTCTGTTAACTTTTCACATTTTTATCTTCTTCTCGAGAACCACTGGACAGAATTTGACAAAACTTAGTAGACGTATTTCTTGAAAGATCCTTTCTAAGTGCTTTACTTTTTGTGCCGATTGGTCAAGAAACATTACCGCCAGAGCCTATTCTAATTTCTGATTGGCTGAACTTTGAAAAACCTTTTCTCAAGAATGATATACTTGGTTGAACCCAAACTTCTCTTATGTTTCTATAAAGGTCCTTACCAATTGTTGTAACTTTGGTGCCGGTCGGAAATCCAAGATGGAGGCCACAGCCAAACTTAGTCTAACGTAAGACGTACCATATGTAAGAATTTATCTAAAGATCTTCTTTTCCAAAACAACTTGACCAATTGGAACCTGACTTCGTACATGTACCATTGGTCCCCAGATGGTCCTCTGAGAATTACCGTGAATTCAGTTATTTTAGTTGGCAATCAACGAAAGCGTTATTATCTTATTATAGTTAGAGGCTTGTTCAAAACAAAACATTGTCAGAACAGTGTTTGCCAAGCTAAAAACACAACCAAATGAAATTACTTATTAACTATATTTATTATTTTTTCAAATCTCATAAGTACTTTATTACGAAATTTTTCACGTAATTTTAGGTATTTATATATCTATCTAAGCCAAAATATCTTCCTGTAGCAAGCTAAAACGATTCTTCCCAGTCAACATTGATATTCATACTCATTTGTTTGAGATATATTTACTGAAGATCAAACAATGGAAAGGTACGGAAGTTCTGGAAAAAATAATGCAAAAAATAAATTACAACACGTGCCCACGAGTAACAAACTTGAGCGCACGAGTTTCATATCTTGAGTCCATGAGTTACTAACTTGAGCGCACACCTTTTAATTATAAGGCTGGTTACATAGGGATATAGGTAAATAGGGGAGCGGGGAGGGGTAATCCATTTGTGAGCTGTGCTCACATTAATTCTTGTTTTAAATTTAAGTTCTCTTTTTTGTAGGTATTCGAGGGACGATCGCTTAATGTTATTCTGAAAGTTCAGCAAACACTGAGATTTGTTAAAGTCTTGTGAATTGAAATTCTCAGTTTTGAAAAGAAAAGTATTTGAATCATTTAAAGTTTATACAGATAGGTACATATTTATGTATTGAATTGAACAGTTTTTATATGACTGCAAATTTGTTGAATATCCTATATTGATGTGGCGTTGTCGGCGTCGTCCTTTGTGAACGTTTGTTTTCCGTGGACCAGAAACATACATTTTCATCAATTCAAAAGTGACTTGATATATATTGGCCAATTTTGATTGGGTTTGTAATAAAGTTTTCCGTATAGAACTGGCTTTTAGGCCATGCAATATCAACGGTTTTTCGATTGTATCCAGCTGCGTCCGGTGAAGAATTTTATTTTATCTATGTTGGTAAATTTTAAGGCTTTTTGGGAGAAATACAAGCAAAATCTAGAGGTACTGTGATCAAACCTCACAAAATGATACCCCCGCCGCTTGCAATGGAAGAAGTCCGTGTTTTGGCAATTCCCTGTTTTGAAAAAAGAAACCCCAACAAAATTTTGACCAATAAATAAAATAGGAGGTGCTCAATGCCATTGTATGGTTAAGAATCTGAGAAAGTTTCATTTAATTATAATGTGGTTAAGGAGGAGTTGCAGAGACAGAATGCGTACCCCCCTCCCCCATCAAGAAAAACAGTTCTCCGAAATGATTTTGAATATTTTGGCCACAAACAAAATAGGAGGTGCACAATGGCATTATATGGTTGGGAATCTGAGAAAGTTTCATTAAATTATAGTATGTGGCTAAGGAGGAGTTGTGGAAACAAAATGGATAACCCCATATAATTATAAGGCAATGGCAAACTCCGTGTTTTGGGAAAAGACACCCCAAAAATTATGTTTATCACATAACAAATAGGTGCACAATGGCATTATATGATAAAGAATCTGAGAAAGTTTCATTTAATTATAATAAGTGGTTTAGGAGTTCCGGATACAAAAGTGGAACATATTGATACCGGACGGACGGACGGACTCCCATAGCACTATATACATTTTACCTCCGCTTTACAAAGCAGGGGTCTAATAAACATTACAAGCAAGTATGTTAGTGTTTTTTAATTAAGATAATGTTATATTGTGTAGTCAAACTGTAGCACACTTTGTATTATCCATTCACGAAGGAAGTTGTGAAAAGAATACGATAATGCAATAATTGTCCATCCATCAGTTTGTGCAAAACATTTTTATCAACATTTTGAGCTGAACATCCTTGGATGGGTTTCAACTTAACTTGGTATATAGCTAGGACTTGTACTTATCGAGATCAAGTAGTCTATGGATTACCAATGTCATAAAAGAAACTAAAATTGTTTGGGTACTTTTAGCTAAACTATGATCTACTGTCATCAATGTCGTCTGTCTGTCCGGTGTAAGTAATTTTAAAGCATATAGATAAATTGGTTTCAAACATTTCAACTTTATCCTTTATCTTGAAAACATAATTGATAAACTGCAAAGATGTTCATTAGAAGTCCTACTAGTTGGTTGGTGTTGTACAACAACTTATAGGAGTTATAGTCCTTTATTGCTGTTTTCAAGATACAGTTATTTAATTCAATTCCAAAGACTTTAACAAATCTCTATGTTTGCTGAACTTTCAGAATAACATTACGTGAACGTCACTCGAATACATACAACAAAGAAAACTTAAATCTTAAACTAAAATTACTGTGAGCACAGCTCATAAATGAACCCCCCCCGCTCTCCTATTTACCTACATCCTCATATAATTAACCAGCCTTTTAATAAGAACTCGTGCGCTCAACTTCTGAGACTCGTGCCCTTAAGTTAGTAACTCGTGCGCAGGAGTTGTAATTTATTTTGTGCATGGCACTACAGATATTCCGTAGAATGGACCTCGATCTTTTTTATTTCCTCTTGATAAAACGATTGAAAATATAAGTTTCGTTTAGTTTTTAAATTCATGAATTGCACTGTCCACGAAATCCACTAAAATTGATGTACCACGAATATAAATGTTTCACAGTATTTTCCATGACACAGATTGTCAACCAAGATGGCTGCCACAACATAGTTTAGCAAAGGAAATTTTTTTAAAGGTCCTCTCCTTTGACACCACTGCGACAGTTGAGAACAAACTGTGGTAAAATGGGCCTTTGGTGATTCTCTTTCAATATCATGTCCAGTGACCTTGTTCGCAAACCAAGATGGCCGTAATAGCCGATCAACTTTAAACATTGGACCCTATGGGAAAATTCACGTATACTGCTTGTATTAAACTACAAGCTTAGGCTAAATAATGTAAATTGAACCAACCTAGGCAGAAATGGTTCAAATGTGGGTCTGTTTCAAAATTTTGATTGTCGAAACGGGCAACCCGGAAAGACGGTGACGATAGCCGTCTTAGTTTAACCAAGGACCGAATGGGAAAATGTTTCTAAGAGTTTTCCTCTGAAACCACTCGGGGATTTTGTGGTATAACTCCTTATCAAAAGTATATATGATGACCCAAGTCGTCAGCCAAGACGGTTGCAATAGGAAGCCTTTGTTTAACACATGTCCCAATGGGGAAATTCACTTAATGACATTTTTAGTCTGACACCATAATGCCAAATGAAAGCAAAGTTAGTAGAAATAAGATGACATCAGTTACTCGTAACTCTCAGCAACAAACAACAATATGACTACATTGTACCAGTCACATTTTTAGTTCTGGTGAAGGTATAAATCCAGGTGAGCGAAACAGGCTCCTGGAAGCCTCTTGTTAATCATTTCGAATCTATAAGAGAACAATTACTGAAAAGATTAAATAGTGAAGGAAAAAGAGAAAAAATATAACACACCAAGGAAAAACTTAAGCAATACAAAACAGGATTCCCACAAAAAAGAAGATGCATAAGGTGCTGGACACGGAAGTGAGGACTAAGTTACACCTTATTTGTCTACAATTTACACCTTATATATAACTCGATGGCCATTCATATGGGTGTCATTTGTGCTCCACCTATCCGATCTGTTTTCAAACTGAAACAAATATGACTTCAGGGCGTTAACAATGGAAAATAGGTAAATCTTTCGATTTAACATTACTTAATATATTGTGATACTCGAGGGCAAGTGTATGTTGCTATGAATATTGCATTGGTCATTACAATGTTCTCGTATCATAAAATATCCACTACCGCACTGACCATTTCGTACCATCGTGTCAAATGTCGTATATGTCGATAATGTCAGGAACCGGGCTCACGTGAGTTGATTGTTACAGTGTTCCAATATCCAAGATGATGTTGGACCTGTTCCCACTGTCGTAACATTTCCTGTACTTCCACCGATTTGTGACTACCATCGGATTGACTTTGTTGAACTTCTGGACGGTGCCGTATATGGAGCAGGAACCGCTTTTTTCCCCTTAGGTATATTTGTCCTCTTTGCTTTCTCCATAGCTTTTAGTTTTTATGCTTTCTGTTTTGTATTGTTCGATTTCGTGTCCGCATTTTGTCTGTTTTTACTTCAGAAGCAAAAATGCATATTCTCCCTGTTTTGGCTCAACTGCAACCCTAAGATTATACCAGTTCTATACATTTCATCTTTAATCGGTCATTTTTACTTGGTTGGTTTCCATTATTTGTGATATGACCTTTTTATGTAAATGGCATGCATTAGAACTTCAAAATATACGTATACAAACCTACTTGCTTACTATGTTTGTCCTAAATTTGTAGGTAGTAAGGAGTGAATATTCGATAAAGCATAAACTATTCTTCTCAAGAACCCCGTTTTCGTGAATTTAGATTGTAGTACAAATAAAATTTGGTTTAAAGTTATCATTGCTAATTGTCTGAACAAACTCTGACAATATCCTGGTGTCTAACGAATTCTAACGATTCCTATTGAACTCTATGACGAGATAGCATAAAATATATTACCGACTATTCCGTTTATAACAGAGGGACAGCGTTCGATAAGCAGCTGTGATATCATTAGCTAGTTTTACTGTTACAGTATTAAAGAGAATTTTGACCCTGCTGTCGAAATTATGATTGTTCAATCAATCAATTTTAATATTTCCAGCTAGCGGTTAATTTATAGGTAACCGAACTGTATTGGTTTTATGTTGTGTTTTAAAGGGTACCCAGAAAATTCCAGAACTGCCAAGTTTCAGGACCAAATCAAGCTAGCCAGACTCGAATCTGGTGTAACAGTTTCTATGTTTGTGTTTTGTTCTCCTTTATGTTATTTTTGTCTGACGTCTGTCGTGGCGTTAATTTTGGATCTTTACTGTTATACGTCTTTTTTGTTGTTGTTTTGTTTATCTTATTCCACTGTTCTTCATATATATTTATCTTGCGCTCTTCATTGTTATTTTCGTCTGAAGAACTGTTGAATGGTGTCTGTTGATTGATTTGTCATATTTATTGTTCTTCGCCATTTCATTACTTGGTAGATGATACAGGATGAGCCTGTTCTTGAAGGGTAAGCTCAGTACTGCGTACCCGTACTAATATTTTTAAATTTATAGATTCTGCTGAATACAACCGTAGAGATCCTTTTAAAGTTTTTTAAGCCATATATCATATCTACATCATCTATGTCTCAACGAACATTCTGTAATGTCATTGTAGATGTTTTTCATTTGTTCCTAATAATAACTGTTAGATATTCAGCTTTCTGAACCCATGCTGTTCCCGTGGCCGTTGAGTTGATTTATGAAACAATGAATTAGTTTCTCTGCATTCAGTTTCTATAATTTCAGTGTGAAAGGATGCCGTTAGATTTTACGATTGGTTTTTGTGAGTCTTAATCTTGCATTTTGAAATCAAGCCTGGGGAAAAATCTTTTATTTGCAACTGGTAACAATGTTACTTTCTACCCTTCATCCATTCAACAGATATCATTAATATATGAGGTCAATTGAGATTGGAAAATATCAAATCCTTATCCAGGAAATGATTTGAAGGGATCAGGTTAACAGAGCATGAAATAGCTTTGAACAAGTAAGAAGTTATAATAAGTTGTATACATAGTCATGATATCATTGCATCTATACATGTAGTTTTGCTAACTTGACAAATGCATTTTGAATAGTATTCAATAGAATCAAACACCAATGAAATTAAACATGTGGAGGTGATCGTCTGACTATATTTTACATACACACAGCAGTGTCATTATCTTGATATAGGCTGCTGAAAAGTTGAGCTATAATTTTAATGTGTCATATATTTTAGTCTGTGCTATTGCATAAAACTGCAGTGTTAATAGATTGATTTCTACCACATGTCCTTATTTTCGACAATTAACCGTCAAAAAAGAAAAATTAACACTCTTTATTCTCTTAATCTGTATCTGTTTATGGTCTTGTGGGCAACAAAAATATGGCCTAGCTTCATTTACTTTTGGAATCCCACCCAATTTATAGGTTTCCTGAAATATTCCTAAACCTTAACCTACTCGTCCCTCAGTTTACCCTAACCAAACCCTAGCATTACAGGTGTAAAACCCTCTGAAGTAAATGAACGCCCAAAACATCAGATTTAATATACTCACAACACACTGCACACTATGTGCAAGATACTCCTCTCCACCAGTGTTAAGTGATTTGAAAAATACAAGCACAAAGAGACCAGTAATAAAAAGAAGCATTAAGTGGTTTATTTGACAGCAATGTTTTTCATCCTTTTATATATAATTGGTAATTAAGAGGAAAACAATACTCTTTTATCTTAAAATAAATATTGAACACATTTAAACTATCCAAAATAAATCTGTTAGGTTGTTGCAGCAAAGGTGATGACCAAAAGAACGTCGAATTTAAATGCTTCAAAATACACTAAACTGCACTACATACATTCTAAAATTTTTTAGGCAAAATTATTTATAATTCTGCCATGAATTAACTTTGTGGGACACATCTCCACTAGTGTTAAGTTAGATGGGAAAAGACAAGCAGAAACAGACAAAGTTACCAAGGAAAGAAAAGCAGCTGGTGCTTTACATGTAGGTTATTATTATTTTCCAACTTACTTATATCAATAGGTATTCCTTGTTGGACACACTGAAACAAAAATATAACTTCATTTCAATATTTTTTATTATATTTTGTACATAAGTTATAAACTGCTTACTTTTACAATAATCTTCATTATGTTTATATAACAGAAAAAATGTTTCCTAGGTAGTTTTTTTACATCGGTAAATTAGTGTATAGCATTTAGGGCTTTCAAAAGTGTATTTTCAGTATATGGTAGATTTCCATGTGCTACTCTTTGTGTCTTAGCAGCCTACTTGGGCAAATTTTTTCTTACAATTCCCTACCTGTGGATAATTAAGTTGTCTCCCATATGCATGAGTTATCTTTCGTGACAGAAGGTGTATTATATTAAATATAAAGCATAAACATTATTTTTAATTTTTTCCAAGAACAATTTGAATTTGGGGAGGCCTTCATCAGACATCGAAAATTATTGGAAAATATTACCCAAAACATTATCATTAATGTGTGCTGAGGATATTGTTAGGAAGAAAAAATATTTTGCAGAAAATGACAATTTGTCCATTGATATCTATTGAAGACATCTTCTTCAAGGAGCGGGTAACTCTGTAAATGGGAGACAACTCACATGTTAAAAAAATGGAGAATACTTATCCATAAGCCAGTAGCCTCTTACTTTCACAAATTGGAATTGCTACTTAAAAAAAATTGTATTTAAAGCTAAATGAAGTTACCTAAAAAGAATATAAAAAAAAACGGAACAAAGTTTACATGACTGTATACCCTTAAGAAGTGGAAACTGTTTTTTTTACATAAATGCATTTTTTAACTACATAGATGTGTTGACTAGAAATAATCATTATTTGTTTTGCATACACATGTAGCTTACATATCCTTATAAAATAATTAGCAGTAGATAAAACCTAGCATATCTCATGTGAAGATTAATGAAACATCAGTAAAACTTACACATACATGTACAATAAACCATGTCTAAATCAAACTCCTTGATAAGAACTGGAAGTCCTAATACGTTTTCAGTTTAGATGGGTTTACAATTTATAAAGTGTTCAGTTTAGACAAGTTTCACTATACTACTGGTATAATATAAATGATGTTCGTACACAAATGTAAAATGTTTAAATAAATTTTAATGGCAGTAAAATAAAACTAGAGGCTGTCAAGAGCCTGTATCGCTCACCTGGATTTAACTTTTCACCTTGAGCAGGACTAAAGTGTTGCAGTCAATTTGGCTGGTTTTTCTACAGGGTTCTATGTTAAACTAAGTTCAGCTGTGGCAGACATCCTGGTTGACAGTCCAGGTCAATGGACACATTTTTAAAAGAGGACCATCTAAGGACCATTACAGCTAAGTCTTGTTCCAATTGGCTTAGTGGTTTCAGACAAGAAGATGTTTAAATGAATTTTCCCATAGGATCCTATATTTAACTAAGTTCGGCCATGGCGACCATTTTGGTTTACATTCCATGTGATCTGACATCATTCTGAAGGAGGACCATCTAAGGACCAATGCTGCCAAGTTTAGTTCCAATGGGCTAAGTAGTTTCAGACAAAAAAGATTTTTGAGTTAATTTTCCATAGGGTCTTAAATTAAACTAAGTTTGGCTGTGGTGGTCATCTATGTTCACAGGCCATGAAATTCGACACATTTCTGAAAGAGGACCTCTAAGAACCACTGCTGGTTCCAATATATCAAGTGGTTTCAGACAAGAAGATTTTTCAGTGAATTTTCCCATAGGGCACTATGTTAAACTAAGTTCAGCTGTGGCGGCATCTTGGTTCACAGTCTAGGTCATCGGACACAATTCTGAAAGAGGACAATCTAAGAACCATTGCTACCAAGTCTAGTCCTAATTAGCTTAGCAGTTTCAGACAAGAAGATTTTTGAGTGAATGTCTCATAGGGTCCTATGTTAAACTAAGTTCGGCTGTGGTGGCCATCTTGGTTCACAGTCCACAAAATCCAACACATTTCTGAAAGAGGACCTCCTAAGGACCATTGATGCCTAGTCTGGTTCCAATTGGTCAAGTTGTTTCAGAGAAGAAGACTTTTCAATGAATTTCCCATAGGGCCCTATTTTAAACTAAGTTCGGTTTTGGCAGCCATATTGGTTGATGGATGGATGGATGATTGTTGTTTAACGTCCAGTGGCAACCAGGTGCATATCAGGACGAGAACATGTTGATATGATCCCTGCTTTGTACTAGACCGACACGCTAAGTCGGATTTTTAATGTGCTAGCTCACAAGGTTGACAGTCCTGGTCATCAGACACAATTCTGAAAGAGGATCATCTAAGGACCACTGATGCCAAGTCTTGGTATAATTGGTCAAGAGGTTTCAGACAAGAAGATTTTTCAATGAATTTTCCCATAGGGACTTTTGTTAAACTAAATTCAGCTGTGGCAGCCATCTTGGTTAACAGTCCGGGTCAGTGGACATATTCTGAAAGAGAACCTCCTAAGGCCCATTACTGCCAAGTTTGGTTCCAATTGGATTGTAGTTTCATAGAAGAAGATTTTTGAAATTCATCCTCCCTTTTTCTATTTTTAGTAACAGAAGCCATGTCGGTTGGAAGTCGGGAATGCCGGACATAGCTTTGGAAGAGGACCACGCAAGAACCATTCCACCAAAGTTGGGTCCCAATTGGCCCAGTGGTTTCAGAGGAAATGATCTTTAAAGGAAAGTTTATGGTGGATGCTGTCTTTAAAGGGCAAAAACTCCTACAAGGGGTCAATCAATGATTTTGGTCATGTTGACTTTTTTGTAGATGTTACTTTGTTGAACATTTTTGCTGTTTACAGTTTGCCTTAATCTATAATAATATAATATAATATTATTAAAAATAATAAACTAAAACCACAAAATCTCCTTAAAATTAACAATTCAGGGGCAATAACCCCACTAAGAGTTGACTGATTCATATAGAAAATTTCATGGCAAGTAGATCTTGACCTGATGAACATTTTTACTTTGTCAGTTTTGCTCTAAATGCTTTAGTTTTTGAGATATAAGCCAAAAACTACAGTTTACCCCTATGTTCTATTTTTAGCCATGTCGACCATATTGGTTGGCAGGCAGGGTCATCGGACACATTTTTTAAACTAGATACCCTAAAGATGCTTTTTGCCAAGTTTGGTTCCATTTGGCCCAGTAGTTTCAGAGGAGAAGATTTTTGTAAAAGTTAACGCACGACGACGGACGCCAAGTGATGAGAATAGCTCACCTGACCTTGGGTCAGGTGAGCTAATAATAGGGATTTAAAAAAATATATATTCTTATACATTTCATCATACAGAAACAATGTTTTTGAAATTTAAATTAAGTTACACTTAGGAATCAATCATTTGTTTTTACAAGGGGGAAACAGCAAGGAAAGAAAATTTTAAAAAAATTAGTGTAATAAATATAATTTAAAACAAGAACCGACAGGCTCAAAACAATATTCAGAACAGAATACTGTCTGGAATAAAATAACAATATTAGATTTGGAAACAAAAATATCCAGGCTAAGGTGAAAAAAAATTGTAATGCCCAAACTCATTCCTTGCCTCCCTTCATAAAAGTCAAATAGTGCCTTAATGAACTATGGTATTATTTGTCCATTTTAATAGTCATTAGACATTAACATAAAAAATACTGTTTTGTTATATTGCACTTACATATTTCAATAGTATGATGTTGTATTGACATAATTGTAAAGGTTAGATATGAAAAGACTAGAGGCTCTCAAGAGCCTGTATCGCTCACCTGGATTGAACTTTTCATCTTGAGCAGACCTAAAAATGTAAGTGTTGCAGTCAATTTGGCTGGTTTTTCTATAGGATTCTATGTTAAACTAATTGAGCCTGTGGCAGTCATCTTGGTTTAGTCCAGGTCAACGGATACATTTCTAAAAGAGAACCATCTAAGGACCATTTCTGCTAAGTCTTGTTCCAACTGGCTAAGCGGTTTCAGACAAGAAAATTGTTAAATGAATTTTCCTATAGGGTCCAATATATAACAAAGTTCGGTGTGGCAGCCATCTTGGTTGACAATCCGGGTGATCGGACATATTTCTGAAAAAGGACCTCCTAAGGACCAATGCTGCCAAGTCTGGCTCCGATATGTCAAGTGGTTTCAGACAAGAAGATTTTTCAATGAATTTTTCCTATAGGGCCCTATGTTAAACTAAGTTCGGGTGTGGCGACCATCTGGGTTGAAAGTCTGGGTCATCCCACAAAATTCTGAAATAGGACCATCTAAGGACCATTGCTGCCAAGTCTGGTTCCAATTGGTGAAGTGGTTTAAGACAAGAAGATTTTTCAATGGATTTTCCCATAGGGCCCTATGTTAAACTAAGTTTGGCTGTGGCGGCCATCTTGGTTAACAGTCAGGGTCATTGGACATATTTCTGAAAGAGAACCTCCTAAGAACTATTACTGCCAACTTTGGTTCCAACTGGACTTGTAGTTTCATATAAGAAGATTTTTGAAAGTCACCCCCCCCCTTTTTTCTATTTTTAGTAACAGCAGCCATCTTGGTTGGAAGTCGGGGATGCCAGACATACTTTTGGAAGGGGACCACCCAAGGACCATTCCACCAAAGTTTGGTCTCAATTGGCCCAGTGGTTTGAGAGGAAAAGATCTTTAAAGGAAAGTTTACGCTGGATGCCGTCTTTAAAGGGCAAAAACTCCTATAAGGGATCAATCAATGATTTTGGTCATGTTGACTTATTTGTAGATCTTACTTCGTTGAACATTTTTGCTGTTTACAATTTGTCTTTATCTATAATAATATTCAAGATAATAACCTAAAACTGCAAAATTTCCTTAAAATTAACAATTCAGGGGCAATAACCCAACAAAGGGTTGATCGATTCGTCTGAAAATTTCATGACAGGTAGATCTTGACCTGATGAACATTTTTACCCCGTCCAGTTTTGCTCTAATTGCTTTAGTTTTTGAGATATAAGACAAAAACTGCAGTTTACCCCTATGTTCTATTTTTAGCCATGTTGGCCATGTTGGTTGGCAGGCGGGGTCATCGGACACATTTTTTAAACTAGATACCCTAATGATGCTTGTGGCCAAGTTTGGTTCAATTTGGCCCAGTAGTTTCAGAGGAGAAGATTTTTGTAAAAGTTAACAGACGACGACGGACGACGACGGACGACGACGGACGACGGACGCCAAGTGATGAGAAAAGCTCACTTGACCCTTTGGGTCAGGTGAGCTAAAAATAAGACATGTCTAAATACATAAATCCTCTACTCCAATCACAGAACATTTCAACATTTTGTAGTTTCAATTAAATTTGTTCACAATATTTTTATATTGCACTTTCAACTGTGATGTCATACTGGTTAAAAACACAGCATAGCTTTGTTCATATATAGAATTTCTGTTTACAATGTCTTTATTAAATAAAAATAGCTATTTCCAGTTATTTTTTTATCATGTTTATATACCTTGAATAATTGGGTTTTGAAATGTTAAGTAACTAATGATTCAATAAATATTCCTCAGGTTTATTGATTTCATCAATAAATTTCTACTGCTAAAAAGTTCCTTTGCTAACATGTATATACATGTACAGCATGTATATGTATTTTTCCAAACTTAAAGATGGCCATTTTTGATTGGTCAAGGAGAGCAGGTGACCTCTGGAAAACTTGCTAGCTCATGACCGATAATTATGACAAACTACCAAAATCACTCAACCACCAAGACTAAATGGAGGTGAAAAAACAATATTTAAATGAACTGGTAAATTACATGTAACAACTACATGTATGTCATAATAAATTTATTGATTGAATATTGATGCTGAGCTGGCAATATTTCAGCCAATATCATGGCGAGTCATAATAAAATGAAGTTGTTAAACCCCATGAACTTTAAATGTACTTTCCAATGTATATTTTAATTTTACAACCTGTTATATAATTCATATAAAATTTGATGAGTGGTTTTTTATCTTTCAGCTAGTTCATAAGCTAATCATACTGCATTAAATCCAATACATGTATTTAAGAAAACTAGAGGCTCAAGTAAGCATGATTTGCCTACCTGGATAATGAGGCAGATAACATACTGCATATAATATATATATTAATTCTGTTTTTGTATCAAGTCTTAAGACAGATTAGAAATTTTTATTTATTTATCCGTCAATTGCAACACCAAATGAGGAGTCTTTGTAAAGAGTCTTCAAATCATCATACTAATAAATTTGGCCTTGTAGTTTTAGAGGAGAAGAAATTGAAATTTGACCAATCAGAATCAAAAATTGGCTGTGACAGCCATGTTTTGAATCCTATCCCAATGAAATGAGTAAAACGTATAAAGGACCTTCCATACATTATCCCTGCCAACTTTGGTTATTGCTGGCATTGTAGTTTCAGAGGAGATGATGAAATTGTTATTTTTCACAGGCTTCAATGCAAACCACTGTTCCAACCTATGTGTTATATACATGTATGCTACCCGATTAACATCAAATGAGGAATCTTTATAGAGGGCTTCCCAATCATCATTCCTTTAAAGTTTGAAAGATTTGGTATTGTAGTTTTAACATGAGAAGAAATTTGAAAATATGACCAATCAGAATCAAGAATTGCATCTGGTAGGCATGATTTTTTATCTAATCAGAAATAACTGAGGACTTTTTATAGAAACCCTTCCATAAATTATTCCTACAAAACTTGGGATGCAAAGTGATGACAATTGCTCATATGTCCAGGTAAATAACTAAAATAATTTTGAGGACAAAAAAAAATCTGATGTTTTTCTTAATACATGCTATAGCTACTTTCCTATAAAATGCTAGAACAGTCATTATTAATGTACAGGAAAAGAATCTTTTTAAAAAATATTTTTTAAATAAGAAACGAAATTTCAAGTGTGTAATAATAAAAAAAAAAACATTTCCTAGTAATAATATACACCATGTACACTGCAGATATTCTGATCAGATGTAAAATACAAATGGAACAATGAATGATTTAGAGTATTTAAAAAGGAACATAACCCACAATACAATAAATAAATAAAATACATTAATTCTACAGAAAATTAAAAAATTTCACAAATGACAATAAATAATAATGTTAATTTACACTGAATTTCACCATACAATTACTGTCTAGACACATCAGTTCGTAAAATGGATTGTTCGCATTTTTAAAGTCTGAACAATAGAATTATTATACAATCTTTTGTTGGTTAATTAACTTTATTGAGTCGTCCAAGAAAACATAAAAAATGTAAAGTTATTTATAAAGGTTATGTTTGTATACCTCACTAATGATTCTGAATGGGGAATTTCCAATAGAAAAATTAATAATTTGAATTTATCAACTCTGACCTATCCTAAAATTTGTAAAACTGTTATCTTAAATATTTTTAATGCCCAGGTGCATATTTCATGCAACATGTGGGTTGAAATATTTAATTTTATAAAATTTCATAGGTAGAGTTATCTCCCTTTTACATTGAAAGTTCCGTAGGTGGAATTTTTTTGTTTCTCAGGAAGACATGATTGAACAAAATCAGATAAGTTTAAATGTTTCAGTTACAAATTTTCTCACTGCATCCTTCACCAAAGTGACTAGACAAATTATATTGATGAATGTATTCAAATTTTGAAAAATCCATTTTACAAACTGAAGTGTCCAGACAGTAGGTTAATATATATTCTGAAATTACTGAATGTAAATAATAAATCCCACAAGATTGTTGGCAGCTGAAGATTCATACTAATAAATGTATACAAACATTCTTAAATCTACAGTATATAAATCCATTGTTAAAAAATCTGTATTATATAAAAAGACACTTTTTCTGGTGTATCATTCAGTGATGAATGCCCCAAAATTTACCTTGATTATCAAAGATATTTTTCAAATTTACAAGTTAATGTTTGGTAGATTATATCACAAAGGGTTTGGAGATTTGTTATTTTTCACAGGCCCAACTAAAGTAACTTTTATATTGCAAAATGTCAGGTACATGAAATACATGTGCGTATATATTGTAATCTTGCACATGAATTTTCAGTTTCCAACACTTTTGTTAACCAGTTTACCTGAGGAAGGTTGTTTTTCATACACAAGAAATTTAGGTCTCAATTTAATTTGCATATTACAATATTAATGTAATTCAAATTTCAAAAATTAATTCTCTCCTTTTTCTATATTCACAAGACATTAAGATAATAACAGGGTGTCTCTAATGAATTGTTTAAACAAAGAACAAAACACATACATTTGTAACAGGAAAGGCTCACTGGCACTATGACAAACCAATAAATTTAACAATCATCCAAACGAGAGAACTTCAGACAAAAAATAATATTAAAGAGCACAAAACACAAACATTGATTGTTTGATGTATAAGACAAAGTATTACTGAAATAAAAAACCTTTCATAGGCAATAATTGAAAAATATATTGTTTAATATTTCATTTTAATTTTAAGGCCTAAATTAAAATTGTTTGTTTGCCCTTACGCAACCGACCCAAGAAAATCGGTTCGACTCGGCTGTCTATGTTCAGAGATTTTTTTTACTCATTCTGCCTTTCAGAAGTCTAAGTTGACTTCAAAGTTGTTCCAAATTCAATCTTTGGTGCCTTCACATGTCATTCACCTTCCAGTGTTTCTGATGTGCGCATACACGTACCCGACATTTGTCTCCATCAGCATGACCGGGCAACATGGTGACAAAATATTTTAATTTAGGCCTAACCCTATTGTTTTAATAAGAATATATTTTGATTTCGTCGTTAACTTTTCACTATGACTATAACAGTTATTCTAACTACTAACTACATTAACTTATTGTTACTGAAATACAGGAAGGAAAGATAAAATCCATGTACATGTAAATCACTGTCAAATTATGTACCAATCAATTGCAGATTACAAAGGACAAAACTCCAGAACTGTCTGTCTGTCAAATAAAATAGAAACATGGAATTTTCTCCACACAATGCTTTGTCATACCATGTACCATTATTTTTATGGGGAAAAACATGGAAGTTTTATTCCATTTATCTGAACAGGACTAAATCAATTTTTTGAATATATTTAATTATTTCTATTTTCATACAAGGAGCTAATTGCGGACCTGATTTTAACAACTGTGTAAAAAGAACGGAAATGATACTTTGGCAGCCATTTATTTATGTATAATAAAAGAACCATAATGGACAAACCTTGACCCCCAAAGCTGAATTTGGCTTTAAAGCAGAAGAAAGTCAGTCTGTTATTGTTGGAAGTCTAAGAATCAGTAGTTAAAATGACTATTTGACTTCACAGACTTCACAAAGTTGTTGTATGATTTACTGGACATTCGGTCCTGTCAACAGTTAGTATTTACTTGACCGAACACAACTTCACTGGACCCTTAGTAGTAAAGTAACGCAATTTTGCAAAAATTTTACTGGAAATTTGGTCCAGTATTAAAGCTGACATTACTGAACCAACAGGAGTTTTACTGGTTTTGTCCGTGAACTTTGTAAAAGTCTGACTTCACGAAAGCTCTTTTAAAAAATGCATGATTAGATTAAAACTTTAATTCACACCTGTCTTATTCTTTCTACAAATTCCTTTCCTTTTGATGCTATCAACCATTGACATTGGGGAAACAGTTTTGCATGTTCTACAACCGGAATGTCATTTGCTTCCCACTCTGATATCATTCCACCACACCAGAAACATTTAGTCTTGTCACCTTGACCTAGAAAAAGGATTAAATCATACAATTTATATCAGAATTCAGTACTATATACATGTACATGTAAGTATATATACAATGTACACACATAAATAAAGAAAATGAAACTGAAAATTCACAGAATTATATATATACAACATGTACATGTATTTAGAAATAAGACACAAAATTTTATACAATTAGATAATCATTTAAAGTTTCTTCCTACTGTTTTCAGCTGTACTCGGATATTCATGGTGAATATATATATACATTGTACATGTATTAAGTACAATACTATTAAGGTACACATGGTACACCAGTGTAACAATACTGTCACAATCACAGGGGCCCGACTTCTGGATATTTATTTCGTTTTCATTTTATTTTTTGTTGTTTATTTCATGAGTAATTTTAATAAATATTTACTATTACAGCGAATATTCTGCGCTTATTTTCAATGTGCTATACACTATCCACCTCCTCATACTAAAAAAGCCGCCATTTTGGATTTCCTACCCCTGCCATGATTAAAATCAATTTAAAATACTTCCATGTAACAAATTATTTCATATCTGCCCTCAATCTCCTCCAAAATGAATGGTCATCAAAATCCAGTCACCATTTTACCAAGATGCGGCAGCAAACTCTTTAACTCAACAAGCAAAGTCAAAAGTTCGCGGATTTCGGGTCGAAATCAACGTTACAATATATAACAATGTATAAGTCAATGAGAATCGGAGATGCTTCCCTTTGACAGGCAATAGTGAAGTAACGGCCATGCCGTTGTCCTTGACTGTTGCCATTATTGATTTTTTCTGCACCTCCTTTGCGGAGAGTTACTTTCACTTTCAATGAGATGGCTAAAATAAGTATTTGGTCCCGCATACTGGAAAAGAACCGGCAACGATGACAAATGAATGTTACACCGAAAATAGCAAAAAAAACCAAACACTTTCGGTACTTCAGAGTATAGTTACACCCCTAAATGCTACATGCATGTGCTAATTTTAAATATATGCACATGTACAAAAATGTACAGTGTACTTATCTTATGTTGCCAATGAACATTCATGTTAATTCCTGTTTTAATGAATAATTTTCATAAAATAAAATTCAGTACAATGGGTTTATAATGGGAAGAATATTCCAAACATTTTCATTTTCTTGGTTTTTTTTAATTTATTTTGTTCTTCTAATGTGCATTGTAACAAATAACTTGTAAATTTTGTGCCAAATGTTACAATGTATTTCTTTCCTAAGACAGAGATTTCCAACAATTTTCAACAGTAAAAACGTTATTTAAAAATTTGAATTCTCAACACTGATCAATACTTGTAAATTCAAGGGTGATAAAAATTAAAAGTTCTAAAAAAAATTAATCATACATGTACACGTAGACAGAGTATAAAGGGAAGTTGTTTTTTATTATAACTGACATATTAAAAAGGATTTACTTCGTACAGCAGAAGAACTGGATTTCTCTAGGAAAAAATTGGAATTTTAAGCATGGTTTGCTAATCTCTCAAGATTTTTTTTATAAAAAAATGTTTCCATCTAAAGTTAAAAGTTTGAAATGAATTTTTTGCCACTTGTTACACAGTTATATGTATGCAGGTGTCATATACTCTTCTTCATGTTTCTTTTCTTTTCTTTCTTCTTTTGTAATTGTGGTGTTGCAAAAAAAAGTTCCTACCCCTAGACATTTAAAAACAGTAAATTTACCTAAATAGAACAATCCAGCTTCAGCTAAATCATCTGGCTTTTGTTTCATTTGTGGTGGCCATCCTTGATAACTTTGTCTTCTCGTGGAAAGGTCTCTATAGGCAGCCATTTTGTATGGAGCCTTAATAAATGGACACTGTGGAAAGTTCCGCTGGTGTTCTGTATGAATATTGTCACCTTGTTCCCAGTTACTGAGGATACCAGCACAGTAAACACATTGTACACGATCGTTGTTCCCTACACCGAGAAAATAAAACCCTTCATTTACAAGTTCATCTATTGACAAAAAGCTCCTGTCAGCTGGCCAACCATGTTGGAATGTTTCTCTCCGTAGTTTTGATTCATTTCTAAGTGGTGCTAGTCTGTTTCGTGGATGATCCATAGCAAGAATAACTATACCTTGCCATTAGTGCTGAAATCCATGATAGTTTTCCCTACATTAAATCCTGTTCTTCTTATAACTGCAGATAGTATGAAGCATCTGAAAAATCAGATGTAAATGAAAACAAAAACAAGAACATGAATAATTTTTATACAGGTTGGGCCCCAATTGAGATATCAGTCTTCTGAAATTACATAAGCCTGGATGGCTCGTGCCTTCAAAATTTTTGCTTGAAGACTGGAATATAATAAGGCTCTTTGTCTATTTTGGCCCTTTTTTGTCCCTCCCAGGCCCCCTTTTAGAAATTGGGAATCCCAAAACCTTTTGCGCATCTGCTGTTATCAAGCAACAATATGACATAGTTATTTCAGTAATTATGCTTTTTTGTCTGTTTCGGCCCTTTTTGGTTCCTCCCATCCCCCATTTAAAAAATTTGGATTTCCGAAACCTTATTGCCCATCTACAGTTGGTAAGCAACAATCATGTTGACAATATGGCAACAATAAAAATGGTTTAAATTCAAAAATGAAAGAGGAGTTCACGTCACAAGGCTCTTTGTATAATTTGGTCCTTTTTGGTCCCTACCAGACCCTCTTTTAAATATTTGGAATTCCAAAACCTTATTGCGCTTCAACAGTTTGTAAGCAACAATATGGCACATAAAAAATTGGTAAAAATTCAAAAGTGAAGGAGGAGTTTGCGTCACAAGAAAGTATGACGGATAGATGGACAGACAGATGTCCGCAAAGACAACATACCCAAACTTTCATTCGAAAGTGCTGGTATAACTATTGTACTTCGATATATAAACATTTCTGCAAATAATATCAAATAGTTTTGTTTTAGTTCTATCTTAAACCAGTCTTTTTAAAACATTTTTTTGTGAAAAAATTATGTGGATTATAAAATTAATATTTTATGTTCTGAATTTTAATTTTAAACCACTAAAATTGATTTCCCAGATGCACTTACATGTAGTCAACACAAACCAATTTGAGGTTGTTGAGTATTTGAAGTTTTGTTTCTAAAAGTTTTAACCAAGTTGCCTTTTAGGATATACGTTGTTGTTGTTTGAAACAGGGCTCACCACACTTGAAAATAACAGGGAGACTCAGAGTCTCCCTCAGGGTAGCAACAGGGAGACTTCAGGGCATGACAGGGAGACTTCCAAGTTTACCAGGTAGACTGTTTTTTTTCCCCCCAATTCATCGCCTGTCAAGTAAATACCTGTTATTTGTGTCTTATAGTGTATACTATACATTCCTTTATTGTGTTTTATCCTGTATTGTTTGAGATTTTATCTACATTTACTCCATATCCTTCCATTTTAGTCATAATCTGAGATTTTGTCTCATGCGCATTTAATCAATATCCTTTGTTAGAGATTTTTACTATTTTTGCAGGTTTCCTCTACAGCCTTGATGATATCTTTTAATAAACTGATGAATTTATATTTGAAATGAATAAAACTCAATTTCTGATTTTCATATTTTATTTATTTGATATTTGAATCCAGCATAACAGACATAATAAATATATGACTGAACAGGGTTCTCACTAAGAATTTTTCATGATGAGTCCTGGGACTCATCATTTTTCAGAATGGCGAGTCCCAGTCCCAGGGCTCATCACCACTTTTTTAACGTACATTGCTGCATGATTTTGACCATGGTAGGCCTATTGTACTATTGTTAAAGTTTAATTAAAATCATGTGCTGCCTTAAAATACTGACGAATATAATTTAAAATAAAAAAAAAAAAAAAATGAAATAATGCAGTGGTGCTCTGAACTTGGAAGAAAATTTCTGTTACAGATATGAGCAAAAATATTTGTACCATTTGACACAACTTATTTATTATTGTCATTTTATATTTTAATATTTATTTATCTATAATCTTTACTATAATTTTTTCTCAAACATACTCTTAAAATCCATTCACCTTGCTTGAACACCTTAATAATCAATACATATCAGTATATTGACAAAATTTCCATTTGTCAAAATCCGCTAAATTTATATTTAAATAAGGTCTACACATTGTTACCAGTCTGTAAAAAACACAGTGACCAATGAAAAATCACGAGGATTCTGATTGCTGCCATTTTCTAGCTTACTTTTTGTCGTTTCTTTCCCCTTCCCCTTTGATCTCCAAGAAAAAAAATGGTGCCTCGAAATTTCTAATGAAAATAATGGTCTTCAGACGCAGCTGACTACGTACGTTGTTCGGAGGCGCCTTACATAAAAACACAGGGCGACTCATTTGTTGCTCTGGAGCCGATGACAGGGTGACATTGGCGAGCATTAGGCGACTTAATCGCCCTAATCGCCCAGTTTGGTGACCCCTGTTGAAATGTACAGAATTTTAAGATAAAGTTGCAGTCTCCATTTTTTCGTTAACATATCTGCAAGCCACATCATAGTCACATAGGCTGATACGGATTCGGAAAGAGTTCCATATGGCACCCCCAGCTGTGAATATCTTGGACATAATAATCATATAGATGTACTTATGGGGTGCCAAATCGAACTCCTGCCCCGGATTCTCAAGTCTGTATCTGTATGTGTACATCAAAGATACCAATTCTGGCTTTAACCAGACGACAGACGAGTCTTGTGAAAGTTCAATCATTATGAAATGCTGTCTGACCGAACAAATGTCAGACAAAAATCCAATCGGTCAGACAAAAATTTTGAGATTCTTTAGCTGAACATATAGACGCAAAATGTCAAATTTGGGTTTTGGTCAGACAAACCATAAAACAATTTCGTAAAGACTGCAAGTTACCTATAAGATCATTGTGGGGCTTGTAGGGAAGGATTCTACCCTTTTAAGCCCACCATATTTTGGTAATATTTTAAAACTTTTACAGACATCAATCTTGCATGGTTTAGTGCCATAATACACAACAGTTAAAAATATTTATTAACATATACTATCTGTGTCCATATTAGTCACTGAACCAGTACATCACTGTCTCCAAATAGGCTTGATAATTTGCAATTATGCCCAAGGGTATTTGTCCTAATAACAGTAAAAAAAGGGTAGCACGAATGACCGAATGACGCCGTCATTATCCGAATAACACCTGGAATGACCGAATGACACCTGAAATTTTAATTTTAGCACATATGGGTGACTTTTAAACATTGATTAATAAATAATATTACATTATAAGTTTATGATATAACATAAAAATGATTTATAGAAGCAGGTAAGTTCATACAGATGTCATTATAAATTTGGTGGATATATCAAACATGGCGACCAAGGAAATCAAAATGGGAAGACTAAAAAAAGGATTGCATACATTCAAAACGTGTTCATTTTGGACAATATATATTACAAAGCAGTAACACCTTTAAATTATGAATTGGGCACGTGTCAGTAATCAACAATCTAATTAGCAATACAATAGAGTTGTAAGGTAACTAATAGTTCAGGTATTGGGCACTTGTCATCATCATAATTAGATTATCTACATGTAATTGACACAAAACACTTTATTATTCAACTTACTAGAAGTATTAAATTGGATGGAACATAGCAATAAAATCACAAAATAAAGAAAATCCTTAATTTCGTTTTGAGAAAATGCTTTTACAACACACATACAATTTATCCATTCAGCTGCTTTGTTTTTATTATAATACAATCAGGTATAATCAAGTTTTTAATTAAAATTAGATAAAATATGTGAAATTTCTTAATTAGATTTCATTTATTAATTAATGAGTAAATCGTTAAGATAACTAATAGGTGAATGGAGTAATTGCAGTTCTTTGATGTAGTTATTATTTTTTTAAAACTTCACCAAAATGCAATTATTGGACAATACCCTATATATACAGTACATTAATACTTTATTTTCATAGCATTTCTCTTTTGTATGTATGCAATCATTCTTTTAGTCTTCCCATTTTGATTTCCTTGGTCGCCATCCCGTCGCCATCCACCAAATTTACAATGACATCTGTATGAACTTACCTGCTTCTATAAGGCCAGACTTAAAAATATTTCTGTTTGCCCAAACCCTACCCACCAGTCTCAGGTGTGGGTAGGTAGGTAGGGAAATTCTTTTTTTTTACTTTAAAAGAAAAATAGGAGGTAAAAAATTATTTTACCTTGTAAACGACTTTAAAAATGAAAGACAAAGCTTGGTAATTGTCAGACACATATATGCCAGGATCTATCTGTACTAAGATCTTTTCTAATAACAATTCGTTCAGTTTTCCACTTCAATGTCCACATTTTTTTTTCTCAGTGTTTACATTGTAAATACAAACAGTTTAACTGGGGTTATTTGAATACAAAATTCAAATGCAAAATACTTGAACACTTGAACAAAACACTGTCAGAAAGGTATTTCTGTTTTTATGTTCTTCGATCTAATTTCTCGTACATCGTTTTCTCGGAAAAAAAAATATGATCCCAACATCAAACTTACCAAGGATGAATGTTGTCAGTGACATAAACATCGTGTACAAATTTCATATGGATCAGCCAAGGTAAAGAGGAGAAAATACCCAGACAAGCAATTCTGGATGGACGACAGCCGTCTAATTATGTAAAAATCAGCTGCCCAAGCGCATAATACGCCCGTTGTCAACTCTGCAAAGTTTAAAGTGAATTGGCCAATGGTTTCTCAAGTTTGAGCACGAAATACGAAAAATTGCCTTCAATTTGATGAATAATGTCCCATAATTCTATAAAGAAAAATGGAAATTTCAGCAAAATGTAAAATGACTATAAGACCATCATATCCAATAACTCTGCTAGTGCTAAGTTCGAAGTGAATTGGCAAAGGGGTTCTTAAGTTGAAGGGCTGTATATGAAAAATTCCTTTTAATTTGATGAATCAAGTCCCATTACTCTTGAATGAAAAATCAAAATTTCACCAAAACGTAAACAGACCTTGAGACCATTATAATAAAAGCTGTATAAAGTTTGAAGCAATTCAGATCAGCATGATCAGGTATTTTTGAGATACGGCATGACATGTGTTTTTTTTAAAGAAAAGTTCAATAACTCTGGAACAAAAAATCGAATTTTCACTTAAAAGTATACAGACCTGGAGACCATCATAACAAACATTTGTGTCAAGTTTTAAGCAACTTTGATAAGACGTTTTTAAGATAAGACGTTTCATGTGGAAAACACCCCCTTTTTTGGAGTGTTAAGGTTCCATGACTGCGGAAGGGAAAAAATCGAATTTTCACCAAAAAAAGTATACAGACCGTGACACCATCATAATTAACAATTGTGTAAAGTTTGAAGTAATTTGGATAAGAGGTTCTCAATTTATAGTACAACATGTTAACACGGACAGACGGACGGACATCCATTTGTATACCATAACACGTTCCGTCTTAAAAGATGGGAGTATAAAAACAAACAAACCTTTAAAGGCACACCGAGATTGCTCATTTCTAAGTCAGAATTCGGGAACAACACTTTCAAGATCTGGGAATACCTATTTTAAATTTCAGGAAGGAGGGATTGACTTTGATTTAAACTCGGGACTTCTGGATTTCAAGTTTTTTAATTCAGGATTGATGTTTCTGGTTCACATTCATTGTTGTTTTCTTCTGAACTAGAAGCGTATCTATTTACAACAAATGTAGCAAATTTTAATGCCGAATCGAATTCCTGAACAACAACTTGGATTGGTTCCTCAAAATCGGGCTCAAACGAGTGTCCCGATCGGTCCGAGACGGTCACACAAATTTCATGTTTTCCTCAGCATGAAATCATCATCACACACTTCATCGAACACTTCTTTCCATGTTTTTGTGTTTTCAAAACGATAGAGTCTGTTGGAAACTATGGGGTTTTGACTTTAAATTTTTATTTGTACCGATGAGGCGCTTTCATTCGTATCAATTGGAGGCTTTTATACATAACACTGTCGTGTGGTAAAGCGCTGTCAGATCAGATCAGGTTATTCTATGCAACAAACTCAAAACGAATACGGATACGAAAAAAATCCGCAAAAAAAAAACATCGCGAATTTTGAACAAAAAAAGATTTTGAATCGGGTGCTTTTTCATGGGACGGTCGGGTTAGGGCAAACAAACATATTCTTTTTTATGGCCTAAATCATTTTTGTTATATCATAAACTTATAATGTAATATTATTTATTAATCAATGTTTAAAAGTCACCAATATGTGCTAAAATTAAAATTTCAGGTGTCATTCGGTCATTCCAGGTGTTATTCGGATAATGACGGCGTCATTCGGTCATTTGTGCTACCGGTAAAAAAATTTTCATATGGTTTATGTCTTCAAATCCTTTTATAATTTTAAAAGTTTGTATCATGTCACATAGATGCCTTCTGTGTGTTAGAGAAGGAAGTCTGAGTATTTTTAATCTTTCTTCATAGCACAAACTACCTATCTCTGGAATCCATCTGCACTTTTTCAAGAAATTTGACTTTTTTATTTAAAATTAAAGGCGGGTACCATTGGCTATATTTATTTTACTTGAAATATGGCTATAACTATAAGTATAGTATATGCTATGTAAATTTAAGGTCGTGATATATAAACTGCAACTGTGGGCTCTGGTTTAAGTTGAGCCCAGTAAAGGCAGTTTACTCTTCTGTTATCATTCTATATCAATAACTAAAACATAAAAAAAATTACTTTCATTCTAAATGCAGTATTATTGATGTTGAGATCTGAAACTGTACAAGCATGACAAGGGAAACAGGAAGTTTATGAATGCCAGACAACTCGCCCCACTTCAAACTCGCCCCACAGCAACTCGCACCAACTTTTCACAAACTTGCCCCAACTTGGAAAATATTAGTTACAAACTCGCTCCAACTGTGAAAATCATACTTATACTGACTCCGAGTCGATTTAATGCCTTTGGTTTGACCCGGTCGGGGATCGAACCCGCGACCTTCCGCACTCGGGGCGAGCACGCTACCACGAGACCACAGAGGCGGTCGTTCTTTGCATGGTTTAGTAATCAAAGTCGTGCTGTTTCTTGTTTTTTCTTTTTGTTTTACTTTCTTGCATATGTATGCCATTTACATGTATATATATTGCTGTGTGTGTATGATTGCATAAAAGAGAAGTATCCGGACTTCGTTGTAAATCACCTAGTTTTTGACACAAAGACAAAGAGAAATTTAAAAAACTTGGTGTTAATGTATAATTTTAGTTACATTGTACACATTGATTGGCACTTATTTTAGAGTTGGGTTGAGTTTGTAACTATGTCATTCACAATTAGAGCGAATACTACTAAATCGTTGTTGTTATTAGTTGGGGCGAGTTGGCAACAGATAATCATATACACAGCGAGTATGAAATTATTATTTTCATCAGTTGGGGTGAGTTTGTAGCTCTTATTTTCATAAGTTGGAGCGAGTTTGTAATTAATATTTTCCAAGTTGGGGCGAGTTGGTGACTATGATTTTCACAGTTGGAGCGAGTTTGTAAATAAAATTTACCAAGTTGTGGCGAGTTGGTGAAAAGTTGGTGCGAATTGGTGTGGGGCGAGTTTGAAGTGGGTCGATTTGTCCTGCGCCTTTTAGTAAATTCGAGACGTTTCGGCCATAATCCATTTCGGTCCGACGTCATTTCGGCCATTAACCAGTTCGCCCTTGGACATTACGGCCGTATAATATGCATGTAAGTAACGATGTTGAACAATGGTATAGGACATGTTTATCCATGCACTGTCATGGAAATTAAATGATGGGTGAAATTCAGTCAAAATGATTATTAAAAATCTTGATTATCACCGGATTTGTCAATAATGTTGGAGAGAG
The DNA here is from genome assembly GCA_028015205.1 of Mytilisepta virgata. Taxonomy (NCBI): domain Eukaryota; kingdom Metazoa; phylum Mollusca; class Bivalvia; order Mytilida; family Mytilidae; genus Mytilisepta; species Mytilisepta virgata. The sequence continues at coordinate 2,218,083 of JAPWFG010000026.1, read as the reverse complement.
GGACTTGTAGCTAGTCAACACCTGTAGATGCGCAATAAGGTTTTAGAATTCTGATTTTCTAAACAAGGGGCCTACATGTGTTGAAAAAATAACAATCCAAAGATACTAATATTAGATATAGTAAATTTATACTATGCTGTATACGACGCATTTCAATGAGTTACCTCTCATCAGCAGCATTAAAACCGAAACATTTGGAAGACCAAAAACCAAACTTATATTAAACAAGAAGTACTCAACCAAAAAATACCGAAATAGGAAGCCAAATTTCAGCTAAGGAGATCTACCATGTGCAATACAAGGAATGAACCCTTAGTATTTCTATTATTTTTTAATTTTGCTAAATACTGGTAATTTCTGTAACAAATCAATGAATAATCATGTCAGACAAGTCTGACGACTGGTTGAACTTCGAAAATTTGGAATTTAAGCTTAATTGCATGTGACCTAAACTAAAGTCGCATAGTGAGACATAGGTACATGTATTACTATCCGGCGGCGGCGTAAACTATTTGTATAAAGCTTTATATTTCAAAAGGTAATACCTTGTGACCTAAACTCCTCTTTCATTTTTCATTTGTATTAAAAGATATGATTGTTAAAAGGGTGCACAAGGATACATTATGTGGGGTGCGGGGATAGCGGTCGTTTCCGACTGCCTTAATCTAGTTCTATAAAGAAATTAAACCAATAAACCTAATGAAAAATGAAAAACCAGTTCACAAGCTTTAACTTTCAATTTTTGAAATTTAACCTGAGCATGGGCCACGGTTTAAAAATCGATATTCTAAATCTTTATTGTGCAACTACATATATATTGTATGACAATACTATATATAAGCAAAATGCATAAATTGCAAAATGAAAGAGAAGTTCAGGCCACAAGCTAAAAATTGAAAATTTTAAATTTCGACCAATGTGGGCCCCAATTTTAGAAAATAAAAATTCTAAAATCTTATTGCGCATCTGCATATGGTGCAAGACAATACTGTATAGAAATAAAATTCATAAATTGAAAAACAAAAGACAAGTTTACGTCACAAGCTTAAATTGATAGTTTTTCAAAATTAGACCCCTTTGGACCCCAACTTTAGAAAATCAAAATTCTATGGTGTAAGACAATACCATTTAAAAACTAGAGGCTCAGAGGGCTGAGCCTGTATCGCTCACCTGGCATAATCATGAAAGCCATTTTTATTGATGTACCTCAAAGAGAGAAGTCGCTTCTCCCTATCATTATGAATTGTGGTAAATCTTGTAAGAACCAATTTTTTCTTCATCAAAGTTCTTCTACTTACATGTCAGCACATTCTAAAATTTCGCGGTTCTCCAGAAAATGTTTGCATGTATTTCCCATAGGGACTAGTTTAGGTTACAAGCTTGAATTCAAAATTTTCGAATTTCGATCCATGTGGGCCCCTTGTTTAGAAAATTAAAATTCTAAAACCTTATTGCGCATCTACAGGTAGTATGCAACAATTCTATATAGAAATTAAATTCTTAAACCCAAAAGTGAAGGAGGAGTTGATGTCACAAGAAACGGACGGACGGGCCGAGACAATCGCTATATCCCCGAACTTTCGAAGAAAGTTCGGGGATAATAATATTACATGTTTTACACAAACTTTGATATCTACCAGTTTCTATCTCCAACGAATGATCAGTAAGTCTTAGTGTTGAGATAATCTGTCTGTTTTTTAAACTTTTTAATTGCATTAAACAACTTTCTAAACGAATATAATATTTCAATTTACTATGAAGATAACACTTTTATTCACTTAAAATTGTACATGCATGTGATTATTTTTTCTTTAATTAAATGTTATATTTTGCTGAAACACTTTTTAAATTCGGTTTTATAAGAAACTTTAACTTTATCGTATGGTTTATCAATCTTTGAAAAATTAAAATTTAAATTGACATCTTTAAATACATTTAAAGCAAATTAAAGTGAACCATGAATATATTCCACCACCGTGTAATTTGTTTGTTAACATATAAGGCCACAGAAAAAAGAGGATTAATATCTGAAATATTCATTTTGCATTTTAAAAGCTGACAAGGGGACACGACCCAATTCTGCATTTGCTGCAATGTTGCAGTTTTCATAAGTCCGAAAAAAAAATTTACAAAATCTGTGTGAATTTTTTCAAATGGCGATTTATAATCAAAAGATAGAATATCCCTTGTGATCTATTGTTCACAAAATATTCAAAATATTTTACCTCAGGTAATGATTTATTATCGAAGAAAATTGTTTGAGTGGGAGAAAATGTTTTCTGAAAAGTAAGAATTAAGGTTTTGTTAATATTAACACTTACTTAATTGCTAGTCACAACAATATTTTTCTCAGTTTATTTAAAGCATTTTGCAGTCGTTTATGTGTTTTAGAAAAAATAACCAAATCATCAACAAAACTGAGACTTGACAACCAAATGAACTAAGTATTTTTGAAGCTTGAGTGGATCACACAATTCATCAAAAAGATAATGAATATCATTTATAAAATAATTAAATAGAGTATTAGTCAAACATTCCCCTTGTTTTACTCCCTTTTCTGCGGTAAAATAGTCCTCAATTTTTACTATAGATATCTTCTATAACACCAAAGAATTTTTATCCTACTTTAGCTATAATAAGTTTGAATAAAAGGCCATTACAAAATGCATTACGCCGCACAGTATCAAATGTTCGACGCAAATCAATGAAGCATGAATATTTTGTTCTTTTTTTTTGTTAATATATACATACTCCTGATTTGTGAAGAAGAATAGCGTATATTTTCTCCTCATTGAAGGATATTTCCCAGACATTAGTCATCAATTAAATAATTAAACAAAAGGCCTATTATAGCTACATTTATAACTATTTGACATTTAATTACAAAATATACTTATAATTACCAGCTGATTACATATATCTTATCAGGACCAGCACTTGTATTTAGTTTTAATTTATTGATAGACTTTTTTTTATCTCGTTCACTGTAAATGGTTTACGCGTTAGATCATTTTACATCTCTATGTTTTGATACATAGTTTTTTCAATTTTCTCTTTAAAATTGATGTTATAATCTTCATATTTATCTTGTTGTTTAAAGTGACCCTGCCATAACATGCATAGGTTTAGTAAAATATTTTTCAGTTTCAATATTACTACTTTTGTCTTTATTTTTAGCTTACCTGGCTAACGCCAAGTTGAGCTTTTGCCATCACTTTGCGTCCGTCGTCCGTCCGTTAACTTTTCACATTTCAATCTTCTTCTCCAAAACCCCATGGCCAATTGAAACCAAACTTGGTGGGGATGTTCATTGGATGGTCCTCTACAAAGTTTATGTTTTTGGTTCTGGTCCAAAATTCAAAATGGCTGCCAGACCATTTATGCACTCTGATTGGCTGAAATTTTAAAAATCTTCTTTTCTTAAACTACAAAAGCAATTGAATTGGAACGATCCTTACATCTTTTGTGCCGATCTGAAATCCAAGATGGCCGCCACCACGGGACACATTTAACATGGGATCCTAATTATAAATGTCCTATGGGAAATACATACAAACATCTTCTTGTCAGAAAACGTTTGACAGATGCCTGAATGATCAGATAATCATGATAATGGTCCTTAACAAAATATATGTTTTTGGTTCCGATCCGAAATTCAAAAACATGGTTGCCAGGGCCATTTATACACTCTGATTGGCTGTTAATTACTTCCCAAACTTGTTTGGGGTCTGTCTACTTCCGTTCTCAAGGCGGACAGATGGCTCTAAAATGAGTCGGAAGATGATCAAATGTTGTGCAAATATTAAATATAAATGGATACGTTTTAAGCTGAGAATCTATAGATAGTTTTTAAATGTTACAGTGTATTATAGTATTTCATATTATCGACAATAACAGACAGGCGTCTAATATTTGTTAAGCAATCAACTTCAATTTTAACAGATCTGCGAAATGAATGGTTGTAGAAACAAAAACGCAGTGGTCATTTTATTGATAGTATGGCCGAAACGACCAAGGCCGAACTGATAGCATACAGGACGTTTCGTCCTGTTTCAGTTTATTATGATCCGACGTATTACCGATAAGCTAACATCAAAGAAGCAACAAAAATTGTGCAGTTATGTATTTCAAGTATATTAATTAAAAGGCACTTTTTGCAACAATAATACTTTCTATGTGAATTCAGTTTTTTCAGAGAATAATTGTGAAGCCATTTCTACATCAAATTTAACGAATTAAATCTTTACCAGCAATACACAGACGTTTGATTTATACAAATAACACCCCCATACACCACTATACAACATAATGTTATATATGTATGTAGTGTATTGGGCTGTTATTTGTATTAAACAAACGCCTGTGCAGCGATATGCATCATATAAATCATACAAGGGATCAAATCTGGAAAGTTTTTTTTGTTGACAAAATTCAAGTAAAATTATTACGTCATTTTTTTTTATTGTGATTAAACTGCTGTTTCTTGAACCTCTTCAGTGACACGACCAATAATTATGGAAACAATGAAAGTGGATAATTGTGTTTTTGGTGGTAAAAATTTATGGAAAAATAATTCTTCAATAATTTTTTTCAATATTTTGAATTTGTATGGAAAAAATTTGGAGCGGGGATCATGTGATCCACTGACTGTTTACATCACTTTCATAATAAACTGAAGATTCTTTTCTCTTCTTTCCGGTCATTTTCCGTTCTTCGTCCTCATCGTTACATTAGTAAGTAAGTTAGTAAATTATTTTTAAAATCGGTGTGACATATAAGAATTAACATGTCTAAAGAGCCTGATATCTAGAAAAACAAATAACAATTAAACCACATAACACATGCATTCAAGAGCCCGGCTCAAGAGTCACACAAAGACATATATATACATATGCGTATATATTGACAAGATAAAGCATGTTAAAAACAATCAGCACTAAAAATAAGCAAATTCTTGCTAGCGATAACATAATTAAGTATCACACAATATACTCAAAGAAAAAAAAATGATAAACACCAAAACTAAATAGAGATTGTAATCATGCATATGTAGTAAAAACAAGCAGAACTAATAGATAAGCAAGGCATATATATAGGCTGGAAGGCGTCAAAAGGTAGTTATAGCCCTACATTCACTGTGGCAGCAATTTTCAGAAAAAAAACACTAGCTTGAAAAGACGGAGGAAAGGGTATGGGGGCGGAGGAGGGGGGGGGGGGGTTTGGGTTGATGGAGAGGTACTGTGAAAATTTTCCTGTACGTATAAGCTCGTAGCTCGTACTATTTTATGGGTTCAATTTTCTTAATTTTCCTATTTTTTAGGGGTTCTGAAAATTTCAAAGTATATTTTTCATGTTTTTGGGGGTTACATATTTCTGAGCTATTTTTTTTTTTTTGGGGGGGGGGGGGGGTTCGGGAACACATTGAATACATTATAAGCACATGCAGTTATCGATATTATGTACATATTTTTTCTACATTCTATTTGGGGGTCACTTATTTAGACAACTATTTTGTTTGGGAGTGTTGTAATAAAAAAGAGAACTATTTTCTTTTGGCGTTAATTTTTTCCCGGGAACCAGCCTCTGTACAGATGAATTAGGTGAGTATCCCCTCCCTCCGAGCTAGACATAAAGTTTTTGAAGGTGACAAAGGTTTAAGTTCCATAGTCTGATTTGGTAGGGAATTCAAGATTCTTGCTGCTTCGTAATTGAGGCTCTTCCTCCCATACCTGTCTGTAGAATGTCAGCCGTATTTTTTTACCTAAAATTATTTTAAACTCAACAATATCTTGAATAAAAAGCGGACAGTAATATCTTGAAGGCTTCCAGTGCCATGGTTCTCATCCTACGTACATTTAAAGACGGTAGTTTTGACAGTTGAAGTAGACAGATGTATGAGTTTGAGTGATCATCGTATATAATTGTAGGGCTCGTTCCTGGATCTTCTCTAATTTCTGTATGTTTTTTTTTTCTGAGAGAACTGCAAATTGAGTGGACAGTAGCTTAGACTGGAGAGGATGAATAGATGGTATACAGTCATTTTTGCTAACTAGCTTTCAAAACATTTAGTTGTCTATCAGCTTGTTTTGCAAATGTTGGACATACGGCTGTTAAAGTTCAGTCGGTAGTCGATGGTAACCTCAAGCAGTTTTACCTCATTGATGCCGTTGAGATTTGTGCCAATTACGTCCTATGTGATGTTCTGTTTGTGTGTTTTGTTGCCGATGGCAATTGCCGGAAATTTATCTGGGTTTGTTGCATTTTATTGTATGAGAACCATGAAACCAAAGATCTACTGTCTTCCTATAGGTATTTAACAAAAGAGAAGTAAGAGTAAAATCTGATTTAGTTAAGGTGTTGTCATCAGCGTAATTATACCGATAACATATTTTACATGTAACATGTGTAAACGTTAATTTTCAAGTAAACAGTTGGAATCTGAACTTTAAAAACGATTTTTCAGTTTTTTCTGGGATTTTGTATTTTCATACCATACAAAGATTGAAGAAATTAGTTGGGGATGGGTGGATCCAGAGAGTCGACGAGAAGGAAGGGGGGGGGGGGGGGGGGGACACAATTTTGAATAATTATTTGCCTTTAATTTCTTTTTAATTTAATTTTTTGTTTTCTTAATGTTCTCTGGCGTTATGTGCTTGTTTTCAAAATCAATCTCAAACTCTGCGTTTCACAAGTGCTCAAAAATACAACCAACAGAGAGACGACTAGAGACATTTTCGTATCATTTTATAGGTATTTGCTTAAAGGGTAAAGGTCAGTTAACATTGCTCTCAAACATCAAACATTTGTTTTTTGCGCTTGTGTAAGTTGTCGATTCGAATAAATGTGTTTTTATTGGTACTGAATATCAGACAATACAAACACCATCGTCGGAAACCCACGGCCGGTCGTGCTTACGCTTTGCTAGACTTCAAAGCGTTAGCGCGATCGTCCGCGGGTTTCCGATGATGTACAAACACATAAAACGTGTAACATTGTTGTCAAAAATTGTGGGAATATTTATGTGATATATGTATAGATTACTTACTTTTTCCGTTGGTTACTGTAAATTCAGAAATTATTGCGTGCATTTATTATTGCGATTTTGTCATTTTAGACCACAATGCGATTTTAATTTTTGCGATACTGAGAAAAATATCCCACTTCATTCATATAAAAATTTCTAAAATGCGAGTTTAATCTAATTGCGATTACAACCCTCTCAAATTTCCGCAATAATAAAAACATCGGAATAATTTCCAAATTTACAGTACTTTATTCTGCCAAATAAATCTTTCGGGTCATTGATATTTGGAATAATCCCGAGTTAGTACATAACATTCCACGAGACTGACTAAAGTCTTGAAATATATTTAATGTTGTTACACCCTTCTTGAAATTCCCGTTCCATTTTGTGATTTTTTGATAAAATTCCTTACTTGTATATAATTACAATCTGGGTGTGTATTTTACAATGTTAAATATTTTAAATGCATTTGAACGTTGAAAATATTTTATTCTGTTGAACTAAAATACATTTAAACGCCTTTGTTCAAACAATGGTGACCGTCGTTTGTAAAAAATAATTGAAATATAATTCACATTCTTATGCCGTCATAAAATAATATGAAAAATATAAAAAAGGGGGGGGGGGCGGGAGATTTTCCAGTTATCGGACAATAACTTAAAAACGCTTTAAGCAATTTTCATGAAACTATGGTGACTTGTTAAATGTATATCTATTGAAGCAAACTACCTTTTATTTTATTTATTTTTTTTTTTATAAATTTTCGACATGACATTTTGGAGTTATGGAACTTTATTTTATTGAAAAATCATGGAAAAGTGTCAATTTTTAACACTTTGGACGGTTATGGAATTTTATTCGTTCAAATTTCGGAGTTATGGAACTTTGTTCATTGAAAAAGGGGGATTTTTTCACATGTCACTCTGTACGCATTTTTCGATTTACTTCAAACTTTACAAAACCAGTTGTTTGCTGTGATAGTCTAAAGGTCTTTATACTTTTTTATGAAATTTCGAGTGGGATGTGACTTGTTCATCAGAAATAAGGAACAAAATCAGAGGGTCTATATGTTAATTGGTGAAATTTAATTTTATGGACGACGGGCGTATCATGCGCGCATAGCGCAGCTGTTTTAATTATAAAGTTTCCTGTACCTAGGTAAATTCAAGTACAGTGGACGAAGTTAAATAATGTTACGCCTGCATTGGTCAAAAGGTATGTGCATTTGTGAACAGCGTGATTTGATTGGTCTAAAAGAAGTGGAAAATGAGGCCTCGTGCAGTGGGAGATGAGGTCGCATAAACGGGTCATCCCACACTGTAATTGGCCATTTACGGAAGAGCAACAAATGAATGTTCAGTATATAATGTGACTCATCTCATGCATGTATACCAATAAAAAGAGAGAAAAAAAATCTGTAGAGCATGCATGATTACATGCCACTAAATGTATAGATAAGTAATTAAGTAAATAAATATAGATTCTCCTTCAGGTACGAGTGGGTTATGGAATTTCTCCACCGGAGATAGTTAAATTTTCGATTTTCAACACGCGAGCCTTTAGCGAGCGTGTTAAAATCTAAAATTTAACTATTGAGGGTGGAGAAATTCCATAACTCACGAGTAAATTGAAGGAGAATCTGTTTCTCCCATGATTTTCGACAAAAACCTCAAGAAAATGTCGTTGCTATGTAGTTTGTTTACATAGACGTCATTTCGGGTCTTCTCTAGTTTATCGTTTCAATAACAATAGAAAAAAGGGCGGTAATTCCAACGTAGAAATTTAATCACCGGGAAGTGGTTAAAGATATTATGTATTTTTATCCCACCGATTAAACACGTCAAGAATAGGAGAAATATAGATTCTCCTTCAGGTACGAGTGGGTTATGGAATTTCTCCACCGGAGATAGTTAAATTTTCGATTTTCAACACGCGAGCCTTTAGCGAGCGTGTTAAAATCTAAAATTTAACTATTGAGGGTGGAGAAATTCCATAACTCACGAGTAAATTGAAGGAGAATCTGTTTCTCCCATGATTTTCGACAAAAACCTCAAGAAAATGTCGTTGCTATGTAGTTTGTTTACATAGACGTCATTTCGGGTCTTCTCTAGGTTATCGTTTCAATAACAATAGAAAAAAGGGCGGTAATTCCCACGTAGAAATTTAATCATCGGGAAGTGGTTAAAGATATTATGTATTTTTATCCCACCGATTAAACACGTCAAGAATAGGAGAAATAAACATAATCATTCATTCACACATTATTATTATAGCGATATGCGTGAATTATTCAATGCTTACCTTCACTTGAACCGTCATGTCGACAATTATAATGGTAGGTCTGTTCAACATCACATACATCATGTACATGTTTCTTTTTGTAGTATAGTTTAACATTAATTTAATATTGCAAACATTTGCCTTAAGCTATATTATATCACATCACATTGACTGTCATAGAAACATTTTTAAACGTGCACACGTACAAGACAACTTATATACAAACACGTAGTTAGACTTTATCTATAGTTTTTAAACTTATTCTGTTATATTGTCTCGAAAGAATCTCGAGTAGCTTACCTTTCCACCAATAAAAGCAATAGTCTAATAGTCAACTCAATTTCGAATCATAGAAATATGTTGTCAGTGCTATACGATATTATTACATGAACATATTTTTTCTATTCTCTGATTGGCTGATAAATATCTAAAAGGTCTTCATGCAGCACTGATGATAGTAACTGAGAAGTACCTAAATTTAGTGCAAGAATTCCGCTTGCACGGTTATAAGATTAAAATAGATACTGATCGATCAAGTGGAATGTGATATTGACCGATTTGTTCTTAAAATAGAAGGTGAAAGTACAATTTTCCTATTCATGTAATAAAACAAATACTGACTATGTAATAGGTCGCTATTGGGATTAATCAACCCTTGAAAATGTATATTCAACTCGCCTAACGGCTCGGTGAATATTACATTTTTCTCGGGTTGATAAATCCGGATAGCGACTTATTACATAGTCAGTAATTATATAATATGAAAACATATCCGATATATACAAATATAAATAGCTTATATAGTGAATATTATCGATGTATGTGATAGGACCAAGCTATTGAATCAATACGTAATAGAACCCCGGAATAGAACATATATATTGTCCTCAAGGTTACTTCTGCATTATCTTGAAAACAATTGAGATCCTTGCTAATTTAATATTTTTTTTTTACATATCCTCTTGACCTATATTGAATGTTTTGTTAGTCACATCCACCCCGCCCTCTTATCATATCCGGGTAACTTTTTACAACCGCATGATCCACACAACTTAGCCAAATAGTTTATTAGTCAATTTAAGGTGGTACCTAACACTACAGGGAGATAACTCTGCAAAATCAGCCAAACGTTTTAATAACGTTGTGTTGTTAAGGGAATATTAAGCTTTTCAATGATCAATATTAGTGTTTGTCAAATTACTATACAATCAGTGAAATTTTTCTGATGAATTGGTTGGTTCAAATGTTTTGAAATTTTAAAATTTTTGTCAATGGGTCAAAGTAAATACTTTGTCAAAATTTTATGAAAATTAAACGAGCCAAATTAATTTTAGTGAAAGTGTTGGGTACCACCTTAATAAGACTATTAAAAAAATGTCCAATGTTGGGATGATTTCTGCAGTCGCAGACTAGATTCAGCTTTGCAAATCCTGTATCATAACCTGATTATTAAAAGTGAATTAGTAAATATGTGGTGGGTGACCCTGAAAGTTCATTGAAATCTACAAGGAGAGTAATATTCCAAATAAAAACGCAATTTTATTTTCACCGAATAAGTATGATTTCGAAACCAGATACATTATCGATTACCGCTTTTTTATGATTTGAATAATATTTATATTGCAGTTGAAGACAATTATTTATAATTTCATATATCATGGCAAAATACTACTTACAATCGGTTTTTGAAAGAAAAAACCAAAATAAACTAGATATAATTGTTACGCACATAGTAACAGACATTTCCCCAACTTTCCATTGCCACAGGGCTCCTAATATCAATTTCTACGGCTCACTAAGTTTTTTTAGTTTTTTTTTTTTTTTTTTGTAATTTTCGAGTGGCGGCCATCTTAGATTTTCGCATATGGCCGATCGAAAGCACTTATGGTTACCTATTTTTAAACCAAGTATCAAGTATCAATCAATAACGTGACATTATTTTCCCCATATTTTCCCATTGAAACCCCTACCTGTTTGGATTCCCCTAAAACATACTTTTTATCCCCCAATCTTGAAGTGTGTGTCATTGGAGAAACACTGGGCTTTATCTGTATAAAATATTGAAACCATTGAATAAACGGTTTCCGAGAACTAGAGATCTAAAGTTCGTGGAAATCTTTTACATTTTGGCTGTTTCCATGGGACGTTGCACAACTTCAGGTTGTGCTCTATTTTTGTGCCAAGTTTGATTCATTTCCATTTGGTCGTTTCTAAGATCATCGAGGATCGTTTCAGGTTATGCGAAAGAAGAATAACAACTAGAATTGCCATGCAATCAATAGCGGATGTCACCCCTCCGACATTGCCACAGAAACCACAGCCATTTAGGACTGGCCGTTGTTAGCGGTAACGGCAAGAGGCACGTGTAGAGCGGTGGCCATATTAAAAATTAAAATCAAATGTGATATATACTTATCTACCATCATATGAAATTTAAAGTGTTTAGGACTGATTGAACAGTCATGTTCTAGAATGTTCCATTAAAAGTTTAAATTTAAATGTTTTCCCTGTTTCTCTGGCAATGCCTCTACACTTCCCAGTTCACATTTCCGTAAATTTTCATAAAATTTTGGCCATTCTAAAATTTTCGTATTTTTGCTGTTTCCATGGTAACGGCGGCCATTTTGAAAATTCCTGAGTCAAATAGCACATCTATGCATACTTGAATTTGGAGCGTCTAGGACATATAGAACAGTATTGTTCTAGATGTTCCATGTAAGACATTTTCACCTGTTTCCATTGCGATGGCAACCATTTTGGCAATTCCAAAGATGGTTTGCCAATCTACACTTTTTAGGTAATAATTCCAAAAAAGTTTCATTAAATTTGGAATACTTTTCATTGTTTCACATTTTTGCTGTTTCCATGGCAATGGCAGCCATGTTTTAAATTCCAAAGTCAAGTGCACACCTTCATATGGTCTTTCACATTATGGCATAGTTCCATCGACATTGGTCCATCCATATCAGAGAACTTTCTGGACAAAATATGTGGAAGAAAAAATAACAAAAGAAAATGAAACGTACAATAACAATATGTCACCCCACTTCGTTGGGGGTGACATAATAAGAAACAGAGTGAAAGAAATATGTTACCCACTTCCTTGGGGAAACATATTAATTGTCCTGGGAATGATATTATTACCTAACTGAAGCTTAGACTGGTTTATAATGTTTATTTAAATGAAATGGCGTATAAGATTTTAAGCTTCAATTCAGACGTTTTACAATCTTATGTTTAAATTTACCGTTAAAATCTAGACGTCATTCAATTATGATTTTAATTGACATTATTATGGTTTGTGCGAACCAATCCAGATTTTCACGAACAAAATCCTACTGGATCTGTTTATGGAAATTCTATTAGAAAATCAAAGTATTGATGTTTGTTTGTTTTCAAGAAATATCCCAGAATAACTTGTCATGTCTACCTGAAAACAGAATATAATTCCCGAATGAATTATTTGATTGAAAATAACAGTCAAGAAATTGATACTTAACAGTTACCGTTCCAAAATTATAAAATTTGTGAAAACTAAAGAGTATCTCCCTCGTGCTTAGCTCTGTCTTCAAATGGTTTCGGTTTTAACCCTTTTGGTCATTTTTGGTATTTTTGAATAACCTCTTCAACCTTTTGGATTGTTGTTTTGGTTTTCTACATTTTAGACCTTCAACACAACAGATGAGTCGTAAATCGACGAAATGCGCGTCAATGGTTATTCTTTCTGCTATTAACATTGTCGGTTTTAAGCACAACAGACGAATCGTAAATGAAAGGAATATGCATATAGTTCGCATTAAAATTGGTAGAATATTACATGTATTTAATTACAGTTATTATTGGTTCATATAACACATTGTATCATACATTTAGTATAACATACATTTTAGCCGCTCTATGAAAATATGAGTACCATGCTACTCAACTGCTTCTATTCTCTCCCGTATCGCCGACCCTTTATCACATACCCTTTATCGAATTGCTTGCCCTTTATCGCACCCTATCAGAACATGACGTCATAATGCAGAACACCTTGGATGACATCCGCTTCAGAAAGTAAGCAGACAATCATGGCATTCATGACGCCGAGAAGTCCCCATTAAATTGAAAAGGACCCGCAACAGCCTTGATGAGGAAATATTGCAATTTGAGGACCGTATAAATGAACGCAATGATGCCTAACACACAAGTACTGGAATGACGACAGACGATTTTGTTAAGTCTGTGAGGAACAAAAATACCGAGAAGAAAACTAACTCTGATGTAAATTTAAGAATTAAGAAATTTAAGAAAATGAACATCGAGACATTGATTGAATTTGAAACTAATATAAAACATAAGTTTGCTTTCATTGTTAGTTTTTAATTAATTTCTCAGTTTTATATTTTATTCTTTATTCAGAACAAAATTGGAGCGCGAAAAGAAATAATAAATTTCCCAAAAATCCCCTCAGAAAGTCAAATGGTCAGTGCCTAATACTTCTATTATTGAAATATATGATAAAGCGAACATTACATGTCAAAATCTGTATCACATGCCGTATCTACCCTCGACCTATATTACACCTCGGGCCGTTGACACTCAGGGTGAGTAGGGTCCTCGGGTTGATACAGCATGTGATACAGATTTTATCATATATATTTATTCAGTATGTAACAATCAAGTTTCATATTTCATGTATCACCAGGATATACAGAATGTTACCTTTATTCGTCCTAACCAAACTATTTTAGGTTTTTACCGAGACTTATTCCTTTGACAAGCCATTCGAAACTTGATATTTGACCAACAATACAAGCAGTATTTGGATGGGTTTAATAAAAAAAAAAAAAGAATTACGAATAGGAAAGTAGGAAATGAAAGAGAATAATGATGTTTTAAAACATAGAAAAAAATTAGAACAAGAATTGGAAAAAAAAATCTGATTATAGATTTATTGGCTTTATATCTTATCTGTACGGGTTGTCTCATACGATTTTAATGAATAATCAGTTAGTTACTGAACAGACAAAAATGTGATAAAGATGATTTTAGAATATTTTAAATGAAGCTGTTATTAATCCTGCTTTGAAAAGGTTTGTTTTAATAAAACATAACTATTTTGAAATTTGAAAAAGGAATAAGTGGTAATGAGTTAGCAACTTGACTTCCCTTTATAATCATTTTGTACATATATTCAAAATTGATATGCATTTTTTTCATAACTAGTGCAGATCTTTCCAGAGAATGGTTAACCGGTCCTGTTCAAACTGTATATACCTATAATACAAGTTACTTCATATTAAGGTAAAAAAGAATGATATGGGTAAATACAGACAAAAACTACCTATAAAGTTCACTCGCTCTGTATTTAGTCACTCTAGACTATATGTAGATATACAAAGGTATGAAAATGGTTTACAGAATACAGAATAATGGCTTGAAAAGTTAATGAATAGAAAATAATGATGTTCTACCGAATAAAGAATAGTTTTAAGCTGGATAAAAAAGTTGAGGAGACATACTGATTACTGTGCAGACTGTAGCTCTATTATTGTATAGAACTTTAAACAACCTTTCGAAAAGACATACATGTCAGCCTCACCTTATTATCCGTTAAAAAACATTTTGTAGTTGCAGTTTGCAATTTCTGACCTAAAAGGGCTCTCAAATTTTACAGAATTTTTTTTAAACTAAATACAGAAAAATGTAACAGAATTTAATCGAATACATAGAGACTTATCCCCATCCAGACCCTTATATACCAGAAATATTTAAAAATGAGACATCACTATAGAGACATCGGGAAAAAGATGTAAAGTGTGTTATATACTAGAATTCATCGGACGGTTGTAGCATTTTGTCTAGTCTTCAAAACGTGTTTTATTTGTCTTAATTTTCATTTGCTTCTTTTCCTTGTAGAATGCGTATAATTATATCTATAAAGATTAATCGTCTCCCCTTCAGTTTTATCCACCGTTCTTTCAATTCCTCCTCTGTACCGCTTATCATGAAAACATCCGCAAAACTTAGTACATTCTGATACGGCAAGAAAACTACAGGTAAGTGTCCATCAAGAATATGCCGTTTCAAGTTTTTGTAAATTTTAACAGCCCACAATCGTGTATATTCTATTTCTTTTTCGGGACTTAACTGTTCATCTTCACTTGGAAATTCACCAGGGAACTCAGCAATTGCAAGATAAAGAGAATTTTTTAACATGTAACTTGATATTACGCTATCTGCCCCGCGGTCATTTTCGTAATCGTTCATATCAAAACATATGGGTGGACAAACGCATTCGCTGCGCATTGCCTTGGCAAGTGAATAGCTATTTCGTAGAATTGGTGGCAAATGTTTGAAAGCTCTTATTTCTGCTGGGGAAAATGATGTCCTGAGTAAAGCAAGCTGACCAAAGCTCGTATCGTTTACCGGAGGTTGAAGTAAAATAAAACATCCCTCTCTTTTTATTTCTTCATTCACCCACGGCACATGATCTATAATGCTGCATCTAGGCCACCATCCTGGTTTCCGCAAAGCTGGGACTATGTCAACGCTTATTCGCAAGTATTTGTATATGTCGCCAATCCAAAATAAAATCAAATTTAGCGTTGGTTTCAAGGCCACATTGAATAATTCTCCGTCAAAAAATATTTCCACATTATGTGACCATAAACCACCTTCTTGGAAAGCTACACGATGAAACAATTCAAAGTACTTCCGATTAACTATTTCAGCATTTATTGTACAATTGTCGTTAAAAAACTGCTGAAATTGATGCGCGTTTTCCTCATCATCAAATAAAATCTGCGTAAGACCCAGTTTATCAAACTCTGCTATTTCACTGACGCGACATATTTCGGAAAATTTCTCTAAGCAACAAATAAAATCAAATTCATTAGGGTCACCAACCTTTGACCCTTCTGACGAACTACCGGTTAAGACGGGAGTTGACTGAAATCGTGGGTCAATTTTTCCAACTTGTATACAAATGTTACTAATGATAGAATAAACAGTTTTCTCAATCTTGATAGCTTCGTCATAACATGGTTTACCAATTCCATTGCTGTTCAAAACATAAGATGCATAAAGGTTTGGATCATCCGGAAGCAAAATAATACCTTCAAAATCTATGTTTTCATTATATTCTATTTCAGGAAGTCTTTTAGACCTCATTGGAGAAATATCTTTGGATGTGGCTCCTTGGTAACCATTGCTGTCTTCTAATTCAATGTTAAGATATCTTGCTAGATCCACATGAGAACGCCCAGCATTATCACGGTTAGTAATATCCCCATTCTTTTGCAGTACTTCTAGAATCTCTGTAGAATTGAACCAAACCGCATAATGCAATGCAGTTGAACCATAGATGTCTCGAATGTTACAATCCGCCCCATTTTTAAGCAAAAGATTAATTATCTCTTTATTTTGAAAAGAAAGGAGGCTTACCAATGGAGAACGACCACATCTATCTTTTACATTCAAATCAGCTCCGAATTCCAGTAATACCTTTATTGCAGAAGGACTTTTCATTTTATAAATTGCCGTCCTCCCAAACATGTCCTGGGAGTTGACGTTTGCGCCTCGTTCCAAGAGATATCGAATTGATGTTGGATCAGGTATCCACATGTCACGTGACAGAAGGTGTAAAGGAGATTCACCTAAATTATTCTGCATATTTATTTTTGCTCCTGATTCACAAAACATCCGAATGACATCAACGGAATTAAAAGTGTTAGCACAAACTCTCATAAAGGCTGTTTTACCGTAGCAATCTACCTCATTAATCAAATTTGTAATTGATTCCTTTGACAATACATCAAATCCTCTTTCTATAAAGGATCTTAAATACTCTTCTTTGTGTAAATTTAGAATTAGAAATCTATTAAGATAGTTCAGTCCTTCACTGTTGCAAATATGCACATCAGACCCTAAAAGTATTAAGGTACGTGTAAACTGAATGCCATATTTGTATGACGTGTCCAAAATTGTTTGTCCATCACAGTCTTGAGCGTTTATTTCTACCCCCTTTTCTATAAAATATTGAACGAATCGAAGTATGTCGTTTGTACATTCCTCTTTTCCATAATAACATAAAAAATGAAGAATATTCCTGTCGAAAGCATCTATAATATTAGTGTTTAATGATGGATGGTGGTAGAAATGTTGTAATTTTCCCATTTCACCGTCCATACTAGCTAAAAAAACGGGCGTAATCCCGGAAGGTAGCTGTATATTGATATCAGCTCCACTGTCTATGAGAAATTTTATTAGAGTTGATGAACCACTCATTTTAGCCGCTCTATGAAGTGCGGTGCAAAAGAATTTGTCACGTTTGTTTATGTCGGCACCACGTTTTAAAAGTAACTTACACAGTTCGATGTCATTTTGGAAAACAGCCTCGTGCAGTGGCGGATATTCCTCTGTATCATCCCCGTCAGCAGACGCTCCCTGTTCCAAAAGCAGTTCAACACCTAAACGATTTCCTGCATTGATCATTGCAGTTAAATTTTTGGTTTCTTTTGGGATTTGCGGACTTTGATCTGCAGTAAATAAAAAGTAAACGTATGATGATGATATACACACAAAAAAAACCCAGATAATCAAACAAAAATGATTCGAGATAAGGATCTACGTATGGCGAATGACTTAACGGTAAATATCGACAAAAGATTACCGAAGCGACAAACAGTGGGGAAAGTCCACAAACTCGAAGTCCAAGGAAATGACAAAGTTCACATAATAGAACACAAGAAACAAAGGATACATGTATAACCAAAGGAATTAAAAAACGTATAATAAACTAAAAAAAATATAAGAAGACAGCACAGAAACTAAATCACTAGCAATGAGCACTCCCATTGAAAACCAAGAGTGGCATCAGGTGAATGTCCGGCTCCGTTAACGACACCCGAGGGTGTGTCTGTGGTCTCTTTAATTTCAAGTTCACTGGGATAGATGAGATTTAGATAGTAAGTAAGGATTATTAAGTGACAAAACATCATCTATTTAGCGGAAACTTAAATTAAAGGACTGGGCAAGTTTCATTTCTTTCCGATTCAGTGTCCCCTGTAAAAATTTAGCTTCGCATGAAAAAAAGAACAGGCCGGCCAAAAGCATCGCACAGTTTGTCCCCATTCAGAAATAAAAACGATAAATTCGGATATGAAAGAGGAGTTTATGTCACATGCTAAAATTCATATGTTTCGAAGTTTGACCACTGTGGGCCCCAGGTTTTGAAAATTAAAATCCAAATAAAAACTTAGTTTGCACCTTCCTATGGTATATAACTATACTGGAAAGAAATAAAATGCATAAAATTAAAAAGGAAAGAGAAGCATTAATTCAAAATTCTAAGAACGTCTTGGGTATCAAAATATGATGCGCGACAATACTGTAAAGAAATAAAATTGATAAATTGAAAGGAGAAGGGGAGGTTACGTCAAATGCTTAAATTAACATTTTTCAAAGTTTGACTACTGTAGGTCCCAAGTGCAGAAAATCAAAATTCTAAAACTTTCTTGCACATCTAAAGGTAGCATGCAACCATTCTATATAGAAACTAGAAAACTATTGTCGTATGCAACCATTATATATAGAAACTAGAAACTATTGTCGGAATCAATGGTGGTCTCCGCACCTCCAATGCCCCCCTCCCGCTCTTTGTAATTAGTTGAGAAAATTACCCACAGTTAAACATTTAAAACTTCATTGCTCAATTAAAGATGTGATGTAGCCACTGTAAAACTAAATGAAATCACTAAATCCAATGACAAATGGAAAACATTAGGTCACAAGCTCCATGTTTTTTTTCTAAATTCTGCCCATGTGGGCCACAACTTGTGAAAACCTTATTGGACATCTGCATATTGTGTCTGACAATACAGAAAGAAATAACATACATGAATTGAAAAATGAAAAAGTTTAGTTCACAAACTTAAAATTCAGAATTTTAGACATTGGACCCCCTGTGAACCCAAAGTTTTGAAAATCGAAAATCGTACATGTAGTGTATGACAAAACTTCATTCTTCAAAACTTGAAGAATGAAAGAGAGGTTTAAGTCACAAGCTTACATTCACAATTTTTGAAATTCGACACCTGTGTACCCCACGTTTTGAAAATTTAAATTCTAAAAACTTATTCATCACATATAGTACAGGACAATACTGTATAGAAATATAATGTATATGGATTGAAAAATGAAAGAGAGTTTACAATTTTTCAAGTTTTGGCCCCATGTGGGCCCGAATTTTGGAAAACTAAAAATTAAAATTCTAAAACCTTGTCATACATCTTCATATGCAATACTGTGTACAATTAAAATGCATTACTGGAAAAATTAAAGAGATGTTTAAGTCACCAGATTGAATTCACAATTGTCGAAGCTCGACCACTGTGGGCCTCATTCAACATGTTCAAACCTTCAATGTAAATTAGTCAAAGTAGAATGCCTAGAACATTAAGAAGTGAGCCATCAGAAAGGTCCATCTTTCAATTGACCAGTTCCAGAGGAATTTGAAAATTATGATACTGTAGATGCACCTAAGAACAATCTGTAGGAAGATCTTATTGAATTAGGCTTCCATGTACATCCCCTGACTTGACATTTCTTTGTGCATGGAGTGTATGTCTTTATTCCATACATTACATGTATAAATATAAGTTTCCATGCAATATCACGATTCTATGCTTAGCCTATCAGTGTCGTTGCACTAAACTACCCGGCTATTTATATTTCTGGTCCAATCGATAAACAAGTAAATCTGGAGATGTGTATGATGCATCTTCTATATTACAGTAATACACACATTCATTTGAATTTCGTTTAAATGCAAATAAAACCTAAGCTACTGTACTTATTTCAGAACTATAGTAAAAGACCAACGCGAGTGATCTTTCTTTCTTTGATCTTAAATTTTAAAACACACATATTGGTTGTTTTCTTAAACTCAGCTACAAAGCAGTCGTTCCTGGACATTTCTGAAGATACGACTATAAAATCCGGGCACGACCTTATAATATAATTAAATATATTAGAATAGAGAATGGAAATGGGGAATGTGTCAAAGAGACAACAACCCGACCAAAGAGCAGAAAACAACATTGTTGTGGTCAATATATAATTGGTTCTATTTATAATATTAACATGATTAAGATGTTCTAATTATTAAAATTAGCAATAAACTTCCTCATTCAATCTCGGGAATTTCCATTAAATTCTTGACTGAAATACATTTTTAACAAAGTTCGAATTGTTAGTATGGAGTTTCATAGTTCTTTCTTATATTAATACAGAATGACCAATGTGTAAGAAAATTGAAAACCAGACAAAAAATATATTCATATATTAAGTATTTCTTACCTGACGCCATCATTGTTGTTGACTGACCGGAAATGAAATTTCTGAAATTATTTAAATTGGCAGGAAGTTTTTTTGCTGTAATATTTATTTACTTTTTATTCCTTGTCGTAATACAAGGTTATTGCACGAATACTCGATTAGAATGTAATATTGTACGAGCTTGCGAGTGCGATATAATATTCTACGAGGGACAATATTTCCCAATTTCGTGGAATAACCCTTTTATTGTATGGCAACACAACTCAGACAACGGAAATACATGTAACCCGAAAAGCTATCAAAGACATCGTCCTTACAATGCAATATTGCTCTCCGAGCAATATCGACGAATATAAAAAGATATACAGGTATCAATAAATGAATACTGAACTGTAACAGCTAAGGAGGAAATTCAAATGACCAGGCACATACATAACTGAAAACAACAACTAAGGAGTAAATTCACAGGGGCGTTTCCAGGATATTTGAAAGGGGGGCGTATAATAAAACTTTCGCCAATTTTTGGACCTTTTTTTTGCTAAAAAACATAAAATAATTGTGAAATGATATGCATTGAGACCCGGGGTAGATGAGAATGGCCATTAGGGAAGTGTCACGCAAAACAACCATTTCATGTATAGATTTACTTATCTTTTTGGTTGTTTAAAAAGGTGTCTAAGCTTTTTGGCGCTTTTGTTTTGACGTCGACATCTTTGACGAATTCACTATACAGGTCAACAACAATTGATACTAATTGCAGAGTCGAATACGGTGGTGAAACGAAATTTTACGGATCACCCATCGATTCCCTAAATCAAATATTTTTTTAGTTTCGTACCAATTCATGTCATGCCTTTTCTAAAGACGAATGATGTGTCTGTTTGATGTTATTTCTATTTCATTTTCAGCAAGGGAAAAAGAGGGGGGCGGGGTATTTTAATGGTTTTATTTTTTTTATTTTTATTTTTTAAATTATATTAGTTGCAACATTTTTAAAGCTTATCTGGTCATAAGAGGTAGGTAATTAACAGCTTTTGGATAAGGAAAGTTATGATCAAAAGACATTATCTTTGTTGAAAGAAGCTACCAGTTTAACAAAGCTAATGTCTTTTGATAATAACTTGGCTTATGCAACAAATGTTATTTACCTACCTCTTATGGCTAAAAAAGCTTTAAAATTGTAACAACAAATATAATTTAAACCAAAAGATTCAAAAGACCAGTTAATCAGTGCCGTCAACTGTTCTGTGATAAATTGTATACAATGTAAAGAAATCATAACTATCCACATCAGTTACTTGATTATTTACTGTGTCGAAAATGTTGAGAGAATTTTTTACACTCCAAAACTCCTCAAAGGAGTTTCCATTTGAACAAAGCTAATAGTACGCATAGTAATTAAATACTGTAAAAAATTCTCTTTCTGCCAATGGCTTGAAGACTTGAAATTTTTACAGGCTCCTGACGAATTCTATTAAACTTTATGACGAGATAGCATTAAACCATTTATGGGATTGTTGTTTCTGACTTTTTCGTTTAATAGAGCGACAGTACCCAACCGGCAGCTATGAGATTCTTAGCTAGTTTTACAGATAACAATGAGCACATTCTGTCACTGCTATCTAAATTATCTGTCTAGCAAATGATCACCTTGTTGGTAACCATTCGGTATTGGCTTCTTAGTGTTTTTTTTCCCTATAAATGGGTGTGTCAGGATAGATAAAAGGGGGGGGGGTTGGTACCCATAAAACAGGGTTAACCCCGCCAGAGTCTGTACCAAGTCAGACTATCCTGGCTATGATTGTGTTTTTTATGTATTTTTGTACGGGTTTTCTCTTTTATGTTTTGATTGATTAGTCTCATTGTTGACCTTTCCTGTTATTTTTTATCCATTTTGTCTTCAATTGTGAAATTAAACCTTTATACGTTAGGTGTTACAAATACCCATTTACAGATAACCGCTACAGATTTCAACATTTGTGAGGACAGGCCAGTTAATAATTACATGTACTAATATATTTGGGAAAACGACTGTGTTCTATAATTTATGCTTTTTTGGTAAATGGGAATACCGAATAAAATAAAATTAACAACAGTAAAATGTATATTATACACATATTATAAGTGTAGACCTTTATTAAAAATAGGTCATGTGTGCAGTGGGAATTTTCAGAAAATAATTAAATATTTATTTTTAAACTTCTATACTCGTGATGAGGATACATTTAACCTTTAATATTTCTTGACTTTACTTTAACCTGTGAAGTAGTTTAAAGGATACTAGTAAGTTGTTTTTTAAATCATTTTTTAATCAAAGACAAAAAAAATCTTTAAATAAATGTTCACATAAGGTCCTATCTTAAATTTAGTTTTGAGCGCTGTATTAGTTGACAGCACCAGTTATCGGGTATATAGAATAGAGAATGGAAACGGGAAATGGGTCAAAGAGACAACAACCCGACCAAAGAGCAGAAAACAGCTCAAGGCTACCAATGTACGGGTTTTAAATTATAAGGTTCAACGCAGCGAGAAAATCTTGCACTCGGTGGCGGGCTTCAGTTGACCAATTAGTTTCAGAAGATATCTTTTGGCTGCTTTCGGAGACACTGCTATTTAATTGTCACCATCCATCTGTCACACTTTCTTTTTGATTAGGAATTTAATGTTATATAAAAAGGTTGCTTTCTACCTGTAGATGCGCAGTAAGGTTTTAGAATTTTGATTTTCTAAACTTAGGGCCTACATGGTCAAATTTTTGTGACGTAAACTCGTCTTCCAGTTTTCAATTGATGCATTGTTTTTAAACAGTATTGTCATGCACCATATGCAGATGCGCAATAAGGTTTAAGAATTTTTATTTTTCTTAAATTTGGACCCACACTGGTCAAATATTGAAAAATTGTCAATTAAACCTTTGACGTAAACTCGTCTTTCATTATTTTAATCTATGCATTTGATTTCTATCAGTATTTTCATGCACCGTATGTAGATGTTCAATAAGTTTTTCAAATTTTAATCTTCTAAAACTAGGGCCCACAGGGGGTCGAAATAAGAAATTTTCAATTCAAACTTGTGAATTAAAATACTATATCATATTCAAATCAACTGGCCCAACGGGTCGTGTGAACTTTTGTCATCACTTGGCGTTCGTCGTCCGTCTGTAAACGTTTACATTTTTATCTTCTCTTCTAATGAATAGATTCTACACATTGATCAAGTTTCGTAACTCAGGAAAAAAACTAATTCGAACTCTTTGTACTTAGTTGTTCTTAACATTTTACTAAAATCCCAAACCATGCATGCACAGGAAATGTGTAAGCTAGCCTTTTTCCTTCCTCTATCCATTTTGTAATTCGGTCACCATACTTTGTTACTATCACAAACAGTAAATGTTTTTAAACTGCAATGGTCATTTGTAGAATCTTAACTTGTTCACAGTTCATGAATCTATGATTTCAATTCATTGTTTCGATTCAATTCATTATGTGTGTGTGTGAATATAATTTTATTATGATTTAAACAATTTGGGTAATTCGAAACTATTTAGTATATGTAAGAGAACGATAATCCATTTCTTCATGAGGAAGTACGAAAAATGGCTTAAAGGTCGATGATAATGATAATGATTGTGTATGGGGGGGAGGGGGTAACTTGACCATTTTATGACGAGGGATGCGTCAGCGAACTTGAAACCCCTACCCGAAATTATCCACGATATTTATATCGAATTTGTGACCCGATAATATCCAAGAAAGCTAAAATTACATACCCGAACTAATCCGAAAATAATAACATTTGTTATGATATCCCCCCAAAAATTGATAGATCTGAACTCTCCTCAGTGCTTTATAAAAATCTGCAGAAATGTTTAAAATCCTTTCCGGAAATTCTCCAGAGCGTCAAAAAATCCTGACCCAAAATCTCCGCCGGCTTTGTAAAATTTGACCCGTATTTGCCGCACGTCCCGTATCTAAACATCATAGAGTTAACCCCCCCCCCCCCCCCTCCTCAAGCAGAAAATATCTTTATGTTGTATTATCTGTGATTCGTCCTTTGATCATACAAACTGATAACATCATTCTTCTGAACTGGTATACGTACTGGGAATAAATTTATCGGTTATGTTTAAAGGATGACGTCACATTGCTATCCATCTACATCATCGTCCCGCGTTTGTACTCTTCAATTTGATAAAAAATAAATACTAGTATATGTAACTTTCATTCATGAGACCGCGATGTTACTTCCACTAAAATTTTTATTTTTCTTTAAATTTGAGTACTTTAAAAGTTTGGTAAACGTCGTCGACAAAAATAATACGTCAATTTGTTAACAGACACTAAATTTTGTAGGTTTGTCATTTGACTCGCCTTGACACTCTCATGATAAAGACAGGATCATACGCAAATTTTCATTCTATATCTATTGCGTTTTCATCGAAGAAAGAAGATGTCCATAAAAATTCAGAATTAGTGATCAAAATAGGATGAAATGGAAAATTAGCAAGAGAAAAACGCTCCTGCATTCCAGTTAAAAAGAAGGAACGTTTTCCGCCTAACGAAATAAAAATTAAAAACAAATACCTTTAAGAAGTAGTATTTTTTCTTGTGAAGGGTTGCACTGTTGATAGATATGACTCTATAAATTTGAAGCAACAGAATGAATGGTATTTTCGGTACATAAAAGAACGTTCTTAATTAAATGATATCACAAAGATAAAATATATATCGACGCAAAGCTCGGATGTTATCTTTCACTAGATTGGCTGTATTTCCAGCAGAGACTCGTGTTGAAACCAATCAAAATGGTTCATAAATAATTCATGAGAACGAGACAAAATTATTGAATTGACCCGGGTCTGTATATATGTACATATGTAATTGTAGTATGGCGTAAGCTAGAACGGCTTGTGCGTTTCCGGCAATATACTAATGCCAGTTTAACAATTCCGACACAGTTTGATACTGTTATAAATTTGATATTTACGGTTTTTTAATGGTGTCAATGTTGTTCATGTATTTTTATTTTTTTATTGTAGTGCATGTATTGTTTCTGCCTTGTATTCGTTCTTCTCTGGGGTTTTTCAGTTTTTCGATTTCTCCCTCCTTCGAATATCCTTTTGGTATTTCTTGACTTTACTTATAAAACTTAAATTAATGTCCACACGTCATGCACGTAGAAATGTTTCCTAACAACAAACACAAGCTGCCTCGATTTTAAGCGAAATCCGAATGTAATATTTTATTTTGAAAATATTTCGTTTTAAAGAATTTTATTATCTATGGATAAAATTAGCGAGTTTCATAATAATCGTAACAACCTAATTAGGTTTATTAAGGTTAAAACAAATATAGGTTAATGTAAGTATTGCGAATGATACTTTTCATTTGAGTAATTATAGTGTCAAAACGCACGTGAAATTTATAATGTATACAATATATTTTATATCGTTCCAAATTGGGGTTTTTCCCTTCTGAAGTTAATATTATTAATAGCTTCTATTTTAGTATGTAATTGAACTGATTTGCACGTGAAAAGCTTTGGCGGTTAATGGGCGGGGTTTTTAAATTGATATATAAGGTACGGGACTTGAATATTCAGTATCGAAGGTGCTCGCAGTGACAACGAAATTTAACGATAGTATAGAGTGCTGCTTCGTTTATTATGTCGGATTTAGATTCAGAACATGAGGATGTAAGACAATCTACCAGCAAGCAAGATAGTTCCTCTACTGAATTATCGAATGACGGTGCAGTATCCTTATTTACTACGGTGTTGAGCAACGCTTTGAAGAAGCAGGAGGCAACTTTAATCAACCATATTGAAAAACGTCTCGGACAGTCAGAAAAATCAACTGGTATTTCAACTCCAGATTTCGTTTTTAAGCGTGAGGGGAACCGCATTCAGTTTTTATTTAATCAGGAGCGGTCTGATAAGCTTTCTAGGATAGAGACTTTGATCAGTTCCGGGTCGTATGAGCAGTCTTTAAGTTTGATAGCCGAGGAGAAGGAAAACTTGCGAAAAAGGAATAAAATTCTGAAGATAGGAGACAAACATGGATGGGACACGGTTAACGAGTATCTTGATAGTCCTTTGGCTGATGATAAGGACGATGCAGCTAATTTACGTACCGCTATTGCCCGAGCGGCGAGGAAGAGAAGTCAACCAAAACCGTATGACCGACCAGCCAACAAAACAACTGATGGTGATAAATCCGATTCCACAACCGGAAGATTCAACGCCAAAAATTTTTTTCTTGGCTTTGGCCAAGGAAATACATTCAAGGGAAGTACAGCTAGACCGCAGCAAGGTGTGTCAGGAAAGTGTTTCTACTGCAATCAGGACGGACATTTTGCAAGATTCTGCCCATTCAAAGGAGCTCCGTCAGCCACAGTCAGCACCGAAGGAACAGCAAAAGACACAGTAATGAGCAGTGTACGGACAGTTACACGACAAATGAAGTTGAGTATAATTTTGAACTTATTAACAGTTATGAAATTAAATCCGGTAATCAAATTATTAATGTTAAAGGGAATTTAAGAAAAAATATATCTTTCTGGAAATATGTTTTACAGGCGAACGATTTTATTTTGAATACTGTAGAATTTGGTTATAGAATTCCTTTTACTACCGAGCCCTGTTCTGCTCATTTGTCAAACAATAGGTCAGCTTTAAATCATGCTTCATTTGTTGAAAAATCAATAACCCAAATTTTAAGTACAAATTGTATTAAGGAAGTTACACATCCACCCTTTGTGGTTAATCCGTTAACCTTATCGGTTCAAAGTTCAGGCAAAGAAAGACTTGTTTTAGATTTAAGACATGTTAACAAGTATGTGGATCGACAAAAAGTCAAATTTGAAGGCGTCAATGAGGCCTTGTCGTTTGCAAATAATGCAAAATACATGTACAAATTCGATTTAAAAAATGGGTATTTTCATTTGGATATACACAATGAACACCAAAAATTCTTAGGTTTTTCATGGAAATTTGGAAACAAAACCAGATTTAATTTCACAGTTTTACCTTTCGGACTTTCTTCTGCCGGTCATATTTTTACTAAAACTCTGAGAGTTTTGGTAAAATATTGGCGTTCTATGGGTATTCCTATAGTCGTTTATTTAGACGACGGATGGGGGGCCTCAGATAGTTTTAGTTGCTGCGAAAATATGGCTTTTCAGGTCAGAACTGATTTGAAAAAGTCTGGTTTTGTTGTTAATGAAGCTAAAAGCATATGGACACCAGTTGAAATTTACAGTGGTTAGGTTTCAATTGGAATTTACAAAAAGGCACTTTAGAAATACCAGAGAAAAAATTTGAGAATTTGAAGAATATCATATCTTCACTGTTAGAATCTGACATACAGCTTACGTCTAGGAATCTGGCAAAAGTGACGGGAAAAATTATTTCTTTGTTACCAGCATTAGGTTGTATTTGTCAAATAATGACCAGACATTTGAATATGACAATCTGTTCTAGAATTTATTGGGATTCGGTTATACAATTTAATGAAAATATTGTTCAAGAGCTTAGATTTTGTTTTTTTTTATTGCGACAAGATTAAATTTAGACATATAACACCATTTCATCGAGTACCTGAGAGAATTATTTTTTCCGATGCCAGTGAATATGCAGGTGCTGGTTATATGGTAGGTTTTAAAAATATAGCTCATTTTATGTGGGAAAAAATTGATAGGAGCAAAAGCTCAACTTGGAGAGAATTGAAAACCATTTATAATATTTTAACATCATTACATGATCAGTTGAGTGGAAAATTTACACAGATAATCAGAATGTTACAAAAATAGTTAATAAGGGTAGTATGAAAGCTGAATTACAGGATATAGCTTTAGATGTTTTTCATGTATGTTTAGATAACAATATTGTATTGGAAGTAGAATGGATCCCTAGGGACAAAAACGTTCAAGCGGATGAATTCAGTAAAATTTTTGATTTTGATGATTGGGGTGTGTCCAAAAACATTTTCAGTTTCTTTAACAGTTTGTTGGGTCCATTCACATGTGACGTATTTGCTGATAGTAAAAACAAGAAGGTGTCTAAGTTTTTGTCAAGATTTTTCACACCTGGAACGTCTGGGATCGACGCATTTGCATATGATTGGTCGCAATTCAATAATTGGATAGTACCTCCCATTTGTTTAGTAAACAGGGTTATCAATCATATGCGAATGTGTAGAGCCAGAGGTACATTAGTAATACCAAAATGGAAGTCGGCTATATATTGGCCTACGATAGTTAATCGTTTTACAGGCAATTATAAGACTTTCATCAAGGATTTAAGAGAATTCAAAAATCCTAAATCATTTTTTGTATCAGGTTCTGATGAAAACAGTATATTTGCTAAGCAACCTTTTAACAGTAATGTTTTAGTTTTATTGGTGGACTTTTCTGTATGAATTTCTGTTTTTGTCACACAGTGTGACACATTCTATGATAGACTGAGAATGATTTAAGTCACACAGTGTGACTTGTTTATGGGCATTTAATTTGATTGTTTGATAGTATATACTATTGATGGGACATTCATGATCTATGTTGCACAGTGTAACATAAAGAATCACACAGTGTGATTAGAAGTTAGTGTTGATGTATATATGTTATAATTAATTAAAATAGTACCGGGAAAATTTACATAAAGATATTCATTTATTTTTTTTTTCTCTCTATTTACAGACTCACTGGAAACAGTTTGAACATTTGGCCAACAATGCAAGATTCGCAGATATCAGTGCTTTGCCGTCTATCGTAGAAGCATCAAATTCTAAGACTACTGTGAAAAAGTATAAATTTTATTTTCAAAAATTTAAATCGTGGTGTTCTGAGTGTAAGCTTGATTTTTCTCCAGCGAATACTACAACCGTTTCACTTTACATTGGTGGATTAATACAGCAAGGTGTTAGCGTGTCTGTATTAGAGTCTAATTTTTATTCCATTAAATGGTACCATGACACAAATTTTAAATACAATCCTTGTTGTGACAAATTATTATCTTCTCTTTTAGAAAGTGGACGTAGAATTTTAAGTAGACCAGTTTGTAAAAAAGAACCAATTACTCCAGATATTTTGAAGTTAATTGTCTCTAGATATGGAAATGAGCACGATTTGTCTAAATTACGAATTTGTGTACTGTGTCTTTTAGGATTTGCTGGTTTCTTTAGATATAATGAGTTAGCGAACATAAAAAGAAATCATATTATTTTTCATGATACACATATTGAAGTTTCTGTTGAGAAGAGTAAGACAGATGTCTATAGAAGGGGAAATAAGGTTATAATTGCTAGAACTGGAAATGACTTATGTCCTGTAAAATGGTTAAAGAAATATTTAGACTTAGCTGATTTAGATTCGAAATCCGACTCTTTTATATTTCGTCCTTTATTCTTTTTAAAATCAAAGGGTATTTATAGGTTAAGTAAAAATAACACACCCTTGTCTTATACTAGGGCCCGAGAATTGTTACTTGGCTCTCTGGAAGAAATAGGTTTAGATAAAACCAAATTTGGGTTGCATAGTTTAAGGAGCGGAGGTGCTACAGCAGCGGCGAATAGCGGTATTTCTGATCGATTAGTTAAAGCTCACGGTAGATGGTCATCAGAACAGTCTAGAGATGGTTATATAAAGGACAATTTAAATAATCAGCTGGTAGTATCTCTGAATCTTGGCATTTAACTCAATCTGTTTCATATCCTTTGTTTCGAAGTTACTGCGAGCAACAAAGCCTATATCTGTTTTGTGTCTGATTATGCCCAAGTATATATAGACTTGAAATAATTTAAATTCGGACGAGCGTAGCGAGGGAGAATTTAAATATATTTTATATCGTTCCAAATTGGGGTTTTTCCCTTCTGAAGTTAATATTATTAATAGCTTCTATTTTAGTATGTAATTGAACTGATTTGCACGTGGAAAGATTTGGCGGTTAATGGGCGGGGTTTTTAAATTGATATATAAGGTACGGGACTTGAATATTCAGTATCGAAGGTGCTCGCAGTGACAACGAAATTTAACGATAGTATAGAGTGCTGCTTCGTTTATTACTATTTGTATGATATTGGTGAAATGAAACAATATTGTGTTGTAAATTAATATATTAAAGGTTGTTTCGCAAGTGAAAATATACGAAGTTACTGCGAGCAACAAAGCCTATATCTGTTTTGTGTCTGATTATGCCCAAGTATATATAGACTTGAAATAATTTAAATTCGGACGAGCGAGGGAGAATTTAAATAAAATTATATGCACAACAAAGTACATAAAATGCACCCTATTACCGGCAACTGGGGCTGCCGATGCAATCCTAAACACAGATGCGCTAAATGTTTTCAAATATCACAGGTAGGTCATGTAGGTGACTCTTTGCGATTTAGACACTATTTATAACATTTATTTAGTAATATGCGATGGTTTCCCGTATCGGTCATACAATAGGCAACTTGTCTGTTGAATATGAACCTATGACTATGACTTAAAACAAAATCGGAAAAGAATAAAATTATGTTTCACTCCGGGGTTTCAGTCGTCGGTAAGGAAAGTTTGGTCCATGGGAGCATATTTCTTTGAAACTGCAACATTTTGGTCACATTTTACATTTTATTAAATAAAATTAGACTCTATACGACCGTACTACCAAAGGTGAATACTGTTTGTTCTTTAATAACTGTACTATAACGACTTGAATTTGGTGGGTCGACATATATTTTTTATCGTGTACAACAGACGGAGCAAACTAAGACACCAGATTTAAAACAATCGGGAACAATTTTAGAGACATAGTATTACGTTATTAATTCAAAATATATTTATTTCGCTTTATGTTATGCAGATAATAAATGCAAAATATATTTATCTTTGCTGTATATTAGGAATATTGTAAAATTTAATCGTATCTGCATTCTGAAAGCATGAGTCAAAATATTCATTGATAACATGTATAACACATTTGAAATAGTTAACATAGTCGATAAATTATATATCATATAATATCGAGTATAAAAATAACAATCTGAAGATACTAATATTAGATATAGTAAATTTATACTATGCTGTATACGACGCATTTCAAGGAGTTACCTCTCATCAGCAGCATTAAAACCGAAACATTTGGAAGATAAAAAAAACCAAAACTTATATTAAACAAGAAGTACTCAACCAAAAATACCGAAATAGGAAGCCAAATTTCAGGAGATCTACCATGTGCAATACAAGGAATGAACCGTTAGTATTTGTATTATTTTTGAATTTTGCTAAATACTGGTAATTTCTGTAACAAATCAATGAATAATCATGTCAGACAAGTCTGACGACTGGGTTGGCGAATACCCTCGGGGATCTAGGGTCCACCAGCAGAGGCATCATCCCAGGAGTTTCAAAATAACAATCCAAAGATACTAATATTAGATATAGTAAATTTATACTGTGCTGTATACGACGAATTTAAAGGAGTTACCTCTCATCAGCAGCATTAAAACCGAAACATTTGGAAGACCAAAAACCAAACTTATATTAAACAAGAAGTACTCAACCAAAAATACCGAAATAGGAACCCAAATTTCAGCTAAGGAGATCTACCATGTGCAATACAAGGAATGAACCCTTAGTATTTGACAGTGTGACAGTATCTGTACGAATTCTTTGTCCGCATCATCACATGTATTATTTATTTCAGATTTTATTGACACCACATAGTATTAAATGCAAGTCAGTCTACAAGTTGTAATTTCCAGGGTTATCTGTGACCATAAATGGTGGGATGGGTGGGTATACGATCCTGTACAATTAATTTAATCCCGCCGCAGGATTTATACTCCTGTCCATATAGTCAGGGACTGTTGGTCATTTATGTGTTCATTTTCAGTTAACAAGTTAACTAATTGCCATTGTCCTGTGACCATGGATGGATTACTCTTTTTTTGTCGGGATCATTCATAGCTCGCTGCTAGGTGTGGGTTCCAGATGTTGAAGATCTCGTGATGACTTCTGTATGTATATTTCTATCGTTGCGTTTGGTGGTATGCTGGAATATTCATAGCATTTTCCCATATCAGTTGTTTCTTCTATTGGCCATTTTGTTAAATCCCACCTACCGGAAATGATCTTCACCAAATAATAAATTTATACAGCATAGTATAAATTTACTATATCTAATATTAGTATCTTTGGATTGTTATTTTGTTTAAACACAATGTATTTTCCTCTCTGTTATAATCTAACTTTCCATGTTGAAGCCCTAATCCTCACCTGTGTAGGGATTTCATTGTTTAATTGCGCCAGGAAGTACTTTAGTCCCAATGAAAATCAAATAGTCCATGTCTGATTAAATCATTTTACTATCTCCGAATTGATTGCTGTGTGTCATACCATGAGTTTGAAAGTGTGAAATATTTGTTTTCATAAAATAATATAGAATTTTGATTGAAAACAGTTTGATATCTCTGATCCGGCAAGTTTTGTTACTCTTCGTAAGGTTGTGCAGAGAGAGCGACAGGATCCTTTGAATTTCAAGAAAGACCAATTTTGGATTGTTTTTGTTGTTTCTAAAGGTCTAACATACGAAAGAGGGAAGACAGGAGAAGGACCATATAATTTACCCCATAATATCCATATCTATCATTCGTAATATTCCGTAATAAACAATTTGACGAAGAAAAGAAAGATGACTGAAGGTAAAAAGGTAACGATTGCGAAGATCGCTGTCAATGTTTGCCTTAAAAATATCCATCTGCTGTTCAAAACAACAACAACATGTTGACCATCGGAATTCAATTGATTGTAATATTTAACAAAAGACAGGCCCTTCCGGTGGTAGAATGGTCGAAATAGCCTAAATTTCTTTAATAAAACGTAAAATGTAACGATGGAGTTGCAGTTTAGATATATTCTCCCATGGACCAAATTTTGATTTAAGTACGGCTAAAGCATAAATTTATTCTTTTCCGATTTTGTTTTAAGGTGAAGTCTTACATTTATATTCAACAAACAAGTTGCCTATTGTATGACCGATAGGGGAAACCTTTACATATTAATAAATAAATATCATATCGGAAAACAAATGGCGCATCTGTATTTACGATTGAAGCAATCGGCAGTCCCAGTTGCCGGTAATAGGGCTTGTAAAATCAAAAACCGAAAGCCAAGCCAAATTAGTGAGAAGAGACAGTAACAAAAAAGGAACAAATATTATAAAAACATAACCAAAATAAGTCAAACTAAAAAGAGAAAATAGAACAACACAACACAGAAATGAAAATACTAGAAATATAAAAACCCCACAGTACATGGAACTATATGCTTTGCTACTAGTTTGGTTGGTTATTGTGTCAATAAAATATTTTTAACACCATTTTCGTTCTTAAAGTAGTATATATGTTTAATTGTGTGCCGTTAAAAGATAGGCAAATGTGACTAAATAAAATGCATTGTTTGCTTTCAGATCTTTTTAATGGAAGATGGCGATTTGACTGAAATTTTCAAAAGAAATATTAAGTGTGAAGTCGTTCCGAAACTATCAGAAAAGAAAGAATTCCACTTTTTTATTCAATATTGTGTGCATGATACAGTAAAAGCTACAAAAATTCTAACACTACTTGAGAGCGAAGGATATAGATGTTGTATTGACGATAGAGACTTTGAGCTTGGGGGATTTTTACATGATAGTATTTCTAACGCTGCAAGGTATTCTGAAGCTGTGATATTTCTACTGTCAAACAATTTCTATAAAAGCGAATCCTGTATATATGCGACCCATGCAGTTAATTCTTTAAACTGGTCTAAGGCAGTGTTTCTAAAACTAGATAACAGTGAATTCCAATTGGATCGTCGATCGTGAAAAGACACAATACCCTGGTTCAAATTTAAACCAAACAGGGAGCTTGAAAAAACAGGTAATGTATTATTCAAAATTATGCATGTTCTAGATTAACACTATACTCATCTAATATAATTTTAGTGTAGGTTATGTTTTCAGCTTTTAGTAATTTTTACAGTTGAAACTTGATAACACTGTCGTTACAACATGTACAAGGTAAGGCAGGAATTTATGGAAGTTGACAGTTATAACGTTGGGATGATCTGAAAGGGTATTAATTCGATATATAAAGAGAAGAATTAGTTCATTGAAACAACATTACAAAAAAAAAGACAAAATCGAACAACACACTTAAAATACTGCATAGCTCGTAATCAAACCAAAATGTTCCTACTATGTGGGGGT
Source organism: Mytilisepta virgata (assembly GCA_028015205.1). Taxonomy (NCBI): domain Eukaryota; kingdom Metazoa; phylum Mollusca; class Bivalvia; order Mytilida; family Mytilidae; genus Mytilisepta; species Mytilisepta virgata. Next base: position 2,183,228 of record JAPWFG010000026.1, on the reverse strand, counting down.
AAACTAACTTATATAAAATTCCATACAATTTATCGTTCGTTTCTTGATATTTCAGAAACGCCATTAAATTCTCTGCCGTTTGACAAAATATTTTACTTGAATAAAGGAACTTGTCAATAAATATTGTAACAGCAGATTATAATGAATAGTCGGGCATAAATTGCCTTTGCGAAAAAACTCATCATTTTGCATTTTTATGCTGTGAAAATTAATGATATATTTACATTGTATACTTTGTATACAGTCCTTTCTCACGATCTTAGTAAAGAAAAGTTTAGTATAATAACTTACTGATCGTTTGATGTTATAATTTTAAAGGTTTTTCAGTCATAAAAATTATGAACGTTACAGTTGCAAAAGAAGCAATGATATGATCAAGGCCTTGTACGTCTTCTTGGACAACATATTCGTTTTATCCGTTATGTGCACCGACCGGTCATTTGGTTTCCTATGGATACACAATTTGCTATTTCTAATGCCGACTGATTATATACAAAATGTACATGTACATGTATATATACTTTTTAGCTCTATTGCCATCACTTGGCGTCCGTCGTCCGTCGTCCGTCCGCCCGCCCGTAAATTTTTCACATTTCTATCTTCTTCTCCAAAACTCCATGGCCAATTGAAAACAAACTTGGTGGGGATGTTTATTGGATGGTTCTCTACAAAGTTTATGTTTTTGGTTCTGATCCAAAATTCAACATGGCTGCAGGGCCATTTATCTATTCTGATTGGCTGAAATTAAAAAAAATATTCTTCTCTGAAACTACAAAAGGAATTGAATTGTTATACTAGTATTGAAGGAATGATCCTTACATAGTCTTCTACAAATTTTAAGTTTTTGTGCTATTCTGAAATCTAAAATTTAACATAGGATCCTATGGGAAATACATACAAACATCTTCTCGTCAGAAACCGTTTGACAGATGGAAGTAATATTATACCTGAATGATCAGATAATGAACCTTAAAAAAGGATGCTTTTGCTGCCCATCCAAAATTCAAGATGGCTGCCAGGGCCATTTATGCAACTCTGATTGGCCGAAATTTAAAAAATCTTCTCTGAAACTACAAAAGCAATTGAATTGTTATATTGCATGAATGATCCTTACATGGTGCTCTATAAAATTTGTTTTTTTTTGTGCCGATCTGAAATCTAAAATGGCCCCCACCGCGGGACACATTTAACATATATAGGATCCTAGGCTATGGGAAATACATACAAACATCTTCTTGTCAGAAACCGTTTGACAGATGGAAGTAATATTATGCCTGAATGATCAGATAATGGTCCTTAACAACATTTATGTTTTTGGTGTTTTCCATGCCAATATGAAATCCGAGATGCCTGCCCCTTTGGGACACATTTTTAGTAAAGTCAAGAAATACAAAAGATATATTCGAAGGAGGGAAAAATCGAACAACTGACAAACTCTGGAGAACAACGAAGACAAGACCAAAACAATACATGCACTGCAATTAAAAACTAAAAACATATGAGCAACATGGACCCCACCTAAAAATCGGGAGTAGACTCTGGTGCTCCGATAGAGTAAGCATGGGATCTTTGGGAAAAACATAAAAACAGTCTCTTCTTACAAATCATTTCACACATTACAACACACTCCTATACAAATCATACTAAAAATGAAACACACGATGATCATGATAATCTAATTAGACATTTCACATTATTATGTTTATTGTCTATATAAATCAGGCGAGCGATACAGGCTCTTGAGAGCCTCTGGTTTATATTGTTGATACTAGTCTTTTGTAAAAGAAACTCCTTTAATACAAAATACAGGACCATGATAAATTCATTCACCGCGGGACACATTTAACATATATAGGATCCTAGGCTATGGGAAATACATACAAACATCTTCTTGTCAGAAACCGTTTGACAGATGGAAGTAATATTATGCCTGAATGATCAGATAATGGTCCTTAACAACATTTATGTTTTTGGTGTTTTCCATGCCAATATGAAATCCGAGATGCCTGCCCCTTTGGGACACATTTTTAGTAAAGTCAAGAAATACAAAAGATATATTCGAAGGAGGGAAAAATCGAACAACTGACAAACTCTGGAGAACAACGAAGACAAGACCAAAACAATACATGCACTGCAATTAAAAACTAAAAACATATGAGCAACATGGACCCCACCTAAAAATCGGGAGTAGACTCTGGTGCTCCGATAGAGTAAGCATGGGATCTTTGGGAAAAACATAAAAACAGTCTCTTCTTACAAATCATTTCACACATTACAACACACTCCTATACAAATCATACTAAAAATGAAACACACGATGATCATGATAATCTAATTAGACATTTCACATTATTATGTTTATTGTCTATATAAATCAGGCGAGCGATACAGGCTCTTGAGAGCCTCTGGTTTATATTGTTGATACTAGTCTTTTGTAAAAGAAACTCCTTTAATACAAAATACAGGACCATGATAAATTCATTCTTGCGGCACTTTCGTGTGCTCTATACATATCGCAGTGTGTTCATTTTGCACTTTGTTAGCGAGATTTTAAAAATGGATAGCATACTAATCCCCATCCCAGCAGTGTCTCTAGCAGGACATATTACCCTAGCTTTGTCTCGACGTTTGTTTTTTTATGTTATTTTTGTGTGACGTTCTGTTGATTGGAAAGTGGCTATATACTCTCGTGCTCATTTCAGTTTTTTTGGGGCTACTTGTCACTGTTTTCGCTGCTGCTGCTGCTCTTCTCTTGCTAATTGCTGTTTTTATTTTGCTCTTTTCTAGCTCATCGCTGTTTTGGCTGCTTATCGCTGTTTTCTCTTGCTCTTTGCTGCTCATAGCTGTTTTTCTCTTGCTCTTTGCTGCCCATCGCATTTTCTCTCTTGCTCTTCTCTTGCTCATCGCTGTTTTTCGCTTGCTCTTTGCTGCTCATCGCTGTTTTTCTCTTGCTCTTTGCTGCTCATCGCTGTTTTTCTCTTGCTCTTTGCTGTTCATCGCTACTGATAACGTGCTCATTTTGGTTTTTTGCTGCTGCTGCTGCTAGTGGCGGTCGATTGTCGTTAGTCAAAGATTGAATCTGTGCGAGAGCACCCTGAGATCCGGGTCATTTGAAAATCCACTCTGTTTTTATCCAGGCTTGTGACTGGCTATCATACGAGAGGCTGCATTAGCCCTCCCCTATCTTTTAAGGCCACTCTGCATTTGTCCAGGCTTGTGACTGGCTATATATATGCATAAACATAATTATAAAAGATGCATTACCCTCCTTCCCTTTTTGTTATATTCTTTTCTGTTTTCTGATTGACAACGAGTGACAAAGACTTTATAGAGACCTCATCAGAAAAGTGAAATCTGAACTGCAAGAATCTCGAAACGAATACTTTGGCAAACGTTTGTGAATCAACAAGCCATTGAGGAACCTGTAGCTAATATAAGCACTTGCAGGACGACCGGAGCTCATTCTACTATCGAATCCCAGGAAAGAAAGACGCCTTAAATGTATACATGTGACATATGTGGAAACCAGTCTAAGCGAAACATCAACCTAGAGCGACACAAAAAGAATGCACACGGTATGGAAGATGATTCAACAGACTATAGTGATTCAGTCTCAGACACTACCACAGAGGCCGATAACGAGGAATCGGAACAAAGCAGTGACCATGAATCCGACGAATACTCCGAAGAGCAATGCGGGCAGTCATGATATGTCATTTTGAATAGAACATTTTAAGTACATCAATCAGAATACTCACAGCAAGTTAACGAACTAGCCGAAGCCGGAATGGAAGAAGGTAAGGCACGCTTGGCAGCATATAGAGACATATTTGACTCATACAGAGACGAAATACGAAAATCATTACCTCGGACTGGGGTCCTGGCATCAAGACATGAATAAAGACCCCGTACATAGAAAGATCAAGAAAACGGCTAAATGCTTGAGAGAAGAGGAAGACTACGAATCAAAAGAATCAAGGGCATAGGCCTTAGAAAAACGAAAATATCTGCTTAACCGTGTATTGAACGACTACGACCCACCACCAGCCGAAGACAGCAATGACTCTATGTGAAGGAGAAATTGGAACTAACTTATTACAAAGAAAAACAGAAAAAAATATAACAAAAAAAGGGAAGGAGGGTAATGCATCCTATATAATTAAGTTTATACATATGTATAGCCAGTCACAAGCCTGGGCAAATGAAGAGTGGCCTTAAAAGATAGGGGAGGGCTAAAACAGCCTATCTTATGATAGCCAGTCACAAGCCTGGATAAATGCAGAGTGGACTTTCAAATGTCCCGGATCGAAGGGTGCTCTCGCACAGATCCAGCACAGACCCAATCTTTGACCAACAACAATCGACCACCACTAGCAGCAACAACCGTAATAAACCGAAATGATCACGTGAGTATAGTTATGAATAGCGATGAACAGCAAAGAGCAAGAGAAAAACAACGATGAGCAAGAGACGAGCAGTGATGACGAACAGCAACAAGCAGCAGGAGCAGTGGCAGCAGCAAAAACAGCCACAAGTAGCACCAACAAACCTAAATGAGCACGCGAGTAAGGTCATCAGTAGCGATGAAACAGCGATGAGCAAAAGAAGAGCAGCGATGACGAACAGCAACAAACACCAGGAGAAGCAGAAGCAGCGAAAACAGTGACAAGTAGCCCCCAAAAAACTGATATGAGCACGGGAGTCAGGTCATGAGTAGCGATGAACAGCGACGAGCGGCAAAGAGCGGCATGGAGCAAGAGAAGAGAAACTAAGTGCATCATAGAGCAATGAAATGGACCGCCGTTGATAAGGCGGTTATTAAGGACACCCCTCCATTAATGTAATGGTGACAGCATCACTTGGAGGTAAGGAGACATAATCCTATCCTACCTTTGGTCCTCACAGAAAACATCACCCGCAAATGAAAAGAGCGGGATACTTCGACATAACAGTGGAGTATCAGTCCCTAGAGACTCGATGCGAGGCCTTTACCCTATACAGACCGATGAAAGACCCAGAGACGACAGAGAAGCACAGAAAAAATGGGGAATAATCAGTCAGGCCTAGCACAACCGGGTCCCAGCACGTGACTAACGTCTCTTCCGTAAACAAATATTGTGAAATGACGGGAAATTCCACTACTTCAGGTTCCGGTCACACATGTGCGGTCGACACTTCTGGGTCCTGGCACGTGACTTACGTCACTTCCGTAAATAAATAATGGGAAAATGTCGCGAAAACACACTCCTTCCGGTTGCGCATGCGCGCAAACCACTTCCGGGTACTTCCGGTTCCGGTCATGCATGAGCAGACCACACATCATGGTCCTGACATCTGCCTGACGTCACTTCCGTAAACAAATAGCGGGAAAACAATCTACTTCCGGTCACGTGACTTCCGGTTCCGGTGACATCACTTCCTACGACGTCATTTCCGGTTTCTGTGACGTCATATCTGGCACCACCACAGCACCACACTACCACCACCTCCTCTACTACCTCAAATAATAACTGAACTGTGCCCATATACTGCTAGTTTACATCGTAAAAAATGATATTCATCTTCAACTACATCAAGTGGCAAAGTTTGAATAACCTATCTCCTCTTTTAATTCTTGCATATCTCTCTCTTTCAATTTGATAAAAGATGTCAGACACACGAATTTAACATATAATGTTTCTATTTTCAAAATCATTATTAAGAATATAGTCATCGATTTCACATGTTGCCTTAATTTTACTATATAGAAAGATTTTACTGCTGTCTCTACTTGACTAGTTTTTAAAAAAATGTGTTTCTCTTTTGGTTTTCTTTAATGTCTTTATTTAAAGAGGTATTTTTATGAAACATATGAACATCTTGTATTTCATTTAGATCTATATCATCAACTTTGCATATGTTTTTAACATACATATGAGAATCATGAATATTCGACAGCTGAGTGCAGTGATTTAGAAACAGAAATGTATCATTTAATAGAGGATTATTATCAGCGCTAGAAATTCTAGCTATACACATGGTTGAGCGTGTAACGCACAAAACCACACCCACACGATTCACACGTTACACGCGCACGATTCGCAAGTTACACGTTACGCGCACACGATTCTCACGATACATGCACACGAATTGCACGTTACACGCAAACTAGACGATGCACGTTACACGATTTCCGATCATGCGATTTCTAACAATTGTGTTTGTAAGATACGAACGGAATATAACGAAACGAATTAATTAAATTTCATGCCAGATATGAAAATCAGTGAAATATTTAATATTTCATTTGATTTTAAATTACAAGTACGATAAAAGGAAGCCCGTTTAATTAAACGACCCACATTAAAGTTTTTTCGTATATACTAATATTTATTTGCATATGCTAATTTTTTTTTAAAGTTTATTAAACTTTATAACAGAACTGTAAAATTTTAAATTTATTTAAAATTAATAAACCTTTTCATGTTTTTAGCTAGGGCACACTAACCAACATTAATATGATAATAATAAAGTTGTCAGCAAAATAAACATTACGGCTTCTTTTAAACAAAAGACACCATGTCATGGGGTGTGTTCTACGAATTATTACAGGGATAAAACAACATCTAATTAGACAAGGAATTAAGAGTTCAAGACTTATTTACATGTACATCTACCTCAGATATACAATGTTTAATGGTTAAATATAAGTTAAATTGTAATAATATTTTATTCATTTAATAATATTATAAAGTATAATATATAGTTGATATAAATATATTTTTTTATTATTATTTATTCATTCATTATTAACATTATTAAACCATACGTGAATAAAAATAATTTATCTTCCTATGTAAAACATATGTACATAGATTTTCAAATATTTGACACCGGTGAAAGTTCGTTCCAACCATATTTTAATTCGAGTTTGAAATATGTATTGATTTGAATTCACACGTTTTAAAATCTGACTCGAACAATGTAATCTCCTACACGTTGCACGACTCAAATCGCACGTTTATTACCACACGCAAACCACACGCACACGATTCGCACGTTGCACGCACACGATTCACACGTTACAAGCACGTCAATCCACACGTTACACGCACACGTTTCGCACGTTATACGATTCTTTTGGTGATTTACACGTTCAACCAAGTGTATTTTAGTGATTGTAATTTAATAATTTTCAAAACCAAAAAAACGCAATCCATTAGACAGACAAACCCGGGAAGACAAATGAACACCCACAAGCACAACAAATAAACACTGAAAACTAAAAACAATGAACAACACGAACTCCTATAAAAATCAGGAGTGAACTCAGTAAGCAGTTCCTGCTCCGAATACGGCACCCGTCGAAGAAAAGAAAAATTGAGTGCACTTATTAACTGGTCTTTTGAATCTTGTGGTTCAAATCATATTTGTTGTTACAGTTTTAAAGCATTGTTCAGTAATAAAAAGTATGCAAATTACAGTTGTTGAACAAACTATGCCATGATCAGCATGATCAAGATCCTACACTTCTTGCTGGACAGAATTTTTTTTAGGTTTGGCAATACTGTGTATCCACAGGTCATTGGGATTCCAATGGGTACAAACTGTGCTCATCTTATTGCCGACTTATTTTTATAGTGTTATGAACAGTCTTTCATAAAAAAAAATTGTAAAATTTCAGGTATATTCATGATGTGCTTACTGTTGATAACCCCAAGTATCTTAAATAAACAAAAAAAATTACCCAAAAGAGTTACGAAGAGCTACTGTAACATTTGAACAAAGTAAATAAGAATAATAAATGCTGTTCTTTTTTAGATCTTATTATAAACATGATAAATATCGAAAATGGAGAGATACGTACTAAAATTTATGATAAAAGGGACGATTTTAATTTTCCAATAACTCACTCCCCCTTTCTTGACTGAGACGTGTCTGTGGCACCATCGTATGGAGCGTATATATCATAGCTTTTACTTTTTACACGAATTTGCTTTCTGCTAGAAGATTTGAACGAGCCAAACCATACGATTACTAAAATACTTCTATTACAGGGTTATAAATTTCACAAGCTGCTTAATGCGTTTATAAAGTTTTATAATAGGTCAGCATATTTTATATAAATAAGCAGCTTCTCATGAACGGTTTTCCCGTCCTAGTTTCTACTGTAATATCGTGAGTAAATACAAAAGTCTTTAACCCACAGAAACTTGGTAGTTACATAAGATCTTTTCACAGTAAGGGCTACAAATTTGAAATTATGTGCATTTCTGTAAAAATTGCTCTTTGTTCCAATGAATTTAAATTCATACTAGCCTCTCACTAATACTGTCGATTTCTAGTGAACTCTGGACGAGATAGCATTTAAACCTTCATGGGAATGCTCTTTCAGAATTTTTGTGTTAGAGCGACAGTATACGACATGTACCTATCAGAGCTTTAGCTAATTGTACAGTTAAGACGAGCACATTCTGGCCATGCTATCTAAACACTCTGAAGTTGCAGTCCTGCCGGGCAGTCGCCTTGTTGTCATTCCGTATTGGTTTTTATAGTGTGATTTATACACCAGAGTGTCAGGATGGATACTTTGGAAGTTTGGGTAACCATAAAACCGGTTTAACCACTGTTCAGTGTCTGTACCAGGTCAGACTATCCTGACTCTCTGTTGTGTTCATGTTTGTGTTTTGTACTCTTTTACGTTATTTTTTGTCCGGAGTTATGTCATTGTTGACCTATGTCATGTTATCCATTCTGTTGTTTACAAATTGATAAAACTAATATAACCAGTTTATATTCTCAACACTGGATATACTTTATGCTAACTGATTTAAGGTGGTCGTATGAAAAATTTATACTTCGTCTCGATAAGATTGAATATACTTCCACTCGTAGCTGTTATTTTGAATTAGACAAACCAGAACGAAAATATACTTCTTCATTTTACGGGTGCCGGTATCATATGTTTTTCATGCTTTTAATTATACATGCATGTATCCTGTTGTGTTCCATTAGCCTTCGACTTCAAATTTGTGGACTTTCCACATTGTTTTGTCGCTTTTGTATTCTTTTGAAGATATTTACACAACAATATCAATTGAGATGGAACTTTTTTTTAGTTGAGAAACAGATAAAACTATGAAAACTTCATTTACACGTACTTTCATTTAACATCGAGTTGTGTTTAATTCGTTCAGTTTTAGCTTAATAGACAATTCTCTAAGGATTGTCGTGTATTCTAATGTATCATGTCGTTAGGATGATACGCGCAGTCACGGGACGAAAGATAAAGTTGAATATTGGATTAATTTGTCATTTATGCTCGTCTTTATGACTTCATTTACCATACTTTTAGTTTGCATTACGGGAACTATCTTAGTTCATCAATAACCCTCATTCACATACAATGGTGAACTTTTTAGCTGCAAACCCTGCAAAATCACAGAAGTGATGGTTAATTTATCTATTCTTAGATGATTTAGGCTTTACCCCTGCTGGTAATTTTGTTATTTCTTAATATGCTCTTCATCTTTTTTTTATTTTTGTTTTGGACTTCCACATTTTAGACCTTGAGCACAACTGATGAGTCGACGAAATGTGCGCATCATGTGCATGAAAATTGGTATCAAGAATTTTTTTTTCAGAAGATTAAATGGAATATGAAAATTCATGGCAGATATTGCAAAGAAATATACAGGTCCATATAGTTCCAGAATTAACAAGAAAGAAAGAATTCCACTTTGCAATTTACTACAGCCATCCCGATGAATATAAAGCAATCAGAATCCTTGAATTGCTAGAAAGCAAAGGATATGGGTGTTTTATTTCCTGGAGAGATTACAGGGCTGGTACTGAAGTGAGCCTTGAAAGCAGCAGAGGCTTAACGTCCTCTGTAGCTGCTATATTTCTACTTTCAAATGCATTTTATTCAGACGAATGGTGCAGATATGCAGTGTATATGGCGAATATGTTATATATGTCAAATAAATTACAATCGGTTTATTTGAGGCTTGATGACAGTGAGTTCCAACGGGATATTTGCCCTTGTAAAGAAATAATACCTTGGTTTAAATTTAAACCTACCGAGGAGCTTGAGCAAGCAGGTAATATTATATTGAAGCTCAAATGTATAGAATGTCCATCGTTTGTCTTTATATTCCTTAAACTTTAATTTACAACACGTATTTCTTTATCTTTCCAAACAAATGTCCATTAGCAATATATAACCATGATGTTTTTTAATTTTGAAATTTGAGTTGAAAATATATACTTCGAGATATCCAATAGTAGGGAAATCACTCAGTATAGGATGTTAAAACTTATATGGTGATTTATATTTTACATGGCATGTCTGATATGGTTTTAGAATTTTTAACCGGATTTTCATAGGAAAATATCGGTTATTAATTTGGTGATGTACGGCGGGCGGACGGGCGGCCGGGCGGGCGGGCGGCTGCCAAACAGTGTCCGTGCAATAACTTATGAACTGTTCAACCAAAGCTTTTCAAATTTTAATATGTTGTTACTGATGACAAAATGGAGGTCAAGTTCGATATTGACGATTTTCTCTTTCACCGTTCAAGAGTTATGGTTCTTGAAAGATTGAAAAATGGCTTTTCCAGTGGTGTCCGTTTGATAACTTATGAACTGTTCAACCAAAGCTTTTCAAATTTTAATATGTTGTTACTGATGACAAAATGGAGTTCAAGTTTGATATTGACGATTTTCACTTTCACCGTTCAGGAGTTATGGTTCTTGAAAGATTGAAAAATGGCTTTCCAGTGGTTTCCGTGTGATAACTTATGAACTGTTCAACCAAAGCTTTTCAAATTTTAATATGTTGTTACTGATGACAAAATGGAGGTCAAGTTTGATATTGACGATTTTCACTTTCACCGTTCAAGAGTTATGGTTCTTGAAAGATTGAAAAATGGCTTTTCCAGTGGTGTCCGTGTGATAACTTATGAACTGTTCAACCAAAGCTTTTCAAATTTTAATATGTTGTTACTGATGACAAAATGGAGGTCAAGTTCGATATTGACGTTTTTCACTTTCACCGTTCAGGAGTTATGGTTCTTGAAAGATTGAAAAATGGCTTTCCCAGTGGTGTCAGTGTGATAACTTATGAACTGTTCAACCAAAGCTTTTCAAATTTTAATATGTTGTTACTGATGACAAAATGGAGGTCAAGTTCGATATTGACGATTTCCACTTTCACCGTTCTGATATTGACGATTTTCACTTTCACCGTTCAGGAGATATGGTTCTAAAAAATTGAAAAAAAAACAGTTAAAGTCGTCGTTTCCATCTGGAAAGGTATTGGAGTGACCACAAGATTCTTTGGATGCATATAAAATAAGGTTATAATCTCATTGGCGTATTTCTTTCATTATTGACTTCATGATTTCTGCCTACCAACCCCTGCTTAACAAATGTGTGTGTACTTATATACTCTCCAATATTTGTCACTTACTATAAATAGGAGGTCAAGATTGATTTTTGCCTTTCCATTTCTGAACCCTACAAAACCCTACAAAAATTCATTTATATTTCTTTACTTCATCTTGTTTGGGAATCCAGATTTGCAAACATCATTTCCATGCAGGAAAATCCGGTTTGCTGTCAATCGACAGCCTCTTGTTATACTAAGCATTGGGTAGTTTCCCCCTGATAGTCTGAAAATTTAAAACAACTTAACTCTCTAAGAACTCTTTTTACACTATCGGAAATAGAAGCATAGCTGTATTAGTAACACTGTAACAGTTGTATGTAATGTTTTTTTAATTCGATGTATGCCCTTAAGGCAGTAAAATTGGAATCTTTTAAACAAACGTTATATGGAAATCATGGGAATATTGCCATGTGAAATATAAAAAGGTATATTTGTAAGACTATGAGATATCTATTTTTTTCATCCCATTTTCGTGATTTTCGTATGATAATTGGGTGAACATAATATTTGCAAGCAGCCGTTCTGCCACATGGTGTTAGCTACCAATTCTCTGTACAACGCAATAAAAAATAGTTTGACTGAAATCGTCCAGAATAAGTTATTTTTACAAAATGTTGAATTGATACGAAGTTATATTGAAAACACTAGTTCCTATTTTTATGCAAAATACGCGAAATGCATCTAAACAAGCTGAATTGAATAAATCATTCGGGTGCTTAAATCATGCAGAGATTCATTGCTGTTTTTCTTTAGAATTTACACATAACTCAATTATGAATCAATTAAGAAATTCTTACATGATGTGTGCGAGCTGCTTGTCTGGTGTATAATTTATGTTGTCAATAGGGAATAGTAAAATTTAGATCTAAGTACATACTATGCTGTATAGAATATATAATACTTTATGCGGACAACCGTTGAAATTGGCTTACCTGTTTACTTTTTGTATGGAAAATTAGAAAAGTTGGCAGGTAATGTGAACTCTCATAAAAAAACCAGGAGCGACACCAGGTGCCCCATAAGAGTAAGCATGCATTGTACATTAACGACACCCGTCACATTGCCAGTGACCGGTCAAGTCTGGTGAGTTGTCAAGTTCGTAATGACGGCCGTAACTTTTGAGTAATGAAAGTAACATAAACTGAACATAACCCTGTCTTAGAAATTTATGTGACACCAATCTCACCCTTTCGAGAAAGTCGCCGTATAAATCACATGTGCAGCTGTAACGAATTAACTGTGAATTGTGAACATCATAGGCGGGGGATTTTGGTATGTTACCGCTAAGAAATGTGAAGTTCACAGTCGGAAAATTAAAATCACCACGTGTGTCATAAAGTTTTGATTTCAACCGCCAATTATCATCTATATACAAGTACAAATCTAGATATGAAGCATAAGTTGGAATGTTTGTGGCCTTTCTCATTTCAAGTTCACTGAGTTCAACATAGCTTTTACAATATAAGGCCAACATTGCATTAAGGGATTGAAATTTCACCTCTTAGATACATAGATTTACACATTGTGTTGATTTATGACTCAAGGCCTAAAATATCAAATCCAAACTGTTGACCAGCATATTCAAAAATGATAAAAAGAACCAAAATGTTAACGCCAAAACCATCCGAGGAGATACAAATTTCAAATCTACTGTATATTCACTTATATTCGTTGGTTTAAAAATTCGTGGATTTGCTTCAGAAAATGATTTCTTGGGAATAAAATTTCGTGGATTCAAATTCAACATATTTCGATTAACATAGGGTCGAATTTGAGGATTTTCAGAGGTACTTTGAACGGCCTAGCCGTCAGGAAAATTGATAGTTGTGAGTACCCCACACCTTTGATGGTGTCAAAACATTTGACTTAATTATTAAATGATAATAACAATGCGCTTGGATGTTAAATTTCACTCGTGCTAATCATTAATGACATTGCAATTTACAGTGAATTTCAACCAAATTATGTTTGCTTACGTTTATTTTCTAGAATTGTAATGTAAAACAATAAAAACAACACTTTTCCTGAATTGATTTTATTGAAAAATAACCAAATGAAATCTTGACGAGTCATAGGGTATGCGATACCACATCTCATTTCAGTAGGGAAATTTGGAAAAATTTCGTAAGGGATTATTTTTTGTTGATTATTCTAATCAACAAAATTAAATTCCCAACAACAATCTCAGCTTTTACAGTATATAGCTATTAACTGGTAACCGATGCATTATCTCAACAATAGAAGTGTATCGTCAATTGCCGCTAGTGTACCGTTAATTGCAGCCTGTTGCCATTTACGGTACACCTACATGTATTCTATTGCAATAGGTACCAGAAAAGAGCAATATATATCTGCTGTAAGGGATGCACAGTGGTGTTAGTCTTAATGTTTTTTTTTTCTTCAATAATTTTGTATTGTCATTATGTCTTTGTTTCCTGAGCTTTGTCCTTTCCATTGGACATTAGTCTTTTAATACTTAGGGGAAAATCCGGGGACAACCATTCCACTCTGAGTGTTTATCGTGGACACACCACGTGAAGACCAGACACACTGTACATGTATGTGTTTAGCCTGTGATCATTTTTTTTATTTAAATGACAAACTAACATACTGTAAATGTTCATTGTACACAACGGGAGCTATTATTGATTTATTAGTCCAGATAATCATGGCGTCTCAATGGTATAATTAGTTTTGGAATTTTTTTTGATCGCTCATCGATGGAATATACGCCCAAGTAAAATTTTTCCAAAACGGATTAATTATTTGGAATAACCTATTATGGTACCATCGATATTAAATTACACATTAAAATACTAAATGGTGTACATTGACTGAATCCCGCGTTTCCTGTGACGGTGATCAAATAAAATGGGGGCTTTCATATGTTTAAATCTATTTTACCTACTATTAATACTGTGTAAACAATATTTTCATTCAATGTTTCACGGTGGTGTTACTTGTTTGGTACGAAAAGGAAATGTAACAGGAGGGTCTTATAGCTATGCGTTTCCAAGCCGCGCTGTGTATAGAAATGTCTAGAATTAATATTTCGACAAACCTCAAATAAAAGTTTCACAATAAACCACTAAATTATTGACAAACAAATGGACAGAATGACGGACAGTAGCAAGTAAGACATGCAGTTCTTTCCACTGGGACTCCAAGCTGTTTATATATATTTCTAAAGTTTTCATATTTTATATTAACCATTTTATCATGGAACAACGATTCGAATCATATAATTGAAAAATTTAAATAGGAATTCCTGACAAAAAAGTAATAGTTCTATATCAAAAATAATTATAATTTGGGAAAAACAACACTGGCAAAGTAAAAATGGCCCCAGAAATAATAATCCTAGAAAAACATATTTGGTGGTAAAAACATTATGCGGAAATTTTTAACGTTGTCTCCATTTTAATTTAGAAACTGAATTCTTCGATTAAACTTCAAAAAATTAAACCGAACCTTCTAGAATGGAACTTGGCTTTGCATTTCGTAAAGTATTCAAATAAGCAAAACTCCAAACCAAATGGAGAAAGTGTGATTCTTCACAGATTTCATACCTAACAATAGGCTTTAAATCAAATATACTAATCATAAATCATGGTACCATATAACAATATCTTTTGCAAAATATTTAAGTTAAACCTAATATCTAATCATAATAATAATTTTTTTATGTTAAATGATTATTCCCGTTTTATAGAATGTTAAATTTTACCAAAATAGATACTATAACAAAAAAGAAATTAACATTATCAAAAATTTATTTCAAAAGGGGAGATAATAAAATATTAATCATGCGATTAATACTCTTCCCAATGATGGGCCTTTTTTTTAGAACATTTTCAAACAAAATTCAGTTTTCTAAGAAAAAGAAATTCTTCTCAAGGCAAACTTGGGAACTACTGAATGTCAATATTATATGTTATATCTCAAACATTTCCAACATTTTAAGGTTTCAGAGTTTTTACTGCTCAAAGAAAACCATGTCTTCCTTTAGTATTAAGGTCTGCTTTGTGTAAATGAGTTAACAAAATGGAAGACGAGACCGGTCAGGAATGACTTACCAATGAATAAACGCCATCCAATCGACAGACCTTGAGAAAAACATAACATTAAAGGACACAGACACACCAGGAGTCAGGATAATGTACAGATACAGACAATGAACAGTGACACCTTACCGTTGATAAGATTTAAAATCGTTTAAATTTTTGCATTGTAAATTTGAATCACATGTATTTAAAATTCATTTCAATGACCAGTCCAAATGTAATTAAGTGAAGTATTTAAGGAACATGTAACTATCCACAAACTTAAATGCAAAAAAAAACATACAGAACCTCTTGTCTTGGATCATTACTTAAATCATATAGATTTATAATGAAATTGTCTATTGTCTGTAAACGTCTGTTCGTAGAATGAATTTTTGGAATTTTGCCAGTGTAAATGTCAGAATTAAAAGATATTTTTTTCAGTTAATAAGACGTGTTGGGTCGTCCTAACAAATACTATATTAATTGTGTATAAAAGTTATATTTGTACAACTAAAATATTTATCCGAATGGAACATATTCCAACAGAAAAATTATACTATTTGAAAATTTAAAAAAAAATAAATTAAAAAATTTAAATTGACTAACTCAGACATTTCTTCAATTTGTAAAAAAACAAGACCGTCATTTACAATATCTTTCATGCACTTTGTGCGACACAGGGATATAATACTTAATTTTAAAAAATTTCCCTTTTACATTGAAAATTCAATAGGCGAATTTTTTTATTTCTCTTGAAGACATGATTGAAAATAATCATGCGAGTTAAATCAAGTAATTACGGCATAGCTAATTGCATATGTCAGCTACATTGTGTATGTAACAAGTTAAGTTTAAGGTACTCAAATTTTGAAAAAAATTAATATATAAATTCATTCAAATAATTATTATGTAAAACAATAACGTTATTTTATGTTCTGTCTTGGAAAATTTTAAATTTCATATTTATACCAACCTTCGGCAAAAGTCCATACATTACTTGTAGCTAATACCTTACACTGGTGAACAGTTATATCAATACCTTCAGTACTGTTTACTTGATTGATATTCTGTTTCAACAGTCTTCTAATCAAACATGTTTTCCCAACGCCATCTTGACCTACTACCACCAACCGTATATAGTATCTCTTTTCAGTCTCATATTTGAGGATGTTTTTGTAAATGGCTATGCTCTTAGAATGCGTGCAGAGTAAATACTTAGAGTCATATATTAGCTTTCCTGAAAAAAAAATAACAAATCAAAGTTATTAATTTTTTACTGCTCAATCTTTTGAAATAAAGTAAACATATATTCTGTAACACTTTGTATTTATGACTTCTATTTGTACTTTAATATTTGTATTTTAATACATATATTTGTCGGTATGAATTTTGAATTTGTTACAAATTGTTTTACGACCCGTTTGCATTACGGTAGATGGAAAGTCCATTAAAACCATACTTAAAGACTACAAGACTTCATGGAGGACAAAATACCACAACCGTTATATGACTATATTAAGATTAAAGAGTACAACTATCTTTCACAGAAAGATGTCAGATAGGAGAATTTAGGCTCATGGGTCACATTTTTATGTCAACACGCGGCTTGCTGAGTGTCTGAAAATAAAGAATGTGATCTCGAGGCTGGAATTCCCTTATCCAACATTTTTCTGTAGGAATGATAATATTTCTGTCATTAAAGTCCGAACAAATTCACGGAAATATGTTTGGACGTGAGAATGGCCGCTATGACAGAAAATATCTTACTGGAATATGGGGGATTCTAGACAAAAAAAAAAACACATCATAATCAGAGAGATCATATGCAACTTGGTTTTATGGTAAAAGTATAAAACTTGAAATTGTATTTTCGATGAGAATAATGTAGTAGTTTTCTATTTATAATCAATTTCTTTCTAAATTTTTGTTTGCTTAAATGTTTGAAATTTGATGTTTCCTTGATGTTTTGACATGGTAACGTCGACGACATGCGCTGTGACCTGACGTTTTGTGTCACGTGATGTACGACGAGAATATAGCATATGAGTGAATACACCGACAAAGGTTGTCTTTAGGCACTTGCGATGAGAGAAAATCTTGTCAACAAGGATTGTTTATCAATGAGAAAGTCTACATAACAGTAACGAATCAAATCTGATATGTAGACATAATAGGCTGGTGATCTTGGTAACTGCTGAAAATTAGAAGTTAAGTTTATAAAATTGAAATCATCATAGATGGTTGATTTGTTATCGATGCTTTCAAAATAAAAATGGCAACAGCAGAACGCATACCTTGTCACTGTTAGAGATAAATCATACTTAGTTAAAAACCACTCTAAATCTAACAAAAAATATAGAGACGAAATTGTCCTGATGATTAAATGTTTGATCGATAACATATTTGTTCAATTTGGTGGACATGTTTTCCAACACACAATTGGCATTCCTATGGGCACTAATTGTGCGCCACTCCTGGTCGTCTTGTTCCTTTACTCATATGAGACAGCCTTCCTTGACGCGATTCTTAAGAAAAAACAGAAGAAGGCAGCCCTTACCTTTAATTTCACCTTCCGCTACATAGATGATGTTTTATCACTCAAAAATTCACGTTTTGGGAATTTCTTACATCTCATCTATCCCAGTGAGCTCGAAATTAAGGATACCACTGCCAAGTCTGACTTTTATCTTGACATTCACCTCGAAATTGACACCAGAGGAAGTTTGAATACAAAACTTGATGACAAATGGGATGACTTTGACTTTCCAATCGTCAACATCCCATTTTTGAGCGGCATATTCCAGAAGCGCCGGTGTATGGAGTATATATTTCACAACTCATAGGTTATTCCAGATCTTGTGACATATACATTGACTTCCAGGACAGAGCCCGGCTCCTGACAGAAAATTTGCTCAGACAGGGAAATGTTGCTCCTACGTTGAAGTCATCCTTATTAAAAAAGTTTTATGGACGTCATCATGACTTGGTTGACAGGCATGAAAACAAACGTTTCCCAAATGAAATTGGACCTGTTCCATTGATGTTATTACATCCTCATACCGGAATTGACATGGGTAGCATATGGCGGGTGTCCTGCAGGAAGCTGAGACTGCTTACTCTTCCGGAGCTCCTAAGTCTATCCCCGGTTTTTTGGTGGGGTCCATGTTGTTCCTATGTTTTTAGTTTTTAATTGTAGTGCATGTATTGGTCTTGTCTTCGTTGTTCTCCGGAGTTTGTCAGTTTCTTCGATTTTCCTCTCCTTCGAATATCCCTTTGGTATTTCTTGACTTTACTAGTTATAAATAACAATCCAAAGATACTAATATTAGATATAGTAAATTTATACTATGCTGTATACGACGCATTTCAAGGAGTTACCTCTCATCAGCAGCATTAAAACCGAACCATTTGGAAGACCAAAAACCAAATAAGACGAATATTGATGTGCCGGTGATCCATTTAGTTTCAGTTACATAGATTACAGGCAGATGATCCCTAACTTTAGGAAATTGAAATTTAAAATTTAAAAGTAAAGCACTAGTGCTTTAGTTTCTGTGTTGTTTTGTTTAGTTTTGATGAGTTTATTATACGGTTTTCATTCTTGTACATGTACTCTTGTGACTTTTGTTTGTTGTGTTCCATTCTCCTTATTTTTCCTTTGACTTCGAATTTGTGGCCTTTTCTCACTGTTTTGTCGTTACGATATTCTTTTGCAGATATTTGACCACAATTTACTGAAAAAACACCAAATATTCTACAAATCCTTGATTTAGAAGACTTTCCCGGCATCGCTGTTGCATCATGTGAAGGAAGTTTATAAAATAAGTGATAGATTGTGAAAGTTTGATCGTTATACAATCAGAATTTTACCGATTGGAAATTTGTTTGATATGTTTTTTAAACGATTTTATTGTCTACAGTGTCAAGCCCATCTTTTAATAATTAAAAATACATGTACTGTTAATGATGCATGCTGGTCATGTTTTGGTCTTTTTGTCAGATTTTCGGAATCCTCGGGTTTTATCAGTTTCTTAAACATGAAAATTTTTGACCATGAACTCACACTTTTTCTTTTATAATTCAATCATATATACTTTAAAATGGTATTTGACAAAATTTTATAAGGCCTTATAGGTCTAAAATGAGCACATGAACCTATATTTTTCTTGCTTATTTGTTCACTATTCATATGTTCTCTCAAACTAAAACACCTATTTCAAATCCTATTTATTTCCTATTAGACCAGCGATCATCCTTAAATCAAAAATCATCGGGAATGATTTTAGAATCCGACATTCTTTTTATGATGAATAGTAAATAATCTAAAGTTTTAAATGTTACTATTGTAAAAATTATTCATAAAAATTAAAACAAGGCCGAACGAGAAAAGATAGAAAATAATACAATGAAAATAACCATAAAAATTAACCGATTTAAAATTTACTTTACAAATTGAAATTAATCCTTGGTGTGATTTTCAATGGTTTGTAACTAGTATCGGTTTGAACAATACGCTTGTTGTAGTATACTTATTGGCTACTGTTCATACTTCCACAATATATTCGTGAATTTCGCAGGTGATGATTTATTCTTTCATGTTTTCTATGTAAATGCATTTCTTCATTATGTCTGTTTTTCTATTGTTTTTATATAAATATATGGTATTTTCTCTTTTTTCATTATGATTGGTTTTCTATTGTTTTTTTTTATTCTGCGAGTTATATCTTTATATCTTTATTTCATTGATTTTGCTAATAGATTTAAATCGGCCTTTGGATCCTTATTACTTCCGTATTCTTTTGTCGATATAGACAAATGACGAGACATCACTGATTGTGGGAGTGTTATTTTTGACTTTTTCGTTTGATAGAGTCACAGCATCCAACCAGCAACTATTCTCGAAGTTCTAACAAGCGATTACCATGTTACTAATTATACGGTATTGGCTTTGATAGTATGTTTAATACACCATAACAGTGTCTTAACCCCCACCACCAAGACATGTTTTCCTGACTCTCTGTTGTGTTTATGTTTGTGTGTTTTCGTCCTTTATCTTATTTGGTAGTCCAGAGTTCTGTTTTGGATGGAGTTGATTGATTGGAATGTCATTTGTTACCTTTTTTATACCCCCGCTAAAAAGCGGGGTGTATAGTATTCGTTGTGTCCGACCGTTCGTCCGTCCGTCCGGCCGTTCGTCCGTCCGTTCGTCCAACCTTTGTATCCGCAACTCCTCCTAAACTATTGAATGGAATTTGATGAAACTTTCAAAGAATCTTCATCCCATGATGGCATTGTGCACCTCTTATTTTAGAATTTGCCCGGACCAATTTTTGGGTTTCCCATAGAAAAACATGGATTTGACTTTCAATGTGATGGGGGTACCATGATGCCATCCGCAACTCCTCCTAAACCATCGTATGGAATTTGATGAAACTTTCAGAAGATCTTTATTACATGATGCCATAGTGCACCTCCTATTTTAGATTTTGATCTCATGAATATTTAAGGTTACCCATACCAAAACATGGACTTTGACATTCATTGTGATAGAGGTACAATGATGCCATCCGCAACTCCGCCTAAACCACTGTATGGAATTTGATGAAACTTTCAGAGGATCTTTATTACATGATGTTGTAATGCACCTCTTATTTTAGATTTTGATCTGACCAACATTTGGGGTTTCCCATACCAACATATGGACTTTGCCATTCATTGTGATACGGGGCTCCAATATGTTATCCGCAACTCCTCCTACACCACTGAATGGAATTTGATGAAACTTATCTCACTGCTGTTGGAGTTTTCCTATCCAAAATATTGACATTTCCTTTCATGTATATATATAAGTCGGGGGTATCAAGTAGTGAGCTTTGCTCACAGTATTTCTAGTTTGTTTTTTTTCTGATACTGACGTTATTAGATTTGTTATCCGTAGTCCGTATCAGAAAACAAAATGTCATTATTCCTATTTCGGTAATACTGAAAACATGTTTAAAAGTGAACTGACAATGACAATGACCCTATATTATTTATGTCAGTGCCAATTTATGATGGTGACATTATCCCAATTATCATCAAAGAAGCTTTCAATTTCAGATAATGAAGAGAAACGAAGAAATACAAGATTATATCAAAGAATTGTTGAGTCACCTGAGTATGAAGAACTTCGTAAAAACGTTAGGCACACGAAACACCCAACAAAATCGCTTACCTCGGTAATATCAAAAGCTGCAGACTCTTTAAAGAGAGGAATCGCATCTACTAAAAAAGAACAAGAGAGAACGACAGCAGTAACAGACTTGAAAAAGCTCTGTTCATCAGATCTTCCAGTTGACCGTAGTGAGAAAGTACATGTTTCACTCTGGGATTTTGCTGGTTATGTTGAATATTACCCTACGCACCAATTATTTTTGTCTCGTAATTGCATTGTACTCTTGGTGACAGACATAAGTAAACCAGTGAAGGATGTAACGTCTGTGCGACAAAATGCCAGTCATTCAGTTAACATTATGGAGAATCCGTTAGAAGATGCTGCGGGTATATTTGTTTTAATCATTTTTCTCTTGCATGAAATAATTATAGATTTCTCGTTGTTACATATGAAAAGGACAATGACGTAGATATTTTCTCATTTGATAACATCAATCTAAACTTACACATACATTTTTAAGAGTTTCCATATTGGCTTACTGTATGTTTTTTTTCAAACTGCAAGTGGTTCTCCGTAAAAATGTCGATTGTTTCATTAAAATGAGAGTTTAAAGTATTACACTACCTTTTTTTCCAATAGTCGTAATGAATTATTGTCTTTTCAATGTTGAAATATCACTGAAATTTTAGGAGAACTGATTTTCCAATTTTTGTGTGCAATTTATTGATTTTGCATCACATTTTACGTCACCACAAACAAATGTGACGTTGCAGAATCTGAGCAAGTTTTGTTTCTGAATGTTTTATTCATGATGACTATTAAGACATACCTAATAGTTATTTTAAATGTACAGAATAGTATTGAAGTCCAGAGTTTTTCATCTAGAAATCGGTTGCCAAAGTATAAAAGACCTCAGAAAGTTATTTCAATGATCAGTCAGGCTTTTGAGGTCATCGCTTAACAAATGGTCAAATTAAGAGCTTGAAAATAAGATGCAAAATGAATGTCGATTCGGTTGACTTCAGGAGCAACAAAAACAAATTACGTTTAAGGGGTACATTTAAATCAAGTAAAAATATAGTGGATTGTGATCACGTGATGGGAGCTTCCTAAATTTATGTAGTAAATCTGTTATCTCCAAAAATAATTATTATAACTCAATCCACGCGGAAAATGTGTTACGGAAAATTAAAAAGTAAGAGATTGTACATCTGTTTATTTAGAATTTACGTTTGAATTCCAATTTAAGGAAATCGGAAGTTGTGGAGTTCATACAGTGAAAAGTTCATTTCATGAAATTTCTAAGAATTATGGAATGTACTCGAATTTTGCAGAGGAGACACTATAAGTCATTGTGTCAGTTCTCCTATCTTCCGATACCCTCACCAACCGCCCAATGTCGACCTGTTCTTGCATCACTTATATAAACATTATAAAAAAGTTATTATGTGCATCTATTTTTAAAGGTTATTTACAGTTCTGGAGCAGTAGTGTTCATTGTTACGGAGAAGCAAATGAAAATCAGGATGGCTACTTAAATCCTTCAATAATTCCTGTGGCCACGCATACAGACAAGATTGAGGTACTTATAATACATTTACGATTCACATACCAAACTGCAAATGCCTAATAACAGACGATTTGCCCACATTCCATTTTGCTATTATGCTATTACCCCCCCCCCCCCCCCCCTCCCCCCATTTTTAGTATGCTCCGATCTATTTTCGGTACATACCAACCCATTTTGTTCTCGCCCCAATCTATTTTCAGTACTACCCAATCAATTATATATGTATTACGCCCCAGCCCATTTCAAGTATAATACCGAAACCGACACTGAATCACCGTACCCTTTTTGTAAGTTTTAGACTATAAGGAAAATTAAAAGAAATAAGAAAGAAGATACACCATTGTATCAAGATATTCTTTTCAAACATTTAAAGGTAGAGAATCTAAAGCAAAATGTAAACAAGTAAAGAGCGTACGGTTTGATCCGGCGACTCTTTAGTCCCGGACTGGTCCTTTTTTATGGAATTCTCGACCTTTTGTCTATGTATCCTTATTTATTTGTGATATTTTATGTTTCAAATGAAAATTATCGAGATATGTAGTCAAAAATTACAACGATATCTTTATTTAGTATTATAAAATGAATTTAACATTTGTAAATTAACATGTATTTAGGACAAAAAATCCACTTTCAGAATGCTTCTACACGTAATTGGCCTTTTTTACAAGAACTGTTTTTCATCCCAAAAAAATATGATTCATACATGACATCAAAATATTTAATAATTTTATGAATTTTTACATCAATAAAATAACGTAACATTTTCCAGTTGACAAATATCCAAACTCACAATGGAAATACCAAAAATTACTTTTTGGTCATTTTTGGTTTTAATTCTGCTGATGAGAGGTAACTCCTTGAAATGCGTCGTATACAGCATAGTATAAATTTACTGTATCTTTGGATTGTTATTTTGAAACTCCTGGGATGATGCCTCTGCATGGTGGACCCTAGGTTCCCGAGGGTATTCGACAACCCAGTCGTCAGACTTGTCTGACACGATTATTCATTGATTTGTTATAGAAATTACCAGTATTTAGCAAAATTCAAAAATAATAGAATTACTAAGGGTTCATTCCTTGTATTGCACATGGTAGATCTCCTTAGATGGAATTTGGCTTTCTATTTTGGAGTTTTGGTTAAGAGTACTTCTTGTTTTAAAATAAGTTTGGTTTTTGGTCTTCCAAATGTTGTGGTTTTAATGCTGCTGATGAGAGGTAACTCCTTGAAATGCGTCGTATACAGCATAGTATAAATTTACTGTATCTAATATAAGTATCTTTGGATTGTTATTTTAGGATGAAATATAATAATGTAGCAATGTCAGATATTATAATATCCGAAGTTCTAAATCCGAAATTCAACATTCAATATCATAAATTCGGAATTCGATATTCGATATTCAACTTTAATTATACATTAATATACGGTAAATAAATTCTTTTCAAAAGAAATGGATTTTTTTTATTTTCACAAAATGGGGAAAGATACATAAATCAGTAAATAGAATGAATTAAGTATATTTTTAAATTATCATATGAATTTGATACGAGGAAAATGTGGCTATAGTTATATTTTCAAATAAGTAAATAAAAAGATAATAATGTTGATCAAGAATTTACCGAGTACTTATATTTTTTAATTAAGTTCCCAGGACAAAGTATCGGAGGCATATATGATTTTTATTCTGTTTCTTTCAGGAACTGCTTACCTTTCCGGAGCACCTGGGTTCACCTCTGGTTTTTATAGGTGTTGTTCATTGTTTTTTAGTTTTCTGTGTTTATTTGTTGTGCTTGCGGTTGTTTATTTGTCTTCCCGGGTCTGTCCAATGGATTACGTTTTTTTTTTAATTGCTCTTTGTGTATATTTGTCCTTTTCTTCACTATTATTATTCTCATTATTCTTTCTTTAGTAACCGCTTTGCGCGGGAGTGTTTTCGTACTTCTTATTTAATATAAGTTTGGTTTTTGGTCTTCCAAATGTTTCGGTTTTAATGCTGCTGATGAGAGGTAACTCCTTGAAATGCGTCGTATACAGCATAGTTTAAATTTACTATATCTAATATTGGTATCTTTGGATTGTTATTTATTCGGAAACAGCTCAATCCATTGAAACCAAACTTAGCACAAAAATAAAACTCTATCTGAAGTTGTACCTCGTTACATAAAAAATGCAAGATGGTCGCCTTTTTTTCAAAATGGCTGCCTTCAAAGTTACAAAAATAGAAAAATATCTGGACAGCTCAAATTTTAGCGTAGAAACGTTCAGCACCGTCGACAATAGTATAGATGACCATTTTGAAAAATGAAAGATGGCCGCCATCTAAGTAGAAAAATGAATCATAAAATGCCTACTTGCGTAAAAATTTATATTTGGGCCACACTGGCGCTGGCATTTGGTGGACGATGTGGGGGGGGGGGATCTGTTATGCTGTGCGTAACAGTCAGTACTACAAACTGTAGTTTTAACTGTTTTGCTACCTATTTTTTACCTACTCAAAAACCATAATAGTTTTGTAATTTTCATGTTCGTATATTATAAACACGAATTTCAGATTTCTAACATGAAACTCGTATGCATGTGGTTTGGAACGTTTTACGTTTAACCGTCTGCAATATAGGTGGTGTTTACCCATGAATCTGTTTTACCCAACCACTGTTCAATGTCTATACCAAACCTATTCTGATTCCATGTGTATTGTTGTCTGTGTTTTTTCTCCTTTATACTATTTATTGTCAGGGATTCCTTCTGAACGGTTGCGTTGATTGATTGGTATGTCATTTCTGACCTTTCATTTAATTCAGTTTTTCGTTTATTCTTGAGTAGCAACGTACCAGCATCGCCTGCATATGGCTTCTACTTTTCTTAGCTTATCCGATATTCAATGGCATCCATGAGTTACCACGACTTTCGACAAAGAGGATTACTGTTGTCACAAAACCATGGTTTTATCAAGTAATAAGTTGATGTCAACAGGATCACTAAGGAAATTTTACGGTCGTCATCATAAATTGATTGACCGTTACAGTGTTCCAATATCGAAGTTTCTGCTGGACCTGTTCCCACTGTCATACATTTCATGCACCTCCGCCGATTTGGTGCTACCACAGGATTGACTTTGTTGAACTTCACCACGGGTGCCGTATACGGAGCAGGAACTGCTTACCTTCCAGAGCACCTGTGTTCACTCCTGGTTCGTGTTGTTTATTGTTGTTTAGTTTTCAATTTTTATTTTTTGTGCTTGTGGTTGTTCATATCTCATCCCGGGTTTGTCTGTCTAATGGATTGTGTTTTTTTTTGTTTTACTCCTTAGGTATATTTGTCCTCTTTATTTATAGTCTACAGTCGCCTTTGTATAAATTAATTTTTTTTAAAATATATACCATTACATTTAGGGGAATATAGAAAACCATATCAGAGGTTACGCAGGACAACTCTGCCAAGCAGTTGGAGAGAACATATTAAGAACACACTTCCGGAAGCTGTTTACCTTGTCAAATACGAATGATTCGGACGATACATTAGAAAAGCTTCGTGATTATATAATCAGCATCGCTAAAAAACAGGATAATTGGGGAATAGACGTCTCGCTCAATTGGATTCCTCTTGAAAATAAACTAGATGAATTAAGAGGATTGGGTCAACCGATTATGCCATATGATAAGCTTAAAGAAGTCAACGAAGAGTTATTATCACCTATTTCCAGTTCAAAGGAACTCCATAGGTTTCTTAAAACACAACACGATATGGGTAGTTATATTTTCTTTGATGATATTCCGGAATATATTATTCTTTCTCCTCAGTGGTTTGTTAATGCATTAAAATGCATAGTAGGTGCAAAATCTTTTCAGCTTGATCACTTGCAGGAAAATTGGGACAGGTATGAAAATAGTGGATATTTAGACATTCGAATGATTACAGTATTGTTCAATGAAAAGGATCCAAATTTAGCTGCACATACAACCCATATTTTAAATGTGATGGAAAAATACGACATCGTAGTGTACGCCGGTGTTATATCGGATTCTGGTGAAGAATTGTACTGTGTACCTAGTATGATTCGTACATCCAGCCTTGATCGATTACCAAACAAGTTCACTGGCTACACAAATTCACCAATCCTGTGTTTTGAATTTGACTTTCTCCCTCCAATGTTCTTCTGCAACGTGCTTGTGTATTTCTTGCGACGATATTCTGTAAGCAAAGAAGAACTATCACTCTACCGTGGGATGACAATCTTTGATGTAGATAATACGGGTTGCGAAAAGATTATGTTATGTAAATACAAAAACGTTATACAAGTACAGATCTGGACGCGGGGGAATGGTAATAATGATACAGGGCGCATGGCCAGATGTCAATTAGAGGACGATTTATTTGTTATTCAAAGGAAGTACGACGTTGTTAGGAGATGGGAAGTAAAACTGAAATGTCCTGAAGGAAGTTACATTAACAATGATGGTATGATTGATCTAAACAGTTTGCAACCAGCTAGAGAGTATTTTTGCAAGGAACACTTGATTCTTCATAACTGTATCAAATACAAGAACTACTGGGTTCAGACTCTTCAAAAGGTAAAATTTAACTAGAATGCCCTAAAAGCAAGTAATATCAGGACGTTTTCTCTAATTATTAAAATAAAAACTAGGGATAAGAAGAGAGATAATTTTTTTCTAAATACAAAATTTATGAAATCAGATTTAAGTAAATACACAAGGCAGAGAATACCAGGAGCAATTCAAAAGACGTAAATCAATGAAACAAACAAACAAACAAATTTTATTAACTAATCATAGAGCCCATTACTGAGCTTAGTAATTAAAATAACAAATAAACATATATTTCAACATACAATGCATGTACCATTAAATTAAGACAAGACAAAGAAGACAAAAGTGATTCAGGGGGAACAAATCCTTCCAATAAATTATCTCTTTCATAAAATAACGGGGCAATAGCTAAGCCACTTGTGATATAAAAAAATTATCCTTCAAATCATTAGCAACAAAGCTTTTGTTCATCATTTAAAACTATAAAATTGGGTATTTTCTTTATATAACGGGTACATAAATGAACAAAATAAAAACTAAAACTATGGTGTAAAGACCTAGCATAAACAAGAAGTCAGCCAAGATGGTTTAGGAGGGCATGCAATTACAGCGCAGAATACGAAATACTGTAAATCCGGAAATTATTGCGATGTTTTTATTATTGCGCAAAATGCGACAGGGTTGTAGTCGCAATAATTTAAACTCGCATTTTGGAATTTTTATATGAATGAAGCGAGATTTTTCTCAATATCGCAAAAATTGAAATCGCATTTTGCTCTAAAATGACAAAATCGAATAATTTCTGAATTTACAGTATATCAATCAACCGATTCTAAAACAGCTGCTAGTAATCAACATGTTCATAATAATATATTTTACCACAACGGAAAAAAATAAAAAAAATAATGGTTGATATTGGTAAATTGTACAAACGATGAATATATGTGAGGGTAATAAAAATAATTTTGTTTTAAATACAAAAAAAAAACTATTTTGTTGCACTTTAATTTTAGGACAATACCATTTCAAATGAAGTGTTTAATTTCATGCGAATAAGCAAGGCAACAGTTGAAGTCCTGACGGATGTGTTATATGATTTGGCAAAACACAGCATATCAACGCCTTTGAAACCGAGGAATGAATGTGATGTTACTTATTTATACCAAGAGTTGAGACAAAACAATAATAGAAACCAAGTTCCATCAAAGAGTAGATGGGGTGGATCAACTTGGCCTAATGAAATGACAGAACAACAAATAGGGGATGATTTGGAAAGAATACGTATGAATAGAAATCGTCTCCAGCATACTGCTCACTACGAGATGTTCGATCCGGAGTTCAATGACCGGTGGGGCAAGCTAGAAAATCTTGTGAAAAGGTTTGACGTCCGTCTCTCTCCAACAACCTCATACGAAGAAAAATTAGAACGCATAAGACGTATAAAAGCCAGAGAATCGGATTTTATTTACAATTATAATACCGTCAAAGGTATGAAATTTTAAGATCTGCCATTTAAATTGCCTCATTCGAGGTGATTTAATTTGTAAATCATTTATAGACTATTGTTTGAATCCCATGTTCAACACAAGAGATACATGTGTACTGTAAATTCTAAAGCGGGTTAATTCCTCATTTATCTTTAGGTAATAGTTATATTATAATTTACACACAGTAGGAAAAATTGTTAATGCAATTTTTTTTAAAATTATTAGATGGTTATTCTTTTGCCATATTAAAACATTAATTGTACTAATTTCTGAATTTACACGCACAAATAATTTGAAATTTATAACAATGTAAAAAGAAATTTTATTAATCAAGTAATGAAATATTCAAGAAGTACACAATGTTTACTAGTCAACAAAAGTAACGATACACGAGTTCGGCACCAACTATCCTGGTAATTCCTTAAAAAACTTCAGTATTAGGACAACAGTGGTTAACTACTTCATTTCTTGATCTAATTCGTCTCATTTTGAAATTTGGATAAACTTGAAATGGTGGAAATGGATATTTTCTAAAAGAGGGTTATATTAAATTTGCGGAAAATCGAGAAAAAGATCGACACACATTTTGTAAATTGAAAATCCAGTGGCTGAAATTAGTAAACAAAACTCAAATCTTTTGTCACACAGACATTATGATTCTCATAAAGGGGTAAAAATACTGATTTTTTTAATTTTGGGATGAAAAATGATTTTTTAAATCTAAAAAAAAAATGGATTTTTTCATTGCAAACTTTTTGCACAAAATCCACGCTTTGATGAGAAAACAATCTACTATGAAAATCAGACGTGTGGGTCTATTTTTCTGCTTAGTACAACTATTTGAAATTATTAATATATGAAAAATGCATTACCCCGTATCGTTTCTTTTGTAGACTAGTATATACATCAATTATAGTAGTATCTTTTGATTTTCTGTCCAAACCACTAGACCTAAACTAAGTATTGAGATTGTTCAGTTGATTTTTTTCGACTGCAAAAGTACAAGATGTTGTACCCTCTAAAGTCTATGTTAATTGTAATGATCTACCTATATACATCTATTAAACATCATTAGAAGTTATTTGACTATGGATTAATTTTTTCGTTCATGTTGACTTTCGCGGACACTTTCAAACCGCGAATTCGAATATTCAACATAATGCATCTCTTAAAATGTGTTATCACAAATCATGAAATCCGGTTTCACCAAAACTTCCAATTTTCACTGAACCGCATAAATTTAAACAAAAGAGTTACAATTCTTTGATACCAATTTTAATGTACAAGATAAGCCCATTTAGTCGATTTACGACTCATCAGTTGTGCTCTAGGTCTAAAATATTTGAAACCAAAACAGCCATCCAAAAAGTTGAAAAGCATATTAAAAAAGCCACAGTGATCAAATGAGATAAGCCAAAACCATCTAAGTACAGAAATATGCACGAGGTAGATTCTCCTTAGTTTTGCAATTTTGTAACGGTAATTTTCAGTATCAGTTTCGTATTACCAGCAACTGAGCTGGGGGTCCGCTCTTCCAGCAGCAGCGGTATCGACTCATTGGTAAAAAATTTTTAAAAAATGATACTAATTTTAATGCACAAGATATGCTCAATAAATGAGTAGGACATATTTCCCCTATATACATTTGTATCCCTTAAAGAATATTAGTTAACGAAATACGTAGAATAAAGGTGAGGTTGTAATCTTATTCATGTGTTAAATTTCAGGAAATTGTCTGACACCAATACGTCGACGGAATATAAACAAAGACGAATGGGTGTTTGTGTAGTCGACTGCATATGATTAGGAGAAATTGAATATGGGAAAACTGCTGGTGAGATAAGTATAAAGGAATATGAAAAGTGCAGATTCGAAGGAAATCTTATTATAACGATATAATAATAATATGTGTTATGTTTGTTAACTGAATGTTGATGATGTGTAAATATTAAACTGGGTTTAGGAATAAATCAATATTAACGGTCGATCATTTATTGAATGGGTTGAAGATAAAAGGTTCGAAGTTTTGGATAACAAGATATGTTTGGTATAACTTTGTAATGCTAATAATATTGCATATGTTTGTACACTTAATCTTGTAAATTTGTAAATAAACCATGTACATGTTTGTATGTACAGATATACCAAAATGTTAAAGTGGTAGTGAGCTATCGAATGTATAAGAGATATTAAAGATAAAAGCTGACGTTTACCTTGATTACGATTACAAAAATGAGATGTTTACAGTTTAATTTGTCTACAAGACAAACTAGTCTTGAGCACAAAAATGTAGTAAAATAATTGTTTAATTAAGGTCTTTCCCTTTCCAAAGCGAAGACCTTACTGTATTTCTTATGATTATTATTTTTTTTTTCTGCCACAGATGGCAAAAAAGTGTTGCGACGTATCATTTCGAAACTTGGTACCATTATTCGGTCATACTCTGACTCGCTCTGACTGACCCTGCGAAACCGATCTATTTTTAGTAACAGAGTTATCTGCCCCGCTACCAAAAACCTTGTGTACAGATAAACTCAAAAACCATAATGGATATCAAAAATCTAAAGTGGGGAAAATGTTGTCAGACTCATGGCCATGATTTGTCATGCAAAAAATTTTTTTCGATCCACTTCCTGGATACGCGTTTTTGAGTCGAAAAGTGTCGCGACGCGTCAATTTTTTTTTTCTTCAAAACGGTTAGTCCTAGGAACTTGGGACCTTCACCTATCATCCTAGGTGACATATGTTGCATCCCAAAATGTCAAGGTGAAAGGTCAAATCTCAAGGTCAGAAGTCATATTACACTTTGTGTGCAGTATATCTCATGAACCATAAAAGATAGAAGCAGACATTAAATGGGGAAAATACTCATTTAGACCTTTATTTGATATAAAGGGTCGAAAACTGTTCGACAAACCGTTTTCGAGTTATGGCCCTTGACACGTTTCGGCTTATTTGTTTTTGGCTTATAACTTTTAAGCCGTCAGAGATAATATAGTAAACATATGGGTTTTTTGTGACCGTCATTGTGAGTACTTCAATTTAAGACCAAAGTCCAATGTTTACGGGTAGCCATTTTCAAAATGGCGGACACCGTAAACAGTTTTTATGAAATAACACTTAAACCATACAAAATTGAAGTGGACAATACATGGGAAAAATGTTCATCATGTCGAAATCTACAAAAAATGCTTCAAGTGCGAAAGCGTAAAACTTATCGTTTTTGAGTTAATGCTCTTGATTCGTATTTTGAAAAATGATTTTTTGTTTATAACTTTTTAACCATAAAGATAATGAATAAAACATAGGGTTCATTTGATAGAGAATTAAAAGACCTACAATTTGAGCCCTAACAGTACATGATTCGGTTGGGTGTTTTCAAAATGGCCACCAAAAACATATTGTAAACTGCGTTATTTACCAATTACTTTTAAACCCTTACAGATTATATAGTAAACATGTATACTTTTTGTGTTCAGTAAGAAAAGAGCTTCAATTTAAGACCAAGGTCAAATGTCATATCTCAAAGTCAAACCTTAGCAACAAGAGTACCTTACCAGAAACTCCTCTTTTAGATTAAAATTGTCAGATTACCCCATGTAGAAGAGACCCTTTTGGCCCTAAGGACCAGGTGAGCGATTCAGGCTCCTGGGAGCCTCTTGTTTAAATGGTTGCAGATATCAAGCTGATTTTTGGTGTGAGTCTACCTTGATGAGTTACAGATCAAGTTTACATTTCGTTCCACTCCGATAATTTTATCAGAGTTATGCCCCTTGGACTTAGAAAAAATTTACTAAAATTTCAGTTTCCCGCACTTTTTTAAACAAATTCTTCCAGATATTGAACCAATTTTTGTCTCGCCTGCGACATAGGTGTTACTTTACCGGCGACGGCAGCGGCGTTGACTTTTGTGTTAAGGTTTTATGAGCACCGCCATATCTCAAGAACTATAAGTCCTAGGTTGATGAAACTTGGTATGCATATGCCCCAGTAGTAGCTTAGCACAGTTGCATCCCCATCTTTTGACCTTGATTTTCCGGTTGAGTGACTTTGACAACTTTCAATACATATAATAGCAGTGTTAAGGTTTTATGAGCACCTCCATATCTAAAGAACTACAAGTCCTAGGTTGATGAAACTTGGTATACATATGCCCCAGTAATAGCTTAGCACAGTTGCATCCCCATCTTGATTTTCTGGTTGAGTGACTTTGACAATTTTTAATGCATATAATAGCAGTGTTAAAGTTTTATCAGCACCTCCATATCTCAAGAACTATAGGCCCTAGGTTGATAAAACTTGGTATGCATATGCCCCAGTAGTAGCTTAGCACAGTTGCATCCCCATCTTGTGACCATGCCCTTGATTTTCTGGTTGAGTGACTTTGACAATTTTCAATGCATATAATAGCAGTGTTAAGGTTTTATGAGCACATCCATATCTCAAGAATTATAGGTCTTAGGTTGATGAAACTTGGTATGCATATGCCCTAGTAATAGCTTAGCACAGTTGCATCCCCATCTTTTAACCTTGACCTTGATTTTCTGGTTGAGTGACTTTGATAATTTTTATTGCATATATTAGCAATGTTCAAGTTTTATAAACAACTTTTGGTCTGAGAAACTGAAAATCCTTATAAATTTATGAAAATATAGTGGAAGTAAGAAAGAATTATTGTTTCTGATGGTTCCAGCAGGCAAGACATACTTAAGTGTTAACTCTTGTTGGTATGTAAGTCTACCTTGACGAGATGCAGATCAAGTTTGTGTCATTTTGCTCCACCCTTGGATTACCTTACCTTCAATCTTGATCTGTGGTCTTAAGGTTAAATAATTCGGTTTTGTATGGGTGCCCTGTGGTGCCCAGGTTTTTATAGCGGGGCCCACAGAGATGGGTACCATCTCCATGATATCTAGTTTATATAAATTTGTCCTGACAGGGCCCCTTTAAATTAAAAATAGTGTTTATCTTTAAAACTTTAGAACAAAAACTAACAGAAAAGATGTTGCTTGCATGAACTTTGTTCTTTGAACTCTACAAGTCTGTTGGGTCCAAGTTGTCTGATGTTATAGGTCAAGGGAAAGACCTCACATTTGTTCTCCGAACAAATGACTTTTTAATGATTATTATTTTTTTTTCTGCCACAGATGGCAAAAAAGTGTTGCGACGTATCATTTCGAAACTTGGTACCATTATTCGGTCATACTCTGACTCGCTCTGACTGACCCTGCGAAACCGATCTATTTTTAGTAACAGAGTTATCTGCCCCGCTACCAAAAACCTTGTGTACGGATAAACTCAAAAACCATAATGGATATCAAAAATCTAAAGTGGGGAAAATGTTGTCAGACTCATGGCCATGATTTGTCATGCAAAATTTTTTTTTTCAATCCACTTCCTGGTTACGCGTTTTTGAGTCGAAAAGTGTCGCGACGCGTCAAATTTTTTTTCTTCAAAACGGTTAGTCCTAGGAACTTGGGACCTTCACCTATCATCCTAGGTGACATATGTTGCATCCCAAAATGTCAAGGTGAAAGGTCAAATCTCAAGGTCAGAGGTCATATTACACTTTGTGTGCAGTATATCTCATGAACCATAAAAGATAGAAGCAGACATTAAATGGGGAAAATACTCCTCTTATTTGATATAAAGGGTCGAAAACTGTTCGACAAACCGTTTTCGAGTTATGGCCCTTGACGCGTTTCGGCTTATTTGTTTTTGGCTTATAACTTTTAAGCCGTCAGAGATAATATAGTAAACATGGGGGTGGGGGGGGGTAAAAATCACTGGAAGTTTTGTTATCCGACATCGATTTTTGTATACGCCTATATTGGTCAATCAATTTTTCCCAAATTAAGTTAAGAGGGGGGTGGGGGGGTCAGTGAAAAAACTATGTGAATTAAGTTTTTTATCCGACATTGAACGTTTGATCTCGTCCCTAACGCCAACCAATTTCCTGAAAATAGCATTCGCGCAGTGCAGTAATAAAAAGCTATTTTCCGCCAGAAAACACAAGATTCGTCCAAATGTTACCAATTTATTGCATCCGAATGTGAAAATTTCGCGTCAAATTAACAGTACTTTATTTACGGAGATGTCGTCTGGTGAAATGGCACCGGAAATCTAAATAAATAATCGTGACATCAAATTTCTACATGAATCTTCATTCTGACATAAGTAAATGTGTACACGTACACTCCGTTTTCTATTTATGATTATTTCTACATCAAACAGCAAATTGCATTATCCTGTGCCATGTTCACCCGACGACGTCCCCTCTCGAAAAGACAATAAACTAAAGTCCAGACATATATAAATGGACGTCACGTGACTTACACAACGTCATCACAGCGTCCCTGAAATAGAAGTAAACATTATAGTAGAAATGTACTTTTACTGACACTTGGGTATCTAGAGAAATAAAAATACAATGCCCCGCCCCCCTCCCCCTACTTATATTCAGCAATCCTTGGAAAACTTGCTACCTACAAAAAAAAAGAAACCTAATTAATAAACAAACAAACAAACAAACAAACAAATAAACAAAAAAAAAAGGCCCGTCCCGCCTTCAGAAAAAGAGATATTGCTACTTCATTTTTTTTCTTTCTTTTTTTTTTTTTTTTGACAATTACTATTTGGAACAATACATTAAAAATTTAAGAGATTTCAAGAGAAAATAGAAGTAGTATTATCTCTTTACTGAAGACGGGACGGGCCTTTTTTTGTCTTTTTTTTTGGGGGGGGGGGGGTCTATTTTATTTATTTCCCAAGAGTTATGCCCCTTGCCAAAAATAGAGGGACAGGGCCTCTTTATTGCAAAACTGGAAACGTGAAAAGGAAAGACCTTATCATTTGTGCTAGGCACAAATGACCTTTTAATTATAATTTGAACTTCTTGTGGTCAAGGTTAATTATCCCAAAACGTTCAGCCAATTATAGTTTAACATTTAATGTTTAATTTTTGGTCCTTTTCATGTCTTTATTATTTTTTCTTTGGCTCAAAGATACTTCATCATTTAATCATCACGACATGATTCGCAACATTTTCATTTTTTTTTTCGCTTTCAGAAATGACATTAAAACATTTTTTTTATCATAACATAACAATAAATAGACAAGGGATAGCCATTTATAGTTCAAAGTCCCAGCTAGGGACAGGCACATATCGAATTAGGCTGGTTTGAACACGAGTACATGTAACTCCCATGATCTACGAGCAGAACGGACCGTATCTGTTGTCATTAAAAGAATAAACATAAAAAGAGTACTGTATTTTCAATTTTTTGGTAACGTCTTACTCTATATAATCCCTTTTATTTAGTCGCCATTTTTGCATTACTTAGCATATTTCTCAAGGTTTTATATACATTTAATTGTTTTTATTCTTTTTATCAACAACATTTGATTTTAATACATTTTTTTATTATCCTGAAACTTCAACAGTCAACATCAAAACCGTTCTTAAGAATTCCCATTTTCATCTTTTAGTCAATAGTTGTTTTATTTAGAATTTTGGAAATAAGAAAGGGTTTCGAACACAACTCGGTCCCAATTTAAAAAGCAAAACATCACTCAATTCGCATTCAGTAAATAGTAAAATTAACCCAAATTATGAACAAATTTAAGTCAAAATGCTATATTTTAATTTATTTGTGTTTATAAACCTGAAACAAAAACTAATTTGATTATCACTAATACATGTACTATACACTGCATTCGATTACGTACAATAAGCGTCGTTTTTTTTTCAAAAGCATTTCCAAAGAGACTATTTATTGCCCTTTAAAAAAGCAATGATTGACCAGAAAATTATTGGATTTACAAAACAAGCATATTGAAGTTTACCAATCTTGTAAGGTAAACCGTCTTGGATGTATTTATGTTTGATTTCAGAAGCAATAAACATGTAGTCGATATCATCAAATAGCTTCTACATTTTACTCTATAATTAGGAAGCAGTTCCCGTAAATGTTTTACTGTACAATGATATTGTATTTCCACATTATCAAGAGATTTCACCAGAAGCGCTCGAAGCCCACTCGCATGAAATTTGTAACACTTTGTTTTTGTTTTAGTAATGAATCGGTTCTCCAAATAATAATCGATTACCAATAAAACGATTGATTGACTAGTAATGAAAAAAGGAATGTTGTATTATAAATAGTTGGGTGGGTAAAACCACATATAAGTAGTCTCGGTGATGTGTGATATCTACATGTATTATGTACAAACTGTGCAGCATATTTTTGCCATAAAATAACTGTCAAACATTGTGGACTCGTGGTTAGTGATATCTAAAATGTTCAGCAACCTAAGATATATTTTATCAACTTTTATATACATTATATCTTTAAATCATTTTTCTTTATGTTTACGATAAGGATACAGGGTTTGCATTTTTTACATTTTTTAACTTTAAGTAGTATTGTGCACAGTAAGTTCGATTTATGTAAACACTTTACAGAATTAATTTGGGTGCTACGTTTATTTAATGATACAATTTTCAATTTTTGCACAAATATTTTCATTTAACTCATTTTCCAAAAACGCTTTTTTGGGGAGCATGTTACCTTTCAGCACTGAAAACGCTCTAAGAATATGGAACGTAAAATGTGTAAACGTGTGAATAATGAATCGAAATTTGTCTCAAACGAAAAATCAGTAAAATAATAAGAAGTGACAAATCAGTGGAAAAAAGTCCGTAAATACTAAATCCAACGGAAAAGACAAAGTTATGAGAATGGAACGTAACAAACAAATGCCACCAGGAAACATGTATAGCTAAAAGAACAAAAAGCATAATAATAAAAAAAATGGAATAAAACAGCACTGAAACTAAAACACTAGAAATGTGAACTTCCACTAAAAACCGGGAATGACATCTGGAGCACCAGAGGTAAGCATGTCCTGTTCCGTTATTGACACATGTCACATTGCCAGTGAGTGAAATCCAGTGAAGTGGCAAGCAAGTCCGGAGAGGTGTCAATTCCAGATGGACATGGAATCTCACTGAAGATAGAAACTTCGTACCGGCCATTCAATTCGTAATGGCGACCGAAAAATGTTTGTAGTGATGACATTAACAAAGACCGAACATAACCCTGTTCTCGGAGTTCAGTGACAGCAATCTCGCCCTGCCAAGAAAGTCGCCGTTTATATCACATGCATAACTATAACGCATCAACTGTGCAATGTACACACCATAGGCTGGTGACTCTTGTGTGTTACTGCTAAGAAAGGGAAATTTCACAATCGGAAAATTAAATCATCACGTTTGTCATAAAATTTTGATCTTAATCACCCATTATTATCTATGACAAATACAAATCGGGATATGAAGTGGTTTTGTCTGTGGTCACTTTATCACCTATACAGCGAAACCGAAATTCAAGAACTGGAATAGTTTCTGTCCTTTCCTCTGTATTAGCCACTGTGCAAAGTTAGTATCATATGAAAACAAGAACAGGTCGGGCAAAAGCGGCGCACAGTTTGTCCCCATTGTAATACCGATTGTGTTGAAAACTTGTCCTCCAAACTCAACTTTTTGTTGATTGGAAATACCAGCATTTGAACAACATCAATCCTAGAGTACTTTTTGTTAGAATCAGTGCGTTAATCCTTACATAAAACCTGATATGCATATCTTTGTAACCTTTGTTTAGTCCAGAAACATTGCTTAATTAACTCATGAAAAACAAATATAGTTTATAATGTAGGACGGTCGTATTCAGTGTATAAAAACAAAAATTTTATATGAAAAAGAGCCGATATGGGGAAAATGTTGAGCAGAAATCATTTCAGAAAACTGACAAGAAATAGATAATCAGGGGTTGTACATTTACAAACAAACACTCTTTGAGATCGTCAATCCTATAAGAAGTTTGTATCAATGGCCACAGCCTTTCATTTCTTATGAATTCATCTTTGTTTTCTTTTGTACTCGTCTTCCGTTTTGAATCAAATTAGAATTGATATATCTTTGCTATTTAGAAACTTTCTATAAGTTTAGGGCTAATGTAAACTGGCAAAACAGTTTGGTATTTTAGCAAAAAGAGTTAAGTGAGAAAAAAACCGCATAAGTCTCATATATGCCGATATCATCGTTTTTTTACTTCATCTAGAACATATCAGATCAACGAGATTTATGTCCCTTTATTATCATCAATCATATCTGATTTATGATTGGTAATTCAATCGGTTTCATATTCTTTACAGCTACAGGCTATAACCGTTAGTTGTAAAACAAACTGCTTCTATGTCAGAACGATTTTCTGACGACTGTAGTCGTATCAAATACAACACATTTGTTCTACATCTCAACAACTGCCATGAAAACTGTCGATAAATATTGCATAATTATTTGTTATTGAATACGTTAATGTTGTGTGAAACTGTATTTAATTATTCTATCAATAATGTTGAAAACATTATTATAACAAAACGTTTTGTAACGCCAACAGACAGCCGATAGGAGATAATGAATTGCAGACAAGTGCTTTATACATGTACGACAACCTGTCAGACTAGTACCGATCTAGAGAGCAAAGTTATTTTCAGTACAGTAGAAAGAAATTCAAACGGATTTTTTGTTTATTAATTGTTTATTTCGTGTTTATTTATCTGAATATTTATCTCATTTGTCGTTACTTTTTTCTGATTTCATTGTCTAATAGCAATATTTTTACCACAAATTTCATCTAAATTCAGACATTGTTTCATTTTAATAAATAATTTTCGATATTTTTTAAACCAAATTTTCTTTTGTATCGTCATAAAAAATGGAATGCAACAAAATGTATTATTATTAAACAAGAATCTTTAAAATGTTTGTACATTTGAGGTACATTTAAACTAAATCGTACGGTCAACAAGATGAATCTAGCTTTGAAATGTTTAGTTCCCAAAACGTTTAAGCTAAAAAAATAAATTGTAAACAAACATGAAGGTTTCTCAAGGTATGGGGCATTCGTAAATGATAAATAATTGGATAAAACATTGGTCGTCTTGATGAGCAGCAAAAACTTCGGTCCAGCACAAGATAAATGTGGTGGGCTTAAAACAGTTGACATTTTTCTGGTTTTTTATTTTTTAAAACTTGTATTTTTTATTCTTTTTTTTCTCTAATCATGGGAATCAAATATAACTTAAAAGGCTTATAGAATGTAACACGCCAATTAAATTATTTTATTTCCGGACCAATCGTGTATTTCTTTAATGTGACATTCAAATTGCCATTTGCTGTACCATAAATACGATTTAAAAATTCTTTAAGTAGTTGAAATACATGAAGTTAAAGTTTTACCTGCAGATCTAAGAAGACGACTCATTACTGTAAAATCCAATAAACGTACATGTAGCTGCCTACATCGTTTAAGCGATAAAAAAGAAAATTTATAAGGAAAATTCTAGGGATTTGAATATGAAAAAATAAAGGGGTATAAAATCCTGATTCCGGCAGTGAATTGGTCAGAAACAGACATCTAGAGGCCGGCATCACTAAAAATTATGTCTTGCAACAGAAAATGGTTAATTGAAGACACGGACAATGAAAGTAAAAATTGTCCATTATCAAACGTAGAAATTGGAAACAGGAGAAGACAAAAACCTACGAACAAAT
Source organism: Mytilisepta virgata (assembly GCA_028015205.1). Classification (NCBI taxonomy): domain Eukaryota; kingdom Metazoa; phylum Mollusca; class Bivalvia; order Mytilida; family Mytilidae; genus Mytilisepta; species Mytilisepta virgata. Next base: position 2,142,373 of record JAPWFG010000026.1, on the reverse strand, counting down.
AATACTAAGCAGCAACTGACAGAATTAAATATACATAGCACATGTAATAAACAGAAGAAAACACAATTTGAATTCTCACAAATACCAAGTATGGTAAGAGTAATCAGGTCTTGATCCGTTAATTATACCCGTTATTTCATGTGCACAACTTGCATTACTGCAACAGACTTTATGGTCACCAGATAAGTTCCAATCTCTGGGGATGAATTATATTCTGTTATAAAAAATTCGTCGCACAAAAATTGGCACATTTCGACTCATCGGTTTGTGCTCAAGGCCTAAAATGTTGAAAACCAACACAACCCAAATTGTTGAAGAGCAATGCAAAAATGCCAAATGACCAACAGGTTAAAGCACAAAAAACCAAAAGACAGAGTTATGCACATGAGGGTTACTCCTTAGTTTTCGCAAAATTTAACATGTTCGCTACAGTAACTATAAAGTATTTATTTCAAACCTTCACTTCATCCATATTACATCATTATTAAGAACCGTCTCGGTGGTCTCGTGGTGGCGTGATCGCCTCGAGTGCGAAAGGTCGCGGGTTCAGTTCCCGGTCGAGTCAAACCAAAGACATTTAATTGGTATTTGCTGTTCCTCCGCTAGCCATGTTGCATCTTGGAGTAAGAGCAAAGGACAGGTCTGCTCGGAGTCTCGGTAATGTTACCTCGCTAGCTAGCTGCTAGCAAGTTAAAAATCCGGCTCCGCGTGTCGCTCTAGTGCCAAGCCAGGATTCATTTTCATATTATATCAACATGGTCTTGTATGCATTAAATAATTGACACTGGATGTTAAAAAATAATTCATACATGATCGTTAAGTATTGAGAAATTTATAATTAATATAAATTAAAATAAAATAAAAAAGAATTAATTTGATATAGTTGCATCTAATAAATCAACTGAATACTAACCAGTGACCGGTGTACATTTCAAAGATGATTCGTTACTGCCGTGCTTGTGATTCAAGACGACTCCACCAGTTCACTTATTCCTGGAACTTATTTCATTATTATTCTTATGAAATTTATTCCAAAAAATCCTTAAATTCGTTCAAGTGGAATAAATTTCCCTCTGCCATTGTCTGTACTATTATTTTTATACAAATAAATCATTGCATCGAAATTTAATATAATAAAATGTTTAGAAGTCTAAAATAACGGGTTTTCTAATTTTTTGTGTGCAATTTGTTATTTTTTGAAGATATGATGGAACCACAAACACATGTGATGTTGCTTAATATGTGCAAGGTTTTTTTTCCCAAAAGGGTGAACCATGTTGAATTTTACGTCCTAATTTTTAATTTAAATGTAAAGCATTTGACAAATTTTAGAGATTTTTATCAGGAAATATGTTGCAGAAGTATGTGGAACACACAATAAGATGAGTATTGAGGGCAAGATTTTGACCCTTCGATCAACAGCATGTACCACATCTTCTTTATTTGTTCTGGCTAGCGGTCAGCGTATTGAATATCATACTGTAATGAGTTCCATCGTTTCTTTATATGAACTAGCGTGCCTTGAGATAAATTTGGTGGTTTGGGTGCCCTAAATATCGGTTTAACCCTACAGTTGATAGTGGGTCTACCAAACTAGACCATCTTGACATCCTGTTGAGTTTGTAAGTAGTCAAGAAATACCAATGGGATATTCGAAGGAGAGAAAAATCGTAACAACTGACAAAATCCGGAGAACAACGAAGACAAGACCAAAACAATACATGCACTACAATTAAAAACTAAAAACATATGAACAACATGGACCCCACCAAAAAACCGGGGGTAGACTCAGGTGCTCCGGAAGAGTAAGCAGTCTCTGCTTCCTGCAGGACACCCGCCATGCTGTTCATGTCACATCCGATATGAGGATGGGATAATATCAATGGAACAGGTCCATTTTCATTTGGGAAACGGTTTTTTCATACCTGTCAATTGTGTTTTCTTCACTTGTGTCCATTTGTCTGGAGGAGTGTGAGAATGGGTCAGCCGGCATTGTTGGCTTGTGACCCCTTGCTTGGACAATGTTAAAGCTTGTGGTAGCCCATAATTGTCAACATTTTTCATAAGTTTACAAATAAATCGCAATCTTTTTGGAAACCCCTACCTCCCTCAAAAGTGTACATCAACGTTTTTTAACACAGTTGTATGAGCAGGTACCACACCAAACTCAGAAAGAGGATCTACAGACATCGTTACATCCCTCGAAAAATGCATGTACCAAGTCCAGAGCATGATCATATTGCCGACATACTCAAGTGAGTTGCCGTTTGTTGGCTTTTTGGCACCTTATATACCATTCAGCATAATGATTTAAATCTATAAAATTCACCAGCATGAATGTTTTTAACAAGCACGACGGTTCCAAATAATTTTCCGGCGGAAGTGACATTTATACAGATTTTTTAAAGAGTACGATAAAAAATGTTTAATTTGAAACCCCTTCCCCCTAGCGTGCGTTTTGTAAACTCGTGAAAAATGTTGACACTTATGAATAACCCCTAAGTGAATGTAACAAAACGCACATTTAACCAAGATTTCAAGGTCACAAATGAGTACACCCCATGACTTTTTATGAACACAAATAATAGTTTAAGTATCATGTTGTTCCCAATAAAGTTCGCAATGACACGATTGGCAAATTAAATAAATATACTCTAATTAATTCAATGTTCTATTATAACTGAGAATAGGAAACATTAATCACCTTGAAAACTATTTTAATCCCCGAATTCAATACAATGCAGTGATTTCGTCAATAAGTGTTGACAAAAGACATTATCCTAATGTTTGCTGAAATAATTGAACAACTTGTTACTAAAATGCGTTTGTTCACGAATACAGATTTTGTTACATTTGTCTATGAATATTTACATAAAACCAGAATAAATAGCGTACTTATTCAAAAATTATTGACAACTTTTTATAGACAACATATGAAGAAACGGTCTACTAACGTCCATTGTATTGGCTTATCGATAACTGGGGAAGAATGACCGCGAACACCTGATCGTCTGAATGCAAAGACATTTCAGCAACGATTTGTAAAATAAAGTAATTAAAACCTAAAATAACTATGAAGAACTTAATGCTTTAAATGATGAAATGTGGGCGGCTTTTGAGGTATATTTCTTAGACGCTGAATGGTTCACCTTTGTTTGGTATGTTTCCTTATTATTTTCTACCGAAGTGCCTTCAATTCTATTGACGGCACTATGAATCCATTTGGCAAATCTCAATAGGCATGACGCTCACAGAACAAATCAAGGATCTTCCTTTAAGGCAGTTTATCTTAAAGATATGAAAAGATTTACGAAAAATGAGTTTTTAAATAGTTTTTGAATAGTTTCTATAAATTTATTTATATTCACATATATTACATGATAACTTACCAAAAGTCCTAACATTCTTCAGTTGTATGAGAAATACATGTATAAAAATTTAGGCGATATTTATAGAATCGAGAATAAGAGCCTAAAAATTAATAAATAAAGAAAATGACCAAAATATTAAAGAAGAGAAAATACTGATGTTGTTTAATAAAAAAAATTTATTCAAAATGAATAAAGAGTTTAACGGAAAAGTACTAAGAAAATACATTTGTCTATGAATATTTACATAAAACCAGAATAAATAGCGTACTTATTCAAAAATTATTGACAACTTTTTATAGACAACATATGAAGAAACGGTCTACTAACGTCCATTGTATTGGCTAATCGATAACTGGGGAAGAATGACCGCGAACACCTGATCGTCTGAATGCAAAGAAATTTCAGCAACGATTTGTAAAATAAAGTAATTAAAACCTAAAATAACTATGAAGAACTTAATGCTTTAAATGATGAAATGTGGGCGGCTTTTGAGGTATATTTCTTAGACGCTGAATGGTTCACCTTTGTTTGGTATGTTTCCTTATTATTTTCTACCGAAGTGCCTTCAATTCTATTGACGGCACTATGAATCCATTTGGCAAATCTCAATAGGCATGACGCTCACAGAACAAATCAAGGATCTTCCTTTAAGGCAGTTTATCTTAAAGATATGAAAAGATTTACGAAAAATGAGTTTTTAAATAGTTTTTGAATAGTTTCTATAAATTTATTTATATTCACATATATTACATGATAACTTACCAAAAGTCCTAACATTCTTCAGTTGTATGAGAAATACATGTATAAAAATTTAGGCGATATTTATAGAATCGAGAATAAGAGCCTAAAAATTAATAAATAAAGAAAATGACCAAAATATTAAAGAAGAGAAAATACTGATGTTGTTTAATAAAAAAAAATTATTCAAAATGAATAAAGAGTTTAACGGAAAAGTACTAAGAAAATACATTTGTCTATGAATATTTACATAAAACCAGAATAAATAGCGGACTTATTCAAAAATTATTGACAACTTTTTATAGACAACATATGAAGAAACGGTCTACTAACGTCCATTGTATTGGCTAATCGATAACTGGGGAAGAATGACCGCGAACACCTGATCGTCTGAATGCAAAGACATTTCAGCAACGATTTGTAAAATAAAGTAATTAAAACCTAAAATAACTATGAAGAACTTAATGCTTTAAATGATGAAATGTGGGCGGCTTTTGAGGTATATTTCTTAGACGCTGAATGGTTCACCTTTGTTTGGTATGTTTCCTTATTATTTTCTACCGAAGTGCCTTCAATTCTATTGACGGCACTATGAATCCATTTGGCAAATCTCAATAGGCATGACGCTCACAGAACAAATCAAGGATCTTCCTTTAAGGCAGTTTATCTTAAAGATATGAAAAGATTTACGAAAAATGAGTTTTTAAATAGTTTTTGAATAGTTTCTATAAATTTATTTATATTCACATATATTACATGATAACTTACCAAAAGTCCTAACATTCTTCAGTTGTATGAGAAATACATGTATAAAAATTTAGGCGATGTTTATAGAATCGAGAATAAGAGCCTAAAAATTAATAAATAAAGAAAATGACCAAAATATTAAAGAAGAGAAAATACTGATGTTGTTTAATAAAAAAAATTATTCAAAATAAATAAAGAGTTTAACGGAAAAGTACTAAGAAAATAGTGAATCTATTAAAAGGAATTATTACCAATATTCGGAAAACCAAATGCCAGGAGAGAACGACAATAGGTGTATGAAATTCAGGCAACAATGTCATCAAGCTAACCCAACATTATTGACAAGAGAGCTGTGTGTGTATGATGTAGTAATCACATGTCTTGTGATTACCAACGAAAGATTCATACCCATAAAATGTCCAATCAGGGGAAAAAGTCGTGTCAATGATATCTAAGATGAACGAAAGGGAAAGAACTATGAGAAAACGAAAAAGTCACATGTAAGTTGAGAAGGTTGAAAATAGCTCTTAATAATCTGTATTACTTTTCACAAAAATTCTTAAGAGCAAAATTATAATTTCAATTCGTACAAATTGTAGTATAATGTACGAGTAATTTTACTTTTAAGATATTTTGTGAAACATTCTAAAGACGCATACATTTCACCTGCATAGAATTTAACAAATCTACATTCGCGTTTTAACTTTATATTTACCTGTGCAATTTTGAGTTCCTGACCTAAAAAATGTCACCCTCCTAAAATTTTACATAAAAGACATACTTTTACTGAATCATGTGAATAGAAAGAAAAATAAAAGAATGAAAAATTTAATTTGAGATCCTCCCCCATTTAGAACCTCATGTATTACAGTTAAATGCATACTTATCAAGACGATAATTGTTTGTACATCGTATATTAAAATAAGAAAATGTATAAAATAGAATAAATTAAGCTTAATTGACTTTATTTGAAAACATCCAATTTAACTAACTGTTCATATCTTCATAACATAAATTATAATTTGTTTCAACATAATTAATTCTGTATAAAATTTCCAACAAAGGTTAACATTGAACACGTGAACATATATAAGTAATAAATAGCTTGTTCATTGCACCTGTAATTGCTTTACTGCTCTTTGTAGGTTATCGACTTCATTTTGTAAGGCTAAATGAAGAAACTGCATCGAGTTGTCTTGATTCAGTTGCTGAACCATCTGTGTGTATGGATCGTAACGGACTTCAACTTGTCTTTTTATAGAAGAAGCATAATGCCTGTAGGAATAGAAAGCATTTTAAAAAATCATTTACAAATAATTACTCCAAACTATTTGACTCGTGTGATGGTTTAAGTCAATTCCACCAAACTCAGGTTATATGACGAAAAATTATTAAACTCAAATTGAGTTTCATGTAAAATTGTCGGAGTATGTAGTTAATTTCTAATGAACTTGAAATCATAATGATTAGAGTAAAATCTTTAATATTTTATGAGAAAAGGAAAAGTATGTTATATTCGAGTATATGGTGGAAAATGATGGCATTCCCGACAAAAAATCACGTGAATTTTCATATAAAAAAACTGCATTTTATGCCGAAAAATTAATAAAACTCGAACCTCATTTTCTGCATCATGTCATCAAATGATTCAACAATAAAATAAATAGGCTGTATATCTTCATCTGTGTATTCCTGTACAGCCGTTTTCTCTGGGTCAAAGGGTAACTTTTTCGGTGCGTCAGACAATGCATGACGTAATTCTCCATATGATGACAATGTTCCGGCACCATAAGCTTTCAGTTTACCTAATTCCTTACACAGACCAAACTCTACGGTAAACCAATAAAGCTGTAAGAAACACCAAACGAATATTAAAAAGTATTTTTCGACTTGTTGGCAACAATGAAAAAAAAAAAAAAAAAACGTTTGGGCAAATTTAAACAATTCTGGTTTTTAAAACACAATTTTAAAGTTTAACATTTATGTACTAATAAAACAAAATTTTACGACAAATGTATTTATTTGTCACTTCTCAAAATATTTCCATGACGTAATGTGTTGAAAAACGTTTTGTTCGTGTGTCTGTATAATATGGAGTTGAATTGAAACAAGACAACATTCCATCTAGAACTGGACATATCAAGAATACTCTTGTATTTTAATTCTTTTGTAATGTGATACCAATAAGGTCACAAATCAGTAGTTCTACATTGTGCCATATCAAAACGCAATTAATGCAATATATTATATATCAGATGTTTTTGTTGGGATTTAACGGTTTTTACACCAAGCTGTTACAACATAGAACAGCACTTACTGTTGCGAATTTTTCAATATCTTCATCTGAAGCCCCAAGAGATGCAAGACCTATTTCTTGGGAAAACTGCGCAAACTTTGGATCAGCTAACATGGGAACATGTCCTAATAGCTCATGTATGCAATCTCTGCAAAAAAAGATATACTATAGCAAAATGTATATAAAATATCAAAATATATTTACCAAAACAAGTACATGTTTTGATTGCAATAGAATGTTTTAACAACTTTGATTTTATTTTGGGTTCGATAATTTTTAGTATAGGATAGCAAGTCTTGACAATTTAGTTTAAAAGAATTTGAAAAAAATGTATGAATTGAACGTACAGGTACATTGTGCACTGATTTATAAAAATCATGAAGTAATTAATGTATAATTAGAGATTTATATTGAATTTCTGAAGTAGATTTTGGTTTACTTTAAATACTACGCGGTTCTATGATGTTATTTTCAGACTAAAATGATGAATGTTGTGTAAATTGTGAAATAAACTATCGACAAAGCTCTCAGTCCATAGACTAAACCATATTTAACTTACTTAAAATGTCGCTTTTTAAATCAATAGTTTAGGGAATACACTAAGAATTCGATGCATGGAGTGCAAAAAACGGAATATAAGTAAACAACAATTAAAAGAAAAGAGGTCAATCAGGCAGTCAAATAATTCTTCAAATATGCCGAGAATACACGAGTCGTGATATAATTGGTAACTGCCAAGCAATTAGCTTGCTTGTGTTTTTGCAAGGATTGTCAATGGGAAATATCCGTGTACTTTTTTTGTCCATTTACGAATACATAATACGTGTAAAAGCAAAACTGACAGCATGAAACTATGACAAAAGATGATGTATTTTACAAATATATATGCTAAATTTCGCTTTTCCGAGTTGTAAATCCAATATTAATTACGTCTAATTTATTTTCCTGAAAACTACAAGCAATGTAGCACTTATATGTCAAATGGAAGTATTTCAGACATGGCACCAGTTTGTTTACTTGTGTACCAACAGAAGTGAATGATATGCAAATTAGAAGAGGGGTCAACTTCATAGTGGGATGCAGATTTCTTATATTTTTTAATTTTTTAATACTTTTTTATTGCAAAAAATTTAGAAGGAAAAACACACAGTATGCATAATAAATTTCTGAGCGTTATTAAATGCAAATTTGTAAACAATGAAAAAGACGGTGGTCACTGGCCATGGTATATCTGGTGAATATTTTTAGAATCTTGAATGAAATTTATTATAATGATTATTAATAAGCAGACTTTGTGGGTTTACTCCAAGTTTTTGTTTTTCAGTATAGTCTATTTTTTCGTATTATATTTTTGTCGGCAAAGGCAAGGACATTCCTTCCATTTGCCCTGATTGAAAAATATATAAATAGTACGTACGGTTCCGGTGAATGATCAGGTTTAGATCCGTGTCTTACATACTGTGTACACTGGAAAACTCTAAAGGCCAAACTAGCCAAGAAGTCACGTGCTGACAACAAACCGGAAACGGGTCTTAATTGAAATCCTGTCCTACCTATATAGTAAAAAATACAATTTGTTCAACACACCTAAAATTGGTCAGAATATATTATGCTTGTAGATTTCAAAGCAATATATATGGGAAAAGTGAAATGCGGAAATGAAGAAATTATAATTCATTTTTATCAAACACGAAGCCTTCTTCACAAAAATGGGAGTAGATATTTTCAGTAAGATTTCACAACTTACTGAAATTGACTCCTCGCAGGACTTCACACACTACCAGATTTTTTCACTTGCAATGTAACTGGTGCGTTAACAGAACATGACATGTTTAACCTTCCGCATGTTCCGGAGCACCAGAGATACTATGGGTTTTTTTACGTGGGAGTTCACACTGCATGTTCTTTGATGTCTTGTTCTGATTCTATTTTGGTTTGCTGTTTGTTTTTGTACTCATTCGGTTGTGTCTTTGTATTGTTTGTTTGCTGTGTTAGCGTTCACACATGTTAGTATATATCTGCATAGCATTCAACTTTGCTTTTAAGATTACGGAAGTGGGGTCCTTCATATGTCAAGAAATAAATCGTTGATGTATAGACCTATGTATGGCATAAAATGATCACTTCCACTTGAGGTCTGGTCAATTTAAAGTTGAGTTTAATGGCATTTAATGGACTTAAGAACGCGTAGGTGTTAACGGGGGTGTTATAATGGATAGAATAACGTAATTCTGACCTATTTGTCGTAAGTTATTTCAATATGCTAATTTGAATGTTTGATAAAGTGTTTGTTACAAACTGAAAACTACAATACAGATCGATTCTGCCTTTTAATGGTAGTGATATACTTCTTTGCTTTTATAATTTTTTCAGTCTGTCTTTGTAATTTTTTTATAGGTATAAGTATGTGTAAACTTTATCATTGATTGAAATGGTATGACTAATGGGTTTAGATTATCGACATAACGGAAATTCTGATACACTGACTATATTTGTTTTCAACTTAATTGTCACAGTTATGTTGAGGTTTGTGATTTTGGAGGGTACTATTTCTACCCAATACAAAACTTTGACGTGACATTAGCACAATTTCAAAATCATTATAAAATATTGCCAATATTTTAAGAGGTAAACATATATACTGATAAATTATTTTATGAAACAGAAGTAATATATGAGAAAAATTAAAATTTAGAATCTGGCTTTTCTTTTGAAACTGAACAGATATAAGATTGTCTCTATTATCGCTCCATCGAATTGAACCTTCATGACAACGTGTAGGTTTCTTACCAAACACAGCTTCGTACGAATTGTATATAATTTCAAATTGTACTTTTCGTGTTTTTCATTTGACGATAAACTATACTTTAGAAAAATACGTACGTTTTAAGAAATTAGAAACATCTTCAAGTTGGGGAATGTTATATTCACTGTATCCACATTCCAGTTCCAAAATTTTGAAATTTTCAATATGTTCTCTACACGCATGCGTCGGAAATAATTCTTTTAGTCGTGTGTACACGTGGCCCCTGAAATCAAAAATTCCTAAATTGATAAGCAAAAAAAATATCTTGTCTTGCTCAGTTGCTAGTATTCCTATATACTAGATCATTCATGCTTTAAGGATGATCGCTGGTCTAATAGGAAATAAATAGGCTTTGAAATAGGTGTTTTAGTTTGAGAGAATATATGAATAGTAAACAAATAAGCAAGAAAAAAATATAGGTTCATGTGCTCATTTTAGAGCTATAAGGCCTTGAAAGTTTGCCTGAAATGGGTTTTCTCTGGATTTTTCATTGTCTTTCCATTGACAACTTCAGTCTCTCAAAATGTATGAAAAAATAAAAAGGATTTCAAAAATTTTTGTCAAATACCATTTTAAGGTATATATGATTGAATTATAAAAGAAAAAGTGGGGGTTCATGGGCAAAATATTTCATGTTTAAGAAATGGATAAAACCCGAGGATTCCCAAAATCTGACAAAAAGACCAAATCATGACCAGCGAGCATCCTTAAATTTACCCGGTTTGAGAACTCTGTCCTAAGATGTCTTTGGCTGTACCCTTTAGGTTATTTTGGATTTTTTTGTTCTTTATAATTTGCCCCTGATGTTTTGGAATATTGTTTTGGTTTTCAACATTTTAGGGATTTAGCTCAACTGATGAGTAGTACTTCGACGAAATGTGCAAATCTTGTGCATCAAAATTGGTATCAAAGAATTATATGCTGATATATGCATTTGCATTCACTTACACCTGATTTCACAGAATTCTAATTACTACCAAAAATTGATATTTTTTTGTTGTTGCATAATATCAAATTATCAAGAGTAAGTTATTACTACCAAAAATTGAATTTTTCTTTTAAATAATATTAAATTATCAAGAGTAAGTTAATCTGACATCATTTTATACTTCTTATGTGAAATTCATACTTAAACGAATCGTATGTATTTTGGCCATACTAGTAATAGAGTATCTCTCATAATCATAACTCTATCTTTAAATGGTTTTCTGCTTTTTAATTTTTTTTCTTTCTTTTTGTCTTTTCTTTTCATATGAAAATGTTGGACAACTTTACGTCCATGTAGCATGCATAAGACAAATTTGTTGTCATGTCCACGTTCTAGGCATACGATATTGGTTTCGTTCATGCTTTCGTACATACAGTAAACTAAACCATTGCAGTATAAAATTAATTGTGAGTTGTCTCAAAAGTCAACGGAAGAAACAATTGTTGTATAATATTTCTCATCGGATAATGTCTATACATATCAAATATTAAGTATCAATGACCAAAAAATGTAGTATTTAATCATAAATCTGACGTTGTTTTTATCGCACACATTTATCAACATAGTACAAATCATTAACACGATCTACAATAAATCTTCGTATGACAATTTAATTTCTATCTGCAATCTGATGCATTCGCTTATCACTCTAACGTCTGTTTAGAGTATTCGGTACTAATATACAACATGATCAGAAAATATATGACAGATATCATGTTCATCGAATTGATTTTAACAACCATGGGTGGTTTGTTCCATTAAAAATCACCGGACAGTGTTACATGATCGTTTTGATGTTTGAAAATGATTAATGGATTTTTGTTTAAGGTTCTGATGGGAAAAGTTCATTGCGTTCCCAAATTGATGGAATTCAGTATTACACTTATTTTGGCCAATGCTTGAGCATTAGACATTATTTGTGTAAACTAATTATCAACACTAATTATTATGGAAACCGACCAATTATATATTGTGTGACGTTCTAGCGAATCCCCCCCCCCCCCAACAAAAAAAAAAAACGACAGCCTTTTCTTTTTCTTTTCACTTTTAGTTTTAAATTTTCTACTAAAATAGATGTATTTTATATGAGAATAGAATACGCAAAGGGTCGTTTCTTTAAGAAAAATGCAAGAATGATTTTTCGGGCATTTGCGACTCCAACAATATTCCCCAAAAGCTACTAAAACATCTTTTTCGAAAATGACGAAATAAAGTCAAGTACATATATTTATTTCTACAGCAGACTCTGTGGCCGAGTGGTCAAGGTCATTCGCCTTTCCCGCTAGTTGTTACTAGCTTGTTAAAACTGACGGTCTGAGGTGTGTTGACTTCACTCTCAATTGACAACGATGCTTGTTTCCCTGCCGTTGGTCGATGATTATATCCGAGTACTCATGCTTCCTTCAACATGATGGTCTCGTGGTAGGTCGTTAGTTCGATCCGCGGCCGGGTCAAACCAAACACTTTTAAATTGGTATTTGCTGCTCTCCACCAAGCACGCGACATCTAGCAATAAGTGCAAGGAAACGATCGGCTCGGAGTCAGTATAATGTGTCCGAGTGGGGTGATATGTCTTCCTGCGGACAGTCACCTCGTGGGCTAGCAAGTTAAAAATCCGGCCCAGCGTGTCAGTCTATTACAGAGCAGTGCTAGATCATATTCCTATCATATCAATATATTCTTGTCCTGATATGCACCCCATAGTTGCCACATTGGAATTGGCATAAATCAACAATAAATCAAAGGCAAAAATCAAATTCAATTCCACATACTAATTTGTATATTATGCCATGTGCATGTCATGTATTCAGATGGTCACTTTTTGTGCCAAAGCAGTAACTTGATTACTTGGCTTACTTAAATGAATTAATCAGCTTTATATTTGGTGTGATCTAAAAATATGTATTATATGTACCATGCGTTCTAGACCTAAAATAACAACTTACCAAGTAGCTATTTCATCGTGTGTATATTCTACTTTTGGAATCGGTTGTCCGCTGCAAGTAAGAAAAATAAATACTTGACAACTGATTAGGCAAATAATTTTCTCTGTGCTTATATAAATCTTTATACATGTAGGTGCATTCAATTGTGTTGCTACATTAGTCAGAATGTCTTTTCGAACTAAAGAGAGTCTCTACTGTTTACACGGTCAAAAATTACTTGTACAACATAGCTACCTGTATTATGTAGAATTAAAAGATTTAGTAATGAAATAAATCTGGAGCATGAGTAGTCAAAAGTGTTGCCACAATAGGAACATGAAGGCAAGTCACTTTGAAAAAACCACTCATTTCAGATATCTACTCACTTTTTATAATCAAATGCAATATCGGCTATCATTTTTCGTCTTTCCTTGTATTTTTTATCTGTAAAACCCTGCAATCAATGAAATAAATATACTATTGGAGATCATAAATAATGACTTGAGTGAATTCAATTAAAAGCAAAAGAGAACATGCATGTCAAGAAGGCTTTATTACAGTTTTCTAATTTATAAATGAAAGTAGATATAGGACAAAGACCGATAATATAACAACCTTGAAACGGAGTCCGTAAAGGGCAAAACAGACAACCCCTAACAAGGGGAATTTACCCTACTGCATAACATTCTCCTAATGGTCCAACTAAAATCGCTTTAAGAAATTCAACGGAAACCACTAAATTTTTTGAATAAAATTACCAATAATTTAGGACATACAACCTCTGTCAAAGACTCTTGAAGAGGTACATAAATATATTAGACAAATAGACAAATAAACAGATACGCACACTAGTTTTAACGAAGTCATTAGTTTTGCAAATGGAACTAAAGATAAACAGCATATGACAGGCCATGGAAGCGCCATGTAATGATACTCAAGACGCTATATCGACTGATAAAAAGCATGGTATCCGGCAAAACATTATTAATATTTATCAACTTTAGGTTTTCTTTGCAGATTTCACTATAAAGCTTAATTAGAGCTAGGAAAAACATGATAATTACAATGACATGCCGGGGTAAAGACTACTAATAGAATGGTTGCAGGGTTATATAATTCAAAATACTTACAGGGTGGTCGCTGTCGAGTTCTGGTTCAAATTTGGTAACCAGGTGAGTACAGTTGTCTAATTCCGAAATATGTCTTGGAAACCAAATATCTTAAATTAAATGTGATAACTGTACTTGTAGGTGAAACTATAAAACTTGATATATTTCTCTGCATACCTTTACCTATTTATTAAAATGAATTTATTTATCTATCTATTCATTTATTTATTACTTTTTTCATAATATATTTATTAAAAAAATGATAACAAAATATATCCAGTAGACGCAATGTTATGATTCGAAATGTATACTTTAACATTGAAATATTGATCATTCATATTACCATTTTTCCATACTTTTATATAGAGAATAATACATGGTAAAATCTGTATCACATGCTGTATCGACACGAGAAACCAATATCAGCCAGAGGGCCTTGGCCCGAGGTTGATACAGCATGTGATACAGCATGTGATACAGATTTTAACATGAATTATACACTTTATCATATATTTAAACAGAGGACTTCAAATTTACCAAATTAAAGTCTACAGATGAAATTGATTGGGGGAAATATTTTGTGGGAAAAAAATAAAAAATATGAGGATTTGAAAAAAGACAACTAATCGGAAAAAAATTTGAACAACATTTGTTTTTTTTTTAATTTGACCCCCCCCAAATGTCGCCCCCCTCCAAAAAAAAAAATTTCGATCCCCAAAATAAAAAAAAAATACCCCAAAAAAAAAATAAAATTGAAAAAAAATTGAAAAAAGCTGTGATAAAGGGTAAGCCATGCGATAAAGGGTATGAAGTCATAGATATCAGATACGAAACAACCTCATGGTCTTTATCGTATATATTCAAAACTCCTGTATTATGTACCAAATATATAATAAATACATTTATCATATATTTAGTAGTAAATACAGTAGTTTTGAATATTTGATAAATAGCCTGCCGTTTAATCCGTATCGCTCAACTTTGATGCGCACCCTTTATCACACCCCTTTATCGCATGTCTACCCTTTATCACACCCCTTTATCACATGTCTTACCCTTTATCACATAGCTTTTTTTCATTTTTTTTTTCAATTTTCATTTTTTGTATTTTTTTTTTTTTGTACGTTTTTTTTTTTGGGGGGGGGGCGAAATTTTTTTTTGGGGGGGGGGGGAAATTTAAAAAACAACAAATGTTGTTCAAAATTTTTCCCGATTATTTGACTTTTTCAACCCCCCTATTTTTTTTATTTTTTATTTCACAAAATATTTTTCCCAATCAATTTCATTTGTAGCAGTAGACTTTAATTTGGAAAATTTGAAGTCCTCTGTTTAAATATATGATAAAGTGTATAATACATGTTAAAATCTGTATCACATGCTGTATCAACCTCTACCAATATCAGCCCTCTGGCTGATACTGGTTTCTCGGGTTGATACAGCATGTGATACAGATTTTACCATGTATTATTCTCTATATATTTCATGTTTCCTTCAAAAAAATGTAATACTTAAAATAAGTTTACCCTTTTTTTCCACCTCTTGATCTGATGTAATTTGTATGTCGAGTATTGATGGGATCATGCGTAACGAGTTAACATGTGATGTAATTTTGTCACGTGATCCGATACATTTGATCAGTATTTCATGCTGTGCTCCGTATTTTCTAGACTTCCGTGATTCTATGTGGTCTATAACAACCTTGGATGCCTAAAAGATCAAAGTTGAGTTAAAAAATAGTTCTCCCAATTAACTGACAATTTGATGGAAGGCGTAAAAAATCCAAAATGTGTCACATGCAGTTCGATTACATAATATGTATCGTACAAGAGTAATAGTTTTCTTACATGGGTTCAAAATGAAGACTGGAAAATCTTCAACGATTTTTTAAAATTCACGTCCTTTTAGAGTGGAGCCAGTTGAAGATTTTCCAGTTCTTCACTTTTGAACGAATATAAGTACATGTACCCATTTCTTCCGTAAATAATAAAATAATTGTTTCTTACGTGTTTAATCATATTCTTAAAGAATATGATCGTAAATATGCAATATAAATTTTGATGAATAAGATTTTTATATTTGGTTAAATAACTCGATTGCTGTGCTAAAGGTCAGAAAGACTGAAAACGAAACTATAATACAAAATTAAATTGCCAAGTTGAACATGATCAATACAGTAACACCACAAAACCATATAAGGAAAGAACTAAGGACTCTGTAGAAACAATTTACCAGATAATTAGAACGAATATCATGGTTTTGAAAACACTACTCAATTGTCACAGCTTGTTTTCAGATGACCTATTAGCACCAGGAAGATATGACATAAAATCTTGTTTTCAGATGACCTATTAGCACCAGGAAGATATGACATAAAATCTTGTTTTCAGATGACCTATTAGCACCAGGAAGATATGACATAAAATCATCATTACTCTGCTTCTTACTGTAATAAAATAGTCCATAGACATGCACATACTTAATGGGGGTCCTAATTAGACATTCAATGCTTTGGAAATTAACTTATAAATGACATTAAATTCGATTATAATGACTACGTGAGGAGAATATGTCGATAACATATTGAGAATAATACATGGCCTATATTACATGGCCTATATTACATGCTATATCAACCACAATACCTACTATCACCCCGATGGTCTTTGGCACGAGGTGTGATATTTGTCGAGGGTTGATATAGCATGTGATATAGGTTTGACCATGTTTTATTCTTTATAACATATATTAATGATATATGAACGCACCCAAAGAACTCAGAATATGCGATATGGGTTTAGGGGTGTGATATAGGGTATGCGATATAAGGTATAGGTGATGATAGTCTTGCAAAGTTATGTATAATGCATATTAAAACTTACGTATTTTACTCATTATATATGATATTTATAGTATAACTAATCTTGAAATGCAAATACCTAAAAATCTACAACGAGTTACCAAACAACACATTAATTCATGAGTGCGCGTAGCGCACGAGTGAATTATTAGTGTTTTTCTGTCACGAGTTGTAGATCTTTGGTATTCGAATTTCGAGATTAGTTATTCTGTTTATTACATTGACATATTCTGTGTATTCATAAAATTTAACGAGAAAATACAAGGGATTATGTTTTTACGCGACTACGCGACGACGTTTGTATAGAAACATCGTTGGCGACCGCTATTGTTACGTCACTTCCTAGAGTGAAATATGATTTTCGATTTCACTGGGTGAATTATTGGAGTTGATTTCACTCGGAAATCCCGGTATTTCACCACACTCGATGTAATAAATTAGGATATTAGATCAACATTTTACCCAAAGAATGGTGGATTTGCATGATTTTCTTTGATAAGAAGAATGACGATTTTTAAACTAAACCAAGACATGTAATTTTGTAAGACGAGGCAAAAATCAGATTAAGAGTGCTTTAATTGCTGTTCCTCATCTTAAGAGTCGCTATAAGGTATTCAACAATGAGTCAAAAGCTTAACGAATAATTATAAACTGAGATGAATTCAGATTTTCAGCTACATGCCCATACTCAATACTAGTATTAAAAGAAGTTCTTTCTCCCTTTAATGAAAGTAGTTCTGATTTTTATGAAAATTGTAAAGGTCAAAATATCTAGACTATAAAAAGAACTTTTGATAGAATTCTAACGATAAACAATCTACAATATCAATATGGATGTAAAAGATATGCTCCATATTTTTTTGAAAGATGAAGCGTCTGCAGTAAGATGTCGAAATGATTAACGTATAACATGTATAGTTGGGATGGAACCAAAGGTAAGATCATAAATGAGATACGTAAGAAGTTTGCTGCACCGTATACAAATTTCGAAAATATTTTTTCATTATCTGCTTCTTTCATTTTAAAAAAAATGGAATTTTGTATCTTGAACAAATAGTTCTTAAATTATAGAAATAGTTATCATGGTTATATAATGAAAAATAAGGGTGTGTTTAACAATTCAATCTGAAGCAATGGGATAGATGAGCTAGAGCTCATTAAACGAGCTCATTTTGGCTGTTCTGAAATAATTATCAACGTTTAGTCTATTTATCAGTTATAAACTGTTTACCATTCCGGAGCATATAACCTCATCCTGGTTTTGTTAGGAGTTAGTGTTGTTCATTGTTTTTTTTTAGTTTTCAGTGTTTATTTGTTGTGCTTGTGGTTGTTTATTTTTCTTCCAAGAATTGTCTGTCTAATGGATTGCGTTTTATTTTATTTTATTTTATTTTATTTTATTTATTTTTTTATTTTTTTTTTTTTTTTTTTTTTTTTTTGGCTCCTTAGGTATATTTGACCTCTTCATAGCTATCAGTCAGTCACCTTGTCGATAATCATATTGTAATGGGATTAATAAATAGAACGTTTCGGGTACAGATAAAATTGGTTTAACACCGCCAATATTAATGCCTGTGGCACACTAGACTATCCCCGATTCCATTTTCTGTTTATATTTCTTACTGATTAGTGTTTCATTATTGACTTTTTTTTATACAAATGTATAAATCTCATAAAAATTACTTATCGAAATTTTAATAATCACCTCGAATATTCTCAGGATACGTGATAAACTTGGAATACCATCTTTAATAGTGAGTATCAAAAGGACTGCGTGAGGCGGTTCTGTTTCTATAGGAGAGAGACATTCTCCATTCTGTGTGAAGACCTCTTCCTCTTCTTCACTGATGGAATTTCTGCTACTTAGTGTTCTTTCTCGTTTTTCAAATTCTAAGTTTGTGACCGTTTCAAATTTTGCATCTTCAATTAAACTTCGTCTTCTCCATGACCCACCGTGCTGAAATTAAAAACAATATCAGCTATCATTATATATTATCAGAGGCATACAATATCCTCAAGAAACATTAAATTGGAGAGTAGTCAGGTCAATTTCACAAAAATATTAAAAGTGAAAATAAAAAACTTAAAGAATTCCATTTGCAGAACATTAATTATAGTATAAGTAACCACTGAATTCAAATATCAGAAATAAACAACGAGTGACCGAACTACTCAGTAAATCATGAGTGCGCGCAGCCAGCGCACGAGTTATTTACAGCTGTAGTTCGGTCACAAGTTGTTTATTTCTGGTATTTCAATTCCGCGATTAGTTATACGTCTTATTAAATTTTACAGAATCTAGCATTTCAGTAGAAATAAAATGACATAAAACAGACTACTTTCTTTGATATCTCTCCGCGTAATTGTAACGTCACTTCCTAGAGTGAAATACCGGCTGTTCTTTTAACATGTGATTAACCAGATTTTCTTTCACTCGGATACTACGGTAAATAACCGATTACAATGTAATAAAAAATAGTATTACATTGTAAATGAACTTAACATTTAAAAAAAAACGATTCTATCATCTCAAGCATCTTCTTTCTTGTTAATAGTTTTTTTTCTATTTCGCCAATTTGTGAAATGTGTTTAATGCTTCATATTTTTGGATTATTGTTTTGGTTTTCAACATTTTAGGACTTGAGCACAACTGAGAAGTCATAGATAGACGACATGTGCACATCTTGTACTGGTATGAAGGGGACATATGTACCTAAGGAGGAAACAAAACAAAAAACGCAATCCATTAGACAAACAAACCAGGGAAGACAAATGAACAACCACAAGCACAACAAATAAGCACTGAAAACTAAAAAACAATTAACATTACGAACTCCTATAAAAACCAGGAGTGGACTCAGGTGCTCCGGAAGGGTAATCAGTTCCTGCTCCGTATACGGCACCCGTCGTGAAGTTAAGGGCATACGATACAGTTTCGATCTACTATTGATTTTCCTTTGAGATTTTGCATATTGGTAGTTTTTTCACCGATCTTTCTAAAAATACAAAGAAAATTACACCTTCATATGCTACTTTTTGAGATATTTAATGTTCAATTTCCGGGATTTTTACTAAGATTGTGCAAATATCGTCTTTTCACCTATTTCGATAAAAATCAAGTACTTTCTTGTTTTAAAAGATAAATGCATCGGGTTTTTTGCATAAAGAAAACGAATATCTCTTCTCTTCCGATAAATAAAATTTAGACGATTTTGTGCTACAAGATATTTTCATTTTTTCAAAATATGTGATATATTACCAAAAACTTTGTATTTTGGCACGATACATCAGTATATTTAAAAAAATCTGCTATTGATAATTTAATCTAAAAATCACATAATGTTGTCCTTATAGTTTGCTATCGAATGCAGTTTCGAAATTAAGGGGTCCATGATCTCATTTTTTAGATATTTTGAAAAAACTGTCGAATTTTTAGGCATTGTACAACTGTTGATTTTATGCGGGAAATGACGTGCCACCATAACGCAAAACGGATACTCGTGTGGTCCCGATTCCCACGTGTATGAATAAAAGGCTTGGAATCACTCTCTTTGAAAAGAATTCCTGATCAAATTATATGTTTTACAACAATTTTGCTTATTTCATCTTTTGTGTTAAATGTCCTGTCACCAATGGGAAATAATGCTGTGGATTGCGTTGCCTCTGTAAAAATAATTTTTATAAAATTGTTTTTTCCATATATATATATGGAGATACTGACAATTTTCGCCGATTATTGAACTTCTGTTTCTATCCAAAGCAATACATGTATTTAAATGTATATGACTAGCGTTTCTCAGCATATATATGTCCAATTAAGTATTTTTAGTCTCTTTTGAAAAAATCAAATCACCATAAGTTAGGAATTCCGAGAAATTAATTCTGTAATTTCATTTTTATTAAATGATGTACAAAAATGTAAAGGTATCTTCTTGATACATGGAAGTTCCTCACAATATTCATGCACCATTTGAACTAAGGGATTTTACAACTACATGAACTATAAATATAGATGTCAATGTATTGGAATCTTTATCTTTTCCAAAATGGAAAACTTTCCGCCATGAAACCCATTAAAACGCCATCCTTTAGTTTTGGTGGGGTTTCTGCTACTCGTTTCTGTGTGTACTTTTTAGTCTTTTGTGTTGTTTGTCGTTTGACTGTCGCCTTTTTGGTGTTCCTGATCGTGTTTTTTTTTTTTTTTTTTGTCCACTGATTTCCCTCTTTGCTTGAACCGTTTTATGACGTAACGTTATTTTCCGCGAAAAGGAGACGTCCGAATTAGCGACGTTGCGGGAAAAGGAAAATGTTCCGCGAAAAGTTCTTGTTGGACGTTAGCGACGCGATTATCTCCCCTGTAACTGTATCGTATGCCCTTAAATAAAGTCAATTGGTGGTAGTCACAAATCGGTGGAGGTATATGAACTATAAGTATATAACAAGTAAAGTTACTCTTATCAAAATCGTACATCTTGATAAATTTTAATCAAATCAGTTAAAAAACTAAAAGCTATGATGGTGTTTTATTGCAGGTCAAACATTATCTTAGATATACGAACACTACCATAAGAATTTATAATTTTTTTTTATTTTTGGATTTTCAAAGTTTTGGTCACGAACGTACCTAATGACGGTTCTTCCGGAAATGTGCAGTATATGCAAGGATATTAGGTAACTGAGTATATGTTATCTTAATGAAAAACATAAACATATTTTTGTTTATCATAGCAATCGACGTAGACTTTATTTTAGTTAAGTGGGAGGTTTGGCATGCCGTAAAACCTGGTTTAAACCGCCATTTTTATTTGAAAATGCCTGTACTAAGTCAGAAGTATGTCTGCTGCTTTATAGACTCCTCTTTATCAATGATGACCCTCTGTTGTATTACATTTTGAAACCATAATTCTAATGATTAACAAACAGGTGACCGTTTCGTATTATGTTCTAGTTCAAGTTTAATTTCATTGATGACAATTTTTGCCTTTTGATTAACAGTTTCGGTTTTAATGATGCTAATGAGTATACAGCATAGTATAAATTGTCTATATCAAATATTAGTATCTTTGGATTGTTATTTCTAAAAGTACGAATAATTTATATGCACATTTTAACGGAACAGGAAATGCTTACCCTTCCGGAGCACATGATATGACTATCGGTTTTTAGAGGAACTTTATATTTTTAGTGCTGCCTTGTACTTTTTTGTTAAGTTTAATATTATCTAGTTTTTTTTATTCCTTTACTTATACATGTATCATTGTTGCGCTTGATTGTCGTGTTCAATTCCCATGACTTTGTCTTTTCCTTGGAATTCGAATTTATGGACTTTTCCGATTGTTTTGTCGTTTAGGTATTCTTTTGCCGATATTTTTTTTTAGTTTGTTACTTTAAATAGTTTTAAAAAAAAACTTTTTTTTATCTATGGAGTTTAATCAAAATTAATTAATCAAATTTGATACCCGCTTTTAGTAAAAAAAAAATTCTATTACAGAGATTGTGGGAACGTGAATTTAAAGTACAACAATCCTGTTTCATTTGACGTTCTGTTCAAGCTGAACAATTTTACAGGATGTTATTGGCGATCTGCTCGGTGATCAAATAGCATTTTAATATTGAGCGAAGCAGTGCGTCCATTCAAAGCTCCAATGAATTCATTTCAATTATCCGTTGAACGTTAATTTAATTCGCAAAAGGCAGTAAAACTCAATTGAAAGCAGGATTGTACAGGTAACAGGGCAGCACATTTAATATCATTGTAAAAAGCAATATTTTTCTCGTTACTTGCGGTAAGGTAATAATTTTCTCATCAGCAAAATTTCCTTTTGTCTAAGTTTTGCGGATGGTATATTTTGTAACAAGCAAAGTTACTCTCATCAAAATCGTACATCTTGATAAATTTTAATCAAATCAGTTAAAAAATTAAAAGCTAGGATGGAGTTTTATTGCAAATGTGCCATACCCTTAAACTCAACATGAGATCGCTATTAAGAATCAATGGGATACCGGAAGTACAAATCTTTAACCTTCTAAAATGATGGAGTGATTTTTCATTAATCTCACACACCTTACATAATTAAAAAATCTATAAATTATTTGTATTATTCAATTTGTTTACATTTATGTTAGCTGAAATTAAAATGCGAGTATTTTAGTTAATACGGCTGGTTTCTTGCATACCGTCAAAAATACGAAGATTAAATACAAAAAAAATCGTTTGTGTTGTTTGTTTAAAAATAAATATTTGGCGTATTTAATAGAGACCTGTTCGTGTTATTTATTTTATTTCCAATAAGACAAAAACTAGATTTTAGTGTTACCGGGATCATTTCCATTGCTTTCCATGAAACATTTGGAAAAAAAAACATGGTATATTATGGTTTGCGTACCTAAAGTATCCGATGTCATGAATTTTTATCTCAAAATAGAAAATACCAGAAAATTACAAAATAATGAAAGTCTAATATCCCCGAAACAACACGTTGTCACCAAAAAAATGATACCCAGGAAGTAAAGTAATCAATAGGAGATGGGTGTTTTCCCAATCAATCCTTTGGCCTATAAGATTCTTAATTCTAATTTTTCACACTAAGCCTAAAATTAACTAGAAAGGGATTACGTAAACTTTCCTATTGTGAACTATTTATTTGTCTGAAGGTAGCAACAAGAACAGTTACTGTAATACATTGCTGCCAAAGGATGTAATCATTTTTGCTATTTGTTTTTTTTACGTATCCAGTATTTTGTATTCGTTTGCTGTCACAAGTTTGTATTGACTTTTGATTTCAGTCCTATCGACTTTTCCCTCTGTCCTGTCGCTTCTGTATTCTTTTGTCGATATTTTTGTGCTTGTACTTTTTACGGACTTTTTAACACTGTTTGTTCGCTATTATATTTATTACCTTGTAATCTTTTTTTTCAAACATATAATTTGTTGTGATTGTTATATAATAGATTGTAATGAGAAAATATCATTTAACGACATTAAAGCGTCGATTTTATGTTGCACAAAAATAAAAGGAATATTTAAATTCTATAAATTACCAGTAAAACGCCATCGATAGCAGATCTTGGTATAAAACGTTTTATCGACACTGATCATAACAAAATATTGGAATTTTTTACATTGTCATTAAGCAAATTTTATGGAGTGATCTGATTTGTCAAAGACAAATTGTTTTGATTGGTTCGAGATTTTGACACTTATCTCCAGTGTAAACTTCGCTTTAATTATCTACCATAAATCGACAACAAACGTTTTGTTTTCATATGAATTATGGATAACACTTAAAATATGTCACAAAGGCATATTGTCTAAACATTGTTGATTTAGGATGATTTACACAGAAAGCTTATTGTAGTGCTAATGACTATACCGATATAAGTGGTGTTGTTATTAATTCTTAAATAGAAAAATCTGAAATTGAGATTTTGTAAGAGGGTTTTTTTTGCGTTTTACGTCGAAACATTCGATCTGTTTTTGCTTTATACAGACCTGGGTCTTTACGTCATATTCCCATTCATAAAAAACTTCAATATACCGCCATTTAAATCCTTTTTTAATTACGAAATTATCAAAACTTTTGTAAGTCGTGTACACATGAAGTCAACTACTGCGAAAAACCTCTTTGAAATACAACGAAAAGTAAAATCAGTTAATAAAAAGTCAAATAGTACATTCACTGCGTTCAAAATCTTAATCTAATTCTTTGATCGTAGATGATGGTTTCTGATGCTATCTGTTTTATTTTTCTGGCATTTGAATCTTCTATTTTTCGATTGCCACAATTTGGGCCTTGGGCCCTCAAGGGAAATAAAAGTTTAGATATGAACATACGGTGTATAAAAAATTGCATTAGTCAGAGTATTTTTAATTCAAATATAAAAATAATTTTGCTTTGAAAGGCATAATAGTATGGAATAGAATAATAGAATGGAAGCTGGGAATTTGTCAAAGAGACAACAACATGACCAAAGAGCAAAAAAGAGCCCAATGCTACCAATGGATCTTCAACGCAGCGGGAAAATGCCGGAGGCGGTCTTCAGCTCGCCCTTAAACAATAATGCATACTAGTTTAGCAAATTGGACGGCAAACTACAACTCCGAAATATACAAATGAACCAATTAAAAAAAACACACAAGTATTCAAATAAACTTAAGATGTATCTATTATCAAAATGTTAAAAGCCAATATTAACATGCAAAACAAGTCCTTAGTAAACACGTTTTGATCACATATGAATATTTATTAAGAATTCGAAGTAAATGATGCGATAATTTCATAACAAAAACCCGAGCTCAAAGATTGCTTAACAAACATAACGGTGTTAATGGTAACAGAACCCAGACTATAGTGTGCATCTATCAAGTTCTATTTTAAATGGAAAATTCTGCTTGACGTTAATTATCAATAAACTTGTACAAAGAAAACCAAAAGATAAAAAGCCAGTTGACAAAAGATACAAGAATTTTGCCTCGAATGAAGATAACGATCCGCAATCAACGTGGTATTGAAACATTAAGATTTTCAATCGGGTTATAGTTTTCTGTTTAATGGCATTCAGGCCTACAGTTACTGACTTAATGAAAACGAGAATATTTAGATGAAATAAAATATATCCATTAAGACGATTCTGTGATAAAAACGACACTATTTGCCAAGCCGAGAAGTCCGACGTCTGCATATGGTAACTACATATATTTAAAACACTTTCTTTACACCAGAAAATAACCTTCAAATTTAAATGGAACTGGATACAAAAATATATATATCCTTTAAAGTTCGTTTTAACTGCTTCATAGAGATTTTAGAATAGAGAATGGAAACGGGGAATGTGTCCAAGAGACAACAACCCCACAAAGAGCAGAAAACAGCTCAAGGCTACCAATGGGTCTTTAACGCAGCGAGAAAATCTCGCACCTGGAGGCGGGCTTCAGCTGGCCCCTAAACAATAATGCATACTTGTTTATTTCTCTAGAATTGCAATTTTAGCTTTCAGTTATGGACACTCTTAAGCATGTTGTTTACAGGACAAATTTATTCAGATTTTTATCAAATTTTGAAAGTACAAAGAAATTTTGTGCGTGACTAGAAAAATTACAAATCTAAATCTCTCTTTCAATTTAATTATGTTAGATCTTAAAGATTTTTCATTTGAAGTGGATCCAATAAGATTATCATGATATACAGCATTTAAAACTAAACTCCATCATTAAGTCTGTAAGCGGCCATCAAGAAAACTACTCGATAAAACCAAGGCACAATTAACTGACAAGCGAAATACGTTCTACAACTTGCTTCCTTCCGATTTTTTTAATATTTATTAAGATGGACAGTTAATCTTTGAATCTCTAAATTGCTTCAACTACTTGAAGACTGATTTAGTACAGCTCATTTCCTTAAGCAAGTATCTCATTTTATTGAAAACAAAATAAATAACTTTATATAACTAACTACCAATCCATCAGAACAAATCACAGTAAACGGTAACGTCCATAAAATGCCATAAACGAAACAAAATGGGGGAAAGTTTTTAAGTCAATTTCCGAAAGCAAGATGTTAATGATTTTTTTTATATGTGTACAATTTTTTCGTCCTCACAGAAACTGAAATAATCTTACTTATTTCAGGAAAGAAAATGTAATTATGACAACTATTACTTTTAGCAACGTCTGGAAATAGTCAAATCGTGATTTTTTTTACTGAAAATGGGAATACTTAATTTGACATAAATGTGCTGAGTCAACATATATTTTATTCCTTATAATTTATTTGTTACTAGACGTTTGTGTACAATGTCTGGGTATCCAAAGCAATTACTTTGATTCCTTCGAAAACCGTACTTAATGTCATCAAATAAATACTTTGGGTCAAACGCCGATCTTCTATATTGGCGATGAGGGTACATTGAACGAATTGCTTTGTAAAAATGAAATAAACTTAATTAAGTGAAATATTTTAAAATTCTTAGCCTTGATGCAAAAATTTAATGATATCACAACAACGTTATTGTGAACAACAAAACGATAACAAAACAGGTCAGAAAAGGCATAACAATCAATTAACGCCTTCCAAAACCATCAGACAAACAAAAGAGTATAAACACAAACAGAGAGACACCAAACATTCAGGATAGTATGACTTGCTATAACGTACATACCCTGAGTAGTGGTAGAGTTAAGGATGTTCGCTGGTCATGTTTTTGCATTTTTGTCAGATGTTCAGAATCATCTGGTTTTATCCATTTGAATGCAATAAATTATTTTTCCAGCTAACACCCATTTTTCTTTTCATAAATATTTTGCATGCAGAATAATAAGCCATTTGTAAAAATTTTATAAAATCCTTGTTATTATTTAATGGTTTTTGAGAAATAAAACTTGTCAATGATAAAGCTATGTAAAATCCAGAGAGCATATTTCTTCCGCCAAATTTTCAAGGCTTATATCTCGAAAACGAGCACACGGACCTATAATTCTTTTTTTCGCTCTTTTAGTTTCTTTATTAATTCACTATCAATATTTACAAGTGTTATGAAAAGCTTGTTATTTTGAAACTGAACAGCAAACATCCTTAAGCAGTTTTATGGGTACCTAAACCTCAATCCTATCTATCCTGGCCGCTAGCCAGGAAAGATAAATTTGTTTGGACGGTCAAAATGTGCTGCAAAACTAGCTAAGGCTCTCATAATTGGCAGTCGTATACTCTCTCTCTATCAAACGAAACATTCAGAATTAACATTCTCGTAAATTCTAAAGTTTAATTTTGTTTTCAATAAAAGTACAGATAGCGTAAAGGGAATTTCTCATCCTATTTCTATATAATTTTCTATCGATAACTCCCACACATGAATATATTTCCTTCTAAACCTACATGTACCTTTCCTTTAAAAAGGCCTATAAGCATACACATTTTTTTTTCACCAAACTGAATCTTAGTCTAGCATTTTCTATTTTTTATCTTAGATTTTCTGTTTTATGACACTCCTACACGTTAAGTCTGTATACCTGTTAATATACATAGTATATGTTCTTGCACTAAATTTTTTTCTACTCTTTTTACGGCAATATGAAGAGATTCGTTTTTTTAAAATTGATTCTCTATCCTAAACGAACCGTTGTTATCACTTAGATAGTAGTGGTATATTTACACCGAGTAGAGGTTCCCAAGACCAATTTAGCATGGTGCTACACCATGCCTCCATCTTCAAGCACCATGCTGCCCTCATCATGAATTTTACAATGTGCCCCAGGTAGCCAAATCTAACTTTCAATTTTTAGTTTAATCTTATCTTTTTGAAACTGATTTGCATTTAATCGTGTACCCCTGTTGTGTTGGCACACTTTTGTGACACTTTACACCCTCACAATATGGTGAAGGCTGTTTATTGCATGTTTTGATAAATATACTGCCCTCATGTAAGGTGGGGTGCCCCCAATATTACCATTTAACCATTGAGTGCCCTAAAAATACGAAATTTACCATGCCTTCACAAATATCTGGGGAAAACACTACCGTGTATTCTAAGAACTTCACTTATCACCCTGTCGGTACCACATACAGACACCTAGATGCTATTAACCTATCGTGGGATATTGCCTCATTGACGATTATCTTATATGTACATCCTTAAGCTTTCATGTTCATTGTTAAATTCGCATAACCTTGCAACATGTGGGTATGAAATAAGTACAAATGGTATATTTTTTGTCATTTAGCCTACAATAAATATTGTGTAATGCCATTTTAGATACACTGTATGTGAACATTCATGTCATCAGTAGTGTTCAAGTCCAAAAATAAATCCACAACAAAAAACCAAAACATTGCAGAGCAGTTTCAAATGCTAACATTGACAAAAAAGGTTTTAAACCTTAAATAATCTAAGAACAGAGCAATGGATATGGGGAATTGAATACTCTCATTAAATATATTTCTGATACACATCCCAGTCTATACGTAGACCGCCTCGGTGGTTGTGTGCTCGTCTCGAGCCAGCCGGGTCAAACCGAAGAAAATTATATTTGCTGCTTCTTCGCCATCTAGGGCTAAGAGCAAAGGACTGGTTAGCTCGAAGTCAGAATATATGTCTCCTTACGGACTGTTAGCTCGTAGGCTAGCGCGTTCAAAATCCGGCTATGCGTGTCGGACTGGTACAACGCAGGTTTCATATTGATGTCATATCAACATGTTCTCGTCCTGATATGCATTAAATAATTCAACAATAATTCATCCATCCAATCTACGTAGTGACAATGATTTTGTTTTAAAAAGCATAAAGTAACATGTTTTATTTAAAGCGCATTTGATCATGTATTAATGGTCAAAACAGTTATAATAAAACGTATCACAAAATACCGAAATAAATTTGATGCACTGTATGGCCATTTCGTTGACTGACAACTCATCAGCAGTGCTCGAGATCAAAGTATTGGAAAACCGGTTAATGATGAATTATAAGCACAACCATCAAAAATCAAAACAATTGAAACAAACAGGTATCCAAACTCAGCTAAGTGTTTTTTACCTCTGCATCAAAAGGAAGAGCCTTAGAAATTTCTGGTATTTTTTGTCAAATTTTAAATGGAAAATTTGAAAGCATTTAAGTAATGTATCATGCCAGCATAAAAGTTCTTATAAGTGTTAAACACATATTATCTGAGTGCAGACAAAATAAGACTCTAAAAATGTCTTGGTATGACCAGGCCAGAAATTATATATTTTACTAAATTTTGCAAATAGATTTATCATTGGCATATAGGCATATTGCATTCGAAATTATTAATTTATTTAATTGTTTTATTCTTTTCAGCATATTACGTGTATTATGACGACCAAACAAACATTTAAGGATACAGACAACAGTAACGTTTTGCTACCAACACTAAATAGAAGTCAATATCTGTGCATGTTACATGTAAATGTATATTTCAGGATGCTCGCTGGTGAAGTTTTGGTCTTTTTGTCAGATTTTCGGAATCCTTGGGTTTTATCCATTTCTTAAACATGAAATTTTTTGCCCATGAACCCCCACTATTTCTTTTATAATTCAATGATATATACCTTAAAATGGTATTTGACAAAATTTTATGAAATCCTTTTTATTTTTTCATACATTTTTGAGAGACTGAAGTTGTCAATGCAAAGACAATGAAAAATCCAGAGAAAACCCATTTCCTGCAAATTTTCATGGCCTTATAGCTCTACAATGAGCACATGAACCTATATTTTTTTCTTGCTTATTTGTTTACTTTTCATATGTTCTGTCAAACTAAAACACCTACTTCAAATCCTATTTATTTCCTATTAGACCAGCGATCATCCTTAAGAGTTGGTTGTACTTTTCATTTCTTCTCGTATTGATAGTTTAAATAATTCAGTTTAGTATGATTAAATAGAAATCTGTTTTAACAAATTTTTTTTCCAGATATACATGACTATAATACCAAGCGATAACTGGTAAAACTTACATGTCTTATTATTTCTCATCACGAGATAAAAAACGTTAACCCATTGAAATTTCACACTAGGTCAAATGGTAATGTAAAAATATAACTAAAAAGCAAATTATGGCTTTCTAAGCTTTCAATAGTAAGTTTTTCATATCGATTTTCTTTTGATAAAAAAAATGACAGAACGAGGATTCCAACGGCTTTTGTTTAAAGAATTATATTTTTTTACTAGATGTTTTGTATTTTTTTTTACTTTTTTCATATTTAGGAAAAAAGTTATTTGAAAAGAAGTTAAAGGCGCAGAAAATAAATATCTTACGTGCAGATGAATGGTTTTAGAAATTTAAACGTAATTGAATAAAAAAAGTAAGACAAAAAAAACAAGCTATATCGATAAATTAAAGCAAAAAAGAATATCAAAAAAGACAAACCTCTTGGCTATAACTTTTCTGGAAAGCAAGTCTTCTCTTGGCTGTTTGTGGATCTTCAGGAGCTCGAAATGTTGGTGAATACATTCCAAATGTATTTTATCAAATCTCTTTCCAAATTATATTATATATGATTTAATATTCTTTTTATAACACTTGATGTGATTTGAGTCAAAGTCAGATTCATGCTGTTTAAATATTCCTTGGTACCAAAACCTTTCATTCATAAATTACACGAATCGATCTTGTTAATAGCGAATGACTTCAAAGAGATTTTTTCTGGGAGTAGACATTATAAAATTATTCTGAATGAAGATGCCTTTTTCCTTATATGGAAATTGGGATAAAGTGCAGATTTTTGAACGCCCACACGGAATATTGACCAAGGACCTAAATAATTTTTAGCAGTTTCTGACAACTGTTTGGGAGTGAAATCAATCATACATTTTACGATCAATGATCTACTAAAAGACTTAAATATTATAAAATATAGAATACTTTAAATGTGGTTCTGGATTGTAAAAATCAAAGCTTTGAGGATAGGTAAAAAATAGTTCAGGCAGAGTATTCAATTTAAAATTATTGAAGCAGTGATGAAAATATATTCGTTCTGTCTGGAATAGAAAAAACAATTTATAAAGTAGAGTATTGAATGTTGATCAATTCAGAATTATTAAAACAGTGACTAAAATAAATTCATATGTCTGTGTCATAGAAATACAATTTACGATAAAGCATATTTGATTTCGATTATTGAAATCTTGTTATCTTTTAGGCCATCTCATTATATTTTTATGAAAAGGCCACAGGAGGCAGAAAATTCAAATTGTTCTATAAATAACATATGCAAGTACGAGGGTCAAGTACGAGTAGCTCTTAATCACTGAACGGTTTTCTGGTTATTTAGGCTTTAACTCTATTTTGTCATTTATGAAATATATAACACATTGAAATTGGTATCATTGAAAGATTACTGGTGCCATTGACTGTGTTTCTGTCGCTAGACTCATGTCCCTGGAGATAATACCAGCTTAGTTACTAATATTTCATTATTATAGTAAACGTTTTAAAAAATTATTTAAGGAATAATTTAATTTGAGTTGACACGAGCTATTTGATTGGTCGAGCAAGTTAGAACATACTTCATAATATATTTTAGGTACTGTGGCTATGTTATTACTACACAATTCGCAGTTTGAATATTCCTGAGATATTATATGTTAGTTATTCGGTAACTTCATTAGCGGTTTAGGGGGTCTAGGTGGCCGCGTGCTAATGATCACTAGCCTGTCAACACTGAGGTTGTGAGTTCGGATCTCGTCATTGTCGGGCCTCCGATTTTAATTGACAAGGGTTGCAAATTTTCCTACCGAAGGTTGGTGGTTCTCTCCAGGCTTACCCCACCAATAAAAACTGACCGCCGAGAAATAGCCAAATGTGCCGAAAACGCCGTAAAATCCCAACTAAACAAACAAACAAAAACATTAGCGGTTTATTTTTAAGCTTAAGCTTAAAATTAACAAAGTATGCTATAAACGTATATGAACATATCCCGAAAGTTAAAACAGTGGGATTTGGTGCCTACAAAATCCACAAATTCACATGAAAAAAAGTACTAACAAAGAAACAACGGCTTAAGTTCAGAGTTTTTCTTATCAGATTACTTCAAATCTAAGACGGTCTGAACTGTGGCTGTCGAATTATATGTCTATCGCAAATTTCATGTCACAAAAGGTTTAAGGATGCTCGCTGGTCGTGTTTTGGTCTTTTTGTCAGATTTTTGGAATCCTCGGGTATTATCCATTTCTTAAACATGAATTTTTTTGCCCATGAACCCCCACTTTTTCTTTTATAATTCAATCATATATACCTTAAAATGGTATTAGACAAAATTTCATGAAATCCCTTTTATTTTTTCATACATCTTTGAGAGACTGAAGTTGTCAATGCAAAGACAATGAAAAATCCAGAGAAAAGCCATTACATGCAAACTTTCAAGGCCTTATAGCTCTAAAATGAGCACATGAACCTATATTTTTTTCTTGCTTATTTTTTTACTATTAATATGTTCTCTCAAACTAAAACACGTATTACAAATCCTATTTATTTTGTCAATGCAAAGACAATGAAAAATCCAGAGAAAACCCACGATCATCCTTAATATATACTTTTATGTAATGAGTATGGATAAGAGGTATTCAGTGGCATAAGTATTTCTTAACAGGTACTAAAGCTTCCCCACAAATAAAAACTGTCCGCAACAATATACCAAGTAAACTTAAATTAACCAACAACAAAATATATAGCAGCCGCATATAAGCTTCAAATAACGAATTGGTATGGTCGTGCGGTAGGATTTTATACAATAAAGCCAGCAAATACATATAAATCATTAATGAAGATAACATTGTGAACACAGTAGAAGGCGAGAACAAAATTAAAAACAAAAAACAGAAGACAAACGAAGAAAGGAACAAGAAGTAATCTATGGCAAATCCGAACTTAAGTTCAATGTAAAAGACGAGAACAAAGGTAAAAACATTTGGAAAAAATGTAAATATTGCTCAGTGTCCGGTTATAAGTCATGTTATATTTGATGGTAAAGAAGCAACATTTTTATAAGTCCTTCTTTAATTGATACCTCACCGGACTTAAGACTTCGCTGGATTTTACTCATTGGGTACCGTTAAAGGAGCAGAACATGACATTTGGCTTCCTATTTCGGTATTTTTGGTTATGAGCACTTCTTGTTTAAAACAAGTTTGGTTTTTGGTCTTCCAAATGTTTCGGTATTAATGCTGCTGATGAGAGGTAACTCCTTGAATCGCGTCGTATACAGCATAGTATAAAAATTTACTATATCTAATATTAGTATCTTTGGATCGTTATTTTATTTTTAAGATCTTTTCCAGTGTTTCTCGCTTCGGTATTCTTTTTCAGATATTTATAAATAGAACAGACTGAATTATAGTTATTAATATCAAGGTTTCGGTAATAAGAAATGAAATGGTAATTAATCGTAATTCATGACAATTTTTCATGCAATTAATATGTAAAATAAGATATTTTAAATTACATGTAGTGGTAATTTAATTAATTAAAGCTAGTTAATGCAATGGGATGTTGTCTAACCGATCAATTCCCCTTTTAAAATGAGGTTTTAACGTGTGGTACATCAATTTTGATGGATTTCGTACACATCTTTTTACGAATTTCAGAACTCAACGAAATATAAACTATATAATTAATGTAAGCGAAAATATCGATATACCAGGAATCATGATACGTGAAAATTTAAATTAATCAAATGTAAATCTATCAGATTGAATTTTTCATTTTTAAATTGATTTTTAAAGATTTTCTGCAAATTTTACTTTTTTTCAACATTTTCTTGTGAAATTGAAAATCATTAAAATTAAAAACCCCAAAATACGCCTTTTC
The DNA here is from genome assembly GCA_028015205.1 of Mytilisepta virgata. NCBI lineage: Eukaryota > Metazoa > Mollusca > Bivalvia > Mytilida > Mytilidae > Mytilisepta > Mytilisepta virgata. The sequence goes on along the minus strand of JAPWFG010000026.1, from coordinate 2,108,217 downwards.
CCCCAAATCCATGAAATGTGATGTCAACAAAAATAACTGAATTTACAGTATAATGCCGTTCTTTATTGGGTGTAATGTTATTGACGAATGCACCATATATCAATTCCTTGTCAAAGCAAACTGCAAAGACGGTTGCTGAATACTGATGTTTTATGGACGTCATCATGACTTGGTTGACTGGTATGAAAAAACGTTTTCCCAAATGAAAATGGACCTGTTCCATTCATGTCCCTTCCTCATACCGGATTTGACATTGGCAGCCTGGCGGATGTCTTACAGGAAGCAGAGACTGCTAACTCGTCCAGAGCACTTGTGTTTACTCCCACTTTTTGGTTGGGTCCATGTTGTTCTTATTTTTTAGTTTTTAAGTGTAGTGTTTGTATTGTTTTGGTCATGTCTTCGTTGTTCTCCGGAGTTGTCAGTTATTTTCGATTTCCCCCCTCCTTCAAATATCCCTTTTGTATTTCTTGACTTTACTTGTTACATTTAGCACGTAATATATCTACATCTTATCTTCCACAGTCAATATGAAATTAAAGAGACCATCAACACATCTACTTCTGCTTCATACCTAGATTTGTACTTATACATGGACCACAAAGGACGACTGAAAAATGACGGTTTTAGCTTGGTCTTGTGGATTCATCCAATATCTTACAGCTTTATTATTATTTTGCCGATCAACCCCCTTATACCCTTCCCAAAGATTCAGGCAAGACTAAATTACATCCTTCATAATATTTGAATTCTACGACTTCACAATTGAAAAATATATCTAAATTGACTATAGATTGAACAAAACGAGAATCTCAAAATTATGATACAAAATTGAGTTACTGAATGTGTGGGAGAGTATATTGTTACATGAACATGTTGCTGGCATTCCTATCACGCTTTGTCTCTTGACTTCATAATGTATACGATCTCCATAAACCAAGGACTTTTTAGAACTAAAACAAGGACGATTTACTATCAACAACACATTGATTTTTCCTTAATTACTAAATAAACAATATTAAAATGTTTGACATTTTATAAATTTGATATTGTGGTTTCCATAATGGTTAACACTACAATATAGACATTAAAGGGGTTAAACAACCCATTTTCGATCCATAATTTACAATTTTCTAATCATGTTACAACGGTATCATGTTTTCATATAATTGTACCCATTGTCTCGGATGTACAGACATGTTCCTTGATTATCTTCGGGGCATTCCGGTACAATTAAAACAATGGCATGTGCGCGACTGACAAATACTAGTAAACACTCAATATTAAAATCAATGAACACCCACCAATTAACAGATCAAAGGTTAGTTGAACTTGAAAGAAATATTTAAAAAGGTATGTGGGGTATCTGCCCACGATACAAATACCCACAATCAGCAGCTACCAAAACAATCACAAAAGGCGGGCTTAATTTAACCTTCAACAATGAAAAGAACTCGCACTGAACAGTGGTTTCTTATTGACACCCAAAAAGTAACAGAGAGATTAGATTTGTACGAAACTAAGTATTGTTTAGTTGGATATATTCCGGCAGCACAGTACTGCCTTCGTTTTCGATAGGAACTGATGTAAAATCTCAGTAGTATGGAGGATGATTATATTTGTCAAGATGCTTTGAGCATAATCGAAACTAGAAATAAGAAAAAATAAACAAGAATAAATTAATTAATCAATTGATAAATAAGTAATGATTGTAACAGGATGCTGTTACGAAAGTCTCCTAAACGAACACCAATTGAATTCCCAGCCCCAATGCCTGTATAATGCTGGAAATGCCTTTAAATATGTTTTTGGAACACCCTTCAAAAAATATTTGGGCAGGGTTCCCCTGGACCCCGGCTAACCCGCCTGGTCTGGGGGCATGCACCCAATATAAGTACGCTGAAAGAGAAAATATAATGAAAATTAGTAGAATAAGTAACACAGAATAATGCCAAAAATGGAACATATCAAGCAGGAATTACTCTCACCCAGCCCCCGAAAAGAATTTTCCACCCCACCCCCCCGAGATAAAAACCCAAATCATCCGGCTAATTACTCGCGTAAAAAAATCCACCCCCCAAAAAAATCCCTTTGTAGTCTTACAATAGTTACTGAAGACCCTTTATCGTTATTTACATTAGTTTTCAAGTTGTGACCATTTGAAATTGTTCTTTTTTATCTTACCATAGACTTCTATAGTAAACAACCGCCCCCCCTTTTCTTACCCCCAAAAATATACTTCTCCCCCACCCCCCCCCCCCCCCGAAAAAAAAATTTTCCCATTGTAGTCTTACAATATTTACTGAAGACCCCTCAAGATCATTATTTTGAAAGTTGTGCCCATTTGAAATTATTTTTCAATCTTAATAGTAAACCCCACCTCCTTCTGACCCCGAAAAATATACTTCCCCTCCCATATGTTGCAAAACCTAAACGCTTAGGATCATCTTGGAACATAAGCCTGCAATACCATAAAGTACCGTCAACTTGCAGCTAACGGTTTCAGAGCTGCGCTCCGGACAAGATCAGCTGCGAGAAAGAAGCGGAAGAAGAAAAAAATAATACAAATAACAAGTAATACTGTTTTGGGATGCCAACACAAAAGTCCCCAAAACCGCAGCCATTTTGAAACTTTTCGGTGACAGACATCACTTTTCCATATCATAATCTACTTGGAAACCAAATTTCGTTGAAATTGAAGCATGTTGAATTTTTCGGCATTTTGGCGGCCATTTTGAAAATGGCGGCCGATGGTAAATTTTCGATGATGGAAATCACTTCGCAATACAGTAATATACTTGGAAACCAAATTTCGTCCAATACAGAGCATGTTGAAATTTTCCGCATTTTCGCGCCATTTTGAAAACGGCTGCCGATTGAAAATTTTCGATGACGGAAATCACTTTGCAATATCATAATCTACTTAGAAACCAAATTTTGTCAAAATCGGAACATGTTGAATTTTACCGCACTTTGTCGGCCATTTTCGAAAATTCTGAAACTGTAGGCACAACTAGGCATGGCCACTAATCTTTAGACCAGGTTTCATTAAGTTCGCTTGAACGGTTTTTAAGGTCCTCTTCGGGCAAGTTCATGGCTCAGAAGGACGGAAAAGAATAATAATGTAAAAAATGGAGTAAAAATAATAAGTCCCCCAAACCTTGTTTTGGGGACTTAATAATTATAATAAGAACCGACCAAAAACAAAAGTCCCCAAATTTCGTTTGGGAGACTTAATAAAGTATACAAACTAAGAAAGGAAAGTTCCTTTAATTTTTCCCATTATGATGAATAATTGGATATACATTTTTTTTTGTACTGAATTAATTATAAATATCCAACACTGATTCAAAACTCTGTGACAAATATTAAGTATATAATTCCAGAAGGATCTAAACATGATTCCTTTAATCCAGGTAAATTCAGATTCAATCGAGATATTTGAAACCCTACATTTTAAATCTACTAACTGAAAATATAGAATTGTATTAGGGACGAGATCAAAAGTTCATTGTAGGATAAAAAACTTAATTCATATAGTTTTTCACTGACCCCCCCCCACTCTTAACTTAATTTGAAAAAATTTATTGACCAATATAGGCATATGCTTTGAGAGTATACTTTTTGTATCATGGGTCCTGTTTTTCCTCAGCAATGTATGTATGATGGCTTTTATTTGCTTTAAAAGTCCAAACATATGTTAGGGCCGAACTTGAATCCGTATTTTTCAATCCGAAAATCGATGTCGGATAACAAAACTTGCAGCGATTTTTACCCCCCCCCCCCCCCCCCCCCCCCCGCCCCCACCCTCAAACTATTTGAATTAAGTTTTTTATCCTACATTGAACTTTTTATCTCGTCCCTTACTGAGCCGACAATATTTTGCGTGATCGAGTATAACAATTTGCGCGATCGAGTAAAAACACTAATTTTATCAACTTAAAAATTTTAATAAAAGCACCTCAATGATAATTATAGATTAATACATGGTCTTTTTCATATTGCCCTTGTTATCAACAAGAGGCCTTGATATCGGCCTGAGGGCTTTAGCCCGAGGGACGATATAAATCGAGGGCTGATAACAACGGCAATATAAAGAAGACCATGTATTAATCCATTTATTACATATTTTGCCACTACCGAGAAATAATTTTACTGCTGAATTAGATTTTCCATTCTTCAAGCAAGTTTGTCAGGTTTTTGACATCACGCCTGGAATATAAGGTGCACATTCACAATGCTACAGCTATTAAACAGTGTTATTTTTTTCACTTGGAGTATAGAGTCAAACAAATAAATGCAACTTCAGTTCTTGTGTTTTTCTCCAAGATCTAAAACTAGATTTTATAAGCCCCTATTTGAAACAGTTTACTACTTAGAACATGTATGAATGGCTAATTCACCATAAATAATTATCAGATGATTATTTACAAATTAGCAGCTTAGGTATATCTGTCCTCTTTATATAATGCCCATTTAGATAGCTGAGAAATCTCAGCGGTAGTCACAAAAAACAAACAAACAAATGAACAATACAAAACAAACAAAAAACCAAATAAAAGTTGCTTACCCATCTTGATCATACATGTGGTCTTTTACAGTGCACAGTTTAGATAAACTATTCACACCATATTCTAGACCAACTTTTTTTAAATAACAAAAATATAACCACATACTCGTAAGCAATAAAACCAAACGTATCTTAATACTGCAAACAGAACCTGGCAACTTTGATAAAACCATGTGGACTTCGATTATATTTATCTAAAGGTTGTTTATATTTAAATGTGCAATACAGCTAAAGACATACTAATTTTATTATATTTGTTAAGGATAGCTGTTATGTCTGTGTTGTCAACTCTTACTTGTTGGTTAATAGTTTTAATCTTCAAAAGCATGGGTATTATATTAAGTGATTTTTTTTAAATTCATGAAGTCATTTTTTATACTAGTATTTGAAATACAAGATTTGAAACTAAATAGGTCCTTAAAGATTCCAACAAAAGGTTTATAGCTTGAACCAAAGATCATTTATCAGATAATATTAACCCATTCTTCATGGAAACTTGCAATGTTAAATGAGAGGACGATGTTCATATACACGATAAGAACATGTTTTCTGTAAGGACTGCTCAGATTTGAACCATAGTTTATCATATGACGTATGAGTTGCAGTTATATTAGTTTGAGATAACAGGAGTTTGAGATATCAGGAGGAAATATAGTGCAAAGTTTAATCTATGGACCATAACATTAGTTTGAGATATCAGGAGTTTTGAGATAAAGGAGTTTGAGATAACGGGAGTCAACTGTACTAGTATAAAATTATGCCTTCAGTTTCGTCTGCATTACAATAACTATCCATTTCGTCGATTCTCCGAACACCTATCATGTCCCTCTCCTTCATCATTCCCATTTGCCACAGAGAACGGTTGTAACAGGGCGTGAACATCATTATTGTATCCTATAAAAGGATGTCGTATCAAGTAGCCTTTCTACTTAAAAAAATGAAACTTTATTAATAAGTACATTAACACATTTTTCTTATTGTTTCCAGGGTAAATATTCATAATTATTCTAAAAAACTTAAATCATCCTTACTAAAATGATGAAAAATGGTTACAAAATATTGCCAAGTTCTTTGCATCTGTGATCAAAGTTTGGAGTTGCTAAAAAGACTCACTAGACTGAAATTTCCTTAGGCTCCTCTATCATGTCTATACTGTTACGGTATTAAAGTCAGATGTTGTTCTGGAGTTATGTCGCCTTGTCCGTAAAAAAATCAAATGTGCACGAAAAATCACAAAATTAACAATTTTTGGGTAAATTAAAAATCGTGTAGACTTCGATGTGCTCAATATATCTTGTTAAAATTTGAAACATACTTTGTTAAGATAAGTATCTTTTAATGGTCAACTGCTAATCAATGCTAAACATATAGCTTCAACTCCTATTTTGTGTTTTTATTTAATGAAGTTTACCCTTCACTAAATGACAAACGTCAAGTAAAAAGCCTATATCAAGGTACGTTTGATCATGCTTAACTATTAGATTACTAGTGATCTAAGAATGTTTAATAATATTGCCAAGTTCTTTGTATCTGAGAAGTTTGAAGTTGCTAAAAAGACTGGTACAAGACTCACTAGACTGACATTTCCTGAGGCTCCTCCTTATTGTTACCTTATACTTTTTTCGACTTTTCCATAACAAAATCAAATATGCACGAAAAATCACAAAATTAGCAATTGTCGGGTAACTTAAAAAACCGTGTCGACTTCGTGCTCAAAATCTTGTTAAAATTTGGAACAAACTTTGTTAAGATAAATATCTTGCAACGGTCAACTGCTAATCAATGCTAAAAAAATAGCTTCAACTCCTTTTTGTTTTTTAATTTAATGAAGTTTACCCTTGACTTAATGAAAAACGTCAAGTAAAACTTAGGTTATTTTTGTATTGGCCTGTTCAATAAAAATAGATCCAATCGCGCAATCTATCTACAATTCATAACTGAGTTATCCTTCTTTGAATAGACTAAATTTGTCAAATATACTCCACCAATATTGTTCCGGCAGCGAAGAATGACCTTAATTAAATGCATTCTGCATTCTGCATTCTGCAACATCCGATTTATCTAACTACTGTTTTCAACATATGTCAATATACAGTATTTAGCGTTTTTGTAAATGATTAAAAAAAATTGATGTATTTGTGTAAGTGGAGGTGGTAATATAAATGGAATATTAGAGGTAAGAAATGAAATAGTAAAAATATAAACCATCTTAAGAATACAAAATTTAACTAAAACGTTATGATAACAAACCGACTATCTAATTCGCTCCTTTTGACATAACTTGAGCAACAATTATTACGATGATATCCATGTATATATCAAGAAAAGAAAATTTGTACATAATATGCGTCAGCTGAAGTAAATTTATTAAACTAGCAGCATTATTATACCCTATCACGGCACTATCCTGCGAGTAAAGAACAGTTTTGTTCAATGTAGTTTCTTATTATTCAATTCGATACAATAAGTATTTATTTTAACTTGAAACCCCATTTTGTTACAAATATACGTTTTATAGACACATCAGTAACGAAACTCCGCTTCATTAGTTGTATGGAAATGTCTTGTTGATCAAATTTTGCATACAGTTTTATGACAAAGTTACTAAGTCCATATATAAAGTTTCATAACAATTCAAGGAACTCCAAGGGAAATGTCATAATCGAAGTCCGAAAAACTGGCAAGGTCGGGGACACACAAACACCCAAACAACTGGAAAGCAACAGTCATACTCCTGGCTTGGTAAAGGCATTTTCAGATGAATATTTTGGGTTAAACCAGGTTTACGACATATATAATGTTGGGTTAAAAAATATGACCAGTAACACAGAGTCATTTCTGTTTTGTGTAATCTTGATACTCCATTTGTGAAAGACAAGACCAAAAAGACGTACATGTATTATAAACACACTGCCTTTAGTTGAGGGTGTTATGGTAGATTACCACACGAAGAAAAAATATCACCCGAGACGGAGTCGAGGGATGATGTTTTTTCTGAGAGTGATATTTTGTCTAACACCCTCAACTAAAGGCAGTATGTTTTTATTATACCGAATGCCTTGATCTCATCTGGATTAGTTGATGCGGAATAAACAATACTGTATCTCAATGCATTAACTGTATTTTTAGTCAACAATATAATGTCAATAAAAACACCTGCGGACAATAGTGGTGCTGCAGAACTAACACCACCTTGGTAGGGTTGTAGCAATTGTAATGACCTGTAATATAATTGTAAAAATACATGTACTTTTCAGGTTCAAGATGAAAACAAAAAGAATCGCATATACAGACAAATGACACTACCCTAGTACACAACAGGTAGGGTAGTGTCATTTGTCTGTATATGCGATTCTTTTTGTTTTCATCTTGAACCTGAAAAGTACATGTATTTTTACAATTATATTACAGGTCATTACAATTGCTACAACCCTACCAAGGTGGTGTTAGTTCTGCAGCACCACTATTGTCCGCAGGTGTTTTTATTGACATTATATTGTTGACTAAAAATACAGTTAATGCATTGAGATACAGTATTGTTTATTCCGCATCAACTATGATAAGTTTGCATAGCAACGAAAATATCACATTCCGAGACGCAACATTACCGAAACCCGGCTTGAAAGGGTGATATTTTTCGAGTTCGGTAATGTTCGGTCGCGGAATGTGATATTTTAGTTGCTATGCAAAATTATCACATGTTGCTAGGGGTAGGCGGAATAAAACAAAAAACACTGCAAATACCACATTATGAAGAACCAATGAAATAACTGGATTTCAGAAATTTGCATAACGTATAATAATGCCTTTTATTGACGGGTATGAGCTGTTAATCCTCACGGGACATCTGTATTTCATCCAGATATTTTCTTACGCATTCTTACTTCCAGGCTTTTATAGGCATTATCTCGGTACTTTAACCCATCACTGTTCAGTCTCTGTACCAAATCAGGCTATCCTGATCATGTTGTATTTATGCTTATGTTTTGAGGTCTTTTATGTTATTTTTAGTGCGTTGTTCTATCTGTTGTGTTGCTTTGATTGATTGGTATGTCATTGTTAACCTTTGATTGATTGGTATGTCATTGTTGACCTTTGATTGATTGGTAGGTCACTGTTGACCTTTGATTGATTGGTATGTCACTGTTGACCTTTGATTGATTGGTATGTCACTGTTGACCTTTGATTGATTGGTATGTCATTGTTTAGGATTTTTTAGTATAAGGACGTGGATAGTGTAATGCACATTGATAATAAACTCAGAATATTCGTTGTTACAGTGAATATTTATTAAAAGTACTCATAAAATAACACGACAAAAAAAAAAAAAAATAAATAAATAAAATAAAAAAGAAATAAATTTCCAGAAGTCGGGCCCCTGTGGATCGAATATGTAAAAGTATTTTACAAAAGATTAAAGATCACTTAAGACAATTATATTATAATTTATACATTCTGCCTCAGTGAAAATTAGACTTGCTCTAATTAAGTGACCCTCTTTAAATAAAGAATTTATTATTATACCCGCACTTTCGAATGAAAGTTCGGGTATATTGTCGTTGCGGTCGTCCGTCCGTCCGTCCGTCTGTCCGTCTGTCCGTCACACTTTCTTGTGACGCAAACTCCTCCTTCACTTTTGAATTTTTTAATTTTGTGATCATCCGAGATGGAGTCGAGGATGATATTTTTTCTGAGAGTGATATTTTGTCTAAGTGTGGTAATCTACCATAACACCCTCAACTAAAGGCAGTATGTTTTTCATTATACTGAATGCCTTGATCTCATCTGGATAATTAGTTGATGCGGAATAAACAATACTGTATCTCAATGAATTAACTGTATTTTTAGTCAACAATATCATGAATATAATGTCAATAAAAACACCTGACGACAATAGTGGTCCTGCAGAACTAACACTACCTTGGTAGGGTTTTGCCATATTGTTGTGTACTAACTGTAGAAACGCAATAATGTTTTAGAATTCCATATTTTTAAAAGAATGGCCAAATTATACAAAGAGTCTTGTGACGTGAACTCCTCTTTCATTTTTGAATTTAAACCATTTTTATTGTTGCCATATTGTTGCTTACCAACTGTAGATGCACAATAAGGTTTTGGAATTCCAATTTTTTTAAAAGGGGGTGGGAAGGACCAAAAAGGGCCGAAACCAAAAAAAAAACATAATTATTTAAATAACTGTGTCATAATTACTAAAATAACTATGTCATACTTACTAAAATAACTTATAATTACTAAAATAACCAGGTCATAATTACTAAAATAACTATGTCATATTGTTGGTTGCTAACTGCAGATGTGCAAAAGGTTTTGGAATTCCAAATTTCTAAAAGGGGGCCTGGGAGAGACCAAAAAGGGCCAAAATAGACAAAGAGCCTTGTGATGCGAACTCCTATTTCATTTTTGAATTTAAATCATTTTTATTGTTGCCATTTTGTTGCTTACCAACTGTAGAAGGGGGGTAGGAGGTACCAAAAAGGGCCAAACAAGAAAAAGACCATAATTACTAAAATTTTATCTAAAGAAAAAAATTGAAGAAATTTGTGAATTTCAGTTTAAGGTGCTATAGGTCCCTAAAAGGGTCCAAATAGTTCGATTACAGTAAAAGTGGATTGTGATATATCTCTGCAAAGGTTATTTGTTACAGATGCAAACTGTAATGCAATGGAAACTGAAAATGTTAAGAATGTTTGTTTACAAATAAATGTGGGGTGCGGGTATAGCTGTAATTCCGACAGCCCCTACTCCTAGTTATATATTATTATTATTATTATTTTCATTCAAATAGATGTTTGATATGCTTTTCAAATGGTGAACTAAGATTCCCTTTCTCATAACAGATTTTAGCCTTAAGAAAGGCCAATATGGCTTCTCTTTCATTATTTAACAGCTTATAAGCAATCCCTAAATAGTTGTAAGCACACCCTCTGTAAGTTGAATTTCGAAGAAATTTCGGCTGTTTTTCTACATAGAATTTCAATATTTCCAACTCTAAATCCCATAAATTGTGAGCTCCCGATTGGGTAATACAAAGCAGTTTCAAAAACTGTGCAAACACTTTAGGAGGTGCAACTACTCCAGGATTCATATCTCCTGTAATTTCTGGTGGAAAAATGGCAGATTCATCGTGAAAAATTATATCGTCATTAACAAACTGGCTGAAAATATCAGTGAAGCCTATTCTGGTGCTATTTAATATTTTGCTTTTTATATAGGCTTCTTGTTCCCTGCTTAGAATGTCAGTATGTTTAAAAAGTTTATCGGGAGTACTTTTAGTGTAAATCACGTGATTAACCATCTCCAGCACTTCTCTGTATCGTTTCATCTGGTAAAAATAGCATGCTAATTTAAGCCAACCCGATACTCCATCGGCTTTCAGTCCAAGAATTAAATGTGGAAGGCGCTGTTTGTAATCACGCATGTACAGCTCTTTATTACCAATGTTACTGTAAAATGGTGGTATTTCCGCCACAAACTGACTGATGTAGGGAAGATTCATTAGATACGCCCACTTTTCGCAGGTTCTCTTTGCAATGTGAAGAAGACTATAAACGATGAAAGTGAACTTTCTTTCGTAACTCCAAAATATTCGTGTGTTGCATGACATGTCTACAGCATTGTATATCCAATTAATCATTGGAAGTTTATCAGGCTCTTGTAGCCAGTGTTTTTCAAAACTGCTACTGAAATCACGGAGAGTGTCTGACCGTCTGAAACAAGATAATCCATCTCTAAAGCATCTTTCAAGTTCTTTTACTAGAATATTTCGTTGCTCTAGACTTATTTTATTACGAAGTAGGTTGTTTTCTGGCAGAAAATAGTGTGGTAATGATCTATACTTGACGTAATAGATTAACCGACTAATACAAGTTCGAAAGCGTTTTTGGAGATTGGTAGATATCCAATGAGAGGTATCGGTTTCCTCAAAAAGCCAAAATAATAGATTTTTTATATAGTACGAACATAATACGTCTTTGAGTTTGGGATGTGACTGAAGAATTTCTTTTACCATAACTTTAAGCATGGCATAACACATCAGTTGGACATGCGAAAAAGAAAACAGCAAAAACTTTTCACCGAGCGAAAACGATACCCTCCATTCCAAAATTTCATTTTTGGATTCCTTGCTTCCAACAGGGACTACTAATACTCCATAATTAACAATGGTTTCTAATATATTCGGGGTTGGCCATCTATTTCTTCTTCTAAGTCGCCATGGTTCAGCAAATTTAGGCCATATTTTACATCGGTAACCAACTGCAAAATCAATAGATTCATCGGGAAATGAAGCACATGGCCCGTGCATTATGACTTTAGAATTTGGTATTCGTCTCAGTGTACGTTGTCTTGTTAATTCGCTTGAAAGATATATATTCCCTTCAATATTCATACAATGTTCAAAGAAAATGTCAAAGATTTCTCTGCTTATAAGTCTTAGACGCACATATCCTAATGGCGCTTCATCTGGACACATGACGAAAGAATTAGGTGGTAATAAGGTTGGATCTTGTGGTGATTCAGCAAAAACATTGATATCCCTGAATAAAATTAATTCGTCGTAGTCACTACTAGACAAATCTAGTCCCTCAGCTTTGCTTCCGCTGCTAATGGTTATGAACTCATCATCGTGTTCCAGAGTATCTTTTACTCTGTATAAAACTCTTCTATACCGTACTATATCTTTTGTTCCAAGCTTATGACATAAGTAGCGATAAAAATGTAAAGAAATGTCATCATCTGTTGAATTGTCCATATCTGAAAAAGGGATATTTTAACAAAATATTAGTTTTTAATTTGATTTTGTCTTGGTATATAGGTTGCATGTTTTGTATATTGTAGGTCAATAAAATAGCTCTATCCTGGGCATTGTCAGGTCAAAATAAGGAAAGCCCGAGCGCGAGCCATCGCTCACTTCACTTAAAGACCCTTTCTGTAGTTCCAGAAAAAAAGTAGGCTAGTGGCTGCTACAGAAAGGCTAAAATATCCGACCCTACCAACCATCCACTATTTTACAATGGTATTCGAAATCGGTTCCCGTTTGTGTACCTTCTCACCCCTATTTGATAACATTTTTGAACGGACTCTCGTCCAAAAGAAGCATGAAATATTTGCCACTGGACGTTATGCAAACACCAACCAATCAATCTAAGCTACTGAGGAATCATAAATTGATTACTAGAAACAAATGCACTCGATATTTACCAAGGAAACACTGTTCCTCATTTGAGAAATAAAACTAGAGGATTGCAACGATCCAAATGTTATATCTTATAAAATGTTTTCCAAGTATCACTCAAATAACCTTTACTTCATATATATAAATTTAAACTGATTAAATACTAAATTCTCATTTTTCCTGCTTATATGACTAAAGACACTTTGGAGGCAAATGTCATTAAAGTATTTGATAGTAAATTTGTCTCATGTATAGGCAAGTGTTTTCTAGTTTAGAAAAATATATTGCAGTGCAAACTATGAAATATCTTTCTAGATTGTATTTTGAAAATATAAACCCTTTATTAAAAGATACCTTCACATTGAGTAAAACGTTAGACTCCGGAGGTATCTACATGTATAGTTGGTTTACTTATGCAAAGAATATCTCTTTAGATATAGGTATTGATTTCAAAGATATCGAATCGTGTGGTAATGCTAAATCATATAAAATACCGAAAACAACTTTACATTAAAAATGAACTCATCATGGTAGACTCAAATACCAAATCTCAGCTCAATATCTGAAGGTGTTTAGAAAAGAAATCCGGAAAGGTGGTATTTTCACGAAATTTTCAAAGACCAAAGCCCGTCATTTCGGCAAAAATCAGCGGAGCGAAACGAAACCTAATCTCGATCTGTAACTCATCATGTTTGACTCTCAGACCAAAAATCAACTTAATATCTGAAGGCGTTTAGAAAAAAGTCCGGAAAGGTGTTATTGTCATCAAATTTTCAAAGTCCAAAGCCCGTAATTTCGGCAAACATCAGCAGAGCGGAACGAAACGTAAACTCGATCTGTAACTCATTATGGTTTTAGAAATCAAAGTACTGAAGTAATGTTTACTCGGATGGTCTTATGATCTGATGGCTGATGAATTAATGATAGTTATTTAAACCTAACTGTGTATATGGTACAAACTGTTAACAGGGAGATATGTTTCACCTGTATCAAATTCTGATAGTATAATTCAAATGTTGAAATGAATAAGGTATCTCTTAAACATGTGAATAATGCAAAACTTTCAAATGTTGACTGTGACCCATAGACTTCCACAACATGTACAGTATAGTAAAGATTTATAGTCACTAGAATATAACTGAGGGGGCCAAGCCAAATACTTGCCATGCGAATGCTAATACAACTGCGTACCAAATTCATTGACTGTCTATATGTGGTTCCCCATTAACAGACCTAATCACCAACTATTAACAAATTGGTGATGTTGTCGTACGAAACAGACATCTTTATAACTTTTGTGAGGCAAGGCAGACACTGTAGTGATATAGCACTTTAGACTGCAGCTAGAACACTTCCTGTTGTGTTTACTGTTTATGTCCTTGATATAGTAGAAGGGTTATATTTTGTACAATGTCGATTTCATGTTGGCTGAAATAAGTTTGAAGTTTGTGTTACCATTTAAATGGTATCAATGTATCAATTTGAGTTGCAGTATGTAAAAAAACAATATTAGGTCAATGTCAGTATTATATCTTATTTTTTTTGTATTCGGCAGGAAACCGTAGAAGGGCAAAACTCGACCTTCCCAAGTTTCTTGTATTCATACAAAAATGTTTATATTTTTCTGACATTGACCTAAATGTGACTCAACTTGGCAAGAATGTAAATATAGTTACACCCAACTTGGCAACAATGTATATAGCTGCACCCTATTTGGCAAGAATGTACATAGAGCTACACCAAACATGGCAATAAATTATGGAATGAATATGATATTTAGAACAATCTTGAAAGACGACGGTATAATATAAATATATATCTGTTTTTACTTTTGTAACTGTTTCCATCTTTTTCCCCATTGTATCTTATCTAATATATGTCTGTTGTTCATAATATAGCAACAGTTTTTATCCACCATAAACGTGAGTAAATTGCTAGTCATTTTTTTTTTGCAGAATTAATAACTTGATAACTATTATTCATTTGAGGTTTTCTTTGACATTTGTGGATCTGTTTATGTGACTTTATAGCAAAGTATTCCCTCTATGTTTTTGACAATATATCATGTTCTGACTTTACATACAACAACTTATGTAAACAGTTTAAATTCAAAATCGAAATACATGTAGTATGAATTGTCCTTATGATGAACTATATTGACAAATATCACATTTTTGTTATCACAGTAGTCTGCTCTTTTGACAAGAACCGAATGCTGCTTTGGCGCATTTTTTGGTGTGGTGGAATTTTTACATTTAATGCATAATGCATAAATATATTAACTATTTAGATAAAATATAGCAAGAGCACAAGTTTTAATATAGACATGATAGGTATAGATATGCACAGTATTCTTCCATTTATTTCATATATTTCCATGCAAACAGGGATAATTTGAATGCCATTTTGATTCCAAATATTTTTAATAAAAAATTACAATGCAGTATTCTCTATCACAATTCTCACACACCGTATGTTTAAAACCTTAAAAATGTAGTCAGATCAGTGAAAATAAATATTTGGCATGTGTATTGATACATGTATGTTTTTCTTCATGGTTTTAGACATGGGATATATGTATAGCAACACCCGACACTTCTGCAATAATAGCTGCAAACGACATTGTTCTGTCAAGTATCATCTCCAGGGATGCATCCTTATTGTCGAGGATCATCTCGGGCGTAGCATCCTCATTGTTCCTCATTTGGATCCCGCTTGTCTTAATATCTATTACACATCCCTCTAACAAGCAATTCAGTACGAATTTGTCTTTTTGTTCATAACCTATTGGCAGATGTGTGTTTTCTCTGGAGGGGATGTCTCAATCTATAAGTAAAGATATATGTATAGTTTCTCAACTAGAACTATTGCTGGTGAAATTAAGATAAAAATATGGTTAATTTATGTTCGCCTAATTATCATGATTATATAGCCATGATTAACATGCTCAGCTTATACACATGTACATGTACCCGGGGACCCTAATTATTATAGTTGCATACCACCTGTAGATGCGCAATAAGGTTTTAGAATTTTGATTTTCTAAACAAGGGGCCCACATGAGTTGAACTTCGAAAATTTGGAATTCAAGCTTGTGACCTGAACTTGTCTTTTATTTTTCAATTTATGCATTTTATTTCTATACAGTATTGTCTTGCACCATATGCAGATGCGCAATAAGGTTTTAGAATTTTGACTTTCTAAACAAGGGGCCCACAGGGGTCGAATTTCGAAAAACTGTCAATTTCAGCTTGTGACTTAAACTCCTCTTTCATTTTACAATTTATGCATTTTATTTCTATACAGTATTGTCATACACTATATGCAGATGCGCAATAAGGTTTTTTGATTTTTGATTTTATAAACAAGGGGCCCACAGGGGTCGACTTTTGAAAAATTATCAATTTAAGCTTGTGACATAAACTTGTCTTTTGTTTTTCAATTTATGCATTTTATTTCTATACAGTATTGTCAAACACCATATGCAGGTGTGCAATAAGGTTTTAGAATTTTAATTTTCTAAACTTGGAGTCCACAAGGGTCGAAATTTGAAAATTTTAATTTAAGCTTGTGACCTTAACTTCTCTTTCAGTTTGCTTATATATAGTATTGTCCTACACTATATTTAGTTGCTCAATAAGGATTTAGAATATCGATTTGATCCGGGGAATCACGCGGGCCAAATTCAAAAATTGTTGGTTTAAGCTTGTGAACTAAGGTTTTTTCATTTTTCATTGGATTTATTGATTTAATTTCTTTATAGAATGACTGCATACTATTTTGGATGGGAATAAGGTATTATATTTTTGATTATAGGTATGTGGCCCAACTACTTACAGGGCGTGCGGGGATCACTATCGATTCCGACAGTCCAGATTTCTAGTTATTGCTTTGAAATTGTCAATACTCAACATTGCTCTAATATATATAGCACTTCTCATTCATATATATATGTAGTGTAGAATCAATACAATATATCAAGGTTAAAGTTCTCTGTGAAATTATCAAGGCTCAATAGTACTCTAACATTACATGTATATAGCACTGATCATCTTAGACATAAGTCCAAGTTATGTTTGTCTCAATATAGTTTAGCATGCTCATATTATATCACATTATTGCTCTAATATAAGGCTCACGTTTGCTCAAAATATATCACTGATCATCTTCTCAAACATATTTAGTTTTACTTGGCACGCTCAAGTAATACATCATTATTGCCCTGTATTATAAAATATTAATTATGAGTTAACTCTTATATAGCACTGATCAACTACATCTATGCTGAATTCAGGTTCTCTTCCAAAATATATATATTTACATGTCTTTGTGGCAGTACACTTTAAAATATACAACAATTAAGTACGATTGAAAATATAGACAACATGAAAAAAAAAAACAATAATAGCTATCATATGTTTGGAAGGACAGGATCAGGTCATACACAAATACTGTTTCCAATCATAAAATTAAGCTCATATATATACTAGTCAACAAAAGTAACGATACACGAGTTCGGAACCAAATATCTTGGTAATTCCTTAAGGTGTGGTACATCATAATTACATATGTATTAATCTCAAATAATAGTGTGATAATGTGTTACATCTCTTTTCTGATTAAAACTGCATTATATTCGCTCATGAAAATCATTTACAATTAAAATGGTTTCGAAATCTCAAAGGGAGGACGCGGTTGTTAACTTTAACCCAAATGACATACTTATCAGCTGATATCCAAGATGGTGACAGGGTACGCCGAAAGAAAAATTGTACCCGATTCATTAATAACTGCTCTACGTCGACAATATCTCGTTAATATATATTATATTAAACTATGATTAATGCTAAATCGATTAAATTCTATCAAGTATAATATATTTACCTTTCTTGTGTTAAAATAGTTACTGATCACCTCTCATTTCCTCTTCGTCTAACCTTTGACTACTGAAGCCGATATGCATCACCAATTCAGGAATCCATCCGCGTTTATTAATATATATTATTCTCGGTACAAAACATGTTGATATATAAACACGTGTCACAATAAATATGTTCATGAAATTGTTTTGATAGCAAGGTTCAAATATATGAGTTACTAAAGAAATCTATTTTGCACTAGATAATGTCAGCGTATACACACACTAAAAAATGAGTAATTGCGTGTTAAAAACAACCCAGAGCAAGAATCTGAATAGACGGGTTTTTCTCCCTTCGAAGTGAGCCAACCTAGTTTCTAGCGAAAGTTGGTCGGCTTGCCGGTTTAATATTCGGGGCGATAGCTATACCTCGGATAGTCATCCTTGTAAAAAGTCCGTATAACTGTTCGTTGCGGAATGACGGACAAGGGTAAAACTAAATGGCCCCGACCACTTAGTGGCGGGGCCATAAAAATACCAAGAGAAGAAATATTATGTATTTATCGTAAAAATGAAATTGATGACGAATTTCATTTCTTTTTGTCCTGCGATTTAACCAAGAATCTACGTGCAAAGTTATTTAATGATTTTAATACAGTAGAAAATAATTTTAAAAATTTTACTAACGTTGAGAAACTTAAAGGACTTCTGAATCCGTCAACACCGAATGATATTAAAACATTTACATCCTTTATAAAACAGAGCTAAATAAAATTAGAACTGAGGAGCGGGGATTATCATACTAATTAACTGTTTATATACCTTCTTTATTATCACATTTTTTTTGTTTGTGTTATGTTGTACATTGTATGCTTAGGCACCGACCATTTTATTACCGAGGGAGGGCCTGAGATTTTTGTCCTTGATAAAAATTTTTTTTTTTTTTTGGGTGTAGAGAAAATCAAATTATTTTTTGTCACACTTCAAACGAAGCAGATTTTTTTTTTTTCCAAAGAAAACAAAAATGAGATTTTTTTTTATATTTTTATTAAAAATTCTACATATAATTGTTCAAGCGGGAATAATATTTCTGTAGAACAGTGCATGGCTCTGCCTATAACAATGTTGTGGGATGGGGGAGACAAACGCACACTTTAACGTAAAATGGTGACGTCGTCATTTTTGTCTTCTTACGTCGCCTATACGCAAGCTCACGACTAATACCACGCAGTTAAGCCGAAAGGATCTATTCGTCATTGTTCGTAGTTCAATACATAAACCGGATGTTTAATATGCAAAAAATCTTCTTTAATTTTTTTAATAACTTTATTAATGCATTTTTTACCCATGAAAAGTTGATGGCATAATACATAAGTAAAAGACACATTGTTATAACAAATAGCAAACAAAATTAAATTTTGTTTTTGGGTGCAAAACATATGTCTCCCACCTTTCATTTTTCATCAAATGGAAGAGGTTTAGGAAACCCTAAAAAATCAATCCAATCAGCAAAACCTTTATGTCTTGCAAAAACTTCTCCATATGTAAAAATATCGCAGTCCATATTTTGGTTCGGGCAAAAAAATCAACCCGATCCAAAATATATTATGTAGTGCACAACTATACCAGGTATGCAAAGATTCTGTCAAATTTCGTTCCATTCCATTATGAACTGTAGGAGATTCTGCGTTCACAAACTTCTCCATATGTAAATATGGCAAAGTCCATGTTTTGGTACAGGAAACCCCTAAAATCAATCCTATCCCAACCAAATATATGTAGTGCACAACTACATCTGGCATGTATCAATTCTGTTTCATTTTATTCCGCTGTAAATTTATGAGATTTTGTGTTCACAAACTTTTGTGACAGATGTACAGGACAATTCAAAATTATGAGAATTTGAGTTCACTCTTCTCAGCAACAACAACATTTTTATGAGTGAAGTCGAATGCTCAACAATTTCAGCTGAAGACATAAAATCAATTAAAATCATTCTTGTGATTTAAAAGAAGTAGGGTCTAAAGTAACCATATACTCTATATACGTGAGTGAATCCTTTCTAAAATGTTGTTTGAGGATACATTGTACATACAAGTAAAAATGAATTTCATCATCAATCTCATTTTGATTACAATATTTGCAAAGCCTGACTTCTCCTTTAATTTTTTTTTATATCTTCCCCTTCCTATTTCTAGAATCTAAATTTTGAGCAATACTTTCTTTCCTTGAAATCTTTTATTTTTAGTAAATATGGTTTCATTTTATATTTTTGTCGAGACTTTTGTCGAGAAAGCGAGAAATTATAGCGATCCTACAGAAGCTTGTTCATGATCAAAAAATGGTATCCAGAGGAAAATGTTGAATTTCACCAAACTTGGATAGAAGCTTGTTCATGATCAAAAGATAGCATCCAGAGGAAAATTTTGTAATAATGTTTTTCTCATTTTCCTGTATTTTATTTATAAATGGACTTCTTCGTGATCAATAAATAACATGTGGAGAAAAATTACGTACATTCAACTATTACATTGCATTATGACGTAATGGATTAACCTTTAGTTGAAATAATCTGGCAAAATATTATAAGTATTGAATTTTTATTAGAACATCCATTGTATATTATAAGTTCTTCTAGATCTACTCTATACACACATTTTGGAGGTTCAACAAAAAACTATTTTGGGGAATTTATGCTATGGAGCACATATTTTTTTATTCAATAATCATTTGATTATTTAATTTTTTCAGATCAAGCTGGACATAATTTTCTTTTTGGAAAAAATCCCAGCCCCCCCCCCCCCCCCCAGTAATAAAATAGTACCTGCCTTATATCCCCGTTTGGGATTGTTTTTTTTTTTTTTTTTTGCATTAATAAAATTGTTTTTTTTTCGGAGGGTGGGGAGGGGCATTTTGGCATTTTTGTTTTTATTTCTTTGTTTGTTTGTTGTGTCGTGTTTTGTTTTCGTTTTGCAATGCCGAAGCATCTGTTATTCAGGAAGCACACTAAAGGCCTGCAATTGTTTTGTTTTGCCGATGCATGTTATGTTTTTAAACTATCAGTGACATGTTCCACCTCTGCTTTACGAAAAGTTCATTCTATGATTTAGTCATGGCAATATTATTTCTTCCTTAATATTGATTCACAGGGAAATATGTTTAAAATGTGTGACGTTAGGTCAACATGTATTAACATTATTACAACATTTATGTACATCTAAATTTTATAAATGGCGTGTTTTTCTGTGTAAAAAACATACCCAAAACGAAAATAGATATTAAAACTTACTGCATTACCACATAGTGCCAATAGAGACACAAACGTTGACACCTGAATGACCAATATTTAACGTAAACAGGGGGTCTTCTCAAAACACAATTTAAATGTTATGAGAAACCATAAATTTCCTGAGTTATTTTAAAGTATTTATCAAGTCTCCCAAACGAAGTGGGAGACTTAATTTTGATTTTGATTTGCGATTTTTATCGAAATTTTTTTTCTTCCTCTCTGATGTTGTTCGTTCGAGTCCTCAATAACCGCAAGAGAACCATTAAGAATAGAAACTGGCAGACATGAACGCGTTACCAATATATCTGGCAAACATGAAATACTACCCCTTCATCAGAGATTATGTTTATATTGTAATTTAAATTCTATTGAAAATGAAATACATTTCCTTCTGGAATGCCGTCTCTATGAGAACCTTAGAAAAGATATGACTAATTACAAAAGTCATTAAAAAATACCCAAATTTACTTATTCTAAATTCGTATGATCTCTATATTTGGATCATATGTAACGAAGACAATAGCTTTTTATCTATTTTATGTGAATATCTTGCTAATGGTCTGGAACTAAGGAAAACCAAAGAAATTAATATTTAATATCATTTTTATCTCCCTTTGATCACTGACCCTTTCCTCATACAGTTGATATTCAATTTATAAGCTATATTTATGTTCTTTTAATTGCATTGTAATGTTTTGTTATTGTACTGTCTGTGTTATGCTCTTTATGGGCCCTATAATTTTGAAAATAAAACTTATTATTATATTATATTATTATTATGGATCCGAGATTTTCCATGATAAAAGATCAATGTTTCTGGATATGCCTAATACTATTCATTTTTTGATGGGGGTCACTGAGACGTGAGCAGTTCAAAGAGGCTAGGGGTTTACTATAGGACCCTATGGGGAATTTTTTTTCATTGAAAACTCAACGAGAGTGACCAATAACCATCTCATATCAAATGTTTTATTATACACCGTGACAACACCTATTAAATGACATAATACCTCGTTCTTCTAGGGGATCATCCCCATCCCTCAAAGTCGATTATTTTGAAAAATATCATATGTAATTAAAATCCACAGCTTTAAATCATATATTTTATTATCCCCCGTAACAAGACGCATTAAATGACATGTACCTCATTCTTTCAGTAGGGTGATCCTCACCCCCATAAATCAATTATCTCATAACCGTTAAAATCCCCACCCCTAAACCATGTATTTTCTTATTTCCTATGGTAAGACGCACCAAATGACACATAATTCGCTTCCCTCGGGAGAGGGGGGGGGGTTTATCACCACTCCCAATAAAACAATAATGTTCAATTATCTCATATACCGTAATAATCCCCATACCAGGGGCGGGTCCAGGTGGGCGTACGCCCCCCCCCCACCCCCACCCCCTTTTAAAAAAAAAACTATCGTAATCTGCTTATATTGTATTGAATATGGCAATTTATCATATTCATTAATTAAAAAAAACTCTGATGTTAAGTAACGACTTATACCCTAGAATTTGGAATTTCTCGTTATTGGTCTACTGCTGTTAAGATCCATCCAATCATTTTAATATACCATAAACAATTAATGGAGAGAATTCGGCATAAAAAATATCAAACCCTGACACTTTATCTATAAAATATACATGCTCCAAGTCAGGAACCGTTACATTAGTGAATTTCACAATTATTTTATGTTTTTTAGCAAAAAAAAGGTTAAAAAATTTTTATTATACGCCCCCCTTTCAAATATCCTGGAAACGCCCCTGCATACCTAAACCATATATTTTCTTATTCACCAGGGTAAGACGCACCAAATGACACATAACTCGCTTCCCCGGGGTGTTATCACCACTCCCATCAAATCAATAAATTTCAATTATCTCATAAACCGTTAAAACCCCCACCCCTAAACCATATATTTTCTTATTCCCCTTAAGCCAAATTATCTTGAATTATATAAAATCCCCACCCTCTAGAATCCTTAATCTTTAATTATCTAGTAAAGCATTGAAATCCCTACCCCTAAATCATTTATTTTATTTTTTCCCATGATAAGACAAACAGATTTATAAAAACCTAACGCCCCACCAAAAAGTGGTGGTGGGGCGGGGGGGGGGGGGGGGGGGGTGGGGGTGATCCTCGCCCCTCAAATCAACAATTTATTGAATGTAATGTAAAGCATTCGAGATATCAATTACTTCGTTTGTCTGTTTTCTCAAATTAAGCCTTTTTGTCAACAATTGATGTCATTAAAAAATTTAGTTATATAGACTTTTTACATATTATTTGTACGCGAGAAAATATAGTTTTTCACACATTGTCACGAATTCCTACATTGTAACAAGGGATTCTAAATTTTGATTGGCTAAAACCTGAAAAGAATGATTTACATAAAACAGCTTATTTCACCTAAGCGGCACTTTCCGAAATGAAGATCGTAAAACTTATTTCGAAGTTTTATTCTTTTCAGGTAAGTTTATTATTATCGTTATCTTGGTTCATTTCAAAGAAATGTATTTCTTTACTGTTTTTATATAAATAATGTTTGTAAATATGTTATGAAAAATGGATCTTTAATGTTTATATATACTTTGTAGCATTAATGTGAAAAACATTTTAATTGTTCAAATTCCTCTTAGGAGCTAGTTTATCATTCTCCTTATACATGTAGATGCAATGTAATGTACAAGCCAGCTTGCACCCAATGTCGATAAGTATTGATCACTTTCTATAACTATGTTAATGTCAATTACTATTTTGATTATATACATATGCTTTAATTTATAATTTTCTGAGTAATCATTATGCGTAGGGCACTTGTTGATGCGCTTTCGGAAATAAAGATCGTAAAACTTATTAAGAAGTTTTATTCCTACTTTTCAGCATGGACATAACCTAGAATATTTCAGATGAACATCATCACTTAGAGTGTTCAGAATGAAAACCACATAGCCACCCTTAAAAAAAAAACCATTTCGGACACTACGGTAACCCACATTACTGTATAACTATATACGTGACCCTTTTGTTCAACTTGCATTGGAATGTTGGTCTTCACAAATGAACTTATTTGTATTGTAGAGATGATTTTATCCACAAATATGGTACTTTTTATTCTGTTAAAAGCAGGATTTCAACCCCCTCATTAAAGGTTTGCTGGAGGGAGTTATAAATAAAGTCAAGTCAGGAAATACCAAAGGGATATTCGAAGGAGGGAAAAATCGAAACAACTGACAAACTCCGGAGAACAACGAAGACAAGACCAAACAATACATGCACTACAATTAAAAACTAAAAACATATGAACAACATGGACCCCACCAAAAAAAAACCGGGGGTAGACTCAGGTGCTCCGGAAGAGATAGCAGTCTCTGCTTCCTGCAGGATATCCCCCATGCTGCCCAAATCCTGTGTGAGGAAGAGATAACGTCAATGGAACAGGTCCATTTTTATTTGGGAAACGGTTTTTTCATACCTGTCAACGAAGTCATTATGACGTCCATAAAACTTTAATAAGGATGAATCCAACTTAGGAGCAACATATCCCTGTCTGAGCAACTTTTCTGTCAGGAGCCGGGCTCTGTCCAGGAAGTCAATGTATATGTCACAAGCTCTGGAATAACGTATGAGTTGTTAAATATATACTCCATAAACTGATCTGAAATACCTGAATTTTGACAAAACTGTTTAGGCCAATTTGTCCTATTGCTTACATTGTTTGGTGGTATATTTTAGCTTTCCAAAGTTTTGGTGACGTGCGTATCTAAAAAACGACAATTCAGATGCAAGCAAGAAATATGACATTTGAGTTTATTTGTTTATTTTATTTAAGGGGTACATCACCTAAGGGAGTTAACTCTTTAAAACTCAGCTGAACGTTTTAATCACATACTATAAGTAAAGAGAAATCAAGCTTCTCAATGATCAAACTTAGTGTTTGTCAAACTGCTACATATCCAATGAAATTATTCCCATAAATTGTGTGGTTCAAATTTTTTGAATTTTTTATATATATTTTTTTTCAACATGTCAAAATAAAATATTTTGTCAAAATTTTATGAAAATTAAACGAGCCATATCTTTATTAGTCAGAGTGTTGGGTACCCTCTTAAGTGCTAAAGGATGTATGAAAGCTAAATGTTTTCTTCAATATTTTACTTTCAGGGTTTGTCATTGCTATATTCCTTTCAGTTATAGATGATTTAAATTATTTTTTAAAAGCCTAACATACTTTACACCAGCGGCGTCAATCAGATGTGGATTCTTAAAAACTCCAAAAATTTACTTCAATATCTAAAATCAAAATCTTGGCTACATGCAACAGCATAAAAACTTTCGACTTCTCTACACTCTACACAACCATACCACATTCTCAATTAAAAGATCGCTTAAAGCGACTAGTTCATCAATGTTTTTCAAGAAAAATGGGACACGCAGGTATAAATTCCTTGTTCTAGGTAGAGAAAAGTCTTATTTCGTGAAGAACCACTCTGATTCTGACAAAAAGTATTCTGAAGATGAAATTACAAACATGTTAGATTTTCTCATAGACAACATATTCGTTGAATTTGGCGGTCTAATTTTTCAACAAACAATCGGCATTCCAATGGGAACCAACTGTGCTCCTCTCCTCGCCGATCTGTTTCTGTACTCATATGAAGCGGACTTCATTCAAGGGTTACTACGTGAAAACAAAAAGAAACTAATTTAATTTCACTTTTCGTTATATAGATGATGTGTTGTCGTTAAATAACGACAAATTCCAAGACTTTCTACATCTTATCTACCCCATTGAGCTTGAAATTAAGGATACTACAGATACACCAAAGTCCGCTTCATATTTGGATTTGTTTCTTGAAGTAGACTATGAGGGAAGTTTGAAGACAAAACTTTATGACAAACGTGATGACTTCCACTTTCCTATTGTTAATTTTCCCTTCTTAAGTAGCAATATACCAGCATCGCCTGCATATGGCGTCTACGTTTCTCAGCTTATCCGATTTTCAAGGACATGCGTGAGTTACCCTGACTTTCGACAAAGAGGATTACTGCTGTCATAAAAGCTTCTTAACCAGGGTTTTATCAGGGATAAGTTGATGTCATCACTTAAGAAATTTTACGGTCGTCATCATGAATTGATTGACCATTACAGTGTTCCAATATCTAAGATGATGTTGGACCTGTTCCCACTGTCGTAACCTTTCATGTGCCTCCACTGATTTGTGACTTCCACCGGATTGACTTTGTTGAACTTCACGACGGGTGCCGTATACGGAGCAGGAACTACTTACACTCCTGGTTTTTATAGGAGTTCGTGTTGTTCATTGTTTTTAGTTTTCTGTGTTTATTTGTTGTGCTTGTGGTTGTTCGTTTGTCTTCCCGGGATTGTCTGTCCAATGGATTACGTTTTTTTTTTTATTGCTCCTTAGGTATATTTGTCCTTTTTATGTAACGAAAAGATTGTATTATTAAATGAGTGCTTTGATTTTGATCCTGTAGTATGTCCAAGTACAGTCGTATTGGGTCTCATACAGCTGTATTGGCCCGAGGCAGTCGTACTGGGTCAAGTATAGCTGCATTGGCCCGAGGGCCAATACAGCTGTACGAGACCCAATACGACGTAATACAGGATCAGTACAGGATCAAAATCAAAACACCCATTGTATGATACTTTTATTAACCAATGACTTAAAATACATTATAAATTGTCTATTTAATACAATTCCATGTGACATTTATACAGGTCTTATACAGAAAAACCGGAACTGGTCATTGATAAAGGTAGACCTGTACATGTATAAATGACCAGTTGTAGAAATGTATCAACTAGACAGTTTTTACTGTATTTCAACACATTAATATTTAACATGCAGCAATATGACATTTATTATCTATTGATGATATAACATATTAAGTTAAAGCTAGTCCCGTTTGTATTATCAAATTTTACAAAATGAAAAAAAAAAAACAATGTAAGTTTTCTTATACAAAGTTTTGTTAGCTTGTAAATCCATTTAAAGAATTTGACAAAATCTGTGACTGACTTTTTTTTAAAAAAAAATCAGTTTTCTTATACAACTGAGCTTTTTAAAGAAGTTGGAAAACTTGGTGAAATCCTTGACTGACTTTGATGAATAACCTGCATGTCACTTTAAGGTTGAAATCCCCTGAACTATATATATTTCGCATTACAATGCTATGAATGCGTACGCAGTTTTTTTTATTATTAAGTCACTATTTAAATCGTGTTCGAATGATATCGGTGCCCAGTATATCGGATTTATTGTACAGTAGTGAAGTTGTGATTATTTCCTCATTCAAAGTAAGAAATTTATCAATAATATGGTGGTCGGTTGATAATTAACGAAAGATTATGAACACGTGTTTATGGACCGTGGGTTCATGAACTGAATACATTTTTTTTTACCATGAATACATGTAGGAATCCCGAAGAAATTTCTACCAATCAATGTTGTCGTAAATACAATAAAAAGATTGAGTCAAATGTTTATATACAATGTATTTATCAATTTAATGAATTCCTTAATATTAATTTAATGAGTCTCGATCAGTACCAAGATTATTTTTTATAACGTCTTACTAAAACGTTCCACTGGAAAATTCAGTCGCGAAACTACACAAACATGACAAAGCAACGTAGAAGAATTTAAAATCTCGGGGGGGCATTAGGTTATTTCATTGTGTCGTGAGTTTTTGTCGCCGTGTTCTGTCCGAATTAACTAACGTACGTAAATGAAAATCTTTTTTTTTATTTATTTCTTTTTTTTTTTTTTTTTTGTTGATCGTAAATGGCGTTTTACATTTTAGTGTCCCACATACCCCACCGCTGTTATGACTGTGTTGAAAAATATGACGACCGTCGTTCATTAGAATTTACTTCCTTCATGACGCTTATAATTATCATTAACTGCATTTTTAAAAGAAATTTTTTTTTTCGATGAAAATGAGTGGGAAACAAGTGCTTTGATCTCTAAATTATCTTAAAGAAACGGAAAATTTTGAACTTTGTTGAGACTCGTGTCTATGATATGTAACTAAAAATAGTTTGATAAATTTAGAAATGACAACGTATATATAATATTTCTCGGCCAATGAGAATTTGCATAGGATATGTAGTAAAATATGCACGATATTTTTTTTTTAAATTTTTGTGAAAAATTCAATTATAGCAATTAATATTTTTATAAAAAAATTCAAATTATACAATAACCATACTATTTTTCAATTTAAATTGTTCACATAAATATTTTACTGTCGTTGCTACAAGTATCATATGATCAAAATATTTATCAAAAGCTGATTCCCATTTGGAAATTATACACGTGAGAAAATGTTATATTTGTTTAATACCGAATACAGACGAAGATTAGAAGTAGAATTCATTTTGAGCAGTCATTTTCTGTTACACTATTTTTATTTTTAGAACACTTTTTGTATAAAATGGGGGATTTTCAAACTATTTATAGTCATAAGGCCCTGGATTGGGTTTATGGAATAGAGAATAATGAACCGAATTAAAACAAACTGAATAAAGAATAATAATAACAACCTAAAATATGGAGAATATTAAATAAAAACGTGATTACAAAAAATATAGAACCTGTACAGATTAACGAACTTTTGCACAGGGCTTCAAGACTAGCCAAATGGCAAAGGTTATTGAAAACTATGTTGACAAATCAGTACTGATGATTGGACAACTTTAGTAATGACCATCACGTAAAGACGACCTCGACCTTTACAAACTAAAAATTGAGGACCTTCAGTGAGAATGATACATGTGTACTTCAGTATCAAAGATGGGATACCAACTAAACACAGAAACTCGTATTCATATATATTTCGGTACAGTTAATAGGATAGAGAATGGAAAACAGGAATATGTCAAGGAGACAACAAACCGACCAAAGAGCAGAAATCGGCTCTACCAATGGGTCTTCAACGCTGCAAAAAAATCCCGCACCCGGAGGCGGGCTTTAGCTGGCCCCTAAACAATAATCATACTAGTTCAGCAAAATGGACGGCACACTTAACTCCGAAATATACAAATGAACTAAAAATTAAAAAAAAACACACAAGACTAACAAAGGCTAGAGGTTTATGACTTAGGACAGGTGCACAAATGCATGTTTTGTGAGATCTCAACCCTCCCCTATACTTCTAGCCAATGTGGAATAAACAAACACACAGCTTCATAG
Organism: Mytilisepta virgata; assembly: GCA_028015205.1. Lineage (NCBI taxonomy): Eukaryota > Metazoa > Mollusca > Bivalvia > Mytilida > Mytilidae > Mytilisepta > Mytilisepta virgata. The sequence goes on along the minus strand of JAPWFG010000026.1, from coordinate 2,079,083 downwards.
ACAGGTTTGACTGTATTTAGAACCTTTCGAGACTGGGGCTGTTCCGATCGTCAGAAATTTTTCCAGATCTCGCTTAGCGACCGCTATAGGAGCATATGCGTTTTCTACATATGGGTATTCAGAAAAGTCTTTGTTTAATGGGGGCAGGCATATTTGAACCCTTCGAATATATTCTCTTGAAATGAGCCTAATTTGTTTAAAAAAGATATAATTTTGATGTAATTTGTGTTGGTTTGTGGTAAAATATTTGTGTTCATCTGCCATTTTGAAACTTTATTTGTTCATAAAACAGTTAAAAAGCAAAAAAGTTTCTCAAAGATTTAAATTTAAGCTGCCTATATAAATATAAAACAAACTTCATCTAGTTTGTATGAATTTATTTTGAATTTGATATGGTTTGTGGTGGTTTGTGTTATTATCGATCTAGTTTGTGGTATTATCGTGGTTTGTGGTGTAAAGACGCCCCCTATATACTAAGGCTAGAAAAAGTTTCGTTCGCCAAAAGTAAAGTAAGGGAAATAACTTCCTTCAAATTATAATTTTAGAGTCGGAATCGTGATACCGGAAATGAGTTTCTGGAGAGGGCTAATATTGCTGTGCATTGGCCACGCCAACAGCATATTATAATACAGCGTTCACATTTTAACATAATTCAATCGAATTATATTTATAGTGGCTGAAACTAGTAACTGTCGTTTCAGATTTTTAACGTATGGTAGAATCTTACCGCTTTTGATGAGTTGATTGTCATATAAAGCATAGGAATTATATTCTTTATTCTTACAAACAAATTAACACAGAATCCTTCATTTGTCCTTGTATTATTTTTTAAAACGTTTCCTGGCACTCAGGCCTTTGAATCTTCTTTGCAACGAACTGGTTTTAAATTATTGTTTCAGATTTGGAAATATTTAAACTTCATAACACAAGTGTAATATAGTTTAAACAAATTTTATGCAGTTTTTTTTTGTGCATAAGCTTGACCAATTTACTCAAAAACAAAAAAAAAGACCTACAGAATAAACTGCAGAATAAATGTGTGTAATTTGTATAATTCTTTAACTATCTGATAATTTTGTTTAAAAATACATGATCACATGTACATGTATACCTTTGTGGGTTCCCATTGCGAACACATTTAAAAAAATATCAGTTATAAATCGGATATTATCTAAGCAAGTCTTGAATTTTATACCAGTAGACAAGCTGTAGACATTACTTTAATTTAAAGGGGAAATTTAGTAATCGTGACTTTTTGGGGTAGGTTTTCGACATTTGTAGGTATTATTTATGTACGGTTATAATCGAACAATATAGTATATTTTTACGATTGAGAGCTTTTTCTATATATATCTAAACCGGAATTTTTGACTTATTAATAGATCTATTTCTCCGAATCATTTTACCAGGCATATTGCATTTAAATTTTGCTTAATCGATGACCTATGCAATATTTTAAAAATGAGTCACGGGATCGGGTGTTTTCTCATGGGTGACAGTAACTGTTGTCATAATAACACTCCTAAAAAGTTACATTATCAAAATATTTTCTTGGATTTAAAAGGGAATTTCCATTTTATCACGTGGAAAAAGTAAATACTTTTTACACAAATTGAGATTTTAACAACCAACGACAAAGGTAAGACAGTTATATTAATTACTGTTTCTGTTATTGCTCCGAGGTTTGCTGTATTTGATCGGAGCCGGATCAGTCACTCTGGGGGGGGGGGGGGGGGGGGGGGTCACTCAATATGTTTTTTAGTAGGGGTGAGCAGCTGGCACACCAGGACCCCCACCCTTATCATATATTAAAAATCTCAAAAATGTATACCTTATCCCATATTTTTAGCAGAAAAGTATACCTAATCACATATTTATGCCGAAAAGTATACCTTTTCATATATTTGGATCAAAACGATTATAATGAACAGAACTTCTTTATTTTCAAGAAAAACAGTTTTTATACGACCGCAAAATTTTTGCGGTCGTATATTGGTATGACGTTGGCGTCGTCGTCGTCCGTCGTCGGCGTCGTCGTCCGAAGACATTTGGTTTTCGCACTATAACTTTAGTATAAGTTAATAGAAATCTATGAAATTTAAACACAAGGTTTATGACCACAAAAGGAAGGTTGGGAATGTTTTTGGGAGTTTTGGTCCCAACAGTTTAGGAATTAGGAGCTAAAAAAGGGCCCAAATAAGCATTTTTCTTGGTTTTTGCACAATAACTTTAGTATAGGTAAATAGAAATCTATGAAATTTAAACACAAGTTTTATGACCACAAAAGGAAGGTTGGGATTGATTTTTGGAGTTTTGGTCCCAACAGTTTAGGAATTAGGGGCCAAAAGGGTCCAAAATTAAACTTTGTTTGATTTCATCGAAAATTGAACTATTGGGGTTCTTTGATATGCCGAATCTAACCGTGCATTTAGATTCTTAATTTTTGGTCCCGTTTTCAAATTGGTCTACATTAAGGTCCAAAGGGTCCAAAATTAAACTTAGTTTGATTTTAACAAAAATTGAATTCTTTGGGTTCTTTGATATGCTGAATCTAAACATGTACTTAGTTTTTTTATTATGGGCCAAGTTTTCAAGTTGGTCCAAATCGGGGTCCAAAATTAAACTTTGTTTGATTTCATCGAAAATTGAACTATTGGGGTTCTTTGATATGCCGTATCTAACCGTGCATTTAGATTCTTAATTTTTGGTCCCGTTTTCAAATTGGTCTACATTAAGGTCCAAAGGGTCCAAAATTAAACTTAGTTTGATTTTAACAAAAATTGAATTCTTGGGGTTCTTTGATATGCTGAATCTAAACATGTACTTAGTTTTTTTATTATGGGCCCAGTTTTCAAGTTGGTCCAAATCGGGGTCCAAAATTAAACTTTGTTTGATTTCATCGAAAATTGAACTATTGGGGTTCTTTGATATGCCGAATCTAACCGTGCATTTACATTCTTAATTTTTGGTCCCGTTTTCAAATTGGTCTACATTAAGGTCCAAAGGGTCCAAAATTAAACTTAGTTTGATTTTAACAAAAATTGAATTCTTGGGGTTCTTTGATATGCTGAATCTAAACATGTACTTACTTTTTATACGACCGCAAAATTTTTGCGGTCGTATATTGGTATGACGTTGGCGTCGTCGTCGTCGTCGTCGTCGGCGTCGGCGTCGTCCGTCGTCAGCGTCGTCGTCCGAAGACATTTGGTTTTCGCACTATAACTTTAGTATAAGTTAATAAAAATCTATGAAATTTAAACACAAGGTTTATGACCACAAAAGGAAGGTTGGGATTGTTTTGGGGAGTTTTGGTCCCAATAGTTTAGGAATTAGGGGCTAAAAAAGGGCCCAAATAAGCATTTTTCTTGGTTTTTGCACAATAACTCTAGTATAAGTAAATAGAAATCTATGAAATTTTAACACAAGGTTTATGACCACAAAAGGAAGGTTGGGATTGTTTTTGGGAGTTTTGGTCCCAACAGTTTAGGAATTAGGGGCCAAAAGGGTCCAAAATTAAACTTTGTTTGATTTCATCAAAAATTGAACTATTGGGGTTCTTTGATATGCCGAATCTAACCGTGCATTTAGATTCTTAATTTTTGGTCCCGTTTTCAAATTGGTCTACATTAAGGTCCAAAGGGTCCAAAATTAAACTTAGTTTGATTTTAACAAAAATTGAATTCTTTGGGTTCTGTGATATGCTGAATCTAAACATGTACTTAGTTTTTTTATTATGGGCCCAGTTTTCAAGTTGGTCCAAATCGGGGTCCAAAATTAAACTTTGTTTGATTTCATCGACAATTGAACTATTGGGGTTCTTTGATATGCCGAATCTAACCGTGCATTTACATTCTTAATTTTTGGTCCCGTTTTCAAATTGGTCTACATTAAGGTCCAAAGGGTCCAAAATTAAAATTAGTTTGATTTTAACAAAAATTTGATTCTTGGGGTTCTTTGATATGCTGAATCTAAACATGTACTTAGTTTTTTTATTATGGGCCAAGTTTTCAAGTTGGTCCAAATCGGGGTCCAAAATTAAACTTTGTTTGATTTCATCGAAAATTGAACTATTTGGGTTCTTTGATATGCCGAATCTAACCGTGCATTTAGATTCTTAATTTTTGGTCCCGTTTTCAAATTGGTCTACATCAAGGTCCAAAGAGTCCAAAATTAAACTTAGTTTGATTTTAACAAAAATTGAATTCTTGGGGTTCTTTAATATGCTGAATCTAAACATGTACTTAGTTTTTTTATTATGGGCCCAGTTTTCAAGTTGGTCCAAAAAGTGGTCCAAAATTAAAGCTAAAAAGGGGGTAAATAATTTTTTTTTGGGGGGGGGGCAATTCTCCACAGCATATTGTATTGCACAAGAAGCAAAAAATTGAATATAAATTCAAATCATATGGCCAATTCTAAGTTCTTTGATTTCAGTTATTCTGTGTCAGAAACCTATTATGTGTCAAATATTTGAAGAAATTTTCAATTGCACAGTATTGTGCAATAGCAAGAAATTGATATGTGTGCCCTGTTATCAAAACTTTATTATTAACAAATTCCATTGGAAATTTGCCAATAACTCCAGTTTAATGAACTTCATTGGAAATTTGCCAATATAAAATGTGCTGATGAAGCTTTTTTGTTTATCTCATCTAAACTGCTTTTAAATTATGTATATTTAAAATTTGCCATCCATGACTATGATGTCATTTTCTATTTTAATATGTTATGGTGTATTTAAATGGGCTGTTATGGTTGCAAAGTATAAAGAAATGGGGGGGGGGGGTTGAAAACAAAATTTAGGGGGGGTAAATGAGAAATTGGGGAGGGGCAATTTTTTTCTCATTTCATATTTCATAAATTAAATAGAAAATTTCAAAATTTTTTTAGCAAAAAAAGGGGGGGTTACGATAAATTTTATTGTTTTTTGGTTTTTTTTTGGGAGGGGGGGGGGTCAATGTGCAACTTCATAGTGTATTGCACAAAAGCTAAAAAAAGGGGTAAATTATTATTTTTTTTTGGGGGGGGCAATTCTCCAAAGCATATTGTATTGCACAAGAAGCAAAAAATTGAATATAAATTGAAATCATATGACCAGTTCTAAGTTCTTTGATTTCAGTTATTCTGTGTCAGAAACCTATTATGTGTCAAATATTTCAAGAAATTTTCAGTTGCACAGTATTGCGCAATAGCAAGAAATCTTCAATTGCACAGTATTGCGCAATAGCAAGAAATTGATATGTGTGCCCAATTTTAAATATTAAATCGGTTATTTCTGATTTATATATAAAAACAAATAATACTGATATGGTTTGAATAGGTAAATTAAAAATTTTTAAGTTCTTAGACAACATTCATTCTGTGTCAGAAACCTATGCTGTGTCAAATATTTATTCACAATCCAAATTCAGTATTGTATCAAGCTTGAATGTTGTGTTCATAATTGCCCCAACTATTCAGGGTTCGACATCTGCGGTCGTATCTAGCTGCGTCCAGCGGAGCATTTTATCTATTTTAATATGTTATGGTGTATTTAAATGGGCTGTTATGGTTGCAAAGTATAAAGAAATGGGGGGGGGGGGGGGGGGGTTGAAAACAAAATTTAGGGGGGGTAATGAGAAATTGGGGAGGGGGCAATTTTTTTCTCATTTCGTATTTCATAAATTAAAAAGAAAATTTCAAATTTTTTTTAGCAAAAAAAGGGGGGGTTACAATAAATTTTATTGTTTTTTGTTTTTTTTTGGGGGAGGGGGGTCAATGTGCAACTTCATAGTGTATTGCACAAAGCTAAAAAAGGGGGTAAATTATTATTTTTTTTGGGGGGGGGGTTGCAATTCTCCACAGCATATTGTATTGCACAAGAAGCAAAAAATTGAATATAAATTGAAATCATATGACCAATTCTAAGTTCTTTGATTTCAGTTATTCTGTGTCAGAAACATATTATGTGTCAAATATTTGAAGAAATTTGCAATTGCACAGTATTGCGCAATAGCAAGAAATTGATATGTGTGCCCAATTTTAAATTTTAAATTGGTTATTTCTGATTTATTTATAAAAACAAATAATACTGATATGGTTTGAATAGGTAAATTAAAAATTTTTAAGTTCTTAGACAACATTCATTCCGTGTCAGAAACCTATGCTGTGTCAAATATTTATTCACAATCCAAATTCAGTATTGTATCAAGCTTGAATGTTGTGTTCATAATTGCCCCAACTATTCAGGGTTCGACATCTGCGGTCGTATCTAGCTGCGCCCAGCGGAGCATTTTATTGATTTATACTGCAATGATTGATTATATACATAAACTGTCAGACTGAATGATATTTTATTTAGATGCAACATATTGACCTTATCACATAATCCCATCAGTAATTCCTATCCTTATCGCATATTTTCATCTCAATTGCACACCCTTATCATATATTACGAAACGTGAAAAAGGTACCTATTCCAGCGGCTCATCCCTACCTCAGCATATATTGGCCCTGATTGCCACCACAACCAAACTTAGTTTAACCAAGCACCCCATGGGAAAACAAGCCTCATTAACTGTTTAAATTTCAGTCCTGCTCATGGTGGACAAGTTACATCCAGGTGAGCATTACATGTTCCTGAGAGCCTCTAGTTATTAAATCTGTTATTAGACATTTTTGTAAACCTTGACCATGTTTTAAAAACGCATGTCCACTGAGTAATACTACATGGTTTCCAACCCATATATCCATAAAGTGATATATTTGGAGTGTATTTACCTACTCCTATATAAAATCTCATTGTTCTATTTTTTACAAGAAAATTTTCTGGTGCCCAGTATAGCGTCGCCATATTGTAGTACTGACATTACAAGTGTATCAATTAGTTTAGTAAAGACAGAATAATCAAAACCACCATTAGCTTTACGTTTTGCAACCAATAAGCCAAGTGATCTGCTTTTGATCAGATTTTGCCTCAGCTTTAGTTGTTTCATTATAATTCAAAAATTCATTTAAAACTAATCCTAAATATGAGTAGTTTTCAACAATATCAATTTTATGACTATTAAACACATACTGAAAATCTGATCTATTTACTGAATTTGGTCTAAAATGAACGATTTGTTATACTCATCTAGATTAACGACTAAAATAATTTGTATCACACCAAATATTAAGGGTATCTAGAATTTTTTTGTAAAACACTTTCATTTTCGGCTACAAATACGACATATCATCTGCATTTAAAAGTACAGAAATAAACTCGTCATCTAAAAGTATACCAATATTCAATTGTTTTATGTCATCAATTAGACTATTAATGTAAATATTGAATAAAATGGGGTACAGTATACACCCTTGTTTTAAACCACAGTTTAAGTCAAACCAATTTGTAAGGCAAACAATGGGATGAATATTATCATATTATTAATTAACTGGTGTATTATTGGCTTCGATACGACTAAAATTCTCCTTAAGAATTATTAAGTATACGTATATTGGGATTTAATTAAATAAAAATGCCTGATTCTATTTGAAGATAAGTGCTATAAAATTGACAAAAGTATCCTCTAAGAGTGATATCGTAAAGAAACATTGAAGTTGAGAGGAAACGTTCGAATTTTTTATCTGTAACTCTATGTTACTTTATCAAATTTTATTGTCATTATATCCCCCGGTTAGCGAAGCGGGAATATAAAGTAATGGGGGATTCCGTTCGTCCGTCCGTCTGTCCGTCCACACCTACATGTATTTACCGAAACTACTCTTACACCAGTGAATGAATTTTATTGAAACTTTCACAAAATTGTCAGTACAAAGTGGCATTGTTCATGACCTATTTTATTTCTAACCAGAACTATTTGTTTTTTTTTCCACAGACAACATGAACTTGGCTATTTCTCCAAAATATGGTAATGTAAAGTGCGGGTGGGGGGGGGGGGGACTAGGCATGCCCTTCCGAAAATCCTCCTATCGGGGAATCTACATTGTACACTGCCATTGTGCACCAGTTATTTTGTTATTTGATCCAAATAATCTTGGGGGTTTCCCATAGACAAACATGGTCCTCTACATTTATAGGAGATCTAGCATGAAATTTTAATTGGGGAAATTAATGTTTATTTTAACCAAAATATAATTTGCACCTGCAAGCGAACGAAAGCAGATATAGATTTGATTATGCTGCGAAAATTCCGAGTATCATCGGAAATCATCAAACCGGTTAATAATTATTGTCCTATTCAAAATATTTATTCTTATAACAATTCAACCATCACCCTACTTCCGAAATTCTAAATTTATCCTCATTACGATTGGTAGCTATTTATATCATTTTTTGTGCTGAACCTATAAATAAGTCGATTCAGTAAATATACATAATACATGTATGATGGTCATGATGGTGTTGTTTATACAATGCCCTTATATCAAGATCGTTTTATTATCGACCAAAAAATGTCTGTAAAATAAAATGTTAGATATATTTACATGTTTTATCGTTCTCCACATTATCAAATTTAAAATATATCCAGGAATATTTTTTTTCTCCGTTTATTACTTGATACGTGTATTTCAACAAGTTACAATATATATATATTGAAAACGCAACACTTTTTTATAATATTTTTTTGAAAATATTTTATATCTCTTAGAAACAATTATTTAATGGTTTAAAAAGGAATAAAGTATCCTTCGACAATTTTACGGACCGCTGAGTTTTTAAACTTTCTTTCCATAGGTAACACCTACAAATGCACGACAATTCGTTTTGGTGCGAAGACATGCATGAATAATTTCAAAACAAGTCGAATTGTTAAGCTGTACTAACATCTTCGAAAATCCCATCAAAAGTGTTCTAATCTACGCCTGACCAATGTGAATATGCCAAGGCCTTCCTACAACCAGCGACATCAGGTTTTGGCATGATTCAAGGAGGCATGTCCCGGCGTGAAATTGCTCGTCGGATGCAGTGTTCACCTTCAACCATCACACGTTTGGCCCAATGAAATCAACAAACTGGTACGTTGAATGACAGACCACGTCCAGGGAGGTAACGAGTGACGACGCCCCAACAGGATCGCTACATTCGTCTACAGCATCTACGAGATCGATTCAGAACTGCCGTTCAAACTTCACGGTAGACAGTAGGAGTTCATGGCAGACGAATTGGAGCGAATACAATGCGACAACGTCTTCGACATAACGGTCTAAGAGCAAGACGGCCGTTTCGCGGAAACATGCTGACGCCCTAGCGACGTCGAAACCGTCTTGTATGGAGTCAGCGTCGTCAGCGATGGGCACACAGGCAGTGGTTATCTGTATTGTGGTCCGATGAGTCACGTTTCCACTTGCGTCATAGTGACGGCCGAACGCGTGTCTGGCGGCGAATAGGAGAGCGTTATGTTGATCCATGCGTTCAAGAGACCGACCGTTGGGGCGGCGGCAGCGTTATGGTATGGGGGGGAGGGGGGGGGGGCATATCATTGAATCATCGGACTCCCCTTTTAGTCATCAATGGGAATTTAACAGCTCAACGCTACATTGATGAAGTGCTACGCCCTACTGTTATTCCGTTCCTCCGTAGACACCAGGAACTTGACATTTTCCAACAGGATAATGCCCGTGCTCATTCCGCTCGTGTCACAACTGCCTTTCTTAATGCAAACAATGTTCGGACTCTTCCATGGCCAGCGTTTTCTCAGATTTAAGCCCGATAGAGCACCTTTGGGATCAACTTGGACACATTCGCTATTGAAAATGGGATTTCGTAAAGTGATAGTCGTACATTCAACTTTAAATTTTAGTGACAAAAGACAAACTTGACTTTCCAAGTCTGATATCGATTTGTTGTTGATGTTATGAAATTTTCAAAATATAAATTGTTGACATAGCATTATTTTTCATACAAATTTTATCTATGTTAATCTTGGTGTTGCGTTTTCATTGGAACTCAGTATATATATATATATAGTCTCATGAAAACATTATATTATGGTAATTACATGATGAACAAACAAGCAATGAATACAGAGAAAGTGGACAGCCACTGAACTTTACTTCTTATTTTAGGTTGCTGAATGGTTTAGGGAGAAACCAAATGATTTTTAGGGGGAGGGCATGGCAGCTAGGATGGAATTTGAAAAAAACCGCTGGACCTGTGCAATCAGGGAACATTTTGCTTTAAATGAAAATAAAAATGTAGACCGTGTCAGCGGTCCAAAATAAAATACAGGACCTAAATTTTGGCAAACAAAATAGTCTGAATCTAACAATTCATCCTAACCCGACCCCCCGCCATGAAAATCAGATGGTTGCCTCCTTAGTCTTGAACCCGATCGGTCATTATTCTGAGCCTGAATATTGACAAATAAATATGAAAGGGACCAAACAGTGGGAAACGTCTGTAAATTCGAAAACGAATTTCTGATACACACTTAAGGTTTTATGATTTTTTTATGCAGCAATTGCAATAGAATATTAAGATTTTCACCTTATTTTAATTTGTTTTTGTAGGTAATTTATATCTTGATGAAGTTCCTTTATCTAAATGACTATTCGAAAGATTGATACCATGGGTGTTATTACTCCACAAAAGCACAGTTATTGGTTATCCAAGTCCTCCAAGATTATTTTAATGTTTAAAGAACAACATAAAAAAGTCAACGCCACCGGAAAACATCGATATTTGTTTTTCAAAACCTCATTCCATGCATGCAACGACAAGGGTGTCATTGACGACCAAATCCGGGATTAGCGAAAGCTAACATCAACACAATTTTCATTTTCTGTTATTTTTAGTTTTGTTATAAACAATACATAATAACCGAAAATGTCTTATTTACGTGGGAAAAGAGACTATAACTCTAGAAAACTTGTAAATCTGGCCTCTTTTTGTAACTGGAAAGGCCCCCAATACGCAACTGTGTTGGTGGGCAAAGGTTTCAGCTATACTGGGAGGGGCGCTGTGGTCAAATGTGACGTTTGTAAAGCAACAGCCAATATGAATGAAACCGACGTCGTGTCTTTGTCGAATGAACACGATCGAAGCTGTCAAATCGGAGAGTATCTAGGCTTAGTGACAAATAATCCAGACAGAATTCGAATTTCCTCATCTATAGGATATATGCCTCCTTGTATACAATCCAACGACTGGAAAAAGGATTTGGACATCTATACATCTTTTGTATCCATTATGGCGGCCCCTTCTACTTGCATTTGCCAATGTTGTAAAAATAATGCATGCAGTATCCCAATGGCTACCGAATCCACTGATGTTTATAGACACAAGAGATTGACAAGGGATATGTTAGTTCTTACCTTGAGGGAAAGGTTAGAAAGAAATGGAAACATGCCGTTGCATCCCGAATATGTGTCAGTTGACAAAAGGAGGAACAGCTTTAAGATGCATGATGTCAGAGATGGTAATATTAATGCTCAAGCAGAAGCTGGATTTTTCATAGCAGGTGATTTATTTAAATAACATTTATACCCTGTTCAGAAGGAGAAGGAGAAAGGGGGGGGGGGTTATAATGGTTCACCTCTCTCCGTCCATTGGTCCGTCCTTCAGTCACAAAATGTTTGATTGCAAAATTCTCAGCAACTATTTGCCACTACTAAACCAAAGTTGGTGTGCAGCTGGACCATCAGAAGTTGTAAAATGAGTACTAATGTTGAACCTATGGAAAATATATTTCCTGTTTATCGATGCCGCCAAACATTTGCCCATGATGATTTGTAAAGTGCTTACTGATTTGTACCTTCCTTTTGAACGGTGCCGCCATACATTTTTTCACATTACGGCCATTGGAAATTTTTTGGTCGCTTAATTCTCAGGAACGTATTGTTAGGTTTAAAACGAATTTAACTACTTTTAGTGTATATTGTGTGTATTATGGTTTTTATATTAACATTTATATGCTTAGTGAAATTTATTTTCATTTTCAATTAAGCGAATGGCGTCGCTAATAACGACAGTGAACACTGTTGATAACCTCTTCGACTAACAAAGTAAAAAGCCGAAGAGGCAATTTTCCTCTAGGTTTATCTTTTTAAATTGTTTTTGTTTACGTATTTATTTGTTTATTTTTTAGAAAATGGAAGACGAGAGTGTTTCTTCTGTGATATGGCTCTCAGTAAAGAATTACTGAATTACGACCCATGGAAAGAGCATGCTAGATGGTTCCCTGTGTGCCCCCATGTGATACAACAAAAAGGATATGACTTTATTCATGACGTTCTTCGTGTAGGTATCGTAAGGGTAATTCTAAATATTGAATGATTGAACTTCACCATATACATATGACCAAGACGACACATGCATTACAATTAAAAACTAAAAACATATGAACAACATGGACCCCACCAAAAAACCGGGGGTAGACTCAGGTGCTCCGGAAGAGTAAGCAGTCTGCTTCCTGCAGGACACCCGTTTGTTTTAAAAACGTTTAGTATGCCTCCTTTCCTTATTTGGTACAATCTACAAATCTTCATTCTTTTTTTTCAATTTTACAGGACACAGATTTAATAAAGAATTATTATAAAGGTGAGTAATAAATTATAAAGTTATGATTTAGAAAATTATTTCATAATTTACACGATAAAAATATGATCACCATATCCAGAATTAATCGTTGTTTCATCGGTATTTTTTCCCTTTATCGAACACCTTTTATCACATGGCTACCCTTATCATACCCGCCATTTAGAGTTCCCAGACAATATTAATACGTATGTATTATCCATATGACCTACTATGTGTGCAGTATGTGTATTCTTATGTTGAAATATACGATAAAGTGTATACTACATGGAAAATTCGTATTTCTGTACCCTCGTATATCATTCCTCCGACCAAGACCCTTTGGGCTGATATTGATATTATAAACTTTACAAGATATTTTATAAAGTTTATAAGATTTATCATAAAGAAAAGTAAACAAGATATCTTATAAAATTTATGGGATATCTTATAAACGTTATGAGATATCTTATATAAAAAGTTTATAAAAGATATCTTTTAAATTTTATGAGATATCTGATACATTTTATGAGATATCTTATAAATTTTATGAGATATCTTATAAATTTTATGAGATTTCTTATAAATGTTATGAGATATCTTATAAAATTTATTAGATATCTCATGTGATTCACCTTGAATAAGATATATTATAAACGTTATGAGATATCTTATATAAAAAGTTTATAAAAGATATCTTATAAATTTTATGAGATATCTTATAAAATTTATTAGATATCTCATGTGATTCACCTTGAATAAGATATCTTATAAAATATATAAGATATCATAGACTTTATAAGATATCTTATAGATTATATAATTTATAAGATATATGTTATAAATTATAAAAGATATCTTATATATATATTTTATGAGATATGTTATAAGGAAAATTTTTATATATGTAAATAAAGATATCTTATTAAAGGAGAATTATATGAGATAAACTTATAAAGTTTATAAGATATCTAAATAAATATATGATAGACATAGACATGCGATACGGATTTTCCCAGGTATTATTTTATTTTTTGTATACTCACTGTATCATTTTGTTTTGGAGAAATATAGAAAAATAAAGATACTAATGACAACTCCAAATAACCTCGTCATGTAAATCAGTAACCTGTGCTGCATATGAGAATATATTTCTGATAAAATCAAAAATTTTATAATGCAAGATAAATCATAAAAATCGAAAGAAAATGTCGCTGTGTGTACTCTTATTTTTTTCATTGATACAACAAAAGTTGTTATATCATATTACCCTACATTGTTTTTAAAGTTAGTAATAATTATGTCTCGATAGAATTTTTATGTGTTTTTTTTTTCTCTCTTTTCTTACCATCGTTTCACACTGTGGCGATGAAGAGAATTCAGCATCTCCTTGCTGCATCTTCGTTGATTTATATTATTTTCAAGACTGATAACAGTGAGCATTTGTATTTAGTCATTGAAAAAGAAATATAAGTATATACATGTATAGACAACATATGAGGAAGACTTTTGGGAACTTTAAATGTTGGACAATTGGGAAGTGTTTTTATAGTGGTACCTTTGTCAAAACAGTGATTATGTATGTAGGTGATTATAACATTTAATTAATTATTATAATTGTAAGGAAAAAGAAGAAATTCTGAATAAATTAGATAGGAAAGTAAATAGTTTGAAGTTTTGAGTAAATAGTAAATAGTAAGAAAAAATGTAACTTATGTATTAAAACATTAAAATGTTATTTAGGCATAAATTTGAAAATAAAATGGGTCAGACACTTACTTCTCATATACGTGCAACATCGGTTGTTTTTTTTTAATTTTATTTATTTATTTTTTTTTTGTTCTGTTAGTTTTTCTTACTGTCTTATATGGGTATTTTTCCGAAAGGGTATTTGCCTAATCTATACATGTTTTAAAAATATTACAGTTATCTAATATACATGTATATGTTGACGCGTTCTTTGATTTTCATTTTGGTATTTAACTACAAAATTGTCGGGCAAATTTAAACATTAGTTTATTAGTTGGCTATCTCGGGTTTTAATCCCAGTTATATGTACATTTACCTCAAATTATTTTACAGAATAAAATGCTAAATTCCGCTCAATGTAACAGGGAAAAAAATTGCAACACCATCTCAGGTTGTATATTATTTTGATATTCGTAAGGAGAGTTGCTTTTTTTACACTGTGGCGATGAACAGTATTCAGCATGTCATAATTTTAAAAATGATAAGAGTCAGTGTCTTATAAATCCTCCTATGAAAAGGAAAGAAACTGACCTGGGGCCTGTTTATCGAATCTGGCCTAAGATCGTTCCTAAGATCAATCTTAGGACAGATTTAGGATCAAGTTAGGACCCACTTGGGACATGTCTCAGCGTGCACATCGAAGCTATCTTAGGGCTGTCTTAGTTAGGATGTCCTAACTATTTTCAGGACGTAAAAGAAAAACATAGAAAATATAGAAAAATGCATTGAATTTAACCAATGAAAATAATTTTGATAAGATGAATAACTATAATTATGATTTTTATAATTATATAGATAATAGATAATAATTAAATAGTAATTGTACATTTAAACTTTATGAAAATAAACGAAAAAAAATTATTAAAAAAACGTTTTTTAAAAGAATTCAATAATATATCAACTAAATATTATAATATATAATATACACGGTAAAAATTATTATGTCTTTCAATGAGTTGAATTCGAAGTGTCATACACCTTTTCATACTTTAAAGAGTTCAAAGGCAGATCTCACACTGCCTTTTTTCTGAGGTTTATTGGTCCTGCCTTTTTTTCACCAAATTTTGCATCCTGCCTTTTTTGTCAAATTCCTTCCATGCCCCCTCCTCCGTAAAAATCAAATGGTTACACGTATGAATATGAGCAAGAGAAGGAATCCAAATGTTACAGATGCAGAACTACCGACACTAATGAATGTAACGATAAATAGTGTCCCAAGAAGAGGGCTTGGGTAACATCCTAAATATTTCCTAAAGTTAGGACCATCCTAAGACCATCTTAAGTCACCTAAGTTGGTTTCCTAAATTTATGACAATTCTTAGGATAATCCTATGTTACGACATGTTGAATAAACCCATTTAGGATTAGGATATGTTCTAAGATGGTCGTAGGACATGTCCTAGACCTTAGAGAGCTTCGATAAACAGACCCCAGGTTAATCTCTAGTTTTCCGGAACAGCAAAAATTGAATAAACCGTAAGATTTGTCATAACATGCTAGATAGCCTAGCTTTCATCTGCATTATATTATAATAACAGGATTGAAACGACCTAGCCAGATGCAAATGGATATTATTCTTGATGCAATGAAAACGTACCCACGTGCCATTATTACAGAGACTGTTGAAGCATTCTTTATTGAATACAGTATGTATAGAAAACATTAAGACAAATTAAATTGAATCACATTCCTGGAAATTAAAAATCAAGAATACTGTGAAAATTTAACATTATTAAATTTCATGCATGAGAGAGATAAGCAAGAGTAAATTGGTGGTTATTTAATAACTTGTTTTACATTAAGGCTGCAGACATTGATTTAAAATTCCATAGCTGTATTTGTGAACGGTTTTTTTTTTATTTCCTTTGGTTTTCAAGATTTCAAGATTTCATTGATAACCTCAGACATATATAGGTGTACAAGAGGACAATACAAACAATTAATAACACATATTCATACAAAGCAAGACACCCTTGTGGGAAAGAGGGGGGGTTGTCGTCTGGAACTGACGTAGTTACGGTTTGATTGCTATTGCTTATATATATCGTGAAACTCCAATGTTCACTTTAACGAACCGCTTGGGGAAACGTTTTCTTAATACATTTATGTATATAGTCAAATTTTGTTGGGTAAAGTGTTATATATCGTGATTTTAAATAGACAATTACATAAAATATAAAATATCATAATGGAAAATTTAAATTTTGTAGTTTGTCATGCTTTTGGTAAAAACAAAAGGAACTAGATATAAACTCTATAAAGATTCTCTTTCGGTTTTGTTGAACTAAATAAGATTATCTTGAACTTATTTTCATTTCAGGAAGTTTCCCAAATCGTGATGAATTATTTTACATTCTTGAAAGCAGAAGACTTTGGAAAACTTCCAACACGTATGATTACTGTAAGGTTCTAAAGTAATGTGACTAATCATTCTTGTAGGACAAGTTTGAAGCAAATGGACATGAACATTTACAATGTTATATAATTAGTTGCTTTGTTAACTATGTAGAATACAAAGGTGTTGAAATAGAAAAATGTTACCATGGTTACCATGGTTTGCAAAGTATATATATTTTATATAATCAGAAGACATTGATTATTTGTTAATTTTGTTAAGGTGTTTCTATTAACAAAATTATATGTCATATGGAAACAAATAATAATATGGTAAAAGGATATTTTTTCGATGTGAAAATTTGAAACTACTTATGGTGACAATGTCAACTTGAAATTTATATATATACATGTATAGAAATTTAACAAAATCATGAACTGTAGGACAAAAGTAGAAAATTTAGCCTGCTTTTGTAAATCATTTTATTTTTAAATTGGTTTACCTGATCACCTGCACAGTGGCTTGTATAATAACACTAGAACAATACTACCCCGAAATTGTTCCATCTTTTTTCTGAATACTTTTATGAAAACTTAGAATATTTATCTCGTGCATAAAATGTCTATTTATGGTTTTGGCTTTACATTTTTGGGCAATTTTGGTATTTTTTCCACGTTTGAATTGTTATGTTGGTTTTCAACATTTTAGGTCTTGATCACAACTGATGAATCGTAAATCGACGAAATGTGCACATCAAAGAATTTATTATTACCACTGAGTAGATATCGCTGTTGTGGGCTCTATGTTCCCGAGAGTATCAACTGCTCAATCGCTATTATTTCGATACTAGTCCAAGAAAGATACTTTAAATTTAGTGTTTCAAACATATTAAATTTTACGAAAACTTAGGAGTATCTCCCTCGTGCATAGCTCTGTCTTTAGATGGTTTTTGACTTTACCTAATCAGTCATTTTGGCATTTTGAATTTACTCTTCACAAGTTTGGATTATTGTTTAAGGATTTCAATATTTTAGACCTTGAGCACAACAGTATGACTAAATTGACGAAATGTGCACATCTTGTGAATAAAAAATTTGTATCAAAGAAAATAACAAAGAATTTATTTTCAGGTTTTGATATTTGAATCTAATAGATTTTAGAGATGGATATAGTTTTATGCCAATCTTAATATTATACCGTTACGGTATCTTATACCTTTCAGTCTTTTAGTAGTTATGTAGTTATCAACCATGACGAAAGTTGTCCAACTTTATTTTTTAGTCTAGAGTGTCAATAATCTATATGGTCGGGTTATTTATACTAAGTTTATCTATTTTGACTATACCGGTATTACTAACATTATTCATAAATATTATATCTACATATATATTTCATTTTTATAATTTATTATATTGTATTATTGATTTACTATATATTTATTGGAAACTTAAATATTGATGTTATAATATTATGGTAGATTTTATCTGAAAAGTTTATGTTAGTTTCCTCTTAATTTATTATTAAATATTCAGAATACAATAGGTAACTCCATCAAAGACAAATTCTATATCTTTGGCAGAGAAGTATCACATGTATATTTTACCCATATTTTGACAAAATTTAATCCCCCCACTTTTGAAGGGCTTACTCAACATCAATGGAAATAATGAGTTGTCACATTGACAGGTAATCCTATAGGACTTTAAATTAAGCAAATATTTAGATGTACATGTAGTTTTGTTTAGGGTTACTTTTACATGGATAGAGACAATGCTGTAACTGATGTCTTCCCAAATTTTACAATTTTGTAACAAAATTTTAAGTATATATATTATGGTGTACTGATTTCTTATCAAGAGATCAGTATATATATTTTGCATAATTGTAAAGTAAGATTGGTTCAGGGAATTGGTTGTTATCGTCACATGTTGTTAATCTAAGAGGTAAAATTAAAATCAGATTTTTGCCAAAGAGTTATTTTGCACAGTGATCATTGTATAGACTTAAATATGTTTGTGTAATCTGTAAAAATTGTATTCCTTGGTGTTCCAGTCATTAAAAATATAACAAGATATTTTTGTAACTTAATCATTGTGTGGAAGCAAGTACTGAAAGAGTTAAAATATTTCAATGTAATATAGCGGTATAATCATAACAGACAGTCTATATGATCAATGTCCACCTATTGAAAGGACCGCTTCGTTGGTCTCGTGGTAGCGTGCTCGCCTCGAGTGCGGAAGGTCGCGGGTTCGATCCCCGGCTGGGTCAAACCAAAGACATTAAAATTTGTATTTGATGCTTCTCCGCCAAGCACGCTGCATCTAGGAGTAAGAGCAAAGATCGACTGGTCGGCTCAGAGTCATTATGGGTGATATGTCTTACTGCGGACAGTTACCTCGTGGGCTAGCACATTGAAAATCCGGCTCAGTGTGTCGGTCTAGTACAAAGCAGGGATCATATTCATTTTCATATCAACATGTTCTCGTCGTGATATGCACCTGGTTGCCACTGGACGTTAAACAGTATTCATCCATCCATCCTATTAAAAGATGTTCAAGCATAGTGCAACAGATGAATAATACATGTACATGCAATTTGTATCAATCAATAAACTGTTAATTGATTATTTTATCATTTGAACAATTATATTATGTAGCTAGAATACGTTAGTCCAGTTACATAGCTACGCACAGCCACGGAAACACGTGCTTCCAAGTCGTTTCGACAAAACATATTTAACTCGTACATGTATACCAAAGTCCTTAATCACAAGTGTTACATCAGAGAGAACAAAAACTGGGAGTAATGTTGAAAATCATAAAGGCTATAGTAGGTTGTGCTGTTCATGCATTCCTAGTCATGGGATTCCAAACTTTGTCAAGTGAAAGTGCCAAGACGAATAACACTATAACCCAGTTTGTTTTTCTTTTCATATATGACTGTAATACCTTCGAGTTCTGGTTTGGTCGTTTTACCTTAAATATCTAATAAAACGGGATAAAAGGGAGGGTAAGCAGTAACAAATAACTAGTAATTAATTATTGATATTTTTAATATATTTTTATATTTTGTTATTATTATATATTATCGAGAGGACAAATATACCAAGGGAGCAAATTAAAAAACGTAGTCCTTTGGACAGACAAACCCAGACAAACGTTTAATATTATTATTGTTTAAATTGATATTGCCTTTTTAGGGTCCATGATTGGATAGTAAATCATTCTTATTCGACTACTTAAGTACTATCGAAATGCATGAATATATATCGAAATATTCATCAAATGAAAGAGATTGGCCTACTTGTATCCCAATCTATGCAATTGGAGGCGTAATCAGCATTATGTGTGCGACCCGTTTCTATATGATCAGGGTATTCATTGTAAATCGGGCACGTACTCCCCAATTTGAAATCGGTCTCGAAATTATCATCATTTTCATATGAATATGTAACCCAAGTAAAATTTAAGCAAGTGTTTGCCTCACAGCATTTCAGTGTTAAAACTCATACACTGCATATTAGTGTGTTTTACTCTTGCTTTTCGTGTGCTTTATATATCCGTATTAGAATATAGGCAATGTGAAGGGTAATCAGCATTATATATGCGACCCGTTTCTATAGGATCAGGGTATTCATGGTAAATAGAACATGTACTGCCTAATTTAAAATCGGTCTTGAAATTATCATCATGATCAGATGGATATGTAACCCAAGTAAAATTTAAGCAAAAAAAAGGACAAATATACCTAAGGAGCAATCAAAAAAACGTAATCCATTGGACAGACAAACCCGGGAAGACAAACGAACAACCACAAGCACAACAAATAAACACAGAAAACTGAAAACAATGAACAACACGAACTCCTATAAAAACCAGGAGTGAACCCAGGTGCTCCGGAAGGGTAAGCAGTTCCTGCTCCGTATACGACACCCGTCGTGAAGTTCAACAAAGTCAATCCGGTGGAAGTCACAAATCGTAGGAGGCACATGAATGGTCACGACAGTGGGAACAGGTCCAACATCATCTTAGATATTGGAACACTGTAATGGTCAATCAATTCATGATGACGACCGTAAAATTTCTTATGTGATGACATCAACTTATCCCTGATAAAACCCTGGTTAAGAAGCTTTTGTGACAGCAGTAATCCTCTTTGTCGAAAGTCAGGGTAACTCACGCATGCCCTTGAAAATCGGATAAGCTGAGAAACGTAGACGCCATATGCAGGCGATGCTGGTATATTGCTACTTAAGAAGGGAAAATTAACAATAGGAAAGTTGAAGTCATCACGTTTGTCATAAAGTTTTGTCTTCAAACGTCCATCATAGTCTATTTCAAGAAATAAATCCAAATATGAAGCGGACTTTGGTGTATCTGTAGTATCCTTAATTTCAAGCTCACTGGGGTAGATAAGATGTAGAAAGTCTTGGAATTTGTCGTTATTTAACGACAACACATCATCTATATAACGAAAAGTGAAATTAAAGGATTGGGCTAGTTTCTTTTTGTTTTCACGTAGTAACCCTTGAATGAAGTCCGCTTCATATGAGTACAGAAACAGATCGGCGAGGAGAGGAGCACAGTTGGTTCCCATTGGAATGCCAATTGTTTGTTGAAAAATTAGACCGCCAAATTCAACGAATATGTTGTCTATGAGAAAATCTAACATGTTTGTAATTTCATCTTCAGAATATTTTTTGTCAGAATCAGAGTGGTTCTTCACGAAATAAGACTTTTCTCTACCTAGAACAAGGAATTTATACCTGCGTGTCCCATTTTTCTTGAAAAAACATTGATGAACTAGTTGCTTTAAGCGATCTTTTAATTGAGAATGTGGTATGGTAGTGTAGAGTGTAGAGAAGTTATGGCCTCACAGTATCTCAGTGTTAAAACTCTACCCCTCAAAGCATGCAAATAACTGTTTTTTCCCCTTGCTTTTTCGTGTGCTTTATAGCCTGCGCATATCCTGGGTTCGTAAGGGTATGGTCCTAACATTCTCTTGATATTTGTATGAAAAGTAATACTTCTAATGAAACATCCCACTTTTAATTCAACGTTGACAACTACTTCATTCGTTTGAAGGATAACTTCATGTTCTGAGATAATACTATGTCTTTCTCTGGGTTTTTTAGCGTTTTTAGTTGTTTTTCCACTCCGGTAAATAATTTCAATGCCTCCTAAAGTCGGAAATCCTTCCCACCTTACAAACCATAGAGAAAGTTTCACAGGTCTGTCATTAATATCAATTTCAGTATTATCAAAACTTTCGTCGCAGATAACGCCACCTTCAAAACTTCCTTTCTCTAAAAGTGTTCTTGCCTTTAATCCATATGACTTATCACCAAACTCTAGTTTTCTCTTTGAATTTGAAAAATGCATCGTCTTAACATCTCTTCTGCATGACTCAAAACTTTTTAAAACCTCATTGTCTAATTTCTTAATTGAAATATATCCGTCAATTACTTGAGTTATCTCCTGGTCTGGATTTTCTACAGGGATACCGCACTTCAAAACTGAGAGTGATTTATTCTGAAATAAGTATAAAAAATTGTCAGGATTCAGTTCAGAAAATATTTTTTTCTCTTTCATCAGCAGATAGTTTTCGGAAACATGTTCGGTAACCGAATCAAGTACCTTAGCAGAGTCGAATTTACGACCAAATTCAAGTTCTGACCACACATTTAACTTTTCTTTCAGTTGATTTGATATAAAAAGTTCACATTTATTTCTTATAAATGGCACCAGAAGAAAATTTGCGACCTCAAATATATTCCTGACCTCACAAGCTGAGAATCGGAGAATGCCGGTATTGGCATAATACATAATACAGTCAAGACATTCGGACTCTTTGACATCTGTTTCGTCTATGTGTATATCTTGGATAGAGGTATTTCACCGGAAGTAAATGTAGAAATACTCTGATATTCTTCCGAGGATTCTCGGATGAATTTCAAACGATTTCTTGCAGCAGTGGATTTTAATAAAAGCCTTTCTATCTTGCTGATATTTTTCAAATTGTAAATCTCATGTGTCCCTGGTCTGTAAATTCATACATTATCTGAACCTTGATATATGTCGGAAACGTAACTGTAAATAAATAATGAAAACAAGTTCATATGTAATTACAGCTTGGAAATCCTATAACGAAGACGCCTATCCTTGTAAACTTGTTTATAAAAGATGTATCTGAATATATCATCTTTGTATTCAGTGGTACAATTCTTTTTTCCATTATTTTAAATGTATATAAAATTTCCTACATTTGCAAACACCACTATAAAAGGTGATATTTAAATATATATAATACATCCTTTATGATTCATGTAAAGTCAAGAAATACCAAAGGGATATTCGAAGGAGGGAAAAATCGAAACTCTCTGAGATTATATTTCTCTACTTCTGTAATAGCATTCCTAACCGGCTATATCTTACAAAACTGTCTTAATATAACAACGTTACAATTATATTTTTAAACATATGAACTAGTTTTGCATCGTATTTTTTTCATTTTTAACTGGATTTTGAACGAAATAAAATCCGATTATTAAGTTTGCGATGTACTGCGGTCGGCTCCGAACTTTGATAAAGAAACTTTAGTTTTCTGTCACTCAGACAGCTTAATTCTTGTCAGTGAATAACTTAAAAATATCGATGGACTACAATACTGACAATATCAGAAAGGGCCCCGCCGGCTTGTGTGATGGGAATCAAAAACACTTCAAAATCTAGTTGTGATTTCATACATTCATTTTATGTATCAAAAAAGCATGAAGCTAAATTCTCAAAATTTGCCTTTTTCCATATAAAAACAATGTTTTTCCCCAAAAAGTGTTTTCCGATTTTCCTCAAAATCAAACGGGATCATCCTTTGATCATGTCCAACACTGTGTATAAAATTTATGAAAATCTGTGAAGCCAATCTTAAGTTATCATACAACATAGTGATAATTGTCAAAATATGGATTTTTTTCATATATATAAAAACTAAGTTTTCCCCCAAAAAATGTTTTCGAATTTTTCTTTAATTCAAAAGGGACATTTCGTTGATCATGTCCAACACTGTGTATAAAATTTGTGAAAATCTGTGAAGGAAATCTTATATTATCATATAACATAGTGTTAATTCTCAAAATATGCATTTTTGCATATAAAAACTAAGGTTTTCCCCCAAATTTTTTTTTCCAATTTTCCTAAAAATCAAAAGGGACCTTCCTATGATCATGTCCAAAACTGTGTATAAAATTTATGTAAATTTGTGAAGCCAATCTTAAGTTCTCATACGACATAGTGTTAATTCTCAAAATATGCATTTCTTCATATAAAAACTAAGTTTTTCCCCAAACATTGTTTTCCGATTTTCCTACGACAAAGGAAACGCTGACGGACAGACGGACGGACAGAAGGACAGACAGACTGATTATTATAGGGCGCCGTCATGGTGGGGCCCTAAAAATGCTTTGAAAATAATTTTATTGTACTTATATATATACTTATGTCATTTTCAACATGTTTTCAATTTTCCCTTAAATGCCTTGAAAAGAATGTAAGACGAACATCGATTTTGGGTAAAGTCAAGAAATACCAAAGGGATATTCGAAGGAGAGAAAAATCGTAACAATTAAAAAGCTCCGGAGAACAACGAAGACAAGACCAAAACAATACATGCATTACAATTAAAAACTAGCTATTTTCCAGATCCAAATTTTTTCAAAATATCTGACCTAAAGTTTTGTTAAACGATTCCTCGTGAAAATGTACGAACAACGTAGTTGAGCCACACTTCCAAGATTAAAATTTGAATCCTATTCATTCAAGGTTTGTAACTGCCCATAATTATATTGGTTTCAATCATTATTCTAAAGCATTTTCTATTATTTTTTAGGCGAACAAACTACATAGGTTTAATGGGTAAAATATTGTTAACAATAAATGTTTGTATTTAAAATGTTGATTTCAAAAGCAATAAAATATATTGAGTATTTCCAAAATTTTATTTGGATGTAGTTATTCCTGTATTATAAGTAAAGCTCAATATGGTCCACATGAGGTTATTCTGAAAAGGACCCAAGAGGTGCACTAAAACCTCGCCGAAATGGAGCTTTCAGTTTTGTGCAGATATCATCCTGGCGTCATAGTCGCCTTCTTTCGTCGTTTTTAGACAGTTCGATGTCCGACCTTTAGCTTATTCTTTTTAATATATTCTTATAAAATTTTACTACAATTGGATCCTATCAGAAATACAGGTTAGATCTTGTAAGCTTTTATATAATTGTGGTCTAACATTTTCACATTTTTCATTGTTGATGTGATATTTATGGAGCTTGTTTCCTTTTTATTAATCTTGATGGTTTATTTCAGTTATAAATATTTTAAGTTCCTAATAATGAATATTTTATCTTTTTGTTATGACCAATTTTATCTTATTTATAGCAGTTTTGAATTTTAAACATGACGTATAGCAGACAAGATAAACAATGAACAACCAATCTATTAACGCAATCCAACCGATAGACAAAAAATAACACAACACAATTGAAAAGGGAAGATACTCAGAAGTCCCCAGAGACCAAAGATTATGTAAACAATGCAATTTTGTGAAGATGAAATACACTTCTTTTTTCAATGTAAAAACAATTTATTAATAAGAGGACAATTGTTACAAAAATATGAAAGAACATATACTGATTTTAATAATAAAAATTTATCTCAAAAACTAGTTGCTAGCTTAAATCCATCAACACCAGATGATATTCAGGCAGTGGAACTTTGGGTTTTTGTTTCGCAAATAAAACTTGAATTTGAATATATAAAAATAACACACAGTCAGAATTGTCGTACAGTGGCACATAAGCTACTCTCTCCAATATATTTATGTTTAAAAATCCTGATTAAGAGTCGTATCGGAAGAAAAGAGAACCAAAACCACAGGTGGAAGGAGGAAATGCAAAAGGTAAAAATTCAAGTACTAGAACAAAGAATTGTATCATATAAAACAAATGCTACACAATTTAAGATTTATAACACTTGGCAAACGAAATATGAATGTTTCGCCTTTCCGGCCTTTTGATTTCCAATAGAGATGAATATGGATGTCTCTACTAATGGACTTGTGTCCCAATGGGAATCACATATTACTAGTGATATGTATAAATAAAATCCGAAAGTAGACATTGAAACTGTTTATGAATATTTTATTATTAAAAGATTAAATGCAGGAGTTGAAAATGATGAAGTTGATGATAATTTAAATATTGATACAATTTGTTTTAACCCCATTTTTAATGAGATACTTAATGTTAAAATAACAAAGGTAGAGGTATTGAAGGCTTTTAACGAACTGAAAAATAATAAAGCTCCTGGTAGGAATACAATTTTGAATGAATACTTAAAAAATTCGACGCCTTTGTTAATATCTGTATTATTGTATTTTTTTCTTTCAGTCTTGTATTAGATACTGGTATTATTCCAGAAAGTTGGAGAAGTGGAATTATTAAGCCTGTATTAAAAAATAACGGTTATCCGTGTGATCCATGTGTGATCCAGACAATTTCGGAACAGTCACACTAATTAGTTGCCTCGGAAAATTATTTACTTCAATTTTGGAATGCAGATTAAATGTATTTGCAAATGAAGTGAGTCTCCTCTGCGAAATTCAGGTGGGCCAGGATACTCAAAAGTTGACAGCATATTTGTTTTACATGCTCTTGTTGTTTGGAAAGAAATTGTTTTGTACTTAAATAGATTTCAAAAAGCATTTAATAATGTTTTGCATGTGGGGATGTGGAAAAAGTTACAAAATTGTGAAATTAAAAGGAAATGAGTTAGGGTGGTCTATAATATGTATTGTGGCAAATTTTGTCCTTGTTTGACAGGTTTAAGACAGGGAGAAAATCTGTTCCCTTTCTGTTTGCTATTTTTCTGAATGATTTGGAAGACTATTTCAAGGAGCTAAATAGAATTTCTTTAGTTTAAGAACAATTATAAAATGAATTCCATATATTTTATACAGATGACACCATCATTTTTTCAGAAACGAAAGAGGAGATGCAAAGGGCTTTAAGTATATTTTAGTCATACTGTGATTTGTGGAAACTGCAGGTTAATACGTGTAAAACAAAGGTAGATTTTTTTTGTAAACGAAAATCAAAACAACAACCATTTTTTTGGCTAAATGGAGATACTCCAGAAATTGTAGATAAAGATTCGTATCTTGGTATTATTTTTAAATAAAATGGTTCTTTTATAGAAACCAGGAAAAGGCTTGTAGATCAAGCACATAAATCATTGTATAGTATTTATAAGTTGGTAAGAAATATGTTAAAAATATTTGATTTCATGGTAGAACCAATTTTATTGTATGGATCTAAAGTTTGGGATTTTGAAAATCTAAAAATTATAGAACAAATCCACTTGAAAGTTTGGAAAAAATAATTCTTAAAGTTCGAAATACTACCCCTACATTCATGGTCTATACAGAACTGGGGAGGTTTCCACTTGAAATCAGAGTCAAATTACATATGATATCTATTTGGTAAAAACTTGTTTTAAATGATACAAAACTTAGTAGTATATTATATAGATTGATGCTTAATTTCAAATTAAAGAAAGAGATAAATTTCAAGTGGGTTAACTGCGTAGAAAATATTTTTAATGATGTTGGAATGAATTATATTTTTACAAACCAATCTCCGGTTTTTTGACAAAAATGAATTAAATCGGCTTGTGTGTGACCCATTTATTACAAATTGGTTAGGTGATATGGATTCGTCTTCTCGTGGACAATTTTACTATTCTTTCAAAAAGATTTTTGGCATTGAAAACTATTTACTGAGGCTCCTAGAGCCGTCACGCATTTGGATTACTGAATTACGAATAGCAAATCTACGCTTACCCATTGAAACATGCAGATTGAATAACATACCTACAGAAGAACGAATTTGTACACTATGTAGAAATAGTATTGGGGATCAACTTCATTTTTTATGGCTGTGTAACCATAACAGCATAGTTGAAATACGAAACAAATATATACCAAGTTACTATACGATAAACCCAAAATGTGGTAAAACTAGAAGGTTTCCCATCTCTGTGTAACCTTAAAGTTTACAAAAATCGATCAATGTTCATTAGAAAATTAACATTCTATATGTAGCTTATTCTCTATACCTGTCCCGATATATTAAAAATTTTGAAATTTATTTTATGTATTTGTTATCATATTGACATTACCATGGATTTTCTTGTCTTTGTGTATTATATATTAATGTTGTAAAATGACCTCTTGTTACACATTTATTTATGTTTCTAATAAAATCTTGAAATCTTGAAAATAATAACTATTAACTGTTGGAAACCACGTAGTATAGGCTTTTTACTTGACGTTTGTCATTTAGTGAAGGGTAAACTTCATTAAATTAAAACACAAAATAGGAGTTGAAGCTATATGTTTAGCATTGATTAGCAGTTGACCATTAAAAGATACTTATCTTAACAAAGTATGTTTCAAATTTTAACAAGATACATTGAGCACATCGAAGTCTACACGATTTTTAATTTACCCAAAAATTGTTAATTTTGTGATTTTTCGTGCACATTTGATTTTTTTACGGACAAGGCGACATAACTCCAGAACAACATCTGACTTTAATACCGTAACAGTATAGACATGATAGAGGAGCCTAAGGAAATTTCAGTCTAGTGAGTCTTTTTAGCAACTCCAAACTTTGATCACAGATACAAAGAACTTGGCAATATTTTGTAACCATTTTTCATCATTTTAGTAAGGATGCTTTAAGTTTTTTAGAATAATTATGAATATTTACCCTGGAAACAATAAGAAAAATGTGTTAATGTACTTATTAATAAAGTTTCATTTTTTTAAGTAGAAAGGCTACTACCGTATTACATTTGTGAGTATTGGCTTGAACATTTATGTCATATTAGACTTGCATCAGCGCTATATATGGATAATTAGTATTTATAAACAACAAAATGGATCACTGCTCATTTGACCAGATTTTTTAAAAAGTTATTATAGTATTATATTTTTGGCACCAAAGCTCAAAAGTAGAAATAGAATGTTCAGTTGCGATTAAATGGGTATCATATAACTCTTCGTGCCACACCCTCTGGCCTTAATGGCAGCCTCAAGATCCAAATACAATTGTAGATTTGTGTTAAACACTATCATTTTTTCTACTGAATAGTTTAAATATTATATAACCACTTGAGGTGTTTCATTCTAAATTCATGATCTTTGCGGAACTGAGTTCATATAACTAGTTACTCAAATTATTATTGAAACGGTTTTTACATTACTTTGATATTACGCGTACTATTGTCGTTTAGCTTATTTCATTATTATACTAATCTCTCAGCTTCAAACTAACAATCGCTGCTGATGAGTTGTCAGTCAACGAAATGGCCATACAATGCATCAAATTTATTTGATACGTTTTATTTGTACCATGCCATTTTCAGTTGACGTGAATTTATCATTTTATTTTCAATATTACGATGGAGATTAAGGGGCAGTATTACCGTTTCCTTACAGTTGTCAAGCATTGTGCCATGTTCAGTTAAATTTTTACGTAGATCTTGTGACATTTTGTTGCTATTTTATGCAATTATGTAGCGAAATTAATTATCGATATTGCTATAGTCTGTTTGAAAACGAACAAGTTAATGAAACAGGCAAACACAGATACCAGTTTTTCAATACATCATTTCATGCATTTATTTAATATTTTTACATGTGTATACTTTAAGGAATAGGTTATAAAAGATATGATTTTGGGCATCCTGTTAATCAGAAATATGGATAATATACGTTTTCTCTTTGATTTGGTTTAATTTCCGTGCAAATCTGTATAGTCGGAAGATTCGTCTTCTTGAGATGAACCATTTGTTTTATTAGCCTTTTGTATTTGTATGATTTGGCAGTTTAAGACCGTTCATTATACTTGGTTGATATGACTGAGATTTTTGACTATGCTAAAGACATTTTCAAAGGAACTTCTGTTAAATACATCTGAAGGGAAGGAGAGTATGAAATACTTTACCTATTTATATCTAACCATTACAAAATTAATGGCAAAGTATGCACTCAAAATTTATGACAAAAGAGATTACTTTGATTTTTCTTGATGAAAGGAGTTTTCTATCCTCTTTCCTATATCAGCATTGTTAACGAATATAAACGTCAATTCCCCGTATAAATTCGATCATATCTTAAAATTAAGTCAATGGGGCTACAGAAACAAAAGCTTAAGTAATTCCTTATACAATGTATCGTTGTACTTATGACTTGAAACCTTGCAACTTTTATTGCATATACATGTACAACTAATGAGTGAGTCGTTTTTCTTATTAATAATAGGATAGTATATGATCATTTGATATGTACCTGTGACGGATCACGGGAGCTCAATTTACCGAAGTTCAAATTGAGTTTCTGCCATTTTTATATACGGAATGGGCTCTGTCGTACCACGGCTACAGCAAATTCTAAAGCAGGCCGTTCGATGACAGAGGAATGTTTGACCATTACATCATTGGTTTCTGAAGGTATAGGTTCATCACAAAGCAATTATCTTAGATAAAAAATGACGAAAAAATATTAAATGTTTCCTATGCTATTATGCGTTTTCTTGTTTTTTTTCTTTTATCAATAAATAAAACATAACGAAATAATTTTTAACGAAAATATCAGATTGTTTAACTGATTAGTACTATTTACTGCTTTATTTTATTAGAATAAATACAACCATTTACGCCGGAATGTGGTATCTATGGGTCAAATATTTCATGCATATGGATAGATGGATGAGTTATTGTTTAACGTCCAGTGGCAACCAGGTGCATATCAGGACGAGAACATGTTGATATGATCATGAATATGATGTCTGCTTTGTACTAGACCGACACGCTAAGTCGGATTTTTAATGTGCTAGCTCACGAGGTAACTGTCCGCAGGAAGACATATCACCTCACTCGGACACATTATACTGACTCCGAGCCGACCAGTCTTTGCTCTTACTCCTAGATGCCGCGTGCTTGGCGGAGAAGCAGCAAATACCAATTTTAATGTCTTTGGTTTGACCCGGCCGGGGATCGAACCCGCGACCTTCCGCACTCGGGGCGAGCACGCTACCACGACACCATCGAGGCGGTCATGCATATGGAACAATATTTACATTTATAAATATTTGAAAAATGTGAGTTTTTCTTTCATGTATACGGTGATCATCTGCATTATAAATAATTATGTGATGACGTAGTATGTAACGATGTCGTCATTTTGACATGCGCATATCATGCTATCTATATATATTACGTATATATACGGAAATATTGAATTTGGTCGTGTCAGATTTGTTTGTGTGAAATTGTTTCAATCAAAGTAAGAATTTTCTATTTAATACCAACGATTGTTTGATTTGTAATAACAAACATTCTCAATATGTCTTATGAGGTTGAAACCAGGATCAGTCAAATAATGAAAATGAATGATTTGTTTATAAGGTGTACGCCATTAAGAAATTAATGGGGTTTTCCATAAATATTTTGTATATCTCTTCTCATCTTTCAAAACAGTATTCGAAAACCGTATGGAAGATGTTGAATTTCCAGATTTTTTGGGCTTTAAAAATATCTTGTAAGACTAGTTTGAATTCCAGACTTTTTCTCCAAGTTTAAAATTTTGTTACTAAGAAATGTTTTCAAACTTGTCTATGGAAAAGCCCAATATAGCATTTGTTAAACTCTGTATAAATAAAATTGTCTTAGGGTCTTCAAATGAGATTGATTATATGTTTAAAATTCTATAGAAAACAAAAACAAAGAGAAAATAAAATGTACAAGAAAACATGCAGAAAAATGGTTTACTTTCTTAATTTAACGATGCGTCACCTTGGCGTAAAGGATATTTTTAGAAAACAGTTATTTAAAGATATGAGGACACAGTTTGTGGCCTTGCATTTATACAATTAAAGATTCTGTGATAAATGTATATATATTTTTTTCAATTTAGTTTTAAAAAATTAATTTAAAATTAATTAAGATTGTGATACTTAGCTATTATCAGCATGATCAAAAAGATTCAGACTCACAGCAGACATTACCCGCTCAGTTGCTAGTATTTCAGTCCGACTTTGTAAATATCACTCTGAACTAAAGAATTCGTTGACCATTTATCACAAATGTGTTCAAAACACAGGAAAGGCCATTTATTTCTTAGAATAAGGGATGGGGAGGAGGAATTTTTCATAATATGGGCACCAAAATTCGGCAAAAGACATTCAGGCTCAAGCATCTGCAAAGAGGCAAGATTTAGTAATACATTGAACTAAATGATGATACCGTTTGATAAGAGAGGGTTCATGTATGACGCGAAAATTTTAATGATCAATTTCTTGCCCTCAACCCTCTAAAATCTAACGCTAACTTCTTAAGAGAAGGCATATTATCACTTCTTTCTTCAAGGAGAATGTAATGTCATTATGTTTCCTTCTAATTATTGCCTAGTAGATGGCCTTGAGGTATCGTGCCCACCTTGAGTAAGGAAGGTCGCATGTTCGATCCACTACAGATCGAGAGTCAATCCAAATACTTAATAAAATGCTCCGCTGGGCGCAGCTAGATACGACCGCAGATGTCGAACCCTGAATAGTTGGGGCAATTATGAACACAACATTCAAGCTTGATACAATACTGAATTTGGATTGTGAATAAATATTTGACACAGCATAGGTTTCTGACACAGAATGAATGTTGTCTAAGAACTTAAAATTTTTTAATTTACCTATTCAAACCATATCAGTATTATTTGTTTTTATATATAAATCAGAAATAACCAATTTAAAATTTAAAATTGGGCACACATATCAATTTCTTGCTATTACGCAATACTGTGCAATTGAAGATTTCTTGCTATTGCGCAATACTGTGCAATTGAAAATTTCTTCAACTATTTGACACAGAATAACTGAAATCAAAGAACTAAGAATTGGTCATATGATTTCAATTTATATTCAATTTTTTGCTTCTTGTGCAATACAATATGCTGTGGAGTATTGCCCCCCCCCCCCCCCCCCCCCCCCAAAAAAAAAAAAAAAATAATTTACCCTTTTTTTAGCTTTTGTGCAATACACTATGAAGTTGCACATTGACCCCCCTCCCCAAAAAAAAACCAAAAATCAATAAAATTTATTGTAACCCCCCCTTTTTTTGCTAAAAAAAAATTGAAATTTTCTTTTTAATTTATGGAATATGAAATGAGAAAAAAATTACCCCCTCCCCAATTTCTCATTACCCCCCTAATTTTGTTTTCAACCCCCCCCCCCCATTTCTTTAAATTTTGCAACCATAACAGCCCATTTAAATACACCATAACATATTAAAATAGAAAATGACATCATAGTCATGGATGGCAAATTTTAAATATACATAAATTAAAAGCAGTTTAGATGAGATAAACAAAAAAGCTTCATCAGCACATTTTATATTGGCAAATTTCCTATGAAGTTCATTAAACTAAAGTTATTGGCAAATTTCCAATGGAATTTGTTAATAATAAAGTTTTGATAACAGGGCACACATATCAATTTCTTGCTATTGCACAATACTGTGCAATTGAAGATTTCTTCAAATATTTGACACATAATAGGTTTCTGACAGAGAATAACTGAAATAATGAACTTAGAATTGGTCATATGATTTGAATTTATATTCAATTTTTTGCTTCTTGTGCAATACAATATGCTGTGGAGAATTGCCCCCCCCCCCAAAAAAAAATAATTTACCCCTTTTTTAGCTTTAATTTTGGACCCCGATTTGGACCAACTTGAAAACTGGGCCCATAATAAAAAAAGCTAAGTACATGTTTAGATTCAGCATATCAAAGAACCCCAAGAATTCAATTTTTGTTAAAGTCAAACTAAGTTTAATTTTGGACCCTTTGGACCTTAATGTAGACCAATTTGAAAACGGGACCAAAAATTATGAATCTAAATGCACGGTTAGATTCGGCATATCAAAGAACCCCAATAGTTCAATTTTCGATGAAATCAAACAAAGTTTAATTTTGGACCCCGATTTGGACCAACTTGAAAACTGGGCCCATAATAAAAAAAACTAAGTACATGTTTAGATTCAGCATATCAAAGAACCCCAAGAATTAAATTTTTGTTAAAATCAAACTAAGTTTAATTTTGGACCCTTTGGACCTTAATGTAGACCAATTTGAAAACGGGACCAAAAATTATGAATCTAAATGCACGGTTAGATTCGGCATATCAAAGAACCCCAATAGTTCAATTTTCGATGAAATCAAACAAAGTTTAATTTTGGACCCTTTTGGCCCCTAATTCCTAAACTGTGGGGACCAAAACTCCCAAAATCAATCCCAACCTTCCTTTTGTGGTCATAAACCTTGTGTTAAAATTTCATAGATTTCTGTTTACTTATACTGAAGTTATTGTGCAAAACCCAAGAAAAATGCTTATTTGGGCCCTTTTTTAGCCCCTAATTCCTAAACTGTGGGGACCAAAACTCCCAAAAACAATCCCAACCTTCCTTTTGTGGTCATAAACCTTGTGTTAAAATTTCATAGATTTCTATTTACTTATACTAGAGATATTGTTGGAAAACCAAGAAAAATGCTTATTTGGGCCCTTTTGTAGCCCCTAATTCCTAAACTGTTGGGACCAAAACTCCCAAAATCAATCCCAACCTTCCTTTTGTGGTCATAAACCTTGTGTTTAAATTTCATAGATTTCTATTAACTTATACTAAAGTTATAGTGCGAAAACCAAATGTCTTCGGACGACGACGCCGACGACGGACGCCTACCACGCCGACGACGACGACGACGACGCCAACGTCATACCAATATACGACCGCAAACATTTTGCGGTCGTATAAAAACTAGTACGTATTGCTGCATCTCCACGACGAACGCGGCATTTAAGAGTAAAAGCAAATGATGGTCGGCTGGGAGTCAGAATGGTGTATCTGGAGTGGTTGACATGTCATTCTGTTGACTATTACCTCACGTGATCTAGCACGTTAAAAAAATTCGGCTCAACGTGTCGGTCTAGTACAAAGCAGGCTTCATATTCTTTCACATCAATTTGGTCTCGTCCTGATATATGCATGTAATAATTAGAATTGAGTGTTAACTAATAATACATCTAACAATACCTTATATATTAACCATTAAGATTGTCTTTAGAATAATAAATAACAATCCAAAGATACTAATATTAGATATAGTAAATTTATACTATGCTGTATACGACGCATTTCAAGGAGTTACCTCTCATCAGCAGCATTATCTATCTTAGGATACGGTTTTGGGTGTCCATACTTACGATAAGTTTTGTGACAACCTACATATAAGTCATGTAAATTGAACTTACGATTGCTATGAAAAGATCAATTAGGATTGAGATATATATCTTTATGGCTAACAGGAAACCTTTCTGTCTATGATGTGTACAGACGACAACGATACCATAATATTGTAGTTTTAATTGTTTACCAAGTTGTTGTTAAACCTACCACATGACACAATTATTTCTTTGGGTGACGCAATAATAAACTGAGAATTTCCAGTAGGAAGTAAATCATGTGACCCAAATGAATGTAGTAATTTACATATTTTTGGAATGTTGACGTCAAAAGAGATCAAAAGTTCAATGTAGGATAAAAAAAAATTAATTCACATAGTTTTTTCACTGACCATCCCCCCCCCCCCCCCCTTAACTTAATTTGGGAAAAATTGATTGACCAATATGGCCATATGCTTTGAGAGTATACTTTCTGTATCATGGGTCCTGTTTTTCCTCAACAATGTATGTTTGTTCTGTATATTGACTTGGACATCACTTGAATTCGTATTTTTCAATCCGAAAATCGATGTCGGATAACAAAACTTGCAGCGACTTTTACCCCCCACCCCCACCCCCAATCTATTTGAATTAAGTTTTTTTATCCTACAGTGAAATTTTGATCTCGTCCCTAACCACGCCATTAACGGATATAGTTGACTGTATATAGCTGACCAGGTAATACTTTTAGAATTACTTACAGGCACCATGGGAATGGATTTAGTGTGTTGCATCCCCCTTTTTTCCTCAGCCTCCCACTATTCTCTGCAACACCCCACGACCAATGATTATGTTAAAATTCTGTTAAATTTTCAATCTATGTGAAAGAAATAAACTCAATATCACAAATTTCTAGAATAAATCAACAGTCCGAATTTCGTCGACTGACACAGTATAAGGTACCGACCATTTCACTAATGAGGAGGGTGGGGCGCTGGGATTTTTTTTTAATTTTATGTCCATGCTAGTATGAAACATTTTTTTCTTTCCCGCTGTGACCAAAAAAACTTTTTAATTTTGGGTTTTGAGAAAGATATTCATGTATAAACCACAAAAAGATTTTTGGTTTCCAGTTATCCGGAAAAATAAAATATTTTCAACCGAAGCGAAAACAATTTTTGTTTCAAAAATATCATAAAAGTCCACAGCCCCCCCCCCCCCCCCCCCCCCCCCTCGGTTATTAAATGGTTGGTGCCTAAGATACCGGCAAAAAATACCTAAGCGGCAAAAAAAATGGTAGAGGTTCAGAAACAAAGACATATTCATGAGAATGGAACACAAAAAACGCCATAAGGATACCTGTATAACAAATAGAATTAAAAATATATAATAAATAGAGAATGTTTGCAATTGGTGATTCCCATATAGCTCACCTCCCTGTGAAATCCCATCCGATATTTCGCTTGGAAGAATTTTCTATACAATTATCATACATCGATACATTTGTTAAATATTCACCTTTACTGTCTGGGTCGAATTTTTTGCAACTGCGATCGTCTACGTTTCTATAATCTATACATTTATGTTCGTTTCCAGCTTCATCAGCAGCACATCCATTAGCTGAGACGGAAGTCGTAATATTTACAAGAAATATAACTCTGCTGTATAATATTCTCTGATTATTGTTAATTTTGTCAATTGGCACAAGGAAAAATACCAGATAAATTCATTCGAATGTTACTCGACTTTTCATTGCAGATGTTACATTCGGAATATACCGTTCTTTGGACGGAATCCCAACTGATTATTCCGCTTATTAAGCTGGAATCGAACATAAATAATAGATTAATTGAAACGTAGACGATGTCTGTTGCACAGAATCGACCCGGACAATAAAGGCCAATATTTAGCAAATTTATGCATAAAAGTCGTATAGACAATAGACCCTATTTTGTTGGCACAAAAGTTAACGCAAGTACGGTAACGTAAGGGCCCAATGTAATACAATAGCAATAGAGATATGTATATATACAATATATGCAATATATACTAAACTAACATCATAAATAAAGTCAAGAAATACCAAAGGGATATTCGAAGGAGAGAAAAATCGTAACAACTGACAAACTCCGGAGAACAACGAAGACAAGACCAAAACAATACATGCACTACAATTAAAAACTAAAAACATATGAACAACATGGACCCCACCAAAAAACCGGTAGACTCGGGTGCTCCGGAAGAGTAAGCAGTCTCTGCTTCCTGCAGGACACCCGCCATGCTGTTCATGTCAAATCCGACATGAGGAAGGGATAATATCAATGGAATAGGTCCATTTTCATTTGGGAAACGGTTTTTTCATACCTGTAAACCAAGTCATGATGACGCCCATAAAACTTTAATAAGGATGACTTCAGCTTAGGAGCAACGTACCCCTGTCTGAGCAACTTTTCTGTTAGAAGCCGGGCTCTGTCCAGGAAGTCAATTTATCGTATTTCCCTATGGCTATGCTGAGGCCTTCAGAATTTCCCGTATTTCGGCACTGTGACGCCGTAAAGAGTTGACCCGACCCTAATATGAGCTGACCCGAATATATCAGCGACGTCATAATGTTTGACCCAACGTTGACCCGAATATATCAGGAAAACATCCTGTTATAGGCGGATGGCCATTGAAAAGTAAGAAATTCCATTAAGATTGCTAGTTAACAATATGATAAATTTATCATCAAGTTTTCTTCAAACACATATTGTAAAATATAAGCCGCTCGACACAATATGAAGCTTTTTGGCTCGTTCGCTACGCTCACTCGCCGAAAAAGCTTCACATTGTGTCTCGCGGCTGATATTTTACGATATACGTTTGCAGAAAACCTGATGATATGTACGTATATGTCACACGCTCTGGAATAACGTATGAGTTGTGAAATATATACTCCATACGCCGGCGCTTCTGGAATATTGCCGCTCAAAAATGGGAAGTTGACGATCAAAGTCATCCCGTTTGTCGTAAAGTTTTGTATTCAATCTTCCTCTTGTGTCAGTTTCGAGGTGAAGGTCAAGATAAGTTGCAAACTTGGCAGTGTCTGTGGTATCCTTAATTTCGAGCTCAACAACACATAAATGGCATAATTGTATAAAGAAAAATTATTTTATCTAATTTTTTACAAATTGGATAGTATATAGTTTGTGCATAGTTTGTTAATTCGCACCGATCTACTTTTAAATTACTTTAATAATAAGTAATACATTAGTAATAATTTTGATTTCATTATATCATTATGGTTTGGAACTTTTTCATAATATAACGTTATTTTTTTAAATAAATTTCTCTTTCATTTCTATATTTTTCACACTGACAAAGGAAATGGTTTTCAATTATTTTCTGAATCATTGCATATTTTTCAAAGTCTTTTGGTACTATTTATTTGAAAATAACGACCTCTTTCAATTACTAATTTGGCAATATTTGATCGATCTGATTTCATAATAATATTATCAACATAATCTGCCCGTTCATTTTCCTCATAGGAACGGCGTCCAAGCAAAATGTAGGATGATATTCCACAGGAAGGTGAACTGTGGCAGTAGACGAAATTTGGAAATTTGATTTATGGTATAATATTCTGATATTGCGTGTATTTCTTTCATAAAATGATCAGAAATTAACCCAAGTAACATGTACAAGGGAAAAAAATTATAATATGTCCCTCAAACAAAAAATAACATAAAGAGCACAGAACACAAACATAGAAAC
Organism: Mytilisepta virgata; assembly: GCA_028015205.1. Classification (NCBI taxonomy): domain Eukaryota; kingdom Metazoa; phylum Mollusca; class Bivalvia; order Mytilida; family Mytilidae; genus Mytilisepta; species Mytilisepta virgata. The sequence continues at coordinate 2,040,416 of JAPWFG010000026.1, read as the reverse complement.
AATAGAGTTAAGATAATTATGTTACATGTACTGGCAATAATAAATAATTAACTGTTTAGAAACTACGGGTGACCTTTCTCAGGCATAGCTTTATTTTATCAGAGTTTTAACATTTATGTCATGATGGACTTGAATCAGCGCTGTATGGATTATTGATGCATAAAACGTTATTTGACTATTTACTTATAATTCTGAAATTTGGTATATGGAGTTTAATGATTTCCATATAAAAGCACGGAATACAAGGCTAACATAAACAACTCGAATTTTGACTTCATAAACCTGTTGGGTACATTGTACCAGTAATGTTGAAAAAAGGTAATTTAAAATTTTCCAAATTTTCCCTAAATAAGTGCGTTAATATCTATGTTGTACCTCATGTAGGGATTGGGACGCACACAACCCATTTTATACCATATGATAAATGAACTAATAATCATAAGACCACATTTCATGATTTTGACAAAGCAACAATTCAGCTCGGTTTTTGTTGAGGGATTCAACTAATAATCGAATAAATAACTGTTTCCAACTGTTAAAAGAAATGACCCAATTTATATTTAGAAACAGAAAATACAAAATAAACAAAAAGGGAGTGATATATCATTACATAATTTTACATAATAGTTAAGGATTTAACAGTGCATCCCAAGACAAAAAGGGGTGGCACTTAAAAACGGCCACAAGCCACTTTGTGATGTATGTATGCAATACAAATCAGAAAGTGGCAGACACCACACCCGGAATTGTTGTTTAAGCCTAAGAAAGAAGTAATAATGCATGTCTCATGTTCCACAATTAAAAAAAGAGAGTTACTAAATACACATGAAACCAAAGCAGCCAAATGCTGACCTAGGAAATTTAACTCTGTTAACAAAGCAGGCAAATGCTGACCTCACATACTAATGCCTTCAGCAGTTATGAAATTCATATCAACATATATATAATATACAATATAATAAAATAATAAAATAACTAAGCAGCCAATGCTGTCACCTTTGCGCTTTTTGTAAAAGCTAGACATTATCATGATTATTCAGTATCCAGCCACAGTCAAAATTATAACACTAGTTATGAATGTAACACAAGAATATAAACAATAGATAAATTTTTTCAACTACATTGTACTATGAAAATTACTTGACCTTAGCCGTGGAAACATTTTTCGGAATGAATCATCTGATGCGAATCATTAATTCTGATTGGTCGGTCACTACGATATTGATTTTTTATCTAAGATGCTCCTGAATAGCGTATTGTGTATACACACACGTACGTGATTGAGATGACCGAATAAATAATCTAGTGTTGATTACATAATAAACAAGGGGTCAATCTAAATCAATAAAGTAAAGTAAACAGAAGTCACTCGGACAACATAAAGGGTTTTTATTTGTACCAAACAATACTGATGGTGCAAGAGCTGAACAGAACAGTTATCCATTGGATGTATTTATTAAATGCGAGTTACTAAAATATCTGGAAAAAAACATTAGTAAATATATAAATAGAGATGTCACTGATATTGAATTGTTAGAATTTAATAAAAAAAAAATAAAGATAAGTTTTCAAAAGAAATTAGAATTGAATTGAAAACAAAATATGAACAAAGATTTGTTCATAAATTAAATTATCTTGATAATACAAATAAATTATTTCTTTCTAATAAATTAAAAACTGAATATAAAATAGAAACTTATATGAGTAAACAATAGTGTGCATGATTCAGAGTATAGTGATCATTTTTAAAAATAGAAAGAGGGAGATTTAAAAACATTGAATTTGCAGTTCCTGTCAGTCTTATGTAGATGATGAATATCAATATCATTTCTTTAAAAATGTTCAAAACAATCCGTTAAGAGAATATTTATTTCAGAATTGTTAACAATATTATGAGGATTTTCAAAAACTTGATAATAACAGAAAATAATAACATTTTTTAACAGACAAAGATCTAATATAATACAAGTGTGTTGGTCTCTTTATTAAAAAGTCTTGGTGACTGAGGAAAGCGGCCCAAGAAGCTGCATAAGATGATTATGTTTGTTTCAGTTTTGTTTAACACTAACTCTGTTTCTACTTAATAATTTAAATGATAATATACAACCATTGTTTGAGATATTTCCGTACATATTTGCTGATTTGAATTGATAAAATTGGATACACAAATTATTATCGAAACGGTTTTACATTACTTCAATGTTAAGCTTTTATAAATTACTTAATGATGGCACTGACTTCTCAGCTTCAATCTAACAATATCATGTTTAGGGTTATTGAATGGGCTTTTTCATATTGGTCCTGTATTATGTCCAAGGACCGTCGTGTTGGGCCAAGGATAGCCGTATTTGGCCGAGGCCCAATGCGACCAGTCCGAGGACATAATACTGGACCAATATGACAAAAGCCCATTCTATCATCCCTTTATTAACTAGCTGTGTAAAATCATGAAAATGTATGACTTATCAATAATAATTGAAAAAAATATTGTGATATTTTTGTTCACTTGTTTATAAATAAAATATATATACCTCCATTGGCAAGTTTCCGATGGCCACATCTTCATATTCTTTCTTTCTTACCTTCAGGTCATTTATTGATGTGTGATGTTACATGCTAAATTTATTTTCTTACAGTTGTTTTTGTAGTATTTTTTTTTAAATACTTACGCAAGCAACTATTATAGAAAGAAATTATAGCTTTGTCTCCTCCCAATATTATTTGCATCGATTTTCTAGGTTTTTGTCATCTACTTGCAAACATGGCGGAAGTAAACAAATCCATATTGGGCCTAGGCCTTATTTTCGTATTGAGGCTGAAATCCATATTGGTCCTGTTTTTCTGGCTCATATTTCCATATTGAGGCTAAAACTCGTATTGGTCCTGTTTTTCAGGCCTGATATCCATATTGAGGCTATAATCCGTACTGGTCCAGTTTTTTGTTTGTTATTAGTTCTTGACATTTAGTATTGCATAGCCAATTTATAACATATTTTACACAACTAGTTAATAGTATCATGTCATATTGCGTTGATTGGATTTATCATTTAATTTTCAATATTACGTTGAATTAAAGGGAACAGTATTTCAGTGTCTTTACAGTTAGAAAACATATCGTGCCGTGTTCCGGTTAATTTTTGCGTCGACTAGGTGACATGTTGTCTGTTTTTTTAAAGCAATTAACGTACAAATGTACAAAACTTAATTATCGATATTTCCATCGTTAATTTTGAATACTAGTATCTTATTCAACATAAACACATGTAAAGAGAATGCTTTTCAACAAACTTCAAAGAATATTCTAAATTTCTTTGTAATTTTCAAAAATAAATAAATATTATAATATTTGGTCAGTGTTTATAATTTACAACTATATAATTCAATAAATATATAGCAGCAAAATGTTCTACAGTGGTATGAACAACTTTATTAAACTTAATATTAAAACAAATTCAATCACATTATTTTCATTTTTATATTTATAATCATTTTCAATTTAAACCAGTAATAAACTGCCCAATTTGGTCTGTCGGATTTATTTTAAAACATGTTGTTAAAAATTAATTTACGATTAAAATTGTGATTTGTTTTTGATGTGTTTATACGGAAGTAAAATAAAGGTTGTTTTCAAGATCTGGGTTACACGCGGTTGACAAAATATAAATCCTACACAAACAATAAAGGAGTTGAATTCAAAGAAAGAATCGGTAAATTACATTTATTCTGAAATTATAAAATCAGATTTTCTTCTTTACTCACCGTAACAACTAATCTCTATCTTTAGTTTTTATTACGATGAGGAATTTTTTATAGGTTTATTAATAGAGTGATTTTCTCCGAAATGAAATGAACCATAATACTACGCAAAGACGTCATAATTTATCATATGACTTAAACATTTCACTCCAGTTTGAGACATCGGACACTTTAAACATTTATTCCAATTAAAGTAAGTCGTTATTATTATATACCCCTATATTTTGTTTATCTAATCTTAATCAAAGGTACATTTTTCATAGATAAAAAACATGAAATATTTACCACGAGACAAGAAAGTTTAGGTTTATTTTACTGACCAGTTTATACTGGTATGGACTAGGGATCCTATTGTAACAATTTCAAAAATATATATATTGTTTATTAATGCAACTCAAGACTATTACAGCCATGGCATACAGTACAATACATTATATAACAATGACATACATATATTCATAAATTGACATAAAGAACATGGAACAAACAATCAAATGACATAATAAGTGATATAAACATTTTATATTAATTAATGGAACAATACCATAGAAAGTGTTGACAATTATCAAAACTAACTAGGGTCTCCCTTCCTCAGTTCTAATGACCGATCTATAAAAGAGACAACAGTCCTAATTTCTTCAGGTGTTGGCGGGTTTAAAATTTTTATTAGTTTTTCATTATTGTTAAGCAGTATAAAATTTGGATACCAATCTAAAAGCTTTTTAAGTAATTTATCTCTTTCCTTTTTGTTAATTGTACAATTAAAAAAGAAATGTTGCTCATCATCTATAGCGTTACAGGTTTCACATAGTCTCAAATGCCTGGGAATTTTTAAATATCTCCCAGTTTCAATCAATAATTTATGATCACTAATTCTAAATTTGGTTATGTTTTGACGTACTTTTTTATTTGGATGTTTTAAGTAAAACTCCATTTGATTTTTTGTTACTTTAATACTTTTATATAAGAATAACTTATTGTTTTCTGTTAAATTTTCTATTTTACTGATACTGGATAGTTATTTTTTTTATAATATTCATTCACATTGTTTTTAATTATTTTTTTAACATGACCTAATTTTTTTATTGGATCCCAATTTGCTAACTGGTCTTTTTGTATATTAGTTTCTTCCAAAATATTTTTATACGACCGCAAAATTTTTGCGGTCGTATATTGGTATGACGTTGGCGTGGTCGTCGTCGTCGTCGTCGGCGTCGTCGTCGTCCGTCGTCGGCGTCGTCGTCGTCCGTCGTCGGCGTCGTCGTCGGAAGACATTTGGTTTTCGCACTATAACTTTAGTATAAGTTAATAGAAATCTATGAAATTTAAACACAAGGTTTATGACCACAAAGGGAAGGTTGGGATTGATTTTGGGAGTTTTGGTCCCAACAGTTTAAGAATTAGAGGCCAAAAAAGGGCCCAATAAGCATTTTTCTTGGTTTTCGCACAATAACTCTAGTATAAGTAAATAGAAATCTATGAAATTTTAACACAACGTTTATGACCACAAAAGGAAGGTTGGGATTGTTTTTGGGAGTTTTGGTCCCAACAGTTTAGGAATTAGGGGCTAAAAAAGGGCCCAAATAAGCATTTTTTGGGGTTTTTGCACAATAACTTTAGTATAAGTAAATAGAAATCTATGAAATTTAAACACAAGGTTTATGACCACAAAAGGAAGGTTGGGATTGATTTTTGGAGTTTTGGTCCCAACAGTTTAGGAATTAGGGGCCAAAAGGGTCCAATATTAAACTTTGTTTGATTTCATCAAAAATTTAACTATTGGGGTTCTTTGATATGCCGAATCTAACCGTGCCTTTAGATTCTTAATTTTTGGTACTGTTTTCAAATTGGTCTACATTAAGCTCTAAAGGGCCCAAAATTAAACTTAGTTTGATTTTAACAAAAATTGAATTCTTGGGATTCTTTGATATGCTGAATCTAAACATGTACTTAGTTTTTTTATTATGGGCCCAGTTTTCAAGTTGGTCCCAATCGGGGTCCAAAATTAAAGCTAAAAAAGGGGTAAATTATTTTTTTTTTTTGGGGGGGGGGGGGCAATTCTCCACAGCATATTATATTGCACAAGAAGCAAAAAAGTGAATATAAATTGAAATCATATGACCAATTCTAAGTTCTTTGATTTCAGTTCTTCTGTGTCAGAAACCTATTATGTGTCAAATATTTCAAGAAATTTTCAATTGCTCAGTATTGCGCAATAGCAAGAAATCTTCAATTGCACAGTCATGACAGTATTGCGCAATAGCAAGAAATTGATATGTGTGCCCAATTTTAAATTTTAAATTGGTTATTTCTGATTTATATATAAAAACAAATAATACTGATATGGTTTGAATAGGTAAATTAAAAATTTTTAAGTTCTTAGACAACATTCATTCTGTGTCAGAAACCTATGCTGTGTCAAATATTTATTCACAATCCAAATTCAGTATTGTATCAAGCTTGAATGTTGTGTTCATAATTGCCCCAACTATTCAGGGTTCGACATCTGCGGTCGTATCTAGCTGCGCCCAGCGGAGCATTTTATTTGCAAAAGTGTACCAAGAATATGTTCCCTCATCATCTAGCTTTTCTGTTAGTTGAAAAGCTTCCTTTAGTATTGGGTTAATATTATTGCGATAAAGTCTAGCAAGATATGATATAGCTTGTATTTTTACAAAAGATTCAACAGGTAGTCTATCAAGTTCAGCTCTAGTTGCTAGATTTGAGGAACTTCTCTTAGTTCCAAGTGTATTTTTACAAAAACTTAGATGTAACTTCTCAATAGGTATATACATGTAAATATAAAGATATAGAAAAATATAGTTTGTATAAACATAAATAAAAGAGCAATTAAAGTGCATATGTTATATTTCTTTTTTTGGAAATGTAAAATTTCAAAATAACTCTATAACATTCAAAATAACTCTATAACATCTAGATGTTATAGAGTTATTTTGAAATTTTACATTTCCTAGATGTTATAGAGTTATTTTGAAATTTTACATTTCCTAGATGTTATAGAGTTATTTTGAAATTTTACATTTCCAAAATAAGAAATATAACACAAATTTGGTATCGGAACATATTTATTTTTACCAAGTTCATTGAGATATCAGTAGGGTATTCCCCTGATAAACAACGATGGTGTCCGGGGACGTAAGACCTCCTTAGATAATGGAATTATATCATGTTCATCTGTAAAAAATAAATGTTCAAGAAATGCACGTAATAATAAGAATGGTAAGTGCAGATTATGAACGGTATTAACTTATCCAAGTTTTAGGTACCGAGTACTCTCTGACATCCAATGTCCCCTTAAATGTCATAGCGTATTGCCATCTTTGTTGCTACTTTTTCGGTACAGACCTTAAATTGAGACTTACGATTTTATTGCTATAGAATAATAAAATACTATTCGCTGTCCTAAGATTGATTTTCATTCTTCCCTTTTTTTGGTAATTTTGGTATATGAATCTGCCCTATGGTCTTTGATTACCACATTTTCTTATTTAGGCACTGTTTATGGGACATAATTCTTGAAAATATACATCATTAAAATTGGATTTATTACAATCTAATGAGGAACCAGAGTGAGTTATCTTTTCCTAACCAATGTAGGTAAGGGAGATAATTAAATTCTCTCCCTTTTGTCCTCGGGCTAAAAGGGAGACAAATTTATTATCTCCCTTACATACATTGGTTATGAAAAGATAACTCACTCTGGTTCCTCATTAAAAACCGATCTCTCATCGGTCTCGTTTTCTGATATGTCGCGTGGGAGATCTAACGAAACCCGCTTTGAGGACACATGTGAGTGACCTCGTAGGTGTGTCCTGTTCGACCAATGAAATTGCGGCTTAGGCGATCTTGTAAGTTGGTCGTGTGATAAAGGGATGTAACTCATTTTATTAACGAAGAAATCGTCAGTCCCCAGAATTCATAAACTTTTTTGATTGGCTTATTGATAGGAAGTCAACTCATTTGCATGTCATTATAAATTGATAAGTTCCAGCTCACTCACATGTGACCTCAAAGGGGATTTCGTTAGATCTCCCACGCGACATATCAGAAAACGGAAGCGATGAGAGATCGGTTTTAATTAGATTTGATTTATTAGCCAATGATGTTTAAAACATATAGGTATTTGTTTCCAAAAGTTCAATATTTAATTTCAAAATATCTTTACACCAGTGAACCAGGAAATATCCCAACTGGTGTTTGTTAATAATTTCCATAAGAAGTACAATCCAAATTATGTTTTTGTTTTGTAATTTCATCGCCGGAGGGTATATAAACAGTGGTTCCTGTCCACCAGGGCTTATACGTAGAAGATAGAATAATTCTCTGATACAAGATTTAAAGCCTTGAATGCAAATGCCGATAAATTATGTTAAATCAGCATTATAAAGAAAATTCATATGTCAAATTACCGAAAATTTATAAGCAAAAATCATCTAAGGACAGACACACTGGTATTTAATTTTTGAATTTCCATTCCATAGCAGACGGGGGGGGGGGTTCTTATGAAAAAATGTTTGATTCCACATTTTTTGGAAAAAATTATTTGAATTGAAATTAAAGCGAACATAATTTTTTGATTGTGGTTTATATGCTGTTGGCGTGGCCAATGATGCGAGCACAGCCATAGCCCTTTCCAGAAACTCGTTTCCGGTATCACGATTCTTCTGACTCTAAAAGTATAATCTGAAGCACGTTATTTCCCTTACTTCCGTTTCTGGCGAACGAAACTTTTTCTAGCCTTATCTAGAAAATGCATATGCTCCTAAAGCGCTCGCTGCAATTGGGAAAAATAGTTTGTTTTCCCCACAAAAACAAATTAAATAAATAAATAAATAAATTATATATAAATATACTAAATAAATAAATGATTTGGAAAATACGTTGAAGGTATAAAAAGTCATGAGATTTCCGAATGCAGTTAGGTTCTATCCGGGCACTCTGGTTCAAAACCTTGGTTCCATCCGGGTCTTTTGGTTCTGAACCTTGGTTCTATCCGGGTTCTTTGGTTCGAAACCATGGTAACTGGTTCAACATCCGGGTTGTTTGGTTATAGGAACCCAACTTCTTGGTTCTATCCGGGTTCTTTTCTAATATTTCCGTTGAACTTTGAGAAGATATCCGCAAGTATCCGAATAAAGAAATAAAGTAGGTCAAAGACGCTTATCTGTTTCATATCATTTATACATTTCAGCATCGCCGGAAAATGGAGCTGGAAGGTAAATACCTTCTCATTTTTATTATTTAATATGGGAAACTGGACAAAAATATAACATCGTATATATTTATATCAACCAAAATATACAGTATATCTAACATCCGTTTTTAGAATCGGAGTCGTTCCGTTTTCATTTATTTTTCACTACTCATCCCTCATTTCATAAACATGCAAATAAATAAAAGGATTTTAGAAACTTAAAATGTGGGCCTCTATATAGAAGGTATGATACATAATTCATAGTTCATAACGACCCTAAGTTGAAAAGCAAGAATCGATTGTTTCGATTTTTATTATTTTTGTACTATAAGAAGCTCTTTTTGAAAAAAAAAAATCTGCTCACAGATTGAAATCCTCCCAACATGTCAATGATGTCATAGCTATATATAGGCAGCTACAAGCCTGCACGTGAAAGATCTAGCGATATTCCGAATATTTTGTTTGCAATCTTGGCTCCCTCGTTGGCAACCCTTGCTACCGAATCTAATAACATTGAGGAAAATTGTGATGTTCGAACAGCCACGAATGTTCTACTATCGGCTAAATGTGCCCCAACCTCTGGTTTTGAAAAGCTATCACTTTTCACAATTTTAAAAACTTTATTCATTTTTTTTAAACTTGAAAAAACGACATTCAAAAGGTCAACCATTCTAATTAGTTAATAAATACAGCTCTGATTTAAAGAATCGGCATTTCAAAGATGTGGGTCAACACAGTGTTGATCAATTACGTCCGCGTCAATGAATTGAGACAAAACTGTATGTATGTACGTTTATATTTCTATTTATAGATCGTATGCCACAAGAAACTACAGTAAGAAGTGTAAAAAATGGATTATTTTTAATTACAAAATATTTTTTAATATGAATGCAGTTCAAGCAGTATTCATGGACAAAAATCCCTTTTTTCAAGTACTTTTTTGTTGATCTTAACTAAATGAATTTCTGGGCTAAAGATAGCTAGACGGATCGAGGCACGGGACTGTGGAAAACTTAACAAATTAAAAGTTTCGTCTTGAACATGTTGAATTGTTTTTTTATTCTTATTTTCGTCTATTTTAGAAATCCAGGAAAAAATTTTCTATTTCAACCGAATCTTAACAAATTTAATTTGAATTCAATTTCCACTTTAATTTCCCTTTTTTAAATGTAGTTTGGTTGGCAGGATTCCAAATTCATACTTCTTTATCTTATGCCGCTGAATACATTTCTATTTAAAGTTGAAAACTTCTCGGAAAACTTACATCCATATAATCTATAATACATAACTTTATACCGGACAACACTGTTTAGGTGTGACGACTGAGACATTTACTGGTATTTACCATGAAAAAAAAGACAGTGTAATCCTATCATTTGAAAATTTATGTTTAAAATTAAATATTTCAATTAGCCTACGTTTATGGCATCTCCAATGTCGTCGTCCGTCGTAGACAAACCCGTCGGCGGAACTGGTGGTGGGAGTTTTATTGTTGAAATATTGTTTTTCAAATTTTATGTATAAAAATTCCGAATTGTATGATACATGTATATACATGTACTGTAAATAAATCCTTGAAATGCAATTTCAACTAAGAATGGCCGACGTACGCATTATTATTATAGAAGAATGGAGAAATAAATACAGTCAGGGACACTACGTCGTCTTTCTTTTTTAAAGATAGTGCTTGTTTATATTGTCCCGGTGAACCTTTGAATATGCGTCTGAAGCAATACATTTTAAACATTGAATTGAATCACATGGTATTTTTTCTTAATTAACTTACGCTAGACATTGTAATATTACTTATAAATTCCAGTCCAGAATAACAACTAGTTAACATCTTTCGTGGAAAAAATTTATTAAATGATTTTTTTATAGAAAAATACAATAAATTACGTCGTATATTTATATAAACGGTCAAACTTGTAAATAAATAAATAAATAAATAAATGAAGAGTAAACAAGTGTTTGGACATAATTTACAAAAGCTAAATTCACCAAAATGGAACTTGATCTGTGTTTTATCATCATAAATAACATTTCCTAAATATAAGTGGCTCTGTTTTGTTATTCTCAAACTGTTTACGCTGGATATAAAACAGCACGTGACAATGCATATTATCAAATTTATAATTAAATTGTCTTCTGCAAAATGTTTAATACCATGTATAAGTATAAAAAAGATTAAGATGCCACGTTAATTGTTCTGTTCACTCAACACTGATATCTTGTCATATTTTATTCAGCTGTTTACAACTACTGCAATCCGCATACCATTGAAGCTCACAATCATAATTCAACATTAAAAATTCACATACAGGCAGTCGCCCCCTGGACCTAGTTTCTCACATTTCTGCTGAAATCACTTTCAAATTTGAATACGATATATGACGTTGTAATATATTTCCATGATGTAGATCCAACCCAGCTACTATGAGTAAAATTAGAGGCTCACAAGTAACATTTCATAGGAAGAACCTGACAGTGATCATTCATGACAACTTTCGAATCCATTGGTCAAGTAATTTTAGAAAAGACGATCTTTGAAATGTTGGGCCTTGTGGTCATATTTGATAGCAGAATGGCACCAAAGAAAAAAAGATTATTCGGCTCTTCATAAATATCACTTCCACCAAGTTTCATACCATTTCATTTAATTGTTCGTCAGGAGAATTTTAAATACATACGTGTATACTTTTCTTAAGAGCGCAATGTTTAAAATTTCGGATACTGGGGCAGCAATCTTGAAATTCCAATCGGCACTAGAGTAAAAGCTTTAGGGTAGTACCTTGCAATGATAATTCATGAAAATCTATAACTCAAGTAGTTAAAAAGAAAATCTTAGAAATTTAACCAAACAGAAATACCCTTATGGGGCCTTTCAGTTGTGTTTGATGGTAGAATGGCAAGAATTATTCGTGCCCTCATAGGTATCAAATCCACCAAGCTTGGTATCAATCTTTTGAATTATCCTTCAGAACAGGAATTTCCCCCGACCGGGTCAAACCAAAGAAATTAAAACGGGTATTTGCTGGTTCTTCGCCATGCATGCGGCATCTAGTAGTAAGAACAAAGGACTGGTCGGCTCGGAGCCAGTAAAATGTGTCCAGGTGGTATGATATGACCCTAGGTCCCCGAGGGTATTCGCCAACCCAGTCGTCAGACTTGTCTGACATGATTATTCATTGATTTGTTACAGTAATTACCAGTATTTAGCAAAATTCAAAAATAATAGAAATACTAAGGGTTCATTCCTTGTATTGAACATGGTAGAATTTGGCTTCGTATTTCGGTATTTTTGTTTTGAGTACTTCTTGTTTAAAATAAGTTTGGTTTTTGGTCTTCCAAATGTTTCGGTTTTAATGCTGCTGATGAAAGGTAACTCCTTGAAATGCGTAGTATACAGCATAGTATAAATTTACTATATCTAATATGATGTAGGCTTTAGCCTAAAATCGGGCGAAGCCCATATCATAATAAGAATGAAAGACTTTCGTCATGTAAACACGGCCATATTGTTATGGTGTCATATTTGTAGGTCATTGAAGAAATTTTCGAATAAAGTTCCCAATACGCACAAAAACTCGAAAAAAAGTCGGTGGAAAATTATATTGTATAGAAATTATGTTTTGGCTATCGCCAAAACGTAATTTCTTTTTAAGTTTGTGCAAGTGCGAAAATATTTTAACCGGTAGTCGCGCTGTATTTTTGAGGGTTTCTGGGATAGATTTACAAATGCTACTTCTGGTTTGAAACAACAGTCTACTTGATATCTGGATTTGAGACCCATATTCTACACTTAGTCGGGCTTCGCCCGATATTGGTATCTTTGGATTGTTATTTATGTATTTCTGTGGACTGTTACCTCGTAAACTAGCATGTTAAAAATCTGGTTCAGTCTGTCGGCCTAGTACTATATCAGATCAATATGTCCTCCTGATATCCACCAATTAACTGCCACTAGACATTAAACAATAATTCATCCATCAGAACAGGAAAGTTTAATACTTTTCCCCATAGGTCCAATGTTAATCAATTAAGTTGCTGGTGGCCAACTTGAATATCTGATAGGCATCAAAGTAACAACAAGTCTGGGTTCAATCGGGTAAATATAACCCTAATTCTAACCATAGTTTTTCAAAGTTCAGCCAGTAAAATATTTGAACAGGTTCTGGTGGTCATATGTCTTTACCAATCATCCCCAAAGTAATAATACTTGAAAAGGACCTTATAACAAACATCTCTGCCTAGTTTGGTCTATGGTTCTCAAGAAGATCCAAACGTGAAAAGTTAACTGACAGACCTAATCCGCGGAAATAGATTGTACCACTTACCACTCCATGAATAACCTTTTGTCAAGCAGAGAAGGAAAAACTAGGTCCTATCCAGTTGGCTAGTGCTTTTAGGTGTCTAAGCATATGTATGATCATTCACTGAGATGTTTCTGTGAAATTTTGTCCAAATTTTAACGAGTTTTAGGCACTTCAAAGATTAAATATACATAAATACTTGAACTTATTCAATAAGTGAATAGCCAAAATATTGGTATCAACAACAGATTTTTTTTATAGTTCTAGAGTAAATTGTTTATCCAAGAAATGAACTTACAGCTCTTTAAAACATGCATGTGTTCAATCCGAAATAATCAGGGTATATGCCCCATTTGGGTAATATATTGAAAATATGTAGAGTGTAAAGGAATTTTAGGAATTTATGGGTGAGACTTATAATTTTAAAAGAAATTTAAGCACTCTTGGGGGAAAATAGGTGAGTATCCCCCTGAAATGTGAGATACCATTATTTATCAACGTTGACTCTTTCCGTAATATTTGATTGAGAAAGCAAACATTTCTCACACATTCCCCCCCCCCCCCCCCCCAACTTTGAGGGTTTTTTTTATTCTTGAGACGTGTATGTGGTACATGTATCTTTTGTATCGTTTTTTTTTTTTTTTTTTTTTTTGCATTACGTTTTTATCGAAGTGTAAGAATATGGTGTAATTGTGAGTGAGACATCATTCAAAGACCATTCATCAATTTGTCCCCACTGACCATGTAGTTTCAAAGAAGATTTTTTTTGTTGATTTTCTTTTTTTAGTAATGGTGGCAAAAGTGAGCAAGGTCTGGTCCCTTGAAAATAATTTCGAACGGAAACCACCAAAGTGTGGTTTCAATTTGCCCAGTGGTTTCAGAGGTAATCAAAGTACTGAAGTACTGAACATCAGAGGACCTCAAGTTATGTTGGATTATTGATAAATGACAGGTGTTTATATAGTACCTGCCAGACAGATGTTCACCTTACAATATAGTACACATAATATAATTTGCTATCATATCTGAGATACTGTCTTATAGTAAGAAACTTATCTTTGTGAATTATCCATGAAATGTTGACGTGGTCAAATGAGAACTGCTAGATTGGCATTATGACCGTATAGTTGCACACTTGCAAAAATCTTTAGCTTATTACTTATGACAGAGAATCAACATAGCAAATATTTTTTTGACTAGTCACTGAATTATGAGAAAGAGGTCAAGACAATCATTTTAAAGCAGATAAATTGTAATATTTGGGTGAAAGATACCACATGAACAGTAAACTCATATATCTGTTACCCTGAGCTTTTTGGTCTAATTTTAGCCAGTGATGATACTGTTGTATGTGTGTGTGCTGGCTACAAGTATGGGGAACAGGTACCGAGAATTATACTCCTTGCTCAACGCAACACAACTCTCTCAACACAGTTAAGGAATTCAATCCTTCCCAGAATATGCACAAGCTGTTTTAAAGGAAAGTAAAAATCCAAAATGAGGAGGACGAAATGTGTTTATTAAATACATGAAGTCAATAAACAATAAACATTAATAACATTATTTTTCTCTTTCCGCGAGTACAATAGATATCTCTCTTTTCTAATTAGTCATTTCTTATTCATTAAAAATAAAGACGAGATGCCAGTGATTATTTTTTTACTTCTAATACATATCTGCGAGGAGAAATATTATTCTTTGATTCACTTCAACTTTGCTCCACAACCTGTAACTGATGATTTATTTACAAACTAGAGGTGTGAATGACCCGTTATCAGTACACTTTAACATCACAAAATTATGATAATTAATGGAACTGTGCTTCCCTACTCTACAATATAACAAACCGCTAACTTAGGATCATTCTAATGATATCTCTTAACAAGAAAGATCACATCAAATGTCTAATAACAGTTTTTCACAAATTAGAGCAACGAAATCCAGCATGTATAAAATATAAGCACTACTATGCTTCCCCACTCTACAAAATGCAACAAGTTGACAATCAGACCACTTTAATATCATTTCTTAATAAGAAAAGCCACATCAAATGACCAATCATCTCTTTTTGCAAATTAGAGCAACGAAATACAGCATTCCTCTACCAAAATAAAGTTTTTCTCAAGACAACCTGAACAAGAACACCTATACCAAAATCAACAAAGACAATGCTATTATTTCCATGAAGTGAATCAAGAATATTTTAATTTTGAATTATAAAATTGCCTACATAACACCCAATCATTTTAATTAATAATTAATGGTTAATTATGCCAAAACATATAAATTTCAGACAAAATTGACCAAAAATACAAATAATGTATAATTATGGGGTCATGGCTTCAAGATATTTAATAGTAGGTGCCAAAATAGTATATTTTAGTCTTAATAGAATTATCACAAGTATTTCTATTTGAAATTTGTAATCGCTTGACCAATTTAGGGCCATTCTAACCCTTCGTGAACCTCTCTTTTCCTATAATATGTAGTAAATTCATCCGCAACAACAAATTTTTCGGTACGTCATTGATATTAAAGATTGTTTGATTAATATACTAATATTTCTAACGACAGAACATTTTCATATTATTAATTTGGATTTAAAAAAAAAAAATCTGAGTATTCATTGAAAACATGAATTTAAAAGAAGCGATAAGGAATTTTATTTTGCACTATATAATGTCCGCGGGTCTATAATTTTTATAGGTCGGTTATCATTCCAAAACTAATTTAAATATATGCATATATGCAAATAAGCGGGAAATTTAGGCGATGGCAATACACCCGAGGCCCTGACGGTCCTCTGATGTAAAAATTAATACAAAGTTTATGGGCGACACCGTTGACACATACCAGGCGATGGCAATAAAGCACCTGTGGTCTGAGAATGCTTGTTGTTATCTGACAACTAGGTATCAGCTGTGGTACTTTAAAATTTTTTTCAAATATCATAAAAAGGCTAGAATAATAATGATCTAGTACCAGACTATACATATAAATAGGAAGTAGGACAGTTCATGTGGACAAAAAATCTAAACAATTTAACCTATTGGTGTATCAATGTTCCATTCGAAAAACACTGAACATATTAAAATTGGAATTATAATAAACGATATAGCATTTTCAAACCTGTTATTTCAAAGAACATACTAAGAAGGACATATCTTAAATTTAAATGATTTATTGACAACGTTTCCTTTCTCATAAGGTTTGCAAGTTAAGTGGTGCCAAAAAAAACCTGTCATTTTTTAGATTAAATTATGTTATCAAAACCTTGTTGAAGTAATTTATTTGTGATGTATTTTGTGTTTTTGCAGTAAAATAATAGTAATGTTAATTAAAAAAATTCAGTAAAAAAAGAGCTTGTGTTCGATATAAGTTAATTTTGCTCCCGCTTGATATAGAAAAAAAATATTTGATCCAAAGTCTGGCTGAAGAAATTTTTTGACCCCATGAAAAGAACCCCCCCCCCCCCCCCCCCCCCCAAAAAAAATAATAATAATGGTCCGTGCCTAAGTTTGGCTTCATCGCTGTATAATCGTCCACTATTTAAAATTTAATAAGCGAATTTTCACATTATAGAATGTATTGCTCTTGGTTAATAATTAATATTCGTATTTCTTTTTAAGATTGTTCCTAATTAAGAGGTCTGATCCATTTATGAAATTCTAATGCCATGGATGACGTAATATCTCAAAACCAAAGTTACTTGATATCCAAGTCTTCTAAAATCATACTGATGCTGAAAGAACAGCAAAAAAAGGTTAATACAACAGGCAAACACAGATACATCTTTTCATGCATGCAACGACAAAGGAATGCTAGCCTATCAAATACGAGACTAAATAAAGATTTTATATTTTTTTCATTGATGTGATTTTTGTTAATTCACATTTTTTCGTAACAAACAAAATGTCAATAATAGATTTGAATGAGCACAAGGCCATAATGATGAAAAATTATGCATCATATAGAAATTGGCCAGGTCGTCAGTTGCCGACATTGTTGGCAGGAAAAGGTTTCAGTTACACTGGCAGAGATAAGGTCCTTATCTGTGACACATGCAAAGCAACAGCAGACATGGATCGCCAAGATGCAGTTTCTTTATCCAACGAACACAAAACAAGTTGTCAGATTGGTATACTTTTGCGTTCTCTTAAGACAAATTCAACTGGGAATACAAATTTGCAACTGAATAACAGAAATGCAACTGAAACCTTTTCAGGGCGCTTGAATAATGATTTGAAGGTTTATGATTCTTTAATGTCAATCAATGGAGCTCCGACCTGTTGTCCATGTTCGCGTTGTAGTTTTCAAATGTTTCCATGCTTGATAAACATGGATCAAAGACTAAACGGGAAAACTCTAGTTCTAACACTGAACCAAAGACTGCAACAAAACGACAACAGACCATTGCATCCTGAATACAGTGACACTGTGGACAGACAGCAAAGCTTTTACACACATGCTTCATCTGCTTCAGTCGACGAAGATATTATTATTGACCAGGCAGAAGCTGGATTTTATCATACAGGTAATATAAATTTATTATTTATTTCTATAATTTAAGTGATCCTGTAATTGGCATAGTTATGATTCCTGCTTTTACCAAAGATCATCACATCTTAATCAAGCTAGTACTAGATATTGCTGCTTACTGTTTTTGATTAATGTTAGAGATGTTTGGGGAGATTCTTTGTTCATGTGCTTGTATTTTTTATACTTCAAGGACTAGCTTAGCAAAGATATGATTTGGGAAACTTATTCATCAGAAATCGGGATAATATGGGTTTTCTCTTTTACATTGTTTCATTTTCGTGCAAATTTGTATAGTCAGACGGTTCATCTTGAGATGAACAAGACGTATTCTAGATCATGTAGGTAGTCATTTAATTTGTATAACTTGACAATTTAAGACCATACATTATATTTAAGTGGTATATGATGTACTTTTCAGATCTAGCCATTACAATAATTAATGGCAAATTATGCACAAAAGAGATTACTTTATTTTTTTCTTTTGTATCGGGGTTACAGATTTCACAACTTACTGATAGTTCTATAATTATAAACAAAATCTAAGTGAAGTTTAAAGACACGTGTAATCAAATTGTTTCCGATTCCTTCTATTTCAGCGTTGTTGACAATTTTAAACGTCTTTTTTAATTCTCCATATAAACTAAGTGATGCCTTGAGATTTAGTCATAATAAATGCTACAGACAGGAAATCTTATGTAAAGTCTTCATAAAATGGACCTTTCTAACAATTACTTGAAAACTTGCAAATCACAAATATGTAGATCACATTTAAATTTCAATGCGATATACTACCTAATAGGGAGCCATTTTTTCTTATTAACAATTGGAGAGTACCTGGCCTGTAATTATAATTAGGGACCGTGCAATATTTATCAGGCAGGTGGGACCGGTGCAAATTCTGATTATGGCTTTAAAAAAGTAAATGTCCTATACTGATTTAGGGTGTAAAAACTCAACGTCTTACGACTTGCATGCAGAAATAAATCGAACAGCGTTCCGAAGTCCCCTGTCGCTAGAGCATCAGAAACCCTTGGACAAGTGAAACATAACAAAATTTTCTCAAAGAGAGAGAATAGAAGGACAAACAATTTGTGGTTATTGCTAAAGTTTTTTACAAGTTAATGAGTGGTATGAAGATATTTATACAATATGGCTATAGTGTTGAAATCCAATTTTCTAAGTTATTAAGGGGCATAACTCCTACAAAAATATTTCGACATGACTCATCTTCGAACTCCCTTGAGGTATCATTGAGTTAAAGCTACTGTATAAATATTATCCAAATCGGTCAAGAAATAAATTTGCTAGAGCGCTTACATGAAAATTTTGTCAATTTTCTAAGTTATTAAGGGGCATAACTCCTACAAAAATATTTCGACATGACTCATCTTCGAACTCCCTTGAGGTATCATTGAGTTAAAGCTACTGTATAAATATTATCCAAATCGGTCAAGAAATAAATTTGCTAGAGCGCTTACATGAAAATTTTGTCAATTTTCTAAGTTATTAAGGGGCATAACTCCTACAAAAATATTTCGACATGACTCATCTTCGAACTCCCTTGAGGTATCATTGAGTTAAAGCTACTGTATAAATATTATCCAAATCGGTCAAGAAATAAATTTGCTAGAGCGCTTACATGAAAATTTTGTCAATTTTCTAAGTTATTAAGGGGCATAACTCCTACAAAAATATTTCGACATGACTCATCTTCGAACTCCCTTGAGGTATCATTGAGTTAAAGCTACTGTATAAATATTATCCAAATCGGTCAAGAAATAAATTTGCTAGAGCGCTTACAAGGTGGACGGACGGACGGACGGAAGCACGGACGGACGGACGGACGGACTCCCGGCATTACCATATCCCCCGCATCGCGTTGCGGCGGGGGACAAAAAGTATGTGTCCTATTAGCCTAATCGTGTGGCACACAAGGTGATAGGATATTACGAAAGAGTTACTTTAGTTTTTAAATTTGACTGTGTGTGTTGTCACATATACCAATAAGACATAATTTAATCTACTAAGTGAAGTGTCCAGATTTTTTATAAATTTCATGGAAATGTAATGAAACTAGCCATGTACATGTGTAGTAAGAGAAATATGGACTGAGGATAGATACTAAGTATTATTGATACCTAAGATATTACAAAAGAATTACTTTAGTTTTTTAAAGTTGATTGTGTGTGTGTTGTTTGATGTGCCAAAAAGATGTAATTTAATGTACAAAATGAAGTACCTGCACTTTTTATACGACCGCAAAATTTTTGCAGTCGTATATTGGTATGACCTTGGCGTCGTCGTCGTCGTCGTCCGAAGACATTTGGTTTTCGCACTATAACTTTAGTATAAGTTAATAGAAATCTATGAAATTTAAACACAAGGTTTATGACCACAAAAGGAAGGTTGGGATTGATTTTGGGAGTTTGGTCCCAACAGTTTAAGAATTAGGGGCCAAAAAAAGGCCCAATAAGCATTTTTCTTGGTTTTCGCACAATAACTCTAGTATAAGTAAATAGAAATCTATGAAATTTTAACACAAGGTTTATGACCAGAAAAGGAA
This sequence comes from Mytilisepta virgata, assembly GCA_028015205.1. NCBI lineage: Eukaryota > Metazoa > Mollusca > Bivalvia > Mytilida > Mytilidae > Mytilisepta > Mytilisepta virgata. The sequence continues at coordinate 2,020,030 of JAPWFG010000026.1, read as the reverse complement.
GGTTGGGATTGTTTTTGGGAGTTTTGGTCCCAACAGTTTAGGAATTAGGGGCTAAAAAAGGGCCCAAATCAGCATTTTTCTTGGTTTTTGCACAATAACTTAAGTCCCCGAGGGTATTCGCCAACCCAGTCGTCAGACTTGTCTGACATGATTATTCATTGATTTGTTACAGAAATTACCAGTATTTAGCAAAATTCAAAAATAATAGAAATACTAAGGGTTCATTCCTTGTATTGCGCATGGTAGATCTCCTTAGCTGAAATTTGGCTTTCTATTTCGGTATGTTTGGTTGAGTACTTCTTGTTTAATATAAGTTTGGTTTTTGGTCTTCCAAATGTTTCGGTTTTAATGCTGCTGTTGAGAGGTAACTCCTTGAAATGCGTCGTATACAGCATAGTATAAATTTACTATATCTAATATTAGTATCTTTGGATTGTTATTTTGAAACTCCTGGGAGGATGCCTCTGCTGGTGGACCCTAAGTCCCCAAGGGTATTCGCCAACCCAGTCGTCAGACATGTTTGACATGATTATTCATTGATTTGTTACAGAAATTACCAGTATTTAGCAAAATTCAAAAATAATAGAAATACTAAGGGTTCATTCCTTGTATTGCACATGGTAGATCTCCTTAGCTGAAATTTGGCTTTCTATTTCGGTATTTTTGGTTGAGTACTTCTTGTTTAATATAAGTTAGGTTTTTGGTCTTCCAAATGTTTCGGTTTTAATGCTGCTGATGAGAGGTAACTCTTTGAAATGCGTCGTATACAGCATAGTATAAATTTACTATATCTAATATTAGTATCTTTGGATTGTTATTTTAGTATAAGTAAATAGAAATCTATGAAATTTAAACACAAGGTTTATGACCACAAAAACAAGGTTGGGATTTATTTTGGCAGTTTTGGTCCCAACAGTTTAAGAATTAGGGGCCAAAAGGGTCCAAAATTAAACTTTGTTTGATTTCATCGAAAATTGAACTATTGGGGTTCTTTAATATGCCGAATCTAACCGTGTATTTAGATTCTTAACTTTTGGTCTTGTTTTCAAATTGGTCTACATTAAGGTCCAAAGGGTCCAAAATTAAACTTAGTTTGATTTTAACAAAAATTGAATTCTTGAGGTTCTTTGATATGCTGAATCTAAACATGTACTTAGTTTTTTTATTATGGGCCCAGTTTTCAAGTTGGTCCAAATCGGGGTCCAAAATTAAACTTTGTTTGATTTCAACAAAAATTGAATATATGGGGTTCTTCGATATGCTGAATCTAACCATGTATTTAGATTTTTTATATTTGGCCCGGTTATCAAATTGGTCCACATTGAGGTTTAGAGGGTCCAAAATTGAACTTTATTTGATTTGTATATTGGAAATTTGCCAAAAACTTTATTATTAAATTCTGATTTATATATAAAAGCAAATAATAATGATAAGGCCAGAGATACACACCAAACAGGATGTGTAAATTATTATAATAAGTATTGTGCAATAACAAGAAATTTTCAATTGCACAGTATTGCGCAATAGCAAGAAATCTTCAATTGCACAGTATTGTGCAATAGCAAGAAATCTTCAATTGCACAGTATTGCGCAATAGCAAGAAATCTTCAATTGCACAGTATTGTGCAATAGCAAGAAATTGATATTTGGGCCCGGTTATCAAATTGGTCCACATTGAGGTTTAAAGGGTCCAAAATTGAACTTTATTTGATTTCATCAAAAATTGAATCATCAAAAATTGAACTATTGGGGTTCTTTGATATGCCGAATCTAACCGTGTATTTAGATTCTTAATTTTTGGTCCCGTTTTCAAATTGGTCTACATTAAGGTCCAAAGGGTTCAAAATTAAACTTCTTTAAAATTTTCCATTTTAAATTGGTTATTTCTGATTTATATATAAAAGCAAATAATACTGATATAGTTTGAATAGGTAAAATAAAAATTTTTAAGTTCTTAGACCACATTAATTCTGTGTCAGAAACCTATGCTGTGTATATTTATTCACAATCCAAATTCAGTGCTGTATCAAGCTTGAATGTTGTGTCCATACTTGCCCCAACTGTTCAGGGTTCAACCTCTGCGGTCGTATCAAGCTGCGCCCAGCGGAGCATTTTATTATAATTTAGATTGAAATACAATGAAACCTTGCAAGTGGTAAAAGTAATATGTACTAAGGATAAATATTAATTAACATGTATATGGACCATAATTTGGTATTCGAATCGTTTCCTGTAACAATAAAAAAGTATCAAAATTGCATATTTCTTTGATATGTACTATAATTAAGTTGCAAAATAATTGGTTGTGTGTTCCTTTTATAGCTGCGATTAATATTTTCTAATTTAAAAAAAAAAAAAATATTTTATTGCCCATATTTGTGTTTTTATCCTTGGTTTCTTACCGTTACTTTTGGTTTCCTTAGTGCATAACGCCATGGTATTTCATCACATCTATTTCTTACAAAACTTTGAGGTCTCTTTTAAAGTTTTAAGAAAAATTTATAATGTAGAATGGAAAAAAGAAAATCTTGGAAAATGTATGTATTTCTTTCATAGATCCCCTAAAATACGCGTTACATTTGGTTTCCTATTTGTCACGGTATTTTAAAGTTTAAAAATTGACTGTGTTAAAAAAGTTTCCAAAACAGTGATTAGGATTATTGAACTATTGCCTATGTTTTAAACAATGAGACAAAGATATTCATATTTGTGCTTTTTCTTTTTCATTTTTTTTTCATTAGAGTCCAACTAAACCGTTATGCGTTACATGTCACACAAAAAGAAAAAGTTATTTCAAGAAGTATATAAATATGAATAATAAAAAACTCCCACCACATGGAAGTCCCATCAACAGTTAAACATCCTTGTTATGGCACTTTGTGAATTTGAAGTTGTTTTGTAGGTAATAACGTAATTTTTGTTTCCTAAACCAAGAAAAAGATCATTTTCTTAAGGAGTTTTTGTCATGTTAAGGAACTAGATAGCCTGTTTAAGATTAAACAATTTAAGTGATAGTTATATTTGTCTGTACACTACAAAAATACAAGTGATTGAAATTCAAATTTTGGTCCCTACCATTTTTTACAGCAGTTTCAAATGCTTTGTTTGTTATATTACACTTGGTTTCCAAATAACGCTAACCAGATTTTTTTTCTAAATATTGGAGAAATGCATTGCTAACAGGATGTGCAAAAGCACAATACAAGAACCCAAAATGGCCATCTGAATTTGGTGAAATATAATTAAATTTTGAAATCTGAGAAATTGAGTTTGAAGAAGCAACATTCATGGTTTCTTTTGTAACACCATCTTTTTGTCCCTTAATTTGCTATAAATTAAAAAAGTTCAAAGAAAACAAAGTTTTTTTTCTTGTTGCTCAATAGTTGAGAAAATGATCTATGGTTCAACAACTTGCAAGTAATCACACATAATAGGTAAATTATAGATCATACTTGTTTAGTTTCTTTTGGTTTCCTGTCACAACTTTTTTTCAAGTATCGTTTATGTGATGAACCATATGTTAATCTTTGTTGTTTTAAATATGTGAGAGAGATATTACTCAAAGAGCCAAAAAATGGAGAAAAGGGCTTGTATATACCAATTTTTTTTTATATTTTTAATTAGGAAACAACAGACATTGTTTCTTCAGTTACGATGTCTTTTTAAATATCAATATTTGCAATCCAGAAATTGAGCAGGGAAAAATCTGAAAATTATCCATATCAACTGCATCATGTAGTTTGCAATTTATCTTGCATTTGCCATAAATACATGCCATTTTTACAAAAAAAGAGATATTTTAAAAGCTCTGTTTCTTTTTGTTTCCTGTCACCCTTATAAATAAAAATAGAATGTTTGGCTTTATTGATCCTTTATCTGATAATAAAAAAAATGTCTAATCAATAAGTTCATTTTGACCATCTATTAGAGTATACAAAACATGATAGAATGCAAATAATATTAGTTCTTTTGAGGAGAAATATCTTGACATCTTTCATTGTGGTTTCTTTTGGTTTCCTGTCGAAAATTGAAAGTATAAATTCAGCATTTACAAATGCATCATGCATGTATAAAAACTTACGAAAAAGACAAAATCGGTCTTGGATAATGCTATTATAAACACAAAATTACACAATTTTCTAATTTTCATTTCGGTTAAGGTATCTTGTCACGAAAAAGGTGTTGAGCAAATAGGGTTTAAAGAAAATCTTTTGTCCATCTGATTCTCTTATAAAATGTTGTTTTATACATATTCCAAAGATCAAAAATTCAAATTCAAGTGATTAAAAATTTGGAAACCAAAGAAACCAAAGGTTCGAATACCAAATTATGGTCCATATGTGATACAAGGCAAAACAAAATGCTTTAGTTTTTAAAGTTTACTATGCGTGTTGTCTGATATACAATTTAGGTATGGTTTCATCTACAAAATAAAGTGTTCAGATTTTTTGAAAACTTCATTTAAATATAATGAAAGTTAATTAGTAGTAAGAGTAATATGTACTTAGTAGTATACATACTCATTTATACCAATATCTGAGATAAAACAATATTTTGTTTTTTCCAGCAATAATGCAAAGGGTATAGGAAATAGTTATGCATGGCTGTATGGTACCTGTATATTTCAGAATATTAAGGTTTTATGGAAAAGGAATATTGCTTTATTTGCCGAGCGGAGCGAGGCGGATATTTTTTTTTAATATCGTACATGCTTTTTGCTTTGTTTTCTAAAGTAATTATAAAAAAAATTGCTGTCATATTTAGTTTAAACTTATTTATTTATAGTGGATTGGGAAACAAGTTATGCCAACTTATACTAATCCCTCTCCACTTGGCGTGTGCGAGAACGGCCCCTGTAGCGGCATTTTAGCCTTCTCTTTTTCGACATCTACAGAGGAGTCTTTAGCGTGCTAAGGGTGTTGCTCTCCCTTAACACGAGACAGCCATTTTTCGTCCCCATCCGACGGACTAGCATCGTTTATCGAGACCATCCTCGCAAATGGTGTCGATAGGGCGTCGCAAATTTGATCCCTGAAATTTTCATCCGGAACGGGAATCGATCCAGGGACCTTTGGCTTCGTAGTCCGATGCGCTAACCACTTCACCACGGCGCCCTATCACGTTAAGGATGAAAAAACTTGGAGTCCTGCAAGTATAAGAGCAAAAAAAAAGTTTGTGTCCTACTGCATTTTGCACCAGTCCCACCTGCCAGATAAATATTGCACGGTCCTTATTTAAAATAGTTCTATAATAAAGCAATAACAGTGCTATCTACATTATATGCTATGTCTTGTCTTTGTAACCTTTGTTCCGTTTTATTTCAAACACCTTTAGTGTCTGCACTAAGTCAAACGATCCTGACTCCCTGTTTATTAGTTTTTTCCACTAATAATCTTTGGTTTCATTCTAAAGTTAACAAAACCAGTGAATGTTTCTACTGTGATGGCGCCCTTCGACCAGAACTTTTAAGACATAATCCATGGAGAGAACACGCCCGATGGTTTCCAGTTTGTCCATATGTTTTAGAACAAAAAGGCGAGGACTTTATCCACGAAGTAATCAATGTAAGTATAATTGTTTTTTAATATGCTATCGATCCAGGGTTTTCCCAAACTCCGAAACAGCGGCGACGTCGCTGCGCTAAATCATTCGCTAAAGAAGAGCGTCGGTTGCAGTGGTATAAGTCAAGAAATACCAAAGGGATATTCGAAGGAGAGAAAAATCGTAACAACTGACAAACTCCGGAGAACAACGAAGACAAGTACTACAATTAAAAACTAAAAACATGTGAACGACATGGACCCTACCAAAAAATCGGGGGTAGACTCAGGTGCTCCGGAAGAGTAAGCAGTCTCTGCTTCCTGCAGGACACCCGCCATGCTGCCCATGTCAAATTCGGTATGAGGAAGGGATAATATCAATGGAACAGGTCCATTTTCATTTGGGAAACGGTTTTTTCATACCTGTCAACCAAGTCATGATGACGCCCATAAAACTTTAATAAGGACGACTTCAGCTTAGGAGCAACGTACCCTGTCTGAGCAACTTTTCTGTCAGGAGCCGGGCTCTGTCCAGAAAGTCAATGTAAGCTCTGGAATAACATATGAGTTGTGAAATATATACTCCATACGCCGGTGCTTCTGGAATATTGCCGCTCAAAAATGGGAAGTTGACGATTGGAAAGTCAAAGTCATCCCGTCTGTCGTAAAGTTTTGTATTCAACCTTCATCTGGTGTCAATTTCGAAGTGAATGTCAGGATAATATGCAGACTTGGCAGTGTCTTTGGTATCCTTAATTTCGAGCTCATTGGGATAGATGAGTTGTAAGAAATTCCCAAAACGTGAATTGTTGAGTGATAAAACGTCATATATGTAGCGGAAGCTGAAATTAAAAGTACGGGCTAACTTCTTCTGTCTATCCTTAAGAAGCCCGTCAAGGAAGTCGACATAGCATAGCAGAGTAGACGTTACCACTGTTTCGGAGTTTGTCGTTTTTCATGTTCAGGTCAAATGAATGGTGTCTTATTTGTTACATACACCTTATATTTCGAAATTGTTGTAAAAGTGTCAATTCTTTTGCCAATTTTTTTTTTACCTACAATGGCCCTACAGAAGCTGCTGGTTTATCTTTATCTGAAGATTTAGACTTTTACCTAAAAATGGCTATCCGTACTTAGACACTACACTGCCCAAAAGTCAACTATAAATAAATAATTTCTTTTTTTTTTAATTTAGAGTAGTATCCGTTGCTTTATCCTATACATTTCATTGTCGTATAAAAAATGAATGACTAGTTTACAAACTTACACAAGGATATCTGTGTCTTAATTTAGAATTATAAATATAAGGCCTTGCCTTAACACATCAACGATTACACTTTCATTAGTTTTAACATAGTATTCTTCCAACAAACTAACTTTACGTGACTGAAATGAAACCAAAATTGATACTTTAAATTTTCTGTTACAACATTTTTGAAAACTCAGGAGTATATCCCTCGAGCAAAGCTCTGTCCTAATATGGTTTTGGTTTCACCTTAACTATTTGGATTATTGTTTTGTTATTTCAAAATGTTAGGCCTTGAACACAACTGACGAGTCATAAATCCAAGAAATGTGCATATCTTGTGTATCAAAATTGGTTTCAAAGAATTTTATTTTTTTAAAGTCTACTTCCCATTGCAAAAACATGTGAACTGTATTTTATTATTATTATTTAATTTTTTTTTAGATTTTTTTTTCGGTTTTTGGTTTGTTTTTAGTATATTTATTATTGTCTTTCAGGATACAAATATGCTTAAAAATCATCATAGAGGTAAGTCATAATTGTTATAGGATACTATTTATAATAGAAATATCTCACTTGAACGAAATTACATTTTGAAGACAATTCTATTTTAAACCCCTTCATTCTAGGAACTAAAAATAAAAGTTGTTTTTACCTCGAATCATTTCTATTTTGATATCAATTCTTGAAAGCCAGAAACTGTTCAACATAACTATTTGATCAGATTTGCACAGTAATAAACGATAAGGAGCAAAAAGAGCTGAAGTATATTTATTGTATATATATTTCAATATAATTGTATCCGTTTAAATAATAGAATTTTTTTACTTTTATTTAGACTTCAATGAAGCAATTTGAAGAAAATCGTGAGCATCGTTAGATATTGTAAAAAGTATATATTAATACGTGTAAATACATTTACGTATTAACAAACAGAATGACATGTACATGTAGAGGAATTTAAATTTTGTTTTATTTTATATTTTGTCTTTCTGTATTTGTCCATTTGAAAGTGTGTTATTGTTGTAAATATATTGCGGTCATATATTTATACACTGTATATGTTTTCATTTATGTACGTCCATTTTCTATGAATGACATTGATTTTTCCAAAAACAGTACAGTATACTAACTTTCTGAATATTAACATTACAGTGTACTTACTTTCTGAATATTAACAGTATTCTAACTTTCTGAATATTAACAGTACAGTATACTAACTTTCTGAACATTAACATTACAGTATATTAGCTTTCTGAGTATTAACAGTACAGTATACTAACTTTCAGAATATTAACAGTACAGTATACTAACTTTCAGAATATTAACAGTACAGTATACTAACTTTCTGAATATTAACAGTACAATATACTGTCTTTCTGAATATTAACAGTACAGTATATTAACTTTCTGAATTATTAACAAACAGAATGACATGTACATGTAGAGGAATTTAAATTTTGTTTTATTTTATATTTTGTCTTTCTGTATTTGTCCATTTGAAAGTGTGTTATTGTTGTAAATATATTGCGGTCATATATTTATACACTGTATATGTTTTCATTTATGTACGTCCATTTTCTATGAATGACATTGATTTTTCCAAAAACAGTACAGTATACTAACTTTCTGAATATTAACATTACAGTGTACTTACTTTCTGAATATTAACAGTACGGTGTACTAACTTTCTGAATATTAACTGTACAGTATACTAACTTTCTGAATATTAACAGTACAGTATACTAACTTTCTGAATATTAACATTACAGTGTACTTACTTTCTGAATATTAACAGTACAGTATACTAACTTTCTGAATATTAACAGTACAGTATACTAATTTTCTGAATATTAACATTACAGTGTACTTACTTTCTGAATATTAACAGTACAGTATACTAACTTTCTGAATATTAACAGTACAGTATACTAACTTTCTGAACATTAACATTACAGTATATTAGCTTTCTGAGTATTAACAGTACATTATACTAACTTTCTGAATATAAACAGTACAGTATACTAACTTTCAGAATATTAACAGTACAGTATACTAACTTTCTGAATATTAACAGTACAATATAACTGTCTTTCTGAATATTAACAGTACAGTATATTAACTTTCTGAATATTAACAGTACAGTATACTAACTTTCTGAATATTAACAGTACAGTATACTAACTCTCTGAATATTAACAGTACAGTATACTAACTTTCTGAATATTAACAGTACAATATACTGTCTTTCTGAATATTAACAGTACAGTATACTAACTTTCTGAATATTAACAGTACAGTATACTAACTTTCTGAATATTAACAATACAGTATACTAACTTTCAGAATATTATTTACGTATTGATGTTGAAATTTTATAGCACATTTAAAGAAATACTAGCTTGTTGCATGTTTGATGTAACCAGGTATGTATTTCACTTTGGCACGTTCAGTCGGAAATTGACTATGAAAGGTTTTTATACAATCTCTCTTTAACAGATCTAATTACAAAATATTTGGAGATCAGAAATAGTAAATAATGCTTTTATATGTGTTTTTCAGTAAATAAAAGGAGTAATAAGATAGAGATGGATATTGTTGTTGAAGCCATGACCAAGGGTTATCTACCTTATATCATAAGCAAATCCATAAAGCAATTTTTTATTGATTGTGGTAAGCAGAGATATACTATTAATCTCCATTAAATATATGGGCTACTAAAAACGTCATTGAAACAAACCCGTGGTAAAATTTATAATAGGCCACAACCCTCATGAAGTGACGACGTCACAAAATGTTTCGAAAGCAAAAATGTCATATTTTCTTTAATGGCGTCGGCAATTTGAAGACGTTTTTCAGTGGTTTATCGATTACTATCAGAATCGAAATAGTTCATGGACACCCATGATTTGTGGTTGATTTTACCACCGAATGAGCATATTTCTTTGAATTTTACCCCTCGCTCCACTACGGTCAGGTTAAAATTTCGACAGAAATACGGCGCACCCGTGGTCAAATCTTAGTAAAGGGGGCTAATCCTACACGTACATGAGGCGATGGAAAAAATTCCTGAAAGTTATAAGTTTGATTCATGCACATAGTAACGATATTGCTGTGAAGTTCAATCTATATCTCCCCCAAACCCTCCACCACCCTACAGATAAATGACACGATCTTTTGAAAGTCTTGTAAATTGTCAGAAGTCATTGATTTACCTGTGGTATATTTGTGTTTTTTTACTAAATGTTCAAAATGTATTGAACCAGATTTTATCCCTGTGTCAAAGTCATCTACCTAATACTTTTGTGACATTTTCTTGCTTTCACTGTTGATGTTTGGTACAAAACAGATTCTTTGTAGGTCTGTATATCCTATATACATTGTTTTAAATTCCGAATTAACCTCAAGTTGGAATACAATGATTTATACAGATTTAGTTGTGTCTAAAATCCTTCCAGTTCTACTCGTGATTTCATATAAATTTTATTTCAGGATGTTTCCCAAATCGGGAAGAATTGCTGAATATACTTGACGGCAAGAAGATCTGCGACTTAGGCCACACCAAACCATTTATTTAATTCTTTGGATTTTTATGGCAAAACTAGGTGCGAGCGATCAAAAGTTTAATTTTTATCTTTTTCTTGAGGACTAGATTTTTTTAGGCGAAGATCAAATTTACGTGCGGCATAATTTTTTTTAACTAAAATATTGCAAAAATGGGAAAAAATCGCTATTTTTTACCAACTTTTAGGAGCGGGCGAACACTGGTTATTTTAATTTTTAGAAAAATGAAGATGATGGATGGATGGATGAATTATTGTCTAACGTCCAGTGGCAACCAGGTGCATATCAGGACGAGAACATGCTGATATGATAATGAATATGATCCCTGCTTTGTACTAGAGCAGCAAATACCAATTTTAATGTCTTTGGTTTGACCCGGCCGGGAATTGAACCCGCGACCTTTCGCACTCTGGGCAAGCACGCTACCACGAGACCACAGAGGCGGTGCGAAAAATGAAGAATTGGGGCGAATTTTCAGCATTTTTTCAAGACGAACCGAAAACGTTTTCTTAAAATTTACACGTTCGCAAAACGAAGCGGCGAAATCCAAAGAACTAAAAATCAATTTGGTGTTGCCTTATGACTATTGTAGATAGATACATAGGTCTTGATGGAAAAGGAATAGATGAAAGAAATACGTAAGCAGTGGGGGATGTGTGTTAATTGATGAATCACAAATAACACTAGTGAAATATCTTACACTTTGAAATTTACTGTTTGGACGGATGTTTCATGTTGTGTTTGAACAGTGTTTATTACATATTACATTATTGTTCATTATATTTGACAAAAAATGAAAATGGTGATCAAGAAGAATGAATTATGCCATACACAGAAAATATTTTAAGCAGGTTATAACGACGAAAATTATAATTGTAAATTCCCTTTCAGTGATCTGCAAAAAGTCTGATGTATTAAAGAGGGATAGTGCTATATACATAGTACTTCATTGAAGAATAGTGAATTTTGCTATTTCCATAAAATTATTTAGTTAAGAGTGATTTAAGCAGATTGTAACAAGGAACATTATAATTGCAAATGCCTTAATCTGGAAAAACTCTGATGTATTATAGAGGGATGGATCTGTGGTATTTTATCGTACTTTCATTTTACATTGTAATATTAATGTTTAAAATGTATTGTTTTATTAATGTACAGTAAATTAACACAAAATGCTATTTTTTTATGAATGGGTTTGATATTTTTGATATTTTTTTAATGTGTCAATTGTAAAAATGGGTAAATTGTTCGTAAAATATGTTACTGACATTAACCCAAAGGGGTAGGTTCACTTTACCTTGTATTTAGTTCTCTCATAATATCATGTTTTTAAATCTGTAACATTTACCTGATTTATATCTTACAGGGTTGTTATGGATGCATTTTCATGTAAACAAAGATAAATTGTATGCTTAATCATTAGTAAAACAAAGTGCATGGTATGATTTTGCATGATATTGGCCCCTTGAATTCCACGATTAAAAGGTAATGATAAAAAATGTTACTCTCAGCTATCATTGAGTACCCTTAATATGTTTTATTGTAAAGAACATGTTTTGTTTTCAACAAGAAATTTCTGTGGTAGCGGCAATATGCTGTCAAAGATGGCTAATTTTGAGGAAACCAATGAAAAACACCAAGTTTCACTCATTTTTGAATCTTTGAATTAAAAATTTTGAAATGAGCAACAGCCTTGCTCTAAAAGATATTTGATTGACACGTGTCTTCATGTAAGACACACATTATATTAAAACATCTTTTTGGACAAGGCTGTTGCTCATAGTTTTTTTAAACTAAAATCTACTGTGAAAGCAGTCATTTTTCTTCAAATCCTAGATTGACTTCGCTTTGGTACCATGCGAATGAATCTTATAAAATGATTTATAGATTGTGAAAATTTGATCATTATACTATGAAAATGCTGCATATCAAATCTAAAATCTTATAATTTTAATTTTTCATGTCAGCTGGGGCCAAATAATGGCTGAATTCATACCATCTTTTTTCCCAAAGGTCAATTGTAGAGACGAATTGGTTTAATTTCAGAAATGTTTGTATAAATTTTTGAAATACTCCAAACTGCAGGACACTCAGAACTAAAATCAGTCTACCATGTCTACTGTCACATGAAAGGTGAAACGGAAGCACACTGAAAGCAAATTTTTCGTTTTCGTTCTCAGTTTCCTTCGTTTTGAAAAGCCGTCTTAAAGGTGTTAATATGGCAAATTTGTTTTAAAACTGTCTCCAAAATTCATATTCGGGTATGGAAAGAAATTTTAGTTACTTATTACCTGTGTCGCCAACGGCGAAACCAGGAATATTAACCACTTGACTCCGTCCCGCCATCTGTCCGTCCGTCTGAAAGACCTTGGGTAGGAAACTATCGTCAAAGTTTTCTTGGCTTCTACAAAAGGGAATGATTTTGTATTTTGTCTACAGCTTGATAATGTTGAGTTGTAGCGTGTAAGCAATTTTTGGATCTGTCGTGCAGCCACTTCCTGTTTGACTATAGTTAAAAATTAAACAATACTCAAAACACTATAGAAAAATTTTCGCGAAAGTTTTCTTGGCTTCTACAAAAGGGAATGATTTTATATTTTGTCTGCAGCTTGATAATGTTGAGTTGTAGCGTTTAAGCAATTTTTGGATCTGTCGTATAGCCACTTCCTGTTTGCCGATAGTTAAAAATTCAACAATACTCAAAACATCTAGAAAAACTTTCGCGAAAGTTTTCTTAGCTTCTACAAAAGGGAATTATTTTATATTTTGTCTGTAGCTTGATAATGTAGAGTTGTAGTGTGTAAGCAATGTTTGGATATGTCATGCAGCCACTTTCTGTTTGCCGATAGTTAGTAAAAATTCAACAATACTCAAAACACTAGAAAAACTTTCGCGACAGTTTTCTTGGCTTCTACAAAAGGAAATGATTTTATATCTTGTCTGCAGCTTGATAATGTAGAGTTGTAGAGTTTTTGGATCTGTCATGCAGCCAAATCCTGTTTTTCGGTCAATGATATATGCGATTTGCATGCAGCGACGCGGGTCCAGACCCGGTTTTGGTCTTGTTTGTTAGTTAATATGTGTAAATCTTAAGAGACTAGATAAATCTACTCATTAGGCGACTTTTTGATTTACTTTTTGAATTGAGTTCTTTAAAATTGAAAAGATTTTATGACCTTAGGATGCTCAAGGTTGCGTATGATCCCCGAATGCAAATATTTTTGATAACTTGTGCCTTTTACTAGCTTTTGGGTCTAGGTCACTAAAGGTTGGTCTTTTCTTGTGAACTAAGAAATAACCTACGTGGAACGTTATAAGTTATAATAAATTACTAGATAAATATGAAATAAATAAATGTTTTATTTACAGAACCAAAAAATGTTATAGTTCAAAAGAAAGATCATGCAATTTGAGTGGAAAACCTTTTGTTTATAAATTCCAGTCTCCAGACTGGTAATAAACACAAAATCATATATATAAACATTTAATTTGAATTAAGCATGTTAAGCTTAAATATGTTTTAAGAAACCGAGGATATTGTCACCATTTTTTTTTAAAGTAGCATAGCCCTATATATATATATATATATATATATATATATATATATATATATATATATATATATATATATATATATATATATATATATCTTTAAATACTTAGTTGTGTACAGTTTTGTGATTTATAATGTAAGTTTACCACACATTGCATCGTTAGTTGACATCCATTTGAAAGTCAAGAACGTTCGAATAATATAATTCCTTCTTATATTTGGACTTGCATGAAAGTAATAAATAAACACATTCCTTGTTTATTGAAACTTTGATAAGACAATTGGAGTTTCTTCCCGATTTTCAGAGAGTTTTTCTTGTAAATATATAGAAGATTTTTTAACATATTTTCAAACTGTAAATGATCAGTGTTATGAAAAACGGGTTGATTCCTGGCTTTTTTCAAGGATAACAGGCGATGCATATGTTAATTGCATGTATTTTACGATTATTAACTTATTAATATATATAATGCTACATGTTACTAATTAAAAAATTAATGTTGGTTTTTTGTACTTTTTTTATTTTCAAGATAGGTATAAAATGTATGTATATATTTTATGGTAGTCGAATGTTTTGTGTTTTATATTTAGTAATAATCAAAAAATAAATTATAAAATCTAGTTCTTCTATATTCCATAAACGCTAAATAAATATGTGAAGCTAGGACAGAAATTTTTATATGTGTCCGTCTTCCCACCCCCAAAAATTCTCCCTTTTGTATAGTTCTGTCCCCGTATGGTTTTAGCTTTACCGATGTGGTCGATTTGCTAAAGATATGTTTCTAACATATATTGGTTATGAAGGAGATTGAAAATTAATTTAGGGATTATTTAGCAGCAATACATGAATACAGCATGTACAATTGTAGCTAGAATTGAACGCACACATGCCATGTTAGTTGAAATAATGCAGAAAATAATGGGAATAAATAACCAAATTGATTTTTCGTTCTTTGGATTTTTTATGGCAAAAAGATGTCCGAGCGAACTAAATTTTTAATTCTAATTTTTTTTTATCGAGAACTTAGTCTATTTTTTTCCAGACGCGATCAAATTTACGTGCACGGTGTGACCTTATCATTGTTGTACCTGAGAGGGATCAGCAGGTTTGATTCATAGTCATGTACTATTACGTTACTGTGTACATTGTATTTCACGACTCTTTTTTTTATATTCATGTTTTTCAATGGTTTGTTTTGATTACATATTACCAATCGGATCATCCTCGCTTATTTCCGCCTAGCGTCGTAAAGTTACCTATCGATATTTGTCGGGAAAGGCCGAGTGATGTTCCGATTGTACATACTACATGTATTAGAATTGATGTTCTTTGCCAATATTTTTTTCAATAAATATATTCTTGTATGGACGCATGTTTATAAAATAGAAATAAACAGTTTGCAAAAAGAATCAGTATGTATTTCATTGCATGCTTATTTACCTTAAATTTGTGGACAATTTTGGATTTGAATGCACAGTGCATTTTGGGTCTACTTATTTCTGCTTTCCTCAAATTTTGGGATTAAGAACTGCTGATGAGATAAGATTGGTCGAATCACAAACATTTAGTGCATTCAAAGATCTGGGTTACTTAAAAGCTTTCGAAGGAGTTGATTACACAAAATTCGGTACTCTCCATTTACATTTGTTACAAAAAAATGACGGAGTTCAACAACACGAAAAATCTTGAAAATTCATGACAACATGCTCATCACAAAATTGGTACCCTTACACAATGGTTGCAAAAAATGACAAGGTTCCACAATATGGAATTGGAAAATCGGGCAAAAGCTTCAAATGACAACATACTCTTACATACATATCTTCAATATGTCCATAAACATTCTGTTAAGTTTTTAAAAATCTGCGTTAAAAGCTGAAGGAGGACTTGACTACACGAAGTATATGTAGAATAGAGAAAGGAAAAGAAGAATGTGTCAGAGAGAATACAACCCGACCAAAGAGCAGAAAACAGCTCAAGGCTACCAATGTGCCTTTAACGCAGCGAGAAAATCCCGCACCCGGAGGCGGGCTTCAGCTGGTCCCTAAACAATAATGCATACTAGTTCAGCAAAATGGACGTCACACTACCCTGTTTCCCCCGAATGGATCTCATCTTTCTCTCTTCGTGACTGTCGGATTAAAGAGAGTCGGGTTTATGACATTATCCCCATTAGTATAGCTAGTCCTCTGTATGTTCTGATTCACTTGCGTCCTTTGGTTTACATGGTTGAGGTTTGAGATCTCACAAAACGTATTTAACCCCGCCGCATTTTTGCGCCTGTCCCAACTCATGAACCTCTAGCCTCTGTTAGTTTTTGGTTCATTTGTATGTTTCGGAGTTTAGTGTGACGTCCACTTCGCGGAACTATTACACATTATTATTTAGAGGCCAACCGAAGCCCCCCTCCGGTTGCGGGATTTTCTCGCTGTGTTGAAGACCCATTGGTAGCTTTGAGTTGTTCTCTGCTTTTTGGTCGGGTTGTTGTCTCTTTGACACATTTCCCGTTTCCATTATCTATTCTACTTTCGTTTAGGGGCCAGCTGAAGCACGCCTCTGGGTGCGGGATATTCTTGCTTCGTTAAAGACCCATTGGTAGCCTTGAGCTGTTTTCTGCTCTTTGGCCGGGATGATGACTCTTTGACACATTCCCAGTTTCCATTCTCTGTTCTATTTATATAACTATTGTGGAACTTCTGTAATCTTCCCCTCTAGTTACTTACATACAGTACTGGTGGAATTACTGCAAACACCGAGGTCATCCGTCATCATATGTTTCGACCCGTAGCTCGGTACACTCTCAGGATGGGGTCCACAGTGGTGATCAATCACTGCGCATTGGTGGTGGGTTTCCAGCTACTACTGTCTCTCTTCATTCATATCCAGCAGGACTCTTTCTCTGCTGCTTGGCCCATTTTCTGAATAGCTGCTTGTCTATGTCGGCCAGTCACTCCTATTGCAGAAAACAACCTCCACAATGACTGTGCAAGGAAGCCTCTGCAGCCAACCTCATCAGGAAAGCTCCATGTCTGCCATCCTCTATCTCTGCACTCTGTTAACAGTCCATCATACTTCGCCCTCTTTCTTTCATTGGCTTCGCCACATCTCCCCCCCCCCCCCCTCCAGGGAACCTTCAGCTCTATAATAACTACTTTCTTACTGCCTGAAGACCAGAGAACCATGTCGGGTCTTAGGTTAGTTGGTACAATATCGGGAAACTGCAACTTCTTTCCTAGATCTACTTCTAGCTGCCAATCTCTTGCCTGGTTTAACATTCCTGACGTGTTTTGTTTACTTTTCTCGAATAGTTCCCCCTCATTCACAAACTGGATCTTAATAGGTTTGTTTCTTACTCGTTTTGCTTCTTTCCTCTGTTTTTCTATCACATCAGCAAGTTCCCGGTTGTGTCGCCATGTATATCTTCCCTGTGTTGGAGCGATATTGCATCCTGAAAGTACGTGTTGTAGAGTTTCTCTGTTTCCGCACAAGGGGCAATCTGGTGTTTCTGAAAGGTTCCACCTGTACAGATTTGTGGGTGTTGGTAACACATCATACACTGATCTGAGAAGGAACTGTACAATTTTAGTTTGGCCGACAGTTTCAAATCTTTCACCAAATTTGTAATGTAATTGTTTTCACTTTTAAATACTCAAATACATGTAGATGAAATATAGAGCCGACTAAAACATGTATAAACGATATTTCAACAACAAATAAAATATCGCCATTTTTATTTTCCTATATGAGATTAACAAACGACTGGGCGCTAACGTTGAACTTAGCCATTCGATCACTGGCCCTAGTTTTTTCCATTTTGTGCATAGTTAAAATGTATTTCAAGGCGAAATATGATAGTTCAAACTATTTTCGTAATATAGGTTCAACCCCACTATAACTACTATGAATAAATGAAAAAACTTATATTCGGCCATACCAAATTGATTTTTAGTTCTTTGGATTTCGCCGCTCCGATTTTCGGACTTTGTAAATTTTAAGTTTAAATTTCTTTTCCTCTTCATTTTGCAAAAATGCCTTAAATTCTTCCCAAATTCTTCATTTTTCAAGAAATTAAAACTAAAAAGTGTTCTCCCGCTCGTAAAATTGGGTTAATAATAGGAATTTTGTTCATTTTTTGCAAAATATTTCAGTTAAAAAAAAGTGTGCATGCAGCACGTCAAGTTAAAAAATTTGAAATCTGCGATGAAAAAAAAAGATTAAATTAAAATTTCGCTTGCTCGCACCTATTTTGGCAAAAAAATCCAAATAACTAAAAATTTATTTGGGTGGCCTTAAGTCCATACAACGATTGATCTAGTTACAAAAGAAAATGGAGTTATTGCGCTTTGGTCGTCATGCTAAACTACATTTGAGTGAATTCGACTTTTCATTCGGTCCTTTGTATGTTTGTGTGCATGTCACAAACACTGTATATATTTTTCATGACAATAAAGTTGTTTCTTTCTGTATTGAAATTTAAGCAAATTAATTTACATATTAAAAAACACATAATTTTATAATAATACTTAATATTCTAATTTATACGTATGATAATCAACTCCAATTTAACGCTGAAGAGCAGAATGATACAAGTAACGAAAATATATCAACAGAGATAAAACCAAGACCATTGAACAGAACTATTCTTAATTTGCACACAAATAAGTGGAGATTTTGGCAATAGTAAATTTTCACACGCTACATGCATGTTAATCGTGCTGGTTCTTGAAACACGTAAACAGACTCGTTCTTTTCCTCTTTTTTCCTGTTTTGTTTCGGAGTTAAAGATTGAAATAAATTGATTGATGGAAGTAAAAGAATATAATTTCTTAAGAACTATCATTGATAATAAAGGCAATTTTAAAAGATACATCCAAGAACTTTCAAAATAAGGACTAGAAGTACTTTTCTCCTTATAAAGCTTTTTCCTAATTTTGAACAATTACCCATTAATCTCTCATGTAATCTATTCGGCACTCTTATAAGACCTATTCTCTATTCGGCACTCTTATAAGATCTATTCTCTATTCGCCACTCTTATAAGACCTATTCTCTGTTAAAACTCAGAGATATGGTATATGGATGCATATCTGCCCTTGTGTAGAGCTATGCAAAGAGCAGAGAAAACTTCATTTGAAAAAATTCATACCAAATATTGTAAAATTATTTTAGGAGTTAAGAAAACTGCCTGCAATGTTGTGACAAACTCAGAATTAGGACGTTTCCCAGTAAAAGTCAAACTATGATGTCTTTTACTAGAATAAACTCGGATAACATTAATCCGCTGGTTAAAGAATCCTTCAAAGTTAATAAAAATTTAAGAAGGAATATATTCGTGGTATACATTTGCCTTAAATAGTTTTCATGAATTTGACTTAGATTTTCAAAAGTACACACATTTAGAAAAATCTTTTGATAAAATTAAATTTTTGAATAAAATTGCACCTTAATAAAGTAGTTACTAATGGGTATCGGAAAAAGATAAATGACAAATTTTCAACACTTACTGACGAGTCCAAGCTTTTCTTATATTGGTAAATTAAAAACTAAGTTCGGTATTGAAAACTATTTACTACTGACAAATTTTAAAAACAGACAAACCATAACAACATTTCGCATTAGTGACCATAGTTTAGAAATAGAAATATGTCGCTATAAAAATATACCTAGGAAACAAAGAATATGTAAAAATCGTAATACAGTGGAAGACGAATACTATTTCTTTATACACTGTCGACTAAATGAGCAACATCGAAATAAACTCTTTGAAACCATAAAAAATGTATTTCCTGATTTTGAAAATGTGTCGCCCCTAGATAAAGTGAAATATATTCAAACGCCTAACTCAACCCTGTTATCAGGTGTTTGTACCTTTATTAAACAATCATTAGAATTGAAATAAAGTCCGCAACGGTCAATGGGTCAACCTTAATATTGATTCATATAACTGAACTTTATCTATTGTTTGTCTTTATAAACAGTAATATGTTTTTTCTTCATTCTTTAATGTTTTGTTTGTATTTGCTTGACCCATAATGGATGTAAATGGCAAATAATAATGGAATATTAGAGCTCTAAAGGGAAGGGTGATAAAGATTATTATTATTATACGAATCAATCAAAGCTTGCCACAAGACAGAAAGGTTATTTCTTTATGTTTAAAAGTCCAATGTAGCTGGCTATCCGGCTTTTGGAATATATCATACCCAATCAAGGGCCCACTTGGGTCGTGTATAGCATGTATCAGTATAACAATTAATTTAAATACAAGAAAATATTTCAAGAGAAATGAAAGCGGCTCGGTTTTCGAACTTATGTTTATAGATATTTTAAAAAAAAATAGCTCTGTGGTTTTACAACAAATCAGTGGTTTTTATTAAACATTCCTCGCAAAGCACACACCTATAATCTAAACTCACTATAAGTTGACACATACATACTCGTTCATAAAGAAGTGTGTGACACTTTTGCTTGCTCAAACCACTCAGAAGTGTATGCATTTTAAAGAAAATAACTCTCAAGGCCCTGTCGAAAAAAATGATGATCGGACTTAATTGTTATATGTTTTACATTAGTAGGTTAGTAGAAACAGCTAGTCTAGCTTACACCCATTATACAGTAGGGCTTAAAATCAGCCCTTGATCTCCATATCAGTATCCTTACATTATTCAAAATTATATTCACGATTGTGATGACAGCTTGAATTGGTTTCTTGTTGATAATGACATTTAGATAAACTGTAGCCCATATCATATTTCTCTTTCAATATTCAACTTACATGTTTTCCAAATCTGCGTTTTTAAACAAAGAAAGTCCATTTTTATGAAAACAATAAATAGTATACTCCCCTCCCCTTTACTTTGAGTTGAAAAACCAAAATTATTGCAGTAAGAGCTTTGTTATGTGTAAATGTATGTTAAAATATTTGTTCTGAGCTTATTTGTTACTGTATAATTAAAACTTAAAACACCCATGCAGTGTTTTAATGTGACATTAAAAACCACAGGCATCATTATCACTGACAGATATAATTACTTCTAAAGATAACAATTTTGTATGAAACTTGCGTCCTACTGTATGTAATGGGTGTAGGACTGAAAAGTTTGAATAAAATTATTTCCTTAAATAACCACATACAATTTTGAAAATTCCTGGATTTAAAATATACAAATACAATTTTTAATTATATTATTTGAAAAATATACAATTTTATAATTTATACTTTTTTTAAAGTATTAAATTAGACAATTCTGTGAAATTAATTACTTCGTGACACGATTGACCAGTTGACGGTAATCTACGATTTGTTCCAATTGTAAACCTCCCCCTTTTACCAAGGTTCATAGGCACCGGAGTTCGGTAACCGACTTGTATTTCAGATTTTACTCAACTTCCATGTTACTGCGCAAGTGCATTGGGGTCAATGAAGTGGAACTGTCAGATTTTGTTGTTGCAATTTTCATTTTATTTATAGGAACTTCTTCCTGCTTCTGTTAAGGAAATTCGAGAAATTGAAAGAAGAAGTGAGACAACAAGTAAAACATTTTAATAATTAATTAAGAAATTTTTTAGATATGATTTTTTCACAAAGTTACAAGCAGATAAATTATAAATAGGCACATGCAAAGCTAAAGGACTCAAATTTATGTAAGCCTACACTTACACTACAGCATTTGCTCAATCAATTAGCCCTGGTTTCTAATTTGATAAACCCAATCTACCAATACTACTGCATCGATAAGTCAGGTTATACAAGGTTACAAAATAGATGGTTGCAGCACAGGGACTCGTTACAATTGACCCAGTATGTCATCTGTGACTGATCCGGCCCCGATCTATAATACCATAACACAAGGGAGGAATCAATTCCGAGAGCGCCAAATTTCAAATCATCAGAATTTTTTTTCTGTTCTCCATCCAGTCTGCTTTTTTGCTTATTTCTGCAGTAAAATGATTATATTTTAACAAAATGCCTACCTTTTAGCTCTAATTTCCCACCAATTGGTTGTATTGGCTCATTTTAGTCCCATTTCTGATGAAATCATACTTCAACTGGCCGGAAGTGACCCATATTTGTATAATTACCGCCAAATTTGACATATCCATTCCGGAGATAATTTGCAACTAACTTTTTTTTATCGGAATACCTTTGGGGTAAAGTATGTGAGGATAGGAAAACTCTGGTGAGTTCCAAATGATCTCCGGAATGGATATGTCAATTTTGCGGAAATTTTTACAAATGTGGGTCACTTCCGGCCAGTGGAAGTATGATTTCATCAGAAATGGGACTAAAATGAGCCAATACAACCGATTGGTGGGAAATTAGAGCTAAAAGGTAGGCATTTTGTTAAAATATAATCATTTTACTGCAGAAATAAGCAAAAAAGCAGACTGGATGGAGAACAGAAAAAAAATTCTGATGATTTGAAATTTGGCGCTCTCGGAATTGATTCCTCCCTTGTGTTATGGTATTATAGATCGGGGCCGGATCAGTCACAGATGACATACTGGGTCAATTGTAACGAGTCCCTGTGGTTGCAGGGATCATCCCAACGCATCTACATAGAGATGTACCTATATGCATATTTTTTTTACTATTGACACAGAAATTTTACTTCAGATGTGTCCTTGTACACAGACAGATTTGGATTGTTTCTGGTCTGTTTCCAATAGGATTCTAACTAAACAAAGTAATGGCAGCAACAAATTTACCTGTGAAAATCAAGGTAGTCTTCTTAATTGAAAATGTGGATCATGTTTTAATGACAATAAAAGTGTCAAACAATGAGGAAAGTAGGATAATTACCAAAAAATTTTCAATTTACACTTATTTATTTTTAATCTCCATGCTTATTTTGACATCCTTTCAGTGTTTCATGATTGTATTAATGAAATAAAAATGTCAAAATCATTACTTAATTTTAAGTTTACAAGTGTAAGTCAGATACATGTGTATGAGAAGGAATCATTATTGTTCATGTTTACTTGAAAATGTTAATTTTCTTTAACCAAGTTATTCATTTCATTGGCTTGGGTGATTATATTTAAAAATATATGAAGGATTTTACAATAAAACAAATCATAAGATGAAAAAGTCACAAATGGCTTTGATTTAATATAATACTTTTTTAACACGGATCAGGCACAGCCTGAACGACATCGTGTTTCAAACTTTTGGAATCAAATCTAGCGCACATTCAAGAATATCGCATTGTACTTTGTGACATCCTATTCTGGACTGATGAACATCTTGTTGGAATCACCAATTTCATATTTATGAGTCCAGGACTCAACAAGAAAAACTATGAGAAACCCTGTGGTTGCTCAAAACACTCAGAAGTGGATCTCTCAACAACCTGTCTGATGTTATACATATGTAGAAAGACTGAGAATTGTACATACATTACATATATCAAATGTATATCGTTTACATAAATACCCTATAAAGAAATTCAACCAAGGCCAGAAAATGACTCCAAAATGCATAAACCACACCAACCAATGTACTACTGCCAAGATATGCTTTTGAGTTGAATAAATCTTTTGAAATATGGAAACTCCTCTATGTGTACCTGCACCTATTACAGTACAAGCACAAATGAACAAACATTTAGTAAAATTGTCCAAAAACAGCCAGCCGAATTATAGTTCCACCTGACACAAAAGACAAAACATAGATCATGTGCAATGTATAATTAAGCCGAACCTACAGGGTAAAAGTGTCAACTACACTGTACATGTAATTAATACTCTCTAGTACGTGTTAATGACAGCTAGATAAAGTTGCTGAACCAATAAATCTAATACTACATGTCCAAAAGAACTGCTTACACTAAGGCTTCATAAATGAGTATAAAGAAATATATGATTATCAAGACTTCAGTATTTTAAAAAACAAACCTAATTAATGCAGAGTATCAAAGTGGTAAATCATGTACATTTATTAGAACTGAATGACAATTTTTTTCACTGTACAAACCAAAATTAAAAATATCTTTTACATATAGAAATTACCTAAATACAAAAATGTACATATGAAATAGAAGTTGTCAATTTTTTACTTTGATGCATTTACATGTTTTTCCTTATCAAAGATACATGTACTTGAATACATGTATATACATGTAATGACACAGTCACATATTTGAGTAGACCCAGCTAAGCTTTTGCATATGTGGTACTGCCATTTGTATCACATTTGGACTTTCACACGTTTGAGTACATGTATTTATTTTCACATGCAACACAATCATTCATTTATAATTATAATGTTAGATTGAATTTTTGGCCACGTTGGATGTATTGGAAATTCAGCTTATAAGATGGTGAATTTTGGACGGTTTGTGGTTGTACTGGAAGGGAAAATAGAATACTTTCATGTGTTTCGTGCAATCAACTCCAACTCCAGCTTTAACCCAAATCTTTGAAACTTTGCAGAATGTTTATGCACATTTGGAATATTTTCATGAAGGAATTTGTTGTCATTTGAAAGTTATTTTTCTAGATTTTTCGAATTTCTATTTTGTTGAACTCTCGAGTCATTTTTGCAAAACGTTTCAATGGAGAGTTCCAATTTTGTGCAATCAACTCCACCTACAGCTTTCCACTCAGATCTTTGAAACTTTACAGAATGTTTTTGGACATAATGAAGATGCATGTTTAAAGAATTTTTGTTCCGTATTTTCCATGTTGTGGAAATTTGTCATTTTTTTGCAACAATCGTGTTCAGTGATCTACTTTATAGGGTGATTATTTACATGTATGTACATGTCATCTTATAAACTTAAATGCAAGTGGGCCTATTGAGCCTTTGACCCATTTTATCACATATTTGCCTGTTTTTATTAGCCATCTGGGCAAATAACAAAATTAGAGGCTGCATTCTCATGAGCCAAAATATTATATAAATTGAGCACAATCATGTAAGCATCAGGGGCAAGGTGGTTTGTTTGATATTGTTTCTGGAAAAGGTACCAACAACTGTAATAAACAGATAACAAAGTGACAGAAATAAGACTCAAAAATTCTAATTCTTAAACTTAGATAAAATATGACATTCAACATGTTCAAAAGCATATGAATTCATATAAAGATTCCCTTCTTGAGATAAAGGATTGCAAAGGGTTTCATATTTGTACTTTTCCATGCTACATATAATGTATGTAGAACTACATATATAAACTGTCATAAGTAATTCATGATTGTACATAATTAGTTTGATGAACTTTTACAATTACCACAACTTATATGTACATTATATATATATAAATTTTACATGTTGGAATTTGTCATTGCACTATACAATAGAAATATTCTATTGAGTGTTTAACTTAAACAAACATTTATTTTGTTTTAGAGTACATTTGTATTTTATTGGAGATATGTATTGATAATATGTTGCAATGTTTTTTTGGACTCGGACACATGTTTAACATCCTGATTTTCTGTATTTTCTACCATTAAATACTTTTACCTTCAGTATCTATATGTACATATAATTCTTTTGTTTTTTTTTTAGAAAACACGATGCTTCATGTTTGAAATAGAATGATTTCAGCATTGCAAACTAACCAGCAGAAGTCACCACTTCCCCTGGAATCAATATAGAACAGAAGATGTCCCACAATAATAATGTTTCAGAGAAAAGTGTTCAGTTTGCTGGAAAAACAAAACCTGAAAATGTGACAACAAATAACAACTGTCACCATGGTAACCAGAACGGGTCAGAGTAAGTTATTTTATAACCATATTTTATAGTATAATTAAAAAATACAGTCTTTTCACTTAATGATTACATGTATGTTCATTAAATATCTCTACTAGCCTTACAGAGATGTTAGGTTTACAGAGCATTTCTCAAGACTTTTGCAATTCGTACAAATATATTCTGAAACAATGAATATACATTGTATATTGTTTTTATGACAGGCCATTTCTAGCCTAGGCTGCCTGGAGAAGTCAATTTTGGGACATAATCCATGAACAGAAGGTTTTTGTCTCGCCTGCAATGAAAGTCAAGAGTGAGACATAGGTATTACTATCCGGCAGCAGCGTAAACTATTTGTTTAAAGCTTTATATTTGAAGGTAGAAGACCTGGATGCTTCATACCTTGTATGCAGATGCCTTATGTTATGAACTTTCTGTCTGTCATATGTCCATTGTCCTTGACCTCATTTTCATGGTTCAGTGACTGCTTGAAAAAAATGTATATTTTTTTTTGTCATGTTAATTCCTGACTTATTATGAGTAATAGGATAACTATATTTGGTATATAGATTCGTTGCAACGTTTAAATGTTCGCAGACCGGGTTCACCTGACCTTGACCTCATTTCATGGATCAGTGATCAAGGTTAAAGTTACGTGTCTAGGTCCGTTTCTCAGATACTATAAGAAGTAGGTCAGCTGTATGTGGTGTATGGAATCATTGTAAGGGGTATATGTCAGTCTGGCAGGTTTCATCTGACCTTGACCTCATTTTCATGGTTCATTGGTCAATGTTAAGTTTTTGTGTTTTGGTCTGTTTTTCAAATACCATAAGCAATAGGTCAACTATATTTAGTGTATGGAATGATTGTGAGGTGTACATGTCTGTCTGGCTGATATCATTTGTCCTTAACCTATTTTTCATGGTTCATTGGTCAATATTAAGTTTCTATTGTTTGGTCCTCTTCTCAGATACTATAAGTTATAGGTCAGCTATATGTGGTGTATGGAATGATTGTAAGGTGTGCGTGTCTGTCTGGCAGGTTTCATCTGACCTTGACCTCATTTTCATGGTTCATTGGTCAATGTTAAGTTTCTATTGTTTGGTCCTCTTCTCAGATACTATAACATGTATAAGTTATAGGTCAACTATATGTGGTGTATGGAATGATTGTAAGGTGTGCATGTCTGTCTGACAGGTTTCATCTGAACTTGAAAAAGGTCACTCATGCATGAATGTTTAACATAGAATACAGTTCACTCCAGTCTCTTCATAAAGATTAATTGACTTAATGTTCATTCATCATTAAAATGTTAATTTAATGTAAAGCTTATATAGACTTTTTTTTTCTTTCAACATAAATTCCATTAGGAACACTGAAAGTCAGGTGAGACATTTCAGTGTGTCCACTCTTGTTTATTTAAAAAAAACATTTTTGGAAATATAGTGGTTAAAGATCCTTTTACATAATGAATTAATGAGCTATTTGTGTGTTTGAGGTTTACCTATATCCTGTCGATTGACGACCATTAATATGTCAACGTAAAATGTCACATTATTGGTAAAATGTTACCTTGTTTGTTACTTGTCAGAAATAAATTCCTAAGTACAAATTCTGTCCTTGGAAAGGACAATGCATTAAATCAATACAAAAAATGTGATTGGCTGAAAATTGCAAAAATTAGACTGCACTGAAATTTAGCTTATTACAATTTATAATTACAAAAATGAAATGCACAATTAAATATGTAAATTTTGTCAGTTCACAGAGATTTACATGTACTGTAATTACATGTAATTCATGTACATGTATATATGTACATACCAGTGAGTAAATGGATCTTCCCAAGATAGAGGTTCTTCATTGGATGAAGTGTTTCATTATACATGTAGCACAGGTTAAACAGTGATGTACATTGTATATGTACAATGTAGTTTTCTACTTCATTTTATTACATTGCAAATATAGGTAAGGAATTAGTGTTAACATTTCTTATTTTTTTTAATATCAATCATATATTTTTATTTTCTAGAATAGAATGTTCAAATCTCCTCACATTTGTTGAAAGCCCAAGACCGATCACCTCAACTATTGACTTATAATTTTCTTCAATCAAATCAGTAATTTCACATGAACACATGTATAGGTATATCTGACAGCTATAAACAAGCAATTTGGTCCATCATGCCTGTTTATTATCCCTCTTATGCATAACATTTAATAATGTTAAATATTCTCACTTATACTTTTTTATTGTCTCGCCTGTGACGAATAGTCGAGGAGGCGAGATATAGGTATTACTTTATGGCGCAATCTAATTAAAAACCGATCTCTCATCGCTCCCGTTTTCTGATATGTCGCGTGGGAGATCTAACGAAATCCGCTTTGAGGTCACATGTGTGTGAACTGGAACTTATGAATTTATAATGAAATGCAAATGAGTTGACTTCCTATCAGTAAGCCAATCAAAAAAGTTTATGAATTCTAGGGACTGACGATTTCTTCGTAATCAACTTACAAGATCGCGTAAGCCGCAATTTCATTGGTCGAACAGGACACACCTACGAGGTCACTCACATGTGACCTCAAAGCGGGTTTCGTTAGATCTCCCACGCGACATATCAGAAAACGGGAGCGATGAGAGATCGGTTTTTAATTAGATTGTTTATGGCGGCGACAGGGGCGTAAACTTTTTAAAAACTTTAGTAACTTTGCACATGTAATACCTACAATTAAGATTTATGGTCCACAAGGAAGCTTATCGTATAAGGTTTGCCACAGCGTTACCTTGTTTTGTGACCCTGACCTTATTTTCATGGTTGACTGACTTCATAAACTGCGTCCAAGTTTCTTGGTTAAATCCATTTCTCAGCAATTGTAATACCTAGGCCAACCATATTTGGCCTATAGATTGTTCTTAGTGGGTACATGCCAGTCAGACACCTGGCTTGGGACTTTGACCTCAATTTCATGCTCGAGTGACTTTGTCACTTTTTTGTGGTTAAGTCCATTTCTCAGAAACTGTAATACCTAGACCCACCGTATTTTAGTGGGTACATGCAAGTCTGACACGTGTCTCTGGACTTTGACCTCAAGTGCATGTCATTGTGACACCTGCCTTTTGACCTTGACCTCAATTTCATGCTTGAGTGACCTGCATCACATTTTCATGGTTAAGTCTGTTACTCAGAAACTAGAATACCTAGACCCACCATATTTGGTCAATACATGTAGATAGTTCTTGGGACCTTGACCTCAATTTCATCTTTGAGTGACTTTGTCACTTTTTCATAGTTAAGACCATTTCTCAGCAACTAGAATACATGTACCTAGACCCACAATATTTAATCAATAGATAGTTCTTTGTGGGTACATGTACGTCTGACACCTGTTTTGGGGCATTGACCTCAATTGCATGCTTGAGTGACTTTGTCCCTTTTTCATGGTTAAGGCCTTTTTTCAGCAACTGTAATACTTAGACCCATCCGTGTTTGGTCTATAGATAGTTCTTAGTGGGTACATGCAAGTCTGACATGTGTCTCTGGACTTTGACCTCAATTGCTTGAGTGACTTTGTCACATTTTCGAGATTAACTTTAATACCTACATGTAGACCAATCATATTTGGTCAATAGATAGTTCTTAGTGGATACATGTCGGCCTGACACCTGCCTTTTGACCTTGACCTCTGTTTTAACATTTTTTTCTGTGTCCATGTGCATACTCAGGTGATACATGTAGTGTGTCCACTCTTGCTGTAATATTATTTCCTTGGATTGTTTATTTAATTCTTGTTATGGTACCAGTTATAGCTGCAAAACTGCTATGAACTTATTTTCAATCCCTTATATATAGTTTGGAACAAATTTTTCAACAATAATTGTATATACATAAATAGGGGAAATACACATGCAGCAAACAGGAATTATTTCATTGAATCACATTGCCTAAATTTTCAAATTACAATGTAAGTTGACAAGTCCATGTACATGTAAGTGAAGAACCAAAAAAATACCCACATTAAAGCTAACAAAAGAAAATCTACAAAAAGTATTTGACATTTTTCAGTAGTAAACACTATTCAAGTCAAACTACCTTCTGTAAAGAAAACAGCAGACTTTTTGGAAAAAATAAACTTTTTGTGTACATTTCATATCAATTCTAAAGACCCAAAATTTGTAAACTAGGGAAGTAAAAAAGAATTTAATTAAATTTTTTATCTGATTTATATCTACGAAAATGCGGCCATCCAAAACATATTACACTTAAATATATATGAGAATCAGAAATACAATTTATATGACTTGCATGTAGAACAATGCTCACGAAATTATCAGAGTCTGCAGACAGGTTGGAGATAGGGGACCTGTCATCAATTTTACTACATGTACTCATAAAGTCATTGTCAATGTACAATTTGTATATATGATCATATATATGTCAAACCACAGATTTTGTAGGAAATATTCGAGAAATTTACAAAAATTGCATTCTGTAAAAACAAAAAAAATTGGGTGGGGGGAGTTGTTAATCAATAGATTAATTTGAATTGGCCCAATCTATTTGGAAAATAAACACCTGATTAAATCAACTAAGTGATATAATAATTGTCAGTGATATTTAAAGAAAATGTACAACACATTTGATATATTTTATGTATATCTAGATCAGATTAGAAAAAAATACTCAGTTAATTTATTTTATCAGCTTACTTATTTTATAAAGATAACAAATATAAAACCAAACAATAACATATTTTTTTTCTTGTTTATACTTTATATAGTAAGAAAATAATTTCATTTT
This sequence comes from Mytilisepta virgata, assembly GCA_028015205.1. Lineage (NCBI taxonomy): Eukaryota > Metazoa > Mollusca > Bivalvia > Mytilida > Mytilidae > Mytilisepta > Mytilisepta virgata. The sequence goes on along the minus strand of JAPWFG010000026.1, from coordinate 1,989,620 downwards.
AGCATTTATTAAAATGAAACAGGCATGTCATTTTTTATCTACAGTGAACATACATGTAGATACAAAATATGCAATTTATAATCTGCCAGAATTATGATTAATACATAATTAGTTATTACATGTTATGTTGCAGTTGATGTTATTTCATAGTACATGGTGTAAGTTACCATCAATCACCCCTGTCATAGACTTTGTAACATTTGTAGAGTGGGTTTTAAGTGATGTCGTCAATTTCCATTGTCTTGTGTCACATTATGACGTCTTTTGTTATTGACTTGTCAATGTATATTCTCTTGTTATTGTGACTAGTTCAGTGAATGACATCTTCAGGTTTATAAAAATAACAAGAAAAATAGACATTTTCTTATTTTTTTGTCACTTGGACACGGTCAGTTGGATATAAGACTCCTCGAAAAGGTGTTTTGACGTGTTTGGTTGTTCTGGTTGAATGATATTACATGTACTGTTAATTAAATACTGTCACTGAATTCAGCTGTTGGATTTAGTAAACAATCTTGATCTATTAAGTCTGTGACAAAGGTTGATACTATTTAATCCGAAGTCCATAGACCTGTCGTTTGTTAATAACAAACATTATTGTACAGAGACATATTTTCATTTTCATGCTCTTTGAATAGAAACACCTGTATGTATTGATTGGAAATATATATATATATTGTTTATTCTGTGTTGAATTACAAAGAACAATTAGGATGCCAGCAGAATTCTGTGACAATGGAATTTATATGATTCCTGAGATGGAATGGGAGAAAAAGTAGGTTATGTGTTGTTTTACATGTACATATATTTTTTTATATTTATTAACAATATACATTGAAAATGTATATTTTTGTACAATAATTCAGAAAAAAACACTTGACTTCATTTAAAATTTGCAATAAAAATAAAAACTAAATACGTTACAAAAAATATCACATATTAGTGATTAAAATATTAGACACAAATTATTTAAAGGTAAATAATACTAAAGTAAATGCTTGATACAAGGGATGAAAATTATTATTATTATTCCACTATATAAATTCATAGCAATGTACATATTTCATTGGTTGAGACTTTCCCACGTGATATTGAACAAAACATCTTGTTTCCCTCTCAGATTCGCGTTTCACCATCATATCCCAGTTATTCAAAATACACTAGGGATAGTGGAATAAATCATTAATTTCCCTTGTATTAGTGAAATGTGAAGATTTGTTCACCCTCAAAAAGTCATGTTTTCCTCGGGCAAGCCCTCGGGAAACATGACTTTCCTCGGGTGAACAAAACTTCATATTTCACTAATGGAAGGGAAATAAATGTATAATATCTAACGTTGTTTTGGATAATTGAATTTTGGTTGGCACAAGTAGTTTCTTTTGTTTTATTTTCTTGTCCTTGTTATAGTGAGAGAACATTTTAAATGATATTTTTTGGTATAAACTTAAGCTCTTCATTGAGAGAACCCAGGTAAAAGAAATACCATAAAATATCAAATTTGATTTTATTGTAAAATTTGAAATTATGGCATAATTTAACATTGCTCATCTTTAACAAATGAAAAAGTATTGTAGATATAACGGTTCATGTTTCATTATAATATATATATATTATGAAAATTTTGTGCTTAGATATTGTTATCTTTACCCTCTTCTAGCAGTTTTTGCACTAATAAAAACATGAAATTTTCATTTGACCTTACATTTTATTATTGAAAAATTAGCTGGTTTTAAGGAGTTATTTCCCTTAAAGCTGACATACATGCGATACAATGTACATTTATACATGTATAACGTATGCAAGGGGTGGACTTCTTATATTTTGAAAGGTACTATAGTACATTTATTATGAATTTAGTCAATGATAAAATATTATTCTGCCTTCAAATTGTTAGAAAGTTGATTATCAGTATTTTGGTAAATTTTAATATAGGTTCTAAATTTTTTTGTACAATAATTTATACTTTCAACAAGGTGAATTGTTGTACATTATTGGATCATTCTTTTGACATGTAAATATGGAGGTCTTAATGTGTGTTCTTCAATAGCCCACCACATGACAAACATTGCCAGAAAATAAGTAATTTTATTTCATTTTCCAGTTTGCACAAGCATATTACGTTTTTTTTTTCTGCAATACAAGTTGTACACAGTTGATATAGATAATCAAAACAAATGGTGCACTGTTTTCTTAAAGTGGATTTGTGTGCTGTTTCGTGTATAAATACAAAGATAGGTTAGACAAAGACTGTTTGTCATTAGTAAAAATTTTAGTGTGATATTTTTATACTGTTAATATTTATACAGTCAAATCTGTGTTTAAAGGGCACCCATGGGAACAAAGAATTTTGCCCTTTATGAGTGATCAGGTCCTTTGTCCATAATGGGGACATTTTCAGTGTCCTTCACATGTGTATACTAGTACAGTGATTTGCTATATAGAGGTGTACTTTAAGGCAGGTTTTAATATGTTATATTTCCCATTTTGGATTTTATAGATGCTGGTACATTTTAAAATTTCTAAATTACAAAATGGGAAATATATCATAAACACTGAAAATATGTATTTAAGTCCATCCTTATTTTGAAGTATCAAATTCTACACTGAAGTCATTGCTCTCTGTTTACTGGTGTCAGTTAAAGTTCACTTCATTATTTTGAACTTCAAGAATGTTTTGATAATTGATTTTCTGCCCTTAGATGTTCGTAAATTGATGAGTTAAAATGCTTTTATACAGGTAGAATATGGTTTCATTTTATCAAAACATGATAGACACATTATCTTTGGTACAAAGCAATAGAATACATGATGGAATGTTTGATATCAGAGGTGAAAGTATTTTATGGGTTGTTTTCTGCCTTTATCTTGATGTTTTTCTACAGAGTACTTTGAAGATGTGTTTTCTTTTCTTTTAAAACTGTTTGACTGATTACACATTTAGACATAGACAAAGATAATCTGTTTTAATGAGCAATTAAGTATACAGGTGCAAAAGCATACAGTGGAGCTCCAAAATAAAAATATATATGTATCAATCAAAGGCTGTATGTGTACATTTTACAATACCAAATTTGTTGATGTGCCTATTTGTCAATTTTATTTTATTATTTTTTTTTTGTGTGTGTGCTATATTTGAAATTATTTGGAAAAAAATTATTAAAATTGAGTTTTATGGACAAAATCAAGGTTAATTGAAGTGTGAATGATGAAACAATCGGTTGTATTTTGAAGATTTTGTCCCTTTTTCATTTACAATAGATGGATCAGAAAATGTTATTTTTCTGTGAAATAATGTATCTTGGTTTTCTGTAAATACAAGTAACCCCTCACCCCCTTCAGCTCATTCCCCTCCTTATCCCTTTTCTTCTTTCCTATTCAGTTATCTAAACTCTGTAACAAAATGTTCAATTAAAAGAGAAGATACCCACAAATAAATTTCCACATCCCCTTTCTGCCCACTCCCCTTCTTGTCCCTTTTCTTCTTTCCGACTCATTTATCTTTACTCTGTAACAAAATGTTCGATTGAAATATGTGAAAGTAGAGATACTGGTAAATAAATTTGCTGTACTGTGTAAGATAATTCAATGATTTCTATTCATTAAAACCACATATATAACAGATTAGGTACTATTTGTAACTATAATAAATAAATTGGCCAATTTTATACAGATACGGTTGAATGCATATATATATATATACTTGTAGAGTACTGATTAGATAGGGACAAAATGTACAAATGTAAAATGGAACAATTTAGTAATTACATATCAGATGATGATGTATATTATAAATTAGCATGAGATTGATGGATGTAGTTGTCTCTGTGGATTTCGGTGACATTATTAAGACCCGTTAGTCAATTGATCCATGTGAGCTAGTTATAGAACGCTATATTGTTTTCCAGTTTCTGATATTCTCAGGAGATTGAGTTTATAACGTGTTCTCAAGTTTTTAGTGGAGATAGAGGATACATAGAGATTATGACTTCTGTTATTAAGTTTCATTAATGGATACTTTGTTTGTATATATTATATGTGGGGGGTTCATGGTTTAATATTTCTGTGGCATTCTCAAGGGATAAAGATTGACCAGTTCTCACGTTTCATGAATACTTAATTATAGTCTGTGGGAGATTGTGTTACATTAGATGGAATGATTCTAACATTTAGTTGTTGGATATATACTGTTATAGATATATCTGTACAACCATGTTATTTTTCTCCAATGATGACAATGGAGTACAGTGTTAATGAAACAGTAAGTGGTTTTTCTAATATTTATTAATGTCTTAAAAAACTCTTTTGGTAAAAAATGATATAATAATAATATAATTCATATATATATACATGTATATATAAATAGTGGACTTTTTTTTCTTCATTTGTTTGCTAATCTATGAATTCTTGATTCAAATTGAATATGGCCACACAATATTGGTATTTTTTTGGTATTTGAATAAAATTCCTAGGTATTTATATTTTCAAAAAATGTTTTTTTTCTTTTTCATATGATCATGTAGATTGGTGTGCAAAGGATTATAAGCTCTATTCCTGCAACTGCTCTATGTCGTTATAAATATTCTTACCACGTACAGTATATATACAGTACATGCTTTTTATACGACCGCAAAATTTTTGCGGTCGTATATTGGTATGACGTTGGCGTCGTCGTTGTCGTCGTCGTCGTCCGAAGACATTTGGTTTTCGCACTATAACTTTAGTATAAGTTAATAGAAATCTATGAAATTTAAACACAAGGTTTATGACCACAAAAGGAAGGTTGGGATTGTTTTTGGGAGTTTTGGTCCCAACAGTTTAGGAATTAGGGGCCAAAAAAGGGCCCAATAAGCATTTTTCTTGGTTTTCGCACAATAACTTTAGTATAAGTAGACAGAAATCTATGAAATTTTAACACAAGGTTTATGACCACAAAAGGAAGGTTGGGATTGTTTTTGGGAGTTTTGGTTCCAACAGTTTAGGAATTAGGGGCCAAAAAAGGGCCCAATAAGCATTTTTCTTGGTTTTCGCACAAAAACTCTAGTATAAGTAAATAGAAATCTATGAAATTTAAACACAAGGTTTATGACCACAAAAGGAAGGTTGGGATTGTTTTTGGGAGTTTTGGTCCCAACAGTTTAGGAATTAGGGGCCAAAAAAGGGCCCAATAAGCATTTTTCTTGGTTTTCGCACAATAACTTTAGTATAAGTAGACAGAAATCTATGAAATTTTAACACAAGGTTTATGACCACAAAAGGAAGGTTGGGATTGTTTTTGGGAGATTTGGTCCCAACAGTTTAGGAATTAGGGGCTAAAAAAGGGCCCAAATAAGCATTTTTCTTGGTTTTTGCACAATAACTTTAGTATAAGTAAATAGAAATTTATGAAATTTAAACACAAGGTTTATGACCACAAAAGGAAGGTTGGGATTGATTTTGGGAGTTTTGGTCCCAACAGTTTAGGAATTAGGGGCCAAAAGGGTCCAAAATTAAACTTTGTTTGATTTCATCGAAAATTGAACTATTGGGGTTCTTTGATATGCCGAATCTAACCAAGCATTTAGATTCTTAATTTTTGGTCCCGTTTTCAAATTGGTCTACATTAAGGTCCAAAGGGTCCAAAATTAAACTTAGTTTGATTTTAACAAAAATTGAATTCTTGGGGTTCTTTGATATGCTGAATCTAAACATGTACTTAGTTTTTTTATTATGGGCCCAGTTTTCAAGTTGGTCCAAATCGGGGTCCAAAATTAAACTTTGTTTGATTTCATCGAAAATTGAACTATTGGGGTTCTTTGATATGCCGAATCTAACCGTGCATTTAGATTCTTAATTTTTGGTCCCGTTTTCAAATTGGTCTACATTAAGGTCCAAAGGGTCCAAAATTAAACTTAGTTTGATTTTAACAAAAATTGAATTCTTGGGGTTCTTTGATATGCTGAATCTAAACATGTATTTAGTTTTTTTATTATGGGCCCAGTTTTCAAGTTGGTCCAAATCGGGGTCCAAAATTAAACTTTGTTTGATTTCATCGAAAATTGAACTATTGGGGTTCTTTGATATGCCGAATCTAACCGTGCATTTAGATTCTTAATTGTTGGTCCCATTTTCAAATTGGTCTACTTTAAGGTCCAAAGGGTCCAAAATTAAACTTAGTTTGATTTTAACAAAAATTGAATTCTTGGGGTTCTTTGATATGCTGAATCTAAACATGTACTTAGTTTTTTTATTATGGGCCCAGTTTTCAAGTTGGTCCAAATCGGGGTCCAAAATTAAAGCTAAAAAAGGGGTAAATTATTTTTTTGGGGAGGGGGGGAGCGGGGGTGGGGGGGCAGGAATTCTCCACAGCATATTGTATTGCACAAGAAGCAAAAAATTGAATATAAATTCAAATCATATGACCAATTCTAAGTTCTTTATTTCAGTTATTCTGTGTTAGAAATCTATTATGTGTCAAATATTTGAAGAAATTTTCAATTGCACAGTATTGCGCAATAGCAAGAAATTGATATGTGTGCCCTGTTATCAAAACTTTATTATTAACAAATTCCATTGGAAATTTGCCAATAACTCTAGTTTAATGAACTTCATTGGAAATTTGCCAATATAAAATGTGCTGATGAAGCTTTTTTGTTTATCTCATCTAAACTGCTTTTAAATTATGTATATTTAAAATTTGTCATCCATGACTATGATGTCATTTTCTATATTAATATGTTATGGTGTATTTAAATGGGCTGTTATGGTTGCAAAGTATAAAGAAATGGGGGGGGGGGGGGGGGGGGGGGTTGAAAACAAAATTTAGGGGGGGTAAATGAGAAATTGGGGAGGGGGTAATTTTTTCCTCATTTCATATTTCATAAATTAAAAAGAAAATTTCAAATTTTTTTTAGCAAAAAAAAGGGGGGGGGGTTACAATAAATTTTATTGTTTTTTGTTTTTTTCTTTGGGAGGGGGGGTCAATGTGCAACTTCATAGTGTATTGCACAAAAGCTAAAAACAGGGGTAAATTAATATTTTTTTGGGGAGGGGGTTGCAATTCTCCACGGCATATTGTATTGCACAAGAAGCAAAAAATTGAATATAAATTGAAATCATATGACCAATTCTAAGTTCTTTGATTTCAGTTATTCTGTGTCAGAAACCTATTATGTGTCAAATATTTGATTAAATTTTCAATTGCACAGTATTGCGCAATAGCAAGAAATTGATATGTGTGCCCAATTTTAAATTTTAAATTGGTTATTTCTGATTTATATATAAAAAGAAATAATACTGATATGATTTGAATAGGTAAATTAAAAATTTTTAAGTTCTTAGACAACATTCATTCTGTGTCAGAAACCTATGCTGTGTCAAATATTTATTCACAATCCAAATTCAGTATTGTATCAAGCTTGAATGTTGTGTTCATAATTGCCCCAACTATTCAGGGTTCGACATCTGCGGTCGTATCTAGCTGCGCCCAGCGGAGCATTTTATTCATACATGTAATGGCATCAGGTTGTTACATTTTGTACTTCAAAGAAACAGGTACTTTTGATGTCAAGCAAATCATCAAATTAAAACAGTGTAAAAAGACATGGATCAATATGTATAAAGTAAATGACTAGGGAGTATACATTGTAAAGTAGGTATTGATTTGAATTAATTGTATAAAGATTTAAGGAAGTGTAGGAAATCTGTAGAAAGTTATATATTGATTTTTGATAGTATAGAAAAATTCTCTATTGTTTAGTCATTAAAAAATATTTTTGTTTTTTCAGAACTTGTATGTTTTTGTTTTTGTTTTTTTTTAAAGAGGGGGGGGGGGGTGGGGGTAAGTCAGTTATTTTCTGTAAGCTTAGATGTTTGTGGTTGATTCAGCAGTTTTTGGGACTTTCTTGTTTTTAAAAAGGAATGAAAACAATATCTTCTGTTACAAAAGCTTTCTAATTTGTGATTTGATTTATACAATAAGTGGTAATCAAAAATTTTCATTACACAGTTCGTCAATTTAATCTATTGAGTGGACTGCCACTGGTTTCACGTTATGCATGGTACTGTGTACTTTTAATACCAAATTGATAAATACTTTATAGTACGTATTTACACATTTAAAAAAAATAAAATACATGCAGTTTGCAATTTTATTTAAGGGTTAAATTTGTATTAGGAGCATGGTAAGTTTTTATATATACATGTACACAGGTCTGAAAGAAATACTTGCAAATGTCTTCATAAGTGCTGTAGCTGTAAATTTGACTGTTTGGCAATCAGTCAGTTTCCATAAAAACCCTGTTTCAAAATGTTCTTTTTCCATGTCAATATGAAGGTATTGTACATCAGACTGAATTTACCTGTAGTAAAAAGCCTTAATTTTCTAATACATTGTACAAGCCTTTTATCGAAATTGCTGCTGCCCAAGTGCTACAGTATGTAATACGACATTGTTAGAGCCTTTAAAGGCTTAATACAGTGTATTAGCACATTCTATAGATTTTTACTGTTATTCCTGATGTCATTACCCAGTAAAACTTAATACTTCACTCAGAAAGACTTTTGCAACTTTTTCTTTTCATATAGTACATTGTATATATGTTTGTATCATCTGTTGTCACCCTCTGCTTTGGGCATTTGTCTGCCTACAAATGTATACTGAACCCTACTCACTGAATATAAATGGCTAGGCATTAAAGAAAATTGTATTTTTTATACATGTATTTGTACTGCAAGTCACAGGTGCTGGAATCAACATGATACATTTGTGTATGCTTTGATTTTCAAACATAAAAATCTAGTTATTCAGTTAGACAATGTACGTCTGTCCAGCAGACAGGCGGGCAGGCAAGTGAGGCAATATACTCCAAACAGTGATGAAGGCAGATCTGGTTTGGTTGCTCTTTTGCTGTTGTCTTTTCATCCATTATTGTGTATTTGTAATTTTAATTAAAAACCTGGTGTTTTCTTTCTGTAATGACAACTCTGACGTTTTTATATTATTGGCCTTGTTTATTTTATTTTGAAAAAAGTTTGTTTGAAAATTTAAATTTAAATATATCAGTACAGTTAAATGGCTTTCACATAGACATGGGAATGGACACCAAAAGGCAATTTACACATGTAAGAATATTTATGAGGTTATCTCCCTTTACCAAATAATTAGGAAGGGGAGATGATTCTCATCGTATATATCATTTTTATATTCATTTACAAAAAAATGTAGCTCACCTGGACATAGGCCAGTTTGTGCTATATTAAAATGACATCACTTGTCATCGTTTTTCACACTTTAGGCCAATTCAACTTAATAAAATATATTGTACAACACAGGCCTGGGGTAATGGTTATGTAATGTAATGACAGCAATATTCTATGTAATTATGATGTAATGTATAATGGTTCATTTTTTGCATTACCTAGAAAAAAAAAACTGTAATGCACATTACGTTCCATTACTTTTACATTCAAGTATTTGATAATCTTTTGGAGGATGAGATTCATTTAATATGTTAATTATTGACCTTTTTACCTTATGAACAGAAAGATTGTCTTTAAGAGTTATTCACAGTATTTTATAAACAACTTTTTAGAAGGGGTCGAGTTTAATCTATCCATTTACTCGAACTGACCTTATTGCCATTCTGCTTAAACATATAGTTGCCAGCTCCCAAAAAGGAGCTTTTCTAAATGGTTAATTGCCTATAAGAGCTTCCCAGAAACCACATGACCTCTTGAATGAATGTTTATTGCAAGGAACTAAATACCTAAGCACTGTTATTGGCTGATCAGACACTGCTGGGCTTAGTTAAAGTTTGACAATATGAAAAATAAATCTAAAATTATTCTTCTTTAGAAAAATTAAATAGATTGATTCCAAACCTTAATTTGTACTTAAAAGGAGCTGAATATTCTTTTCTTAATATTGTGCTGTACTGAGTGCTAACAAAAATTGCCACCAGGTCCAAAATGGACTTTTAATGATTTGATTAAGTCTCAGATATTTTCTTCTCTGAATGTTATGTCCCTGTCCCATACGATTGAAACTTGTTGAGAATGTTCATTGAAAGTGCTGTATTATAAATTTGGTGATGATTGGAAATCCAAACATGATTTGCATGTAGTTAACAATGACCTTATGGACGTTTCTCTTTTATAATTCATTAATTGTATTTATTGACTACAAATAGTAACTTAAATGGCAAAAAAAATGCTGGTGGGCAATACAAGCTCCAAAGAGCCTCTAGTCTATGTATTTCTGACAGTTTTTGGTAAGAGATGTTCAACAGGTGATACAAACATATATTGTAAAATAGTATTATATGATGTACATCTAGCTCATTATCAAATATACATATTTAATAATATAACAGTAGATGTTTAATTCCAAATACAGGTATGAGTCATTATAACTTTTTAGTTCCTCTTTTTTATTTCTTTAACATTTAGATATATTTATTTTCTTCTTCCTGAAATTTTAATACGTCTACCTGTCACATAAAACTCATTTAAAAAATATCTATAAAATTTCCTTCTTAAGGTTTATAAATACATGTACATATACAAATGTATGCATGTGATTCACATATGTACACATAATATGTACATGTTTTAGAGACAATTTTATGGGATAATTTTTAATAGTCTTTCATTTTAATGTTGGCTTTTCCATGAAATCTTTATTTCCTTATTTAAAAATTTAGCCAAAGAAACACTCAGTTCAAGAGAAAAAATTTTTTTTTTTTTTTTTTGCTTTAATTTCGTTTAATCTGTTTGTGAAATATTTTAAGAATCAAAAATAAAATGAGCTTAACAGTAAAAGTGCATGGATTCATATATTATATGAAAAATTTAAGAACATTTTTTAAACTTATTTATTTATAGTGGATTGTGAAACATTAATACCAACTTATGCAAATCCCTCTACACTTGACGGGTGTGAGAGCGGCCCCTGTAATAACATTTTAGTTTCTTCTTATTTTAAATCTACAGGAGAGTCTTTACTTGTTAGAGTGTTGCTCTTCCTTAACACAGGGCAGCCATTATTTCCCCATCCGACGGACTTTCATCTTTTACCAAGACCACACTGACAAATTCAATCAATACATATAGGGTTTCACAAATTTGATCCCTGAAATGATCATCCCTAACGAGAATCAAACCAGGAACCTTTGGATTCCAAAGGGCTAACCACTACTCTGTGGCGCCAGAGCTGATTCCCTTAAAGGAGTTTTGTTAACCGGCCATTTACATGTAATTATATATGTCCAATCGTCGATCATTACAAGGTTAATTTCAATTTAATTCAATATATCTGATTAACGATATCTCAGAGTAACAGATTGGTCCAAAAATAATACTTTGTAATATATTTCAATTGTGCTTCTGATAACTGGGGCATTATCTACAACTGTTACTCACCAACTAAATATAGACCAGTAAAGCTGAAACTTTGCCCACTTTTGTTTAAAAATTTGCATTTTAGCAATAGATTATAGTTAAATATATCAGTTGTGGTTAGATGTATTTGTAGGAAGGCCGTCAAATGCTTTGAATGAAATTTTTATGTGTTTGTACCGATTGGGTGATTGTTTTTTAATCAGTTAATATAGTCCAAGTACATAAAATGATCGAAAACAGGTAACGAAAAATATTAATTATTTATTACAAGATACTATTAAATGAAATTATAATTGTCACTTTAACGATTTTTCCTATTCGTATGAATCACTCAATCTATTTTCGTCACACATTTTACTGTTTTGGACTGTATTATGTATGTATTCCTGTCAATATAATCAAGCCGACTCGTCAGTAAATTTTACAATTAAAAACTAGTATATGAAGCAAAATTACACATATTTTAAAAGGTAATATTATATCTTTCCTTGTAACTGTCACTGCATACTGTGAGCTTTTGTTAAGCATTTTCAGGCACCAGAAAGGGGTTTGAATTTTCACTAGTGCATGTTATGCACAAAAGAATTGTGTATAGAGTACAATACCATGTGTATAAACACTAAATTAGTTGAAAAAAAACTTTTATAGTCAAGTATGTTGCAGTTTAAAATCATTTCTTTTAAAAAGTCATTAAATTTTGGGCTTGGTTGACTGATTTGTCTGTAAGGCACTGAGGTTTTATCCAGTTTGCTATTGGTGAGGTGTGTTTGATATTAATCATTATCAAGAAGGGTTGCTGAGATTATACTTGATAAAATTCTTTGGTTCTTTGTACTCGTAGGTAACACTCCGGCTTCCTCCACCTTCAAACAAACTGATGCATGACCAAAATAAGATCATTAATGTCTTCAAAGTGGCATAAAACCTTAATAAACAATTCAAAGTTCTTTCAAACTATACAAGGTTAATTTTTTTCTGCTTTACATAATTTCCAGACCTATAGACCTTAAATATACTTACACAAGGAATATTTAGTTTGATTTCCCCATAGGCTGAAATAAATGCAAACCAATCTTATGTTTATTACATTTTCGTGTAAATGTAATCAGTTTTCAGGGTGATTATTCAAATATTTTGTAAGCATATTTTGTGTCTTTAGGATACATGTACGGGAATTTGTAATACCTTGTATAATTGATTGAACATGCACAAGGTCAAAGGTTAATAAGATGCACTTGTTTTGCTTTAGGCTTTTCTGTTTAATGCAGATTTTTTATTATGACTCAAATTCATAAACATGAAAACTGATTCGATAAAAGTGATAAAAGATGTATAAGTTATTGAAGGTACATTTTATGGTTTAATTTCATGAGACAAAGGTCATGTTGTTTTTAATCTCCCATAAGCCAACACCTAACACCTTTACATAAAACTGAAATAACACTCCTCTATTATCAGTTATCTCCTCCTTGATAATAGAACATACAGGGACCAAAGTATTATTAAAAGTTTAATTTACAAATAATTTTTTTCTTAGCTTAATTTTTTATACTATAAATAATAATTTTCTCATGCATGTTACATGTAGCATGTTTAAACTCATTTTTTGCGGGTCAGAAGTGAACGATTTTCATTGGTACTTCTCAAGGTCAAAAGAGAATCCATTTGACGCAAATGGTATACAGGTATACAGGTCTTACAGAGGTGGTGATATGTTCAACCCATAAAATATGAATGTGTGATGTCAGTGGTTTTTAGGAATGAACGTGGATACAAAACCCTGACTTGGGAGGATGTAGTATTTTAAAATGAAAGGATTTCTTAAGGTAAATGTCGGAGTGTCAAAAGTATCCTTGTATAGTTGTTTAACCAAGGGATGTAGGCATAAATTGTATTTCAACACTTATTATTACTGCCCATATAAAACACTGGGAGTAAATACAACCAAAACTCTTGTACATTTATTTTCTATCGAGATTATAAATAACATTTCCAACTTTAATCAATTTAATAACAGTCCTTTGTTTTTATGCCCTGCCACAAATGTGGCTGGGGCATTTAAATTTAACCTGGTCCGTCCGTCTGTATGTCCCGATTCGGTTAAGTTTTGTGTTTAGCTCCAATTCTCAAAAACCTATAGTAACATATCAATGATATTTCACCACTACAGTCCTCTTGTATACTACAACACAGTTCAGCAACACTTGGGTCACTATGACCTACATTTCATGCTTCAGTGACTTTGGTTAAGTTTTGCATTAAGGTTCATTTTTCAGAAACCTATTGTAATATATCAATGATATTTCACCACTACAGTCCTCTTATATAGTGCAACGCAGTTCAGCAACATTTGGGTCACTATGACCTACATTTCATGCTTCAGTGACTTTGCGTTTAGGTTCATTTCTTTGGAACTAAGCATAGTGTAGCAACGCAACTTCATCAGTGGATGTGCCTTAGATAATACTGAGCATTCATATATGATGACCTACATTTTAGGCTGGGCATCCGTGTCTTACAGACACAATTTCTAGTTCTTAGAAGATTTATTTTTGAAAATACTAAAAATTGTTAAAATGGATTTGTCAGAAGTGGTTATTGTATACAATTGTTGTTTCTGTTTAGAACAGAACATTAATTTTCTTATAACTTCCCCTTGCATCACAGGTAGGCGATTCCTTGCTACTTTCACATCCTCTTTCAGATTGATTTAGTAAGGAAACATATTGTTATCAAATTAATGAGTAATTTGACCTTATTATTTTTATAAAGATTATTTTTTTAAGGTTTGACACTGAAATCAGCCAAAGGTAAAAACACCTGCAAGGTGTGAAAGGTGATAATAATCCTGTTTATATTATGATAGATATATACATGTAGAGGTGTAATCTGATAAAGATTTTATGTCTGGTATTTTTAACATTGTGTAATATTACAGGAACATGTAAATATAAAGACGTACATTTACTAACTTTTGATTACAAGATATTATATATAACATTTTGTAATATTACAGGAAAAAATATCTATAGATATAATTAACTAACGTTTGATTATAAGATAAGTACTTGTAATGTTTATTGTTAGGTGTGTCTTGACCTTGTTGACATTATTTTGCCAGTAAACAAAAACATCAAATTATATTTTCCTTCTATTTTCTTGTCCATGATTTACCAGTAGTATATGTACAATGTTTAACAAAATTAGTATATATATATTTACATTTGTAGAGCAAATTTAACAAGTTTTGCTACATGTACAATTGGAAATATATATACGAATACATGTACATGTATAATCATATATTTCGTTGGTTAAAATGTTAAGAATTTCCTCCTATGATCCAGGTTTTAGCAAATGAACAGGTTCAAGTTATTGCCGTCTGATTCTCCACTTAAGTGCAGGATCTCCACAATTGCTCCTTATTTTCATGCAGTCCGTTGTTTTTATGCTACACATGGGACTGAATGAGACCATATAGCAAATGCAGAAATTGTGTTTATTTTGATTGCACTTGCGTGTATATTGTGATCTATGTAAAGATCAGAGTATGAAAATTGTGTTGAAAATATAAATTTAATAGATGTATGTGCTTTTTTAGTTTGTGGTAGTTTGACTACAGCCCTTTTCAGAAACTCTTTTCAGAAATCACGATTCTGACTCTAAAATTATAATTCGAAGCGCTGGGACTACTGGTTCGCTGCAATGAAGAGTTAAGGATTAACTGTTACTTGCACGTAATGTTTGGTTTATATAAATTTGGGAACTACTTACAATCTTTTTGCCTCCAGCATACTTGAAATATTAGCTGAAAATATTTGTATATCAAAATAATAAATAATTTCTATTTACTTCCTACTGGTTGCTCTGCACTGCATTGAACCAGTACTACATCCCAGCAAGGGAAATAACTTGCATCAAATGATAATTTTAGAATCAGAATCGTGATACCGGAAATGAGTTTCTGAAAAGGGCTATAAAAAGTGCATGTGAAACCATAGAAGACAAGAAATATACCAAAACAATTTTTTAAAATAGAAATTTATTCTCTTTTCAGGGCAGATGACATCATCACTGACTATGATCCAACAGAGGTTCAGAGACGACCTAGCCGCAAGAAGGAATTACGACATGCTGTATCGGAGATTTTACCCATGGAACTTGACTTTGCCAATAATTCTGTTAACAGGAAAAGAAGCCAAACAATGGAGATAGCTAAAGAGCATGCTTTTACCAGGCTACAGTCAGAACTGAATAAAGCTCAGGAGGTATTTAGTTTTATATTTAAAGGATGATGGATGGATGGATGAATTATAAATTGTTTAACTTCCAGTGGCAACCAGGTGCATATCAGGATGAGAACATGTTGATATGATAATGAATATGATCCCTGCTTGGTACTAGACCGACACACTGAGTCAGATTATTAATGTGCTAGCTAACGAAGTAAACTGTCCCCACTTGGACACATTATACTGACTCAGAGCTGGCCAGTCTTTGCTGTTACTCCTAGATGCCATGTGCTTGGCGGAGAACCAGCAAATACCAATTTGAATGTCTGGTTTGACCCGACATTGGATTGAACCCGCGAATTTCCGCACTTGGGGCGAGCACACTACCATGAGACCACCGAGGCAGTATATATTTAAAGGAGGAGATTTGTAAAAAATGGTTGTCTTCTCTGCAAAAAATCCTGAGAAGACGCCTAATGGAACACATAATACAGTCGAAGCATTTTTATCGCTCGAATATTGGCTTCCAAAAATACAATAAAAAGGGCTAGTTATGTTAATAATTACAATATATGTACAGATTGATTTAATAGTAAACGCAATGTATGATCATGCCACAAGTAAGTTGTGCTAGCTAACCTGAGGAAAGTTGTGTCGGATAAGCTGTGCTAGTTTATCAGATCAGTTGTGCTAGCGAACCAGATAAGTTGGGCTAGCTATTAACCAGAAATAGCACTGCCACAGCCGTCAAGTTAGCTACATGTGTATTACTCAAACTGAGATGTAATGGTCTATTTGATGTGTTAATTTATTGAACTATTACGAGAGATAATTTGCTTGGTGAAATAAAAGTCTTCATGTATCTCAGTGTAGGAAGATATACCACAAACAATGGTGAATAAATATATTGTTCAGTCACATTTCAAGATTAGCAGTAGTTTGCTATGGATATTTATGATGTGTTTAAACTGTATGAAGAAAAAATGCATTTGTTGTTTTAAAATTTAACAGTGTAATACCTGTAATAAAACAAAAGACAATTTTTTTGTTCTTCATCTTGAACATATGACAGCATAGAAACATCCATTAATAATTAATAATAAAATGCCATACATTTATATTTGTGTTTTCTTATTTTAGGAACTCAAGCTAAAGGATGAAGAATGTGATAAATTGTCCAAAGTTCGAGACCAGATGGGGGAGGAACTGGAGGAGCTCACTGCTAGTTTGTTTGAGGTAAGAAATAATTTCTAAATCCAGATGTTCTATGTCGTAGGTAAAAAATAAATGCATGTACATTGCAATTATACATTTAGAAATTGATGTGATGATTTATAAATGCCAATTAAATTGGAACAGAAAGAACACATTTTTTTTTATTTTACTACACATTAAAATCACATTAATGAGTTTTTGACAAGATTCTCAATAATTTATTAATCTGATATTTTCAGAAAATAATATATTTAAGCAATTTTTGTAAGTCAGCAAGGTCAGTTTAGATAGTGTTGCATATAGGCTGTAAAATGTGGAAACCAAGCAGTAATCGATTTATTTACATTATTTAAGTTGAAAACTAAATTTTATAAATATTTGATATAAAGGAATGAAAACATGATATTTACTTTGTGCTGGTCAAAATATGTATGGTATGCACGTTACACAGAGTCTTAAAAGAATAAATTATGAATTCTGTTGTTAAGCTTTGTTACTTTATATTATAGGAGGCAAATAAAATGGTACAAGATGCCAATATAAAAAGAATGCATACAGAGAAACATCTAAAGGAAGCCAATGAACAGGTTCGTACAGATATACTGTGTATTACAGTAGAGGTGTGTTTGTTTTTTTTACACTTTTGAATGATATTGAAAGGGAGATAACCCTGATGTTAATATATATACTAAACCAATTTAAATTTGAAATGAAAAAAAGCTAAATTGTATTCATAATTTTATAGTTCATGAAATTATTTAAATGTTTAAAGAATATTTCAAATAAGATTTCATTATTTCTTTGTCATAATGTGCCCAAAGATTTTATATAAAGAGCTCCTTTAGTAAAAACTTATTTTTGTATAGACTGAAGTTCTACAAGCAGAGCTTAAAGCTCTAAAACAGTTGGTCCTTACATCAACACCAAGTTCTCCGAACAAGCACCTGCACCCACAGATTGACACAAAAGTTGAATTAAGGAAAGATAAACCAGAGACAAAGAAACCGTTCTGGAAAACACATCGAAGATCTACTAGTCATCATGAATTCACCAAGGAAGCCAGGCAAGAGGCTATGGCAGAGCAGGAAGCTAAAACCGATAGGTGCAAAGAGGTATTATTGAATATTCTGTTTGCCACAGATATGATAAATAGGATATTTTTTTATCTGTCATGTGTTTACATATTTCTATACCTATTTCATTTGTATTTTGAAAGTAAGAAATAAATAATTTATAGTTTAATATATTTTGTCTTGAATAATTTTTTTTTTTTTTTATCTGTAAAATAAAAATACAGTTCAGTCTTGAATGAAGGGAAATCATTGATAAAATTTTCTTGCAGCAGTCAATTCTTAATTAAAAATTGTGGAGTTTTCCTGTTATTACCTGTTGTACATAGGGTTATACAGAATGTGGCCTTATTAATTCAATAAACCACAATATCAATCTTTAAAAGATATTTTAATGTGTGTATTGCAGATTGATCAGGTGTGCTTTGAAGAATTCTGCAAATGGAGACAATTTCCTTTAATGGAAAGAAAAGATGGCTACATGGCCAGAGTGTACAAGGAAGATATAATACCATGTTTAAATTTTCCAAACACAAAGGTTTGTTGAGAATTTTTAATGAACATAAATTTTCTCCAAAACAAAAAGATTAGAGGGAAACCCCTTAAACCGTATATATATTGATTTATTAAGTCAAGCATTTGTTTGGCTCAAGAAAATAGTATGTATTTAACATTGTGAAAACATCTGTATGTTTTATTTCACAACCTGAAAAATAAGATGAATGTAATATTGTAAATATGTATATATTGGAGTTTCAATTTACTTTCAGTTGGCAGAGCGATTACAAGAATGTGTGGCTAACAATTCCTTAGCTATAGAACCAATTCCTGGAGACAATTCTTATCCAAGGAAATGTCGACTAACGGAAAACAACAAACTGTGTAATTTTAAAATAAAACTTGGTGATAATCCAGAGTGGTATTCTATATCTCAGCTCTGCAGAAATAGGGTATGTCCATATAGGTCTTTGATCTGATTGTTAACTAACTGTTTATGTCTAATTCTTTGTGTTTGTTATCAAGACAGTTTCAAGTTAGTTTCAATGAGTGTGTATACAATGGGTCTTGTCATCCTTCCCTGTGTTTCATGGGAGATTCATTTAATAAAATAGAATAAACCTTCAGTAATTCAATTTATAGTAATGGTATACAGTGATTTTGTTAGACTCAAATTGCCCAGGAATTTCGGCTGTTCCCCTAATAATAATTTTCCAAATTTGCATATTTATTTCCCAAAATTAGAAAATTTCACAATGTGGTGAGTATTTAAATCGATCTTCTACAGTGGCCAATGTGATGTTTTGTTTACATTTAGTCTCATCGTCAATTCCAAACATCGTAGATCATTAATTTTATATTTTTCATTTCCCAAATCGCACATACAAGAGATTTAGACTTTGCTTCGGATCTGGAGCGGATACGATTTTCTAGTCAGAAATTCTATACCCAAGTTCGTTTCACTCCCCTACAAACACACTAATCTTTCATTTTACCTGTATATAAGTGGACATATTTTTCTCAATTTTGAAAAAAATGCGATAAGTTTTCCCAATTTAAAAGGAGGAGGCAGCTTTTAAAAAAGGTAACAAAATCACTGGTATACATGTTTATAATTAATTGTTAACAATTAAAAAAAATATTAAGAAAATAAATATTTTGTAATTTTGTCTTGCAGATAGCAGCTGTGTGTGATTATTATACCTACATTAGATATATACAACAAGGTTTAGTAAAAAGTGAAGGTAGGTAAAACATTACAAACAAAGGGAAGTAACTCTCGTCAATTTAGAAGTCAAGATCTGAATTCACTAAAGGCATTCGTTTCAGATAAAGTACATGTATATTAGGATTCAAAGATGATAAAATTATCAATGTGAAAATTGTTTTCTATTTAAAGATTTAAATGTTTTTGTTAATATAAATGAGAGTTGAGAGTAAACAGATTTGTGTATGACATTTTTTGTGAATTTGCTCATTTAGGGCATTTATTACAAAATTACCATGACAACTTAGTCGAATATTGTTCATACAACAGAAAATCAATTTTCTTTATTTGTGAATATGAATAAATGATAAAATAAAGCACAAGGGTCGTTTAGTCCCCTGTTTGGCCTCAAATATGACCAAAAATGAAAATTTGAGTAAAGCAAAAAGATGTAATTGCACAAATAATCTTAAATGCCTACTTTGTTAAAAATGAAGTAAAGTTGCACATTTCTAACATCGTTCTGGCAATAAGCCATGATCAAAATAACACAATTTTGTTAAAATCCCTAGTCTTTGAAGAATTTGGCCAAATCTCATGCATATTTTGGACCGGGAAAGTGCCTCTGCATGCAAGAAACAACTTCATGCATGAATATGCATTAGGATATTATACAACTTTTATGATAATATTTTTTTGTTACTCAACTGCGTCAATGCTTTCTGAAGCAAAACGTGCATGGAAAACTGCTAAAAATCAGAAATTTTCAATATTTTGGGTAATTGAAGCAGAAATATGACATCATTTTCACGTCATAATGCTGTAAATGAAGCTGAATTGAGTTATTTTTGAAGTCCTTGTATTATTTGATAGGTTCAGGGTAATTTTGAACCCTTTCTTTAGATAATGATATTTTTAAGTCGAAAAAGGGGCTTATAAAAAGTATGCTTTTTATGATTTGTATTATTTTGTAGACAAAGAAGTTTTCTATGAATTGGTAAGATTACGAAAACAGATGGCTTTAACAAGGCTTGGATATTCATGAGATTGAGTGACATAGAACATTTGTAGAATAAAAAAAACCTTAATTGCCTGAATGGGTGAAGAAAACGGTATTATTTTGTCCAGTAAGGTCAAATATGGCCAGTGGAAAACTGCGTGTATGTTCCAAGAATTATTTGTATGTATGTTGTTCTCCACTGAAGTAAACAAGGATTTATCAGTTTATTTAATATTTCTGGTACAGATACAACTGTTTATTGTTAATACATGTTCTTACAACATAAAAAAAAAACATACCGGTATTTAATCAATGTTCACATGTAAAATCTGTATGTTCTATTTAATATGTGCAATGTATTGTTAAATTATTAATTATTCATATATGATTTTTTTTTCAGCCTTATATATTTATAAATATATTATAGTGCTTGGCATTTTTTTTCATGGTTGTTTGATTTTGGCATAGTGAGTTTTTCTGACAGTAAATTTTGGTTGTAAAATTTAAGGAAAAAATTCACTAGCCTAGTCAGTGTAACTGAAATGTTTTCACATCCAAATAAAAGGTTGGATCTTCTTTCATTTTTGTTCAAAATTCATTGAAATTTAGGTCTTGTATATCCTATGACGTCATTAACATATTCCAGCAAGTTTTGGCCAAATTTCAAACTGTCAGCCTAAACGTATAAGTGTAAAGTTCTGAATGAGACATACCTCATTGCAAAGTACAAGAATGGCAGATTTTAAAACTGCTACAAATATGGTACGATGATAGTTTACTTTTTCGCAAAATGAGTCTGATGGCAAAATTTCTCTGATCACCATTTGTTTAATTTTGGAGACAAACTGAGAAAAGGGATGGAAATTCGTCATGTTATTAACTCCTGTACCATAAATTCCTACACATGGGTGGAAACTGGCAGTTATTTCTTTAAAACAAATATTCTCAGCTTTCATTTAAGCCCTTAAATGTTACTTTTACCATAATGGTATTTTATTAATTTACTCAAACAAATTGACTTCAAAGTTCAACTTCTTAAAGAACTATGGTGCTCAGTGGCCACTTGACCTGGAAGTGTATTATGACCCCTTAATAAAGAAATTTGTTGTCTCCCTTTACAAATTAAGTTATTTTACAGACAAAATTTTAAAAATGGAGGTAAAATGGACATTAACATTGTTAGAATTACAATCTCCCCTTGTTAGAATTACAATCAGTTGCAGCTTTTCTTTTGATTTCAAATTTAGAAATTTGAAATTTTTACACATATACCTCATGTAGTGAAATTTTGGTTTGATCTAGAGGTTGTACAAGCAGGGCTATGCCATTAAAATCAATGTGGTAGGGTAGGAAGGGACTTTCAAAATACCACCACACCCAACAACTTTTTTTTAGGTAACTTTACATACATCTGATAGGCACACACTAAAACTGACCCAAGAGCCATGTCCTATAATAAAACTTCCCTTCCTACCCTCCCACATCCATTTTAATGGAATAGCCCTCAAAACATATAAAGACATTTATAAGTAGTTTATAGCGCTCGATACCTTAATGTAATTATGAAAATCGTTCTCTTTTTAAGTGAACATCAGAACTTTAGAATAAGGGTGGAGGAGTCACTCTTTAAAACCAATTTAGTGCCAACTCTGTACAAAAAGAAATATGCACACGATTTTTTGCTCAGTAGTGCAGTTTGCAAAATAAATTTATAACTGTTTACAACATTGAAAAGGCAAAAGTCATAATTTATTTTTTTATTTCATGTAATTTTTTTACCTCTTGTTAAAAAGGCCAGCTGTTGTATGATGTATTAAATCTGTTTTGTAATTGTAAAAAAATTATTTGAATGTAGAATTATGCTTATTTATTTAAAGTGGTAAACAAAATATATACCACAGTTACAGAGAGGTTTTGCTTGCTACGACGCTACACTGATAATTACTGCTACAGTAGGATATATTCCTCAAGTCACATGGTGTCTTTGTAATCTTAGCTAATGAATTATTCTGTAATTCATTATTTATCATTCTAATGAAATATTGGATGTAACATCATTTTTCATTGGATGGCTGAAAATCTCAAGGTATCAATTCTACAATTGATGCCATCAAATTTTAATGTCACGTCCAATGTAATCTGTAAATGGATTTATTTTTAAAGTGAAAGGTGGTGATTACAAGATAAATTTATTTTTTACCGAAAAAAAAGGATATTTTGGAAACAAAATTTTAATTGCTTTTCAGCATGATAACCATGAGGCCAGGCTCTTCATCACGATGTCATTCGTGCGTATTTATAAAGTGAAAGGTGGTGACTACAAAAACAAATGTATTGTTACTGAAAAAAGGCTTTTTTTTGGAGAAAATTTTTTCTTTATTGCTTTTCATTGTGATAGCTATGAGGCCAGTCTCTTCACCATGATGTAATTTGTGGTTATATTTGATTTCTTTATTAGTATGAGGTCTCAGCATTCCATTTTGTTTTACTCTTTTTTCTTTCTTTGCAAAATCTGTTTCCGTGTTCTATGTTTTTGTTGTATAATTTGGAAAAAGATCAAATTGAATGTATGGCTCAAGTCAGGTTGTTTTTTTTTTTTTATTTCATATATTCCAAATCAAAAATTCTTTTAAATTGTTGATAATTAATGAATTTGTGATTACATAATTATTGGCCTTGAATTAATGGAATTTAATCATTAATGTTGTGTAAATTGTTATGCCAATTAAATGGAAATTTTGATTTTCATTGACCTTGAAAATTGAAAATTGGGTGGTGGGAAAAAAATATCTTTTGCCAGAATATTCTGCAAACAGCAAGAAATTACGAGTGGGATTTTTAAACAATTTTTTTTTTTGTATTTGCATTCGGGTTTCTGGAAATCAGAATTTACTGATAATAAAATAGACTTCCAGGTTGGATAATTTTCAAAGGGCGGACAAGAATGAGAATCTATCAGTTAATTTGAATTGGTCTTAAGGATGTTCGCTGCTCAGTTTCAAAATAACAAGCTTTTCATAACACTGGTAAATATCGATAGTGGATTAATAAAGGAACTAAAAGAACGAAAAAAATTACAGGTCCGTGTGCTTGTTTTCGAGATAAAATTTGGTGGAAAAATATGGTCTCTTGATTTTACATAGCTTTATCATTGACAAGTTTTATTTCTCGAAAACCATTAAATAATAACAAGGATTTTATAAGATTTTTACAAATGTCTTATTATTATTATTCAAAATATTTATGAAAAGAAAAATGGGTGTTAATGTTAAAAATAATTTATGACTTTCTGATGGATAAAACCAAATGATTCTGAAAATCTGACAAAAATTCAAAAAAATGACCAGCGAACATCCTTAATAGCTTGAAAATTTGTCTCTCTACCGTTGTCCATAGTTACCTGTTTTTATTATTTTCATAAAGAGGTTGTGACCTATTTAAGATCAAGTGAAATTCGCATATAAGATGATGTCTCATAAATACTCAGCTGTTGTGTTTTATAAAAGTTTATTTGTATTTTTATAAATCTCATAGATTTTATATATTATCGGTTGTACTTAGAGTATATATTTAGTATACAGGTGCTTGTTACTATAAATAGCTTTTGATATACACACATGTTACTATAAATAGCTTTTGATGTACACACATGTAATGGAGTGCACTTCATATTTATGATATATTTGTGATCAATTCTGTACATAACGTTAGTATTCTTTGTTGTATAGCAAGATAAATGTTGAAAATTTATTGTAAATATTTTTAATGTCCATTTCATTGTTTCTATAAGAAATTGTAGAAGCCCAAAACTCACAAGACATGTCATATAAAATTTTGAGGATTAAATCACACGAGCTTCCTCTATCTAGATGTCTAGAAGGAAAACTGGATCACTCATTCATACCTTTCAGTTACTGTCTACAACAGGTTGTTTAAGATTCAACGTAATATGTTGATTTTTGCATTTTTATTATTATTATTAAACCAAGAAAGCATCATTACATAAATACATGTATATATTCATTCCACTATGTTTCTACTTTACGCCATTTAATAAAACAAAAGTGTCTATAAATCATACGTTTTTTAGCTCACCTGACCCAAAAGGTCAAGTGAGCTTTTCTCATCACTTGGCGTCCGTCGTCCGGTGTCGTCGTTAACATTTTACATTTTGAACTTCTTCTAGAGAACCACTGAATGGAATGAAACCAAACAAGGCATGAATGTTCCTTATGAGGTGCTGACCAAGTGTTGTTACTTTGTAGCCGATCCATCATCCAAGATGGCCGCCAGCGGGAGACTTAGTTTAACATAGAACCCTATGGGAAATGCATACAAATGACTTCTTTTAGTGACCCACTTAATGGAATGAAACCAAACATGGCATGAATATTCCTTATGAAGTGCTGACCAAGTGTTGTTACTTTGTAGCTGATCCATCATTCAAGATGGCCGCCAGCGGGGAACTTAGTTTAACATAGGACCCTATGGGAAATGCATACAAATGACTTCTTTTAGAGAACCACTCAATGGAATGAAACTAAATCTGGCATGAATGTTCCTTATGAGGTGCTGACCAAGTGTTACTTTGTAGCCGATCCATCATCCAAGATGGGCGCCAGAGGGGGACTTAGTTTAACATAGGACCCTATGGGAAATGCATACAAATGACTTCTTTTAGAGAACCGTTGAATGGAATGAAACCAAACATGGCATGAATGTTCCTTATGAGGTGCTGACCAAGTGTTGTTACTTTGTAGCCGATCCATAATCCAAGATGGCCGCCAGCGGGGGACTTAGTTTAACATAGAACCCTATGGGAAATGCATACAAATGACTTCTTTTAGTGACCCACTTAATGGAATGAAACCAAACATGGCATGAATATTCCTTATGAAGTGCTGACCAAGTGTTGTTACTTTGTAGCTGATCCATCATCCAAGATGGCTGCCAGCGGGGAACTTAGTTTAACATAGGACCCTATGGGAAATGCATACAAATGACTTCTTTTAGAGAACCACTGAATGGAATGAAACTTAATCTGGCATGAATGTTCCTTATGAGGTGCTGACCAAGCATTGTTTCTTTGTAGCCGATCCATCATCCAAGATGGCCGCCAGCGGGGGACTAAGTTTAACATTGGACCCTATGGGAAATGCATACAAATGACTTCTTTTAGAGAACCACTGAATGGAATGTAACAAAACATGGCATGAATGTTCCTTATGAGGTGCTGACCAAGTGTTGTTACTTTGTTGCCGATCCATCATCCAAGATGTTTAGAAGTCTATCAGAAAATTGTAAAAAAAATTCTGAATGGTCACAACTTGACCACATATTCAAAAATAATAATGATAAGATATCTTCAGTAGCTATTGTAAGACTACAATAAGATGACCTGTTTTTAATTTTAAATACTGTGTCAAATTAAACCAATCTTGGTCTCAATCATTATATCATTTTACATAATTTCCAAAATCACATTAGATACAGGTGAGCGACACAGGCTCTTGAGAGCCTCTAGTTATTTAATACAATGTAAAATACACTAAACACTTAAATGATCTCATTTTAACTAAAATGACATTGGGTTGGAATAGTTCCATTACAAGAAACAAATATCTAGAAATTTGAACACTCAATGAAATCAGTTTGAATTGTAAAATAGCTTGAATAATTGAATTTCAAAAGAGGGGAAATGTTAGTAGAGGAACTTCAAAATCTTTGAAATTTGGTAAATTCAAGTTTTAGAACAGTAAGCTGTACTGAAAATTTAAATATCCTGCTTGCAACAGTAGGTTTTATACATTAGTCCTGTATATATTGTATATAGAATTTATAACAAAATCCATCACAGCAGTATAAATTATCATATAATCATAAATCAATTTTATTGTATGTCGTCTGTCAAAGTTATTCAGTTATATGTATTTCAGAAAGGACATCCCCAGTAGGCTCTGCTGAGTCGAATAAATGTACATATGTAGATAATTTGGATGGTTATTTATAGAATTTCTTCACAAGTAAATAGGGGCCTCGGTGGCTGAGTGGTCTAGGTAGTTCGTCACGACTACTAATGATCACTAGCCTGTCAACACTGGGGTTGTTAGTTCGACTCCGATCTAAATTGACAAGGATTGCCAATTTTCCTACCGAAGATCGTGGTTCTCTCCGGGTACTCCGGCTTCCCCCACCAATAAAAACTGGCCGCCACAAAATATCCAGATGTGCTGAAAATGGCATAAAACCCCAACTAAACAAACAAACACAAGTAAATATGAACAGTCCAGAATGATTTCTGTCGTAATTTAAAACTGTTAATGTGAACATGAATTGCAATAAAATAGTCAAACCTGCTTTAGGGACCACCTGTATTAAGCAGTAACCTGTCTTAAAAGACCTTCATTTCAAATTTCCTTTGTAGTGCATTCTATATAAAATTAACCTGTATATAAAGACCACCTGTCTTTATTGACCATACTTTTGCTCACCTTGAAAGGTCATATAAGACAGGTTTGTAGATATCAGATGTTATTGATATATCATTGTGTATTATTCCAAACCATTTGATACTGTTAATAAAGTTTGATATTGCTCGATTTTTTTCACCTGATCGGACCAAACTTTCATCAGGTGAATAATCACAGAAGAGTCAATCTCATTAAGGGGTGTCAGGTAACCTAATTGATCTCATATGCCCAGTTATGATCAATGACCCATGTGTACATTGGTTTAACCCAACCACTATTCAGTGTCTGTACCAAGTCAGACTATCCTGATACTATTGTGTTCATGTTTGTGTTTCATGCTCTTTTATGTTATTTTTTGTCAGGCGTTCTGTCATTTTGGTTGCTTTGATTGATTGGTATGTCATTGTTGACCTTTCCTGTTATCCATTTTGTTGTTTACGTACCTGCCATGTAAAGATTGATCCTTTATATATGTATTGGTTTTGAGAGTTTTAACCACAGTGAACGAAATTATTTTAATAGACCTGATTAGATACCTAGTTTCAAATTAAATTGTTTCTCATAACAAAAACCCTTTTCTCATCTTTTCTTTGTAGCAAACTGACATTACTCAATACAGTTCAATAATGTTTGTAATGGGGGTTTTCCTAAACATACACAAAATGAAATCGAATGGCCTTATGCAAATGATTAGCTTAACTACACCCGATCAGCTCAATAAAATGGAGTAATATATTAAACTGAAAATTGTGAAAAAACCACCGTATTTTTAAATGATTTATAAACACTCAGTAAATTGTTTCTTTTTGTATATATGTTAAGATTGTTTATTGTTAGCTATTTAAAATGTTCAATATCTTGTATATAGCATGTATAGTGCAACTTAGCAAACTGCACTATTCAACAAAGAATTAGCAATTTATGGTGTACATTGATGATAAGAATCAAATACCAATTTCCTGTGTACACACAACAAACTGGACTGTGGAAAACTTTACAAGAATTTCAGTATTTTATAACTTTACAAAACTATTCATCACCATTTAATGTACTGTATAATTTTTTATTTAATGTTGAATTACTTCAGAAATTTATTATGTGTTAAAATCAATGTTATAAATTTAAAATTGGCATTTGAAACCAGTAGATGAATGTTAGTGATTAAGACAAGTTTTGTGATTAAAGTTTTTTTTATTACTAAGTATTCGTATTTTGATATCCAAATGAATTTATTCAGAATGCATTAAAAAAAGCAGCATGACTTTGCTCTGAAGATTGGATAATCTTGGAGTTTGGAATCTCTGTGTTTTGCTTGTTATAGTTGGCTTAGATATCTGATATAAGTTGAGTGTATTATACCCCCGCTGCAAAGGAGAGGGGTTTACTGTTTTACCCTTGCGATACCGTCTGTGCGTCCGTATCCGCAATATAATTTTCGTCACACTTTTCTCTGAAACTACTTATCACAGCCACTTGATATTTTGTCACAAGCCTTCTATATATAGGTACGCCATATCGTGGGATACGTTTTCGGACCAAGCTGACACCATCTTCCTGTTTGACGACTTCCTTTATTTTTGGACCTTTTGGTTTTGAATACAAAATTTTTCGTCACACATTTCTCTGCAACCTCATCACAGCAGCTTGATATTTTGTCACAAGGCTTCTATAGGTACATAAACGCCATATCGTGAGATACGTTTTCGGACCATGTCGACATCAACTTCCTGTTTGACGACTTCGTTCATTTTTCTACCTTATCGAAAGACGGGGGTATCACTATTTAAAAATAAATATGTGATCATATGCCTGAAAACTATTATATAAATGATGTGTTCAGAACACAATTACCATACACACAGTTTCTCACATATGTCAGACCATATTTCTATCCCAGATAATTATCCTTGATTATTTTTTTGAACTTAGTCCCCATATATGGTTCCCACATGTAACATGATTAGGAAAAAGACAACTGGCTTTTGCAGAAGTGTGATGCTACAAAATGTTGACTTGCACAGGTCCCTGGAGATGGGTTTTCTGGTACTGTTGGTGTGATAATCTTTGTATAGAGGAAAACTGTTTTCAATACAATTCGTTTAAAAAAATGAAAGGAATTAGTATCATAAGGAATCAATGCACTACATCATGTACATATGTTTTGGAAAAAAAATGCAGGCCGCGATATGTTCTTATACGTAGTAGAGGAAGTGAAAAATCTACCGTCTATCAGTAAAATGTTGAAATACAACAGGTTCGTCTATTTTTATTTTTTTAAGTAACCTTATGCAACAATTTGGCACCCAAGGCCCTGTATCAATCAAGAATTGAATAAAAGAATAAGTGACAATAAATTTTGACAGACTGAATTCACGGGAAGAAGGAAACGACAACTGTAGATGTTCAGAATTTTAAATATTTCGAGACGTACTTACGTTTTTTTCGAATTCAGTTGTACCAATGCTACTTTGGTGAAATGAGATGCAACCAATGAAAATACAAGAAATATAATGTATTAAATGAAAAGAACCTGTCAACCTTTAGGTCAAACATAGCCCTCAATTACATTCATCCTTCATGTGTCCTTTGAAATGTGCAAAGAATAAAATTTTATTTTTTTCATTTAATTGCAAAATTTCAACTGAAAAGAACTTCTGCATCGTATTCTGTCCGACCTGACAAAACTTCTCACCATTAAAAAAATGTGTTCTCTGAACTGACTGAAGTACATTACGCAATCAGAATAATCAAACATCTTAATGCCTCTCGGAACTCGATAGCTATTTAATCAAAATCCAATAAAAGAAAATCAAAACGCACGAGATTTGATAATAAAGTGATTTCTCTCATCAGGTGTCTTGATGGAATTTTTCCACAAACAAGATATATGGTATACTTGGTATATCAGAACTTATTTATAGTCGATTAGATTTGCACATTGATGGAGTACTGCTTTTCAATCTATTACATTGGTTTCTGGTAATTTAGGGCGAGTGCCTGTTGTAACTGTGTTGACTTGTTTCTGTTTATTCTCCGAATGTTTACATACCTTTCTTATTTATTTATATATACAAACAATGATTTCTGGTCTTTTATTTAGCATAAGAGCACCGACCCAGTAACATCAAAGGATATTATAATATTTATTATTTTATATTTCGATATGAATATGAGTTAGAAAATGCCAGCAAATGATGTTCGGTAAGTTTTTCATTATTTTTTATTACGTTTTATATATTTATTTGTTTATCTATTTATGTATATTATCACTTTTACTTTTTAAAACTTGAAAATCTGAATGACGGTGTGAGAAATAACATATATCAGATTCATTCTTAGGCTGAAAAGTAATGTTTTTACGAGTAACATTTTAATTTCTTATATTTTAGATGTAGTTAATAATTTATATGAGATGTGGCACAAAATGGTTCTAAAAAGACGATTGTCTGATTTCTGATAATGTAGAAAAATATTTTTCAAAGGAGTGTATATATAAGGGACACATCGAATTCACTAAAAAGTTTTTAAAAAAAAACGTAATTCGTTATCCTGGATTGGTAGCGTTATCAATCCGAGACAACGAAATGATTTTATTTCAATTTTTAAAAATTAGATTTGTCCATCTAGAACTTTCGCAAATGAAATTTATTAAGACGAATATCACGAGCATATAAACTTCTAAAAACAGTCCTTCTCACAACATATACATGTTATATTGGTAAATGAAAACCTATTTGTAAATGATGTGCAATCGTTAGAACAATTTAAACATCTGATTTTTATTATTTTATGATAATTAGCGAAACAGTTGTTTCTATGTATTTACATATTTGAGATGATGAACGCTTTTTTCCAAAGATTCCTGTACAACTTCAACGATTTTGTTTGTCTTAAAACACACTTTCAGGATGTTAATTGCATTCCTGATAGGTTAAAACTCAAATAAGCAGGATTTTTTGCTTAACTTCCAGTAAGAATAGATATTTTCCAACTTGAAGAAAGTTGTGTCTTAAGAATGAGGCACCGTTCCTTGTTGTGGATATGTATTGACATTCTGTCAAGATTTAATCCACCGTATCTCTTCTTTCACATCAAGGGTATGTATATATGGTGCTGGATTAGCGTCAAAAATAAATAATTATGCCTATAGGTATATCTGGTAGCATGTATAATGAAGTAATGTTGAACTCAAAGTAGACTAGTGTATCTATGACCAGTTCAGTTGGTAGTACAAAATGTATTTATGTACATGTCATACATAAAAGTTATACTCGACATTTTACTGCTATGAAACTGTTTGTTTGTTTTGTTGAGGTTTTACGCCGTTTTCAGCGTTTTATTTCGAGGCGGCCAGTTTTTATTGGTGGAGTACCCGGAGAGAACCACCGACCTTCGGTAGGAAAATTGACAATCCTTGTCAATTAAGATCGGAGTCGAACACACCCCGCCGGTGAGATTCGAACTCACAACCTAAGCGTTGACAGGCTAGTGATCATTAGTAGTCATAACGAACTACCTAGGCCACCGGGGCCCCGCTATGAAACTGATAATATTTTAGAATCTAAAGATTTTTCCATCGTGCATAGCTCTGTGTTTATTTTTTTTCTTACTTTTCTGGTCATTTGTCACTGGAATTTGACGAGCACGGGTTTATTGTTTCGAATGTCATTGGTTTAGGATTTTGTCACCGCTGTGCTGAGAAATATATTATAGAAATGGACATAGTCCATCAAAATCGGTATCATAGAATATTGAAATTTATTTTTTTGTAACTTGTGTTTTGCGAACCATTACCTGTAGTTAGCTCTGCCGATAAGAGGGCAACCATTTGATTTTAATGTGTGCACGGAAGTAACCTTGGATCCATAAGATGTATTTCGTAGCATCAGTGAGCCTGCATATCTTTTTCGGTGCGCAAGAGGGCCACCTTTTTTGTATTATACAATTATTTCAATTCAGGTGATATCTAATCTGGTGGACGTATTTTTTATAAGTAATATGCACATACACTTTACTTTTCTATTTATTAAAATTCATTCCAACTTAAGGATGCTCGCTGGTCATGTTTTGGTCTTTTTGTCAGATTTTCGGAATCCTCGTGTTTTATCCATTTCTTAAACATTAAATTTTTTGCCCATGAACCCCCTCTTTTTTCTTTTATAATTCAATCATATATACCTTAAAATGGTATTTGACAAAATTTTATGAAATCATTTTTATTATTTCATACATTTTTGAGGGACTGAAGTTGCCCATGCAAAGACAATGAAAAATCCAGAGAAAACCTATTTCCTGCTAATTTTCAAGGCTTTATAGCTCTAAAATGAGCACATGAACCTATATTTTTTTCTTGCTTATTTGTTTACTATTCATATGTTCTCTCAAACTAAAACACCCATTTCATACCCTATTTATTTCCAATTAGACCAGCGATCATCCTTAAAACGAAACACCTGGGAACGTATTCCTTTGTTTATAACATTGTATCTTAATTTGCAATTTAGAGCACGGAAGGGCACCATAAAATTTGGGGAAATGTATTACAATGACGTAAGCTTATAAAACAGCAAGTTAAATTATCTCGTTATTTTCGTACCAGTCTACATAGTAACATTAATTAAAATTTTGAAATCAACAAGTTTTGATGTAAACAGTTAGATGAGCAGATATGTACCTTGTACAACATGAGGAGCTTAGCCAAATAATTATTATGTAAGGCTGTATAATTAACACAGATAACAGGCGATGGGAATCCAATTAAAATTGCCTATTTTTTATTAGTACATGTAGTATGTTTGAATTAAAAACTTACAGCCTTTAAGTTGCGTGTATAATAAACATCAAATGCGTGGTAAGTATCTTAAATATGTTTATTGAAGTTTGGAAAAGGGGCTGTTTCAAGCCATGCTTATAGCAAGGATTAAAAAAGTACTGTTTGCTTTGTGTGTCGAAGCAATGGAGGAATCTGCAAACAAAATTAGACTTTTATATGAGCAAATTATGATATTATAATACGAATTTAACTATCCTGAAATATCCACTTTAAATTGGTACACACGAAAATAAATAAATATTTACAGCATATGAATAACATACTAAACCACTGTTAGATTATTTCAGACAAGCTTGATATAATATCTGACGTCTACGCTGTTTTCGTAAGGACGGGACAAAGGGGAATTCCGCACTCACAAACAGATTCTGAAGGTCTTCTTCAGTTTTTTTCCCGTGATCCATGTTTTTTTTTTTTATGCTTTTACATATACCGCTGAAGTCGTTAGTCCGGCATGGGTATATCCTGATGCTTTGAAAAGTGTAAATGATAGGTTTTAATAATTTAGAAGTGGTGTCTTTTAGGAATTTCACCTTGTTCTAAGATAAAATATAATAAATGCAGAGTATCTGGTTGCATTTTATCGCACCAAGATATAAGTAATATTATTTGTCTCATTTGATTAGCAGAAATAATTGTTTGGGTCTGCGACTGCGAAAGGACTAGTCACCTTATTTTATACAAATAAACATTTTAGCACCTGGGCCCAGTTGTTCAAAAGTTAACCACAATTTTCAGTTTCAAATTTTCACTTCCTTGACTATGCCAGAGAACAGAAAATTTTCTGATGGGTTAATCCTACGATTTTTTGTGTCCATGCAAAATTCAGTACAGAAATATTCCTTAACAATCAAAATAATGGAAAGTGGAAAAAATGATTAACCTTTGAACAACTAGGCCCTGATGTCACTCCCTTTTTTTTTAAGTGCCGGGGAGTTCACATTGCTGGTGTTTTAATTTCTGTGTTGTTTTTTCTATTTTAGTTTAGTTTAATATATTTTTGTTTAGTTTATAATTGTTTGTTTGTAAAGTTGTTGCCTAACCCACTTGGATTTATTATGCAAATAAATATATTATATGTTTTTTATTCTTTTAGTTATACATGTATCCGTGTGGCGTTTGTTTGTTCCGTTCCATTCTCATAACTTTTCCTTTGATTTCGAATTTATGGACTTTTCCCACTGTGTTTTCGGTTCGGTATTATGTTACCGATATTTGGTTGATTAATTAAGACGTGTGGAATGCCGAAAAAACACCTTTAAACAGATTAAAAAAGGATACCGCTAAAAACAATCTAAGAGACATTGATAGGCATATGGAAGAAACTCATTACTTTCAAAAAAGATTTTACGAATCGTACAATAACGCTATACTGTTAAGACATTCGCATTACAGCCTGTATTATTCAGTAGTCATTCTATACGTGACGGTCACGTGTATTTCTAAATGGTTTTGCATAAAAATAAAATTTGGAAATACAACTACGCCCAACTGTTACTGATTCTTTCTTGTATCTTTCTATGTAATATTTTGTAATGATATACGTTATAACTAAGCAATAAATATTCCTATGCTATATATATTGATACACTATCTATTTAGTTATGACGTCAGTAAAACTATTTTTTATCTTTAATTTCGAACTTTGAACATTGTTTGAAACCTCCAAAAATTTGTATTACAACACTGCTCTTTAAAGAGTAAAATTATGATAAAAAAAAAAACACAGAATAATTTAACAGCTTTTTTATTTAAGACACATGTTCGAAATCTAAGCTCAAATTGCAGAATCTATTTCAAATTCAATATTTTAATGTTTTGATAATGACAAAACCCACCATTTGAATCGAACATTGTGTTGTCAAAAATCCAGCCGCAGCCTCTGATGTGTAATCTCTTTATGACAATGATATGTAAAGTCAAGAAATACCAAAGGAATATTTTAAGGAGGGGGAAAATCGAAAATAACTTACAAATTCCGAAGAACAACGAAGTCAACACCAAAACAATACAAACACTACACTTAAAAAATAAAAACATGTGAACAACATGGACCCCACCAAAAACCCGGGGGTAGACTCAGGTGCTACGGAAGAGTAAGCAGTCTCTGCTTCCTGCAGAACACCCAAGCACTCGGTCACTGGAACTGGCATTGTGTGCAAAAAATTTAGAATCTGAGCATGAGGAATGTGTTGTCTTTGTTACTCACTGATGAATGTTGTCTTTTATCTTTAGTTCAGCATTTTAATTTGCATATTTTCAGATTCATAACAGCAACAAATGTTCAGCCTGTGCGATCTCAACGGTATGTACATAACAATTAGTATATAAAACAAAACATGACCAACTATACATATGATCAAATATGATTTCAACAAAATGAATTTTTAACAGAAAATGGACAAACGTACAGTGAACCGGCACACTTGTTGATCTTTTGATCCGTGCGTGTGCATGTATGTGTGTTCTTTCAAGCCATTTCGATGCTTTGTAAAATCACATTTCTAGTATTTGACCCAATCAGGACTTTTCATGTAGAAAAAGAACCTACAAGACTTAATGTTGAAACGCAGATTTAAAATTAAAAAATGATCAAGGGTCCTGGCACCTGACTTACGTCACTTCCGTAAACAAATGGCGGGAATCAAGGTGATTGATTCAATAGTTGTATTAGTTTTATTCAATTAATCCTATAAGCTAATAAAATATTTTTTTATTCCAGGAAAACGATAGCATGGTATATTTTATTAGGAGTTTTCGTTGGACTTTTCGGAGTGGTATATGTACACACAACTGGACTAGGCTATGCCATCGTAGAACATCTTAATTCGACATATTATTTCATAATAGGTAAGATATTCAGGAGAAGGACCAATCTCCCCAGCAATTTGCTTTCATATCTGGCCATCAAACCAAACGAATCAAATCTTACTTCTTGTTTCTATTTATGGTCTTTTCTAATACATGTATCATATTTTACTATTTAAATTATAGAGTCAAAACTTTCATATTGATCACCTGTGTTTTTTATACTTTAATTTTTATTTTTACTTTACCATGTTTACAGTGCATTTCATATTATTTTAACCTGTATGAAGTGACGAATTGTTTTATATGACCCTAGACCTGGTTGTTTAACCCATATAACGTAGGATTCAATCTAACCATGGGCGAAATCTAATGAATTTATATAGAAATTTAACCTCGAAGAAACATATCCTGTCACTTTTTTGTAGATAATAATAAAAAAAACTTGAACTGAACCTCTGATGAAAAATAGATATTGGACACAACACTTTCCTACCTTTTCAAAAAGTAATAGTTTGCGAATTATTTATATTATTTTTTAAAGAGGACAAATATACCTAAGGAGCAATCCCAAAAGCGCAATCCATTAGACAGACAAAACCCGGGAAGACAAATGAACAACCACAAGCACAACAAATAAACACTGAAAACTCAAAAACAATGAACAACACGAAGCCCTATGAAAACCAGGAGTGAACTCAGGTGCTCCAGAAGGGTAAGCAGTTCCTGCTCCGTATACGACACCCGTCGTGAAGTTCAACAATTAAAGTCAAGCCTGTGGTAATCACAAATCCGTGGATGTACATGAAATGTTGCGACAGTGGGAAGGGGTCCAACATCATCTTAGATATTGGAACAGTGTAACGGTCAATCAATTCGTGATGATGACTGTAAAATTTCCTAAGTGATGAATTTAAATTATCCCTGATAAAACCCTGGTTAAGAAGCTTTTGTGACAGCAGTAATCCTCTTTGTTGAAAGACAGGGTATTGACATGCCTTTGAATATTGGATAAGCTGAGAAAGTTTTAAGTTTGTCTTTAGAGTTTAATATTCCGCCAAAAGTGGCTAGTATTTGAGAATAATATTTTTCCTAATTTTTTTCACTCAATATTCAAATTTTAACATTAAAATCTATAGATATCGATGAAAATACCTATGAATTTTTCATCAGATATTTTAATTTCATACATTGGGAAAAATAATTTGCGAGAAAACCATTTCAATTGAACAAACATTACATCGCTTTATATTATGAATGCTTACAACTAACGAAAAGTTAAACATGGTCAATTTAAAAAAAAAAAAACGTCTCATTTTTATGGATTGATATAATAAACAGTGAGGGTTTCCGATGTAATATTTACTAAAGCTTTTCTTAGTTCAGTAAAAACTTAAGTAGCTTTGTGCATATGAGTTAAGTATATTGCATAGCTATGTCAATTCTTACAGAAAGATTTAAGTTAAGAAGTTTTATGCATACGGGCCCTCCGTGATAAAAATGTGCTGTACATTTAAATTTTAATTTCGTTTAAGTTTTATGAAGTGTACTCTGTTTCATACTGGTCAGGTATGTTGAATCATACTACGAAAGTTTTTATAAGAATTCTCTTTTTTATAATTATATAAATAAATTCTATTATATCACTTTTAATGCACAAGATGTGCATAGTTCCTCGATTTACAACTCATCAGTTATTCTCTACGCCTAAAATGTTGAAAACCAACACAATAATCCAAAAAATTAAAGAGAAAATTCAAAAGATTTCATAATGACTGACGGGTAAGGCCGAAACCATTTAAGGACAGAGCTATGTACGCAGCAGATACTCCTTAGTTTTCACAAATTTTACATTTTTGTAGTATCAAAGTCTCGCTAGTATGAAAAAATCGAAATACTAGTAACTGAGTTCAATATCTAAGATGATGTTGGACCTGCTCCCACTGTCATGACTGTCTCAACATTTCATGTACGTCCACCGATTTGTGACTACCACCGGCTTGACTTTGTTAAACTTCACGACAGGTGCCGTATACGAAGCAGGATACATGTACTATATTCAAAAAGAAATCGTTATGAAAAAATTTTTTTAATATCCTCAGACATCATTTGATTTTATTATTTTCAGTTTTATTCCCGCAGTCATAACCATTATCCGAGATTCGCGTGATAAGAATATCAATCTTAAATCACAGAAGACACAAAACTCTAGTTTTAAATTGTGATTTTCTAGAAAACTTTCAATAAGCAGCTTGTTTTAGTTCTTGGCGCTGCTTTAACTAGATATAAATACACCTGTTTATAAGTAATAAACAAATTATACCAAAGCTTATGTTCTCAGATTTACGCACCTGATATTTAATTACTCCTTGCTAATTAAATTTAATGACGTTTGAAGGCTGTTGGTTTTGTGTTTATTTTGATCTCAACCCTAAATAACTGTTGTTAAACGGTATAAGATAAAAGACGTATGAAAAATTAATTTATGCTGCAAATTAAACACTTATTTAATGTTTTTCTTTAAAGAATTTTTTACCACTGAATTTGATACCTCTGCTGCTGGACTCGAGAATATCCACAGCTCAGTTGCTGTTATTTCGATACTAGACCGAAATTGATACTTTAAATTTACCCGTTACAAAAATGTAAAATGTAAAATTTTGTGAAAACTATAGAGTATTTCCCTCGTGCATAGCTCTGTCCTCAGATCGTTTTGTCTTCCCCATTTGATCTTTTTGACCCTGTTGAATTTTCTCTTCAATGTATTTGATTATTATTTTGGGTTTTGAATATTTTAGAACTTGGGCACAACTGTTCAGTGAGTCGTAAATCGACGAAATGTGCATCAAATTGATATCAAAGAATGTATTATAGTAGTTCTTTACTTTGAAAATCGTAGAGATGTATATCTTATTTCTGCAAATTTGGGAAAAGTGAGATTATAATTTTCTAAGGCATCTTGCCTCGATTTTAACTAGGACATTTGGTAGAGTTTAGTTTTATAAGACGCTCTGTCGTTATGAATGTTTGCTTTCACAAGGTTATAGTCACAGGCATACGTAGTAAAGGTTCATCCAATGTAGTATATGGGTTTATTTTACATTTGCGATGCATTTCTGGACTATACCAACACTGGTTCCTGATGTTTTCAGGATTCTCTTGTGCAAATGTCCCGATGCACATGTAAACCAGTTCTGTTATTAGTTTCATTGATATTCAAGAAAGTGAAAGACAAAACCAGGCTCAAGGAATATCGAGACAAAATATTTGAATGCGAAGTAGAAGCGAACTGTGACACACCAAGACAAGAAACGTAGAGAACTCAATATATAAAGGATTGCCACAAAGAGAGCAGGACATGCTTCCTCTTTCGGACCACGCAATGTTTTTTTTTAAACTTTCATTATTATAATGGCAGTATTTATCACTAAGGCTTTATATTTATTTATTATTTTTTAGATAAAACTTTGCAACATTTATTCTGTGTGATGCTGTTCATATGAATTGTGTTTCCTTTAGGTTGAACCTTTAATATTTAACTCGAACCAAAACACTTTAGGTATATACAGGAGGGGGGGGGGGGGGGTTGAGATCTCACAAAACATGTTTAACCCCGCTAAAATTTTGCGCCTGTCCCAAGTCAGGGACCTCTAGCCTTTGTAAGTATTGTGTGTTTTTTTAATTTTGGTTCATTTTTTTTTAATTTTTCGGAGTTTAGTGCACCGTCCATTTTGCTGAAATAGTATACACTATTGTTTAGGGGCCAGCTGAAGCCCGCCTCCTTGTGGGATTTTTTCGCTGCGTTGAAGACCCATTGGTAGCCTTGAGCTGTTTTCTGCTCTTTGCTCGGGTTGTTGACGCATTCCTCGTTTCCATTCTCTATTCTTTATGTTGAATATAAGCATAATCACCGGTTTGTTTTTATAACTGGGTGAAAATGTGCTATTAATGTAGAACCCTAAAAAAATAAAAATAAAGAGTATTTTCATTTACAAATTTATATCATAGTTGGTGGTGGAACAGCCGGGTCGGTGCTGGCAAATCGTCTGACGGAGGATGCAAACATCAGGGTACTGGTTATAGAAGCTGGAGGAGAGGAATCAAGATTCCCTAATGTCGACATCCCATTACTGTCATCAATTCTGCGTTACAAAGAATTTGATTGGAACTACCATACAGAACCACAGACAAATGCATTCCTCGGATTAAATAATAAGGTAGTATGAATTCGTTCTATTTCGTTTTTTGGGTTTTCGTGCGGACATTAGTACCAAAAATTAAGTATGAACTGAATACAATGAATATTTTATCTTGTGACATTACTAGGAAATTTTAAAGCACGAAATTCTATGTCGCCGAAATAAGGAATTTAAATCTGAAACTTGATACTGAACGAAATGTTTAGCGAAGCAAACAACTAAATCCGCATATATAGAATTAATATAATCTGCGAATACATGTATTTAAGTTTAGACGTGTTCATGTATCATCAAACCAATATCAAACCAAGAGAATATATATCAAAGGAAATCTTTAGGGGATAAAGTTATTATAACCGAATAGCTAGCATTACCAAAATGAAGTTAAAAGATATTTAACTGCTAGCTTGATTTGTTTATTCTGTTGCACACGACGTCTCAATGGCAGAACAAGACATTTATTTATTAGAAAAACATTCAAGTGAACAATTAAAAGATCGAAACAGTGGTTGCCAAAACTCAGAACTATTGTGATGGAAGCTACGAAGTCAATCATTTGTAACGTTAATAGATATTACATCATGATGCATGGGGATGATGTCTTAACCATTCCCGGAATCAGTTAAAGCAAACTATAATATGACCTATAGCACCACAACTATTATCATAATTCTTCATGGATAAATGAAACAAACATAAGTGCTTTCTGTATAATGCTTTTATTACTTAATGATTGATTGCCCTGATAAGACAATTAACATTGTCTAGTAAATGTCGGTTGTACCGGACATTGAACCTACAGACAATATTTGAAGGGATCTTCTGTATGACTGCCAAGACGTCCTTCTCTCTGTTGTGATTATGTTTGTCATGTTTGTGTTTTGTGCTCTTTTACGATATATTTTGTCCGTGATTATGTCTGTTGGGTAGCGTTGATTGATTGGTATGTTATTGTTGATCTTTCTTGTTGTCCGTTTTGTTTTTAGCTCACCTGTCCTAAAAGTACATGTGAGCATTTGTCGCCCGTCGTCCTTCCGTCCGCCCGTCCGTCCGTCCGTCGTAAACGTTTTCAAAAGTCTTCTCCGAAACCACTGAACGATTTACAGCCGTACTTAGTCTGAATGATCCTTAGGGTATTTAGAATAAAGTATGTGTTTTATTTTCTTGTCCGCAGAGAAACATGGCCGCCATGGCTAAAAATAGAACATAGGGGGTAAACTGCAGTTTTTGACTTATATCTCAAAACTAAATCAGTTAGAGCAAAATTGACATGGGATAAAAATGTTCATCAGGTCAAAATATACCTGCTGTGAAATTTTCAGACGAATCGGTCAATCCTTTGTTGGGTTATTGCCCCCTGAATTATTAATTTTTAGGAAAATTTTTAGTTTTTTTTGTTGCTATCTTGAATATTATTATAGATAAAGACAAACTGTAAACAGCAAAAATGTTCAGCAAAGGAAGATTTACAAATAAGTCAACATGACCATAATGTCAATTGATCCCTTATGGGAGTTTTTGCCCTTTAAAGACAATTTTTCGCATTCTTTTCATCATCTTTTTGAACTTTAAAAAAATCTTCTCCTCTGAAACTACAGAATCAATTTCAGCCAAACTTAGGCTGACAGATCCTTAGGATATCTAGTATAAATTTTTTGTTTTATTTTCTTGTCCATCGAGAAAGTTGGCTGCAGTGGCTAAAAATAAAACAGAGGTGAAAATGCACTTTTTGGTTCATATTTCAAAAACTAAAGCAGTTAGAGCAAATATGACAATAGTAAAAATGTTTATGAGGTCAAGATCTACGTGCCATGAAATTTTCAGACGAATGGGTCAACCCATTTTTGGGTTATTGCCCCTGAATTGTATTTTAAGGAAATTTTGCAGTTTTCGGTTATTAACTTGAATATTATTATAGATAAAGACAAACTGTAAACAGCAAAAATGTTCAGCAAAGTAAGATCTACAAATAAGTCAACATGACCAAAATCGTCAATTGATCCCTTATAGGAGTTTTTGCCCTTGAAATATTAGTTACATGTAAACTGAAAATAATGGTCCGGCATATTATCATAGATGTTTAGAGTATATCTTAATATAAATTAAATGGTAGCTGTACAAGTAAAATGGAGGGTCAAGGGTCAAGGTCATTGTAAAAGTCCATATCAACCGATGAAAAAGTCCCTAGCAACCATATATATTTTGTTAAGGACCTTATAATTTACCCGTACAAGTAAAAAAGAAAGGTCAAGAGTCAAGGTCATTGAAAAAGGTCATTGAAAAAGTTCATAGCAACGGATGAGAAAGTCCCTAGCAACTATATATATTTGGGTTCAGGACCCTACAATTTATCTATGTAAGTCAAAATGAAAGTAAAGAGTCAATGCCATTGAAAAAGTCCATAGCAACCGATGAGAAAGTCCATAGCAACCATATCTATTTGGGTTCAGGATTCTATATTTTAGCTGTACAGGTCAATATTAAGGAGCAAATTGTGACGGTACACATTAAACATGTTAAATAGCAAAAATAATCATTGCTGCAAGATCTACACAAAATATAACAGGGGAACGATTTAGGCTCTTGGGAGCCTCTTGTTTACTGTATATAATTGATATTGCTGTATTATCATACGCGAAAGTTTGAGCTGTCTTTTCATGTTAAGTACCTACCTTAGGCCGACTTTCAAGACGAAGAATTATAATTTTTGGTGTTCGCTTGTTTTGTTTATTGTGTAGCCTTAATTAAACTTTATTAATAAGTACATGAAAAGAATTGTCTTATTGTTTCCAGTGTAAACATTCATATAATTATTCTAAAAACTTAAATCAGCGTTACTAAAATGGTGAAAAATTGTTACAAAATATTGCCAAGTTCTTTGTATCTATTATCAAAGCTTGAAGTTGCTTAAACTGGTACAAGACTCACTAAACTGACATTTCCTTAGGCTCCTTTAAACTGTTACCTTATTGAAGTCAGATGTTGTTATGGGGTTAAGTCGCCTTATCCATAAAAAATCAAATATGCACGAAAAAGCACAAAATTAGCAGTTTTCGGGTAAATTAAAAAAAAGTGTCGACTTCGATGGGCTCAATATATCGTGTTTAAATTTGAAACATACTTTGTTCAGATAAGTATCTTTCAATGGTCAACTGCTAATCAATACTAAACATATAGCTTCAACTCACATTTTGTGTTTTAATTTAACTAAGTTTACCCTTAGCTCAATGAAAAACGTCAAGTAAAAAGCCTATATTATATTGATATTACGTTCCTGTATTGTATGAGTTAGTTTCGAATGTCTTGTGTTAATGTTTCGGCTTTCAGCATTTGAGGACTTAGCACAGCAACTGAGTCCTAAACCGACGTAATTGTGCACATCTAATTATATGAAATCTACAGTAAAAGACTTTTATTTGAAGGATTTTAAATCAACCTTAGTGAAGAAATATTAAATTTAAATATAATTTTTTTTCGGTAATTAGATGCAGTTTCGAATATTCTAGCTGCACATAAAATTTCATGAAAATCCGTTATTTAGCGGATTTAGGTACCTCCTACCTTAAGGCGGTCAAAAATATGTCAAAGCCGCTGGTGTACTATGAAAATCTGTGAAGGGAATAATTTGTGCAAAAAGCATTATTATACTTTTCAGCTATTATAAAATGAGTTTATTGTAAGAAACAGCAAGTTTGGGAGGGTATGTGAATTTCCTTACATATGATATTATCGTATGATATATATGTTCCCATAGAAAAATTCCATAATAACTCCATTGAAAATGAAAAATGTTTTGAGATGTAATTGGAATCGAAAAAATTAATCTCTGTACTTTTTAGAAATGCCATTTTCCACAAGCTCGCATTGTACTTTTTAGAAATGCCATTTTCCACAAGCTCGCATTGTACTTTTTAGAAATGGCATTTACCACAAGCTCGCATTGTACTTTTTAGAAAAGCCATTTACCACAAGCTCGCATTGTACTTTTTAGAAATGGCATTTACCACAAGCTCGCATTGTACTTTTTAGAAATGCCATTTACCACAAGCTCGCATTGTACTTTTTAGAAATGCCATTTACCACAAGCTCGCATTATTGGAGGGTCCAGTACCATAAACAGAATGTTATACCTCAGAGGTAATCCCGCTAACTATTATGAATGGGAGCAAAAAGGAGGATTTGGATGGAGTTATAAAGAAATCGTTCCATATTTCCTAAAATCTGAAGATATTCAGATAGATGATTTAAAGATTTCAGGTAAATGATTTCAAAGATATAAATATATTTTCTCCTTATTAAAAAAATCAGTATGAACGTTTTGTCTCCCAGCTTTACTGAAAAACTTTAATACAGTGTATATATGTATTCTTCTCGAACTGCTATCTATTTCCACCAGTTATATATAGATTATCCTTCAGGCACGAGGGAGTTATGGAATTTCTCCACCTGAGATAGTTAAATTTTCGATTTTTAACACGCGAGCCCTCAGCGAGCGTGTTAAAATCTAAAATTTAACTATTGAGGGTGGAGAAATTCCATAACTCACGAGTAAATTGAAGGAGAATCTGTTTCTCCTATGATTTTCGACAAAAACCTCAAGAAAATGTCGTTGCTATGTAGTTTGTTTACATAAACGTCATTTCGGGACTTCTCTAGATTATCGTTCCAATAACTGTAGAAAAAGGGGCGGTAATTCCCACGTAGAAATTTAATCACCGGGAAGTGGTTAAAGATATTATGCATTGTTATCCCACCGATTAAACACGTC
Source organism: Mytilisepta virgata (assembly GCA_028015205.1). NCBI lineage: Eukaryota > Metazoa > Mollusca > Bivalvia > Mytilida > Mytilidae > Mytilisepta > Mytilisepta virgata. The sequence continues at coordinate 1,944,944 of JAPWFG010000026.1, read as the reverse complement.
AAGAATAGGAGAAATGAAATTAATCTTTATATTCACAATTTCACACTATAGCTTTAGTTATTGTGTTGTTCTTATTCTATTTAGTTTGATTTGCATTTATTTTTATTTCCTTTATATACTTATTAGGAAATATATTTTTGGTGTTTGTTTACTGTGTAAAAAAAAATAACAGTCCAAAGATACTAATATTAGATATAGTAAATTTGTACTATGCTGTATACGACGCATCTCAAATCGCTTCGGTATCCGTTTGTTGATATTTACATTTCTTTGTGAATTAAAATACATTGGTTTTTTTTTTAGCATCAACAGTATAAGTTGCTTTGAAAGTCTTATGGTTAAGTTTCCTTTGAAAATTCTATAGTAAACTTTGTTCGGGTAAATTTTAATAAAAACCGAATGCTATATAAAATAATTATTTATAAATGAACACTTTTTATATTGTATTTTTCTTACAACAACTTAGTCATTTAGTTACTAATAGGATGTTTTATAAAAACGGCGGAGGGAACACCCTGATTACAAACTAGTATATAATTACATTCAGCATTATTCAAGATTCACTGGGAAGCAAAGATTAAAAACACAAAAAAGTGTATCCGTGAGATAGTCTGAGTAGGGTGATTCCATGTACATAAACTCTACGATACTACTTTTTCAGCCTATCATTCCAAGGGTGGTCCTGTAAGTGTAACAGAGGGGTACCATCCACAGCTAACATCCATAATGCAAGAAGGAGCGGCACAGTTAGGGTTCAAATATACAGACTGCAATGGCAAAGATCCTATCGGTAAAATTCGGATTGATTGAATTATACTATGAGAGTGCATATATATCATAGATCGCATTTATAAACTTTTGCGTTGTCGAAGAAATCTTTCTTTATTCTACATTTCTGCTGATACCTGAATTGTGGTCAATTAAATCCTTAGGACCGACTCAGTGCTAAGTTTCGATACTAGTCCGAAATTGATACTTTAAATGTTATTACATTTTGTGAAACATAGGGCTATGTCACTAGTATATAGCTCCATAGGTGGTGTTGGCTTTACACCTTTTGTTGAATTTGGCATGATTCTAATTTGCTGCTCGAGGTTTGGAGTAATGTTTCAGCTTTCAACATTTTAGGCTTCGTTGATTACTGATGAATTGTAAATTGACGAAATGTCTACGTCTTGTGCGTCATAAATTGGTATCTTGAAATATTTACCCCGTTGGTTTCAAAATTAAACCACCTCCCTGTACATTTCAAATTTTAATTACAGTATTGTGGGTGAATAACTACAGAAACGTCTGCTTTATAAATTAATAAAGATAACAAAATCAAACTCTGATTTTTTTTTTTTTTTTTATTTATTTATTTATTTATTTTTTTTTTGGTATTTAGGTTTCTGTGCGAACCAAATAACAATTAACAGTGGTATGAGAATAAACACAGCTTCATCATATATTAGACCAAGCATGAAACGCAAAAACCTTCACATAGCACTATATTCTCACGTCATAAAGGTAAGCATCTATATAACACCTGTAAATGTTTATCTTTTGAAGACTGATATGTTGATAATAACACAACAGGTAGCTCTCATCTTGTGGGATCATTATTTTTTTTCTTTTAATTCTGGGTCAAGTTCACTATTTTTATTTCTATATAAATTTATAATTTATGATACCAATTTCAATGCGTATTTCTTCCAATTACGACTCGTAAGACCAAAAATGTTGAAAAGCGAAAAACCCACAATTTTAATAATAGGCTTATTGTGGCGAATTACAACTCATCTCTGGTGTTCAAGGTCAAAAGTGGTGAAAGCGAAAAGCATGAAAAGGTAATATACCACTATCTATAGGGTTAAGATTAACGAGATACTAACCCTCTACTATAATTTGTCTTGCCACTACTAGTATGTAAATATATTTCACAAGCTGATGGAACTATTGAAGTTCATTGGGCATTGGTTCCAAACTTGATGGGAACGATGTACATTTCAACTACTATCACTATTTTATAATATTATTAGTCTGTCTGTTTAAACATAAACGTTGTTAGCAAATTGGCATTTGCAGATACTGATTTTGAAGGGAAAAGCTGTTGGAGTCGAATTTATCCGCAATGGCAGAAAAGAAACTGTTGGTGTAACAAGGGAAGTAATTCTTTCCGCAGGTGCCATATCATCACCTCAAATCCTAATAATGTCTGGTATAGGACCAGAGGTACAACTCAAAGACTTGAAGGTACGCTTCTTAAGATAATATTGTTAACACTGTAACGTAACCATGTATTTACATTGAAACTGTTATAAGACATCTGTTCATTTATGTTTATAGCTATACGTGTACATATTCACAACTTTAAATTATTGTTCCAGCTGTGCAAAGGTTTAATATAAAGCTTTTCCAAACAGATACGAATTTTATGCGCATATGCACGCCAAAGTTGATATTATGGAAAGTATGGGCTTTTAAATATCGGCAAAAGAATACCGAAGCGACAAAATAGTGAGAAAAGTCCGTTAATTTCGAAATCCAAGGGAAAAAAAACAATGTCATGAGAATGGAACACAACAAACAAACGCCCCAATTATACATGTATAAGTAAAGGAATATAAACATATAATAAACTAAACGAAAAAAGAACGAGACAGCACAGAATCTAAAGCACTAGCCATGTGAACAGGATTGACATCAGGTGCTCCTGAATGGTAAGCATGTCCGGAGATTGCAGTGAATTCTTATTTAACCAATTATCGTATTTAGAGCATTAGTTACTTTACTTATAGATACAACCAAAAGCTAAACTACCTGTTGGTGAGTTCCTGCAGGATCAGATTATATTCCCATTGACATTCCTAATGAACGAGACCTACACGATAACACCAGCCAGATCTACCAGCATAATAAACAGATTAAAATATAAATTCACTGGTACAGGTTAGTAAATTGGTATTGAAGACATTTTGAATGTTGAATTTTTAATTGTAATGCATGTATTGTTTTAGTCTTGTCTTCGATGTTCTCCGTAGTTTGTCAGTCGTTTCGATTTTTCCCTTCTTCCAATATCCCTTTGGTATTTCTTGACTTTACTTTGATCCACTTCCGTGTTACATCCCTTTATCAAACACCATGCGGAAGTTCCGTTTCTCAGGTGGCTATTCTTTATTACTGTGTGACTTTGAAATGAAGAAAGACAATAAAATCCCTGTTCCTGTATTAAGACTTGACCTTTTGTCAAGTCTATGAAGAGATGTTTTGTCCAAAATTGATCTGTTATATCATTTCGTTCATATTGTAGTTAAAATGTTTTAAAACAAAACTTTTATTCGAAACTTTTCCAAGTCGACACAAGATTGTAAACAAATAAAAATCGTGTAAGCATCGAGAAAGGTACTAAAAAAACGGGAATGAGTCATAAATAAAGTCATTCAGTTTCTTTATATTAAGGTTGAACAAGTAATTATATTTTTTTAAAATATTGACTACTATCAACAAATGGAAACAGAAAAAAATAAGATCATATATAATACCCTAATTATTATTATAGCCTTTCTACTTAAAAAATGAAACTTTATTAATAAGTAGATGAAAACATTTTAACCCTCTATACTGTTACCTTACGAAAGTCAGATGTTGTTCTTGGGTTAAGTCACCTTGTCCATAAAAAGCCAAATATGCACGAAAAATCATTTTCCGGTAAATTAAAAAAACGTGTCGACTTCGATGGGCTCAATATATCTTGTGAAAATTTGAAACATACTTTGTTAAGATACGTATCTTTCAATGGTCAACCTCTAATCAATGCTAAACATATAGCGTCAGCTCTTATTTTGTGTTTTAATTAAATGAAGTCTTCCCTTGACTTTATAAAAATCGTCATGTAAAAAGCCTAAATATTGTGTCTTCCGCTTATTTATAGGTATGTTAACATCAAATGGAGGAATTGTGGGACATTTGTTACTCGATACTACAAACTCTAGTTCCGCCATAAAAAAGGCAAATGTAATGATAAGCATGGCGGCCATACTTCCTGAACACTGGGAAAGTCCAGAAACAGCTGAAAAGATGGTAAATCATGATCTACGATAGTCTTTAAATACATAAGTAAAATATCTTTCCTGTTTTTAAACTGTTAATGATTTCAAATCAATGGCAAATATGACTTCTATATGACTATGAGAGATAGTAGTCCATCAGATCTATATGATAGATTTACTTTCACTTGGTTTTAAAACCATCATTTGTTACCAAAACTTACACCATATACATCTATGAAGGTTGTGTATACGACTTTTGATCGAATTTATTTTGTCAACAAGAACAAAAAGAAATATTCTGATTTTGATTCTACTTTATATTTTAAATGTAAAAAATTGAAAAGTTTAAAAGCGTTGCAGAATTGCAGTGTTTTATTATGCTAAACATTTTAGAAATACAATTTGCAATTACTATCTACAAGAAATCGGTCATTTAATGACCTTTCCCCGAAATAATTTAATTTTCATCACTGCAAACGATGTTAGAATTAACTAATTTGCCAATGATATAATTTTCAGATGCAAAATGGACATGGCAATAACAAAGTGACTGAAGGTTTTACCATGTACGTACAATTACTGTCCCCAAACAGTACAGGGAATATGTCATTGACAAGTACCAATCCATTTGACAGTCCCGTGATTGATCCACAGTATCTGACAAATGAGCAAGATATAAAAGATTTAATTCAAGGTAGATAAATATCAAATATTGTGTTGAACTGATAGGTCCCCTACAGCTGTTGTCAATATTCAAATTCTTGTTATAAAATATATGAATCTGGGCATTTTTGTTCATGCTTTTTGTCTTTTTAGGTAGTGTATGTGTTACAGTTCCCGTTTTGTAAATTTATTTAATAATTTTAAAACGTATCGTTGACATATAAGTGTTATATAATTTAATTTTGATTTTTTTCTCAAATAGGAAATATGTTTATAAGACTCAGAATAATACACTATGTTGGAGTGATATACATTTCTGCTCTTTGGTAGGGTTGTTGTCTCTTTGACACATTCCCCCGTTTCCATTCTCAATTCTATCAATCTTTTTAAACACACAAATGTTAGCCTCTTACCGTTTTAACACCCTGACCTCACACTGAAATGATGATTGAATTTATCCGTAGAATTTATTTGTAGAATTTTGATATTCATGATAACAACAGTTAACAAACAGCAATAATGTTGTTAAATGTGGAACTCCTTTGTATACACATGATGTCACTCCCGGTGTTTAATGGGGTTCAAATTGCTAGTGCTTTAGTTTCTGTGGTGTCTTGTTCTGGTTTTGTTTAGTTTATTGTACGTTTTTTTATTCTTTTAGTCATACATGTATCCTAATGGCGTTTGTTTGTTGTGTTCAATTCTCCTGGCTTTGTCTTTTCCTTGGACTTCGAATTTGCGGACTCTTCCCACTGTTTTGTCGCTTCGGCGTTGTTTTGCCGATATTGTATAATGCAGAACTCGTATACATAGTGTCACAAAGAATGTGCTATGCGTTATTTTCTTTATATCTCTGTGCATTGTTTTTTTCAGGAATAAAAATAGCCTTGAAACTTACAAAGACAAAAGCATTCAGAAAGATACTTCCTAGAATTCCGGCCTATCTGTACAAGAAATGCAGTAGCAACAAACCAAATAGTGATGCCTACTTTGAATGTGTTATAAGGCATACCGCATTACCCGTCAGTAATATAATAGGAGCTAACAGAATGGGCGGCTTGAAAGATAATTCCTCAGTGGTAGATCATCAACTCAGGTACGAAAAGTTTATGACTTTATTCAATGAATTTACAAGGGATTTATTTATATGCCTACTTGTCAACGCCTTATTTCTACTTTTTTTTTGCATTTGTACTTCTTCATACAACATAAAGATTTCCTACTTTTCTTCGCCTTATTTCTACTTTTTTTTGCATTCGTACTTCTTTAAACAACATAAAGAGTTCCTTATGTTTACAAATTTTTCTATACACAGGACTTTTTTTCTACTGTTACAATGTGAACACTTCGATGTTTTTCTTTATAGAGACAATAGAATAGATTACGGGCATGGATTCCATCACAAAATATATAAATACAGTATTTATTAAAATTGAAAGATGAAACATCTAGCCTTTTCGTGTGATCTTCGATCGATTAATGTAATGCGTGAGTTTTTCTTTTTCATTTTCATGTTCATTTTTGTTTATAGTTCATCATTTTCATTCTTCGGTATTCGGTATTCTTTTGCAGATATTCCACTTAAGTTTTTTTTGCGTTTTGTAAAATATAATATCATTTCAGGGTAAAGGGAATAGATAAGTTGAGAATAGTTGATTCATCAGTGATGCCATCCCATGTGTCAGGCGATTTATTCGCTCCCACCATCATGTTGGCGGAAAAAGCAGCAGACATTATCAAAACAACTTACAAAAAGACATATAAGAGAAATAAGTCGCGATGAAATATGTAGGTTTTTTTCAAAATGTCTTGAATTTGACTTAACATGGTCTGGAAGGTAAGCAGATTGTTTTGGACGCAGTTTCCAGAGAGACGGTATCAGATTCTTCATGCTTGGATGTATGAGGTTTTAATATGGATATGGTGGTATTGTGACAATGCTTTTCTCCGCGGAACAGAATGATGGTCAATTTTTTAAGTGCATGTTATATGTTCACAGACAAAAAATTGAAGAAACAATGATCTTTATAATTAACCAGTTATGCTAAAACTAATAATTTCTGCTCGCGCTGTTATTGGCAATACATTTTAGTTTTAATATTGTATTTAGATTGTTATTCGTTTTAGGTCAGGCAGTTCTATGAAGTCTAATAATGTAAAAAAAATACTGTATAATTAAAGAGAAATGCTACCACAAAATTGTTTTTTATGAATTTAATTTTGGGTCATTCATTTTAATCATGTTGTGTAAAAACATTCTTGCAACGGTAGTACTTAAAAAAATATAAATATTAATTAATTTTTTATGTATTTATTTTTATTATTCGGATTAGAAATGCATATTCAAGAATTCGTATGCGATAAATGCTATTGTTTGAGACTGAGATTGGTACGTTAGGTCATGTAGCAGTAACGAAACTCTTTTCGACGATTTCATTGTAATTTAACCTCTGGGTCGATGCCAATGCTGGTGGACTCCAGGTCTCCGAGAGTATCCCGAAGCTCAATTGCTAGTACTTCGATACCAGACCGAAATTGATACTTAAAAATTACTGTTACAAAATGGTAAATTTGTAAATATTAAGGAGTATCTCTTTCGCGCATAGCTCTGTTCTTAGATGGTTTTTGCCTATACAGTTTTTGGTATTTTTGAATTTGCTCTTCAACATTTAGGATTGTTTATTTGTTTTTCAACATTTTAGGCCTTGAGCACAACTAAAGACTCTTAAATCGACGAAATGTGCACATCTTGTGCATCAAAATTGGTATCAAAGAATTGTATTTTAGACCTATATCTAGCCATCCAACACATTTTGGCCCTAGCCACTACTGGTGAAATAGTTTGTTAACGTGTGTGCGGTGGACCGAAATCGGAACCATAGAATGTTATTTTAGGATGTTGGTGTTAATACAGATTAATGTTAAACTTTCAACATTGAATGTATTGAAATATTTAAAAAGTTTGTTATCTATCTTACGAACAGATTTAAAATAACTATGATGAAGACAGGAAATCACGAATTGGAAATATAACACAATTACAAAGGTTTCCATTAATATTTATTAAAAATCTGCATTTAATGCAAAACAATACCAATTAAAATAAATGTATAAATAAAGTGACACAGTCTCTCTCTCTCTCTCTCTCTCTCTCTCTCTCTCTCTCGTGTAGGGTAAAGCACATTGTGCTAAATACAAAATCATCTTTTCAAAGATGTGATGTGAAATTAGAAAAATAAAACAGCCCTAATTACTCGCTAACCCAAGAAAACAATTACAAATATTTTGTAACTGATATTATAAATAATGCAAGAAATATACAACTGAGATTACAATGATACAAATAAACCATTAATTAGGCCAAGTAAAATAATAAGTGTGGTTCCGGTTACGTCAAGGACACAAATATATGGTAATTAGGGATTTTCTTATTTTACTTTTCTTACATGGAGGTTAGTGGAGAGACATTCTGACTCTAACAGTGCTTATTGATAAAACTTTAAACATATCGCCAGGATGGAAGCCAAAAATAATGTAGGTAGGTTAACCGGAACCACCGTTTAATTTGGTCTCATTACCTTAAAGGTTTTTTAATCAGTATGAGGCATGTAAACAGTTTACGATACACAAATACTGTTAAATAGTACAAAAAGTTTTTGTTCAATAATATCCGTAAAAAGTTACATACGCTTTCTGTCACTACGTTTTGATTTCTTTTTATTTCGTCTCCTACGTTTTCTAGTTTTTTGGTTCTTTCGATATTTGCCATTCTCATTTTCTTTGGTTTTATCTTTTGCACCATTATTTCTAACTACTTCATCAAGTAACTTCTTGGCATTATGTATTTCCACGTCAATAAATTTTTCTCCAACATTGTTTTCTCTTAATTCCTGCTGGCTATTGTCATCTTTTTCGTCAGTTTTATCTTCCTCGCTTTCTTCGAATTTATCGACTTTTTTCTCGTCATTCTCCACATCTGACCTATCAAAGAAAATTTCAAATTTTACTTCTGAAGAGTCTATTATAGCTTAAATTACTTGGCTAAGTATACGAGAAGTAGTTTTCTGCTTTGAAAAAATACATTATTATATTCCTCTGTGAGGACAAGAAAGATTTTTTATTATTAGTTTGTCTTTCTTCAGTCAATGGCCATTTTCAGTGCGAGATGACCCGTTGTAGATCAAGTTCACGCGAATTCATCTCCCACTGCACGAGACCTCATAGTCGACTATGCTTATTGAAATTTAGGTACAGGAACCTTAAAAATCGAGTAATTGCGACAGAAATAGGTATTTATACTGATTCAAAAGTGAATAACTGAAAAATCTTCAACTTGTTTTTAATATTCAGCGTCTTTTCCTTCGTTCCGCTACGCTCCACTCTGAAAAGACGTGAATTTTAAAAAATCGTTGAAGATTTTCCACTCTCCACTTTGAACTCGTGAAAGATCCTATTAATCTATCGTTAAATTATTCTAGTTTTAATCCTTACGTCAGAAGTGTTTCGTTATATTATTTAATAGATCACTTTAAAATGACAGTTCATCATGCATCTGATTTCAATACCGGTCTTGAGTACATCTTGGCACGACCTTCATATATAGTGCAGCAAAATTCATATCATGGGATGTTTATTTTTAATTATTGCAAGAACCGCTTTCTTTGAACAACTTCAATGTGTGTAAAGAAATAACCTTGATGTATATATGCCATATAGCACTTTATGTGCCGGTTTGGCCATATGTAACTTATAATACCTATAAGAAATTGAAAATTAATTAAAAATCTGCATAAAACTATACAGAATTATTACAAGTTTAAAACAGGCAGTGTTAGATGTGCATGTATGAAACCCCCCGCCCCGGCCAAATTATTTTAGTAAATTACAAAGTCTTTAAAATAGTAGAAAAGCACAACATTTGTTAACCAAATCGCTTTTATTGCTTTGTTAGTTAGAATGACAAGATGAATTAATTAAAGCATAATTGAAAATGATATTCATCTCATGCTCTGTAAAAGCATAAATTGCACGTTTACTGATTTTTCTAATGATAGACCATAATCCAAATTTTATAAAAGATATATTTTAAGTATAAAAAACAGTGGACTTCGAACTAATTAAGCATAATGTATGACATAAATGACATTTTTTTTACCAATGCAGTATCATAGAACCTAAAATGAATGAAGGAATATGCAACTCTTGAAAAGGAAAGAAAATGAAGCAGCATGCAAGTGATGAATAATGTGACACAATATTCATACCATAAATCACGTGGCATGCCAAGGTCGCTGATATTCCGCAGCCATGCTGTTAATTTTTTACGGCAAATCTTTTGAAGGCAGCACTTTTTTTGTCTTTCTTGTCAGTAGGTCGTTCCCATGAATGATTATACTACTTAAGCCATTCTTTACTCGAAAATCACGTGCAATTTTTCTTGATTTATTTTTCAATGTAATAAAAAAAGATTGAATGCGAGAAAACACTTCCTTGGTTTTTTGTCTATACACCTTCTTGTGTTTTTTATTTCTCCGTGAGAAAAATGCATTTACAAAAAATTTTAGTTTTTCAAATTGATTCATAATTTTCAAAACTGTAGAATGGTGTGACGAATCCATTGTTGAAAAAATTCTGAAAATTACAATAAAATCTAATCAAAGAGGGTGTTGGTGGAATTTAATTTTATTCGATCGATTTTGTTCTGGGCTTATCATTTTTAGAAAGCAGCTCTACATTTGCCTTATGCCGATTTTAATTTATATATAATTAAAAAGGTATATCGAAAACCAGTTTGAAAAGGATACTAGGCGAATTGTTCATTCATAACATTTTTTGCTTAAAAAAATACGAAACAAAAATACAAAACAAAACAAAACAAAAAACAAACATTATTCTTGACAAGAAATTAACTTACCTTTTAGAATTTTCCATGCAACATCTCATATAGAAATTTTTACAACGTCTCCTTCCTGCCTTGTATGCTTTTGCAGTGTTGTGTGCCCCGCTTTCACATCTATCCCAAGCATCACCTCTAACGTAGGCAAGTCCATATTGTTTTCCAAGGTCACAACATTCTATTTTTGTCTTGGTTCTTTCTAATTTTCGTTTCAAAACTAAAACGAAATATAACGAGTTTCGTGAATAAACTCTTAAACTCGTGTAATGTGCTGTTTTCCTTCACAAAAATAAAAGAATGCGACAAATTCTACTCAGGTAGTATAAAAATTAAATATTGTGTTGCCAATTTCGTATTTAACAATGTTTGCAATTTATTTAGCAAAATAATATTTCATCAATATTTTACCTTCTGAAGTTTTGGTTGTCAATATCGCCAATGTAGTTGTTTCAATCGTTTTCCTTTGTTGCACAGATTGTTCATCCTCTATAACGTTGCGTTTTTCTCCTTTTTTACTTTTATTATCTTCAAAGTAGTCTTCATTGTCACTATCATCAGTACTTTCATCTATTTGTGTTTCACGTTTTTCTTTATCTTGATTCATCGACATTTTTATATCATCCTGAACATTGGTTTTTGGTCTGAGGTTAAACTGTAAAAAACATACTGGGGTTTAGAAAATCAGAAATTCCATACTTATTTCCTGAAATAAAATTTATTTATTAAATCTACATATTTAATTATGATATAAATGCAAAATAATTTACAAATACACAACAAAATATCTGTATCCAACTACCTTGTTACTCAATTCTGTTTGGAAATCCTCTAAATCATTGACAGGGTCCGATTCATCCATGTTACCAACGATATCAACATGGCGGCCTGTCCCATCCATCATTGGACCTCTTGAAAAACAATGGTATCTACCTTCGCCTGAAAGTTCACTGATATAACTAAACGGAACACAGAAAGCAGTGAAGATATTATATAGAAAAAGCTCAATCTTTTCTGCCATTCCAGCACAACCAACGTTCTGGTTCTCATTTACCATTTTGTCATCATTTAGCATCAATTTAACATTAACAAATCATTTAACAAAAGTACTTCATTAATATTACAAACTTTATTTCATTAGTTATTTCTGTGTTTAAACTGTTGTTCCCTTTATACAAGAACAGTTTCACAATCATCATATTTCTTTGCAATTATGATCTATTTTGTCGACTATATTTAATTATAATACTTCAAAAATGAACTAATTAATATTTTCTTTAATATACGCATTCATGTGGAGTTAATAATATGTCCCCGTTCCACACCAACTAATATTTTTAAAAAGTGGAATAATAAGGAAAATAAAACAGACTGGGATATACTGTTGATTTAAATATGTTTTTATTTATTTTAAATTTTGGCTCATTAGAATATACCTACCTAGCCGCCAGCAACAGTCTTCTTCTCTATGCAACATATAATCTCTTCTGTTTGTCGTAAAAGGTACGATGGATTCACCATAAGCACAAAAACGATCAATTCGGTGGCGTCGAATATCACTAAAACACTCCGCTTGCTCTTCCAGTACCTTCATTAAAAAAATGATATAATGTATAAACAACAAAACAGATAACATGAATGGTCAACAATGAAATACCAATCAATGAGGAGCCTGAGTGAGTTATCTTTTCCTAACCATTGTAGGTAAGGGAGATAATAAATTTGTCTCCCTTTTAACCTCAGGACAAAAGGGAGAGCATTTAATTATCTCCCTTACCTACATTGGTTAGGAAAGATAACTCACTCATGTTTCTTATAGAGCACAACTGATGAGTCGTAAATCGACGGAATGTGCAAATCTTGTGCATCCATATTGGTATCAAAGAAATTTATTTACTCCATCCAAACAAAACGTTACATACAAGCGCACAAAACACAAACGTAGAAACATCAGATAGTCAGGCTAGTGTGCCTTAATACAGACAATGAGCCTGTTTTATGGGTACCAAAGCCTCTCCCTTAGGTGTTCTAACCCTATTGTGTATAAAACACATCTTAAAAGACAATACAGTACGATTACCAACAAGATGATCGCAATAAAGGTCAAGATTGGTTTGACAGTACATAACTTAGACAGAAGGTCCACAATTTGCTGTAAAACTAGCTATTGCTCTTATGGATGCTGGTCGTTTATTGTCGCTCTATCAGTATGTCTATGAAATTGTTAATTGCCCTTGCGATGTGACGGGTGTTAAAAAATGTATACCTTTTTGGTTTGTGTCCACAAAACTGCAAGTTAATTGTGTCTTGTTTTAATTTTTTAAGGACAGTTTTCTCTTTTTTGGCTTAGTTGGAGGTATTGTTGTGGTGTTTATCCTAGTGATTATGTCATCTTTAACGGATTTATCTAATCTATTTTTTTAAATCCATATACACAAGCCCGTAAAATATCATTATAATTTACCATTTTACAGCACTGTTGTACTTCAAATAACTTCTGGTCAAAGACCATTATCCATGCTTCTTGTTCAATCAATGGCATCTTGTTGAAGTCAACCTTACGACTAGAAAGAACATACGAACGCTTGGCCAAGTTATCTGCTGTGGCGTCCTCTGTGACCTCACAGAGCACCTTATACTTTTCTTGTTTCGTCATCTGTTTGGAAAAAGTAGGCAAATCAAACTTTGCAAAACTTTCGTAAATAATAATGTGTAATTTGTGTATACATAGTATACCTACGTTCTAAAATGTATGTGATATGTCAACCCGGCTTAAAATTGATATTTAGTTTCCATAAAATAATAAAAATTAATAATTAACATGATCTTATACAGATTTTTGTTATTACGAAAAAATATCTACGTTATTGCAATGCATACAGTTTTCATTTATAACTTTCAGAAACAATAAAGAACTATATTTCTTCAGAGTTACATTTGCTTACTTTGTTAATTAGTACCAAGTCTTGTTTGGGACAGACTCTTTTCGTCAAGTATCCATCAACGACAGTTTCATCTTCCATAAAGAATTCGCTTTCGTCAGCAGCTTCCACTCGAGCTCTGAAAAATTGAGGAGGAAACTTTTATTTTTAAACTGTAAATCTGTGTCCCTTTAAACCTATAAGCCAACGGAAAAATGACAACTATGCCCGAGTTATAATACAGATGATTGTATGATAATTTGTCCGGCGTTATGGCTACTAACCTGACAAGTATGCAGCCACAGTCAGGTGCTGTCCATTTAAAGCTAAATCTGTGTTCAGCTGGTTTCGTGTCTTTGAAAACCATATGAGGACAACTTTCAGGTTGCAAATACAATCCTTCTGTCTCTTCAAGAATTCCAGTTTTGCATACGTCTGATTCTGCCTGCAGCCACAACAGTACGTCTCCGAATTTTCTGTTAGGATCTTGAGCTTTGATGCTGACTATAATTAAAATCTTTTTGTATGAGATAGTATAATGATTTTTTATAAAGATTATTCAAAGATAAATATAAGACTTGTTAGCATAATGTTTATATGTCGGACATAAAATAGCATTTGGCTTCGACCCAGTCTGAAAATAAACAATAAAATTTCATGCAAATTGAGAGAACGCGTTTTCATTTGTGATGGGCATACTGTATCATGTCTTATACATGGAAACGGAATTTTTTGTATAGTTTACAAATATATATTATAAAATATCGCAATAATTCAAATACATGTAGATTTCAAAATCGACAAAAAATTACGCAGAAATTGGGAATCGGCTTGGGATGGTATGTTAGTCGGTGTTGAAAGACAAAACGCCTGTAATATTAAACAAACTATTAAAAAATGTGATTGTTCATCAATAAATAAATTAGTCAAGAGTGTAACGAATATATATAACTTACCTTCATATTGTTTTCCTGGTTCATATCCAGACTTCTCCAAACCTCCTACGTCTATTTTATATACTGGCTTATTGCCGTGTATGACATTAACCCCTCTCTGAGAACCTTGTGGTATGCCGGTTGATGGGCAACGTGCTTTAATGTCCGACGAAGGTCGGGCATATAAACCTGCAAGTTATACAATTGCTGTTACCTAGACTGATTTGAAGTGTTGTTACCTATAATTTTTTTTCGTTAATTCAAAAAAAAAAAAAAACAAAAATTTTAATATTTTATATTGTTTTGTATTTATTTATTCGTTTTATCGATTTATTTATTTTTTAATTTATTGCGAATTGTAACAACCTGTTTGTTTGTAATATCTTCAAACAAACAGGCTGAACATTTTCAGTATCAGCACATTGAAATGAAAATGAAATGGAAATAAAAGAGTAAAAAGTGGTGATTTGAATAATACAAATGCTATTTTACAGGTAAATTTACCTCTATGCATGTTAAATTAGATTTTTCAATTAATAATTCAGAATAGGAAAACATACAACGATACCTTAATTTCATTATCATATCATCATTTTTAATCTAATTTAACCTCATCCACAATACCCAGTATTATTTCGTTTTTCACATCTTATATTTATCAAATTAAAAATACTTTTTCAATAATACATGTTATGTGAAAATAAATACAACTGTCGTGTTTAATGTACTAAAAAAATATCAAAGGTCTCCAAAAATACATGTAGACATAGTCAAAATTGTTGCCAGAAATTCAAAAACAAAAAAAGACCTTTGAACGCAGTCAAAATAATATCCGAGAATCTGTTTATAAAGTATACTTAATTATATATGAGAAACAAGAATTAATTCAATCATCTTTTATAAAGTTTTCATTCAATCAAATTTTAAATTTAAATGTATATCTTGCTTACCTTTTATCTCTAACTGTATCCCCAAAATCAACACCAAAAATGCTACTGTAACACTGAACATCTGACTTCGGATCGTGCTGTCTTTGAATAATTGTGCCTTTCTCACAACAACTCAAAAGTGCCTCCCAAGTGCGCGATAAACACGTTATATACCCCATCCCACACGTGATATCACTCATGAGAGGAAAAGGACTTAGCCTAAATATATGTGTTGTTTATTTACATAAACATTTAAAAATCACCTAAAAATATTACCTATGTGTATATTTACGTATGAATATGCATTATTTATTATATTTTGTATTTTAATGATGTTTTTAATAATACTGACAGTAACAATAGGATAACATGCTTCACTCATGATAGTTCATTCAGATTCAAATATCATTGAAGACCAACTGTTATCAATATTAATGTGTTATTCGAAGGATAGCTTCATTTGATATTGAACAAAAATTTAATTCAAAGAGTTAATGGGATAGAAAGAATTAAAAGATCTCCCCTCATTTTCATTCTATTATTTTTGGACTTTTAATTTGTTTTTCCATTTTTAGGCAATTTGCACTGAATTCTCCGAGATCAAAATTTATTGTATTCTTTATATTCTCATTACATATATATATATTTACTTCTGTCATGTTCAACATTGTATAAAATGTTATAAATGTTTTGTCTTTTTCTTGTTAAAGTATCAAATTGTACAAGTACAATTTTGGAGTAGAAATTTATGTAATAAATATATTTATTATGGATTTTTGTAATTGAATATTTCATCTTTTAATAGATCTGCAAAAAGGTCATTCATGATTATTATTATTATTGTGAGAAATTAAAATTTATTTTATTTTCATTGCAAAATAATAAGCAGCTGTAATATTTTATACACGTTTCCCACAGATTCAAAGTTATTTAAGGATTTTTTTCAATTTTGGAAAAGGTTTTACGATTTTGAGGCAGTTTACGCTTCATAAACCACGAATTGTTATAATTATACATGTACAGTTGAGATCAGTTCTAACCTCCCAAGTTATACAAGTATAACCTGTTCCAAAATTGAAAATAATCCTAAAAAGGCTTAGCTGAAGCCCGCCTTTCTCGCTGCGTTGAAGACCCATTGGTAGCCTTGAGTTGGTTTCTGCTCTTGGTCGGGTTGTTGTCTGTTTGACACATTCCCCGTTTCCATTCTCTATTCTTATGTAATTTAATTTTTTTTAAAAATTCGGATCAAAAATTGCAGGTCGATTGATTTGTACGACTTATTTAACCCAGGAATATTTGAATCGCAGACTGCGAATTAATACGGTGGTCAAGTCACAGTATCATGGACCAAAGTAGATTATGCAATATTATGTAACTTGCCCAACCATTAAACAACTATTCAAATTGTCTGTTACAATTCAAATCAAGTTACTATTTACGTGGAGCGTAATTTAGTAAAAAAAAACCTTAAATATAAATTATTGTTATTTCAAATGTACACATTACTTAACATTATATAGGCTTTTTACTGGACATTTTTCATTAAGTCAAGGGTAAACTTCATTAAATTAAAAACACAAAACAAGCTATATGTTTAGCATTGATTAGCAGTTGACCATTGTAAGATACTATCTTAACAAAGTATGTTTCAAATTTTAACAAGATATATTCAGCCCATCGAAGTCGACACGTTTTTTAATTTACCCGAACATTGCTAATTTTATGATTCTTCGTGCATATTTGATTTTTTTTATGGACAAGGCGACTTAACTTGACTTTTATAAGGTAACAGTATAGAGGAGCCCAAGGAAATATCAGTCTAGGAAGTCAACTTCAAACTTTGATCACAGATACAAAGAACTTGGCAATATTTTGTAACCATGTTTCACCATTTTAGTAACAATGATTTAAGTTTTTTAGAATGATTATGAATATTTACATTGAAAGCAATAAAAAAAATGTTTTCATGTACTTATTTATAAATTATAAGGTATTATGTTTTTCTATCAAGTCGTTTCATTTCTTGTCATCATGATTCTGAAATTGATAAAATTTACAAAGTAATTTTAATACAGATACCAAATGAAATTTGATACGATTTTTCATTATAGATCTAATTATTCGGAGATTTTAAAGCACAGTGTGAAATTATGAAGACTGAAATGGAAAATGGAAAGTAATATAACTTCTTTGCGAGTTAAACCCATCATGCCCATGGGTGTCAAGCAATCTTAAAAACAGTTATAGATACGTATCACATAAAAACCTTTACATATAAATCAAAGTAGTATTAATTCTAAATAAACTTTGAACAGTATGGACCTTAGCTATTGTAGCAGTTCCAATGACTTCTTTTGTTGTAAAATCACACGCAAAAAACCGGTAAAAAGTTCAATTCTAGAGTGTTTCTCTTCATCATAAAAAGAACCACAGGTTAATGTACACAGGTGACTCTATACTGATCCATCTCGTCTCATTTTGTTTACAACTTCTGTTATTTTTTACTTTTCTAGTGATACCACATGTTCGTATACGTACTTTGTAGGTCTCAAACTGTATGTTAGGGATTTTTTAATGGTCAGACTGGTGAAAACTTTTATGTAAGGGTACGAGTTGTGTTAGCCATATTAGAGATAAGGTTTTGGTGACGACTTGGGTTATGATTCTAACAATATTAACCTTTATGGCATGTTAACCATAAAGTAAACGGGGATATTTTTATGCTGCATGTATTTATTTACGATATTAATACTACCGAAAGTTGTTAAATATATATTTAATAAATAGACAGCGATCCAAAAGGACCTATTGTATATAAATGTGTAAAACAAAATGTACAGCCCTTTAAATAGTGTTACCATAATATATTTTTTTTATCATATTTTATTTTTTTTAAAAACTTTAAATTAATATTAATTACACTTTTCTTTTCCCTGTACAAAAATTTTGTAACAAGCACACTTTTTGTAAATTAAAAAACAAAATATTGGTATAGTAGTAACTTTAAATTTTATGCACCAATCGAGTATATTCCTATCCACTAAATGTACGCTAAATTTATAATTTACCTAGTTAAAAAACTTAAAAAACAATAATTACAAACTTAACAAGGTAAAATGATGGGCTACTGCATATTTTACTTGCAAGAATACATTATCCGTTAAAAACATGTGAAAATCCCCTGTCACATGCCTGTTGTGTTCAATGTTTTGGTCATGAGTGAATAAACCTACTGAAGTGTCGTTTCACACTGTCATGTTTAATTAATTCACATCAGCAAGATAAACTTTAAACTGGTTAGATAAAGAATAGAGATATAAATCATTTGATATCTAAAAATAAAAAAGAAAACAGTAGGACAAACCAGCAACTACCACAAAAACAGTAGCAGAACTCACCTTAACAACTCTTCTGAGATACCCAGCACAAACAGGAAAAGTATATACAAAGATAGCTTGACCTTTCACCGAATTACACTGTGGTTTGGCAACACAGTCCCAGCACTCTGTTTTAGAAAACTGAGGTAGAATCATTATAACTGTTTCTATAGGGTATAACTGTCATAAATGGTTCTATCGTTGAAGTGTCATAAATGGTTCTAGGGTAGAAGTGTCATAAATGGTCATAGGATAGAACCGTCCAGAGTGGTTTTTGGGTAGAACTGTCATTAATGGTTCTAGGTCAGAATTACCCATAGGATTTACAATCAATGCTAGAACAACTATGCACGAAAACGGTTTTAATATAAAAAAATATATATATATATATAAAATATATAAAAAATATAAAAAAAGAGATTTTTAAGGTTTTGAAAAAAGTAATTCGATAGTTTTACGTATCAAATTTATAAAATACTTAAATTTCTAATCATGCAGGTGATATTTTTATTAATTTCAGACTCCACGACATATTAGAATGACAGTTTTTGATATATCACAAAAAATTAAATATTTAAATTATTTAGAGTTTGATGTTTTAAATTATTAAAAAGCATAATTTTCACTTTATTGTGAGTGAAATTTTCTTTTTATACTCTGTAAACTATTACGGTATGTTAAAAAATGATTTGAAAATTATGAAAACAAGTTAATTATTTTATTTCTTATAATTTTGATGTTCAAAATTCATTAACTTCCAAAATTTCTGTTTTGAACAAATGCAATTTCTAGTTTTTGCTCCATCAGTTATTGTGGTTCTAGAGTAGAACCGTCCAGAATGGTCCTAGGATAGAACTGTCATAAACTTTTCTAGGGTCTGGGTAGAACTGTCATAAATGGTTCTAGTGTAGAACATACTGTCATAAATGGTTCTAGGGTAGTCGAACTGTCATAAATGGTTCTAGGTTAGAACTGTCCAGAAAGGTTCTATGTCAGGACACACCCTGTCATAAACGGTTCCACAAGTATCAGGGTGACAGTTCTAGAACAGTTCTGATGACGGTTTGTGCACTCAAATCAGTTTATGTTTTAATCGTAAGTATTTACCTACATTTAAGGATGCTCGCTGGTCATGTTTTGGTCTTTTTGTCAGATTTTATCCATTTCTTAAACATGAAATGTTTTGCCCACGAACCCCCACTTTTTCTTTTATAATTCAATCATATATACCTTAACCCTTTAACGTTAGTACCGGTTAAATTTGACCGGTAAGCGTTCAACGTGTAGTATCTTTCCAACAAAAACTTGATAATTGCCTCAATACTCAACGGATTTTGGCCAGAAAGGGCTTGATTTACAGCCAATAATTTCCTTTTTGACATGCTTATAATTTTATAAAATATTTGTTTGTAAAAAGACAAGTTATTATGGTGTAAACGTTGCTACATTTATTCAATTTTCATCTGCAATTTAACAACAATGTCCGATGTACTTGAAGCGTATATTCTCAGTCGTTTGATTAATAATTCACAATATGAAAAGTGTAGTCTAAAGTGCAGAAAAAGACTTTTATTGTGATATAATATATCTTAAGAAGATCCAGATTTATCATTTTTGCTGATGAAATAATCTAGTTAATGCAGAGGAATTACTTCGTTTTTCTCCATCTTTTCAATTTACGTCAAATTTTCAAAATTGCAAATTGAAATAGGAAAATCTAAAACGAACATTTTTCTCTCCAGTTTACAAGCTTTTCAAAACACTTTTGTTTTCGGATATTGACCCTTTGATGGCGTTGCAACTGCCGGTTAAACTTAAACAAATAGCTTTCCGGAGATCGGTTTTCAGATTATTACGACGTGCCGACTTTTGAACCGACTTCCATGTGCGTTTCAACAATTACGCTCGAGAATGTACGATTAATCTAGTGAAGTTAATTAATTTCCAAGTGAAAATGGCTGTAAATATTGTAAATGATATATCCTGTATGAAGAATAAGAGGACTCTCTTGATTTGTTGCGGAATCACGAAATAAACGATCGCGAGGAGAAAGAAAATGAGAAGATGGTGATTTTGTTCCAGTTATAATAATTGGTAAAAGTATATTTTTTATCATCGATAAATGTTATCCTGTATTCAAAATCAAGCGTTATCTCCCAAAGCACATACAGATATATATCTCAACCAAATTACATTTCATAAGCACTAAATAGTAAATATGAAGTAAAAGCTTTTAAACTATGGAATGAAAGCACATGTAGAAGTAGTTAATAGTGAACATAAAAATAGGTAAAATAAAAAAAAGCCTGCTGCACCCGAAGGATTACTTAAGCTTTACATTTGTTTATTTTACACTTTGCTGCAGTCTTATGGAATGAACCCCCTGTTTGGAAATTTTAACCTGTTTAAGAATATCATGGTTTTGATTAATTTAGAACTTCTGATATTTGTTTAGATTTAAATTGCATACGTTCATTCTTTGACGTTGCTGAGTTTGCATATAACAAATTGTTTTTTTAAATTTGAAATAAGGTAGGATCATGTATGCCATGAAAAAAAATTCACTTTCTTGTCCCCTCCCCCTTTAAAATTCCATAATTTCTCCCTAAAGTGTCCTTTCATTTGAAAACGTTACGTTAAGAAGGTATAATGCTGAATCAAATTTTAAACCCAAGTACCAAACTAAACTTTTAAAAGTAACAAAATACATATCATATCTCCATATTTTTTTTACTGTAAACAAAGATATTATTGTTTACCATGAGAAATTGATAATAGAAAAATACTTTATACAATCCAATAAACAAGTTATTTTTATAATACAGGATATTGTATTTCTAGGAATGCAAGTCTTGGTTATTGTGATGCTCACCATATCTCGATTTTACACTTGACTAATTAAATAAAAAAAAAATTTCTAAATCTGACAACTCTGCATTATATTTTTTTGTTTCAAATAAAAGATATTATGTACATGTATTACATGTACAAATGTATGCATGTATACATCAGTCAACTTACACTTTATAGGAGCAACAATAATTTATTTATTTATTAGGAAGGGGAAAATTGATCCTAGAAATCTTTTTCATGTTTTTTTTTGCAGTATCTATGATCCTGTGTATGATTGCATATTTTATTTTTCAAAATATTAAAGTAATTTTTAATACAGAATTTTTTATTTGCATTCTGAAACTTGAATTCTATATTATTTCCTTTTAAATTCCTTTCCCTTCCATAAATATAAAATACATAAATAAATAGGCATAGTTACAATGTAGTAGAAAACTTGTAACTTATTAATTAATTATTTTTTAATGTAAATATTATGTTTGTTGTTTTGTTTTTGTTTTGACAGACCCCCCACCTCCCCCCAAACTTAATTTTGCATATACTGAGCACATACAAGGAACCATTCTGTGGTATAATTAGAAACTTAATTTGGTAACAGTTGTATGGGACATAAATAATAAGAATTTGTTAAATGGTGGTGTAGCCAAATAACATTTGCAAGAAGTAATGTATTCATGTATGCCCATTTAAATACCTGCAAAATGACACATGCACTCTTACTTGAAATTTAGTAAAGGATACATGTATGTTTTATAGTTTTAATAATGTATTGGTGGAAGTTGTAAAGAACCAATGACCTATGTCAGGAAAACTGGCAATCCCTGTCAATTTAGATAGGAGTCTAGGAGTCGAACACACCATGCCAAAAGCTGGATTAAACTCACACATTCATTTCTAACAGGTCATAAATAGACAACCAACCTAGACCACTTAGCTACCGACCCAATATATTTATTGATGAAAAAATCCAAGTAATTTTCAAACTGCAACATAAAGTTTAATAGTTAAAGACCAGATATGTTGTAAGGGAACAACCATTTGATTTTTAAGGGGGGGGGGGGCTAGCATCATATTTGAAATAAAAAGGCAGGACCAGGATTTTGGCAAATTAAAAAGACAGGATCGCTTTAGGTGTGAAAAAAATGCAGGATCTATGTCAATCAGGATATTTTTGGGTTTAAATGAAAATAAAAATTTAGGCTGCAATAGCGGGCGAGTGAAAATTCTACATTGCAATGCTTACATAATCAGATTAATGTTCATTTGTAATACAGGCAAAAGATTATGTCTTTCGAAAATTCAAATTAAACAGTATACATGTATGTGCATGTTCATACTGCTTCAGTAAAGTCTTATTAAGAACCAGTCTTGGTCATTCAGATTTGATTTTTAAAAAATTATTTGTGTTTTTCAGAATGTTATGTAGACCTAAGAAAGTTGTATGAAATTTCAGCAAACCTTTCCAAAGTGAACAAGGCTTTCATTTAATTTAATTGACATACATGTTACATATACAGACTGGTGCTTCAGTGACAGTGGTGTGTTTGAATAACAATTGATTCTATGGATTTTCAATGTGTACATCATAATATACAACCACATATGGAAGGTTTGAAAGCATTGAACTGTTTTCTAAATACATTTTAAAATAAAGTTCTCAAATTATATATATTTGTTTTAATTTAAAACATTACAGTGCAGTTTATTTAGTCTGTTTTTTTTTCAAAATGTGAAGTCAACAACTTCCTTTGCTTATTAGTGTCTTTGTAACTATACATTTTGGAGCAAAGAAAAAATTCTAAGAGAGACATGATTCATTGTTCTACAAACAATTTATATGCAACAAGAAGGCAAAACACTTTCTAACCTGCACTCAAATGCTCATTAAAAAACTGGACACAACAATATGTCTCTCTAGTTGTCAACTTTTCTATGAAATACCAAATATTGGTTTGTTTAAAGTTATTGAAAATAATAAAAATAGTATTTAATCATTTTGGTCTATCTAAATTTTTATGCAAATGAAATATAGACATGCTGATTTTGTACATCAAATCAAATAGACTATAAAGATTATAGTCAAAATCTCAACACAAACTTTGCTAGAAAGCTACATATATGATTGCCAAGAGAGAAATATTCGCAAAAAATTCGTACGGGTTCCATGGAACCCAGTGTCTCGCCTGATTTAGCTGTTGTCTATATTTTCAGTTTAATGGTGGAATGTACATAATTTAACTCCACATGTTATTTATTGGTCATGAAGAAGCTTCTGTCCAAGTTTGGTAGAAATCCAGGATGGTTTAAGAAAGTTATTAATGTTTTAAATACTTTAACTGCAGACTGTATGTAATTTTAACTGGGAAAAAATTAAGTACATTTATAAGTGAAATACGGAAAAATGGGGAAAAAAATTTTCCTCTGGATACTATCTTTTGATGACGAACAAGCTTCTGTCCGAGTTTGGTAAAAATCCAGGATAGTTTTAAAAAGTTATTAATGTTTTAAAAAACTTTCACCACAGAGTGAATGTAAATATTAACGCCGCCGACGGAATGTGGGATCGCTATGTCTCGCTTCCGCAACAAAGGTCGCAGGCTCGATAAAAAGGGAACGAATGTGATGATTATCTATTTTAGAGAACTGTAAATGTTTACCATTCCCTATGGTGTATATAATTTGATTGTCAGTTGATTTGTTCTTCTTTTTGAGCCGGTAAAATCCTTTGACTTATACTTGTACGTTTAAATAAGGAATCATTTCTGACTTCCTCTTATAATTGAAAACTGTATTTCATTCTTGGTTGCTAGGGAGTTAATTTGGTTGCTAAGGAAATATATTTGAATTTCTACATGTACGTACTATTTATTCTGGTTTAAATCATAAATGGGTTGATGGTGGAACGTGATGTCAAAACTTCAAAAATTACAAATTGACAAAATTTCCACTGCGAACCAATGAACATGATTGCTTAGTAACATTTTAATATGTAAAAGTTACGCACTATTTTTAGTAAGTAGAAATGATCTTAACCTGTGAATATTTAACATTACTCAAGATTTTAGTTTTTTAAATAAAATTGGACTTTCAGAAATCATTTTACATTGAATATACATCAGTAGAGGGTGTTTCATAGTTGGTTGCTAGGGAATGTCATTGGTTGCTAAGGAAAAATATGACATTTTCTCCAAAAATATATAGGAATTAGTTAAGGTAAATACATAATTAATTTAAGGGTGGATTTTTATGTTATTATATAAAAATTTTAGAAAATTATATGGAATCAGCATTATTGGCAAATTCACATGGTTGCCTAGCAACATAAATAACCTAACTTTCTCACATAATTTCCAAAACTGTTCAATTGTTTTATGAAGTTCAGGTTTTCATTAAAAATATTTTACCATAAACAGACCCTATTTCTACTTCTTGACAATAAAGAACCCTCAGTATATTTTGATTTTTGCTAAAAAAACAGTTAAAATTCAAGTTTTAAGTGAAGTTTGATGCGTTACCATAGCAACGGTAATCAAGGCAATCAAGTAATAAATTTGAAAAATTAAAGCTAGTGTATCATACTTTTACAATGTATACAATAAATGTTTTTATCTTTGAAAATAATTTTTTGTGTGTGTGGTCAATTTTGCAGCCCTAATTGTTCATGATTTTTGTCAAAAACTGTGCAAATGCTAAAGGGTTAAAATGGTATTTGACAAAATCTTATGAAATCCTTTTTATTTTGTCATACATTTTTGAGAGACTGAAGTTGCCAATCCAAAGACAATGAAAAATCCAGAGAAAACCCATTTCCTGCAAATTTTTAAGACCTAATAGCTCTAAAATAAGCACATGAACCTATATTTTTTTCTTTCTTATTTGTTTACTATTCATATGCTCTCTAAAAAAAAACACCTATTTCAAATCCTATTTATTTCCTATTAGACCCGCGATCATCCTTAATCGTAAAAGATTGAATGGAATGTATGTTTATGTTACCAAACAGAAATGCTATTCTTAATCATTAACAAAGTTCGAGTTTTCTACCCGCAAAAGTCGTATATATAAATATGCGATAAAGGTCAGTTGTTTCTTTGTTTGGCAATACTGCCAAGAAGGACACTCAGAAACCAAAACCTTCTATTGTCATATGAAAGGAGATGCATTAACTCACTTACAGCAAAAATTTTGATCTGGTTCAGTCTCCTTCACGTTGAAAAACTGTTTTAAAAGACGTTAATTCGGCACATTTGTGTTAAAACGGTCTCCGATATTTAGTAACTTATTTGTTCGTTATTATAATCAATTTTTCATAGATCTAATACCAGATTATGTCCAGAGAGATTTTGAAAGACATTGGACTTTTTGAAAGTGGCTCTAGAAGTGAAAGAAATTCAGGGGAAAGTGGCCTTACGCCTTTTTAAGGAAGGTTGACTTATAGTTAATTTGTTATAACAGAATACTGACAGACTTGACTATTACCAATCATATCTTAAATCGCAAGAAATGATGCAAAGCATCGGCTACTTTATAACGGTACTTTAAATAATCTCTTTTTTAACCAATTTTGTTGGTCATGAGTGAATAAACTTGCAATGCAGGTGGGAAAAATGTCAACACGGCCCCTGTCAGTATACGAATTCATACAAACATGATAACTAAATCGGTCAATGAGAGATTGTACATCGTTTGTCTCCTAAATATAAGACAACCATATTTTTATTGACAAATTGTGTCAATTTTTTCTTTACATGTCCATTTGTGCACCATTCGGCTTGTGTGCACTTTTTTTGTTGCTTTGTTTTATTTTTTCAGTCCTTATATATTAAGGTGATATTTCCCTATTTTAAAAAAAATGCTAATTGTGTGTTTATGTTCACAACTCAAGCAAGGAACAACGCTTCTGTAGCAGTTAGTCATGTTCATAGTGTAGCCTTTCTACTTAAAAAAATGAAACTTTATTAATAAGTACATGAAAACATTTTTCTTATTGTTTCCAGTGTAAATATTCATAATTATTCTAAAAAACTTAAATCATCGTTATTAAAATGGTGAAAAATGGTTACAAAATATTGCCAAGTTCTTTGTATCTGTGATCAAAGTTTGAAGTTGCTAAAAAGACTCACTAGACTGACATTTTCCTTAGGCTTCTCTATACTCTTACCTTATAAAAATCAAATAAGCACGAGAAATCACAAAATTAGCAATTTTCGAGTAAATTAAAAAACGTATCGACCTCTATGTGCTTGTTAAAATTTGAAACATACTTTATTAAGATAAGTATCTTTCAATGGTCAACTGCTAATCAATGCTAAACAGATAGCTTCAACTCCTATTTTGTGCTTTGATTTAATGGAGTTTACCCTTGATTAATGAAAAACGTCAAGCTACATAGTGCTTACTTCAACGCTTGTTTTCCTTTGCAGCATACTGAAAATTTATTTATAAATTTATTTATTTCATATTTTAATTGATTTAATTTAACCCAATACCAAATTTGTTACGTACTATGCACTTTTCTGAATTAAATGCTTCAAAGGCAATGCTCGTGACTAAGACTTTGAAAAAGCATTAAATCACAAAAAAAAGTGCGAGTTTTTGAATCAAAAGAATTTCAATCCAATTTCAACACTTCGTCTACAACAATTCCTACTTATCGTTAAATCATCAAAATGGGGTACTACTCATTCAAATAAGGTGATATTAAATACAGATAATTTAGGTTTTGAATACAAATAATTTGACATTAAATATAAATGTCGAGATTTCCAATATATATAACCGATGTCTATGAACAACTGAACGATTACCTTAAGGTAGGAGGTACCTAATTGGGCTATATGTCAGATTTTTTAAAAATATAGCATGCAACTATGTCATGTTGAACTGGATTATTAAAAAAAATATAACGTTTGTAACTTTAATACTTCCAGAAATATCACTACATATGGCGTATCAAGTTTTGGTAAATGTGTGTGAAAATATATAGAATACACGCAGCAAAAAGTTAATTTAAATAATTATGATTTTGCAAAATGCCGTTGGTAGAAAAAAAATTAAATGATATGTATTATATTTTTATTAGGGGTCACCAGATTCATTTCTATTGTATATCAAACTGTATATGTACAGTGAAAGCAAAGAGTCAAAAAGCCGAATTAAAAGCGTAACATCATTCAGACGTCGCGCTATAAATTGTAGATTTTTAGTGTATTCCCATACAAGACATTATAGTTGAAAGATTTCCAAAGCGAAAACGAAGCTGGAGCAGAGTTATATATCACCGTTCGGAGGTTTTGATAGCATGGTGCAAAACAAGAACAGTTTTTCTATGAAGTGCAGATATTATATATCCATTTATTACAATCATTCAAAAAATATATCACTCGCTTTTCATGCGAAAATATATACATCTTATTATAAATTAAAAAAAACATTTTACTAGTACGATATTACATAAAATATTATGGAAGTAAATATCTTCAATATAGTTGAGAAGAATTTAATTTTTTATGTAATCATTTGTGTCGACACGAGTGAAAAAATAACCTGCTTTGCAGGTGAGATAAAAATGTTTGTCACTTTATAAAAACAAATGAACTAAAAGTGTAAAGAGCTTCGTTCGTTATTTCATCTTATTTACCTAACCTCAATTTTGGTTAAAATATTTTTTTGCTAAGCATTTTTTTAATTATAAAAAAATGAATTTTAGACATTTGGGAGAATTATCATTCATTCTTTCAATAACAATATTTCTATCTCCCGAGGAAAAAAGTTTAAGAATGATAAATTCAATCGGATGCACTTTAATCTCTAACAAGCAAGTCAACATCTTTTTTTTTTAGAGTTCTAGATCATCAGTGTAGTTATATACATGTTACCTATGCATTATGCACATGTGAATTTTTTCATTCAGTCGATACTTATATATAAATTATTTATCATATAGTCTATAAAGTTATTAACCTTGAAGATAACGGATTTAACAAACGGTTAAACTACATAAGGATTGGGTTGGACACAAAAATTCTGTAGTCGTATTGTAATTTACATGTAATAAATTATCTAACTTCCTCCGTGCTTTCTTACCTCATTCTATGTATGCATGGTAGGACAGCCAATGCATTTTTTTTCCTTCTCTTTTCTTTTTTTAATGTAATAGAAATTCGTTTTCAATATAAAAAGGTTCAAAACAAAAATAAATCAATCAAGTCTTGTGTTGATAATAATCTACAAAAGTTACTAAATTTCTCGGCCTTATCATAGGGGCGTCATGAAATGTAGCGAAGGATTGATTACCAGAAATACGATTTCTTTTATTCACTTACTCTTTCAATCATAGTCCTTAACTCAAAATCATGACAAATATAGCGTAGATTACTAACGACACTGCAACTGCCCAACGTTAACCTTTTCTTTCATTTTCTTCACTACACTCCCCCCCCCCCCCCACCACCAAAACCGGTTAATTAAAACTTGTCGTTAAACATATTTGGAAGAGCTTGCCTACATATGGACATTCAAAATGATCATTTAATTCTGTCAAAGTCAAATTCAAAATCTTTCCAATCAAAATCAGATGAAATGAATTTTTACAAATTCTTAACTTGAATAAAATATGCAGTACAACTTTTAATTCTCTTCACCCATTTTTTAATACTAGATAAAAGCATGGATCTGATATGCACTTTGTAGAATATTCAATTTGATGGTTTAATGGGTGAAAGTACAGGATGTGCCAAAATCTGGAAATTGGGTAAAAATTTGATATTTTCTATAGGAATATATCAGGAAAAAATTTGTCAAAATCCAGAAATATGGCTAACTCAGGAAAACTTTTACCCATGTGGTTTCAACCCAACGTACAAACACAGTAATCCAGTGAAAACTCAAGAGTACACAATTATGTTGGATAAAAGGAATACAACAAATTTCTACTTTTTATTAACAAAAATCATGTGCAATATCAGATAATAACATATCGGCCCATTTAGGTCAGCACTATAACAAGCACATGTAAAGTCCTTAAAACAGCTGTTTCTTTCAATGAATTATGAATAATGCAATAGCAAAAATGTATATTTCAACACATTTTTTAAAAGAAATCGATATATATCAATGGTCCATTCTTTCCTCTGCTTGAGCTGCTACTGGTATAGGTCCTGGTTGATCTGGTTGACCTTGACCTTCACCACGAGGTTCTCTTACTCCTTCAGTTTCCATATCAGCCTGTTCAGAAAAACAATTTAATGAAAATATATTTTAATTTTCATATGTATTCCAATTATTCTTAATGAGACTAGTTAAGGGATGAAAGAAATAATAAAGTGCTTTGCTTACAATGTGGTAAAATATTATAAGGATATGATCAATAGAACAAAAGTAAATGAGTGGAAACCTACCTATCTATGGATGCAACAGAAACCAAAAAAAAAAGACAGATGCTTACCATTATAGGAATTTTTGTGTAAAATATTTTGCTACTTTTTTTGTTGTTCCAGTTTTCAAAACTCTCGGGCTTATTAATTATATAAATCTAGAAATATAACCATAGAAACATGAGAAATGTTAAAATCCAAATATTTTTTTCAAAAGAACCTTAACCAATGAATATACTGACCTCTGGTACTCCCTCTGCAGGGGGTCTGACATTGGATCGTTCTTCACCTTCTATTAACTGTAGCTGTTCAATGTTAAGGCAAAGGTTTTCTCACAAATTTTCTTTTTAATCACAATACTTGACATAGAATTATATGTACCAGTAAATTTCTACTATAAAGTTTGTGAATTATTACTGATTTCACTGTAGTCTTAAACATTTTTAAATGCTCTTTTATATATTATTTGGACCAATTTTACTATATTTTTATGGGTATTATATTGAGTAGTCTCATTGAAATGAACCTAGGACTACATGTTTAGGGAAATAAATAGTCCACACAGCCCAGTAAAGTTTTCTGTCTGCAATTTAGAAAGGAAAAATATATCCTGAATGGAAAAATATCCTATTGTGTGTCTTTGTTCAAACTGCAAGTAGTTTTTCTGGAATATCTCAAACATTTCTTTTGAATGAAAGTAAAACACATTACACTACCTTTTATTTCCAGTAGTCGTATTGAATTATTGTCTTTTCCGCTGCTGAAATGTCCCAAATATTTTACGAGAGCCGACTTTCCAATTTTTGTGTGCATTTCACAGATTTTTATCATCATATTTGACGTCATCACAAACAAATGTGACGTTGCAGAATATGTGCAAGTTTGATCCATGTTGACTTTAAAAGGCATACTGAGTTGTTATTTTAAACATACAGAAAAGTAATAGAGTCTGGATATTTTCATCAAGAAATCAGTTGCCGAAGTATGCAAGACACACAGTAATGAATCTATAGAATAAAAAGCTGCGGATAAACAGTAAAATGATTTTCCTTTATCAAAATTTGGAGCATGTCACATTTAACCAAACTAATACTGTAAATTAGGAAATTATTGCGATGTTTTATTATTGCGAAAAATGTGACAGGGTTGTAACCACAATAATTTAAACTCGCATTTTAGAATTTTTTATGTGAATGAAGCAGGATTTTTCTCAATATCACAGAAATTAAAATCGCATTTTGGTCTAAAATTACAAAATCGCAATAATAAATGCACGCAATAATTTCTGAATTTACAGTAACCTAGATTTTCAGTAAAAGAAAAATCTGGTTTAAAAAGTATTCCTCCGACTCTTTTTTCAATTTAACCATTTCTGAACCCATTGTTTATCATAATTTTAATCAATTTGTGGTTGTCGGTGATCTCTGTCATTGACTGGATAAGACAAAAGACAATAACCTTCCGGAACAACCTTTACGTTCAGATTTTGTAATTAGATAATATAGTAAGATCAACAAATGTGACTGATGTAGTTTTTGTAACATACTAAAACTACCTACTTTAAATGAAAGTTTCAGTATTGTGTTAAATTCATTCTGTCACATTTTTATTTATATGAAACATCACATTAATTACAGAATTGACAACATTTCATTAATAACTAAAGGATACATATGGAGCAACATTCTCATCATCATATATTGTAAAATCTGTCTCCTTTCCTACTATACCAAGGGAACAATTCTGAAATAAAGATTGTAAGTCACTATTTTCAAAGGCATAAAAAGTTGTTTTATCAGACCTCCTCCTTTACAAAGAGGAAAGAACTCTAAATATAAATATTATTTGCAACTTGCAGTGAGTGTGAGATGTTGAAAGCCTTAAGATGAAGTACATCAATAAAACTACTGACCCTTTGCTTAAACTTTGTCATGTATACGTGGCAATAATTCTCCCATTCTTGGCACGTTTTCCTACTTCTCAGTCCAGTGGTTAAACATTTAATTCCCACAGGGATTAAAGTCTCGTGCAATTTCCATAAGCTATTCACGGAATATACACTCTTCGGAACAATAAACTATAGAAGTTTCAAAATGACGTTCATGTAAACAATTTGGGTGGCAACAGCATTTTCTTCAGGATTTGACGAAAATTAAAGGAATAGATAAGATGGATTAAATATAGATTCTACTTCAATTTACTTGTGAGTTAAAGAATTTCTCCACCCTCGATAGTTTAATGTTAGATTTTAACACACTCGCTAAATCTCGCATGTCAAAAATAAAAAATTAAACTATCTCGGGTAAAGAAATTCCATAACTCACTCGTACCTGAAGGAGAATCTATCTTCAATCCATCTTATCTCTTCTTTTATATTATACTTGGGTATCAAAGAACAAAATGAAGATGCATGTATTTTGCTTGCTCAATTAACAGAGATCCAGGATAAAAAGGTAGAAAGAAGAAATCAAATTTATTTAAAAGTAAACCTTTGTTGTTAGATCAACTTCCTGTGGCAGTGTATCTCTCAATGCTCTCAAACCATGTTTAATTAATTCTTCTAGTGCACCTAAAAATTGAATATACTACAATTGAAAGCACGATAACTGGATTTCTAAAAGCAAACATGGAAATTCTTTGGCTGTGAACAATGCCTGTGTCTTTGGAAATAATTTTACAAGACATTTGTGTCACTACTAATTATCAGTTATAAAATTAAAATATCACAATTTGACAAAATGTTCAAAACAATTTTATTTATAAAAATTTTAAATAGCACAATTCTTAATCCAAAAATCAGACCTCAAGAACACAACCTTCTCGATGACTACAGTGGAACCATTTAAGGCCAATACGCTTAAATAGTAATAAGTCTTAATTTGCTCCATTTTAGATGAAAAAGATAAAATGTACTTACAATCTGGGAACTGGTCTAAAAATTTCTCTAAATATGTTCTGGCAGACTGTGATCTTGCTCCAATAGCCATAGCTTTACAATCATAGTAATTTGCTGACGGACATGTCTGGTATATATGTGGACCTTGTGTCTATAATTAGAAAGCATATTCTTTGGTTAAAAAAATTTGGAAATATACAAACTAAAAATGTGTGAGTCTTCCAAGGAAGACATGTGTCGCCTGAGGACGTCAATTTTTACAAAAGATATTAAAATTTTATAAAAATGAAATATATATGCACACCTTTGCATTAAGGTTAATGCACCGAGAAAGTTTCATCAAATTGCTTTGAGCGGTTATGGAGTAGTTGAGGATTGAAGTTCTGAACCTCCCCCCTTTTTTTCAAAAATGTCAATTTTTACCCAAAAAAATTTAAAATTTTCTAAAAATGAGATATATATACACCTGTGCATTAAGGTTAATGCACAGAGAAAGTTTCATCAAATTCCTTTGAGCGGTTTGCGAGAAGTTGAGGATAGAAGAAAAGTGTGACGACGCAAGACGCAAGATGACAGATAGTGATCCCTGTGTCGACCATGCGTTCTGCAGGCGACACAAAATTGAAGCATATTATTATGATAAATTTTGGTGAAATTTATAATCAGTAACTGCCATAGTTTTAGCCCATTCACATTTAAGTATTACAACACGCACAACTTATATTTCATATTCTGGCATCACAGCAAAAAACTGTATGCAGTTCCATCCAAACTGACAAACAATTAACATTTCATCAAACAGTGTAATGAAAGAGAAAACTGTCTGACAGTAAAATGGATTTTTTATTTCTCACTGTTTTGGAGCCACCTGTCCAATGTACAATGTACTTAACGAACTAAAAACTGAATAACTTATTAAAATCCAGTTAAAAATCTCCTTCCTCAAAATCTCACTTTAAAACACCACTTTACTTTTGATCTTTTATTATCTCCCCTGAATACTATTTATGGCTACCTGTAGGAAGCCTTATAAATATTTTACAATTCATGTTGTATATTGTGACAATAGAAAAGTTTACCTGTTCAAATTGTTATACTATAGGTTTTACATACAAAAAGAGCTTTAAATCAGGCCACTCTTAAAAAATTGTTTGGCATTGCCGACCCACACTATCAGCAGGTGGGTAGGTACTAGGTAGGTAGGGAAATTATTTTTTTTTTTTACATAAATGTCCACCTCCCTTAACTGATGCATTGCAGCATAGGGGGATGCTTTCTACTGCCGGCCGCTTTGACATTATTTACTTTTGGCAGATGTTTTTCTATTCTATGTCATTTAAACGTTTGCTCTCAATACAGTGTACAGCAAGCGCTTTTACGATTGTGATTTGAAATAAGTAAAGCTCCACGGATATGATGAAAATTCTGGCACGATTCAGATTTTTTTTAAAAAAAAAAAAAATCTGAAATGCAAATAAAATTATTTGGGCGGCAAGTTTTTCAGTGGGCAATGCCAAACAAATGAAATTTTATTTAAGGCCTCATATATACTACATGGGACATTAAGAGATTGTAATGCAATATGGACGCATGCTCTGAGCTTTTGAGACTAAATGTCATATCAACATTTAGAATGTATACATGTAAATTTATTTCAGATCTTATATTTGGTCAGTTAGGTACCTTCTTGCATATCATCACCAAGATTAAACCAATATTTTAAAATTCTTTCACAGCAGTTCTTCTATCTAATTACTTACATCATAACCACAAACCAACAGTCCTACACCAAATGGTCTCCTTCCATATCTCTGTGTAGGTATTTGTGATTCTGAAGGCGTTGATTAAGGTCATTTTTTTATTGAAATTTTACTACACTGACAAACAATCGTTTAACATTCCGTATCAATCCTCATTACTGAATTGATGTTAGTCATAGATTGCTCTTGCAAACAACCTAAACCTTTCATAAAATACTGTGGTTTTAGAATGATGTCATTTTTTTTTTTTAAAATTCTAATCTTCAACTGGCAAACTGTCAATCCATGTCCACTTAAAATGAGACAAAACAATCTTAAGGTGACAGGTCTCATTTGTTTTCTTAAAAAGAACCTACTCAAAATAATAAACATAAATACATATCTTCTATAATCAAAGTAGAGCTTGATGGCTAGAACACCAAGGGACCATCTAAATGCATTCGAGTTATGGGTAGCGGTAGTTCGAGCTACTGAAGTTTTTTAAAGTACGGAGAATTGCCAGTGACATATCATATACCAGTTTGTATAACTGATTTTGGACATGGATTATTTTTCTTTTATTTATATTTTAACAGGTTTATCATTAATTAACAGTAATCGTGACATTTTAATTACACTGAACTGAAAACATTTAGCTGTCACACTAATATTAGTTTTTTTTCGCATATCTGATTGTAAGAAGCAAACAATGTAAGTATCAGGTAACATGCTTGTCTATTTAATTATCAAGTTCAAGTTTTCCATCGTAAAATACACAATTTTATCATTGTCAGAAACAAATTTTTTGTTTGACTTTTATAGAAATAGGTGTTCGATAACCAGGAGTTTTTTTCAAATGAAAATAAAAGGATTAAACAATAGGACTTTTTAGTTTTAGCCATCATGGTGTTCGAGTGACCCAAGTTTGAGGTACCAAAGTTTGACTGTATATCCAAACACAGTACCAGTTCCATGCTGACTAAAAGGAACAAATATTACTTTAAGATAAGTATGGCTTACAGCTGACAACAGACACATAAGACATCAATAAATAACCAGTAAAGACAACAATAAGGATACTGTTTCCAACGTTAGCTACCAATCTGGATATTGGGAATGGCTGATCATAGGCATATCTGGAGTTGAGACATTCTGACCTCATAAAATTACTGCGAAAGAAAAAAATAACAAAAAATCAAGTAAAGATGCAACTTTAGAAAAATAATTACTGTAAAATTTCAATGTTATTTATGGAAAAAAAGGATTTAAAAATAAGAAACATGTATGACTAAATAAAAGAGAGATCCATATTACGAAAGATCAAAATTAAAAATTTTAAAAATGCTTGCTAATATATACATGTATGTGTATAAGTGATACTGCAAAGACATTTAACAATCTTCCTTGTTTTTATAGTTTTTTTAACTCTTTTGTCAATATTTTCCTGTGTATACATGGATAATGATGGATGAATTATTGTTCAATGTCCAATGGCAGCCAGGTGCATATCAGGACGATATCATGTTGATATGATAATGAATACAATCCCTGCTTTGTACCAGACTGACATGCTGAGCCGAAATTTTTATGTGCTAGCGCACATGGTGACGGTCTGCAGGAAGCAATTTCATCCTAATCGGAGACATTATACTGACTCCGAGGCGACCAGTCAAGCTTCGCTCTAACTTCAATATGCTTGGCGGAGAAGCAGCAAATCAAATTTTAATGTCACTCTTTGGTTTAACCTGGTCGGGAATCGAACCAGCGACCTTTCGTACTCAAGGCTAGCACACTACCATGAGACCACTGAAGCTGTTCCAGTGTATACAACCTGATCACCTGTTAAACTTTTTCAAAATTGAAAGAGTAATACTCTGACTTAGTTACCATACAGCCCCTCTGACTTAGTTACCATACAGCCCTTACAACACAACCATACCTTAATAAACGTGCATCAGCTGTCAATCCAGCAATGGCCACACCTACATGATCATCTATTGGTAAAATTTTCTTCTGATGGGCAGATAACTCTGATGGAGCTCTCTGAAAATTAACCAAATAACTAAGTAAATGGATATTCATTGTTATATAAAACAAGCTTTTTTCTGTTATTGAAATACCAATAAAAAACTATCTTGATAGGAACTGACGTCAGTTCTTTAATGATTTTGAATTTTTGTACCACTTATTCTCAATCTGCTGTATAACATTTTTTGTTTTTGGTTTGACTTTCCATATTTTTTTGTCACTAATGATGAAACATAATTTATCCAAATGTGCACATCTGGCACACTGAAACTGCTATCCTACAACACATTTTCAAATGTTACAATCCCAACAGGAAAATCTATGAATATTTAAAATTTTTGATAGTCATTTAGAACTAAATAAAGCCTAACTAATGTAAGCACACCATTCTTTAATAGATGTATAACACTACGGTCTGCATTACTGGTAAATACAATTGTTTTTTAAAATTCTTTTGGTTAAGTTTCACAAAGAAAACAATCATTTTTTTTTTCAGAAAAAATACTCATACAGGAGCATTATTTGATTTAATAACAAGTTTTGTGACATAAAAAGTCTTTTCTTTCAATGGTGTTGTACTGCACAATTCAGCCATGTTTTTATGTATACCTTTCAAACATGGTTGTTAATCTGCCTCCCTGTTCTGCATCATAAAAAATAAAATTACTTGTTTATATCACTTGACAAAAAATAAGAAATTTATGGCTGTCAAAAGAATCACCTTTAACGCCACTAATATAGCATGTGTTTTCGATTTCAAACCAACAGCAGCTGAACCTTGCTTAACAGCTTCCATAGCGTACTCCAACTGATGAATTCTCCCCTGAAATATATCAAAACTTAAACATAGTATATAAATTTTTT
This sequence comes from Mytilisepta virgata, assembly GCA_028015205.1. NCBI lineage: Eukaryota > Metazoa > Mollusca > Bivalvia > Mytilida > Mytilidae > Mytilisepta > Mytilisepta virgata. The sequence goes on along the minus strand of JAPWFG010000026.1, from coordinate 1,907,440 downwards.
TATTCATTTAATAATGCAAATTTTCATAGACAATATTTTTGGATAAGTTAATGCTATTGGTGTACTTTTTGTAAAAAAAGCATTTTTAGCATACATCGAAAAAATTTATTGAACATTACAAATTTTTTTATTTAAATGTTTTAACGTCTCATTCACGCACACCTCAGATCAATTCATTATCATACTAATTCTAGTTGGCGGGCAGTTTAGATTACCATTAAAGGCTTGTTAAATATTGCATGTGCTCTTTTACATTGTGTACTATCCACACTTTTATTAAGATCTGGTTACTAAACGTGAAATATTTTAGTACCAGAAGGCATACAGCTGAATGAAAAACAGCTCATGCTTATACAAACCTTTACTTGGTAAATGCCAATCTCCACCAATAAAATTTAATTTAGAAATTTTGCAACTCTTTTTACTCAATAATATACAGATTAAGTACCTGGAAATTCTATCATATTATACTAATTTTTTTTAGCACTACTTACTTGGGGACTCCATACTGTAACATCATTGTCATACTGATTTCGAAACTAAAACAAAATAAAAATCTCAGTATAATATACATTTGAATTTTTTTTAAAAACTTGCAATCCGAAAAAAATATCTTTCATTGCAAAAAGATGTGGCAGTTGATAAAATCTAGAAATTTGCCAATTTGTCAGTACAGTAATTCTGGGATAGTGATAGAGAAACAATGATCTCCAGAGATAAGGCAAACAAAATTCTTGATTTGCATCACCTCCTGCTGAAGTAGTTTTTGGTAACTCTTCTAGGTAAGTCCTGCCTACTGTCCAGGGGAATGTTTTATCGCTCGTCAGTTGTGAGCCTGAAGAGGTCCATTTCTGTTTTTTTTTTGCATTCGGAAGATCTTCTGTCTCTCTTCTACCTCTTTCTTTTAAATAGGTAGTTTAGACAGCAGTGACACATAACAAAAATGGCTTCATTTAGCCTGAATGCCTATATAAAAGGGTAAGAAGAAAAAAATCCGACTCTCAAGCGGGTGAAAAGGAAAAAATGTCATGAACCAACACGACGATTTCTTCAGACCAATTTTCTTTGTTATCTTTGTTTTTACACTAAAATCAATGCCAAAACAGAGCACATAATTACATTCGCATCTTTGGTCAGTTTTGAATGAGCTAACATGACTGAATTTTCCAATAAATCATCGAATCATAATAAATTCTGCTATATTCAATGCCATATTGAATTTGTCATGTTTTATTGCTTCTTCTTCAGAATATCACCAGAACTTGTCTAGATTCACTTTTTTGGACTCACCAATTTTGACTGGGACTCAGCAAAATTCTAACATTAAGGATTAATTCAATTGTGGGACTCATCAAATTGAAATTTTACCAAAAACTCTGCTGAAGTGTATCAGTTATAATATAAAAGATGTTTACTACTCTTCAACTCAAGATTACAGAATTCAAATTATGATAATCTATCATAAAAAATTTTGTTGAAAGCATTTTATTGCCCCGAAGATGCTTGTAAACGTATATATCCTAACATTTTCTTACTTGAACCATTATTTAATCTTAAATTTATATCAGTTATATATGGAAAAATTCACTTACGATGGATATAAAAATGTTTTTGGATAGCATACAGCAAAGACCAACGATGAAAAGCAGCCCAAAAAAGTTTGATGAAAATTTAAAATTCCAAAACTTTGTATAGGTTCAACGGAACCCAGTGTCTCGCCTGCTTTTGCTGTTGACTTTGTTTTCAGTGCAATTGTGGAATGAACATAATTTTCCTCCACATGTTATTTATTTATCATGAAGCTTTTGTCCAAGTTTGGTAAAAATCCAGGAACAGCAGGCACGTAAAATGTAATTAATGTTTTAAAAACTTTAACTGCAGACTGTATATAATGTTAACTGGGAGAAAAAGTCCATTTATAAGTAAAACACGGAAAAATGGGAAAAAAAAATTTACAAAATTTTCATCTGGATGCTATTTTTGGATTACAAACAAACTTCTGTCCAAGTTTGATAAAAATCCAGGATGGTTTAAGAAAGTTATTAATGATTAAAAAACTTTAACCACAGGGTGAATGTAAATGGTGACGCCGCCGATGGAATGTAGGATTGCAGGCTCAACAATAATGACAAAACAATGTTCCACCAGTTGTTACAATCCAGAAATGAGTCCGTAATTGATTCCTGAATCTAAGACTGTAGTCACCATAGATAATTGGTATTGTATAAGACTGTTGCCGAATAAGTGTGTTAGTAACAGTAACCTCAAATGTATTCATTGTGTTGATAAATTAATATTTTTTTATTCATCCAAAAGTTTTGAGTGAGACCTAAAGGTGAAAGCGATAATTATTTGAAAATCGAAGCAGGCACGTAAAATTGTGTTGCCCGAGTTGGGGACCTTTTCTTTTCTCTTGGCATATATAGTAAACATTTTTTCTGAGACAAGCGCCTGTGCTATGTCCTATGACATAGGACATAGTACAGGCGCTTGTCTGGGTATCACATCATATACATTGTACATAGGCTATGATAGTATATGTACAATGTATATGATGTGATACTCAGTCAGTCAGTCGGCAGCGCTTGGAGCATTTGAGATACATATTTCTTATAACCTGATGGTTTCATTCAATTATATTTCGGCAATCTGCCAAGCCCAACTTCCAATTTACATCATAACATTACCATTTTTTCTTTTTCTCAACTCCGCCGGACCGGTATGACTCGTGAAAATTGTTTTTACCCACTAAAATTTTCTCCAACACAGAAGAACTCAAAAAAACTTACGGGAAGTAACTCTTGGTTATTTCCCGCGTTTACCGGCTGTCACGAAGGTGATGTGTATCACTCTAAATGGTTATTATGTATCAAAGACATTTTACTTGAATGTGGTTATAAACATTGTTGGAATAACCAAACTGTAGAAAGAAATGTTATTCTGTCAAGACAAGTTAAACAATTTCTTCATGAAAAATTTGTTGAAAATTGGAAAGCACAAATTTTTAACTCACCTATGTCAAGGACGTATATTAGTTAGTTATACGTCCTTGCCTATGTGTAACAATTATAGAATTTATAAGACTGAATTTGGTTTTGAGAAATATCTCTCTGTTATCCCAACTGATTTGATGTATAATATTATTAGATTTAGATGTGGAAGTCACAAGTTCCCAATTGAGGCTTGTAGATTTTTTTCTATTGATAGATCTGAAAGAATTTGTGATCTATGTGATAAGGAACAACTAGGTGATGAGTTTCATTACATATTTAATTGTAACTTTTTTACTGCTGAAAGACAAATTTATACCTCTTCATATCTATAGCAACAGTAACATTATTAGCCTGTATGAGTTAATGAATAGTCACGATAAATATACACTTATTGGCCTGGCAAAATTTTGCAAAATTGTTATGTCTGTATTCAAATAATCATATTTGTAATGTTCAACTTCCAGCTGCAATTACATCAACTTCATATGTATATATGTTTGTTCATGTATTAATTATATTTGTTGTTAAATTTATTGTACTATTATGCCTCATGTGAGGCCTTTAGAGAAATAAAAAGTTTCAAAGTTTCAAAGTTTCATTATTTTGATCAGAATATTTCATCTACATTGATCAAATTGCGAACCAGCCTGTAAATTTTTGTTAGTAATACAGTCATTGGAATGAAAATTACATACACACAGTCACTTTCTTATGAAAAGAAATCTTTGAAATGCAGTTATTTTATTTAAATATTGCCTAGTTTTTATTACATTAAGAAAACTTATACCCTATTATTAAAATCTACACTTATGAACCTTGAACAGAACATGAGCATCTATAGAACAATAACAAATACAGGCATACGCAGATGGAAACGTTTTGAAAAGAACAAGAATAAGAATAAATGTTTTATTGTCACTCAAGACGCCCCGTGTGAGGCTGAAGAATTACAATATATATACATATATCTATCTAGGGCGCTGAATATGGTGCTAGGCGAATAGGTGCCATAGTGTCTCAACGGTGTGAGTTCGAATCCCGCCATAGGCGGACAGAAATTTGACAGTATTAAAATCTGATTTTAAGTGTTGGGTTAGTATTTAGGCGTGTGTATATATATATATACAATGATTAATGTGATTGATTGTAAAATTAAAATAAAACACAATTTAAAGAAACAAATTATATTTATCAAAGTTTGTAAAAAAAAGGACAAACTTTCAACTGCAAAAGTCGAGGAGGACATATACAGCGACCAAATTCGCAATGAATGAGTGTGGATCCAAGTGGCACAGCACCAAACTACAACTGAGACAAGGATAAGCTTGCTTTGCAAGCTATGTATGTACACAGTCCGGTCTGGACAGAATGATTGATGTATTGGTTTTTTGCATTTTGCTTTAATCATCGTGGTGGTGAGTCATTATGTAATTTTCGTACCCGAAGAGAACCATACACCAACCTTTGACCAACAACAACAACAACAACAACAACAACTATTTTTATTTTTCCAGACATCTGGCAATCCTTGAACTGAAAGTCGAGCACACCTCGCGCCAAACAAAATTGTCTATTGTCCCCACAGGGGCCCGACTTCTGGAAATTTTTTTTTTTTAATTTTTTTTTTGTTATCTTATTTCATGAGTACTTTTAATAAATATTCACTGTAACAACGAATATTCCTGCGTTTATTATTAATAAGCTATACACTATCCTCGTCCTTATACTAAAAAATCCTAGGATTTTTTAGTATAAGGACGTGGCTAGTACTCCTAGGATTTTTTAGTGCCATATGCCATTGATCATGAGGAAATTTCATAAACACAATAGAGCCCATGGATGAATTGTGTTAAGTTTTATATAGATAGGCTAGAAGTTTCAGAGGATAAATCAGATAAAAAGGAAAGTCCTTAAGATAAAAATCTAACGACGTTTGTGACGAACTAATTGTTAAGGCCACACGATATTTCTAATTAGTTCTTTGGATGGCAAAAACTGGTGAGGGCGAGCGAAAGTTTAAATTTATTTTAGGACTAGTTTTTTTTTTTTTGCGGGTGAAGATTAAATTTACGTGCGGCGCAAATTTCATAAAATAATGCCAAAAATTGGTAAAAATAACAATTTTTACAAAATTTGATGATTGGGCGATACCTGTTTTTATTATTAATTTCTTGAAAAATGCAAAATTTTGGTTGATTATTCAGCATTATTGCAAAACGGATCTAGAAAAGTTTTATTCTTACAATTTGCAGTCCAAAGCAGAAATACTACAAATATATAACCAAAGAATAATAAACCACACACGCATATAACAAACCAACGATAATAATTATACATCACTTTAACCACAAACAATGTGAACTATCTCTCATAAAAAATCAGGGGGGACGGGGGGGGGGGGGGGGGGGGGTGGGGGTGTGCTTGGTGGCCGAGTGGTCTAGGTACTTCGTCATGACTACTAAGTTCATACTAAGATCTCTAGTTCTTTGGATTTCGCCACTCCGATTTTTGGACAATGTAAATTTTAAGAATAAAAGTTGTTCGCCCGCTCCTAATATTTTGTAAAAAATTTCACATCTTTTGCAATAATTTATTTTTTAAAAATGTATGCCGCACGTAAATTTGATCTGCGCTCGAAAAAAACAAACTTTCAAGAAAAAAAAATTAAAATTACGCCCGCTCGCACCTATTTTGGCATCCAAAAATCAAAAGAACGAAAAATGAATTTGGTGTGACTTAATGATTCCCGGCCTCAGCATTGAGGTTTGCGAGTTAGAATCTCACTTGTGACGGGGGTGTGTTCGACTCCGATCTTAATTGACAAGGATTGCATGCCAATTTTCCTACCGAAGGTCGGTGGTTCCCTGCGGGTACTCCACCAATAAAAACTGCATGGCTGCCGCGAAATAGCCAAATGTGCTGAAAACGGCATAAAATCCCAACTAAACAAACAAAAACATACAAATCAGCAGTGATAGAGTTTCTTCAAACTGGTATGCCGCATCCGTTTTATTTAACGTCATACGTCATTGATGCATTGTAATAACAGGTACAATATTGGAGATAAACACCGATCATGACACACAGACAGTACATAATATAATCAACCGGATAAAAATGAACAACTTATTCACATTATGCAGACTAAATAACTTGGACCAAGGGAGATAACTCAAATTAATAGCAATGAATTCTTTCTCTTACGGAAAAGTAAAGGTACTACTTAATTTGAATTATTGTTTAACTACAGGATACACCAAGGAACGGTGCTTAAGGATATGTCTACTGCTGCAATTCACAACATATAGCATGCATGGTTCATAAAAACAAGATATTAGCATGCAGAAAAAAGATATTAGCAAACAGAAATGGGGAAAAACCGCTAGATAATACTGCCCCGAGTTTTCAAAAAAGAGATAAAGACCAAAATTAACTTCAAGACTGTTTAGTTTTATTTCAGTTGACCTAACAATTTTGACTAATAAAGTTGTAAGAATTGGATGAAACGAGTGAGCCTTATATATCGCTAGGCCACTGAATGAAACCTTCAATTCAATTGGAATAAAATGCTCCGCTGGGCGCAGCTAGATACGACCGCAGATATCGAACCCTGAATAGTTGGGGCAATTATGAACACAACATTCAAGCTTGATACAATACTGAATTTCGATTGTGAATAAATATTTGACACAGCATAGGTTTCTGACACAGAATGAATGTTGTCTAAGAACTTAAAAATTTTTAATTTACCTATTCAAACCATATCAGTATTATTTGTTTTTATATATAAATCAGAAATAACCAATTTAAAATTTAAAATTGGGCACACATATCAATTTCTTGCTATTGCGCAATACTGTGTAATTGAAAATTTCTTCAAATATTTGACACATAATAGGTTTCTGACACAGAATAACTGAAATCAAAGAACTTAAAATTGGTCATATGATTTGAATTTATATTCAATTTTTTGCTTCTTGTGCAATACAATATGCTGTGGAGAATTGCCCCCCCCCCAAAAAAAAAAAATAATAATTTACCCCTTTTTTTAGCTTTTGTGCAATACACTATGAAGTTGCACATTGACCCCCCCCCCCCCTCCCAAAAAAAAAAACAAAAAACAATAAAATTTATTGTAACCCCCCCCTTTTTTTGCTAAAAAAAATTTGAAATTTTCTTTTTAATTTATGAAATATGAAATGAGAAAAAATTACCCCCTCCCCAAATTTCTCATTTACCCCCCCCCCCCCCCCCAATTTTGTTTTCAACCCCCCCCCCCCCATTCCATTTCTTTATACTTTGCAACCATAACAGCCCATTTAAATACACCATAACATATTAAAATAGAAAATGACATCATAGTCATGGATGGCAAATTTTAAATATACATAATTTAAAAGCAGTTTAGATAAGATAAACAAAAAAGCTTCATCAGCACATTTTATATTGGCAAATTTCCAATGGAATTTGTTAATAATAAAGTTTTGATAACAGGGCACACATATCAATTTCTTGCTATTGCGCAATACTGTGCAATTGAAAATTTCTTCAAATATTTGACACATAATAGGTTTCTGACACAGAATAACTGAAATAAAGAACTTAGAATTGGTCATATGATTTGAATTTATATTCAATTTTTTGCTTCTTGTGCAATACAATATGCTGTGGAGAATTGCCCCCCCCCCCCCCCCCCCCAAAAAAAATAATTTACCCCCTTTTTAGCTTTAATATTGGACCCCGATTTGGACCAACTTGAAAACTGGGCCCATAATAAAAAAACTAAGTACATGTTTAGATTCAGCATATCAAAGAACCCCAAGAATTCAATTTTTGTCAAAATCAAACTAAGTTTAATTTTGGACCCTTTGGACCTTAATGTAGACCAATTTGAAAACGGGACCAAAAATTAAGAATCTAAATGCACGGTTAGATTCGGCCCCTAATTCCTAAACTGTTGGGACCAAAACTCCAAAAATCAGTCCCAACCTTCCATTTGTGGTCATAAACCTTTGTGGTTAAATTTCATAGATTTCTATTTACTTATACTAAAGTTATTGTGCAATAAAATGCTCCGCTGGGCGCAGCTAGATACGACCGCCGATGTCAAACCCTGAATAGTTGGGGCAATTATGAACACAACATTCAAGCTTGATACAATACTGAATTTGGATTGTGAATAAATATTTGACACAGCATAGGTTTCTGACACAGAATGAATGTTGTCTAAGAACTTAAAAATTTTTAATTTACCTATTCAAACCATATCAGTATTATTTGTTTTTATATATAAATCAGAAATAACCAATTTAAAATTTAAAATTGGGCACACATATCAATTTCTTGCTATTGCGCAATACTGTGTAATTGAAAATTTCTTCAAATATTTGACACATAATAGGTTTCTGACACAGAATAACTGAAATCAAAGAACTTAAAATTGGTCATATGATTTGAATTTATATTTTTTGCTTCTTGTGCAATACAATATGCTTTGGAGAATTGCCCCCCCCCCAAAAAAAATAATAATTTACCCCTTTTTTTAGCTTTTGTGCAATACACTATGAAGTTGCACATTGACCCCCCTCCCCAAAAAAAAAAAAAACAAAAAACAATAAAATTTATTGTAACCCCCCCCCCCCCCTTTTTTTGCTAAAAAAAATTTGAAATTTTCTTTTTAATTTATGAAATATGATATGAGAAAAAAATTACCCCCTCCCCAATTTCTCATTTACCCCCCCCCCCCCCCCCAATTTTGTTTTCAAACCCCCCCCCCCCCCCCCCATTTCTTTATACTTTGCAACCATAACAGCCCATATGACATCATAGTCATGGATGGCAAATTTTAAATATACATAATTTAAAAGCAGTTTAGATAAGATAAACAAAAAAGCTTTATCAGCACATTTTATATTGGCAAATTTCCAATGGAATTTGTTAATAATAAATTTTTGATAACAGGGCACACATATCAATTTCTTGCTATTGCACAATACTGTGCAATTGAAAATTTCTTCAAATATTTGACACATAATAGGTTTCTGACACAGAATAACTGAAATGAAGAACTTAGAATTGGTCATATGATTTGAATTTATATTCAATTTTTTGCTTTTGTGTAATACAATATGAGTGGAGAATTGCCCCCCCCCCCCCCCCCTCCCCCCAAAAAAAAGAATAATTTACCCCCTTTTTAGCTTTAATTTTGGACCCCGATTTGGACCAACTTGAAAACTGGGCCCATAATAAAAAAACTAAGTACATGTTTAGATTCAGCATATCAAAGAACCCCAAGAATTCAATTTTTGTTAAAATCAAACTAAGTTTAATTTTGGACCCTTTGGACCTTAATGTAGACCAATTTGAAAACGGGACCAAAAATTAAGAATCTAAATGCACGGTTAGATTCGGCATATCAAAGAACCCCAATAGTTCAATTTTCCATGAAATCAAACAAAGTTTAATTTTGGACCCCGATTTGGACCAACTTAAAAACTGGGCCCATAATAAAAAAACTAAGTACATGTTTAGATTCAGCATATCAAAGAACCCAAAGAATTCAATTTTTGTTAAAATCAAACTAAGTTTAATTTTGGACCCTTTGGACCTTAATGTAGACCAATTTGAAAACGGGACCAAAAATTAAGAATCTAAATGCACGGTTAGATTCGGCATATCAAAGAACCCCAATAGTTAAATTTTCAATGAAATCAAACAAAGTTTAATTTTGGACCCTTTTGGCCCCTAATTCCTAAACTGTTGGGACCAAAACTCCAAAAATCAATCCCAACCTTCCTTTTGTGGTCATAAACTTTGTGTTTAAATTTCATAGATTTCTATTTACTTATACTAAAGTTATTGTGCAAAAACAAGAAAAATGCTTATTTTGGCCCTTTTTTAGCCCCTAATTCCTAAACTGTTGGGACCAAAACTCCCAAAAACAATCCCAACCTTCCTTTTGTGGTCATAAACCTTGTGTTAAAATTTCATAGATTTCTATTTACTTATACTAGAGTTATTGTGCGAAAACCAAGAAAAATGCTCATTGGGCCCTTTTTTGGCCCCTGATTCTTAAACTGTTGGGACCAAAACTCCCAAAATCAATCCCAACCTTCCTTTTGTGGTCATAAACCTTGTGTTTAAATTTCATAGATTTCTATGAACTTATACTAAAGTTATAGTGCGAAAACCAAATGTCTTCGGACGACGACGCTGACGACGGACGACGACGCCAACGTCATACCAATATACGACCCGCAAAAATTTTGCGGTCATATAAAAAGATCCGGTTTAACACTCAGACCAACCAGAAACAATTACCAACTTTTTCTGCTTTGTAAGCGACGTACAGCTTACCTTTGCCCTGAGGTTTTTTACATATGTTTTTTTTTACTGCTATGGTAAATTTATTTTTTGGATAACTTTTCCTCTATTTGTATTGCCCATCTGCATTATTTATGAACATTTCATTTTTACTGCCATTTTACGGAACATTTATCTTAGGCGTCTTACGATCTTTTATCGGTTTGTTACTAACACAGGCATGAGTACAAAACATACTATATCTGAATACCTAATGGACATACCAAGTCATAACATACTCTCTCCAGACAAGTTTGTAGTGTACATCAGAATTGGTACAATTCTGGTTCTTTTTATATTGGTATCTTGTTATGTGTGTTTCTGTCCTTGGATGTTTTTGGTTTGAAACATTTTGAAGTCATTTTAGATTTGAAATACATCTCTATTTCAGCTTTTCACATTTTATTGGACTTTTGTCAGTTTTAAGAATTTTTTCAATATGGATACAAAATGTATCAAATTTGGTGTAGAAAAGTTTATTTCAATTTCTAAATAATTATATTCTTTATACATGTACTTGATCTGTAGCACTTGGAGAAAACTTTAATACTTTTTCCCCTTGCAACTGGGATATTTCTGAACGGAATAATTATTTTCAGGCAGCAAAATTCTGGGTACAAGTTCTGTATTTAATTTACTGTCGGACATATTCCATTGTTCTAAATAACAACCTACCAGTACTTTGATGAAATTGTACAACATTTTGTCATTATATGACATATTGGACTGGTTAGGCATTAAAGGACCATATTGGACTGGTTAGTCAATCAAGGTATAATTGAACAAGGTTTCCATATTGGCTTAGTTATTGGTCCCTGGCCTAAGTCCTATATGGATTGCCTCGGACCAATAACTAAGCCAATACAGAAAACCTTGCACAATAATACTATAAGACATGAAAATACAGCAAATTCTGATTTTTAAAGTCCTTGGTTTGATCGAGCCATGGAAGGAACCTGCAACCTCCCAAACTTTATAAGGATGATACCACAAGACCAAAGAAGTGTATTTGAATCTGTTTGAATCTTTGATTTATTTTCAAAGCTTCTATTATTTTAGGTTTTCAACGATTCTATTTTAAACCAAACGAATAATACAACTGTTTTTTCTTTTGTATTGAAGCTACTGAGGCCATGCCAAATTGATTTTTTAGTTCTTTGGATTTTTGGATGGAAAAAATTTTATTTTTATTTTCTTGAGCATTTTTTTTTTTTTTTTTGGTCAAAGATCAAAATAATAATCAACGCACATTTGTTATAAAAAATATTTTGCAAAAAAGGGTTAAAAAATCAATTTTATGAGCAGGTGAACCATTTTTCTTTTCAATTTCTTGAAAAATAAAGAATTTGGGACGAAATTTCGGCACTTTTGCTAAATGACACCGCAAAAACTTTTTTTCTTAAAATTTACTTAGTTCAAAAATTGGAGCAGTGAAATCCCAAGAGATCAGTTTGGTGTGGCCTGAATTTCTACTGTAAAATAGTAAGTATTCCTTCTTCTCTAGTAACATGGGTGAAAGTACAGAAGGAGCCATAATCTTGGAAATTCTGGAAATCTTTCAGGATTGTAGTTGTAACTTTTTTTCAAAAACAAAGTTCATTTCAGAAGGATTTTATTGTCTTTTAATGGAAACCATAACTTTCAATAACGTTCTGATATTGTTTTATCTTAGGTGCAACATTCTTCTTTGCCTTTTCTCTCAGAAGCTGTAAATAAACAGAACAAAAGCAAATTACTATCATACAATTACATTTACAATGTTGTAATGAAAATACTTTGAAATAGAAGTACTGTTTTTAACTGAATGTTTGTTTAAAATGACATTCTGCTGTACACTGGATTTTTCTATTGATTGTGCTGTGGAAGACCTCTTTTAATTTTCAGAATGTGCAAAAACTATTGGCTTGATGATGATGTCAATTTATATGTGTCAATTTTATTTGGAGAATATTAAGGTTTTACTTATGAAACGTTAATAAAACGAAACTCCGTGATTTGGTTTTCTGTATAACTAATTTCACAGATTGAACAATACAGTAAAATTGTCAATGAAAATTTTTAACATAACCTGTGGGTCATCCTCCCAAGTCAGGATATTGTATCCACATTAATTCCTACAAACTCCCGACATCACGAATTCATATTTGATGGGTCTGAAGTGAACAATTCAAAAGAGAATCCATTTGCATCATAGGTAGAATTTTTCACACCAGGCAGCCACAAAATATGAATGTGTGATGTCAGGGGTTTGTAGGCATTCATGATTTTGACAAAAAAAGCTGAAAAGTTTTATAACAGGGTTGCAAAGCGACCCTTCCCATCTTGCGAGGCAACGTGGCATTACCGCCAGGAATCTGTGGAAATTGAAATAAAAAATCAGATTCAGACCCGATGAAAAGCGGAAAAAAATCATGTCTGGTAGGAACGAACATGGATACAAAACCCTGACTTGGGAGTATGCCTGTGGGTTAGTACTTTCTAAAACAAACACTAATCCTTTTTTAGGTAATGCTAACCAAAACAACAAAGAAGTGTATCCCTTAATGTTGTCATGGAGATCCATTTCAGTTGGTGGTACATGTTTGTTTTCACCTTCAATCAAGTTTTGTGATTCGGTGATTTATGTAAATCATCATTAACAGATCTTCATTTGATACAGCTTGTATTAAGAGATCACCATTCTTTAAATGTTAGAATGACAATGTTAAATGTTCAGAAATATCATTAGTTTTAACATGAGCAATGAACTTTCGATGGGTAAGAGTGGAAATACTATATTAAAAGCAGATTTACTGTGTATAATCAAAAAACCCAAATGAACAAATCTGGACTTCAAAAACTTATTTTCTGTTAAAACAATAAAATTATCCATGTAAACAATAGTGTATTGTGACATTTTCAAAAAATGCACAAACCAATGATTGGCATACAAAAATCAGAAGCAATTTCACAGTAAGCAAAAAAAAATATCACAACAAATCAACGGGTCAGTTTGGTTTTGGAGAATACCTCAGTTTATCAATCTCTTTTCATTTTGAAAAAAAAAACAGTGAACCTCGGTTGCTGAGATAACTTCCACAACATCTTAACAGCCTTTTTCCTAAAAAACCCTGCACCCTAGGTATCCAATACTATTTTGGAAGCCCCTTCATCAAACTTCAAATTACTCAAACTATCCTACAAATCATTTTTTTTTCGTCCAGTGTTAGCATAAACAAGTTTTAACTGGTTTAAATAAAATTATGAGAGGTTTAAGATACTTAAACTACTTTAAAAGTAAATAATTTTTGGACATTTTGCTTGAATTGATGGTTGAGGAATAGTGTTAAAAAGCCTACATCCAAATTCTTCTTTCTTTCGAAGTATCTCTTTGACTTGACTTTACGTCTGGCTTCCAGTGACGAGACAACCTTCTGATACTTCCATCCTACTTCATGTGAAAGTCTGTTCAGATCACAGAACTGAAAAAGAAGGCATGGTTTGGTTTTCGCAGAGCTGATTGTGACAACCGTGAAAAAAGAGTGGAAATAATTCTTTGTCAGCCCTTTTACTATGTATAATAAAGAAACAGTAATGAAAAATTCAGACTTCAAAACGCGGAATTCCGCTTTAAAAACAGAAGATCTTTTTATTTTAAATTTAGTGGTTGGTCAATAACATTTTTAATATGATGTAAACAAATCCGTGTTAATTTTTCACTGTAAATTCACTCAATTTTAAACAAGTACAACTAGAACTGTTAGGGGACCTCACTAACTATACCCCCTGCTGCTGTTAATTTAATGGACTAGGGCATCCTGATCATGGTGAATTGTCTCACAATTTCTAAGTCCAACTGGGTATAAATGAGGGAACAAAAGAGTATAAAATTACGGGAAAAGGTATTGGACCAGGACATACTTCGCATGTGCACATCTCCATACAAGGATCTAACAGTATGCAAAGTTTCGTTAACCTCTGATAAGTCACGTTTGAGAAACTGTGGGTACAAAAAAATTCTGGACAGACAGACAGATAGGCTGATTCCTATATACCCCCCCCCCCCCAACTTTGTCTGCGAATGGGGGGGGGGGGGGGGGGGGGGGGGGGGGGGGGGGGGGGGTATAAATAATGTTTTTTGTCCTATAAGAATCAACTAGTGGAGATTTTTATAATGGTTAACAGTATTACCTATGTTATTAAAAGCTGCAACAAACTTACGGCAGTAACAGATTTATATTTGAATACATTTCGGATTTGAAAGTTGAGGAGCCGGTATATCAATGCCCTGCTAATAAACAATTTTTTACAGGCAACAAAAGAAGACCCATTTCAGCTGGTGGTACATGTTTGTTTTCACCTTCAATCAAGTTTTGCGATTCGGTGATTTATGTAAATCATCATTAACAGATCTTCATTCAATAAACCTTATACCCAGTTTTCAAAATTCCTGAAATTTTCCCAAATTTTGGGACATTCGTTTAGCATATTTACTGAACTTTTAAGACTAAGAATATATTTGTTAGGTTCTATATACAGCAGTCATTCTACTATAAGACGACTACTTCTGATCATTGAGGTAGCCTCGTAACAGATGTTTTGTGACTTTATCCTTAAGAAAAGAGTTTGGTCTCCTTATTTTTTTACAAAGTAATAATACATACCAATACCTGACAATACAATTTTTTTTGATAATTATTAGATGTTCTTAATATCCTAAATTAAAAATTTGATTTACATTTTGTTGGGATCTTATGTACTGATACTTTTTCTTCAGTTTGTATGGTAAAATGGCATTTTACACCACACTCAGCAAAGTTGGCTATATTGTGTTAGACCTGTTTTCACCAGAAAAAACAGTATCTCTAAGAAGAGCACACACTCAATCCCTTTCTTTAACCAAATGATATTTGTACGAGAAAAGACTAAGATTAAGGATAACTGTTGTACAAGAATTTCTGAATTTACCTTAAATTTTCAAATATATATTACAGAACTTGCAAAACCATTTTTATTTCGTGATCTGTTTCAGTTGGTGGTACATGCTTGTTTTCACACTTAATCAAAATATGTGATTCGGTGATTTGTAAATGATCATTAACAGATCTAATATCAACAATGAAATTTGGTTGGGATAGAAATTTGAACAACTTAATGGTAACAATGCAATAAATGATATGTTGGTGGAAAGTTGAAGTTGACAAAATTTTAAAAATCCAATATTGAAACAATAGGATCTAAGCCTTAACATAAATTTATACATGATCAGAAATAAAACTTAAAATTCCAAAAGAAGTTACCTTTCTTGATGGGTTTAGTCTCAGTACTTTGAGGGCAGATGGCACAACTTGTCTCTTTTTCTTGTCATATGGTGGAGGTATACCTTCGAACACTTTGAGTCTAGCCAGCGCCTCTTTTCCTCTTGAAAGTTTATGTGGTACCATTCCTACAAAGAAAGCTTTCTGATAAATGTCCTTTCACTACACAGAAAATCAAATACAAAAATATTTCAAATAACTCTGTCTGCTTCCTCTTATTTTCTGGAATAAAGCTTTTGTGATTATCTGAAAATCATTAAGTATTTGTAATTTTATGCTTTGCAATATTCAAGTGCTAACATAATACAAGAAGCTGTCTGAATGACAGCAAATCAAAATTTCCTTCATCAGTGTTTGGAGATGACCACCAACCCACAGTGTGTTGCCATACTGACCAATTTTTTTCTGTTGGAAAATAAAATACTGTTTATACTCAAAATAATATGTTTTACTAACACAGCTTATACAAAAAGTCATTTCATACCTTTTGTCCAATTTAGAAAAATATTAATATCTGATCATATCAATGTCAAAGACTACATCATATAACTTCATGTTTGATAAAAAAAATATATAAATACATGTATAGGATTGCTTTTTCATTACTGACCTTTCCTGTTATTTCCCTTTATTATGCAAATATACATGTATTGAAATTTGAACAGTTTCACCTTTTTGACAAAGCTGTGTAATTGTTTGTTGATGTTTACAGTTTATCAAAGTCATCTGTTGCAAGTGGAGAAAGTGCAAAGGCAGAACTCTACCCTTATGCTTGAAAAGCTGGCAATCATTGCAACATAAATTACATTCAAACTTCTTGCAATGAATAATGTCATCATATGTAGTTTGCAATTAATCTAGACTTTGACTGGATAGCTAAATTTGAAGTTTTAATTTTATTTGTGGACTAGGTTCAAGTGATTCAAATCCATTAATTTACAGGAAGCAAATGTCAGATTTGATGAATTTTATTTCATACTAATTCAAGGTAGGTAAGGTTAAATCATCATTCATTACTTCCTGGTCAGAATCAAAAACAAACCATAGCTCCAAAATTTGAGTGAAAAATCTCAAAAGAGTAGACTGATGGCCGCTATGGAGGCTAAATTATCCGACCCTACTCAATTATCCTTTTACAGTGGCAGTCAAAATTGGTTCCCATATGTGCCCCATCCCACCAATAGTTGAAATGTTTGATAAATTGAACTGATTCTCGTCCTGAAGAAGCATGAAATATTTGCCACTGGACGTTAAGCAACGATCAATCAATCATTTATTGGCATTTAATTATTTTCCACCAAAACCATGATAAGCACCTCTTACCTCTTACTGTCTTGTAAAACACTTTACTTGGAGCTCTGAAGTGAAATGGGCCTCTGGAAGGTTTGACATTGCATCTTTTCTTCAAATAGTCTAGGTACTTTACTAAAAATATAAACAATTATGTTCTACTAAATGTTTTACCTAACCATATGTAAACCCTGCATTCTCAATGACTTGGAAGTGATGGTTGAAAAGCCAAATTTGTTAGCAACTCTAAACTTCGAAACAAATATGCACAATAAAAAAAAATGTCTACGTTTCTGCTCACCTGACCAGCCTTGGCCAATACCGATCAAATACTTTTCGATCGTGCACATGTTTTTGTACAAGTTATAAAAATTTGTAAATTTTTGCAAAGTTAATTCTAATTTCATCAATTTTTGTTTTTTTTTTTGGCAAATCAAGACACTGTTGATTAGTAAAAGATTTTCATGAATGATCATGAATGCTCACAATGTACCATCAGAAAACATTTTCTACATAATATTCAGACAATGTAGGTAAGAAATAAATCATCACTGGTACACCGCTGACATGGCAGAACTTTGGTTTAATTTACGAAGTATTACATTTTAATATTAAACCAATTGCCAATAGTATTGATGTCACTTGACAAATATCATAGATTCTCCATTATGTATCATAGGACTGATCAGTCATTCTGAAGGTCCATCGGACATTAATAAATGACTGGTAAAATTGGGTTTGGTCCGGTAAAAGTTGTTGCTCAACTGGACCAAATGTCCAGTAAATTTTCAGAATTTTTGATATGAAAAATAACAAAATGATCTGTAAAAAGGGTCTTCGGTCCAGATAAGTCCCAACATTAACTGGACCGAATGTCTGGTAAAATTTGAAATACCTTGGGAAATACTCGGGACTTTCAATGCCTCTCAAGATATTTTAAGATGAAGATATGAAATTACTTTGGTTTGAAGTTTTGTGACGTTGATGTGACATTTATCAATCATTCCCTTCTTACCTGTACCTTTCCCTGAGTGTGTCTTTTCATTTCTTAATTTAAGTGTAGTACACATATTTCATTAGATTTGGAAACTAAATTCGCAAAATGTATATTTTATTTCAACTTTTTTACTTAGAAAAGAGATGATAAATGTATAAACGAAAATCAAAAAGAAAAAATTGAATCGAAAAAGTTACATGAACTAAACACAGCATTCTTACAACTTTTTA
Organism: Mytilisepta virgata; assembly: GCA_028015205.1. NCBI lineage: Eukaryota > Metazoa > Mollusca > Bivalvia > Mytilida > Mytilidae > Mytilisepta > Mytilisepta virgata. Next base: position 1,889,271 of record JAPWFG010000026.1, on the reverse strand, counting down.
ATGCAGCTTTCAGAAAAGGTATCTTCATAACATTCAGACAATGTAGGTAAGAATATATTCATCATGGCTGCTACCCTATTAATTTCTTAATCAGACTAGTATTTATTTTCAATTCTGAAGATTCAATAATTCTAAAAAATTTACGATCACATATTAATTGGCTGATACCAAGTTTCTATCTCATGTATGAGACTAGATATCTTCCATAAGATGTCACATCCTGGAATTGACACCTCACCAGACTTAACCCTTCACTGGCAATGAGACGGGCATCATTGAGCAGGACATGACAGGAGTTCACATTGCTAGTGCTTTAGTTTCTGTGCTGTCTTGTTTTATTTTTGTTTTGTAATGTTTTTTTCCCCTTTTAGTTATGCATGTATCCTTGTGGCGTTTGTTGTGTTCCATTCTTACAACTGGCTTATTCTTGGATTTCTAATTTATGGAATTTTCCCACTGTTATGTCGCTTCTGTATTCTTTTGCAGACATTTTTACCAGTACTTACATTTAGATCTAAAGAAGTTACCAGAAATGTTGATACCTTCACATCGTACCACAACTACTCTTTGACCTACAAAAAAAATTGTTTTTAATATCATCCATATTAATAATCATATTGTTATATCCTCGACCCTAGATACAAATAACTTTGTGCAAGAAATACAGAATCTATGCCCTCTAAGTAAAGACGTTTAAAGATGGTGTAGATGCGTATAATTTCCTGACTTCTTGCTACCATTGTGCATGTCATACATGTATGCACATTAAATTTCTCAACAGAGCAAAATTACTCAAAGTTTGAAGATGGTTATATTCAATATTTGGTGATATCATTAACATTTTACTGTCATTAAAATTTGATAGACAGAAGATTATATCTTAGAAAAAGTCTATGTTTCTTCATTAAGAATTCATAGCAAACTCAACTGAAACCCCTAAGACTTTGAAAGACATTGTTCCTACGCTTGTGTTTAGATGCATATGCCTAATGCATCCTGAGCACCCAATGTCACTCCATGTTCTTTAGATAATTCAAGGCAGTTCAAATTATGATTGCTTCAGTTTTTGTGCTGTCTTTATTCTCTTGATCTCTTAATTTTTGAGAAAGCAATAACTTCAAAATGTCTATCCACATGCTGGTTAAATTTTATTGGTGAAGTCAGGCCAAAAAAAAAAATATGTGTGTTTACGGTCACCCGACCGACCCTAGTTTTATCGTCCCGACCTTAACTTTTTTTATCGGCAAATTTCTGAAATTCCGGAAATTGCCACCTTTTCCGTCACCGGTACCGGTATTTATCATATTAAACAACAATGGCGGCCTTTAGTCATGTTAGTACCAACACCGCGCCGCTAGCATTTTGTCGCTAACTTTAAAACAGTGTCCCCCCATTTAAAAGCAGACAAAAATGTCATAGCTCCATTTAACATTTCAAAAACTTTCATTGATATACATGTATCCAATAAATATCACGATAGTGACGATTGTCATTTGAAAACAATGAATCATGTAAAGTAATGTCTCCAAATAACATTGTCAGTCGGGGAAGTAGTGCCATTATTACCAGTGTTAGACAGTTTACTTCCACCTGTTTGAATGAGCTCTAAAAAAAAAAAAAAAAAAAAAAAAAAAAAAAAAAAAAAAAAAAAAAACCACCTACCGACCCTATTTTTTTTCAGCATGTGACAGTAAACTCACATATATTTTTTTTTGGCCTCAGCATTTACCATAAAATTCTTGTATTAGCATGTGCTGTTTGCTATTTTTGTCCAACATGCCGTCTCAAAGTAAAATACTTCAGAACTGAGTACCAAAAATGACAAAAGCCTGGACAGTATACATCATAGCATGTGCTTTATACAAGCCTTTAAGGCAATCTCAACTGCCCGCCAAATAAAATTGGTACGTCCCTCAGGTGACATTTTGCTGGAATTATTTCCATGCTCATAATTTGTAATGTATTCTTTTGGTTAAGCTTAGATCTTTTAAGACGATGAAAACTGTCTTCACTTATTGAATTATCTCACCTTGTAAAACAGTTTTTGCCACAACAGCAGCTAAACGTCCCAATAAATGCCCTCTGGCATCAATAATAATGGGCTGAAAAACAAATGAAATATATTATCAGGGAATACCCGGATCACTACTGAAAAAAAAATTCAAGGGTGAAGGAAAATTTACATGTACATCTACTTTTGATATAACTTCGTTGATAAAACTCAATTCGTCTTCTTATTAATCAGAACATAGTTTAAAAGAAAGAAAAAAACACAATAAATAATGAAATTTATGAATATTGAATTATATGAGCACCTGTAAGGGCAAGGCCCAAATAATTTGCAGATGTTATAATTTTTTTTCAGTCATTCCAACATGTCCTGATTATTTATTTTGAATGCTCCAAAATTAAAAAATCTTTAAATCAGGCCAGGTCCCACTCTAGGCTCATTTTCAAAATTTTTTATCATTACAGTATGCTGTTCCCAAAATAAGAAACACGTTCACATATATCTCATTTTTCGAACAACCCCCGAGCTAAATGTACCACCAGTACAGAGTGCACACACTGATGATACGGCTAAAACACGTGGTTGGTGCTTTCAAATATCCCTTTTTCAAGCCTTATATGATTACGTAGGCAATTCTACTCATATATATCCTGTTCTAGGAAACATGTTTGAGGTCAAAAGAAATTTCATATCAGTTACAGAGTTATTTAGTTTTAAACTATGGAGTTTAATTTAATGTTTCAAAATAAGCACCTTCTCCGAGAAACCCATGTTGACAAAAAGGAAGTACTTTGGGGCTCACATTGTAAAATTCAAGGAAACCGGAAATACAATAGTATTAAATTGTATTTCGGTCGATTTCAAATTCCGGCAGTGCATTATCCAGCTAGCTAATTTTTAAGAGTGAACTAATTTTCTTCACTACACATTTAGCAGAAGCAAATGTTTTATAAACCGAATGCCGGGAACAATGCGACATGGAAAATAATACCTGTATCGGAGTTGTACTTTTATTGAATTTTCAATTTGTTTTGCTGCGTTTAAAAATCGAGGATTTCTACTATTTAAATCCTTGGTTTAAATAAATTATGTAATATTACCTTTGTCACATTAAAATATATGGTAACGATTAAACTTCGATACTGTTCATTTTCTATCTACTTCAGGCCTGAGTGAATTTCGACCATATCAGCATAAATTTACCATGCATTCAGTTTTCTTCTGCACCCCCCCCCCCTTTCTCTGCAACACCACACGACCCCGGGGGTTTACTTCCTATATTTTTAGTGGTACGAGTGTGCCGCAAAACAGGGTCGCTTTTTCATGCCCTGCTGGTTAGAACAGGGTCCCTTTTTCATGTCCTGCTGGTTGGAACAGGTTCGCTTTTTCATGCCCTGCTGGTGAGAACAGGCTCTTTTTTTAAACAAAGTATTTGTCTAGAACAGGATTAACTGTTTAAGATACAGTCTAGAACCCGGATCTAGAACAGCTAGTGGAATTAACTACATGTATATGATTTTATTTTGTTCTCAAATTATTACAATTCACAAATCCCTGATAAAACATTTTTGAAGTATGAACAATTTGAATTTTGAATACAGAAAAATCAATCCAACATTTATAACTCACTTCACTTTGCTGCAAATAATATTTTTTTGTCATCGTTGTATTTAACATGTTTATATGAAATTTAATATATTTGTCATCATTGTTTGTTTTTTTATAATGTTTTTCCTGCTCTTAATGACGGTTTGCATTTAAATATATTAATAATGTAAACTTGATGGTTGAATATGGAATTAAACATGTATAACAGAAATGAGTTTTATTTTTTGAAATCGAGTTAAAAACAACAGTTTGGATACGGACAATTGACACAAGTATGTTTTTTGCTTACATTAATTAATTGTTTGGTGACAGGGTATATATTTCTGAACTAGTCTAGAACATATAGGTTTCTGTCGGCACAGTTATATCCGAAAGGATAGTCAGTAACCACCCCCCCCCCACGTGACACGACCTTCATTTTATTCGTTATTTTTCATAATTTTATGAAGAAATTAACTCATTACCACAATCATGACAATATTATAGCATAAATTAAGCGTTAAAATTCTGTCGAATACAACAACTCCTTTCTTTTCTGCAGTACCCCACAACCTTCATTGTAATTTGTTTTTATTATTTTAGTATTTTATGAAAGAACTGAAAACCAACATAACTGACACCGATGACAAAATTTTGAAATTTGCTTTATGCTGTAATATTGTGATATTGTGTTCATTTCTTTAATAAAATGATGGTAAATGTAAAACCTTTGACAATGAAAATCGTGGGGTGTTACATAGGATTATGGGGGGAGGGGGCATAGAAAAAACTGGAAGGGACGCAACACACTAAATCCATTGCCTGTTCGTGTTAGTGGAGCCGGAGCTATATTTTAGCTTTTGTCGAATCATACATTATCGGAAGTATATCTCATTTCTGTATTTCATTTTATTTTGCAGTTAATTTGTTAAATTCCCAATACTTCAACATTGATAGAAAAGTAAATGAATATGCTGATATATGTGGTAGTAAAACTAAAATGCCACAATTTAGTGCTGCGTTGCCGCATTCACAATGCAGTAATTTCCCTGCTTATTCAAAAACAAAGCTTTTGTTTTTGTATATTTGCAGTAAGCCAACTACTTATTGCGTACTGCAGAGTAACTGAATTTATTTCATATTGGAACTCAGACTGTGCAGCTAGAACTAGTAATAATTGTTATGCAAGGCATAATAGATGTCCCCCGTCCTCCCATATCAGGGGCGGGTCCAGGTGAGGGCGTAATGGGCGTACGCCCCCTTTAAAAAAACTATCGTAATATGCTTATATTATATTGAATATGGCAATTTATCATATTCATTAATTAAACACACAGTCTGATAAGACAGTGACATGATTGCTTTAATTTAGTACTGTAGTACAATGACGTCAATTTTTTATATTCAATCATTTATTTCACATTAAAGCCTATAACTTTATCCTTCACTGTTTGTTCGTCTTGTATCATGTGTGTCGTTCAACGAATTCAAACCAGAACTTAATCTAAAATAGAGAGATATTTATCAGTCTGGCTACTTCATAATTTGATGCTGAATTGTTGAAATCCAGGAGCTTCTGAGCTTCCCCATGGACCCTCGACCAGGGCAACCGTAGTTAGACCTCCCGTTCATAAAATCCTGGCCTAGGACTATTGAAATGTTAAGTAACGCCTTATACCCTACAATTTGGAATTTCTCGTTATTGGTCTACTGCTGTTAAGATCCATCCAATCATTTTAATATACCATAGACAATTAATGGAGAGAATTCGGCATAAAAAATATCAAACCCTGACACTTAAACTATAAAATATACATGCTCCAAGTCAGGAACCGTTACATTAGTGCATTTCACAATTATTTTGTTTTTTAGCAAAAAAAAGGTCCAAAAAATTTTTCGCCTCTCCGCTCGGCCAAAGTTATATTATACGCCCCTCTTTCAAATATCCTGGAAACGCCCCTGCATATGAAGCTTTCCCTGAATATAAATTTTTACGCAAGTACGAATCTTTTGGGATTTTTTTTTTATGATTTGTTTTCCGATTTTTATAACTTGAACAGTGGAAATTTTGAAAATGGCGGCCATCTTTGATTTGTGAAAATAGTAAAAATAGTAATATAAACCACTTTCGATGGAGCTGAACATTTCTACGCTAAAATTGGAGCTGTCCATATTATTTTCGATTATTATCGGCCATTTTGAAATTTTTAAAATCAGCCCGCAAATCTACTAATGGTGCCCTAGGTATTATTGTGCCAAGTTTCCTTTTGATCGGTTCAGCAATCTCCGAGAACACCGTCGAACAAAATGTGACTAAAGAAGGATTATTAAGAAACGGGGTAAAATAATATGTCCCCGCTTTGTGGGGGCGGAGGGGGGGGGGGGGGGTAACTAGACAATGATATCTTGAGTTACATTAAGCAATGTATCGCCTCAGAAATATTGGACCCGAAGGGTTTTCCAAATGATGTGGTAACTCAGATTGAATATTTTGAATAAATTTTATCAAGAAAGTTGGAACCCTAATTACGTATCTTATTAATGTTAATATAGTATGTTTACACTATCCTTTAAAAGATACATATACTTATATAGTGGAATAAATTATCTAAAGGAATACCGAGAGAAATTTGGAAAACAAAATGTTCAAATCCTTACCAAATACTTATAGCTACTAATATATTATATGGTAATGTTGATTTGTTAGAAAAAAATAATTTAAAGAAAAAATGTCGGCAAATTAAGGTATAAAATGTAACTTACCAACTAGATGAACTAGATGTGCAACCAGTGAGCAACATTTCACATACATACAATCTTCAAAGAGGGTGAAAAAAAACATTTAATTTAAAAAGTATATATAACAATATGGATAGTCTTACTTGGTACAGAGGCTTAGCAGTGATGGGTTAAACTGGTACTAAAAATACTGTCATGTCTATCCTGATCCTCTGGTGCAAATTTTAAAACACTGCAAATAATAAAATTCATTAAAGCATGATTTTGACAAAAGAAAGAGACGATATTTAATTTAAGTATATATGCATCGTGCTCGTTTCTATGGCAAGCCATTTTACTATTTAGTCTAACTTCAAGATATCTCATATAATATAAAAGATATCTCATATAATATATAAGATATCTTATAAACTTTATAAGATATCTTATATAATATATAAGATATCTTATATAATCTAGTTTTTATAAGATATCTTATAAACTTTATAAAATATCTTATATACTTTATAAGATATCTTATAAATATTTTTTATATAAGATATCTTATATACTTTATAAGATATCTCATATATTTTATAAGATATCTTATATCGTTTATAAGATATCTCAAATAGGTTATAAGATATCTCATATAATTTATAAGATATCTTATAAAGACAATTACATGAGATATTTTATAAATTATATAAGATATTTTATAAACTATATTTGATATCTTATAAACTATATGAGATATATTATAAAGTTTATTAGATATCTTGAAGTTAGAATAAATAGTAAAACGGCTTGCCATAGTTTTTCTATTTATTCTAACTTCAAGATATCTAATAAACTTTGTAAGATATTTTATATAGTTTATAAGATATTTCATATAATTTACAAGATATCTCATATAATTTTTCTTTATAAGATATCTTATAAAACTTATAAGTTGGAATAAATAGTAAAACGGCTTGCCATTCGTTTCCACTGTATAATTTGCTCATGATCATAGAGTCTTAAGGTGATCAGGTAATCAAAGAATCAAAAGTACTTATGCCATAGAACCAAAAGTACTCAGATAATCTTAGAGCCTAAAAGTGCTCAATCCGCATGTAATCTTAGAGCCTATTTTTTTCCCATTTAATCCACTAATGTAATTTTTGGACCTAAAAGTGCTCAGGTAATTTTTAGCGTAGAAGTAAGATAATCCGTCATTAATTATTCATAAATCATTTTTAAATCTTCCAAATCACGTTATATAACAGATTCGGTTAAAAGAGCTGTATTCAACATAATATAAAATACATGCAATATGCACTCTAAAACTTACATACCTTCAAGGATGCATCTAAATGATGAATATATTAACCGGAATATTTTTGTTTCGGATACTATAAAAAATAATTTATAGAAATTTAAATTAAATGAATACGTGGAGTCGTTTTACGCATTGGTATATGTGCATTTAATTTACTTATATAATTTTTAATTTATATAAACTAAATATCTCGCTAGATTTCATTTAAACTTTTTACCATACAGGATGTTAAACTATTTAACCTAGGTATAGTAGGTAAGTTTGATATGAATTGCATATACTGTACAAAATAATAAAGTAAACGTTTATTTACCAAAATAAGAAAAAATTTTAATAGTAATTAGACTAATGAGAAGAATATGTAGGAATGTTAGTAAACACTAGGGGCGCAACTGGGCGGAAACCAGAGTTTGTTTACAGCATACTGTCCCAAAATAGGCTGGAAAAGGTTGTAAAGAAGCGGAATCCAGTTTTCAAATAACTTCCCCAAAACAACTCCACCTGGCGTTTATGATAAATGCCAACGCCATTTTTAAACGATACTCATAACAATAAATATAACACATTTAGTATTTTTATAGCTGCGTCTTTGTTTAAAAGGTTATATCCAACATAACAAAATAATATAGCTTAATATCCTTATTCAGTTATGACACAATACCCGAGTATACTAAAATATAGGTAATACAATATTGTATATTATTACGTCGTATAATGAGGATTTTACAATACTTAAAAGATTTGTGGATTATTGTATTATGTAGAACTGTAGCAAACAAATTAAATCTCGCATTGACAGCAAACTGGGTAGCCTAGTAAATGAAATTGATTAGGATGGATTAAACGTTCATTTTTTAAATCTAACAATTAATAAGAAACAGTGTGTCCTTTAAGGTAAGACGCTTTCTATGTTCTATTGATATAAAAAAAATATTTCGTCTAAATTATATATATTTTTTGTTGAATGTATTCATATATTCATATACAATTTAGGAAATAGGTGTCTATTTTTGGTCTGTTAATTTCAGAGATGGGATTTTGCCTTCTCCACATTTTGCATGTTTCACTCCGTAACTGTTCTTTCTCAAAGAAAGAAAGACTTACTATCCCCGAGAAACAGGTAGAACATTTTTCGTCTGTTTTGTTTTTGGTTTTCTGTTTTGTTTTTTTTTTCTTGGAAACTGATAGGAGGGGCAGAAAACTTTATTTTATTTTATTTTATTTTGGGGGGGGGGTTGCCTTTTCAGCTCACTTGAAAATCTCCTCTTAAATCACTTGGTCGGTTAGGACCAAATTCCGGGGGACTTGCCTTTGTGTTTCCATTTCAAAATTGTGTCCAGGTGTGCGGACATCTAATCAATACGGACACAGTTACTTAAAAAGCAGCAAAAATATGCAAAAATCTTCTCATCTGAAACTCCCAGACCAGTTGAGATCATATTTTGATACCATGCATGGTCGTAAGGTAGTGTACTTTTACAGATCCGGATATTGCCCGATATTGCCAATCTTACTAAAAATAGAAAAATCGGTAAAAATATTTAAAATGCCCTCTCTTATTTTATTTATTTATTTTTTGTTTTTGTTTGTCTTGTTAAAAGAATGTTGGGGCTCCACATTCAAATTCAGTTTTTTTTAATTCAAAATCAATTTGAAATTAGCATTTTTTTTTATTTAACACACTTCAAATCATGTTAATCTTACATAAAATTTTCTACCCCAGGGAAACAAAATATACATTAAAACACCCTTTAAAGAGATAATCAAATAAATACATCTAAAATTCCAAGAGTGACACGCACTGATGAGTTAATTAATATATAATTTGTGTTAAAACCGACACGCATTATCGATAATTCTTACAAAATTGTGTAAATTATATAGAGAAATCTTTACATGCTTTAGCTAAAATATCAAAAATGAAAATTAAATATTTTCTTACGGAGATGAAAGCAATTTTTATTTAAGGCCAAAATATGAATTTTTACATTTAATATATGTAATTGATAAAAGCATTTTATAATCAGATTTAATCATTCATATTGATGTTTAATTAATATTGAGACTTAAAATTGTATATGAACGGTAGCAGGGGGAAATGCATGTACGTGAATCAATCGAGTATATTAGTTCAGAATAAATACATTTATTAAATATGACCGATATGATTGGATTTGTTTAAATCAATCAAGCCATCATTACTATAATTAAAAAAAATAAGGCAACAGAATATTAAATAAACTTTTTCCTCTGAAACTACTGGGTCAGTTGGTGTCACCTTCTATTTCAATTTTTATCTCTTTTTTTTTCAAAATATATTCTTACTATCAGTTCCAATGCAATCGCACCGAAAATCGTATTTCCGTAAGATATTTGGAATGCTCATTTAACAAAAAGAAAAAAAAATAGTTTTGAATAATGTCCTTATCCTAGACCGATATGGTAAAGATGGCCATCATTACTAACAATAATAAAATAAGCCAAACATCTATGAAATCTTCTATGAATTACCAGTATACGTTTTTATTTGTACACGTGCATATAATGTATATCAGCTATCTCTAAAATTAGAAAATTTTACTGAAATATTGGCCTAATACACGATTGAGGATTTTTCATCTCTTCGTACGCTTACTCAGATTTTCACGCATAAAAAATTCTTACAAGCAATGAAGTTTTTGTCATATTTTTTGTTTTTGGTTTGTTAGATATAAACCATGCAATCAATTTTTAATTACAACCACGGTAAAGTCATCAAGATAAGATATTTTTCATTGATTTTCTTAATTTCTATTTTTAAATAGATGTTACGACATAGTTCTGTTATCTATTCAACTGTAACAAGTGATATGCTGGCTTGACTGTTTAATGTTGATTTTTATTGAACATATTAAAATATAACAGACTTTTTCATTGATGGCATCTAGATTTACACTTTGTTTTCCAAATTCATATAAAAGTAATTGCTTTGGTTACAATTAAATCATCTGTTAAATTCTGTTGAAAAATAATGATATTAGCAGTAGTAGACAAACACCTAAGTCATGATCAATCAACCGCGGTATTGATGTCATGCAACCCCTTTGACCTAAATTTTGAATAGACCCCATCTTAAGGTATTAAGTGGCAAAATTTCATGCTGATATGATAAATTACCTTTATTTAAACTTTAATCTAAAGAGGAACCATGAACAGTCAACCGTGACACTGAAGTCACATCGCCGCGTTGACCTAAATTTTGCATACATCCAATCTTAAAGTTTCATGTTGATATGACAACCATTCCCGATTAAACTACCTTCAATCTAAACTTTTACCTCAGGCGGGACTTACAGACGGACGGACGCACAGACCGAAACACTATATGCACCGTTGCTATGGAAGGCGGGCATAAAATGAATCGCAAACTATCACCCAGTGCTCTTACGAAGGGTTATAGTACTTATTCTGGCGATAAATAGGTGTTTGTTAGCAACTATCATGACTATAAATAATTCAAAAACATATTTCAAGATCTCCAGTTAATTCACTTTTAATCTGAATAATCTAAATTTAATTCGTATTAATTCATTACCAATATTAAGATTGTAAAATTAAACGATAACTCTGCCAAAATGTTCTAAACGAAAAGCTCTTTGAGAACTTGATTTTTCTCAAAGTTATTACTTTACAAATAAATACTCGTTGATTTTAAATTTGTAATACTATTATGTGTTAAGCCATGAGAGCATTAATTGGAATTACTTTCTGCAAGAATCTTGCCTATATATACAATATAGAAAGGGACATTGGTGTCACATTCTTAATAGCGAGCCCAGCGAGCGCTATAGGAGCATATGGGTCATTTAGAAAAAAATGTTTAATGGGGGCAGCCATTATGCATTCCGAAGTAAATTAAAGCGAGTATGACCATACTGCGCTATATACTAAGGCTAGAAAAAGTTTCGTTCGCCGGAAACGGAAGTAAGTAAAGTAAGGGAAATAACTTGCTTCAAATTATAATTTTAGAGTCAGAATCGTGATACCGGAAGTGAGTTTCTGGAAAGGGCTATTGCTGCGCTTGCATCATTTGCCACGCCAACAGCATATTATTGGTTACTTGCAGTCATACCGAAAATCATATATCCGAACTTATATTTGTCCGCGCTATAAAAAGCACAAATCTTCCATACAATAGACATATAAGGATAAAGAGACAAGAGACAGGCCGGAAATGCAGGGTTTAGTTGACTTCGAACAGGAACATATAATATATGGTGGGGATAAACACGGCTATGAGTACCCAAACCTCCCCTAATTTCCATGATAATGGATATATAAACCCAGAAAAGTGCCGTACGTAGAACATGTAGAGTGCTTGTAAACTAAAAAAAAAAAACGCTTCCCTCTAGGTCTGTATAAAAGGTACATATTTAGGGCCAAGGACATTTTAGCGGATGTGGCTGGAATTTTAGTTACCTGTAAAAATATGATAAACATTTTAGCAGCTAGTTTTTACAGGTAAATATATGCAATGATCAAAACCATATCTATTATTAATAAGAATGCTGACCATTTGTGATATTATTTTTTTCATATAATATTCAAATTAGATTTACTTAGAAGTATAAAAAAAACTTATTCACCCTAGGGGTCATTTTAAAGCTAACGGTCTAACAAATATAAAATTAATCAATGTTCATAAAAAGATCCTGGGGTAAGTTTTTTTTTTAAGTTCTATTTGTCATTCTGAGTTGAGATTTTGAACATAATGGAGGTCGTCGACGTAGAAACAAATCGAGGGATGCGAAGCATAATTTGTGAAGGTTTTCGATATAGAGTGGATAATTTGTTGAAATTGGATGAGATATCTTAGAGATGTACAATGAAAGGCTGCAAAGCTCGCCTCAGAACAGACAGCACGGCAAAAAATGTTATTATGCAAAAGAATGATCACAACCACGAAGCTGGTGAAAGAAAGAACGAACGGCACATACTTACAAGCACAGTGAAACGAAAAGTATCAGGGGACATTAGTCAGAGACCTTCCAAACTAAAACTCAAGACTGAACAAGAACAACATCAAGAGGCATGACAACCAAAAGATATTAAGTCTGTTGCTAAGGATATTTACAGGAAGGGACGCAAGTCATACCCCAAACTACCGAAGTCTCTGGCAGAAACTCATTAAGCAATGGACAAATTTAACATAGAAACAAGTAAATCTGAGAACTTTTTACAGATTAATGAATCCGAAAATGGCATGATTATTAGTCGCTTAAATGTCCACTCCATCCGCTAAAACGTCCAAACAAGTCCACTTATTTTCGCTAATGTTTTTCCGCATATTTAAGCTGGGATAAGGCTGTATGTAATATAGATAGTTGTAGAGTCCGAGAACACATTTAAAAGTAAAGATATTGTTTAATCTAAGGAGGAAGAAATCATGATAACATTTTTCGATAATTTTGTTACAATTTCATGAAGTCTAAAATCGATTGGTTGCATCCTTGAATAAGTCAAAATCTCGGGATGCTGGAAAGTACAATTTATAGCAAACCACACCACTTGCTGACAGAAAATATATATTTGAGCTCCTGGGAAACCTGGAATATATATATTTAAAGAGAACTACAACATACACGTATATTACTTACATGATATGAATATTTCTTTTCAGAATAAAAAGGCTTCATTGAAAAATGTCACAAACAATCAAGGTAAGATCAGACCTTTTTTCACCTATAGTATCCTTTGAATCCTTTTATGTTGACTTGAAAAAAAATAAGGTAGTAATTTTAAGTAAATTGCTGCTTGGCCTGAAAAATAATGGCAAGAGAATACCGTAACGATAAGACAAAGGCTAGGGCCACATCAAATTGATCTTTAGTTCGTTGGATTTCGCTGCTCCGATTTTTGGACTTTGTAAATTTTAAGAAAAAAACATTTTGCTGCTTCATTTAACAAAAATGCTGAAAATTCGCCTCAAATTCTTCATTTTTCAAGAAATTAAAAATAAAAATGGTTCATCTGCTTCTAAAATTTTGTAAACATTTGGATTTTTTTTCCCATTTTTTCCAAAATATTATTTAAAACAAATTTGTGTTGATTATAATTTTGATGTTCGACCGAAAAAAAAATAGTCATCAAGAAAACGAAAATTAAAAATTAAAATTTCTCTCGCTCGCCCCTATTTTTTTTCCATCCAAAAATCCAAAGAAATAAATATCAGTTTGCTCTGGCTAAAATTCTACAAAACCAAAGTGCAAAGAAAGATAACGCGAATATGTTTGTCAGGGCATTAACTAGCTAAAACACTATAATCAAACAGCCAAACGAGTAAAAAAAAAATAGAACAAAGCAAAGAGAATCTAGAAAAAATATCTCAAAAACTAACGCTCGCTAATTCTTACGCCATAACATTTATAATAAGACGAAATTTGAAGGTGTTTTATCTTGAGAGGTAACATGTATTTGACATGCACAGATGTTTTCTTTTAATTAATTTGATTGGTTATGTAAATCACTACTAAATCGATATGGATCTCATTTTAACCTTAACAGTTTTCAGAAAATTTTCCATTCCACAAAAATATGAGGGGTTTAAAGGTTATGTTTTTATCAAATTTGAAATTTTGTAATACTTTATTTAGATCAATGGGCCAAGCCCAGTACCTACCTCTGAAAAACAACCAGAAGGCGGAAGTTCACTAGGCGTTTTCGCTGGCTTGAAACAAAGACGACAGTCAACAATTTCTAGCAATACCGAGGAAGATGCAAAGCCAGCTCCTGCAAATTTATTCAGGAGAAGGTCAACTTTTAAAGGCATAGCAACAACTCTACTTAGTATGCGCCGGATGACAAAACCTAACATTGCTGAAGAAACTAAACCAAAAGTTAGAATGGAAAACACGTACAAAACATGTCCTGACGAGGGAACACAATTCAAAGCAAAGAAAATAGAAACTTTGGTGAACAACATTTTAGAAAGAGAACTATGCAATGAGAAGTACAACCCAGAGAGGTGTAAAACTATGGCGTGTGACCTGTCTGTGAAAATTAAAATGAGAGTGAAGAATATGGACTTTCCACGTTACAAGATCATCGTCAACGTTGTGATTGGTCAATGTCTAGACCAGGGTTTAGAAATGGCAAGTCAGAGTATTTGGTCACCATCTACAGATAATTTCACATGTTGTTCATATAAAAACAGTTCTCTGTTTGCGGTGGCTTTAGTTCACGGAGTCTATTACGAATGATACTGTACAAAAATATACATACTTGAGAGAATATTTTTCTGCTATATATGTATACATTTTTTATTATATTTTTAAAAAATATATATACGTACGTCCTTATTTGAAGTGTTTTTCCATGTTTGTCTAGCTTACACCTGTAGATTTTTTTCTAGAGAGAACACATCATAATAATACAGTTTTCACCTCATGTTGACAATATGTATGAATTAAATTATTAAAAAAGTCTACCATTTTTATTAAAGCCAATTTTTTTGTCAAATGTTCCTGCAATTCTTGTGTTTGCCTTGTAGCTGTCTTAACTGTACTAAACCAGGTTACTGCTGTTAAATCTTTGACATTATTGTTTCCACCTCTTGTTGCTTTTAGTTTAAGCTCACAGAATGGCGTTGGGATATCCTGACAATTACACATTTCATGTTTGTCCGAAATTACATATTTTTGTATGGTAAGCAGATGATAGATAGTTCGTGCAGGGACACTGTACTAGTAATTTACAATTTATCATGTGGGGGTCTTGTTGTTAGGGGTTAGCCGTTTGGTCTATATTGAAAACATTACAGCCCATTTCTAGATGAAGAACAGCAATATAGCAATGTTCACGTGATTTTTGTCTTTATGTTCATATATTGTATACATGTATGGGTACTCAATCCCACATTTACTTCATTTGCTAATATTTCCGCAATCGCATGATTCAATAAAATTTCCAGCTACTAGAACATTGACGAACTGCATTTTTATATAAAAAAAGTATATATTTATGTTTCATATTTTTTTTGGTCAAAAAAGGGTATTCGATTCTTTAGAGTTCATGTAAAAATATCCGGAAAAATTAAATAATCTAACTTTTTCTTTTTCTGAAAAAAACTACTGGCAAAGGAGTAGTCCTCGCCAAGTACCAGCTCTTGCAATCAGGTTGTTTTAGCAGAAAATTAACGAATTCGAACTGTTAATTTGTCAGTATATCCAGAATTGTTTTGATCACTGCTAATTTAATGAATAGCATAGAAATCCTTATGTCAAATTTTGGCATGTATTGGAGAGAAATTCTTCATAATTTCGTGTAAAGTACGATATCCCCATATACCAAACTCTTTTGGTTCGTTCTGAAAAGATCTTTAGCTAATATATATATATATATATATATATATATATATATATACACACACGTAAATTCTGATTTTTTTATTTTTTATTTCTGCATGCGAGTTATCCTTCTTTCGCTGTGAAGACAAATATATTGTTTCGTTTTCATCTCTATTTAATAACAACAGTCATGAAGAAATACGAATACCAACGTTTGTCTCTATCTGACCCAGTGGTTTTATAATGCTTATATATGAGATATGTCCGTTGTATTAAGTGGTTAAATTTAATTATGATTTATAACAATTTTACTCAAAATATGATAATAAAAATACCATTCGTTCAAAATATCACAAAACGTTCATACATATACATAATAAAGAGTATCACAAAATACCGAAATAAATTTGATGCACTGTATATTAGAGACATTGTCTTACTGATATGACGGTTTATTCCCACTTGGCCAAAATTCTGAAATTTCAATAGGAAAATCATTTTGGCTAAGTGGGAATGGTTTACAGGTAGAGGTCAACGGATTTATGGCTCGGGTGACTTATAGTCTATTTCCTACAATTCATTGCCTTTGTTACTGTATAAATAAATAAATGTTGAAAACACTATTATATGACATTTTATTTCTACCTCTTGTTTTCAAAATTGATATAGACATTTATTTTATATTATAACATATTATTGTCATATTTTGTCAGCAATGGCATCCTTCAGAAGAGCAAAGAAACGAGTATATGTGGCTTCAGTCTTGTTAGTTAATTAACAGACAAGAAACAAGAGGAAACACGATTCCTTTGATAGGAGCATGAAGCTGATGAAAATGTCTTGTGCATGAATATAATGTCCCGTCACTATATACAACACCCCAGCACAAAGATTTACTAAATGAACACAAGAATACGGTTTCCCACAGTCATTGACAGTAGGTTGTGTCATTAATTTGTACCTAGTTTTCACTGAAAACCTGTAGCCATCATGAAGAAGATACAGTCCCCCTCGCCCATTTTCTAAAAATGCAGATTGAGTGTCTCAATTATTATTTTTTTTATTTTCCAACAGAAAAACACTTTGATTGTCCTTTCATTTAATATTATTAAACTGTACTTTAAACTGTACTAAGTAAACAAACAATTAAAAATTATCTCATCTAACAATTGTTATTTTTTATTAAAAAAATACCAAAACCATGTTGAACTTAATTAATTTACATTTAATTAACCATTCATTTTGAGAAATTTATTATAATATGCAATTAAAATTATAATAATTGATTAAAGATTTCACATTGCCTAATATAAACATTCATTTTGAGAATTTTTCTCTTAGGGGACGACCATTTGATATTCTGGGGGGGGGGGGGGGGGCAGGAGGATTTGTTTTGGATGGGTTATTTATTTTTGTGGAAAATAAAGACAGATTATTTATTTTCTGCACCGTTGAAGCATGATTTTTCATTTTCAGTAAAACAAGGGACTGATTATTTATTTTCACAATTATATTATAATATTTGAAAATACACAATTTTTAAATTCATGTTTTTATTCTTAAATAAATAATATAGTCAAGGTTGTATCTGTTCGGAATTTTGGCTGTTCCACCTCGCAGTCTGAGTCCCTGTCCAGCACTGTGGTATTCTTTAAGACCATCATAAAGATACTATTAGTTATTGTGTTTGATGCAAGCACAAAAATGGCCACCATTGCCATAAATCTGTGCACCCAGTTCATAACTGCAAAATCAAGAAACTGAATTGTATGTGCAAATAGAAATATGCAATGTTTATAATGCATGCTTGTATATTCATGTTGTATCGCTTCCAAGATATTTGAAAGGGGAGGCGTATAATAAAAATTGGGCCGAGCGGCGGAGCGAGTCGAAAATTTTTTTGGACTTTTTTTTTGCTAAAAAACATAAAATAATTGTGAAATGCACTAATGTAACGGTTCCTGACTTGGAGCATGTATATTTTATAGTTAAAGTGTCAGGGTTTGATATTTTTTATGCCGAATTCTCTCCATTAATTGACTATGGTATATTAAAATGATTGGCTGGATCTTAACAGCAGTAGACCAATAACGAGAAATTCCAAATTCTAGGGTATAAGGCGTTACTTAACATTTCAATAGTCTTTTAAAGAAATCAGATTGTGTTGAATTAATGAATATGATAAATTACCATATTCAATACAATATAAGGAGATTACGATAGTTTTTTTTACGCCCTCACCTGGACCCGCCCATGAAAATGGAATTCAGATATATATTTCTGACGTTTAAGTTAAATATACTAGTATGTTGCATAATTATATATATACCAGTATAATAAGTTTATACTTACATTTTATAAATTCAGTGAGATGAAATACATTATGTACCATTTAATCGAAATTAATCGTCATCCTCTGGAAGTGAATCTTCTGAATTCAAAACTGCATATATTGCATACGTACAAAAAACGATATAGGTTAAAATGGGAAAGGTATTAAAGTGAGGTAAATGTTCATGAGACAATATACCTGAAGTGAAATGAAACCCATTGTCAGACATTTCAAAAACATTAATATTTATATATGGTGTAATTTATATATTATTAAAAGATTTGGTAAGTTTTTCTCGAAAAAAATATGAAACAAGACGAATTTTGGTAGAATCTGGTGCCATCTCATGCTTTCAAACATGCATTTATAAAATGGTTTAAAACATCTGCCGAGTTATTTATTTTCAATACATTGTAGGTGAGGTTATTTATTTTCAAACTACCACAGAACAAACCATTCATTTTTGTTATTAACAAGGCTGAGTTATTTATTTTCAAAATCCTCCTGGCCCCCACCAGAATATCAAATGGTCGTCCCCTTATAATATGCAGTTATCATTATAAGTATCATCATTTTTAATTAACATTTAACTGTTGTTGTTTTTTTGTAATACATTTATTGATTATTTATCATAACTTTCTTTTTTTTTACTTAAAAAATATAAGACAAATTATCTTATTTATATACTTTTTAAATACAGACTATACCCAGGTAAACACTCAGGTAAGAAAATAACAATTTTGTCTAGAGGGGAATAAACATTTAAAATTTTTGGCTAAGTGGGTAGACACCGACGAGACAATGAACGATTAGATGGTCTCTGGTTTTGCTGACCTAACGATAGTAGCGAACTTAAGACACATATTTTGCTGTCCTAAGGATACGATTGTCTTAAAAAAAAACTGTTTTGTTGTCCTTATGATAATGTGACTTAAGGATGTTCGCTACTCTGTTTCAAAAATAACAAGCTTTTTAAAAGACTGTTATAAATTGATATTATATCAGTAAAGGAACTAAAAAAGCATAAAATAATGAAGGGTACGTGTGCTTGTTTTCAATATATACGCCACTGAAAATTTGGCGGGAAATAATTCTTTCTAGACTTTTCATACATTTAACATTGGCACCCTTTTTCTTTAAAAAAATATGAAAAAATAACAAGGATTTTATAGGATTTTCAAATATGGCTTTTTAAACTATATGTAATAAAATTATGAAAAGAAAAGTAGGGGTTGGCAGGGAAATTATTTTAATGGCACTACATGGATAAAACCAGAGGATTCCGAATATCTGGCAAAAATTCAAAAACAAGAGGAGCGAACATCCTTAAGACACTTATTTGCGATATACCCTAACCCGAGACGTATTCACTACCTGACATAGGATATACATATCTCTGTTTATCATATACATGTATCTGTCTAGTATCTATTACTTAGATTTTGAATGTCTAATATAAACGCTGAGCTGAAACCTTTTTCGCATACACCGTATCACATCACTGTACCGTATGATATGATAAAGTGAACAATATATATAAATATATAGAGCATAATACATATAAAGCCGTATCAATCCTCGATTAATATCAGCCCTCGGGCCTCAGGCCCTCTGGCTGATATTGGTTACTCGGGTTGATACGGCATGCGATACGGATTTTGACATGTATTATTCTCTATATATACATATAATTTGTCGAAACCAAAATAAGTAATCATTAACTTCATCAACTATAGTCCTTTGTCAGTTCAAATGCAAAAGTAAAATTTAATTTTGGCTTACTCTATAACTAGTTTAATTCTAAAATTCACAGAATCAAAATATATAAGATATTATTTTACAGAATTTCTACTTAACGTCTTAGCTTACAGCATTTATAAGAGTTTTTGGTTTCGAATTTCTTTATCAGAATATAATATAATCCTACAAACATGACAAAAGCATGCATCAATTGGTATAAAACCAGATAATTTTGGCTGTGTTAATTATTAGAGGTCTTCGTATTCTCTCAAATGTCAATGGGAATGGGGATAAAGGAATGGTCTGATAATGAACTCTGATGCCGTTACTCTGTGTCAAACATATTTCTGCACTTGATTTCTAAATGAATTAGTGGCTTTAATAAACTTCTGTATACTTTAAATTACACCCAGACAAAAGCTTCAAAACTTTCTGCATATCCAATGTCACATTAGTTTATGGTGAAGTCTCTTGTTTTACCGCAAAACAGAGACATACATACACTCACAAGGGAAAATTTAAAACATTTGATCATAAAAAGGCAAAAGTAATCACGATTAACATGAACTGACTTTTATTGCATTGAAATTTGTCTGAATGAAAATGCAATACATGCTATTACTCTCCTCTTTTAGCGTTTGAATATATATATAACTTCTTCAAAGAATGAAATTTTGAAACTACCTTAAGCATGTTAAGATAAGATCCCTTTACATAGCTATGCAAGGAACCGCTTATTTATCTTATTGTTTTAATTGAAACAAATTAAATCTTCAGAATAACAAAAGCGTTGAATTTTAGGCGATATATTACAGGCGTCTGTTTCTAGTTATAGAGGTTCCCCTAGACCAATTTAGCATGGTGCTGCATCATGCCTCCATCTTCAAGCACCATGCTGCCCTCATCATCAATTTTACAATGTGCCCCCAGGTAGCCAAACCCAACTTTAAATTTATAGTCTAATCTTATCGTTTTGAATCTGATTTGCATTTAATCATGTACCCCTGTTGTGTTGGCACACTTTTATGATAGTTTGACACCATCACACTAGGGTGAAGGGTGTCTATTGCTGATTTTGATAAATATACTGCCCTCGTGTCAAGGTTGGGTGCCCCCCAATATTATCTTTTTTAACCACTGAGTGCCATCAAAATACGAAATTTACCATGCCTTCACAAATTTCTGGGGAAAGCACTAAGTTATATAAGCCAATCTTTACTAACATTTATAAATCTAAATTAACGAAATTCAATCTGGGAAGGGAAACAAGGGAACCTTAAAACCGAGGTACGAATTTCAAAAGAACTTATATGTGATAGAAACGAGTCATAATTTATACACAAAATAAGGAGTGTCATTTTGATATACAACGAAGAGTGAACACTTTCTCGGAGTTCAACTTTTGAAAGGGAACTAAGTGATATTTGTGATCAAAGGTAGAATAGCTTGGTAAACATTTAACTGGTTCTGCCGACGTGTTCGTTACTAATAGATACGAGCTTTTGTTTCTGGTAACGCCCTATCGGCCATATGATAGATGAAGAACAGCAATATTTGGACATATTTTACACATACTGTTTGTTTTGGTTTCTTAAATATATATATATATATATATATATATATTAATTGCTTACATATAGATTCTACGAATATGAAATTTATCACATCGGGATAATTAAATTTTCATTTTTAAAGTGCGAGGCTTAAAAATAAAAAATATGATAAAGTGAACAATACATATACATATACAGAGCATAATACATATAAAACTCTGTATCACATGCCGTATCAATCCTCGAGTAATATCTAAAATTTAATTATCGAGAGTGGATAAATTTCATCCTTAGCGAGTCAAGAGTTTTAGGAACTTTTTCTCTAATGACAATGTAGCAATGTCAGTAAACGCCAGGTGGAGCTGTTTTGAGGGAAGTTATTTGAAAACTGGATTCCGCTTCTTTACAACCTTATCCAGCCTTTTTGGGTCCAGTATACTGTAAACAAACTCTGGTTTCTGTCCAGTGGCGCCCCTAGTGTTTACTGACATTGCTAGACAATGTAAAACTCTGAAATTGCATGAGCATTTAACCAACATGTGGTGATATTAGAATTTATCAAACGGGCCAAGGGACGTATAAATGCTCAGAGAATTAGAGAAATGGTAATATCTGTAGTACTATATAGTTAGTGTTTCACTTATATTGTAATGAATATAATAACCAACAGGAAATAAAAAATATTAGCTGCAAAGGAATACATAGACAATAAGTAGGAAGAGGAAATTTAAAAGACCTAATTCCAGAGACAAGACAAAAAAGTTAAAAAGCAAGGAATAGCAATATATAGGTTAAAGATTATACAACGAAGAATACAACTAAAGGAATAACGCATAGCAAAAAAACACAAATGAGATACAGAACGACACAAAATAAACCACTTGTAATTTCACTCCCACAATATAATAAGTTATCATTTCGTTAATATTAGGTTGGTAAGTGATAATTGAAGTCTTTTCAATGTTATGAAAATAATCCAGTAATTACACCTCAACAAAACAATTTATGTCAAATGAAACGGATTATAAAACAGTGGAAATTCATACGCACATGTATAAAAGAAAGTCTTTCAGAAATAATTAACTAAATTCTCTGACCAATTTACAACCATTAACTTGTGAAAATCAATATGCCCAAGTTGGAAACTTGAAGTCCAATATCACGGGCATAGTGTGGTGAGATGTTAAATCCCGTGAAAAAAAGAAACCTACCACAAAATAACATTTGTGAGATAGAAACCTCGCGTAGGTCAACCAAACTCTGGTGACGACCTTAATTTTTCTGGAGTGATGATATTTTAAAAATGCTAAGAGCTAACATATCTTAGATCAAGAAATTAATGTGACAGTTACTGTCTTGAGGAAGTCACATCCTACTTCGGCAGCACAATGGTAAAACATCAACTATGAAATGTAGACCATACGCTCATCGTAATTTACTATGTTTGTTTGGTTAGTTGGGGTTTTACGCCGTTTTCAGCACATTTGGCTATTTCGCGGCGGCCAGTTTTTATTGGTGGAGGAAGCCTGAGTACCCGGAGAGAACCACCGACGTTCGGTAGGAAAATTGGCAATCCTTGCCAATTAAGATCGGAGTCGAACAGACCCCGGCACAGGTGAGATTCGAACTCGCAACCTCAGCGTTGACAGGCTAGTGGTCATTAGTAGTCATGACGAACTACCTAGACCACTCGGCCACCGAGGCCCCTCGTAATTTGCTATGTTACTACTATGAGATTAGGACGTGTATCAAATGGAAATCATCACGTATCTCCATCGTGCTCAGCCTTGATTGATTTGGATGAACCTTTCTAATCAGTTCTTGTATCTGAGTCTCCTCTTGAACATTTGGGTGATTGTTTCTGCCATGACCACAACTAAAACCGCGTGGTTAGACCAATTATGCATATCTTATGCTTTAAAATTGGCCACATAGATTATATGTATATACTTAATATATAAAATTGTTAATTTTGTGTAAACGAAGCGGTATCCTCCCGGGTGCATAGCTATTTCCAACATTTGTTTGTAAGATGAAGTAATTTTAAACTTTCTGTTGGACTTGTTGCGGAGACAGGTAGACATATTTTATAAAAGTAAAAAAAACATGCAACATGGCTTGAGGCCGAAACAGTATCAGCCTTAAGTTAAGGGCTATTAAAATATATAGAAGAACATTGTTTATGTATAACCAAAAAAAAAATGAAATGAAAGAAATAGGCTACCTCTTCAAATTCATATTCATTAAACGGGCCGGAATTTTAAAGTGCACTGCTAATCAAACAATCTTAAACTTTATCCGCTGTTTTGAATATTGCCTCGATCTAGAAAAATATCTTATCTAACAAGAAGTCGACAATGACACGTATAAGGTTATTCTGTGCGTTCTTAATTACTTTAATTTGGCCGAAAGATTGTAATGCCGGTTTTGATAAACGTATTTTAGTAGATGAGGAAACTTCTGTTGCGTCTTTGCTCCAGCAGATGCAAGTCGATATTCAGAACCTGAAAGGAAAATTAACAGAAAAGGAATCACAGGTATATTATTTAAATTCCATCTCGTCTTTTGATAATTTCATTAATAAAAGTGGACGGATTTCACTATAAATCTTGGATAGAATTGTTATTTATCCGGAATATAATGGATGTTTATAGCTTCTTTGATAGAGGTTTTTGACCGGGTTTTCTGACGTTGATAAACTTCAAGGTAAGCAGTGATAAGGGAAAACTCTTTTTGCTTTCAATTTGACTTCTCATTTCTTGTTTTCTTTGCGTTTCGTTTTATTTTAATTTCTTTAAATATAATTAAACTAACTTCACAGAAGTGACGGAGGCTGCTACTCATCATTTGATAATAAGGAACTCCCGATGCGTAAGCAGGGTTCTTCCAGTGGGATACATGATATCCTTTCAAAGTGGTTCATTGTTGATAATTCCAGACATTGTTCATTTTAGAAATTCACTGTTTTGTGCTAGTTCATATTCTTTCCTTTATTCATAGAAAAAAAGTTTTATTTTTACTCTGGCCTATATGCCACTTCTATTTTCTGTTACAAAACATCACTTTGAAGAACCACGTGACTGTCGTCTTCTACTAAAAATTACGGATTTCAATAAAATAAACAAGTAACGTAATTATTTTGTTATAGGTATCGACTCTACAGAACGAAATATACACTTTACAAAAGCAAGGTTTGTTTAAATATGTTATCTACATGTATATACATTTAACTCTAAACGTACAAAGCAAAACTATCTTTCGTGTAATTCACGTGTAAATTCTCAATTTCATTTTTAGCTCAAAAGGGCCAGGTGAGCTATTGTCATCACTTGGCGTCCGGCGTCCGTCGCGTCGTCGTCGTAAACCTTCCTTTAAAGACCTTCTCCTCTGAAACCACTGGGATAATTGGAACAAAAAATGGCAGAAATGGTCCTTTGGTGGACCTATGGGAAATTTACTTAAAGATCTTCTTGTCTGAAATCACTTTGCCAATTAGAACAAAACTTGGCAGCAATGGTTCTTAGGTGGTCCTCTTTCAGAATTACATCCGATGACCCTGCGGGTCATCCAAGATGGCCACCAGAGCCGAACTTAGTTTAACATAGGACCCTTTGGAAAATTTACTTAAAGATATTCTTGTCTGAAACCACTTGGCGAATTATAATAAATTTGACACCAATGGGACATAAGTGGTCCTCTTTCAGAATTATATCCGATGACAACGCCCGTCATCCAAGATGGCCGTCAAACCCGAACTTAGTTGAACATAGGACCCTATGGGAAATTTTCTTAAAGATTTTCTTGACTGAAACCACTTGGCTAATTGGAACAAAACTTGGCAGCAATGGCCCTTAGTTGTTCCTCTTTCAGAATTATATCCTATGGCCCTGCACGTCACTCAAGATGGCCACCAGAGTCGAACATAGTTTAACATAGGACCTAATGGGAAAGTTCTCTGAAAGATCTTCTTGTTTGAAACCAGTGAGCCAATTGGAACTTACTTGACAGCAATGTTCCAGGCTTCCAGTCAAGATACCCAGGTGAGCGATACAGGCTACCACAGCAATAGTCCTTAGGTGGTCCTCTTTCAGAATTACTTCCGATGACCCCGCCTGTCATCCAAAATGGCCACCAGAGCCGAACTTAGTTTAACATAGGACCCTATGGGAAATTTACTTAAAGATCTTCTTGTTTGAAACTTCGGTCCTGGATTTTTTTCGGCCGCTATTGCAGCCTAAATTTTTATTTTCATTTAAACCAAAAAATTTCCGGATTGACATATAGGTCCTGCAAATTAGTATCAAAGAATTTATTACATTCTTGTTATGATGCCCTTGATTATTGAATTATACAGTATATCCTGCATATCCGTTTTTGTTATCCATGTCGAAAGTATTTAAAGAGCACTGTTCTATTGTAGAATAATGCAACGGCATTGGTTACCTGGAATGTAATTATATACAATTATGGCCTTCAGAAGAAGGTAATATAAATAATTATTGAATCGAGAAAGGGTTATTTTTCCGAGGGCCTTACGGATATTACCGCCCTCTGAAGGACATATACTGAACTAAACTCCTGGAAAAATATCCAGTTTTTTCTCAGCCAGCAGGAATTAACTGTTATTTTGCTCTCGTCGATTCACGCGATAATCAGTTAGAGCGAAATAACTCTCTCGCATGAATCGACGAGAGCAAAATAACAGTTGATTCCTGCTGGCTTAGAAAAACTGGTCAGGAGTTATTTTATTTGCACGCTAAAAACAACATAGTTATTTTACGGGTAGTTGCTGTAGTAAAGTATAATGATAATATAATTTTGATAATAATACTCACAATGTATGTAATAATACTAACATTGGCCTGGAATGTTTCCAGCAAGTTCTACCGGAAGTACGTACGTCAGATGGGGAAGAACAGATTGTTCAGGGGACTCTGTACTTGTTTACAATGGTAGGTTCATTCGTCCCATATATACTGATACACAGAGATAAATACTCGTTATTGGCAACATGGCGATAATCAAGGGTAAATGATTAACATTCAAATATCGGAAAAAGAATACCGAAGACAGTGGATAAATTCCACAAAGCCAAAATCAAAAGAAAACGTGAGAACAACAACACAGAAAATTAATACAAGAAAAAACAACTAAAGGGATCAAAAATACATAGTAAACCAAGAACAATCAGAACGAGACAACACAAAAACTAACTTATGATCTTTGACAACAGGTGCTCCAGAAGGGTAAGTATGTCCTATCACATTGCAATCGAGAACACTTTTCGGTGCAGTGTCATCTGCGGTGCAGTGTCAATTCCAGAAATCTAACTGAATATATCTATTTTGATTGTGAGATAGAAACCTCGTATAGGTCAATCCATTTCTGAACTGATGATGTTAACAGAGTCTGAACATAACCTTGGCTTAAGAAAGTCAACATACAAATCATATGCATGACAGTAACGATTCAATTGTAAAATGTAAAATGGAGACTTTGGGAAAGTTCACAATTGGAAAGTTAAAATCATTAAGTTTGTCCTAAATAGGTTAAATACATGTAGGTAGGAAACATTCCACCCAACTGATTTTACTAAAAAAAACAAACTAATGTGATCACCTCTACACTGATACGTCTCTTACAAACTATTTCCTCGTATAACAGGAGTAAGTTTTTAAAATTTCTTCTGCATACAATTCCATCCTGTCCATCATGTCCATAGTTAAGACTAATGTTCAGACTGTCTCGTTGGAAATCTTTTACTTTACTGGCCTTATGCCAACAATCTAACTTTAGTGTTTGCATTTGACGTCATCAGTTATGGATACATTTTGACTTATACATAAAATAAAATTATGAGTATGCACATTTTCTTGTATTTAGGCATTTACTTGGTTTAAGAATAAAAACAATCATTCTTCAATATATTTTAAGGATTCGCCGCCGGAAAGCATTATGCTCAAGGAGGCTCTGGTGCTAATATTTTGTGTTTACCAAATGATCCAGAATGGAAGAATTTTGCTGACGGAACAAATAGCTTGACAGCTGAGATTTACGGAGTTGAGATGGACGTTTTATACAGTAACCAAGATTTTGGTACATCCAAGCTCAATAAAGACATGCCTTGTGCTGTTTGCAAAACATCGGGAAGATCCGCGGTTGTTATGATACCAGGAAAAATTTCTTGCCAAAATGGCTGGAATAAAGAATTTTCCGGTTATCTTGTGGCTCAAGCAAATGTACCTGGCCGTTCACCGACCGAATACATATGCGCAGACGAAGATTTGCATTCCGTTCCAGGTGGCGATGCAGATGATAATGAAGGAGTTCTGTATCCGGTTGAGGTTGGAAGCTGCAATACAATGAAATGTCCACCTTATGTACATGGCAGAGAACTAACATGTGTTGTATGTTCACAGTAGTTAAACATTTTAGATGCAAATATATTTCTAATCAGTAATAGATTATAGCAAAAACGTTTCAGAGAAAGTTACCCAACCAAATTAAATTAGTGCATTGTACCAAGGATTCCTTAAAATTCACATGATTCAAGGGTTCAGAAATGGTTCCTTTCGAAAAATAAGTTTCTTACAGTCCCTAAAACAACACGAACTGAATTTCATAAAAACAACAAATACTAGAAAAATATACTAAATACAATCATAACAAGAACTACAGCACTCCAACAGAAATAAACGGTATTGTGAAACTACATGCCACAGAAATCGGAAGTGATGTCACCCAAAAAAGTATTTCCATACAAACCATAATGTAATCATTAAATTTACCAATCTGAGCAGCTTTTCTGCTATAAGAAAAATATTTCCATATAAGCCATTTATAAGTATCCCAGACAGGAAATATGTTCTCGAGAAGGGGAAACATCTAGGGTTTTCCTATTCCGTACAAGGTGATATAGACATGATACTTAAATTGATTGACACATTTATAATCACCTCCTTCGGGATACATATTAAACATCAATCGACTGGAAGAATAACCCTCAGCAATCACCTCTTCGAAAAAAAATTGTAGTGATCGGTTTTCATAGGTTTTGTATTCAAATTTCGATCACATTTTCGCTTTGTTTAAGTTTAAAAATTAGTACTATTCTTATCCAGATACAGCGTAATCTGGTAAATATAGTTCAGTTTGTAAATGTCCGATAAGCCATAGGTGGAATTTATATTAATGTAATTGTACCTTCTTGAAAATATATCAGATAACATTTACAAGAGAGAAAGAAAATGCCGGAAATGTTAAACCTATAAACTTCAGACACTATTTTCGGTTTTATATCACAAACTTATAAATGCAATTAGCAAACAGACCCCTGCTGATCTTGATACGATTATGTACAAAGCTGTCACGCATGCTGACCTTATGACTGTACGTCCATTCAGGAAATTAAAGACCTTTATAGTTGTCTGGTCTTTACTAAATTAAGTAAATGAAATATACCCTCAATATCTGTCCATTTAATGTAATACTTTGTCTGATTTTGGCTGAATAATTCGATCATTTGCAGAAGATCCGTTTTCGTTAAATTTCATATCGAATATGTTAAGGCTTCGTAAACATGGTAAAGTGTTTTCTCATCGTTAATGATAGTGGTCATTCTTTTCAAATCGGCTAGAAATCTCCCATTGTCATGCCTTTTTTCTGATGCAGATAGCAAAGGCTCGTAAAATAAATTTTACTCTTTCCAAACGTGTACATTATATTGTGCATTTATTTATTCATTTTTATATGATCCACCCACGATGACGGTGGGTAATTGAATCTTTAGTTTCTCCCATGCAACCCACGTTCGATGATTCAATGCGTTTCATATTTGTCAGGAAAATTGGCCATAATGGATAGTGTAATCCAATTTGGTTCATTCTTTATGAAGTATATAATGGCATGAATGGTTTACCTAGGATATTACGGACATTTTTGTAGCTTGTGTATGTTTAAACAAAAGAAGCCATACAAATATGAGAAATGTTTAATATATAAAAAAAAGATCCACAAAATGTTAAAAACAATAGATATAAGATGATGATTGCTTTTGATTTTAGCCTCTATTGTTTTTGGGAGGATGATTAATTTATTCCTCTAATTATCTAATATTTGAATATCAAGTGGATTCAAAAATATTAATTAAAATCACACAAAATTTAAAATAATTATTTTCAATGTTAGTAAAAAAAAAACTTAATTAAAAAATAAGTAAAATTATAATATATATATAGAGAGAGAAATTAGAATAAAAAAAAATAATAATGGTTTAATTGAATTAAATACATTAAAATTACCTATTTGGTTTATAGATATTTAGGTCACGTACTTAAAAATATAGCATTTGTCCGAAACGTCCGTTGTCCGAAATCTCCTAGTCCTCCGAAATGTCCTAGTCCACCGAAACGTCCTACATTCCTGTCCACTAGTTAAATTGTTTCAAGCTTGCAATAGATTCAGATTAAGTTTGCTAATTAGATATGTGCGCATAAAAAGTGTTTTTTTGGAGTTTTTTTAATCTCAGTGTGTAATTTTTAATTCTCAGTGTGTGTTTTTAAGTTTTTTAAATCTCAGTGTTTAAATTTTTCGAGAAATGGCTTAAACATAGTTTTGACGAGAACGGCTTGCCATACTTGGCTACGATAAACACCACAATTAACAAAACTACGAAGTTTGAGTTTACCTTATTGTCCGGTGATACTCGAAAATTTCACGTCATTTCAGACGTGTAATTAGTAAACAGACGATAACTTAAATGAAACTAATAGTTAATACATGAATCTACTATTTTAAATATCTTTTATTATTATCATTTTATTTCAATATTATTCAATAATTATAAATATTATTATTGTTGGACAGAAATGTTTACACCGTATAATCTTTGCCTTCATTGTAAAACGGTTCGCAAATATTTCCTCCTTAAAATTACATTGTCACTTTTATGATTTTTTTTATGAAAATGATTGATTGATTGATTAGTTGGTTGTTGTCATATCGCAGAGAATACTGTTCTAAATAACAA
This sequence comes from Mytilisepta virgata, assembly GCA_028015205.1. Lineage (NCBI taxonomy): Eukaryota > Metazoa > Mollusca > Bivalvia > Mytilida > Mytilidae > Mytilisepta > Mytilisepta virgata. The sequence goes on along the minus strand of JAPWFG010000026.1, from coordinate 1,858,657 downwards.
TCCAAAGATACTAATATTAGATATAGTAAATTTATACTATGCTGTATACGACGCATTTCAAGGAGTTACCTCTCATCAGCAGCATTAAAATCGAAACATTTGGAAGACCAAAAACCAAACTTATATTAAACAAGAAGTACTCAACCAAAAATACCGAAATAGGAAGCCAAATTTCAGCTAAGGAGATCTACCATGTGCAATACAAGGAATGAACCATTAGTATTTTTATTATTTTTTAATTTTGCTAAATACAGGTAATTTCTAACTATCACTATAACAGGAATGGGCAGTCGTGATGTGACCACTTCCTTATTACAGGATATTGGTCTTTTCGAGAACTCAATCCACCTCAAAAGCGTTGGGCTAGTGATGAAACAAAATCCTAAAAAAAACATTAAAAATCAAATTACATTTATTGAAAAATCAAACTATTTGTTTTTATATTTCAATCTGTTATTGTACGATTTCACAGGAAATCGTATCTTATAGCAGTTAAATTCGATTGAGATTGAAAAATTGAATTTTTAAAAGACTTCCTTACAGTTCACATTACATTGGAGTGCAATACAGCGAATGTTTTCCAGACAAATATGCACCCATCTACTCTCTGTTGTGTTTATGTTTGTGTTTTCTGCTCATTTATGTTATTTTTTATACGGAATCCAGTCAGTTTTGTTGCTTTGATTGATTGTTCTGTCATTGTTGACCTTTCGTGTTTTATTGTTTAAGGTTATGTAGATAAATAGTATCCCCCCCCCAAAAAAAACAACAAAAAAAAAAAAAACAGAAAAAGACTACTAAAGTAATAAAATTGAGGTGAAAGTGCATCAGTTCAAAATTTTAAAAAAGAAACGGAACCAAACAAAGCAAAAAGAAAACATAAGTCGAGAGAACATGAACACAAACAAGAATTAATATCCGATAGAATAAAAACAAAGATCAAAGAAAATCTAAGGTAATAAAAAACTTAAATACAAGCAGCGTGAACTTCTTTAAAACGGAAGTGACGTTATATACTAAATAAGCTTTAGCATATTCTACTACGTTAACGTGGAAAGAACTCGAAGAAGTGTTCGGTCCCATTAGGGGTCAATTCCATTTAGACTTAAAATATGGTCTTATTTAGCTACTACACCCATCGTGATCAAAGATATTTCGGTCAAATCGGCTTTCATGAACTTACAGTGGGATGAGGTATTAAGAAACTAACAAAAATATCGGGTAATACACTCAAGAGTAATTAAAATTTAAACGATTAATGAAAGTACTGACCTTGGATAAAATTGTGCTGCTTCAGTGTTTAATTTCAATAATAATATATTTTGATGAATTAAAGGTTATACATGTAACTCCGAAGAAGCATTAGTTATTTGTTTTTTTTTCAAATCCTATATATGTAGGATACGGGAATTCTACCCACGGAATCACATTTGTTATTGTCAGACTCGGCAAACCTCGTGTCAGACAAAAGACATGTAATCCCTCGAGTGGAATTCCCGTATCCTACATCTCTCTGTATGAAATATAGTTATAATCTGTATGAAGGCCTTTGACACCCATTGTTCCTTTGTCTACACTTTTGTCACGCATATATATGTAAGGATTTTCTGGACAAAAGTAATTCATCATATCTCTTTTTCAGAACCAGTTAGTAATACCGAACATAGAATCAAACAATCTAATCGATGCATATTTCTTTGTCATCTATTGCTTTATAGCTGTACATCAAATTTCATGGCCAAACTACAGGTCCGAGACCACAATTAATTCATAGTGCATTTTATGGCGTGTCAAACGTTGCGATATTCACAAAAAAAAGATATATGTTCATAAAATTAAATAATTGTTCGTTAAAACGAATATATGTTCATAAAAACAAAATTTATATTCAATAAATCAAAATATTTGTTCATAAAATAAAATATATATGCATAAAACCTGAATTTTTGTTCATAAAAAAATGAAAACATATTTTGCTTTCATGAATACATATTTAATTGTTATGAACAATTATTTGTTTTTATGAACATATATGAATTTTTTATGAACAAATATTCATTTATGAACATATATTTATATTTTATGCATATATATTTTATTTTAAGAACACATATTTTGATTTATTGAATATATATTTTTTGTTTTTATGAACATATATTCGTTTTTCAGAACACTTATTTAGTTTTATGAACATATATATTTTGTTTTTGTGAATATTGCAACGCTTAACACGCCATACATTTTCATATTAAAATAAAATTGAATTAAAAACATCGCATCAGCTCAGACTTGACAATCTTTTTTATGTGCAAGGTATACTTACTTCCAATCATCATATCAAAATTTAAAAGCTTTTCAGTGCTAACTCAAAATATTGGCAAATATATCTCCTAGGGTAGCAGAATTCTTGAAGACAGCAGACGACAGCCTACATATTGACCCTTTTCCATCTGAACAAATCACCACTTTTACTTATATGACAGCTCATTCAAACTTTGAACATTCTACTATAAATTTAGAACAAAAATAATTTAAAAATGCTTTAATAAGGGGCAGAAATAAAAATGGAAGAAATACTGTAATTTATAAAAGGGATTACATATTGCGTTAATTGTGGTCTTGGGCCAACATACATTCGTGTAAAAATCCTTAAAAATCAATAAATAGATAATTTTAGATGCTCAAATAATATTTTCTTTCTATGAATAATCAAATTTGTTTTCGTTTAAATCTGCCAAAAACATGTATATCCCGAAGCACTAATAAAGAATAAAACCAACACTAAACGTGTTTGTTCACGTTCTACGCTTGTGTTTCTATAATTCTATTTCACACTGCAGTACAAAGAAAAGTTGATTTACATTGAAAGGTCTTATACAATAGTTATCATATTACACATTGTTTTTATCCAATTATTTCGTGTTACAGAATTTTCTAGCAAATATATTTAAAAGAAAAATTAATAAAAATAGTCAACACATAAATTAATATTAAATTTTTACAAATCTGTAATTTAATTACATTAAGTGGATAAATCAATCCAGCTTTACATATTATAATTACGAAAAATACAGCATACATGTACAAAATGTATTATCTTAGGTTTAATAGAAGGGTATGCTTTTCATATTATCGTTTGACGAAGTACATAGAAATACATATTGATATATAGGGCCATACCATGTTGATCTCTAGTTTTTTGGATTTTCTCGCTCCGATTTTTGAACAATTTTAAGAAAAAAAAATTGTTGCCGCTTCATTTTGCAAAAATACTGAAAATTGGCCCAAATTTATTATTTTTCAATAAATTAAAAAATAAAGATAGTTCTCCCGCTCCTAAAATTTTGTAAAAATTGGGATTTTTCCCTTTTTTTTGCAATATTTTACTTTACAAAATGTGTGCCGCGCGTAAATTTTATCTGCACTCGAAAAAAAATGTTCTCAAGAAAAAAAATTAAAATTAAAATTTCGCTCGCTCGCACCTATTTCTGCCATCCGAAAATCTAAAGAATGAAAAAGTAATTTGGTGTGGCCTAATATGAAATATTAATTTCAGTATAACGTAACATAATGTTCCCCGTTGCTTGTTGTACTTATCTAATGAAAGAGACTATTTTCCTTGCACTGATAGTTGTGTCTGAGTTATTTGTGATAGCTATGAAGATGGCGTTGTTGGCCAAAATATTGTTTAGTGTATTATATGTTTTTTAATCATTTAAATTGTACATGTATCCTTGTTGCATTTGTTTGTCTGGCCTTTAAATTTCGATCGTACATACTTTTCAAACTGTTTTGTCGCTTCGGTATTCTTTTGTCAATATTATAGGCAGTTCGGATTTTCCTCAAATCGTCTATATTCTTTGTGCTCAGATATTGCTAGTCCGAGATTGCTCTGGCGTCTGATGGCCTTTTTGTGATATGCTGGGGCTTGGGACGTCAGAGCGCACTCCGTATAGAAAACATGGAAAAGCTTTCATTTGGGGTACAGGGAGATTGTTGGTGAATAAAATGTACATATTCTTAGAAAAAATGAATAGGGAATCGATTGATATATGATTTATCTACTTATAATGGGATATATTACGATTTCGAGTCTTAAAACTTTCCATGTTTTCTATACGGAGTGCGCTCTGACGTCCTACAGACTAGACAATCTCGGACTAAACAATTGCATATCTGAGCATACGCATGATATACATGATATATACCTAGACAGTTAATTGAATGATTGTACATCGGCCATTTGAAGTCATATTCTTCATAGACTTCATGTGATATAACTAGCAATTATCTGTCTAACCCCAAACACAGGGCTACAACAGATCAAGGAAATATGTGACCAATAGAAATAAGGAGCATAAGAAACATATGACTTGAGGAAAAAATCTTTCATGTGGTTGTCAAGATTAAACCATTGAAAAGCTTTGTTACGTAACTTTGACTCAGCAATTATTATATTATACAAGATTAATGAACTTAAATGCAGGCATGAGAGAGACAAATTGGAGTAAAATAACTTCCTTCTTTTTTTTTATTTCACACAGGCTTAAACTTTATTTATAGAAGAATTTGTCAATTAATTTTATTTAAACTTAATGTAAATTTAATTCTACTTTAATGTAAAGCTGGAAATACTCTTTTGAAAAGTCTTGAAATGCATTATTTGAAATTTCCATCTAAAAAATATATAGAATAATGAATTTAATTTATTGATATTTTTAATGAACACATTTTTTTAATCTATATCCATTGAAAGCTAAACAAAACAAAATAAGGAATTAAAAAAAAACAGTTATCTATATCTTTAGAAGAAAGAGCCTATAGCAAAAATAGCTACTTTATAGACAGTCGACCGGTTGGACGTCTTCTGTCCGATAGCTTGTCTGTATGGATTGTGTAATTTTGCTAGGACATGAAATCTGAAACTGCGTTAGTTAATGCCATGTTCATTACACTTGCCCTTACAGCAATTCTTTGGAACAGCTAGATTAACTATTATCATAATACGGCATACATAAACAACATCCAAATATCTCCTGCGATATAAGGACTTTCGTGTTATCACGGGAAAATAAAGTACAAAGAGATTCCTTGGGCCTAAAAAATTAATTCTAGATATCAGGTTTCCTTAGATAACAAGAATCAGCAGTATTTCAGTTGGCCATTATGTTATATATAATTAAGTGCTATCGTACATACTGTCTCTATAAGATGATAAGTCTATAAGATGTCTTATCGTTAAAAACGCCACTACCGTAAATTGGGATATTTTGGTTTTGATTATATTTTCATTTATTTGATGTCTGTTGTAAATGTGCAAAGATTAAACACACTCAAATAAATCAAATCCAAAAAATAATGTTCCTTAATAATTTCATGTCGGTCAATTCTGCAAAATTTTATATTTAACAAATAGTTCTTGACACTGAGGGTCATATGGCAGTATATGGACAGGTTGGTCGCCCGACAAAAATTATATGGAACGAAGCGAAGTAATATTTGTCTAACCTGATTGATTTATTTTGCATAAAAAATGCAAGGCCAAAAAATTGTATCAAAGTCAGTAAAATACGAAGGAAAAATTTTAATTGTTTACTTCGCATCGTTCAGTTTCCAACTTTACTCGGTTAATGCAGGGGAATATATTCAGGTGAACAAAGAAATAAATGTGGTACACGATGAACGAAAAACATAATGACATGCGCCTTGTGTACCGGCAATTTGCAGTTTAAATTATTTGCACGAAAGAAACGAATGTCTACTTCAAATACGAAAACCTGTGACATAAAACACTGCAAAAACGTTACACGAAATTAACCTTGTACCACTGCCCTAATTTAGCTCATCTGCGACCGTTCTCTCAGTCTAACATTTTTTCTGTTATTCAAAGCAGCGATTCCAACTGGCTTTGGATGGTGAATGAAATGAAATTAATTCTGATTGGACGGCTTGAAAAAAACCCGCATGATTGGAACGTGATTGAAATCGTTTTAATCAGACGGAAACGAAAGTGAAAGTCAGTTAATATCTATTTCTAAAACAATCCCAAAAATAATTAACTCCTAAATAAGAGCGTGTAGACCAATGAAATAGTGATTAAAACATCATTATGTAATGATGACATGAATAACGTTTATCTTAAATGCAATTCTTTTGGTTGACAATAATTTTGCTAGAGCTAAATTGCTGTAATAATATTTGTCCAACCAAAACAATTCAAATTATTAAAGGGATACGACAAACCTGCTCCAAATTTTCTCTACGAATTTGTGGTTTTAGGACTCCATCCACATCGATTGTTTCTCAACCTATAAAAATATGGCTGACCACCACGGATCGCTTAGATCAAATTATTTTTTTTTATCCCTGATCGATACCTTGTTGAATTGATAAATAACAAGGACAAATATACCTAAGGAGCAATAAAAGAAAACGTAATCCTTTGGACAGACAAACCCGGGAAGACAAATGAACAACCACAAGCACAACAAATAAACACAGAAAATAAAAAACAATGAACAACACGAACTCCTATAAAAACCAGGAGTGAACCCAGGTGCTCCGGAAGGGTAAGCAGTTCCTGCTCGGTATACGGCACCCGTCATGAAGTTCAACAAAGTCAATCAGGGGGAAGTCACAAATAGGTGGAGGCACATGAAAGGTTACGACAGTGGGAACAGATCCAACATCATCTTAGATATTGGAACACTGTAATGGCCAATCAATTCGTGATGACGACCGTAAAATTCCCTAAGTGATGACATCAACTTATCCCTGATAAAACCCTGGTTAAGAAGCTTTTGTGACAGCAGTAATCCTCTTTGTCGAAAGTCAGGGCAACTCACGCATGCTCTTGAAAATCGGATAACCTGAGAAACGTAGACGCCATATGCAGGCGATGCTGGTATATTGTTACTCAAGAAGGGAAAATTAACAATAGGAAAGTTGAAGTCATCACGTTTGTCATAACGTTTTGTCTTCAAACGTCCCTCATAGTCTATTTCAAGTAACAAATCCAAATATGAAGCGGACTTTGGTGTATCTGTAGTATCCTTAATTTCAAGCTTACTGGGATAGATAAGATGTAGAAAGTCTTGGAATTTGTCGTTATTTAACGACAACACATCATCTATATAACGAAAAGTGAAATTAAAGGATTGGGCTAGTTTTTTTTTGTTTTCACGTAGTAACCCTTGAATGAAGCCCGCTTCGTATGAGTACAGAAACAGATCGGCGAGGATAAAACACACCAAAACCTTCTTATGTAGAGTTAATGTTTACCCTCTGGTTGCGGAATTTTCCCCAAAACTTACAGTATAACTTTTTAAAACAACAATCATCAATCGTCAATCATTACAGGTTGTAGTGACAACATTATTACCATTGCTAATCGACAAACAGATGAGTAAATAAAACCCTCATTCTAGTAAGTTGTTTTTAATCTTAAAACAATAAAACCTTGTACAGACACAATATTATATGTGCCATATTTTAACACACCAAAATTTACCATTCATGTTCTTCATGTTCTTAGCAATTTTCAATATACCCAAATATCCAATGGTATGTGTGAAAAATTCATAAACCATTCTGTATTATCATTTTCTTATCGTATGAAAAACAAACAAGAACCAGTATTAAGATAGTAACAACTCAAAAGTAAATGACTTTTGTATATTTAAAGGGCTAGCCAGTTTGACTTATATAATAGTCTTCTCTGTATTTTTTTGTAATGCAACACGACACATCAATTGTGTAGAACTATTCTGTTTATCTCCCTCTATCCCCACTCATCAACTGTTAAAGCAACTTTTGTCCGATATTCGAATTTAAATAATCGAATTAACCTTTAATTTAAAATCTGCCACTCACTAAAGGAATATTATTAGCCCAATAACTCATCTTTATTGCAAATAAAGTCAAGTAAATTACGTAAGATTGTAAATTATGGAAATTTATGCAAAGCACGACTTAGAATTTATACAAAGAAATAGTAATACTGAATGCAAATCAGACAAGGATGTGAACTAGAATTTAGAATTGTTTGGTAATTAAAATACTTTATGACCAACATATACGCTGAATTTATCCTGCAAGTGGCCTATTTATCAGCCAAATAGAGTGTGTCGAATATTTTTCCTACATAATATCATCTCCTGATACACTTGTCTTCATTTATAACGAAAGTTTGTATTGTGTGCTGGTTCACAGTTGTTATGATTCCTATTGTAAATTCCACATTTCTACATGTTTCTTACATGAACTGTAAATTTTCTGACGATAAACAACAAAATGGACAACAATCAATCAAATCTACCCAACAGACCGAACCCCTTTGGCGAGGCTTTAAAATAATCAAACTAATGAATGAGAAGATTTAGAAGACGTCGAAAGATTGTAAAATAACAATCCAAAGATACAAATATTAGATATAGTAAATTTATACTATGCTGTATATGACGCATTTCAAGGAGTTACCTCTGTTCAGCAGCATTAAAACCGAAACATTTGGAAAACCAAACTTATATTAAACAAGAAGTACTCAACCAAAAATACCGAAATAGGAAGCCAAATTTCAGCTAAGGAGATCTACCATGTGCAATACAAGGAATGAATGTAAGTGTTTTTTCAGTTGTGGTTTAATAAAGGGGTCAAATCAAATACTTTTAAATTTTTATATGCTACCTCACCACCAAGACTGCGGCATTTAGCAGTGTTAGTAAAGACTTGTCGACTCTGAGGGAGGATAACGTGTCCGGATTGGCTGAAATATTTTCATGCTGACTTTTACCGTATGAGTTAGCACCTTAATAATCCATCCAACTCAGCGTGACGGTCTTGTACAAAGCAGGATTCATATCACTTGTAACACACTGATCTCAAATTGTCACTATGTTCTTGTTTATTCTCGCTGTGTCTTTATTTTTCCCTGAGGAAGATTTTTTTCGTTCAACTGTCAAGATTAAATCATTCAAAAGCTTTGTTACGTAACTTTGACTCAGCAATCACCATATTATACAAGAATAATGAACTTAAATACAGGCATAAGAAAGACAAATTGGAGTGAAATTACTTCCTTCTTTTTTATATTTCAAACAGGCTAAAACTGTATTAAGAGAAGAATTTGTCAATTTATTTTATCTAAACTTTTTGTAAATCTAATGGTACTTTAATGTAATACTGGAAATTCTCTTTTGAACAGTCATGAAATGTATCATTTTAAATTTCCACTTACAAATATATATAGAATAATACATTTAATTTATTGATATTTTTAATGGACAAATGTTTTATAACGACAAATTCCAAGACTTTCTACATCTCATCTACCCCAGTGAGCTTGAAATTAAGGATACTACAGACACACCGCTTCATATTTGGATTTGTTTCTTGAAATAGACAATGAGAGACATTTAAAGACAAAACTTTATGACAAACGTCATGACTTCAACTTTTCTATTGTTAACATTCCCTTCTTGAGTATCAATAAACCAGCATCGCATGCATATAGCGTCTACGTTTCTCAGCTTATTCGATTTTCAAGGACATGCGTGAGTTACCCTCACTTTTGACATAGAGGATTACTGCTGTCACAAAAGCTTCTTAAGGGTTTTATCATGGATAAGTTGATGTCATCACTTAGGAAATTTTACGGTCGTCTTCACGAATTGATTGACCGTTACAGTGTTCCAATATCTATGTTGGACTTTTTCCAACTGTCGTAGCATTTCATGTGCCTCCACCAATTTGTGAATTCCACCGGAAGCAGGAACTGCTTACCCTTCCGGAGTATATTACTCCTGGTTTATATAGGAGTTCGTGTTCATTGTTTTTTTAGTTTCCAGTGTTTATTTGTTGTGCTTGTGGTTGTTCATTTGTGTTCCCGGGATTGTCTGCCCAATGGGTTACTTTATTTTATTTGCTCCTTAGTTATATTCTTCCTCTTTATATATATATATATATAATGAAATCTAAACAAAACAAAACACGAAATTACAAAAAAAGCTGTTTAGCACAATTTATCTATATCTTTAGAAGAAAGAGCATACAGCAAAAATAGCTACTTTATAGATAGTTGACCGGATGGACGTCTTCTGTCCGCCAGCTTGTCTGTATGGATTGCGTAAGTTTGCCCGAAACTAGGACATGAAATTTGAAACATGAGTTAGCACCTTAAAAATCCGACTCAACGTGTCGGTCTTGTACATTCAGAATCCATATCACTTGTAACATACTGCTGATCTCAAATGGTCACTATGGTCTTGTTTATTCTCGCTGTGTTACTAAAGTATCCATATCAAACTAACATCAACATGTCTTCCTCCTGATATGCATGTTATAATTACCAGATGGACGTTAACTAATAATACATCCATCCATCACACTTTCTGATGTATTCGATCCCAAAAATTTGGTTTTATATCCAGTAAATCATCTTAAAAACTATATTCTGTTTTACCATGTAATTATCAACCAGCAATTTTTTTTATTGTTGTTTCATTTATTTAGTGTAAAAATGTTTGAAAATAACTATAGGACAATTGCTTGATTGCATGCTTGTAGACTTTATCCCTAGAGATCTTGCTAGCTCAGAATATATAGTAATCACTGGAAAGAAGTTCAATCATGTACAGTTTTGAAAATTAAAATCACATCAACTGGCTTCAATGACGCTTAATTTTTCAATTAAATCACATTTGATTTTCAGAACTTTTAAATGTTATATGTTACTTTTAAATTTGAAACACCAATATACGCTTCACGTTTCAATAAGAAATATTGATTTTAAATTACAAGCATAACGAATAGCATTTAAATTTTGATATTAAACTATCAAATAAAATTGCAGAAATCCGATGGCCTAAAATAGACCTTATCTTAATTAGCTTATTAATGCCCTTCCTCGCTAAGAAACAATCATGCGGGAAGCTTGTAGTTTCTTCCAAAAAACAAGCCTTCCGGAGCACCTTATGTCACTACCGAGTTTTTTGTGAAGTTAAAATTGATAGTGTTTTAGTTTTTGTGCTCTCATTTTTGTAATTTCCTTTGTGTTGCTATTTCTCTCTGGTTTCTTTGTTCTTTAGTTCTTGTGTTTATATACGATTTGTTTGATCTGTGTGAACGTGTTCTCACATTTGTCGTGTCTTAAATTATCAGCAAACATGCAAAGTAGGATTTATCACTAAAATCCGTGACATTAGATGGAACTGTCGTCTTATCATAAAAAGGACAAATATACCTAAGGAGCAATCAAAAAAACGTAATCCATTGGACAGACAAACCCGGGAAGACAAACGAACAACCACAAGCACAACAAATAAACACAGAAAACTAAAAACAATGAACAACACGAACTCCTATAAAAACCAGGAGTGAACCCAGGTGCTCCGGACGGGTAAGCAGTTCCTGCTCCGTATACGGCACCAGTCGTGAAGTGCAACAAAGTCAATCCGGTGGAAGTCACAAATCGTAGGAGGCACATGAAAGGTTACGACAGTGGGAACAGGTCCAACATCACCCCAGACACTGGAACACTGTAATGGTCAATCAATTCGTGATGACGACCGTAAAATCCCCCAAGCGACGACATCAACCCATCCCGGACAAAACCCCGGTCAAGAAGCCCCTGTGACAGCAGCAATCCTCTCCGTCGAAAGTCAGGGTAACTCACGCATGCCCTTGAAAATCGGACAAGCTGAGAAACGCCACATGCAGGCGATGCTGGCACATTGCTACCCAAGGAGGGAAAATTAACAATAGGAAAGTTGAAGTCATCACGTTTGTCATAAAGTTTTGTCTTCAAACGTCCCTCATAGTCTATTTCAAGAAACAAATCCAAATATGAAGCGGACTTTGATGTATCTGTAGTATCCTTAATTTCAAGCTCACTGGGGTAGATAAGATGTAGAAAGTCTTGGAATTTGTCGTTATTTAACGACAACACATCATCTATATAACGAAAAGTGAAATTAAAGGATTGGGCTAGTTTCTTTTTGTTTTCACGTAGTAACCCTTGAATGAAGTCCGCTTCGTATGAGTACAGAAACAGATCGGCGAGGAGAGGAGCACAGTTGGTTCCCATCGGAATGCCGATTGTTTGTTGAAAAATTAGACCGCCAAATTCAACGAATATGTTGTCTATGAGAAAATCTAACATGTTTGTAATTTCATCTTCAGAATACTTTTTGTCAGAATCAGAGTGGTTCTTCACGAAATAAGACTTTTCTCTACCTAGAACAAGGAATTTATACCTGCGTGTCCCATTTGTCTTGAAAAAACATTGATGAACTAGTTGCTTTAAGCGATCTTTTAATTGAGAATGTGGTATGGTAGTGTAGAGAAGTCGAAAGTTTTTATGCTGTTGCATGTAGCCAAAGATTTTGATTTTAGATATTGAAGTAAATTTTTGGAGTTTTTAAGAATCCACATCTGATTGACGCCACTGGTGGAATATGATGTTTCACAGTAATTCTGAAGGCCCTCTTTAACACATGTCAATATGGATGTTAAAATCTTTGAAAGAGGTTTTGTAGAGCAATTAGCTGACCCAGCAATGTACCTTTGTTTAAACGGATTCCTATGTAGTTTAGGAATCCAATAAAGAGCAGGAAGGTCCATTTCTTCATCCTTTGTAGAAATGCCAAAGGAATGAAGAACGGTCTTGTGGTTATCAAGGACTTCCTGCTTAGTGAGTGTGGTCGGTGTATAAGTTGGGTTACCCGCAGTGTTATCTATTCCCAATTCGTTTCTAAGACACTCAAAATAATAGTTCCTACAAACAAAAACGATGTTATTGGCGGCCTTGTCAGCTGGGACAACTACATATTTGTCATGGAGGCGAGTCAAGTTTTCAACAAACTTAGGGTATTTAAAGATGGATATAGCTTTAGTGCTCATAGACCCTTGGAGGCTTTTAATTATGATTTGTATCATTGACCTAATAGCCTTCACCCACTCTGAAAGTGTGTCAGCAGGCTCCTGTAAAACATAAAACAGCTTCTCCATTCTAAAAGACAACTACGGTATCAAACTTGTTGCAGTACCTTTGATTTTTTTTTATATTTGACATAAACCACATTACTGTCTATAATCCCCAGTCCATGGAAAGGATTTTTTTTGTAATTCTAATACCTACATAATTTTGAATCGTCTTACTACCTGGCAGACCGATGCAGGAGATAATTAACGTATATTGTTGAGCTTCTATAAAAATAGCACAAGGTTATGATAAATACGTTGAAGGTTTTTATATCCTCTATTAAACCTGTTTAACCCCAAAAATGCCTAGTGTCTGTATCAGATCTTGACTTTCTGTTGATACTGTGCTTGTATTTATACCACCGCAAACAAACATTTTGGATATATAGGAATCAGCCTGTCCGTATGTCTGTCTGTCCTAACAAACTTCCACATCTTATTCATATTTCAACAAAACTTGGTAAATAAGTTTAGATGATGAAAATTTAACTCTGCTGTATTAAGGATTTTGTTGTCCATCAATTTTTCATAGAGTTCTGTCCAGTTGAACTTAGAAATTGTGAGACAATTCACCATGTCATTGCCACTTCTCCAACATGCTTCATCAGAAACTCATTACATTTAGTATAATGTATACTGCAAGATCCTAAAATGTAGGTGTCGCATGTAAAGGATGTCCTGGTTTATTAATTTTTCCCTGATTTATACCAAGCTAGACTTAGAAATTGTGAGACAATTCACTATTAAATTTGTCATCGCGACTTCTCTAACATTATTCATCAGAAGTTCATGAAACTTTGTATTCTACAAGATCCTACAATGTAGATATGCGCATGTGAAGGATGTCCTAGTCTATTTAGTTTTCCGTTGGTTATACTCAGTTGGACTTAGAAATTGAAACTTTGTTTATTGCAAGGTCCTACGTGTAGATGTACACACGCGAAGGATGTGGTCCATTTATTTTTCCCTGAGTTATATCCAGTTGTATTTAGAAATTGTGCGACAATTCACCATGCTTTTTGTTACCGCAAGATCCATATATATAGATGTGTGGCGCCCATATGTGTAGATGTGCGCATGCTAAGGATGCACTAGTCCATTAATTTTAAGTTTGTTTTACCATATTTTATATTCTTGTACATTGTATCCTGATTTATTAGAGGAAAAACAGGACTTTGGTGGATTTCACAAAAGTCATAGGTCTAAAATTGGTTTTACGATGGTAATTTTTTCTAACAGAATCTATTACAAAAATGGATGACTTAAGATTACATTGAGACTTTCAACTTTTTGTGGAATCCACCATTAGTCCGAAATTTAACTGGTAAAAATGAACTTGCATTTTTGATTCATTGACTCTTGTTTTCTGATTCACATAGACATTGGTAAAAAGTAGGGATTGCTGGGGCGGATGTATAACTTAGATATGTGCATGTTCCATTTGTATGTTGTTTTCGTCTGGATCTCTGTCCATTTGAGGGAGTTAATTGATTGGTGTGTCATTGGTAACTTTTTCTGTTACCGTTTTAGTATATTGAACGATTTTCATTAAATTTTATCAGACATATTGGATGCTCACATAGGCATTTAACATTTTCAACACATAAAAACGTTAAAAATATATATTCTATGATACCAAATGTGATGTACAAAGTGTGAATATTTCGTGAATTTACGGCGTATTGGTTGTGCCCAAATCCGGAAATGTTTAAAACCGAACCCATATACTCCGGGACTTTGACGATCAAATTTCAAGCAAAGAAACAACATTGATTTCAAAATGGTTAAATCCTCGGCTAACTGCAAGTTCTATTGACAATCCCCCCTCATTTTGTTCATAATGTCTGTTCTAATGTCAACTGATTGTCTGCTTGTAAACTGTTGTTTCTTTGTTATCTATAATCTATATTTGCTATATTTGCGTCTATCAGCTCACTCTGGCGTGGCTATTTCTTATTTTATATTTGGGTGTACTCCATACCCCAATCTACAGCTAGTTTCTGCAGCACAAGTAGCTATATTTATGTATAGAAAATATTTTTGATGAACGAATCAGTCTTTGTGCAATTGTAAAGTTCAATTGACTTCCAGCATATTAATATTCTAAGAGTTCTAATATCCCAAGAGCGCTGTATTTCTATAAACACCTGATCCTACAGAAAAAAAATGAATATAAAGAGACGCTATGGAAATTCAAATGAAATTATCAGTAATCGATTATTTAACAACTCACCCACATGACCAGTAAATGTACTTTTATGAGGTTTCAGCCGTCATAAAACGGACGGTGGAGTAAATGTTAAAAGTACCGTTCACATAAAGCCAACAAATACTTCAAAACATAATGTTTCATCAAACATTAAAATAGCTAAAGATAAAAGAAAGGTATGACTCTAATATGTATGAGACACTAACCATGCCGGACTGTAAAGTGGTTCACTTTCGCTCCGGTACACATACGCTGCATTGACCATCCTCTATTGCGTAGAAATACCTCAAGATTCTTGAAAAATTTTTTAATCAATTTTAATTCTAAAAATTCTGCGTTCAAAAGAATCTGTATTATCACAAAACTAGATAAGTTTTTACATCTTTCTGATTACCTTCTCAGTTTTCTAGATAAAATGTAAGCAAAGAAGATCTCGGTCTCAGTTCGTAGCAGGATGTTATATGAATGAATGTTTGACGTTATAAAAGAAATACGTCACAAACATTCGAATAGTCATTCACATTTATACCTCCCGCTAAATCTCCCAAGGAATCAAACTGAAAAACAAGAAGTAACCCGAAGTGCTGGGGGCAGTGATTATATATATATATTAAATTGGCTGAAAATTAGAGAAGAGAAGTTTTCCGAATGTTAATCGCTGTCAGGAGTTTGTACATTGTAATCGGGCATTACTGGAGGGCGTCCGAATAGTAACTTACAGCGCTTGTAATGCTGCACTTCATGTTGAAATTACCTTTTAGGTCATCAACCTTGATAAAAACCAAACAATGCTGAAGTTGAAGCAATTACACAAGAATTATAGACCAGAATTAAATCTAAAAAAGACCAAAAAACTATCTGGGTACAGCGCTATGCCTGTTTGACTGAAATTATACAAGTATTTAGGTATATATGTCTCGCTTGTATCAAAATATTAAGTAGCAGGTATTTCTGTATGTCCCGATTTCATAAACTTTGATCAAATTGGTTCTAGCACATCAATAGATCAAATACACAGAAGACCGGAAATCAGATCACACATGTAAGACTACATGGACTAATCGTAACCAATGGTTACCGTACAGATATTTGGGAATCTCAGTGTTTTCAACTAGATAAAGGCAAAGATCATTCTTAATGGCATGCGCATTGTATATATATAAATGTATGATTATCAAATAGAATTTGACGTGTTAATACGTGGAACAAGGTACATGATTTAGTTCGTCAAAAGACATAATATTATCAGATACGGCGTTTCCTTATACTTCAGAAGACATTACATAACACGTGTTTAAAAATTTCCCGCCGATTTGTAGAGTGTCTTTCATATGTTACGCGCTCTTGTTTTCGGATGAATTTCTTTTTAGGTGAATTCTGCTCGATTGTGATAATTAATTCTTTAATATCAATTTTGATGCTGAAGATGACTCATCAGTAGTAAAAGGTCATGAAAATCGCATGTATACTACTTTAATTATAAAAAATAGTTTCAAAGGATTCAGATATATTTTTTACAAATATACAGTGAAAATAACGATCAAAGTTTAAAATGAACATTTCATCATTATTATAATGGAATACACAAATCATTTAAGTCCTAATTTAACCACTTTTTAAAATGTTCGATATTTTCTTTGTTAAGCATTTTGTTCACACCATTTTTTGCTTAGATAAACAGAGTTAATTGATTAAGACTTCTGTAACGTTTCGGTCCTATAGGTATAATCAATATAGCAAAAATACAAAATAAAGAATGTTGTTTTATTTTGAACAGCTGTTACCTGAAGTTCAGAGTAAGGCGATTTCCTGCTTTAAGAGCTCATCCAACAACGAAAACTCACGATGCCAGGACAAAAGGGAGAGCATTTAATTATCTCCCTTACCTACATTGGTTAGGAAAAGATAACTCATTCTGGTTCCTCATTGATGAGTCGTACATCAACACAACTTGCACATCTTATGTATCATGGAATATTTTTAGTGTTGGCAATAAGGAATAATTTTTTTTTACATCTAATTTAGATATCTAATATTATAAATGCTTAAGCAGCTAGCATTGTACGGAAAAAGAAAAAAAATAATTGATTTCATTGTAAATAATTATGATTTGTCTTAGCATGGTAATCAAAGAGAAATTATTCAATTAGTTACGATCCTGAGGAGAAATAACTATCAAACAAGGATTTTTGTTACCCAAAATACTTCTAGGAATGTGTTGTTAGTTCTAGATACTAGATAAAGAATTAAATCTTTATAAAAAATATGTAATATACTTTCTGTTTGGTTAAAATTTGAATTCAAGGATAATCTGTATTAATTCTTTACAAAACAAAAATACATCACAAAAGTTTAATCAAAGGTATACCAGCAGAAAGCTAATAGTGAATAAGCTGAGAATTGTGTATATCCGTTATGTAAACATGGCTATCATAGAGTGCTAATCATTTTTTCTAACTATTAGGTGCTCGAAGGAAGACAAATAAGTCAAATTTCCTAATTTTAACACTTTTAATTATTAGCGATTAAATTTAATATTAACATGGCAATCCTCTCGATACGATATCACCTTTTGCGTCGAAGTGGCAATCAATCAAATAGAAAAGTTCATGATTTACGAAGTATTTGAGCAACTCATTGGCTACATCTATTATATAATTGTACTTATTGCTGCGTGTTATTTCCAGTTTAAAGTGCTGTCAGTTGATAACTATTTTCTATTTCAAATCTATGAATTTATCCTTTCAATTACCTAGTATGAAAATAGCTAATGGCTTTATTTACCAAACCAAGGAATTTTCTAATTGATCATAATATTTAGGCGACAAGGGCCTTAGGGCTCTTTAGCTTAATAAGATTTTCCTAATGCCATTGCTGGCCATTTCTATGAAAAAACAATTTAGCACCCATCCTTTTGATCAGGCTTTAAATTGATACATGTTGTTTAATAAAGAGTATAATAGAATTTATCCTGCAATCATATAATTTTCTGACCTAATAAGGGGGTCGAATAAATTTCAGTGTTATTATGTCAATGACAAAATAAACTATTAAGCCCCGTCCGCTTACCAGAACCTCGTGTGACCAACATTGACAACGGGACGGCTATGTAATGCAAAAAAAAAAAAACAATTCAAATTAGGAAAACAAATGTAATTGACTTTATTTTATGCTGTTTTCTACCTCACTTCATAATGAATATAAAAAAATATTTTACACTTGTATAGTTGTCGTCATGATTTACAGGGAATTGTTTCACGTGGAATAACAAAATCCCGTGTTTGTAAACAGTGCTTGATATTTAATTACACCAAGCTCTGAGGTACCTCACTGGATTCAATTGTTAGAAAAGAATATTTATCCATTAAAGAACAATATTTTCCCTTCATAAATTGCAGGATAAAGACAACATTGATACCTTGGTTTTGAATACAGAATTTATTTGTACTCGGCACGAAACTGGGGAAAAGACTCGCTGACAGCTCGTCTTTTCACCAGTTTCTAAGCCTCATCCAAATAAATTCTGTATTCAAAGCCAAGTTATAAATATTGTATATTTAACGCCTTTTCAAATGTATGTAGGCGATATTCAGTTTTCAATACAGCGTTTTACCACAATTTACAGGTGTTTTATTTTCTGTAATATAATAATGTAAGCACTGTATTTATTCATGATCTGTGCTGCTATTGAATTACAGACACCCATGTTTCTGGAGATCATTTAATAGCTCTTGTCGTGATGTATAGCCTATTGCCTATTTTTGAAGTGCATATCAGGAACACTTTGTGTCAAGTTTTTTTCAAATATATTCAACAGAATACTTCATGAAGTTAATGTCTTTGATATATTTTTCAAACTTGAATTTAGGGGAAAATGTTGTCGGGTTTTACAATGGCCAATAAATCTTTAAGAAACCTGCACATATGCGTGACAAAAGTCTCAACATAGGAACAGTGTTTTCTCCTATTCTTAGCGTGTTAAATAGGTGAGATTAAAATACATAATATGTGTAACCACTTCCCGGTGATTAAATTTCTGAATGGGAATTCCCGCCGTTTTTTTTCTACAGTTACTGGAACGATAAATTAGAGAAGTCCCGAAATGACGTCTATGTAAACAAACTACATAGCAACGACATTTGCTTGAGGTTTTTGTCGAAAATCATGGGAGAAACAGATTCTCCTTCAATTTACTCGTGAGTTATGGAATTTTCCCACCCTCAATAGTTAAAGTTTAAATTTTAACACGCTCGATAAGGCTGGCGTGTGGAAAATCGAAAATTTGACTATTGATGGTGGAGAAATTCCACAACTCACTCGCACCTGAAGAATCTATATTTATTCAACTCATTTTCATCACAGCGACGCCTTCTAACAAAGACAAGTCTTGCACCCCAATGAAAGTTCGAAACGGCCAGCAGCACCGCGCATGTTACGAGGAATGCTTTGCTTACTGTCAATCACGTCATCTCTGTTTTCGACACAGAGGATTCTACATATTACTCACAGTAACAGGCAAAGAATTCTAATTCTTATACAGAGTTGTTTGTAACGTTGATTTTCATTGGTTGGCATTGCAATGCTGCAAAGAGTCACTTCCGAATTTAAAAAAAAAAACATTGGAATTGTACTTTAATATCTACCGGCATCAATTTTGATTGGTTGGCTGCAAATATCAGTTCACCGACTCCGCTAATGCGTAGCCATTAAGCTCGATTTGCCACACATAAATACACATGTATCAAAATATCAAACATTGTAATTAATATTAAAATACAATGCAGTTATCTCCTAAATATACATTATAACATGAAAACAAAGTATAAAATGAAAGGTATTAGATAAAATTGACAATTGTGGAAATAATAGGATTCGCTGTACAATATCAAATACACATTCATGCCTAACGGGAAAAAAATGAAGAGCTTAAAAAAATTACCACAAGGATAAATAACCCATGATTTTGAAAACAATGGTGACATTTATTCAAAGTATGCGCGGTTGATACGAACTTTATCACTGTGATATGGACACAATAATCCATACATACACGTCCAACAACCAATTGGCATGTTACATATACATGTACATAAAACATGTTTTCTGTTTTCATAATACAGTCAAACCCAAAGAACCCTTTATGAACAGGTGTTCTTTATACAGAGGTAGTTTTACATACTTTGTTCATGAATGGGACTTTATCACTGTGCCAGTGATAGGCTATATAGAGGTGACCTTTAAAGCAGGTTTGACTGTAAAAAATGTCATTATGATTTTCCAAAGTTACCATTAAGTTACCATCTTAATTAATGTTTATTTTTACTATAGTTCCAATAAATCTTATTAACACACATTCAGACCATCAGGAAGCCTTTTTAATTGCACAAGAGAAGTAATTACTTCCGTTTTCAAAAGTCAATGAAGCCTTAGAAATATTGCATGCTGCTAGGATTTAATCTTGTAGATCTGCATTGCCGTAGTTAAAATTCAAAAGGGAGCGATGTCAGCATGTTTTTCTTAATATCAGTACGGTGCCTACAGACTTCCAATATTATTAGCTGATATTGAATGAAGGTAGAAAGAGAGTAATAAATCATGTCAGTTTGTTCGTTCATAAATTTTTATTATACCTTTGATCGCATCTTCGCTTAATCTGCATTACAATTGTTAGAATTGAACTTAGTAGTGTGGGTCTTTCTTCTAATTTTCTTTGTCTGCTGCGTGTTTATTATTTTGTTTACATTTTTGAGATGTTCATTCTCTTTGATGCTGAATTCACCTGGTCTCTAGATTTTGACCAAACTTTGTCCTTTGTCTTAATGTTTCCTTTCATTTTGCCGATATATGCATCTTCACCGGTTGACACATGAAACCAAAGAAACTGACTACATTAAAAATTGTGCAACCAATGCAGGCAATCATAGCCGAATCAGTTCAACGTTACCGTATAGGTCATCAACCTTGATAAAAACCAGGACTACATAGGAAAGTATGAGGTATGAACAACGTGTATTGCCTCTCAGGAATCAGGAAATTACCCCTGGAATTTTGTTGGAATTTACCTTGTTAGTGCTTTAATTGTTTGTGCTGTCTTGTTCAAATTCTACTAATTGGTTCTTTATTTCCCTTTTTGTTAAGGATGATCGCTGGTCTAATAGGAAATAAATAGGATTTGAAATAGGTGTCTTAGTTTGAGAGAAAATATGAATAGTAAACAAATAAGCAAGAAAAGAAATATAGGTTCATGTGCTCATTTAAGGGTTATAAGGCCTTAAAAATTTGCAGGAAATGCGTTTTCTTCGGATTTTTTATTGTCTTTGCATTGACAACTTGAGTCTCTCAAAGATGTATGAAAAAATAAAAAGGATTTCATAAAATTTTTGTCAAATACCATTTTAAGGTATATATGATTAAATTATAAAAGAAAAAGTGGGGGTTCATGGGCGAAAAAAAAAGAAAGGATAGATAAAACCCGAGGATTCAGAAAATCTGACAAAAAGACCAAAACATGACTAGCGAGCATCCTTAAGTGTTTGTTTAAAGTTTTGTTGTATTACACGTGAATTCGCGAAATCTTTGGATTTTAGTTTTGTGTACTTTCCACAATGTCTTATTGCTTCGGTATTCAGATGCCGATATGCAAGACTAATATAAAATCTGCAATTAGTGTAAGTCCTTTGTAACTTCAAAATTATGTATAGTTATAATCTGGTATCACTATAACAATGTAAAATTTTATGGCGTTACCTTTTGACCTTGAAAGACCAATTCTTTTGTTTACTTAATAAATTGTAAATTATATAAATTATAATATGTTTTTCCCATATACCAGTCCTGACCGGAGATGCAAAATGAGGTGCCATAATGATTATTTATCATATATGTCCGGTTTGACCAACGAATTTTACCAGTGATATACAAATTCCATGTTTGTGACTTAATAAAAATAAAACGTCAAAGGTAGAGAATAAATGGAAAAAAGTTTACTGCCAACTACAGCATATGTACAAGACTACCTAGATAACGACGCTAGATATGTGATAAAAATCGTTATGAGTTTTTCGAAATAAACACGTTAGCGTTGTTTGTTGATACTTTGAAAATTAAGATTTGAAACGAAGATCCATACTAGATGCAAATATTCCGCTTGTAATTATAGAATAGGTTAATTCTATTTCGTTATGTTAAATCTTTTTGAGATTAAATTACAAATTGGGTATTTCCACCAATATAGCCTTTTAAATTAAATATTTGTCAAGCAATAACATGCATCAAATGACTTGAATACACAAAAGTTTAAGAAACAATATATTACTATTATGCATTACAGTATCTATGGGTAACGAATTACCCCAGCATGTTTTTAGATTTATTTTTGTGAGTATTATATCCTTTCTTTGAAAATTGAATATTATTCAAACATTATATGTAATATTTGTATAACAAAACATTTCATCTCCGGCTAACAAATCTATGATTAAAAATGATATAGTTTTAGTACGTTTTATTTATAACAATTTATTGTCAAATCCTAAATACATGTTTTAGAATTAGATACTTTGTAACAAATCCTTTTTCCTCGAGTTCCAATCATTTTGCCTTTGTGGCAATATACGTATTTAAGAACCCAATTTCACGAGACATTTTATCAGCTTGCCTTTCTTATATTGAAATGCTAGAAATCAAATTGATGTAAAAAAAAAAAAACTCTTGTAAAAGCAATCTCTTCGTCTTTTTCTATTAAAATATGGTAAGCAACACTTGCAGCTTATGAGGTTTTTTTTTATTTTCAATTTCAAAATTCATGAATTTAAGAACAAACGAATAAATACTACTTCCGTTTCTGTTTTTTTCAATCTTGAATGTCTTGATTTTTAAAATTAATGAAATTTCATACCAATTCGAGATAACAAGACAAAAAACAAGTTAAAATCCCAAGTTAAGACTGTTTCAGACCAGTTCATATAGTTTGACTTTAACACAACTGAACTGTTCCTTATTTGTCTTGATCGATACTGATTGAGGACAAGACAGCATGTCCTGATTTGATCATGTTATCTTGATTATGCTGTGCTGATGTAATGGCACTGTAGAAAATCAAGACAAAGTAGAAATCAACAAGACCAAAATAGTTGTTTTAAAACAAAAACCGTTTTAGTAGTGGTTAAATGATCGATAAAATAAACAATAGCAGAAGTTAAAGGGTAAAAGGCCCAGAGCACAAAAATGAAACAGTCCAAAATACCAACAAAGACTAAGCGAAATGCTCAAGATTTAAAATCCCATCATTGACTATTCATTGGTTGGATGCTAAAATGCCTGAATCTGGTTTGCGTTTATATATTATTGTTGTTTATTTTGTAGGTGATTGTTTTTCAATAAATCTTTTTAAAATTCTGATAGCTTTAAAAATAGCATTTTAATCCATACAGAGGTTTGCGGAAGACACCTTGTATTTACTCAAGCAGACGATCTAGTTAGAACAAATTATTGATTGTTTGTTTGCTTAAGGTCCAATGGTAAATAGTTCATGCTTCTTCAGGACGATAACCAGTTCAACAATTTATCAAACAGTTTAAATAGGGATGGTGCGGGACACAGAGGGGAACCAATTTTGACTGCCACTGTAAAAGGGGGATGATTGGGTAGGGTAGGATGATGTAGAATTCTGTAGCGGCATTGGCCTACTCTTTTTCGAAAACTACTCAAGGGGTTTTTAGCATGCAGGGAGAGTGGCATTCTCCAAACAAGTTTCCCTCTATGGTCCGCGGTCAGGCTTTAAGTAGTATGACCCGACAACCCCCAAACGAGAGGGTCTCCCCTATTAGCCACTTGGGGATCTGTGGGTTAAGCTCCCGTGATACGCCACAAGTGCCTAGTAGAACAAGTTAGTAGGTGCATTTATCCGGGAATGGTCCAAAATATAGACGATATTATACATTTGTGACATATCATAGCTGGATGCAGTCATCGAATGATATTTCGATATTGCAGCTTCATTTTTATTACATGAAAAAGTAGAGAGAGAGTCCAGGAACGGGTCTACAATCAGTAAGTTCACGATTCACAGTTATAAATAGACCAATCTCGTGCTGAAAATATTTAATAGTTAAACATAAAATTATATATTCAGGAAATTTAATTGCTGATATAACACAATGAACTTCGTGATTCAGATATGATTTTGAATTTTTACTTCAGAATCTTTTTATAAAAAAATGTAAGATATTTACATATGAATTTGACATATCACGCAAAGATTCGTCTGTAATGATTTTATTTTGAATGTTAAAGGGTGCAGAATTGATTGCAATGTGCCAACATTGTAATCAAATCTGCACACTTTAACATTCAAAAATTTATAAATTGCTATATTGGCTATTATTGTGAGCAACAATTTTTGTGTAAAACGTTTTGAGAAATTATTTTCATCAAAACGTTTTAAGGTTTATGCAACTATTTGAGTCATTAAATACAATATATTATTAATTATATTTTATTAAAAAAAAACGAACATGTCTTTTTTTTAAGTAAAGGAACCTTTCTTATCAAAAGGACTACCTGAAAAAAAGATAGAACGGTGAAAGGATAGGCTGTATGAAATTTCGTCAATTAAAAAAATATTGTTCTGTTTTTCTTATTTATTTTTAATTTGTTTTTGCTTTGCATTTTTAGTTGTTTTGCTTCTTGTTTGTTTGTTCGTTTTTTTTCTTCTTATTTTTTTCTGGCCTTTTCACATCCACCAAATTTTCGTTGAATTCCTGACACTATTATTTTCAAAGGATATTTTTATACTTGTCTTAGTCGGTCTGAATTGTTTCGCGTAACGCCGTTAGAGAGAAGCCGTTTTTTCGTAACCATCCGATGGACAAACGTAGTGTTGATATGTTTCAATCTTCATCCTGAAGGGAATCGAACACGGAACGATTGATTACACAGTCCGTTTTGCTATTTATCACACTACGACACCCATAGTGGCAAATAATTTGGATATCTAACGATTATCAAATGATACAATGATCGTATATATACATTCAACTCGAGTTTTCGGGAACTGTAGAGCTTACGGGTGGACAGCTTTTTAATTCATTCAATGCTTTTCTTTCATTGTGTAACTACTATACGATATTTTTATACCATCTTGTACTATGCCTTTTCTCGTATTCCTTATTAATTTTTTCATTTTTACATCAGAGCCATTTAGTTACTGATTACATATACTGTAAGCTTGTAATTCACAACATTTTCTGTAAGTTACTCCTTCACAAAATAATTCCTTCTCTGCATTTTATTACTCAATTAGTAAACTTATAATTATATCCAAAACTACCACTTAATTGACGTGTTTTTGAAGTAATAAGATTAACGTTCTTTTTTCATCAAGGTCATATGAAAGTACATTCACCATTTTACACTGGGTTATCACCATTAAAAGTGGCTTTATTTAATAGTACTGTTCTTTTATAACCGAAGGCTATTGCTTTGATAGACAATACCTTCAAATTAGAGATTGTATTACACTTTAACCAGACAAATATGATACTGAAATAGAATTTAATATAGAGAAATTTGCCACTTCTAATTGCTTAGAGACATGAAAGATACCTTATATAAGAATCACGGATTCTGTTTATTTCATATACATGTATCTTATTTTCTCTGAATTGTGACCATTGCTGTGGTATATGTAAAGGGATATTACCTGTATACGATTTTTAATCTTCAGCGAGAACTTATAGCGGCTTTATCATCGCTGCGTTTTCGTAAATGATATTGAATTTAAAAAAAACAGATATGTCATAAGCGGTCACGATATTTGCAAAAATTACTAGTCTTGAGACTAAATATACCTCGCCTGGAGGCATGGGAAATTTTATCTTCTCTCAACTAGTATTTTTCGGTAATATCAGAAGAATGCAAAATATATATTTTTATTGCCTTTTACAAAGCATGAACTTTCAGCTTCTAACTCACATTTAAAAAAAACAATTTAAAATTTCTCAACCGTACGAGTCATAGTTTAGGGGTGCTTTCCATTATGCGGTACGTTCCAATTGAACAAAAGATTCGTGTTCCATTATTGGTCCGTACCACTGCGGTTCTTTAGAAATGACGTACCGGACGAACCGGAAGAAGAATTAGTGAAAGTCGGCACCTACCGCATAATGGAAAGCACCCTAGGTTTATTTTCAAAGAAAATAACTGTAATAGATCTAACGGTTCGAATATCTGGTATATCCGGGCATTACCAGATTTTTGAACCGGCAGCATTCATGGCAATGATTTTTAAATATCATGTGATCGTACTTAAACAAACGAATTTTTTATTTTTTTAACGATATGCAATAATGCGTATTATTATCTGTTTTCCCAGTGAAATCGTTTTTGAAAACTTGTTAAATAAGGAGAAAATAATGAGAGTTTGTCAATTTTAATAGATAACGATGTAGAAAAGTGGAATAAATACTTTGATCAAAACAAAAATAATGGTTTGACAGTTTTATTAAGGAATCTAACGCACATGATGATGTTGTTATTTATAGGTTCCACAATGAGTGAGAATAAGATATCGCTTGATTTGAAGTAGACTTTCCATTCTCGATTCTATTATTTGATTAAAATATTATAATAAACGAGCCTTTGGCGACTTTATTATGAAATCCAAATTAAAGTAGTCGAAACAGCCCCTCTGCATATCCCCGCGCTACTCTTTAGTTTAAACATATTTTATTAATAGAGTTAACTTATATTAATTCGTTTCCCAATATATATATTTTACCTTAATGATATACAAGTCTCAGAAATATTTATTAGATAAATCAAGTTCTAGTCTTTTGTTTTTGAAATCCATACAATCCAAACTAGTGCTGTTGCTATAGTGATTCCAAATATATATAGTTGCTAAGTTGAAATCACAAATAAAGTAGTCTTTCAGGAAATTTACTAAAACTAGTATCACAAATTTTGAAATTCAACTGATCTAGATTATTCTTAAAGCTAATATGATAAAAAAAATCTATAGTCGCTAGTAAAATTCCAAAAATAATAGTCTTAGATACTTTCAGGAAATTTATGGAAATTGGAATCACATATTTTTGAAATCCATAAGTCCAAAATAGTGCTGTTGGTATAGTGATTCCAAATATATATGGTTACTTAGTATAAATCACAGATACACTAGTCTTCGAGTTTTTCAGGAAATTTACCAAAATCGGATTCACATATTTTTTAAATCCATACAATACAAACTAGTGCCGTTGCTATAGTGATTTCAAATATATATGGTTGCTAAGTAGAAATCACAAATGAAGTAGTCTTTAAGTCTGTCAGGAAATTTACGAAAATTGGAATCATATAATTTTGAAATCCAAATGATCCTGATAAGTCATAAAGCTTATATGATAAAAAATATAATTGCTAGCTAAAATTCCAAAAATAATAGTCTTAGACACTCTCCGGAAATTTTCCAAAGTTGGAATTATATATTTTACATCTAGATGATCCCAATATGTGTTACTGCTGATTTGATGCAGAAAATACATGTTTTCTTGTCAAAAATTAAAAACAATAATGGGTCTTTGAGACTTCCAGGAAATTTACCAAAGTTGGAGCCGCATCTTATAATGCTCCTTGAAATGCGTCGTATACAGCATAGTATAAATTTACTGTATCTAATATTAGTATCTTTGGATTGTTATTTTGAAACTCCTGGGAGGATGCCTATGCTGGTGGACCCTAGGTCACCGAGGGTATTCGCTAACCCAGTCGTCAGACTTGTCTGACATGATTATTCATTGATTTGTTACAGAAATTACCAGTATTTAGCAAAATTCAAAAATAATAGAAATAATTAGGGTTCATTCCTTGTATTGCACATGGTAGATCTCCTTAGCTGAAATTTGGCTTCCTATTTCGATATTTTTGGTTGAGTACTTCTTGTTTAATATAAGTTTGGTTTTTGGTCTTCCAAATGTTTAGATTTTAATGCTGCTGATGAGAGGTAGCTCCTTGAAATGCGTCGTATACAGCATAGTATAAATTTACAATATCTAATATCAGTATCTTTGGATTGTTATTTTGAAATTCCTGGGATGATGCTTCTGCTGGTGGACTCTAGGTCCCCGAGGGTATTCGCCAACCCAGTCGTCAGACTTGTCTGACATGATTATTCATTGATTTGTTACAGAAATTACCAGTATTTAGCAAAATTCAAAAATAATAGAAATAATTAGGGTTCATTCCTTGTATTGCACATGGTAGATCTCCTTAGCTGAAATTTGGCTTCCTATTTCGATATTTTTGGTTGAGTACTTCTTGTTTAATATAAGTTTGGTTTTTGGTCTTTCAAATGTTTCGATTTTAATGCTGCTGATGAGAGGTAACTCCTTGGAATGCGTCGTATACAGCATAGTATAAATTTACTACATCTAATAATAGTATCTTTGGATTGTTATTTTATAACAATTCCAAAACCTTTAGCACAATCTAAATTAGTGGTACAATTACTAAATCAACTTACAGTTCCGTATTCCATATAACATGAGGAATTGCATGACAAAGAAATAATGTATCCTAAGGCTACCTGTGTAGCCGGTGTCCCAGGGGGCTATTCAAATTCCGAAACCTTTGGCACAATCTACATTGACAGGGCAATTACTTAGCCAATTTTCAGCTCTGTATTGCAAATAACATGAGAGGAGTTGTGTGACAAAGGAATAATGTACCCTTATGCTCCCTTTGTAGCCCGACCACCAGGGGTGCTATTGAAATTCCGAAACCTTTGTGCAGTCCCCACACACAGTACAATCAATGACCCAAGTTTCATCTTTCTACATCCAGTGGTTACTGAGATTATCCTGGACATTAATAATGTACTTACGTACACCCAACAGGAAAACATATCCTCGCGCTTCGTTAAAGCGCGGGGATAATAACGAGAATTGATATTAAGCGATCACTTACCACTCAAAATATACGAATTTTCATACAAATTACGCATTTACCAGTCAAATGGGCAGATTTTCCATATCACAATATCACGAGAGTTAGATGATACCGTTCAATAAAAAAAGAAGAATTGCTAGAGGGCCAAATGCTGTACTTAACACTGGTTATTTTTTTTTTTTTTTTTTTTTTTATTTGTCTGCTGTTACTTTGATTTCAGGGTAAAAAAGATAATATGATAATGGGAAGGTTAGAATATAGTCCATTCCTACATGGTTATGTATTTATAAAACTTTCAGTGGTGAGTGGTAAGCGCATTTCATATTGTCAGTGAGCTAAAGCCTGTGAAGTGTCAAGTCCGGTGAGGTGTCCATCCCAGAAGAACGTGAAATCTAACTGAAGATATCTAGTCTCATACGTGAGATACAAACTTCGTATCGGCCAATGAATTCGTGATGATGACCGTTACATTTTTGGAGTGATGAAATTAACAAAGACTGAACAAAACCCTCTTAGAAGTTTATGTGAGTAATCTCGCCCTCCGAGGAATTCACCATATAAATCACATGCACGGCAGTACCGAATCCACCCGTTAGGCTGGGGACCTATGTCTGTTGCTGCTAAGAAACGGGAAGTTCACAATCGGAAAATTAAAATCATCACGTTTGTGATAAAATTTTGATTTCAATCGCCCATTATTATCTATGTACAAAAAAAAATCTAGATATGATAATGTTTTAAGGAAGATCTGACTTACAAGAAATATTTTTATTAGTTAATGTCTGTTCAGATGGATTCCATACTTGGCCATAAGATGTTCAATAAAAGAAACAAATAAATCAAATGGGCACGTACAAAATGTATGGTACCCAGAATGTTCGCTGGTAATACATAGATGGATCAGACAACTAGCCGGGTGAAAATAATACCTCTTCCTCTTAAACTGTACCACAATGCCTAAAAAGCTTCGAAGTTTGAAATTCCTCTCTACAGCTTACATTGTATCACTGGAACACTTCATGTTACAAGACAAGTAAGGTAGGAGGTACCCAATTGGGCTATATTTCAAATTTTATAAAATATTTCATGCAACTAAAGCACGTTGAACTGCATCTGAATATAAAAAAAAATAATGTCTATCACTTTAATACTTCCCGAAAAATGCTGTATCAGGATTTGGCAAATAGAATGTGTAAATACATAGAATGCACGTCGATGTATTAAGACTTTAAGTTATTATTTCTCAAAATCCCGTCCCTAGGATTTCTTTTAAAATGATATATTATTGCCATTGAAATTCTTTTTTATTGATATACATTTTTTTAAAGGTCACCGGTTTCGTTTGTTTAGTATATTAAATTGAGTACTATATGTAAAGTAAAAAAAAAAGCGTCAAAAAGCCAAAATTAGCGTAACGTCGTCACGATGTCGCAATGAAAACATGTAGATTTGTAGTGTTTTTAGACAGGACATCAGGCTGAATGATTTCCACAGAGAAAACCAAGCTGGAGACTATATATTTAATTAGCATCAATGAAACAGAAAAATTGCCAGCAATAATATATCATTTTTATAGCAAATTCTAGGCAGTAGTTTTTGAGAAATGACGGTCAAAAATGAAAATATTTACTTTTTTCCGGCAATTTTTATATGACATCTACAATGAAAGACCTTTATTTTAAGGATTTTAAATTATTCTTATTAAAAAATTATAAGAGCTAAATATATTTTTTTTGATATTTAGATGCAGTTCCAAATATTCTAGCTGCATGATAAATTTTATGAATATCCGTAATTTAGTGGATTTAGGTACTCCTACCTTAACTTTTGTTTACTGTTGTAAGTTATGACCAGTTCTCTATATTCGAATTTAAGGGGGTACCAAACACTTTGACTGAAATAGATTTGGCTCGTTTAATTTTCATAAAATTTTGACGAAATATTTACTTTGACGTGTTGACAAAAATATAAAAATTTCAAGAAATTTGAACCACACATTTTACGGGAATAATTTCATTGGATATATAGCAGTTTAACAAACACTAATTTTGATCATTGAGAAGCTTGATTTCTCATTACTAATAGTTTGCGATTTAAACGTTCAGCTGATTTTTAAAGAGTTAACTCCCATAGGTGTTCTGTACCCCCTTAAACCACTCCGATCAAACTGATGTATGATGATATTTTGCTAATATTTTTTTCCAGTTTCCGACTAAATTTATTACAAACAAATGTAGAGCAATAAATCTTATCTTGTAGCTTTCAGCTAAATCATAATTTTACGTAGAATGTACATTGATCTGATCGTGTTGAAAAAGGTGCGGAAAACATCCGACTGTCTCATTATTTTGCTGACATAACACAAATAATATAAAAACATTCTATTGCTAAATATATCAAAATAAACGATTTTTTCTGAGAAAGATATAGTTTAATCAATAAATAAAAAAAATGTTAATTCAACAAACTTAAACACATAACATGTACACTTGTAATTGAAATTTCAAAGATCTTATTATTATCATTATTATTTCTATTAAGATATCTTTTTCTAAAGACCAAGAATATGAAATAAAAAAATCAGTGTCTTTACCTCTGTTGTCTTATCATTTTGAAAATCGGTTTAAATGAGCAATGCTACCTTGTGGAAATGACATCTATAGATTAATCTTCATTGGGTCAAAACTTAACATCGTGAGCTATAGAATCAGGGATGACAATGTTTGGTAGTATTAAAATCCTTTGATTCCAGGCTTTGCATATTTCTTCGATTTACGACACAGTTGTGCTCAAGGCCTATAATGTTATAATCCCAAAAGTTGAAGATCAAATTCAAATATGACAAAATGACCACGAAGGGTAAAGACAAATCCGTCTAATGACAGAGCTATGCACGAGGGAGATTCTCCTTAGTTTTCACAAATTTAACAATTTTGTAAAGTAAATTTTATGTGTCAAATGCCAATGGCGAACTGACATTTGAGATTATTGTTTGTCTGCATTAAGGTGCCGAACAGATGTATATGAAAAACTAATCCGTGTCACAATGTTCTGTCATAAGAAGTACTCAATATATATCAATTCATATACACGCGTCTTCGATCTTTATCAAAGAATGCTCTGTGATTAATAAGACCCAATATTTCCTTAGATATAAAGGAAATCTTTAAAATACCCTTTAACCTGTCACTTTCTCACCTAATTGAAACCATGCATCTGCATATTTCTTCCATATTGTAAGGCGTGAAGCCAAACAAATTGTCTTCGCGTGAAAGAATAGAACGATTACAGACAATATAGGGCAACTGTGATGTGCTTATCGAAACAGTTGAGCTATATGCAAATACAAAGTCTGGCCTTTTTAGATTGTTTTGAATTGAAAAAAAGTTGAGTAATACAGAGCTTAAAATTAAACAAATCCATTAGACAGACAAACCCGGGAAGACAAAAACACAACAAATAAACACATGAAAACTAAAAAAAAACGATTAATAACTGTAACAGTGAACTGTTACGAAGTCTCCCAAACGAAGTAACTGATATCTCGAATGACTTACATTGCATTCAATAAATTATTTGTTTTTCAGAGACTGAAATGGGGAATTGTTGTTATAAAGTAGATGCATACTTAATGGAGAGATTACTTGAAAATCGTGATATGGGTATATTTTGTGACCCGAGTTTTACAGTCATACAATGTCACACTTGATCAACTTTTGCTTGTCGACATATCCCGATATTTCTGAACCGATTTTATTGTATGGTGTACTAAAATGCATTCGGTTTCATTAAATAAAAAATAATACGAGTTCTTACCTACCATGATAAGTCCTCCCAACATCAAGTCAGTGTAATTTGAATCACATTTCTATAAAACAATACATTGCAACTCAACAAGAATTTTTTAAATTTATGACCAAGCAAATGAAATAATATATATTATTACATATTATTATCTGATACATTGATGTCTTCCTTGTATCAATATTTCAATGGTTTATGAGATTGTATTAAAACGTGTTAAAGGGATAAACATTTTTACGGGATTTGAAATAATTAAAAATTATTGATTTGACGGGCGAGGATGAACACCTTTTTGATGGGGGTGTTAGGTTTTTAGCAATATGTTTGTCTTATCATGGGGAAAAAGAAAATATATGATTTAGTGGAAGGGATTTCAATGCTTTACGAGATAATTAAAGACTAATGATTCGAGGGGGTGGGGATTTTAATTTTATATAATTCAAGATAATTTGGCTTAAGGGGTCGAGAATGACGCAGATTGAGTAATGAGGTATGTATCATTTAAACGGGAGTCACGGTAAGAGATAATTAAAGACTAATGATTCGAGGGGGTGGGGATTTTAATTTTATACAATTCAAGATAATTGGCTTAAGGGGTAGAGAATGACGCCCATTGAGTAATGAGGTATGTATCATTTAAAGGGGAGTCACGGTATTGTAAGAAGATCCTGCTCCGTATATGGCACCGGCTTAGCGTGCAATGCAGGGTTCATATTCATATCATATCAATATGTTCTGGTCCAGATATACATTTTTTTACGCTACCACGAAAGCACGGAGACGGTTTAACAACTGCTCGTTAAAGATGGCGTATTTGTAGATAAACAATAAGTGGATAACATGCAGGAAAAGTAAACGTTACAGCAATCAAACACCGGCAGACAAGAAATAACATAAAAAGCGCAAAGACAAACATAAAGTATTGTGACAGACAGTCAAAGTGGTCTTGCGTAGTACAGACACTTCCCGGTGGTGGGGTTAAACAGGTTTCATCGGTACCCAATCTTCCCTCAATTGCATTCAATAAATTATTTGTTTTTCAGATTAAGCAATATTTGTTGTTGTTGTTATCTGGTCTTCTTAATCTGAGACTAACTATATAAACATAATTCGTTTGACTTGTCACTGGGTACTCTTTATTCAAAGCACACCTTGGGCCGACACGTTCGTTGTTTGGGAATATAAAGAAAAGGGCTACTAGGAGACTCCAGTGGGTTGACAATCGATTATAACGCAAAATTAATTAGTTCTTTAGAATATATTTTATTTTAAATGCTTACAGATATCAACTAATGAATTCTTTGCACATATGTTGATCTTGTGTGTTTACTGGTTTGTCTGACTATGATTTAAGTGCATTGGAGATATTCCGAGATCTATTTTTATAAACCTTGTTTTAAAATCAAGCCACAAAGCTAAAAACCATACGTACTATGATCATACAGTTGACTATCATCCTTGCGTCGACTGTTTGATAAAACTGAAATATACTCAAGATATGGAGAACAAACTCAAAAAGGCCTTCAAAACAATTTTCTGGAGTTCAAAATGGCGGTAAAATCAAAGATAAACAAACTTATATGAACATGAAAACTGCAAACGGAGACTAGTTTCGTGTGTAATCTGAAAATTCGACAAGGAAGGCCTAGAATATTATGTTATAGTTATCTCTTGTTGGCTTGCTTTGTATTCTATGTTAGGATGAAAATATCCTTCCAAATTATTCCCTTTGTATTTTGATGTGGCTTTTACAGCTAGCATTCTTTGACTTGTACGAAGAATTATTCAAAATCACTGTATGAAATACTTATGGAGCTCCATAAATCGATTTCAAGACGTCCAAAATTTAATTAATAGGGTCATGAATCGATTTATTGGGCTCTTGAAATCGATTTCTGAAGATTCCAAATTATTTCAGGTGGTCCTAAAATCGATTTATGGAGTTCTGGTGTTTTACATATTTGTCTAAAGTATTGGAATATTATTTTAAAATATATACTAAGTTGGCGTTTTAACTCATTTATACACTTGGTTATTTGTTTTTGCCTTTAGGGTGTTTGGGGTGTCCCACTCAATAGAGATCGACTTGCAGTGACCATTAGATGTTTACTTTTGCTCAATTCTGAAATGGGATGTTGTAGGTTTTTTTTACTTGACGTTTTGCATAAAGTCAAGGGTAAACTTCAACTAAAACACTAAATAGGAGTTGAAGCTATATGTTTAGCATTGATTGGGGTAGATCATTGAAAGATACTTATCTTAACAAAGTATGTTTCAAATTTTAACAAGATATATTCAGCCCATCGAAGTAGAAACGATTTTTAATTTACCCGAAATTTGCAAATTTTGTGATTTTTCGTGCAAATTTGATTTTTTTATGGGAAAGGCGACTTAACGCCAGAACAACATCTGACTTTCATAAGGTAACAGTATGGAGGAGCCTACGGAAATATCAGTCTAGTGAGTCTTGTATCAGTCTTTTTAGCAACTTCAAACTCTGATCACAGATACGAAGAACTTGGCATATTGTTTAAACATTTTTCAACATTTAAGTAACGATGATTTAAGTTTTTTTAGAATTATTTTGAATATTTACACAAGAAACAAAACTAAAAATGTGTTCATGTACTTATTGATAAAGTTTCATTTTTTATAAGTAGAAAGGCTAGATGTTGTCATCTTAAAGTTATACTCCACATCCGTTCTTTCTCATACATATATATTGTATTTGGCTTTATTTATTTTGTTTGTGTGCATTTCTATTACTTTTTTTCCTCGGTCTAAGGTTAAGGTGGAGGTTTCTATACTCATAAACATGCCTAACAGCACCCATTGCATTTTATATTTTCCTGTGCCAAACTACCACCCTGTATTTTCCAAAGGTAATTTTCGTCTAGTTATTTATATATCTATGCATTGGATACTAAGTTGGTGTTTTAACTCATTTATACACTTGGATATTTGTTGAATATCTTCCATCATTATTTTCGGGGGCATTTTGTTCTTGTTTATTTTGTGCGAGATGCTGCTCCTTGTTGTATACACTACACAATAGCTCTCTTTTCAGAGTTTTCTCGATGAAAATTTTCCCAAATCTTTTCTGTGAAAATGTCCATTATTAATAAATATACGAGCATTCCTTTATCTAATCTAACAGATTACACAACTAGGCAAAAAAAAAATGGAAAATTGATGACAAATTTACCTGATGAACCCACTTAATATGAATGTTTTTTTTAAAATAACCAATGAAAACGTAATTATCAGAAGCAAACGTTCTTAGAAGTAATAACAAGTGAACTATTGAAGAGTACCAATAAATTCTCATTATCACGGATCACTGATTTTCAGACGAACTCTATCTAGTTAGACTTCTCAATTTAATGATACGTGGTTAGATAGCAAACTACTTAAAGAAATTGATTATAGTTAACGATATACTGACGTTTAAACCTTTTTATCCAATTTTGCATTGAACTACATGTACAGTTGACTCTCGTTATCTCAAAGTGGAAGGGATCAACAGAAATAGTTTGAGATATCAGGAGGAAATATAGTACAAAGTTTAATCTAGGGACCAAAACATTACTTTGAGATATCAGGAGTTTAGTCATTAAACCTCACATTTCTGAAAATTGGTTAGAAGTAAAAACAGACTTACATTAGGTTGCTTACTCTTCCAGGGCACCTTTGTTAATATTGTTAATAGATTATAGTCATGCTAGTTGACAATTTATGCGTGATGGCCTTTGTATTTGTTCAGTTCTGATTGCTCTTTTAGATTGGCCCCTCGGAATTTCTTTCTTCAGTTTAAATATTTCGCCTTTCCATATTTTTTGGCATAAGCCACTATTAACTAAACATACAAAGGACATGGTCTGATTTGGCCTGATATATGGCTACTTGAATTCCAAAATTAAAAATTAATGAAAAACTAACTCTCAGTTATCATTAAGTACTCTTAAAATGTTGTATTTTAAGGAACGTGTTTTTTTTATTTCTGTAATATCGGCAATATGCTGTCAAAGATGTCTAATTGTGAAGAAATCAATGAAAAACACCAAATTTCACTCCTTTTTAGACCTTTTAATTAAAATATTCTACAATATTTCACTGAAATGTGTCTTTATGTAAGACGTGTTTTTATGTAAGACAAAGATTTTATTTTAAAATCTGTTTTTGCAAAGGCTGTTGCTCATTCTTTTTTTTTTTTTTTTTATCAAAATCTACTTTGAAAACACTCAATTTTCTTCAGGTCATTGATTTAGCAGACGGTCATTGTCTGTAATGATTGATAGATTGTGAAAGTTCGATCACTATACAATAAAAAATATACAAATTCGAATCTAAAATCTTAAATTTATGTCAGACAGGGTCAAATAATGGATGAAATCACATCTTCAAATTCACTTCAAACCACTATACTGTCACACATGTAGAATTTATCATTCACACCACGTCACAAACAGGAAAGCCTGCCAAGACGTAAACAAATATCAAGTTAAGGATAGCAAATAACGAGATGTCTCAGTTTGGAAAGATTTGACTGAAATAAGGGCAAAAGGAATACTGAATAAATAAGATGAAGCGAGGAAATTAGTCATAAAAGTACGGGAAGATAGTCAATTATATAATTGTATATTCCAATATTCTAGGTGCCTAATTATTTAGTCTATAAATTTTTGTTTTTGTTTCATTGGCATACAGTTGACTTTCGTTATCTCAAAGTCTTTTATCTCAAAACTCCTGATATATCAAAGTAATGTTTTAGTCCCCAGATTAAACTTTGTACTATATTTCCTCCTGATATTTCAAATCCCTGTTATCTCAAACTATTTTGTTGGCCCCTTCCACTTGGAGATAGCGAGAGTCAACTGACATAAACAACAAAAACGGATAACAGGAAAGGTCAAAGGTGACATACCAACCAATCCAGTGGACAGAACTTCAGACAAAAAAGTAACCAAAAAAATATATGAAAACAATAAGCAATTAAAGCACAATACCATGTCTTTCACCTTACTTCCTAGTACTGATTTTGCTATTTTTCCTTTCCCCTAATGTCTGCAGATATATCAACAGTTTTAGTCATATATTGTAATTTGACGCATATGTGGTAATAATTTTAAACGAATGCGCTGGTCACAAACGACTGTTCGACACTTTCTGTCTATGATGTACACGCGATTCTGGTTTTGATTGACGATCTCACTGTTGTAGGCATTTATCTTGTACAAAATTTCACATAATTTTCAATTTTGATTCTATCTTTTTTTATATTCTTCACATAAATGTTTAGTACAAGAATCATTATTCTGATTTTAATTTGTAATTCTCTCTGCACACATTTTTGAAATTATTTAGAAATTGATTTGTTTTTAGAGTTATTTTTTTTATAAAGGCGGTTATATTGGTTCAAGGTCAAGACCCTTCGACATCAATTTAATAGGGGACCACCTAAGGATCAATATCTCGGTTTGATCTCAATTTCCCAATGTAATTAATTATTTCAAGATCCTTTTATCTAATTTTACATAGCAGTGCCTTATTCGTGTCAACTGGAAACAAGAAAACTTAAGAAATCACAGCAAAAGAATCTTCAAAGGTATATTCCTATTGATATTCAATCGTCGCGCGGTAAAAGGAAATGTTCACGTCGTGTACATCACGTTCTAAAAATGAATCAAAGTGACGATCCTATTACATGTACTTTACCACCTAGTAATCCATGAACAAAAAAAAAATAGGTCAGTTCAACCTCAAAATGGAGATTATTGTTACGAAAGTGACATTGTTGTATAAGAAACCTTGAATTGTCAATATTTATTGGGTACACTTCCGTAATTTTGGATTATGATACAAATTTTTTATACACGCTGTACAAGGGGTCGTCTTAAAATAGTTTTCGCTATATTTGAGGCCACACTTTGAGTTTCAGATGAACAACAATAAAGCGCTTAAACCTTTGTTACCTATATGTGGGGGATTTTTTTGTAATGATTTAACCCACCGTGAACCTTTTTACGGTGTGTTCCCTGAACGCTAACATTGTTATAACAACCTCATTCTAACATCTGTCCTTGGGAATGGGTTAATTACTTTAAAGAGTTAATGAACCCTAAGTATGTAAATATTAACAATTCCGTTGTTTCAAATATGTTCCAGTTTGATTCAAATATATTAAACTTTGATATCTCGGCTACGGAGGTGATAATAGCGGTAAAATGCTAAAGAATAAAACGGCATCAGGTTTGGATGGTATCAATAATTAGATGCTAAAGATTTCATGTGTACATAATACAAATCTTTATGTTACGCTTTTCAAATTGATTTTAAAGTCCGTAACGTTCATGTTCAACTCTTGACGCCATCAACTGATCACGTGACACGTAGGGTCACCTGTACACTGTCTCAAATCGTAACAAAGAAATGCACGTCAGTTGTCAATAAATCTAAAATATCTAATTAAACAAATTAGTTTTCCAAAATGTTTATATCGCTAATAAATCAAAATTAAATTATCTTTCCAACCATATAATGTATTTTAGAATCGGTTAATGTTTGGTTACTTCAAAATTGATTTGAAAATTGGCAATTAAAAGATGCAGACATCGCCGTTATTTCTTTGTAAGAAAGAGTCATTTTCGCGTTGGGTCACCTAAGTTTTTAGACAATATTGGAAAAAATTTGCAACTTTCTTCAAATGTTTATATCAGAATACAAAGTTCTTAAAAATATCTATAAAATGATATAATTTTTAACACTTAAGGTGGTGATTCTAATACTTCAAAATTGATTTAAAAATCACAAAATTTGTGATTGAATCAAACATGTCGTCACTGACCGGAAGTTACAAGATAGTTTGTTTACATTATGGCGGTATTTTCGATTTTGACTAAATAACTATCGAAATTGTTGTTGTCTTGAAAACAGTATGAATTTGTTATTAAAAGGAGGGGCTAGTCTTGAACAGGGTCTTTAACACTATTTCCAAAAACTCTTCGACAGTATTGCTGAACATAAATAAATCAGTTTGTTGATATTTAGGAGGTTGCAAACACCCCCTTTTGTATGCAATATTCTCGTACATGTTTGAAAGTACAACATTTCAAAATTATATACTTGTATTTTAGATTCAATTTGTTCATTTGTTGCCAGTCCAACATTACACATTGTATTCCAGATCAAATGGGGGTACTGGTCAACAAAGGCTATATATAAAGGGCAACAACCTCCTTTTGGTACGCCAGATTCCAGACCTTGGTACTCCCTACGCAAGGTGCAGCGTATCGTATGCGTCAAATAAATATTGACTGAAGTTTTATTTTAATTATACGGTATGCCAGATTCCAGTCTCAAAAGAAAATAGTATTCGGACTGATTCCATTGGGTAGGGGGTTGGTACCCTCCCATATTTTATGCAGTGAATAGACACTGGGACAGATTGACATTCTGAGGACGCATGCTATATCCCCAATCCAACTGTGATGGTAAGGGGATGAAAAAGAGCAAAATACAATTTAAATTAACTTTTATTAAATAATTTTATTTGGCATTCATAATAGTCATATTAAACTTAACAAATAATAATACATAAAGTTTCTTTGGCATATGTCGTAACATCCTTACGACATCACTACATACATAATTTTATAATGCATTGATATGTATCATGACAAAAATGTTCATTTTTAGCAGTATTAAGATGAGAATTACATGTTCACACTGATAAAAGGTTCTAAAAAAAAGACCACATCAAGGAAAAATTAATTTGTCGTCTCCACTAAGACATTTTTATACATATTTGTGATTGTCTTTCTAGTTAATAAAAAAAAAATATTTGTTTGCTCTGTCATACTTATGGAATACACTGTTAACTGATATTTTCTTTGAAAATTTAACAGTAAAATATTGAAATTGCACTATAGTGGTACTATATATATCAATTGCATCCCTTTATTCAATTGGTATTTTACAAAAAGGTTGAAAAAATCCAAATGATGACATACAGCCCATGCAAACAACATTTTTTTTTTATTTATTACAGATTAATTAAGTGTATAAATCAACACTTGGTTCAATCCGAACATATATTAAAAAGGTTTTCTTTATTAAAGAATAAAATATGACTTGATTTGGCCTTGTACACATTCTTTACTGGCAACAATGAAAGACTTGGTATAAAAAAAACACCTCACATAAACTATATATATATATATATTGCACCTCTAAATCACAATAAACTTTTGAACAAATCTATAAGCTTATTTCTATTGCGTATTTTGGTCTTTTTACCCTGTTTTCTATATATATAATCTTTAATCTCATTATCTGACATATTTTCAACATTGAGTTCAGTACACTGTAATACATTTGCTTCAGATATTTCTCTATCAATTTGCTTTCTTTTTGCTTGTCTAGTTTCTCTGATAGTAGAGTCCCAAAAATCTGATTTCTTACTATATATCCTCTTTACTCTTGATAAATTTTCCACACTTGACAATTCTAATCTCTTTCGGACCTTTAAAGCATCTGTGGGACCATCCCACTTTGAACTCTTTCTTTGGTGAATAAGCTTTATAACATCATTATTTTTTTCAACTCCTTGATTAGAAAATTTTTTCAAAGAACCATACATCGAAATAAAAAAAGGAATATGATAAACTAAACAATGTAAGTATGGAGTTACATTAACTTTCAAATAACCTTTTCTGTGCTCACCCAATGACAAAAAGAGTTCAAGCCATAATTTAACCTTACAAAAAATCTGTTCACCTGTGTATGTACTACATTCTTGACTAAGTATAAACAAGTACAATGAGTAAAAATCTTGCCATAGTTTAACAACATTCTCTTTTGTATTACAATGGATTGCACTGCTTTCTAGTAATTTAACAGGAAGTGACTTTAATAATTTACTCTTCTCGGATCCAGATAAACTGGTCCACTCTATGTCATTTGAACCTTTAGGAGTCCATATCTTAAACGAAACTCCACAACTCTTAATATCATTTACAAGTGTATCTACATTACTAATCATTTGCTGATTACCAGATACTTTATCACCATCATCTTTGTCTTTTGCATCATCAATGAGATTGCGCAATAAGACATCTGTCACCCTAAGCATCAAATGTAACTCATCAGGTACAATGTGATTCATGTCAACCTTAATTAGAGGAACATTTTTTACACCATATGAATTATTCTTGCTCTGACCACTTAAAAAACAAATTTGGTCATATGATCTTAACATATCTGAAGAATGATAAAAATCCCATGGTTTTGAAATGTCATGCCTATCATGTTTATGAACTTTACACCATGGGCAGGCATAATTACCAGTTGCACCACATAAGCCTAAAAGAATTTGTAAGAACTTCATGTCACCACAAACAAAAATTTCTAACTCTACATTGGTATCACCTATCAAAATAGTTTTGTTCTCTGCTAAGTCATTTAACTCTTGAAAAATAGGCTGACAAGTTGCCTTTAAATTTTCATATGTTTCTGAACAATTAACAACTCCAATTGTATGTAAATCAGTATATGACAATGAACAGCTATCAGACACTAATTGAAAAGAAAAAATTACATAATTAGATATTCTGCTCACTCGAGCACCATCACCAGAAAATTTGACATAAAATTTTTTCTGTTCATAACCATTCTTGGCAAAAAAATTTCCTATAACTCTTTCAACCTCTGATTTTAAATTGATCATGGCACCAGGAACATTCCCGGGCAATCTCTCAATGTGAAAAATGCTACCTAAACTTTCTCTACACTGTACTATAATATATTTTCTTGGCATTTCATTAAAATACATTGAAAACTCATGATACGCAGCATCACTGATACAAAATTTATCACACAAAAAAACTATTTGTTTAATTCTATCCTTTTCTTCAGTACTTAAATTCTGGTAAGAACAATTTTCAACAG
Source organism: Mytilisepta virgata (assembly GCA_028015205.1). NCBI lineage: Eukaryota > Metazoa > Mollusca > Bivalvia > Mytilida > Mytilidae > Mytilisepta > Mytilisepta virgata. The sequence goes on along the minus strand of JAPWFG010000026.1, from coordinate 1,815,777 downwards.
TATCGGGATGGTCTAAATTTAAAACAACACTATCCCCACCCTCTGAAACACATGATACCTTAAGAGGTTTAATGCCAAAAGTGTCTGCAAATGCCAGAGCTTTTTGTGTATAATTTTCTAAACTTTTGACTTTTCTCAATTTTTGTCTTGACTGGCATTCATCATATTTCTTACCAGAATTTATATACTGTGTTTTCTCAAGTGAATCAATATAGCTTTTCAAAGATACATTTCTTGATGTCAAATACTCTATTTCATTTTCATATTTTTCTAAGTTTTCATTCTTTTTCTGCTCAAATAATAATGCCATATACAATTCTTTACATTTACTCTCCAATTCAACCTTTTCTTTGCTAAATTCTAACAGTTTACATGATAATGACTGAACATCAAATAGCTCACTTTTAAAAATTGAAATACTGTGCTCTTTAACATCAAATTTTTGCCTTTTGGCACCACCTTTATAAACAGATCTGTATAAAGAAACAACATTGGAAGTAATTGATCTTAATCTACTCTCTAAGCGTTCAGATTGTTGTAACTGGAACACTAATAGTTGAGAATTTACAATTTGTACATAAGTTAAAGTTGTTTCAGTTTTTGCAACATAAAGACAATACAAAAATTTGCTACTTAAATGTAAAGTTAACTCAATTGCTGTTTCATCTACATTGTATCTATTAGCAACCTTTGGTGACACATTTGTACTGAAATTGACTTTATCATGAAACTTGGAAACAGGAGACAGTATGTCAGACATGACAGTTACAATGAAAACAATGCTTATAATATAAGTGACCATTGTTCATACATCTTTATGAGTACAAAACACATGCTAAAGTGAACACACTGATGTTGAAGCTGTCAAGACGAGTCGTTCTACTGGAACTTTCTTAGCAACAGCGTTTGTTGCTTCTGGCACATATACAGTTCTAAAGTAAACACTACTCTCAACCTTCACAGGAAAGTTTAACTGAACACCTTGTCCGTGGACATTAAATTTACAATACCAAAAGGGTGACAATACAAGTTTATTAGAGAATGTGTCTTTGTCTAATTGAGCTGTACTATCCGTACCAAATATACACCTGTAAACATCTGTAGGTAATGACACAACAACCTTTGAATTTCTAGATGCAAGTCTGCATTGAATTGCTTCTTCTATCAACCTTGAATATATTTGTACGCACTCTGGTGGTATTTGCGGGTTATTGTAGTTTTCAATGTCTGAGTCTGGTATGTGTTGTCTGGGTTCCCAGGTCACCTCATGGATTGGGTACTCCTTCCAATGGACAAGGTACAATTTACCCTGAAATAATAAGAATACTTATTACATTTGTATAATTAAGTTTTTGCTAACATGAATGCTGATGCAAAGGTTGTTACTTTGATTGTCCTGGCTAACTAAAAATAATTTAACAATTTCATGTAAGTCTTTTAAGACATGTTTTGGCTCAAAATCTTAAATGGAAATTCTAAGGTACACAACCAGATGACCTTAAAAATCAGTTGAGCATTGCAAAGAGTAACAGGATTTTAACGACCACATCAGGGATACATTTAGGCAAGTATTGACATTAAGTGAGTGTGGACCTGTTAGCCCTTAAGTGTACCCATTTATGTTACGGACAGACAAACTGACAGAGTACAGTGGCTACTAGACCTTTGCATGACATAGGTAAAATTTACCAAAAGTGTTCTGTTTTGATTGTATAGTAGACTGATTGCAATTGATGGTTTAGCATGCTGTAAAACCCAGATTTAACCCAAAAGTTCAACTGAAATGCCTGTATCAAGAAAGGACTATTGCAATACCACCTGCTCTGATGGTGTAATACCTATTTTGTCAGATATGTTTTGGACTTCTTGATTAGAGTTTGGTATTTTGTTGTTACCCTTACTTTGTATATTCATGTTCGTTGTGCAATGCCTGTGAAGAGGACCCCAGTAATAACGGCATATTATTATGAAAAATGTAAAAATTTTATGGTCTGCCATTCTTGAATGGCTTTGTTTAAAATAGAAATGGTCAACCATGTCTTTACTCAAAAATATTTACGTAAGTTGTAATGGACAAAAAATCTGGAAATTATAATCCTATCGTTTAAATTTTTTTTTTTTAATTTTAAAGAAATTTTCTTAAACACTTCTTCTTATTTGTAACAAAAAAGGGATATGTGTTTCATCATCAACATTCAACAATGCTTCATTATGTTTAACAATTTTCCCTTTTCATCATTTCAGGAAAATAACAATTTATTGTACAAGCTTTCATTATAATCTGATATTTTATTATTTTTATATTAACAGATCAGTGTGTCACAAAAACTCTCATATAAATTCAACTGTAGATATTAAAATTGCCCCAGGTGTACATACCCAGGTATTGTAAGTGACATTTTTATGGCAGGATGTATATTGTTTAAATTTTACCTGTATATGTACCAGTAGGGAGGGTTTACTTATCACCTATCATTAATGAAAACAAAAGTCTTTTTTCACAGTTTACAACTGACAATAATTCATGAATGTTTTCTTATAATATGTTTCACGTTACTTAAACATATAATATGTCTCTGTCCATACCATGCACAGTGTATTCAACACACTTAATTGTTATTTTTCTTATTTCAAATGATGGAACATAATAAATTAATCAGAAAATTACAGACTTTAACATAGTTTTAATGTATTCTTGGGTGTTTTGGGGTGTTCTTGGGTGTTTGTATGGACTGTTTGTACATATAGTGTTAAAATTTGCATTAAAAAAATGAATGGATAGATCACATCATTCTCGTACCTTGATGTACATTGTATATGTGTAAATGACAACAGCAAAGATAACAAGAACCAAACATTGATATACATGGACATGCGCCTTTCTTTCAATTTCAAATGTAGAATTGGCTTTAATTAAAAATTATTAACAGGGTATGGCATTGGATGGTGACACTGACAGAAATGGCCAAATATAAAAACAATCAATCAAACAAGGTGACTTAGATCATTTTGATATAAAATATAAATGTACATAAATCCTTCTGATATATTGAAAAATTAGTCTTTCATACATATGTAAATACCTATATCCCTTATTTTGAGTTTGATTCCCCTGAGCCCACATAAAATTTCCTCTCAAACTTTTGGCAGTATGTGAGTGTTAGGAGAGTACATGTATACATGTATACATGTAAAACTATAAAATGAAGGCAAAAATTACAAAAAAAACTTACAAGTACATGTATGACAGCAAGGATATCTTTTCTTGTTTAGTGAATTAAATCTCTTAAATTTTCAGCAAGTCCACTTCACTATTTCAGTTATACTTTATACATTAAATATTATCACACCTATCACATCCAAAATGAAAATACTATAATGTGATATAGTTTGACAGTTCTATTTTATATAGAACGATACAGGATATCCTGTCAAAACAAAAAAATTATTAGGGGTAAACGAAGCCATGAAACTATAATGAAAGTTGGGCACTAAACAAACACAACCATTCATATGTCATGTATGTGTTTATTTTGTTTCTTGACAATACCTTGATTAGTTAAAAATTGGCTTCTTTTTACAATATTTGTTGTTTTTATCATTTGAAGAACAAAACAATAAACATACAATTAGAAAAGTAGAACAAGAGAAAGGAAACAAAACTGTCAATTATGACATGTAATTAAAATCTACATGTATGAGTAATTAATTTTGAGAAATTGCTGATTAAAAATTTAAATGTGAGTGTTTAATATTATAATCTGTATTGAAATGTATACCTTAAATGTTTTAGTTACACACATACAATATACATAAACATTGTAAAACGTTTTTAAACACAAACAGTAGAAAACGGAAATACTTTATAAAGGAGCCTTTATAAACATGTTAACTTATGCTCTCAGTCCTCAGTTCTAATGACCATTTTAAAAAGAAGCAAATATTTTTTATATGTTGTTAAGTTTTCGGATTTAATAAGATAACCATTTTTTGTGACTCATTGATATTTGAAAATTTATCAAAAAGGAACAAAAAGTTTATTGATATGACCAAACAAAACATGAACAAGTTAAGCTTAATGATAATGACTTAGTGGTGACTCTGAGGAACACAGCTCATGACGTAAAAAAACAAATTATATACTTAATCTGTTTAATTAAATAGTGGTGCAACAAGATGCCACATATTTTGAATTGACAAGTTTTGCGCTTCCATGCTGTACCAAAATCTTGAAACTGTTTTTAATTAGTACTTTTTAATCAAGCTGAATTGTAAAAAAAATATTCAAAAATTCTCACTTTCAACAAAAATTAGAGAATGTAATGTCAGGTTCACATTTTTTTACAATAATTTGTAACATACATACATGTATGATTGCCCCTCAAATTATTTTGATAAATTCACTTGATCAAAGTATTTTATTTAAATTTCAATAAATCCAGTCAGGGTGGGCCCTCCAAGGTTTGCCTACAATATAATGAGGTGGTTACATAAAGGTTGGTTGGGAAATATTTATGCATTGCGCGCAGGTCACAAGAGCAAAAACAAATTTTTCATGACTTGTATGTAAATATTTAAAGAACTGTTCTGGGCCTTTGGGTGTATAACTACCTAAGGGTCTATCAAACACAATCAGCAGATGAAAAAAAAAATATATATGCTTGCAAATGTTTTATTGCCAATCATGGATCCTGAGGGATATAGTAATTTACAGAGTGTACTACTCTTGCAGTCATTCACACATCCTTTCGTACCACATACATACACATTTCACACATCCTTTTCACACATTATTTTTTTGATTGATACATGTACATATTAAAGACAGAGTTGAGTAATTTACAAATGTGGAGGGGGGACCAGGATATTATGATTTACATATAAAATAAATAAAGTGATGAATGAATTATAATACAGGAGAGTATATCTACTTCAGTGTTGTTGTCTTTTCAGAAAGCCTTCGTGTATATATTTACCTACTTTATTAATTATTGCTTGCATTGATACAAATATATTGAAGATGCACATCCCTAATAAACTTTAATTTATTGAATGTACACTGAATGTATGATACTCAATTTGTTTTTGCTTAAATGTGAAATCATATACACCATTTTTTTAAACTTTATTCAATTTGAAAGTGAGTCGGTCAAGTTCTCACATCAATACATTGCTTTTTAATAACCATGTTCACTATTTATACTGTGGAACTTTGATGGTTCAAACTGCAATGGCTTGAATATAGTGCATGTCTTAAACACTTTGTACCTTCACTCAGATTTGAACAAGATTCATTTTTTTAAAGCTTAAACATTCAGCTGATTTTTTATTAGTCCCTTTGGTGTTTGGGGCATGGAAATCAAACTGTTTAAAATTGGAAAAAAAATATTTTTCATGGAATCTATTAGAAATAAAAAGTTTTATTATGTTTATGACCCAAACATTCGACATTCCTGTCTTGTTTGGAATAAGTAACCATGTTAAGGAAAGCCACTTGTGGTCTTCGGACTGTTGGTAATACTCATTAAATAAATAAAGCATTAAAGTAAGTAACCATGTGCCTTGCGGTTTGTGGCAATGTGGAAAAGGACCGGAACAATCAAAAGATCAACAAATTGCCACTAACCTGCTAATAATTTGTACAAATAAATCATTCATACAATACCGACTAATAGGTACCAAATTTGTCAAATTAAATTAAAAAGCAAATTATAATATATAATTATGCTCCAATATCCACACACACACATCTCAAGAACTTATATAAACATTATTCTGGCCTGTTCAATGATAATTTATAAATAGGCATGTGCAAAAGGTAAACAAATGGAATAAAGTTAGGCCAAAACAGTAATGTCTACTTTTGCAACATGCCAGGGAAACATAAACCTTTTAAAAGACTACAGAAAGAGGCATACATTCATTAGTTTTTTTAAAGTTAAGATAAAATTTACCTCTATTGGACACATCTTTGTTGTTATGATTCTCTCTATTTCGTAGGTATCAGCTAACACTGTTCGATCTTTCTTCACGATCTTGTCTTTTCCGCCTTCTAACGTTTCGCCATAGTTTAATAATTTCCAGTTGCGACTACGGCCAGGTCGTAAATCCATTGTTTGTGTGATAAATAAAAATTTAATATCGTTCTGTCGTGTTTTTTCTTACCGGAAATTAACTTGCACAACGCCACCTAGCAGTATCGATTAACTCCCTTTATTTATCTACTGTTACCCATATATTATTCAGTACCAGTTCACAATTGACTGACGGAGTAATCGTTATTGATTTTGACGATGAGATCTCGGTATGCATATCCAGACATATGGAGGGACAATTACATTAAACTATTATTTAAAGGTGGTTGTTTTAATAACCCCTCTGATTACAGAGGAGTGGCAATTTCCAGTTGTTTGGGGAAATTCTTTTCAAAAGTATTACACAAGAGATTAGATGGCTTTTTAGTAGACAATAATATTATACATCAAGCCCAAATTGGTTTCCGCAAAGGGAGTAGGATTAACTCTGAAAACCCTAATAGATAAGGATTTTAGATCCTCACAGCCACTATATGCTTGCTTATTAGATCTAAGGAAAGCATTTGACACAGTTAACAGAGGGTTTTAAATATATAAATTAATTACACTTCGATTTAAAGGTAATTTTCTAAAAACTCTGAAAGATATAAGGAGGTTAGATACTCTATCAAATTATATGGTGGAGAGACTGGATTTTTTTCAACAAAAGTAGGAGTGAAACAGGACTGCATTTTAAATCCTACTTTATTCTCTTTATATATCAACGATTTTATTGATACATTAGATAAGTCAAGTAACCATCCAGTTCTTGGCGAAGAGTCTATTTCTGCACTTCCATATGCTGATGATATTGTTCTTTTATCAGAATCAGTATAGGTCTCCAAACAAGTTTAGATAAACTCCATCATTACTGTCAGAAATGGGATATTCAACTTAATATTGACAAAACTAAAATTATTATTTTTAGTAAATAAGGAAGGGTCTTAATTGTCTTAATTTTTTTTCATATGATGGGAATAAATTGACTGACCAATGAATATTAATATTTAAGTATTATTTTAAAACCTCCTGGAAGTTTTACTATAGCAATAGAACAACTGTATAAGAAGGCAAATGAAGCTATTTTCAGTATAAGAAAATCTTAATTCTACAAGTATATGAATGTAAAGCCATACCTTAAGACTTTTTAGTGAAGTACGGTACTTGGATTATCTTATCAGAGAAAACATAGATTATGAAGTAAGATATCTCAACTTTCCACCGGTCAAAATACAGTTGAAATGTTTGAAATTTGTATTAGGAGTAGGTAGAGGAGATGTTAATTTGCCAGTATTTTCAGAACTTAGTATTATTCTCATGGCAATTGATGCCATAAAATTATCGGTTGGTTTTTGGCATCAATTAACAACCGCTAGTCCTATCAGTATGGTCTCATATGCATTATCAAGAAAATTTAAAACTCAAGAACAGTTTTTACATATAAAATTCAACAGGTTTTTTATAAGTTTGGATTTGCACATGTATGGGATAATCAAACTACTTTTTCTAGGAGTAGGTTGATGTTTTCTCTGAAAAAAAAATGGAAGAACATTTTTATTTATTACTGGAGAAAATGTCTATTTCAAGATGACAATAAACCTAATACAAATAAGTTAAGAACATATAGACTTTGAAAACTGAATTTGATATGGAAAATTATCTTTTATTAAATATTGAAAAAGAAGTTGTTTCAAATTTCGTAAAACTAAGAATAAGCAATAGCAAATTATTGATTGAACAAGGGCGCCATCAGAATACTCCATTAAATCAGAGAATTTGTCCTCTTTGTCAAATTGAAGTTGAGGATGAATTCCATTATTTTTTATAGTTTGTCCTAAATTAAAACACACACGAAAGTCACTCGAGGATAAGATTAGTTCAGTTATGCCAGCTTATAACGCTAAAACAGAATTAGAAACAAATTATTTTATCCTAGGAAATAATGATTATGATATTATGAAAATAAATGTTGATAGAATGCATGACATGTTTATGAAAAGAAAGATATTATTGGATGGTTAAAAATAATAATGATAATAATAATAGTTTTATCAAAGGTTTCAGGTACTCAGCCGAGATATTCACAGTTAATCATTTAAAACTCTTTGTTTAATTTTTTTCATATAGTTGGTGTTTTTTATTTTATATTGGATTTGATTGATAATCCTATGTTGCGTTCTATGATCAATAAATAATTGAATTGAATTGAATTGAATTATACAATGTTGTTTCAACAATTTCATGGGAGCCAATCAAAGGTTTCTTACCATTTGGTAATATGAAATAAAAAAAATAATAACTGTGTTTTTAAATATGACAGCAAATTTAAATCCTTGACGACAGCGAATGAAAAGTTATATATAGTAAAGTAGTAAATGCTAATCATATAAAGTTAATAAGAATGGTAATTATAAAATAAAATTAAAGAAAAAAAATGACAAAAACATTAAAAGTTAATAAAATAAATAAATATAACAAACAAAATTATGAAATGTTACTGAGAGCATTGTGCTTTTCTGTAAAGAATAATAATAAGTTGCAATTCAACTCACTTATCAATATAATGAATATAATCAATATAATAAAGCTGACACAGATTTGGAGGCAACAAACTTAGCCCACAACGGCTACATGTACAGAATTAAACTTCGCAGAGAGGACCGTATGTACTGGAGATGTGCCATCAACAATTGCACAGCTAACATCAACACCAGAGACGGCATGATAACTTGTTTGGGACAGCAGCCTCACAAACACCCTGGTGACCATGCATCAATAGAAGACAAAGTAATAAGACAGATTGACTTTATGCTACCAGCTGTATATGCGCTTTCCACCCGGTAAAAGTCAACAAGTCTACACCAGATTCTTCAGCCCAATGTTTTCACCATCATCCATACTTTCAAAGACATCGAGGCCACCAACGCAATTCACAGGCTACAACATCAAGCAATGGGTACCCAGAGACCCAGACCAAATAAGTACAGAATTGACAACCGAAAGACAGACTTTACCAGCAACAGCGTCGATCTGATAAATTACACTTTGGTTAAATTATTTTAAAATTTTTAAATAAATTGTATATTAATTGTAAATATAGTATGTGTTTTAATATAATTGTAAATAAATAGTGTTATTACTTCGCATTATTATACACATGCCTTTCTAATTTTAATAAAAACAATTGACCACCCACACTGTCTAATTTACCTGAAAAGGAGAGAGAAAATCTAACCTATAGAGTGCCTCCTAATGCCTCTTAATTACTATGTTTTGGATATAACAAATTAATTAAATGTTGACGTTCCGGGATACAGCCCTTTTTACATATTATATATAAACAAACAACAAAATGGACAACAGAAAATATCAACAATAACATATCAATCAAACAAACCAACTTAACCGACAGAAGCCCGGACAAAACATATTATAAAATAGAACAAAACAAAAACATGAACACAAGAGAGTCAGGATAGTCTGAATTGGTACAGACACTGAACAGTGGTGGGGTTAAACTGGTTTTATGACTTCTTTCTTTGCAAATTACACCCATACGGGTCAAAGCAAAACACACAATTTAACAAACACAATGGGCAATACATGTACAGATTAAGCACGACAACATGGTTATATAGACAAAATAAAAACAATTTTATGCACAGTAAATTTTAAGCACCGTTGAATTCTACTTAAATGGAGGTGGACCCTATTTTCGTTATGCCAATGACTGCTTTATAAAGTCACAAATGAATGGTAGAAGTTCAAGTTTTGGGTTTAAAATAGATTTAATATATACATTTAAGTTGTTTATGTCTAAGTTTTGGGGGATGTTTAATTGTTTGAATAAGACTGTTCTAAATTTTTTATTGACATTACAATGGAAGAAAAAGTGATATTCGTCTTCCAACTCTTTACAATTAGTACATAATCTAAGATCTGTCTGAAAATTTTTATATCCACCAGTTTCTGTGTTTAGGTCATGGTCACTAACTCGAAATTTCGTTAATAATTGTCTACTTTTGAAACTATTTTCTTTCAGTAAATATTCTTCTAGTTTTATTTCAGTTTTGATTTGTTTATATAGAAATAATTTAGAATTATTATTTAAATTTGATAGTTTAAATAGTGTTTGGTTTGTGTAATGATCATTTACAATTTGTTTTACTTTTTGTTTTAAATTAAATTTTATTTTATGGAAAGGTTTATCAGGTTGTTGATATTCGTTAACATCTACTTCTAATTCATCAAAAATTTTAACAGCACGGGTATACCATGTGTATAGTCCTTCGTTATCCAAAGTTTTATTTATATATTTATGGGTACCCAAAACCTTCCCTTATCTATCCTGACACTCTGGTGTATAAAAAACTATAAAAAATCGATACAGTATGATCACCAACTAGAAATGAAAATAGAGTGGACAGTGTATAATTTAGATAGCACGGTCAGAATGTTCGTTTTAACCGTAAAACTAGCTATGGCTCTCATAGCTGCAGGTCGGATACTGTCGCTCTACTAAACAAAAACATTTAAATAACACTTCCATAAAGAATTTCATATGTTAACAAAGTATGAACAAATTATGGACTTCGGTAGTGCTGAAAGAAAGAAATTCGGTGGTGCTAAAGGACAAAAATATGGACATAAATGTATGAAGTGCTCATGGACAGAAATATGAACATCAGTAGTGCTCAAGGCCAAAAATATTGAAAGTGAAAACAATTATCAGAAGAATGTAAATTAAAGTATATTCTAAAACAAAATAAAAAAAACATTCTAAGGAAAGAGCCGTGCTTGATAGAGATGCTATTTAATTTCGAAACATATCAATAGCTCTGTCCTCAGATGGTTTTTGCTTAAACTTTTCGGTTATTTTGGCATTTTTAAAATTTACTTTTAATGTTTTGTAATATTGTTTTTGTTTTCGGTCTTTAGAAAGACCAATAAGTCGTAAATCTACGAAATATGCAAATCAAGATCGTCAATATTGTCAGCATAGCAATAAACTGTAAGCACAACTTTCAACTATAAGAAACTAAGCTGATGATGCTATTGGGACCTCAATCCATCAGCAGAGGCATCCAATCAGTCTTGGCGATCACTTCTCTAATTCTTTGGTTTTTTTTATGGTTTTCTGATCAGTTGTAGAAAAAATTCATATACCACGTGTGATTAGTTGTTCTCGGTCGTTGATTGGACGATGAAATTTCTCTATGCTTTTCGAAAATTGTTAAACGTATGCAGTATTCTATGTAAAATAAGCATGGGTCTTGACCAGAAATTACGACAGGGACAAAATGGCTTCTTGATGGATCAACTGGCTTAATCCAGCGGCTTATCTCAACTATAAATCGTCGCAAAGGAAGATTTTATATATCATTCCAATTTAGGTGCAATATATTTCAACAAATGTTACTAAATGTTACTGATGATATATTGCTCAGCATAGTTTTAGAGAAAAAATGTTAAATTGGGTTTTCCAGTGTGTTTTTGACTGTCAAATGGTTTGGTGCTGAGTTTAGCGGGTTAATATTAATCAATAAAAGAACATTTTATCATGTACAAAATTGTATATGCTGGTCAACGTTTTCACTTGAAATGAAGGGAATTTAAACATTACATATGCGCTGTTTTCTTGTTTTCTCATTTGTTACTTTGGTCACATGAACACCAGGATATTTCATGTATTGACCTCTTGTAACAGAATATTGACTCCCTTTTACTAAAATTAGATTCAAATGAACTATTACATGTAATACTATTCGGTGGTAAAATTTCTCAATATTACCCCAAGGTATGAATAACCTCAAAGACTTGTATAAGTGTTTCTTTTTCATTTACATATATTTCATATGCCTTCATTTTGTTCTGTAATTTTAACTCACATTTAACAGAATTCTTTGGCATTTTTCTATCGCTATGATTATTTCACGATACCGTTTTGATGCACTGTGTTTGCATATTTCAACAATTGTTTCTCAACATAGTGTGCACGGGAAGAATGCCAAACCGAAAATTCAAAATATGGTAGAGGTATATTTCAAATATTTTAAAAGTTTCAGTGATTTGAATTTAAAAAAAAAACAATTTTCAGTTTATAAGACTCATTTTGAAAACAAAAATATTTTCACCGATTTTCATTTGTTTATTATCTTGGAAAACATGTTGACATTTATGGTTTTTAATTAAATCTATTTCATTCTTCGACAATTTACAGAAATGTATTGATCATAAGGCATCATTATATATGATATTTCGGAGATGGGATATAAGCATCGTTCTTATTCACTTGTCCTTTTCACACGGATCTATATCTTTATTGTCAAATGTCATGTCAGAAAACGATAATATTATTTCCCAGCTTAAGACTGTCTCGTATTCGGCGCTGAGGAGATCCTTCATAAACAATGTTTTTCTTGACATTTATCAATTGTATCCCATGATAACACACTAACAGGAAATTAAATATAAATTTACATGACATGTTCTTTCAGATTTATTCCTCAATTCTTCCTACAAATTTCAGTTGAAATCCGCGGGAGACTCAACTTATACGAGAACCGGAACGTTGGCTAATATTCTGTTCTGAATAATTCCTTAATTCAATAAATCATATAATGAGTGCGGCTAGCATCGGAAATCTTGAGTATGCAAATGATTTTCATCATGCTATTTTGGTCTTTACAATAAAGTCTGCTCTTGTGACTGACTGCTTGATACTAGAGTTCTTGTCATATGTATCGTCTCCTTTGCTTTCGAGATAAGCTCTCTGAAATGATATCTAAACGATCGCGAAATAACCATGTATAACACTGGTTTCACAGCAAAGTAAGTATAAAAGACATACTGAATAAAATTCTCTATGATCATATCCTTGAAGTTGTATGTCGGACTTTTTTCGTGTGTCATACGAAACAGTACTAGTATCTTAGAAACACATCCGGGTCCCACAAATATATGAAAACATACAGAATAAGCAAATATAACTTTAAAATAATCCCTGCACAAATATGACCTGCCTATACTTTTCGTAACCACGGTTTTCAAAATAAAGTTTATCACGGTTAAGATCTGAAAAAACAAAAACAAGAAGAACGGTAAGAGTAATAAGAAAACCATATCCAAAATATTTAAAATACTCATTGACTTTTCTGTTTCCGGTAGAACGGTACAGAATTGGATTCCGCTGACACTGACAAGCCCATATGTCCATGTTTTATAGATATAAACCGTAAATGTGAAAACAGAAAGCGTTATAACTAATGTTCTGGCTTTCCCAACATTGTTGCATGTATGAGTCAAGCAATGACTTTTTGGACAAATCATTACCACAAAAAACATGGCAATCATATGCCAGAAAGACAAAAATGGAAAGAAATGGCTTGCAAAAATAACAATTTGGCATAAACCTGGAACCTTATAAACGTCAATTCCTTGATCTTTTATCCATATAAATAACAAAGTAACCAAAAATCCAATGTCACAAATCGATATGGCTGCAATTATATGGGAATGAAATCTTTTTCTTAGTCGAGTTTTTAACAAGACAACTGTAATAAAAATATTTAGAAGTATTCCGATACATATAGCAGCAGGCACGTAATATATATACAGCTCGTGAGCAATGGTGAGTAACGTGATAATGGATTTGTCATATGATTCACTGTCGTCTGCTTCTGTAAAATTCCCGCTCATTCTTCTGTGTTCCTCATACTCTTGTATTGCTGCCAAAGATACCCATAATGGCGTCATTTTTTACAACCGCATTAAAGAAATGTTTGTGGATTCTCTCTTTTAAATAAAATATTGCCAGTATTAGTAATCCAGTGAAAAACCTGCAAAAACAAAAACACAATTTTTTAGTAATGGCACTTTGCCATTTATTAAAATTAAACAAATTAGGAAAATAATATTCTTGATTTTTTTAATAAAAAAGAAAAAAATGAGAATATTTATCAATTGTCATGCATGAGAGAGAGAAGAAGGCGTGTATACCGTTATTGTACACTATGCAGAGTAAAAATATGTTTGTCAACTGCTACGAATAGCGCTTGTGTTTCCGGTTCGATCTAGTACTCTAAAAAAAAGCAGTGGTGAAAAGGCCGCAAAGACCGTCAATACCACCACGTATATCAATTCGTAATATAATAAAATGAATTTAGACTTCCACAAAACTCTTGAAGTTAGTTAATGAAACAGCATTCTTTAAGATTAAAAAAGAAAATTGACATCTTAACAAGCCTGACACTAAAAGATGTTTAATCAACGATAAAATTAATTGGGACAGATGAAAGAAACGTCTTCTGCTATTAATAGTATGAAACATGTGTCAGAAAAGTGGTACAAATTAATGAGTTATTGACAGCTATATTTAAAAGCACAGACGGTCATTCAACTTCTGCATTTAACGCCAAAGACATACATCAAATGTACAGTGTATCATGTAATTGTAAAGCTGAATCAATTTTACGATGAAGTTATGGGAATATTGGTATATGACAGATTGACGGGTTTTCTTTGTTAATTAAAATCTATTCGGGTTACAATTCAAGTTCTTGTAGTGTCTGTGTCAAATGGTGTTGTAATTATGATTATTCTGTGTGTGGTTTTCAAACTGGTACGTTTAGCTGGTCTCCAACATTTATAGTTATAAAGTATTCTATGATGGGATAAGTTTTCAATGTGAAACACTAAGGTTGCGAGTTTGATTCCTACGAGGTTTGCTCGACTACGATTTTTACTGACAAAAGTTGCTCTACTTTTTGTCGAAGGTTGTTGTTTTTGCCCGGGTACCTCAGTCAATTAAAAAATGATTGCCAAACTTGATGCAAATGGGGTAAAACCCCAAATACTTCAAATCAATTATAAAACAAGACCAAAACCTGGTCTGGACCTGCATCGCAGCATGCAATTCATTGATCGGCAAACAGGATGTGGCTGCACGACAGATCCAAAACTTGCTTACACGCTACAACTCAACATTATCAAGCTGCAGACAAATTAAATATAAAATCATTCCCTTTGTTGAATCCAACAAAATTTTCATGAAAGTTTTTCTAGTGTTTTGAGTATTGTTGAACTTTCAACTATCGGCAAACAGGAAGTGGCTGCACGACAGATCCAAAAGTGGCTTCAACGCTACAACTCAATATTATGAAGCTGCAGACAAAAT
Organism: Mytilisepta virgata; assembly: GCA_028015205.1. Taxonomy (NCBI): domain Eukaryota; kingdom Metazoa; phylum Mollusca; class Bivalvia; order Mytilida; family Mytilidae; genus Mytilisepta; species Mytilisepta virgata. The sequence continues at coordinate 1,800,528 of JAPWFG010000026.1, read as the reverse complement.
ATAAAATCATTCCCTTTTGTAGAAACCAAGAAAACTTTCATTATTAAGCTGCAGACAAAATATAAAATCATTCCCTTCTGTAGAAGCCAAGAAAAATATGACGAAAGTTTCCTACACAAGGTATTCCGGACAGACGGACGGACGGACGGACTGAGTCAAGCTGTTACTAGACCTGCTTTCGCCGTTGGAGACGCAGCTAAAAATAATCGGAACAAATTAAGATAGTTATATGACCTTGAAATCATTTAAGACCGTCGAAGACCAGTTGTGGTCATTTCAGCACAGGTAAATTTCACTAAGTTTCTGAAAATATTACAACTGTTTCAGTCTTGTTACATATCCTTTTACCTTTAATATATTAGGTAAATTAAGACAATTAAGAATAAACAAGACAGAAATGTCCCTTAAATATCATATTTACAACATGAAAATCCGGAATATAGATTTTTCCGTTTCTGAATGATCTCTGTTATTATGTTTCAGGAATGCATATGATATCCTGGTCATTCAGTCAAGCCCACATTGAAAAGGTCAACGTTCGCGCCGGCTTCAAAAAGTATTAATCAACGAGAAGACTTACAAGTAAGGCTCATAAACATGTTGTAAAAAGACTTAGTCCCTGGTGTAAACCATTCCTAGTTGTAATTAATTCTTTGGAATTTCTCTTATTTTAATGTCATTAATAAAGTGAAATCAATATCAAATATTTACAAACAAAATATCTGACCGAATAAAATGATATATACACAGTTAATGGATTTATGGTGTGTTTATGTATATCGGATATCTATTAGTTTTAAATTAAAAATATCTTTCATAATATGGCGGTATACATTCGAAGGTTATCCAAATAGTTAAGTATGCTCGCTGGTCATGTTTTGGTCTTTTTTTCAGATTTTCGAAATCCTCGAGTTTTATCCATTTCTTAAACATGAATTTTTTTTGCCCATGAACCCCTACTTTTTCTTTTATAATTCAATCATATATACCGTAAAATGGTAATTGACAAAATCTTATGAAATCCTTTTTATTTTTTCATACAATTTTGAGAGACTGAAGTTGCCAATGCAAAGACGAGGAAAAATCCAGAGAAAACCCATTTCCTGCAATTTTTCAAGGCCTTATAGCCCTGAAATGAGTACATGAACCTATATTTTTTTCTTGCATATTTGTTTACTATTCATATGTTCTCTCAAACTAAAACACATATTTCAAATCCTATTTATTTCCTATTAGACCAGCGATCATCCTTAAGGTCATCCTCTATGTCTAGATAAACAATAACATCATGAAAATGGAGCATAGGAAAGGTGAACAATGACATACCAATCAATCAATGACAACAGGCAGAACCCCAGGACAAAAATAACATAAAAGAGTAAAAAACACAAACAAAAACACAACAGAGAGTACGGGTAGTCTGCTTAGGTACAGACACCGAACAATGGTGGGGTTAGACCGGTTTTATGGGTACCCAAACCTACATGTTTGATGATATTTCATTGTCCTACCAAAGTTTCTTGCTCCAGCTACAACTGGTATCATATTAATTCTGCATATTAGAAAGGCAGTTTCCGAAGTTACAGTAAACAGAGTGACTTTTAACAAGATAAATGAGTACAGTTCCGTGTAGAAATTAGATATAATAATAAAACAAAGTATTTTATTTTTCTAATTCGCATCTTTCTGTTAAAATAAATAAGAGTCCCCTTTAATTAGTTGGTGTTGGAACAAAACTGACAGAATTATGAAGTATGATAAAGAAGCTATTTTAATACTACATTTCAACCAATTACTAGTAATGCAAATAATTAAAAAATAATTAATATATTCTTCTGCCTCTGACTTTTATTATCATTATATAATCTTGAGGATCGTTTCTGGTATACTCCAAATGTATTTTAAATGTAATCACATACAAGTTATTTCCGGTACATTGTAAGATCCTGCTCAATTCTTATCGAAACTATTTTCGAAGTCCATAAGAGGGTACAGAAAACCTAAGGGAGTTAACTCTTTAAAAATCAGCTGAACGTTTAATCACATACTATTATTAAAGAGAAATCAAGCTTCTTGATGATCAAAATCAGTGTTTTTCAAAGTGCTATATATCCAACGAAATTATTTCCGTGAATTGTGTGGTTCAAATTTCTTGGAATTTTTATATTTTTGTCAACAGGTCAAAGTAAATATTTCGTAAAAATATTATGAAAATTAAACGAGTCAAATCTATTTTAATCAAAGTGTTGGGTAATCCCTTAATTTCCAAAGTTTCCAGTTTGAAGCGTAAAAATATACTTGTACATTTTAGTTGCTATTATACCTCAGTTTGTATATTCTGTATAAAACAATATTTTTTTTAAACATTGCGAAATTTCTTTTTTAATACGTCTAGTTTTATCTCATCGTAAAGTAAAAATCAGAGAAAACCGAAAATATTGATTTTTCGGGCGAGAATGGCCGCCTCCAGTTTACCTATTCGAGGATAATTAACAAGATATATGAGACGGGGAAAAAACCCAAAATGTAATAAAGCATCAGTAAATTTTCTTTCGTTGTAATAAAACACTTATTGACTACATATTCGGGGAAAAGTAAATTTATTGTCTCCTCGATACCAACTATTGCCCCTTGGCTAAAACTCGGGGCAATAGTTTGTATCTCGGGAACAACAAACTTACTATTCCTCTCATACCTTGTAAATAAGTATATTCTATGTATCAGTTACATTGTATAAAATTTGGTATTTATACTAAGGGTCTTCGCAAAAATGTGACGATACAGCTGGGAGCACCATGACATATTTAAGAATTGGGGTCCTCCATGATTTATTTTCAGCGCCAAGCTTTTTTTTTATTTTCCATGGTTAGTCTATCGGTAGTGTACCCGAAAGAGATAGATCAAATCCGAGACAATTGATCAAAATCTATCGTGCGCTTTATCTTTATCCAAATAACTTGGAACAATATAACCGAAGGATGCGTCACTATGAGTAAAAAGTACTTAATAAACAGGACAGCATTCTTATTATGCAAACACTTAAAAAATGATGGTACCAATATGATATAAATCCAAAGGTTTTCTGAAATGATTTAAACTGTTGTTTGAGGAATTTTACATGCGTCTAACGGTCATCTGAAAATTTATTAAAGATGAAAATGACTCTTCGATGTCAGATTTGTGCAGCTGTTTTGATCTCTTTATAGTTTTAAATGGAATTTATAAAATGATGACCAATATTAAAAACACAAACAAATGACAGTGGATTAATTTCTTTTTATTTTATTACATCAGTCATTTTTGCAGTTATTTATTGAAGCATATTCTGCAGTTCATTTTTATTGTGATGGCCTTGTGAAAAACAAGATTATGTACAACTTTTTTAAGTTATTCAAGAAATTGTTTTTGAAGTTAAGTATTGGATATTCCCCTGGAGCATTAGGCTGAGATATGTATATCCTATTTATACCATGCTGCTTTGCAAAGTGCAAATGATATTTTGGATATATGATGACATTTCATGGTAATCTGGACATATGGTTATATTTTATGAAACACTCTGGATATATGGTTACATTTTATGAAAAAATCTGGACATAAGGTCACATTTTATGGTAAACTCTTGATATATGGTTACATGTTATGGTAAACTTTGGATATATGGTTACATTTTATGGTAATCTCAGGATATATGGTTACATTTTATGGTAAACTCTTGATATATGGTTACATGTTATGGTAAACTTTGGATATATGGTTACATTTTATGGTAATCTCAGGATATATGGTTACATTTTATGGTAAACTCTGGATATATGATTACATTTTATGGTAAACTCTTGATATATCGTTACATTTTATGGTAATCTCTGAATACATGATTACATTTTATGGTAAACTCTGGATATATGATTACATTTTATGGTAAACTCTGGATATATTGTTACATTTTATGGTAAACTCTGGATATATGATTACATTTTATGGTAAACTCTGGATATATGATTACATTTTATGGTAAACTCTGGATTCATCGTTACATTTTATGGTAAACTCAGGACATATGGTTACAATTAATGGTAAACTCTGGATATATCGTTAAATTTTATAAAAAAAAAAAAACACTCTGTATATATATATCGTTACGTTTTATTGTAACCTATGGATATATGATAACATTTTATGGTAAACTCTGAATACATGATTACATTTTATGGTAAACTCTGGATATATGATTACATTTTATGGTAAACTCTGGATATATGATTACATTTTATGGTAAACTCTGGATATATCCTTACATTTTATGGTAAACTCTGGATATATGATTACATTTTATGGTAAACTCTGGATATATCCTTACATTTTATTGTAAACTCTGGATATATGATTACATTTTATGGTAAACTCTGGATATATCCTTACATTTTATGGTAAACTCTGGATATATTGTTACATTTTATGGCATTATGGTATAAGAAGTAATAAAAATTTCTTTAGGACTGATTGGATTATAATAGAATTAATAATAAAAGACCAATTAATACTTTGAATGTATCGAAGCATGTTGAAATTAACTTTGAAATTTGAAACATGGGAATTTGAAACTTGGGAACAGATTTTATAGACTTCACGCATTTTACCTGAATCCTACACATACATGCAAGTATACTATCTCAATGTTATAATTGAACAGCTTTAATTACGATTATTTAAGTTTTATAAATAACAATCCAAAGATACTAATATTTGATATTGTAAATTTATACTACGCTGTATACGACGTATTTCAAGGAGTTACCTCTCATAAGCAGCATTAAAACCGCAACATTTGGAAGACCAAAAACCAAACTTATTTAAAAAAAGAAGTACTCAACCAAAAATACCGAAATAGGAAGCCAAATTTCAGCTAAAGAGATCTACCATGTGCAATACAAGGAATAAACCCTTGGTATTCAAGGAATGAACCCTTAACACCATAATTAATGTTTTTTTATGCTGAAATACTTATAACAGAAACTTTCTTGCTTGAAACAATGTCTTTCTTTACCAATATTTATCATATCGAAGACGCCAATTATTGTCGATTACAAACATCTCATTTATAGCTTTACTGATTAATCATTTTTGTTGTCTACAGCAAATAACAAAATAATCAATTGAAATACAAATTATGCGTTATCAATGGTCCTTGTAAGACTATCAACTGGTTATCAGAGTCCTGGCACATCGATTTTAACTTCTAATTCTTTTTATTAAAAACTTGATAAAAGAGATACAGTTGACATGTTAATTTCAGTTTGTGGACGATTGATTGATATCCGATATGAAATCCGAAAGGTCAGCAAACAATTTATTATGTAGATACTGATTATACCGTTATTTAGTTGTAATTATTCCAGTTTAAGATTTACATTTTGATATATAATTTATCAATAAAAATGGTCTAGTAAGCATACTTCAGTCAATGGTTTTGATTTTGTTTTTCCATTTCCTTGATAGGGTTTAAAGCGAAAAATTGTCAAGATGGCAGGAAGGCAAACATTTCAAATATGACCAGAATTTTAAGACAAATCTCATTTTGAGACGTTTTATATAACCAGACTCTGATTTAATAGAGTTTATAGAATTACGGGAGAGTTCAGCGAAAAATGTGGTACAATGCATACGTAGGATATAACAAAATACATACTTTTTAAGCAGACCCGACTATTGATACCCTTATAACCTTTATAACAATCATATAGTAAGTAAACAAAAAAAAGGGAATTACTTAACTCGTGTCATGTTCAGATAGATAATGGATCTAAGAATTTTTTGCTCATACATTTATACCGCTGGGTAAATATATAGCAGAAACTCCTTAGTTCGAACTCAACGTGTCGTCAAAATTAACTCGAGATATGCATTTTGTTTGAGTTATTGATGGAAAATAATATGGAATATGCACTAAAAAAAAAAGTGGTTCGAGAAATGGGTGATGTCGAACCATTCGCGTTCGAGCTATGGAGGTTTGACAGTATTTGAACAAAACATGCTATTGATATGAGATCTTTCAAATTTCTATTCAGTCTTTCGATTGTCAGTTTGTATTCTCTCATCCATTAGAAAAGACGATGTCTTAGCTGCTTTTTGATTGTGTCATATGTCATTTTGTAACAAATGCTGTAAACAATGTGTGCAACCGCATTCAATACGCTAAAATGTAATATTTAACGTTATAAAGGGAAAAGATAAATACAGGGGATATTATGTGCGAGTCTATCTTGTTTTTCTAGAATGGTTAATCACGGGAGATCTCAGGTGCGAGTCTCTATCTTTTTTTTCAAGAATAGGTAAGCACAGGAGACCTCAGGTGCGAGTCTCTATCTTGTTTTTCCAACATAGTAAAGCACATAAGATCTGGGGTGCAAGTCGCTGTGGGGTGCAAGTCGCTGTCTTATTTTTCTAGAATAGTTAAGCATAGGAGATCTAGGAGATTAAGCTATGTTGTATTTTTCTATAAAGACGTTTTTCAATGTAACAGATGTTACTGTTTTAACACCATATTGTCGATAATTATATCTGAACTTCAATCAACTTTGCAAATGACCTCTGTGGTAGTTTATACAAACAAGTCTACTTTGACGTTAAACATCGAAATTCGTGACAGATACAATTACGTTAGCACTAAAGCTGTAATTATCCTGCAAGACCTAACTTACAATTACACCTATTCTAATGGTTTTATTCTACAAGTCGCTCTGTGCCTTATATTTATAGTCAATTATGCCAAGCTAGACCAGTGCTTCGGAAGATTTTTGTCCTTCAAATCTCTTATTACCGCCGTCTAGTACACTTTATAATACTAGGTATTGAATGAAGCTGTTAAAAAGGGCGTAAATGTCTCCCATTTAGTTTCCCGTTTGGAAAGGTAAATTACTGTCTGAAAACCTCAGTTCGTGGAATGGATTTTTTTAATCTTTAAAGTCTAAACGTTAGAATTACAGGACAATTTTTGCAGGTCAATTAACCTCGATGAGCCGTTCAAACAAGGCAAAATAGTTTTGCTTCTCTGGAATATATGATTGTTCATAATCAGGAAATTTCAATGGTTTTAGTTACGACTAAATGCATCTGTCTGCCAAGTAGTAAGACAATTCAAAATAATTTAGGTAATAAAATTAGGAACAATTCGTTCCGCGGACTGCGGTTTACAGACAATAGTAGCCAAAAAAGGTCTACTCATTTAATCTTTTAACTTTAATTACACTGCTGATTAAAATTCAGCCTTACTTGTTACATGAATATCGAATATCGACAAAAGAATACCGAACTGACAAACTACTGGGAAAAGTCCAAAGGCAAAACAAACTAGTGAGAATGAAAACCGAAACATTTGGAAGACCAAAAACCAAACTTATTTTAAACAAGAAGTACTCGTAACCAAATTCTTTGATAACAATTTGGATGCACACGATTTGCAGATTTCGTCAATTCACGACTCATCATGCTCATGGCCTAAAATGTTGAAGACCGAAACAACAATACAAAGAGTTGAAGAGTAAATTCAAAAATGTCAAAATGACGAAAAGGGGTAAAACCAAAACCATATATGGACAGAGCAATGTACGAGGGAGATAGATACTCCTTAGTTTTCACAAATTTTTCAATTTGGTAACAATAAATTTTATGCATAATTTGGGGCTAGTATCGAAATACTAGCACCTGGGCTGGGGATACCCTCGGGGACTCGGGGTTCATCGAAAGAATAAAAATATATACATGAAGCTAACAAAAACAGGATTAGAATAAGGCAGCACAAAACCTAAAGCACTAGCAATGTGAATTCCCCAAACAAAGAACACGGAGTGGCATTAGATACTTCGGAAAGGCTGCAGAAGGTAACAAGCAGCAAATACATTGTACCATGCACCATCATCACGAGAATCCCTCAAACTATAAATGTTCTAGGTTATTACCTACCTAAACAGTTGGAGGAATCCAGTTGTTCTAGCTAAGAAGGTTTTTTGCATATTTGCAAATAATTTTGCATATCATATCAAATGTAAACTATTTCCCCAAAAATATGATGATTTAGAATAACTATTCCATGATAATAATTTTAATGTTAAGTGCATTTTACAGCGAATTAAAATTTCGTTAATTCTTCTCTGTACCGAAAATGGTGAAACCAAAAAAACTCCAATATAATTGTATAACACAATCAAAGTTCAAATGAACAATCAGAGTATAACCATGAACCATCTAACAATGGACATGATGGACGACGAAACCAATCCTTAGTTTTTGAAATAGTAATTAGTTATTTTTAACAGTACCTTTTTTTTTTAAATAATTTCATAACAATTATGTAAATGTCATAAAATGATGTAAAACAAAATGGGTTGATATGAAACTGGCCAATGGCGTGAGTAATTAATTATAAATTTTAAAATTGTCTCCTACTGGGAGATGTTCTGTAATAAACTACTCTTTTGCATGGTAACAACATATTTAATACATTGTACAAAATTTAATTTTAAGACAGCAGTGATTCTGTAAAAATCACACCAGAGACAAGACATTTTTTAGTTAAATGAACTTAAGTATGTATTGTACCATTATCTGTCTTTTTATTTCATTACGGCGATTAATTTAATATATTCATCAATACTTTTACTGTTTTCTTTGAGTAATTGCTTTGGGGATTGTACAGACACATTTTGGGAATTTAGCACAAATGAACTAATATAAAATATTGCATATGCACGTAAAGTGCATCAAAATTTATATCAAATAATTATATTTCAACGAATGAGGTATTATTTTAGGTACCCATTATTGTAATCAAAAGTACATAGTTTTTCTTCAAGACTAATATGTTCTTACAAAGTGAAGAATGGAAAATCTTCAAAAATCTTCCCCAGTGGAGCGCAGCGGAAGGAGGACCAGTTGAAGATTTCCAGTTCGTCACTTTTTTCTTCCGTAAATATTCGATTTTTAAGTTTCCTGTACATACATTAGGTAAATTCAATGGGCACCATCGACGAAGTTAAATAACGTTACGCCTGACTGGTCAAAAAGGATGTGCATTTGTGAACGGCGTGATTTGATTGGTCTAAAAGCAATATAAGATGAGGGTTCGTGCAATGGGAGATGAGGTCTCGCGAATCGATCTTCAATGGGTCATCTCACATTGAAAATAACCATTTATGGAAGAAACTTTTCATTCAAGTATAGTTTATGTTTTGTTACTATCAGGTAGATTGTAAATTTGTTTATAAAGTCATCCAGACATGTTTAAGAGGCATATAACTTCTCTTTAAATAACTAGCTTCTATTTAAAGGAATATTTCGTTTTCTTCGTCAATATTATATCCCAAGGATTGTCATATACAACAGATTTATTCCGTAATTTGCCCTAACTACATTAAGTTAACAGGAAGAAGGATATATATTTTTTTCTATAATTAGTTATTGTCAGGACTTTTCCGGTGGTCTAACATAGACAACAACTGACCATAATTATTTTATCACTTCATTTCTTCCCATTGATTTCTATATAAATTCACATTTTTTTTAAAAAAAAACTTTTTTGAATTGATTTCTCTACCGATTTTAAGGAAACTTTAACCATGATAAAGACGAAAACTAGAAATTTAATTCTTTGTTTGTTCTTACAGATCTTAAATCTTTTAACAAAGTTACAGTGGTTTAATTACGTTTATATTATAATTTGTACTAAATATGATGGTTTTTGAACATGTGCAACGACCGGAAGTGAATAACCCATATCTGCACAACCAGCTAATAACGCAATATTCAAATGCTATTTGAACGTACCCGGGCAGATATGGCTATATCAGACCGGGTGCGTTCGGAATAAGTACTTAGACAGTATATGATAAACAGATTAATACATCACCTAATTCCTATCGGACCGTGTATAATCCCTCAACCCATATCGTACCTCGGACAAGCCCTCGGTCCGGTATGGATTAGGTCATGTATTAATCTATAAATAAAAGTTATGACGTCACATTTTCCCTGTATATTGAAACAAATTTAGGGTACCAAAATTTTTTATCTCTAATTAAATTATTGTAAATTTGAAACTCTACTTTAAAATTGAAATTAATTTACAAATAAACAATCAATGTTCAGATATTTTTCAGTCTTTTGTTGAAAATTTAGTAAAAATAGGAAGAGAAAAAACTCACAGTTATTTTTTTTTAATGTGAATTTGTATAGAAATCAATGGCAAATATGAAGTGATGGAATCATTATGGCCAATTGGATTCGCTTTTGCGTATTAAAATTTTATTTGCAGAGTTTGTTAGATTTTGTACATTTATGGTATGTGCAATTTTTCTACCTTGCAAATTTGTTCATTAAAAAACCCAGATTGATATAATCAACATTTAGCAAAGAAATTCCCTCACACTAGAGCTAGAGGAATAATACCCGGTCCAATATGGATAAGGTTATGTATTAATCTGTTTATCATATACTGCCTACTAAGTACTTATTCCGAATGCACCCGGTCTGATATAGCCATATCAGCCTGATCATGTGACTCACTCGTCTGATATGGCCATATCAGCCGGGTACGTTTAAATATCACTTGAATAATGCGTTCTTAGCTGGAGGGGTGCAGATATGGGTTATTCATTTCCAGTCGTTACACAGGTGCAAAAACCATCATATCTAGTACTAAGTATATAATAATAGCTTTTATTACATGAATATATTTTTATTTGGCTGAAAGAAATATAAAAGGTCTTGAGTACTTATGATAGTAACTTAGAAAATAGCAATCCAAAGATACTAATATTAGATATTGTAAATTTATATTTTGCTGTATACGACGCATTTCAAGGAGTTACCTCTCATCAGCAGCATTAATTCAAAATTTAGTGCAAAATTCCGCTTGCACGCTTGGTGTCTTCTGGCTATTCCAACATTTTAAAAAATAGTATTCTGGCTATTCCTACATGCAAAGAACAATAGTTGTTGTTGTAGTGGGTTATGCTGTTTCAGTAATTAGTCACTAATTAATTTTACATGTAAATTTACCTGAGATTTGTTGGATTCCAAATATTTACGTATATCTTTAATTGATTAAGATAAATAATCATATGATAAATGATATAATAAAATTTTGTGTTTGCTTCCAAGCTAAGCAATCTCTGAGATCTCTATGATCACGCAAGCTAATTAAAAATAACCAGCTTTACACATTCCATGCTATTATTGACGATTCCATGTTCCCTCTAGTTTACAGTCTTCTACCAGGAAAGAGCGTACATATCTACAGACTACTGACTATTCTACAGGAAGTATGCCAGCGCTACGACATCAGACTTCAACCCACTGCAAGACATCGACAACTCAGACACCAATTTACCAACTCTCCCGTTCACAGACTTCGTCACCAGCTACTGGGTAGAGACTAACCGCGACCTTTGGAACCACTACGCAACAGATGGGCCTAGAACCACAACGCGAGGAAGCTGTCCATGCCTGTACTTTATTACAGTACCAAGCCGAGGGAAAACGTGTACCAAGAAAACGCAAGTACAGAGAAATCGACTCCAGACTAACCACACTCAAGACCTGCCTACAGAACCAGGAGATTACACCTCTTCAGTTTGCTGATGCTCCATCCCATCTTCTGCACTTAGACTAGCTTAGAATTTGAAATTTGAAATAGTGCTCTCTCATATGTGCTTTGACATTTTAAAGACTTCAATATATAATTAATATATTAATATGTGCTGTAAATGTTCATTGTGCTCCATAGATATGAATGTCATTTTATTTGTATTAAAATAAAGATATCTGTAATTTACTCTTGTATTTGTTATAATGAATAAGAGAGACTCAGAAACCAGTGTAAGAAAAATGAATTATTCCCAAACACCATGCATGCCAACACACATTTACCTATGAAAATATCACATCTTGTTTTTACAGTACAAACAGTTATAATCCATTGTTTATACAAACATTCTGGCTATCCCTACATGAAATTCTTACTAATTAAGGTCTAGAATTTAAAATGTTGGAATAGCCAGAATAAACCGCACACTTATGGGATTAAAACTGATCCTGACCGGTCAATCGGAATTTGATAGTGACCGATTTGTTTTTAAAATAGAAAGTGAAAGTACAATTTTCCGATTAATGCAATAAAACAATTACTGACTGGTTTCAGTGTATTTTTGACTAGCCAGGAATGCAAGGGATCAGTTTGGAAAGAGGCTTGGTGGACACAAAAGTAAGAAGAAACAAACAACTTAGGCCTTTTACTTGACATTTTTTATTAATTCAAGGGTAAACTTCATTAAATTAAAACACAAATTAGGAGTTGAAGCTATATGTTTAGCAGTGATTAGCAGTTGACCATTGAAATATACTTATCTTAATTAACAAATATGTAATTTTAACAAGATATTGAGCTCATCGAAATCGACGTTTTTAATTTACTCGAAATTGCTCATTTTGGGACTTTTCGTGGATATTTTATTTTTTATGGACAAGGCGTCTTAATTCCAGAACAACATCTGACTTTCATAAGGTAACAATATAGAGGTGCCTAAGGAAATGTCAGTCTAGTGAGTCTTGTACCAGTCTTGATGGCAACTTCAAACTTTGATCACAGATATAAAGAGCTTAGCAATATTTTGTAACCATTTTTCACCATTTTAATAACGATAATTTAAGTTTTTTTAGAGAAATTATGAATATTTACACCGGAAACAATAAGAAAATTTTTTTCATGTACTTATTGATAAAATTTCATTTTTTAATAAGAAATCTAGATAATCCCATGCCGACTCGACAAATACAAAATACGACAGGATTGAATTTGTTCCAGTAGATTTTGTCATTAAATATTTCCATCAGAGCAATTGTTCGTCTCCTGTTCTTTTTTCAATTATTTCTCTAAATGTTCATCTCCCTCCTATCATGCTTTAACAATAGTTAGAGTGCATACTCCTACATTATAGTACGAACGGAATATCAACTATTTCACTTTACAAATTAGATTGTCTCTACTCAGACATTGCAATATCAAACAGTGCTTCTCTGTATAATGCTCGAATTATTCCAACTGAGTAACATGGTCATGTTAAGCTTACTTAAAATACGTTAATTTATTAGCAGCTGCCGTTTCTATTAATATCGGAGCGAGTTAGGAAATGAAAAGCAAAAAGGAACTCAACATTTTGAGCTTTTGTTAAAGGAAAAAACAATTTATAGAAGACACAATTCTACAAAAATGATTCATTTCCATTTCCATTTCACAGCAAGATTTCCAAATCAGTTCATGAAATGTAAAGTTATTTACATGTACTTGTGCCTGAAATTGTTGACATTCATAAACTCTTCTGGAAATTTTTTTGTTGAAAAATTGTGCGTTTGTACATTAAAGTTATTATGTTTTGAATTTTATTCCTACGTACCTTAAAACAATGATGATTATATCCCACAAGGGAACGCAATTTTGTCCAAGGACAGAAAACGTTATTAGACTGTTTTCTAAATACATTTTATATTTGTCTTTACCAACAAAATACTAAAAATGAAACACGTTGATATTTAACTTTACTCTTTAAATTTAGCAGATGTTTGAAGCTCTGTCAAAATTTTGGTTACTAGATGTTCTTTCCCTAAAACAACGTTGTATGTATATATAGACACAAAAGCATTATCCCTTTGCTGAGTTACAAATTTGTCTATCAACAACCTTGACGCCTAATTACTTGCAGCTGAACTACATTACTTCATACTGAGAACATTTTCTGATCAATTTGGAATTAATAATTTAACCAAAAATGGTTATTTGTATTGTAGAATTATTTTTTTTAAAGTACACTGAACAGGAAGTAATTTTTGGTAGCGTGATCAGGACATAAACTAAATGAATTCATTTGTATTCCAGCTGCGTCGTATACTGATTTCTAGATGAAAAATTTGTCCCAACCAAAAATCAGGCATATCCGGAAAGTCATGCCGTTTGAAGCAAGACATGAACATGTTCAACGTCAAATTTCTACATAGTGACGTCATATTTTACTCAAAAATCAATTATTGTACAAAGAAAATGGAAAATCTGCTCTCATTAAAAAATGTATGCATCTTACATGTAGTCCCCGAAATAGCAATAATTATTGAGGAAAATAGAAAAAACAAAACTTACAGTAAGCTTTTTTACAAACATTATTAAGTTTATTATAAACTAGTTTCTAGTAAAGTCAATATCATCTCTTTGATTTTATTATCATTAAACAACAAAATGGTTAACTGAAAAGGACAACAATGATAACCAATCTATCAAAGCAACCCAACAGACAACTCCGGACTAAAAAACAACACAAAAAAGAACAAAAACATAAACACAACAGAGAGTCAGGCGAGTCTGACTTGGTATGGACATTAAACAGTGGTTGGGTTAAACTAGTTTTATGGGTACCTCAACCTCCCCTTATCTATCCTGACACTATTAACCCGTTTTCAAAATTTTAAGATAAAATGACTGTCTACTGTATTTATAACTTTAGACTTATAGGATGATAAACAACATATAACTTTAGACTTATATGATGATAAACCTCACGATAAACCACACATAACTTTAGACTTATAGGATGATAAACAACATATAACTTTAGACTTATAGGATGATAAACCACATTAACTTTACACTTACGGGATGATAAACCACATATAACTTTACACTTAAAGGAGGATAAACCACACATAACTTGAGACTTAAAGGATGATAAACCACATTTAACTTTAGACTTATAGGATGATAAACCACATATAACTTTAGACTTATAGGAGGATAAACCACACGATAAACCACACATAACTTTAGACTTATAGGATGATAAACCACACATAACTTTAGACTTATAGGATGATAAACCACACATAACTTTAGACTTATAGGATGATAAACCACACATAACTTTAGACTTATAGGATGATAAACCACACATAACTTTAGACTTATAGGATGATAAACCACAATTAACTTTAGAATTATAGGATGATAAACCACATATAACTTTAGACTTATAGGATTATAAACCACACATAACTTTAGACTTATAGGATTATAAACCACACATAACTTTAGACTTATGGGATGATAAACCACACATAACTTTAGACTTATAAGATGATAAACCACACATAACTTTAGACTTATAGGATAATAAACCGCACATAACTTTAGACTTATAGGATGATAAACAACATATAACTTTAGACTTATAGGATGATAAACCACATTAACTTTACACTTACGGGATGATAAACCACATATAACTTTACACTTAAAGGAGGATAACCCACACATAACTTGAGACTTAAAGGATGATAAACCACATTTAACTTTAGACTTATAGGATGATAAACCACATATAACTTTAGACTTATAGGAGGATAAACCACACGATAAACCACACATAACTTTAGA
This sequence comes from Mytilisepta virgata, assembly GCA_028015205.1. Lineage (NCBI taxonomy): Eukaryota > Metazoa > Mollusca > Bivalvia > Mytilida > Mytilidae > Mytilisepta > Mytilisepta virgata. The sequence goes on along the minus strand of JAPWFG010000026.1, from coordinate 1,785,053 downwards.
CTTATAGGAGGATAAACCACACATAACTTTGGACTTATAGGATGATAAACCATATTTAACTTTAGACTTATAGGATGATAAACCACATATAACTTTAGACTTATAGGATGATAAACCACATTTAACTTTAGACTTATAGGATAATAAACCACACATAACTTTAGACTTATAGGATGATAAACCACACATTACTTTAGACTTATAGGATAATAAACCACACATAACTTTAGACTTATAGGATGATAAACCACACATAACTTTAGACTTATAGGATTATAAACCACACATAACTTTAGACTTATGGGATGATAAACCACACATAACTTTAGACTTATAGGATGATAAACCACACATAACTTTAGACTTATAGGATAATAAACCACACATAACTTTAGACTTATATGATGATAAACCACACATAACTTTAGACTTATAGGATGATAAACCACAATTAACTTTAGAATTATAGGATGATAAACCACATATAACTTTAGACTTATAGGATTATAAACCACACATAACTTTAGACTTATGGGATGATAAACCACACATAACTTTAGACTTATAGGATGATAAACAACACATAACTTTAGACTTATAGGATAATAAACCAGATATAACTTTAGACTTACAGATGATAAACCACACATAACTTTAGACTTATAGGATGATAAACCACATATAACTTTAGACTTATAGGATAATAAACCACATATAACTTTAGACTTACAGGATGATAAACCACATATAACTTTAGTATGTTTATCGATGTTATAGTACTACAACAAAAAAACAAAACAATATGAAAATGACATTCAAGTACCATGTAAACAAAGTTACAACAAAGTCATGGAATTATATCTGCAATGATTCCCTTAAACTTTATGTGTATCACTTGTGTTATATGATAAAGCGGAGAACGTCTTTGATGCATTTAACACAAGCTGAAGCATATATTTTAATATATTTTCTAATAAAATGTTGTAGGTATATACAGTGTTTTCGAAGTTACGGAGAGGGTAAAACTCATTTCCGGTACGGAGGGTGGTATTCCGGAAAAAAGGGTGTTATTCCTGTGGTTAAGGATGGAATACCACTTGTCATCAAGAGGATATCTAGTGCACTGTTTGTCCCCTCTGGTACCATACCTCAGTAGTCTTTGTTTCTGGATTGACAATGTTTTGATATTTGAGGTTTTTAATTGATCAGTTTTGATATTCTGTAGAAAGTAGAGTTTCAACTACATCAGATAAAGTTGACCTTATCTGGACATGAAGTTTAGCTAAACTGAATATTGGAAATTGTTTTGTTTAATGGAGTTATGTTGTAAATTATTATCCCATTGTTACACAATGAAATCGCGATCGCGCATAATGTAGTTAGGGGTTTCTTTTGGTGTATTAAGATTTTATTTATAAACGACAGTATAATCAATTAGGTATTATGTTATGTTGCTCACAATGTGCATCGATTTTTTTTCTTGTTTTTTGGTTTTTTTTTTTTTCTTTTTACTTTCCTTTGGCGTTATCAGAATGATACCAGGCAAACTTTATTGATTTTGTAAATATTCAATACTTGATACATCTTGAAATGCACTTTTCGAAATTATGACTTTTCAGTGGTACTAGCATATGTCGAAATATACAAATATGTTGTAACGCGGTCGTTATGCCAAAACGGCCAAGCTTAAAACTAGAAAATACCTAAGGATAGGGCTATTCGTGAGGAACATACGATATTCCATAGTTTCATTTAGTAATAATGCAGAACATTTTTAAGAAATTATTTTACGACGGTAACTAAACCGATGATGTGATATTTAAGTCGCAAACCAACAGCATATATTCTTGTGATGAGACAAATTTCAAAGCATTATATACATGTGTACATGCTTCAACAAGCCAAACTTTTGTAAACAGATCCAACGATAGATCAGGACAAAATAACTAGCCAAACTTTTGTAAACAGATCCAAAGATCGATCAGGACAAAATATCTAGCCAAACTTTTGTAAACAGATCCAAAGATTGATCAGGACAAAATATCTAGCCAAACTTTTGTAAACAGATCCACATATAGATCAGGACAAAATAACTAGCCAAATGTTTGCAAACTGATCCAAAGATCAATCAGGACAAAATAACGAACCAAACTTTTGTAAACGGATCCAAAGATCGATCAGGACAAAATAAGTAGCTAAACTTTTGTAAACAGGTCAAAAGATCGATCAGGACAAAATAACTAGCCGAATGTTCGCAAACTGATCCAAAGATCGATCAGGACAAAATAAATAGCCAAACTTTCGTAAACAGATCCAAAATTATCGAAAAGACATAAAACATAAAGGCATGAACATATATAATTTGTTTATAAGATTCGCAAATCTTAATATGAATCAAAAAAAGGTATTCACAGAATTTTACCTGACCTCTTTGTTAAAACATTGTAGTCCTGATAGCTGATCAAAAACGTTAATCTTGTGATAAACTAATGGTTCAAATGTGTGTTTATTAAAATTGAAATACAAAAAAAAACGAAATAAAAGCTATGTCTCTGATAATACTACAAAAATAGAAGACAAAAATTAATGGAAAACAATAAACAATAAAATGTAGGAGCATCGTGTATATCCAGTATGTTTAAGGTTGATAATTTTATTTTATTCTGAACTAAATTCTTAAGGATCTTCTTAAGACAAGACATGTCTATCTGTAGCTGCAAATATTTAAATAACTGTTTCTGATATCCGCTTCATACTATTTTATAACGTAAAATACCGTTATAGACCACGGAAATAAACAGAGTAATATGCACATAAGACTGATACGTATTGGAAATTGTTTTGTCTAATGGAGTCATGTTGTAAATTACCATCCAATTATTACATAATGAAATCGTGATCTAGCATAATATAGTTAGGGATCTCTTTTTGGTCTATCAAGATTTCATTTATAACCAGCAATACAATCAATAAGTGCTAGAAGGCAAACTTAGGTCGCAGGTCAGGACGCCATTACATAGATGTTACACGACAATGCAACATAAAGAATGTTAGCGATTAATTAATCACGGGGCTAATGGGGGTAAATTAAGCTATGAGTACACTGTTTGCGTATTAGATTAAACTACAGTCCATTATTTCTATCTTAACGTCGATCAAGTCTCCTACATGCTTGGAAATTAAATTATAAGAGACTGTTAAAAGATAGATAACTAAATAATATCACTTGGCGCCCGTCTGTCAACTTTTCTCATTGAACAGAATTTAACTAGACATGACATAGGTGTCCGTGTAAGGTCATTCCCAATTGTCGAAACTTTGTTGTCGAATGGTCAAGAAGCATGGTCGCTAGAGGCTATTCATTTCTAACAAACATGGCTGCAAGGTCCCAAAATGTGTTTTTTCTGATTGGTTAAATTTCCTTTATGTTCTTATCCGAATCGACTTTCCATTTGGATTGAAGTAAAGTCCAGAAATACCAAAGCTATATTCGAAGGAAGGGAAAATCGAAAACAACTGACAAACTCCGGAAAAAAACGAAAACAAGACCAAAAACAATACAAACACTACTCTTAAAAACTAAAATATGTGAACAACATGGACCCAACCAAACACCGGGTGTAGACTCCGGTGCTCCGACAGAGTAAGCATTTTCTGCTTCCTACAGGACACCCGCCATGCTCCCAATGTCAAATCCGGTATGCAGAATGGTCCATGTTCATTTGGGTAACGGTTTTTTCATATGATGACGTCCATAAAACTTCAATAAGGATGACTTAGGAGCAACATATCCTTGTTTGAGTAACGTTTCTGTCAGGAGCAGGGCTCTTTCCAGGAAATCAATATATATATAACAAGCTCTGGAATAAAGTATGAGTTGTGAAATATACACTCCATACGCCAGTGCTTCTGGAATGTTGCCGCTCTAAAATGGGAAGTTGACGATTGGAAAGTCAGTCATCCCGTTTGTCGTAAAGTTTCATATTTAACCTTCCTCTGTTGTCAATTCCGAGGTGAATGTCAATATAAGATGCAGACTTGGCAGTGTCTGTAGTATCCTTAATTTCGTGCTCATTGGGATAGATGAGGTGTTAGAAATTCCCACAACGTGAATTGAAACTTCTAAATGACCATTACAAGGTACCATATGATAGTTGTTAGATATTAATGATTGGAATCCAAGATGAATGGCACTGCAAATGGACTTAGTTAACGATGACCCTAAGATTTTCCTTTTTTATAGTTCTGTCCAAATATTTATTTTCATGGAAAATGATATCCAAGTGAGCGATGCAAGCTCGTGGGAGCCTATAGTTAGGAGTATGGACATAGGGATATAAGGTTCATCTAAAGTAGTACCATAAAACTTTTATTGCAAAGACATTAATTTGCATGATATTTTATTATAGCATTTTAAAAGTTCTTTAGACAAAACCAATAATCCTATTTTATTACTTCTTAAATATACATATTGAACGAAAAAGTAAATTACAGCTTTGATGTTTCAATCATGCGTTTATTATTCAATTAATTTCAGAATTACACTTTTATGTACTTCATTCAAGGCTACGACATGGAAAAACAATTATAGCTCTTATGACGCATGTAAATGCAACATTTAGCAATAAACTTACTATGATATTTATGGCAAAGGAGGTGGAATAAAAGTTAATAATTTTTACATCGTTTGCTGAACAACTTCGAGTTCACATACAGGAAGTAACTAAAGGTAATTTTATGTTCGTAGATTTAATATCATACATAAGAGTTGTCCCTAAAAGTATTATTTCATGAAAATCTCACATAAATGAATCCAATAACAATCTATATCATTGTTAATGGTCGCAATCGCCGATGAGTGACCTTGTCTAGTTTATACATATGATTCTTTATCTGACTATCTGATAATTTGTTGCGAAAATAGACCCTGTCGCGTATGAATATAGCTGGCTATTAATATGGAATCGACACGGATAAAATGTATCGTAAACAAAGTATAATAAACGCATATAAATTCCAAAAATATATATTTTATTCATTTTTCACTTTTACATGTCTTGCGTGTTTTGTATGTTTAACATGGATACAATCTGATATTAATAAAACTTGACAAAAAATTCTACACCAGAAGCGCCTATAACAAACCAATGATAATAAATAATTCGAATAATGCAAATTATACAAGAATAATTCGTTGATAGAAGTTACCATTGTAATACAAAGCGTACACTCTAGAAACGTTCTTTGCGCATATCCTCATGTCCCTTTGAATTCCGGATAACAATATTATAATTGATTGCATATAAGGCCAACAAAAGTTTCAGTGAAATATTTGTATTGATATTTCATACAAAGATCGTTTGTCATTTTTTTTAAACACACTTTGAAACACATAGTAATTGCTAAAAAAATTGTTAAAAAATAGTCATAAACTAATTGCAAATGATAATGGTATGTCTTTAATTAATGTGCCCGATTGCTTTAAATTTGTATTTCTTTTTTACAGAAATACTGAATTTGGCGGAATAATAATTGCTAGGAATTTCCCGTTACAGTTATACTGATGGCTACTTTTGATTCAGTGTTTTGCACTTTCCGGTTTTATTAAAAATGACAAATATACGTAAGGAGCAATCAAAGAAACGTTATCCATTGGACAGACAAATCCGGGAAGACAAATGAACAAGCACAACAAATAAACACAGAAAACTAAAAAACAATGAACAACACGAACTCCTATAAAAACCAGGAGTGCACCCAATTGCTCCGAAATGGTAAGCAGTTCCTGATCCGTATACGGCACCCGTCGTGAAGTTCAACAAAGTCAATCCGGGGGAAGTCACATATCGGTGGAGGCACATGAAAGGTTACGACAGTGGGAACAGGTCCAACATCATCTTAGATATTGGAACACTGTAATGGTCAATCAATTCGTGATGACGGCCGTAAAATTTCCTAAGTGATGACATCAACTTATCCCTGATAAAATCCTGGTTAAGAAGTTTTAACTAAATTATCCTCTAACAAAATAACAATCCAAAGATACTAATATTAGATATAGTAAATTTATACTATGCTGTATACGACGCATTTCAAGGAGTTACCTCTCATCAGCAGCATTAAAACCAATGTCTATAAAATTACTGAAAATGGGTTTATCTGATAAAGATCAATAAGGAAATATTAAAATTGTTTCTGTATATGATTTCCCTAATGTTAAGATGCAACATATCATTACCACATTAATTAATAAAATGTAAAAAATGCAGACAGAATTAAAGACAAAATATCTATGTTACGTTTAACTCTGGTTGAAACTGGTTTTGTTTTCTTTCCCATCAAATTCTAACTCTTTTTGATTAATATCAGACTGTCAATTGTTTGATACAAACTCTCTTGTCAGATTTTATTGTTTTCAATTAGTACTCAAGACGAATAACTTGCATATTCTACTTATAATATGTGTACAATAGTGAAGAAAATTTATGAAAAATTTCAACGATTTCGTCTTCACACTAACATTATTTGTCTCCGGTCCGCATTGTCGAAAAACGTATGAAATCTGTGAGTAAAATTTATCAAATTTTACATACAGATTCTTCGGTCAGGTAAAGCTATTGAGTTTACAAAATTTGTATTTACAATACGATAAATTTATTTCCTACAAATAACCAAAATCTTATTTCAAATTAAAAAAAATCGAAATGTGATTGGAAAAAATGAAAGTACAATATTTCAATATGTTTAAATTTAAAAAAAAAAGCACAATGAAAAAATATATAAGCGATTAAAATAGTTTAATCCTAGGCAAATAGATCAAAATAATGATGATAAACGTATAATTTAAGACAATAGTTCTGTAAAATAAGACAAAAAACTAAGCAATATTTTCCTTACCTTTAAGTCAGATAAGTTGCTGTAAATTCCTTCTACTAACATCCCTACCACTTCGGAACTTTTTTTTCGATAATGTTATGTGTGATTCCGAAGTTACTTTCCGGACATGAAGAAAAATCAGTCGTATAGAGTTCCAGTATAATTATTTGATGCTTACAAAATTTTTCGGAATTTCTGATATGTATTTTTTATAAAATTATTGATAATTATCAAGTGCTTTAAAACATTCCGCTGATTGAATTATAATATAATTCTCTAAACCACGAGCCAATTACTATATATACGCAGACTGATTACATAGTTTGATTAGAGACTTTCTTGAAAGAAATAATTTATATATGAGTTGATGGAGGAATCGATTCAGGTGTCAATTGATAATTTTTCATAGGCGAATTTGTATACAGTAATCATATGTCTGTATTTCAATAAAGAATACAGAAACCGCACAAACAGAAGCAATAGAAATACACAGTGACAAACAGAGTTTTACATCGCAATGTTTACTATGACGTAACGATATTGTTCTCTGAAGCGATTGTCGAAAAACGTTGACGTCACAATTAGAAAGCAATAACAAAAGGTCAAAGAAGATGAATTCGCCTTTAGCTTGGATCGTTGTTTTGTGCACTTTCCTTTTCGCGTCGATGTTATTTTGCCGATACATACTTTAAAGAATTCATGGCTGAAAATTAATAGGAAATTTAAAAAAAAATATAAATGTTGCTTGGCTAATTAACCTGATTAATATATGGGGTCTCTTCCGATGTTTTGCAGACTCAGGCAGTACATAAAAAGACTGTTTGACGTCACAGAACAAAATGACTGTTTGAGCAGGTGTTCAAATAGATAGATAATTGTGCGTCAATATTTTTTTTATCCCATCCGAAAATGTTCAAAATGATTAATCTAAAGCCTCTATTTTCTTCTTTTTTTTTTTTTTTTCGTTTTCTCGATTCTTTATTTATCAAAAAGAAGTTTAATTTGTTTAATGATACGAATTTAGTTGTCTGATAGCGTCTTAATCTCATTGTCATCGCTTGTTAGCCGTAAGACTCCAATTTCAGTGGCATCTTGAACTTGTGTCATATTTAAACAACTGTATGCCTAATTAAAACACTGACATCGAACCAAGACGAGTAATGTCAAGTAAAATTCCAAGTGTAATTAAAATGTCTCAGCCTATGTTTAGAATGATGTTCATTTCACTGAGAAGAGGATTGGACGGCTAATTATCTCATCCTCTATTAAAAGAAATTAGATTAATCACAGTCTACTGTAGCCATCAGTTTAAAGTACTATATACCTTCAGACATGTCAGGAGAGAGATACTTTTTCTCCATTCGTAAATGTTTGTTTTCTAGATTTTTTTTATTCGTCAGCATATCGGGTTACTTGTCAAAATATTACTATTCACAGACATTCATTTCGTTAAAAAAAAGGTTTGAAAGCAATAGACAAAATCGTTGTTCTAGAGGGACTAATATTGTCGTCTATTGTCTTGTCAGCTATTACATAATCCTTTTATTATCTAAAAAGGTCAATTTTTTAGCAAGATTAGAATATTCTAAAATTACTGTGGTCATTTATCTTAATTTAGGTTTCGAATACTTATAAGAACAAAGTGCATCTTAAATACTCAGTGTGGTAGTATATTTTAACTGCCATTATCATACTTCATGTAAAATTCCTGTCTATTCATTGGTCAAGACCAGGGTAAAATTCTGCTCGAACACATGGTTTAGAGTGCAATAATATTTCTAAATATCACCCTATTTAGAGGAGCACAACAAAAAGACCAGGTATAACTATGTATAAAAGTTTACTCGGCCGAAGAGTTTTATAGATCGCAATATCACATACTCGGCCATGTGTTAGGGTACAGTGTTGTCCTCTTTCAAGGCGATCCTTCAAATTAATTAAAATAGATTATAAGCCCACACCACAACAGCGGTTCTATTCACATGACTATTGGTTTTGAAGGGTTAACTTTGACTTCAGATTATTATAAAATTCATGAAAATACCGGAATGAATTTCACTGAGAATAATGAATTACCAAGCGAGTCGCAAGTAAACTTTCAAAATAGATAGAAGGTTAGAGATATCGTTTGCTTTCTTTTCCCGGGATATGTTCTTCAAAGAAATACTTACAAGAGAAACTTGCCAAGCGCTATTTATCACTTCTAGAAGAAGAATCTTCTAACGAATATAGAATAAAAAATATCTTCATGACCGACGACTTGTATTTGATAACTAATATACATGGAGCAATAATGGTTGATCAGGATTCCGGTTTACTTTTCTGTATTCATGATAGATCTTGTTGCATTTAGAGTTTAAAATGATATAGCTTCTTACGTTGTTACGAGTGTATTATCGGATTTTTCCAACTGAGATAGTTAAATTATGGAACTTTAAGTCCGAGCCTTGGCAGAAATCCCATGATCCACGAGTCATAATGTAAGACGCTGTTTCTCTAATTTTCTTAAAGCTTTAAAAACTGGTCAACAGCACCAAATTCTCCCAACACCTGCCCGTCACTATGTCACTAGTATGTATTCATGCGAATTAAAAAATATCCGACACTTTACAAGTATGAAGCAAAACCACAAGTAATACACATTTTATTTAATATAATTCAACAACGTCCTTGTTTCCATATAGCAATTGTCATTTAAACAGGAACTAGTTTTCCTAGCGGAAGTTGTATTGCACAACAGTCGTCATAATGGCGGACGGAAAGGAACAAGAAGAAGAATGTTCAAGTTTAACTTTCTGTTACTCTTGTGAACTACTTTTAATAACAGATAACACGATTTCTCTTCTGATGAGCCTGTTGCATTGTGTTGAAGTTAATGTTAAAAGTTCGCCGCAGATTGGTGTAACAAATAACCAACCAATCATATTCAGAGAACCAAAAAATCACAAGGGAGATTATCATAGTTTCCAACACCGGTCGAGATACTGTTAAATCGGCTGAAAATTATCTTCCTCAATGTTACTAATACTAAAAGGTAAACCAGATGTCGAATTACATGCAAATAGCAAAGTTTTTTTCTCTTAAATGGAATTTCAAGTTTGATTTTTTTTAAATTTAAAAGGACCATTTGTTGGATAACGTTTTTAAATGGCATTTGCTGTTGATGAGATAGAAATTGGGAACATCCGCGTGCTTGTTGTAACAAACATTCAAGTCAAAAATTTACATAAATTTTCAGAGTTAAAGAATTAACTTTCACATGCTGGAAGCCACTTTGAATTACCGTTCATCGTGAAAATTGAATAATTGAATTTCAAGACAGCCCATAGAACTGGGTTGTCGATCACACTACATATGCACAATTTGCCGAAAGCATATTCAATAGTAAGTAAGTACAAATGAAGTAAAGTCAAGAAATACCAAAGGGATATTCGAAGGAGAGAAAAATCGTAACAACTGACAAACTCCAGAGAACAACGAAGACAAGACCAAAACAATACATGCACTACAATTAAAAACTAAAAACATATGAACAACATGGACCCCACCAAAAAACCGGGGGTAGACTCAGGTGCTCCGGAAGAGTAAGCAGTCTCTGCTTCCTGCAGGACACTCGCCATGCTGTCCATGTAAAATCCGATATGAGGAAGAGATAATATCAATGGAACAGGTCCATTTTCATTTGGGAAACGGTTTTTTTTCATACCTGTCAACCAAGTCATGATGACGCCCATAAAACTTTAATAAGGATGACTTCAACTTAGGAGCAACGTACTCCTGTCTGAGCAACTTTTCTGTCAGAAGCCGGGCTCTGTCCAGGAAGTCAATTTATATGTCACAAGCTCTGGAATAACGTATGAGTTGTGAAATATATATATACTCCATACGCCGGCGCTTCTGGAATATTGCCGCTCAAAAGTGGGAAGTTGACGATTGGGAAGTCAAAGTCATCCCGTTTGTCGTAACAATCTCTTTCTCGATTCTTATATATTTTTTCTAAAAAGCACATATTAAAATATCATTTAAAAATTATTTACAAACGGTAAACAATTACAGAGCTTACCTTATAATAAAATTTAATCTATCCGGTTGTAACCTTTTTAATGTTTGAACAAACGCAGTCATTAAGTATAATATTACACGTGCATGTACATTTACTTAAGAAAATCAATATATATCCGTATAAAAATATAAGACAATAAATCGGCTTTTTAACATTAATTCAAGATTTTCGTCCATTTGATATATGCATTTGATATATGCATATCCCAAGTTCTGACTTCTAATATAATTGGATACTGTAAATTCAGTTATTTTCGTTGACATCGATTTTCGTGGGTTTTGCGAAAAAAAGACAATTCGTGGGTTCTTAATGTCGTGGATTTAAAATTTTAACAACAAAAAATCAAAAAGAGGCTAGTTATAAATGACGAAAAGTGTTTAAATTCGAATGTTAAATAAATCCAGCACATGCAATGACCCGATATCGTTATTATCTTTAAGTTAACTAATAACCATTAGAGGCTTGTTCAAAACAAAATGTCGCCAGAACGAGCTAAAAACAAAACCAAAGAAATTGCTTATTAACTAGCTTAATTAATTATTAAAACCTTATAAATACTTTACTACGACACCAATCGTTTACAGTTAACGATTAAATCAAATTATTGAAAATAAAGTAGCAATGTCTCTCTGCTTAAGGGGTGACAAGCGTTTTGTTTGTTTGTTTTGTTTGTTTGTTCATTTATTTATTTGAACTTGCGAAGAAATTCCAGCCAAAAATTCCGGTCGATCCCCTACGCCACTCATTAGTAGATAAATTATTGAAACAGATTAGTTAATGGCCTGTATCACAACACTAGGCGAATTTTCCATAGCAACTTCCCTTCTTCTCATTATATAAGTAACACATTTTTAAGAAGGTGACGGTGTATACTGTAACCCCGAGAAAACAATGTCAACCGAGGCGAAGCCGAGGTTGACAATGTTTTGAGAGGGGTAAAATTCGCCTCGGTTGATAATATTTTCTCGAGGTTACAATGTATTCCGTAATCTACTTAGAAATGAGTTATTTATATACTAGTATTATCTCCACATAGCACTAGGTCAACAGTAATTGTCATAGATTAGTAGGTGATGGAAATCATCAATGTAATTGGCTCAGTAGGGTGTTTGCAAAATTTGACCGAAGGCAATATCTTGGCATGACTGAGCCGGAATTTTTTATGTGCTAGCTCACGAGGTAACTGCCCGCAGGAAGACATATCACCCCATTCGGAGACATTATACTGACTCCGAGCCGACCTGTTGATCTTTGTACTTGCGTTTCTCGTGCTTGGAAGAGAAGCAGCCAATACCAATTTTAATGTCGTTGGTTTGACCCGGTAGGGGATCAAACCCGCGGCCTTCCGCACTCGAGGCGAGTACGCTACCACGAGACCACCGAGGCGGTTCGGCCGATAAAGGAACTACGAGGGAATGTGGAAACCGAGAATAATTAATATACATTTATTGACTTTAAACTAGGTTGCAATCTGAATTTATCAACCCGACAAAATGTTCATATTCACCGAGCCGTCTCAATACGTATTGGATATGAACTGCCAACATCGGGTTTTATAATTTCAAGACACACTTACGGGGAATATGTTGAGTTCATGCTATTTTTAATGTTTGCTGTATAGTTTGTCAGCAATTCACTTATAAAAAGGCGGTTCAAATACTGTCATACTCTTAATTAAATAAATTGTGACATTTTTCTTAAGTCAAAATGGTGTTACATAGAACAGATAAACTCACAGAGCCAGACATTATGTACAAATGAAAAACTATCATACATTTGGTGTACTTTAATGCAAGACAGACGCAACTGTAGAATATGTGTTTTTAAGCTGCTTATTTTATGCTACAACGTCTAAACATGTCTATTTTACCGACTAATTATGTGCAACTGTGTAAGTCTCCTCATGCTTTAAAGAAAAATATGTCTTACAAATGTCAATTTCCTATATATACAAAAAGCAGTTTTGCAAGTTTAAGTTACCAGGAACAAGATCAAGATTACATAACAACGGTATAATAATTGTGATTTAGAGTGTTTGATGAATATTTGAAGTCTAGACACTCACCGAAAGATACATATAATTGATAGGAAGAATGTTTAAAACATATTTTTTGCCTTTTTGTTACAGAAAGCTACATTCATTATGTTGTTTATGTTATACAATATGTAAAACTTTCTCTATATAAATTCAACACATTAACTACTGGAAATGCAGGTGTACATCCGCGGCGAGTATATTTTGGTGTTTATTTTTTCATACATTCGCAAAATACGTTACGCAGTTTGTTTATTTTTGTTTGTTTATTTTATTTTATTTTTTTTTATTATTATTATTTTTATTTTATTTTTTTATTATTATCGGGCGAAGCCCGACTAAGTGTAGAATATGGGTCTCAAATCCAGATATCAAGTAGACTGTAGTTTCAAACCCGAAGTAGCATTTGTAAATCTATCCCAGAAACCCTCAAAAATACAGCGCGACTTCCGGTTTAAATATTTTCGCACTTGCACAAACTTAAAAAGAAATTTCTATACGATATAATTTTCCACCGACTTTTTTTCGAGTTTTTGTGCGCATTGGGAACTTTATTCGAAAATTTCTTCAATGACACCATAACAACGGCTTCCAATATGGCCGTGTTTACATGACGAAAGTCTTTCATTCTTATTATGATATGGGCTTCGCCCGATTTTAGGCTAAAGCCTACTCCATATTATTATTTTTTATTATTTTTTGGATTCTTTTCACATTTGTCATACGATTAGATTTACTGTTCGCGGTAAATCTTATTCTAGTGGCGAGCGCTATAGAAGAATATGCAGTTTCTACATATGGTTCATGTCATTTAGAAAAGTCTTTGTTTAATGCTAAGGCTAGAAAAAAATTCTTTCGCCGGAAGTAAGTAAAGTAAGGGAAATAACTTCCTTCAAATTATAATTTTAGAGACAGAATCGTGATACCGGAAATGAGTGAAATGGCTAATATTGCTGTGCTCGCATCATTGGCCACGCCGACAGCATATTATAAAATGACCAAAATAAAAGGAAAAGTAAAATCTCATGTAGAAATGTAATGTAATATTGGAAAAACAAGACCGAGGCAATAAGACTGTGGGCAAATTCCAAAGGACAAAAATCCTAAGACAAGTGGAACTTGTGAGAAAAGTAACAGACCAATACTATAAAGAAACAATCAAAGGAGTATAAAACGCATAGATAACCAAAGAGAATTAGAGAGGGATACTAGATTATTGCCAAAAATCTTACAAATCTTAAGGTATCAATTTCTTGCTAGTATCGAAACGCCAGAAACAGAGGGGAGGGGGAGGGGGGAGTGGGGTGGTACTTGCTCGAGTTCAAGAGATCAAAGTATAAACGTTCCAATATACTGGTTTTGATCAAATTTATTTACGTTATTCGGAGGAAAAAATTTCCTAAAAAGTCCATAAAATATTCAACTTTCATTGCTTTTTCCATAATAGTTCAGCAAAAAGCATAACAATTTATATTTTGTGTGCCACATAATATAAATTTTTGAAAGTGTTTTAAATTAATTCAAATATCAAAAATCTTTCTGAACATGAAATATGCTAATTCTATAGAAAGTAGACCTTGAAATTACATTTATCATCCTTCCCTGTGATTGTTGAGCAGCTCCAAAAAATTCGTATCAAGAAGCGCGTGCGCTGAGCAGGAGTTATCAACAGTCATCAGGACTAAACAACAAATTCTCCCAACGTTTGGCAGCCTAGAACTTATTAAAATATTAATAAATATATCAAGATTTATTATTGCGTTTTATTTAAATGAATGACTTCTTTCCGCTCTTTCTATTGCATTTCATTATTTGCGATTAAATCAAATTTTTAAAGGTACGCTTCATTTTTATATGTACATATTTTCGCCTGAATTAGTACAAAAACTACTCAATGTTGTTTAAATATGTCGTCTCCTTGGTTAAATTTGAGTGATTATTTTACGTTCCGCATATTTTAGTCAGAAGTTGTTTCGCGAATGGAGACGGACTATGACGTCAACGAGGTTGCAAGTTTGAAAGCGGGTGCTTTAGTTTCCCGGTAAATGATGAACAAAGACTTCCAGACTGATTTTGTTTTTTTAATTATGAAAATACACCTTAATGTCGGTTTTTGTATCGTTTATAAGATATTTTACATGAACATTCGTGAAATATATACTTATTGCTATGGTAAACAACTTAACGGAAAAATTGTCGTTGCGATGAAGAATCAATACTTTTCCTGCGAAAATTGGGAGAATTCAGACGTTTAAAAATATTTATGTTTCAGATAAGTAATTAAGATGATAAAAGTATTATCTGCATTTTGACAGCTAGATATCGTAAAATATCACCCCGCTCGACAGAATACGAAGATCTGGGAGTCGTTCGCTACGCTCAATCGTCCTAAGCTTCATATTCTGGGTCACGGGATGATATTTTGCGATATCTAGCTGTCAAAATGCAGATAATATATACGTATTTGATTTTTATTTGTTTATGTGAAGATATGACAGTAAGCGTTATAGTGAGGAAGCAAACCGTATGTCATACCGGTTTAAGAGAACATTTTTCATATATGGTTTGCTGAATTACATTTAAGAGATAACTATATTTTATTTTATTATACCTTAGATATATTTTTCTATAATAAATACATGCACAATAATTTCACTATTTTTAACATTTTCAGTGATTTAACTATTTTCCCCGGTCACCGGTCAATAGTTTCCAAACTATTTTCCCTCAAAAAACTATTTTCCCTCTTCAAGTTACGTTGTTTCGCGGATTTTTAATCCCGGGCACGGGATTGGCTGGGAGGTTTTAGCCGACCCGTTCGGAAGCTCCCGCGTTATAGGTTATCGTCAATGCTGAATCCCGAGATGTAATTAAGTATTTAGAAAAAGGGATATGTCATGGTGAGAACATGAATTTAAAAAAAAATAATGGACTCTGTCACTCGATCATGCATCTCGGGTACGTACACATGACTTAAATTTTGCCTTAATTATCTCTTGTGTTTCTTTCGGTATAATAAAACACTTACTGACTGAGTAGTCGGGGAATAGTAAGTTTATTGTCCCTCTGAACAACTATTGCCCCTCGGCGTTGCCTCGGGGCAATAGTTGTTCCTCGGGACAATAAACTTACTATTCCCCTCTTACTCAGTCAATAAGTATATATTAATATTTGCTGAAATCAGTTATGGATTTTAGTTTAGTGACAACGCTGTAATGGACCCAATAAACGAATATTTGCAACCATCAAAAAAAAAGTGATGCCGGCAATTATTAACACTGGTATATAATACTGTTATCTCCATTCTAATTGAAGAGTAAATATTTTAAATAATAAACGGATATTTTAAATCCGGAAGTGACGCTTTGCACTTTTCATCATCTCAGAAGAAAATCAATTGAAGAATTGATGGCATGATTTTTTTACGCCGTCCAATGAAATTCAACGTTACAACCAATGTTGCGTTAGAATTGTATTTTTCCAGTTTAATTTGTAATGTTTCCTTCGCCGGTACATTGGTACTATTTATTATTTTCTCTCAACTGTTTCGAATTGAAAGAAAAACAAATTATAAACCTTAGACTAATCAAATGAAATTAGTAAAACAAAACCATTGGCTATGTAACAAAACAGAACCAATTATAAGAATTTAGACCAATCAAAGAAATTAACTGAAGCCGTCCATTAACGGTGTGATAAAACAAAGTATATTGCCTTTTTCTATCATCAGTTATTAAAGAAATTCTTACAGTCAAAGATTCAAAGTGTAATGATTAAAACACAACGGGTGAAGTTATTTTTCTTTTTGTCTCATATAAGATACTTAATTAAAGCAAATTTCACCCGGTGCAAACAAGGAAACTGGAAAGGCGGCTCAGTTTTTTTTATTGTCATGAACAATTATAATCTTGAGTGCATTAAGATCCCTAGATTTTGTAATTCCTCAAACATACGACCAAAGTTTCTGATTTATTCCGAGATTCCGCTGACATCCAACGGCCCGAGTCCGTGTGACCGTGGGAAGTCAGAGATCAATTAATATAAACCTTGTTAAAATTGCTGATTCTAAAATCAGTGTCTTGCGCTATGATTAATATGAAGCAGAGACTGCTTACTCTTCCAGAGCACATGAGTATAGCCAAGGTTTTTTGGTTGGATCGATGTTAGTCATAAGTCTTTAGTTTTAGAGTAGTGTTTGTATTTTATTGGTCTCGTTTTCGTTGGTCTCCGGAGTTTATCATTTGTTTTCGATTTTCCCCTCCTTCGAATATCGCTTTGGTATATTTTGACTACATATTCTTCACTTTTACATGCATTTGTATCTTGAATAAATTTATATAGTTTTAAACAGTATCTCCTAGTTTGTCCAACATACTTTGACAACTGAATTCATAATGAAAACTTGATATTACATTGGCAGAATGGTGGGTGTCCTGCATGAAGCAGAGACTGTTGCTCTTCCGGAGTCTACCCTGTTTTTTGTGTGGGGTCCATGTTGTTCATATGTTTTTAGTTTTTAAGAGAAGTCCTTGTATTGTTTTGATCTTGTCTTCGCTGTTCTCCGGAGTCAGTTGTTTCGATTTCCCCCTCCTTCGAATATCCCTTTGGTATTTCTTGACTTCACTAGTACGTTTTACGTAACAATTACGTATGTTTTAAAAGTCAACGTGGATCAAACTTTACGGAACAGAACTTGCTCCTATTCTGCAACGTCACGTTTATTTGTGGTGATTTCATAAATGAGGCAGGAATGAATGATATGCACACATAAATAAAAAAATTAGCTGTCATAAAATATGTAAGGCATTTCAGCAATGGAAACAACAATAATTTATTATGAATATTAATATCAAAAGGTAGTGTAATACTTTTTACTTTTATTTTGAAGAAACAGTAAAAATATTCTTGAAAAACCACTTGCAGTTTGAAAAAAGACAAACAACTGTTACACTCTACTTTATCTGGTTATATTTATTTCTATTTTGATTTGAACACAAACACACATACACACACATACACACTATCAGACAAGGGCCCAAATCACTATACCATCTAGAAGGGATAAAACTTTGGATTTAAGCGCAAAATTTTTTAAGTGAAAATCTATACACACTTAAAGCTAGAGGCTCTCAAGAGCCTGTATCTCTCACCTGGACTAAAAATTTATCTTTGCTGGTTTTCCCATAGGTACAATGTTAAACAAAGTAAGGGTGTGGTGGCCATCTTAGTTGACATTCAAGGTTATCAAACACAATTCTGAAAGAGGACCATTGCTGGCATTAGTTTGGTTTCAAATGGCCAAGTGTAAGGTATGATGATCTGCAAATTAAAATTTCCATAGGGTCATATGTTAAACTAGGTTCAGCTTTGGTGGCCATCTTGATTGGCAGGCCAGGTCAGCGGACACATTTATGAAAGTGGACCATCTTCTGACCATTGCTGCCAAGTCTGGTCCCAATGGCCAAGTGGTCTCAGATAAAAAGATTTTTAAATGAATGTTCACATAGAGTCCTATGTTGAACTAAGTTCGGCTGTGGCAGCCATTTTTGTTGACATTCCTGGTCATGGGATACAATTCTGAAAGAGGACCATCTAACGGCTATTGCTGCCAAGGTTGATCCCAATTGGCTCAGTGGTTTCAGACAAGAATATGTTTTAATGAATTTTCCCAAAGGGTCCTAAGTTAAACTAAGTTCAGCATTGGCGGCCATCTTGGTCGACAGTCGAGGTCAACGGACACAACTCTGAAAGAGGACCATCCAAGGTCCATTGGTGCTAAGTTTGGTTCCAATTGGCTAGATTTATACTATGCTGTATACGACGCATTTCAAGGAGTTACTTCTCATCAGCAGCATTAAAACCCAAACATTTGGAAGACCAAAAACCAAACTTATTTTAAACAAGAAGTACTCATAACCAAAAATACCGAAAGAGGAAGCCAAATTTCAGCTAAGGAGATCTACCATGTGCAATACAAAGAATGAACCCTTATCATTTCTATTATTTTTTAATTTTGCTAACTATGTTTGGCTGTGGCGGCCATCATGGTTCACTTTCTTCGTCATCTGACACAAATCTGACAGAGGACAATTTAAGGACCATTTATGGCAAGTTTGGTTCCAACTGGCTCTGTAGTTTCAGAAATCTTTGATTTCCTATTGGCAAGAAAACAAACTTGTAGAAGACCATGTAAAGATCATTCCTGCAATATAACAATTCAATTGCTTTTGTAGTTTCAGAGAAGAAGATTTTTTAAATTTTAGCCAATCAGAGTGCATAATTGACCCTGGCAGCCCGGCTGAATTTCGGATCGGCACCAAAAACATCCATTTTGTTAAGGACCATTATCTGATCATTCATGCATAATATTACTTCCGTCTGTCAAACGGTTACTGACAAGAAGATGTTTGTATATATTTCCCATAGGATCCTATTTTAAATGTGTCCCGTGGTGGCGGCAATCTTGGATTTCAGATCGGCACAAAAACATAAGCTTTGTCGTATTTATAGAGGACCACGTAAGGATCATTCCTGCAATATAACAATTCAATTGCTTTTGTAGTTTCAGAGAAGATTTTTGAAATTTCGGATCGGCACCAAACGAATCAATTTCGTTAAGGACCATTATCTGATCATTAAGGCATAATATTTCTTCCATCTGTCAAACGGTTCTGACAAACAGATGTTTGTATGTATTTCCCATACGATCCCATGTTAAATAATAATAATCTTTAATTGAAATGCAAATGTATAACCCGAATGGTTGACAGCATTATTTAAACATTAAATTAACATAAATACAAAGTAGAGCAGAAATATATATAAAAAAATATGGAAACAAATACACAGTCCACTTTCCTCAGTACTACGAACTTTTTTTTATAAATGGAGCAACAAACCGCATAAGATCGTTAGAAGATAAAATAATATTTAGTTTTTCAAAAGGTGAATTATTATTTATACTTGGTAGTATGTCAATGATGTTATTGAAGTAATCTTGTCATATTTTGGACAATTGAAGAAGAAATGTATTTCATCCTCATTTAAATTACATTTTTGACATATTCGGTTTTTTCTGTTGATTTTTTTTATACCGGCCTCTTTCAATTTATAAAAGGTGGTCACTAACACTCATTTTTATCAGGATTTATTCAATTTGCAAAGTTTGTTTGAAGTAAAATAGTCTCCCGCGGTGACGGCCATTGGATTTCAGATCGGCACAAAAAACATATACTTTGCAGAGGACAATGTGAGGATCATTCCTGCAAAATAACAATTCAATTGGTTTTTTAGTTTCAGAGAAGAAGATTTTTGAAATTTCAGCCAATCAGAGTACATAAATGGCCCTTGCAGCCATGTTGAATTTTGGATTGGAACCAAAAACAGAACTTTATAGAGGACAATCCAATGAACATCCCTACTAAGTTTGGTTTCAATTGGCCATGGGGTTTTGGAGAAGATTTAAATGTGAAAAGTTAACGGACGGACGGACGACGGACGCAAAGTAATACAAAAGCTTACCCTGGCTTTAGCCAGATGATCTAAAAATGACCGAGTAAAGTTATAAACCTACTGTTTTGTTTCAGGACCAAACCACATAATAAATAATTACTGTAAAGTAAAGACAACGGAAAAGAACAGAAGATAATAACTGTTTGCCAGGGGCTTTTCACAAGTAATTATATATGCGTACGTGACAGAAGAAACAATGGTTTCAGAAAACTGTAGTTAAGATTTAAAATTGAGTTAAATCGAAAATTGAAAAAGAAAGATATTAAACATGGTTTTATGTCATTAAAATATCTGGTATCGAGATGAGCTTTTTAATCAGCCTTTATCTTTTACGCTCATGATCAACGTTCCGAAAACGGACAAAAATGTTGAAATATTGAAAATGGGCTCTATCCAATATCGACTTCCTTTTTTATGTTTATTTTTTTTTCAAATCCACAGCTAAACGAAAGCAACAAAATTCAAATACAATGAGGAGAAATAAACGATAAAAATACAGCACAATGCTACTTAAGTTCATCTTTCATCGCATACATATTGACCAATGAAGAAGAAAAATGTTTGATTCAATTTGAATACAACGCAATAGATTAATATTTTACGATACCGATTTTGGTGCACAGGGTATGCATATTTAGAGACTCATTAGTTGCAGTAGGGGAAGGGGGTTGGGGTGGAGTGTTAAAAGCCCTATCAATAATCCAAAAGTTTGAAGTCCTACGATTCAAATACCAAAAACGATCAAATAGCGGAAGTGAACAACTGTCCGTAGTTCGCCAAAAGACGTCAAGTCAAAGCTTCATAAACGATCCTCGGACTAAGATTGAAACTAGTTCCAGGATATCAATAAAACAAAACCCCTGGAAACCAGAAAATCAGATCACACAAATGGTTTGGTTTTCCACCATTGACGTCCATGTTGTCAGCTCTAGATATTTGTTTAGTTATATATGCTTTTAATTTTGTGCTTTCTTGTAACGTCACTCCATATCCGTTTTTCCTTACACATGAAAAAATTTGGTGGCTGTACAAATATTTGTGAACAGGGACCCAGACATTTATTTAGGAGGATCCTATAAATTTTAAATGAACTATAAATACCGAAAAGATTTGTGTTTCAAGAAGTTAAATGAAAACCGTCTCGTTCAATAACGTCTATTTTAACTTATAATTAAACACAAAAAAATTATTCTATGATGAAGAAGAGACGATAACATTGGAAAAGACATAAAATATACTAATAAATTACGGGAAAAAATCTGCGATTCTGTAATCAGTCGAACAGAAATTGTATTACTAGACATTAGATAGTAATGAAAGTATGGGAGGATGTGGCTATTTCCGTAAAAAATGATTTTTATGACCGTCATCCCTTTTTCTAAAAAGACGGTTAATTAAGATTGTCTGCCTGTGTTGGAAAATGAGATTGTAGTCGGAATTCCTGTCTTTTCTTTGGCATATAAAAATGTAGTGTTAAGAAAGACTATATGTATTTTTTAATTAACAACGACATGGAAGTTGACAATAAATTTGACATGTAATGCTGGTTAAATGATAAAATATACATTACAGGAGATGATTTTTGTAAGAAAAACATATTTTCTTCTAACAAGATTGCTATATAGTGGCCAATGGCCTCGGCCGATAATAGTAAATAAAAAGTTGCAAAATTACTGAAATAATGACAACACTGTTTACTAAAATACTAGAGTATAAACCTAGCTCATAAAATATTTTCTAAATGACCAGTCTTCAATCCTTACTTATCAGTTCAATCCAGATTTCCAAACTCGTTCGAGACAATACTGATATAGACCTTTGACAAATTGCATAAAATTTGTTGAGACATGTAGAAGTGAGAGTTCTAAAAGTTAATTTCCATAATTTTACTGTTCTAAGGAGTAGAAACACAAGATAATTAATTGATCGAAACTGTTACCATGGTATTTTAATTTTCCCTAAATATTAGCTATAAGGTAGAACAAAGAACGCATATGAAGTTCAATTTATGGTCTTCCCCAACAAGACAAACTAAAAAATA
Organism: Mytilisepta virgata; assembly: GCA_028015205.1. Lineage (NCBI taxonomy): Eukaryota > Metazoa > Mollusca > Bivalvia > Mytilida > Mytilidae > Mytilisepta > Mytilisepta virgata. Next base: position 1,762,526 of record JAPWFG010000026.1, on the reverse strand, counting down.
AATGAACGTCTAAAAAGTTGCAAAACAATATAAGAAAAAACAAATAAAAGTTTTCTCTGTTTTATGTTGATGTTGTTTTGCAACTTTTTACACGTTAGAGAGGTCCAGGGCGCTGGACATGGCATTAGGCGAATAGGTGCCATAGTGTCGCAACGGTGTTAGTTCGAGACCCACCGAAGGTTGACACAACTTTGATAGTACAAAACTCTGATTTTAACAGTGTTGGGTTATTGACGTAAATAATATTTAGGACTACTCTTTATCTTCGATATTTCTTCGGAGATCAACTGGATGGGCAGATGTAATATGTGGCTGTCACAATATTATACGATTGGTTAAATACTGCATTTACTGTCACTGTATGACAATGAAACATTGCAATCCTATATAATGTATTCAAAAAAACTAAATCAGATAGCTGTCAAATAAATGCCAGAGAGGTATAAAAAATTCCATTGCCGCAGGCATACACACATGTTGGAACCATATTCATCCCAAGGTATATGTCGGTCACTGAGGCTACATTTGACAGAGTGGTCTAGGGCGCTGGACATGGTGCCATAGTGACTCAACGGTGTGACTGCAAGACACGTCGCAGGTGCCGGACAAAAATTTGACAGTATTAAAATCTGATTTTAAAAGTGTTGGGTTAGATTTCACACACATATATATATATATATATATATATATATATATATATATATATATATATATATATATATATATATATATATATATAATTATTATTATTATTAAATTTAAGAACCCAAAATAATAAGAAGGATAACGGGAAAGGTCACCAACGACAATCAAATCAAGTAATGCCATCCAATCTACAAATTTTCCGATGAAAACACCATAAAAGAGCACAACACATGCTTGGTAAAGACACTTAATTTTGTGGGGTTTAAACAGTTTTATGAGAACCGAAACCTTTCTCATATCTATCTTGACCTTTGATATATAAAATACACTCTAAAAGTCATTAAAGTAATATCATTACCACCTTGCTGACCACTAGATAGATAAAATAGTTTATGCCGTACAGAATTTAGATATTCAAATTGAAACAAATGGAAATCGTTTTACCTGTAATAAATGTTAAGCGATCAATCTTCAGTTTTAGATATGTATCTGATTATTTTGCAGATATCTAAGATTTTTCATCATTATGCATTGGAATATCGCAAATGGCACTATCCTACTGAAACAAGTATATAAGATTTCTAGTGCTTACTAATTTGATCTGAAACATAATAATATTGTAATCCAGTGTTGATAATTACATTCTATTGGTATTCCGAAATATAAGCGTTTGTTAAACGTAATTAGGCTTGTTGGTATATTAAATTGATTTCCCACTTGTTCCTGATGATATCTACAAAATTATTTCAAATATCAACGTGTTAAGATGGTTAAAGGAATGGAAATTATAGTTGCTGCTATTGAAACGTTTTAATTGTTTTGTTTTGCAACTGGAAATAAGATAACTTTCATAAAAACAAGACCTTATCAAAATCTATTGAGTACTTTTAAAGATCATTTGGTTATTTCAAGTCAGATACCCTGGTCAGCAATGAATATTTTCATTCATTTATTGAACATCTGTACCCCCCTAAAATTTTACAAATTGGATGGATTCAATCTCAAATTATGATTTTACACTCCCAAAATATGCTAACTTTCATAAAAACAAAAAGACCCTATCAAAATCTATGGAGTACTTTTAAAGATCATTTGGTTATTTCAAGTCAGATACCCTGGTCGGCAATGAATATTTTCATTCATTTATTTCTAAATATTGTTAACATCTGTACCCCCCTAAAATTTTACAAACTGGATGGATTCAATCTCAAAATATGATTTTACACTCCCAAAATATGCTAACTTTCATAAAAACAAGACCTTATCAAAATCTATTGAGTACTTTTAAAGATCATTTGGTTATTTCAAGTCAGATACCCTGGTCAGCAATGAATATTTTCATTCATTTATTGAACATCTGTACCCCCCTAAAATTTTACAAATTGGATGGATTCAATCTCAGAATATGATTTTACACTCCCAAAATATGCTAACTTTCATAAAAACAAGACCTTATCAAAATCTATTGAGTACTTTTAAAGATCATTTGGTTATTTCAAGTCAGATACCCTGGTCAGCAATGTTTTTCAGTGTATTTTAGAATGTGATTGTACTACATCGTGCATTTCTTCATATTTAAAGCGATATAAACTTGTTATTCTCTAAGCTTTATCGAAAGGATTTTATTTGACATCTTTTTATGCAAATATCTTACCTTTTTAATGCACAATTACAATGAATTTTGCAAAAATATCCTTCGATTATTTCACTGACGATTAGAAAAAATGGCGAGCGGAAGTATGTCCAATTTCTGACATGCGCAGTCCAGGCACGGCACTGCTCGATATAGGATTTATATGGATTCTGTTACATGTTGCTCATCCCGTTAGTTTATTAATCCCAGTTTGCAATTATGATAAGGTTAAATTAATAAACCATATTCTAAAAAGGGTTCGAAAGCAGTTATCTTAGAAATTTAGAAACCATACATGTAACACATTTTAACCCTGTTACCTTGATCATTTACCGTCCAGCAAATATCGTTCACCTTTGTTGGTGCCAAGATCGGTCGCTCTTTGCGACGGAGGTGTAAAGAATGAAGTATCACGTGGCGTTTTGTTAGGCATAGAAACAATAACAATATAGCAGTCCCGGTAAATTTTGCGACTAAAACTGTACCAAAGTTGCGACAATTTCTGTCCCTGAAGGGTATATCATGCCATGAATACAGAAAGCTAAAACTCGCCCGACTTGCATTATCCTTCAAATTTCTCTTCACTCCCGTAACCTGGAAAGCGCCATTCTCATGCCTAACAAAACACTAAAGTCACGTGATCGGAATAATAATTTCTGCCCCGGATGCGATAATTCCGGACTAAGTCTGAAATCAAATATTTAATCGGGATAACCCCATCCCTGTTAGTGCGTATACAAGACTATGATTGCTGGGTGCAGTTATTTGATTGGTGTGTCATTGTGGACCTTTCCTGTTATCAATATTTATTTTGTATCATCATTACATGTAACGAGGAGATTTGGGTAACCACATTATATCTATGAAATAATTCGTAAGACTTGAGATTCAGGATAGCTAATTTACAAATAAAAGAACATCAAAATGACCAAATCCTCAGTAAGGAAATGTGTTTTGAAGCAATACAAATCCCAAGTTTGTTAGCTATGTTTTGCCTGAGGGTTATCAAGTAAAGGGACTGAACTCATGACATCTCTTATTATCACTGTTTAGTATAGGGTATGATTTTAAATGATTACCCGATGACCGATGACTTACAAAGTATACAAACACTGAAATAATGAGTATAAACTTTGATTGTGTTGTGACAATAATAACAAACATCTAACTGTGAGTAATTAATGAGGGTTGTTCAGTAAATTGGATTTTATTTTCTTTTGTTTTGCATTTTTTCAAGTTTGTTGTTCTTTGGTCGAGGTTACCAACATGTATATGATGATATATTAGCTAATTATTAAAGTATTCAAAATCACTTTCATGTTTAAGCAAAAGAACATTTCTTTATCACCTGTAATTGTTTCCCTGATAACTGTTAATTTAAAACTTTTTTTTTAAATTCTATATAATTACAAAACAGAAATACAACTCAATCGTTTAAACAATAAAGCTGCTTTTGTTAATTATCATCTTGTTCATTCTGTGTAATTTTGCTGAGGACACTTGATGGAGCCAAGTATTATCTTGTCACATGACAAATACATGTGTCTACTTACTGAAAAAACTGTTTAGGTCATGTTTGTTCTTCGTGTTGAACAATATCGTTTTAGAGACACCCAGACTCAGAAAAATTTGTTTTGCATTCCTCCTGTAGCGGTATACAGATATGTAAAATGATATAGTTTAGTTTTGTTAGTTTAGACATATTTTATTGCAAAATTAGCAAAAGAATCGGAGACAAGTTATTTCAACTTACATAGGTCCTCTTCAATAACTGAATAAGCTTAAATTACATATGCATCAGCAATAAATAAGAAATATATAAATATATACAGAAGGCAATCAAATCAGAATTCATACAAATGGTAACAAATTGAGTTGTCAAAATCGACAAGGGAAAAATGCTAAATCAAAGAGGGAAAATTTGTGAAATATGAGGGGAAAAAATGTTGAAACAAAATTAAGTAACTTTTTTATTACGGATTATAAGCAAATCTTAAGAGGACACAAACTAAGTAGAGTAAAGATGAATTGATAAATTTGAAAGGCTTTTTAGAAATGTAAGCCAAAAGAATTGTTGTTTCGAAACATTTTGATTTGTTGGTCAGACTTTCCTAATATTTTATTTTGATCACGTCCGATAAAACATACATGTGTTAAAATGTACAATTGATCGAAACCGATCGATATCAAAGAAAGTTTGTTAATCAAAGTCTTATTACCTTAAAAAAAAGGTAGGGAAAAAACAAACTTTTGCAATAAAATTTTCAAAATTTAAAACAGAAAAGTATCTTAGAATAAAAAAAAAATAATTATATAAATAAATAATTAGTAATGATAATAAACATAAAAAAAATATATGGCAGATATTACAAAAATGCCATACCTCTAATTCTAATTTTTCCTCCTTGACTTTCTCAACCATTAAATCCTATATTAGGTTCTTCTCTTATGTGTTAAAGCATACTTCCTCTGTATGAATCTTGTCTTCCCTTACATTCGGTTATACCGATAGAAGACATTTTTGCAATCATTGGAAGTTGATTTATCCAATAAGAAACGTTTCGTAAAATAATCATACTCTAATTTGCAGCACTTTGTATACGTTTAAGCTTTTAAAATTCAATTAATTTTTAATGTAAAAATACCTTGAGTATTTGATTTACGTAGTTGAGGCAGAAAATAAAAAACTGCATTTATTGAAAATGTTATGCAGAGTCTTTTGATAAACAATAAGACGTATATCAAAATGAGCAAATTATTTTTTCATATTGGAAAAATATAAAATAGTATTATGATATTTTTTCAATAAATTTACCAAAGAGAGAGTGTCCTTTCGAAATTATAAATGATGAATGCATTTAATCCTGGAGAAAATATCATTCAAGTTGTTCTAAAATTTACCTAATGTTTTAGACAATTTCATCAGCAGAAATTCCTCGTTTTGCTATTATTCAAAATACAATCAGAACTGGTAACACAACAGATTATCAGTCATGAGATGCCAAGCCTTCTAGAGCACTTGTTGTCACTTCCGTTTTCAATAGGAGTGTCATAATCCTTCTACATATTAAATTATTCCATGATAATAATTTTGATGCACAGCAATTACCCAAAACGTTGAAGAGTAAATAAATTCAAATACCAAAATATTTAAAGCCTAAACCATCTAATGATGCTATTTAAGAGGGAGATATATAAATTCTCCTTCAGGTACGAGTGAGTTATGAAATTTCTCCACCCAAGATAGTTAAATTTTCGAGCTTTTGCGAGCGTGTTAAAATCTAAAATTTAATATATAACTATCGAGGGTGGAGAAATTCCAAAACCCACGAGTAAATTGAAGGAGGATCTGTTTCTCCTATGACTTTCTACAAAAACCTCAAGAAAATGTCGTTGCTATGTAGTTTGTTTACATACACGTAATTTCGGTACTTCTCTAGTTTATCGTTCTAATAACTGTTGAAACAAGGGCGGTAATTACCAAGTAGATATTTAATCACCGAGAAGTGGTTAAAGATATTATGTATTTTTATCCCACCGATTGAACACGTCAAGAATAGGAGAAACACAATTTAACACTTTTATATCAGTAAATATAAACTATCAATTTCACTCGAAACATAAGCAAGTGTGCTCGTAGGCTTGCAGTCTACCAACAGAGTTATCGACTCAGTGATAATAAATATCAAGTTAAAACTAACATGGTGCGATTTCACACTTAAGAAATTATTTAAAAAGAAACAACGAAAATAAATAGGTTAATACAATTAGAGAAAGGTAAAAATACTGTAGCTTTTTTTTAAAATTATGTTTCCCTATAACTTTGTCTTTTCCTTGGACTTTTCCCACTGTTTTGTCGTTTTGGTATTCTTTTGCCGATATTAAGTTCGCATTTGCCTGTTTGCCTTAGTCAATCAACATTAACTCCAGATATACAAAGACATGAACATCGCTTTTTCGTAATTTATCGCCATTTGCATCAAAATTGGTATCAAAGAATTTATTATTACCACTGAGTTGATATCACTGCTGGTGGTCTCCATATCAACAGCTCTGTTACTAAAATGTCGATGATGCCCCAAAATTGATCATTTAAATTCACTCTTACTTAAAGGTAAAATTTTGTGAAAACTAACCCTGTGCCATTAGCTGGTTATCGCTTTACAAATTTGATTATTTGGCATTTCTGAATTTGTTCTTCAATGTTTTGGATTATTGTTTTGGGTTTTCAATATATTAGATTTTGACCACAACTAATCTAAGACATGGGCACATTTTCTGAAAGAAATTGGTATGAAATATCGGCGAAAGATTACCGAAGCTACAAAACAGTGGGAAGAGTCCGTAAATTTGAAATCATGAAGAATTTATTATATACAGATCCGACATATTTTGATAGCTCAAAAAGCATAAACATTAAGTATTGTCATATCAAATTTCCTTACAGTGCATCGGATGTAAAGAACTGAAATTTAATTATTTATTACTTTAAATTTATGTCCATTATTGGGTCTGAATGAGCTGTGAGCACTGTAAAATGAGATAATATAGCCAACCACATAGAAAAATTAGCAATTTTCAACTGCTACTTCTTTTAGACTGTTTATTTCCGTGTATGTGTGTGAGATAAGCCATTTGGGACCCATGTGATATTTTACCTTTCAGTTTCCTACATAAAGTGCAAAATTCTATATTTATGAAGATATTTGTTAGCAAAATCCCGTCACACCTGCCTCTAATTTGATTTTTGAAGATAAACAATTTAATACCCCACTAGTATTCTATATTAGCACTAAAATTCTAAAAATGTCAGAATGTATTCTAGATATAAATGATTTACCGGCCTTTTAGCAATATTATTTTCTATGCTTCCGATCACACTGTTTTTAATAGGATATTCAATGTCAAATAGAAAATGTAAAATAAGCTGATCTTTTACCATTACTGGTCTAAATCAAATTTCAAATAATTCATAGTTTCCCAGTATTTTTGCTTGTTGATGAAACCGTTTTTAATAGAACTTGTACACTAGATTGATTTACATGTTTTATCGGAAAAGAAGCAATATCTTTTTCTTCCAAAAATAGCTACGGACTATGTTTTACGTCAATGTAAGAGATAACTGTTTTATTTTCCATTTTTATTGAAATTGTAGGAAAACCTGAGATAATTGATACAGCCATATCTTGACTTTACATGTATTCAGTATGAATATATGAGTCAATTCTTACCGGATTATTCAGACTTTTATGCAATTCCACTGTAATACTAGACCATCTAATATTTCACATCTTGTGCATCCAAATTTGTATCAAGGAATTTTATTTATACCACTGAGTCGATGCCACTGCTGGGGGCCTCCAAATTCCCGAGGATATCCCTAGCTCAGTTGCTAGCATTTCGATATTAGCCCGAAATTGTTACTTAATATTAACTGCTACAAAATTGTAGAATTTGTGAAAACTAAGGAGTATCTCCCTCTTGCATAGCTCTGTCCTTAGATGGTTTCGGCTTTACCCCTTTTGGTCATTTTGGTATTTTTGAATTTGCTCTTCAACCTTTTGGATTGTTGTTTTCGGTTTCAAATCTTGAGCACAACTGATGAGTAGTAAATTGACGAACTGTGCACATCCTGTGCATCAAAACTGGTATCAAATAATTTCTAAACAAACCAATACTACCCAGTAAACAATCCATAACAGGTAAATGAAAAGGACGAACTCCTTTATCAACCAATAGAAACAAATGGATCGGAAGTGACAAATAGTCTTAACCTTGGTAAGCTGAAAAATCGCTTCAAACAGAATTTGAAAATTTAGCCATTTATCTTTTAACAATTTTTTATACTACCAGGGATTAATTACATCGTGTAGACTTTCTACTTAAAAAAAATGAAACTTTATTAATAAGTACATGAAAACATTTTTATACCCGCACTTTCAAATGAAAGTTCGGGTATATTGTGGTTGCCGTCTGTTCGTCCGTCCGTCACACTTTCTTGTGACGCAAACACCTCCTTCACTTTTGAATTTTTACCATTTTTTTGTGCCATATTGTTGCTGACCTACTGTAGATGCGCAATAAGATTTTGGAATTCCAATTTTTTTTAAAAGGGGGATGGGAGGACCAAAAAGGGCCAAATTATACCAAGAGCCTTGTGACGTGAACTCCTCTTTCATTTTTGAATATAAACTATTTTTATTGTTGCCATATTGTCGCTTACCAACTGTAAATGCGCAATAAGGTTTTGGAATTCAAAATTTTTTAAAAGGGGGTGGGAGGGACCAAAAATGGCCGAAACAGAAAAAAAGCATATTTACTAAAATAACTATGTCATATTGTTGCTTGCTAACTGCAGATACGCAAAAGGTTTTGGAATTCCAAATTTCTAAAAGGGGGCCTGGGAGGGACCAAAAAAGGGCCAAAATAGATAAAGAGCCTTGTGACGCGAACTCCTATTTCATTTTTGGATTTAAATCATTTTTATTGTTGCCATATTGTTGCTTACCAACTGTAGATGCACAATAAGGGTTTGGAATTCCAATTTTTTTAAAGGGAGTCGGAAGGACCAAAAAGGGCCGAAACAGAAAAAGACCATAATTACTAAAATTTTATCTAAAGCAAAAAAATTAAATAAATTTGTGAATTTCAGTTTAAGGGGCTATAGGTCCCTAAAAGGGTCCAAATAGTTAAATTATAGTAAAAGTGGGTTGTGATATATTCGTGAAAAGGTTATTTGTTACAGATGCAAACTGTAATGCTAAGCATGCTTTTATTTTGCATTCTGAGGATTTAAAGGGCCAAAAAAAGGAAACGAGGCAAAAACGTTTGAATACAGTAAAAGTGGGTTGTGATATATCTCTTACAGATGAAAACTGTGATGCAATGGAAACTGAAAATGTTAAGAATGTGTGTTTACAAATAAATGTGGGGTGCGGGTATAGCCCCTATCTCTAGTTCTTATTATTTCCAGAGTAAATATTCCTAATAATTCTAAAAAACTTAAATAATCCTTGCTAAAATGGTGAAAAATGGTTATAAAATATTGCCAAGTTCTTTGTAACTGTGATCAGTGTTTGAAGTTGCTAAAAAGAGTCATTAGACTGACATTTTCCAGTCAGAAACGAGGCTTACCGAGTTTCTGATGATAGGAAATGTGAACCCGAGGGTGGAATTGTCCAGTCTCACATTTTTTACCATAACTGATTATTTTTCTCACATTTCTCCGCTGAAAACTAAAGGTAATAAACATGGCCGCCATGACACAAAAATGTGTTCTACTTAACTATGCGACTTAATGCAAAATAAATTCTATATGCGGAAAGATCGTATGCGTTTTGGTTTTGTACCAAAGGTACACAACTTTAAAAAGATATCTTTTATGTTGCGCTTCAGGGTTTTCAAATTTTTGACGTGTCGTTTTGTTGCATTGTTACGTCAAGGTAGGTCATGTGATGTGAGATGCATGAATCTCACACTGGTGTCTCACACGGAATATGTCTGTCCCAAACACATAGAAATGTGAGAAAATACATTTTTTGTACCTTGAAACGGAACTTAAAAAGTAAACAAAGAGGTTGAAGTTTTTTCTATGGAATACTTTTAATTGTTAATTTTCAATAAAAATGTTCCTTACGTCGTCATAATTCATTAAATGGTCTTATAAACCAGAGATTATCAAATCAAAATAAGACGGAATAACTTTTCTTCTGATACTTTTCTAAAAGGAAAATGTCTGTCAGATTACCAATAAAAAAATAAAAAACCGTCATCAGTGATCAAAATGTTGGAAGTCCGGTTAAACGTATAATGATGAATTAATAAGCGTTATTGTTCGTAATTCCAAATCGATGACTAGTAAGCTGACTCTTATCTTTGTCTACGGATTTACATCAAATTTGCCTTTAAAATTTATTACGGTAATTAAGAATTTAACAATTGAATATTATTCCAGCTGAGTCACGGATCATCACAACTCGATCCAGTATTGTCTTGCTTGGCCCAATCAAATTTATTCAAATTTACAATGCGTTTTTTGACCAACAGTAAGCAATACTCGAATTTCCAACTGATTTTTCCAAGTTTCAAGTTCCATCCCACGTGTTTCATTAAAATAATTTGTGCATTTTAAACAAGTATATTATATATTGTAAATATTAGAAGTTCTTTTTTCGACAGTACCGCCAGTCAGTGCTAAAATTGTTTACAAATTCCGGTATATTTTTACATCAAAAAGTACATTATTGGTCAAGTGGGGCTTATGCTCTACTATATTGTATCAATCTGTCTATTAGGAACACTAAGGTTGTTAAATTCAAAAGTTCAAATGTACCGTTCCTCATTATAATTCAAAGGACTTCTGTATAAATTAGACATAATTATACATTTTTTAGTTCCGAAAAAGACATAATTACTATTTCTGGGATTTTTTTAAAGGAAAAACGCCTGTTATTGTTAAAGTATTGTTAAAATTTCAAGTAATAAACTAAATTGACTTTTATCGAGGATTTAAACCAAAAATATACGTTATTAATGTTTCTATTTTAGATTTTAAATGAATGCGTCATTGGAAATTATATAAACACTTTACCATACTCCAGCCTGAAAGAAAATAAACACTTTACAGTACTTAAATATATCCGTGGTAATTATTATTTTTCCTAGAAATCTCATCAAGTAATTTATCAAGTGGAAATCGGCAGATAATTGTCATACTGCAGAGATTTTTCCCCTGCTGATGATCATTAAAAGTAATATTGTCCGAATGAGAGCTTAATGTCCTTGGTGCTATGGGATTAAACAAAATAGCAATTTGTAAATATGTTTTTTCTTAGAAAATTAGATGAGTCTGTTATTTTGCATACGAAACGTTGTATTAAAGATGGGTACAAAAAACATATATATATATATATATATATGACTCCGAATATATATATATATAACGTATCAACTTTTATAATTCGATTGTGTTTATTTTGAAAGATTTTCAGAATTGTTTTTAAATATATTTTGAGTTTTACCATGGGTACATGTAGACATTTGGAACTTGTAATGCTGTGTTGAAACGCCCTAAAGCCAATATACATGTAACGACCCCTTATCATTCTTTGTTTGAGTGTTCTTTGGTGTTTCACAAACACAAACCCTTCCGATACATGTGTATCTCTTTTCATTTGTATATGTATTAAAAGACTTTTCAGACATTTCGTAATGCTGTCTATAGAGTGTAACAATTTACTGATGCATCGATAGTATTGACTGTGAACTCGAACCATACGCGTATCGTATCTTCACTTCCAAATTGCGATACTTTCCGGATTATTTTCACCGTTTCCTGTTAAATTTTAGAATCACCAAAATGGTTTCCCGCAAATTTCTATTTCTTTGTCCTAAATCTCGGATACCAGTTTCACATATGTTAAAAATTTCAACATGACAACGTATTAAGATTCACTTCTTTCATTTTTATTTATTTCAGCTACACGTATGAGCAGCTTCGATTGTAACTATTTGGAGTAAAATTTCTGTTTTTTACAATGTTTGTTTATATGCCAAAATTTGAGTGACAAAGTAAATAACCAATGTATCGTAAAGTATTGGTATCATAAGTAAATATATATTTGTACGTATCGTATCGTGAGTTTTCTCACCTACTCAGACGTAGCTATCCATATAACAGTGGATTATATCTTTACTGCATGGATATTGGTCATTATCGTGCATTATAAAGAATTGCTATGTAAATAGTGCTTCATTTTTACATATTTGCCAAAGAACTGAATGCCAAATAGTCCCCTCTCCCATTTTTATATGCGTGGTTGAAGCGTCACTAAGGACGCACGAGGTGTAACCGAATCTATTTCTGAAGATTAATTCGGAGTCATCTGTGCGTTTTCATTTTCAAGGGTTCATACAGACTAAAGTGGCCAATTCCAAAGTCTGTAATTGTTTAATTATATGAATGAGGGATATATCTCGACAACCCCGCTCGCTTGCAAAAAATCAGTTATCAAAAAATTTAACCAATCAAAAAATTGAGGGCCCATTTTCATAGTTACCAAACGTCAGAATGAAGGATGATAGATTACCGACCTTCGATGTAAATATCACATAACATTTTGATTTTCGTTCAAAATAAACAGGTTTGACTTGTAAATTATTTATTTGTGTATATTTATGAAATGTGATTGTATTTTGCTTTTGGGTTTGCGTACAAACGAATATGATCACAGTGAATTGACGTAATAAATTCCTGTGTATCTAGATGTAGATGAAAACCGAACCTCAAGGTAGTGTGTGTATAATGTTTTCTTTTATTTATTTATTTTTTAAATTTATGTTGATACCCTTTTCATGAATCTCAGATGAACCCCAATTACTAATATGTTGGCTGTGCATATAATAAAGTCAGGAAATACCAAAGGGATATTCGAAGGAGGAGAAAATCGAAAACAACTAACAAACTCCGGAGACAAGCCAAAACAATACAAACACTACATTTAAAAACTAAAAACAAACGAACAACATGGACCCCCCCCCCCAAAAAAAAAAAAAAAAAAAAAAAACGGAGGTAGACAGGTGCTTCGGAAGAGTAGGCTGTGTGTCAGCTTGCCAACATATGTGCCCATTAAGAAATAAAGAATATGCCACTACCTGCTTAAGAACTATTTACTGACGTATAAATTCATTTCTGCCAGAGTTTCATGTTGTCCTACGGTTCACAGACACTGACCATGATTGTCATGTTTACTTTTCACGAAGCAGCTCTTTTGCTAATGATTAAATTGAAACTACCCATAATAGCATTAAGAATGAATTTGGCGGGAAATGAAACCAGAGATTTAATCAATGTGGATGAACTAAACAATCTTGAACTTGAGTACATGTTTTACATAAAAATGAGTATTTTAAAATGAAATCAATCAGAGTAGATGTAATTTATGCTAGAATTCGTTTAAAATTTAAAACTAAACCAGAAACCGTAACAATATTCATTATCGGTGAAAATCATAGATTAATACATGACATAATCCATATCAAACCGGGTATCATCCCAGATCGAGGGCTTAACTAATCTGTTTTATCATATAGTGCCTTTGAAGTTACTACGTATGTCCGAACATATGCTATATCATTTCGGGTATATTCGAATAGCATTTGAATGAGGTGCAAATATTGCTGTCCACTTCCGGTTGTCAACGATGACATAAGTTCACCCATAGACTTCTACTGCACACTATTAAGCACCATGTTTCCCTTCCATGACATGGTGTTGAGGACCATTTCTTACATCAACCTAGACACAAACGATGATATTGCCAACCTTTCTGGAAGATTTCTGTCTCTTTCTCCACAACAGAATAAAGCAACTAGAAGACAAGGCCAGTGACTACATACTCACTCCAGTAGCAGTCTTATACCAACATATGATGCTTGCGCTAACATACTGAACCAGTTCTGCATTCCTTGAGACAGCAGAAGTTACCAGATGGCAGGTAGCAGTTTGACCTCTTATTTCAGCTTAGTAAAGTCATTCTCACCATACCCCATTCCAATACTGACACAGACAGAACTTTTTCAATGCTGAAAGGGATACAGGCAGACAGGAGGGACAACCTAGCACGGCTTATTTAGTGTGAAGATTAACAACACCACAGAATGCCACAAACTAGCCTTTCTACTTAAAAAATGAAACTTTATTAATAAGTACATGAAAATATTTTTCTTATTGTTTCCAATGAAAATATTCATATTTGTTCTAAAAAAACCTAAATCTTCGTTACTAAAATCGTGAAAAGGTGTTACAAAATATTGCCAAGTTCTTTGTATCTGTGATCAAAGTTTGAAGTTGACTCACTAGACTGACATTTCCTTAGGCTCCTCTATACTGTTACCTTATGAAGTCAGATGTTGTTCTAGAGTTATGTCGCCTTGTCCATAAAAAATTTAATATGCACGAAAAATTAAGCAATTAGCAATTTTCAAGTAAATTTTAAAAAAAAACGTGTTGACTTCGATGGGCTCAATATATCTTGTTAAAATTTGAAACATACTTTGTTAAGATAAGTATCTTTCAATAGTCAATTGATAATCAATGCTAAACACATAGCTTCAATTCCTATTTGATATTTTAATTTAATTAAGTTTACCTTTGACATAATGACAATCGTGAAGTAAAAAACGTACACCAACATAAACCAAGTGATGAACAACTCAGATCAGCGAACAATGCATGTCCTAATTACAAACAACAGTGTACCACCACAACGTTGTAACTTATAAATATGAACTTTACTGCTTATGTAATAAACTTAAAGCTGGTGTTATGAACTTTTATGCTCATGTTATGAGCTCTTAGTCCTGTATTGTGAACTTTAATGCAGTACTATATATATAATAAGACATTAATTATATGATATTACGATACTCATAACATAGCAGACCATTTTTAACCAATCAGGAAAAAACAATTAATAGCTACGTAATATTCAATTTTTATGGATTTTAAGTGAACAAGAAAATTGGTAAAAGAAATAGGTCAACAATGACATACCAATCAATTAACGCAATCCAACAGACAAAACAAACAAAAAACAAAAAATAACATAAAGGACATAAGACAAAAAGACAGACAGCATAGTCTTACTTTACAGAGACACTGAAAAGTGGGGTTGGGGGGGGGGGGTTAAACTGGTTTTATCTGTACCCAATCCTCCTCCTTATTTATCCTGACCATCCAGTTGATACATATAGATTCTCCTTCATGTACGAGTGAGTTATGGAATTTCTATACCCGAGATAGTTAAATTTTCGATTTTCCACACGCGAGCCTTTAGCGAGCGTGTTAAAATCTAAAATTTAACTATTGAGGGTGGAGAAATTCCATAACTCACAAGTAAATTGAAGGAGAATCTGTTTCTCCTTTGATTTTCGACAAAAACCTCAAGAAAATGTCGTTGCTATGTAGTTTGTTTACATAGACGTCATTTCGGGACTTCTCTAGTTTATCGTTCTAATAACTTTAGAAAAAAGGGCGGTAATTCTCACGTAGAAATATAATCACCGGGAAGTGGTTAAAGATATTATGTATTGTTACCCCACCGATTAAACACGTAAAGAATAGGAGAAATCACTGTAAAATCCAACACAGTATGATTACCAAAACAAGTGACCACTACCTACAACTTAAGACATTTGTTGGAGAGTATTACTTTAGATAGGGCCAAAAAAAGGTGCTCGTTTTAACTTAAAACTATGTAAGGCTCTCATAGTTACATGTAGGATATTCTTTTAAATCAAATAGTCGTAAACAACACTCTAATAAACGGTCTAATGTTATCTCTTTATTAATTTTTACCTTATGATTAACTTCAAATATCTGTTTGCATACTGATTGGAGTCCATTTTAACGTCCATGTGTCTGTGACATCAAATGTTGCAAAATAAAAAAGAACATCCACAAGGCTTGGCAAGACTGACAACCAACCATTACAGGCGTTATGGTATTATATCATGCAATAATTGATCAAATTACGGGCCGTTTATTTTTCAGATCACTAATTAGAATGGTATCAAATTCTTTTTAATGTGATACCGCAAAATGCCTGGTTGTCTAAGAGGTAGGAAACACAGCCAAATAATAAGGGATTCAAATTGTTTGATTATACCTAGGAACATCGATAGAAGAACCGTTATTAAGTGATGCACTGTATAAAGGGTCATGTTTCCTTTAGTTGTCGTGTTGTTCAATATTTAGAATGATACGAACTAAATGGTCTCTTCCTAGAATGGAAGTAATTATGTACCGTTTTCGGCTCTAACGGATAAATTCACTGAAAATGGCGAAGGAATTGAAGTATCAAAAATAAATCTTGCAGGAAACGAAACTCATACACGTTTCGTAAATTAGAACAAGACCGGAAAATTTTTATTAGTTCGACGTACTTTTCACGTCATCGAAAATTAATTAACCTAATATTTTAATGGCATATAATTATACATGTATAGAACCTGTTTGTAGGTGGTACTTTTCCTATGTTATATTGAAGCGTGTTAAATGCGCGTAATCAACTATTTGGCAGGATAATGTTTTAGTGAAAATCTTTTTTTTCAAAATGTTGGTACAATCTTGAAAGTTGCTGTAGTTTGTCAAATAATCATCAAAAACGCATTGGCAAACTCGTGAGAATATAAGAGTTCAAACAAATACCAAAAAGATATTACCAAAGAATAAAAAGCATAACAAACTAAACACAAAGATTGTGCTTGTGTAATAACATGATTTATGCGTATTTTCTTTAACTGGTTGTATTCGTTGAATAGAACTTTCAAATGAAAATAAAATAAACAACTGAATACTTTATCAGTTGGCGAAACAATCATATTTTTGGCCATGATTAGAACATACAGTGACGTGCCAAAAGTATTTCACGCAATGCGTTTTTATCCTTTTTGGGTTCATAAAAAGCTTAATTTTTTATATAAATTTGTTTTGAAGTCATCACTCAACAATTCACGTTTTGGGAATTTCTTACATCTCATCTATTCCACTGAGTTCGAAATTAAGGATACCACAGACACTGCCAAATCTGCATCTTATCTTGACCTTCACCTCACAATTGACACCAAAGGAAGGTTGAATACAACCCTGTACGACAAACGGGATGACTTTGACTTTCCAATCGTCAATTTCCCATTTTTTGAGCTGCAATATCCCAGAAGCGCCGGCGTATGGAGTATATATTTCACAACTCATACGTTATTCCAGAGCTTGTGACATATACATTGACTTACTGGACAGAGCCCGGCTCCTGACAGAAAAGTTGCTCATACAGGGGTACGTTGCTCCTAAGTTATGGACGTCATCATGACTTGGTTGACAGGTACGAAAAACCGTTTCCCAAATGAAAATGGACCTGTTCCATTGATGTTATCCCTTCCTCATACCCGATTTGACATGGGCAGCATGGCGGGTGTCCTGCAGGAAACAGAGACTTCTTACACTTCCGGAGCACCTGAGTCTACCCTGGGTTTTATTGGTGGGGTCCATGTTGTTCATATGTTTTTAGTGTTTAATTGTGCATGTATTGTTTTGGTCATGTCTTCGTTGTTCTCCGGAGTTTGTCATGCAGTTGTTACGATTTTTTCCTCCTTCAAATATCCCTTTGATATTTCTTGACTTTACTTATAGACAAATTTCTACAATTGTGACATCATCAGCAGGTAATTATCTATGGTTTGTAAGTTTTTTTTATATTTTTATTTAAGTTTTAGGGATTTGAAAACATGATGTTTTAAACACAAGAAAAGTGTATGACTTCATAAATTCACTTATCCGTACAGGAAATGTTCATTTTATTCAACTATGACACTATGTAATGAGAAACCAGAGTGAGTTATATTTTCCTAACCAATGTAGGTAAGGGGGATAATAAATTTGCCTCCCTTTTAGCCTCAAGACAAAAGGGAGAGAATTTAATTATCTTCCTTAACTACATTGGTTAGGAAAAAATAACTCACTCTGGTTCCTCATTAAAGATCATAATGTACTATCAAAATAAACAACTGGAGATGATTGCTAATTTAGATTTTTAAATTGGTCCCAAAAAATCTTCATAATCGTTTTTTTAAAAAGTCTGGTTTTACAATATAGAAAAATATTCAAGGCGTGAAATACTTTTGGCAAGTCATTGTATGTGATGAGGGAATAACATAGATTGCTGCATGTAAACACAAACTTGACAAATATCACAAATAAACTGTCAAAATAATGTTCACAAACAAATGAATACTAAATACATATGCAATGCCAAAACCACTTACAATAACTTCCGAGATTTCGTTTTTTGTGGGTTTTTTTTTCTTGTTTTGTTTTGTTTTGTTTATTTTTTATTTTTTTTTTTTTTTTTTTGTATTATTGAGTTGTTTTCCTCGTTGTTAAAAAAGATTACACTTGCAATTGAAAATCCCACCATAGGAAATTCGTGGATAACAATGAAAAAAATATCACTTGAAACGTACCTAACTGTACAATGTAATTAATTATTTTAGGCATTGTATGAGGAGTACATTTACATATTTAAATTAAAATCACTTGAGCATAATTACGGTATATAATTACAATGTTGTCTTTTTAATGATTTTTAGAGCGAAAATTAAACATATATAAATTGATAAATTACTACAAACTGATATATTTTTTTTAAATAATAAAATTAAAACAATATATATGACGTACTCTATACTGTTTATCTAGTTTTTTGTTTATACAATTTTTAATCAATTTATGGAATTTTTTAATTTGTAAGCAATCGAAATACGGTTTTTGCGAAATTTAGTGATACACATACTCATATTTCCACTTTAAAATATTTCACAAGATTAGCTTTTGAAAAAAGCTGAGGTCATTCGTTTAGCATTTTTATGGAAAAGATTGGTCATATATATTCAAAAAATGCATTGCAGAGTCCTTTTTTATTAGATTTTTATTAAGCTAGGCTTTGAAAGATTCCATTTCATACAATCTTTTAAAAAGTTTTTTTCAAAAGATATCAGTTCTGTATGGAAAGATTTGAAGTTTCGATTTGGAATGTGATTTAAGATTCCTTTTTTACTACCGGACATTCAACTTTCCCATAACCTATAGAGAAACGTGTGCAGACGATAATACTATCATTAATCAAAGCTAACGGTTTGCGGCTTTATCTAAACAACAATTTGACAGTTCATAATGAAATGCATTCCTACAGTGTCATAATACTAAAGCTTTTAGGGGACCATCTCATAACATGTTTCGGAAACAATTGTTTATTATAACATATTTTAAGATGACTCCTTATTAAAACTATTTTAAAACTTTAAGATTTGTCATCAGTTTATTAATTTTCCATATAATGAAATGCTAATTTATATATCAGATGAGAAACAAAATCTTAAGGTCAGAAACAGAATACACATATTTGTCTTACCAGAATTGTTCAAACAGTGTAAAGTGGATATTTACATCAAATTCAACATGTGTCGTAACGTAACTATAGATCTTACTTTTTCATATTTACAAGCATCTACTTATTGGATTTGTTTATTTATACAACAGCTTTTACCTGCTTTCATACTGAATGGTATTTTCTTACCGTATTATACGTTCAGTATATTCCTTTTTTTCAAATGAACACTTTATCGTTGGTGAAAGGACAATTCTTATCAAGCGTCTGAGTGATAAACTCAAATCATACAGAAAGTTATCGACACTTCAAACATTTTAAAGACCAACTTTTCAAAGTCAACTTTTGTTTATCTATATATAGTCATTCGCCGACGCGAATGACAATAAATATTTTTAGATAAGATTCAGTTTGTGAGTGAGTCGGTCGAATTAATACATCAATAAACCAGCTCTTTTATGTATAAGGAATTTCAATTTGATCCAATTGACTTCTGAAATGTTATTCCAATAAACAATACTAAATTTTGTATTTTATCCCATTAAAACAAGGGTTATTGCTTCAGTGTAGTAGTCTTCTTGAATTCTACTTCCTTGATAGATAAATAATGAGTTTCTACCCCGTCATCTCGGTAATTACGATATTTACGGTATCTCCACTCGAGATGTTTGAAATTAAATAAAAAACATAACTATTAAGAAAGGATATTTGTCATGTTTATGTCGACAAGGAATGTCTAAGCAATAAGCAGAAGAACGAAATAAATGACTATAACAGTGTAATGAATGAGGCAAATTGGTAGAAGCAGCTGTTTTTACTAATGATTAAATGGAAAGCACCAATAACAATATTAGGAATGAATTTGGCGGGGAATTCACGAGAAATTTAATCAATGTGTGCAAGAATGAAAAAAATAATTATCTTGAGGGCACTATAAGAAAAGTCCATAACAGATGGATATAAATTTTAAATTAAAACAGAAACCCCAAAAATATTCACTACCGGTGAAAATTATAGACTAATATATGACCTAAGCCAAATCAGACCAGGTACAATGTATTATCCCTAGACTCCCACATCAGACTTAAGGCTTGTCTAATGTGTTTATCATATAATGCCTTACTGGTTTGTACGTATGACCGAACGCACCCGTCTAATATGGCCATATCAGCCTGGGAACGTTCTCATTTAAAGTCGTTACACATATGCAAAAACCGTCGTATTTAGTACAAAATATATGGTAAACATGATTTTTATTGTGCACAGTGTACTTTGACGTTTAACTGTTGTTTTCTTAGTGTTAAATTCGTTGACATCACAACTTCAAAACAATAGCGTTAGCCCATAAACAACAAAATAAAAGCAGAAAAAAATCAAAAGAGACATACCAATCAATCAAGGACACCGAGCAATGAGCATAAAATAAATGAGCACACACAGAGAGTCAGAATAGTCTGACTTGGTACAATCACTGAACAGTGATGGGGTCAAACCTGTTTTATAGGTATTCAAACCTCGTACTTATCTACCCTGACACTCTGTTATATAACTAATACTATAAAAGAAAATACAGTATGGTTACCAAGGTGACCGCATGCTAGAACTGCAAAACTGATTGGACGGTAAATGATTTAGATAGTATGGTCAGAGTGTAGTCGTTTACCTGTAAACATAGCTAAAACTCTCATAACTGCTGGTCGGATACTGTCGCTCTATTTTATACGAAATACTCAGAAATAACACTCCAGTAAAGGTTTAATACTAAGGGTTTAATAGAAAGCGGCAACATTCATGCCTATTAAAATGTGTATAGTAGACATTTTGTTTGTCATAGGTTACAAATATCTATGCCTGTTCATTTTAAAAGACATTACATGTTTCAACGCATTTTCCTAGTTCCAATGTAATATTCTCAATAATCTACTTAAAAATCTTCAAAAAAGCTAGAAAAGATTAATTAGTCCATGTAGTCTAGACGACTGAATGTAATTTTCAGTTTTTTACATAATTTTTTTATTTGGCTCATTTTGTTACTGTAGCGGTAATTTCCTGTCACTTGAGATTTTTTTTAAAAATAAATCATGCACAAAATGGGAAAATAAATGCTATAATGTAACAATTTCCGGATGAAAAAAAATAGTTTTTTTAAGCTTCAAAGTAACGTACTTTTAATCCATTTCATTTATGGCTTTATAACTGGACCGAAGGTTCCAATTCACTGTAATTACAGTTAAGATTCTAAATTATTCTTTGAAATTCATACTTAATGTAATCACACTGCTCCACATATTTTATTGGTCTTACCTGGGTATAATGGTCATATGCACGTCATGAGGAAACTAGGCAATTTTCTTCATATATCATTAAGTGCTCAAACACGAATGTTTGAAATGTAATTCGTACTTTTTGATAAGTTGATTTTTTTAATATTGATACATGTATACATGTACAATAAACCCATGAAGTTAAAAATACACATTGATTGATATGATCGTGATAATTGTACGTCATTGTTGAAACTTCCTGTTATTGGGTTTATTTATTAGAACAAAATTGCACAAAACGGAACCAATAGCAATGTCAACTTCCAACAAAAATAGGTCTTCCGGAAGTATAAGTTAACGACACCCGTAAAATTACAAGACGTTAGTCGGTAACATCCGTTGAAATATCAAGTCCATAGAGCTGTCATTTCCAGTAAGGCATGAAGTAGTTTGTGTTTTACTTACGCAATATTTACATTTCAGACGGATCTACAAAATACGCCTGACTTTGTACAAAGCCTTGTGCAAACACCTTATGTAATGACAGGAGATATAGGTCAAAGGTCAATTAGACAACCAAGAAACGGAATAATAACCGTTGCATATCTCTACTGTGGTATACATATACTTGTGTGTTATTAATTATGAATTTTCTAGATAAAAAAAAACAATTATTTTCAGGGTATCGTTTCTTTCATAATCAACTATTTGTTTCACTCATAACCATTAGTTTTTTTTTAATCTAAAATATCTACCTAATTTTTATCGTAAACGATTTTATGTAATGTATTTATATGTTTACAGACAAACATTTTATGCTTGTCATTAAAAAGTTCAATTTTTCTACCCTCAAAGGTCATGGTTATAAGCAATTGGACTAAACTTGTGTCATTTTTGGTATATTGCCAAGAAAGACACCTAGAACCAAAACCATTCCACTGCCATATAAATAGTTTTATTTTTGAATGTCCTTCACATTGAAAAACTGTCTTTAACACAATAATTGAGCAAATTTGTATTAAACCTTGCTCTCAAAGCTATATTCCGGTATGCAGAAACAGATTTAGTAGCTTATTTGTTAGTTATTATTAGCAAATTTTCATAAACCACATACCAGGCTATGCTCCTAGAGATTTTGAAAGATTTTGGGCGAGGTTTTGAAAATTTCCCTAGATGTGAAATAAATGCCGGAGAAAATACTCCTACTACTTTAATTGTAGATTAATATCCAGGAGATGTTGATGTTGTCGATCTTAGCGTTTCCATTTTATTTTCTTTTTTTCATTTAAACAAAAAATAAATGAAATCACTGCTCAGTTATCTCCCTTAGCTAAGAAAACTAAATTTGTTCCCTTTATTCCATACAAACAAAGGGAGATAAATACAATAATTTATTGATTTCAAACACTTTTACTGACTGCCGTTATTTAAGTATTATTTACACCATAGCATATTTAAACAAACGAGCGCCCCCTGCGTGTCATTTGAATATGTTAATGAGTAGGCGTGGTGTAAATGATTGGTAACAGAAATGACAGACTGACACGTATAAATTCAATATTCAAAAGCACAATCGGTCTCCGTCTTTTCTTTTTGTTTTTGTCTTTCAAAAATAAAGTGGTTTGTTAAAGTTTAGTTCTTATATAAGATTATTTTTATATAATGAGACTTTAAACGACTTGAGGAGCAGTTGGTAATTATCTTATATATTATATAATTTAGTTCATACTTGTTTGTTTGAATGAGAAGACGTTTAATGTGCTGATTTATGAAGTGAACTCGTCGGATGTACTTGATAAACTGCATGCTCATATTGGTGATGTTCAACGTTTTGATTTTTCTACCCTATATACCACTTTGCCTCACAATCTTATTAAGAAAATTTTAACATACCTAATATATATAATTAAATTGGCATTTAAAAAGTCAGAATGTGAATATATATGTTCAAACTCTTTTAGGTCATTTCTTAGTAACAAAAAACAAAAGAACTATGTCAATTGGACATGCTTTGATATGATAACTGCACTTGAATTGTTACTAGATAACATTTTTTTCACTATGGAGATTCCGTATATCGCCAAGTTATCGGAATATTGCGGATCCGTTTCTGTATTGTTACGAATAACAATTTATGTCTACAATCAGCAAAGACCCAACGAAACAACATCTGATATAAAAATTTAATTACACTTTTAGATATCTTGATGATATTTTGGCTGTCAATAATGACGACTTCAGTATGTACACTAAAGAGATTTATCCTGTTGAACTTACTTTAAATAAAGCTAATACTAACAATGATTACTGCCCTTTCCTGGATCTTGATATCTATAGCTCTAACGGGAAGCTTAATACTAAAATTTACGATTAGAGAGATGATTTTTCATTTCCTATTGTTAATTGTGCGTTTATTAGATGGCGACGTTCCTTTGGCACCATCGTATGGTGTTTATATATCTCAACTTTTTCGATTCGCTCGTGTATGAAACAACGTATTTGATTTTAGCGAAAGAAATCTATGTATTACTGAAAAATTATTACACCAGGGAATTCGATATAACAAACTTTGCAAAAATTTTACTACATTTTATCGTCGTTACAAGGACCTCAGTCGTAAATATAACTTAACGTGCAAACATCTTATATGTTCAGATATTTCACAACCCAATTTTTATGGTAATATTATATACAAAGCACAAAAATGTCCTCATTCACCTGAAAAGCTAACCAAACCTTTAAACACTTATCCACAAGGGATATAGTTACGATACTGTTGTCAAGTCATAAAGATGGCATTTTTTGGAATTAATATTGATTCCCTGCATCGGAAATGAACACATTTATTCTAAAACCAGTTGTTTGGCATGATACGGGTTATGTTCTTCTCGTATAATTTATGATGGCATGATACTAAACCACTAACGGGAGGGAGCTGGCATGTCAGTTACTGCTAGTAGTCCTTTCTTAATATATATTGATCATTGCCATCTTGCTTAGTTTCTTGTGTTACCTTTTTTAACATCCGACTGGATTTGAACTGAGTTGTACTGTGTGTATCGCTGTGTGTTTGTTTATTCCATGTTGGCTAGTGTATATAGGGCTAGAGGTATAGGGGATGGTTGAGATCTGAACAAAACATGTTTAACCCCGCCGTATTTTTGCGCCTGTCCCAAGTCAGGAACCCCTAGCCTGTGTTAGTCTTGTGTGTGCGTGTTTTTTTTTTTTTATTTTGGTTCATTTGTATTTTTCGGAGTTTGATGTACCGTCCATTTTGCTGAACTAGTATGCATTATTGTTTAGGGGCCATCTGAAGTTCGCCTCCGGGTGCGGGATTTTCTCGCTGCGTTGAAGACCCATTGTTAGCCTTGAGCTGTTTTCTGCTGTTTGGTCAGGTTTTTTTTTGTCTCCTTGACACATTCTTCGTTTCCATTCTCTATTCTATGGTTCATTTTGATTGGTTAACATTTTTCATAAAACAAATATCTAGATTTGAAGGTGGAGCTAAGCCTATGGAATAACATTAGAATTTGCATGTTATTTCATGATTTGCTCCTCCCACCTCTATTAGAATATACATTGACATGATTAACGACTCTCTCAAAAGTTAAGTAGTTTATTATTGAAAAAGATCAAAGAACAAATTGTCATTTATGTTATAATGAGATCATAGTAATCTGTGTGAAAATATACTCTCTCAAAAAAGAAACGCAACATCAGATTATCTTTTTGAAATATTATTTTTCCGGACAAATAACCAATAAATATCAAAATATATGTACACATGATCATAATTACACCTTCATAAAAAGTTTCCAGGTACAATCATTTAAATTCATCCACCCGTAAACGACTTTGGTCGCAATCTGGGACACCCTACGATTTACGCATTGCCAAAAACTGGGTCGACTTTCACGTGCAAATCATGGGTTATTTTTTAGCTCAGTCAGTCGGTATAAAAACCCGGTATTTCTTTTCATGAATGCATTCGTAAAATAAAATTCTGATGAGGTGACGCTATGCCAAGGTTAGACGCTGCTACCCGGAATATCGCTATCGGACGACTAGAGGCCGGAGAATCACAGAATGCTGTTGCTGTAACGTACAATGTTCATCGTAGCACAATTTCACGCCTTTGGGGACGCTACCTGCAGCTTGGTACTACGACAGATCGGCCACGTTCAGGGCGCCCGCGTGTTACAACCAGGGCACAAGATCGTTACATCAGACTTTTCCATCTGCGGAATAGGACTATTGCTGCAACAGAAACAGCTGTAAACGTCCCTGGGTTGCGCCGTATATCAGCACAGACAGTACGCAATCGGTTACGTTCTCATGGATTGAGGGCAAGAAGACCTTACTTTGGAGCAACACTGAGACGCCAACACCGCCGAGCGAGGGTTAGATGGTGTACTACAGTTCGTGCATGGAATTTACAGAACTGGAGAAGAGTATGGTTCAGCGATGAGTCACGTTTTCAACTGGAAAAGCGAGATGGTCGCATACGTGTGTATAGGCGCCGAAACGAACGTTTTGCGCAAAACTGTGTTGTGGAGAGAGACAATTTTGGCGGAGGCAGTGTTATGATGTGGGCCGCTATTTCTTATGCCAGAAACACACAGCTGATACATATCCAAGGCAATCTGAACGCTGTTAGGTATAGAGACGAAATTTTACGACCTCATTTATTGCCCGTAATTGACATTCGGAGAGAAATTTTTCAGCACGACAATGCCCGACCACATACAGCACGTGTAACAGTAGATTTTTTAGAACAACAGAATGTCAATGTGATCCGTTGGCCGTCACGATCACCCGATCTTAATCCAATTGAACATTTGTGGGATGAAGTGGATCGGCGCGTGCGCCAACGACAACCACCACCGCAAAATCTGCAACAATTACAGCAGGCACTTCAGTTTGAGTGGCAAAGGATACCGCGTGTTCGAACTCAGCGTTTAATTCAATCTATGCCAAGAAGAGTCGGGGCTGTGTTACAAGCAAATGGTGGACATACCAGATATTGACAATTTATGAGTGATTTATTGACAATATGTGACAAACTGTGATATTCCAAGGTAAAAGAACTCATGAACAAGAAGTGTGCCAATTTTTGCATTCCTGTGTAAATTATTTATATCATAAATTATGAAAATAATATATGAAGTAAATTTCCTATTTTCTGTATGTTGCGTTTCTTTTTTGAGAGAGTATATGTCTTGGATAAATCTGTTATATATGACACCTTCATTTTATCCTTCCGGAGCACCTGATGCCACTCCCAGTTTTTAATGGATGTTTACATTCCTAGTGCTTTAGTTTCTGTGCTGTCTTGTTCTGTTTTTGTTTAGTTTATTATATTTTTTTATTCATTTAGTTATATATGTACACTTGTGGCGTTTGTTTGCTCTGTTCCATTTTCATTAATTTTTGGTTTCACTTGATTTCAAATTAATGGACTTTTCCCATTGTTTTGTCACTTTGGAATTCTTTTTCGATACTTAAGAGTCATCTTTATATTACGTAATAATACAATCTTAATATGAATAAAATGAATGACAGACGATGTTTTATCCAGACACTTATTGTAATCTAATTACAAACAAGATTTCTTACCTTATTAGGTGAATCAGGCAATGTGACGATCGTTATATACAATACTCATTAAACTAAATGTAATCAGACAGTCAGCTGTTGGATTTTAATTGTATTTTCCCGATAATAATTTCTTATCCCTGAAAGTAAATGCCACCGGTTTCCTCAAAATAGCAATTAAATACAACGCTACTTTGAAAACTCTTGAGTAACCATAAATCACGGTCTAAAATCCTCTTGACAGGAAGCAATTATATCGACTTTAACGAATTTTCTCGCAATTACAGGTCCCTCCTAAAGGTAATTTTTGATGACATGAAAATCTAAGCAAGATGCTATACTCAAGGGAAATCTAAAAATTTCTTTTCCCTCCCTTGTGCAGAAAGGTCATATAAATTGTTTACCAGAAAAATGTGTAATTGTTCATTTATTGAGCAATTCCATTGGTTGAAATAGAGTTATATTTTCAGTAAATCTCCACGAGTACAGCATTAATTTTATAACAATATACCACAATCGGATTCAATCCAGTATGTAATAATAGAAATGGACTTAACGTAATTTTTTTATATTGACATATTTCTTTTATATTCACAGTCGTCTTAGGCCAGCCCAAGAGACAAATTGGATTGTCATCTTCCATAAAGGTTTAAAACTATTGTTTTCATTTATATTATGATTCTGACGAAGTTAGCGGAGCGTTAGGACGCCATTGTGCACATTATTGGGGATAGAATTACCCGACATGTAAAAGATTCGTTTAGCATGAAACGGATCTTAGAACTGGGTGTCTATACCTAAACAAATATGCGTTTCATAAGCTTAATCTTTATTTCTTCATTGCACAATTCCCCCCTTCCGTTCATTGTCCGTTGCTGCTGCATATACGTGTAAAAACGGTTATCTACGATCATAGCCGTGGGCATTGGATTTGTACCACGCAGAAACACTATTGTGCAGAGGTGCCGAAGCCGATATGTGGTACATTCTCAATGCCCACGGCTATCAAGGTAGAAACAATGGAACAGATGACCATGATCCTTGGTTGAAAAGCAAAGACAAATGCGATTAATACGTGGATATATTCAGTACATGTAGGTTACAATTAAAATACATACATACATACATTGTAGCTTAAGTCTTATCGTATAACAATAATATTTATATTTCCTACAACTAAAATACTTATAAATTAATAATTACTGGCCTTTTCAATATTGCCCTTGATATCGGCCACGATATCAGACGAGGGCTGATAACAAAGGCATAATCTAATCATCTCATATTTTTCCACCTTCATTGACCTTCTAGAAATAATTTTACTGTTGGATTAGAATTTCCTGTCGTTTGTCCAGCACCTTGCTGTTGCTTACGAGAGGGCAGAAAACAGGTTATTGCCCTCATATAATTTTATTGCCCTGGGGGGCAAATAACATGCTGCAAATTATACTTTTATTGCACATGCAAAATCGGAGTTATTTCAATAGTTACATGTAGCATTTTATACTCAAATACTGTAGGAACATCTTTGATAATTATCATACTTAATAATTTCAAATATAAAAATAAATGGTTATAAACTATTTCATAAGTTATCCTATCAATTTTAATTTTCGTTTACTGTAATAGCACTGGATTCGCTGTTTACTGAATACACCTCAACCGAAACAGTTATGCCACTTCAAATTAATTTTTAGTTATGGCAAAAATAGGTGCGAGCGAGTGAAATTTTAATTTTTTTTTTTTTTTGGGGGGGGGCGGGGGGGGGGGGGGTGGGGGCGAAGATCAAATTTGCGTGCGGTACAAATTTTTGAAAATAAAATATTGCAAAAAATCTCAATTTTTACAAATTTCAGGAGCGGGTGAACAATTCTTTGATTATGTTCTTGTAAAATGAGGAATTTGGGGCGAATTTTCAGGATTTTTGCAAAATGAGGAGGCATATTTTTTTTTCTTAAAATTTACATAATCCAAAAATTGGAGCGGCAGAATCTAAAGAACTAACATCATTTTGGTGTGGCCTTAAATTCGGTCTTTGATTTCATTTGTATTCCGGTCTGCCGATGATATTAGACGTCGATTATTCAATCATTGGTACAGAAATCTGTTAATTTATTGCCCCGTAATTTCATAAGAACATCAGGTTATCGTTTTTTAGAACTGCAAAATTTATTTGGTTAGACGTTACATAATTTAAATAACCGGGTCAGAATATGCTCGTTTTAACGTTGAATGCAACTTAAGAAAAATCGAATACTCGAATACTGAAGATGCACCAAAAACCAATGAGTCAATTAATTTCGATTAAGGATTCACATTACCCAATGGCATGATTATCTAATCTCGATACTTTCTCTGTAATGGTTTTAT
The DNA here is from genome assembly GCA_028015205.1 of Mytilisepta virgata. NCBI lineage: Eukaryota > Metazoa > Mollusca > Bivalvia > Mytilida > Mytilidae > Mytilisepta > Mytilisepta virgata. Next base: position 1,733,076 of record JAPWFG010000026.1, on the reverse strand, counting down.
TCTCTGTTTGAAGAAAAGAAGAATGACTATAACTGTCAAATCATTCTATTAATGAAAACTGCTACAGCTAATTTGTCAACGAGATAACATAAGAATCATTAAACACAATTAAAATATTTGCTAAATGGCTTGAAGATGTGAAAATAAATAATAAATCGCTCAACTTTGCACATTACTGAGTGCAAAATGACGGGTTTGCTTGTGAACTGCTGGAATTATGTAATTGTAGTATAACTAATCTTGAAATGCGAATACCTAAAAATCTACAACGAGTTACCGAACAACACACTAATGCAAGAGTGCGAGTAGCGCACGAGTGAATTATTAGTGTTTTTCAGTCACGAGTTGTAGATCTTTGGTATTCGAATTTCGAGATTAGTTATTCTGTTTATTACATTGACATATTCCTTGTATTCATAAAATTTAACGAGAAAATACAAGGGATTATATCTTTATGCGACCACGCGACGACGTTTGTATAGCAGGGTTGACCATTTTGGATATCTCCCGACTCATAGGGCCGTAACTGTTTTATTATACCGAACAAATATTTTTGTATAGATGCGGGGAATAATAGGGTTATTCGTCGGACAAATGAATTTTGTCGTGGTTATTCCCCGGCCCCACCGATTATAATGAAATATCTTAATTATTCTATGTCATGTGATCATTTATTAGCCAATAGATTTATTTAATTTTACTGTCAGGTATAATAATATTAGTTAATTCCCATGACGTTATCAATATTCATTAGAAAATCTATATTTGATTTTTTGAAATAAACTATACATTTGAACAACAATTTTGCGAATAGTCCTAATATTTTAAACAAACATGAACACTTAAACCACAATACATGAGCAAGATGTGGTGTATTATAAGAAATACTCAAACCGTAAGGAAAACTTGATGTTTGGTCAAAATTTGCCGCTTAAATCAAGCTTCAGTTAATGACATTTAACATGTTTAAGGAGTTTAAATATTTTTATATAAACATTGAAATTACCCAGACTTTCCTTGTTGCTAATGATACCTTATTGGTGGTTATGGTATGTTTTAACGCCAGAGTGTCAGGATAAATAAAGGCGAGGTTTTGGTGCCCATAAAACCAGTTTAACCCCACCACTGTTTGGTCTGTACCAAGTCAGACTATTCTGACTCTCTCTAGTGTTACTGTAATGTTTGTTTTTGTGATCTTTTATGTTATTTTTGTCCGGGTTCTGTCCGTTAGGTGGCGTTGATTGATTGATATGTTATTGTTGATCTTTTCTGTTATCCATGTTGTTAATCGCTTTAAAATGAAGAAGAGTACCATATTTCTTACATTAATATGTCAATAAACCATCACCAAAATGACGCAATGTCATAAAACTCTCGAATTTTTTATACTTTTGGCCAATTTTCGCATACAACGGGAGTTGTCTGCGCATGCAAGAAACAGCTTTATATTTTAAACGAATATGTATTCGGATAGTGTACATCTCCTATGGTAATATTTTTTTGGTTTCTTGAATGCGCACAATGTTTTCTCAAGCAAAATGTGCATGGAAAACTGCTACAAATCAGCTATTTTCAAGATATTTGTTAAATGAAGCAATATTATGACATCATTTGACGTCAGAATGCAAGAAATTAAGCTGAATTGAGTCATATTTCAAGCATCTTTTATATTTTACCAACTCCATGCTAATTTCGAATCCATTCCTCTAATGTTCATATTTGTAGGCCAAAAACGAGGCTTATCGCCCCTAATCCATTATTTGAAAATTTTTCTCACGTTGCCTTCAAATGTCGCAAGCTTTGGGCCTAAAATTTTATAAACAAGAATTGTTTTCTTGATAAAAATAAGAAACGCAGACAATTACATTTTATTTGAAAACTTCATGTCAGCGAACTGCACGTGAAGGATGATACAAACACAGACAAAGGTCAAACCTCAAAACTCAAGTAGAGAGAGATTGATGAAAGTTGATGTGGTTTGTTACCAAACAAAAATCAATAAAGAGGTTTAAAATAAAGATAATTTGAATATTTTGAACAGTATTAATACGGTCTCGTTTGAAATGAGAACTGGAAAGAAGTTGTTGCGGAAATCTGCTCTATTGATAGAAAAGTAGAATTATTATATCGCAACTTGTTTTATACTTAGACTATTTGGATGACTTTTAAATAAACTTAATTCCAGCATTGACTGTAATTTCAAATTTTTTAGTAAACTTCGAGACTTCCGGAAGCGTCCATTTTTCAACGAACGGTGTTAGCGTAGGAACCCATGAGGCGGGAAAATAGTGCTGCCATTACAGGCTAAAATTTCAACATATTTCATCAAATTCTTCAAAATATTTGGAATTATAAACAGTCACAATTGTTTTCACGTAACTTCATTGGTTGTAAACACTACCAACTCATATACATGACGTTTGTGAGTGAGTTGGCCTCGTTTACCAATATATGAACGAAATACTCATGAATTTTTATTCTTTGTTGAGTTCGTTGTACAGATACACCGATAAATTCGGTAAAGTCATTCTTTAATACTGTTACTATAATTAACATTTATATATAAACAATGTATGACCAATTTATACCAAACAGCAAAAGTACATTTATATATATAGAGCTATATATGGTGCAAGTTTTTTTTTAATTTTTCTAACCCACAAGAAAAACGAATTATTTCTTTTTGTTAAAATTTGTGTGATTTATTGATTGACCATTACAGTGTTCCAATATCTAAGATGATGTTGGACCTGTTCCCACTGTCGTAACATTGCATGTGCCTCCGCCGATTTGTGACTTCACCGGATTGACTTTGTTGGACTTCACGACGGGTGCCGTATATGGAGCAGGAATTGCTTACTACCGGAACACCTGGGTTCACTCCTGGTTTTTATAGAAGTTCGTGTTGTTCATTGTTTTTTTAGTTTTCTGTGTTTATTTGTTGTGCTTGTGGTTGTTCATTTGTCTTCCCTGGTTTGTCTGTCCAATGGATTACGTTTTTTTATTGCTCCTTAGGTATATTTATCCCCTTTTTAGTAAATTTACAGGTAAAGAAATTTGTTATCCGTATTATCACACGTTGTGTGTTTTAGGTAATTATAACTAATTAAAACGATTTTATACCTTGACTGTCCGGATGTATATTGTTCCAACCTTTAAGGTACACAGATATGTATAAAGGTAAAACGTTTTGCTGACAAAATCAGCGGGGTTTCAAATTTTTACAACGCTACATTTTTAAATAATTAATGCTGCATTTTAATAAAGAGGTGTGTATAAGGTGGTCCTAAATTTCAATGCAGAGATTTCAAATGTGTCTGATAATTTGCCTTTTTTATCATTTTTATATGATAACAATTGGATATATTATATTAATTCTCTTTGCTAGTAATAACGATATCTATTTCGTTTTGACAAGGTATGAGTACCGCCATTTTAAAATAAGACAAACCTGATCGAAAATGACCCAATTTTCAAATGAAATGGGACGGTCACGTTGTAATTAAACTATCGAATTACCATTTGCTGAAAAGATATGCACTCCAAGAATATGTACATAACACCGACTAAGCAATATTGATTCTGTATTTCGAGAAATTATGGGATATTTGAGGTGCATTTCGCCAATTTATCGAAAATCTTTACAGAATAATTTCAATTGAGAAGGGATGGGACTAAATCTTTATTTAAAGTGTTCTCTTGTCGAAACAAACGTAGAGTGATGTTTTATGTACTAGCATATAACACCGAATAGTTTTTAAATCATTTAGATTTTCAATTAGTAAAAACTTTATTTTTCTTTTTTTTTTTTTACTCTTTAAAATATTTCGGTATGCTCAAAGTTGATTTTTAAATTATGACAACTAATTAATTATTTTATTTCTTATAATTTTGATATTCAAAATTCATAAACTATTGCCAGAGTCATAAATGGTTCTAGGGTAGAACTGTCATAAATGGTTTTAGAGTAGAACCGTCCGTAATGTTTCTAGGGTAGAACTGTCATACATGGTTCTAGGGTAGAACCGTCCAGAATGGTTCTAGGGTAAAACTGTCATTAAAGGTTCTAGGTCAGGAAAACACCTTGTCATAAACGGTTCTAAGGGTGTCAGGATGACAAGTTAGGACAGTTCTAAAACGAGGCTAGAACTTCGCCCAACTGTAGGTAATTTGGAATATTTTAGGAAATACGAACAGCGAAAAGTGCATAAAGACATATAAGCATAGTTTTTTCTTCTTTATACAGACTTAAATTAATTATGTCAGTCAAAAACATAAACTGATGTTCTTGTCAATATTTTATATCAAGACTTCACTGACAAATATTATTTTATTTGTCTAAATACTGTACAAAAGTGCACATTAGAATTATAAAGACTTCAGTTTGCAAAAAAACATCGTTAATCACTTTAGACAAGAGATATAACACAGATCTTATTCGCGGTTACATACATATCAGCAGAAATATATACTGACAATCAAAAGAAACACATACATTTAATTAACATTATAACGATTTTTGAGGTGCTGGAATTTCAAAAGTAAATCCTCCAAATAACCTAAAAGTTTTGTCAGTAGTTTCTGGGGTGAACATTTTCTGTTCTTTATAAAAAAAAATTCAACTACAGCTTTTGAATCCTCAGAAAACGATGTTTTTCACCCAAAAACACAATTTCAAAACTTTATCCATCATAAACATTGTGGGAATAAAACTTCAATGTCCGAAAACAAGATTGACGGCTTATTTCGCTCATTAACGTTTGTGTGACAAAATTTTGTAACTCAACGCAGAATTTTGTTTTTCGAAGCTGTCAGATCTACCGTAGCCGAATGTCTCTGCTAACAAGCATACTGAAATTCTTTTTGTAATTTGAAGTTGACAGTTTATGTGTAGCCTTTCAAATTTTGAAAATGATAAAGAATATTTCATAAATATTATATCAAATTACTCTAATTGCGTTTTTTTTTGATGGTCAGTATATTAGAATTATCAGGCTTGAAAATTTGGCGAAACACATAACATGCATAAGTACACATGTGTAAGAACATTTAACTACATGTGTCAGTTATGTTTGCAGACAGACTACTTATGAAACTACACATGCCATTTGGTGAAAGCTGATAACTATGTGTCTATCTTGGTGAGAGCAGACTAAATTTGTAATTTGATGAAAGCATATACATTTAGCTACACATGTGACTTGATGAAAGTAGGTGTCTTGAAGACAGTATATATATACTACATGTGTCATTTAGTGAAAGCATAAATGTTATACATGTAATTTAAATGTTTCGTGTCAATTTGTTTAGTACACGTAGCTTGTAAATGTTCCATAAACATCCGTACAGTAGGTTGATAGTTCTAAAAAGAACTGTTAATCGTAATGTCTCTTATAACAACTCTCTGGGAGATGATGTCAGGATAATTCAGCTTAATTCACATAAATTTTCCCATCTTACAAGACTTTTGAAATTTAGCAATTCTTTGTTTTCATTCCAGTTTTAACCAACTAATCAATTCATGACAAACTTTATTTGTTTAAACTCTGTCTCCTTTCTATAGCTATAATCAATGCAATTATAATGGGTTTTTTTCATTATGTTTAGATATGCATTGATGTTACAGAGTGTCATACATCATGTCTTCAATTTTCTCATATATCAATACAAAAACAATAGGCTGAAAGGGGAAATTATGAATCAAATCAGGTGAATATACTCATGCGACTTTAGGCCTCGAGCACAATCGAGTAGTCGTAAATCGACGAAACGTGTACATCCTGTCAACATCTCATGCTTCAAATAGGGTACCATAGCATTTTTTATTACAACCCGAAGTCCCAGAGCAATTAACAAGATCGTAACTGGCTATTTCTGTCTTGTTTTATCTTTGATTTTGTAGATTTTTACAATTTTTAAGATTTATGAAAAAAATTAAGATAACAAGATCAAAATAATTAATATTGCCTTGCAGCTAATCAATACTGGTTAAGACCAGTTTATAAAATAACAATCCAAAGATACTAATATTAGATACAGTAAATTTATACTATGCTGTATACAACGCATTTCAAGGACAGTTAAGAATAGATTATGCAATGCTGAACTTTACTTCTGCTTAACTGATCAAAATTTGCCTTGATCGATCTTGATTGACTGCAAGACAACATGGAATAGAGAATGGAAACGGGAAATGTGTCAAAGAGACAACACAAGGCCACAATGGGTCTTCAACTCAGCGAGAAATCCCGCACACGGAGGTGGGCTTTAGCCGGTATCTAAACAATAATGTATAGTAGTTCAGCGAAATGGATATCTTGATTTGATCTTCTTGTCCTTATTTTGCTTGAAAATATGGTGATTTGTATAAAATTAAGATAAAAAAAGAATGACCAAAACCAGAATGGCCGTTCAAGATAAAAAGTGCGTAATTAGTGAAGAGTATCACCAGCTCTGCGGTAATTCGATACCAGTCCGAAATTGAAACTTGAAATTTACTGTAACAAAAAACTAAATTCTGTCAAAACTAATGTGTTAATGTATATTCAGTGCACCCTTCATATAATGTAGAAGTTTTTGGAGTACAAAATGAATCTAACTCCAAGGGACCGTCGAAATATGCTCGTGTTACCGAAGTGTGTACAAGTAAGAAAAATTGCCAGAACCATCGGTATACTAGTTGGTATAGCTAATCATAATAATGAGATATTTCTTAATTAAAATTCAACAGATTACTAGTAATCACTAGTCAACAGTTATCATGACATCTTCATTTCATTAAATTACATACCTGTAAGTATAAGGCAAAATGGTAAAATAGACTATTCTATAATTGTTGGGACCAACATTATTGTTCGATTTTTCGAGAAAACTGGGGCCTTTTCAACATGAAAATAAAGTGGAAATTGACGGGACTTTCAAAACGGTTCGAGCGGCCCGAGTTCGAGCTACCGAAGTTCGACTGTAGGTATATCGACGCGTATTATATTGAATGTGTATTAATCATATAATGTGTAGGTTATCTTTTAATTAAAGGTCAGTACATACGTTTACAAAATATTTCTCGATACAAATTTTGATTCGCCTGATAATTCTTCGAAATAAAAATCTTCTATTAAGCTTAAATACTATAATTTTGAAAGCTGAAACGATGTATCCGAAACAAAGTAGAATCAAATGTCAAAATGTTCAAAGTAAAGCTCAATCTCTGCATCAAAAGACATTTATATTTAGGACTTCTGTAATCTTTCTCTTATTTAAAAGCTTGTATCATTTTTCCTTTGACATACAAGCCATATGAATGACATATGCAGTTTCTCTGCAAAAATAACTGAATGCGTTAGCAGCAGATAAAACAGGGATGTCGTTTGGTTAAATTACGTAACGAACAAGTGGTTGTTAACTTCTATTAAGTCAAACCATCACTTCCAATTTCCCTTTAATCCAATAAAATGTCTAATATTTCCAAAAATACATCAACTTTGGGAAAAGACTGACAATAATGTTAAAAATTTAGAAGTACTTTCTACATTTACCATATTGCTTATCATTAAACGTCACAGACGGAACATTTCATTTTTAGATTTATACACCAAAGAATATAATGGTTCTATTTTCTCCTAATACATTTGGTAAAAAAGTATCATCTCTCTAATGAAAGGCAGATAACTCAAACTTGTTCTCAATGTAATACCTTTCTGTTATGAAGCTGCAAAAAATAATCGTTATGATTGTTATGTCTTTTGGATTGTTGTGTGTGATCTAGACATGCGCAGTATTCATGTTTGCACTTATTTTGTCCAACTCACCTTCTTATCAAGAAAATGTGCATGATATTGTTCAATATTATACTTGATGCAAATATCTTGATTTCTCATTGGTTGACAGAGATGTGGTATTTCAATCCACCTGAAACTAGGCTCCACCTCTCTTGACCACGTGTGGTATTCCCTCCTTAGCGACAGGAATACCACATGGGAGAATATCAAACTCTTGCCTGGATACCACCCTCCGTACCGGAAATGAGTTTTACCCTCTCGTCTACGTCTCTGGCGATATTTTGCCTTCGTGTGGTAATCTGGCATATCACCCTCAAATGAAGGCAGTATGTGTATAATAACAAATCGCAGATATATATTATATGACAAAGTGAATACTAGCATTACTGAGTTAACATTCGTTCCGAGTAATCATTTGAAATTATTTGTTACACCGAAGGGGATACGATGACCTTCCAATGTAAGACATTCGGTTAATGGTTTTAAAAAGTCCTTTTCAAATTCCCTATGTGAAGGCAATGACGAATAAATGATTTGTATATGAATTCAAAATTGTGTGTTTTAATTCCGACGAGAAATAACTATGTCACTTCTGTCCTACTTTTCAGTTCTTTTCTGTTTATGATCTTATGTTTAAGTTCGTTGACTTTCGACTTAGATTTAGATCATAAGGTAGCATAGTGAATGATCTATTGAGCTCTTTATTATAAACGTTCTACGTTGTATCTTAGCCTCGTGTTTATATCATATGTAACCTTCAGTGTTTTTTTTAGAAACAATTATTTTTTTACCAGTCATATTAATTTGTTATACCTCGTTTAAAGTTCCTGTATTTTCAATGGTTTAGATAAGAGTAAGTCGTAGTTTGTCCTGCGGGTCTCTCTTTGTACTTTATTATTTCGTTTCAAATTTTGATGACATTCAACCTGTATCTCGTGTCACATTTATTTTACTTTAAGGACTCCATTTAACGGTTATTGTAATAAATAATCATTATGGTATTCTGCCATTGAATTCCTATGTACGAGGAAGTTTGCTTTTAGCAATTACACAGCTAAAAGAGTAATTTTTATTTTATGTATATTTTCTAATTTAATCGTTGAAATTGTGATATTTTTACCAGGATTGGCGCCCGTTAAAGTCATTTTGTCTTAAGATTGCGTCTTGTAAGTAATTTTGGCAATTTATCAAATTAAATGGTACATGCCTCTTTTAATAATGAAAAATGTATATAGTTAATGATTGTGAAAAGAACTTATCGAAAAGAAAGGATGTTTCGTTCAAAAGAAACTGGTCTGATGAAAATAGCAACATGCAATTCAAAAAAATTAAACTAACTGATACCAATAAGAACGAATCTATACAATCTAACTGTGACATTTAGGGGATTATTATTTTGCAAGTATACCTATATTTTGTCAAACACACCGGAAAGGACAATGATTTAAAATGTCATGTATAAGTAATGAGAGACAGTCACATGACAGTGGCAAGTAATCTATCTTAATCTAGTAAGCAGAAGGGAGATAAATGAAATTGTGTACCATTGGGTTAGAGAGAGGTTATTTTATTATCTCCCCTGGGTAACTTTGTAAGTTTCGCCAAAAGAAGATGGTATGATTTCAATCATTACGTATGTATTTAGCCCAATCTGACAGGAAAATTAAAATTAACATTACATTTTTATCGTATAATGATCCAACTTTCACAATCTATCAATCATTGTACAAAATGTGTGCAACAGGGCCACCAATTACGTCTGCTTAATCAAGGATTTGAAGAAAATTAAGTGTTTTTACAGTAGATTTTGTTCGAAACAACTATGAGCAACAGCCTAGTCCAAACAGATCTTTTAACATATTGTTTGTTTTACATAAAAACACTTTTTAGGCACGGCTGTTGCTCATTTCAAAATTTTAAAGCTGGACAACATATTGTTCCAATTACAGAAATTTCTTTGTTGAAAATAAAACATGTTCCTTAAAATGTAGCGTTTTAAGCATTTTAAGAGTACTAAATGATAGCTAAGAAGTCATTACTTTTTGATTTTGGAATTCAAGGAGCAAAATCAGACCATGACCTTTAAATTAATCATGTCCCTTTGTATTGTTAATATTAATATTTGGCCATATTTTTGTATAGATTTTTTTAAGGATAATCGCTGGTCTAATAGGAAATAAATAGGATTTGAAATAGGTGTTTTAGTTTGAGAGAAGATATGAAAAGTAAACAAATAAGCAAGAAAAAAATATAGGTTCATGTGCTCATTTTAGAGCTATAAGGCCTTGAAAATTTGCAGGAAATGGGTTTTCTCTGGATTTTTCATTGTCTTTTCATTGACAACTTCAGTCTCTCAAAGATGTATGAACAAATAAAAAGGATTCCATAAAATTTTGTCAAATACCATTTTCATGGGCAAAAAAAATCATGTTTAATAAATGGATAAAAGCCGAAGATTCCGAAAATCTGACAAAAAGACCAAAACATGCGAGCGAGCATTCTTAAGATGTAATAGCGTTTTCCTAAATATTTTAGATAATATTTAATTTTTAAAAATCGCAATATCCAACAGTAAAATATCTCAATTAGCCATTTACTTGTTAAAAAGGTTTCAACTATAATTTTAAGAAAAAAATAAACCTAAATCGTGGTCTGTCGGTTTATTATAGATTATAATCGATGTAAAATTAACCGATTGTGAGAGACACATTGTGAAAAGGCTATAGGGTATATTTCTATTGGCTGAAAATTCGTTAAAATTCTACGCCTTCAAAAAAATTGAAAATTCGGGAATTTATAGCAGAAATGAAAAAAAAACCTTCTAGTTGATTGCCATAACAATTTCTTTAGTGGTATTCTTTGTTTTGTACTGTCAAGGTTCATATAGTCTTGGCCGGCCAACAATCTGGCAATTATAGCTATAAATAACGGGATGAATTTGACTTTCCAGTCGTCAACTTCCCATTTTTAAGCGGCAATATTCGAGAAACGCCGGCGTATGGAGTATATATTTCACAACTCATACGTTATTCCAGAGCTCGTGACATATACATTGACTTCCTGGACAGAGCCCGGCTCCTGACAGAAAAGTTGCTCAAATTGGGGGGTATGTTGCTCCTAAGTTGGAGTCATCCTTATTAAAATTTTATGGACGTCATCATGACTTGGTATGAAAAAACCGTTTCACAAATGAAAATGGACCTGTTTCATTGATGTTATCCCTTCCTTATACCGGATTTGACATGGGCAGCATGGCGGGTGGCCTACAGGGAGCAGAGACTGTTTACTCTTCCGGAGCACTGAGTCTATCCCATTTTTTTGGTGGGGTCCATGTTGTTCATATGTTTTTTATTTTTTAATTGTAGTGCGTGTATTGTTTTGGTCTTGTCTTCGTTGTTCTCGGAGTTTCGATTTCCCCTCCTTCGAATATCCCTTTGGTATTTCGTGACTTTACCGATAATAATATAGTTTTCAAATTTCCGGCAAAGATGGCTAGTTAGAGTTTTTAACGCTTGCCATCGGCATGTTTGAAAACCAAAAGTATTCAGCGCTTTGACCACTACCTAGCTAGAAAGGTTTTATAAAGGTTTCAGATACTACAGATTGATTTTAATATTTATCTCAAGTAATACGTCGATTACGGTTTTGTTTTAATTATTGCAGTCTTCATCCTTTTGTTTGCAATAACGATACATTACTAACACATTAATTTCTTCGGCGCGGAACATTTTAGGGGGTTTATAGTATAATTTAGCGAAAAATGGAAAATTTAAATGACAATTAAGCGGAATTTAAAATATTATGTGGAAATTTTAGCTAGAGAATTTAGTTATCATGTAGTTCCATCGTATTCTTTAAAATCGCTGTACACGTGATTTTTTTTTATCTTGGCTTTACAGATAGGCAGCGTTATTTTCGTTTTCTTTAACGACATTAAATTTATGTAGTAGGTGGAGATTTGATAACCAAGGATTTAAGATTTATATTTGATTTCTAATCATAAGTTATTGCTAAGCAGGAATGAACTTTCAATTTTATGACTTTGAGGCTTAATAACTTGTTTTATAGATTACGTCTGACGATTTTATGGTCGATGTTAGAAAATCATGGATAAGAAGACAAATAAAATATAATCTGATAAAAAAAATCAGTTATGCAATATTTCCTAAATGAAAGGTATGCAAAGAAGTCTGTCAAACAAGAGAGAATTAACGAAAATAGTTAATAGTGTATATAGAATTCGCTCTTCTGTTTAAAAGCCCCGGCCAAATATAATGCAAACCATTTAAGGTCAGGGGAGTTTCGGACTTCTTAAGATGGGGTATATTGTTACAATGTAGCCTCTTAGATAAACTCTTGCTTGTTGCATGAAAAACGATTCATGCTTTCTTTTTCTGCGTTTAACTTAGTACCGTGTAAATCGTATTAAAAAGGAGTATTTACGAAATGTCAGGAGAGAACAAAAATAGGTGTACGAAATTCATGTCAACAATTTCATCGAGCTAACTCAACATAATGGATTACCATGGATCAGTGAACTATCGTGGCCATTCCATGAACTCCGAAAGGGAGATATCAGTTGCGTCGACAGAGTAAACATCTCCTGCCATGCTAGCATCACCTGTCATGTGATAACCAATCAGGGAAAAGTTGTGTCAAAGATGAACGAAAGGGAAAGATCTATAACAAACCGATGAAGTCACGTGTAAAAGAATACAAACTAGTAAATAAGCATTATTATTTTAGCACATATAGTCAAACACTTGATTTTCAAACCTGTATATAAAGGGCACACAAGGGACAAAAAGACAGTGCCCTTTTTATGCAGAGGTTAATGGGGCATTTTTATAGTGTCAAGTTTAGACAGTGACTCGCTATATAAAGGTGCCCTCAGCAGATTTGTCTGTATTATTAAAACAACATTGATTAAATAATAACAACTAATATAAAATAATGATTTTATACAAGTTAAAGAGGAACATATAGTCATATATTGAACACATACTATAAAAACATATTTCTCTAAGTAGAATTATTTACGCATTTATATTTGATAAATTCTGATATCATCACACGTTGATTAAATGCTCGTGAAATTTCCCGCCAAACTACGTTCGGAAGACCTTACGGAGTTTTACATTGTCATTAGAGATAAAGATTCTAAAACTCTTGACGCGTTAATTATGAAATTTATCCACTCTCGATAATTAAATTTTTAGATTTTTTAAACTGCTCGGACAAGCCTTGCAGTTTAAAAATGAAAATTTAATTATCTCTAAGTGATAGATTCGATAATCAACTCGTCATCTTTGTAGAATCTATATATGTACAATTAAATGTAAATATCAGAATTTACTGAAGGATCAGTAGCAAGTATGTTATCAATGTCTGCGTACTTTCTTTTGCGATGCATCCGTTTACCACCTGCAGCGTACTGTGTGATGCGAATTTTGTAGCTACATTCTTTTTTTCAGAAGTGTGATGAGTTTAAAGATGTTTGGATGCAGGTGTTGGATGTGGTTCAAGATGGTTGCTTTTTCTTGGTCCCTCTGTTGAGTAGTGGTTCCAAAAATCACGGTCAGTCTCTACTCAGTATTCAGTGACATACTGTGGTCGGAAAATAGTAATTTGTTGACGGTGATGTTGAACCAGATGTCTTCCACAGCTTTGATCTTAAATATTTTCCAGTAGGCTTAGGTAATTATAGGATATTAGGAGTAATTGAAATAAGAAAGTGGTCTCTGGTGAATAAATAAGTAAATAAATAAAGCTGTTTGAAGTTTAAATTGATTGTAATGGTTATAAATTTGCATATTGTGTTTGTAGGTATTCCTTGAATATGATTTTTTAAAAGTTGTCATACAAATATACGATAAAGAAACCTCCAAAATGCAGCGCATTTCATGTGCTACTGTGATTTGTTTTCACATATTTGTCTTTTTTATCTTTACTTTTTCCCGTTATCCCTTTCGACAGCTCATTGACCTTTTATAATTTATTTTTTCATACCTATAATTGTACGGTTTAGAGCCGAGTACAAATACAAATAAATGGGTGTACTGTTCCATGGTCCCGTTTCACGTACGTCTACAATTAGTCAAAAACTGGTCGGAATTCCGGTTTTCAATTTCTTTGTTCTATTGTTCAACATGGAACCAGTCACGATAAAAGTTGTACGAATGTCTGTTAGTCCGAGATTCTTACGATGTCAAATTGCCTTTTAAATCTTTCCTGGAAGTAACTATTTGCATTTTTATATGTCAAAAAAGTCACTGGCCCCCGGTCTTTGCTACTTTTATTATTTTTTTTCTTACGTTAAGAACTTTTAGTCAGACGAGAAAATAAAAAAAGTTTACTTCATTTTTAAAGTTAAAAAAAGGGTAGAAAATAATAAAATATCCGGTCTAAGGTTTTATTTTACTGCTCACGAAGTTTTGATAATTTTCGGCTTTTAAAATATCATCAGCTCTCACATCTGATGAAAGTTAAGGTATACGAGCTATTATCAACCATCTAATAATCCCATGTAACGTAATGTCAATGATTTTGGTAATTATCAGGAAACTTCGTAAAAACTGTTTACATATTAAACTTATTTTATACACCGCATTCAAACTACATGTGCGGAGTATGTTCCGACTTTACATGTTTATGAAGATGCATCTATGCAATGGCTGCCTTAAGGTATCCGGACCATAAATGACCACGTGATTATTCAAAAGTCCCGGATGTTCCATACAACGCAATTGAAATTACCTCGGTAATTATCGGCAAACTTCGGAAATGCCAATATAACTAACTTATTTTTACAGACTCTGCATATAAGCAACAAAGTGTGTTTCAACTTGAGAAAAATATATATACAAAATTCCAGCTTTAAATTGTTTGGTTCAGCCATTCACGGTCAAAAAGAGATACAATTTTCGATCATGATCTATTATGGTCCGGATACCTTGAACTATATGTTCAATGTACATGTATATTGTATCAAACAGAAACACAATGTCAGTTCATATTATAATACGGATACCGTAATTCTGAAACGCGCAATGTAAACAAAAAATTTGGAAACCGAGTTAATCTCACTAGTTTTGAACTTAAACGGCCATTTCAGTCTTATTTAATCTTGACTGATTTTTAGTATTACTGAGATTTCAAACAAAAACAAGATAAGAAGACCATGACAAGATAAAATGTCTTGCAGTCAAATACGACTGGTGAAAAAACAGTTCATAGAAGTTAAGAATGAATTATGAATTCTGTTTAACATTACCTCTACTGGACTGATCTAACTGGTCTTGACCGATCTTGATTGACTGCAAGGCAGTATATCTTGCTTTGATCTTGTTACCTGTGCTTTGTTTAAAAATATGGTCATGCAACAAAACAAGACAAAATGAGAATAAACAAGACCAGGATCACAGTTTAAGATTAAAATTGCGTTACTGGTGTATGAACGTTCGGACATAAAAATCCAGAAGGTAATTGACATTTTTCTTTGTAGATTCACTAAGAAGCATTGTATTATAGAATTATTATATAATTTTGTTAAATCATACGTTTTGATGAAAAGCGTGATTTATAATCCCCAGGCATATTTAAAATTAAGTAAGTATGAGCAGCTAAATGTCAATACTTTGATGAAACAGGATCTCTCAAATCATATACCGCAGTGGCGATATAAATTTCTATATGCCAATCATAGTCTCATTTATCATGTTTATTGCAATATAAACTCCAACTAACAGCTTAAGTTTATAGAGATACATTCTTGACAACACGACACCACTCCATTTATAATTGAGGTATCACCTACCAGACGATATGCGTAAAAATAGATTTGACATTTTGCTAGTGACTAGTATGACATACTGTTAACTGTTTTGACATGGACCTATTCAATGGCGGTCAGTTTCAATACATTCTTTAATAAAAAATTTGATACACAAGATATAGACTTTTCGTCGATTTATCGACTCATCAGTTGTGCTTAAGGCCTAAAATATTGAAAACCAGAACAATAATCCAAAAAGTTGAAGAGCAATATAAAAAATTACAAAAAGGGGTAAAGCCAAAACGATTTAAGAACAGAGATATGTAAAAGGGAGATAATCCTTAGTTTTCACAAAATTTAACATATGTGCAATATTAAATTTAAATAATCGAAATACTAACGACGAAGCTGGTGATCAGGGACTTGCAGTCCAACAACAGTGGTATCGACTACCAGCGATTTAAATAATAAAGTAAACAAGATGAAAATTTGAAGAAAATATTTAAACTCTGATAATATGTAGTCAATAAATAATAAATTGATATTCAAAGCAGGGGAAATCGAAACAACTGACAAACAACAACAAAGACAAGACCAAAACAATACAAGCACTACAATAAAAAATTAATAAATATATGAATAACGTGGACCCCACCAAAAAACCGGGGTAGACTCGTGTGCTCCGGAAGAGTAAGCTGTAATACCAATCATTAAGAACATCGCCTACTATTTCACAGACTAAGATAAACATGTACATTTTCCTTATTCAAGATATGTCAGGGGGCTATTTCAAATGATAAAGTAAATATGATATAATAAATATAAACATTGACATACCAATAATAGAACATCTTTACTATTCCTCTAGTTGAGATACATCAAAAGCACAACCACAATCAGAACAGTTTGACTTGGTTCAGACACAAAACAGCTGTGATAGATTCTCAAACCAATCTGCGCTTTATTTGATAAACTGGTTTTGTACATAAATGCATATTTAATACCAAAATCAGTGTAAGCATTTGATTGGTTTCTGTTTGCTTAACGTCTCGTGGAAAATATCTCAACTACTTTCGTTAAGAGAAAATTAAAGAATCAATTAAGCATTAGATATGGTAGGTTATGCAAAGTGGGTTAACTGATATGATGATGACTTTGTAATTTTGACCGTCACTATCAAACAGTAATGTGTACATGTATTATATAGATATTGAAATTTTGAACTGCACGAAGTCAACAGTAAACCCGTTTTAAAGACGGTTTCAAATATAATGGGGATCTCCAAATCACACTTAACGTGCTCATTAATAGCAATTAACATTTTTAAATATTCACATATATTAAGGATGCTCACTGGTCATTTTTTGGTCTTTTTGTCAGATTTTCTGAATCCTCTGGTTTTATCCATTTCTTAAACATGAATTGTTTTGCCCATGAACCCCCACTTTTTCTTTTTATAATTCAATCATATATACCTTAAAATGGTATTTGATAAAATTTTATGAAATCCTTTTAATTTTTCATACATCTTTGAGAGACTGAAGTTGTCAATGTCAAAGAGAATGAAAAATCCAGAGAAAACCCATTTCCTGCAAATTTTTAAGGCCTTATAGCTCAAAAACGAGCACATGAACCTATATTTTTTTTCTTGCTTATTTGTTTACTATTCATACGTTCTCTCAAACTAAAAACATCTATTTCAAATCCTATTTATTTCCTATTAGACCAGCAATCATTCTTAAGACTGCTTGATTTCAAAAATCCAGGAATGTGATTCCATTGTATAGCATCTACTTAATGTGTGCGTGTGTCAATATTTTTCGAAACAGATTTTTCAACCGTAATTGGATTCTTTAAGTTGGGTAATACACATACCTCAAGCGGGAAAAAAATCATCGAATCTTGAAATTAGTCACCATACAGTAAGCTTTTAACCGTATCAATTGTTATGAGTTGATTTTTATTTTTAAATGGAATTTGTTGTTTCTTTAAAATGCTGAAGAAATAAAGAATGGTTACTTCAAAATTATCTATTACAGACAGTGAAATATTAGCACTAAAATTATGAAATGTAAGTGGATGTTAATGATTGTCGTCTTAATATAGTAAAGTATGCGGAAAACATTCTGTACAAAATGTCCGCTACCACGAGACCACCGAGACAGATGAAGAACACCAACAAAAGAGCTGTTGGTTCTTGACATTTTAGCTCACCTTACCCAAAGGTAAGGTGAGCTTTCTCTCACTTGGCGTCTGTCGTCCGTTAACTTTTACAAAAATCTTCTACTTGGCTAAATTGAACAAAATTTGACTAGAATCATTATTAGGCTATCTAGTTTAAAAAATGTGTTAAAAAATCCGTTTACCCCGCTTGCCAATCAACATGGCTAAAAATATAACATACAGTAAACAGCAGGTTACTTTTGGCTTATATCTCCAAAAACTAAAGCATTTAGAGCAAAACTGGCTGTGTTAGAATGTTAATCAGGACAAGATCTACCTGCCATGAAATTTTCAGACGAATCGGTCAACCCTTTTTGTGGTTATTGGCCCTGATTTGTTAATTTTTAGGAATTGTTGCAGTTTTAGGTTATTATCTTGAATATTATTATAGATAAAGGCAAACCGTAACCAGCAAAAATGTATTTTAGGATTTTGTGCCCTTTAAAGACAATTGTTCGCATTTTTTCGTCATCTTTGTAAACTTTCAAAAATCTTCTCTTCTGAAACTACACGATCAATTTCAGCAAAACTTAAGCTTAATGATCCTTAGGGTATATAGTATAAAGCTTGTGTTTAATTTTCTTGTCCATCAAGAAACATTGCTGCCATGGCTAAAAATAAAACATAGGTGAAAAATGCACAAAACTAAACAAAAACTAAAGCAGTTAGAGCATTTTCGGTTTATTGCCCCTGAATTGTTACTTTTAAGGAAATTTTGCTGTTTTATGTTATTATCTTGAATATTATTATAGACAAAGACAAACTGTAGACAGCAAAAATGTTCAGCAAGGGAAGATCTACAAATAAGTCAACATGACCAAAATCGTCAATTGACCCCTTTGGAGTTTCTCCCTTCAAAAATTATTTACATGTAAACAGCAATTATCAGTAAAAATAATGGTCTGACATATTGTCACAGATGTTTAGAACATAACTTGGAATAAATTAAAATTCATTCCTTGTATTGCACATGGTAGATCTCCTTAGCTTAAATTTGGCTTCCTATTTCGGTATTTTTGGTTGAGTACTTCTTGTTTAATGTAAGTTTGGTTTTTGGTCTTCCAAATGTTTCGGTTTTAATGCTGCTGATGAGAGGTAACTCCTTGAAATGCGTCGTATACAGCATAGTATAAATTTACTATATCTAATATAAGTATCTTTCCATTGTTATTTTTAAATGCTATTAAATGGTTTATTAATTGTTTTCATTGTTTCCTAATTGTCAATGCATGATCACAATCCTTCCCAGAAAATCTATTTGAAAGGGACAGATCCTAGAATAAAAACTGATCAGAAAGTCAATTCTGCTGAGAGTCTTTATCCTCTAAACTGTCAGACCATTATTTATTGGTGGTATTGCCCTTTAACAATTAAAAAAATACTGTGAATTCAGAAATCCTTGCCATGTTTTTATTAAGGCGAAAAATGTGACGGTATACATTAAATAGCAAAAATAATCATTGATGCAAGATCGACAAAAAAAAATATAAGTGAGCGATTCAGGCTCTTGAGAGCCTCTTGTTAATTCTCGTCCCGTATCGCATGGGTTGGTTCCTCATAAATATTCATCCTTGATCCATATTTTACTTAATCAGAACAGGAGAACATTAAATTCTTAATGGGAGTGTTGTTTTTGTCTATTTCATGTTAACAGAGACAGTATCCGACCATCAGCTATGAGAGCCTCAGCTAGTTTTAAAGTTATAAAAGGAGTAGCTTCCAAAATTCAAAAAGCGAAATGTCAGAAGGAGAGAGCAACACTAGGTGTACGAAATCAAGTCAACAATGTCATCAAGTTAACACAACATTATTGACAATAATAGATCTGTGTGTCTGAATTAGTAAGCTAACCCGACCTCACACAGCACAGAGTACCAATGAGCACATTTTGACTCTGCTATCTAAATTATGTACATTTTGCAGTTGTGGGAAGCGTGTTGGAAATCATACGTATACCAGCGTGTCAGGATAAATAAGGGTGATGTTTGAATGCCCGTAAAACCAGTTTAACCCAACCAGTGTTCAGTGTCTGTACCAAGTCATCCTATCCTGATTCTCTATGTATTCATATTTGCATTTTGTGCTCTTTTGTGTTTCGTTTTGTTCTAGATTCTGTCTGTTGGCTGTCGTTGTTTGATTAGTACGTCATTTGTGACCTTTTTTGTTTTCCATTTCGTTGTTTAGTAAGAATCTGGTAACAAAATCTTTAAGGATGCTCGCTGGTCATGTTTTGGTCTTTTTGTCAGATTTTCGGAATCCTCGGGTTTTATCCATTTCTTAAACATTAAATTTTTTGCCCATGAACCCCAACTTTTCTTTTATAATTCAACCATATATACCTTAAAATGGTATTTGACAAAATTTTATGAAATCTTTTTTTTATTTTTTCATACATTTTTGAGAGACTGAAGTTTGCCAATGCAAAGACAATGACAAATCCAAAGAAAACCTATTTCCTGCAAATTTTCAAGGCTTTCTAGCTCTAAAATGAGCACATGAACCTATATTTTTTTCATGCTTATTTGTTTACTATTCATATGTTCTCTCAAACTAAAACACCTATTTCAAATCCAGTTTATTTCCTATTAGACCAGCGATGATCCTTAAATACTAGAATATAAAATCAGTTTTACCACTACGTAAAGCCGTTGTTTATAATGAAGGTCATATAACTGATTTATCTTTTTTTCATGACAATTGTTATTGCCCTTTTCCATTTTAAACGATGCTCTAAGATTCAAATGCATCTGTCAGTGTGACGAACTGTACATAATCAAACAATTTAAACCGATCGAAGAAATTTAAAATGAATGTAATTTAAAAATACAAAGCAGTTCAGTACCATTACATCCTTCATTTATCAGTGTATTCCTAACATATTTTTTTTATCATCATTCTAGTTTATATAAGTGAAAAGTGCGCCGTGGTGTAGTGGTTAGCGCAGCCAAAGATCCCTGGTTCGATTCCCGTTCGGGATGAAAATTTCAGGGATCGAATTTGCGGCGCCCTATTGACACTATTTGCGAGGATGGTCTCGATAAACGATGCTAGTCCATCGGATGGGGACAAAAATGGCTGTCCAGTGTTAAGGGAGAGCAACACCCTTAGCATGTTAAAGATTCCTCTGTAGATGTCGAAAAAGAGTAGGCCAAAATGCTGCTACAGGGGCTGCTCTCGCACCCGCCAAGTGGAGAGGGATTAGTATAACTTTGTACAACTTGTTTCCCAATCCAGTATTACTAATATTGTGTACAATACTGGAACAAATGTTTGTACCAATATTATTACAAGTATCTTCCAGTATCTGTAATTCTGGAAGATACTTATTGTCATTTAATTTTTTCTTCTAAAACACTGGAAGATACTAGACTACATCGGTATTCCGGTATAGTTTTGAAAATATTGGAAGATTCGGACAGACACTGGTATTCCAGAGTTATATATGCTGGAATATTTTGAAAAATACTCGTAATACCAGTAATATGACACTATATGTTGATTTGAATTCTCAATGGACTGGACATCCCTCGAATTTTCCTCGTGCAATATTACAGGTACCAGGTATTAATGAAACCCTGTCATAAATGTTTCAACTGACTTAGATTTAGTCATTGTGGTTTATGTTCAATGTTTTTTTTTTTCATTTTAAGTTTTTGTGTCAAGTGATTTTTTTTCTTCATTTTTTTCCCTTTCAGTATTCTTTGTGTTATATTTGGAATTGGATTGAGTCATGTCCCAATAGCGGAATGATTTTTTATACTGGTTTCACAATTAATCAGATGGCGCTTTAGCCCAAAGGGCAAAAAGTGTTCTGTATTTTTCTACCAGTTTTAAATGGAACTAAAATAAATGACAATATAATGACAGTTTTATTGACGAAAGTAGCTTTTAACATCACATGTTTCCTTTAAAATAATCTAAATTTGGACAGTTATGAAGTTAATAAGTGTCAGAATCGTCCAGGGCACTTTAGCAATGATAACTACTCATAAAACTTATCTGCCTTATTAGTATTTTATTTTGTCATTAACTAAAATAATGTCAGTGTGACAGTTTCAGCTCGTAGCTATGTTGAACAGTTCTAAATCATAATAATAAAGATTATGAAATAGTTGCTGGAAGCCTAGGTATTAGTTTTTCAAGTGCGTTTTGTATACGAATATCGAAGAAATAGAAGAAGAAAAAAGGAATCCATGACATCAGAATAGAGAAAAATCTGGGTACATTTGAACTGCAAAACAGAAAACGAAAATTAAAAAACTGTAACACAAGAATTTAATCATATACATGCAATAAATTAAAGAAAAGACATTTTTATTGCTCTTACACATAACAGGTCATCCTCCAAATATCTGCCAAAGGATCCTGTTCGGTGACCAAGATGAGCCGCTCCGCTAATCAAGAGTAAAAACCTCGTATCGGGCAATGACACCACAATGTATGTGACTTTAAATGTGTCTGGTGCATCTATCATCATTCATAAGGGGTTGATAATATCCCGAACTAAATATCCACAAAAGATTACTAAAGCATAAGACCAAAGAATACGAAAGCATAAGATCAAAAACCAAAGAATACTAAAGCATAACACCAACAACCAAAGAATAATAAAGCAAAACACCAAAAACCAAAGAATACTACAGCATAACACCAAAACCCAAAGAATAATATAGCATAACACCAACAACCAAAGAATAATAAAGCATAACACCAAAAACCAAAGAATAATATAGCATAACACCAACAACCAAAGAATACTAAAGCATAACACCAAAAACCAAAGAATACTAAAGCATAACACCAAAAACCAAAGAATAATATAGCATAACACCAACAACCAAAGAATAATAAAGCATAACACCAAAAACCAAAGAATAATATAGCATAACACCAAAAACCAAAGAATACTAAAGCATAACACCAAAAACCAAAGAATATTAAAGCATAACACCAAAAACCAAAGAATAATATAGCATAACACCAACAACCAAAGAATAATAAAGCATATCACCAAAAACCAAAGAATAATATAGCATAACACCAACAACCAAAGAATACTAAAGCATAACATTATTGCTCATTAATAGCAATTAACATTTTTAAATATTCACATATATTAAGGATGCTCGCTGGTCATGTTTTGGTCTTTTTGTCGGATTTTCTGAATCCCCGGGTTTTATATATTTCTTAAACATGATTTTTTTTTGCCAAAGAATACTAATGTGTATGACAAAAAACCAAAAAATACTAAAGCATAAGACCAAACACCAAAGAATATTAAAGCATAAGACCAAAAACCAAATAATACTAAAGCATAAGACAAACAACCAAAGAATACTGAAGCATAACACCACAAACCAAAGAATACTAAAGAGTATGACCAAAAACGAAAAAATACTAAAGCAAAAGACCAAAAACCAAGAATACAAAAGCATAACACCAAAAACCAAAGAATAATATAGTATAACACCAACAACCAAAGAATACTAAAGCATACCACCAAAAACCAAAGAATAATATAGCATAACACCAACAACCAAAGAATAATAAAGCATAACACCAACAACCAAAGAATACTAAATCATAACACCAAAAACCGAAGAATATTAAAGCTTAAGACAAAAAACCAAAGAATACTAAAGCATAACACCAACAACCAAAGAATAATATAGCATAACACCAACAACCAAAGAATAATAAAGCATAACACCAAAAACCAAAGAATACTAAAGCTTAAGACAAAAAACCAAAGAATACTAAAGCATAACACCATTGCTCATTAATAGCAATTAACATTTTTAAATATTCACATATATTAAGGATGCTCGCTGGTCATGTTTTGGTCTTTTTGTCAGATTTTCTGAATCCTCGGGTTTTATACATTTCTTAAACATGATTTTTTTTGCCAAAGAATACTAATGTGTATGACGAAAAACCAAAAAATACTAAAGCATAAGACCAAACACCAAAGAATATTAAAGTATAAGACCAAAAACCAAATAATACTAAAGCATAAGACAAACAACCAAAGAATACTGAAGCATAACACCACAAACTAAAGAATACTAAAGAGTATGACCAAAAACGAAAAAATACTAAAGCAAAAGACCAAAAACTAAGAATACAAAAGCATAACACCAAAAACCAAAGAATAATATAGCATAACACCAACAACCAAAGAATACTAAAGCATAACACCAAAAACCAAAGAATAATATAGCATAACACCAACAACCAAAGAATAATAAAGCATAACACCAACAACCAAAGAATACTAAAGCATAACACCAAAAACCGAAGAATACTAAAGCTTAAGACAAAAAACCAAAGAATACTAAAGCATAACACCAACAACCAAAGAATAATATAGCATAACACCAACAACCAAAGAATAATAAAGCATAACACCAAAAACCAAAGAATACTAAAGCTTAAGACAAAAAACCAAAGAATACTAAAAAGGACAAATATACCTAAGGAGCAATCAATAAAACGTAATCCATTGGACAGACAAACCCGGGAAGACAAACGAACAACCACAAGCACAACAAACAAACACAGAAAACTAAAAACAATGAACAACACGAACTCCTATAAAAACCAGGAGTGAACCCAGGTGCTCCGGAAGGGTAAGCAGTTCCTGCTCCGTATACGGCACCCATCGTGAAGTTCAACAAAGTCAATCCGGTGGAAGTCACAAATCGTAGGAGGCACATGAAAGGTTACGACAGTGGGAACAGGTCCAACATCATCTTAGATATTGGAACACTGTAATGGTCAATCAATTCATGATGACGACCGTAAAATTTCTTAAGTGATGACATCAACTTATCCCTGATAAAACCCTGATTAAGAAGCTTTTGTGACAGCAGTAATCCTCTTTGTCGAAAGTCAGGGTAACTCACGCATGCCCTTGAAAATCGGATAAGCTGAGAAACGTAGACGCCATATGCAGGCGATGCTGGTATATTGCTACTTAAGAAGGGAAAATTAACAATAGGAAAGTTGAAGTCATCACGTTTGTCATAAAGTTTTGTCTTCAAACGTCCCTCATAGTCTATTTCAAGAAACAAATCCAAATATGAAGCGGACTTTGGTGTATCTGTAGTATCCTTAATTTCAAGTTCACTGGGGTAGATAAGATGTAGAAAGTCTTGGAATTTGTCGTTATTTAACGACAACACATCATCTATATAACGAAAAGTGAAATTAAAGGATTGGGCTAGTTTCTTTTTGTTTTCACGTAGTAGCCCTTGAATGAAGTCCGCTTCATATGAGTACAGAAACAGATCGGCGAGGAGAGGAGCACAGTTGGTTCCCATTGGAATGCCGATTGTTTGTTGAAAAATTAGACCGCCAAATTCAACGAATATGTTGTCTATTAGAAAATCTAACATGTTTGTAATTTCATCTTCAGAATACTTTTTGTCAGAATCAGAGTGGTTCTTCACGAAATAAGACTTTTCTCTAAAGCATAACACCATTGCTCATTAATAGCAATTAACATTTTTAAATATTCACATATATTAAGGATGCTCGCTGGTCATGTTTTGGTCTTTTTGTCAGATTTTCTGAATCCTCGGGTTTTATACATTTCTTAAACATGATTTTTTTTGCCAAAGAATACTAATGTGTATGACGAAAAACCAAAAAATACTAAAGCATAAGACCAAACACCAAAGAATATTAAAGCATAAGACCAAAACCCAAATAATACTAAAGCATAAGACAAACAACCAAAGAATACTGAAGCATAACACCAGAAACCAAAGAATACTAAAGAGTATGACCAAAAACGAAAAAATACTAAAGCAAAAGACCAAAAACCAAGAATACAAAAGCATAACACCAAAAATCAAAGAATAATAAAGCATAACACCAAAAATCAAAGAATACAAAAGCATAAGACCAAAAACCAAAGAATACTAAATCATAGACCAAAAACCAAAGAATATTAAAGTATAAGACCAAACATCAAAGAATACTAAAGCATAAGACCAAACATCAAAGAATATTAAAGCATAAGACCAAAAACCAAATAATATTAAAGAATAAGACAAACAACCAAAGAATACTGAAGCATTACACCAAAAACCAAAGAATACGAAAGAGTATGACCACAAACCAAAAAATACTAAGGCATAAGACCATAATCCAAAGAATACTAAAGCACAAGACCAAATACCAAACCCGAGGAGACTCCGTGAGAACACTAACATAGCAAAACTATAACAAAGGCCGAACTAAAAGAATACAAAGTACAAGGCAACCCAAACAGAATCAGAAATAAGATGGCACAAAAACTAGAGCACTTACAATATGAACAGCTACCAAAAACCCATAGTGAAATCAAGAGTAAGCATGTCCTGTACCAACAGCGATTTTATTTGACAATAATTTCGCTCTCTACCGAGGATGTCGCAACAAAATTCGAGAAAATTTTACTGATTTGATACGTGTACATATAAAACAATAAGTAAGACCTGGTGCATATTTTCTCACAAAACGTTTATTATTCCTAAAAAAACTTGACTTGTCTTTGTTGTATCTTTAAATATATACTAGTGGGTTTTCCGCTTCATAAAGCTTTCGCTTATAGTAATTGCATTAAGATTGATTAACGGTTTTCATGACCATTTTTATTATCCATTTACTCTTTAAACGACGCTTTAAAATCAGTTGTGTTTGTTAAAGCGTACTTCATATTAAGGAACTATATTAACTTTGCATTTTGATGTCGTATTATCGCAAAATTACTAAAGGTTTGTAAACTTTATATGAAGTACATGTATTTAATTTCGTTTTATTAAAGCGAAGTCAGAACTAGGGCAGACTTATTTTTACTTTTAGAACTTATTTTTTAAAGCTGTTCTATCGGTACAAACTAAAACATGTAAAAAAACGTCGATCTTCGGTTCAACTTTATGTTTTAGCCTATCCAATACTGAATCTAAAATTTTATATTCGATCTGTACAATCTATGAACCCGTCATCTGTAAAATACATTAAGAATCCTATTTATTAATACCTTCTATTGCTTCTGCAATCTGCAATGTGAACAATCGCAAATTCGACTTTAAACTTTTGATTCAACTAAGTTTAAATCAAAAAGAATATATAATTAATGGTTATTTTCTATAACAGTCAGGTTACCATGAGAATGTACTAATAAAGTTTTAATTAAAACATTTGATCGCAAAATTAGGTTTTACAAATATAAACAAAAGTTAATGCCATAATTATGTCAGATTACTGTATACATTATATTATATTATTTCTATCAGTTTTTTAAAGAATATTTCATGTATTTTTATAAAATCGCGTGATATCTTACATTAGAATAATGTCATGAATATAACGATATTAACCGGGCCAATACCATCAATCATATGATGTTGCCCGCTGAGTTTTAACAACAGTTATGTCCCCTTTTAAAACAGAGTCATAATTCACGCAATCACGGTTCGGCAGTTGTTTAGTTTATTTTTTTCAAAGCTCATGCCTAAATACTACTCTCCCTTCAGCAATAAATGTATCCCTATTTTGCCATTTTCATAAGTAACTATTATGTAAATGTGTATATAATATGCATTTATTGATATTATTTTCTAAATATTTCATTTGACGAGTTCCATTGAGAAAATTAAATAAATATACAAGTATACTTAACGAGAAGCTCTTGGCATCAGTGTTTTAGCTAAGAAATGGTAATGATACAGGAACTGAATGAGAATATTATTATAAAAGTACACAAAACAGATCTTCGATAGAAATTGGATGTTTGACATATGCTCTTCAGCTGTTCTTATCTTCTATTTGCACATCGCCATGCTTCACTTTTTCCTTTTAATTTGTCAATTTTCTTAATCAAGTAGAATGCAGAAGTATAGATAAATCTAACAGATATCCTAAAAGTAGTGCCTTCGCAAGCAATAATAAGATAACAATTCTAATCTCATGACGGACGTCTTAACTCAAGTAGATTTTCATTATCAAGTGTGGGATTGTTTTCATTGATTGAAGATTTGTTAGTTATCAAGACCAATCTTACGTAAACAATTAAAGCCAAAAAGAGACAATAAAATTAATTTAGCAGAAAAAATCATTATTGTAATTTCGGATAACGAGGTATTTGATCACGAGAATATTGAAAATGTCAGTAAAGTAGAAGATACAGTCCTAATATCAAATAATACAAAACAATTTTTACCCCAGTGAAAAATTTCTTGTATTTAATAAATCTTTGGATTAAAATAAATAAAAAGTATTTGATGTTTAATGTTTTTGAAGAGGAAAAGGGATTTTAGATTTGACATTGATTTTTTTTCAAGAATTACGTTGAGAAATACTTTTGCGCTTGCGCTAACCAGTCGATAATGTTCCTTACAGTTTATTGTTAAAAATGTATCATAAAGTACCGAAATAAATTTGATGCACTGTCTGGCCATTTCGTTGACTGACAACTCATCGGCAGTGCTCGAGATCAAAATGTTGGAAAACCGGTTAAAGATATAATGATGAATTAATAAGCACAACCATCAAAAACCAAAACAATTAAAACAATCAGGAATCCAAACTCAGCTAAGAGTTAACCCAGCATCAGAAGGAAGATCCTTAGATATTTCTGGTAAATTTTATCAAAATTTTTAACGGAAAATTTAAGTAATTTTAAGTAATTAATCATGCCAGGACAAAAATTCTGGCTACTGGACTGATAATGCCTTCGGGGACTTACGGTCCACCAGCAGTGACATAGACCCAGTAGTAATAATAAAATGGTTCATAAAATACCGAAATAAATTTGATGCAGTGTATGGCCATTTCAACTCATTGACTGACAACTCATCAGCAGTGCTCGAGATCAAAATGTTGGAAATCCGGTTACAGATATAATGATGAATTAATAAGCACAACCACCAAAAACCGAAACAATTAAAACAAACAGGAATCCAAACGCAGCTAAATTATCATTTTTTGGAAATTGAAAAATGTCGAATTCAAAATATTCATAAATTTGAGAGCCACGGACCATCTAAGGAAAGAACTACATGTATTTTTCTAGACTTTACACTCTAAATACTAATTTTTATGCACGATAAGTGCATTTTCCAACAAAACGTAAGTCATCAGAAGTTCTCAAGGCCAAATATAATAGAAAAAAACATCAGTTAAAGATTCAAAACAAATTACGGAATTGCATAAAGAAAAACATGTTTTGAACAGATTTAATTGCAGGTTCAAGTACATAACAACCTTACGATCCTTTTGCCTTTGCTCAAAATTAAATGCACATCCGTGAATTCTTTGTAGTTAATTATAATGCATTTTTAATCATGCTAACTGTAATTAATTGAAATAATAAAAAGAAAAATTACAACAACACGCCATTCTTCATGATTAAAAAGTGATTAGCAATTTGTGAAAATTATCTAGGAAATGCTTTTATTTGAATGCGTATTAGATGAGGGAAAAATACTTTTTTTTGAAAAAATATTAAAAGTGCTATATAATTAATCTCAATTTGATTAGAAAATGAAAATGACTCAAAAAGGTAATTACAATTAACAAAAAAAAATAATGAGGGGCAGAAGATAGGCCCCAAAATATTTGACATGTACAGTTGAGATCAGTTCTAACCTCTCAACTATTCTGTCAGCGAGGCCGGTTCTAGAACCATGATTCTAGAATTGTTCTGGGGTAGAACCAACCCTGCCATATGACGGTCCTAAGGTAGAACCGTCATAAATGGTTCTAGGGTAGAACTGTCATAAATGGTTCTAGGGTAGAACCGTCCAGAATGGTTCTAGGGGAGAACTGTCATAAATGGTTCTAGGTCAGGACACACCCTGTCATGAACGGTTCTAAAGATGTTAGGATGACAGTTCAAGAACTGTTCTAGAACAGTTCTTCTGACAGTTTAGGACAGTTCTAAAGAGAGGTTAGAACTGAGCTCAACTGTATATGTGAAAACATCGTGATATTAATAGTAATATTCCAGTAACAAGACGAAACAGATATAGCATAAATGAGAATACCAAACTATTTAAAAGCTATGTACAAGCTGTTGCCGATTCTATTTGTAACACTAAAACTCTAAGAAACGAATAATAAACACATTTATTTGTCACGAATAAAAATTAAAATGCAAATATCACATAATTGCATATCCAGGATGCATGTTTGGAGTCAAGCCAAAATTTGTTATAAATACGTCGTTAAAACATTAAACACGGCGGACCTCAATTCCCTTTAGCAATGAGATGTTATTCTATTGACAGTATCCCCATGTCCACTCTATGCTGTAAATATGAGAGAACGAAGAAAAATTGAACAATAAAATATAAAAAATCTACCCTCCAAGTAACTCCATCCAGGCCACCTTTGTTCACCCTCGATTTTAATGGCCTCCATGTTGTTCATCATTTTTTAAGTGGTAGCCATGACAGTCAGTGTTTTAACTGATTTTTAAACATTGCAATATACCTTGGAGTAACCAAGAAAGGGGTTAACGACTTGTAAACAAGGGTTAAATGAACTTTCAAAAATAGCTCCGTCCTTTAAATGCAGAAAGGTGCAATTTGATTTTTTAAAATAAAGAATGTACTTTTAACGATGTTAATCTCCTAGCAAAATTACGTAGACGACACATGCTCTTTATCTCAATGTAAAGAAAGGTTGCTAATTTGATAAAATAACAGATTGGTTTAGGAAATTGATTTAAATAAGATGATCGTGCATGCAAAATAAATTGAAGGTCATTTAAATATAGTATTTTAAGTACTATGCGTCAAAATTATTTCCATTTCATTAGATAATTTTTTTTAAACTAAACATATAATAACAAAACAAAACAGTCAGTTTCGTTTTTCAGAAATTCACTAATTAGTTAGGTTCCCAATATCACCTGTAACTTCGACCTCGGTTAGTGTAATTATGGAGCTTGACCTGTTTTGTTTCGGAAGAGCTTGGGCTAGTAAAATGGCCACTTTTTAGCTATCGTTGCCAGCCATTTGAGCACTGGCTATCTATTGTAGCCAGTTATATGGCAGCCTGACGTTAAACTTTAGATCGGCCTGAAATGTAATTTTAACAACTTCATATGATTTTTACGTTTTTATGCTGTACCGAAGAAACGACCCGATGTTTAATTCTTGGCATGGAATCTTCGTAATGACAAGACAAAGGTTTAAGCCATAAAATATAACTTTTTTATTAATAAGTCACCGTAATGCTTTCAACATGAAGAAAAATTTAGAATCCTCTGAGATTAACATACTTTGATGGCTTCCTAGGGTATACTATCCGTAACTTAGAAAGAATAATAAAAAAAAAATAAATTTATATAACATAACAAAATTTATCTTACAATTTGACAAATCATCATGATTTTAAAATAAGCTTACATGATAATGTCAGTTTTGGGGCGATATGGCGATTTACAATAAAACTGATACTTGTGTTTCTAAAATACGTTTACTTTTATCTTCTCGAATCTAACTTCCGCCCAAGCCGACGTCACTGACGTTCCGACGTTGACAATGAGCTTAACAATAAGTAACGTCGCGATTTCCCGTATAATCTTCATTACATACTCCGGGCCGCTAAAAGATACATGTATACTTCGTATTTAAAATATAAAAATGATTGAAAATAATTAATGTCAATTTCATAAGTTAAAAAAAAACAACTTTAGAACAGTCTCTTCAAATGATAAATTTAGCCATCTGTAAACACACGGAAATTACTTGAAATTAACCTTTTAACTGTTTTCGAACACTTTGTTATAGCCTATTTTTACACAGTTCGTAAATATTCCTTGTAAACATCTACTTTGTCCACTGCTCGATGTTTTCCCTCACTCGTCGTGCTGCTTTTCGGTCTGGTAGAATTCGTTTCGTTGATTTGTCTATCATCTCGGAATCTTCTTGGTCTTCCTTTAAGCTTGAGGTTGTAGTGCTCGTTCGTATTTCAAGAGGATACAACTTCACAATCGGACGATTCGTAATACCGGTTTTCGTTCTCACAGTAGCTGATCGAGTATGACCATCATGTCCGAAATGTAAATCCTCAACTATTGCGGTTTTCCATGATATCCTCGGAGTGTCGTCGTGTATTTGTACTATATCTCCAATTTTAATGTTCGTTTTACCTCCTCCATTCATTTTGTGAAATACTCGGAGAGACGTTAAATATTCCGATCTCCAACGGTTCCAGAAATGATGAAGTAGTAATTTCTGTCTCTCTGCATGTTTCGAAATACATGTACTTGTCGGTCGGTCATTAAGAATTGTCTCTATTTCTGTAACGACGGTTTGAAGTGTCTCGAGATCAACTAACGACCGTCCTAGTGTCTTTTTCAGGCTGGTTTTCGTTAATCCGACGAGACGCTCCCACCAACCACCGAACCAAGGGGCTCGTTTCGGTATGAACCGCCAGTCTATTCCTTGTGTAGAAAACACTTCATGTACTCTTACTCAGTTGCACAGTCTTTTCACTTCCTCGGACGCAGAAACAAATGTTGTTGCATTGTCCGTTAATACAATTCTTGGCTTAGATTTTCTACTCACAAATCTGCGAAATGCTTGAAGAAACGACGATTCAGTCAAATTAGTTACCACTTCAAGATGTACGGCACGAGTCGTTGCGCAGGTGAATAGGCAAATATATGCTTTAGTTAACACTTTGTTTTTATCCTTTACTTGTAATGCTCCCGTAAAATCGATTCCTGTAGTTGTGAAAGGCGGTGCCTCTTCTAGTCGTATTTTCGGAAGAGGGGGAGGGTCCGGCGCTTTATATGGTTTTCCAATAACCTTTCGACACACTACACATCTTCCAAGTATTTTACGTGCTAACTGACGGACAGCTGGAATCCAAAATGTTTGTCGCAATTGCGTGATCGTTGAATTAACTCCTGCGTGAAGAGATCGTTTGTGAGCGTCCATAACGATTAACGTTGATAATCTGTGATTTGTCGGTAAAAGATACGGAAATTTTGCTTCTTCCGGTATCGGTGCGTTGTGTATTCGTCCTCGGCATCTAATGATTTTGTCGTCGTCTAAGAACAATCCTAACTGTCGGATTCTTGTAACACTGTTCTTCGATTTTCCTTGTGATTTTAATGTCAAATATTCGGCTTCATACTTAATTTTCTGACAGTTGTGAATCCACACTATAACAGATCTCTGTATCTCCTCCTGTTTTAATGAACCTGTATTTCTGAACTCGACTCCTTTACGACAATTGTTAATAAATCGGAGTACAAAAGCGGTAATTCGTAATAATGTGCTGTAAGATGCGTGGCGGTTGATATCCATTATCTTGTGAATTCCCGTTTCCTCGTCGGCTTTACTAATCGAATTCTCCTTCGGTAGTTGAATAAATTCATTTTCATTTATCAGTAACGATAAAGCTTTGTTGCTTGAAATTGATTGTTTTGGCTGTTTTGAAGAGTCTGTTAACCACGGCGGTCCTTTTTTCCACAGGTCGCTGTCTTTGTATTGAATGAATGTTATTCCTCTTGTCAGTAGATCTGCAGGATTATTATCTGTTGGACAATATTTCCATTTAAACGCACTTGTTAAAGCTTTAATTTCTTTAATCCGGTTTGAAATGATTCGTTTCAGTGTTTTTGTAGAATTTATCCAGTGTAATACTATCTCACTGTCTGACCACAATACGACGTTTGAGCATTCCAATATAGACTGAACGTGTTTAACTAAGCGTGCTCCAATAACTGCTGCCATTAGTTCGAGTTGTGGTAAAGTCAATTCCTTAACAGGAGCTACACGTGTTTTGGCCATTACAAGTGTACAGTCGCTGTCGCTGCATAAATATGCTACTGCACCATATGCCTTACTACTGGCATCTACGAATACATGTAAATCCTTTGATGATGGTGATTGTTTGTCAGAAAAATAATATCTCGGAAAGAAGATACCAGTTGCTTCCTTGATGTCTCTTGCTATTTGTGTCCATTTATTACACGTGTCGTTGTCAAGTTGTTGATCCCAATCAAATCCTCGCTTCCACAACTCTTGTAACATGATTTTCGCTCGTATAGTAACAGGACTCAATAACCCAAGAGGGTCATAAATGCGTGATGCATGTTTCAAAATTTCACGTTTCGTAATCAGTTGTTCGTTTGTAGGAACAATTTCACGTTTCGGAAAATAAAGTTCATCTGATATACTGTTCCATCTCATACCCAGTACTTTGGTTTGGTCATCCGTGTCTAATACACCTTCGGCGGCTGCCTTTTGTCTAACTTTCTCGCTGTTCGATGTCCAAGACCGTAAATTAAATCCGGCTTTATTCATTAGTTGTCTCGCTTCTTGAAAGTATTCGAGTGCTTCTTTCTCTTCATTTACACTAGATAATACATTGTCGACATACAAGTCTCTTTCAAGAATTTTTGCGGCTTTGTGATCACTTTGTTGTAAATGCTTTAGCAATGTGGCATTTAAGATGAACGATGAACAGGTCGCTCCAAACAAAATGGCTTTAAAACGGTAGGTTGTCATTGAACTATCTGGGTTTGACGGGTCGCTTAACCATAGAAAACGCGTAACGTCTCTATCCGTTTCATGAAGTCCCACGTGTAAAAACGCCTTCTCGATGTCGGTCGATATAGCATAAGGATTGAGTCTGAATCTGATTAAGATTTTTGTTAAACTAACTTCTCCTGGTAACTTATCTATAATTATCGGTACTAACAATGTTCCGAAAGAATCCCGCGTTTGTCCGAGTGATTCCAATCCTCTTATCAAAGCTTCCATTTTATCATAAAATTCTCTTAGATTCATTAGATTGTTCCGTGGCGGTGTCAATTTCAATAAAGATTGCATGTGCGCTTCCGTAATTTTATGCATTTGACCAAATCTTTCTCTTAAAACGTTAACAGCCTCTACATAATTCCCGTTCGTGATACTGAATCCTGCGATCGTCGCTGCTGCATCTCCTTCTAACTGCGCCCTCAGGTAGTTGAATCTCTGCACATCTGTAAGTGTTGTGTTTCTGTGCACTGCCGAGTCGAAAGCGTCCCAAAACTTTGCCATTCCAATATATTCCCATTAAAAATCGGCAAGGATAATTTTGGCAAGCGGTGATTGCTGGCAGAGTGACGGATACATGTACGTGGCGGAGTTATATGTCGACGGGACGGGGAAACTCGATGAGGCATGATTTGTCTGTGACATGGGCTGTGAGGGGTTGCTGGTTGTGACATTCGATGTCCGAGGCGTGTAAAGATCGCTGGTATTGTACATGTATTTAGTCTGAGATGTGGACGGAACGTGACAGTTAGGTGTGACGTTTGTTGTCTCTGGCATAATAGGGTGAGCATCAATATGGCTAGCATGCATGGACTGAGATGCGGGGATAGTGGTCTGTTGTTCGTGATTATTTGATGCAGTTGTGTAAGATGGACTTTCTACATTCAGAACTTGATATGATGAATTAGTAAAATCGTTACCTGTACTTTGCTGTATTTCTGTGCTGATGAAATTCCTAATCTGTCGAAGTTTTGGGTTCAGATCTGTCGTATACTCGTCAGTATCAACTATTTCTTGTTCCATATCGTCTATCTCCATTGAATTCACAATGTCCTCGTCTAATTTTGAAAGTATTTCCTTTTTCTGTGTAAGGCTTTCGTATATGGATAATAGTTCATCTCGGTCGCTGTCTGACTTCTCCTTCGCTTCGTCGAATTTACGTATAAGTCTGGTGACTGCACTACGATTTCCACTTCTCTTCGCTTTTAGCTTCGGTAGCTCCATGTCCCTACGGTCACGGCACCACTATTTTGGGGCGATATGGCGATTTACAATAAAACTGATACTTGTGTTTCTAAAATACGTTTACTTTTATCTTCTCGAATCTAACTTCCGCCCAAGCCGACGTCACTGACGTTCCGACGTTGACAATGAGCTTAACAATAAGTAACGTCGCGATTTCCCGTATAATCTTCATTACAGTCAGACATGCAGGAAGAGACATTTAGAATGTGTGTAGGCTGAGATTAAAGAGGATACAGATCTGATTTAGTATTAGTTAAGATTTATCCCTATCCACTGTGTGGGTTGCAAGAGTGACCCCTGTAGTAGCATTTGGCTGCTCCTTTTTTTATCTACATTTTAACATGCTTGGGTGTAAATATTGTATTGTATTTCAGTGTAGATTTGTGATCATTAATACTATCAACATAATCAA
The DNA here is from genome assembly GCA_028015205.1 of Mytilisepta virgata. Classification (NCBI taxonomy): domain Eukaryota; kingdom Metazoa; phylum Mollusca; class Bivalvia; order Mytilida; family Mytilidae; genus Mytilisepta; species Mytilisepta virgata. Next base: position 1,697,094 of record JAPWFG010000026.1, on the reverse strand, counting down.
GCTTTGTACCTTTTATCAGATAATTGAATTTCTGGCTTGAAAGTTACAGAAACAGAAAAGAAAAAAAAACACTTAATGAACATTTTAATGTCAAATATATATAATGGTTGTGTGAAAAATATAGAACAAATTAAGGGGTGGATCCAGGATCTTTGAAAAAAGGGGGCGGGTGGCTGTTAATGTCAATTGACATATTATCTAAAAAAAAAACCCTTATGTAATTTTATTATTTTGAGTTTTTTCCTCAGTTAATTTTACAATTTTCCAGTGTTCTATATGTTCACATTAATTCTTGCACAAATATTTATAAATAATATAAATTCCTGTTTTCTGAATCTACACAAGATGGTTTAGTTTTATTTCCATTTTTGGTTTATGCATGTATAAAATCGTACTCTTTTTAAAGTCAAGATCTTATGATTAAATACCTAACTTGTTGTTTTTTGGTTTTTTATTATATTTTTGCCTCTGACCTGATAAATAAGGGGAAGGTTACTTGAATCTGTCACATTTTTTAGACTACAAATCAGTCGGATATTTTTTCACTCTTTTATTTGTCATATTATCTAGTAAGCCTAAACCTATGAAATGGAACTTCAAACAGTAGTAGCCTACCAAATGAAAATGAGTATGAAGAAAAATCTACCCAATCTGATACTAAAGGGAGATAAACTTTTTATTTTGAAGCAGAAAAAAGGAGGTATTTTGTAGTGACGTCCCTCATTGTTCTTGTTTATTCAGTTCCTGAATAATAAGAAATTTTGTTTTAAATCCAACATTTTAATACATTACAGTTTGAGAAGAATCTACAAACTAAATACAAACTTAAAGGTGTCATTTGCTTCAATGTTCAGAGGTTAAACTTGAAAAAAATAATTAAAAAGTAGTACGCACATGGACACAGAATAGATTATCTGATGCCCGACATTGCAAGTCAAAGGAAAATAAAAATAAATAGTCAGGCAACATTTGTCTGAAAAATCTCATGCAAACCATTCAAGCCTACAACTGTGTCCAGGGTCAGGAGACTGGTCTCATATAGGTATGGATCCACAAAAAAACTACAGACCAACAATGGTGGATCTACGTACATTTATATCATTTGTTGAGAAATTGACTTATTTGTAAAAATGGGATGAAAGTCACTAAAGCCTAAAATTGTAGTCAAGGTAAGGTGTCAGAAAGTTACCAAGAAGTTAATACAGATCATAATACAGTGTTATAGGCCTTATAACTACAGAGAAATTGACTTTATCATAAAAATGTGTGAAGAGGACAAACATACCTAATGAGCAAACAGAAAAAACCACAATCAATTAGTAGACAAACCTGGGAAGACATATGAACAACCAAAAGCATAACAAATAAACGTGAAGTTCAAAAAAGTCAATCTGGTGGTAGTCACAAATCGGTGGAGGTACATGAAATGTTACGACAGTGGGAACAGGTCCAACATCATCTTAGATATTGGAACACTGTAACGGTGAATCAATTCGTGATGACGACCGTAAAATTTCCTAAGTAATGAAATCTATGTATCCCTATTAAACCCTGTGAAATTCAAGCATAGGTCTCCGACAGCCGTGGACCCACCAGGGACTATATATAGACCAAATATGGTGGGCTTAGGTATTACAGTTCCTAAGAAATGGACTTAACACGAAAAAAAACGACGTAGGTCACTCGACCATGAAACTGAGGTCAGGTATGAACAGGCAGGTGTCAGACTTGACATTTACCAATCAAGAACTATCAACTGACAAATATGGTGGGTCATGGTATTATAGTTGCTGAAAAATAGACTTAACCACGAAAATGTGAAAAAGGCACTCAGGCATGAAATTGAGGTCACTAAGAACAATCTATAGACCAAATAGTTGCTGAGATATGGATTTAACCAAAAAACTTGGACGCCGATTTTACATTTGTGTTTATGAAGTCAGTGAACCATGAAAACGAGATCAGGGTCATAAGATAAGTATACTGCAGCAAATGTTATACGATAAGGTATCTGAGCACTAAAAATATTTATTGTAGGTATTATTTGTGCAAAGTATTAAAGTTTTATAAAAATGTTTTGCCGCATGAAAGTAATACCTATATTATGCTGTATTTGGCATCAGTGGGGATGTGGTCTGTAGTCACAGTGATTTCTGGTTTCTATGTTTTGTTATAGTCATGATAGTTGTACAATCCTTTTGAAAGGCAGGGTATAAATGGATTGAAAAGGTGGATAGTGGATTGTGAACCTAATTTATTTTTTATTCTGCCTGAGTATTATTAACGGATTTCATATAGGTTTAACGGTTTCTGAGATTGGTGTGATGAAAAGGGATGAAACCCATAATTGTGAGTCTCTTAAGTTTAATTTTTATTGGGTTTTGCATTAGATTAGTGTTTGGTAATCCAGTATCAGTGTCAACAAATGCCAATTGCAGTTAAAAATATTTTCCATTTTACAGTGATTTATCAATAAAAAATTCAACCCCCCCCCCCCCCCCCCCAAAGAAAAAACCCATCATTTTTATGATAAATTATATTGTTCAATTATTTACTTTGAAACAGTTGATTTCAAACATATCTTGTAATCTATATAAATGTCATCATCCAAACATAGAAATGAGAGCAATTTTCCAGTCTTCAGCAATTTTATCTGAAAACTATGATTTTCCCCCAAAAATCACCATATTACATATGTTTTTTAACTTTTCAACTTATTTGGTAATCTAGTAATGGTGTCACCGAATACAAATTGCAGTTAAAACTATTTTCCAGTTTTCAGTGATTTTCAATAAAAATGAAATTTTCCTAAAAAAAAAAGCAATCATAATTTATGAAAAATTATATTTTTCAATAAAATAATTTGAAACAGTTTATTTCCAACATATCTTGTAATCTACTTTATATGTCATCGTCCAAATAGTGAAAATAGAGCAATTTTCCAGTTTTTAGCAATTTTCTGTCAAAAACCAAGATTTTAACCCAAAATTACTACTTCTTGTTAGACTTTCAGAATAATTTTATATGTTTATCTATGACAAATACAAGTGAAAAACATTTTTCATAGAATTACTAGGCTATTTGTAAAAACAGTGTATATTCATTATTGTTGCCATTTTCACAATTATTTGACTTTATTTGCTTATTTTACAGATAGAGCGGTGGAGATACCAGCAATTTTATTTTTGTTATTTGAAATTTCAATATTGGTCTTAACTTCCATTTAGATAGACGAGTCCAAACTGTTGTTCTCTGTTTGATATGAATAATTGAAAATTACTGAAAAACACGTTTTTCCCCTATCATTTTATCGAAAATTCACTGATTGAGCCCATATATTGAATTTCATCATTAAAACGGTAGAAATAATAAATAATTAAATAAACACTATTATATTTTTTCAGTCAGTATGTTATTCTGGGCTGGAAAAAAATAAAATGAACAAGAATTTTTTTTCATTGAACACTTCTGCCTAGTGCTTACTGGCATTGCCTCTTAATATTCTCAATTTATAGCTGAAAACCCAAAAAGTTCGGGGAATTGTGTGTGCGAAGTTCGCGCAAAACATCGTGACGTCACTGATGGGCTGAAAGTTTGGACAAAGTAATTGGGTAATTTTTGAACGTCACGTTCGCTTTCAAATCGAATAAAATTTAACTGAATAGCATTCTCAAAGCACAGTTTCCGATTAATTTCTCTTGTTGTCCAATATTCAATTTCTCCGAAATACCCTTTTCAAAATGAAGACCATGCTTGGTTAACACAGGTAGACTGGGATCCGGTCTCTTTAATTTGCAGTTCCGCAGAAAGCTTCATGCATATGTAACAGTAGAGCATGATTTGTCTCCCAAAATTACCTACCGCACCAACCGGGGATCGAACCCGGAACCTTTGGTTCAGTAGTCCACCGCTCTACCAACTGAGCTAAAGGAGTACTCCACTAGCGCAGCTAATGGAGGGTGGTTATAAACCTGTTACAGTTCTATAACTTCTATATTAATCAAGGGAAGCCCGTTACACTTCCCCCACCTCAAGAGTCATCGTCCTACGATGACGATATCCAACTTCAACCCTTTTGCCAACTAGCCCTTTTTGACAATCGTGGGTTTTTTAGTTGGGCGCCAATGTAACAGTAGAGCATGATTTGTCTCCCAAAATTACCTACCGCACCAACCGGGGATCGAACCCGGAACCTTTGGTTCAGTAGTCCACCGCTCTACCAACTGAGCTAAAGGAGTACTCCACTAGCGCAGCTAATGGAGGGTGGTTATAAACCTGTTACGGTTCTATAACTTCTATATTAATCAAGGGAAGCCCGTTACACATAAAAATGAAATCAAGGGCATGTAACACCAGTCTATAACACAGGTGGATCGTAGATTTAACGCAGTCTCTTAGCCAATCAAATTGCTTGTTACATTCTCATTTCATTAGAATTTCAGTTACCCATTAAACCTATGTAATTTTGACACGTATAAAATCTTATTTGTATTTAAAATAATGATCTGTCCACAATTCGGAATCACAAGTTCAAAATCATCCAAAGAAACTTTTAAATGTTTCTGAGATTGATAGTTAAAATTTCATAAGTATATTCCCCAAAAAAAGAAACGCATGTGAAAAAATATTTATATAGTGTCAAAACCTCATCTCTGTATCGGGTGGCGTCAAGGTTGTCGAGGGTGTACACCAGTTAAGTTTTTCGGGCGAAGGATGTGGCACCCCACATCATCACACTTCCTTTGCCCGAATATGTCGACCTCAAGGACACAGTTCCTTGCGAACCTCTCATTCCGGCGTCTGTAGACACGTGTACGGCCAACTCTTCTCTACAACTTGAATCTTGATTCATCGCTGATCCAGACTCGCCTCCAGTTTTGCAGGTCCAAACCCCTAACTCCATTGCACTATCGAACCCTTGCAAGTCGATACCGGCGTCTCAGTAATGCGCCAAAGTAAGTACGTCCGGCACGTAAGCCGTTTTCAAACGTCCGGCGCGTAAGCCATTTTCACGGAGAACGTTTCTGAATGTCTGTGCCGATATTTGTCCCAGACCTGGGACATTTGAAGCTGTTTCTGTTGCTGTCAAGGTATGGTTTCTCCGGTGAAGTATCCGGATGTAGCGATCACAGGTTAGACTCCATAAATTAATAGCACCATTTTGTATGTGAAGTGAGCTTACAAATGTCATTGTCTTGTGCCCTTTTCAGAGTAAATAATACCCATATACATGTATTTATCGTATTTCCCCATGCCTATATCGACCTGCTTTTCACAATTTCCCGTATTTCGGCACTGTGACGTCGTAAAGAGTTGACCCGACCCTAATATGAGCTGACCCGAATATATCAGCGACGTCATAATGTTTGACCCAACGTTGACCCGAATATATCAGGAAAACATCTTGTTATAGGCAGATGGCCATTGAAAAGTAAGAAATTTCATTAAGATTGCTAGTTAACAATACGATAAATTTATCATCAAGTTTTCTTCAAACAAATATTGTAAAATATAAGCCGCTCGACACAATATGGAGCTTTTTAGCTCGTTCGCTACGCTCACTCGCCGAAAAAGCTTCACATTGTGTCTCGCAGCTGATATTTTACGATATACGTTTGCAGAAAACCTGATAATATGTACATATATTCTGAAAGGCCGTTATGTTAGCATTGTTTCAATCATGATAAAATAAATAAAAAATATCCATAGAAACCTAGTTGGCATAGCAACATTTCAAAAATTTTCATTAAAAAATTGTTCAATTTCACTCCAATTTGGCTTAAAATTGCGGTCTGATGTAGCGTTTTAATCCAATTGAGGCTTGATTTTTCAGATTCTGCATAAAATTCCATTACTTATGTGAAAAAAACAGGTATACTTTTCCGCCATTTTTTTCCCCGCAATTTACTTTTAATTACTAGTTTAGGTGCCTATTATCACTGTCACAATTTTACACACCACATGTGAATAGTCCATGTCCCAGTTTCTTACCTTCCATTTGTCATGTTTGTTGTCAAATTCAAAATCAGTTAATGTTTTAGCATTTTATTAAACTAAAATCATTCCTCTTTCATTCAATATTACAGAGGGGGGCAAGGGGGGGGGGGGTCCAATAACAGCAAAACAGCAAATTGATTTGGCTTAAAACAGATAAGAAGGAATTGAAAGTGATAAAAACAGATAACAGTAAATGAAAATCAATAACAGATAACAGTAAATCAAAAATTGCTAATAACAGTTTTAAACATCATTAAAAGTATGTTGATTTATGTTTAATAACTGATCATAACTAAAATAAGAAAGCAACATTTGAAAGTTGACATGTAGACAATGTATTTATTTAGGTACAGGCAACTTTAAATAGAAATAGGTACATGTCCGTATATTCGTTCAAAAGTGTACTACTGGAAAATCTTCCAATCCTTTTTTAAAATTCAGCGTCTTTCCCCTCATACCGCTTCTCTCCACTCAGTGGAGGCCTGCATTTTAAAAAATCCTTTAAGATTTTCCCGTCTTCGCTTTGAACTCGTTTTAGAAACTACTAATCTTTACTGTATATCAGTAAAATCTATTTTAAAGATGCCCAAGATCAAACAATATTGTGGATTTAATGGTTGCAAATTGAGGTCACTAATGCCAATAAATGTTGAAATATAGTAAGGATGCTCGCTGGTCATGTTTTGGTCTTTTTGTCAGATTTTCGGAATCCTCGGGTTTTATCCATTTCTTAAACATGAAATTTTTTGCCCATGAACCCCTACTTTTTCTTTTATAATTCAATCATATATACCTTAAAATGGTATTTGACAAAATCTTATGAAATCCTTTTTATTTTTTCATACATTTTTGAGAGACTGAAGTTGCCAATGCAAAGACAATGAAAAATTCAGAGAAACCCCATTTCCTGCACATTTTAAAGGCCTTATAGCTCTAAAATGAGCACATGAACCTATATTTTTTTCTTGCTTATTTGTTTACTATTCATATGTTCTCTTAAACTAAAACACTTATTTCAAATCCTATTTATCTAATCTATCCTATTAGACCAGCGATCATCCTTAATACTATCACAATTTTAATACAAGGGTTAATATTGATTTTTTTTAAAAACAGTAATTTTGGATTACGAAAGTGACAAGTTGCAAGTGTCGTCATCTCAATGGATATCGACAGCAGAATTGATGGCTTGAAATTTTCAAAATTATCCAGTGAAAATCCAGGTTAAAAAAACAACATTGGATTAGAATCTAGAATAAAGAATATTTTAAGTAGGAAAAATCACAAGGTTTCATTTCGGACTGCCGAACCTTTTTAAACATCTGTTTGTTTATATATATCTGTTTGAATTTGGAATTACGCAGAAGAAACATATAGTGCACAAGTGTAAGATATTCTGATTGAATATTGAGTATTATCCATGTGCAAACAACAGAAAGTAAAAAATTATTAAACTCATATATGAACAATATATATTTCAAGTTTTGATAACATATTCTGTTGACTAAAATTCGGAAAGCCAAAACAAAGATACATTTAATCATAAAACATTGCGACCAGAATAATTTTTTTAATTTTTTAACAGAGTATCAAAAAAAACTAAGTATGGTAAACATTAATTGAGGTGGTTGAAAACCACCGAGTTCAGAATTTCTATAATGCTATCAGGACTATCATCTTGGTTTACCGCATCAATAACAACAGGGGAAAGAAAAGTATGTTTAAGTGATGGTCTGTGATGGGTATGTAACAGAAAACCTTCTCCGAGTAAGGAGCACTATATTAGCAGTGGTAGGACCCCAATTTTCAGTGATCTTCAATTTCTACCTAAAATTGGCTGTCGAAATTCTAACATTCCAGTTTTCAATAACTGATAACAGCAATTACATTCTCACAATAACAGATAACAAAAAAATTAATTGTCCTATAACAGCTAACAAGGAATAAGACAATAACAGCTAACAGCAAACATATTTTAGGAATAACAGATAACAAAGAATTAATTTGCCCTATAACAGCATAACAGTTATACACCTTGCCCCCCCCCCCCCCCCCCATTACATATCTGAGGTTAAGACATTTATTATTTATTCATCATGTAGTCAGACTTTACCAACTCTAATAATTAATAAAATTCTTGGGGTGCAATTCTCTGAAATTGAAGATAATTAATGGAGTCTAACCATAGGCCGCTGATGTGGTCCTTGGTCGACCAGAACAGTGACGGTAAGCTGTTGAACCGGATTGCTGATACCGTACAAAGAGTCTTAAAATAGTGCTCAGGTAAACATTATAAATTCTAGCGACTGCATTCTCTGATTCACCGTACTAGAAACGACCAATGACGATGTTCCAAGTAGCTTCTCTATTCTTGACATATCGTAGCAGGATCGAAAAACAATTTAATGACTGAATTCAATTAAACGGTTGTGTGTCTTTTAATACCCATTAAACGCGCTTAAAGATAAGCCATGATTCGTACCTGCAACTGCCCTACTTATTCCAGTATGCCTTCCTCGTGCACCGTTACTCATGCTGGCCCGAAAAGGTCACGTGTGACCAACAGTCACCGTAATGATTTTAAATCCAATTTATCGGACATTTAAATTTTAAAATAATCACGTTTTCGTGTCTCAATCACGCCAAATTTTTAGAAGATTCATATTTGGAAAAAAATGTTTGATGTTGGGTTTCTTTTTTGGGAGAGTATATATGTTAATAAATAACTTAAAGACAGTATTTTGAAGAAAAACAGTAGTTTGTCATGATCGTATTGGGAATTTTACAATTGGAAACTCATTTATGGCCACTGAATGTACATTTATAATAAGATGTAGTAATTGTGCTTCCGGTGGAGTTACCATGGAATAGTCGTCAAAAAACATTCATGCAATGTTTGTCATGTTTGTCGCTCATGGTAAAATCATAATATTTTGAAGCCACCGTGATAAATTTCTCAAGTACATGTATAAAGAAATGTGATTGAAAAATTGGGTATTTGTCCCCATTTAAGGTACATATAGCCATAATTGACCACGTGATCATTCTAAATGTCAGGGATGTTCCATGCAACGTAATTTCAATGATCCGGAAATCTTCGGCAAACTTCGGAAACACTGCCTATAAAGCTTACTTTTTATTGACGCTGCATCAAACTACGAAAACTACGAAATGCATGTGTTTCGACGCGGGAAAGTCGTTTTCAGTTGGTTCAATTTATTTACGATAAAAAAATAAATATAATTTAATTAACGGGCATTATGGTCAACTTGCGGTTTGGGTACCTTAATGGAGGTATTTTTACCTTATTATTACTATCTATCTTGACGTCTATCTACATTGTACGTTTACTGAGCAAGGGGAACGTCAAATGAAATTTCTTTTTTTTTTTGTTTCATTTTTATATTTACGGACTCAGTCTTTCTCTTGGTTTCCATTAATCAACACCTTTTTTATTTTTTCGTGCTCGTGATCAAGGTCATATTGGTCAAAACGTTGGGCAATTTCTACTTTTAACTTTTGTTGTTGTTTTTTATGATTTTTTTATTTGGTTTTGTTCGACTTGTGTATTTTGTACATTTAATTCGTTTTATGTCCCATTTGACAGCTCATCATTTCCATTTATTTTCCTCATATTCTATTAAATATCAAACTTAGTATTTACATAAAGAACGCATTATATATATAATTTATTTCCTTTTAAGATGTACAATGTACTGGTAATGACATTAAACAAGTGTTATTTCATGCTCTGTTTTCAATAAAATATTGAACAATCACTTTATTGAGAGACAATTGTAATTATTATTGACAGAAAATATTAGTTGGATGTGATGAAGAAAAACGAATTGAATATTGAAAATTGAAACTTCCTGTAATCTTGCAAAATAACTGTACACAAGGGAGATATTAAACTGTTAAATGATTAATGTTAATTTATAAACCAAAACGTAAACGCTTTTTTAATTGTACCCAAATGTATTTAAATTAAATTGTATAGATGTATAGGTATTGCCAATACAAATTGTAAATGTCCGTAGAAAATAGTAGTGTAATATTCTGATGTTCGATTATAATCGATAATCAGTTGGTTGAGATAATCGATAGAAGTATTTTATAATCGATTATACATGTAACTTGTTTTAAAAACTTGAAGCGCACTAAGATTATGTGTATAGAACATATTGAACAGTTTTAACTGTACTCTTGAAGCTACGATTAGTATTTACTAATCGAATGCATACATATGTATTCTGTAAACAATAAAATGGATAAGAGGAAAGATCTACCAATCGATAAACACCACCCACATGACCCACCAGATAGAACCCCGGACAAAACATAACATAAACGAGGACAAAACACAAACATTAACACAACAGAAAGTCCGGATAGTCTGACTTTGTGCAGACACTGGACAGTGGTGTGCACGTGGTTTATTTGGTTTTTATGGGTACTCAACTCCCACCCCTTCTTATCTATCCTGACACTCTGGTCAATAAACCATAAAATAAAAGCCATGATATAGCGTCACTACCTACGTGACCGCTTCATTGAAATGCAAAAATTGGTTGGACGGCTTATAAGTTAGATAAAAAAGTCATAATTACGGTGAGTATACATGTGTGTCATTCGTTGATCTGCTAAATAATGGTACGTTCACACGATTTTCGATTTTTGAGTTGGTTGAATACAAGGAAAACGTGTGCTCGAAGAAATAAGATAAATTAACGTGTGCCTAATGTACTTTCAATATTGCATTTTACATAAAACGTTTTCGAAACGAATTGAAATGCTTTATACAAATGGTTTACACGTCCGTTCTTTATTGAAATGATTCGAAAACGTTTTAGGTAAAACGCAATGTCGAAATCACCTAAGGCAATGGTTTTCGTTATTGATTTTTAGCTAAAAAAAAATAGAAACGCATCGCCATGATAATAAGCCGTAAATAAATAAAGAATTCATGATATTGTATGTGAAGGCATTTTTTTAAAAAACTTCAACAACGTTCATTATATAAACGGAAGTGTTTTCTTCCCAATATCTATAAAAAGACACTTCCAAACCAACACGCCGGACAAAACCCAATGAAAATTTCAACACGTTTTCTGTCAGTCTGTGATTTCAAATATATGATTTAACAGAGAGAGGTGTGATAGCAAAATTATATAATAATAATTATTATTATTATCATCATATGTTTTTTTTTTTTTTTTTTCATTTTACTCTCTTAACAAATAGACGGCAAAAAATCAAATCGAATCGAAACGACGTTCAAACGATTCGATTCTCATCAGATTGTCGGATTGAATCTTTCGTGAATCGATTAAAAATCGACTTTTCGATTTTACTTTCGACTTTAGACTTTCCTGTTCAGATAATCAGTTTTTAAGTCGAATGGAATCGAAACCAAAATCGAAAGTAAAATCGGATGAAACATCGTATCGTGTGAACCCACTTTTTTTGCAAATTAAGATGATCATCTATTGATAGCAAGACGTCCCGAAATGGTCTTGCATTTCAACTGGTCCCGCTCAAAATTGTCAGCGAATTTAATTGTGTTAATTTTTATTCATCAATATTAATAGGTTTTCGATGGTTACTCCAAAAAATTATTATGAAAAGTAATCATCGATAGCTTAAATATTGTATGGCCACTTAATCATGCCATCTTCAGCAAAATTATAGATAACACTATTTTTCCTATCTGAATCGTACATAATACATGGAGATTATATATTATTCTTTTAGCGGACGTGATTCAATAGTTGACTTATGAGTGAATTGGTGCAAACCAAACACTTGAGAACTTTAGTATCTAAAATTCAGTACAGGTCACACACAAAAAAAAAACACAGAAAATAAAACATATTTCGTATAAAATCTATCCTTTTCCCATTTGACAACAGCTTGACAGAATAGCAACATTATTTACTAAATCTTTAAGAGAATTAGAGATTGACATACCACATATTACTTGAGATTTGATAAAAGCTAAATACCCTAGGTGGTACTAAAATTCTCTAAGAATGGAATTATCCTGCAGTTTCATTCTTAGTGACTTTGTAGGCAGATAAGCCCTTTTTTGTTTCTTTTTTTTCTGTTTCATTTATTAGGTACTTCCACCTTTCCAGTGGAAAGACCTTTTGAGTTTGTTCTCATTATTTTTATCCGTTATTAAATTACATTTCCAATTGACCCTGCGAAACCGAACCCTTTTCCCTTACGGAGTTACCTCACCAAACACAGAAGCTCTTGTTATCACTAAAACTCAGAAACCGTAAGCGATATCGACATAAACCTTTTGCAATTTCTTCAATTCATCGGCGCGCAACTTTGTTACATTTTGTCAGAAAGAGGATCTGACAACATTTCATGGGAAACATTCCAATTTACATGACTTTTAATTTCGGTCTTTCGTACAGATATCAACATGAAAATTCATGGGTCCATAAAATTTAATCAAACAAAGTAATTTAAGGTCAAAGTTCAAGGTGCCGTTTTATTTTTTACTTTTGCTTGTTATGACTTCTCTTCTGAAACGGTAGATACAATGTAATGGAGAAATTGTAAAGGACGTTGATACACACCTTTATTATTTTTAGCTGGAAGTCGTTTGACGTCATTATATAGGCGTAATTGCCCCTACAACGTTTAATTCTTTGGTTTTTTTTATTTTATATCTCAACAATGGTACATGATAAAGGCATTGGGTCTTAGGGATTGGTATATTTATGACGTAGACTGGTTCCTTGTCCTTTATCTTCTTGACTCAGTTACCCGTATGTTGCAACGGAGAAAACCAGTCTAATTTATGACCTTTCTTTGACGTTTTCAATGCAAATTAGTAAGACTGTTCAAAAACTGACTATTAAACAGAAAAACGTCTGGTTTGTTGATACTTTAAACAGTTTTTGACTTTTTGTCTTTTCCAAAAAAGTTATATAACCTGCTTGAAAAGAAAGGAACGTGAACTATTTGGAAAAGAAAGACCTTTATTTTTTATCTTCTTCCGCTTATTTTTTTTTTTTTTTTTTTTTTGTTTTGTTTGTTTGTTTGTTTTTTGTTTTTTTTGTTGTTTTGTTTTTTTGTTTTTTGTTTTTGTCTTTTTGTTTTTTTTTTTTTTTTTTTTTTTTTTTGTTCTTTGGTACATGATATCGAACCCTTGTCACCTTACGGACACGAAAACCTCGTTATCGCTAAATTTCAGAAACCGTAAGAGATATTGACTAAAGGTTTTTGGCAAATTGTTCATTGTGACATGTCCTTCTTATGTGAGTTATTTTCTCTTTAATATTTGACGTAAGCTATATGTTGTTTAAACTCATAAACGGTAGACTTATTACCTCTTGATTTGAGGCTCGTGTCCCATAATCTTGTTAAAAGAATCAAGGTCAAAGTCTAATCCAAAGTTTTGTAGCCTTTTCATGTCTGAATTAATATATTGGACACCTGCAATCACTACCCACCAAAAGTCAAATTTTCTGCAGTAACAAAATAAAATTCACCAAATTGATAAAAAATTGATCTTTGTCATGTTTGTAAACCCTTTCTTTAAAACTTGGTAAGACCTTCAATTGTTCTGTGAACAATTGGTTTACTAGTTTTATTAATTATCCCCGCAGAAGACGTTCGTCTTCCTCCGTCTGTACGTCCGTCCGTCCATCCGTCTGTACGTCCGTCACACAAAATCAAAATTCTAAAACATTATTGGGGCCCACAGGGGTCGAATTTTGAAAATTAGGAATTTAAGCTTGTGACCTAAACCACTCTTTTATTTTTCACTTCATGCATTTAATTTCTATACAGTATTATCAAAAACTGTATGTAGATGTCCAATAAGTTTTTAGAATTTTGATTTTCAAAAATTGTGGCCCACAGGGGTCGAATTTGGAAAATTGTGAATTTAAGCTTGTGACCTAAACTCCTCTTTCATTTAATTTATATAAAAGATTGTCACATACTGTATTTAGATGCGCAATAAGGTTTTATAATTGTGATATTCAAAAATCAGGGCCCGCAGGGGTCGAATTTCTTCAATTGGCAATTTAACCTTGTGACCTAAACTCCTCTTTCATTTTTCATTTTATGTATTTAATTTCTTTACGGTTTTGTCACACACTGTATATAGATGTGCAATAAGGTTTTAGAATTTTGATTTTCAACAACTGGGGCCTTTAGATGTTTATGACATGAAAAATGAAAACAATAAAACAATCACAAACAGACATATAAATAACTACACAAAATAACAATCCAAAGATACTAATATTAGATATAGTAAATTTATACTATGCTGTATACGACGCATTTCAAGGAGTTACCTCTCATCAGCAGCATTAAAACCGAAACATTTGGAAGACCAAAAACCAAACTTATTTTAAACAAGAAGTACTCATGACCAAAAATACCGGAATAGGAAGCCAAATTTCAGATAAGGAGATCTACCATGTGCAATACAAGAAATGAACCCTTAGTATTTCTACTGTTTTTGAATTTTGCTAAATACTGGTAATTTCTGTGACAAATCAATGAATAATCATGTCAGACAAGTCTGACAACTGGGTTGGCGAATACCCTCGGGACCTAGGATCCACCATGCAGAGGCATCGTCCCAGGCGTTTCAAAATAACAATCCAAAGATACTAATATTTGATATTGTAAATTTATACTATGCTGTATACGACGCATTTAAAGGAGTTACCTCTCATCAGCAGCAAAAACCGAAACATTTGGAAGACAAAAAACCAAACTTATTTTAAACAAGAAGTAGCCAAAACCAAAAATTCCAAAATAGGAAGCCAAATGTCAGCTGAGGAGATCTACCATGTGCAATACAAGGAATGAACCCTTAGTATTTCTATATATTAATTTCAAGTAAAGCATGCTCTGTCCTCGGTCATGATCTAGTCTCATAAACACGGCCATTTACCTCTCTTATTCACAAAGATTGGTTATTGTGAATTTATTACATTATGCTGAGTATTTTCAAAATTCGGGAAATTTAATTCAATGAAATATACATAGTTTGATGCTTGTGTTGTACTCCGTTTAGATACAAACAATTCTTGTTAAAAAAATATGTCCCCCCAAAAAAAAAATTGGGCGTGACAGAAATAAAAATTAGTTCAAACCGGACTTTTGAGGTACATTCGTTCGGCACGTCAGAATTTGCTCTTCAATTTGGATTATTGTTTTGTTTTAAACATTTTATGCCTTGCCCAAAACTGATGAGTCGTAAATTGGCGAAATGTGCACATCCTGTGCATCAAAATTGGTATCAAAGAAATATTGTAACTAACAGCACACTAAAGAAATAATTTTGTATCGAATCATATTCCTGGATTTTTTAAAATTAAACAGAATAATGTGAATAAAATCACGGTCCACGTGCTTTTTATATTATGTTCTGGTATAACATGGGTTAGTCTCTCGTGTACATTAACCCCATAATTATATTGTAACTATATTTCAAATCCCTGTATGTTTAACACATATAAAATTGCATTAGGTGTCAATACCAGAGGCAGCTGGAAATGCTCCATACCATTATTTATCCAATATACTTTAAAGAGCTATTTTATAGCATTTTTTACTTTAAAAATATTTCATATTAGAGATCTCAGCTGTGAATATGGATTCTGTTTTACACTTAAATGAATAGTATTGTTTGCAAGACGTTATTCCATTATTTTTTAATGAGCAAATACAAAAACATGTACCATATATGTTAAAGCATCAATAGTTGTAAAACCACTATTACGGGAAATCCCCTTTTAAAACGTACACGCAATATTACGGGAAATCCCCGTTTAGAACGTACACCCACAATTATGCGAAATTCCTTTTTAGAACGGACACTGAAAATGGTGCATATAAAAAACATAGTTCATTGTGCTGCTTAGTATTATGTAAATTAATTAGTTTTTTTAATTTAATGTGTTATCTGGAAAGCTTATGGTCTTGGCAGAATTTTTAGATTACTTCATGAATTTATTCCAAACTGTAATGGGTGTACCGACTGTCAAAGATGACCATTAAAAATAATGGACACTCAGTTTGAGGTTTAAAATTCAGTACGTTGGAGTTCCAAGGCGCATTGCTTTCTTATATGCAAGTTAAGGTGAGGTGAGACTTTGAGGAGAAGAACTGACATATGATGCTGTTTTCAAATTATAATGCCTCTCACTTTATTTAATATTAACATAAATTTCCATAGAAAATAGAAATTTGACAATTTAACATAGAATGCTATGGGAAAATGTAATGGCGGTTTTAATCCAATAGCGGAAGTACTTTGTCAGCCATATTGTTGTCTGGTAAAGTGTTTATTGTTTTACTCTGGAAGGTCTTTTGGACCTGATCGAAATTGGTTTAAGGTACAAAGCTTAAGAATTCAGTCCTGCAGTACAAAATGTTTTCTCCGAAAAAAATACTGCCAATATGATGTTACCGAGTGAAACAGATTTACAAAATCAGTAAAAAAGTTGCCAAAAATAAACCATCGGTTTACTTGCATGTCCTTTTTACAATACATTGTTGGTTTCTAGCACCATAGATAAGAAATAATTTATTAAATATGAGAATGATAAATCTTTTTTTGTATCGTATTTAATTTTTTTTTCTGTTGAAAACAGATACATTTGTAATAGAATGTACATTTTTTTGGCATATTCATCATATCTATTACGAAATAAGTTTTAAAATTTATACCTTTAAGCAAAACAAGACCTTTTTTAAAACAAACAAATCAGAAATATTCCTAGAAATGAATCTATTTTGTTTATAAATTACAGCTAACTTTTCATTCAATTTATTAGAAATGGTGGAAGAAGCCGGGTTACCCGGAGAGAACCACCGACCTTCGGTAGGAAAATTGGCAATCTTCGTCAATTAAGACCGGAGTCGAACACACCCCGCTACAGATGAGATTCGAACTCACAACCTAAGTGTTTACAGGCTAGTGATCATTAGTAGTCATGACGAACTACCTTTCGTGATTTGATTTTAACGAAAGAAATCTCTGTATTACTGAAAAATTATTACGCCAGGGATTTCGATATCACAAACTTGTCAAAATGTTTACTAAATTTTATCATCGGTACAAGGACCTCATTCGTAAATATAAATCAACTTGCAAACATCTTATATGTTCAGGTATTTCACATCCCATCTTTTATGGTAATATTCTCTACAAAGCACAAAAATGTCGTCATTCACCTGAAAAGCTAATCAATCTTTTAAACAGACTTATCCACAAGGGACATAGTTACGATACTGTTGTCAAGTCATTAAAGATGGCATTTTTTGGAATTAATATTGATTTACTCATAGGCTCTTTGCATCGGAAATAAACACATTTATTCTAAAAGCAGTTGTTGGCATGATACGTGTTATGTTCTCGTATAATTTAGGATGGCATGATACTAAACCCCTACTGCTAGTAGTCCTTTGTTAATACATATTGATCATTGTCATTTTGCTTAGTTTCTTCTGTTACCTTTTTTAACATCGGATTCTGACATCTTTTGAACTGAGTTTTATTGTGTGTATCGCTGTGTGTTTGTTTATTCCACATTGGCCCGAGGTATAGGAGGAAGGTTGAGATCTCACCAAACATGTTTAATCCCGCCACATTTTTGCGCCTGTCCCAAGTCAGGAACCTCTAGCCTTTGTTAGTCTTGTGTGGTTTTTTAAATTTTGGTTCATTTTTATGTTTCGGAGTTTAGTGTGCCGTCCGTATTGCTGAACTAGTATACATTATTGTTTAGGGGCCAGCTGAAGCCAGTCTTCGGGTGCGGGATTTTTCTCGATGGGTTGAAGACCCATTGGTAGCCTTGAACTGTTTTCTGCTCCGTGGTAGGGTTGTTGTCTCTTTGACACATTCCCAGTTTCAATTCACTGTTCCACCTAGACTACTCGGCCACCGAGGCCCCCACGCAGTCTGATTAAATATCTAGGATTGACTATATAATTTAAATTTTTTGGTACAGGTTTAATTCTAGAACGGACATCTAGAATCTTATTTTTAATGATTTGATTTAAATGGAATATTTGATTTGTGTTTTATATCTACATAGAAACTTTAAGCCGATCATTACTCTGAGCACTTCACGTTATATATATACTCTTTTATATGCATGAATATATCCTGCTCATCGGTCCACCTCCCAAGCAACAAACTTAACCTGAGATAAATTTTATATTGTATGTTTGGATAATTTTGGCTTGCCGAAGGTTTTTATCAATCAAATGGGCAAAAGAAATTTAAAATATAATACGCAAACGCAAACAATACATACACGGAAAAGATATGAAAGTGCGCAAATGCAAAAGCCGGTGTCGGTGTTCATCTTAGATCTGGAGGCCATTTGTGTACTTTAATAGCCTGATACTTGTACTTTTAACTAAAATGCGTTTTTTAGAAATTAGCTTTCAATGCTTTGTTGCTATTCTATGTCCGCAAAACTTTTGTTAATGAGAAAGATTAGACAAAGGTATCTTGTGATGAATGTCTGAAGCATCCTTTTTTGTGTCTGAATAATTAATGGCATACACATGTATTTTCTTTCAAATGCATTATTGTTCTCACAAAAAGTACATTAGATTCAATTAACGTTTTAATAAAGAACCGTTTGAAAGACATTCGTTGAGGAAGCTGAGAAGTACAGAATTAAATCGTTCTGGTAATAACTTTCTATATAGTGAATATTCTTATCATTAGTCTATGAAATATTAGTTTTTATTATTATTATCCCCGCACTTCGAATGAAGTTCGAGGATATTTGCAATCGGTCCGTCCGTCCGTTAGATAACATTGTCTCTAGAACTCCCCATTCATTTTTAACTTCATGCATTTAATTTCTATACAGTATGGTCACATACTATATGTAGATGCGCAATAAGGTTTTAGAATTTTGATTTGAAAAAATAAGGCACACAGGGGTCGAATTTCGAAAATCAGAAATTTAAGATTTTGACCTAAACTCCTCTCTCATTTTTCATTTGCATTCAAAGATATGATTGTGAAAAAGGTGCACATTTTGTGGGGATATATAGCTGTCGTTTTCGACTGCCTTCATCTAGTCTTATTTAATTTTTTATTTGTTTAATTTTTTTTGTTTGTTGGCTTTTTTATGTTTCTCTGTACAAAATAAAATCTTCGGACTTCATATAATTTTATGTTTACCTGCGTCGATGAAGGCCGATGCAGGTCTTATAGAGTTAGGAAAATCCGTCCATCTGTTCGTCTGTTAGTCCGTCACGGATATCATAGGGTATCTACTTTGTGTAATCCGAAAGTCCAACACCATAAACCCAGCACTTCTGAAATATTGCACACTTATTTTGAAAAAATTGAAAATGGGCACCTCCCATTTTGGATTTATTTGAGAAAAAATGTCAAATTTATCATTTGTTGAACTTAGTCATTTTAGACACATCATGTTTGAAGGGTACAAAGTTTTTGTAATCTGAACTCCAATACCTTTTACCTGGCATTTCCGACATTTTGCACAGTTATTCTTATTTTATTGTAGATATGATGTGCACACCCCCTTTTGGGGTGATTTGAGAGAAACAAAATATCAAAAATTTATCATTTGTTGGAACATCGTTTTTGAATGGTACCTAGTTTGTGTAATCTAAAACTCCAACAGCTTTCACCTTATTTGCATGCGACGCAAGTATAAGACATATAATTTGTCTTGTTATGTTACATGTAAGGTAAGCCTTTCATACTATCAACATGTACGTTGAACATAATTTTCCCGCTGAAGGTTTATCCAGAAATACGCATTGTACGCAAGGAATTTAAGTTACTAGAATAGTTCTTAAATACTGACTTAAAATAAAAACATTTTATCAATATCGAACTAGAAATTGGTATCATCATAATCGATGTCCATCCTCGCACTGCACAAGTCAAAAAACAATTAACAGTGAAAAATTATCAATTTCACAATTTCAGTCTGCAAATTGGAACCCTGAATTAAATTTCAAAATTGAAAACCTTATTGCATATCTACACATAGTGAAGAACACTATTATAAACAAATAAAATCACTGAAACCAAAAATGAATGAGTATTTCCACAGACAAGGCGAAATTAGCAATTCCACCATTTTAGGTCGCAAAAACGGAACCCTTAATCGATTTTCAAAATTAAAAACCTTTTTGCACATCTACAGATAATAAATAACAATATTATATACAAAAAAATTTGCTAAATCTAAATGAAAAATGAAAGAGGAGTTTAAGTCACAAGCTTAAATTCACTATTTCCGAAATACAACCCCTGTCAGGGATGGGGTCGATTACTTTAAAAATGTAATTGGTTACATTACAATTACTTTGCTTATTTAATGTATTCAACTACATTACAATTACACCAATATTCAAATGTAATCAATTATATTATATTACTTTTCTTTAAAGTAATCATGATACTTCAGTTACTTATGATTACATTGTTTAATACAGTGATGTTGAAGAATCTTTTTTTAACATATTATCTTACATACATTGACATAAAAAGCTAATTTGAGTGGCAATTGTGTATAACAAAGAACAAGAGCAGTATAATGTTTGTACTGTATGATAGCATAGCCAAGTGTCCTTTATTCATATTTTCCATTACACTTTATCATCATCAGCATAAGAAAAATTGAGTCAATTAGTCTCCACCTATCTGCATATCTTCAGTTAACAAAAAAAACTGACCAGTAGTGACTAATTAATGTACTTGTGGTCTTGTTTGTTAGGACATAATTGACATGTATATGTTTTTTTACAGGTGTTAATCTTTACTAGAAATTTTAATTTGGGTATTAAATTGATTTCTATTATATGCTTGTTTGTTTATCTTGGGTTTTACGCCGTTTTCAGCACATTTGGCTATTTCACGGCGGCCAGTTGTTATTGGTGGAGGAAGCCGGAGTACCTAACCAATGTAGGTAAGGGAGATAATAAATTGGTCTCCCTTTTAGCCTCAGGACAAAGGGGAGAGAATTTAATTATCTCCCTTTCCTACATTGTTAGGAAAAGATAACTCACTCTGGTTCCTCATTAACTTATATATGATATTTTCAGTATATATTAACAATGTACATCATTTGTATACGATTAAATGAAATATTTAAATAATTAAATTCAAAGACAAAGAGTGAAAATAAAGATTTTTTTTTTAAAATTAAACAAGTTCAAAGCATTTTTTTGTTATAGATTATTAAATGGATTTATTTATGTTTATTATTAAAGTAAGCTAAATTCATTAAGTGAACTGTTTATGATTGTATGTTCTATATGAATAAAGCAATATTCATACAGATAAAAATATAATCAGCATGTAATCTGAAAGTAATCTAAAAATAATCATGATTTCACCAGTTTTGTCACTGTAATTGATTAAATTGCAATCACATGTAATCAGAAAACCCATGATTACTGATTACATATGATTGCATTTAAAAATATAATTGATTACATCTGATTACGATTACCCCATCACTGACCCCGGTGAGCCTCAAGTTGTGAAAATCAAAATTCTAAAACCTTATTGCGCATTTAGATACAGTATGTGACAATACTGTATAGAAATTAAAAGAATGATTTGAAAAATGAATGAGGAGTTTAGGTCACAAGCTTAAATTCCAATTTTCGAAATTCGACTCCATGTGGACCCCAATTTTTAAAAATAAAAATTTGAAAACCTTATTGCGCATCTACATACAGTATCTGCTAATACTGTATAGAAATTCAAAGTATAAAATGAGAAATGAAAACCCAAAGAAAACAGAGGGATCACTATAAACATCTACCTTTAAGGCAGGTGAATATAAAATTAAACAGCTCTATTATTGCTGTTCTTCGTCTTAAAAGTCTCAGAAAAGTCATCCACAATAAACCAAAAGTCCGTTATCTTGCACCAACATCAAGAGGGCCTTCCTGAATGGTACTACATGTAATTGCAATTGACCAATAATGTTCGTATGAGAGAAGGAGTGTAGTGGATTATTTCTCCAAACAAACGCCTAAATATACAAAGGAAAAGTTTTAGTAGAGGAACGCCGCTTTTATTGCTGTACTTCACCATAAAGTCACTTTGAGGCCTTCAGCACCGAGGATATTTCCCAACCGTTGCAAATTCAAGACGACCTCTAGCCCTGTTTACCAATTATTAATTTTGGAAAATCACTTCTCTGCTTTCCAAGATAATTCAATAAAGTGTACAATAAAAGTCAAAATATGTACTGTTTTTTAGAAATTTTTAATCAAGAAATAAAGAATGCTTCTTTTTTGTATTTACTATTTTTGAGGTAAAACCCGTGTTTCATGTTATGCCATTAGTTGTTTACACAAACATTTGTGTACGTAGAGTTGTATTGGCATCAATTAAATACAAGAAATTAAATTGTATCTCTTGGGCGTTCTTTGAGTATAAGTTTTAAGAAGATGCTTAAAACAAGATTTTATGTTCAGTAAGGGTTATTGAAGAGAAGGATAAATATGGACTAAATGAGAGTTTTATGAAAATTGTTAATGCTCATTGACAAGTTATTTTGGTAATGACTGCTAGATGATATAAAAAAGTAATTATTTTTTCTAAGATTTTTTCTATTGAATCATGTCTTATGGAAACATTAATGAGATCAAGTGATTGTGATTGCCAGTTAGATTTCTGATTAGATAACAAAAAAAATGGGTTTGTCAATTAGATATAAATAGTCTTGACAATTTGTCCCAGTTAAATTGACCCCGACAAATCCATAATTTAGCAAGATTTCAAAAATCTTTATATGGAGAAAACAATCAATTTTCTTAAAAACTATTGAATTTTTAGCAGTTAAATTTGAAAATTTTGTTCAAAATAGGATTTCAACACCCTTGGGCAAAAAATGACTTTACTTGGATTTAGCCTTCCCTGTTTATACTAAATAAAAAAGAACAAAATGGATAACAGGAAATGTCCACATTTACATATCAACCAATCAACGCCACCCAACAGACAGAACCCCGGACAAAAAATAACAGGTATGTATAAGAGCACAAAACACAAACGTACACCAGAGTCAGAATAGTCTGACTTAATACGACACCCTTGGGCAAAAAATGAAAAATGAAAGAGTTTAAGTCACAAGCTTAAATTCACTATTTCCGAAATACAACCCCTGACAATGAACAGTTGTGGGGTTAAGTTTGATTCTAGGGCCACAATAATTTTGTAATAATATGTTTGGCTTTCCTAAATTATGGTAATGAGTGTATCTGATTAA
Organism: Mytilisepta virgata; assembly: GCA_028015205.1. Lineage (NCBI taxonomy): Eukaryota > Metazoa > Mollusca > Bivalvia > Mytilida > Mytilidae > Mytilisepta > Mytilisepta virgata. The sequence continues at coordinate 1,673,821 of JAPWFG010000026.1, read as the reverse complement.
GGTTTATCCAGAATGGCGGATTGTAAGCAATGATTTTGGTGTCTGATTTTATTTTTCCATTACCTTGTACTGTACTGATTTGTGTTTGTATTACCAGTTTTAAGTTTGTTCTATTTCAAACATGTTCAGTGAGGCAAAATAATACCGAAACGACAAAACAGTGGGATACGTTCACAAGTCCAAAGAAGACAAAGTCAGGAGATGGAACACAACAAACAAACGCGACAAGGCAATATGTATAATTTTTTTTTAAAAAAAACGTATAATAAACTAAATAAAACTAGAACAAGAAGCACAGAAACCAAATCACTAGAAATGTGAACTCCCATAAAAAACCTGGAGTGACATCAGGTGCTCCGGAATGGTAAGCATGTCCTGCTCCGTTAACGGTATACGTCACATTGCAAGTGAAGTGTCAAGTCTGGTGAGAAGTCCGGTTGCGTGTCAATAATAGCATTAACGGTAGGAGAGATTATCTCAAACAATTCCAAAGTTGGCATGTGCCTGAAAAAAAGGAATAAATGACTATTTTTCCAGTTTGGTGGCTTCTAAATAGTTTACTGAAATTCATTTCATTCATATGATATATAGACCATAATAGGTAAGCAATGCAGGTAAGTTACCATTCTTTGTGATGGCAAACAAAATAGAACCAAAAGCTTGATGCAGAAATAATAGTTTGTACATGTATGCGACGTCTATAATAATACGCCACAATTGTGACCAGTCATAACCTCTCGTCCAAGTTAACTTACAGACTCAAAATGCTCTAAGTTAACTTAGAGCAGTCAGGAAGAAGAGAAGTTCTGGTCATGAAGTGGAACAACTCTGGTCAAGAATTAGATCAGTCTTGGTTTACGACTGCTTTTTAGAACAGCTCTGATCAAGAATCCGAGCAGTCCTGGTCCACGACTGCTTTTTATAACAGCTCTGGTCAAGACCCAGAGCAGTCCTGGTCCACCACTGCTTTTTAGAACAGCTCTGATCAAGAATCAGAGCAGTCCTGGTCCACCACTGCTTTTTAGAACAGCTCTGGTCAAGAATTAGAGCAGTCCTGGTCCACGACTGCTTTTGGGACGATATCACTTCATTTCATCAATTGTATGCGAATAATCTGGACATGTTAATATGCCATCTGTAAAATTAAATAGACTGACTCACTACATAAGACAAAGGAACAGCTCTAACCTGTCATGGTCTAGAACAGTTCTATAACCAGTAGTAACAGCCAGGAGTTAGAATAAATAAGAAATCCCAACTTAAAGTTTCAGTAAAGTCTTTTTGTAACACTATAAATAAAAATATCACACTAAAATTATTCTTGACCAGAGCTCTTCTAAAAAGCAGTCGTGGACCACGGCTGCTCTGATTCTTGACCAGAGCTGTTCTAAAAAACAGTCGTGGACCAAGACTGATTTCATTCTTAACCAGAGCTGTTCTACTTCCTGACCAGAATTGTTCTTGACCAGAGCTATCCTTCTTCCTGACTGCTCTAAGTTAACTTATAGCAGTTCTCAGAACTTCTCCGCATGTTAACTTGGAAGAGAGGTTATGACTGGTCGCAACTGTACCTTAAGATTAAATTTATTGCAGTCTTTGAGTTTTGGCGAATTAAGCACGTGTAAGCCTTATTTTCATAAAACAATTTACAGTCTGCACACATAAAAGATTGAAAGGTAACACGTGACAAAATAAGTCACATTTTAATAATCTGAAACAAACCCCACGCTGCCATTAATCATTTGATTATGACAAATATACTAATTAAGAGTACTGATCTTAAATTAATCTCCTACTTGTAACAGTTATAATAACATCGAGGTTGGGCCAATAAGGCGAGAAAATGAGGAGGGCTATTTTCTGAAAGTAGTTATTATATGTGAACTTTATCTTTTTCTCATAGTAAAAATAGTTTCTGTTTGCGTCTCAATTTTCTGCATTGATAAATCCAACACAAAACTTACAGCAAGCTCATAAAAAACGTTGAAAACGCATTTTTGACATTTTCGGGGAGGGGGGGGCGTTGTTCCGCACTTTAAATTCCCCAACAATCACATCCAGAACCAAATACATAAAACGTTTTTCCGAAAGACTGCACTAATGGTCATATTTTGTGTGTTTCCTGTTTTGGTTCTTAATGTGCTTTTTAACGAACATGGAACTTTTCTTTAAAAAATCAATTCAATACTTTAATTAAGATACATATACCTTTAAATTACCTATTAAAAGTATGGTTGTCATAGCTCAGTCAGTACAATTTTTTGTTATTAAATAACAATTAAGCTGTCTGTGAGTTCGAATCTCGGAGAGAGCTAATTGTTTGGTTTCTTGCTAGATTCGCATTTTTGTCATATTTTTTAAACCGCAAATGCTTTCTTTATTTTGACTACCTAAAATATTTAATTATCACTAAATTTTTGCCGCAAAATAAATTCAAGAGATTCCCCCGTTCCTTTGTGCAACTTCCTTTCCAAGTTTGATTATATTTCTGTGCTTGCACGAATGTGGACTATAGGGTTTTTTTTATTCATAACATCACTCATCTTATCATAATCATGTAAAGAAGCACATGAAAATAACGACGATGAAGCCATTGTGTTGTGCGTGCTGCAAATCAATGTCTAAACAAAAAATTTCTAAGGCACAACTTAAACACTTTAAAGCCCCTAAGCGCAGTAACAATATTTGTGATGTATGCAGGCAGGAATTCTACAAATCTGATGTCTGTATAATATTTCAACCTTTTCCAACCTGTTAAAACTTATGTTAAATATTAAAATGTATACCTGATTGTGATTAATATGCCCTGACCATTATTGGTCACTTTAATTAAAACCTTAAAACTGTAGGTTTCGACAACAGAATCCAAGTTTCAAAAGATTGCAACACATAATTATTTTAGTTTCTCTGGCATACAAGTTTGTAGATATTTCGAAATTTTCTTGTCTATTTAATACTTCAATTTGTTTTTTTATATATATATAATGCCAATAACAGTTATTGTAACATGTAAAACCGGCAATGATGCACTGCACTGTATCTCAAAAGCAATAGCTCAGTTATAATTTCATTAGTTTTTTCATCATCAAGTGTTAATAAACTAATACATATATATATATAAGCTTGGCCTTGATTGGATAACAGGGTGTGGCGCAATTATCCATTTAAATATAGTATCAATAGATTTAAAATTAAACCTACATAGGTAAACTAACCGAATGAAACAATATCAGGAGAAAAGGGCTCTTGTTCAAACTTCAAAAATATTCTTATCCTAAATTGCAGGTAGAATAATTTGAATAACGTATTTAGCTCAGGAATATTTAAATCACGGACTGTTGAGGAGTAGAAGGTGGTTGACGTCACAGTACCCAATGTATATTATACACTATATTCTAACTGGCACATCCATTAACAACCAATCAAACTCTATGTTACAATTCAAATAAATTATTCTTAAATGGCTATTTCTGTCTTATTTAAGCGTGCATGTCTAAACTTTCATAATCTATTATAGATTCAAGATAATATTTTTTTTTCTTGCAGTCAGTTCATATTATATTTTCATAACCATTTATATATTTTTGTCTTTTTCTTGGACTTCGAATTTGTGGTTTTTTCCCACTGGTTTGTCGCTTCGGTATTCTTTTACCGATATTTAAATTCTATATATTTGGGTACCTATTAAACCGGTTTAAGCGCACCATCGTTCATGCAGCGTCTGTACAAAGCAGCGATGGGCAACGATTACTCATACTAGTAATCGACTGATAATCGATTTTTGTGATTATCAATCGATTACTTAATTTGCTACTATGAAATCGATTGCAATCGATTATTTTGGACCAAATGATTATAATAACATTTCGGTTACATAAGTAAATAAACAAATTTATTACAACACGATCATGATAAACATTCTGCCCAGTTCATGTTATATATCTGTATTGTACAAGTACAAGTAAAGATGTGGGTCTTGAAAAGAAAAAAGATCGAAAAGTAATTGTAACTACTTATAAAATTTTCAGCTGTAATCGATTTTTTAAGATTAAAAGTAATCATAATTCGTATCAGTAATCGATTACTGTCGATTATTTTTAAAAAAATCAATTAATTGCAATCGATTTCGATTATCGATTTTGATTGCCCCATGTCTGGTACAAAGTAACACTATCCTGACCCTCTGTTATGTTTATGTTTATGTTTAGTGTTCTTTTTCATTTTTTTTTCCGAGAATCTGTCTGTCAGATGGCATTTATAGGTTTCACAATGAGTGAGAATTAGATATCGCTTGATATCAAATCGAGTTGTTTAATTTGGATATAATAATAAACGAGCCTGTGGCGAGTTTATTATTAAGTCCAAATTAAAATAGTTGATATCAAGCGGTATCTAATTTGTACGAGTTTTTCAACCTATTTCTCTTATGATTCTTCAGGAATATTTGTTTGTTTGTGATTCGGCGTCCGACCCGCGGGAAATGCTAACGTTCATTTTTATGTGACATCAAAGGTTGCTATGCAACGGTGGCTTTCAACCAATCAGAAAACAGTGACGTTTGGACCAAGGCCAATCAAATAAAAAAAATTTTCGTAACACTTGTTCATATCATATGATGGGGGATTAGTTATGACAAGTAATTCATCGCGCGAGAAATAGGTAACGACGCACCATCATAAGAGAATGATTGGTCATAAGAGAATGATTGGTCATCATAAGAGAATGATTGGTATGTCATTGTTGACCTATTTTGTTGTAAAGAATAGAGAATGGAAACGGGGAATGTGTCAAAGAGACAACAACCCGTCCAAAGAGCAGAACACAGCTCATAGTATTGTAATCTGGTATTTACAAACTGCAACTTGTCTGGATTGTATTTGTATATTTTTTTAAATTAAATCTGTAAATTTGGTGATGTAGAAAAGTTAGACGTTTTAATTATAAGACCAAAATAACTGTTTAAGATGAAACATGGGTAACTAGTATTGACTTTTAGCTTCTTCATTACAAACTACTACAGTTAAAGGTACTTTATGGTTTAATATAAGATTCGTGATGAGACAAATAATTAAGTTATATAAAATGACCATCTCAGAAAAAAATAAACCCCTAGGAAATTATTTCAAATTATTTTCTTTCAATAGCCAGAGATGAGATTTAATACGTTGTAACACAGCATAAATCCATTAGTACTATATACCAAAATGATGCGACTAATAGATGTGAAATTCAAGGTATTTTCTAATGACAAGAATCACCAGGGAAAATGTTTTAACTAAGCAATGTTGTCACGAAATGGCACCAACGATGTTATTGTTCTACTCTTCTCACAATAAATATCTTCTAACATTAAAATAAATGGCATTTAGAATTTGTCAATGACAGATCGTCCCGTAAGACTGACCACAGCAAGCATTTTATAACTTGATGATAAATGAAGTGAATAGTGTCTATTGCAGACAAAAGGACAATCTTTGATGGAGAAAAAACAAACGTTTTCTGGAGAGGAATGTCTATTAATTTCATTTTTTCATGTAAACAACCGTAATATTATATTTAGTCATTTTAGCTAACATGTGTTGATGAATGTTCATATAAATGTTATTGAATTTTACTCGTCTTATTTGATGAGTCAATGTATTTTATTTTATGTACCTATTAACTTATTTCAATTATTGTAATATTTATGTATCATGCTCGGAAACGAGCCCTAATTTAGACAAATAAAGTATTCGTATTCGTGTTTAACGACTTTATTCTACTTAAAGTAAACGCAAATGTGGTAAGAAATTGTGAAATAAAAAAATTAACATTAATATTTTACACTTAAAACTACCTAACGAAAGCCTTTTTTTAATATTTTTTATATATTTTTTTTGAATGAACAAAATTTGGATGTAGTAGTATGTGAAAAGTGTATAACACTTCCTTATAGTGAAGAGCAATACAACGCTGAGAATATAATGTATAAAGCATTGTTCCTTAGAAATCGGTAAAATAATATCTAATACAATTCTTTGATACCAGTTTTGATACACAAGATGAGCACATTTCCTCGATTTACGACCCATAAGTTGTACTCAAGGCCTAAAATGTTGAAAACCAAAACAACAATACAAAAGGTTGAAGAGAAAATTCAAAAGTACCAAAATGACCAAAAGCTGTAAAGCCAAACCCATCTAAGAACAGAGCTATGCACGAGGGAGATACTCCTTAGTTTTCACTAATTTTACTATTTTGTAACAGTAAATTTTAAGTATCAATTTCGGGCTAGTATCGATATACTAGCAACTGAGCTGTGGATACCCTCGGGGTCTTGGGTCCACCATGCTTTTCTTTCACATAAATTAAAAGCTCACATTTTTGTAATCAAGGATTATAAATTATATCTTAAAATTATGCTATGCTGTATACGACGCTTTTCAAGGAGTTACCTCTCACCAGCAGCATTAAAACCGAAACATGTGGAAGACCAAAAACCAAACTTATTTTAAATAAGAAGTACTCATAACCAAAAATACCGAAATAGGAAGCCAAATTTCAGCTAAGGAGAACTACCATGTGCAATACCTGGAATGAACCCTTAGTATTTCTTTTACTTTTTTAATTTTGCTAAATACTGGTAATTTCTGTAACAAATCAATCAACAATAATGTCAGACAAGACTGGGTTGACGAATATCATCGGAGACCTAGGGTCCACCATACAGAGGCATCGTACCAGGAGTTTCAAAATAACAATCCAAAGATACTAATATTAGATATAGTAAATTTATAAGCATTAAAACCGAAATAGTTTAAATAGTTTTTACTATCAGTCGCTAATGAACTTTTTTCACAAAAATCAAGATTCAGGTTTGAAACATAGATCATTTACATGTACATTGTACAAATAATACATTTGTGGAATAAGTATCAAAAAAATATCTTTTACTTACCATTTAAGTTGGTCCATTTCAAATTTTATGTTTAACAATCAAAAGGTTTTTAAATCTTCATTAGATAATAAGTATGATTGAACACTTTAATTGTGTTCTTTTCTTGTATAACTAATCACTAAATTCTAATTTCTCTTGCATCGGAATTTTCACTCAATGAATGCTTGAGTTTCTTGACGACGCCCCAATACCAAGCTTCCATATATTGCAATAAGTTAAATTATTTTTAATTTACATATACATGCATATGTACATGCATTAATTTGTATATAACATAACAGTCATTTCCATTATTTCAATATTTGGAAACTTTAGTTAACCCAATTGTATCGTTGTCATGCTGATAAGACATTACAGACATGAATAATAGATAAACAAAACAATTAAATAATAGGTCAACCATTGCCAGTAGAGGGAACATTTACCCTTTTACTTTTAAAAGCATTCTGAAATAAATAATTTCTTAGTAGACTTTTTAATCGTTCCGTTGTCAAGATTGCTGAAACAGATTATACTCGTTTGTTTTTTTGTTTTTTTTGTTTTTTGTTTTTTGGTTTTTTTTTTTGTTTTTGTTTTTTTTTTTTTTTTTGTTATATTTCTATTGAGAGTAAAAGTTTAATTTGAGGCATTAATGCATGCATTGTCAATATTCAAAAATATTTTTTGTTAATAGTAGGTAAAATATATATATATATTAATTTAAATAAGTAAATTTTAAATTGATATGGGCATCAAATATTATGTTGGTCGTGGTTTTTTGTCCTATTGGGCCAAGCATGTACTGCTCCGTTAACGGCACTCGTCACATTGCCATTGAGTAAAAGCCACTGAAGTATCGTGTCAGGCCAGGTGTCAATTCCAGACGGAAGTGAAATCTAACGGAAGATTATCTAGTCTCATACGAGAAATAGAAACTTTGTCCTGCAGGGAGCAGAGACTGCTTACTCTTCCGGAGCACCTGAGTCTACCCCCGGTGGGGTCCAAGTTGTTCATATTTTTTTTGTTTTTAATTGTAGTGCATGTATTGTTTTGGTTTTGCCGTCGTTGTTCTCCGGAGTTTTTCAGTTATTACGATTTTTCTCTCCTTCGAATATCCCTTTGGTATTTCTTGACTTTACTTTGTATACGCTAATCAATTCATAATGACGATCGTAAAACTTTTGGAGTGATAAAATTAACAGAGACTGAACATAACACTGTCTTAGAAGTTTATGTGACAGCAATCTTGCCCTGCCGAGAAAGTCGTCGTATAAATCACACGTGTTGTAGTAACATCATGTTTTATGGACCATTTAAAGGAATATTGCACGCGGCCGTGGGCCATAATTTTAAAGCATTCGCTTCTTTAAATTACTGTTATAAAATGCATTTACAATTTTTTGATACAGGCTTCGGCAATACATTTATGTTAAAAGAAGGATTTTTTTGTCATTTTGCTTTTCCTGCATAGCTCTTAACGTAGATGGTTTTGGCTTTATGCTTTTGGTCATTTTGGCATTTTTTTTTCAAATTTTGTATTTAACGTTTTGGATTATTGTTTTGGTTATGAGATTTTAGGCTTTGAGCACAACTGATGAGTCGTAAATCCACGAAAAGTGAGCATCTTGTGCATTAAAAGTGGTATTGAGGAATTCATAATAACACCCTCATGTAAAACTTACTATACTTGGATTTAAGCAAACTAAATATTTCTTAGAGACACAAAATAGACGATTTTAAATCACTACGATGTTTTCGTTAATGTTTTTTCCAAAGTTTTGAAAAAAAATAGTTTCCAACTCGCCCCAACTGGTAAAAATAATAGGTTCATACACGCGCCAACTATGAATATCATTTACCAAATCTCACCAACTTGTGAAACTTATACATTTTGTATGTATAAACTCGCCCCAGTTGTAAAATAATAGTTATAAACTCGCACCAAATCTTGTTTATTTAGCCTTTGAAGACGTGATTGAATTATAATTAGTATTACTTTATATGTCCTAAGTTTTCAAAACAATTAAGGTTCATTAACCTAAGATTCAAGGATATGTGTTTGTTTGTTTGTTGCATTTGTTGTTTTAGGTTGATAATGATGATTATGAAAATAAATAAAAGACGTAATACTGACTTTGTATTTTTTGTTACTTAGTTGGTAGAGAACGTGGGGGGGGTAATCCCTAAGTGGGATGAGTAGGTAAATGAGGTAAATATGATACTCACAGTTGCAGCAAGTATCATAGTTGAGGCGAGTTGTTTGAGTTTGGTGCGAGGTGGAGTGGGGCGAGTTGTCTGGCATTCGCTGAGAAAGCAAATTTACTGCGTACATGTATAATGCATTAACCTTTATCAGGTTTGCCTCGAGGCAAAATAAATTAATTCAATCAAACTGGACGATTTCCATATTGCAGAAGAAATTTGGACATTAATAACACAAAAAGGTGTCTGTGAATATATTACTAACCATTGTCTATTGAAATCGGCAAGGGTTGTAAATAATTATTTGATTTATGTAGAGATAAAGAACGATTATGGTTTTTCAGTCGGCTAAAAACGCAAAGGACAGATTTATCTCGATCTCCTGTCTTATTTCCAGTGATATACATTTTGTAATTCTAATATAATTACGTCTTAATATTGAATCCTTTTATGAATGGAAAATTACTCTTCGACATTTGAAATGAGAATTTAAGATATCTTTTTCAACCTATCAAGATATATTAAAACTTCTATTTGGCCTAGGGCTACTTTCCCTGTATTTGTTTTATTTATACGCTGTCCTATTAAAGGAGATATGTAAAATAGTTTCACGTTTAAGACAGACGTTAATTTGGCACATTTCTGTGAAAACTGTCTCACAAAGTGATATTCAAGTAAGTAGCATGTCTTACGGGCTATTATCCGAGAGATTTAAAAAGACATTAGAAGATTTTTTGAAATTTGTCTTAGAAGTGAATTAAATACGTGCGAAAAAGGCCCTACTTCCTTATAGAATTCTGCTTTTCGAAAGCATTACACTTTTATTTGCAATTATGTACATTAATTTGGCAGATAGCAAAATTACATGCATGCAGAAAGTGCACATTTATATATAAAGTACAGGTACAATGTACATTTTTTATTTGACCTGAAGCATTTGATAGATTCAGATTTACATGATGTATATAAACAAAGACAAAGGGGTCCACTGTCACTGTTTAAAACAACTTTTGAAAGGGAAGATTTATATAGTGTAATTTAAACGAATACTTGAAGCAACTTTGTTAAAATTTTCTCTCGTCCCTTTTTCCCGTCCACTCATCCGTCTCTCAATACCTTTCCAAAATATTCTTTTTAGACCTTTACAATGAATTCATTAATACATTGTACAGGTTGATCCATAAGATGTGCCCATTTCGTCGATTTACGACTCATTAGGTTTTGATCCATAAGATGTGCCCATTTCGTCGATTTACGACTCATAAGATTTTGATGCATAAGATGTGCCCATTTCGTCGATTTACGACTCATAAGATTTTGATGCTTAAGATGTGCCCATTTCGTCGATTTACGACTCATTAGGTTTTAATGCATAAGATGTGCCCATTTCGTCGATTTACGACTCATAAGATTTTGATGCATAAGATGTGCCCATTTCGTCGATTTACGACTCATGGTTTTGATGCTTAAGATGTGCCCATTTCGTCGATTTACGACTCATTAGGTTTTAATGCATAAGATGTGCCCATTTCGTCGATTTACGACTCATTAGATTTTGATGCATAAGATGTGCCCATTTCGTCGATTTACGACTCATGGTTTTGATGCATAAGATGTGCCCTTTTCGTCGATTTACGACTCATGGTTTTGATGCATAAGATGTGCCCATTTCGTCGATTTACGACTCATGGTTTTGATGCATAAGATGTGCCCTTTTCGTCGATTTACGACTCATTAGATTTTGATGCATAAGATGTGCCCATTTCGTCGATTTACGACTCATGGTTTTGATGCATAAGATGTGCCCTTTTCGTCGATTTACGACTCATGGTTTTGATGCATAAGATGTGCCCATTTCGTCGATTTACGACTCATGGTTTTGATGCATAAGATGTGCCCTTTTCGTCGATTTACGACTCATGGTTTTGATGCATAAGATGTGCCCATTTCGTCGATTTACGACTCATGGTTTTGATGCATAAGATGTGCCCTTTTCGTCGATTTACGACTCATTAGATTTTGATGCATAAGATGTGCCCATTTCGTCGATTTACGACTCATGGTTTTGATGCATAAGATGTGCCCTTTTCGTCGATTTACGACTCATGGTTTTGATGCATAAGATGTGCCCTTTTCGTCGATTTACGACTCATTAGGTTTTTTTAATGCCTACAATGCTGTAAACCAAACTTATAATCCAAAAATTCAAAAATTCATAAATGACCAAAAGGGTAAACATAAGCCAAAACCATCTAAGAACAGAGCTACATGTATGAACTATGGTGATACTCCTTACATGTAGTTTTCACAAATTTGAACATTTTTTGCAAGAGTAAATTTATATTATCTTTTTTCGGGCTGATGTAAAAATATGAAAATCGGCATATGAAGAACAAATCAAACATACAAAATTTTAATGAGACCATATTCCATAGGTTTTAACTCCAGAACAAAGAAGCCGTCGTTTGCATGTGCTCCAAATGATTGTATTGGATTATTAATACCAACACCACGATCACGCATTCAACAAAGGTGTTTTCATTTTTGGTATTAGTATGTTAAAAAAAGATATAGCCATTATTTGAAAATTTAATAAGTATAATCATTTTTCTCTTCTGTGCTTTGAAATCCTTTGATCTTTGATCTAATATTTGATATGCACAAAAGAAATAATTGCTTCACAGAAAATATTTATTCTGTTTCCGCATAATTTTATAATCGAATAATTTCTAGATTACTTTGGGTTTATCCTGAAGAACCATGAAAAGCCAATTATTATTACTAAATATTAAAAAGGAAGTACAGAAATTCTAGATTTCAAGTCCTTATGATAAATATAATCAGTTTGGCGTGTCAAATTAATTTGAGAATTTCTTGCATGTGTCATGAAAATTCCAAAACAAATTTAAAAAATAAATGAAGCAGTGCGTATTTTTTCCATATTTCATTTCATTTAAGGTGTGTACATAAAGGCGTTTCAGCAAGGTTTAAACTAGTAGGTAAAAATGACAAAACATATGAAAACTAAAATGTAATACTCGGAGACAACAAAGAAGCCATTTTCAAAGTACATGTATGGCATACATGTATTTTTGAAAATCCTGAAAAAGCAAAAGGCTGAAAATAGACAATATCACTCATTATACGAAGAGAAAAACAATGCAACACAAACGAACAAAAAAAAAACTAAAAACAAAACAAAATACGGCCGATACGAAACTAGGGGCGAACCTAAATGCCCCCGAAGGGTTAGTAGTTCTTACTTCGTATATGGCACCCGTCATGTTGTCATAAAAACTCAATTCTGTAGTAGTCGCAAATTAATGGAGGTACAAGTTGAGAAAAAATGATACAGTACATTGTATACATGATATCGGTGAAGAAACGGATACATATTTACTGCATGGAAAACAAAAATAAGACAAGAATTACTTAAGAGATAAATAAATGACAATACGGGCAACAGGAATACCAACAATGACCTACAAATCAATTAACGCCGTTCAGTCCAGATACCTTCAGACAAAAACAACATAAAAGACCAACAAAAGACAAAGACAGAGAAACAACAGAGAGTTTTTTGGTCCCTGTTTCACAAACATTCGTGCGATTATGATCGAGACTGGTTCCAAGACGTACATAGAACAAAGACAATAAAGACTGGAAATCAGATCAGACTTAAGATTAATCCTAGTCGTATGAATGTTTGTGAAACGGTTCTATGCATAGTACGAATTATATAAAATCTTAAAACTCGATAACTAAGTCACCTAAAACCCTTTCTAGTTGGACTATGCAAAATAATGAAAAATAAACTTCTCGATTTAGATTCATTGTCGATACACGTAGTGTTATATATGCTATAAAAAATAAAACTCGGAGGAAAAATAAAAGTTCAAAAATAAAAAAAAAAAAAAACAAATCAACACAATCATAGAATAATTGTTTAAACAAAATCAAAACAGTTAAAAACCTTTCTTCGGTTGTGATAGCTAGTTTACATTCTTGTAAAGACGCTACTGAGCTTTGATGGTTATTAGTTTTTCTACATTTAATTTGCATAACTTTATACGGATAATCTCTTAATTCTTAGTTAATTTTACAATTGATGATAACTTAGTGTCATCAAAGACATTTTATTTTACTTTTAATTACAGTCAAACCTGCTTTAAAGGACACCTCTATATAGCAAATCGTTGTTTATAAAGGACAATCTGAAAATGTCTCCATTATGAACAAAACTTGTAAAATTAACCTCTTTATAAGGGGAAAATGCTCATAAAAGGCACATTTCTTTGGTCCCATGTGTACCATTTATACACAGGTTTGGCTGAATTAGAAAATAACATTCCATACTTTATTTATACGTGTAAAAACTTGCTATACTGAATTCTCTATAACAGTGACTCCATAACTCCCTATATTCATATGTGTATTAAAATTCCATTCCATTGAATTTAAAAAAATAAAATTAATTCTTATCAATATCAATAATTTAATGTAGAATAATTACTTACCTTATTAATGCCATCATGAAAATGTCCAATTGATTTTTTTCTATTAGTCAAAAAGTTACGATATTTCAATTTACTTTATAGTCAATTATGTAAGCGTGGATTGTTCAATATACCACTTGCAAAGAGTAATTACAATGTAAGTAAAATTCCTGATTTTTATACTACAGAAATCATATTGATTTGGAGAGAATATAATATATGACAAGGTCATAAAAAAGATCGCAGATATAATCATTGCATAGGCTTATTTATCAATCCTCTGTTATTTGAAGTCAATGATAAACAGATTTTAGATGACGATACCTATGATTATTGTTTAATACTTCTCCGAATTAATACTTTAACTTTTCTGTTACGATTTTTAACAAAGGAGTATCGTCTTCATGCATAGCTCTGTTCTTAGATGTATACTGCTCTACCCTTTTGTTGGTCATTTTTGCATTTTTGGTTTGCTCTGCAGCATTTTTTCTCAACATTTTAGGTTTTGAGTACAACTGGTGAGTCGTACATCGACACAATGTACACACATAGCGAAAAGAAAAGAAACTAGATAGAATGAAATGACTTTCCTATAAACTTGGAATACAATGCTGAATGTATTTAACAATTCACTCAAGAATTTTTACAGACATCATCTACTTCTTATGACATTTCCTATGTTCCAAATGAACATAGATATTTCAAACAGGTTAAACATCTTAAGGTGGTACCCAACATCTTGACCAAAATAAATTTTGCTCGTTTTATTTTCATAAAATCTTTTGGAAATATTTATTTTGACCTGTTGACAAAAATGTTGGTTTTTTTAAGTAAATAGAATTTCACACTTCCCGGGAATAATTTCATTGAATATATAGCAGTTTGGCAAACATCAATGTTGGTCATAGAGAAGCTTAATTTCTCTTTACTTTTTAAGTTTATCGCCCTGTAGTGTTGGGTACCACCTTAACAACTCATCGGACTTGACAACCGAAAGGAGTTTTTTCACGTGCAATTTCACAAACGTGCATAAAGATACGGTTACCAATTCGGAGCATCCTATTTTTGCCGTTTCCTATTTTTCACAAAAATAAAAAGCTTGTACTAAATTGCAAAAGGTAACATTAAAACAAACGGGTATGACTGAATTTAAACAATCTGAATCTCAAATAAAAACACTGTTTAAATTAGAAAGCTGTTCAAAATACATATCATTAGACAAATTATCTAGAACCAAGGGATATAAATGGAAATGTTGGACTGTAAAAAGGGCATAGAACGACTAAAACATATAAAAGACAAAGGTCAAAGAAAAGAAAAGATGTTGATTCTTTAGAACCTGAAGAAGGGTTGGGCAATTTAAACTTTTTTTTAACTTTTTTGGTTTTATTATGTTAAACAACGATAAATAACGATAAATTCCAACATCTCATCTACCCCAGTGAACTTGAAATTAAGGATACTACAGATACATCGTAGTCAGCTTCATTTTTGGATTTGTTTCTCGAAATAGACAATGAGGGACATCTGAAGACAAAACGTGATGACTTCGACTTTCCTATTGTTTACTTTCCCTTCTTGAGTAGCCATATACCATCTTCGCCTGCATATGGCGTCTCCGTTTCTCAGCATATTCGATATTCAAGGGCATGCGTGGGTCACCATAAGTTGATGTCATCATTTAGGAAATTTTACGGTCGTCATCACTAATTGATTGACCGTAGCAGTGTTCCAATATTTAAGATGATGTTTGACTTGTTCCCACTGTCGTAACAATTCATATACCCCACCGATTTGTGACTACCACCGGATTAACGGTGCCGTATACGCAGCGGGAATTGCTTACCCTTCCGGGACATCTGAGTTCACTCCTGGTTTTTATAGGAGTTCGTGTTGTTCATTCTGTTTTAGCTCTCCAGGCCTAAAAGGCCATATTAGCTATTCTCATCACTTTGCGTCCGTCGTCGTCGTCATCGTAAACTTTTCACATTTTCATCAACTCCTCTGAAACCACTGAACCAATTTAAACCAAACTGAAGTGGAATCATCCTTGGATGGTCCCCTTTAAAAATTGTGTTCGGAATAGAACTTCTCATCTCCGCTTATGAACGACTTTTTCAGTTTGACCTTGAGTCAATCGGTGCAAATTACCTCATTTAACTTTGTGACTTTAGTAGTTCCACAATCTGTCGTCAAGAATCTGCAAGACACTGCAAGTAGAATATCTAGTCTATAAAAAAGAACAAATATACCTAAGGAGCAATAAAAAACCCGTAATCCACTGGACAGACAAACCCGGGAAGACCAATGAACAACCACAAGCACAATAAACACAGAAAACTAAAAACTAATGAACAACACGAACTCCTATAAAAACCAGGAGTGAACCCAGGTGCTCCGGAAGGGTAAGCAGTTCCTGCCCCGTATATGGTACCCGTCGTGAAGTTCAACAAAGTCAATCCGGGGGAAGTCACAAATCGGTGGAGGTAAATGAAATGTTACGACAGTGGGAACAGGTCCAACATCATCTTAGATATTGGAACACTGTAATGGTCAATAAATTCGTGATGACGACCGTAAAATTTCCTAAGTGATGAAATCATAGTCTATTTCAAGAAACAAATCCAAATATGAAGCGGACTTTAGTGTATCTGTAGTATCCTTAATTTCATGCTCACTGGGGTAGATAAGATGTAGAAAGTCTTGGAATTTGTCGTTATTTAACGACCACACGTCATCTATATAACGAAAAGTGAAATTAAAGGATTGGGATAGTTTCTTTTTGTTTTAACGTAGTAAACCTTGAATAAAGCCCGCTTCATATGTGTACAGAAACAGATCAGCGAGGAAAAGAGCACAGTTGGTTCGCATTGGAATGCCGATTGTTTGTTGAAAAATTAGGCCGCCAAATTCAACGAATATGTATTCTATGAGAAAATCTTACCTGTTTGTAATTTCATCTTCAGAATACTTCTTGTCAGAATCATAGTGGTTCTTCACGAAATAAGCCTTTTCTCTACCTAGAACTAGAAATTTATACCTGCGTGTGCCATTTTTCTAGAAAAAACATTGATGAACTAGTTGCTTTAAGCGATCTTTTAATTGAGAATGTGGTGTGGTAGTGTAACGTGTAGAGAAGTCGAATGTTGTTATGCTGTTGCATGTATACGAGTATAGATTTTGATTTTAGATATTGAAGTAAATTTGTGGAGTTTTTAAGAATCCACATCTGTAGTTCTACGATTAATTTCTCAACATTAATTTGAAGGTATATCGACCAGTAAACCTTTGTAATTTTTTTTTTTTTTTTTTTTTGGAATACAGAATCTATTTTGGACAAAAAAAAACACGCACAAAGTAAAAAGTGAGCTATTTTTCCAAAAAGTATGTCACAATGACCCGCAAAAATGCTTTTGGTGTCACGAATAAATTTATAAATGGTGTCACTCAATATCTGTTCGTCTGTATTCAGACAACAAAAGAATAAAATCTAATTGATAAATAATCCAATATAATGATTACATCTACGTGACTTTTTATATATTAATTCACTTACCGAATCAATGAGATTTCTGTAGTATAAAGAATCTAAGAATCGAAGGGTAAGACGAACGTTATAAATGAAACTATAATTGCATGAATGTTAAATTAAATTTAATGAATTCTGCAATTGATGTTGTTTGAGTTGAAGTCAAGGGTAAGGTCTCACTTCCGTATTTAAAATTTCAAGCCTTTCCTTAAAATATTTACACTTTGAGAAAATAGCATATTGTGTAGTATTTGGCGACATTAATTTTTTTATCTGATGGTTGCAAATATTCGTTTACTGGCACCACATTTGATGCCGTCAAATATTTAATGTAATACTCGTATCTTGTGTATATAAACATAATCACTCTTCAAAAATTTTATACTAATGAACAACAAAATGGATAACAAGAAAGTTCAACAATGACATACCAATCAATCAAGACTACCAAACTGACAGAACCCCGGACACAAAATAACATAAAAGAGCACAAAAAACAAACATAAAAACAACAGAGAGTGAGAATAGTCTGACTTGGTACAGATACTGAACAATGGTTGGGAAGTGTAAGGCCTAACTTCCAGATTTGGGTTTCAAGCCTTTTCTTAACAACTTTATACTTTGAAAAAGTAGCATTGTATTTTATTATTTGCAAATATCCGTTATTGGCCCCACATTCGCTACTGATTCCGTCGAATATCGAAATTTAATACCGAAATAAAACCGAAACATTTGGAAGACCAAAAACCAAACTTATTTTAAACAAGAAGTACCCATAACCAAAAATAGCAAAATAGGAAGCCAACTTCCAGCTACGGAGATCTACCATGTGCAATACAAGGAATGAACCCTTAGTATTTCTAATGTTTTTGAACTTTGCTAAATACTGGTAATTAAAACAGTATTCAAAATTCTTCGAAACTAAAAATTTAAAGAAACGCATGTATATTGTAGTCAACATGACACACAAAAATTGGATAAATGCATTTGATATTAAATCTTGGAATTAGGTAATGATTTTTCAACATACAGTGAAGAAAATATACATAGTTCAATCTTATATGATCCATAGGGAAATTAATTGTCTGTAAATTCAGAAATTAATGTGATGTTTTTTTAAATACGGAAATGCAATATTTTAAAACCAGTATTTATAAAAGTCATTTTGTTATGTCAATAGTTTTAAATAATTACAATACTACATGTATATATAATACTTCATTTAATTAATGCATTAGAGTGGGATGGTGGTGGATACCAGTTTATCTGGAAATAAATAATCTGTCCCTGAAGATAGTGATAATAAATATTCTTCCACTATCATGACTATTAATTCTGTAAATAGATAATCTGGCCTGATCATAAGGAGCATTTTTTGCTTTGTATTTTTTTTCTTAACTCTTGCCTACCATGGAAATAAATAATCTCTCCTGATTCTGACTAGAGATAAATAATCTGGTCGTGTTACTAAAAATAAAAAATATTCTCCCAACTAATTTTGAGAAGTACCTTGGATAGAACAGCAGCGTAAGGAACTATTGTTTTCACATTTAATATTCATGCAATTTGCATGTTATTTCCTGTTTATAGATGTAGGTGTGATAATGTTTAATTTGGAAGTGGAATAAATTATTTTATTTTTTTATTTGATATATAGTTAAAATTGTATGCTGTAAGTTGAAATCAAGTGTATGTTACAGTACAAATTTGAATCCATTAGGATCCAAATTCCTCCTAGTACAAATTGGAATTCCAATATCTACTAGTAGAAATTGGGATATCCAGATTTGTACTAGGAGGATCCTGGATTGTACTAGATGAGTTGTAAACACATACATTATTCATTTGTAAGACATTATGCAAATTGTTATATTTACTTTCTAAGAATAGAAACCTGGGTGGTGATTGTCAATCTGTTTTCGTCTGTAACTGTGCAGGAAAATGTAATACTCTTCGTTGTTCATGTCGCAAAGCCAAACTCATTTGCTCAACAAAATGCCATAAACAAAACATAAGCAAATGTTGTAATAAATAAACATTTAAAAAGAAGTTTAAGAAAGTTGATGTCAAAACCATACAATGGTACTTTAAAAGACTTACTTTTTTATATGATATTGATAAATAATAAAATTCACCGATTTTGTTTTTATACATATCCGGTGCAATCCTAACAAAATACAAAAAAATAAATACTAAATCCAGTATTATCCAGGATCATACTGACTACGATTTTCAGTAATATCCTGGATCCTACTAGAAATCTAGTACAATCCAGGATCCTCCTAGTACAAATCTGGATATCCCAATTTCTACTAGTAGATATTCTTTTTTCTTTTCTTTTCATTATAATGATTTCCTCGATCGTTGACTACTGTAAAGTCAAAATTTTTAATTTAATTAAGGATATTATACGAGTCTAAATAAAGTATTACTGGTTTCTATACTCAAAGGTTTTAAGTGACGCTGCGTGACGCATTTTGTCTTTTTGAATTTTAAACGGATGTTTTGCATTTTTTCATACTTTTTGAGGATTTTTTGACAAATGCCTACAATCAACGTCATTGAGTTTGAATGTTTACATGAAGCTTCAATAAGTCCCAATAATATTTATATGTTTTGAGTCTGACGAGTTTCTCATTACTTTACAACAGACAACATATCTAACAATTGAAAAATGTAATAGGTTTTGTTACAACAGTCAGTAAAATCAGATTTCAATCCAGGAAGCAATTCTAAAGTACTTACACCGGAAGATAATTTGATTCTTTTTTATAAATTAAAAACCATCTTCGGCAATGTAAACGGAAAAAAACTGTAATTGATAACAACTTTATTTCCTTTCAATAATGTCGTTATGTGATGTCACTTAACAAACATATATCTAGAGACATGTTCTTCCATCAATAATGTCTGCAGACAAAATACAATAAGTCATGCATATGGAAAACTTCCTTTGGTGTTGTGTAACTACCGGTCTGTTTCTAGATTAAATAAAGTATGTATGTTGCGAAACAGCTTATACGACAATAAAATACAAGGAATATAAATGGAAATGGTGAGCCATTAAGAGGCCATAGAACGACTAAAAGACAAAAGCCGAACAAAACCAAATGCAAAGAGGACAAAGATACCTAAGGAGCAATAAAAAAAAACACAATCCATTAGACAGACAAAACCGAGAAGACAAATGAACAACCACAAGCCCAACAAATAAACACTGAAAACTAAACTAGAGACTCTAAAGAGCTTGTATCCCTCACCTGCATTGTTCTTTTCACCTTGAGCAGGACTAAAGATTTGGCTGGTTTTTCTTTAGGGTTCTATGTTAAACTAGGTTCCGCTGTGGCAGCCAAGATGGCTGACAGTCTATGACAATGGACACATTTTTAAAAGAGAACCATCTAAGGATTTTTGCTACCAAGTCTAGTTCTAATTGGCTTAGTGGTTTCAGACCAGAATATTTTTGAGTGAATTTCCCATAGGGTCCTATGCTAAACTAAGTTCGGCTGTGTCGGCCATCTTGGTTCACAGTCCACGAGATCGGACACAATTCTGAAAGAGGACCTCCTAAGGACCATGCTGCAAAGTCTGGTTCCAATTGGTTAACTGGTTTCAGACAAGAAGATTTTTCAATGAATTTTCCCATGGGACCTTGTGTTAAACTAAGGTCGGTTGTGGCAGCAATCTTGGTTGACAGTCCAGGTCATCGGACACAATTCTGAAAGAGGACCATATAAGGACCATTGCTGCAAAGTATGGTTCCAATTGGTCAAGTGGTTTCAGACAAGAAGATCTTTCAATGAATTTTTCCATAGGGCCCTATGTTTAACTAAGTTCTGCTGTGGCTGCCATCTTGGCTAATTCTTCTGAAAGAGAACCTCCTAAGGACATTACTGCCAAGTTTAGTTGCAACTGGCCTTTTAGTTTCATAGAAGATTTTTGAAATTCATCCCCCATTTTTCTATTTTTAGTAACAGCAACCATGTCAGTTGGAAGTTGGGTATGCCGGACATAAGTTTGGAAAGGGGCCACCCAAGCACCATTCCACTAAATTTTGGTTCAAATTGGCTCAGTTGTTTCAGGAGAGTTGACGAAAAAGTAAAATTCCCATAGGCTAAATGTTAAACTAAATCCAGCCATGGCGGCCATGTTAGATGGGGAATATTTTATATAAATATCACGTCAGCCACGTTTGTGTTGTACTTTTGTGGCTACACATATTCTTTCCGTTTTATATTTGCTTTAACCTCTTGATCTTTTTAATTTTCCGAAATATAAAACAGGAAGCAAACATTACAATTGCAGAAATTTTCTCTTAAAAACAGTATCTATGATGAAATGTTCTTTAGTCAAAATTTCATTATTTACCTAATTCCTCAATCAGGATAGATTATTTTTAAGACAAGAATTAAGAGAAAACCAAATCAAAAAAACTTATTATTACGCCAGATTATGTTTGTAGCCTTAATTTGGCAAACATGTTGATAATCAATATTATTTATTTCCAGATAAACTGCCACCCACTACCATCCCACCTCGTTGCAAAATTAAATGGCCGTCCCCTAATATATTTTTTTTAATTTTAATCTGGACACTCCTTGTATTAAATATATTATTGTACTAATTTTAAAATATTGATATTACAAAATGACTTGTATGAATACTGTTTTTAAAATTAAAACATTCAGACATTTCTGCATTTATTACAACTGGAGATCTTCATTCAAGGACATTATCTTGAGTTTGTTATATATCTCATTAGAAATCGATGAATGGAGATGCATTTTGAAATTATAATTTGTACTAGTTTAATACATAGTCACTCTTGGTTTGTATAGTTATCCCCGCACTTCGAAGAAGTTATCCCACTGTCCATCTGTTCGTCCGTCCGTCTTCCCGTCGCACCGTCACACTTTCTTGTGACCTAAACTCCTCGTTCATTTTTAACTTCATGCATTTTATTATTAATTATATTCTATATGCAGGTCTTAACAATATTATAACATACTGTATGCAGATGCGAATAGGAATTTAGAATTTTTATTTTCAGAAAATGAGATTCTCAGGGGTCAACTGTCAAAAATTGGGAAATTAAGCTTTTGACCTAAACTCCATTTTAATTTTTCATTTTATGCATTTAATTTCTATAATTGTCACATACTGTTGGTAGATGCGCAATACGATTTTAGAATTTCGATTTTTAAAAATTGGGGCCCATAGGGGTTCAATTTTGAAAATTAGAGACTTATGGGAAGAGGTTCGTAAATGAACGCCGCCTATCGGCAACGTTATTGTCCAGGGTTCTGTCTGTTGGCTGGGGTTGGTTGATTGGTATGTCATTGTTGACCTTTCCTATTATCAATTATGTTGTTTATTAGTATACAATTTTTAAACAGTAACTATATACAGGAGATAACAGTATTACGATTCAAATGTGGAGCCAGTAAACGAATGTTTGCAACCAACAAATGAAAACTTAATGTCAATACATTGTTATTTTCTCAAAGTGTAAAGATTGTAAGCAAATCATTGAAAACCAAAACAGGTAGTGAGACCTTGCACTTGCCTTCAACTCAAGCAGCATCAATTCAAGAATTCACGACATGACCTTTTCATCAACGTCACATCAAAAGCTGCATTTAAATTATAGTTCCACTTAAAAATCATCTAGCTCTGACACTCTTGGATTCTTTATACAACAAAATCATATTGATTCGGTGAGAAAATAAATATATGGCACAGTAATAAAAAGCCCGTAGATGTAATCATAGATTATTTACCAATTAGATTATATTTCTTTGATGTGTGAATACACCCAAACAGATATTGAGTGACACCATTTACGAATTTATCCTTGAAACCAAAAGGATTTTTGTAGGTAATTGTGAAGTATTTTTTGGAAAAATTGCTCACTTTTTATTTATTTTCAAATTGATTCGGTATTGTTTCAGGAATTACCAAGTTTTACTGATTAAGAAATCTTGAAATTTGAGTTGGGAATTAATGGTAAAACTACATTTCTTAGGAAAAATAGACAAGTGGACGCCTGTGTGAATAAATTAAAGAATATGAAATTAAGGACATTGACCTCGGAAACATATGTAAATTGAAAACCCAAATTTTGTAAAACGTCTTTTCCTTTGATTTCAGATATAACATTTAATGAAAACAGTAACTAACGAGTAAAATTGAACAGGTAACGATGAGTTTTCAAAATAAGCATTTTGCTATGACGATTCCACATCTTGTGTTCAATTCTGACCTATTATAGTTATACAGTTAGTCTTGTGGAGTTACAAGACGTAGAACGTTTGTCAGTTGCTGAGGTGATTGCTCTTCATTTTTTACTGACCCGTGACTGATGTGACGTATACATATTTTCAGATAATTTCTTTTATCATGCATCGAGCCTATGTAGTAAACAATTAAAGGGTGTCGAATATTTTTTCGAAAGTCGTCTAATAGCATAATATTTTATCTCCTGGTACCCTTGTTTACCTTGCAATAAAAGGTTGTATAATGATCTGATTCATAGTGTTTGTGACGTCATATAATTTCTAGATTACGCGCCAAAAATATCCAGAAATTAGGTTAGAAATATGCCATTTTCATGACTTTTCCTTTGATTTCCCTGTAATTCTACCTGTTTCTAAGGCTCCTACAAATAAATTGTATATTTACCGACATATATGTCTCAAATCTTTCACGGCCCAACCATTATTATCTGCTTAATATTCTAAATTATTGTTCCTTCGGATTGTCAACGTGGACCTTTACGAACATATTTGTCAAAATATTATAGTCCTTCATAGATGTTTTGGCCATGTTTGTTTGTTTTTTCTGTTTGTGTTGTATTGGTTTAAGGATTAGATTATCGACATGTTCTAGTTGCACTTTCCAGCAAATTCTTAATGTCCAAGTTATATTTGCACAGTTTGAAACATGTTGACTTTTACATGTTTTAAAATTACGATATTGTGGAAAAAATGTTCTTCTCATGTCAATGAAAATCAAATTATAATAGCCAGTTTTTGCTGATGAAGTCAGCCATGTTTGTTGATGTACTTTTCCAGCTACAGATATGCTTTCCGTTTTATAATTGATTTTTCTCGATCTTTTAATTTTCTACAAAGGCAAACAAAAAGTAAACATTAAAATCTGCACTCAAATCTTTTGCCTTCAGCCTGTTGAATGCTTTCAAATTAATCATATTCTGTATGCAGGTCATCGCCTTTTCAGACATTTTTCTTTAAACATAGGATCTATCATGAAATGTACTTTAGTTAATATTTTATAATGGTGCTTCAAATTTCATTATTTACATAATTCCTTAGGCCATCCAAACGCGTGTTGATTCTAGGTTAAATGTTATTCCGGGTAGCCAGGAGCATAGAACTTCTGACAATTAACAAAAAAACAAATATTGTATTATATTGGCTTTAAAAGTATGTTTTGTACATCAGAGATAAACTGGAAGGGCTGGGTATCAATAAAGCACATAAAACCTTTTTAACCCAATCACTATTCATCGTCTGTACCATTTCAGACTACTGTGAATTTAGTTATTTTTGTTGACATCAATTTTCGCGGATTTCGGCAAAAAGACAAATTCGTTGGTTCTGAATTTCGTGGATTTAAAATTAAAAATCAAAACGAAAATCAAATAATACCTGTTATTATTAATGAAAAATGTTCGATATCGTTTACATAATTTTGAGTATATATTTTCAATAATTTATCTAAGCCCAAATCACTTCCTGGCGCAAACTAAAATCTTCTTTCCTCTCAACATTGTTATTCATACTCATTCGTTTGAGATATATTTTCTAAAGATCAAACAATGATATTGCATTCTTGGAAAGAAACTCGATTTGCTTTTTATTTCTTCTTGATAAAACGATTGAAAATATTTTTTCATTGTGTTTTTAAATTCGTGGATTGCGTTGTAATAATAAGTGTTTCACAGTATCCTGACTCTCTGTTGTGTTTTGTTCTCTTCTGTGTTATATTTTGTCCGGGGTTATGTATTTTGGGTGGCGTAGACTGATTGGTACGTCATTGTTGACCTTTCTTTTTATCGATTTCTTGTTTATCATTTATGGCTCTATCATATCCAAATTGTCATTGAAAAGTTATATTCGTTCATTTTCTGACACATATTTGCATCTCCTATATTATTCTGGTTTTCCAGCATTAGAGTGTTGTTTAGTTAGATATTGGCAATAGATATCAGTAGCAATGCATTGAGAGAGCAGGTAAATTGTTTTAGTAACTTTTTATTTAAGATATACGGGCCACAATAGTTCATGAACGTCAATTATATTTCATTTTGACCAAACATAGCTTGAACTAGTTGACCAAAGCATAAATTACGAAGACATATCCTTCTCAAGTTGAAACACCCTTCGTTGTTTGTATGCGGCGCCCATGAAAATAAATTTGGTATATTGCTTTACCGAATTTTGCCGATAATTACCGAGGTCATTGCCATTACGTTTTATTAAGGGATCATTTATGAACGGGATGCCTTAAAGGAAAGGAGTGCACAGTTAGTGATTTTAGGGTTATTTTATTGCTGTTCATAATTTGAATATATATATGTATATATCTGACCCTACTATCTCAATTATGTACCGTCAACTCTAAATTCTTATTATTACATGACAACCCCCAACGAAATGGTCCTCCCTATCCGTCACCCGGGGACAAGCTGGGCAGCTCTCTGGGCTGAACATTCGTCACAGGTGCCTAGATTAATGAATGATAAAAGTAAACAAATCAATATATGAAAGTGCAAAATGAAGTGATGCAAATTTCAAAAAAAGATATGTCAACATCACATTCACATACTTAGGTTAATGATTGGATATATAATTCAATTAAAAGGGAAATAAGCATATCTATCCATTTAATGTTTGTTTATGAACATTCCAAAAATTACCCATACATTTAGTTTAAGATAAATAACATACATTTAAGGTAGTCCTATATCCCCTCCTGATGACCAATAGCATGCACCACAGAATAGCACCAATTGCAGGTAACCCACAACTTAAATTTAAATTTAAAGGTGGTTCCTCGGAATCCATTCTGAAGACTTCTTCTTATGACTCTTAGTTGTGTTTATGTTTGTATTTTGTGCTCTTTTATGTTATTGTTATGACCGGGGTTCTGTCTGTTGGATGACATTGATTGATCAGTACATCATTGTTGACCTTTCCTGTTATCCATTATGTTGTCTGTTACTATTATTATTATAAGAAAAGAAGAACCACATAAAAAAACTTTGTCCTGATAAAAATTTCAGAAAACAGTAAAAGGCAATCAATGAAATACCAAAAGCCAAAGACAATAGCACTCATCACTTGATTTACTGAGATCGATACTAGGCCAGATGACTCTACATTAAAAAGAACTTATGATTTTATACGGTATAGACTTTTAATGTATAGCGTATACACATGAGTGTCAGGATAGATAAGGGGGGGAGTTTTGGTATCCTAACACTTAGCTCAACTGCTGTTAAGTGTGTGTACCAAGTCAGACTATCCTGACGCTATTGTGTTTTTGTTTGTATTTTGTACCCGCTTATGTAATTTTTCCCGGTTTCTGTCTGTTGTGTGGTATTGATTGATTGATATGTCATTGCTGACCTTTTGTTTTATCCCTTTCGTTGTTTATACAACGGTAAATGGTATAAATGAAATTTAACGAAAATATATGAATGTTCAAATGTTTAAAAATCACAGTCACCTATCGTAAAATAATTAAGCAGTTTTTGCATATATTAAATCTTCAAATCTGCTAGAATGCGTCTTGTAACCTGTTGAATATGAAAATGTAATGATACGAGACCATTTTACAAGACACTGATAATTTCAGAAACTTCCACGAATACCCCATTATACAATACCATTAATTTCCGATAGAGAGGTAAGATTTATGTTCACTCAAGTCTAAGCATGTTGTTTATCTGTGGACTACAAACTATGATTATTATCGTTCTAACTATAACCGTCAACTTTTTTTTTATTTCTTTTCTTTTTTTATGTTTATATATATAGCTCGTGGTGTACGATGAAATTCGTCGGTATTCATTTAAAACGAAGGACAAATATACCTAAGTAGCAATCCAAAAAACGTAATCCATTGGACAAACCCGGGAATACAAATGAACAACCACAAGCACAACAAATAAACACAGAAAACTAAAAAAACAATGAACAACATGAACTCCTATAAAAACCAGGAGTGAACCCAGGTGCTCCGGAAGGGTAACCAGTTCCTGCTCCGTATACGTAAACTATGTTTTTACATAATTGTCCGTTATCAACCGAAGAATGAACTTTGCACAGAAATAAAATTTATTCTGTAGGCTCTTACAAAGAAAACAATAAATATATGAAGGAAAAATTAAAATACTATTCAAAAGGGGAGGATTTACAAATTCAGATATTTATAACAAAAATTATTATTTCAAAAATACGACAGGGTGGAGACCGTAATGATTTAAAGCTGAAATTTACATTGACATTTTTTATGGTTATACTACATTTCCAAAGTAATACCATAATAATAAATTCGTTGATACCACATTTGCTGCACAAGATGTGCACATCATCAAATGTGCTTAAGGCCTAAAATGCTGAAAACTAATACTGATTGTTTCGGACACCGACACAGATGTTACAAATATAAAAAAAACTCCTAATAAACTGATGTTTTGCATAAATGCTCAGTATCATCCCTACTTAAACTTCCTCTTCGCTTAATGTTTATTGTGGATGGATCAACGTCTTGTTCGTTTGTTTGTTGAAAATTCATAGGCCTTGATATAACTTCACCGTGTAAGTGATTGCAATGCAAGCGGGAGATGAATTTCCATTTCATGCCAGCGCTTCATCAACTGAAGTTTCACATTTTGCTTGTAATGAATTTACAATCGTATCGAAACTAAAGGCCGTCACATGATGCCTTTAACATCTATTATGACATAACCTGGAATATGAACTCTTAAATATTCGCTGATAGTAAATATAAAATTAGTTACTGATAAAAGTTTAACACAGATTAGCAATATTGGAATCTGTTAGATCATATTGAAGGACAGTCAGAACCAAAACCAGTTTTTTGCTGTGACAGTTACATGGGTTTGGTTCTAAGTTTCCTTCGTGGCCAAACCCGAAATAAATGATGCTAAATGCATGAAAAATGTCCAAAATAACCCCTATTTACGACATTTACTGGTAGAAAAGCATTGAAGCATTAAATTTTTTTTCGTTTACTTTTAATCACATAATATACCATTATTTACCATAACATTGGTAATTGATCAAGAATTAAAACAAAAGCAAATATGACTGAAAAAATGCAGGAAAAGGTGGTCTTACTGCTTTAGAAAACGTGTTTATCAAGAAATTGAAATACAATAATTTACGTGCTGTTATATGTCTTCGTATCTTGATATTTAACAATGATTTAATTTGAACATCGGTCTCTTATGGTCTTTGTGCATAATCAGTGTATGTAACAATGTTGGCACCATCAGCGAATCGAAATAGAAATCGCACCCAATTTCCGCTTTATTAATAATACATATCCATGGATTATTGAAATTGTATCATAATTTATCATTATCATATTTGAAACTGCTGGTATTAAGTCCTACATGACATTTTCGGTACTTAAATTCTAGGCCTATAAAAATATCTAGGAATTTCACGGACGTCGCATGGCAGACATATTTCATTTTCACTGTGTTAAATCGGCCATGTATTCAGAAATTCAATTATGAATTAAGTTTGACATTTCTTTTGTATTGAACGGTCACAGATCAATCAATGTTATGGTGGCATTTTGGGTACCCAGCGTAATATTTAGTGGGTGATAATTCACTCATATGTGACTATTTTAATCAAGTTTTCTCTCACTTATTTTCCAACTCACTTTAGCTATAATCTTGAGCTTAGTTAAAGGGTTTTTTCATTCAGGGATATTTCATCCTTAAAGTTGGATCATGAGCGTAAGGAATAAAATAACAATCCAAAGATACTAATATTATATATAGTAAATTTATACTATGCTGTATACGACGTATTTCAAGAAGTTACCTCTCACCAGCAGCATTAAAACAGAAACATTTGGAAGACCAAACACCAAACTTATTTTAAACAAGAAGTACTCATAACCAAAAATACCGAAATAGGAAGCCAAATTTCAGCTAAGGAGATCTACCATGTGCAATACAGGGAATGAACCCTTAGTATTTCCAATATTTTTTCATTTTGCTAAATACTGGTAATTTCTGTAACAAATCAATGAATAATCATGTCAGACAAGTCTGACGACTGGGTTGGCGAATACCCTCGGGGACCTAGGGTCCACCATGCAGAGGCATCGTCCCAGGAGGAATGAAGATTAATTCATAGAAAAATCTTTGTAAACAAACTGGAATAAGAGTTTATTTAAATTTAATTTTTTTTTCTTAAATATTTTACTACATTTACACAGTTGATGGACTTGCTATTAACTTATTGACGAACTTAATTGTTTGAAATTTTAAATTCTGATAATTGTGATAATTGCTGCTAAAGTTTGCTTTTTGGAAATTTCGTACCTTGTCTCGCTCTCTCTCTCTCTCTCTCTCTCTCTCTCTTTGTAACTTTTGGAAAAGCTACGTAATCAGAAGATAGAGCGTTTCTTCATTATAGAATTGGAAATGAATGTGCGATAGTCATTTTATCTGCTAGGCACCTGTGAAAGATCACATGGGAGCGCGTCCCCAGGTGGCGAATAGGGGGACACTCTCGTTGGGGGTTGTCAGGTCATAATACGGAAAGCCTGACCACGGAACATAGTGAGTAACGTGTGTGGTGAATGCCACGCTCCCTGCACGCTGAAGACTCTTTATGTAGTTTCAGATAAAAGAGTAGGCTGATTGGCGCTAGAGACGGCTAAATTATCCGACCCTGCCAAACCATCCAGTCACCTTTTACAGTGACAGTCAAAATTGGTTCCCCTTTTTTTCCGGTCCCATCCCAATTGTTTGATGAATTGAACTGGTTCTCGTCCTGAAGCATGAAATATTTGCCACTGGACGTTAAGCCACAATTAATTAATCAATCATATTGTCTGCTGTGAAATTCTGTATGCATTTCTTATTGCAAATATTAGAATATTTCCTATACAATTACATGTAATACAGAATTATGAATTATATATGTATCTGGGATAAACTACTAGGGGTATTCTAGTTATATATTGAAACAAGCCGATATATTCAAAACCATAGACTGGCTGAGCTGTTATTGGAATTAGATAATCAAGATTAGTGTCCAACAAATTTCCGAACGAAAATAAAATATGAAAAAAATTACCGATAAGTTCTCTTGACATTTCGCTGGCGCAGACAATTTATAACAATTTCTAAAATTAAACGTCTAACCTTTAATCTTAATTTCGTATTCTATGTTCCTTGAGTTGTTTCCTCACCTTACAATATGGTGCAAGACTAACACGGCCCCTAGCGTTGACTAGAGCAATACTACTAACCGTTTTACGATAACCTTCACTTTACAGTAAGGTGTCGACTATAGCAGTAATTTTTATCGTTTAAAAACTACATTCACCCCATAGTAAGATGCAAAACTAATATGGCCCCTAGAATTGCTTGAGTAGAAATACTTTCCATTTAACGATAAACTTCAACAGACAATAGGTTTACCAACATGATCGCTAGCGTCAACTTTAGCAGTACTATTTTACCGTTTAACGATAACATTCACATGTGTTCTGTATTTTCTTTCACACATATGGGGGATGTGTATCACTAAATCATAAGACAGAAATATTTGTAAAGTTTACCTTCCAAAACCAAATGAAACTCGTGAACTATTGACTTTCGAAATCCACTAGATGTTTACACAAATCTCAGATAAGTGCATTCAGTTGACAAATATTTAAGGACCTTTGATATGCTTTGAGTTAAACTTGTTCAAGTGTTATCTACACCTAACTGATCTTTATTGTAGTATTTGTCAATATTGACTCATTTTTGCGTCGTAAAAACCTAAATCCAAATATCCAGAGATTTAATACCATTTTGTTCTCAAATAAAAGTATATTTGAAATGGTAAACATTCTGTATCTTCTGAACCATTGTCCCAAAATACATCTACAGAAAAATATATTTCAAAGACTCAAGTCTTTAGAGAACGCAATCTTTTTATTTATGGAAATAATCTCTTTTCATAAACCCCAATTCAAAACTTTCTAGACATTTTGTAATGATAGCTGATACCGACTGAATTACTGACATGTGGGCATTATGAAAAGGAAAATACCAAAAGGGAAAGTCTGAAATTCCAAGAAAACGTAAAAGGCGTTTTTGCAGTCTAATCAAAACTAAATTCTGTCAGGGACTTACATTTACTGAAGATTTTTTATGGCGTAATAAAAGAAGTTACCAATATTCAGAAACGAAATATCAGAAGGGGAAAAGAAACAATAGCTGTACGAAATTCAAGTCAACATTCTCATCAATATAACCAAATATTATTGACAAGAGCTCTATGTATAACATAGTAAGCTAACCCGAAATTAGACAGCACAATCGTGGATCAATGAATTGTCATAGCCATCGCATAAACCTCTAAATGGAGAGACCAGGTGCGACTAAAGAGTAAGCTAATAGTATATGCAAGATTAGGTAATCTAAAATGCATCACAACACCATATATCAGTTGTCATTACAAAATGTTTACGGTTTTTAAACAGTTTTATCTGAATGCACTGATCTGGATTTTGTTCAAACATCTGTCGGATTTATAAAATCACAAGTTCACGAGTTTCAATTGATTGTAAGACAGTTACAAATTAAAAGCCTGCTTGACACTACATATTCAGGGGAACTATTTGCATTTATATTTGTCGGGTGTTACTCAGTTTTATTCTTGCGAATTTTAAATTTTTTATCACTCTTCACAGTACTCGAGCACCACTCGCAGAAAAGTTTACGATATCGTTATCAATATAGCCCAAATTCATCTTCACATGCGTAATAATAAATCAAGTTGAAATGCAGAACGATGAGAAAAGCCATTTTAAGAATAATGAAATCTTCGAACCAATTTTGATGCAAAAGATATGCAAGCATCGTTCGTCGATGTACACTTATCAGAGAAATTCAACACTGCTATCAAATAATTCTGTCATGCCCATTAGAAATATAGAACATTGCATATTCGATCCTTACTGCATAAAATAATGTTTCAAGAACATAGTATATGATATTGCAATAATAAATCTGATAGGAAGTATTGTGACTGTTATTATTGTTTTTAACAGATTAATGATTTTGTCTCCTAAGCGTTCTTCAATTTAATTGCGTGTAACTCGGTTGATCTTCTTGTTACTGAACATGTAATGATGAGGTACTTTTATAATGGTATGAAACTATTTCCTTATTATTATAACTGTGTCTATTTGTTTTCATTTTTACCTTTGAACACACATATCTATATATTTGCAAAATACGATACGATGTCAGCTAAATGACGTTTACTCCATATCGGTTATATTTTCACATGACATTGGGGTTGGATCCTACAAAACTGTATACTGTTTGCATCAGTCCCAGATCAGGAATATTGTGTAGAATGACATATTATTTGCATTGAATCTTTATTTAGTTTATTTATCATATTTGTCGGATCACTGGAAAAGTTGTTGTGTTTACTGACAACAACACTGATTTCTCCACAAGAGTATGTGGCAAAATCTAGATGTCTACTTAAGGTCCGTAAACCTCGGAAATTGAATATTGCCTCCTAGTATATGATATTTTATTCATTTAATATGCTTATTCATATTTCACTATAAATTTCTGTTTAATATTATTTAAAATCTGTCGCATAAACTAAACATGACAGGGTGCAATTGATTAAGGTCCATATGAGTATTAGATACAGCATGGGGGAACCTTCTATGACTTGGTAATATTCTTCCGATTTTATAAATTTTTGTAGTACCTTATTAATACATTATAAATAAATACATTGTAATATACTTTTTCAATTGTTTCCTAGATTTTACATTTATTTCACATGTTAGAATGGCATGCATTCTTTTTAAACATTCAAGGTCTAAACATTAAATGTACTATTCTGTTATTTAATTTAATCGTGGGTGCATTTCTTTTAGTAAATAACAATAAAAGTAATTTTGAGAGTTATATATATAACGTATATTTACACTGTCGTAACAACTTAGACTTAGTCTATAGTACGTGATAATTTTGTCAAGATCTATAATTATCTGATGACATTTTAAAATTGATTGCACAATTTGCAGGGTTTCATTTGTTACTTGTAAATTCTAGTTTTCAATACAATTTGTTCTCGACAGTGACTAAATAACGTAATTAAATTACACCAAGTAATTTCTTCATGACATCTAGTGAAGAAACCAAACGATAAAAGATATGTGACAAAACCAAAAAAAAAAAAAGAAAGAAAAAATGTCGCTTTTGCAGTTATTGTGTTTTATTATATGACATATATTTTTAACTAAATACATAATGTAATAATATGAGAATTATTTACAGATTTCTTATAGGACTGACAGAGTAACGTTTTGAATTGAGACGAATTTTAACATATTTGTTGAATTTGGCGGTCTAATTGTTCAAAAAACAATCGCATTCCAATGGGAACCAACTGTGCTCCTCTCCTCGCCGATCTGTTTCTGTACTCATATGAAGCGGACCTCATTCAAGGGTTACTACGTGAAAACAAAAAGAAACTAGCCCAATCCTTTAATTTCACTTTTCGTTATATAGATGATGTGTTGTCGTTAAATAACGACAAATTCCAAGACTTTCTACATCTTATCTACCCCAGTGAGCTTGAAATTAAGGATACTACAGATACACCAAAGTCCGCTTCATATTTGGATTTGTTTCTTGAAATAGACTATGAGGGACGTTTGAAGACAAAACTTTATGACAAACGTGATGACTTCAACTTTCCTATTGTTAATTTTCCCTTCTTAAGTAGCAATATACCAGCATCGCCTGCATATGGCGTCTACGTTTCTCAGCTTATCCGATTTTCAAGGGCATGCGTGAGTTACCCTGACTTTCGACAAAGAGGATTACTGCTGTCACAAAAGCTTCTTAACCAGGGTTTTATCAGGGATAAGTTGATGTCATCACTTAAGAAATTTTACGGTCGTCATCATGAATTGATTGACCATTACAGTGTTCCAATATCTAAGATGATGTTGGACCTGTTCCCACTGTCGTAACCTTTCATGTGCCTCCTACGATTTGTGACTTCCACCGGATTGACTTTGTTGAACTTCACGACGGGTGCCGTATACGGAGCAGGAACTGCTTACATTCCGGAGCGCCTGGGTTCACTCCTTGTTTTTATAGGAGTTCGTGTTGTTCATTGCTGTTTAGTTTTCAGTGTTTATTTGTTGTGCTTGTGGTTGTTCATTTGTTTTCCCGGGCTTGTCTGTCCAATGGATTACGTTTTTTTTTTTTTTTTGCTCCTTAGGTATATTTGTCCTTTTTAGCACTGGTTTTGACTTATTTAGCGTTTGAAGAACGTCAAACGTAATTGGAACATTTTTCCATGATATGAATAACACAATTTGTAGGTAGTGGAGTGCACAGAATATAAGTAAACTGTTAAACTGTTAACGAAGTGCTGCCAATAATACTTAACAAAATTTTTCATTACACATTGTATACAGATTTCTGATACAGACTTCAAGATGTTATTGACCACTCGCAGAATCATTTCAAATAGTTTTCACAACTTTTGGAGGGTTATATTGTAAACAAAAGCTTTAAAGTTTCATATTAATTCATTGAATGTCACCACTCACTGCATATACTAATAGCAGATATAAGGTTTAATACTGATTTCTTTAAGGTAATATGGATTTTTCTCTGAATTCTTTCAAACATATTTTTCGTAATACTATAGACTATTTTGTATCATTAGTCTTACAGTTTTTACATGAAGTTTAGTGTTTGAGTGAGTTATATATTTATCTGCGTTTTTTTCTTGTTCTTTAATAAAGCTTCTATGTGAAATCTGTAAATGCTCTCTCCCTCTCTGGAATCTCTCTCTCCCTCTCCTTCTCTCTCACTGGAATCTGGCTAATCAGAAATAGCTTGTAGCACTACAAAATTGTTCATTGCACCCACCATAGTTTTAAGACTTGGATTAAAATCAAGCGTTTACAAGTTTTCCAAATTGATCTCGTATTGCTTAAAACATGAATTATATATTACAAAATGCATTTTGCTTGGTAAAACAACTATCTGTTCATGAAACATGTGCCTATGAACAAGTAACCGTTATACTTGTTAAATGTTGCAGCAGAAAGATATGTGGAGTATAACGCACAGGTCTTTTACCTTTTAGTCTTAGACAGCCGCCTATAGTACAAATATATTTGCTCTGCGTCTCTTTTTGTGTGCAGTGTATTTTTCATGTGGTTTTACGCTGTTCAGATGGACAAAAACCCAGGGAAGAATAAAAAAGACGTAATTAAAATGAAAAGGACAAACTGTGCAATACAAATTAACAAATAAAAATTACAACACCGGAACATTGAAAATTAAAAACAATTAAGGAGTGAACTCAGATGATTCGAATAGAATATTTCTATTCCTCAAACAATATTGTTGTGTATTTTTTTAGGTATGATGCTTTAATTTCTTTGCAAGGTAGAAATAACTAACTAAACAAAATAATGATTAAAAGGCTTTTTATCTTAAATGGAGATGATGTCATGTTCTCTCCGAATTTGATCCAAGAAGCGAAGGGATGTTCAAGAATGCTTTATAGGGCAAATATGCGGCGGTACATTTAATATTTCCTTGCAGATTGTTTCATGGCCTTTAATTATTAAATTTACAAGATATAGTTTTATCCTTTTAATCCTGTATTTACTTTTCTATTGTAAAAACCATATATATATACAAGACTAAATAACGCTAATAAGCTTTCCGTTCTGATATTTAATAATTACATTCTAAGTTGAATATATCTTACTATAGATAAACTATGTGGACAGTTTGAACCGCCCTGGCAGTTTTGTCTGTCATGATATAGACTTAATTAACTATGATACAAATACAAATGGTCCCCATTAAATATGTGACAGGATATTTCTTATCATGTAAACTGTACAGTAATTAGTGAAAACCACACGCAGATTATTTTTTTATCTAGATGCAGAGAATTGCTTGACAAAATTTGATATTTAAGAATCTGTAAATTAAGTAAAGATTCAGATATGGTTATTCTTTGTTGTTTTATTCACCATATGCGGATTTTGGCAATATGTCCTATATGAATGTTATCTTTTCCAACAGAAGGTTTGATAATTGTCCCATATGCAGGAGTTATTTTTATGGACAGAAGGAGCCTTGTATTTTAAATAAGGGTAAAAAAATACTCTTTTTTTCTAATAATAATGAATCAGAGAAGGCCTTCGTCAGACATA
Source organism: Mytilisepta virgata (assembly GCA_028015205.1). NCBI lineage: Eukaryota > Metazoa > Mollusca > Bivalvia > Mytilida > Mytilidae > Mytilisepta > Mytilisepta virgata. The sequence goes on along the minus strand of JAPWFG010000026.1, from coordinate 1,637,154 downwards.
AAATATGTGTGAATAAAACGCATCACAAAATACCGAAATAAATGTATCGAAAAACATATCATTAACGTGTGTTGCGGAAATTGTTACTGTGTGACTCACACAATTCGTTATGAGAAATTCTGTACTTTATTACTTCTCTAAACGTTTAATTTAACAATTCGGTATGTCTTAAAAGTAAACATGGATAACACGTAAGGAAAACAGAACTTGCACATAGTCTCTAACGTCACAATTGTTTGTGTTGACGTCATATACGATGCTTTCATTTCCAAAAAAAAATTTAGATATTCACAAAAAACTACTTCGCAGTTTCGAAAAAGGTTAACAGTAGAATGAACAAATATTTAAGCAGTTATTTTTTCAATTACATTCAAAACTGATGTGGTTATAAATACATCATGAATTTTTCAATGTCATCAGAAATTCAATCTATTACACTGAATTCAACGGCCCCAGATCAGTTGTGTGGACTGTTTCACGTTGTTGAAGACGTTATACATTTTAGGCGTGTCATAACACCGATGTATATCGATAATACCACAAACCACTTCAAATTCAAAATTAATTCAAACAAACTAGATGAATTTTGTTTAATATTAATATAAGGATGGTAAATGTCAATTTTTATGAAAAAGTTTTTTTTATCTGTTTTAGGAACAAATTAAATTTCACAACTGCAGATAAACAAATACAGCTACAGTTTACCAGAAATCACCACAATTAAAATGTACAACAAAATTATATTTTTTAAAACAAATTAGGCACATTTCAAAAAATCTCTATATAAGCGTTCAAATAAAAAATTTGGTTGAAATTGGTAAAAGTATCTGGCAGAGATATAACGTGAACAGGGTTGAAGATATTTGCAAATAAGAATTTCAAATATCACAAATCAACACAGACACATCAAAATCACATTCTTCTTACATAACGTAAGAATGACAATATGAGCTCAGAAAACTATTAGGAATAAAATTTTTGGACAAATAGCAACTGCGGAAGTATACATGTCCTCAATGAAGCAACGAAGGGCAAGGAAATGAGACCAGGAAAGTTGATAAACTGTGGGAGAAGGTTGTTAAGATGCTATGATGGATTTTCGTCGTTGTTAACATGGGGAAGGGAGTTAACGATTGGTAGATAGCGAATCTGGAGATGCCTTGGACAGCTATGTAAGAACAGGAAAAGGAACAGTTTTTTAGGGATTTCATGTATAGGAATAAATAAAGCGATTTGAGAGGATTAATACTACACGGCTAAATCTTAATGTTATTCTGGTACAATGAATAGCAAAGAAACCTGGTCAAAGATTGCGTCCAAGATCCGAAATATTACGCAATAGAAATAAATTACACCGAGCTTTAGGCAGGACTAAAACACTTGCAACTATGCTCAATTAACCACCTTACATAATGGTAAGTACGTATTTTTTTCTAAATAATAAATTAATCATGTCATTAAATTCTTTTACATTTAAAAGAAAGTTCTATTACCATGAAGAAAAGGTTAACGTTTTAAAATTTTACTGATTTGAAAAAAGTGTTCCTTTTCTTAAGTAAAACAAACATCAAATTTCAGGAAGCTTTCCAATCTGGGAAGAGACGTCACCGGAAAAAGAAGTCACTTGACCGGAACCAGAAGTACTGTAAGTCATTTGTGTTCATTCACAAGCCGAAAAACCGTTCTTTTAATATTATAGATTTGTAGCTAAGGAATCTAAACCAGAAGGTTTGAAATTTACTTGTTCGTGTTGTTGTCAAGTAATGAAAACTGTTTGCAATGCATTGGAAGCCAACCAATGAAAATGTATTAAATAAATTGATAGACAAGCAATGAACTTTTAAAACGTCTGAAAAGTATTGGTAGGCACGCAAAGAAAATACAAACTGATGTATTGAAAGTCTAGCAATGATGTCTAAATGTATGACGTGTGTTAATATTCAATACATTTTTTATACCAATTTTGATGCACAAGATGTGCACATTTCGTCAATTTACGACTCATCAGTTGTTCCGCAGGCATTAAATGTTGAAAACCAAACAATAATCCAAAAGGTACGAGGGAGATACTCCTTAGTTTTCGATAATTGTACATATTTGTAACAGTAAATATTAAGTATCAATTTCGGGCTAGTATCGAAATACTAGCAACTCAGCTGGGGATACCCTTGGGGACTTGGAAGCCACCAGCAGCGGTATCGACTAGTCGGTAAAAATACATCTTTTGATTAAGAGTAAAATTCTAAAATTTATTAGTGTACTGATAGTCAAGTAATGAAAATAAAACAAATACATGTAAGAAGAATGTCGATAGTGAAGCATTCAAAATAAATAAGTAAGAATTTTAATGATGATCAAGCAAGGAAATTAAAAACGTCTGTTAACCAATGAAATTCAGTATGATTTTTCCTGATATCCAAAAATGAAAGCATAAAGTATGAAGTGCGTTAATAGTCAAGTAATGAAATGCTCCAGTATTCAGTGTGTTGATAGCCAATGAATGAAATTTTAAAAGTATTCAGTGTGTTGAAAGCCAGAATTGAAATTTATAAGTGAGAAATGTATTAACAGTGAGGCAATGATATTTAAAAAGTATAAAGTGCCGTGATAGTCAAAGAATGAAATTCAAAAAATAACAAGTGCATTCATAGTTGAGTAATAATATTTCTAAAGTATCAAGTGTGTTGATAGTTACACGATTCAATTTATAAAGCATGAAGTGAATTGACAGTCACGCAATGAAATTTAAAAGTATTAAGTGCCATGAAAGTCCAGGAATGAGAATCAAAAAGTAAAAAGTGATACTCGATAGAGTAAGAGGTGCACTGATAGTAAAGTAATGACATTCGTAATTTATATCAAGCGTGTCAATAGTCAAGTAAAGTCAAGAAATACCAAAGGGGTATTGGAAGGAGAGAAAAATCGTAACAACTGACAAACTCCGGTGAACAACGAATACAGCAATCAAATTTGTAAAGAAGACAGTAGACTAATAGTCAAACAATGACATATATAAAGTATGAAGTGAACTGAAAGTCGAGCAACGAAATGGTAGTCAAACAATTAAATACATAAAGCATGAAGTGCGTTGAAAGTAAAACAAAGAATTCTAAACATATTAAGGATGACCGCTGGTCTAATTCGAAATAAATAGGATTTCAAATAGGTGTTTTAATTTGAGAGAACATATGAATAGTAAACTAATAAGCAAGAAAAAGATATAGTTTCATGTGCTCCTTTTAGAGCTATAAGGCCTTGAAAATTTGCAGGAAATGGGTTTTCTCTGGATTTGTCATTGCCTTTGCATTGACAACTTCAGTCTCTCAAAAATGTATGAAAAAATAAAAAGGATTTCATAAAATTTTGTCAAAGACCATTTTAAGGTATATATGATTGAATTATAAAAGAAAAGTGGGGGTTCATGGGCAAAAACAAATTTATTGTGTTGATGGTCAGTCAATGAAATTCATAACGTATTAAGTCTGTTGATAGTCAAGCAATGAAATTTATAAAAAGAATTAATGCCATAATAATCAAGGAATAACATTCAAAACATATATGGTGTATTTATATTCAAGCATTGAAATTTATAACGTATGAAGTGTATTGGTATTCCAGCAATGAAATTGATAAAGAATGAGGTATATTGAATGAAATTCTAGACATATTAAGTGTGTTGCTAGTCAAGCAATTAAATTTGGTAAGAATAAAGTATACTAATAGTCAAACAATGACACTCATAAAGAAAAGCGTCGATTGATAGTCAAGCAATGCAATTCTAAAAGTTTTCGGCGTGCCTGTAGTCAAACAATAAAATACACATGTATATAAATTATGAAGTCGGTTGATTATCAAACAAGTCAAGCAATCAAATTTGTAAAGTATACTAATAGTCAAACAATGACATGTGTAAAGTGTTAAGTGTGCTGGAGATCAACTAATGAAATATATAGTATGAGCGTGTTGATATTTAAGCTAGAAATTTATAAATTAAGCTGTGTACTGGTAGTCAAGCAATGAAATGTAAAACGTACGAATTGTATTGATAGTCAAGCCATTAAATACTAAATAAAGTAAGTGTGTTGATAGTCAAGCAATTAAACATGTAAAGTATTAAGTGTATTAATAACAAAAGGGATATTTTGAATGTATGATGTGCACTGATAGTCAAGGAATGAAAGCAAAATGCATGAAGTATATTGATAGTCAAGCAATAATATTCTAAACGTATTAAGTGTTTTGATGTTCAAGCAATGAAATTATAAACGTATAAGAGTGTATTGATGGTCCGTCAATGAAATTCATAAAGTATTAAGTCTGTTGATAGTCAAACAATATTATTCTAAAAGTTTTAAGTGTGTATATAGTCATGCAATGAAAGTTATGAAGCATGAAATGAATTGATAGTCAAGCAATTAAATTTTGCAAGTATTAATGCCATGTTAATCAAGGAATGACATGCAAAAAGTATATAGTGTATTGATATTCAAGCATTGAAATTTATAAAGTATGAAATAAAAGTATGAATTGTATTCATATCCAAGCAACTAACTTCAAAACATATTAATACAAATCTTTGATACCACATTTAATGCACAAGATGTGCACATTTCGTCCTTTTACAATTCAAAAGTTAAATTCTAAACATATCAAGTGTCTTGATAGTCAAGGAATTTATTTGTAAAGAATAACGTATATTGATGGTCAAACAATGAACCACTTAACACAGTATTTGTTAATAGTTAAGCAAGAAATGTTATATAATGAAGTGTATTGATAGTCAAGCAATGAAATACTTATAAATAACTTATAAACAACAAAGTGGATAACAGGAAAGGTGATGGATGTCATACCAAACAATCAAAGCAATCAAACAGATACAATTCTGGACATAAAAAATAATATAAAGGAGGACAAAACAAAAACAAACAGTGTCAGGATAGTCTGACTTTGTACATACACTGAACAATGGTGGGGTTGAAACATATTGAAAGTGTGCCGATAGTCAAGCACTGAAAATTGTAAAGATAAAGTGTATTGATTATCAAATAGGACATTTATAATGAATGAAGTGTACTGATAGTGAAGCAATAGAATTTTAGAAGTATTTAGTGTTTTGGCAATCAAAGAAATTTATCAAGTAGAATCAGAATCAGAAATTTTATTAGTATAAAATCCAAAACAACATGATTGTTACTAAAACAATAGATAATAAACAATACAGAATCATACAATATATTTTTGATTATTAAATATTTTAAATTGATAGCTCAATATTTGCTGCGTGCCTCCTACCAAGAGAATTGATCATACTTATAATATAACTCTCCAAACTTCGGAGCACCACCATGTATACAACACTAAAGTGTTTGACTGAAGAGGTGTGTTATGGTATAAAATACATTAAATTAAGTTTGAATTTTCGTTATAGTCAAGCAATGAAATTCTAAACATATTAAGTGCGTTGATTTTCAAGCAGAGTAATTTATAGGCGGATTGATATAGTCAAGCTGTGTAATTTATGTAGTACGAAGTGTATTGATAGTCAAGCAAAGAAATCATAAATTTTGAAATGTACTTGCAGCCAACCAATGGTCATTCAATTATCTATACTGAAATTTTCTAGCCGTTTTACCTCCGAGCCGACGAATATCATATAATAATAATTAGTGCATGTAATATACTTTCTATTTCATATAGTAATTGCTTTAATTTTATAAACCGCAATTAAAAGTGACCCGAATTCCGTGATTGGTTGCCGTTCCGTTACTGTTTAGATTATTATTTCTAAGGAATAGCGGTCAAATCGGTACGCGCAAAACTCGGCCCTGGACTACTCGGACCGTCTTATCGGACAACTCGGACCGGGGTCATTGGACTACTTGGACCCTGTAATGTAACATATTTACCATGATTGAAGTGAGATTGTCGACCGGGTATTAGGAAAACTCAGACTGTATGATACACCACCTTTGACCGAAAGTGCTAATGCTTAAATTCATACTTTGACCGGGCTATAGGAAAAATCGGATCGTGCAATACAACCAATGTGACCGTGATATAAATAGGCCTTGAGCACAACTGATGAGTCGTAAATCGTCGAAATGTGCACATCTTGTATCTGGTATCAACATCATATTTATTTGAATTATTAACCAATAAACGAAATGTATTAATGAGATCACAGTGACGAAAGAATTGTTGGGTATGTGCGTTACCCGTATATAAAACAATAGCTTTGAACATAATGACAGTATAGGTTACAAGGATGCAGGATTTTAAGAAAGACAAGAGAGAGGTCTGTATAGCCTCATGTTGCACGCTTGATTTAACCTTTTGTATGACGATAAAGGAGAGAAAAGACCGCATCATTATATATATGGTTTACACATGCATACGTCTATCCTCGATATATTGAACTAAAAATTCCTTACTCTGGTTTTTCGAGTGACTTAAAGCATGTACAAATGATCAAGTTCACTACATTAAAGTGATATTTTGAACAGTCAATAATTAGCTGTATTATCTAGGCTGTTGCTACCCTGAAATTGTTCATCAAATAGTTGAGGAATAATCATGATAATAGTCACATGAGTAATTCATTAAGATAATTAACACTTCAATTTTGCAATAATTGGAGTACGAATTTTTCCAAGAGTATCGAATTTAGTCAGAACCTGAGCTTACAGCGCTAGCGTATCTATGTAAAGTCAAATAGTAGACTTAGGTGTTATACTATTATTTTCGGACTGAAATTTTCTAGTAGTTTTACCTCCAAACCGACGATCGTCAGAACTATTATATAATAATAAACAGTTAGTGCATGAAATATACTTTTTAATTTCTTATAATAATTTCTTTAATTAACGTAGCTTAATTTAATAAACCCAAATTATCGGTGATCCGAATTCCATGGTTGGTTCCAGTTTCGTTACGGTTTCGATTATTATTTCTAAGCGTCTTCTTCTTTTATGTAACTTCCTCCATTTTTTTAGGAGCATATCATCTTGTGATTTAAGTAGTGCTTATTAACATGGGATAAATATTTAAAACTCTAATTGACAAAGAGTCCCTTATCCACTAAGCATGCGCAAAGATATCCATGTAAAGACTTTTACAATTGAAACGGAACATTCATATATGTGTACAGTAAATGGGGTATGCTGGGGTTAATTAAATTATATCAAATTTAATTCAATCTGAGTTTTAATTGCATTTAGCTCAAATTAAATACATTTATCAATCAACAAACATCTCGTACTAAGTTAAGATTAAAAACACTCAGAAATTATGGTCAAAAGACACTTACAATTTGTTTTTTATAATTTATCAATGTAATTATTACTAATAAGATATTCCAATATCTTTTTTAGCTCACCTGGCTATGCCAGGGTGAGCTTTTGCCATCACTTTTCGTCCGTCGCCCGTCCGTCCGTCCGTCGTAAACTTTTCATTCAAAAATAATCTCCTCTGAAACCGCTGGACCGATTGGTTTGAAACTTAATAGGAATGATTTATGACATGTCCTCTACAAACGATCCTCAATTTATTTTGATCCAACATTAAACATGACTGTCGTAGCTAAAAATAGAATATAGTGGTGGATGTGTTGTTTTTGGCTTATAACTTAAAAACCGTTACAGATATCAAAAATCTGATGTGGGGTAAAATTGATCAGCATGACGAGATCTACCTATCCTGAAATTTTGAAGGAAATTCCAAAACCCATTTAGGAGTTATTGCCCTTTTTTGTCAAATTTTCAAAATTTTAACATTTTTCGTCATATATCTCCAAAACTTTTTGAGATAGAAGTAAAATGTAAATTTGAAAAAGTTTGCCATGTTGAGATCTACCTACCCTGAAATTTTAAAGGAAATCCCAAAACCCATTTAGGAGTTGTTGCCCTTTTTTTGTCAAATTTTCAAAATTTTTTCATTCAAAAATCTTTTCCTTTGAAACCGCTGGGCTGATTGGTTTGAAACTTAATAGGAATGATTTATGACATGTCCTCTACAAACGATCCTCAATTTATTTTGATCTGACATAAAACATGGCTGTCGTAGCTAAAAATAGAATATAGGGTGGATGTGTTGTTTTTGGCTTATAACTTAAAAACCGTTAGGAGGAAAAAATCGAAAAACTCCGAAGAACAACGAATACAAGACCAAAACAATACATGCACTACAATTAAAAACTAAAAACATATGAACATGGACCCCACCAAAATTCCGGGAGTAGACTGAGGTGCTGCGGAAGAGTAAGCAGTCTTTGCTTCCTGCAGAACACCCGCTATGCTGCCCAAGGGATAACATCAATGGAACAGGTCCATTTTCATTTGAGAAACGGTTCAATCACAAAATAACAATCCAAAGATACTAATATTAGATATAGTAAATTTATACTATGCTGTATACGATGCATTTCAAGGAGTTACCTCTCATCAGCAGCATTAAACCGAAACATTTGGAAGACCAAAAACCAAACTTATATTAAACAAGAAGTACTCAACCAAAAATACCGAAATAGGAAGCCAAATTTCAGCTAAGGAGATGTACCATGTGCAATACAAGGAATGAACCCTTAGTATGAACTGTATTGAGAGTGCTGCAATGACATTTAAAAAACGCTTGCATCATATTTGCAGCCACACAATGAAAATGAAAATGCATTACAATGGATAGATTGTCAAACAATGAATTAAATAATGTGTGACGTGCCATGAAAGTCAAGGAATGAAATTCAAAAAGTTTAAGGTATATTGATAGTTACGTAATGAAATTTAAAAAGTATGACGTGCATTGATATTCAAGCAAAGAAATATATCAAGTATGAAGTATATTGATAGTCAAGCAATATTATTCTAAATGTTTTAAGTGTGTGAGTAGTTAAACAATGGAATATAAAAAGTATGAAATGTGTTGATAGTCAAGCCAGAAATTTATATATAGTTTGAAGTATTTTGATAGTCAAGCAATTAAATTCAAAAAGTAAAACGTGTGTTGATAGCCACACCTTGTAATATAGAAAGTTAGAAATGTATTTACAATAAAGCAATTATATTTAAAAAGTATAAATTGTATTGTTAGTCAAGTAATTAGGAAATTTATAATGTATCATGTGTATGGACAACCAAGCAATTATATGTTTAAAGTATTAAATGTAATGATAGTCAACAAATGCAATTTATAAAGCAAGAATGCAAGTCAAGCAATGAAATTTAAAAAGTATGAAGGTAATTGACAGACTAGCAATGAATAAACATATAAAATGAGTTGATAGCCAAGCAAGAAATTTTAAAGTAGGAAGTGTGTTGACACGATTGATAGTCAAGCAATGCAGTTTATAATGTGTGAAGTGTGTTGATAGGCAATGAAATGTATAAGGAATGAAGTGCATTGATAGTCAACTAATCAAAGGAATATAGTATCAAATGTCAAGCAAACAAATTAGAAATTTTCTTAATGTACTGGTAGTCAACCAATGGACATCCTAATATATGATATGTATTTCTAACTAAGGAATATAAACCAGAACGTTTGACATTGAAGTAATAGAGTAAGAACAATCACAAAGTATGAATTGTGTAGACAGTGCTGTAATGACATTTAAAAAACTGGCATCATATTTGCAGCAAACAATGAAAATCAAAATGCATTAAATAGATTGATAGTCAAGCTATGAAACTCAAAATGTGCTACGTGTCATGAAAGTCAAGATATGAAGTTCAAAAACTATAAGGTATATTGATAGTTAAGTAATGACATTTAAAAAGTATGACGTGCATTTATATTCAAGCAAAGAAATGCATTACGTATGACGTGTATTGATGGTCAAGCAATCAAATTTGTAAAGAATAAATAAAGTATACTTATTGTCAAACAATAAAATTTATAAAGTATGAAGTTTATTGATAGTCAAACAATATTAGTCTTAGAATGTGAAGTGTGCTTGTAGTCAAACAATGAAATATGTCAAGTATCAAGTGTATTGATATTCAAGCAAGACATTTATAAAATTTGAAGTCTTTTGATATTCCAGCAATTAAATTCAAAAAGTATGATTGTGTTGATAGCCACACATTGTAATATAGAAAGTTAGAAATGTATTAACAGTAAAGCAATTATATTTAAAAAGTATAAACTGTACTGTTAGTCAAGTATTTAGGAAATTTATAGTGTATCATGTGTATGGACAACCAAGTAATTATATGTATAAAGTATTAAATGTATTGATAGTCAACAAATGTAATTTATAAAGCACGAAATTGTAACGAGTCAAGCAATGAAATTAAAAAAATATGAAGGGAGTTGACAGACAAGCAATGAAATTCTAAACATATAAAGTGAGTTGATAGTCATGCAAGAAATTTTAAAAGTTAGTCAAGCAATGAAATGTAAAAAAGTATAAAGGCAATTGACAGCTAAGCTATGAAATGCAGAGTATTGCGTGCATTGATAGTCAGTCAATCCAAATATCAAATATGAAGCGAATTGACAGCCAAGCAATGAAATTCTAAAGTGTGTTGATACTCATGCAAGAATTTTATAGAGTTTGAAGTCTTTTGATAGTCAAGCAATTAAATTCAAAAAGTATAACGTGTGTTAGTAGCCACACATTGAAATTTAAAAAGTAATAGATATTTAAATAGTAAAGCAATTATATTTAAAAAGTATAGACTGTATTATTAGTCAAGTAAATAGAAAATTTATAAAGGATGAAGTGTATAGACATCAAGCAATTATATTTATAAAGTCTAAAGCACTGAAGAGAGTTTATAGTCAAAAAAGACATTTTAAAAGTTGGTCAAGAAATGAAATTTTAAAAGTATCAATAGAATTGACAAACAGGCAATGAAATTCTAAATATATAAATGAGTTGATAATCAAGTAATAAATTTTAAAAGTTAGTCAAGCAAGGAAATTAAAAAAATATGAAGGGAGTTGACAGACAAGCAATGAAATTCTAAACATATTAAGTGAGTTGATAGTCAAGTTAGTTGATATTCAAGCAAGAAATTTTAAAACTTAGCCAAACAACGAGATTTTAAAAGTATGAAGGGAGTTGACAGACAAGCAATGAAATTCTAAACATATAAAGTGAGTTGATAATCAAGCAAGAAATTTTAAAAGTAAGTCAAGCAATGAAATTTAAAAAAAAAAACATGAAGGAAATTCACAGCCAAGCTATGAAATGCAAAGAGTATTAAGTGAATTGGTAATCAAACAATCCAAATATCAAATATGAACCGAATTGACAGCCAAGCAATGAAATTCTAAAGTGTGTTCATAGTCATGCAAAAAATTTATAAAGTTTGAAGTCTTTTGATAGTCAAGCAATTAAATTCAAAAAGTATAACGTGTGTTGATAGCCACACATTAAAATTTAAAAAGTAATACATATTTAAACAGTAAAGCAACTATATTTAAATAGAAAATTTATGAAGGGTGAAGTGTATGGACAACAAGCAATTATATTTATAAAGTATAAAATATATTGATAGCCAACAAATGTAATTTATAAAGTATGAAGTGTATTGAAAGTCCTGTAATAAAATTCTAAAACGATGAATTCCATTGATAGCCAGCCAATGCAATACTAAACAAATAAATAGCTTTGATATTCAAGCAAAAAATTTTAAATTTAGTCAAGCAATGAAATTTAAAAACTATGAAAGCAATTGACACCCAACCTATGAAATGCAAAGAGTATTAAGTGCATTGATACTCAAGCAATCCAAATATTAAATATGAAGAGAATTAACAGCCAAGAAGTGAGTTGATAGTCAAACTAAATATTTTAAAAAGTTGATCAAGCAATGAAATTTAAAAAAATATGAAGGGAGTTGACAAACAGGCAATGAAATTCTGAACATATAAAGTGAGTTGATAGTCAAACTAGAAATTTTAAAAGTTAGGCATGCAAAGAAATTTAAAAATTATCAAAGGAATTAACAGACTATCAATGAATCTAAATATATTAACTGAGTTGATAATCAAACAAGACATTTTAAAAATTGGTCAACCCATAAAATTTTAAAAATATCAATGGAATTGACAGACAAGCAATGAAATTCTAAATATATAAAGTGAGTTGATAATCAAGTAAGAAATTTACAAAGTTATTCAAGTATTGAAATTCTAAAAGAATAAAGGGAATTGACAGACAAGCAATGAAATTCTAAAGCGAGTTGATAGAATTTCATTGCTTCTCTGTCAATTCCTTTCATACTTTTTAAATTTTATTACTTGACTAACTTTTGAAATCTGTTGCTTGTCTATCAACTCACTTTATATGTTTAGAATTTCATTGCTTGTCTGACAATTGTACTATTGAATGAAATTTAAAGAAGTATCAATAGAAATGAGAGACAGGCAATACAATTCTAAACATATAAAGTAAGTTGGTAATCAAGTAAGAAATTTTAAAATTTGGTCAAGCAATGAAATTTAAAAAATGTATCAATAGAATTGACAAACAGGCAATGCAATTCTAAACATATGAAGTGAGTTGATAGTTAAACTGAAAATTTTAAAAGTTATTCAAGCAATGAAATTTAAAAAAATATGAAGGGAGTTGACAGACAAGCAATGAAATTCTAAACATATAAAGTGAGATGATAATATTACTTAATATGTTTAGAATTTCATTGCTTGTCTGTTAATTCCATTGATACTTTTCAAATTTCATTGCTTTACTGATTTTTAGTTTGACTATCAACTCACTTTATATGTTTAGAATTGCATTGCTTGTCTGTCAGTGCGTGAATCCTATTGATCCTTTTTTAAATTTCATTGCTTGACCAATTTTTAAAATCTCTTGTTTGACTATCAACTCACCATAGAATTTCATTGCTTGGCTGACAATTCTCTTCATATTTGATATTTGGATTGGTTGACCATCAATGCACTTAATGCTCTTTGCATTTCATAGCTTGGCTGTCAATTGTCTTCATACGTTTTAAATTTCATTGCTTGACAAACTTTTTGAATTTCTTATTTCACTATCAATTCACTTGATATGTTTAGAATTTCATTGCTTGTCTGTCCATTCCTATTATACTTTTTAAATTTCATTGCTTGAATAACTTTTAAAATTTCTTGCTTGATTATCAGCTTACTTTATATGTTTGGAATTTCATTGCTTGCCTGTCAATTCTATTGATACTTTTTAAATTTCATTGCTTGACTAATTTTTAGAATGTTTTGTTTGACTATCAACTCACTTTAGAATTTTATTGCTTGGCTGTCAATTCTCTTCGTGTTTGATATTTGGATTGCTTGACTATCAATGCACTTAATACCCTTTGCATTTTATAGCTTGGCTGTCAATTGTCTTCATTTTTTTTAAATTACATTGCTTGACAAACTTTTAAACTCTCTTACTTGATTATCTACTTAATGTATATGCTTAGAATTTCATTGTTTGTCTGTCAATTCCATTGATAGGTTTTAAATTTCATTTCGTGACTAATTTTTACAATTTCTAGTTTGACTATCAACTCACTTTATATGTTTAGAATTGCATTGCTTGTCTGTCAATTCTATTGACACTTTTTTAAATTTCATTTCTTGAACAACATTTAAAATGACTTTGTTTGACTATCATCTGACTTTAGAATTTCATTGGTTGGCTGTCAATTCTCTTCATATTTGATATTTGGATTGCTTGACTATTAATGGACTTAATGCTCTTTGCATTTCATAGCTTGGCTGTCAATTGCCTTCATACTTTTTAAATTTCATTGCTTGACAAACTTTTTAAATTTTCTTTTCACTATCAATTCACTTGATATGTTTAGAATTTCATTGCTTGACTAATTTTTAAAATTTCTGGTTTGAATATCGACTCACTTTATATGTTTAGAATTGCATTGCTTGGCTGTCAATTCCTTTATTACCTTTTAATTTTCATTGTTTGACTAACTCTTGAAATGTCTTGCTTGATTATCAACTTACTTTATATGTTTAGAATTTCATTGCTTGTCTGTTTATTCCATTGATACTTTTTAAATTTCATTGCTTCACGGATTTTTAAAATTTTTAGTTTGAATATCAACTCACTTTATATGTTTAGAATTGCATTGCTTTTCTGTCAATTCTATTGATACTTTTCTAAATTTATTGGTTGACCGACTTTTAAATTGTCTTGTTTGACTATCAACTGACTTTAGAATTTCATTGCTTGGCTGTCAGTTCTCTTCATATTTGATATTTGGATTGCTTGACTATCAATGGACTTAATGCTCTTTGCATTTCATAGCTTGGCTGTCAATTGCCTTCATACTTTTTAAATTTCATTGCTTGACAAACTTTTTAAATTTCTTTTATCACTATCAATTCACTTGATATGTTTAAAATTTCATTGCTTGACTAACTTTTAAAATTTCTTACTTGATTATCAACCTAAATTATCTGTTGAGAATTTCATTGTTTGTCTGTCAATTCTATTGATACTTTATAAATTTCATTGCTTGACTAATTTTTAAAATTTCTAGTTTGACTATCAACTCACTTTATATGTTTAGAATTGCATTGCTTGTCTGTCAGTTCGTGAATTCTATTGATCCTTTTTTAAGTTTCATTGCTTGACCAACTTTTTTAAATTTCTTGCTTCACTATCAACTCACTTTATATGTTGAGAATTTCATTGCTTCTCTGTCAATTCCATTGATATTTTTTTTAATTTCATTGCTTGACTAACTTTTAAAATTTCTTACTTGATTGTCAACTTACTTTATATGTTTAGAATTTCATTCCTTGTCTGCCAACTCCCTTCATAATTTTTAAATTCCATTGCTTGACTGATTTTTAAAATTTCTAGTTTGACTATCAACTCACTTTATATGTTTAGAATTGCATTGCTTGTCTGTCAATTCCATTGATATTTTTTTAAATTTCATTGCTTGACTAACTTTTAAAATTTCTTACTTGATTGTCAACTTAATTTATATGTTTAGAGTTTCATTCCTTGTCTGCCAACTCCCTTCATAATTTTTAAATTCCATTGCTTGACTGATTTTTAAAATTTATAGTTTGACTATCAACTCACTTTATATGTTTAGAATTGCATTGCTTGTCTGTCAATTCTATTGACACTTTTTTAAATTTCATTGCTTGAACAACTTTTAAAATGACTTGTTTGACTATCAACTGACTTTAGAATTTCATTGGTTGGCTGTCAATTTTCTTCATATTTGATATTTGGATTGCTTGACTATCAATGCATTTAGTACTCTTTGCATTTCATAGCTTGGCTGTCAATTGCCTTCATACTTTTTAAATTTCTTGCTTGACCTTCAATTCACTTTATATGTTTAGAATTGCATTGCTTATGTGTCAGTTCGTGAATTCTATTGATCCTTTTCTAAATTTCATTGCTTGACCAACTTTTAAAATGTCTTGTTTGACTATCAACTCACTATAGAATCTCATTGCTTGGCTGTCAATTCTCTTCATATTTGATATTTGGATTGGTTGACTATCAATGCATCTAGTACTCTTTGCATTTCATAGCTTAGCTGTCAATTGCCTTCATACTTTTTAAATTTCTTGCTTGACTTTCAATTCACTTTCTTTGTTTAGAATGTGGTTGCTTGTCTGTCAATTCTTTTCATACTTTTTAAATTTCATTGTTTGACTAACTTTTAAAATTTCTTGCTTGATTATCAACTCACTTTATATGTTGAGAATTTCATTGCTTGTCTGTCAATTCCATTGATATTTTTTAAATTTCATTGTTTGACTAACTTTTAAAATTTCTTGTATGATTATCAACTTACTTTATATGTTTAGAATTTCATTGCTTGTCTGTCAATTCCATTGATACTTTTTAATTTTCATTGTTTGACTAACTTTTAAAATGTCCTGCTTGATTATAAACTTACTTTATATGTTTAGAATTTCATTGCTTGTCTGTTAATTCCATTGATACTTTTAAAATTTCATTGCTTAACTGATTTTTAAAATCTTTAGTTTGACTATCAACTCACTTTATATGTTTAGAATTGCATTTTTAAATTTCATTGGTTGACAGACTTTTAAAATGTCTTGTTTGACTATCAAATTGCTTGGCTGTCAATTCTCTTCATATTTGATATTTGGATTGCTTGACTATCAATAGACTTAATGCTCTTTGCATTTCATAGCTTGGCTGTCAATTGCCTTCATACTTTTTAAATTTCATTGCTTGACAAACTTTTTAAATTTCTTATTTCACTATCAATTCACTTGATATGTTTAGAATTTCATTGCTTTTCTGCCCATTCCTATTATACATTTTAAATTTCATTGCTTGAATAACTTTTAAAATTTCTTGCTTGATTATCAGCTTACTTTATATGTTTGGAATTCATTGCTTGTCTGTCAATTCCATTGATACTTTTTAAATTTCATTGCTTGAATAATTTTTAGAATGTGTTGTTTGACTATCAACTCACTTTAGAATTTTATTGCTTGGCTGTCAATTCTCTTCATGTTTGATATTTGGATTGCTTGTCTATCAATGCACTTAATACTTTTTGCATTTCATAGCTTGGCTGTCAATTGTCTTCATTTTTTTTTAAATTTCATTGCTTGACAAACTTTTAAACTCTCTTACTTGATTATCTGCTTAATTTATATGCTTAGAATTTCATTGTTTTTCTGTCAATTCCATTGATAGTTTTTAAATTTCATTTCGTGACTAATTTTTACAATTTCTAGTTTGACTATCAACTCACTTTATATGTTTAGAATTGCATTGCTTGTCTCTCATTTCTATTGATATTTTTTTAAATTTCATTGCTTGATCAACTTTTAAAATGTCTGAAAATGAAAAGAATAGACAGACAAGAAATGAAATTATAAAGTATCAATGGAATTGACAGACAAGCAATGAAATTCTAAACATATAAAGTGAGTTGATAATTAAGCAAGAAATTTAAAAGTTATTCAAGAAATGAAATTTAAAAAGTATGAAAAAAATTGACAGACAAGCAATGAAATTCTAAGCAAAGAAATTGAATTGAAAGTAAAGAAAGAAATTTAAAAAGTATGAAGGCAATTGACAGCCAAGCTATGAAATGCAAGGAGTATTAAATGCTTTGATAGTCAACCAATCCAAATATCAAATATAAACAGAATTGACAGCCAAGCAATGAAATTCTAAAGTGAGTTGATAGTCAAACAAGACATCAAGCAATGAAATTTAAAAGAGTATCAATAGAAATTAGAGACAGGCAATGCAATACTAAACATATAAAGTGAGTTGATAGTCAAACTAGAAATTTTAAAAGTTAGTCAAACAATGAAATTAAAAAGTATCAATGGAATTGACATACAAGCAATGAAATTCTAAACATATAAAGTGAGTTGATAATCAAGCAAGAAATTTAAAAAGTTTGTCAAGCAATGAAATTTAAAAAGTATGAAGACAATTGACAGCCAAGCTATGAGATGCAAAAAGTATTAAGTGCATTGATAGTCAAGCAATCCAAATATCAAATATGAAGAGAATTGACAGCCAAGCAATGAAATGTTAAAGTGAGTTAATGGTCAAACAAGACATTTTAAAAGTTGGTCAAGCAATGAAATTTCAAACAGTATCAATAGAATTCACAGACAAGCAATGAAATTCTAAACATATAAAGGGAGTTGATAATCAAGTAAGAAATTTTAATACTTAGTCAAGCAATGAAATTTAAAAAATATGAAAGAAATTGACAAACAAGCAATGACATTCGAAACATATAAAGTGAATTGAAAGTCAAGCAAGAGATTTAAAAAGAATGAAGACAATTGACAGCCAAGCTATGAAATGCAAAGAGCATTAAGTGCATTGATAGTCAAGCAAGCCAAATATCAAATATGAAGAGAATTGACAGCCAAGCAATGAAATTTTAAAGTGAGTTAATGGTCAAACAAGACATTTTAAAAGTTGGTCAAGCAATTTCAATAGAATTTACAGACAAGCAATGAAATTCTAAATATATAATGGGAGTTGATAATCAAGTAAGAAATTTTAACATTTAGTCAAGCAATGAAATTTAAAAAATATGAAAGAAATTGACAAACAAGCAATGACATTCGAAACATATAAAGTGAGTTGATAGTCAAACTACACATTTTAAAAGTTAGTGAAGCAATGAAATTTCAAACAGTATCAATAGAATTGACAGACAAGCAATGAAATTCTAATCATATAAAGTGAGTTGATAATCAAGCAAGAAAGCAAGAAATTTTAAAAGTTAGTCAAGCAATAAAATTTTTAAAAAAATTATGAAGGGAGTTGACAGCCAAGCAATGCAATTTAAAGTGAGTTGATAGTCAAACTAGACATTTTAAAAGTTGGTCAAGCAATGAAATTCTAAAGTGATTTGATAGAATTTCATTGCTTGTCTGTCAATTCCTTTCATACTTTTTACTATCAAGCCTCTTTAGAATTTCATTGCTTGGCTGTCAATTGCCTTCATACTTTTTAAATTTCATTACTTAACTAACTTTTAAAATCTCTTGACTTGTCTATCAACTCACTTTATATGTTTAGAATTTCACTGCTTGTCTGTCAATTTTATTGATACTGATCTCTTCATATTTGATATTTGGATTACTTGACTATCAATGCACTTAATACTCTTTGCATTTCATAGCTTGGCTGTCAATTGCCTTCATACTTTTTAAATTTCATTGCTTGACAAACTTTTTAAATTTCATTGCTTGACATACTTTTTAAATTTCTTGCTTCACTATCAACTCACTTTATATGTTTAGAATTTCATTGCTTGTCTGTCAATTCCATTGATATTTTTTTAAATTTCATTGCTTGACTAACTTTTAAAATTTCTTACTTGATTGTCAACTTAATTTATATGTTTAGAGTTTCATTCCTTGTCTGCCAACTCCCTTCATAATTTTTAAATTCCATTGCTTGACTGATTTTTAAAATTTATAGTTTGACTATCAACTCACTTTATATGTTTAGAATTGCATTGCTTGTCTGTCAATTCTATTGACACTTTTTTAAATTTCATTGCTTGAACAACTTTTAAAATGACTTGTTTGACTATCAACTGACTTTAGAATTTCATTGGTTGGCTGTCAATTCTCTTCATATTTGATATTTGGATTGGTTGACTATCAATGCACATAATACTCTTTGCATTTTATAGCTTGGCTGTCAATTGCCTTCATACTTTTTAAATTTCTTGCTTGACTTTCAATTCACTTTTTTGTTTAGAATTTCATTCCTTGTCTGTCAATTCTTTTCATACATTTTAAATTTCTTGCTTGATAATCAACTCACTTTATATGTTGAGAATTTCATTGCTTGTCTGTCAATTGCAGATATTTTTTAAATTTCATTGTTTGACTAACTTTTAAAATTTCTTGTATGATTATCAACTTACTTTATATGTTTAGAATTTCATTGCTTGTCTGTCAATTCCATTGATACTTTTTTAAATTTCATTGCTAGACTAATTTCTAAAATTTTCAGTTTGACTATCAACCCACTTTATATGTTTAGAATTGCATTGCTGTTTGTCAATTCTATTGATACATTTTTAAATTTCATTGCTTGACCAGATTTTAAAATGACTTGTTTGACTATCAACTCACTTTAGAATTTCATTGCTTGGCTGTCAATTCCTTTCATACTTTTTAAATTTCATTGCTTGACTAATTTTTAAAATTTCTAGTTTGATTATCAACTCACTTTATATGTTTAGAATTTCATTGCTTGTCTGTCAATTCCATTGATATTTTTTTAAATTTCATTGCTTGACTAACTTTTAAAATTTCTTACTTGATTGTCAACTTAATTTATATGTTTAGAGTTTCATTCCTTGTCTGCCAACTCCCTTCATAATTTTTAAATTCCATTGCTTGACTGATTTTTAAAATTTATAGTTTGACTATCAACTCACTTTATATGTTTAGAATTGCATTGCTTGTCTGTCAATTCTATTGACACTTTTTTAAATTTCATTGCTTGAACAACTTTTAAAATGACTTGTTTGACTATCAACTGACTTTAGAATTTCATTGGTTGGCTGTCAATTCTCTTCATATTTGATATTTGGATTGGTTGACTATCAATGCACATAATACTCTTTGCATTTTATAGCTTGGCTGTCAATTGCCTTCATACTTTTTAAATTTCTTGCTTGACTTTCAATTCACTTTTTTGTTTAGAATTTCATTCCTTGTCTGTCAATTCTTTTCATACATTTTAAATTTCTTGCTTGATAATCAACTCACTTTATATGTTGAGAATTTCATTGCTTGTCTGTCAATTGCATTGATATTTTTTAAATTTCATTGTTTGACTAACTTTTAAAATTTCTTGTATGATTATCAACTTACTTTATATGTTTAGAATTTCATTGCTTGTCTGTCAATTCCATTGATACTTTTTTAAATTTCATTGCTAGACTAATTTCTAAAATTTTCAGTTTGACTATCAACCCACTTTATATGTTTAGAATTGCATTGCTGTTTGTCAATTCTATTGATACATTTTTAAATTTCATTGCTTGACCAGATTTTAAAATGACTTGTTTGACTATCAACTCACTTTAGAATTTCATTGCTTGGCTGTCAATTCCTTTCATACTTTTTAAATTTCATTGCTTGACTAATTTTTAAAATTTCTAGTTTGATTATCAACTCACTTTATATGTTTAGAATTGCATTGCTTGTCTATCAATTCTATTGACACTTTTTTAGATTTCATTGCTTAAACAACTTTTAAAATGTCTGTTTGACTATCAACTCACTTTAGAATTTCATTGGTTGGCTGTCAATTCTCTTCATATTTGATATTTGGATTGCTTGACTATCAATGCACTTAATACTCTTTGCATTTCATAGCTGACTGTCAATTGCCGTCATACTTTTTAAATTTCATTGCTTGACAAACTTTTTAAATTTCTTTTCTCACTATCAATTCACTTGATATGTTTAGAATTTCATTGCTTGTCTCTCAATTCCTTTCATACTATTCAAATTCCATTGCTTCACTAACTTTTGAAATTTCTTGCTTGATTATCAACTTATTTTATATGTTTATAATTTCATTGCTTGTCTGTCAATTCCATTGATACTCTTTTAAATTTCATTGCTTGGCTAATTTTTAAAATTTCTAGTTTGACTATCAACTCACTTTATATATCTAGAATTACATTGCTTGTCTGTCAATTCTATTGATACTTGTTTGAAATTCATTGACTATCAACTCACTTTAGAATTTCATTGCTTCGCTGTCAATTCTCTTAATATTTGATATTTGGATTGTTTGACTATCAAAGCACTTAATACTCTTTGCATTTCATACCTTGTCTGTCAATTCCATTGATATTTTTTAAATTTCATTGCTTGACTAACTTTTAAAATTTCTTACTCGATTATCAACTTAATTTATATATTTAGAATTTCATTGCTTGTCTGTCAATTCCATTGATACCTTTTGAATTTCATTGCTTGGCTAATTTTTAAAATTTCTAGTTTAACTATCAACTCACTTTATATGTTTAGAATTTCATTGCTTGTCTGTCAATTCCATTGATACTTTTTAAATTTCATTGCTTGACTAATTTTTAAAATTTCTAGTCTGACTATCAACTCACTTTATATGTTTAGAATTGCAGTTGCCTGTCTGTCAATTCTATTAATACTTTTTTAAATTAGCAATGAAATTCTAAACAGAAAAAGTTCAGTTATGAAATTTATGAAGTATGACCTGTATTGAGTAATATGTGTCGAAATTATTTATAGCCAAGCAATGAATTGATGACATAAATTGATAGTACAGCAAAACAGTTGAAGTGTATTTATAGCCAAGCAATATATATTTTAAAAAGTGTGAAATGCATTGTTTGTTAATTTAAGAAAAAAATTCTCAGTAACTGTTATGAAATATATTTGCAGCAGAGCAATGAAAATTAAACATTATGAATAAAAAGTTAGAGTAGAACAACCGAAAGGAAATAGTTACAAAAAAGGTGTCGAAAATTCACCTTCGACATGTGTTTAAATTTTTCCTCCTTTCCTCAGTTATAACCTACCTTATCTATTCCGTGAAACAATACAAATAATTAAATTTGCAGGAACGCCTTTTATACCCATGTTGAAAGCTAGCATATTGCTATAATTGAACAACACTGATCGTTTTGCTACTTTAGCTTAACAGAACAGATCATGTGTCAAATGAAGCAATATACATTAACAATCTGCTTGTTCTCTGTATTTATTTTGGGCTTTGAAGAGAGGATCTAAAGAAAAAAGAAAATGTCAGATAATTGGTTACTCTGAAAATGAAATATTATGAGGTATTATCTTAATGAACTAAACATGGGTCTGTCACAAAAAACAATATAACTACACCATTTTGTGTTTGTTCTATGGACAACAATGTATTCGTTAATTATTAATTTTTGTACTGGAACATCGTTAATCCTTTTTTTTCATAGCAAGCATATTGCTATAATTAAATTTCACTGTCATTCTTAGCAATATATATAGATCATGTGATGTTATCCTGGTATTTTGCTGTCTTTATCCACTATATCATTCTTTCACATTGTTTGCATGTACCAAGTCAGACTATCCTGACTCTCTATTCTGGGTTTTTAATGTTTTGTGCTCTTTTATCTTATTTTTCTTTCTGCTGTGTGGCGTTCATTGATTAGTATGTCATTGTTGACCTTTACTATTACCCATTTTGTTGTTATCCCAAGCATTGTGTTCCTACGTCTTTGTGTGACTCGATCTGTTTGAAGATGTGAATCCTATCAGCAATGTTCTGTAGCGAAAGCATCTATCTGCGATATACTTTAGCGACTTATTTATCTTCATTTCAGAAAGTATCATGGAAGCGCTACAGACTACTACAATTTCTATTTTGTATAGTTGGTTTATCATTCATTTCAAGTAAAAGTTGCAATTTGCAGTGCTTATCTCCTTAATATTTAATAGTGTGTACATAAGGCATCTCTTCAATTCTAGAGGCAATGACATAGTATGTTTCTATTGACTGCGCTACAGAAATCCATGCATGTTATTAGGGATACTTCGGCAAAAATTCTATTAGACAGATAGTTTTTGCATGTTAGATGTGTTTTTGACAGTTTAGAAAATTTCTTGGCCTCAAATAGACACCATTTGTCTTGCTATTGGATGACATTGATGCATCTATTTATATTAAATATTATGCAGGTCTTTGCATCCTTCTGTGTTACCAATGTCTGGCGTCTCTAAAGTCTAAGAGTAGTGTGTACATAATTTGTTGTCTAGCCAGTACATGGAATGAGTCGTTTACGTTCATCTCGTTATTGAAATAAACTTTGTGTTTATAAGTGATTCATAAAGTGAAATTTAACCTTGCCTATGGTCAAGGTCTTCAACTTTCTTTACAATATTAATTGATTGATTTTTTTGTTTGCTTAACGAAGTTAATATTTCATGCTTCTTCAGATCATAATTCAAAAAGGGCTGGGGGGGACCGATTTTTACTGGTTTTTGATTTAGAGATTAACATAACATTTCAACTTTTGCCGCTAAGGTACCACGTGACGACGCGAGAGCTATCTAAGAACTTTTAACATGGTAAGCAATGGTTAATTATTTTTGTTCACTGCACATTTTCAGTTAGTCAACACATTCAATTTGCATATTGATACATCTGGTTTTTTTTATTTACGTATTGTGACGATGATTTGTAACATATGTGCAGCAGAAGGTTGCCCTGAATCCTAATATATTTGCTTTTTTGAATGTCGGCCATAATGTCCAACAAAGTCGGAATATAATGTCCAAAAAGCATTGAAATTTCACATTTTAATTCCGAATATATCAAATTATGTTATTTTAAGGCATTACTTTCGTTATGATTTCACAGTTCTATCTAAATTTAAATAGATAGAAATAAAAATATACATGTATATGCCTTAAATATTTAACAAATTATATTTTTATTAAAATAAAAAAGAAATACGACAGAAAAATTAAGTTATTTAATGTGTAAACATTGAAAAAGATAGACTATTGCTACATTATCTGTATTTAAATGATCAAATGATGGTTGCCGGTAAACTTCCGTTAAAACGGCGCATGTCATGTTTCTAAAAAAAGTAATCGTGTGATCTTTATAAAATGGTCGTGTTAAATTAATTGTTATAATTTTTTTTTATATTTTCTTAATTATCGATTATTGTTTTATAAATTTCTCATAGTTTATAGATATTATTATTAATTTTTCCATATGCCCTATTGTTTGAGTATAATAATTCCAATATTTAAATAACTTGTATGTAGCAAATGTCGTCTCTCAACAGCCATGACAGCAACAAAAAAGAAAACAATAATAATGATTATAAAAAAATGAAGAAAAAAAACAAACAGCTGGGTATAAAAGAAACAAATTAAAAATCACAACAGATTTTTAGGATCACAACCAAACAAATTTCTCCTATTATACAAATCAATGAAATGCAAAAGCTGTCAAACTTTACGTCTATATAAGTTTTGTTTGTAAACGATATCTTATAAATATTTTAGAAAATTCATTATCACAAGTATTCAGTTTAAACTTAAAGTAAAATGAAAACATAGCAAACAAGTAAAATATTGAATGACGATATTGTAAGATGATATATTCATTGGATTGTTATGACATTCATGTAAGTGCTTGAATCTGACTTCTAACATTATATTTTAAAATATAATTTAGTTAATGACAAAGTTCTTCCTATAACACGTCTAATTTCAAGATTTCTTATCATTCTCTAAAATTTCGAGAAAACCTACCTTAGAAGTTAATTTTTAAATATTTTGTATTCCATTGATCTTACTTATTAGAAATTCAGTCAGCTGATTTAAATACCCGGTTTTTTCTTACGTGTATAAACATATATAAATATATACGTCATGTATATTCACATTAGTTGTACACCTGTATATATATTCTAATGAATATTTAAATTCCTGATGTCAAAAAAGACAGTCTATTATAAACTAATCAAAAATATTGAATGAATTTAAATGTATTTATTTAGATATGCATGGCGAAAAAGTATTGAGAAAACGACAATGTCTAACAACGTGAACACGAAAAATTCTTATATCTTGAGTTTATGTCTCTAAACATATAGCTTAAAAACAGGATGTTGAATTTTATGAAACAAACTGATGTTCAGTTTGGATATTGCACTGTCCTAATAGGACCTGTGAAGTTTTGCTATCACTTGGCGGCCGTCGTCGTCCGTCCGTGGTAAACCTTTTTTTAAAGATCTTTTGCTCTGAAATAACTGAGCCATACTCAGCCAACTTAAGTTGAATGATCTTTAGGGTATCTAGTATGAAGTTTGTGTTTTATTTCTTAACCGTCGGGAAACATTGCTGCCATGGCTACCATGTCACGATCTACCTGCCATGAACCTTTCAGACGAATCAGTAGACCCTTTGTTTGGTTATTGCCCCTGAATTTTTAATTTTAAGGAAATGTTGCAGTTTTATGTTATTATCTTGAATATTATTATAGATAAAGACAAAATGTAAACAGCAAAAAAGTTAAACAAAGTAAGATCTACGAATAAGTCAGCAAGACCAAAATCATTAATTGACCCCTTATAGGAGTTTTTGCCTTTTACAGACAGTTGTTCACATTGTTTATATGTCATCTTTGTAAACTTTCAAAACTCTTCTCCTCAGAACTACCGGATCAATTTCTGCCAAACTTAGGCTGACAGATCCTTAGGGTATCTAAGATAATGTGTGTGTTTTTTTTCTCTGTCCATTGATAAACATGGCTGCCATGGCTAAAAATAGAACATAGGTTTTTTTATTCCCACGGTATGAAATCTTCAAGAAAACTATGATTGATTGATTGTTGCTTGCTTAAAGTCCAGTGGCATATATTTCATGGTTCTTCAGGACGAGAACCAGTTCAAAAATATATCAAACAGTTTTGACTGTCATTGTAAAAGGAGAATGGTTGGTTAGGGTCGGATAATGTATCCTTTTATAGCGGTCATCAGACTACTCTTTTTCGAAATACAGAAGGGGTTTTAGCGTGCAGGAAGTGTGTCATTCTCCAAACACTTTACCCATTATGGTCTGCGGTCAGGCCTTCCGTATTGTGACCTGAACCCCCCCCCCCCCCCCCCCCCCCAGAAGAGTCTATCCCATATCCGCCACCTGATGTACTAAGCAGCATCCTTCAAATGTGCTTAGTCAAGAAATATATGTCATTGGTTACTCTTGGTTGCTGAGTTTAACCGAACAATACCAAGTAAGCTATACCATCACTTTCATATAAACATTTGGTCAAGATGAATATGTTGGAAGACTAAACGATTCCCAACATGATAAAGAGTGACCAAAAGTGAAAAGTGGAAAACATTATCTAAGGATAAACACGCCTGGATATCTCTCGCATGCATTAAAAATGATAATATTAAATATTCTCATTATTAATTTAAAATACCAGGAATGTGATTCGCCTTGATATAATTTCCGTGGTGTGTTTAATTCTAGTTAATCAAATACGAGAATAACTGTACAATCCACTCTGAACTAATTTTATAACCAATATTATTGCAGAACAGAATTTCAATCATAATTGTATGTATCTAAATGTGGTTTTGCTCACACCCGGGAAATATTTCGTCGGTTCACATTCCCCAAATTTTGAAATTAATCTGCATATTATTGTAAAAAATTAACAATAGCTTGTTATGAAGTACAGAGATAAGTGGGTGTGACAAAGATATCCATGAAGGACATATACTACCGAGTTTCAAAAAAAAAATTATAACTTTATACTAATCATACAGTATCATTTTCACGCCAGTGTCTGAACAGTAGTACCTTGCATAGTGTAGCCTATGAGGGGTTGTAGTCTACTAGCACACTCAGTGGTAGCAATACAGTTCATGATAGTCTTTCCACGGTTTTATCATCTCCCCTTATTACAAAATGTTCGCATTTCTTTGTTACTAGTTTGTTGAATGTTAAAGCCATTCTTCTCCTTGGAAACAGCATGAGTAAATTAATTTTTTATACATCATTTACAGAAAATAAAAATACACATTTCATTGCACTGAAACAAGTGCTTGTTTCTGATAGGTAAAATGTTTTAGCCAATCATATGTTTTTAGGTGTCCGTCTTGAATATTTGTTGTTTGTTTGTTTTCGTCCTTTGCCATCTCGATTTGTCCATGTCTCTGGAATTATGATGGTTGGATGGAACTTCGGGTTCTCACTTGTCTCAAAAACAAAATGGAAGACCGACAAATGATATTAATCGCTTACATTGGCCTTTGATTTGATTCAAGGATGGTACTAAATTTATATAGCTAGGTACAATTTGTGTCGTTTTGATACCTACTGCATGTTACTAGTATAACAATCTTGGGCCATCAACTATTATAGTTCACACTATTAACAGGTGGTATGTTAGGCACACTATTAGCAGGGTGCCTAACATACCACCTATATAAGTTTTAATAATTTAGCTTCATTAAACGTAATAAATAAAATTCTTTGATAGCAATTTTGATGCACTAGATGTTGAAATTTCGTCGACTTACGACTAATTAGTTGTGCCCAAAGCCTAAGAAATCCAAACATGTGAAGAGCAAATAAAAAAGCCATAAGCGTCTATGCACCAGAGAGATATACTCCTTAGTTTTCACAAATGTTAAAATTTTGTATCAGTAAATTTTAAATATCAATTTCGGACTAGTATCGAAATACTAGCAATTGAGGTGGGGATACCCTGAGGGACTTGGAGTCCACCAGCAGCGGCATCGACTCAGTGAGAAAAATAAAATGTTTAGATACCAATTCGTAAATCGACGAAATAGGTAGGTAACTGGCCTCATTTGATTTTTTAAAAATTATTAATGCTAAAAATTAAGAACCCACGAGTTTGTTTTTCTTTTTGGCCCCAATTCACGAAAACTGATGTCAAGGAAAACAACTGAATTCACAGTATATCGCTTAATTTAAGGTATCCAGACCATGATAATCATGATCGTAACTTATGGTTCTTTTGGACCAAACATAATGTTAAGGATATTCGCTGCTCAGTTTCATAATAACAAGCTTTTCATAACACTGGTAATTATTGACAGTAGATTGATAAAGGAACTAAAAGAGCGAAAAAAATCCGTGAACAGGTTTTCGAGATATAAGCCATTGAAAATTTGGCGGAAGAAATGTGCTCTCTTGATTTTACATAGCTTTATCATTGAAAAGTTTTATTTTTCAAAAACCATTAAATAATAACAAGGATTTTATAAGACTTTTACAAATGGCTTACTACATGTATTCTGCATGCAAAAGATTTATAAAAGAAAAATGGGTGTTAGCGGGAAAAATAATTTATGGCATTCAAATGGCAAAAAAACAGATGATTCTGAACATTTTACAAAAATTCAAAAACATGACCACCGAACGTCCTTAATCAAAACTTTAAGGCTGGAGTTATGTAGATATATCTTTCTCAAGTCAAAAGACACATCGTTTTTCATTAGCAGCGTTCATAAAAATAAGTTTCCGAAGTTTGCCAATAATTACCGAGGCCATTGTACATACGTTATATTGAACATTAGGGACATCTGAAATACCCACGTGCTCGAACATTTATTGTCTGAATACCTTAAAACAGTATGAATCAAGAAGATAAATATACTTGCGTGTTCAAAAACTGACAGCATATATCACCAATATTAAAAATAATTTTATCTTTTATTGTAGGAGTTAGATATTCCTATTCACTTCGGAATGACTGTCAGGGATCCTTCCAGTGTTACCTTGAGTAAGTAAACTCTTCAATAAGCCATGCCAAGATCATTTATATATAGATTCTCCTTCAGGTACGAGTGGGTAATGGAATTTCTCCACCCGAGATAGTGAAATGTTCGATTTTCAACACGCGAGCCTTTAGCGAGCGTGTTAAAATCTAAAATTTAACTATTGAGGGTGGCGATATTCCATAACTCACGAGTAAATTGAAGGAGAATCTGTTTCTCCTATGATTATCGACAAAAACCTCAAAAAAATGTCGTTGCTATGTAGTTTGTTTACATAGACATCATTTCGGGACTTCTCTAGTTTATCGTTCTAATAACTGGGAAAAAAAGGGCGGTAATTCCCACGTAGAAATTTAATCACCGGGAAGTGGTTAAAGATATTATGTATTTTTATCCCACCGATTAAACACGTCAGGAATAGGAGAAATTCTATTATTTATTTATTGCAATACTGCAAACATGGAAGTTTTCTCTATTTTCCAAGCAAGAGGTGAAACGGGAAAAAAACATAGCAAATAATTATTTCAATGCTTTGTCTCTGTCTTTTGACCGGGACTCACGAATTTAATAGCGCCAATTTGAATTCATTGAAAAATAGCCCAAAAAAGACGGCGCAAAAATATCCCGGTTTGCAATGTGTGTTTATCGTTTATAATAATATTTTTTTTATTTTTAATATTTTTTATTTTTATTTAATTTTCAACCCTATTGTTTAAAGAATGATTTAGTGTTTGACTTGGATTGGGGTCTGTTGCTTCTTTATGAAGGCAACAATACAACCTCTTGATTTTACAATTTATATTTCCGATGTCAAATACTATGGGATAGTAAAAGATGAATTCATTAAGATGGAGATCGTTAAAATAATGCAGACTACACAATGAAGGATAATGAGAAATTAAAAATATATAGGATAAAATCCAAAGTTTTATACAAACAGCCACACAGTGAGCAAGTACTTGATAGCAGATCGAACGATTTTATAGTTTTTGACATTCCGTGACAGCAGTCAATTTCTCTCGTCTCTTTCATGTTTGTATATATTTTTTAAATAGTATATTCTAAACATCTCCTAAAACATAATAGAAAGAATAAAAATATTTTTGCTATATGAAATACGATTCTTATTTTCAGATCAACCACGTGATAACCAAGTGATTGGTTGTGTTACAAACATATGTACTACACGGGGTCATGGTGACACTGCAGCTTTCTTTTTTCCATGTGGTCATCGAAGTACATGTATGTGTTACCAGTGTTCTCAGATCAAAGCCGTATGCAATGTATGCGGTTCATGCGTTCTAGATGTATTTCCAGAATTAGGACATACAAATAAATAAAGAGAAGAAAAAGCATCTAAGCAAATTACAGAAAGTAGTAACTTGGGCGGACATCGATTGTAAATAAGATAGCTGTTACCCTTGTGTTCATATGACAAATAATCAGTGTTCCATTCAAATGCTCAAAACTGCATGGTGTTAGCTGAAGTGGCTACATTTTAATTTCAATAATATACATCTATGTAAATATATGCGTGATATGAAAATGTTCCCCAAAACCGTTATACTGCCAAAACATTTTTTTTTATCTTTTTCTCAATATAGTTTCTCAAAATAATTTACATTTTACATGCTAGGTAACCAATAGTTTTAAATAAAAAATGTTAGATTTAAAGACTTTGATTTAATTACCCTACTAACAAATGCAATTATTTGATACCAATTTTAATGCAGAAGATGTGCACATTTCGTCAATTTACCACTCATCAGTTGGGCTCAAGGCCTAAAATGTTGAAAATCAAAACAATCCAAAAAGCTGAAGAGCAGATTCAAAAATACCAAATGATCAATGTCACTCGTTTCGTTTGAGAAGGATATAATATGCAGTAAAATGTAAAAAAAGGCAACATCACATCTCCGACGGGAACAAATCCAATATAGACATACATATAGTGATCCCCACATTCTCTTCCAAAGGTGAGAAACCACACAACCCTAGCTTATTATACGTTTTTTTAATTTGTTTTGTTAAACATATATCTTTGTCGCGTTTGTTTGTCTTGTCCCATTCTCCTGACTTTGTCTTTTCCTTGGACTTTTCCCACTGTTTTTTCGCTTCGGTATTAATTTGCAGATATCTAAATGGCTCCATAAAAAAGCCAAGTATATATGTCAATTGAAGCATCCTTACATCACATCGTCAAATATGGTTAGATACTAAGTGGTCGATACATGCCATTGTAAAAAATATTCCTGGCTGGGGACAGGCGTAAACAATATGTAGCATGAACGGGGTTAAACTAGTTTTGATGGAGGCAAACCTTCCCACTATTTATCGCCAAGAAAAAAATTAAAACACATATACACAGTGTAAAAAAAACCAACCGGAAGTATATCACATGCAATTAAAAATACCTGAATATAAATGAACTGCATCAAGAATGACAAACAAATTAGGCAAAATAGAATTAATTCACACAGTTACTATAAGGATGCTGAAGACCTAAATACGATTTGAAAATTGGCAGGTGGGTGTCCAACACAATAATTGTCTCAGTCGCGATATTTGCAGTTGGTTTCACATTGCAACATCACACACTATTTTGGTCAAGCATGTAAAAATCCAACAGCAAATATATATTCACAAGAGTGGACACACAAAAATGTCTCACCTGTCGTGTAATTCTAATGAAAGTAAATGCTATCAGACATATTGCATTCAGTATTCGAAAAACAGGCCAAAACACAAAAACTTAACTATAACCACTGAACCATGAAAATGAGGTCAAGGTCAGATGACACCTACCAGTTGGACATGTACACCTTACAATCCTTCCATATACCAAATATAGTAGACCTATTGCATACAGTATTCGAAAAACAGGCCAAAACACAAAAACTTAACTATAACCACTGAACCATGAAAATGAGGTCAAGGTCAGATGACACCTGCCAATTGGACATGTACACCTTACAATCCTTCCATACACCAAATATACTAGACCTTTTTCTTATAGTGTCTGAGATATGGACTTGACCACCAAAACTTAACCTTGTTCACTGATCCTTGAAATAGGGTCGAGGTCAATTGAAAACTGTCTGGAGTGGATAAGGACCTTGTAAGGTAAGCAAATACCAAATATAGTTATCCTATTACTCATAAGAGAGAAATTAAAATTACAAAAAATCTTAACTTTTTTTTCAAGTAGTCACTGAACCATGAAAATGAGGTCAAGGACAATGTACATATGACAGACGGAAACTTCGTAATATAAGGCATCTATATACAAAGTAAAAAGCATCCAGGTCTTCCACCTTCTAAAATATAAAGCTTTTAAGAAGTTAGTTAACGCCGCCGCCGCCGGATCACTATCCCTATGTCGAGCTTGCTACGACTTAAGTCGCAGGCTCAACAAAAATACATTGAATGATCTGATACCCAATGTTGATTTGTACCATTGAACTAGAATATTAAAAAAATCTGAATAGTCTAATGGACGTTATTGAACGTCACAAAACGTCAAGACGATGAGCATTTAGATTTGTTCCATTAGATAAATTAAGAACACCTTAATTCAGTTTGCGCACAATAGAAATTTAATAATAAACCCGTTCATTCTCACGTTGTTGTCGTTTGTTTCCTACATGGGGAACCTTATGAGATACCATACCAACCGATATGTTGAGAAATAATACATTTTAGACATTTGAAATTGGTTAAGAAAAGGAAATAATAATAATAATAATAATAATAATAATAATAATAACTAGAAATTGGTGCCATCATAAACGATGACCATCCCCGCACTGCACAAGTAAAAAAAACAATTAACAGTGACAAATAAGCAATTTCACAATTTCAGTCTGAACATTGGAACCCTTAATCGATTGTCAGTAATATTATATACAAATAAATTTGCTAAATCTATATGAAAAATAAATAAGAAGTTAGTCACAAGCCTAAATTTCCAATTTTCGAATTTCGACCCCTATGGGCCCCAATCATACAGTATGTGACAATACTGTATAGAAATTAAAAGCAAAAGATGAAAAATGAATGAGGAGTTTAAAGTCACAAGCTTAAATTTCCAATTTTGGAAATTAGACCCCTGCGGGCCCCAATTTTTCAAAATCAAAATTCTAAAACCTTATTGCACATCTACATACAGGTGTGACAATACTGTATAGAAATTAAATTCATGAACGAGGAGTTCTGGGGACAAGATTATCTAACGTACGGACAGACGGACGGTCAGACGGACCGATTACAAATATCCCCAAACTTCATTCGAAGTGTGGGTATAATAATAATGATATCAAATAGGTCTTTCCGCAGTTAAAATTCGTTATATTTTAGTTTGCTTATGATTATATTGTCACCATTTGTTGTAACTATATCACTTTGATCAATTATTTCTTTTCTATGTCGTCAATTTCAGACTTTAAGAATCTAGAATTAAACATCTTCCTCTTTTCCTATTATCAATTCTATCAATTACAAAATAATAATCCAAAGATACTAATATTAGATATAGTAAATTTTTACTATGCTGTATACGACGCATTTCAAGGAGTTACCTCTCATCAGCAGCATTAAAACCGAAACATTTTGAAGAACAAAAACCAAACCTATTTTAAGCAAGAAGTAATCATAACCAAAACTTCCGAAATAGGAAGCCAAATTTCGGCTGAGGAGATCTACCGTGTGCAATACAAGGAATGAACCCTTAGTATTTCTATTATTTTTGAATTTTGCTAAATACTGGTAATTTCTGTAATAAATCAATGAATAGTCATGTCAGAAAAGTCTGACGACTGGGTTGGCGAATACCCTTTGGGACCTAGGATCCACCATGCAGAGGCATCGTCCCAGGAATTTCAAAATAACAATCCAAAGATACTAATATTAGATATAGTAAATTTATAAAATAACAATCCAAAGATACTAATATTAGATACAGTAAATTTATACTATGCTGTATACGTATAAAACAGACAGTGCCAAGTCTGCATCTTATCTTGACCTTCACCTCGAAATTGACACCTGAGGAAGGTTGAATACAAAACTTTACGACAAACGGGATGACATTGACTTTCCAATCGTCAACTTCCCATTTTTGAGCGGCAATATTCCAGATGCGCCGGCGTATGGAGTATATATTTCACAACTCATAGGTTATTCCAGAGCTTGTGACATATACATTGACTTCCTGGACAGAGCCCGGCTTCTGACAGAAAAGTTGCTCAGACAGGGGTACGTTGCTCCTAAGCTGAAGTCATCCTTATTAAAGTTTTATGGGCGTCATCATGACTTGGTTGACAGGTATGAAAAAACCGTTTCCCAAATGAAAATGGACCTGTTCCATTGATATTATCCCTTCCCCATATCGGATTTGACATGGACAGCATGGCGGGTGTTTTAACTTATTTTAAACAAGAAGGACTCAAAACCAAAAATAAAGAAATAGGAAGCCAAATTTCAGCTAAGGAGATTGTTACTCGTAGGAGTAATACTCCTAGGAAAGGAAAATAAAAATTTCTTGTCATGGTCATTTTCATATTCTTTCAGATATATATTTGAGATCTTGATAGTTCAGATGTTCTGGCATAAGTACAAGTTTCCTAGACGAATCCGAGCTGGATGGCCTTGTGCTTGAGGAAACTGAGTTATTCTATTTCTTTCGTTGCTAATGTTTAGTTTCTTTTTACCTTTGTGTGTGCTTCTTGCATGATCTAATTTTTATTTATGTCTTAGAATTACAGGGTCCTCAGTACGATTGCTGTGTATCATTACATGTATCATCTTCTGTGTACTTCAGTTTTAAAATCTCTTGAATTGTTTTTTCTCTGCTTTTCTAAATGAATAATTTTTCAAGACTTTAAAATTGCAGGGTTCTTGTCCCTGCTTCCTGCAGAGAACAATTTTTACTTAACTGTCTTTTCACATGTATAACCAGTTGAATCGTCATGCATGTTGCACGGTTCTAGAAACGACATCAACAGAAGGCTGAAAATGGACAACTATACCTACAGACAGCAAACTTAATTTTTTAGTCATCAGTGTCTGATGCCGACTTACATAGCTGTAAACCTTTTAATGAATACTTTTTGTTAAGCAAATTTGCGGACAACTCTCAAAGATAGCTATCACTGTCTATCAAACATCTTACCATTTTGGGAATGCAATTTTCGTCGCGTCTGAATTCATCGTATTTTGTATATGTATCTGGTTTCTATGGCTTATTTTTAAGCTTTTCTCTTATTCATTGTAAGATTTTTCATTAAATAACACATCGATAGAAGACACCTTAAGAACTAATCTAGAGTAGTATACAAAACTGAAAAAAAAATAAAATATAGCCGAAACATTATAAGATATTTCAGTATTAATGAACCTATTCTCCTAAGGTCAAACAAATATGTTACATCTATATCTATAACCTTTACATGTGACCACCATTACTTCCAATATAAAATATTTTTTTCTATTTCCATAATCTACTGCGGATATAATGCTTTTCTGACACAATCCAGAGAGAAGAAAGTTCAAAAGAAACAAGATACAATAGTGAAATTGCTAAGAAAGGAGACGCAAATTTGCTTAACAAAGAGTATTCATTTGAAAGTTTACAGCTATGTAAGTCGGCACCAAACACTGATGACCAAAAAATTAAGTTTGCTGTCTGTAGGTATAGTTGTCTATTTTCAGCCTTCTGTTGATGTCGTTTCTAGAACCGTGCAACATGCATGACATGTGTAGTAATCCACCCTGGTTTAATTTTATGTTTAGTTTCTATAAGCCACTAATATTCACACTACTGTTTGATGTATTTTATTCAATCCAAAAATATAAATATAAATATGAACTTCCACTGATTTGTATTACTAATATTCACACTACTGTTTGATGTATTTTATTCAATCCACAAATATAAATATGAACTTACACTGATTTGTATTACTATTTCCTGTACCATGGACCTACTATTAGTAGCAAACAAGGCAGTGATAACACCGTTAAATAATAAAAATGCCACAATTATAAATATGGTTGGAAAAGCATACACATTGACACATATTTCAACATGTAATTGCTGCTGCTTATATAGGCTTCATGCTCAAGATACATTGTACATGCTATGCCTTAACCATGATTTCGATAAACAATTCAATTAGAACGTCAACGTCATACTGATGAAAGCATTCAACTGGTTATACATGCACAAAATGTGAAAAGACAGTTAAGTGAAAACTGTTCACTGCAGGAAGCAGGGACAAGAACCTTGCAATTTTAAAGTCGTGAAAATTATTCATTTAGAAAAGCAGAGAAAAAACAATTCATGAGATTTTAAAACTGAAGTACACAGAAGATGAAATCTGTAATGATACACCCCAATCGTACTGAGGACCCTGTAATTCTAAAAGACATAAATAAAAATTAGATACATGTAAGAAGCAGACACAAAGGTAAAAAGAAACTAAACATTAGCAACGAAAGAAATAGAATAACTCAGTTTCCTCAAGTACAAGGCCATCCAGCTCGGATTCGTCTAGAAAACTTGTACTTACGCCAGAACATCTGAACTATCAAGATCTCAAATATATACTCCAACACTATCTACACTGCTGTACATATTGAAATTATTTTATAAAAACCTGTGAAAACCTGATACCACCTCTGAAATAACCTGGAACCTTATGTCTTGGATAGATGTTAATATTAAGCACACATGTGAGGGCTCTATAGAATCATGCTTCAAGACTATAATGACAAAATTTCTTTTTCAGAACGAATATGGAGAGTATTTTACCCGAGAAATCAACATGTTACACTTTCCAACTCCAAAGCATATTTTGCAATTGAAATCTATGACCAGAGTTGTCATAAAACGTATCACAAAATACCGAAATAAATTT
This sequence comes from Mytilisepta virgata, assembly GCA_028015205.1. Lineage (NCBI taxonomy): Eukaryota > Metazoa > Mollusca > Bivalvia > Mytilida > Mytilidae > Mytilisepta > Mytilisepta virgata. The sequence continues at coordinate 1,600,448 of JAPWFG010000026.1, read as the reverse complement.
GATGCACTGTATGGCCATATCGTTGACTGACAACTCATCAGCAGCGCTCAAGATCAGAATATTGGAAAACCCGGTTAAAAAATAATGATGAATTAATAAGGACAACCATCAAAAATAAAAATTATTAAAACAAACAGGTATCCAAACTCAGCTAAGGGTTACATCTGCATCTGCTCTTAGAGAACATTTTCTTAGATTTAACACACTTACAGTCTTTGTCTGAGAAGGTAATCATAATCACCAACATAATTTCAAGTCAGGTCAATGACAATCATCTTATCCCTAAAAATTTAGCGCAGTTGTAGACATTCTTTACTTGAATTTCTGCGTTTTGATTGTATACTTGGGTATTGAAAATATACTTGGTGTGTTTCTTCCTGTAGAGGTTGTGAATAAATATCCCCGTTGGGGCCATCTTTATGTATAATGACAGACATGTTTGGATAATGCATGCTGATCCAACGTTAAGCTAAATGTGGTTATACTAATAAACTGCTTTATACTTGTATTAAAATTTAGATCATAAGAATATCATGGATTGGTTTATATACCAATTATGATTATATTCTAGATAACGTTTAGAGGTTTGATGGGTATTAAGAAGCTCCTGTCTCTTCCTTTTTTCAATGTGTAAAAGGTTCTTACACGAGTTCAAAGTGAATATTTTCCAATTCTTCACTTTTGAACGATTATAAGTACCTATTTCTTCCGAAAATACACGATTTTTAGGTTTCCTGTACCTGGGAAAATTCGCTGTGCACAGTAGACGAGTTATATAACGTTATACATGATTGGTCAAAAAGTATGACAAACGAATTCGTATTGGACGTCGCGACAGTGGAAGATCAATGCACGTTCAACGATCTTCCATGGGTCATCTGAAAACAACCATTTACGGAAGAATCAGTGTTTCCCCGTCTTGCATTTGGATTTGTTCTGATAGAAATTGTCCACTGTCTTATTGCTTTTGTATTCTTGTCCTAATATCTTCCAACTTCGTGTAGATTGGAAAAGAATACTAAAGCACGCGAAACAACAACGTTATCCGGCAATCAAGCCATTTCCGGTCTTATAACAGGGGTAGAATAAACTTTTGTCGTATCATGTCAATGACCTAATAAATTCTACTGGCACTTGTTTACAAGAGCGCGTGGAGCGTAGTATATGTACAAGATTAAGTCTTGATGCTTCTCGCGTTGTCACGGCAGCTGGAATTAAACATCAAACGCAATTGTCAGGCATTTTACACATTTAAAGGGGAATTTTATGATTGTAGGATAAAGACAACACAAAGTCATCGTCGAAAAATTTAAAATTTATTTGAGCTCGCCTTTTCTAATGTTTCTAAAGCTCGCCGAAGTATAAATTTTAGATTTTCCGACAATGACTATATTATCCGTACGTTGGAGATATAGTTCTGGTATTTAAATTCACCCCACTTTACTGCATTTGTTACTGCATTTAGATTTTATTACGTAATAGATATTATTCTTTTTTACATAATGCTTTTGGTTACATAATATTCAAAAGCTTCAGACTTAATGTTTTACATAAATTCCGTTTAACAATTACATAATATTTCTCATAAACTTATTTTTCATTGTTCTAGTGATACTTAAATTGTCATACAAATGTAGATGAAAAGTTTATGGTGAAGGCATTCAACATCTTTAAGGTTTGGTGCATAATTCAAGATACGTGTTACTGCAATTAAGAATATGTTTGTATCCTGTTAAATGTCTTGTGGTTTAGTCGTCTTTTAATGTTAACACTCTTCATATGGAATGGTCGTCAAAATTACATAATTCATCTGGGAAGAACATCCTCTTTCTAAATTTAAATGACACAACAAAGATAGGAATTCATTCTTTATAATATAAAATTATGGACTTCAGAAGAAGGTAATGTACATAATTATTAAATCGAAGAAAAATTACCCTTTCGAGATTTAATAATTATGGATATTACAGCCTTCTGAAGGACATAACGTTATTATTATACTGAATTAATTTCCTGGACAAATATCAGTTATTACGCTCTCGTCGGTTCTCGCAAGAGAGTTATTTTGCTCTCGCTGCCAGAGAAAAACTGGAGTTATTTTATTTGCAAGCTTAAAACAACGTAGTACCAGTAGTTGATATAGTAAAGTATAATAAACATTCTCGACTTTTATTCTTGGCCGAATTTTTACACCTGCAAGGATACCATTAATGAAGCGGGGTAAACGTACTAACTCTTCTGGAGCGCATAGTTTTTCTTTTTTTAAATACGTGTAAGGTTCATAACATTTCAGGTATTTTATAATTTGTTTGTTAGTATAAGTACATTTGTAACTGTTTATCTATGCAATCTAGCGTTTTCAGAAAATAACTGCGGCCCAATGAAGTTGTTATAGCATGTCCAATCGTAAGGTCATCATACTGCAACTCTGTGGCTTTCGGAAATGTCAAAATCGCGATCGATTTTTTGTGGGGAGTCAATAAATTTATTGCCCGTATTTGATATATTTTATTAAGTATTTTCTACATTATAGCACAACACTATATCGGCCTTTTTTATGGGCGTGGCCATTTTGGCCTGGACTGATCCGTTTAGAGGCAGTGCACCGGCCTACTCACTTCTGGACATTGGTATATCTGCCAATGAGGAGACAAAGATCAGGTTAAGCAGACGAAAAATCGAGTTTCTATAACGATGCTTAAATCTATAATAGAAATACCTGGAAAACTGGAAAACATTAAATTTTTTAGATAATTATTTTTTATAAAATATTCACCTTCCACTTCCGTAAAATATTTATTGCAGAAATGGTCTCTTTTTATGTAGGTTCTACAATGAATTATAGAATCTAAGAACGAGAACAATTATAAAAAAATCAAATATTAACCTTTATATTGCAGAACAGAAAAACCCAAATGGGTTTTAATGCAAACAACACAACACAAACATAATTTTATGATATAATTTAAATAAATGTACAGTTATAAAATTACGGATATTTATCGCTTTATGTAGTCTACAACACTGGCCAAAATATGTTTTTCTGGATGGAAAATAAATTTTAATTTTGATATAGAATCAAGCTGGCTAAAATTCGGATAGTGAAATCGATATGAGTTAGGAGACGATCTCGAGCATTAATATTTGACTGAAAGGAGAGAAAACATTTTCTTCATATATTGAAAAGGACAAATATACCTAAGGAGCAATAAAAAAAACTTAATCCATTGGACAGACAAACCCGGGAAGACAAATGAACAACCACAAGCACAACAAATAAACACAGAAAACTAAAAAACAATGAACAACACGAACTCCTATTTATAAAAACCAGAGTGAACACAGGTGCTCCGGAAAGGTAAGCAGTTCCTGCTGCGTATACGGCACCCGTCGTGCAGTTCAACAAAGTCAATCCGGTGGAAGTCACATGAAATGTTGCGACAGTGGGAACAGGACCAACATCATCTTAGATATTGAAACACTGTAATAGTCAATCAATTCGTGATGACGACCGTAAAATTTCCTAAGTGATGACATCAACTTATCCCTGATAAAAACCTGGTTAAGAAGCTTTTGTGACAGCAGTAATCCTTTTTGGCGAAAGTCAAGGTAACTCACGCATGCCCTTGAAAATCGGATATGCTGAGAAACGTAGACACCATATGCAGGCGATGCTGGTATGTTGCTACTCAAGAAGGGAAAATTAACAATAGGAAAGTTGAAGTCATCACGTTTGTCATAAAGTTTTGTCTTCAAATGTCCCTCATAGTCTATTTCAAGAAATAAATCCAAATATGAAGCTGACTTTGGTTATATTCGCATTAAGTCTTTGATCTATGGGTATATTTCTATAGTGACCTCTTTCAAGTTTTAGAGTATGTCAAGGAGAACTCGGGAATACTCATTCCCATGACAGGGTTAGTATTTTTTGGAAATATTTACTTTCGAGTTCAATTTTAAACGCAGTGTTTAATTATTTACATAAATGATACTACATGTATGATTGTCCGTGTGACACAATCGAGATTTATCTGATTTGGGCATAAGAGACTTTAAAGACGCCCTATCCATCACCGGGTCATCCCCTCGTTAATAGAGGAGTTGATACTATTTTTAAATACATGTATTAAAACATTTTAAAGATTTAATTTTTCAATAACACAAGAACGATTTCAACATTATCACAAGGCTGATCCATATTGAGTGTCCAGATGCCAAGTTTATATTTAATTATTTTGTTATTGGTCGTGTTTCTTTGTTGTGATTAATATCTGTGGGGACTATGATCAAATTTGAAATAAAAAGGCAGGAAAAGGATTTTGGAAAAAAATAAAAAGACAGAATCATTTTAGGTGCGACACAGGACCTGGGTCAATCAGGAAATCTTTTGGTTTAAATGAAAATAAAAATTTAGGTCGCAATAGCGCCGGAAAAAAAAATCCAGGAACAAAAATAGGCAGGATCAAACAAATGAAGCTTCTTTTCTCACAGGGGCTCGTATCATAGATGTTTTTGGGGCGGAAATATGTGCCAAACGACTGGTATGCGTTCTACATTGGGTTTATAGCGGAAAGGAATGAAACAGTTTTGTGACCGCCAATTTTTAAATTTAGCTTTTACCCCTTCTTTATTTTTCCGCTAGTCTCATGAGGGTTTTGTTTTGTTTTCTTTTTTTTATTTGTTTTTTGGTTATATCTTTGAAATATTCCTACCTTTTGTCTGCTCTCTTCCCCAAAACGATGAACGGCCATCTTTTAGCTACTTTCTTGACCAAGGACAAGTACTATGACGGGAAAATTGTACACAGCCCAAATATGCGCTGCTCTATTAGGAAACTGCTCGAAATAGTTGAAAGTAAATCATGATAGTATGAACTGTCTTTCCTGGTTCACCACACCGCCTACTAATATATTAAATACGTATACTCATATGGTATACAAGTGATTTCCTTTTTTTCACATTTTATTATCAGGACATCCGACAAGATGTGACGTGGTCTTTTCACACGATAGACTACCCACTACGCATAAAAAAATTATAAATATGTAAAATAATGTCGATAACCTGTTCATCCAATGACTTAAACATCACCCCGTCGTCGTGTCGGCTGTATCAATATTTATCATATATATTTGTGTCGCCTTTATCAATATTTATTACATAAATTTGTATCTCCCCAGTCCGCGCATTTGACAACAAAATCTTGAAGATATACTACCACATATATGGTTCGCCTGTTATATGTACCAGCTTTTAAGATATAATCAGTGCACTCGGATATTTTAGTGGAATGATGGCTTTAAATATAACAAAAGAATTTGAAATTAGAGCGTTTGTTTATATGCAAAGTATGTGTTGTTGCTTGTTAATATTTAATTATGTATTTGCCATAAATTAAAGCATATATGATAGCCCTATTCTTGACGTGTTTAATCGGTGGGATAAAAATACATAATACTTTTAACCACTTCCGGGGGATTAAATATCTACGTGAGAATTACGGCCGTTTTTTTCTGGAACGATAAACTAGAGAAATCCCGAAATGACGAATATGTAAACAAACTACGTAGCAACGACATTTTCTTTAGGTTTTTGTCGAAAATCATAGGAGAACCAGGCCCTCCTTCAATTTGCTCGTGAGTTATGGAATTTCTCAACCCTCAAAAGTTAAATGTTATATTTTAACACGCTCGCAAATGCTCGCGTGTTGAAAATCGAAAATTTAACTATCTCGGGTGGAGCCGGAAATTCCACAACTCACTCGTACCTGAAGGAGAATCTATATGTATCTTTATTTGCATTTGTATTAGGGTCAAAGAATAATATAATCATGATAATACAGAACATAATAAAACAACAGAATGCAAAGACCCAAAGAAAAGTATATATTTTAGTAATTAAAACATGTCTGTCTAGGGTCTGATGCCCTCAGTTCTAAAGACTACTTGATGAAGCAGTATGACAAAAAAGTGCTATTGTATTTGGTGACGATATGTATTTATCTGTATTACTAATATTCTTGAAGGGTGTATCAAAATCATTTATATACGTAATGCAAAATTTATCTTACAACTTAAAAGAATATGTTTATCATCGTCAAGAACTTTGCATTTTCTATAAATTATTTGCTCTTTGGGTATTTTAATATTTTTCAGTTTCTATACCTACATTGTAATTCATGGTGGCTCAACCTGAAATATACAAAATATCAATATAAAACACAATAGAAAAAGTACATAAGCGGCCTACAAAAAACAAAATCCGCCAAGCAAAAAAAAACAAATATTACACTTACAAAATAATAGGTACAAAATATATGTCATTGAGGCATTTGCTAGCTACTTTATAAGCCCCTGGGTAAAATTTAAACCTTAGGAGAGTGATAACTTCCTTATCAAACACTCGAGAGATGGAACTTGAAATCTCTCTTTGCAATGTCGATAAAACAAATTAAAAAACGCAGTAATAATCGAATCCAAAATATGATTACTTCCTCGCAAGTTCAATGTATTAGATCTATTTTCATTGATTTGTTTTAGAAATTACCAGTTTTTAGTAAAATTCAAAAATAATAGAAATACTAAGGGTTCATTCCTTGTATTGCACATGGTAGATCTCCTTAAATGAAATTTGGCTTTCTATTTCGGTATTTTTGGTTATGAGTACTTCTTGTTTAAAATACGTTTAATTTTTGGTCTTCCAAATGTTTCGGTTTTAATGCTGCTGATGAGAGGTAACTCCTTGAAATACGTCGTATACAGCATTGTATAAATTTACTATATCTAATATAAGTGTCTTTGGATTGTTATTTTAGATTCATGAGTTTAGATATACTTTCTTGTAAATCACAAAACCCAAGGAATGAGATAACTTTTATGTAAGTCCTTTATGACAAATGTATAAATATATATGATATACATTCTATACAAAATTAACAAGCTACTATATACACACGCTTACAAAAAGTTTAAAGAAAATTACATTTGATTTATGGCACTTGTATAAAGTAGCTAAAAAATTTCAGTTTATAAAGAAAAGTTTAGATAAATAAAAGATCTAATCAAAAATCATTTTCTTCCAAATTATTATAAAATGAAAAATTAAAATATTTACATTATTTTTCATTTTGCTTTTAAAAATATCAAAACGAAATTTGCTTTTCATTTTTCATTTTTGATTTGAAAAATGAAATTTACAATTATAAACAAATGTTCTGAAAATACCGAAAGTACATGCTACCTAGATAAATAAACTGCAATTCTATTGTGCTTTCCAGCTATATGAGAGCTTCTGATTTCAAACTCAAGAATCCAGAATTTCTTCAATACCTTTATTTAGTATCAGGAATGTCTAAAGTAAGCTCCGTGGCTTCACAAACAATACCTTAGAATTACAACTGGCACAAGGAAATATAATGTGCAAATGTACCATGTGTGAATCCCCTTTTTTCCATAGTTTCACTTCAGTATTGAAATAATTACGCGATTAAAATAATTTCGGGAAAAGACTATTTATTTCGTGCATTACATCGAATTGTTTCATGAAATTGATTTACACGTATGGCACACTATCGTCAAGAGTGAACGCGTAAATCATCTCATGGACTTACGCTGAACATTGGCCCCGGATCTCGTCTTAATGGTCGTATCCAAGCAGTCATCCTAGGTCTAGATTGGGAAAACCCCAGGATGTCGCCGACCATTGCTAACACACCTTGTCACACAACAATGCTGATCGCTACCCTTTCCCGTCTTTCCTGGGTGTAGCATTTGATTGTCAGCATCTGCCATTTTGGTTGAATGTACCGAATATAGCCTCATTTCGAATTTGCAGGCGGGACTTATGTATATTCGTTGAGAAGGGAGTATACACCAAATATAATCTCAGGTAATGGCTGATGCATATCCTATTTTTATTGGATAAACTTTGGGCGCCATTATTCTATAATTAGACTATCATTCTATGTAAAGAACGGAACACACTTCCCACGGAGAAAGTTGAAATGGACACTATTAGTAAAGTACGAAAAAATTATCTGAAATTGGCACTTTCTGATATAAGTTGATATCGCGGAACAGCTTATATTTCCCTCAAACCTCTTCAGTCTAATATAATATTACATGTATGTTCTATTGATAATGAAGTTTTGACAATTCCTAAGTGCACGGGATACTATAAAGTTTGGGGTGTCTTATAAGGGTTGTGTCATTTAATCTTAATTCAGATCATCACGGATGACCGTTTGGAATATAGATAGTATTCCCTTCAATTCAACAATATGCCCTTCAATTCAACAATATGTGAACTAATAAAGATATGGTGACTGACAATTCAATCCACATAAATAAAACTTTTCTGAAAAGTCTAGGGTCCATGAGAGTATGTTTAACAGAAAATTTGCAATCTTGTAAAGGAGACAGATACTAAGTTCAGTATTTATTTTGCTGTTGGTCACCCTGAACAATTTATGGATAAATCATTGCTTCTTGTGCTCAGGCAACAACAAAATAAAATATCACATGTTGTTGTTGATGAGGCACGCTGTGTTGAAAAGTGCAGAAAGTTAAGAATCATAACGACCCAACTGTTCGAAAAATGCATTATAAGAGGATTACAGTTATGATGTAAATATCAGAAAATATAAGAAGGGGGTGGGTTCTAACTAGTGTAAGGAAAGGTTAAACCGCCCGGTAAACACTAATTTGCTGAGAATCAGTGTAACGCTTGAAATAAGGATAATTTTTTGGAGAAAGGCTCAGTCGTTGCATTGTTGTAAATATTAAAATATGATTTTATTAATATATTATTGAACTTAATGCTGACTTGATTATACCTAAAATTAACTTGAATCGAAGATTTTAACTCAGTCATATATTTTCACTCGAACTACGCATTTTAAAGTTTTTTTATATTTGTACTGTCCCCGACCAACCCTAGTACGCGGGTGTTGGGTGGACGTACGGTAGCACTTTTCCCTGACACTTGGTCCAAAAATCCTACAGAAACTGGTATAGAAAAATTAGCTCGGCAAAACATTACAATACATGTATATCTTAAGTCGCCGTATGCTTTATACATATTCGCAGCTAGACTTTACATATCAAGCACTAAATTTTATATCTTTTAGGGTATACTTCTAATCTCAAATGCCAAATTTGAAAAAAAAAAAGAATTATTTATCACCCTTACTACTTACTTATCTCTAATTTCATTATCTGGTTATATTTTTACAATATGCTGAGCCAGTAATTTCAACATTTGTGGAATGTGATTCGATGAAATAGTTTGGACTATATGTATTGTCCAATTTTTGATAGACACAATTATGGTTGAAAAATCTGTTTCGAACAAATATTGACTATGAAAAAGATTGAAAATTACTGTATACTTGTATATAATTAATTAGAATGAGGAACCAGAGTGAGTCATCTTTCCTAACCAATGTAAGTAAGGGAGATAATTAAATTCTCTCCCTTTTGTCCTGAGGCTAAAAGGGAGACAAATTTATTATCTCCCTTACCTACATTGGTTAGGAAAAGATAACTCACTCTGGTTCTTCATTGAACACGCACTCAAGAACATGATGTACCATTGAATAGCATTTCTGGATTTTTTTTAAGAAATAAAAAAAAGAACAATGTGAATATTTAACATATTTAATCTGTATGCATGGGAGACATAAGCAAGCGTGTTTATCGATACGGATCCTAAATGTCTCCAAACTGTTCAATATATTTGACAGTAGAATTTGAATTTTGTTTTCATAGAATAGAGAATGGAAAGGGGGAATGTCTCAAAGAGACAACAACTCAACCAAAGAACAGACCAATGGCTACCAATGGGTCTTCAACGCAGCGAGAAAATTCCGCACCCGGAGATTACAATATATACTTTTACCTCGTTGTGATATTTTCTTGAGCTGATCCCAAATTAGGTACAATTTCAGATACCTTTATTTTTTTTCAAATGGACATTTTTCAGGTACACGGATTGAAACATTTCATAGATTCAGATTGATATATAAATATGTTATACCCATGCCTCGGCAAAAACAAATGAGTCAGCAATTTTGACATGGTATTCAACTCCTACATTTGTACCAATCCTCCATTTTGTTTTGCAGTTAAATTTAATGAGACACCAACTTAAGGAACTTGATAATCCCAAAAGAACAGATTTAAAGATTTCTAGAACTATATTCATTAAATTACACGTCATTTTGGGAATTACACACAAACTTAATGTAATATCAAATATATCACGCGTATAGGGAGCACTTTTCAACATTAATGACCAAAGCTTTAAACAGCTGAAAATAATTAATAAATACATCATCTACATTCTAATAGCCTAAAATTCACAACAAATTAAACTTTTAATATTTCTTGGTAAATTATACACAGAAAAATGAAGCTACTGAAGCTAAGCGCCAAAAATGTATCCATGAATTGGAAATAAATCTTTCTCGTGGTCGATAAAAAGAACCAAATGCAATAATTTAAACAAAATCGTACTGTTTTTAGGAATATCTTCATATGACATTTGGATACTAGACAAATTTGGGCCTCATTTTAACTCCTTGAAATGCGTCGTATACAGCATAGTATAAATTTACTATATGTAATATTAGTATCTTTGGATTGTTGTTTTGAAACTCCTGGGATGATGCCTCTGCTTGTGGACCCTAGGTCCCCCAGGGTATTCGCCAACCCAGTCGTCAGACTTGTCTGACATGATTATTCATTGATTTGCTACAGAAATTTCCAATATTTAGCAAAGTTCTAAAATAATAGAAATACTAAAGGTTCATTGCTTCTATTGCACATGGTAGATCTCCTTAGCTGAAATTTGGCTTCCTATTTCGGTATTTTTGGTTGAGTACTTCTTGTTTAATACAAGTTTGGTTTTTGGTCTTCCAAATGTTTCGGTTTTAATGCTGCTGATGAGAGGTAACTCCTTGAAATGCGTCGTATACAGCATAGTATAAATTTATAATATCTAATATTAGTATCTTTGGATTGTTATTTTAATATGCTGGTTTGCAAGCAGAGCCTTATACATGTACCTCCGAGTTACCCCTTAAATGACTCAAACGCAATCAGCTTTCCTCTTTCTAGACAGAAAATCAATTGACTTGTATCATCTTTATGGAAATCAAATATTTTCTTCGCCTTGGGGGTTTAAAAACCAAATGATTTAAAACACACACGTGTATGTCAGGTCTTTAAAAGACATCTTTTTTTTCAATCAATTCACCTGCAGACTGAGTTTGTCATTGGGCTTATGTCCTGGGACTTTAAAATCAAGGAAAGTTTCCCTCGTAAATACTATTAGTCTTGTATGTTTTTTTTTAATGTTGGATCATTTGTATATTTCGGCGTTTAGTGTGCCGTCCATTTCGCTGAACTAGTATGCATTATTGTTTAGGGACCAGCTGAAGTCCGGGTGTTGGATGTCTCGGTGCGTTGAAGACCCATTGGTAGCCTTAAGCTGTTTTCAGTTATTTGGTCGGATTGTTGTCTCTTTGACACATTTCCCGTTTCCAATCTCTATTCTAGTACAACCATCAGGAATGGTTGAAATTCGGAAAATTGGTGGATTTCTGTGTACACAGTCTGTGATTACTGAAAATATGTTAATTTCTGCTATAGATGTAATCGTTCAATTTGTTACCCAGTTCTGTGACACAAACGTTAAGCCCAAGAAAACTAATTTATAGGTAAAAAACAAAAAAACTAAGTATGTTGCGAAACAGCTCATGCAACAATAGATAACAAGAAAAATAAATGGAAATGGTGAGCTGTCAAAAGGGGCGTAAAACGACTAAAATGTATGAAATACACAAGTCGAGCAAAACCAAATATAAAATCGTTAAAAATACTCAACGTTTCGACCAAAATAAAAATAAAAAGGTGTTGACAGTCTTGCTCTGGGTTTCAAAGAGTCAACACCTTTTTATTTTTATTTTTTACACACTCGTGATCAAGACCATATTAGTCGAAACGTTGAGTATTTTTAACTTTTTAGTTTATTGTTGTTTTTTACGATTTTATATTTGGTTTTGCTCGACTTGTGTATTTCATACATTTTAGTCGTTTTACGCCCCTTTTGACAGCTCACCATTTCCATTTATTTTTCTTGTAATTTATAGGTATACTTAAAAATACATTTTTCATGAGATTTATAAGTTCATTGTTATTCTAGCAAAAACCTCTATATTAGTATACAACTATAGATTTAATTGATTTTTATCGTAAAAAGAGAAAAAAATAAATATAGCTTATATAAAATTGAAAATCTTATGGTGTCGTTTCAATATTACATGTAATATTCAGTAATTTTACATTCGGTCAAATAAATTTAAGTGCAATTTATTTTTAAAGTTTATTACAGAACTATCCCCGTAACATCTTTCTGTAAACTAAAATGGCCGGTGAGTCATTCGTAATCTACGATAAGAAAGACAACTCGACTCCGTACTACGACTCGGATCACGCATCAAAATATAGACCCTGGTTCTTATTATTTGTTCAATTTCAAGACATATAATTATATATTACTGATAAAGGCAAGCATATTCATTCAATATATGATATTTATAAGTTTTGTAAATATGATAAAGTTTTTGGTTTTCATATCAAATTTTCCGCAAAGAAATCCGTCCGCGGGACTGTATGGGATTCTGAAATCTATGACCTCGGAATTTCTCAATTCCTCTTGAAATGATAAAAGAATTGAATCATGCCTAAATGTTTTATTGAAATTGCCGGTGGGCATGCGGCTTTTTCCTTTTCGTAAAGTACTCCCAAAACAAGTGATTTGCTTTCCAAACGAGAAAGAAATATCCCACATTGTATTGCACAGAAAATGTTCAAAGTACTTTCTGTCAAATTGAGAATCATGCCATGGGTAAAAATTTGCTCCCTAAAGGGAAAGTTTGTCCAACTGTTGTAGAATTATTACTCTTTTAACATGTAAAACACATTTTATAAAAATAATTCAATTTTCATTGTTACTCACAATAAAATCTAAAGTGAATGACCTGAATAAATTTTTAACATTATACTTTTTGGGATTTTCTTATTTTTTTTAGAATTCTTGAACATTTCATGCTTTAATTGAGACGAAGATTTAAAAGCTATTATACTTGCTTAACTAACATCATAAAAATAAAAATAAAATTTTTATTTAATACATGTATAACTCACTTACTATTGGGGACTTGAACAATTTGGAGATATACCGGAAAGCTTGATTGGTTTTCTGGTCCTTTCAATTGTTAATTGTGACGTTGCCGTCGTTAAGCCAAAGGTCGGGTAGTTACAGAATCTTCTGCAGCTAGACGACAGCGTTTTTTAACCTGTGCGTATTCAAAAGATAAATAACGCTTTTGAAGATGGGAAAATTACTTGAGAGATTCCGGAAATTGATCAAGATCAAGAAACGTGGTATTTGCTCCAGTTGTTGTTTTCCGACTTTCAAGAAATGGAAGAATAAGGTAGAACTAATATTACTAGATTTTTTTTCACTAATTCTAAATTTTATTTATTTTTTAAAAAATATCTCAGCTCTACAGTTACTTGCATTTCAGAGATAGCAGCTTCTAAACAGTGAGCATTTTTAAAACGGTATAATGCCATTCCGTTCATATATATTGTTTCTTTATAGTTTTCTCCGTTTATAATGCCAATATTATTCGATAAATTGATTTTGCCGTTAAGGCAACACAAAATTTATATTAGTTCTTGGGATTTCGCCGCTCCAATTTTTGGACTATGTAAATTTTAAGAAAGATTTTTTTGCTGCTTCTTTGCAAAAATGCTTAAAATTCGCCCTAAATTATTCTTTTCTCAAGAAATTAAAAATAAAAATTGTTCGCCCGCTCCTATATCCATTTTTTTTTTTTTGCGGGATTTTGGTTTTAAAAAATGTGTGCCGCAGTAAAATTGATCTTCACCCGAAAAAAAATTTAAATTTCACTCAGTCGCACCTATATTTTTGCCATCAAAAAATCCAAAGAACTGAAAATCAATCTTGTGTGGCCTAAGCGATACAATAAGGTTCCTCTACTGATTCTTTGCTTAAAATTTACCAGATTTATTTTAAATACTATTCAAATACGGAAAGAAAAACACACCATCATGACAATTTTTAAGATATTTAACACCGATTTTTTTTTCACTTTTCAATACATTCACAAAACAGTCCAACTTTTTAACGAAAAAGATAACTTCACCGGGTCTTTTGCAAAATATTCCGAAATGCATAGACATTGTTTTTTAATAAATAATTGATGAAAAAGATTGATAAAATAATTTAAGGTGGTACCCAACACTTTCACTAAAATTAATTTGGCTCGTTTAAGGGCATCTACTATTGATTTTTCTTTGAGACTTTGCATATTGGTAGTTTTTTCACCGATCCTTCTAAAAATACAAAGAAAATTACACCTTCATATGCTACTTTTTGAGATATTTAAGGTTCAATTTCCGGGATTTTTACTAAAATAGTGCTAATATCGTCTTTTCACCTATTTCGATAAAAATGAATTACTTTCTTGTTTTAAGAGATAAATACATCGGGTTTTTTGCATAAAGAAAACGAATATCTCTTCTCTTCCGATAAATAAAATTAAGACGATTTTGTGCTACACGATCTTTTCATTTTTTAAAATATGTGATATATTACCAAAAACTTTGAATTTAGGCACGATACATTAGTGTATTAAAAAAAAATCTGCTATTGATAATCTAATCAAAAAATCACATAATGTTGTCTTTATAATTTGCTATTGAATGCAGTTTCGAAATTAAGAGGTCCATGATCTCATTTTTTAGATATTTTGAAAAAACTGTCGACTTTTTAGGTATTGGTACAACTTTTGATTTTAAGCGGGAAATGACGTCCCGTCATAACGCAAAACGGATACTCGCGTGGTCTCGATTTCCGCATGTATGAATAAAAGGCTTGGAATCACTCTCTTTGAAAAGAATTCCTGATCAAATTATATGTTTTACAACAATTATGCTTATTGCATCTTTTGTGTTAAATGTCCTGTCACCAATGGGACATAATGCTGTGGAATGCGTTGCCTCTGTAAAAATAATTGTTATAAAATGGTTTTTTCCATATATATCTGGAGATACGGACAATTTTCGCCGATTATTGAACTTCTGTTTCTATCCAAAGCAGTACATGTATTTAAACGTATATGACTAGCGTTTCTCGGCATATATGTCTAATTAGTATTTGTACTTTCTTTTCAAAAAAAGCAAAAAAAGCAAATCACCATAAGTTAGGAAGTCCGAGAAATTAATTCTGTAATTTCATTTTATTAGATGATGTACAAAAATGTAAAGGTATCTGCATGATACATGGAAGTTCCTCACAATATTCATGCACCATTTGAACTAAGGCATTTTACAACTACATGAACTATAAATATAGATGTCAATGTGTATCGGAATCTTTATCTATTGCAAAAGGGAAAACTTTCCGCCATGAAACCCATTAAAACGCCACCCTTTAGTTTGGTTTATTCCCATTTGTCCCACATTTGAAAAAACTATATTCCCAGTTGTCCAACATTCTTATAACAACAAATAATTAATTAGCATCATCAAAAAGCAAAATGCATTACAAACTATCCACATGGAATATCTCCCTCTGTTACCAGGCATCAGTACAAAGGATTGGTAAAGATCTATTTTATTTTATATTAAGTTACATATTTTATAGCAATAAATATACTTCAGGAACAATTTATCTATAGATACTACATAATACAATTAGATAATATTCAGAAAAAGACTATACATAATTACCTATTGTAATAAGGGTGTGAAAACAACTAATTAACATGTACACAATTCCCACTTGTCCCACACATTTTTACCTGTAATTATAAAATGTGGGACAACTGGGATGACACCTTTAGTTTTGGTGGGGTTCCTGCTACTCGTTTCTGTGTGTACTTTTTAGTATTTTGTGTTATTTGTTGTTTGTCGTTTGAATTTCGTGTTTTTGGTGTTCCTGATGGTGTTTTTTTTTTGTCCACTGATTTCCCTCTCTGCGCGAACCGTTTTATGACGTAACGTTATTTTCCGCGAAAAGGAGACGTCCGAATTAGCGATGTTGCGGGAAAAGGAAAATGTTCCGCGAAAAGTTCTAGTTGGGCGTTAGCGACGCGATTATCTCCCCTGTAACTGTATCGTATGCCCTTAATTTTCATAAAATTTTGACAAAGTATTTACTTTGACCCATTGACAAAAATTTAAAAATTTCAAAACATTTGAACCAACCAATTCATCAGAAAAATTACACTGATTGTATAGCAGTTTGACAAACACTAATATTGATCATTGAAAAGCTTAATATTCCATTAACAACACAACGTTATTAAAACGTTTAGCTGATTTTACAGAGTTATCTCCCTGTAGTGTTAGGTACCACCTTAAGCCAAATAAGGAATATTGATAATAATTTGGCAACTTTAGACTGCATTTACAAAACAATCTTCTACTGATTTTTTTAGTATAATTATCTAATGTTAATGAACTTCTGTTTGCAAAAGTAAAAAGGTTGGGGTCCTTGTGCTTATTACAGATATTTGAGAAAAACCTCATATTATTTTATGTTACAAGGGTTTTTCTTGAGAAATACTATGACGTCACAAAGTGTTATTACCTCCCCCTGTTACTGTTACTGTCCCTTAACTACGGCTTTAGTGTGCATTTTCTAAATATTTCATAGCTTTTATAATATAATTATAATAATAATAATTTTTAGTGTCATAAAAGTTACAGTAACTTAATTGAGAAAATTTATCAATACTGTAGATTCTGTATGTCTGCAGTCAGTATGTAAGCTGTAAAACTGACATGACTGAGTTTCTTCATTGTCTTTTTGAACCACGTTATGAATCTTCTACATCTACAAGATCCATTAACAACACAACGTTATTATAAGATCATAAAAGTATACCCAATATCTCTTTATTTCAAAACAAATTGCTCATTATTAGAGAGTGAGGAAGTATTGGTAAAGACAAACAGTATAAAAATTCATTTTAGGCCACAACAAATTGATTTTTAGTTCTTTGGATTTTTTATTACAAAAATAGGTGCGAGCGACCGAAATTTTAATTTCATTTTTTTCTACATTTTTACAAGCGAAGATCGGATTGTTTTAACTAAAATTTTGCAAACAATCGAAGAATACCCTAATTGTACCAAATTTTAAATGAGGGCGAACACTTTCTATTTTTATTTTCTTGCAAAATGAAGAATTTGAGGCGAATTTTCAGCATTTTTTTCAAGGCAAAAAAGTTTTTACTTTAAATTTACAAAGTCCGAAAATCGGAGCAGCGAAATCCAAAGAAATAAAAATAAATTTGGTGTGGCCTTATATATCAGAACGAATTGTATCACTCTCAATACTTTCTAGTGTAAATTGTTTTGCAATTTCAGAGACTATGTGGTCTAGCAAGATGGTATAATATAGTATTAATCAATGGGTCTTTTCATAATGGCCCTGTTATATGTTCATGGTCTGTAATAATGGCCGGAGTATTGCTGTAATGGCCCGAGGTAGTTGTTATAGTGTCTTAAAAAAATATGTTTTGGGGGGGGGGGGGGTGGGGTTGCAATTCTGTCCTTAGCATATTACCTGGAATACTGAGAGAAATCCCTGTTTGGATTAGTACCTGCAACTATACACTTCTGCATTATAAAAAAAACAATAGGGATCAAGTTTTACAAGAATTTATAAAATTGCTAATTTTCCTGACAGAGTCTCAGAATGGAGGTAAATATAGCTTTTTAAACGTCAATATCAACATATTATTGACTTTTTTTCAAACTGGTACTCACTGAGCCCAACGGGCTGAATATTATTCCATATTCAGAGAAAAAAAAAAGTATTTAATAAGAAGCCATTTCCTTCAATCTACATGACGTAGTGAAACATGAAACAGTTAAAAGTTTTTATGTGTATTAGTTCAACAATAACAACAGGTGAACAACAAAAATCAATTACAAATTGACCCTTGACCCTCACTTTTAATATGGACATTCGCAGCCTTGAACATTTTAACTCAATTCAGAAATGCAGTGTCTTTTGAAATGCCAATGTTTTTTTTTTCTCATTCCGGAATATGTTTATACCGTACCGCGTGTTTAGACAGTGTGCGTATACTTTTCTTGTAGAGTTCATTTTCATTCCGATGTTTAGAATAACATTTACACAAAACATAATCCAGCACACCGGGTATTCAAATATTCAGAACCGAAGCGGACACAGGTTTCAAAACTATTTGAGTAACAAATACCTAACCAGTGTAAAAGACGCATGAAAACTCACTTAATGACGTTGAAAATTGGCGTAACTGCGTCCAAATAGACCTTATTCATCCTAGATCTTAACCGATTATGTATTTGTATTTATTTTCCTTTCTTATGTGGAATTCAGTATCGAAACGAGCCCTATTTGAATACCCAGCGTGGCTCTTGCAACGAGTAATTCTCGAATTCAACATCAAGATCTTTGTACAGTAGATAATTCCGGAAAAGGCGGATATCTCTGTCTACCGAGTTTGTCTGACCCTATATTTCATGATTATCGCTTTCTTTTCATTTTTTTTTTTTTTTTTTTACTTTTAATGTTTATCTTTAATTTTGCTTATTTTTTTGTACTTTTAACGATTATTTTTATTTTTTTTATTGCAAAAATAATTAAAAAAATAAAAATAAACGTTTAAAGTAAAAGAACGATAAAACGGAACGATAATCATGAAATATCTGCTATATATAGCAATGTCAGTAAACACTAGGGGCGCCACTGGGCGGAAACCACAGTTTGTTTACAGTATACTGGTCCCAAAATAGACTGGAAAAGGTTGTAAAGAAGCGAAATCCAGTTTGCAAATAACTTCCCCAAAACAGCTCTACCTGGCGTTTACTGACATTGCTACAATATAGGGCCAGAAGAATTCGGTCCACTCTGTCTAGATCTGTTGCCTTAGTCCTAAAACATTGAGTAAATGTTGACATGCGAGGCTTGCAAAACCTTTGTTTCTTAGGGGCAGACTCCGTCACGTATGCTTCGTTGTACATTTTAACTGAATTTTATGAACAGCAGACGATTGAGCAGAATAAAACAAATTCTGAATGGCTAATAAAAAGACAAATGCGAGGGAAAATCCAGTATTCTAAAAAAAGAAAGAAAAAAAAAGAAGCCGAACGCGACTTTTCGCGCGATTCCAGGTTAATACGCTTTTTTGTCCCCCGTCGAAAAGTATAGGCACGTTGCGGGAACATAGAAATGCTTGGTGTCCGTCTATCCATCCGTGCGTCCGTGCACTATAATACTTTTATGGAATGAAATATCTTCAGACGATTTTTTAAAATTTATATATTATATAAAAATGCACTTCCGTGGAAGCTGGATATTAAAGATGATATTAAGAAACATACTGCATGTTTATGCTGAAATAAATTGATTTCTTATTTGCTTTTTAACGTATTTCACACGATGTCGATTTTGTTCATTTCTTAATATGGAAATCGTCTTAAAATACACGATTAAATGGCAGTAGCAACGCATTCGTCACCGTCCTTTTAAGAGGGATAAAAAGAATTGACCTCGTTTTGAACCGAAAATATCAACATTGCCACGCAGTGAAAGAAAATCAATCGACGTCACTGTTGAACTTACATTGTGACGTTACACTCAAGCTGATCAATACTGCCTCAGGCCGGTGGAAAGTTGTAAACTGCGTTAAAAAACGAATTTAGAAACATTGATATACTTTTACAGAGTGAACAAGTACTGATAATATCAACCCTTTATTCAAAGAAGCTTATAATCTTAATAAAATATTAAAGATTGAAGCATCTCTAAACAAACATTTCGACAACATCCATACCACCTCTAAACAAACATTTCGGCAGCATCCATATGTGAGATACGTTTGACTCATTTTGATCATTTCCTCTTTCAAATTCCCTGAATCCGTACCTATTATACATGAATATGTGCGTTACAATGGAAAAACATATACATAACATCGTATGGAAATTCAGAAATAGTATTTAACAAAAGCATTTACATTTTACGGAAAAATTGCAGATTCCCTTTTTTGTTTCTTCTCTATTGGGGACTTTGTTTCAGTGAGTATATTTTATTAAATGGTTTCTTTTTCCAAGCTTTCTTATCTTATTATTATAAAATGCAGGACCTGTGTCAATCAGGAAATTTTTTCGTTTAAATGAAGAAAAAAATCCAGGACAACAATTTCGACGAAAAAGATAGGCAGTATCAAACATTTGACCCCCCCCCCCCCCCCCCCCATAAGAATCAAATGGTTGCTCCCTTACAAGGCATTTTGCAAATAATATTTGCACGAGTCTGTTCAGATGCGAATCTAGGATTTTTATTCTGAGTGGCGTGGCCGGCCTTACGTTTTGCATATATTTTGCGAAATTTATGGCAAACAGTACTTTGTGCGGATTTAAAGTGGACGCCATCCCACCCACGTCGTTCGTATTTCGGAGATATTTTTTTTCTTATCCTATATTCCAAAGGGGAGACAACTTTTTTCTTCATCCCTGGTCAACCAATGTCGTAAACTTAAGATTAACTTATATCACCATGCTAATATATTTCTTCAGAATAGCGTTCGAAATTTTCGAAATTAGAGAATTCAAAGAATAAAAGTCTTTCTTCAAGAATGTAGTATCAAATATAAGCACTGTGGTTAGCTATATGAAATACAGGATTGCATTTCGAGAACTCCATACACCGCACCCTGTTTTCGCAATTCCATGCATGGAGATACAAAGGTTTTGACAGTGACTGTAGATAACATTTCAATAATCCTCAAATTTTATTTTATTTCAGAGAAGAACATCTGTGGAAGCAAATAGGTAAGTTTGCTGCATAAAACCAGTTATGTTATATTTATTTATACACTGGAAAATCGAAAATTGTGTCATTTACACGTTGTAATTGATAGTTTATACTTTACAAAGAATAAAGATCTAAGATCTATCCGCAAACCCTCATCAGAATGTCAAGTAGGTTCCTTTCTGAGAAAAGCATTACAGCTGAGAACCGAGGACTCATATATTTGTTTACTTTTGCATAATAATAAGATAATAATACATAAATTTATATACATCTTTTTACGTCTTACTTTATTCTTGCTTTGAGTTTTCTCAAGTTATGTTTATTTTTGTCACATACCTGATTGCAATAAAAGTTGAATTCAATTGAATTGTTAATATTTTTGTACAGTAATCATGACAATCAATTACAATCTAGGTATTTTAATTTGGAAAAACTTCAACACCCTACCTTCCCAAGTGTGTTCGACTAAGATTTTAATTGACATGTATTTTTCCGCCAATCTCACCATTTTCTCTGGGTACACAGGCTTTCTCAACATCAAAAATATGTCCGTCCTATTTAGCCAAGATGTTGGGTGATTTTTTTTTCTTAAATACAAACGTTGTGCGATGAACATGAAAATGGTAAATATGTTAAGTCATAGTTTTGGCAAATGTATGCTATTCTCTTTTTAAAATTACTAAACTCTGGCCACCATACTAATATACCAACTTGTACAACAAGTAAGTCCGGAAAGGCAGTAAATATTTTGATTTCTCAGTGAAAGCTAGTTTTAACAAAAGTAAATTTATGGTGATTTGGATCTAGAGGAATTACTCTACACAAGGCATATTAGAATGTTAAGAAAACGGCCTACCTTCAAATACATATTAAAAATTCTATTTGTTTAATAGATTCCAGGGATCTAATTTCACTTACTGGAAGTTGCAAATATTTTGTCGTCTTTCAAACGTTACTGGTTTTACATGGAAAGTACATTTAACATAATTTAAATGGTTGTTTGTCTTGTTTAGAAGTGTGATTAGCATTGAATCTGACACTATCGTGGTATCCACACAAGTAGAGATAGCCAATTGGTGTCCAGAGAAACAGGAAATTGAACCTATCATTTGCCAAGATATAGAACAAACAGAACCTTCCAACCATGAAATTCATTGCCCAAAGCAACAGCAAATAGAACATGTTACTTGTCAAGAGAGGGAACAAGCAGTTCTACCAAATTGCTGTCCGGATAAACATGAAATCGAACCTATTAGTTGCCAACATGAAAAGAAAAGAGAACCTTCCAACCATGACATTCATTGCCCAAAGCAACAACAAATAGAAAATGTTACTTGTCAAGAGAGGGAACAAGCAGATCTACCAAACTGCTGTCCGGATAAACATGAAATCGAACCTATTAGTTGCCAACATGAAAAGAAAAGAGAACCTTCCAACCATGACATTCATTGCCCAAAGCAACAACAAATAGAACATGTTACTTGTCAAGAGAGGGAACAAGCAGTTCTACCAAATTGCTGTCCGGATAAACATGAAATCGAACCTATTAGTTGCCAAGATGAAAAGAAAAGAGAACCTTCCAACCATGACATTCATTGCCCAAAGCAACAGCAAATAGAACATGTTACTTGTCAAGACAGGGAACAAGCAGTTCTACCCAATTTCTGTCCGGATAAACAAGAAATCGAACCTATTACCTGCCAAGATGAAAAGAAAAGAGAATCTTCCAAAGACGAACAAGCAGTTCAACCCAATTGCTGTCCGGATAAACAGGAAATCGAACATATCACTTGCCAAGATGAAAAGAAAAGAGAACCTTCCAAAGATGACAATCATTGCCCAAAGCGACTGAAACTAAAACCAATTACTTGTCAAAGCAAGGATCAAGCAGTCGAGCTACCCAATTACTGTCCAGAGAAACAGGAAAGGGAACCCATCACTTGCCAAGACAAAAAGCAACGAGAACCTTCCAAAGATGAAAGACATTCCCCAAAGTTACAGCAAACAGAACGTATTGCATTTCAAAACTACGAACAAGCGAAGCTTTCGAAAGATGACACGGAAAAGGAACAACTTGAGAATAAAGCAGAGCCTCCCAAAGATGACCGAGAGGGGAAACCAGGAAAAGCTATTCTAATTTGCCGAAATTCACAAGAAAGTCAACATATCACTTGCCAATATAGGACACAAGCAGAGCCTTCCAAAGTTGACACAGAAAGAAAACGAGAAGATTCTACTCTACCTGGAGTACAGAAATCACAGAGAAAAGATGTCGTTTTCAAAGATAAGAGAGAAAAGGAATTGTCCAAAGATGACCAGTTTATGAAAGAATATGAATTTTCCAAAGATGTCCATGATAAGAAAGAAAAAGAACTTTCCAAAGAAGGTCAGTTTGAAAATGAAAAAGAGTTGCCAAAAGACGACCAAGATAAGAAAGATAAACAGCGGTCCAAACATGAACAAGATAGGAAAGAAATAGTTTCTGCCGAAGATTTCCAAAATAAGACAGAAAAGGGACCTACTCCACGCTTCCCACGGCCAAAACAAAGAAAAGAAGTCAGTTTTCAAACTAACAAAGAAAATGGAACTTCCGAAGATGACCAAGAAGAGCTTATCTTACAATTCACAAAGCGACGACAAAATGAACAGATTACGCCACATATAGAACCCATTAAAGAAGACCAAGAGAAGAAACAAAATGTGCCTACGCCCACTTGCCTGAATGATAGAAAAATAGAACTTCCAAAAGATGACCAAGAATTGCAAGAAAAAGCGCTTATCCTATATTGTCCAAGGCCACGACAAATACAAAATGTCAATCGCAAAAAGAAAAGAGGAAAAGAGACTTCCAAAAATTGCCCAGTGTCACAGCAAAGACAAGATGACACAAGTCATAATAAAACAGCAAAAGAACCTTCCAAAAATAACCGCGAAAACACACCCCAAAAACCTACCTCACATCTACCACAAAGAAAAGGCATCACCTGCCAAAATACAGTTCACAGAGAGCCTATCGGAGATGGTCAGGAAAAGAACCAAATTGAGCCAACTAAAGATGATGACCACGTCAGTGAACAAAATGAGACTACCAATGGTAATAAAGAAATAAAACAAAAAGAGACGAGCCTGCGTCACAAACAGCGACGACGAAAAGACCAGATCACCTGCAAAAACACAATACCTTTCAATGGTGTTCAGGAAAAGACACAAAACGGATTTAGCAAAGAAGACCAAAAAATGGAAAAAAAGAAGCCCACCAAAGGTTACCAAGAAATGGAAAAAAAGAAGCCCACCAAAGGTTACCAAGAAATGGAAAAAAAGAAGCTCACCAAAGGTTACCAAGAAATTGAAAAAAAGAAGCTCACCAAAGGTTACCAAGAAATGGAACAAAAAGGGAATTCTTTACGTCACCAGAAATCACAAAAAGGAGACCTTGTTACTTGCAAAAATAAGGATCACATAGAACCTATCATATATGATCAAGAATTGAAACAACAGGAGCCTACCTCACATCGCCCGATGAGGCGAGATGTACAACATATCACTTGCCAAAATACAAAACAAAGAGAGCCTAGTGAAGATGACCAATACAAGGATCATGAAGCCAAAATACGAAAAGAGCATATCAAAGATGACCAAGAAAATTGCCCAAAACAACAAAAACAAGAACTTGTCACTTGTCAAAATAACGACCCTACCAAAAATGATCAAAAAGTTAAAGAAAACCAGTCTACCTTTCATCGCCCACAGCGAAAAAAAGAAAAAGAAGACATCACTTCCCAAAATAAAATACCAAGACAGCCAACTGAAGATGAACAGGAAAAAACACAAGCAGAACCCAGCTTAAAATGCACAATGCCACATCAAATAGAACTTATAACTTACCAAACCAAGACACAAACTGAGCCTACTGAAGATGATCTAGACACGAAACAAAAAACGCCTGCCCAAAATGATGATCAAAAGATGCAAAAATCAACTGCCTCACGTAACCCAAAGCAACAAAGAATAGAACTCATTGACTGCCAAAATATGATGCCAAGAGATCCTACCAAGGATGACCAAGAAAAGAAAGAAAGCGAACATACCATTAATTGCCCACAGCCAAAACTGGAAGAAGATAATATATGCCAAAATAAGGAACAAAGAGAGGTTAACATAGATGACACAGAAAGGAAACAAAATGAAAACAAATCAGAATGTCTGAAAAGAACAGAAAATGGATATATTGGTGCTCAAAAGGAGATTGATGACAAAGGTAAGTATCATTTCTTAGAGCCTTCGCTGACTTTTAGTCTACAGGTTATTGTTCATTCCTTTATACTTGGATCGACAACGTCCATTCGGTAATAAATTTTGAAATTGTGTTGCAAAGGTGACCCCATCTACATTTTATTCTGTTTAATTCTATTGTCAAAGACATTTTTATAATTTCGTTTTGTTTGTTTGTTTGTTATTTTTTATTTTTATTTTTTTATTTATTTTTTTATTTTTTTTTTATTTTTTTTATTTTTTTATTATTTTTTATTTATTTTTTTTATTTTTTTTTTTTTTTTTTTTGGCTTTCCGAATTTGTACCTGTTGAAATTAAATCCGGAATTGTACATTAGTATTAAAGATTTCTGAATGTCTAAAATCACAATGGGTGCCTAAAAATAATGTTTTTATCCTAAAATAAGAATATATTATTTTGCAAAGCAAAGGTATTTTTAAAGTTAGATACAGTGATTAAATTTCCAACTGACAAATTAAATCCATTTATAAGTTTAGCCATTTACGTTGGGCAGAGTGGTGGGCATCTCAAACAGTGATGAGGGAAATACCCGTTTACAGGCAACCAGAAAGTTAATGTCCGTGAATTTGTGTTACTTAGAAACGTGCTTTTAGTATTCTAAAATACTATCTAAGTCTTTACACAAGATCTACGCATTGGTTCTATTTTTACCGGTCTTCGGAATTTTTTAATCTTGGCAGTATAAAGTTAAACCCCATTTTTCATTATTCCAAAACCGTACAGTTTCGTATATAGTAAACGAGTCTTTATTTATTTATATAATTTTATTTCCTTTTTATATTTTTCATATGTGATATTTTTAGATGTTAAATCTAAGAAAGAAAAGACGAGTGAATCAAATGATGACAAAGAAACCCCCTCTATAGATGAGGCTCAAGTTGAGGAAAGTAAGTTATGAATACATATTGCTACTGACCTTTTCATATTTGCCATGCAGCTTTATATATTTTAGGTACAATGTCTATTTCGCATTGAACTAGAACTTTTGCAAATTCTGGAGAAATGGAGACAACCAAAATTTATCAAACAATATTTCAAAATCTCCTCTGAAACTGCTTCAACAAGAAGTAATTGAGTAGTCCATTTCAAGCTTGTGTCCGGATTCGGGACAATCGAATAGTATATATGGCCTCTGTTCGTACAAATCAGCAATAATATATAAAAAATATTCTCCTTTGCAGTTATTTGGACAATTGAGAACAAATTTTATTGGAATGGTTAAGTGGTCTATTTTCGAACTGTGTCCGGTTTCCCTTTGTTACCGTTATTAAATATTTTTAGAAAAACCTTCACAATAATAGATAAAGGTATTCTTTGAAACCATAGGGGCAAATGAGATCAAAGTTTGGTCCTTAGGTAGTCAACTTTTAACTTTCTTCCAGGGTGAAGGAAGTGGACCTTGAGCTTTTTTCTGCTCTTTGGTCGGGTAGTTGTCTCTGTGACACATTCTTCTTTTCCATTCTCTATTCTGTATATATGTTTGCTGTTACTTAAACAACTATCAACAAAAGTAGCGATGTCACTTTTCTTGAAATGGGCATGATGTTATTTGATTTCTTATATGGCTTTGAATTGTATTATAATGAGCGATACGGTTTACTAGAAGCCTCTAATCCGTTTGTTGTTTATATTATTTTTTAAAAATTTTATTCTATTTTGTTTTATCATAGAAAAAGGAAAAAACAGTGAAGTTGCAATTGTTAAAACCACGATCGGAGGCACAGGGGTGTCAGCGTTTCACAAACCCAGAAAAACATTAGGTAATGAATTACAAAGCCTTATAGAAATATTTTCTGCTTGAATATAAATGCTTAAATGACCAAAGGAAAATATTTATATATAAAATAAATAAAAAATTCAAAAATTTTAATCTTTTGACGACTACAGACAAATTTAATTGGCTTATGTCATCAGAAGATTACATTGTTATTAAGGGTCTTCAGCATTTTAATGAAGACTTATATAATAAGAGAAATGAAATTTTGTCAGGGTCTGATTTGCGGGCTTGATCTGGATCACAGTGCGTTAATATACATGTGTTATAATGTATTATAATGTACTGATATATGTAAGTTTTCTTTAGTTATTATTTCCTTTTATTTACGATTTTCAATCATATTAATAGTTTATAATAACATTCATTATCCTTGTTTAATCTTCATTTGTATTTTGTTCAACATTGATTATATTTGATTGTAATGCCGAGTAATGGGATCCGTGATTGGAAAATAAAAGATCTGTATCTGCATGTATCTGCATATATGATAGTTGAAAAAGTTTGAGGCTCGTATCTTGCCCGGGGCAGAAAAATGACGCCACAATATGTGATAAACAGATGATGACATGCGTTTTCACGCAAGTGTTGATTTAAGCAGTAAATAATATTCATATACGCAGAGGTTGCATCTGAAGTGTCTGTGTAATTTCATGATTTCCTCATTAAATTTTCATTCTCAGAAAATATTTCGAATTTGCTGCTTAGGCTTATAGTATAGGTATGACATGTATGAAACAAGTTTTGCCCTTTTAAATTAAAGTAGAACTTTCTGCTATACAGTGGTAACCTCGAAGTAATGATGAACGTCACGGGTCACAAAATACATGTAGTCCCAAATAAGGGGAAGGGGGGGGGGCTGGGTGAGGTTACTACCAAATAGAAATGTCAAAGGTGTCAACAGTATAATTACCGCGCAATGCTATTTCCATAGGGGGGGGCACCCCTCTTTTCTCAGTTTATTTATATTTTCCGATACGAATTTGACCTTTACGGAAAAATGATTTTTTAAATTAGAAAAACACGTAAATTTGCAGTATACTAAATAATACATTCCCATTGATATTGTTGGTGAAAAATGAGGCTGAAAAAAATACGTGTTTTTTTTTCCAAAATCCGATTTTTTTTCATCTTGATGTATTGACTGCTATAAAAGTTCTCGTAACAGGAAATCGATTTTGAACAGATATATCATGTTAAGGAGGGGTATTTGCGAAAAATACCAGTCGAGAGAATGTTAAATTTCGCAAGCCGTAAGGCGAGGGAAATTCATTCTCAAGACTGGTATTTTTCGCAAATACCCCTCAAGAACATGCTATATCTGTTTAATTACACCGAATGTTAACGTACAAAACGCATTGATGATCGTGACATTACAAGCGTACAGTCGGATAGAGTATTTTGGCAAATACCACGGCAGAGAGGGTAAAAAGGCATATCCTTTTTGCATATACCCCGGCGCTGTTTAAAAATGAACGATATTCATTTGATAAAAGTAAATTGGTGAAAAATACACTGGCTATCAACCAATCAAAACCCAGGATTCTTACATAAGGTGTAATTATAAAAGATATCACCTATATATTGATTACATTCATAATTTTATGCATATCATTAATATCCAATGAAAAGACCTTCTACTGTTTTATCCGAGCACTACTTTGGTCTGGTAGTTGTCTCTTTGACACATTCCCCTTTTTCAATCTCTATTCTTTATATATGTTTGCTGTTACTTAAACAAATATCAACAAAAGTAGCGATGTCACTTTTCTGTCATGATGTTATTTGATTTCTTATATGGCCTTTGAATTGCAAATATAATCCATGTGAGCGATACAGTTTACTGGGAGCCTCTAATCCGTCTGTTGTTTATATTATTTTTTTTAATTTCATTCTATTTTGTTTTATCATAGAAAAAGGAAAAAACAGTGAAGTTGCAATTGTTAAAAACACGATCGGAGGCACAGGGGTGTCAGCGTTTCACAAACCCAGAAAAACATTAGGTAATGAATTACAAAGCCTTATAGAATATGTTTATTTATATCTTTATAGTGATAATTCCATTTTAATTTGCATATGACAGAATACAAGAATTTCAATCGTAAAAGTTTATACATCGATAAACCCGTATTTGGCAAGTATATTCATGCGCTCCCTTGCTTATTTGAAGTTTCAAATGAGAATAAATATGAAGAATGCTGTAAAAGAATAAATCTTAAGGATGATACTGACAATAATAGTTAAAATTTAATGAGAAATGGTTTAAAAATTGATGGAAATTGCGTTCTCAAAACTTCCGCTAAAAGTTACTGCACGGACGTCACAGTCAAGATTGCAACGTCATATTTGTAAACAACTCAAGTTGGATTCTTCAAACGGAAAAAATCGTACATTGCGTGGATTCTGTACGCTTCAGATTATGTTAAAATCTATCAAAACGTAAGTTTCCTTGTTTTTTCGATTTGTAAATGACTTTGTTGATTTTTTGATTCAATTGCTCAGTTGCCAAAAATAGTACCAGATTCAAGATGAATGTCGCCTGAAAAGGGCAAAGTTATTTTTTTTTATTTTGGTTAGGAACAACTTTTCGATACAAAATCGTATTTAATCCTATAAATGTTATAATGATCGATTATAGTCGATAATCGGTAGGTTGATGCGTTCAGCTAGATAATCGATAGTAAAAATTCACAACCGATTATAAACGGTTGTGATTTTTTGCGACATGAAAATAACCGATTGAAAAAAGGAACAAGCGAGGAGATCTAATTTTAACTAGATTGTTACTGCATGGATAGAAAAGCCTAATTTTCAACTGTACGCTCAGAACACTGAGCCATGATATTGGTTTTCCTTTTGTCTCATAAAAACGGAATAAAAAAAATAACATAAATAAGTACAGCCGATTACAATTGATAGTGAGTTTATTAGAAAGATGACGCCACAATATGTGATAAACAGATTATGACCTGCCTACATTGCATATTTGCCCGGATATCGTCCCTCCACCCATATCTGCCCTCGGGTGACGCCTTGGGACACATATGGGAGTCTCGTGAAGATATCCGCGGCATTTATGGAAATAGGCATTCTTGAAATAATCAGTTATTATGAAATATATTTACTAAATACTTAATAGTTAATACTTATTTCATGAATGAAGTTGATAATTACTTTTTTTTATTAAAATATCTTTCAAAAAACACTGGCGGCAATAGTTATTTAATATATTTTATTATGATAACTAATAATAGTTCTGACGCCTTCTAATTTAGTGATGATTAGGCTTATAAATAAGAGTCTTCTTTAGAAGAGTGCTAAACACAGGTCGTAAGTTTAATGGGACATTTGGTTCCTTAATTGATCATGTTGCTGTGTGAGTGGAACACCACACAAACATTTGGAGTGTTTGATTCCTACCCTTGTACATTTTTGTAACTGTAATTTGATTGTGCGTTTAATTTCAGAATCTCCTTGGAAATTTATAATACGCGGAAGTATGAGCCAACAAGACATAGAATCGCCTTACTGTAATAACCAATGTACTTCCATCGCCGTAACTGCTGCTTCCTTCCATCAAATAAAGAATATCAAAACATGGAGTACAGATGATATCGACATAATTCTGTATCAAGGAGATGATAACCATCGGATTTATCGCGAACGTTATAAATTTTCAACAGACGAAGATATGAGAGTTGCTTTAGATGACCTCTTGGAACAAGATTTCTTTTTGGTACAAGTAGGTCAAGCTACGTCTATTGGTAAGGCAGTTGATCACTTTGCGGGTTGCGTTAATTATGCCGATGGGGTCCAAATTGATGAAAGTTGTAAATTAAATTGTCCTCTGCTGAGAAAAGTTCTTACAATGGATTTAACTGAAAAAATGCCAATAATTGCTACAATTGGAGTCTTTAGCGTGACATTTATTCTTGATGAAGGAAAAATATGGTTATTTGACAGTCATGCACGATCAGAAAAGGGAGGCACTCGTGTTGCTAAGGGAAAAGCCTTTTGTGCACCTTTTGCAAGTCCCGAACAACTAGAGGAATACCTAGTGAGAGAATACAAAGGCAGTGGTTTCTTTGCCTGTAATTTTAAATTTGCCTATCCAACTTTAGAAGATGCCGAAAATGGGGAAGAGATTGTTAGGCAGCTCGATGAGCACCTAGCAGGACAGGTATGTGTTATTTTTATCAGAACTGCTGTCTTGCTGTCATCAAATTTTGGGGTCTGCCTTCCGGTAAATTATAAAGATATAAGAGCATGAAGAGAGATCGGACAGATTTTAAGTGACATGCTTTCTCGAGCATGATTCTAACTTAATATTGTATTACGTTAGGATATGGAATTCCTATCGTATTTATATTTATTAACAAACAATATATCTTATAAACATTACAAGATATCTTATAAATTTTAAGAGATATAAAATTTATAAGATATGTTATATAATTCAGCTTTAATAAGATACCATATCTTATAAAATTTATCAGATATCTCATAAAGTTTATGAGATATCTTATAAAATTTTCTATATAAGATATCTCATAAACTATATAAAAAAAATATAAGATGTCTTATATAATTTAGAAGATATCTTATATAGTTTATGACTGATATAACTTATAAAGAAAATTTTATAAGATATATCATTACGTTTATGAGATATCTGATTAAGTTTATAAGATATTTCATAAAGTTCATAAGATACTATATGAAGTAAGCCTTTAATTTCAGCTTCCGCTACATAGATGATGTTTTATCACTCAACAATTCAGTCACTTTTGGGGAATTTCTTACGGCATCTCATCTATCCCAATGAGCTCGAAATTAAGGATACCACAGCCACTGCTAAGTATGCGTCTTATCTTGACCTTCACCTCGAAATTGACAAAAGAGGAAGGTTGAATACCAAACTTTACAGCAAACGGGATGACTTTCACGGTCTTTCCAATTGTCAACTTCCCATTTTTGAACGGCAATACTCCAGAAGCGCCAGCGAATGGAGTATATATTTCACAACTCGAACGTTATTCCAGAGCTTGTGACATATGCATTGACTTTCTGGACATCCCCCGGCTCCTGACAGAAAAGTTGCCCAGACAGGGATATCGATATGTTGCTCCTAAGTTGGCGCCATCCTTATTAAAGTTTTATGGACGCCATCATGACTTGGTGGACAGGTATGAAAAACCGTTTACCAAATGAAAATGGACCTGTTCCGTTGATGTAATACCTTCCTCATACCGGATTTGACATGGGCAGCATGGCGGGTGTCCAGTGCAGGAATCAAAGACTGCTCACTCTTCCGGAGCACCTGAGTCTACCCCCGTTTTTTTTTTTTTTTTTTTTTTTTTTTCTTTTTTTTTTTTTTTTTGTTCCAGGGGACCATATCCTGTTCATATCTTTTTAGTTTTTAATTGTAGTGCATGTGTTGTTTTGGTCTTATCTTCGTTTGTTCTCCGGGGTTTGTCAGTCGTTTCGATTTTCGGTTAAAAAATTCCCATCCTTCGAATACATTGTGTATCCATTTGGTATTTCGAGATTGACTTCACTTATAAAGTTTATAAGATATCTTACATATTTTACAAGATATCTTATATATTTTACAAGATATCTTACATGTATTATATGAGATATCTTAAAAAGTTTATAAGATATCTCATAAAATATAAATTTCAATTTATTTATTAGCAAATTACACCCATACGGGTCAAAGCAAAATACACAATTTAACAAACACAATGCAATATATGTACAGATTAAGCAAGACAACATGGTTATATAGACAAACATGACAGAATAAAACATTTTTATGTACAGTTTAATTTTAAGCACTGTTGAATTCTACTTTAACGGAGGTGGACCCTGCATTAGGCCTAAAAAAATAGAGTTGTGTTTAGGGTAACCCGACACTACCTAATTTTTAGTGCCTACCCTAAATTTTTTATAACCTTTCTTCGACAAGCACTGTTAGAGTCAAGGTGACGCCAGTATACAACCTAACTAAAAAAATTAATGTAAAAAAAAAATTTCCCTACCTACCCTACCTAACTTTTTTCAGTGTGTTATCCTAAACACATGTATTTTTTTATTTGGCCTTATAAAGTCACAAATGAAGGTAGAAGTTCAAGTTTTGGGTTTAAAATAGATTTAATTTATAAATTTAAGCTGTTTATGTCTAAGTTTTGGGGGATGTTTAATTGTTGAAATAAGACTGTTCTAATTTTTTTATTGACTATAAGATATCTTGAATGTGGAATAAATATAAATACGGCGTGCCATACATTCCTGTATATCTGCCTTTGCCTTTGGTTATTGGGCTTATCAGTACGAAGGGAGATAATCAACATACGGAAATCTATGAATTTTAGGTTTTACAGTTTTGTCTGTCAAAAGTAATTTTAATTGTGCGTTTTCATGCAAGTGTTGATTTAAGCAGTAAATAATATTCATATACGCAGAGGTTGCATGATTTCCTCATTAAATTTTCATCCTCAGAAAATATTTCGAATTTGACATGTATGAAACAAGTTTTGTCCTTTTAAATTAAAGTAAAACTTTCTGCTTTACAGTAGTAACCTCGAAGTAATGATGAATGTCGCGCGTCACAAAATACATGTAGTCCCAAATAAGGGGATTACTACCAAATAGAAATGTTGCATGTGTCAGCAGTGTAATTTAAGAGTGCACACAACAGTTTTTCTTAGAACTTTTCATGACGTCATAAATTGAAGGGACATACTCAAAAGATTGATAGCTGGACAATTGGCTGTATCATATACCCATAGACAACCATATATCAAATAAAACAAGCTTTCACTGTATATAAGTATTTTTAAGGAATTCCTTTCCAAATTCTTACCATTACAGAAAGATAACTGACAAAAAATAGGCCTCCCCCTTCAAATATTTCAAAAACAGACCAACCTCAGAGCATCCTAGCAAAGATTCCTGCACAATTTAGAGAACTGAGTATATGTGTTTTCCAAAGTACACATTCAACTGGTTTCAGCACATGTAGTTTCAGGGTACATTCGCCGCCTTTTAAAATTGCTACATGAAGTGGTATAAAAATTTTGTGTTTTCACCTACACTATTTTTGGATGTTTTCAGAGTAGTCTCCCATTAATAA
This sequence comes from Mytilisepta virgata, assembly GCA_028015205.1. Classification (NCBI taxonomy): domain Eukaryota; kingdom Metazoa; phylum Mollusca; class Bivalvia; order Mytilida; family Mytilidae; genus Mytilisepta; species Mytilisepta virgata. The sequence goes on along the minus strand of JAPWFG010000026.1, from coordinate 1,566,335 downwards.
AACTTTTCTGAAAACAATTACTTTTTTACATTTCATGCATTTTTTTAAACTTAAAATAAAGCCAAGACTCTAATTTAAATAATGAAACCAAAAAACAATCAGAAATCAATATCTAGAACTTATAAATAGAGGGAATTCCATACCTATGACATCATATATTTCGGGGAAAATCACTGGAATTTTATACGAAACTGTTGTTTGCATTCTTAATTACCGTGCAATGCTATTTCGATAGTGGGGGCACCCCCCTTTTCTCAGTTTATTTATATTTTCCGATACAAATTTGACCTTAACGGAAATATGATTTTTTAAATTAGTATAAGCACGTTAATTTGCAATATACTAAATAATACATTCCCATTGATGTTGTTGGTGAAAAATGAGGATGAAAAAAATACATGTTTTTTTTTTGTCATAGTGATTTATTGACTGCTATAAAAATACTTGTAGCAGGAAATCAATTTTAAAAGATATAACCCATATAATGATTACATTCATAATTTTATGCATATCATTAATATCCAGTCAAAAGACGTTCTACTGTTTTATCCGAGCACTACTTTGGGTGGCCAAAATAGAGGGCGTATTTATCGAAACCGGATATACTGGTGATACCTGCAGTGTTTATCCCTAATTGCATAGCTTTGGAAGCTGAAGGGGTTTTACACAGGTCATAGTACTTTGGTCATGGTAAATGTCGATATTGGCATTATCACTTTTTGGACTTTTCAGATAAGGAAATATCTGTTGTTCTCCATAAATTTGTTTTGCATTTGGTTCTGACACTTCTGAGTTCTCTCAAAGTCCAAGTCAATATGAACAGCTGATGAGAAAGACATCTTTTCAATGTCCTTGACCTAGCTATTATGGAAACAACCTTGACACATGTGATTTATCTGAATATAACCAGAGTGGTCCTTGCATGAAATAATTGTCAAGGTCAACATTACACTTTAAATTAAATTAATTTATAGCATCGATCATTGTAAACAAATTTAAACTGATAATCAATTGGACATATGATAGAAACCAGTTAAATTGTTCAGCACATGTTTACGGTGTAGCGGAAAACAAAAAAAACCAGCTTGGGAAAAAATGTCAACCGACAATTTTTATACAACTGAGGACGAAATTTATAGCACTGCTGCAATCGTGATAGCAATGCAGCCGAGAAATATACCACCACGGTATTACAACGCTATTTATGCTTGGGGAGAACACTTGAGGTTATTCACAACCTGCATAATATTTTTAAATGGAACTCAAAATGTACCTTTCTTGCATATTTAGATAATTTAAATTGCTACTCAGTTGAATGATTATTTTTTAGTTAAAAAACTCCACATGTAGCGCTAAAAAATTCATCAGCCTGTGCAGCCTTTCAGAATAATACCTTTGTTTGATTATGTTGATTTTGAAGCCAAGACCAACCATTTCTTTATTTGTTGGACATCATGAGCATTTAATTTTTAATAAGATGAATACAATTTTATATTTGTATATATTTTTCTTCTTTCAAATTATTTAAGCAGTGAAGAACTGATGAATATCATTGCATAATTTTAATCCATGGATGCTTGGCACACACCCAGTACAGTTCATATTTAAGATTTGTATAGTTTAAACATAATATATTGTTAAAAAGACAAAAGGAATAGGCACAAGTTTTTCAACTTAGAAACACCTTCTCCAAGATAGGTGAATTTTTCACTTTCCTAAGACAACCAAAAAATTTATGTTTACCGATTTTATTTAATGGCACTAAAGCCAAGATATCCATCAGATTATGCCTTGTTGGACATTTATACTTCACTGCTTCTGTAATGTTAGTGAATTCAAGCCTTCAGGTGTGAATTTTTAGAACATTAGTTTGTAATATATCCAGAAATGTGTACACTTACCATATTACAGCCAAGCAAAAATATTTATTTAAAAAAAAAACAGTCTCTAATTGATATGTGAAAAAAAAGCTTTACTTGGGCCACACCAAATTTTTTAGTTCTTTGGATTTTCAAATGGCAAAAATAGGTGAAGAATTTGGGGCAAATTTTCAGCATTTTTGCAAAATGAAGTGGCAAAAAGAAATTTCTTAAAATTACATAGTCCTAAAATCAACAGTGCTTAGCAAAATCCAACCAAAGATCAATTTTGATGTGGCCTTAGCATTTTATTTTATTTATTTATTTATTTATTTATTTATTTGTTACAGGAATAAGAAGTATTAAAAAGAAAAGAGGGAAAGGGGTGGGAGAAAAATTATGGAAACTGTAGTATTTAAACATAAAAGAACAACTTTAGAAAGAGCTGAAAAATTTATTTCCAAAGATTATTTTACTGATGTCAATTTATATGGAAAGTAAGTAAATTTAAATATATTAAGAGATGTAATAAGCTTTTACTATAAATGTTTGTTTATTTAGTTCTATTGTAAGTTAAGACCTCATAGAAGTATTTTTTTCTGGTCTAGGAAAAAGCATATTTTTGTACCATACATATACAGATATAAGTACTGTCTTTAGAAAATGTGATCATTTCAAAAAAATTCTCAAAATCCACCTCAGAAGATATGTCCCATTTTGACATTTTTCACTGATTCTAAAGTACTTTACAAGTTTTATACGTGTTTGTATTTTATTTTAATTTTGTAGAATTTATCCAAAAAAAGCAGCTCTTACAAAAATTACCCATTTTAAGGCATCGGATCGCATTACTTATGAACAGGCATTGAAAGGCAAATTTAAACCAACAACTATAGGATCATCATTTGGACCTACGTAAGTACACAAGAACCAAATATTATAATCAAGAAATTACAAAAGAAAGGACGATTTTCTATCCTTGCATCAAATGGTAGAATTTTAATAAACACAGTTGAAACAATGAATTTATTTATAACATCTGAAGTGAAGCTTCCAAAAACTAAGATGCATTGGCAAATAATTATTTTCTTAAAATTTACATTGTCCTAAAATCAGAGCAGAAAATCAAAAGAACATAGCATCAATTTGGGGTGGCCTAACCTAAACAATAAATTAAAATGTTAAGAAGAGAGCTGGCCAAAAGTACCCATTTACATATAGATGTTGTCACAAGCCTCAATAAAGTGTGAAACCCCTTATCATATGGCAATTCCTAAATGACAGTGACAAGATGACGAAGTGGGGAAATTCAGCAGACACAACAGTTGTTTATTTCTGTATTACAGATGGACTACACACTGGTTTTGTTTAGAAATAGAAATTCCATCAGATTGGGGTGGGGAGGAAGTTCATCTATTATGGAATTCTAGTTCTGAAGCTATGGTCTGGCAAGATGGCTGTCCGTTACAGGTATGTCACATATACAAGTCTTTCTTAAGGATTAGAAAAAAAAAATACCTGTTAAAGTGTTTCCAATAATTCTACATTCTTTACTTTTTCATTAAATTAAAAAAAAATTTTAAATATTTTAAATTTGCAGTTCTACTGACCCTAAATTTTTTAAGATTTTACAACAGAAAACATATGGAAGTTAATTTGGCAATGTCTGACTGTCAGATTATTTGTGGGTGTCTCTAAATAGTGTTAAATTAAAATTTAGTTTGCTGTCATGGACTTGGACAACTTTTTTTGATAGCATCCTTGTAGAAACACATAAATTTTGTTTTTCTTGGCCAAATTTAAGATTGCAGAGAATAAAAAGGCACATAAGTATGGTAATAGATAAGTAAGGATTACCAAGAAGAAAAACATTTTGTGTTGTATTTAGTACATTTTACAAACAAAAAAAAAATACAGTTAAGATAGAATTAATGTGGTGTTTCACTTAATTTTTTTTCAGGGGCTAAGTGTATTAAATGAAAGGTTCTCTTTTCCTTTAAATCAAGCAGAGACAGATTGTAGAAACAGGTTTGTATAAGAAAAATTAATTAATGGTTAAATTAAAGTTCCTCTGGAATTTTCCGTTCAAAGAAAGGATAGCCCACAATATCTTGAGAATTTATGTGTTTTTAACAAATACTTTAAAGTAAGGGAAGCATGAAAAAGTTAAAAATAAAACCCAGAAATACCTCAAAAATTGATATTTTTTGAATAGGTCAAAAATAGTTTACATTCCTACCCAATAACCATATATATTATTACTGCTTATGATTAGACGAAGGATTTGGTATCTAAGAGGGGTCTGAGGGGGTCATGCCCCACCCCCCTCAAATGACAAAATACTTTATATCTTGAAAACCATTGAGATCCCCACCCTATAACCATATATATTATTACTCCTGATGATTAGACGAAGACTTCAGTACTATAGGGGGGTCATGCCCCACCCCCTCAAATGACAAAAGACTTAATATTTTGAAAACCATTGAGATCCCCACCCTATGACCATATATATTATTACTCCTTATGACAAGACGAAGCATTTGGTATCACATTGGGGTCTGAGGGGGTCATGCCCCGCCCCCCTCAATTGACAAAATACTTAATATCTTGGAAAACCATTGAGATCCCCACCCTATATCCATATATTATTACTTCTTATGACAAGACGAAGCATTTGGTACCATTGGGGGGTCTGATGGGGTCATGTCACACCCCCCTCAAATGACAAAACCCTTAATATCTTGAAAACCCTTGAGATCCCCACCCTATAACCATATATATTATTACTCTTTATGAAAAGACGAAACATATGATACCATTGGGGGTCCAAGGGGGGCATGCCCCACATGCCCTCAAATGACAAAATACTTAATATCTTGAAAACCATTGAGATCCCCCACCGACCCCCTCAAATGACAAAACCCTTAATAGGTCAAAGATCAGTTTCTAGAGCATTACTGGATTCATAGAAATTATGAAAACATGAATAGACTGGCATATATTCGGAGGATCATATGAAGACACAAAGTTAATTTCTAAGGAGTGCTGCATGAATGTGCAAAAATGACAACTGTGTGATTTATGTTTCAGTTTAAATATGTGGGAGTTATGTTTGGGAAACTTCGTTTGGGAGACTTAGTAACAGTTCACTGTTACAATTATTACTTGTTTTTTATTGATCTACTGAATTTAATTACTTTCTCCATTAACAACATCTTTTCATTTTTAAACTTTTTTATTAGAATCGAAATTCCTGATATTAAGAACACACAAATATGATCTTTTTCCCCAACCCACGAAAATTGAATTCACAGAATATAAGAATATAGTTTAAGGAAAGTGCGTAATATGTTCTAATACATAGACGGTATGTGTTTTCTTTTTAGATACATGTTATATATAGAGATGGCATGTAACACACTGTTTGGTGCTGGAGATGGTCTGATTAATCCTCCAGTATCAGATAAAACATTCACGCTATCCCAAGCGGAGATTGCAGTTTTTGACCGTGATGCCTATGAGTTAATGTTAGACATAGAAACTCTACATGATATGGCAAAGGTAAGGTTACTCCTGGTACTAAATAAATCCTTTAAATCATTGAAAATTGAGATTTCAGTATTTGACAATGTCATCTGTTATTAACTGTTTGACATAGATCCACACCCCCTTAATTTCTCTAATTCATAACATTTATAATATACTGAATTTCAAAATTTGGGGAATGTGATTTTATTAAACGATTCATGCATGTAGTATGTGTATTACCCCTATTTAGATACACATAAATATAGAACTTGAAAAACATGTCTTGAACAAAAAGTGCTTATTAAATAGATTTAAAATTAGTTTAGAGTGAATTTTGCTGATGCACAATACTTGTACACACAAACAACATAAATAATGTAGAAATAATGTAGAATAATGTGAATATTGAAAATAATGAATTTTTATGCATGAGCGAGATTAGATGTGGCAACTGTGGCCTACTACTAAGGACATTATACAATTTATATAGGTTTTCCTACTGAAGGTCGGTGGTTCTCTCCGGGTATTCTGGCTTCCTCCACCAGTAAAAACTGGCCGTTGTGAAATGGACATATGTGCTGAAAATGGCGTTAAACCCCAACTAAACAAACAAACAAACAATTTATATAGGGATCCTTTTCTGTTGTCTTGAATCACAGAAGCATATATTACAATGAAGTACATGTATAATACAATGTATTACAGTTTAGTAAATTTACATTTAGGAATAGAAATATTTAAGAAAAAGCAACGTAACTTGAATTTTTTTTTAATTTAAAATTTGACTAAAATAAATAATATTGTTAAATTAAAGGAAAATAGATTAGGATTTAATATGACATAAAATTAATTTTTTAATGCCCCAAATGGGTCTTCACTTCTTATCTTCTAAATTACCAGTTGAATTAATTTATTACCATTTTAAAAATTCCACATTTATATAAGTTTCTTTCCTGCCTCTGATTTTTGTTTTTCCTTTATTCACAAACATCCAATCAGAATTAAAATTGAAGTGTAGCATATAAAATGAAACTTTTATTTGCACTTAAAGCCAGAAAGAGTGTAATATAAGTTTGTTTTTAGACTGATAGATTTATAGATGCATATCATTTTTTTCAGCAGGAGAAATTGATCAGGTCATTGATATATAGCCGTAAAAAACAGTTTATAAATTTCACCCTCCTTCTAATTTTTTAATTTTTTGGTTTCAGGGGCATGAGAATCTAAATGATGTTTGTACCTTATTTTATGCTTACAATAATTCTTTTCTATTTTACAGCATTTACCAGAAGACTCAGAGAGGGGTTACATGGCTCTTTATACAGTTAATGACATGATTAACATTATCGATGTCAATGACAAGGCTACACACCAAAAGTAATGTTATATTATAATACTTATGTGAAAAGATTTAGATAGTAAATCTTCTTTGATCAATAGAACCAATGTTAAGGTGTCCAGACCATAATAATAATGATAGTAAATTGTACTTCGTTTTCATGCAAAATGAATAGAACCAAAATTGGTCCTAATACCATAAGAGTTATTTTTTTAACCTATAAAGGCCTGGAAAACACTATTCCTTCATCAGAATTTGCATTTTGTTTAATTGAAATGGCAGTGTATTTCCATATACAAATTTTTAAGAATGTAAATTCAGGTACCGGTACATACATTGTAATTAAAAACTAAAGAAAATGTAATTTAATTTTCTATTTGACTTTTTTAATCAGGGAAAGCTTTAAAGTGCTGTGTTTTTTTTATGAAAATGTAAAAGTTGGACATGGGATTAATATACATGAGAATCAAATCCATACAAAGTGAGAATTAGTTATCTCTTGATATCGAATCAAATTATTTAATTTGGATATAATAATTAACGAACCTTTGTCGAGTTTATTATTTAGTCCAAATTAAATAAGGAGAGTTGATATTAAGCGATATCTAATTTTTATGAGTTGTTAAACCTATTTCTCTTATGATTCTTCAGAAAGATTTGCTTGCTTGTGATTTGGCTCCAATCCGCAGTAAATCTTAACATTCATTTTTCTGTGACGTCAGATGTTGCTATGCAACGATGGCTTTCAAATATGGCACCATTTTGTAGCAAAATTGTTGACCAATCAAAATATACTAATTTTCCTACACAATCACATGTTGACCAATCAAATCTTTGATATCCTTGTACATGATGTGATAAAAAATTTCCCTAACCATCCGAGAATTAGATAATACCGGTCAATCATAAGAAAATACTAGAATACGATACAGAAAGCAAGTGGCAGTACTTTATTGCTGTTCTTCATCTTGAAATAAATTTGAAAACACTTATGTAATCTGGTTTCTGTAAAAGGTTTTTTTTTTAAAGATGATAATTTTTTTTCAGGGCTCGTACAATAGCAGAGAAGTTTTTACGACAAGGCAATGGTGAAGGTCACCATACTATACATGCAATGGGACATGCTCATATAGATTCTGGTAAGGATTTTACAGTAAAATTTAGAAAAAGGGGGGATTTAATACGTTTTTAGGTCCAAATATGGCAAAACACATAACTCAGACTTTTCAGAAATATGAATTATACAATAATTTCATACAGTGTACCTTTTAAAGACTTTATTAGTTTTTTCACTACTTTCACATTTATAATTTGCAGCATGGTTATGGCCATATGCAGAAACAGTGAGAAAGTGTGCCAGAAGTTGGTCATGTACTGTACAATTGATGGAAAAATATCCCCATTTTACATTTACATGCTCACAGGTATTATTATATACAAATATATTAAAAAAAAATGAAAAAAATAATTTTCTTCCATATATCCTGGGTCAATAATTAAATTAAATAAATGTTCTGGACTTGCAAGTAGCTACCTGTGACCTGATTCATGGTACTTTCAACTTAAAATTCTCACTCCCATACCGTTCTTTGATTTTAAATGATAACTTACAATAAGACTTTAAGAATTGATTTTGCTATTAGTCTCAGCATTTAAATTTCTCATGCAGAACACTAACAATATCATGAATCTTTGCTTACTTTTATTGATGGAACTTGCCTTTGTCAAAATAATATTTTATTGCTTTAAAGGGGTACAGAACACCTAAGGGAGTTAACTATTTAAAAATCAGCTGAACGTTTAAATCACATACTATTAGTAAAGAGAAATCAAGCTTCTGAATTAGTGTTTGTCAAACTGCTATATATCCAATGAAATTATTCCCATAAATAGTGTGGTTCAAATTTCTTGAAATTTTTATATTTTTGTCAACAGGTCAATTTAAATATTTCGTCAAAATTTTATCAAAATTAAACAAGCCAAATCTATTTTAGTCAAAGTGTTGGGTACCCCCTTAATTAATATCAGAATAAATAGTTTTGAATTATCTGAGATCAAAATCCAATATCAATGAATACATTTTTGAAATTTCTGTAATTGCAGGCACAACAGTATATGTGGGTGAAGGAGCATTATCCCAAATTATACCAGAAGATAAAACAATTTGTTAAGTCTGGCCAGTTTATTCCAGTCGGTGGAACATGGGTAGAAATGGTATGTTTTAGCCTTATGATAGAATTATATAATATAAATTGTACCTATTTACTATAGAAATATTAAAAATCTTTTCCACTTTGAAACTAATGGGCCAGTTGCAATCGCAGTTTGGTGGAATGTCTTTTGATGTCTCCTTTCAGTATCTCCAAATAAGTATCAGGTGAACAATAAAGCTCATGGAAGCTTCTTCATTGAGAGAAAAGTTCAAAACTGTAGCATGTATTTTTTTTCTGGTGTACAGCTATTTTTCACCTATAAAAATCCTTACCACTAATCATCTTCTTATTCATTATACCCCCCGCAAACAAAGTTTGGGGGGGGGGGTATATATAGGAATCACCTTGTCCGTCCGTCTGTCTGTCCATCTGTCTGTCTGTCCGTCTGTCCATATATCTTGTAAGTGCAACTCCGCCTAGACCGCTCAATGGATTTCAACGAAACTTTACAGAAAGGAAGTACATCATCCAAAGATGTGCATGTAGAAAAATATTTGCTTTCTGATATCACACAAGGGAGATAATTGGACAGTCATACCGATCTTACAAATAAGAACTTCAATTATTTCTTGTGTAGTTTCTCGAATCCATTATCGAAAACTTTATGCACCATTCAACCAGAGCATGAATATAAAACTTTTATATTTTTTCAGGATGGTAACATGCCTAGTGGTGAAGCTTTTATTAGACAGTTTTTATATGGTCAGAAATTCTTTGAGGAAGAATTTGGTGTAAAATGTTCTGAGGTACGTAATCTATGTCAAGATGGATGGCAGGATCAGCACTAACATACAAGATATACAAATTGTAGCACTTAGAAAACAGAGCCCCTGTCACTAAAACATCTCTGTTTTTAAAAAAAGAATGAGGGGGGTGAATAAAACAGATATGAATGCAGAGACTATGAGACATACATGTAGTGTAAGTATGCCAACATTTTTTTTAGTTTTAAACCATTTACATGGAACTTGGCAAATGAACTTGTTGGTGTGAGCTGATGAAAATGTTATTGTAAATTTGCATAGAACTTAAGTGTGCAGCAATGAACTTTTTGGTGTGAATATTCATGTGAACCAATGAAAACGTTTGTGTAAACTTACATAGAACTTAGTGTGCAGCAATGAACTTTTTGGTGTGAATATTCATGTGAACCAATGAAAATGTTTGTGTAAATTTACATAGAACTTAAGTGTGCAGCAATGAACTTTTTGGTGTGAATATTCATGTGAACCAATGAAAATGTTTGTGTAAATTTACATAGAACTTAGTGTGCAGCAATGAACTTTTTATTGTGAATATTCATGTGAACCAATGAAAATGTTTGTGTAAACTTACATAGAACTTAGTGTGCAGCAATGAACTTTTTGGTGTGAATATTCATGTGAACCAATGAAAATGTTTGTGTAAATTTACATAGAACTTAAGTGTGCTGCAATGAACTTTTTGGTGTGAATATTCATGTGAACCAATGAAAATGTTTGTGTAAATTTACATAGAACTTAGTGTGCAGCAATGAACTTTTTATTGTGAATATTCATGTGAACCAATGAAAATGTTTGTGTAAATTTACATAGAACTTAAGTGTGCAGCAATGAACTTTTTGGTGTGAATATTCATGTGAACCAATGAAAATGTTTGTGTAAATTTACATAGAACTTAGTGTGCAGCAATGAACTTTTTATTGTGAATATTCATGTGAACCAATGAAAATGTTTGTGTAAATTTACATAGAACTTAAGTGTGCAGCAATGAACTTTTTGGTGTGAATATTCATGTGAACCAATGAAAATGTTTGTGTAAAAATTACATATGATATGTTACCATTATTTTATAGTTTTGGTTACCAGATACATTTGGTTACTCGGCACAGCTTCCACAGATCATGAAGAGTTGTGGTATAAACAGATTTCTCACACAGAAAATAAGCTGGAACCTATTCAATAAATTTCCTGTAAGTTTTTTTTTTTCCAACTCAGGCCTGCTGATTTTTATTCTTATTTTTTGTAACATTATTTTGGTCATTTTTGATGTAACTGCCTTTGACAATTTTCATACACATTGAATAAAACAATTATTAAGGTATCCGGACCATAATAGATCATGATCGAAAATTGTATCTCTTTTTGACCATGAATGGCTGAACCAAACAATTTAAAGCTGGAAATTTGTATATATATTTTTCTCAAGTTGAAACACACTTTGTTGCTTATATGCAGAGTCTGTAAAAATAAGTTAGTTATATTGGAATTTCCGAAGTTTGTCGATAATTACCAAGGTCATTTCAATTGCGTTGTATTGAACATCCGGGAACTTTTGAATAATCACGTGGTCATTTATGGTCCGGATACCTTAAATCAATGATTGTGTGGACTGACTTGAGTCTTGAAAAACTTTGATTTGACAGACTGGTACACAAAAATAATAAATATTGAATTGTTAGACTAGTACCTGGATAAGCATTGAATTACCAGACTGGTACTCAAAGGTAATAAACAAAAAAGAAAACAGAACAGTATGTATTCGGGGTGTAGTGATTAGTTTATTGACTGCAAAGCCAAGGGTCCTTAGTTTGATTTTTTACCATAATGAAAATTTCAAGGACCAAAATTGTGACAGTTTATCATTACTATTTGTGAGGGTGGTCTCAATAAATGGCAGATCTGTTTTGGACAAAAAAAAAAGCTTTGTTAGCAAACATAGCGCCCTTAGAACTTCAAGGTCTCCTCTTTAGATGTTGTAATACTATAGGGTAAAATTCTGCTACAGATGATGTTTTCACAGATTCCAAGCAGAATGGGATTAGTATAAGTCACCATTGTTTCCCAGTTCACTATTAATAAATAAGTTTAAGGATGCTCGCTGGTCATGTTTTGGTCTTTTTGTCAGATTTTCGGAATCCTCGGGTTTCATCCATTTCTTAAACATGAAATTGTTTGCCCATGAACCCCCACTTTTTCTTTTATAATTCAATCATATATACCTTAAAATGGTATTTGACAAAATTTTTTGAAATCCTTTTTATTTTTTCATACATTTTGAGAGACTGAAGTTGTCAATGCAAAGACAATGAAAAATCCAGAGAAAACCCATTTCCTGCAAATTTTCAAGGCCTTATAGCTCTAAAATGAGCACATGAACCTATATTTTTTTCTTGCTTATTTGTATACTAGTCATATGTTCTCTCAAACTAAAACACCTATTTCAAATCCTATTTGTTTCCTATTAGACCAGCTATCATCCTTAAAGTTATATTCTATGATTTTTCTTACAGCATCATACATTTCTATGGGAAGGTATAGATGGTTCCAGAGTCCTGACACATTTTCCTCCGGCAGACTCTTATGGAACCAAAGGATGTGTTGAAGAGGTATGGTTTTGTTTCACTTAGAATTTTTTGTAGACTTCGGTTTGATTTCTCTCTGTAAATTTGGATTTTGTTTTGGGGTTTGAAATTTTCACTGATATCTCCATTAATTTATATTATGGTAAAATATTAGTCATGGCATTGCAAAAGCCCATGGTGAGTCCATCAAGATTGTTTTCTTCATTTAATGTTCTGTTTAACTCAGAAATTTTTTGATGAATTTATTGTTGAAAATGTTTAATAAGTAATGCATTTGATACACATTTTTAATAGAATATAAGAAAAATATTATTTGTATCTTGATGTTGATCTTTATATTTTTACATTAATAAAAACATCACATTACTGTGCATCTTTTTTAAAACTGCAAGTCATTTTTCATGAATTTCTCAAATATTTCATTAAAATGAAAGTTTAAAATAGTCGTTATGAATTATTGTCTTTTCTGCTGCTGGTATACCTCAAATATTTTACAATTCATTGATTTTTGCATAAATTATAACATTGCCGAGTGTGTAAGTTTTGTTTCGAAGAGTTTGAACCAAGTTTACTGAGTTTTTCATCAGGAAATCATTTAATTGCCATACTATGTGAGACACATTTTATTTCCGAATTTTACAGAATATTTTCTTAATTTTTCAGATTTTGAAAACTGTGACAAATTACCGGGATAAAGGTAGATCTAGTAAAAGTGTCTTATTGTTTGGATATGGTGATGGAGGACATGGACCATCGTAGGTATTTTTATAGATTAAGAAAGTGAGAAGGTGACATTTTTTATTTTAGAAGGAGGAATGCTGTCATTCCAAAGGTCCGTATGAGATTCGGCAATTTCCAGTAAAATCAGCTTTGGTCCGGTAAATGATTGTTCTTTACTGAACAAAATTTCCAGTTAAAAACTAGAAAATCTTCAGAATCTGGTACACAAATGTCTAGAAAAAGATAGTTTGGTCTAGTAACAGCAATTTCTATACCGGACCAAATATCCAGTAAATTCACTGACCTTAGGAATCGCATAGAATGTATCTGTATAAATGCTACTGTTATTACAAATCCCATCTACTAAATTCTGGTTATATTTACATGAAGTGTCTTTAAACTGGTCTCTGATGAAACCTGCCAACCTCAGTTTACTGGCCATTATTTTTGGTCCATGAGCTACAATTTCTTTAGAAATAGAACCTTATTTTTCTGGCCACCCCTGTAAAATGAACATTTTGGGGCAGTCTGAGTGATGGCTGGTTCACAGAAGTTTCACTTAATGTTAATTTTGTGTATTAATTTAAATTATTGTTACATGTCAACAAATTGTGCATGAGTACTAGTCCTTATCAAAAATTTCTGAATGGTATAAAATTAGTATTGTAATTGTAGAGAGGATATGTTACAGAGGTTGAAAAGACTAGAAAATGTAAACGGATTACCTAGGTAAGTACGTACAGTCAACTCTCGTTATCTCGAATCCATTGGGACCTGAAAATCTAGTTCAACTTAAGCGAAAATTCGAGATATTAGGAGTAAAACTGCTGTTTAGGGTCCAAACAGATAATTTGAGTTATCCGGAATTTCGACTTAAATGTGTTCGAGATAACGAGAGTCAGCTGTATATAAAATTCATTAAAACTCAAAGTTGATTTCTATTGTGTGGGGAAAGGTATGCTGTTGCACATTTAGTGGTATTTATGCAGTTTAAACAGATCATATCTACATTGTATGTTGTATCCAAATGTCAAGTTTATTTTTTACTTTACATGAAACAGATGAAATACCAAGCAAATCTTAAGTCTTAAAAAAATAATTTAATATTTGGCATACCAATACAAATATTTCTTATTAAACTTTTTGGGTTTTCATTATCTAAATATATGCATAACATCATTATATTTTTTTATAGAGTAGAAATGAGTACACCGGACAGATACTTCTCCTCTGTAGAACATGAAGACATTAACAAGTTATGTAGATGGCGAGGAGAGCTCTATCTAGAACTACACAATGGAACATATACGACTCATGCTATGGTAGGTCAGATTTTTTTATTGATTTGATTTGTTTCCTCTGTAGCAATATATAGATAGAGGGGGAGGACTCAACATACAACTGCAAAATGTAACATGTACAAAACATATTGTGGTACATCTTTTTTGGTTGGTTGAACCAAGCTAGGATTTAATTTACTCTTTGTTTGAGAGTAAACAGATAAACTTAGGATAATTCCATTGAAGGTTGTTTTGTGTAGGAGGGGATTTTTTATTTATGGACTTGGGTTCTTTGTCAGCATTGATCATTTACCCATCAGATAATGAAAAATATCGAAAAAATGTATGTTGGTTGAGGTGGCATACATGGAATGCATATTCATGGCTTTTTCCCATTTATCTTTTACTTTCTGCATCCTAATAGATGTTTAATGGAATACCTCTTTGATAGTCTGATATATTCACTTCAGATTTAACCGCCTCGGTGGTCTCGTGGTAGCGTGCTTGCCCGGAGTGCGGAAGGTCGCGGGTTCGATCCCCGGCCGGGTCAAACCAAAGACATTAAAATTGGTATTTGATGCTTCTCCGCCAAGCACGCGGCATCTAGGAGTAAGAGCAAAGACTGGTCGGCTCGGAGTCAGTATAATGTGTCCGAGTGAGCTGATATGTCTTCCTGCGGACAGTTACCTCGTGAGCTAGCACATTAAAAATCCGACTTAGCGTGTTGGTCTAGTACAAAGCAGGGATCATATTCATTATCATATCAGCATGTTCTCGTCCTTATATGCACCTGGTTGCCACTGGACGTTAAACAATAATTCATCCATCCATCCATCATTTCAGATTAATTGATATATTTTCTTCTGTTTTGTGTTTTTAACTACTTTGGTACATGCATCTCCATATAGATTAACAGCATAGCAAAACAATTTTTTTACAAAATTTTATTGAAAACAAATGTGAAAAAAAAGACATATTTTTATGTTTATCCTGTTCACTGATAACTTTTGGTAACTTTGAATAGGTTTATTCCTCTCAAATAACATTTGCCTAGTGGTAGTATGTTCGTCTTCTCACTGAAATTATTAAAAATGATGATATGTTACTTTAAAAATAGTAATAACAGAATATCAACACAATTATGGGAAGAATTTTTTTTATAAAGGCTGAGTTTGAATATGGCCAGTTAAAGTTGATTGATAGATTTTTATCCCTGCCCACACCATATTTTTTTTTTCATTTAACAGAATTTGATTTTTGAAAATTTCTCAAGTCTTTTTCCTATAAATGACATTGTGGATAGCCAACCCCTATATGCCAGAACTACAGAAAGCGAGAAATTTTTGCGAACATCAGTCATGCCAAACATCAATTGCCATCCCTGTCAGTTTAGGTGAAAGTCAAACACACCTTGTCCATGTTTAGCTGAAAGTCAAACACACCTTGTCCACGTTTAGGTGAAAGTCAAACACACCTTGTCCACAAGTTGAATTTGTTCTCACAATCTTTACGCCTGCTTATCTTTCTTATGCATAATTTTTAATCTCTTTCATAGGAAATTTTAGTTTGAAACAGATTTTTCAACAATAACTGTATATATAGATCTAAGGGACGAGATCAAAAGTTCAATGTCGGATAAAAAACTGAATTCAAATAGTTTGGGGGTGGGGGGTAAAAATCGCTGCAAGTTTTGTTATCCGACATTGATTTTCGGATATGGCCATATTGGTCAATCAATTTTTCCCAAATTAAGTTAAGAGGGGGGTGGGGGGGGCTCAGTGAAAAAACTATGTGAATTAAGTTTTTTATCCTACATTGAACTTTTGATCTCGTCCCTAAATGTGGTTATACATTTTTCCTAATCTTGACGTGTTTAATCGGTGGGATAAAAATTCATAGCCAATCGTTTAATTTCACTTTTCGTTATATAGATGATGTGTTGTCGTTAAATAACGACAAATTCCAAGACTTTCTACATCTTATCTACCCCAGTGAGCTTGAAATTAAGGATACTACAGATACACCAAAGTCCGCTTCATATTTGGATTTGTTTCTTGAAATAGACTATGAGGGACGTTTGAAGACAAAACTTTATGACAAACGTGATGACTTCAACTTTCCTATTGTTAATTTTCCTTTCTTAAGTAGCAATATACCAGCATCGCCTGCATATGGCGTCTACGTTTCTCAGCTTATCCGATTTTCAAGGGCATGCGTGAGTTACCCTGACTTTCGACAAAGAGGATTACTGCTGTCACAAAAGCTTCTTAACCAGGGTTTTATCAGGGATAAGTTGATGTCATCACTTAAGAAATTTTACGGTCGTCATCATGAATTGATTGACCATTACAGTGTTCCAATATCTAAGATGATGTTGGACCTGTTCCCACTGTCGTAACCTTTCATGTGCCTCCTACGATTTGTGACTTCCACCGGATTAACTTTGTTGAACTTCACGACGGGTGCCGTATACGGAGCAGGAACTGCTTACCCTTCCGGAGCACCTGGGTTCACTCCTGGTTTTTATAGGAGTTCGTGTTGTTCATTGTTTTTAGTTTTCTGTGTTTATTTGTTGTGCTTGTGGTTGTTCGTTTGTCTTCCTGGGTTTGTCTGTCCAATGGATTACGTTTTATTGATTGCTCCTTAGGTATATTTGTCCTTTTCATAATATTTTTAACCACTTCCCGGTGATTAAATTTCTACATGGGAATTACTGTGGTTTTTTCTGCAGTTATTGGAAGGATAAACTAGAGAAGTCCCGAAATGACGTTTACGTAAACAAACTACATAGCAACAACATTTTCTTGAGATTTTTGTCAAAAATCATAGGAGAAACAGATTCTCCTCCAATTTACTCGAGAGTTATGGAATTTCTCCACCCTAAATAGTTAAATTTTAGATTTTAACATGCTCGCAAAAGCTCGTGTGTTGAAGATCGAAAATTTAACTATCTTGGGTGGAGAAATTCCATAACCCACTCGTACCTGAAGGAGAATCTATATGTACACACAAATCAAATATGAAATATTTTATGGAATCATATTCCCCAAATTTTGAAATTATCACATTTTTGCCAAAAAATTGAACCATAACCAATTGCCATTACACAAACATTCTAGGTCACTATGAATTGAGAAACGTGTTTTAATTTTGAAACTAAAATTTGAAATAATTTTTAAAAATTTCTAAATCATCTGTAAATTTTGAAACTCCCAACATAGTGGTCTATAAACAAACTTATCATTCCTTGTTCATTTTTTTTTCAACCCAATAAAATGATTTTCTCATGAATCAAAATGCTGAAATCATACACCATTTTATGCTGATTTTTCTGAGTTTGTGCTGAAATTTAAGGATTTAATCCACAGTTTCAGAATTTGAAAACCTTGAGATTCCAAATTTGCACAATTCCTGAAAATTAGTCCATAGATTGTTTTATAAATTTAAAAACTTACCAATAACTTGTCCTGGTGGGAAGAAACCACCTCCAACTGGTCCTGGAAAGAAACCACCTCCTCCCAGAGGTATTGCTGGTGGGGGAGCAAGACCTCCTCCAAATCCACCTCCAAATCCCCCTCCAAATCCTGGTCCGGTACCAAGCAATCCACCAGCTAATGTACCACCAATAAGTCCTCCTCCTACTCCACCTATTGAAGCCCCTAAGACGGCACCAGGAAGTCCACCAGTTACACCTCCAAGGAATCCACCTGCCAATGGTGATCCACCAAATAACTGGGCATTGACCTGGAGTCCACAGAACATAAGGACGGCAAGTACTACAGCTGTCTGCTTCATTTTTCTAAAAAGGCAATTGTTTGCTTATATAATAAAATAACAATTCAAAGATACTAATATTAGATATAGTAAATTTATACTATGCTGTATACTACGCATTTCAAGGAGTTACCTCTCATCAGCAGCATTAAAACCGAAACATTTGGAAGACCAAAAACCAAAGTTATATTAAACAAGAAGTACTCAACCAAAAATACCGAAATAGGAAGCCAAATTTCAGCTCAGGAGATCTGCCATGTGCAATACAAGGAATGAACCCTTAGTATTTCTATTAATTTTGAATTTTGCTAAATACTGGTAATTTCTGTAACGAATCAATGAATAATAATGTCAGACAAGTCTGACAAATGGGTTGGCGAATACCCTCGGGGACCTAGGGTCCACCAGCAGAGGCATCATCCCAGGAGTTTCAAAATAACAATCCAAAGATACTATTATTAGATATAGTAAATTTATACTATGCTGTATACGACGCATTTCAAGGAGTTACCTCTCATCAGGAGCATTAAAACTGAAACATTTGGAAGACCAAAAACCAAACTTATATTAAACAAGAAGTACTCAACCAAAAATCTACCATGTGCAATACAAGGAATGGACCTTTAGTATTTCTATTATTTTTTAATTTTGTTAAATTGGAAGTTTTTTTTCTTAGTCCTAATGTAGATGATGAAATCAAAAATTTGAAAATTAGAACTGACTGGGAAAACGAATAATATCACACAAAATGAAATTTACAAGTAAAATTATCTGACAGGAAATTTCTACATATATTAATTTTTTAAAATGTGATTCATATAAAAAAGACTGTAATGAGAGGTTAATAAATGGAATTAGTGTAAAATTTATAATAGAATATTACTAACAAAAACAAAATTTATTGTAGCAATGTTCATCCATTTACATTCTTGGAATGACAAAAAGAACACATTGATTTAATAATCTCCTTGGTCAAGTTGTTCAACTTATTTAAGGATGATCGCTGGTGTAATAGGAAATAAATAGGATTTGAAATCGGTGTTTTAGTTTGAGAGAACATATGAATAGTAAACAAATACATTGTAATCAAGAAAAAAATATAGTATGTGCTCATTTTAGAGCTATAGGGCCTTGAAAAATTGCAGGAAATGGGTTTTCTCTGGATTTTTCCTTGTCTTTGCATTGGCAACTTCAGTCTATCAAAAATGTATGAAAAACTAAAAAGGATTTCATAAGATTCTGTCACTTACCATTTTACGGTATATATGATTGAATTATAAAAGAAAAAGTAGGGGTTTATGGGCAAAAAACTCCATGTTTAAGAAATGGATAAAACCTGAGGATTTCCGAAAATCTAACAAAAAGACCAAAACATGAACCCAAGGTTAAATTTAACTGAGGGTTAAATCATATACAAATTCATTACATTTAATCTGTGATTAAATTTAATCCTTTATTAAAAAGGTTGAGCAACTGAGCCAAGTATGTTTTTCTTTTCTTTTTCTTTTTCATACTGCGCCTCACTTAATTCATTAATGCAAGATTAACGCTTTCACGATTTTTAGAAAAAAGAAATTATAATGAAAAAACCAAAAATAATGTAAATTCTTACCTTGTGTGTTGTTGTGACTGTTCAGTGCCAGACTGACCATTTTACCTGTATTTATACCTGTTGTAATTACAGGTGTCCCCTTGTTACATAAGAGACATGTATCTGACTTCCATACATTATTGTTCTGGTCAGTTATAGCTGTCAGACGTTACAGATTGGTCATCAACTTTTATAACAAGCTGACCATTGTTTTATGATTTTTATATATCTGTTGTGTCTAGTTATTTTTATTATGACAGATAACCTCGTTTTATTTTGGTGCTGGACAAATGTAAATACTGATTGATTATCATTCAAAATTTTCTATACATTTATATATAGTGTGTACTGTAGATTTGTTATATTTTGTAGGGGTACCAGTTTTTCCCATTTTCAGGTGTATTGTAGATCAAAGAAATTTATAATTAGTATAGGATTAAATATGTATAAATTTATAGTGTAACTACTATAATTTTTCAAAATAACAACGTATCTTCATAACATTTTCTGAGGAGTTTTTTTTTGTTTCCGAATCCTTTTGGAGTTTTGCTTGTTTCTGAATCCTGTTGGAGTTTTGTTTTTGTTTCTGAATCCTTTTGGAGTTTTGCTTGTTTCTGAATCCTGTTAGCGTTTATTGTATTATAGTTTTGTAACTGCATTTGATCGTTTCAAAAAATATTTTTTCTGTAAACCTCGAAAATTGGTATCATGAAATTAACTCCGTTTACAAATTAATTTCTGTTTTTAATGTTGCATATTCTTTGAAATGAATAAAAATGTGAACAATTATTTTCTTGATTAGACTCTGTCCACTGTTATCAAGGGAAATAATTTCCTCCTTATAATCTCATTGAGACGAGTAGGCAAAATTATTATTTCACATTTATTGAAAAATGTCTTGGTGGCCGATTGATCTATTTAGTTTGTCTGAAAAACTAATGATGACTGAGATTTTGTGTCCAATCTGGCTTGTGGTGACTGTATTCATATAAAAATTGACAATGATAGCTAATTATCTTTCTGGGTAGTCCTGGTTCTTTGATCAATAAAGCCTATCCATCACAATACATCCAAAATGTCACTAACAGTGGCCATAAATTCTTGTAAACATAAAAGTGTATTTTAGGAATAGTATTGCAGTTTGGGATTTGACAGTCAGTAAAAAAACATTTTTCTATAGTATACTGGTATGAAGTCTTAATTCCTGTCTAAAATTCACAGATCTCCAGATTTGGTGTTTGAAGTTTGTCACATGTATGACATGTTACAAAATGTCATTAAGGATGATCGCTGGTCTAATAGGAAATAAATAGGATTTGAAATAGGAGTTTTATTTTGAGAGAACATATGAATAGTAAACAATTAAGCAAGAAAAAAATATAGGTTCATGTGCTCATTTTAGAGCTATAACGCCTTGAAAATTTGCAGGAAATGGGTTTTCCCTGGATTTTTCATTGTCTTTGCATTGACAACTTCAGTCTCTCAAAGATGTATGAAAAAATAAAAAGGATTTCATAAAATTTTGTCAAATACCATTTTAAGGTATATATGATTGAATTTTAAAAGAAAAAGTGGGGATTCATTGGCAAAAAATTTAATGTTTAAGAAATGGATAAAACCTGAGGATTCCGAAAATCTGACAGAAAGACCAAAACATGACCAGCGAGCATCCTTAATATATCTATTGCATAATTGTTTTTAGTTGAAGAAATACAACAGAAGATGTGAATTCATGCTGCACAACATTGAGTATTTGGCCACCATTTCAACGTTAACCTGTAAGGATTATAAATATCCACGGGCGGAATTAGAGAAAATGTGGCAACAAGTTTTATTGAATCAGTTCCATGATGTATTACCAGGATCGTCCATAGGTTTGGTAATATATTTTGATTAAATAAAATTGATTGTCAAATATTAGTTCTGCTTGTTGATTCGAGAAATGATCTTGTCTGGAAATTTTTTTTTTTTTTTTTTTTTTTTTTTTTTATAAAAATCAAGTACAGAATGTTCTGAAAAAAATATTCCAACTTTTCTTTCTCTTGCAATAAACAGTTTTAGTCCATCTATTTGTCTTTCTGTCTGTCCATCCATCAGTCTGGCAAATACGTTTTCCACACTTTTTTTCAGTTGTGCTTGAAGATATTGACTTGGTATATAGTTTTATCATTCAAGTTTGAATTTTGTTCCGGTCCGATGATTTTTTGCAGAGCTATGGTTTGCGGACTTAGAAAATACATGCAAATAATCAGTTTTGTACTTTTTTTGGTCATGCTTGAAGATATTGATTTGATATTTGGTTGGAATTTCTTTCTATTCGGATGATTATTTTGCAGAGTTATGGTACGTGAAAGTTTTCCACACTTTTTTTTGTTATATTGAAGATATTTGATATTTGTTATGTAGTTTTGCCATGACAAGTTACAGACCAAATTTGAATTTCATTATGTTAGAATGAATTTTTTGCAGAGTTATGGTACGTGGACATAGAAAATATATGCAAATAATAAGTTTTCCACACTTCTTTTTGTCATGCTTGAAGATATTGATTTGATATTTGGTATATAGTTTTACCATGACAAGTTACAGATCAAGTTTGAATTTCGTTCCATTTGAATGATTCTTTTGCAGCGTTATGGTTCACGGACTTAGAAAATTCACGCAAATAATCAGTTTTCCACACTTTGTCACTACGTCTTCAATTCACTTACTTAAAGAGATTTTGCGTGTTTTCTCATAGCTCAAGCTGGTAGGGGACATTGTATTGCCCAGCAATACTTTCAGAACGCTTCTTTCCCATTTCAGGTTACAAATGAATAAATCCAAATGACATTAAAGTTGAAATTATGAGGTTTAAATATTATTTTTTGGACATTAAAATTTTTCAGAAATATCAACTTTTATACAGCCTTGATGGTCTAATCTATAAGAGTTAACTCCCTTAAATAAGAAAGTGTGGTGGTTTTTTTTTGTTTTTTTTTTAAAGTTAGACTTTATTACTGAAATTTTATTTTATTATTTTCAGGTGTTTCAAGATGCTGTTGATATATACAAAGGTTTGTGAAATTTTACACTTTCAAAAGTATTTGTAAAGTTTTCACATAATCTATTAATATCATTTGAAATGGAGATCATTAATTTTAAAAGAAGGTTTAAATATTAATGTCAGGTATCTTAGGCAAAATTTCTTTAGCATGTGATTTTTTTTTTTTTTAATAAAAATTAAAACAAATTTGTATTTTATCAGATTTTATTAAAAAGGAAATATTTATCATCATCAGGTATTTTTTATGACTTTAAGTATTGGAATGTTAATAGAAAACTCTTTATCAGGCCAATAAAAAAAGTTGTTTGGTCACTTCTTTTAAAATTTGATGTGGGCTGCTTTTTTTCTAAAATGACAATTTCATTTTAAAGGTTGATACTTTTGCCTTTTAATGTGCTTTCAGTCTTTTGATTGTTCAGCTTTAATGTTATCCCTTGTATTGTTTACTTCAAGATATATAGTGTAGTTGGTACATCATTTGTCTTGGCAGAATGCTTTCTGACATAGACAAAACTCTTGACATGCCTTTAAAATATTTTTTTTTCTTGTTTTCGAGATAAAATATCAAATGAAAAAGGCCAATACTCAACAATTTTAGTGAATGTTTTAATTTTTGTTTTAAAGTAAATTTTATAAATTTTCTTTATTTCTTTTCGCAGATGTTGAGAAACAGTACCGAAATTTATTATCCCAAGTTTTGAAAAACAACAGGAAAAAATCAGATGTGCCAACTTTTGTTGTCAGTAATACATTAGGATGGGATAGGAGGGAGGTTATCTCCCTTGAAGATAAGGGTCAGAGTCCATCGAAGAAAAAACGAACCAGTGAAGATGATAATAAAATAACTCAAATTGACAGCTTTGGTAATAAATTAGGTAAGTCATCAATTTATTTTTTTCATTTAAATATTACTTGAAAAAATTTTGGATTTTGAAAATCCTAATTACAGAAAACAACAAATTAAGGATGTTCGCTGCTCAGTTTCAAAATAGCAAACTTTTCACAACACTGGTAAATATTGATAGTGGATTAAAAAAGGAACTAAAAGAGCGATATAAGCCATTGAAAATTTGGCGGGAAAAATATGCTCTCTTGATTTTACATAGGTAGCTTTATCATTGAAAAGTTGCTCAAAAACCATTAAATAATAACAAGGGTTTTGTAAGATTTTTACAAATGGCTAATTATCCTGCATGCAAAAGATTTATGAAAAGAAAAATGGGTGTTAGTGGGAAAAATAATTTATGGCATTCAAATGGATAAAACGAGATGATTCTGAACATCTGACAAAAATTCAAAAACATGACCAGCCAATATCCTTAAAAGAAGAATCTTTGATGACTGATAATGATGCAATGTGTTTCGTGTACATGATATGATAAGTAGCCGTTGGAGTGACAGCAAAATGGATTTTCCTTCATTGCTGTTTTGAGCCACTCACCTACAGAATAATATATGAAAGCTAATTCAAAGCAATACCCAAGCCATACAATTTGGTAATTTTCCAGAATTACATAATAATTACACACTTTTATGAATAAATATTATCATAATTTTTCAGCCCTTGTTGAAGCTGTAGGATATGGATTGACAGCATACAGACCTGTATTATATGAACACCCAGCACATGCTTTTAAGAAGGTAAAATATATTTTAATAGATTTTTCTTGTTCCACTATGTAGAAATTTGATGAGTTTTGTGAAAATAGGGAATCAGATGTATCACTGTTTGAAAATAAATCTATAAAATGTTTTACTGAAAGAAGTGACACTTGTCTTTTATGTTTTTTTTTTTTTTTTGGATTGGGTCGTTTATTTTAGGTCATGAAAATTTTTTTGTGTTTCTCAAGTCTCGTCCACATCTGTGGAACTGTTGCACGTTGGCATCTTCTTTCCCTTAATTTTGGAACGAAGTTTTTTTTTCGTTTCATTCGATTATCTATAAAACGTATTACCAAAATCAATTATAATTATCTCTCTTTATCTTCTTTGAAATAAAATGTTCGACAACATTCTCGTGAGTGTCCAAGTACATTTGCACCTTAAATATTTATCAAATGCTAGTTCATGGTCATTAACCTGTGTAACCCAAAGTGCGTATGCCTGGGATAAACAACACACATTTTTTTCAAGGTAAATATCACATGTAATAACAATGAATAAGGGATATACAGCACATTTTTTTCATGGCCTTATAGTTTTATTTTTTGTTACTTTTCATCACTGGCCCTTTTCTAAGTGAAAAAAAAAACTGCCACCAATATTTTGAAAATGAATCTATGTGATGACGAATCCAAATTTGCCACCCTTCCTTATATCATTTCGATTCTTATTTATAAAAGAATTTCGTGACAATAAAATGAAACTTCTGTTTTCATTGCATATTTGGAGTTGTGTCCCTTCGTGTTTGATGTTAAAACCTCAGTGTATGAATTAATGGCTTTGAATGACATCTTAAGTCTAAAACAATATTAGTATAAGTATTACAAATCGTAGCACCACAGATACACACTTACTGGCAAACCCAACAAATACAATTGTTTCAAATTATGTCTGCCACTGAAATAAAATCTGTTATTTAATAGTAAATATAACTCATCCAGGTTTAGTGTTGAGCTTATGGTAAAAATTAAGTTTTAAAATTATTACATGGTGTTGTGAAAAAATTATTTTGGAGAACGATCTCCTCATCTTCTTTATAATGGGTTTGCGCCAGTGTAGCTAGATGCATACATATGAATGAAGGCAATTCAGAAATGATTATTTTTTTTTCATTTTTTAGAATATTTCAGCTTTTTGCAATCCAAAATTTGTCCATTATGGTTTCTTTATTACACATATCAACAGCATTTCCGTTTTTTTTTCTTGGCTAGGAAAATCATCTCTGTGAATTTCATTGGTGCTGGGATAAAAAAAAAATTGTACATGAAGAGTTGTTACTAGTAAAGGACATGATTCAAAACAATCATACTTGAAATTACTTTTCAGGGAGATCAACACTGGTTGAAGAACAGATTAGTTAGTGCAGGATTTGATTACGAGGGAAGAATGATAAACTTACATCTCCATGGAGATGACAGGTAACTATGGTTTCAAATTCATATGTCGCCTGGAAATTATTTGCTGAACAAAAAAATCAAAACCTTTATTTGAAAGAAAAGTTTCTTGTAAACCCAGAATTTAAGTTTGTAATTACTGTACTAGGTAGAACATCAACATGCTTTATTGATAGTTGCAAAAACACTTTTTTTTAGAAATGCTATGTCTATAGATCACCATGGTAACCAGTTTGTTATTTTTGATGACATTCCATTGTTTTGGGATGCCTGGGATGTTATGGACTATCACCTTCAGACAAGGTATTATTTTATCTTAGTTTTGTCTTTTTTGTCTTTCTTCTTTTCCTGTACATTGATAAAGTGAGTGTTAAAAACTATTTTAGACCATTTTAAATGCATATAGAATTAGAGAAACCAAACTTTTTCATTGTCTAGACTTACTGAATTGGTTGAACTATTATAATACTGAAAATCGCTGTAGAAATGATTACTAGACATGTAAAGCAACTGATGTATGATGTTAAGCTGGAAATAAACTTTAAAAGACTCTTGCTTCTGGTTTATGGATAAAGACCCAAAAAGGTTGATATCTTGAAGGGGAGGTAATTTGACTTGAACAACACAATATTTTGAAATGGGGGATGAAGGATAAATAAATAGTTAGCTTACTCACAGCACCGTACCTGTAATTTGAAGTACAATGTACCACAAATTTTGTCAAATAATTTCAGAAAACCTCTTCATGAAAAAATACAGCATGTTAGGATTTTAGATGAGGGACCACTGAGAGCTTCTTTAGAGGTAAGAATTTTAATGTTAAAATGATACAAGATTAAAAAGTCTTACAAATTAGTAAATATATAAATTAAAAAAACACAGTTTGATTTGTATGTATTCCAAAAAGTGGAAAGTAATATTATTTAGATCATATTTGTATTGTACAATTTAACATCACAACTATTGTAGTATATACCAAGGATCCAGAAAGCCTTCTATTTTCCGGACATAACCGGAGAAATTGTTATATGTCTCGGTCATAAAAAGGGTCAAATGGAAGTCCAAAATTTCTATTTTGTAATAAATAGATGTACTGAAAAGTCGCCACACAAAAATTTCGAAGTTCAGAGAACGGTTACCTCATTCAGATCATTTCCTCTCGATAGTTGACTGATCTTTTCAAACTGTTTTTACAGCAATTAATCTTGTCAATACAGAAATTTACAAAGGTGTCTGTGTTTATATGATGCTTAATTATAATTAATATACACCTGTCAACAATTTCATAAAGTTCAATCGAGGTCATTCATCAGTGACGATCAATCAGGCATTTTTCAACCCTTTCTACTTTGAAATTAAAAAAATCCATTACAAGGTATGTTTTGGACGATCTACCAACTTGAGAAGATAAAATGACTGGGTAGTTTTAACTCAGCAAAACTTAGATTCATCTTTCAGGAAGACTTTCATATACTGATTTCAAAGTTTTTTAGTTTGAATTTATTTTATTCATTTCTTTAGTTCATTTCTACTGTGTTATGTAGTCCATTTCCATATCGATCTATATATACGTACCAAATGCGAACCTGGAAGAAGACATCGAAATTATCAATACACAAATAACAACATTTTTATGAAATAAGGTTGTGTTTTGAGATTGATAAAAAGAGTAAACTGACAATGCTTGTCTCAAAAAAATGTCTGCCATAGGCTGATAAAATTTTCAGACCCCTAGTGTATACTCAAAGGAGGGCGGTACAGGGTTAATTTCGTGCAACGTTTTTGGCAGTTCTTATTTCCCATGTGACTGTGCTGATAGTTCGTTATTCACCGTGTTTCGTGCAAATTGAGAAAAATGCAACATGCAGGCCAAATGTTTATTTTTCTTTCATCATGAATGTCATTTTTGTTTCTCGTTTGCACATTTTCATATCCCCCTGTACGACCCTCTCAAAGTGATCTCTTCTATTTTGAGTCATTTAAATGTAACAAATTGGATTGATGTATCTTTTTTTTCTTTAATATTTTTCGAAATAGATCTTCCAGAAAAAAATAATAACTCCAGCTAGATCTTTCTATCTCTCATAATAAAGGATATTATTTCCAAAATTATTGTTTTTGTAGTCTTTGAATATAAATTTACTGAAAGAATTGTTTATTTTAGTTGCCACACAAAGTTCAGAAGGAAATTTTAAAAAATAGGATTACACACAGATATTTTTATTTGTCGAAAGACCTTTGGCCACTTGCTGTACTTTTAATCAAACAGACATTTCGCTGAACTAGTATGAATTATTGTTTAGTGTCCTCTTGGTGCGGGATTTTCTCGCTGCATTGAAGACCCATTGGTAGCCTTGTGCTGTCTTCTGCTCTTTGGTCGGGTTGTTTTTTCTGACACATTCCATGTTTCCATCTCTATTCTATAGAGATTATAACATTCATTACACAGACATGTAAAATGTAATGTCGTAGTACAAAACTCATTGAGAAATTATGTTGATAATTTGATAAAGATACTATTGTCACAACTCACAGAATCCATTTATCTTTGTTTTGTAGTTTTCAATGAAGATCAGTGAAAAAAGTTACTTAAGCCAAGTGATAAGTCTGGATGCTGAATGCCCATTCATCAGATTTGATACGGAGGTATTGTATATCATTTCCACTGATATAAATCAAGAAATTACACTTAAGATATTATATCTGTTAAATTATTCCAAATATAATTTACTAAAATTCATCAAGGACAAACATCCTGAAGAAGGGTTATTATTCTCAAATACCCTTCTTCAGAGAGTAAAAAACGGCCAATCCATATGACATATACCGAACTTTTATATAGAAATGAAGAGAAATGGGAAGATGTGTGAAAAATACACTGACTATCAACCAATCAGAAGCATTGATTCTTATATTAAGTATTATAAAGTAATTTGTCTAAAATTTTTCTGATTTCTTGCAGTATAAATCAGGACTGAAAATGGGTTTTAATACTGGCTGGAAAGTGTAGTCAAAACTGTCTATAAAGGGCACCCAAGGGACCAGAAAAAATGCCCTTTATGAGCAGGTGCCCTCTATACAGAGTTAATTGAAAAGGACTTTTTCACTGTGGCCTTATAGACAGTGATTTGCTATATAGAGGTGCACTTTAAAGCAGGTTTGACTTTACTTAGTGAAATGTATGCATTTTTAACTTTCTTTGTATTTGTTTTTGAACATTATAATGCTGTTTATAAATAATTTTTGAATTGTATTCTAGGTACACTGGCATGAGAACAGAAAATTCCTAAAAGTAGAATTCCCAACAACCATTCATTCCATGAATGCTACATATGAAATCCAATATGGCCACCTCAAAAGAACTAATCACAACAACACATCATGGGATTCTGCCCAGTTTGAGGTAATTAAATAATCATGTGACCTTCTGTAAACCAGTCATAACACCTCATCCTGGGATTCTGCTCAGTTGACATAAAAATACATTCATGTGAATTTCATGAAATCAAACATAACAAACATTTTGAGTCTGCTCAGTTAAAAGTACTTTTATAAACACATAATCATCTTTGAACCAATCACCTGTTATACTTATTGAGGCACAAAAAATTTCAACATTTTTTGGATGGAATAAGGGTAATAATTTCAATAGATACTTTTTCATCATAAAGCTGTTAGACTTAGAATATATGTACAGAATTTGTCAAAAATACTGTGGATTCATTTATTTTCATGGATACCAATTTTCGTGGATAGAGAAAAAAAGGAATTTTGTGGATTGCTGGCTTAGAAAAAAATATAGAATGTTGTTGAAATACTGAAATTTGTGGCTTGGCACATCAGATATCATGAAAATACTGAGACAAAACATGCCGATCAGACTTTGATATTGAACAGTAAAGTACTGATTTTAAGCTCTTATAAAACAAAAGTCTAACAAATAGATTCTTCAGATTTGTCATAAATTTAACAAGATTAACAAAATCTGTAATAATTTACCTGTTAGGTTAATCAGGTTTGAAATATGTATTGACATAATTGCAATCACTTGTCACCAAATACCTCGGGGCATATACATATATATCTTTAATCCAATTATGACCAATAATGTCTGCTTAATATCTTTTTACAAGATGTTTTTACTGTAATTTATGAGAAAGTCTGTATTGTTTAGGCCTACTTATGATTAATCTTTTTCTATAATGTTTGAATAAAAAAAACTAAAGTGAATTCCGCGACAATTTACACAGTCACGATATTTTTAAAGAAAATTGTTTGAGCATTTATTTGTTACCAAAGACAAAATTACATGAAACACTATATCCTCTATGGATATTGCTGACTCATCATATGCCAGTATCCAAGTACATGCTGTAAAAACGCAATTGTTCAATGTTGTCTCGGATAGGTACATCAAAACTCCATGGTTTCAAACTTCAGTGCATTTAATCTGAGGTAAAAATATTATTTTTCGTTGGATATTTAAATTCCTGATTAACTGAGACCCACGAAAACCATGAAAATTGGTATACAACGAATATTAATGAATCCACAGTAGCTGTTAATAAAAAGTTAAAACATATGATTTTGAGTTCTCCCCGGGTATTTAAATGGAAAGCGATTTTTAATTTTATATAAGTTTTAATTTTTTGGGATCACTGAAAGTGCTGATGGCATTTTTTCACATTGACAGGAGTGAAAAATTGTAATGATGGAATTAAATTATATACAATGCAGGTATGTGGACATAAGTGGGCTGATTTATCTGAGCATGGATTTGGATTGGCCGTCATCAACGATTGTAAATATGGCTACTCCTGTTTTGACAATGTTCTTAGACTCTCACTGTAAGTCTTGAATTAAATTTATTAACTTTTGAAAATTAGCTAATTAAGTATTTCAATCATGATTTTCTTTGTTTATAATTGGTTCTGTTTTTGATAATCATGAAAATAATGAAAAATGAATTAAGGATTTATTTTAGAGGTAGAGG
Source organism: Mytilisepta virgata (assembly GCA_028015205.1). Taxonomy (NCBI): domain Eukaryota; kingdom Metazoa; phylum Mollusca; class Bivalvia; order Mytilida; family Mytilidae; genus Mytilisepta; species Mytilisepta virgata. Next base: position 1,535,590 of record JAPWFG010000026.1, on the reverse strand, counting down.
GAAAAAATTTTTTTAATTAGATGCTCCTGTTTTATGCACAAAGAACATAAAAGTAAACTACTGTAACATTTGATGAAGTCAGAGAATATGATCAGTGCATTGGTTCTTGGAAAAGTCCATGTATTGTGATTATGAGAATGAATAAGAGTTATTTCCCTTCTTATACTAGACTATGATTGATACATTCGCATCTAAATAATTTAGACATGAAGTTTCTAATAATATTTTTCAGACTGAGGTCTTCCAAAGCACCAGATGAGAAGGCAGATATGGGTGTTCATAACTTTTCCTATGCTGTTATGCCTCATCATGGTAAGCCGTAGCAGTTCTAAAAATGTCTTCTCCGATTGAAACTGCATGGCAAATTGAAATAACACTAGATATATGGCATCTGTGTTAAGGTCTATGGCAACTGACATGGCTGCTAATTCTAAACGATTTTCTTGATTGGTTGAATTTAAAAATCTCCTGCTTTGAAAGCACTTGCGTAAATGAGCTTAAACTTTTACATGAAAAAATTGTCAGTTAATGGGATTTTCAGATGGGTGAGAAAAAAATGCTGTTTTGATAAACAAATTTTACATGTGAAATATTAAACAAAGTCATTTTAAAGTTGAGAGTAATGGATGAAAAAACTGCTTTGATGTAGCTAAAAATCCCCCACTTGGGCCTCTAGATCTACTAATGGTTTCCTTTTTCATGCCAGATTCCCTAATGTGATCTATTATGTTAGACTTGTTTGATTTCAATAATATTTTAAGAAATTTATGTTTCCTGTTTCAGGTAATTTCCAGGAAGCTGGAGTCATACAGCAAGCGTACAACATGAACTGTCCATTAGTTACTATGGAAACTCTGGGCGAGATTATGGACTCGCAGTCTTACTTCAAACTAAATAATCGACAGATTATACTAGAAACTGTCAAAATGGTAAGAATAATTATAGTTTATTATGAGGATAGTTTCAACAATAAATATAGAAGAAATTTTAATAAACTTTCGTTTTGAAAATTTAGTATTCCAAGTTTCGTCAGTGAGTTTTGTCAATGAAGGAGGACATTTGGATATTTCGTAGAACTACAGGAAGCAGATTTATGGTAAGGCTACTTCTTTGCCATTCATCCACATAATTGTTAAATTACATATAGGCTAATTGGCAATATGTCATCATTAACTCAGTCATTTGTCTGTCCTATAATTGTTTCAAATTGTCATTTCAAAAATTGAAAAATGCTTCAAATCTGAAAATTTTGGACAGTTTTATTAAAATTTAGACACTAGCCAGTATGATTCAACAAACACTTTTGAGAAATTTTACTCCAAGTTAAGAAATTACTCCAAAATTAAGAAAATTGCTATTATTAGAGGGTGAAAAAGTGGTCTTGCCATACTTTCTCCATTTAGTGGTTAGATAACATGGTCACTTAGCGATTAGAAAACATGAGCTATTTGCCATTATTTTTGCTAGTTTTTCCTTAATACTGGAGGATAAAGGTCAGCACAAATATGATTGAGACATATACCAGATTAGATAAAGAAATAAATCCTGTCGGGGGTCTGTGTATTCCTTCATCAGATTGAATGCTTATCTACACATTTATTTCTGTATTGATTTCTTTAATTTTTCAACAGTGTGAGGATACCAGTAAGGCAAGAACTTGCGTGTTGAGACTGTATGAGTCGTATGGTGGTAAAGGAAAGACTGTCCTAACATCTACGCTGCCAATAAAATCTGCTCATAGGTTAGTATTTCTAACTGGATTTTCAAATGGGACAATTCCTGTTATTAGACGGGTAGTTAATTTTGTTATAGCTTTTCTAATCTATATATTCTGTCAGAATCTCAAAATGCTATTGTTGTCTCCCTTTGAAAAAAATGTCTTTTCAGTAGATGTTTATTATTAAAAGAGAATGTTACATGGTTTTTTTTTGTGCACCATTTTTGCAGTTTTTATTTAAGTTCCCAAAACAAAGTTTGGGGGACTTATTGTTTCTGCTTTTTTTTTTCCTTTCTTCTGAGCCATAAACTTGTCCAAAGCGGATCTCAAAAACTTTTTACATGAGCTTAATGAAAAGATGGCCATGCATAGTCGTGCATAAAGATTTTAGAATTTTCAAAATAGGCACAGTTTTGGGGACTTTTGTGCTGGCATTCCAATACAGTATTGCATGTATTAACTGTTTTCATGTTGAAAGGTCGTTTCTTGCAAATTGATGATAATTTAACATGCATTTTTATGAGAAGTCCAGTACTAATTACAAATGTACACATGTTTTTCCAGGTGCAGTTCTCTGGAAGAGATGATAGAAGACACAGAGAAATCAGTCTCATTTGTTGTAGACAGTATACATCTATCATTTAAACCATTTGAAATCATCAGCTTACTGGTCGAGTTTAAACTGTAAATTATCACAAACATCGAAAGGTCAATAATTAGTATGTGGTGGGCAATAAACACAGACATTTGAGTTTTATTCTGGTCGACTTGAATTGTCAGCTGACTTTAGAATAGTATTTAAATGTATATGAAACTGTTGAAGAGTGAATTTTTTTTTATTCAGTGTAAATATTTGAATTTAGTAGTGAAATGGAATTTAGAAGAACTTTTGGAAGATTGTTTATTTTTGTTATATAGATATTATTTGGAAGGTAATATCAGAATATAGCTTTGTATGGCAAATCTTGGGTATCTTATGGAAGGTGAAATCAGAATATGGCTTGTAAGGCAAGTCTTGGATATCTTATGGAAGGTGAAATCAGAATATAGCTTTGTAAGGCAAGTCTTGGATATCTTATGAAAGGCGAAATTAGAATATAGCTTTGTAAGGCAAATCATGGAAGTTTATATCAAAATATAGCTTTGTAAGGCAAGTCATGAATATATTATGGAAGGTTATATCAAAATATAGCTTTATAAGGCAAGTCGTGGATATATTATGGAAGGTTAAATCAAAAATAGCTTTGTAAGGCAGGTCATGGATATATTATGGAGAGTTAAATCAAAAATAGCTTTGTAAGGCAAGTCATGGATATATTGTGGAAGGTTTAATCAGATTATAGCTTTGTAAGGCAAGTCATGGATATATTGTGGAAGGTTTAATCAGATTATAGCTTTATAAGGCAAGTAATGGATATATTATGGAAGGTTTAATCAGATTATAGCTTTATAAGGCAAGTCATGGATATATTATGGAAGGTTAAATCAAAAATAGCTTTGTAAGGCAAGTCATGGATATATTATGGAGGGTTAAATCAAAAATAGCTTTATAAGGCAAGTCATGGATATATTATGGAAGGTTAATTCAAAAATAGCTTATAAGGCACATCATGTATGTATAATGTTAAATCAAAAATAGCTTTGTAAGGCAGGTCATGGATATATTATGGAAGGTTAAATAAAAAATAGCTTTGTATGGCAAGTCATGGATATATTATGGAAGGTTATAACAGAAGGTGGCTTTGTTAGACAAATCATGGATAATGTATTATTGAAGGTTATATCAGATGATAGCTTTGTTAAGCAAATGAAGGATATTATATGGAAGGTTCTATAAAAAAAAATATAGCTTTGTAAGGCAAATCATGGATATATTATGGAATATTTTGTCAAAAGATAGCTTTCTTAGGCAAGTCATGGATAAACAATATATTATGGAAGGTTATATTAGAAGAAAGCTTTCTTAGGCAAGTCATGGATATAAAATGGAAGGATATATCAGAAAATATCTTGTATAAGGCAAATCATGGGGTTATATTTTTTGCCTTTCATATACAAGTGAATTGTTATTTTGTTATTCTATTATATTTTAAATCTAAATGCTTTGTTAATTGTTATATATTGTCACAAAGCCAAGCTTAAGTAGTGATGATTAACATATATTTTAGATAATTTTATATTTTTTTAATACATGTACATTTTTTGTATTACACATATACTGTTATCGCTTGTGCAATTTGAGCTGACAAAAAGCTGAAATATATATCAGAATTTTTTTAAAACATTTTTAATGATTTTCAAACTTTTTATTTATATGAAGTAATAATCAATAGATAAGGCAAAATGTTATCTTGAAGGAATTGAAAAAAGAAAAACAGAAGTTGTAGTTCAGTTACCATTATAATACAGTAACAGCCTGGTGAAGCTTAACAATACAATAGCAAATTTCATTGGCAGCCAGATTAACGCTTGCCCAACAATAAGGCCGTCTGATGTAGGCAGCTTTTCATTGGCTGCTAATAATTTTGCAAGCTATCCAGTGTAAAAAAAAGAACTAATGTGAAAATAAAAACATGAAAAATTAAAAATTATAACTTTAAAAAAATCAAAATAATGAAAAGAAAAAAGATCAAAATAAATAAATAAATTATAAAATAAAAAATATTAATAAAAGAATTAAAAAAAAAACACCATTAATAACTTTAAAATTATGAATAATGGAAAATGAAAAAAAATTAAAACAAAAAAAAATAAAAACAAAAAAAAGTGAAAAATTAATAAAAAAGATAATAAAAAAATATTTTAAAAACACAAATAAAAACAAATAAAAAGCACAAACTAAAAAATAGGTAAATGAAATAAAAAAGATTTAAAAAATAAAATGTGTGATAAAGTAATCGAACTAATTAAAACAAATATAATATGTATTATGAAAATAAAAAAAAAATAATTCTGATATCATGTATTTGACAAAAACATTATATTGAAAATCTAAGATGATAAAGTTATGATAAAATGATATAAATACATGTATTTATTAATCAAATACAAAAATGACATTCCATAGAGGATATTATTTTTCTTAGATAATTTTCAATATAAACATGGTCTCTTGTTCACTACCATATATGGAACAATAGGGAGTCAACAATTTCTTAGGGCTGCAGTATGGCAACAGTTTGTCGCAATAATTTTTCAGTTGAGTATGATGTTGACAGTGTATTATCAAATGAATGGCACAAACAATTTTGTTAATATACAACATTTCTGAATATTTGTTATAGATTAACAAAATCTTTTTAAGAAAATGGAGCATTTACTTGCAGTGTAGTGTTCATCAATAACTAGCTTGTATTTATTTATATATGTGCTCTTAAAATAAGAACAAATTAAGGCAATTTGGGACAAAAAAAGCTCTGGTGCTAGTTTTACCAGTAACCAGCTTTTATTGCCAAATATTTAAACATTATTGTTTAGTTGCTATTGTTAAACCAGGCTGTTGCTGCGAATTTCTGTATTTTTATTCATCTCCAAAAAATGGGGAAGGATATGACATATAGATACTGTTGATTTGTTATCAATTTATATGGATTGTAATGTCTCAATTTAGCATTATATGCAATAAAACGAATCAAGAATGTTTGCTTTGTTCTTATTTTTTAGGCCTAGTTGCTGTACAAACATATTGGTTTCTTTCCCCTCTGTGAGCATCTTGAAAGTAGAAAAAAATTCTTGGAATAATTAGACTATTTGCATTTTAGAAATTTCCTGGAAGATTTTGATCTTTTTTTGAAAGATTTCAGGCAACTATTTCTTAAGGAAATCATTTGTAGAATTTCAATAAAGACAAATTATTGTTGTCATTGTTTTATGGCTTAGTAAGATATTCATATTATTGCCTGGGGGGAATAAATGACTGGTTGAAAATTAAAATTTTTTTTTTTTTACAAAAATAACAAAAATGGTACTGTTTTGACATCACAGTGAGGTCTTCACCTCAGAGAAAATATGCACACCACTAATACCAGTCTGTAATACCAGTCTGTGCAAAATTCTTTACACAGCTGTATATAGCAACATGTACCAAGATGGCCACAACAGCCAAGTTAGTTTAACATAGGACCCTATGGTAAAGTTCAGTTCAAAATCTTCTTAACAGGGAAAGAATACTGTTATTATTTATTTGCCCAACAATTCATTAAGCATTCATGTAGTTTTGTCATAATTTGTGTCGCCTGTGTAGCAGTGTCTACACATGTCATTTGTGTCCATCCGTCCGTTAACGTTTCACATTTTGATCTTCTTGAGAAAAACTTAACATAATTTGACCAAACTTTGGCACAGATGTTTCTTGTAAGGTACAAGTATTGTTACTTTGGTCGATTGGTCAAGAAACATTACCGCCAGAGCCTGTTCTAATTTCTTATTGGCTGAACTTTGAAAAAATTCTTCTCAAGAACAATACATCTGATTGATTTTAAACTTTAAAAATATGTTTTTATAATGACCTTTAACAAATTGTATTACTTTGGTGCCGATCAGAAATCCAAGATGGCCACAAAAACAGAAGTTAGTTTTACATAGGACCCTATGGGCAAATTCATTGAAAAATCTTCTTGTCTAAAACCACTTGACCAATAAGAACTAAACATGGCAGGAATTGTCTTTAGACAGTCCTCTTTCAGAATAATATCCGATGACTGAGACCAGTGTCGACCAAGATGGCCACAACAGCCAAGTTAGTTTAACATAGGACCCTATGGTAAAGTTCAGTTAAAAATCTTCTTGTCTGAAACCACTTGGCCAATTGGAACCAAATTATGCAGCAGTAGTTCTTAGATGGTCTTCTTTCACAATTAACGTGGACTGTTAACGAAGATGGCTGCCATGATCTAACTTAGTTTAACAAAGGACCTATGAGAATATATTTTTTTAATAAATAGAATATTGTGGGAACGGGAAATGTGTCAAAGAGACAACAACCCGACCAATGAGCAGAAAACAGCTCAAGGCTACCAATGGGACAGCCAGGAAAGATGGTCGACATTGCCATCTTAGTTTAACAATGTTATTAAAGGTCTTTTCATTTGAAACACTGGGCAAATGGAGACCAAATTGTAGAATTCCTTATCAAAAGAATTTATGACGATCCTGATCGGTAACCAAGATGGCCACAATATCCAAACTAGTTTATCATAGGTCCCTATTGGAAAAATTCACTTAATTTTTTTTGTCTGACACCATAATGCCAAATTAAACAAAACGTAGCTGCAATAAGATGGCATCAGTTCCTTGTAACTCACACCAACCATCAACTGTATGAATACCAGTCAAATTTTGATTTTTGCTAAGGTGTAAATCTACGTGAGCGATACAGGCTCCTGGGAGCCTCTAGTTTTTCTTCTGTCTGTAACTCCTTCTAAATCTGTGAATGAATTTAAATGAAGTGTTGAGAATGTTCAGTTCCTTATTATATTATGCACCACCCATTGTAATTTTTATGAACATGAACGTTTTAGCTCACCTAGCCTATCGGCGATGAAAGCTTATATGTCATCACTTTGAGTCCGGAGTCCGTAAATTTTCACATTTTTATCTTCTCTGACAATACTTGGCGGATTGCAACCGAACTTGGTAGGAATGCTGTATGGAAGGATCTCTATAACACATCTACCTTTGATTCCGATCGGATGAACAACATGGTCACTAGAGACCATTTATAATTTTCATATGCAAATTTCAAAAATCTTCTCTGAAACTACCTTATGAAATGTTTTGCAACTTCGAAGGATTGATTATAGTAATACCCTCTTCAAACGATCCAATTTGGTTAGGGTCCATCTGCTCAGCCGACGATGATTTTTGTGGTTTTTTTTTCCCAGGATCTTGGCAAAATATATAGCCGGGATCACTTTACTAGTTTAGGTGTGAAAAAAATGCAGTACATGTGTCAATCAGAAAATGTTTTCGTTTAAATCAAACTAAATATTCCTTCCCCCTCCTCCTCCCGTAAAAATAAAATGGTTGCTCCCTAACAGTTCTATACAAGTTTACATGATGTCTTTCCCAACAAAGAGTTAAAAAAATAGTCGTTTTCAGTTTAGAATACTTTATGCCTACAATAAAAAAAAATTACCAGGATATCCTTAAATCTAGTCAAATGATAGCTAGTATAAATTTTAAAAATTATACCGAAACACGTAACAATTTAAATCAGGTAAGTTATCAAATTTCCAATCAAAATATTGTTTTTCTAAAACATTTTATGAAGATAAAGGTGAAACTATTATAAAAAAAAATTATTGAAGATAACTTAAATGATCAAAATAGCAATTGTGTGCACATTTAGCCATTTTATATAGGCGTTCAACGTAAAACAAATCTAATGTCCAAGGCAGAATTTCGGTTACATCCTGATTGTCCCACTTTTTAAAATTCAATAGTTCTGAGTTTTCCTTATACCGTTCCCGATTGTCCCACAAAACGGATGCAAGGCATATTTAATGTTTCAATAAACATACTCACTGCTGTGACTACATCTTTATTTAAGCAGTTGGTTGGAAATACATCATATAAGAATTATTTTATTAGTCACAAAAATATTAAAATAATTAAAAATGAAATATATGAAGCTTTTAAATATTATAATACACATATAAAACTTTATCATTATTCTTTTTTTAACGTGAAATGGAAAGCATTTTCCTTGTTAGTTTTTTTTTTTTGTCACTTTTATTCATTTAATATAAGAGGATTTTATTCTTTTAGTTTAGTATGTTTGGTCAATAAGTTAAAAAAAATATTAAACAATCATTCACAAGCTCATTTGTATCACCATTTAGTTTGGGGGAAATGAGGGAAGTGAATTAAGCTAGAACTTGTCAAGCAACAGTAAAATCTACGAACACTCAAGCAAGACTGAAGTCATCAAGACTGTATTGTTATTTGCTACATATGTGTCCTTTTACTTAAAAAAACTTATAACAATAAAATGTAAAATAAAAGGATAAAACGGAGTAAAATGTATTTTGTATAAATGTAACAGTAAATATGTTTTCTTTGTTTTCTCATCTTTTTGCATTTTATTTTTATTAAATTTTAATTAATTATATATCATCATGAAGGTTTACCATATAAATAAGTGAGAGTCTTTGAAGATAATTATGTCATGGGAGTCATATATTCGTTGGAAATTTTAATATGGTAACATCATTTGAGCAAAATCTTATCCCGAGCGTTAGTCGACACGGTTTTCAATTTACCCGAAAATTGCTAATTTCTGATTTGTCGTGCATATTTGATTTTTTTACGGACAAGGCGACTAAACTCCAGAACAACATCTGACTTTCATAAGGTAACAGTATGGAGGAGTCTAAGGAAATGTCAATCTAGTGAGTCTTGTATCAGTCTTTTTAGAAACTTCAAACTTTTATCACAGATACAAAGAAGTTGGCAATATTTTGTAACAATTTTTCACCATTTCAGTAGCGATAATTTAGGTTTTTAGAATAATTATGAATATTTACACTGGAAACAATAAGAAAAATGTTTTCATGTACTTATTAATAAAGTTTCAATTTTATGAATAGAAAGGCTATATTATTATTTCAGTTTTGTTATTGTTACACAAGAATTTCTGCCACTGTTGACGTACATAGAATTCACAGCTTTAACTGATAGAGTATCACCTATTCTCAATTCTTTTGTTACTACTGCTGTTGCTGTCGCATATAAATGAAACACTTCACTTGAAGAGGTTGAAATAGCATTTACAAATGCTTGAGCGATTTTTTTGTTGTTTTTGAATAATCCAAATCCAGCTCTATGGGTGTTAGAGTACATCCATGCTGAAAATAGATACAGTCCCTCCTCTTCGAGAGTAAAATGGCCATTTGTCAAGAAGTCTGATGTATCAGTGATACCAACATTTGTAATTATATCATCAAATTTGAATGTGTGACCAGCGGTCTTTTTTCCATAATCTCCTCCTATACAAGCTGTCATGGCAACTGAAATAGATGAAATTCATTAGATAATTTTGTCAGAAATCAGAACTATGCTCAACTATTTTCCTTAATTAAATATCATGGAAAGCAGAGCCTTAGTGCAGTACTTTTGTCTTGACACCGCAAAACGAAAAGTTTTAACTGTAATTGAAGACATTGTTGTCTAGTCCATGATGAATATTCAAAAAACAACAGTAAACAAAAATCAACTCAATCATTATGGCAATTGCAACGAAATACATATAGCGTCTTACACTGCTACGAGTGGATTATCGGAATTCTCCAATCAAGATAGTTAAATTACGGAATTTTAAGCACGAGCCTTGGCGAGTGTTTAAAATTTCGTAATTTAACTATCGAGATTGGATAAATCCGATATTCCACGAGTCATAATGTAAGACGCTATTTCTCTATTTTTTAAAACGCTTTAAAAACTGGTCAACGTCATCATATTCTTCCAACTTCAACAGTCACTATGGTCACAAGTATGTATTCATTAATTTTGTATGGAAAACTATCGTACACTTTGCAAGTATTTAGCAGTCACTGTTAAACACGGTAGATTATTTCCATATATGTCATTTGTCATATACACCGAAACTGTTTTTCCTAGCTGAAGTTGTATAACACAACAGATGTCACAACAGCGGACGTAAAGGAACAAGAAGAAGAACAAATTTGGTTCAAATATGACCCTTTATAACGAATCCTATCTGTTCCCTCACAAGTCGGATTTTTTGTTTGATTTCAAAACCCCGTTTATTACAAAGCAGACGACGGGACCGCGTTTGTTTTATATGTAACTAAGGACATTTTTTGAAGACCAATCATATCCCGAGAACCAAAAACTCACTAGTGAGATTATCAATATTTCCAACACGGGTCGACAGACTGTTAAATTGCCTGAAACTAAGAGAAAAACAATTAAAAATCAAGACCTAAACATGTCAAATAATGAGTAGTTGATGTTATCTTACAGCTAGCTCAAGTTGCCATCTCGGGTGGGGGGGGGGATAACTTGACCAATTTAAAAAAATTATCCACGTTATGTCGAATTTGTGACCCGAAAATATCCAGGAAAGATAAAATTACATACCCGAAATTATCCAAAAATAAAAACATTTGCTATGATATCCAAAAAAATTGACAGACGGAATTCTCCAGAGTGTCAAATAATCCTGACCCGAAATCTCCGCCGGCTTTGTAAAATCTTGACCCGAATTTGCTGCATGTCCCGTATCTAAATATCAATGAGACAAAGTAATGCGAAATTGAATGAAAAATGATAAAATTTATAATATACAGGTGGATTAAATTAAAGGTGTTTAAGAGAATTTATCAAAGGTAACCAATCTGGGTGTGAAATAACATAAGAAACTAAGTTTCTGTTGTAAAAGTCTTTTAAAACGATGATTGAAAACAAATACATAGCAGTAAAGGGTTCAAATCAATTGCGATATATTCTATTGATTAAAATCTGTAAAATCTCTACAAACATGTGCATAGCGGTACAAGCTCTCTAAGGTGAAGCAAGATTAACATCACTGTCCAGAAAAGGAAAATATTTTATAGGGAAGAAAAGGGATCACGTTTGTCATATTTGCTGATATGAAGATTTCCTAATGAGATAGAAATGTCCGGATCTAGTAAAGGACAGGAAGTTTCATTAATATACTTAGAACAATCATTGTCAAGCAAATTTTATCGGAAAAAATGCATACCTGAAAATGGAATATTCGATAAGCGGCAATGAAAACATTCGATAATTCTACAGTGAAAACGAGAATATTTTAACCACACTATCCAAATTACCTTCATAACAATTTAATCATTTTTAACTACCAGCCACCTTGTTGGTTATTGCACAGTAATGGTTTTTATTATATTTTATAGATCAGGATAGGTGATGGGGAGGTTTTGGTAAGCATAAAAACTGTTTAGCCCACTTCTTTTGTTTTCCTACCTTTTTTGTTGCCAAGGTCTATTTGGTTCTGCAAATCCGCTTTAGTCAAATTTAAATTTGTCTCTATAGCATTGACCTTGGAATTTAAATCTCCGAAAAGAGTAACTTTTATATTTTCGAGACTTTGCTTCAGAGACGAATGTGCAAATTTCTGTTCCTTTGACCTATTTGTTGTTCTTTTCTCTAATGAAACGGTATAATTGTAAAGAGCTCTAAAATCATCCTCACGCGCGTTTTCCTTAAAAGCAAGATTATGTACTTCAGTTGATAAAGTTTGTAAACGTTTTTGTACTAAACTTAAATCAACAAGCTGAAAATAGATACAGTCCCTCCTCTTCGAGAGTAAAATGGCCATTTGTCAAGAAGTCTGATGTATCAGTGATACCAACATTTGTAATTATATCATCAAATTTGAATGTGTGACCAGCGGTCTTTTTTCCATAATCTCCTCCTATACAAGCTGTCATGGCAACTGAAATAGATGAAATTCATTAGATAATTTTGTCAGAAATCAGAACTATGCTCAACTATTTTCCTTAATTAAATATCATGGAAAGCAGAGCCTTAGTGCAGTACTTTTGTCTTGACACCGCAAAACGAAAAGTTTTAACTGTAATTGAAGACATTGTTGTCTAGTCCATGATGAATATTCAAAAAACAACAGTAAACAAAAATCAACTCAATCATTATGGCAATTGCAACGAAATACATATAGCGTCTTACACTGCTACGAGTGGATTATCGGAATTCTCCAATCAAGATAGTTAAATTACGGAATTTTAAGCACGAGCCTTGGCGAGTGTTTAAAATTTCGTAATTTAACTATCGAGATTGGATAAATCCGATATTCCACGAGTCATAATGTAAGACGCTATTTCTCTATTTTTTAAAACGCTTTAAAAACTGGTCAACGTCATCATATTCTTCCAACTTCAACAGTCACTATGGTCACAAGTATGTATTCATTAATTTTGTATGGAAAACTATCGTACACTTTGCAAGTATTTAGCAGTCACTGTTAAACACGGTAGATTATTTCCATATATGTCATTTGTCGTATACACCGAAACTGTTTTTCCTAGCTGAAGTTGTATAACACAACAGATGTCACAACAGCGGACGTAAAGGAACAAGAAGAAGAACAAATTTGGTTCAAATATGACCCTTTATAACGAATCCTATCTGTTCCCTCACAAGTCGGATTTTTTGTTTGATTTCAAAACCCCGTTTATTACAAAGCAGACGACGGGACCGCGTTTGTTTTATATGTAACTAAGGACATTTTTTGAAGACCAATCATATCCCGAGAACCAAAAACTCACTAGTGAGATTATCAATATTTCCAACACGGGTCGACAGACTGTTAAATTGCCTGAAACTAAGAGAAAAACAATTAAAAATCAAGACCTAAACATGTCAAATAATGAGTAGTTGATGTTATCTTACAGCTAGCTCAAGTTGCCATCTCGGGTGGGGGGGGGGATAACTTGACCAATTTAAAAAAATTATCCACGTTATGTCGAATTTGTGACCCGAAAATATCCAGGAAAGATAAAATTACATACCCGAAATTATCCAAAAATAAAAACATTTGCTATGATATCCAAAAAAATTGACAGACGGAATTCTCCAGAGTGTCAAATAATCCTGACCCGAAATCTCCGCCGGCTTTGTAAAATCTTGACCCGAATTTGCTGCATGTCCCGTATCTAAATATCAATGAGACAAAGTAATGCGAAATTGAATGAAAAATGATAAAATTTATAATATACAGGTGGATTAAATTAAAGGTGTTTAAGAGAATTTATCAAAGGTAACCAATCTGGGTGTGAAATAACATAATAAACTAAGTTTCTGTTGTAAAAGTCTTTTAAAACGATGATTGAAAACAAATACATAGCAGTAAAGGGTTCAAATCAATTGCGATATATTCTATTGATTAAAATCTGTAAAATCTCTACAAACATGTGCATAGCGGTACAAGCTCTCTAAGGTGAAGCAAGATTAACATCACTGTCCAGAAAAGGAAAATATTTTATAGGGAAGAAAAGGGATCACGTTTGTCATATTTGCTGATATGAAGATTTCCTAATGAGATAGAAATGTCCGGATCTAGTAAAGGACAGGAAGTTTCATTAATATACTTAGAACAATCATTGTCAAGCAAATTTTATCGGAAAAAATGCATACCTGAAAATGGAATATTCGATAAGCGGCAATGAAAACATTCGATAATTCTACAGTGAAAACGAGAATATTTTAACCACACTATCCAAATTACCTTCATAACAATTTAATCATTTTTAACTACCAGCCACCTTGTTGGTTATTGCACAGTAATGGTTTTTATTATATTTTATAGATCAGGATAGGTGATGGGGAGGTTTTGGTAAGCATAAAAACTGTTTAGCCCACTTCTTTTGTTTTCCTACCTTTTTTGTTGCCAAGGTCTATTTGGTTCTGCAAATCCGCTTTAGTCAAATTTAAATTTGTCTCTATAGCATTGACCTTGGAATTTAAATCTCCGAAAAGAGTAACTTTTATATTTTCGAGACTTTGCTTCAGAGACGAATGTGCAAATTTCTGTTCCTTTGACCTATTTGTTGTTCTTTTCTCTAATGAAACGGTATAATTGTAAAGAGCTCTAAAATCATCCTCACGCGCGTTTTCCTTAAAAGCAAGATTATGTACTTCAGTTGATAAAGTTTGTAAACGTTTTTGTACTAAACTTAAATCAACAAGCGGCTTCACATTTTTCAGCAGCGACATATCACTTATTTCTTTTTCAAGTTGCAACGTTTTGAAACGTGTAATACCCGACATTTCAGCTGACATTTCGTGGTATTTCAACTTTAAAGAATCAAATTCTCTCTGTAAAAATGAATGGTTTCGACTGAGGTCCATATATTTGTTAGCTAACTCTTCGTTCCTCGTGGTCATACCATTAAGTTGATCCTGAAATGAAACAAATGCCTGTTGCATTTGAGAGGTTAATAACGCTAGTTTTTTATCCATATCGTGACGAAGGTCACTAATATTGTCTTGTAATTTTGTTTTTGTGGCAAACAATTCACCGACAGTTAAGTAGTGGTTGCTGTTTGCACTTTGTCCTTTAGTAGTTTGGCTATCAAGAAGAAATCCGCATATAAACGGCAAGATTTCTAGAATAAAAACCATTCGCATCATTTTGAGATCATTATCTGCATACCTTGTCTTTTTAGTAATAAATTTGTGAAATAGTGCAAGGTTGATCTTGTGTATTGATATCAGTTATCACTAAATAAACATGTCTTCATTTGTGAACTTTTTTAGATTTCTAATCAATATTTATTTATAGATAATTTCCTGACCTTATCCATATCGGACAGGGTATCATCCCGAGACTCTCATATCAGACCGAGGGCTTGCATGAAGTCTGATATTGGCCAAGGGGGTATGAAATAGTTCATGTATTAATCTGTTTATCATGCATAAGTTTACCGAACGGACCCGGTCTTATGTGGCCATATCAGTCTGACTTCGCGAACGAAGATACATGGTCTTATCAGGTATCTCTATTCCTCATAAAATTAAATATGAAAATATGAAAAAATATGGAACCAAAATAAAGAAACGATATTTCTGACTTAGTGTTCCCATATGCAGCATATATTTAATTTTGATTATTGCCATACTTCCACTGGCAAGCCGTTTTACTACTTATTCTAACTTCAAGATATCTCATATAATATATAAGATATCTGATATAATATAAAAGATATCTTATATAAACTAGTTTTTATAAGACAAAAACCTCAAGAAAATGTCGTTTCTATGTAGTTTGTTTACATAAACGTCATTTCGGGACTTCTCTAGTTTGTCGTTCTAATAACTGTAAAAAAACGGTGGGAATTCCCATGCAGAAATTTAATCACTGGGAACTGGTTAAAAATATTATGTATTTTATCCCACCGATTAAACACGTCAAGAATAGGAAAAATAAATATCTTCAAGACTTTACTTTCTTGTTGAAATTCAATTAAATCCTTTCAAAAAAATATTTTTTGTCGATTTGAAAACATACAAAAAATCATTGATAAATAAAGTGCGAAAATGGTTCTCTCAATCCGGACACTCGCAAATTTGTATATATTGATCTTCAAAATCAATTTATTTTGGATGCAAGGAGACTTTTTTTTTAAAATGACCCATATACGATGTCTTATTAAGTTTATAAGATATCTTATAAAGTATACAAGATATCTTATAATGTTTATAAGATATCTTATAAAAACAAGATTATATAAGATATCTTATATATTATATGAGATATTTTTAAGTTAGAATAAAAAGTAAAACGGCTTGCCTAAGCCGTTTTACTATTTATTCTAACTTCAAGATATCTAATAAACTTTATAAGATATCTCATATACTTTATGAAGAAAATTATATGAGATATCTTATAAATTATATGGGATATCTTATAAACTATATAAGATATCTTATAAACTATATGAGATATCTTATAAAGTTTATAAGATATTTTGAAGTTAGAATAAGTAGTTAAACGGCTTGCCATAGAGAAGTCATTTTTTAACAGAAAAGCATGGATGGATGCATAGTTCGGCGCAAAGCATCGAAAGCACTTCAACCACCAAAACCCAATGGTCATAAAGGTTTAGAACAGGGAATGCTTTTGACGATTATTAGAAAGTTGTTCTGGTCATCATTTGAGATAACCGGGATTTCAAGAGTAAATAAATTGTAAAGTTTTATCTTAAGACTAACAATTTAGTTTGATACATCGGTAACGAGAATCAATTCTACATGAACTGAACACAATTTTAAGTCGTATTAAGAAGTTAAAATAATGTAACACTAGTTTTTCACTGAGATAAAAATTGATAAGTATTAAAAAATGGAGTTACATGTATTCAAATTCCTAGAAAATATTGGGTTTGTGTAAAATAAATATCAGAAAACATTTTCATATTCTCGTATTTCAAGAAAACAGTATTGTAACACGCTATATGACAATTAGCATTTCTAACACAGAAACAGTTCTGCGACAGAGCTAGCAACTGGGTTTTTGTTGAAATACTTATTACGACATTTCATTCATTATCGATGTAAGTAATTAAGTAATCATTCTATAATAATTTCTTGATGATAACATCATATAGCAGATTACCACCTAAATAATATTTTTTTTCTGTGAAACTGAATTTTAAATATAAAAAACAAATATAAAATACACATTTGTCAATAAAATATCATAATATCATAAATTTTTAGGTAGAAAGGAGGGGGGCGGTTAAACTATAAATATCAAAGGAATATTTCCACTATTAAACTTTATAGTGTAGGCAATTGTCTGAAAACTTACTTTTATTTTACTATGCATTTGGTTTTAACACAAAAATTGTTCCAGATGAAAAATTTTCTTTGAAACAAGTTCCAGAGGAACCTATTTTCCACGTAACTTTACTGTGAAAAAGGCTCCAGACGGAATATATGAAATATTAAATGTGAAATTAGTCCAATTTGTTTCTAAATTCAATATGCTGACACATACCTAATAATGAATTAACAGAGTACTGAAGATAACTGAATATTTCATAATTAATCATTCACAAAATTACCGGTAAAAAAGATATGGTGAATAACATAGCTCGTTGACAATCACTTCCGTTTGCAACAATGAAATCACGTTTGCAATATGTAATCAGTGTGATAAAAAGCATAGAAGGTGGATATTTTTTCAATATTACAAAGTAATCATAAAGAACTTTTCTCAAAATCTTATATCAATATTGTAAAATATAAACATTTCCTAATCACAGCTCAACAATTTATATCCTATTACCAGCGCTCAATGCCGCAAATGTGGAAAACAGAAACCAAATGCTGAAGATAATATTCAAGTGGTGAAATCACCGAAAACATGCCATAAACCAACAAGCATTCTGAAAGTATTGCTGGGCAATACATTGTCTCCTACCGGCTTGAGCTGTGAGAAAACACACAAACTCCCCTTGAGTATGTGAATCAGCTGAAGACGTATGGACAGGGTGAATCCTAAAAATCCCAAAACTATGTTTGCAATGAGTACACAATAATTACTCGATAAGCTTGCTCTGTAGCTCATCATTATAAGCTCACATACCAAAAATAAGATTATGTGGTAAAGGCGTTTGCTAACAAAGTCCGGAAACCTAATATTTTGGCAATAATTCCTATTTCCAAGGACCATAACTCCCACAATAATTATCCATTCAGCGTGAAACTCAAAACTGATCTGTATCTCATCATTATAAGCTGAAATACCAAAAATAAGATCACTCGGTAAAAGGGTTTGTAAATAAAGTCCAGGAAACTATTATTTTGACAATAATTCCTATTTCCATGGGCAATAACCCTCACCATGATAAACCGAACGGCGTAAAACTCATGGTCGTTTATAAACTCACATACCAACAAGATTGCTACATGTAGCCATATGTCCCCCGCCGCAGAGAAAAGTCGAAGCCCAAAAGGTATACAAAATGTTTGGTATTGAAATGGTGGCACAGTATGGATGTCAATACATAGTAAAAAAAAAACTGCATTACAATACAAATAAAAATGTGCGTCCACAAAGTGTTCCTGTAGTGTCACATGCACAAACACATAAAAGTCCCATAACTCCCTTAAAATTTGTCGAATCAAAATAGTATCAAGAACATGTGGTGACTAACTATCCTACAGAATTTGCCTAGTGACGAGTTGCGTCCACAAAGTGTTCCTATAGTGTCAAATGCAGAAAAAAGTAAAAGTCCCATAACTTCCGTAAAATTTGTTGAATCAAAATGGCGGTGCTATAGGATCAAGAACAAAAGGTGACTAAGAATCCTACAAAATTTGAACGAAATCGAACAAATAACTGTAACGGACGCAGTTAAACGGTTTATGAAAAAAGTCCGGAAATCTATCATTTTGGCAATATTTCCTATTTCCAAGGGCAATAACTCTCACAATAATTATCCAATCACCGTAAACCTCAAACATGATTTGTAACATCATTATAAACTCATACACCATATATAAGATCACTTGGTAAAAGGGGTTGCGAAAAAGTGCGGAGAACTGATTATTTGCGTGAATTTTCTAAGCCCAAGGACCATAACTCTGCAAAAATTCATCAGACGGAAAAACATTTAAATGCGATCTGTTATTGGTCATGATAAAACTATACACCAAATATCAAGTCAATATCTTCACGCACAACTGAAAAAGTGCGGAAAACTGACTTGCCGGACTGACGGACTGACAGACGGTCGGTACGACGGACGGAGTGCAATTAAAACTAAAGCCCCCTTCAGCTTCGCCGGTAGGGGACTAATAACCATCTAAAGACAGAGCTTTGCATGAGAGGAGATCCTCAATAATTCAATACACAATTTAACTCACAGTTCATTTGAATAAATATGTAATATCAGTTGTAATTTTTTGCAGCCTTAAAAAAGAACTTATATGATATAATTAAGTATTGAAATGGAAATATTTTTTTTCAGTAAAGCTTTGTTATAATATGTCATTGCAGAACTAAGAACTCGGTTTTCCAGGTATCCCCTCGATGAAGGAATATGGTGAATTTTTCACACCACGTTGTTCTGTTACATCATGTTTTGGGATGCAATGTAATAAAAGGCTGTTAACAATATTCTTTTTACGTATTAAGGTGGTACCTAACACTACAGGGAGATAACTCTGTTAAATCAGCTAAACGTTTTAATAACGTTGTCTTGTTAAGGGAATATTAAGCTTTTCAATGATCAATATTAGTGTTTGTCAAACTGCTATACAATCAGTGTAATTTTTCTGATGAATTGGTTGGTTCAAATGTTTTGAAATTTTAAAATTTTTGTCAATGGGTCAAAGTAAATACTTTGTCAAAATTTTATGAAAATTAAACGAGCCAAATTAATTTTAGTGAAAGTGTTGGGTACCACCTTAATAAACAAAAACGCTGTAGAACAAACTCTAGTTAATAAAAATTAGAAACAGTTTCCACGAGGGTGTAAATTTAAATATATTTAGCCGGACCTTTTCGTTATATCTGACTAGTTGTCATTTTTTAGCCTGGAAAAACGAACTGGTATTTAATTCAGTGGGGCAATGAAACATTTTTTCAGCAAAGCTTTCTTATAATATTTCATTTAGATTTTCCATTCCATTTTATAGAACCGTTTAGACCAAAATGAGGAATCCGCTTTACGTTTTATTTCTGGTTGCCTTGACTACGAAGTTCTGTCTTGGTCGCAGTAGAGTTGAGTCTTGCTACGCCCCACGAGGCCGATTAGGAAGCACATGTCGGTAGGTAAAATTACCTGTTTTGAATTTATTTATAATATAATGATATTTATTGCAAATTATACATTATGAGTCGACATGGTCAATGTAAAGTACAATAATCACAAAGAGATATATACAGTATTACATGTAAAAAAAGTTGAAGACAATATTCAGAAAAGAAGCACGAAAAACATAAGATTATATTTGAACAATGTGAACCTTATTTTAAAGTTTATTCCAGAACATACATCAGTCTTTGAATTTTAATGAATGCCATAATTATATGATTTAGCACGTAATAGTTTTGCATGTATTGCATTATTACTTTCAGTCTTGTTAATTCAAAAGACAATTTTGAAAAAAAAATATTTAGTAAATATAATGTAAATACTGGATTACAAAATATTGACATCCGCGATATACTAAATTTGCATTGATGAATAACATGACTGTATGAAAATATCATTTGCATGAAATAAGTATTGTACGTATGATATCATGCATGTGCTCAAGTGAAATAGATCACGAGCATCACCAACTCAATAGTAGAAATGAACAATCTACGTCAGGTTATCGCACTTGAAAGATTATAAGCTGAAGCACACAAGATCATTTTAACTTTGAGATGGAGAACAGCAATAAAAGTACGGTTCCATTGTATTGGGTTTTGTCTGGTACGTGTAGTGATTTTGTGACGTAAAGCAACACACCAAATCCCTTCTTTTTTATTACGATGATTTATATCCTGGTATTTTTACAACAGCATGAGGGGGCCTCGGTGGCCGAGTGGTCTAGGTAGTTCGTCATGACTATTAATGATCACTAGCCTGTCAACACCTCACCTGTGGCGGGGTGTGTTCGACTCCGATCTAAATTGACAAGGATTGCCAATTTCCCTACCGAAGGTCGGTGGTTCTCTCCGGGTACTCCGGCTTCCTCCGCCAATAAAAAATGGCCGGCGCAAAATAGACAAATGTGTTGAAAACGGCTTAAAACCCTAACTAAACAAACAAACAAACAACAGCATGAACACGGTTACATTTCAAATGTACACACAAAAAATATGGATTAATGCTTCGGAGAAGAAATTGGTAGTAATTATATACTTGTTATTTTATTTTCAAAGCTCAAGTCGTGGCGCCATTGGTAATGCAGACAACGCAAACATTACATATACCATACGTGTCATTGGCAGCCCAAAATTTGTGTGTTGCTATGGTTACTCAGCTTCCAATCATCTGTTGTATTACCTTGGTTGTGGAAACAAAGCCTTCTTATGGACCGTTAGCTGGGGAAAGTATGTTGCTAAGCCAATGATCAGGTGCAAAGGACTAAGTAATAGTGCAAGTGTTTATTGGACCTTCAAATAAACAAACTCTGGAAAAGAAAATAATAAAATGATTCAGTCTTATTTAAGTTATATCATGATCATTTGAATGAATGCATTAAAAATGTCAGTAACACAACATTCCATCTGTGCAAAACAAAATAATAACTAGAAATTGGTGCTATCATAAATGATGTCCATCCCCGCACTGTACAATTCAAAAAACAATTAGCAGTGAAAAATTAGCAATTTTACAATTTCAGTCTGAAAATTGGAATCTGAATCAATTTTCAAACTTGAAAACCTTATTGCACATCTACACATAGTAAAGAACAATATTATAAACAAATAAAACCACTGAAACAAAAAATGAATGAGTTTTTCAAGAGACAAGGCAAAATTAGCAATTTCACCATTTTCGGTCCCAAAAATGGAACCCTTAATCAATTTTGAAAATTCACAACCTTTCCGCACATCTACAGATAATACGGAACAATATTATATACAAATAAATTTGCTAAATCTAAATGAAAAATGAAAGAGGAGTTTAAGTCACAAGCTTAAATTCACTATTTCCGAAATACAACGCTTGTGGGTCCCAAGTTGTGAAAATCAAAATTCTAAAACCTGTTTGCGCATCTACATACAGTATGTGACAATATTCTATAGAAGTTAAAAGCATAAAATGAAAAATAAATAAGGAGTTTAAGTCACGAGCTTAAATTTCCAATTTTAGAAATTCGACCCCTGTGGGCCCCAATTTTTGAAAATCAAAATTCTAAAACATTATTGCGCATCTATATACAGTATGTGACAATAATGCCCATGTAAGAAAGCTGAGCTAAATGCAAGGCTGAACTGTTGGAAACACGCCGACCGGTCGTGCTTAAGTGTAGATGAGCTTTATCCTCATGTCTTAGGTAAGTTAGATCTGAAGCAGCGTTAGATCATAAATCTATCTATATCCCATTTGAATCAGTTCGACTTTCGAGTGATTGTTTCGCTGTATAAACATTTAGCACAATTGATGATTCGTTGATGACATGTGCATAACTCGCTCAAATACACAGTTTACGCTTCATACATGACATATGCATCCCTTAATAGTTGGTTTATATTATCATTATTTAGTCTCGATAAATGTATAGTCAAGTGGTGTTAGAAGAATAAGGAAAAAAAGAATAGTACCAGCTATTAAATTCTCAAATAATGTGTCTCTTATGTTGTTATTTTACTATTTATTTTACCTCTTAAGAAAAAAAATTAAAAATTCTTGATCTTCAAAACCATTACGTATGTGTACATATATTTCTCATAAATTGATGATTGAGTTGTTCCTCTTTGATTGCAGTTTGGCTACGGTATATTATCCACATTAATGGGAAAAAATGTAACTAATTCAACATAGTCACAAATTACTGAGGTTCAAACATCTGATCTTTACGAAAAAAGGGGGAGTGTCAAAGAAGAGATTTTGAAAACTGGAACCCCCCCCTTATCTATGCTGACACTCCCGTGTAAAAAATATATGTTTGTCATTATAATTTAATTTTGGATGTAACGTCGTTTCTGATTTGTGAAGGTTTTTGTGTTTATTGTTCAATAAACAAAATTTTCTCCTTGACGGTGACGCCACTGTTTGGGGACTTCACGCGTTTTTTTTTATATTAAATTATAAGGAATGACTGTCATTATCTTTTTGTTCATTCGAAATAACATCAAAAATGTTATGCAAACAAAGATTTTTGATGATATTATAGTAATAAAGGTTACTTTGAAGGAATTTATCAATGTGTAAACTCGGGCGATTCACTCACAAACCATTATGCAAAGTTTGTGAGTGATAAGCTCGAGTTCACACATTGATAAATTCCATAAAAATAATCTTTATTACTTATAATTCCAAAGTAATGAAGCAGTATGACGTTTTCCATTTGAAATTAACATTTTCCTCATGCACTATATTGCATACATACGTATTCCTACGCCCGACGTCATGAGTTATAAACTTTTTACTAGAAGTTGCTGTTAGCCAATGAAATTACTGCATTTAATGTTTTGAAAACAACACTGGAATTGTTTCTTCATGAACAAAAAAATAATGACAGTCATTCCTTAAATGAACCTTACCTTTTTCACCGAAATATGCATATTATAGTCTTTTTCAAATTCTTTACTTCCCTTAATTAGACGATTGTTCCTGAAATGAAACACATGATATTGCAAAATTCACAAAAACATTTATACGTAGTTTGAAAAATGACATATGACTGTATAATTATATTATTCACAGTGTACTGAGAATTTGTACCACATATCAATTTCATAACGGCAAAAATAACATAAAATAAAAATTTTACAGCAAACTAAATTGTTTTATTTGTTCTGAAGAAGTAAATACGATTAACAAACTGCCTATGGGTTTCATTTTATTTGCTGCTTGTATAGCTCAGGTGATTTTTTTTTTTATCTTTGGATTATAGCAATATCATAGTACAGATAAAAATATGTCCAAATAGACCAAGTTTAAAACAACTCATTTCTCTCCATAACATCTCTAAATTCTGACAATCTGAAAAATTTATGAATGATTTAAAAAGCTAAATGCAAACTGATAATGATTATAGATCAAAAACCAAAAAGACAGAAAAATTTACAACGTGTTAATATTGGAAATGAAAAATGTTTGTATTTTTGTAATATTTGATAGTTGTTTCTACAGCAGTTTCTAAGTGGTTATAAATTTATATATATTTTGAACACCTGGCTTCACCCATGACAAACAGTTCTTTTGCACGAATTTTCTTCTCCCCCTTTGATGATGAAACATACATGATTTATCATAAACGTTCATATAGTAAACCTGTTTAAACAAGAGATTTATCAACTTAATAATTGTCCTGTAATACTGTTATAACTTCACAAGTCACCAAATCAGTCTTGACATAAAATGCTTTTGATCTTTCCTTCCCTGTATTCAAATGTAGTATTTTAATTTTTTTTTTCTTAATAATTTTTTTATTTATTATTATTATCTATCTATTTGTTTATTTATTTTTCATTAGTTTTTTTCATTTCTATTTTTTTCTATTTTTAACTTTTTTAAAATTTTCCTGCTAAGAAATATTTTCAGTTCTTGTTTTGGCTTTTGAAATTGGGACTATCTGCCGAAATGTTATTTGACAAATGTCTTTATAAATTAGTATCGTGCTTGGGAACAGTTGATGACTGAAATGTCCATATACATTGCATAAAAAACTGGCTTCACAAATATTTATTTGTCAGTCAGCACTTCTCAATGGGGTTTTCCCTTCGGAAATCACAGACTTTAATCTATATATTCATAGGCATTTTTCACGAATCACCGAATTGCCTATGTCTAATTTTGTATATTCATTTATACAGTTGTTCAATACAGGTATTTGTATTTAGGGAACAACCATTTGATTTTTTATGAAGGGGGTGGGGATAGGATCAAATTTGAAATAAAAAAGGCAGATCCAGGATTTTAGCAAAATAAAAAGCCAGGATCACATTAGGTGGGAAAAAAATGTAGGACCTGTGTCAGTCAGGAATTCTTTGGTAGGCTGCAATAGCAATCCGGGACCAAAATCTGGAGAAAAAAATAGGCAGGATAAGATTTCATCCTACCTCCCCTCCCCCCCCCCTAAAAATCAAATGGTTGCTCCCTTAATTTGATATTCCAGTACTTGCGCGTTTTTAACATATAAACCACACATATGTAGTTAACTGGTGCAGTTCTACAGTTTTGTTAACACAGTATTTCATAAGTAAAAGCACATGAATAATAACACAACAAGATGAATTGAATAGTTCATGAGCCGAAACTAAAAAAATAAGACGAACAAACATTCTGATATTAAGTTTTAGTCTTGTAATTTCCCTTGTTTTCAAAATGGATGATATATTCAACTTTAACCTTTTACGCTCGATTGCGTTTCTTGGTTAAAGTGTCCGAACACATAATGGGAAATGTCCAAGGGCTAGACGAACAACATATGCCAACATGGTTCTATCCTGACCTTTAACACCCAACTTAAAATGGGCAAGATGGCAGGTGTTTTTTCAGAGACAGGAACTGCTAAGCCACCCAGACCAGCTGAGTCTACCCCAAGTTTTTTGTTGGGATCCATGTTGCTCATAATTAATTAGGTGTGTGTGTGTGTGTGTGTGTGTGTGTGTGTGTGTGTGTGTGTGTGTGGTCATCGTTCTTCCCTATCTTTTTTTTCACACATAACAAGCAACTTAAACAATGTTAACCTCCCCCCCCCCCCAACAAATGAGAGTAGTTAGAATGCGGTTCTTTGGAAGAGTAAGCATTACATGTTCCGTTAACGACATGCAGCAGTCACTGTACTAGTTGGAACAAATCCTTATAGACAGGAAAATCTATGATCAGAAGAATTAATTAAGAAATAATTCATTGAAGTCATGTTCTATTTTAACATGGGTGGGCTTTATATTTGTTTATATTTTTAACCGAGCGAATTAATAAGGAACAAACAATCTAAAGGTATAACTGTAATTAAAACACAAACCATTTTTCACCATTTCAGTAAAGATGATTTAGGTTTTTTAGAATGATTACGAATATTTACACTGGAAACAACAAAAAAAATGCTTTCATGTACTTATTAATAAAGTTTCATCTTTTAAGTAGAAATGCTACTACAGGCAATTCAAACGAGATAACGTTCGCCATGTAAACTCGCATGTCGTAAGTCACGCTGTCACAATTCTATGACAAAGTTCGAGTGCAAAGTCTTACAATTTAAAAAAAAAAACTATTAATTATAATTGCATAATTTGAAGAAAAAAATTAAGAAAAAGGAAATAAAAGGTGTGATGCACATCCTGAATTGTATTATGTTCATTACTTATTTAAATGAATAAAGGATTGAAAGATGACAACAACACTTCCATGGATCTGCGTCACTTCATAAAGAATCTGATATCTAGGATATGACACCCCATTAAAATTCGAAACTTGCTAATGGCATTTTCGATTTGTGGTTATTTGGTCTGTTTTAACCGGTAATTAGCGTCATAATGACCATACATGGCAGCATTATGATAATCGAAAATTTTATCCAATTTTGTATTAATTGAGCAAAAATCTAAAACCAACAGGATTTATCAGTCATTTAGTATTTCATAAGTCTTGGCTATGCCTTATCAGATTGATTTCAAAATAATTTTATTTATTCATTTGAATAAATTGATTTGGATTTTTCTTTCTTTTACGGAAAAGATAACATGGTTTGTTCAAGCAATATGATAAATTTCTCCGGTGTCAGAACTGGATAAAAGAAGGTTAATAACTGAACAATTTGTCAAAGCTTACCCAAAACCTTGGTAAACATTGTTTATCAAGACAAATTATGTTGAATAGCCAGCATTAGACTCGTATTAAATGTCCTACGTAAATTCCATAGTTTGGTTACGTTTGTTTAAGCACACCTTTGTCGGAATATTAACGTATATAGCAACGTTAAGACATATCTTTGAAAAATTATTCCCAGACTGGAATAAAATGAGACATGTAAATACCTTTAATCTGCCTAATGGAACTCTGAAAGATTGCGGTTT
The DNA here is from genome assembly GCA_028015205.1 of Mytilisepta virgata. Lineage (NCBI taxonomy): Eukaryota > Metazoa > Mollusca > Bivalvia > Mytilida > Mytilidae > Mytilisepta > Mytilisepta virgata. The sequence continues at coordinate 1,508,654 of JAPWFG010000026.1, read as the reverse complement.
TAAGACTTCACATTCTTTGTCCAGTTAATGCAAGGTGCCTATTACAAGGAACTTGTTATTATCTGCAAATGATACCCGTGTTATTTCGGATCTTAAAAATGCCAAACCTCTGACATAAGGACTTCGTTTTAATTCGAAATAGGCTAAAGCACTGACAGTTGCTTAAAAGAATTCTGAAATTTGCTGTATTGGAAATCATTATAAAAAAACGACTACAGGACAACCAACATAAACGGGTAGGTTGACAATAATTTAAATAATTGAAAACTATATATATATATATTTTTTTAATTTATTTCTAACCGTTTATTTTCAGACATGAAATGATTTTTAAATGCTAAATATGAAATATATTACACTGTGAAATTGGTGTTAATGTCCATATTGTTTATCAAATATAGAACATTTGCAAATTTATTTAATTAAAATATGCTTGTTCCTGATTGTTTAATTGTTTTTAATTTTTTATGTCACAAACATTTTAATGTTTAATGACAAAAATAAAAGTCATCATCTTTAAATTTAAAAGTTTTAAAATCATTTCCGCCGCGTTTACAAAAAGTCGCAATCCCAAATAATATGGTAATTTTTCGACATTGTTTGGCTTAGATCAACACAGAAAGTAAATAAAATTTACATTTGCTAACTTATTAGCCGGTATGTTTTTAATTATATATACTTTTTCCTTATATATAGCACTCTCCTTGTTTCGGAAGAATTGTAGATTTCGTCAATCTGCTATTTTCAACAGAAATTTATTTCAATAATATTTTGGGCAAAGGAGCATCTATTGCATGCGAGATGGCTTAGCTACACATGATTCGTTATTTAACATTTAAATTTATTATACAAAACTTCGGAAAATATTTCTGGTTTCCAATCATGATTGGTCAAAACGGTGGATTCAATGAATCAAAATTTGACATCAGTTGTTATTGAGCAACCATTTGATTTTTATGGGGGGGCTAGGATGAAATGTTTGATCCCGCATAATTTTTCGTCTAAATTTTAGTCCTGGAATTTGATCCAAGCCCCCCCCCCCCCCTATATAAAAACCAGTTAAGTGTTTTAACTGGAAACAAGATTTAAAATTTATATCGTTTCATCAGAAAGTTTAATATCTTCTTTGCTTTTGTATCTAAGCACATTCCCATATAAAATATCTTACATATTTTTTTAACAAACATTACTGCCTTATTTCCACGTGTATTTTTTTTTTTTTTTTAGTGCAAATTCTCCCAACAGAAAATAAAGCATTGTCATCTTACAATAAATAATATTACGTTACATGTCGACAAAAGACGTCGTTCTTCTCACAGTCTTCTCGAAACCATAAAATTTAAATTTAATATCAAAATAATTGATTTTTAAAATTGTTTTAACTACACTTTTATGTATTTTATTGTTTTATAACGTCATTTTCAAATAAATTTATTACATATCTTATTTTTTCTTAAAGATGCTACTTCAGACAATGAGACATTTATTTCAATTTTTATTGAGTAATTTTAAAGAAATTATACATTAAATAAACATATAATGCACTCCTTACACACAACAATGGACGATTATGCCGGTTTCTTGGGGAAACTATTGAGGGTCAATCTTGTAAATCTTTTGGATTTTGATAAATGTTATATAATATTGTTGGTCTTTTCCTTTGATAAAGATATGAAGGTTTTACCTGCTGTCACGAGCTTGTGTAGATAAAACTAGTATATCTTACAGGTGAGGAAAGATCTACTGCTTTACCTACATGAAAGTCACCTTCGCTTCTATAAAAGAAAACACTGTGAAGTTGCAGACGCACCAACAAATTAACGGTGACATGTAGGGTTACAGAAGTGTTTTTGCGTTAACATGTTTATAATACACCGTCAGATGTCTTAGTTGTATTTTCAGGAAACAATTGTAGTTAGATTGAAATTCGCCTCGTATCTTGGATATATGAGTCTGACTTTATTTTCATATGTTTATCCGAAAATATGTCTGGTTTTTATTTTTCGGGTTATTGTTTCGGCTTAAAACAATTTGGTGACGAAAAATTTCTCAGAAGTCATATATTTTTGAAATGTGAATTTAAGATGCATCAATTTCATAATTGTCACTTTTATTTATTTTATTAATTTGTTAATTTATTAATGTATTTGTAATGTCAGCGGGGATTTGTTCAGTATGGAGACTTCCTTCAGCCATTTAAAATTTATCGGTTTTTGATGCAAGGTCATGTCATTGAAATTCTTCGAACGCCCCTGCAACAAAGATAATATTTCTAAATACTAGGTTTGCATCACAGAAGTTTAGAATCTTATCACCATTTTGGTCTTGTAGTACACCTCTTGTAAACTTATTGAAAATGGCGAAATTCCATGTCACCGTCGATGTAACTTGACAACATTATATCTTGAACTTACAAGGGATCCGTATCAATGATATTTTTAGTACGAATATTTGAAACAGGTTCTGTTAAGCATCGTTATTGAACATTCTCTTTTCTCCATTAATTTATTCCAGAGATTTTTTTGGTGAATGCATGGATCTTTAAGATCGTTTTATCAAGTGTCGGGGATATTCAATGAAAGTCGTTTCCTCTACAGTAACTTTTTTAAAATGATAAACAAAATATAGGTTATCGCAATGTTATTTAGTACTAATAAGGCTTTATATAGTGTTTCCACATTTAAATAACATTTTCTTATACAGCTTAGATGCGTTATAAGTGCACATTTCATTAAATAAGTGCAATCAGCAGTGATCGAGATTGAAACTGGAAATCCGAATAACCCGAAACGTCGTGAAATAGATTCAAACGCATTTTTACAACATTATTAATTCCATACATTACCAAGAACCAAAATAATAGCAAATCACTGGTGATACCATCCATAATTAATCTGTTATAGCGAGCGCAGCTAGCGCTATAGGTCATTTAGAATTGTCTTTGTTTAATGCGGGCAGCCATTATGCAATCCAAAGTGAATTTATTTGTTAAAGCAAATATGGTCATATTGTACTACAAACTAAGGCTAGAAAAAGTTTGGTACGCCGGAAACGGAAGTAAGTAAAGTAAGGGAAATAAAAGTAAGGGATTCGTGATACCGGAAATGATTTTTGAAAGGGCTATTGCTGTGCTTGCATCATTGGCCACGCTAACAGCATATTAGTTTCATTTTGTTGTCTCTCTCCTAAAAGTTCCAAATTCGTTTCTGTTAACGATTTTTATTTTTTTTTGTTATGGGGGTTGTTTAGTTATCAAAGATACCAACCAAAGTCAATTATAAGTAAGTCATAATGACGTAGGAGACTTTGTGGCAACATGGTATAACTACTAATTACCGTCTCGCATGTGAGACAGGATAAGTAATCAAAAGCTAAACAGATGGGACCAGTCGTTAAAAAGGACCAGAATAAGTCTCATGATTGGCCGTCCCAACATCAGGAGATGGATGGATGCGTGATCAACGGCTTCTGATTGGTCAGTCAACTGAAATAGCTGATATGCGGATGCAACTCCGTAAAGGATTACGGGATAGCATCACCTAAACTAAGGGAACTCGTCACGAGCTGTACAACATATTTGTTCAGTTTACCGTAGTAAAGATTTAGATCGGTGGGTGTCTAATTAAACAAAGAACTTCATTTGGCGCTTTTAGTTTAATTTGTTGCTTTAAAAAGCTTTTTTTTACACAGTCGTACCTGTATATCTGCTATCTATTAATACACAGATAGACACATTGACTGAATACATATCGAAGTCTGACTCTGGTTAAGTTTTGCGTTAAGGTCCAGATCAAGAATATTACATGCAGTTCCTCAATGATATTTAGTCACTAGATGCGTCTTGCATAGTAACACAGCTTCCACCGACAATTAGGTCATTTTTATAAATAAAAAGCTAAGAGACGGATAGCTTTTTAGAAAAGCTATACTTGTTATCACTAGTCTTCGGGTAAGTTAAGAGCCAAATTCTTGGCGAGGTGTGTTTGACTCTAATTTTAATTGAAAAGGATTGCCAGTTTTCCTGCCAAAGATCGGTGGTTCTCTCCAAGCCAAGCCTAAAGTTGGCTTCGTGCTTATCAAAAGGAATTCATCAGCTCCTGTAGTCTCTAAAAATATTACATTTGTAGTAAGCCTAATGATCTAAGAGCCTCGATGATCAAGTGGTATATGTTGTTGATCATAACTATAGTAATGATCACTACCATCTCAACACTGGTGTTGCATGCAAGTTCGAACCCAGTCGTGACGAGGTGTGTTCGAGTAGACTTTAACTGATAAGAATTACCAGTTTTTTCTTTCAAATATCATTGGTTCTCTCAAAACCAAACCAAATGATGACGTCATATATATGCAGAGATATGCAACCCTTGTAAATAATAAAAATACAAAATTATCAACCTAACCACTTAAACAAATACGTAATCATTGGTACTGAAACAGTGAATACGACTATTTCCAGTCTAATAACAGTGGCATCAAGGGCAATAACGTTGGGTGGACGAATTTAAAATACAAGAAAGATATTGGTACATTTTGCAAATTTTAATGAAAAGGAACTTGACAGGGTCAAACCCCCACCCTGTCTTCTTAATCCATCCATGAGTAAAATATTGATATGAAAAAATAATCTAATATTCCAGGTATGATTCACTTATACTGATGTGCACACATTTTCTAGTCTTTAGTGTCTGTACATCCAACATATAAATTCCAAGGTTAATATAATAGATATGGAATCCTTTAATCCTACGTTTATACCACAGAAGATAAACATTTTATCACCTTTTTGCCTACCAAATAAACCTTACGTAAACCTTATTCATAATAATAGAGTGTGATAGGTACAAGACAAAATGCCATCACAACATGGCTGTTTCCTAACACCATTATCACTGTAAACTTACAGGGGATTTGTTAACTAACACATGGATGGACACTTCGTGTTGTAATTTTTTATCACTGTTATTTACCTGCCGTTATACAATGAAGACAGTCTTACAGGGTATAAGTCCGGTCGTCTGAATTCTATTGAGCATTCGTATATCTTTTGACGTCTTGAACAGAGCTGCTTGACCTACTAGTATTTATATACGAGTATTATAAGTGCAATTTAAATTCCCTTTTAAATTCAAATGTCATATCAAAACATTTACAATTGTTCCTATAAACTCTTATATTCAATGTTAGGGCTGTCGAATAGCTGGAATGAAAATGCAGTGTTAAATTTTGAAAAAAAGATCAAATTAAAAGAGACCTCCTGCAAACCTATCTAAAACAATATGCAAAGGAATGCAAACGTTTTATCACATTTCCCAGTGTCATTAATCATGGATTTCTTGCACGGAGCAGATGCTACTGCAAATGGGCAATTCTTATCTGCCAGTTACCAGTTCTTTTAGACATAGTGATCAGCCACAAACAGCCAGTGCGATTCTACTAATGGTGGACAATGCCCAATCTGCCAGTAGCAAGTTCTCTCATTTGTATGGTTTGTCAGTTCTTCTACTTTCAAAACATTATATACATGCAAATGTTTCTGGGGCTTTCTTGATCTTCCATATTAATTTTGTCTTTGGCTAATCGCACGCCAGCGTTTGATTATTTTGGAGTCTCCATTACTAATATTGTGATTCAAGTAAAACAGAGGAATAATAATGTTTACCTATTCTTGACGTGTTTAATCGGGGGGATAAAAATGCATAATATTTTTAACCACCTCCCGGTGAATAAATTTCTTCGTGGGAATTACCGCCTACAGTTACTGGAAAGATAAACTAGAGAAGTCCCGAAATGACGTCTATGTAAACTACATAGCAACGACATTTTCTTGAGGTTTTTTTCAAAAATCATAGGAGAAACAGATTCTCCTTCAATTTACTCGTGCGTTATGGAATTTATTCACCTTCAATAGTTAAATTTTAGATTTTAACGCTCGCGTGTTGAAAATCGAAAATTTAACTATCTCGGGTGGAGATATTCCATAACTCAGTCGTACCTGAAGGAGAATCTATATTTCTACGTCAGAATGCATATAAGAGTATGCTTGGTATGTACGTATTCCCTTTCCACACGTTAATCAAAATAACCGGGGAGATACAATTACTCCAGAGTATTAGTAAGCCCATGGACAAGTGCATTGGCATAAATGAATTATTTTTGGTATCAGTCCACTTAATGGAGAAGTAAGATCTTGTAGTATAATGTTAACATTTAGCATTTCTTTATGACATATCATTTGCAAAGCTTATTATATGAGGCAATTAATGTACACATCTCTTAGTAGTAATCAGTACATGATTATTTTTGTGCTATGTTTCGTTGGGGTGGGGCTTTTTCCATTGAAGGTAAAACTAACAACTCAAAATCCGTTTGTCTAGTGAATAAATAGTACTATTTGTAATACATTTATCCTTGAATTTAAAGGTACCGTCAATTTGTATTTTTCTTAAATATAAATGTTGTTCATCTGTCTACTTTGCTTCAAATGAAAAGGAAATAGTAAGAAATGTAAACAATGTCTCCGATTGCCTCTTCTTTGTTTCTAATTAAAATTTCCTTGTTACTTTACCTATTAGATCAAAGACATTTTCGGTCTGTTTAATATACTACAGGTAGGAAACATCAAAGGGTCCATGTATCATTTCTCTGACAACCTTTGTGTGACATAGTAATGTGTTTCCTCTCCATGTTCTGTCAAATTGCTGATGATATAACACCTTTAAGTGACAATCATTCAATTGTAATCTACATGGAATTACATATCCGCTCCGAGTATTTTTTCGCGTTAGAATGATTATTCTATCAGGGTCAGAGTCGGGTTGGACGTTAAATGAACAGACCTGTCCGGCTTACTTGTTGCTGTCATTTATTCTAAAAGATGGACAGATTGTAGAATGACAGAACTACACGGTCCTATGTGACAGAAAATATGTCTGACAAAGTAATAAACGCCATAATTAGTTTGAGGATAAATTGTATTGTGTATCGGAATGTCATTGTAGTAATGGGGTTGTTCGATTAATGCGTTCTAATATAAATGTTTGGAAATGGTCGTTTTGAAAAGCCATTAAAGAAGATAAATCTGGGCCTTTGTGCTTGATTCAGTCTTTTTTTTCACCACGGGGTCTACGTTATATTTGGTCTATGACCTTTTCATTTTTAATTATGGGGAATTGGGTAAATAATTTTAATACAGACTTTTGGACTCTATTCCTATAATTTTCACGGAGAAATATTATGTTTGTTATGTTTAATTCAAAATGTTCCGCTTATGTTCATAATTATGGCTTGACTTTAAATAGGAATGGCCAGAGTTGCATCAGCAACTGTTGTTTCGTTTGTTTGGTTTTTTTCTTTACTACTGGAATAAATTTACATCATGGATTGTTCTATTTCACATTTTTTCAAAAAACCCTAAGAATACAAATAAATTTAATAATCATATCATCATCACCATCAACAACAACAAGATAATGTGCATGCATGTTGCTCAATTCAAAAATGCGAAATACAGTGTTGCAAACCTTCACAACTTAATTTGTTTATCTTAATACATGTAAAAGTCTATTTTTCTCATAATTTATGGAATACAATAATGATTACACATCAACATTGACAACAACTACTTCCAGAAATCAGCCATTATGGCTTTCAAATGTGGCTTGAAGTGCTTGTTCAATGGTGTTTGACTATAATGTTCTGATTATTGACCAATTACAGCCAGTGTTGTTGAAATATGGAGATTTAATTTGGATCAATGAATATTCATTGAATGCAAATACATGGTCTTAATTTTATTAGTTTCTGAATGTGCTCAGTTCAGGTCAACGTTTTTTTTTTTAAAAAGGCAGTGTTTTCTGTTAATAGCTGAATAATTTGTTTTTAATTAAATCTTTATTTTAATGTAAGTAAAGTCAAGAAATACCAAAGGGATATTCGAAGGAGAGAAAAATCGTAACAACTGACAAACTCCGGAGAACAACGAAGACAAGACCAAAACAATACATGTACTACAATTAAAAACTAAAAACGTATGAGCAGCATGGACCCCACCAAAAAACCGGGGGTAGACTCAGGTGCCCCAGAAGAGTAAGCAGTCCGCTTCCTGCAGGGCACCCGCCACATTACTTAATAGATATCCAAATTTATGTGTAGACTTATATTCTTTCAAATATAAACAATATTCAATATTCAGTTCAGGACTGAAGTTTTGTTAAATTTCCATAGATGCATGAAACTTAATTCTGGATATTCTATGCACTTTTTGAAGGCCTAAACAAGGATATCGATTCTAGCGCAAGTGCCTTTTTTAGTCAAGGCAAGTCTCATTATGAAGTTCAATCCAATCTTTTAATCATTTATTAACACAGAATAATTTTAATTAGACTGTGAAATTTTGAAAAGTGAACTGTAATCTTCAAATTTTAGTTTAATTCAGTCAGTATTTTCATTTAAAATCATAAATGTTCTTGTTTTTTTACTTCATTGCACATAGCAAATTTTTGGGGGAGTCATATAATTATGATCTGAACAAATTTATTGTGGTCAAGGAAAAAATTAAAATTCCCATAAAACAACATTTTTGTGGCAAATAATTAAAAAAATCAAGTCATTTAAAACGATAAAACCAGATGTTTTCCTGTCCCCTACAGGTGTTCTCTGTCCTATCCAGTAAATTTTAACTTTTGTTCTATTTTGTATCGTAAAAAATAACAATGTAATTTGATAGTAGATGTTTCAAGTTTAAAGTGTAAATTTATGGTTTGATCAAAACCAAACCGTTATACGATATCATAGTTTAACAATTTATCACACAGGTAATACGATTGGCGTACAGGTAAACCATTCGCATGATCAGTTCCTTGAATGACAGAATTCACAAACGATGGTACAAGTCTTCTACTTCATATAACCTATGATAATGTTAATATAGGTGATCCCAGGTGCGAAATTTTTATTAAACTGACAAGGACTATATCGTGAACTTTTATTCCAACTTCCTCTGACTTGGTTTCGTGTTTTTGTAAAAAAAAGGTGAGTTTGAAACTTCATTATTTAAATTTCAAATTGAAATTTTGACATGGACTTAATAGTGACTTTTTATTTTCATTCTTCAATACGAGTAGAATTCATTTCTATATGGACAAATGGGTAAGTTTTCAGCTGAATTTTCCTAATTTAAAGTTTAAATTTAAACATAAGTGTATTTTGGATTTTATTTTGAAATATTTAACATTTTAAAATTGGTGTATCAGTTTAAAATTTATTTTGAAATATTTAACACGTTAAACTGTATCCTATGTATTGTTCTTAACGTTATCTGTACGAATACACAGACCACTTCATCTAGATGTCACTGTGGTCTGTTTGATTTCAATAAGATAGTATTTATAAGTAATGGCGTAGTTAGACATCATATTGTTTTATATACAATTGAGATATTTTATCGTTATTATCTCAAGTTATTTTATAACGTTTTTGTAATAGAGAAGTCTAGCAATACTTTAATTCGTGTGTTTAGCTATACCTAGCTGCATGTACCAAAATTGTACTAACCTGTAGAAACATATTTTGTATAGTGTTTAGGAAGTGACTTCGTTTTTTTTTAAGTTGAGGGTAAAAAAAATTCAAAAGTGGAAAAATGGCGGATGTTTTTGTAGTTTTGAAGTTGGGGATAAAAATAATGTAAAATGACAGAAAGATGAATTGATAGAAAGGAATCCCTGTCTGATCCGCCTCTCAGTAAACTATCCCATCTTTTCTGATTTTGGCTTTACCCTTTTTGACATTTTGGCATTTTTCCCTTCAGTGTTTTGCATTATCATTTGGTTTTCAACATTTTAGGCCTTGAGCACAACTGATGAGTCGCGTAAATCGACTAAATGTGCACATCTTGTGCATCAAAATTGGTATCAAAGAATTTATTCATCATCTGAATGTCAAATGCTGCAGTTTTTAATTTAAAAGAATTTAACGACTGACTTTAATTATTTTAAAATGTACCATCAAGTAGTTTAACATATTGGGAATTCGACAAAAATGACATCTTAAACCTATAATAAAAGCAGTAACCAGTAACAGCAAGGTGTTCTGTGTTTGGGTTTTCTCGTTATTTTTGTGTGTGTGTTTTTAGAGTTAATACTGATGCTCTGCTGTTAACATCTTTTCGTCTTTTTTTTAATTTTGATTGGGTGTCTTGATATCTTCGAAATTTTTATTTCTGTACCACTGAATGCAGAAAAAATGTTTTATTAAATATTAAATAACAAGAATTATGCCGGATGTAATTTTCAGTGCATAGATATATAAACAAAAAATGTCTAACTAATTTTTTTTTTAAATGTTTCTTTAATTTTTGGAATACTTGTATATGTAAAGAAATGTTTTTGTAAATGACTGTATTTCTAAAATGATAAAATATGAGATAGAAATGAGCAAATATTTTGCAGTTATACATTTCTTACTGAAGTGTTAAGTTCTGTCTAAAATAAAAGTTTGGCTCAGATAAAGGGGTGAAAAGGAATGGAATAAGCATACCTTCATCTTATCAAAAGAAATTTCGTATATACAAGCTTGTATACTTTCTATTGTAACAATTGACTTGTAAAATCTTATCTGCAATATTCAAGTCTAATATATATTTTTGTAACTTAATGGTGTATGTATTAAACTAAATATGACATGTACATTTGTACATTGTATTTGTAATAGGACAAAAAATAAATTAAATTAGCTTGTAATGTCTAAAAACAAAATATGTATATCTGAAGAATAATATAAACCTTTAACTGATTAAACTTTTCAATGTTCTGCCGAGAAAATTTGAAGGAGCAAAATTTATAGATAAATTTATTCATTTTGGTACGATTTTAGGTACAAAAATTATACATCAGGACTCAAATTTTATCCTTATTTTAAACCCTTTTTAGGAATTCACAAAGTTATGTAGATGAAAGTGCAATATTTTCTTGCTGTTTTGTGCAATACTGGCCTTGGTGGAACACTGCTTTTTAATAAAAATGTTTTTTTTTTTTTTTTTTTTTTTTGCTTCTTCAGTATTTTAAGCTAATTGTTGAATTTTCTCTTTGTGAACAAAATTCTGTCACAACAAAAACCGTTTTCCAAACTAGAGGCTTTATTTATCTTCCAATTCCTTTTAAAATTTAAATCTAAATTAATCAAACAGTATCTAATCCACCGTTTAACAGTTATGGTAGATAATAAGAATGTAAACGATATATATATTTTTAATCAGTTTGGGATTCTTAAAATCCTGTTGTTTGCCCCCAAACATGTTTATGCTTATAGATTTTGAAACAACAAATTGTATGAACTGGTTTTATTTCAAATGTGTTGTTTGCTTTTGCAGAACATTTTCATGAATATTCAATGAATTAAGACTTGGAAACACAACCATTAAAGTTAACCTATATTTTCACAGGTGATATGGATGTATTTTGCATAAATTTACATTAATTCAGAATTTTTATTTCTTCTCTGATTGATTAGTAATACATATTTTTAGTACAATAAATAAGAATAATTTCCCTACTTGTTTGGCGCATTAGTATACGATTTGGAAATATATCACTTTAAAAATTATCATTACATTTCCAAGACGCCATTCTGCATGGGGAGGTCTTGGTACCGTTTAAAGTAAACCTGTGTGGGGTGTCTTCGTGTAAAATGTTACACTAAATTAGTTTCAAAAACAAAAATGTCAAACTAAAACGTGTCGAATAAGATCAATAAATATTATTTTTATGTGATTCATGGTCTGTGCTATCGTTTCTCTCTATTTTTTTCATAATAAAATATTAATGTGGAATTTTCACCGATGTCCTAAAATTATCATTCACATAAATGATTTATGGCGTTCTATTACAATTATATACATGTTCTAATCACAAAAACTATACACGATTGCTTGAGGGATGTCATAAAACCATTTACCATGTAAGTATAAATTGTGATTTGTAGGGACAAACAATTTCATGGGGTCTAACTTTTTGTGTAATTTTTGTGCACTCTGCTAAATTTATACCTTAACAAAAACAATTTTTTTTTGTATTTATTTTTCCACCAAAAAAATCGAACTGAAAATTTAAAACTCGAAAAAATCATTCGTTCAGTTTATGCGGGTAGTTTACTCCATTTAATAGAACGTTGATAAATATCTTAATTGAATTCCAACATGGGTCATTTGTTTATCAATAGATCTGGATTCAGCCAGAACGGGTGTAAAGATCCTGGATGATATTATTGTAATAAATTTAATTCGTTTTATTGAAAAAAATGCGAAAAATCGTTTATAGCCTGCCATTTTCTAGCTCTGTGAATTGAAATAAAAATATCAACTGGTTTCTTTTGCGAGGTCAAAATTTAAGGAATACTAGTACTTGTAAATTTATAAATTTATAATTTTTCTTCATATGATAGAATTTCATATTGCATAAATTATTATGAAAAGTACATGAATCATTTGTAAATATGTTTTTTGTGGTCGAAAAATTTATGTGACAGAAATATACATTGAATTGCACTCGTTTTACCACGGGGCAAATTTATAATTCGGTTACTTGGTCATCATACCAATTAACTACTAAAATGCATGTTTTGGTGAAATATACATATTATTGTCTATATTACCAACACATGTATATCCTCAATGTTTGATGTGTATAATCGTGCTTTTACAGTAATGTTATTTTGTTTTTTTGTTTTTTTTTGTTTTTTTGTTTGTTTTTTTTTTGGGGGGGGGGGGGGCTAGGATGAAATTTTAAATAAAAAAGGCAGGACCAGTATTTTACCAAAATAAAAAGCCATGATCACTTTAAGTGAAAGAAAAATGCAGGATCAGGCATTTTTTTTTTTTTTTTTTTTTTTTTTTTTTTTTTTTTTTTGGTTCAATTGAAAATAATGGCCGAAAAAAAATACCAGACCAAAATTTCTTTATATGGGCGGGATCAAACATTTTATCCTAGCGCCCCCCCCCCCCCCCCCCCCCCCCCACCCACCCTTAAATTCAAATGGTTGCTCCCTTAACTTCAGGAGTAGAACATCATTACAAAAGTATCACTGTTTGGTTGGAATGTTTGTCTAAAATCTTGTGCATCCTAGCCATATTATTTCTCCAATTAATACGTACTTTATTGCCAAATTACTTAATATTCATCTTATGCTGTGAAAGAGTTTATATGTTTGTTGTAGATTTTTTTTTTTTTTTTTTTTTTTTTTGACATGCATCTCGGTAACGTCGGGCAAATCATGACAGTGTACGTTTGATTCTTTGCTTCTCTTTACACTCGATTACCCCTACCCCCCTCCCCCTTTTTTCCCCCTCGCTGCGAAACATTGGTAAAGGCTCGCCTTTTCCGATGTTTCTTAAGCTCGCCCAAATAAATTTTATATTTTCCGAAAATAACTATGTATTGTATATATTTGAGTATTTGTAACATCTGAGTGTAGGTATTGTAATTTTTCCGTAGCACACTCTTTCAAGAATTTCCTGAAAATTGTCGGGGAACATATCACAATTTAAAAGTAAGCTATTTCTTTCTTTCTGACAAAATGTAACACCAATTCATAAACTGAGTGACCTATAATAGCAGATAGGTCTACTTTGTAAAAACAACAGAACTCAACGACCCGATGGAACAAAAAAGGTAAAAAATAACATTTTTGATTTATAATATTAAACAGAAAATATGATGTAAGGTGTGATATGAGTTATTAAAACTGATTAAGATTAACGGGTTGTACTTACAAACATCTGCTTACTATTTATAACAAAATCTCCCCTTACAATGAAAATCCTTTATAAAAAATTCTTTGAACCTTAGATAAATGATTACCATGAAAATCCTTTATAAAAAATTCTTTGAACCTTAGATATCATAAATTAACCCACTTTGTTGGATTCTTTCCGCAGAACGTTAGCCAGGTTCTTACTATCGAGGAGGGAGGAATTGACAATGTATCTTGGGGTCGCAAAAGGCCCCAAACACGTCTGGGATGTGATACATTGGAGCTCGGGATCTGTAATCTATATCAGTTTGAGACAGTAACATATATTTTCAACATTATAGATATTCGAGTTTGGTCATTTATTTTCAGATTGTTAAAAAAGCATTCCCGTATCAAAAATATTTTGAATTCCCCCGAAAATTACGTAGATGACACCCAACCCATCCCTCTGGATTTTCGGTCTTGTTTCTGCTCAAACTGAATCAGTATTGCGTTTTAATGTGTCAACAAATATCGAAATAAAAAAGAAAGAGTTGATGGAAACTGATGTTGCTAAATATAAAACAAAGCCGAGTGTCGCTTACTTCTCCTTTCTGCAGTAGACTAATTCATTATACTGAATGACCCAGACGGAAAAAAATAAAACAGTCCTGATTAATAACATTAAACAGGGAATATGATGTAAGGTGCGATATGAATTATGAAAATTGATAATTAAGTCAACTGGAATGTGGGGGCTGTAAACGTATGGAACATCCTTGTGTCAGTTGTTATTCGGTATTTCCCGTCATTATCATAAACGAATTCATTATAATAGATCATAAATATTTCTTGCATATTTGGGTTGTTTCACCTGGCAAGTTTGTAGTCAATTATTCGAACTTTATTTTCACTATTTGGTACTTTGATTAGTTAGTCTATTATAGTCAAATGCTCGAACGTTCCTGTTCCTGAACTTCTTTGGCATACTGAGTTGGCAGGTTGACCTGGTAAGTCTGTAGTCAGTTGTTCGAACGTTATTGTCGGTCATGTTCTCTCGAGTGTTTGGTCGTTTGACCTTTCTTGCCTTCCCATCGTCTTGTCAGCCAAGTTCTCTGTAAAAGACTGGAATGCTTTACTTTTCTCCATTGCAGCCATGATTTACTGCCGGGATTTACTAATATGTAAATTTGTTATATTTTCAGTGTCAAAAGGTTACTCCTACCTACAAGTCGAAGTTTTACTTAGCAACCAATCCATTATATGTACATGATACATTTTGTATGATTTGTCAACTTGTTTGAATGTGAAGACTGAAGTATAAAAAGGCAGAAACAAAATTCCAGGTATATACATATACGGGTAATTTCACATACATGGTAAATCAATTTAAAATTTGAACCAACGATTGTATTGTGTGCCTAAAAAAGACCAGCAATTCTTTTCTTCTTTTTTTTTTTTTTTTTGGGGGGGGGGTAATTTAAAATGAAAGACATGCTTCTAACATTTGATGAAAAAATCAGGATTAAGTATGTGGTGAAATATTCACGGAAATCAAATAGTCGAGGCATTATGGTGTACTTTGATGTAAAGTTTGCACTCATTGACGTACATCATGATATAAACAAATAAAAATATGAATCTTTAAAAAGTTTATTAATGAAAGCAGAGTTAACCCAACGTAGGTTGAAGGCTTTTAAACATAAAAAATTGTACAAATAATACTGAAAAAAGGAATAAAAATACATAATAAACAGACAAACTAAAACAGACATAATCATCTTATGCAGTTTCCTAGTCCGCTTTCCTCAGTAACCAAGACTTTTTTAATAAAGGGACCAATATAGCGCAAAGTACTGTACATCGTAAAGCACTCGTAACCCCAAAATCCATCCTATGTTGTGACTTGGGCATTTTTCTCCTTTTGTACTAGGTACGTATAAAAATGTGCTTTATATACTGACTGACCGAAAAAAGTGTTAATTGTTTTCTTGATTTATGTAATTAGACATAAAAAGTGAAGTTAGGTGCAAATAAAAGTTAAGGAGAGTTGCTCCGTTTGTTTAGTTTATAGAGAGTTTCAGGACATCTATATATCATCCGCTTATTGGTTTTTGTTTTACCAGAAATATTTATTGTGTATATACGGAAACTCATTTACCGTATCCTGTTGTAAGAAAAATAGTCATCCTTTGTTTCGAATTTTTGTTTGACAAGACAGCACACCTTGATCAAATGGTATGTAATGATGTATCAATCATTTTGCGTCACACCAAATATTTCCCCCACTTTTCACCAGAAAGGACGTTTTCTATTTTCCCTAAAACTGTAATTCATTTTCAAGAGTAATGGCGACACAGAGTTTGATGGATAATGACATAACGAAGGAAAAGTCTAGTCGTTTTTTTTTTTTTTTTTTTTTGCCCTCTAAAGTCTCCTTGGGTGAGGAAAAGGAACATTTTGCTGACCTGATCCGGAAGATGCGTCAAACCCGATTTAGGATCATCTAATACGAAAATAATAATCATTGTACCACAATAACAGCTTGTTTTCAACTCAGATATGTCAACATTTCGGGAATCACCATTTTTTAAATACATACACATGTATAATTAGAACTTTTACCCGCCATTATAAAACCTTTCTGTCTTTTATATATGGCTTTCCAAAAGAAGTGAAAACACATCGCGCATAATTTTGTGTATATGATCAAGTAATTAAAGGTCGATAATATATGATAAAATATCTATCATTTTTAAAATTTTTTTTAATATTTTGAATAGTCATTTCCCTAATTACCCCTTTTCGGCAAAAATACCGTACACAGTTGTGATACACTTTTTCAGGTGATTGATAAGGGTATGAAATTTACAGCTTAAATGATTGCAATATCTTGTTTGTTGTGGGGGTAAACACATAAAAACTGTGCACATCAATTTATCAATAGATTTTGTGTACTAAACTGAACCATAAAAATTGCTTTAAACCAATTGTCAAGTGTCGTCTGACATATTTAAAGAAAAACACTTTTCTCATTTATTAATTATCAGAAAGAATCATAAACGGTAAAGCAAGGCATCAACTCGTCTTAAAAATTATTTTAGCAGAAACTTTTAAAACAGCTCAATCCTAAATACTTGAATTATAAGTCATGACCACTCAGAATATACATGTATATAGTTAAATATTCGCATTTTAACATCACTTCATTCCATAGAAAGAACTGTAAAAATTGGGGGAAATGGGAAGCAGTATGGTTGGCAACAACGACATAATTACTATGTTTAACTTTCTGAAGTGAAAATATATCTTATCTCCACTAGTGAAATATGAATGGACGATTTTGATCGGTATATAACAATACTTTACACATTTAAGCCTTATTCAAAATCCAAAAGTTAATAATACATAAAAAATAAATTGGTTATTGACTGAAATAAACTCAAATTATCTTTGAAATATAACTGGTCTTTTACTTTACTTTTCAGATTCATAGCCATTAAAATTTTGGTTTCCATGCAATTAACAATGTTTAAAACCGTGTAATGAATATACTTTCGACATTCGTCAGATTTCAATATATTTTTTATTGCTTATTTTTCGTATTTACTTATATATGAAGAATAGATGTAAGCACACCGGTTAACATCTGTTTAAGCTGGACATAACCATTTTATGACACTTATTGAAAAGTATTGAAAATCAAAATCAATTAATAAATATTTCTAAACCTTTTGTTGGCTACAACAATAGGATTCGGTCGAAATAAATTAACCTGCCCGAACCTTATGTTGATAAATGCACATTTGTTATAATCCATTTTATATAAAACTCATTTCTGAGATTGAATTTCGTGTCGTTTTTTTTTCATCCGAATCAATTTTATTGGATAATTAGTCCTATTCCTGGACACTACGTAAACGAAATTGGATCCTTTCAAAAATGTCTGTCATTATTCATTCATACGTTGATAAATGCTACATACATCGATATTCAAAGGTACTTAAATAAAATAGTTTTGTTATTTTTTAAAAGACAACATTAAAATTTTATTGAGGGATTATTTACTTAGCGCGGATCTTTTATTGAGTGAAGAGTCACTTGGTACACATCGGTTGAAGAACGCCTGCAATAGACGCTTTTAGAAAGGAAATCTTTACCATCTCAAAATGTAAACATAATTCCTTATGACAATTCTATACTATTATTAAGGTCTTATTACTCCCACTAAGCATTTAATATTAAGTAATTACTACCTCTTCGTATAGAATTAAACAAAAGTTGTTTAAACTCTGCAGAATCAAGATTTTGAACAATAAAACCACGCAGAGTGTTCTAAATTTTACGACAACGTTTACTTTTGCATATGTACTGTAGAAAATATTGATTATAATAATTATGCATAATGCAGAGAGCGTCAAATATGCACTTGAATAATACTCTTATTATGAAGGAGATATTTTGACACTTGCCAAATTGCTATTAAGTTATTTTTACCAAAAATTAAGTTTTTTATTAAGGATATTGAAAATTGTAAAGAAAATTTACCTTCTCAGAAATACTGTTTCATATAGTGTTCATTCAATATTTTTTCTAAAAAGTAACATTATTGTTAAGTTAGTAAAGTATATTTTTGTGTGAACTCGGAGTACTTTTGGGACAATACAGTCTGTCTTCGGATCGAAAAATCGATACTGTTTTTACTTTGTCTACATTGGGAATATTTTTAAAAACAACCTCAAGAATATCGATTCAGAATTACTTATCGCAGAATCACTAATTCAGTAGCATATTTTCTTTCTTTCTAAATGGAAACAATGGTGTTGTTAAATTTGTTGAAAATATGGTAGAGTCCCTGGTTTAGGATAAAAGTACAACAAATAGAAAAACCAGATCGAAATATTATATATGTGCATGTGACAAAAAAAATTCTTTTATTTTGTAATGCAGTCCATAGTTTCAACGGTTTAATCTAAAATGTTAACTTTTACTTTAAACCATTTGTACTGAGAAAGATCACCGAAATTTCATATTATTTTACTGTTTTGGAATGTCTTTAGTCGCGGGATTCTACTCCTAAAATGCTGAATAGTACGAGTAATCCGGATCACTTGATACCGCATTTTTGTAAAGCAATAATTTCAAGAAACCGGAACGAATTGGATTATAAACGTTTACGTGAATGCGATTTCTGAGAGAGAGAAGAAAGGGGGGGGAAAGAGCACGGTTGATATATTGTTATGTTAGATATAACAAAATTAAAAGCATTTCATTTAAATAAATTTTAAACTGGCAAATTTTGAATTCTAGTGTTGAAAAAACATAAACCATCAATTATAAAATATTATAAATTAATTGCTTTAAATTACAATTTGAGTACTGATTCATATACTGCAAATTTAGTCAAAAAATGTTGTTTATTGTTGTACTAATTTGGTATTTAAAATGTTGACATTTATTAATAAAAATATGCTCATTTTATGTACTTCAATTAAAAGATACTATTAAAATTTTTAAAAAATGTCATAAAGTAATAGTTCGTGTGATTTTGTGTTCTGGTTGTTGATAAAAAAAATGTGGCATAAACCATTGTATCGTCCATTGCATGATTACACAAAATAACAGTTGATTTCCAAAATTGGAATGATGCATGGAAGGATACATTTCCCAAAATTCTGGGGGGTTTTCGGGGTGAGGTAGGGGGATGCAAATAGAGACGCAGGAATGGATCAATCTTCCGACACAATGACCAACATTGTTGAGTCCCCGTTTACACACTTGCCTCTACTGATTATTGATTGTATAATTACGGGGGCGGATCCATGCCCTCTCCCAACCCCTTAGATACAAGAATTATAACCATAACAAGAAATTTTGTCTTGTTTTAATTATTTCAAAAACACTATTAGAAAGAAATCCTTATACAAAATGGATGCGCGGTAAATGCCCATGAGACTGCGGGAAACTCTTATGTAAACAGATATACCAAAAAATCACAAAACCAGGGGAGCATTCCGACTTAAACAACGGACAGAACTCGCAGTGTATGGTCCCGAGGATTGAATTATAGATTACAGTTCATCGTTTATGTTATTTCTTGATCATCAGTCATGAAACACGTTTTGGATATTAGAACATTTTCCTAATTAATTTTGACAATTTTATCAGTGCTACAAATACATTTATGCAGTGCAAGATCTCATATGCCTGCCATAAATATATATCCTCAAAAGTTTTAAAAATTCCTAGGATTACTTGCAGGCGAGGTACGCGTTAAATTCTTGAAATTCGTCCAGATTGCGTTATTGTCTTATTCGTTACATCTCGGGCTATTTCGAGTGATTCTGTTTGCTTTTAAATCAAATATTCTAACTATTTCTCTTATGTATAAAAATGAAATTGGCATCTATATAAAAAAAATATATGATATAAATATTTATTTATCTAAAAGAATGACAGTGGCATCTGTATATGAAGTTGATATATATATACATTCATTTAATCTTTTGAAAAGTCTTAAGCGTCAGTGATTAGTAGACTTTTGTCGTCAGAAATGGAAATATTATTTTCATTTTATCAGGTAATTTTTTGTGCGAAATTACTTAGGAAAAAACATCTAAAATTCAAAACATTACCATGTTTTAAAATGTCAAATTCAGAAAAAAATATACTGATGATTTGCAAAATAGAATAAAATACATCAGTGATATTTTACAAAAACAGAATATTGATGTTCATTAAAAATATTTAACTTGTACATTTAGAAAGAACATATATTTATTAGTTGAAAATAGTTACAATTAGATGTCATTTCATATTTCAAAACACAGAAGGGCGCTTGTCCCAGGAAGGAAACGACACAAAATTTTAATGTAGCAAATATAATTGACGTTGTCTGTCTCCCCAAAACATATGTTTAATTAATGTAAACTGTATTTTTTCCTTTTTTGTGGTATATAATTATTTATTTGTTCAGTGGTCAACATGACTTCCTAATGGTAAGTTACAAAACCACAAATGATAGAATGGTAAAGAAAAAAGGACCAGTAATCTAAGGGAAAAACTTTGTTGCTGTCGCGTCTCTCACTGTTTTTTTTTTTTTTTTTTTTTTTTTTTTTTTTTTTTTTTTTTACGAATACAGAGTTTTTAATTTTGCTTCAAGCATGCACCACATCCTGTATGCAGTGCTGCAAACCCCAGATAAATCTGGCTCCGCGGTAATAAATATCTGTTTTATCCATTACAAACTGATATGAAATCCGCGGATACATATAAGATCTGCGGATTTCATATCATGTTCCAATGGTATAAACATGGATATTTCTTACCGCGTATAGCCAGTTTTCTCCGCGGTTTGCAGAACTGTATGCAGGGTGTGTGCACCAACTTTTTATATTTCACTCTTACAATGTTACTTATTAAATAATAATAAAATGTCGTCCTTAACATTTTTTGTTAATTGAGTATATAAATTGTGAATTTTGTATGATACCAACATTAATGTAGGATTATCTTTCCAACCTCAGAAATTTGAAAGAAGTGACGATTTTGAATCCACTGATCCAGTATTATCAATATGATAACAAGTAATTTTATTTGTACAAGGCATCTAGCAATTTAAACATTTTCCGCTTTTTTCTTTATAGTTTCTTATTATTCATTCCAATTAGATATTAAAATGTTGGATGTGCATTTAAATAAATTGAAACAAACCAATTTACAAATTTTCAGTTCTTTCGAAAACTGTTTAGAGATGGAGTGAAAAAGTTATATTTTTATCTAAAATTTTAATACAAATAGGTTTTATCAGGGGTGTATACTAGTTTATATTCAACAATCTTACTAAATACAGGTAGGGTGATAATGCTTTCATCTCAGATTTGCAAAATGTTAGTAAATATATCTATGCATGCCTGTATTTTGTAGGATTAATTTTCACTTTGTTGCCATGTATTTCTAGTTAATATTCTTTTCCAGAATACGAGAAATGTTTAAATTATTATTTGTAAATTCACATTTAAACGGTACAAAATAGTTCTGGTGATTGCTTTTCAAATGTCAATTTCAGCCTTGTGCAATCTTAAATGCTTTCTAAATGAGGATTCAATATCCAAAATACTTAATAAGAAATATTATAATGAAATCAAAGTAATATCATTCTTTCATATTTTTACAAATCTTCAAAAATGCATTTCTAAATATGCATTTACATACAAATATATCGATAGATTGCTTTATATCTTATTCATAGTGCATATAACCTTAATGAGTATCCAACTGGTTTTAGCGAATTATATACCAAGTAAATCGAATATATTTCTTTTGATGTAGCATTTCAAAGAGGCAAAATTTCAAAGTTCATTGAATATTTATTATAATGAATATTTTTTATAACTTGTGTCATCTAAGAAAGGGGCGTTCGTTCGTCACACTGCTGGTCAAATTTATATTTCAGAATTTTCAAATATGATACTACTGTACCAACTTGACTTCCATGATGTAAACTCTTTCTTTTCTCCATTTTTATGGTCAGGGATAAACATGTTTGGAATCTATAATTTATTCAACCTACAGATGTTACTATCGTGTAATAAAATTGGTGATGTTTTATTAAATAGGAAATCCAATTTTGCGGTGTTTTGGGTCTTACTAAAACTAGGTATAAAATAACGGACAGGTATACTCAATATTTCAGGTAACTAAGCCCTGTCTAATCAGGCGTGGTTTCCATCAAACGCAAAGCTGGATTAGGGATCATTATCAGATACAAGATATGTTTTTTCTAACTTGTAATTTTCTCTGCATGGATAAATTTAAAACCATTTATTTCAAGTTTATACCACGACCACAAAAATTGTAATACATGCCCTTAATACTTCACAGCCTGCAGTGAACTTTTCTTTTCTTTTTTTTTCTTTTTTAATATACAACATATATATATTACGTAGAATAGATAGATTTACTGATTATGTTGAGAGAATTAATTAATGATTAGGTTAAAAAATTGGTTGCAATTTGCCCTCTTGTTGCTTTGAGGAGTTTATCCTGAATTCATTTAATTTTCATATTAAATAATAGTTTGACATGGGTAGCTTCCAACTGTTCTGACAAATTTTTTTGTTATATTTTTACTGGAACATTTGGTCCTCATTTTTACTTAATCCCAACAAACAGCAAGTCAATATCTCTACCGAACTCGATTCCAAAAAAATAGATCAAGGTTTACTCGAAAGACTTCCTGCCTTTTGCGATTTGCATATCCTTACAAGTACCAAGCATTAAATGTGCCATGAATTGTTTCATTGACATTTAGTCCATACCTTCATTTCTATAAAGATTTTTGCACTAACTGCAAGTTGCAGACGATAATCTTTGGCTTATATTTTACAACGTTTATACAAAGGTTACATTCTCAAGTGCTTCGGTCTTGTTTTGAGTTTGAAAATTCTGTCAAAATTTAAATTCGAGAGTCAAGTTAATATATTTGAAGAGTTCTTACGTAATTCTTCACAAATTTGAAACTGTCAGTATATTTAAATATTTTGTAAAGAAATTAAATTTCTAAAAGTATTATGTCATGCCTGTAATTTTTCCAATATTCAGAAAGTGAAGATTTGTCAGTTACTTAGAATTCGAGAGTTAAAAGGTTATACTTAAAAATTTTGCTATCACCTTTATTGATCCCCAACGAACCTTCATCAAACATTCTGACACTTCTGCAATACAAATAAAGGAAACTTAAACACGAAATCAGGTTTGAAAAAAAATCCTCCCAACGACAGTACAATTATAATAATTTTTTTTATCATAAGACAAATTTTGCATCAAACAGGACTTAAATACTTGTATTAAATACATATGTGCGTTGCTAAAAAATTTTGAAATCTCAACTATTTGTTCTTTGATTAAAATTTATATTCATGCAGAGTTTAGACATAAAAGGAAAGAAATTTTTATCGTCTGCGATGCACGAGATCTTTGCAGACGTCAACGTAAGGGTCGTGAATCAGATCAAAATGCACTTCAAAATTTCAAAGAAGCAGACGATTGATAAATGAATGCAGTTTCGTAATGCTAGAAACTGATCACAAACGGTTGTCAAGGACGACAACAGATGGACATTTTATTTTCTCATCAGTTTTTATGTAGTGCAAATTTTAGTGTTGATAAGAAATGATTAATGTTCAAACATTCAATAGCCCACCGATAGTTTGCATAATTATTTCGACTTAACAGAATTTATCTTTTTAATATGAAAACAAATGGACTTCATATAGACTATAAAAAGAACATATATATCGGACGATGGATAATCTTGGCGATACCTGATCAATGTTTCTAAGTGTCACTTTAAAGTTTGTTAGTATTTTAATTTTTTTTAATGTACAGGGCTGAGTAATTTAATCTGTTGAGATGCATTTACCCCCATAATTAACGTAAATGATACATGTAAATGTTCTACAAACCAATAACAACAATTTAAGATTTTTAGCCGTACTTTCCAATGCAAAAAAATCTGTTATCAGTTTAGTTGGTACGGCGAAGCACGGCGAGCGTTCAGACGGCGTCAAACAGTGATAAAGGAAATCTGGTTTGTTGTAAATTATACCATAGATTTGGGAAGTAGCGTTTTGGTTGATCGTTTTCAAAATCTTTTACCCCATTTTATGAATATTGGCCAAATAACAGAGGAGCGGCAAGGTTAAGGTCGAAAGAACAAGGTGAATTCCGAAAAACAATGACCCAGAAAACAAGAAAACCATCGAAATATCTAAAATGACAACAACAAAAAAACACACTTAGCACAAACTGAATAAGAACAAGAAACCACAAAATGTATAAAGGACTAGCAATGTAACTCGCACAGGAAAATGGCGTTAGCATCAGGTGCATGTGAAGGGCAATCATGTCTTCATCTGCCAGTTCACAAAATTTTCTGAGGGTACTAGAAGTTTTATGTTTCATTTAGTATTTTAACGAAATTCTGAAGCTGTTAAAGTCTAAATTGTTAGGTTATTTTGAGTTTATTCTATGGTGTCTGCTTCGCCTTATGCTGATAAAGATTTTTTGTTAAAATAAAAGGACACAAACTGAAGTTTTACCCTTAATCAACAAAATATTATAAATTTCAATTTTAAAATTTGTCAAAATTAAAAGTTTTTAGTGCGATGCTTACGCAGTAATTCATTCTTAAAGTGACTTTACAGTTTTTATTGGGATCATTGTTCTCAATTTTGTCTAGTAGGAAAAAGTGAAAATGCAACAATGACTTAAGCGACACTTCTAATTATTTAACGTGGCATCTCTTACGCAAGTTTACAAGGTAAACTTTATATTTGGGGCTTAATACTGAAATATGTGTGCGACATTTAAAACTAAAACATATCAATTTTTCAAACAAACGAATTAAACTGCAGTATTTGATTGGAAACCGATACATTTGTTTCTTAAAACACATTCTTTGGTGAGGATAGCTTACACGAATTGACGATTTTATTAGCACAACGTGAAATATAGGAGAAAACAAAGAGATTATTGTGTCAGACGTGTATTTCCTTTATTTTGCATGATGTTAAGCGTTTTATGGGCTTGAAAAGGTGTACTTGTGTCCATAAAACAACTTGTATGTATTTACATTTTCTTAATTTATCTTAATTTTTTAATACTCAGTTGCGAGAATTTTTTAATATTCAATTGCGAGAACAGGAAATTTGAGTTCTAAACAGTAAATAAACCGCGTTTATCATGGGACAAACAAATTACTGCAAGATATCAGTACTGTTGAGATAACGAGATTACTGTCAACAAACTTCTGAAATTTCGTCTTAACTTTAGGACAATGAATTAGCTGACTTGGGAGTGTCTTAAGATACCTGCTGTATATAGTTCCCATATTTTAGTTTTGTTGGTGTTTGTCGTCGTGTTTCATAGTTTGCTGAACAAAACAGATCTGTTTCTTTCTACACCATCTTTAAGGATTTCGAGTTCAGTTTCCTCAAAGTTAGGGCTTAGTATCCTGCTCATTTTGGACGTATGCCTAATATTCAAAAATACAACTGTATTTGTATAAGGTTAAAATCTATCACATAAATGAACACGATCTGCACAATTCTACTAATAACTAAACTAATTCTGTGATTATCCCTATAAGGGTATATATAATGTAAATATAGACTGGCAATTTCGCTATACATGTATGTTGTACTGAAGAGACATTTTTAAATATTAAACTTATAAATAACCACACATTGTCCTTGTAATTTAATTTTGTTTCCTTTTTTTTGTTTGAAAGCCTATAATTAAAATACAAATATCAAGACATTTACTTATGTGTTTATCGTCTCTCCCTGTGGACATTTTACTGAACGAATAGCTTAGGATGGTCTTACGGTCAACTTTAATATAAGATGGTCTTATGTTAGCTTCGTTGTGTTGTCTCAGACACGTCCTAAGATGGTCCTAAGATAGTCCTAATTTTGGTCCTAAGACATGACTTAAGACATATCTTAAGATAGTTATATTAAACAGGCCTCTGGATAATTTGTTCTTCTTTATAATTTAAAATCAACGAATTTAAGAATCCTCGAGTGTGTCAATTTTTTCAACAACCCACGAAAATTGATTTCGACGAAAACAAGCGAAATTCACACTATCTTCTAATGGCAAAAAAACTTTAGATCCAATTTCACAAAATAAATTACTTCCTCGTTAGTAATGATTAAATCTTCTAATAAAAAATCTACATTTTTAGATAGGGACAAATTAGGTCATTTGATAAATTCGTATTTTCTAATCATCTGTTATCTATGTAATCAAAGTATTCAGATATCTGATTATTATTGATCGAATTCTTATACAATGACAAATATATGAATTATTGACATTTTTTTGGTAATTGAATATTACAGTTATATATCTATCTTATATTCTTCAACAACCAAAAATATTAATTCATATTAATATTAGATAAATATTAGATATTATTTTGTCATTAAGCCAATTGCATTATTGTACATTATTATAATTTATAACAAGCAAGGACATATATTACATATCATAGACCACTTTCTTCATAGTTGATAAAATGTAGAAAAATCTTTATATATTCAAATGAAAATTTCCGGGCACCTTTGTGAAAGGGGGGGGGGGGCTAGCCCATCATATACTTCAAATGTGTATTTATTTATTTATTTATTTATTTATTTATTTATTTATCATGTTTGATTATGATAGGCCATTTTAACATTTAGGCTTTGAAGTGATATTTCTCTTGTAGTATTATAAAGACCATTTTCATCTTCGCACACATAAAAACGCCTTACTTTCTCACTTAATACACAATGGACATTGGTCAATTCTGTAAGTTAGAAACTTCCTTCCGCTTTTCCGGATATTAATAGTCGTAAAGGGTATTTACACAAAGGACATTGGTCAATTCTGTAAGTTAGAAACTTCCTTCCGCTTTTCCGGATATTAATAGTCGTAAAGGGTATTTAAATTGTTCATTTAGAAGTAACCTTTTAGGATATTAGCCGAATAATGGACCCATGATACATTTCACATTAAATATGAAATATGCTTATTAAACAATTAATTCTTTTAAATGTTGTAAAACTGCGTTAATGGACTGTATATTCCACTAAAATAGTTGAAAAGCATAACTTGAACATTTACCAAGAGGCAACTCGAGGAGGGGCAAAATTAACTTAAAAGGGATTTTCCTTTTAAAGAAATGCTAAATGTGCTTTTTAAAGCTAATTCAGCGCATGCACGTTTATTTATTATAATATTTTTTTTTACATTTATTCGTTTATTTTATATTTTTCGAATCCTGAAACATGTTCACCTCCATCGTGGTCTTTTTGAACACAATCATTGGATTTCTTGTGTAATTATTTTATCCATAAAATTACATAGGATAATTGCAGGTTACAAAATTAAAAACTGAGTAAGCCACATAAATTATTTGTACATAAGACAGGGTCTGTTATCATAGTCAATGGGCTTACATCTTATAAACAAAACTGATGATATCTTATAGGGGGGTTATAAAATCCGGAACAATGTCGGGGCACAATACCTGTTGTTAGTGTAATTATATTACACAGGCTTTTAGACCTATAAAATAAACAAATGACAATTGTAATGAATGTTTATGATACATAAAAAGCGAAATTCTGTACAAAAATATCTGTCCTTTTATTTAAAACCAATCTTCCACATAAACGACCATTGTCAAAATTTCATTAAAATTTCAAATCTTGCGTAATTTAGTACTTATTTTATGACAAAATTGAAAATAAACTTTGATATGGTTTTGATTTTTATGTGCCTAATGTAATTTTGGCGTCATATTCTAAAAATTAAAAAATATATATCTAGTAGCCTGGAATTTATAGGTCACTGTAGCATCGTTTGTTGATCGAGGATTTTCTTTTATGCTAATGCGAGAAAAAATATGCTGCAAGGTTGTCTGTATTCGGCTCTATTGTTTATTATCAACAGAGAAACATAAACTCAAATGTTTTCACTCTTTTATTCTTTAACGAGGTAATAACTGAAATTTATAGACCTGTTGAAAGGTCTATGTATCAAATGAAAAATATCTCTCATTTAGTCTTTTAAAAACACCAACTTTTCTGCATATTCAGACCTGTCTGATATTTCTATATAAGATCAATGTTACATACAAGTAGAAACTAACACAAATTACTATTAATTGCTCCATAAGAAAAGGATGAAAATATCTGAATAATAAGAAACACCAAGACCACATATATTTTAAAGCCCGAATAAATGGTTAGGGCTTGGATCATCTTAAATTTTCTAAATTGATGCAATTTGAAGCATATATTACGTAACATAGCACGACTGTTATTTAAGTCTAGAAATTCATTTGTGAGTTTTTACATGATTTAGATGGTGTTTCTTGGTTTCAAATGTAAAGCTTTTGTTAGTTACTTGAAAAAAAATAAAGTTTCACACGAAGATGCCAAAAACAATTTCAATAAAAAAGCGGATGAAAACTGATTCTCCCTGACATAACAAATTCTTAATAATTTACATACGATCTCTTCTTTATTCTTATAAAAACAGGTGTCGGGTGATTCAAATTTTATGTGAAAATCTTTTGTAGCCATTTAAACAAGGTACATTGGATGGGTATAAAATAACCCCAACCTCATTATAATATAAGCTTATATAAAAACGTTTTTTAATGCAGCTTTTGTATCAGTTAATCGGCGTCACAAATAAAACATGATACGGAAGAATTCCGAACATAATAGAATCGCTGGGATTTATGAAAAGGACATAGATGCAGTCTACCCGGGGTTCCTTTGGTGTTATCTGACCCACGGTGATACCCGAATATTCGTAGGCATTGCGTGTTCAGTAACGACTATTGTCCGCTTCAGTGATAAGGGTTGACTATCAATGACACATAAAATTTTTACATCTCTTATTAAAACTGCGTGTCAAACCACGTAGAACGAGATTACAATAGAGAAGGGGGAATACTGTTACGGCATTAAATGGTATTAAAATCCACCCTGGATACATTTTAGTGTATTTGTGTGGTGGTTGCTGGAGGCTTGTTCTGTCTTATAAGGTAAGCAGGTGGAAAGACTATCAATATTTAGGTTTATCGTGTTATCTTTAAAAAAAAATTATTCAGTCTAAGCAATTGTTTATACATTTATATAGTATATGGTTTTTTCAATCTTGAATAAATCAGGAAATTAAATTAATTTTGTGTCTTGTTCTGATAGAAGCAATAAATTATAAAAAAAAATATTATTTTTCATTTAAATCAACACATTTACATGTATATCTAAATGAACTTTCAAAGGACTTGTCAGAATATTTCTTTATATAACAGATATACTTTTAGACTTATTACGCTTTTGTTGGCTGAAGGTCTAGTTTTGTTCCGAAAGTTACTGCACTGAACGTATGTACTCATATGTTTGAGAGAGCAGCTATAGTTTATACTATCTCGATTTTTTTACTGAAGAAAGGAACGACACATATATTTTCTAATTTGTTTTCTTAATTCAGTTAGAATCGTGTTTTATTCAAATTATCGTTAAGCGAAATTTACCTATTAAGAAGAAAACAGTTTGTATACTTTTGTTGATATAAAACTATATTTTCCTTTTTTACGTATCTCTCGTGGAATTCAGTCTAAATTGACATATGAAGAACATGAAAAACTCAATGTTTCTGCATATGACTAAATTAGAAAATCACGATTTCAATCATTTAAAGGAGCACCCATATAAACACTACAATTTAAAGAAATGACAGATGTATAAAGAGAACTCCTCGGAGTACTCTAAATTGAAGAAATATCCTAAACAAATGTATATATTGTACCAGGTTATGGTACCAGTGATATCCAAATCTGAAATGGGTGGTTTAATACAGCAAATTCTAAATGTAGTTGTACTCTATCAAACTCCTAAAACGTCAACATTTTTGCCATCTGAAAAAATAACTTTGTTAGCTCGATGAACATCGCGATAACTGATGCGTAAACTGTCCCGATAATGGTGTATCGTCTTCAAATGGACATTTGATTTCATACGAAGGCTAGTCATACCCTTAATGAGTATGAGGCATGAATCAATTCTCATTATAAGTAGGTAATAACTGATGACCAGTGCCAAGACAATCAAGTTGTTGGTGTCCAGGGTAGAAAATACAATAGACAAATGCCACTACAGATGGCACTTATCATTAATTCTATTATATTCTCATTCCTCATTGTTTTCGTTTTGGTATAAATCCATAAAGTGATAAAGGGATTACAGGTAGCCAGGGAGAAAATCTGTTAATGAAGAGGTAGATAAAAAGCTTACACTATACTTCAATTTAATGGCGGCTGACAGCTGAATGCCAATTGGCCGCAATGACCCACAGAGAACAAAACATAATACATCGATTCTCGGTTGGAATCAACTTAACATGCCAGGAATTGAACAAATCTAGGATAATTAGGGGAATCAGTTTTTCGTAGGAGAAATGAAACATCCCACTGGTAATGAGATATTACTCTACGTTTTGTGATGTCGGGTATTAAATTGTCCTCCTGGTGATTTGGGCTTTGTTCGATTCGCTCTGTCGCCGGATTGTGTGAATGGTCAGGTGAAATCTTTGTTAAATGAGTTTATTAAATGGTCATTTAGAAATTTTGTCAATCAGGCCATGAAAGAGAACATTGTAAACTGAAGAATAAACGATATGAAATGAAGAAAATTCTTGTCTTTTGAATGACCCGGTCATTAAATGAAGGAGACGTCGCGCTATTTAATCCATTGATACTAATGTATTTTGATTATAAGACAGCTTGGGTTATTTTGAGTATTTCGACAATTGCACTGTGTGTTACCTTTAAAAACCTACCTTCTAGTTATTCGGGGAAAAAAAGATTAATGCATAATTCAACTAAACCAGAATTAATATTTCTAAATTAATCTGTGTAATAGTTGTAAAACTTTATTCACTACAATTTTTGGGGGAATTAAGAACTATTTAATCATATTTATTAATAAGGTCAAATCATATTTGTATGCTTAGAATTCAGTGTACTGATATCTCGCAAAAATTAACGTTGGTGGGGTTCACGGCTATTATCGTGATTATAAGAAAAGGGTAAAATTTCAATTAAAAAACTAATTGCCATTTATATAATGTCTGAAAAATTGAAATTTAAAAGTCATCTACTATGAAATTAAATATTAAATTTAAAAGGTAAACGGTCGATGTAGGATTCGTTAGAGTATACTGGATATAAATTACTTTAATATTCATAACGCCCATTTCTGATATTAAATTCTCCTAATAACCAGCATAAATTTACCATAATCATTAATTCATCCATGCATACTAGACGAATTTCATCTTTTTTTACAAATTTGAATTAATTGAAATTGTTAAAATTTTTGTCGTTAAAATAGAAATATGGAGTATTTGTGATTTTTACAAAACACTTACAAGCTTTGTAAAATAAACGTGAAAAAATAATTAACATTAAAATTGTAACATGTTACAAGAAAAATTAAATGTTACAGTTTCAATGTGTGTTTAAACCATAAATCACAAACATGGTTTTTTTTTAATTAAATGTTATTTAATGTAGAACAATTTAATCACGTGAATCCTTCGGCAAGACGAGCCTGATATAGTATATAATGATACGGTGATCCGTCAAAATGAGTCCTGATTTAACGACCGTGTAAAAAATCTGAAAAATGTGTCTTTTTTCCTCAAGTTACGTAATTTTGTCAACATTTTTGCCATTTGAAATTAATCACAAAAATTTGACTAGTAACTATACATGTACCTGTGTAAAAAAATTAGACAAGTTCAAAGTGTTTGTCTGGATTTTATGATTCCTTGAGATTTGGATGTTCGTTTAACTTGAATAAGGGACTAGGTTTAGCCAACGAATCGTTTCAACTTGGGATGTATGCTAAGAATCACACCGGACGTGGAGACTTGTATGTAGCCTGATTTTTTTCGTCTTTTTAATGAATAGATTTTAAAATTTGAAGAGTTTCATAGTAAACGTATTCAACTTAATAGAAATATAAATAAAAAATCATTTTGGGGGGGGGGGGGGGGGGGGTATTGTTACTCAATATTTTGTTTCTAAAAAGGGTGAATTTTAATTTAAAAATGCTAAAATCAAAGATTACTGCATCACTTTAGATTTTCAGATTTTTCCGTATTTCAAGTGTGTTAATATTAAAAGGTGACATACTATTCTCTATTTTTTAAAAATAAGCAGACGCAGCATTTTCAAGGCTTACACAACTTCAGATGTAAAATGTCTGTTTCATTAACTTTTGCTACACATTACAATAAAACACACAATGTTTTTTTACCTATAACATGTCGCACATTTAAACTTAGAACGCGTGAAATATGTGTCAAGTTTGAACTATACGTCAGTTTTGCAAGCTATTGTGCATGTTCTTGTATTACATCAGCATGCTTCACGTTTGTGATGTCTTTTTGTCTGACCTAGAGTAAATTGTTCATCAGGCGAAGATTTAACATAAAGTAAAACGCAGAAATAACTCTTCGATTTTACCCCTTTTTAACGCAGAAAACCAAAACATGTCGAGTATATTTTTTTCCTTATTAATTTTTTTCTGGTGACATTGCTGAATTTCTAATTCTCAAAGTGTTGCAGGAAATTAGCATTATGTTTTCAGGTAACTTTGATTTCACAAAAATTTTATTAACTCATGTAGTTCAAGTTCTCATGGGGTTTGATTGAAAATCAAAGCGAAAGGGAAAGTAGGGTTTTTAAAACTCCCATAATACTTAGACTGAATTTGACGTGGAGACTGATATGTTTTCTTTTGTAAAATATTGTTATAAGGTTTCTTTTTAACTAATTTCGATATTGTTACCCCCCCCCC
The DNA here is from genome assembly GCA_028015205.1 of Mytilisepta virgata. Classification (NCBI taxonomy): domain Eukaryota; kingdom Metazoa; phylum Mollusca; class Bivalvia; order Mytilida; family Mytilidae; genus Mytilisepta; species Mytilisepta virgata. Next base: position 1,475,496 of record JAPWFG010000026.1, on the reverse strand, counting down.
CCGCTCCCAAAATAAATAATTGCCGGACAATGTCTTAAGCCTTAAAGGCATTGTAAAATGATTCAAAATGTAATTGTATGGCACTTGAAATTAATTACAAAATGTTGACAAATAATCGCATGTAAACACTTCATCACTTTCTGACAATTAAAAAAATCCCGACTTACAAAAATTTCAACAGCTCAGAGCTATTTGCGTTGCTTGGTGTCTTTAAAACATCAGCTGCTCAGAGTTGCAGTTATGGTTTAAGTTCGAGTGAGCTGAGCTGAGATTTCGAAATTAGGTAGGCAGTAGTTGATATATAATTAATTTGGCTAATATAAAACAAAGCGACGACTGGATACTTCCCCGAATAATTTTTGATAAGCATAAATAGGGTATGCCTTACTGGACCGTAATTTGTTGCTGTTGGCCAATACGTGTTTCCAACTTCATATTGTTATATTTTTCTGATGAAGTTACTGTAAGTGCTATTTAAAATTGTGAACCTGAAAATATTGGCAACACAGAAATTGCTTGTACTACATGAGCGCGAGTGTGAGTTCAGAATATGCTCACACTAACGAGTTAAAAAGAAAAATGATGAGTATGTCAGATGAAAGAAAGCAGTTAGATAAAATGTCACCTTTAAAATTATGGCTATTGCGAATTATTTGGATGGACGAATATGTCAGAAATTTTGTTAAATTCTTGTTTTCGTGGTAGTAAAAATTTAGAGTCATTGTTCTCTAAAGAAATTAGTTCTTTTACATATTTAAAATATAATGGTCTAAATAGTGATTCACGAAAGTTCATTTTTTTGCAAATTTATTTCTTTAATTCCTTATTTGAAAAGTCATGCCTATATGGGCAAGCTTTCACTGAATAAAAGAAAACATATATGAAACTGATACACGTACAATGTATGAGAATATAAAAGCAGAGAACCTTTGACTGATGTACCGCGGCCTCATTTTCGCTGCTTTTTGACTGCTTTTTATTAAAACATAGTTTATGTTTCTCTTATCAAACAATTCTAAAAAAAATATATGAGATATTGCATGGGACGTAACATCGGTTAGAAATGGACACCATTTGCTTCTGTCATTTGAATTCTTTGCTAAGTGTATTATAATCATTGTCTTTTGGGGTTTTCATTGTCAGGGACTATATTTCCAGTAATATAGTAAAGATTCAGGGACAACAGTTGCGTGACATTTCGTAATTTTTTGGATAGAATTTCTCCTTTTTGTCGGTATTTAACACCTTTCGTCAACTAATACTGTCAAGCTGAGTCACCTGAACAAAAATTCAAGATGAGTTCTAGATTTGAACAAAAAGCAAAATGACAAATCTTTAAAAAATCAGAAAATTATTGCATTCATATGGTATAAAATGTTTAATTTATTAAAATATTAATGAAAAATATGAATACACTACCAAAGCAAAGTGTTTCGGCATTTTCATTTATTTCTTTTTAGTATGAACTTGAAATAGGAGAGTTTTTTTTATGCCTCTCTGTAAAATGACCTATCGTGATGAAATTCATTTTAATTATTTCATGCATGACTGAGATTTGATAGCGACAAAATTCGATATTATATTTCAGGGGATATATGTGAAAGGCTAGAATTCAATAACATTGTCAATAAACAATTAAATTACCTCAAATTGTCTTAGTCAGTTTAAAAATTAGAGAAATTGTATATACTTTTCTATATTCAAATTTCAGGGGAGCATGATTGCAAAATGAGGTCGTGTTAAAAGAATATGAATCGAATGCACCCTTTATTTATTTTTCTGATTACTGTTGAATATTTAAAGATTTATTTTTATAAGGAAAGATTTTGAATTTAATATTTATATATCTTAATAGTTAAAATCATCACTTATTGACTTAAGACTTTGGAGGGTAAATATTATTTACAATTGACTTAACTACATATCGCCGTACGGTGTTGATTTAATGTTGGACTACTAAACAAAATATTACGGTGTAGTGTTGATTTAACGGTGGACCAGTATTTACTCATAAGTACAAGGTTTGTTATCTTTATCACCTGTTGAAAAAAATAGATTGGATTAAAGTCACTTAAGATGACATTTAAATATAACAAACTAAAAACAAATAATACATTAGTACAAAGAGGGCACTTTTTGTTCTGTTTACTTATTTAAGTAGATTTTGACCTTAAAAGACGATCACTCTTCTTATTGAAGGCAATTAAATATCTGTCAGACAAAGTTGTAGAACACTGTTTGAATCCCTTGATATATTCCAATTTAATTTATCGTTTTAGTATTTATTGTTTATTTATAAATAATTCTTTATTTATTTATTTAACTTTTATTACGCAAACAAAAACATGAAGTATATTTTTTTTAATGAAACAAAGAAATGTTATGGAATGAAAATAGTATCAGAAAAGGGAGAGTTAGAAATAATATAAACCCCGTTGTATGCTTGAACAAAATGATGTAACGGTGTCTAGTCAAATTGAGCTATCTCTCCGAGACATCTCCGTCTCGGAGGTTTTACAGTTTTGTATTATATAAAAATTTATGAAGAACCCGTTTATTGCATTTTTTTCTCTCGAAATTAACATTAATATTAAATGCCCGAGCTGTTTATGCTAATAAGATAACTTGACAATGCATTACGAATCTAGTTACCTGTAAAAAAATCTCATTAATTATAAACCGGTGAATGATTGACAACTGACAACGTAAGATCCCGCAGGGAAATTTTCTTTTGATCGCATTGTCATTTTTACATAATACATAAATTCACAGCATGTACGTTTTATTTGGCTACAACCAATTTGTTCGAATTTATATACCTTTTTGTTCATTTTCTAACCTGTACATGTCTAACAGCGGGATTCGTAGAACCTGAGTCAAAAGTAATAACCCCGGATCGATTTTATATGGACATTTGTGGGTTGTTTTTTAGTGTGGGCATGCGCTCTGCTTATGTTGACGTATTAGCACCTTCAAAGAATTATTATTAAATATCTAAATCCTATATGAATTGGAAATATTAGAGATTTATTTTCATATGGAGTTTAATAACGACCATTATAATACTTTAAACTGTGTAAATATTTCTACTTGTAGATTTGACTTGGATCGAGATACATCGGACATGGTTTCGAACTGATAAATGGTGTGAAATATTGAACATTAGTCGGCATGTGACAAGCATTGAGATTATCAGTCCGACAACAGAAATGTTATTTGTCACACACAACTGTAGACACTCATTAAAGCCGTTAATTAAGGACTAATTATTTGACAAATTTGCAGCACCCACGGACTAAGTGTGAAAAACAACTGTGAAGGTCTACAGCATATAACTAGAAGGACTGATTTGTTGATTTATTTGGAGTTTTGGAAGTACTTGAGAAAGGATTGAAAATATTCAGGGAAAAGATACAAGAAAATATTTTACTTTATATGTATGCAACTAAAGACGACGCAACATAGATGTGGATTTAGAAATTTTATTGTGGACTGTTATGAAGAGATCGTTGGCGGTGACAATGACAGGAATAGCATTTACATTTGGTGTTTTTGTTGGACTTCTTATTCAGCTCCCAGTGATAACATTGCCTATGAATGACCCTAAAGAAGATGGAATAATTTTACATGTGGATGGATTGCAATCAGGACTATTAAATAATGGACCAAATGAAGCGATTATTTCATTGAAACACATTTCTAGTTCACAAGATGACAAAGGAGAAAATTTAAATAAGCTACGACCTGTAGGTCAGAGAAAACAACTTTCTATTGGTAATCCTCTAAGTAGCTTGAAACCTTCTCGACATGGTGTAGTTTTCGCCAGAAACAATGGAACTTCGGATTATATTGAGAATAATATACATGAAGCGGGTGGAATTATGAAAAATTATGAGGATCAAAAACATTTAAAAGACTCTTTACACCAAGATGGATTAGTTAAGGATACGCAGGTCAAAAATTTAAATCTAGAGCAAAATATATCACCAACGAATTATGTCTCAGGAATATTTTGGACCAAAGATGTAGAAAAGGCATGTCCTTTAGGATTTAGTATTGTTGATCATAAAGAATGGAAAAATAAAGTAAATTCTGTGAAAATTGTTAAAATGACAGATGGATGTGGACGGATGCAAAATAGGATGCTGACTTTTCGTGACGCAAGCAAAGCGTGTGCTCGTTATCGTCTGAACACGGATCAGATGCAAGGAGAAATTTATTCTTATTATCTAAGTAAATTGTTAAAAATTTCAAATGTCCCACCATCTTCTCTACATCTTCTTGATTCAAAAAGTGATCAGTGGTTATCGGTTCGACCTGAAATTGCAAATGCGCAGTGGCCAGACGACAAAGTTGTAATAATGACAAAATGGATAGAAAATCTCAAACCGTCTTTCATTCCTCCAGAATTTCGTGGGGAGGACAGAACATTATTTCCAAGTTCAGAACTTGGTACGAAATCCAAAGAAACAATTTGTGATCTATTGCAATGGTCAGATTTAATCATTTTCGATTATTTGACAGCAAATTTAGACAGGGTTGTTAATAATATGTTTAACAAACAATGGAATGATCAGATGATGAATAGTCCCGCACATAATCTGGAAAGAAGTACTTCCGGTGCTCTAGTGTTCTTGGATAATGAATCTGGTTTATTTCATGGATATAGACTGCTAGATAAATATTCCTCATATCATAAATCATTATTAGACTCTTTATGTGTGTTTCGAAATTCGACTGCGTCCGAAATCGAACGCTTACATTTTTCTGGCAGTATAGGGGATGAAGTCCATAAATTATTTGTAGATAGTGAACAATTTCATAGATATATTCCAAAAATACCACGCAAAAATTTACAAATTTTGCAGCAAAGAGTGGACGATGTTTATAATCAAATTCAATACTGTCGGACTAAATTTTTATAAAAAATTTCATTTATTTTTGAAAAATTGTTAAATTAATATTTCTTGCCATGCTCTCGTTGTTGTTGCTACCCTTCAAAAGGGCTTTGTTTTGTATATTTTTGTTTGTTATTTACATCATGTGCTACATATCTCATTGCGATATTAATATTTTAAATCCATAATTTCATCATAAATTTATTAAAATTATTTTTCTATAAATATTATTTTTTTTATTATCTCTGCCTTAAAGAAGTCTATATACTATAGTATTAAAAAAAAACAATGTAAAACACATTATTGAAAACATCAACACACAGTTTGTTCATATGAAGGACAAAAATATGTGGGGAAACAAATATTTTATTGAAAATTAAATTGTGAAATTGAGTATTTTTAGAATATAGTATTTTCAATTTCATTATTCCCAACAAAGATTTAATTGTTGAATTTACCATTCAGTTTTTTAAATCTATTTTGATAGAATATCAAATTTGTATATATTTTTATAAATTGACAATTAGTTACCCTTGAATAAGGAAAAAAAAGCTGCAAAGTGCATGTGAAGAATAATTTTAATCCCAAAATGTTATTCAGAGTCATACATCTACAACATTTCGTAAGAAACGATTTTCGTCATTTATAAATGTCATTTTACGATTAAAAAAAATGAAGTGTGAATTTACAAAACAGTTCCTTTATCCAAGGACACAGGTGTTGAAATGTGATTATTGTACTATACAGTATTTATTGCTGGGTACACCCAGTACAAAAAATTCGTTGAAACATTGAACACATACAGTATTATTTTGCTCGACCGAAAATTGATAACATGAATATTCTCTTTTATTTACATAAACTTACCAAATTTATATATGAATGAAGGGAAACGGGGAATTACTTCTTAGCAAAAAATCCCTAGATATACATGACAAAAGTCTTAGAAATGAAAAAAAAGCGCTTTTATTGCTGTTCTTCATCTTAAAGTTATAGTGTTACCAATTACATATCACAAGAAGTACATGTAGGTTATAAGTTAATGGCATCCCCTCAATAATGAATCTTAAACCCGCACAGGTAATCGCAGATCTTTGCATTAAGCTTACAAAAAGTGATGGTGATAATTGCATAATGAGACTGACATCTGTAGTAGCAAAAAAAAATAATTATTACTTTTTGTTAGAATAAGGAACTCTTTTTGTTTGAAATCAACAAAAATAAATTGAATTTGATCATTTAATTGTAAAACATGGGATTTGCATAGTAAACATATTTTAGTATCATTAATACAAGACTGGAGAACTACACAACTCTCTTCAGACGGGTACCAGTTTTGTCATTTAGTTATTTGATGGTCAGCTTTACAGCTTTGTAGTTTATATATTGAAGAGATGTATAAGTGTCGAAATTTGCATATCCGTTGCCGAAATGTTCATACATAAATTAATGTTTTTGTGGTTACCTGTTGGTTGACCAGACACATCAATAGCTAAATCTCTTGTTATGAGTGTATCTCTGTTCAGAATCAGGTCAAAATTTAAAAAAAACTATGTGTTTAGGGTTTCATGCATAAAATAAGTATGGTAGGTGGAAAGGGTTTTTATTTTTATTTTTTTTTGGGGTGGGGGGGGGCTTCCTATGGGAAGAACTTATGATTTTTTTGACTGCTAAGTACAAACATGTAAAAAAAGTTAATTCGGTAGGGAAGCCCTATAAACACAAAAATATTTTTATTTGGCCCAGAAAATAATTATTTTCTTTGTGGTGAGTAAAACTGTTCATTTACTTCCACACACAACAAGAATACTCAAATATGAACTGAAACGTTTACAATGAATTATGAAGTTTTATTAAGGAACTCACATTTTCCGAAATGAAATTTATCAATAAAACAAATACATAATTGTACAGTCCATATCCTTTTCAGCGAATTCCGTTTATTAAGGATAATCGATGGTCTAATAGGAAATAAATAGGATTTGAAATAGGTGTTTTAGTTTGAGAGAACATATCAATAGTAAAAAAATAAGCAAGAAAAAAATATAGGTTCATGTGCTCATTTTAGAGCTGTGAGGCCTTGAAAAGTTGCAGGAAATGGGTTTCTCTGGATTTTTCATTGTCTTTGCTTTGCAACTTCAGTCTCTCAAAAATGTATGAAAAAATTAAAAGAATTTCATAAAATTTTGTCAAATACCATATTAAGGTATATATGATTGAATTATAAAAGAAAAAGTGGGGGTTCATGGGCAAAACATTTCATGTTTAAGAAATGGATAAAAGCCGAGGATTCCGAAAATCTGACAAAAAAAAAGACCAAAACATCACCAGCGAGCATCCTTAAACAGAAATAAGTTAAATACTACCCAATTTAATACCCGCAAAGCTTCTTATATGGGAAGACTCATGACCAAAACCTCTGAAAGCCAAAAATGTTTAGAAGCCAAAACAAAACAGCCAAAATCCAGGAAATACCAAGTCTGTCTGAGGTAGTGTAAGTAAAATTAAACAGCAAAATTATTAAATGCCAATTCACCGAATACCAATCAATGCCAAATCTGATTAAAGAAGTCAATGCTGCCGCATATGCATTTCAATAATGGTTTGATTTGTTCCTTTGTTTAAGTGTCACTGCTGTGCACTGTTTAATATAAAAACTTTTACGGAGATTGTTTAATGTTTTATAATCGCTATAACCGTCCTGCATCATAAAATGCATGGCTATATTCTACAGAACAATTAAAAACACAACATAAAGAAAGGAGAATTATTTTAACATAGTTTATACTAAAGGTTCTATAAATTATGAATCACCCCCCCCCCCCTCCCCTCCCACACACTGGTATATTACGTCTGAAAAACAAAACTGTTAGATACATTGCAGTCGATACATAAAAATTTGGACGAGAATGAGGGGAGGACAAGCATTTTAAGGACTCCCAGTGTAGATGTCGAAAAAAAGGATAGACTGACTTCCAACTACAGGGGCTCTCTTTCACCCGATTAATGAGCATTGGTTCGTATAACTTGTTTACAAATCCACTATAAATAAATAAGTTTATACTAAATAAAAAATAAAATCCAGACCACAAAACATCATCACAATAAAAGGGAACATTTGGGGTGAAATGTCACCAAGCACGAACATTCCTAATGCAAAATTGCTTTTTCACGCTTGATCCACATTACTGATATGTAGCACAGACTGCCAACTTTGTGTGATCCAGAAGACACTGTATGTCTCTCTATTTACTGATTATTGCTGTTCTTCATCTCGAAATTCTTGTTGGATTTGTATAGTGTAACCTTGTACGAAAAGAAATTCTCGTATTTTGTTTCATTTTCCAAGAAGACAAAAAACCAATGCGGCCCAAGTATATTTCATATACAAGAAAACTAACAGAAAAATAATTTTCAAAATGCTACATCTCGCAAAAAGGTATATGGGGACTTTGCAATACTGAAATTAAGACTCCGTAAACACATAAAATATTTTGAAATCAATTAAAGGTTATTAAACAAAGTTTTGGAAGATTGCTCATGTGATAGGTTTTTGAAGCGGGAGTTTGATTTTCATTTATTAATGATCCGTTAAATAGCCTGAATAAAATTGCTTGTGGTGAAAGTGTCACTCGGGTGTTTTCGGTGAAAGAAGAGAGAGTCTATTTAAATACCGCAGATTCTTATCTGTTCTATAATTTCGTTAGGGCTTTGAAATAAGTCCGTATAGTGTTTTGTTATGAAATGTAGATTGGTTTTATTGTCGTAATTTTGTAATCTAAAACAATTTTCGGTTTGGTGGTAAATAATCTGTCACGTGATTCATTGTGATTGTCGGTCCTCATTCCGCATTTATAGAACAATGCCGAACCGAACTCAAAACATATGTTACAATGTAAGTGTGAATTGAAAATAACAATAAAATAATTTTCCACCCAAAAGTGTGATAACTTTATCAGTAATGAAGAAATAATGGGTCTTTATACGAGATGAAACAGGTTTTTATTTCTCAATTTCATGGCGTCGTTACACATCTAAAGCAAGTCATCTCGACAATTTTCTTGAGCTTTTGTTCAGTTTCATGTTTTAAAAGCATACGTGTCATCATCGATTTACATATATCTTATATTACCTAATTAAATATGCAAAGAAAATTAACTGTTACGGAAATAAAATATAGAATCCTTTACTAAACTTTAATATATAAAAGATTATCAGATTCTGGATCTTTAATTACATAATCGGTTTCAGTTTGTTTGTATTAAATTTATTTCCATAAAAGTAATCACTCTGTATAAATGCATCCATTAAAATTTGGTATCAGTTTAAAATCTTAAAGTGTCGAATAACAATAGGACTAGGTTTATGAAAATAAAATACATATTTATGTAAAATTCAACGTTTAAACTTGGGCCTGCTTGAAATTGAGTTTGTTCAATTCACTCCAATCTTGAGAATTCCGGATCTATCGATGCAGTGAATAACTAATGGTTTTGGCGCTTTATGAATGCTCTTTGCACTAGTTTCGTGAATAGAGACGCCGTAATTTTATGAAGACTTACTATCATTCCTATTTATTCGAAGACAAAAATAGCCCAAACAAGAAAAACACAAATTAAAATGTGTGGATGAAGGGATAGGCTTAAGTGACAGTGTCAGATTATGAATGCTCGCTATACAATTTTGCCATTTCTCTAATAGAGTCACCTTTTATTATGAAGTACCATTACTCGGAAGGATTCGAAATGAAAATCTTCAAAGACGAAAAACATTGCAAGCCCAAAATATAGGGTTTCTGACAAAATCTATCACAAAACGTTCTCTTTATTTCTTTACAACGTTCAGTGTTTAGTATTTATTTTATGCCCGTATCGAAATACTAACAACTGAGTTGGCGAAGCTCTCGAGGACTTGCATGGAGTTTACAAGCCAAAGCATTCACTCAAATGTAGGAATGAACATTCTGTTATAACAGTGTTAATGCAACTGATAGTCTACGATATTGTTATCTGTGATACTGCTGTTTCTAAAGAGGAGATGGTGTGTTTTTTTTCCCCTATATTTGTATATGTCCTTGCGCTTGATGAAGTTTTTCGTGTTAGATTTTTAAAATATTGCACAAAAAATTACAATCAAAGGAAAGGTTATATTTTTTTTCACATTTATTTAATATGCACATTTTAGTTAGTAATAAATTTATTATTAAAATGAAAGCTGGTCGTTGACTTGATAAGTTTCTGAAGATTTACTTGGTATACTAAGAATTAAAAGCAATTTGTAAATTTTGTTATTAATTAATTCAATTATTAATTTATCTATTTATTTATTTATTTATTTATTTATTTGGAAATAAGCATTAAGACTTTCAGGAAAGTACATAAACATTTAAGATTAGTACACAGCAAATGGGGCGGGGGGGGGGGGGCACATAAACTCCCCTAAAATTAAAATAAAAATTATTAGACCAGGAAAGTGTTAGAAAGTGATATAATCCAAAAATGACAATTAACAAATTAAACATTAAGAACATAATCGGATCAGATGAATCTGATATTGATAAATCTTAAATATAAAAATTATATAAGAAAAATTCTTGATTAAAATAGGACAATGTTGATGTATATTTTTTTATGACACGTGTCAAATTTTGACCAATGATTAATTAACTGCATTGTCGTTTCCTCGTTATTGCAATTAAAATTTATCGACAAAAAAGTAAACATAAGCTTTTAAGTCCAGAAATATAACTGACATGACAAATGAATATTATTGACTTTAATAAATCAATTGACCTAATTATATAAATTAATTACCATTGTTGTCTGTCGACGCAACGGAATAAATGCGTCAAAGTTAAAAAAAAATATTGAAAAAGTGGTACATTCATGCATGTTTTTAACTATGCTGTCTTGTTAGGTTTTGGAATATTTATACCAATCACAGATACAAATAATTTGGCCTATCTCGAGAAATATTCGGAACAACTCGGAAAGTATTAAAGAGAAGTGACCATGAAGTTACAGCCACATAAACATTATGATAACTACATTAAATTTAAATAATCCTCATCACAGGCATTCGAGGAAAAACAATAGGAACAGGCAAAAAAATGTAAAACATTGCAGATAAAGAACCGGTAATTGAAAATAAAGTAAAACTACCTATGAGTGACGTTGTCATTTCCAAAGATTTTTTGTCCTTTTTAAGCTTCAAAATTTTTTAAAGATTTATTAATGATACGCTAAAACAAACACAAAGAACGGAAAAAAGAAGTTAGCAGTTTGTCATTCACGTTTGTCTGGTCAAAAGTTTTTGATAATTGTGATTGCCAATTATCTAAAAACGTCTGTTAAGTACTTTTTCAGTGATAAATTAATCAGTGTAATGTTAAGTATTTAAGAACGGATCCCACCATGTTAGCCTTGTGGGAACAAAAACTTAAATGCTATTTTTTATCCGCCATTATATGTAATATTATGTATATTTGCGCAAAAGTTTTAATGGTGAAGAGGTTAACAATTCAACGAACACTTTGAAATTATTAAATAGAATCATTATGTATAATACGGGCTTTTCTTCACAACCTTCCGACACAAATCTTATACAAATTTACATGTTATTATATTTAAAAATTTGTTTAAGCCATATAAAGTCCCTGTTGAGTGAGATTTCAATTACATTGGGTCATGGGGAGAGCGACAAAAGATGTTGAGGAGAAGTATAAAGTTATATAATAGGCAAGATAACCTGATGACATTCTGTATAATACATAAAAAAATATTTATTTCCTATAAACAGGGTACACTATTTTATTTGAGAAATAATTCACGGTGGCTTCAAAATATCCTGATTTTACTATGGGGAGGCCCTTTATGCCAAATATTTTGCCACGAGAGACAGCGATATTTTGAAACGTCGCAACATGGGTATTCAGACACGGAAAAGCCATTACACGACGCAAGTAATACAATGACGTCGTTAAAGCTTGTGGGAAACTTTATTGTGACAATTGCCAATTTAAAAAGACTTATCCATATTTTACCACGGATGTAGACTGAAAGCATATTAGAATTGTCAGTTAAATCTAGTTTTAACAAAAACTATGGTGCATTCTAGGTCCAGAGAAATGATTATATCTAAAGTAGATGTTTGCTCCAGCTTTTGAAATATTCATAATAGGTTGTTACTATGGAAACAGAGCAAAAATAATGAGTACGGGGCTTGTTCAACTTCTGCGTTAGCATGTTAAAATCTATAATTTATTTATATTTTATTATTAAGATGCTTACTACTTTATAAAAGGGAATGGAAACGGGGAATGTGTCAAAGAGACAACCCGATCAAAGAGCAGAAAACAGCACAAGGCCATTAATGGCTCTTCAACGCAGAGAGACAATCCAGCACCCCGGTAAGGGGGGGGGGCTTCAGCTGGCCCCTTAACAATAATGCATACTAATTCGTCGAAATGGACACCACGCTAAACTCCGAAACATACAAATGAACCAAAAGTAAAAAAAACACACAAGACTAACAAATGCTAAGGGTTCCTGTCTTGAGTACCGATAATGAGCTATGAATGAATATGAAATTGGTGGAATTTTATGAAATAGGAATACAAACGTTTCACTTCAGGTCTCGAAAGGTTGTTAAATACTTAACAGTATATGAATACGAGTCCCCGTGACCTGAGGAAGCAATATCTCGTATCTGGAAAATAATAAGTACCTTAACCCGCTATATATACTTCTTAATGCCTTACGTAATAAAAATCACCTAAGAGTTACTTGTTAAGGTGCTTTACTTTACTCCATTTCCTTTGATGTTCTTTGAATTTATTATGTTGTTTAAGTTTTTTCTGTTTGACCTTTTTACTATAAACATAATGAAAGTGACAATTTATTGGCACATTCAATGGTTTTTTGATAAATAAGAATATATATAAGTACATATGCATTATAGTCCAATTTATGTTATAGTGTGCGTTATACTTGCAGAATTGTATTCCCAGATCAAGCAATCACGAATGCCTGGTTGCAGTTTCATCGTAACAACTAGCATTCTTAAATGGTTCTTTTTCTCCTGTTTGTCGTTTTCATGCTGCCCTTGTTCCCGTGCCAAATATTAAATGAAATACTTATTGTAAAGGAATTTTATTTTATTTTTATTATTATTATTATTATTATTATTTTGCCTTATTTATAAGATCTGGCAAGGATTTAGGGGTGGGTTAAGTATGTACTCATAAATTTGTTTAACCCCTCCACATCTCTTTGTGATTAGCCAACGCCAGCATTTGTATTATCAGTGGGATTACATCGTCTACTTAACTGTTATATGTCATATGGAACATTGTGTTTTAATTTGGAATTTTTGGTTAATTTTGCTGAATTTCGACGTCTCTTTGGGGGCTGTTACTCTTTCTTGGTGATCACACGATAAACCTTAGATGAAATGAATATTTAGTTTTCGGCCCTGTGAGATGTTGTCTAGTTGACGTCTTGGAATTGCTGTAATATGTCTTAAACAGTCGACCGCCTCGGTGGTCTCGTGGTTGCGTGCTCGCCCCGAGTGCGGAAGGTCGCGGGTTCGATCCCCGGCCGGCTCAAACCAAAGACATTAAAATTGGTATTTGCTGCTTCTCCGCCAAGCACGCGGCATCTAGGGATATGAGCAAAGACTGGTCGGCTCTGAGTCGGTATAATGTGTCCGATTGAGGTGATATGTCTTCCTGCGGACAGTTACCTCGTGAACTAGCACATTAAAAATCCGACTTAGCGTGTCGGTCTAGTACAAAGCAGAGATCATATTCATTATCATATCAACGTTCTCGTCCTGATATGCACCTGGTTGCCAATGGACGTTAAACAATAATTCATCCATCCATCTTAAACAGTCTGTAAATTCATCACATAGTCACTCCTGGAATATCGGACACTGTCCAAAATGTCTTCTTGGCCGAACAAAATTGTTTCGTACCCGGTTTATTTACGTTACAATACATTTTTCGATATCGAGATGCAAACTCCACACAGCGATTTACATTCGAAACCCTCTTTTACACTAGAAGCTTTACCCCTTTTGGTCACTTTGGCTTTTTTTCAATTTGCTTCCCAACTTTTTGTATTATTGTTTTGGTTTTCCACATTTTGGGCCTTAAGCACAACTGATGAGTCGTAAATCGACAAAATGTGCACATCACGTGGGGAAATGCAGCGTAGGTGTACAGGAGCGGAAGTGAACTACTGTCCGGAGTTTGGTCGTGATAATAGAGGAAGTCGGATTACCTGGAGAGAATTAAGGACCTTCGGCAGGCAAACTGGCAATTCTTGTCAAATTGACTGTCGAATGGTTTGTTGTTGACAGGCGATAGATATTACAAATAATGAGAAGCTCATTTTATTAGTTTCAACAGCTATAGATTTTATTACAAATAAATGGAATTTCAAAAGAGTCATGTCAGCTGATGAAATTGATCGTTGGTCATTAATTCCAGTCTTACGGAAGAAAATGTGAATATATTGCGATTGAATACATCCAAAGAGTAATTTCAATCTAAATTGTGGTTGCTATCACGTGTTATATGGACATTGCTCATGTGACTGGAAGTACAATAAATTGCTGCCATTAAAATCATGTCCCATTTCGCGGTGAACTGGATTAATTGGATATAAATGAGATGAGCATACAATGGGTACATCGTGAATTTAACAATTAATTAAACTGGAAAATGTTCCTACCAATTAATTAATAAACTAAATCGAATCTAATGTTTTGATGCTATTAAACTGCTTAATTGTAGAATCACAGGTTTCCCATATTTTTTATATTTTCGTTCATCCGTTCTGGTTTATTTTTCCTCTGTTTTGTTGCATTACCTTATGTTTTCTGTTATTTGTATTTCGTTTATTAGACATTTTTCATTTGATAGCAACCCTTTTTTAACTATGAAGATCAAGATTTCAAAAAACTTTTCAATGAACAGAACTCTGTTCATTTCTGACTATCAGTGCTGTCGGCCCAATTTCGCACTCTCCATCTTCCTTCAAAAAAGGCTCTTTGGTCCTCTTTTTAATTGTCTTTTATTTTTTATTGTTTTATTATACCTTGATATATATTTTTATATATTTATACCTTTTAAATGTGGTCATTTTTATCCAATATCTATTCGTATAATTGTAGAAATCGTTGGCGAAAAAATTTGAGAGAATAAAAACAATACTATCGTCTCATAATCATAAACAAATTTGAGAGTAATGTTGTAGCGACGATATGGCAGACAAAGTAACTTTATTTACAAAACAAGGTGATCGTGAACGCAATACGTAAATAAAACAGATACTAGAGAGAGAGTACTTCCTGAAAACCGTAGTATTTTTCGCAAGAAAACCGGTAATCTTTACGATTGAATTAGAACATGGGCTAAAACGAGCACACTCAGGTTTGCATACTTCTGCTCTTTGGTCGGGTTGTTGTCTCTTTGACACATTCCCCGTTTCCATTCTCTATTCTACGACGACTATATACAATAACCCAGCACTACCAGGTTCGTATCTTCGATGTTTTAAAAAATGTAGAAAGTTGGTTACAAATAATAAAACAATTAAAGATTTAATACATCTAACAAGGTTTATTTGTTTATTTTTGAACGGCATTTTTCCTATATTAATATAACGCAAGCGACTAAGTATACATGGATAGATTTTTATTTCGTATCACAATGATTACCATATTTATAATGTATAAGATTTTATTGCTATATGCGTACAGGATTTCTGATATAAATTGATAAACAACAATAGACACGTGCACCTCGGATACATGATCAATTTATAAAATGGCTTCATTAAAATTCACCTTACATTGCCCTTGGTTTATGACCAGTTGAATGATAAAAACAACTGCATTTTATAAAGAGACGCACTTCTGTAACTTGTTCGAAACATTTCATACAGAGCATTTAGAAAAGCAATATAAGAGGCCGACGACCTTGTAATATATAGTACTGATCTCGGGGTTGATTTGTTTGTTTGTTCAGTTGGAGTTTTACGCCGTTTTCAGTACATTTGGCTATTTCGCGGCGACCAGTTTTTATTGGTGGAGGAAGCCGGAGTACCCGGAGAGAACCACCGAATTTCGGTAGGAAATATTGGCAATCCTTGTCAATTCAGATCGGAGTCGAACACACCCCGCCACAAGTGAGATTCGAACTCGCAACCTCAGTGTTGACGGGCTAGTGATCATTATTAGTCACGACGAACTACCTAGACCACTCGGCCACCGAGGCGATCTCGGGGTTTATCAATTTCTTATATCAACTTCATTATAAGGCAACTTCTCGCATCTTTGTATAGGTTTCATACATTTGTAATTGAACTCTTTAAGGTTCAATTTTTATCGAGCAATGTGTAAATATTTGATTTTGTTTTGGGGGGGGGGGGCCAATACTCAAAAACCAGTTTAATTCGTTACATTCTACATGTCGCCTTTTGATTTTGTTAAATTAATAATTCGAAACTCGTGAAAAGAGTAGGAGGAAAATTTAAGACCACCAGTATAGAAATGTGTTGAAAAACAGGCGCGGATCCAGTATTTGACATTAGAGGGGATGAAGTGTTGGTAATGATTGATTTAGCACCAAGCGGAGCTAGGCGAAAATTGTTTTGGACGATTTTATGCTTAAAATTCATATGAATTGTCAGAAACGTGGCTTTTTTTGCGATCAAATTGGGGCGTATGCATACGTTTACATCTTAATTTCGAAAGTTTTTTTTTTTCCTGTATTGATACTACACGATACGCTCTATCAATAAATACCACCTATGAAAATTATATGCAAATCAATCGATTATGTTTTGTATGAAATTTTATTTATACGGTATTATACATGAAAATTAATATTATTTCAAAAATATCACCGGAGAACATATCTATAATTCATTAACAAGGTACGTCTAAAAAATATCACTCGAGAACATTTTTATAATTTATTACCACGCATCTATTATTACAAAGTTGCGTACCGTAGACCTTAATGTTTTCAGGGACATTTTCGATTGCAGTTCTCTTATCAGCTATTTGTATGAATATTATCTAAATACACATCTTATATATTTCATGCAACATATTTTAATAGATTTTTTAATTTATGTAAATTTTACATTTCTTTGCAAAATTACGATGCCATATTCCATTTAAATACAACACCTTTATATAATACTTGAATTAAATATTGGTTGACAGTAATAAAATATCTAATTTATGGATTTCGCTTAAGAATGTTGTCGATTGCATTTGCAATGTCGATTGCATTTGCAATTCAAATGATAATGTAAAAACTGGGATAATTCAACACCTGAACTTTTTTTTCATTTTAATAGTGCCCTGAAAAGGCTATCAAATTAAAAATTCTGTAAGCTTTTGTCACAGGTGTGCTATTTAGGATGGCATGAAATTAATTTGATTAATCAATTTAAAATTTCTATTCCTTTTGCATAGAAAAGAATATTTATTATATACTTTAAATACACAACTAAATTAAGTAAATGAATTCAAACAAATTCGAAAGATATACCTTTTTTGTGTATTCACTATAAAAGTTATTTAAAAATCCAAACATGGATGATTTTCAATTTAATGCCACTTTTCGTGTAATTCTTTTCGAATAATCACAATAAGAGTGTTAAGGTATTAATAAACATCATTACAAGCAATAAGTTTAAGATTATATACTTTCATGTCTGATTCAATACAAGAAATATTGAATGTAAAACAAAATACGAATGTAATGAACCTTATTTTATCAAAAGTTGGCAAGTCGAACCAGGTGTGATAGTATGGAAAATCATAAGTTCTTCGGATTATGCGAAATTGTACAATGTAGTTTAAAATTTGATATCAGTAACCTTTTTTTCTTATTTTTGGCAGATGTTTACATTTCTATTATATTGTGTGTTGTCAGTCTGTGCTTGGTTTCTTATAAGACTTTTCCATTCTCACACTCGCCTGTTTTAAAATATCTCCCTTTCCAGTTTGTTAAAATACCGTCTACTGCATCGAAACGGGTATATGCAGAAATGTGTCGAGTCAAACTTTCCCAGCTGTTAAACCAGACTTTATTTCACTTTTCTATACATTATTTTATATAAATGTTGATGCACAAGATGTACGCATCTCGTCGATTTACGACTCATCAGTTGTGCCCAAGGCCTAAAATTTTGAAAATCAAACAATAATTTAAAAATTTGAAGAACAAATTGAAAAACGCCAAAATGACTAAAGGGGTAAAGCCAAAACCATCTAAGGACAGAGCTATGAGAGGGAGATACTCCTTGGTTTTCTCTATGAAAAAGAAGAAGAGGGAGAATATTTTATTATTAACCGTGGAGGGCATAGTTACAGAACAAAACAATTATGATTGAGTTACATATATAAAAAAAAAACATGTATGACAAATGTATGGTATATAAAATAACCGTGTCAATGTTCCTGAAGGATATTCGCTGCCCAATTTCAAAATAACAAGCTTTTCATAACACTGGTAAATATTGATGAAGGAACTAAAAGAGCGGGGAAAAAATATAGGTCCGTGTGTTGTTTTCGAGATAGAAGCTATTGAAAATTTGGCGGGAAAAGTATTCTCTCTTGATTTTACATAGCTTTATCATTGAAAAGTTTTATTTCTCAAAAACCATTAAATAATAACAATAATTTTATAAATTTTTTACAAATGGCTTATTATTCTGCATGCAAAAGATTTATGAAAAGAAAAATGGGTGTGAACGGGAAAAATAATTTAAGGCATTCAAATGGATAAAACCAGATGATTCTGAACATCTGACAAAAATTCAAAAAACATGACCAGCGAACATCCTTATGTTAACAACTACCAATAAGTGAATTGTATAAGTATAATAACAATACCAGTTTGGATTCAAGATTCAAGATTTATTAGGAAAACACTCAGACACATATACAATGTGTTACAAGAGGTCATTATTGATAACATATATACATTAAATATGACAAAAATGAACAAGTGATTAAATATAAATAAATATGACAGTACAGCTTCACACTTTGGACTTCAATTTACTATATTAATACAAATAAAATTTAAAGAAGAGAAGACAGTTTCCTGATAAACACTAACAATTTCTTATATAATTCAATATTGCAAAGTGACAAAAGACCTTCCATTTTTACGATGTTTGGATTATTTCTATAATATTGTGGTAAATATTTGTTTCTCAATTCTACTATATCTGCATTTTTACAAATAAATAATACATGATATTCATCACCAATATCCTCTTTGCATAAATTACACATTCTTTCTAATTTTGGTATATTATACCATCTACCAGTTTCTATAGGCAATCGTTAATTTGCAGTTCTAAATTTTGAAATCCAAATTCTAGATGACTCTGGTAAACTAATAAGATATTTTTCTATTTCAAAACTCTTTTTGCACAGTGAATAAAATTGTCCACGCGATGTGGTGTGTAAGTCACTGTACCATTTTTGTATAAACTTGTCACACAAAATTTGTTTTACCAAAGCCTTTTCATATACAGCAAACTGGTTTAAAAAAATAAAGCTCATGCCTAAATCATTAAATATAGATTCTATGTGGCTTATCCACTTGAAATTCACTCCATGATTGTTTTTTAAACATAGCATTAACTTGTATAATTTAATACTAATTTACTCCAAAAAGAAATCATCCTAAATTTGACCCGAATTTCGAGTGGAAACCTCCCAAGTTCTCCATAAACCATAAATGATGCAGTTGAATTTCGAACTTTCAAAATTCTTTTACAGAATTTCAAGTGGATTTGTTCAATAATTTTCAGGTTTTCAAAGCCCCACACTTCTGAACCGTACAATAAAATTGGTTCAATCATAGAATCAAACATTTTTAATTGTATATCTATAGGTATTGACTCATTACGAAATAGTTTGTAAATGCAATATAACGCCTTTTGTGCTTGCTCTACAAGTTTTTTCCTTGTGTTAATAAACGTTCCATTATATTTGAAAATAACACCTAGGTATGAATATGTATCAACAATTTCGAGGTTACAATCTTGCAAAGTAAAAATAAAATTCTGTCTTGATTTCCTTTTACAAAAAATCATTACTTTAGTTTTATTAACATTAACCTGCAGTTTCCATATATCACAATATGATTGAAAAATGTCTAGAGCTCTTTGCATACCTTCCATACTTTCGGACAGAATGACAGTGTCATCTGCATATAAAATAACAAATAATTTATAAAAAATGTGCAACTCACTTTCGAGCTTCTCTTTAATAATATAAAGAGGTTCTCCGTCTAACTGGCTGAAATAACTCTCTAGATCATTTAAAAATATAGAAAAAAGAAACGGTTAAAAATTTTCCCCCTGTCTTAAACCAGTAAGACAAGGGAAAAATTCAGACTGGTCACCATTATACTGAACGCAAGATTTAATGCCATGGTACATGTTAAAGATAACTTTAAAACATTTACCTTTAATCTCACAATTTTGTAATTTTGTCCATAGCCCCGATCGCCAGACGGTGTCGAACGCCTTCCTAAAGTCGACGAAAGTGCAATAAAGCTTCTTGCCAAACGAGAAATATAACTCAATTAGAGTGTGCAATACAAAAATGTTGTCAACTGTTGAATATCCTTTCCTAAAACCAGCTTGGTTTTCGGAAATGAGACTCAATTCGTTAGCAAAAATATTTAATCTGGAATTTATAACAGACGTAAATAACTTCCCAAGGCAACTGATAAGAGTGATTGCCCTGAAATTATCAGGGTCAGACGGGTTACCCTTGTTTTTAAAAACAGGTTTTATAATTCCACTTGTCCAGTTTTCTGGAATAATACCAGTATCTAACACTAAATTAAAAAGCTGACAATATATAGAAATTAACAATGGAGTTGAATATTTCAAATATTCATTGGAACAGTGTCTCAGGCACACATCATTAACAATTAAAGGAAACGACAATAGGGGTGGAAAAGCTGTATGGAAAATCGGACCCCACTTGCTATTATTAAATCAGAAATTCAGAATAGATGTACTTAAATTTTCATTATTAAGTAACCATATAAATATTTTATTGATGCTCAGATATTCAAAATTAGCACATGAACTATTAATTGATTTGCTTAAATGATTGTTGTTATTACACATAAACAGAAAGTGTTTCTCATCATCTATTTCCCCTGATGTGCACCTGACAGAATTACAAAATCACAGGATGCTAATTTAATCAACATGTTAATTGCGTAAAAATTCAATTTTGTCTCACAAAATTGACTTTTGTGTTTTGATTTCCATATCAGGTAACAAAAGTCAATTTTGTATGCAAATAAGTTTATATTTGCATACCTATGTGACAAAATTGAATTTTGTCAGGACAAAAATGAATTTTTCTGAATTTTGTCTACAAAAATGAATTTTGTCATTACAAAATTGAAGTTCTCATAAAACAACTGTCATGACAAAAATTAATTTTGTCTACAAAAATGAATTTTGTCTCACAAAATTGACTTTTGTGTTTTAATTTCCATATCAGGTAACAAAAGTCAATTTTGTATGCAAATAAGTTTATATTTGCATACCTATTAGACAAAATTGAATTTTGTCAGGACAAAAATGAATTTTTCTGAATTTTGTCTACAAAAATGAATTTTGTCATTACAAAATTGAAGTTCTCATAAAACAACTCTGTATCACATAGTTTTGTAAGACAAAAATGATTTTGTTATCACAGAATTGAATTTAGTGTACAGAAAATTGATTTTGATTACAAAAAGTTCAAGTCCCATTTGGCGCCCCGTACTTTACACATTCAATAGCTACAGTATAAAACAAAAATGTGTGTAGTATATGCCTACCTTGTTAAAAAGTAGAACTTTAGTTTTAGAAGTATTAATACTTAAATACCTGTCTTTACAATAAGTTTGGAGTTTATCAAGTTTACCTCGTAACCCAGCAGAAGTTGATGCTAGCAAACATTAAAGCAGTGAATAGGCTGAATACATTAAACTACAATAACGTTTCGCTGGGATTTATAGAATAGAAAATAACAACAAACAACAAATAAATTAATAGATATAGAATAAGAGTCTTAACAAAATGTTCTATCTGTTAACTAATCTAAAGCGGGCTTACTTTTTGTAATTTGTTTTTCTCGATACCTTACTTTTCAATGTTTTTAGAGAACCTGATTCACGAAGCTAATAAAGAAACATGCAATGGTACACCATTTTTGGAAATTCGTCAATTCTTTTCCCGCCTTTCCTTACGAGTATGACTTGTGCTTTAGAATTTGAGATTTTAGTTGGAATGCCAAAAGCTATATGATTTGAGATATGTCAATTAAAGGTTAAGACAGGGACAGTGGCCGGAACAGGACGCAGGTATTCTGAGTTATAAGAATGGACAAGAAAAATATTAATTTAGATATCTCTCATCAAAAGTCGACCTTAAATGCCGCACAGTGGCAACTTCAAAATATAAAGGAATTTTTTAAAATCCACATAGATAACATTTTTCAATAAAAATTTTCAAAATATGTCAATATTATACATGCTTGATTCACGCCTGTAGTATATGTCTATAAATAAAATCATAGACTGCAACAATACCAGAATCTAAAGATTTGATTCCGTTTAATTGTTCTTTTAGATTTAGTTCGAAAAAAAAACGGAAACAAAATGTCGAAGACAAATTATACAAATAATTTAAAATACAAATATTATCATATTTATACAGGTGGTCAATTAACAAAAAATTGGGACCGAAAAATGTAGTCGTATTTTCTCTGCCATGCTGATAAATGGTCGACATGCTTCTGTAGAGAAGTAAAAACTATTGTTTAAAAAATGCGATAACCATGTTAAACAGGGAAACATGTCCAATTGTGTGATAAGTTTCTGATTTATTGCTGCAAAAATCCCACATACATGTAGTCTAAAAAATCAATCTTGATAAAAAATGTCACTCAATGGAAGTTATTTTGAAATATATTTATAAAGGGATATAACTTTGTAACAGTTTACTGTGAAATTTTCTGAATTTACATTTGCTCTCACATTCTTTTGTTTCATATTACATAACACTATATATCCCCGGTGTGCCAAAAGCCAAGCACAAAGTATTGGTTTCATCTGTTCTTTCGGTTGCATTGTACCAGTTTTTTTACAGAATTTTTATTATGATAATTTGCCGCATTCCGAATGTAATCATTTTTAACCGGGTTTTCCTCTGCAAAAATCCGGTTATTGAAGTGGTGAAGTCGGGTTCGGGCGGGCGGTCGGAAGGCTGCCAACGTGTCCGGCCTATAACTTTCTTGTCTTATGACCCAGACTTTAGATCTATGGTATGTGGATATTTCACCTAAAGACGATGTGTAATGTTTCAAAAATGTTGACCTATGACGTTGACCCTTGACCTTAGGGTGAATAAATAGATCATTTTAGATCATCTTCGCGTCCGGCCTGTTACTTTTTTGTCTAAAGACCTAGGCCTTGGATATTTGGTGTGTAGGTAGGTTATCTCAAGATGATGTGTCGCGTGCCAAGAATATTGACCTTGACCGTTGACCTCAAGGTCAATAAATAGGTCATTTTTGTAACTTTTTTATCTAAAGCCCTGGGCCTTGGATTTTTGGTGTGTATGTAGGTTATCTCAAGAATATTGACCTTGACCCTTAACCTCAGGGTCAATAAATCTGTCATTTTTGTAGCTTTTTTGCCTTAAGGCCTAGGTCTTGGATATTTGTGGTGTACGTAGGTTTCCTCAAGATGATGTATCGCATATTAAGGATATTGACCTTGAACTTTGACCTCAAGGTCAATAAATTGCTAGTCATGTCCAGCCTGTAACTTTTTTGTCTTAAAACCTAGATCTTAGATCTTTGATGTGTGGGTAGTGTTCCTCAAGATGATGTGTCATGTACTAAAGATGTTGACATCTGACCTTGACCCTTGACTTCTTTGTTGGAGAAAAGTTACTCAGTAAAAATGAAATAAAAGGAAAACCCGGTTTGCTGTCACTCAGACATTGTTTAATGTTTAAATTCAGAATTATACATTATCATATTTTTAATAAATGTCACTCGCTCCAAAATAATCTAAGAATCACATGATATAGAACTACTAAAAAAGACAAGAAAATATTTCTCACCTCTTAAAATTACATTAATGTTTAAACACAAATACATACATACGAAAAGATAAAAAAAGAGCCACTTAAAAATAAAAGAGTTATGAGAGACTATATATACTATTTAAATATAAAATTTTTAATCTCGCTCAGTAGAGACAATTAACTTGTTGGTTGCCGAAAATTAAAATCAAGGTTTTGCAAGTTTTCGTGTATTTTATCTATAAGAATGCTTTACCGTATATGCTTCGATATGAAGTTACATTGGTTTTCAGCCTTGCTTTGATTTGACAATGAAAAAGAGCATACTCTAGAAACAATTATAATTAAGTTATTATTATTATTATTATTATTATTATTATTTATATATTGATTGATATAATTAATTAAAGGGATCGAGTGGGGAAAAACCAAGCATAAAATGGTGTGCAATTCTATGCTATCGCTTTTGACAAACTTGTAATTTACTTCATTAGTGCAATTATTCATAAAACATGCATATAATTAAACGTCAATCAAACGGTTGTTATTTTGACATCAATTGCACTTTTTGCTCTTAGTCATAGGACATATATTAGTTTATCGGTTTTTAAAACTCATCTTAAAAAAAACAAAGATGACCTTTTTTCCTTCTTTTATTTTGGTAATTTAATAACAAATTTTATAATTTAAAGATATCTGACATAGGTACATCAAGTCAGCTTGATCGAGAGTGAATTGCATCAAATTTCACTAAAGCGCATGCTCCATCCAAAATTAAATTATACAGTCCAAAATATACTTATTATTAAACGAATAGTCTAGACTTTTCTATGATCAGAGTAAAGCCACATTTCGATTTCTTAAGATTTCTATAAATTTACATCATCCCAAATCAGGGTTTTGTATCCACGTTCGTTCCTACAAACCCCTGACATCACACATTCATATTTTGCGGGTCGAACATATCGCCGCCTGGTGTATGACCTAGAAAATTCTACATACAACGCAAATGGATTATCTTTAGACCTAGAAAAGTAACCAGTGAAAATCGTTCACTTTCGACCCGTAAAATATGAATGTGTGGTGTCAGGCTTTTGTAAGAACGCACGTGGATACAAAACCCTGACTTGGGAGGATTTAAATTTAGAATTGACAAATTTCTTCTATGGAAAATTTAAGTTTATTTTGAATAAAGTGGGGTGCATCTAATGCAAAAACAGTATAATATCAGTTCTTTTCTTTAGATTAAATATAGCACAAATTATCTTCCTTGTTCATAGTTCTGTCTAGATGTTTTGGGTTTACCCTTTTGGTCTTTTCGGCCTTTCAGAATCAAAGTTTTGGATTATTGTTTTTGGTTTTTCAACTTTTTGGATCATGTGATGAGTCGAAAATCGACGAAATGTGCAAATCTTGTGCATCAAAATAGGTATCAAAGAATTTGTACTTTTTGAAATTCCCTTTGCGTTCCGTGATCTCACCCCGTCTTTCCTTTGTTTTCATCATATATACTGAATCCATAAAACTGTCAAAAGGAACACTGATTGCATCAACTGCACCGTAATTTAATTTTTTTTAATAACTCATTATTATTACATAAATGTCAATTAATCCCACAAGCCATCAGAAACAAAATGAGATAATTGATCTTGGCGCAGATGGTGTCTTAAGTTGTCAGTCACTTTGAATGTATATCTAATAGCTAAAATTATTAAAATTGATAAAAGGTAGTATTTCATCGAATACTAAATTTAATTAAAATCTGCATTCATCTTTGTATTTACCTTCAGCATCCTAATACAAAATAAGATTAAATATTATATAATATTTTGAGTAAAATTTGATTAACAACTACACTTAATTCAAGATGCCAATAATCTAATTATAGCGAGGCTTCCAAGAGAGTCGAATTTCTGCCATCTTCTCAAAAACCTTTAAACAGAAACACATTTAAGAATAATGAACCTGCAGCATATACTCTGAGTCTCTATTGCAGCTCCTCCTTTTCATTGGTCCAAATTTTATTCTAATCAAACGTTTATGAGGAAGGTGCAGCACATACTCCTGAGTCCTTGTTGCAGCATTCCACCCATTCATTGTTTCAAATCGTTTCTAATTGAACATCTACGACATGCTATTTATATTTAGTATAATAGATACTCCTTTATTAGCTCACCTGGCTAAAAGCCAGGGTGAGCTTTTGCCATCACTTTGCGTCCGTCGTCCGTCGTCCGTCCGTCGTCTGTCGTCTGTCGTCCGTCCGTTAACTTTTCACATTTCAATCTTCTTCTAAAAAACCACTGAACCAAATGGAACCAAACTTGGCAGCAATGTTCCTGTGAAGGTCCTTTACAGAATTTGTAATTTTGGTGCTGATCGAATATTCAACATGGCTGCCAGGCCCAATAATGTGTTCTGATTGGCTGAAATTTCAAAAATCTTCTTGTTTTAGAGAACCGTTGAATGGAATGAAACCAAACATGGCATGAATGTTCCTTATGAGGTGCTGACCAAGTGTTGTTACTTTGTAGCCGATCCATCATCCAAGATGGCCGCCAGCGGGGAACTTAGTTTAACATAGGACCCTATGGGAAATGCATACAAATGACTTCTTTTAGAGAACCACTGAATGGAATGAAACTAAATCTGGCATGAAAGTTCCTTATGAGGTGCTGACCAAGTGTTGTTACTTTGTAGCCGATCCATCATCCAAGATGGCCGCCAGAGGGGGACTTAGTTTAACATAGGACCCTATGGGAAATGCATACAAATGACTTCTTTTAGAGAACCGTTGAATGGAATGAAACCAAACATGGCATGAATGTTCCTTATGAGGTGCTGACCAAGTGTTGTTACTTTGTAGCCGATCCATAATCCAAGATGGCCGCCAGCGGGGGACTTAGTTTAACATAGAACCCTATGGGAAATGCATACAAATGACTTCTTTTAGTGACCCACTTAATGGAATGAAACCAAACATGGCATGAATATTCCTTATAAAGTGCTGACCAAGTGTTGTTACTTTGTAGCTGATCCATCATCCAAGATGGCCGCCAGCGGGGAACTTAGTTTAACATAGGACCCTATGGGAAATGCATACAAATGACTTCTTTTAGAGAACCACTGAATGGAATGAAACTAAATCTGGCATGAATGTTCCTTATGAGGTGCTGACCAAGTGTTGTTACTTTGTAGCCGATCCATCATCCAAGATGGGCGCCAGAGGGGGACTTAGTTTAACATAGGACCCTATGGGAAATGCATACAAATGACTTCTTTTAGAGAACCGTTGAATGGAATGAAACCAAACATGGCATGAATGTTCCTTATGAGGTGCTGACCAAGTGTTGTTACTTTGTAGCCGATCCATCATCCAAGATGGCAGCCAGCGGGGAACTTAGTTTAACATAGGACCCTATGGGAAATGCATACAAATGACTTCTTTTAGAGAACCACTGAATGGAATGAAACTAAATCTGGCATGAATGTTCCTTATGAGGTGCTGACCAAGTGTTGTTACTTTGTAGCCGATCCATCATCCAAGATGGCCGCCAGCGGGGAACTTAGTTTAACATAGGACCCTATGGGAAATGCATACAAATGACTTCTTTTAGAGAACCACTGAATGGAATGAAACTAAATCTGGCATGAATGTTCCTTATGAGGTGCTGACCAAGTGTTGTTACTTTGTAGCCGATCCATCATCCAAGATGGGCACCAGAGGGGGACTTAGTTTAACATAGGACCCTATGGGAAATGCATACAAATGACTTCTTTTAGAGAACCGTTGAATGGAATGAAACCAAACATGGCATGAATGTTCCTTATGAGGTGCTGACCATGTGTTGTTACTTTGTAGCCGATCCATAATCCAAGATGGCCGCCAGCGGGGGACTTAGTTTAACATAGAACCCTATGGGAAATGCATACAAATGACTTCTTTTAGTGACCCACTTAATGGAATGAAACCAAACATGGCATGAATATTCCTTATAAAGTGCTGACCAAGTGTTGTTACTTTGTAGCTGATCCATCATCCAAGATGGCCGCCAGCGGGGAACTTAGTTTAACATAGGACCCTATGGGAAATGCATACAAATGACTTCTTTTAGAGAACCACTGAATGGAATGAAACTAAATCTGGCATGAATGTTCCTTATGAGGTGCTGACCAAGTGTTGTTACTTTGTAGCCGATCCATCATCCAAGATGGGCGCCAGAGGGGGACTTAGTTTAACATAGGACCCTATGGGAAATGCATACAAATGACTTCTTTTAGAGAACCGTTGAATGGAATGAAACCAAACATGGCATGAATGTTCCTTATGAGGTGCTGACCAAGTGTTGTTACTTTGTAGCCGATCCATCATCCAAGATGGCAGCCAGCGGGGAACTTAGTTTAACATAGGACCCTATTGGAAATGCATACAAATGACTTCTTTTAGAGAACCACTGAATGGAATGAAACTAAATCTGGCATGAATGTTCCTTATGAGGTGCTGACCAAGTGTTGTTACTTTGTAGCCGATCCATCATCCAAGATGGCCGCCAGCGGGGAACTTAGTTTAACATAGGACCCTATGGGAAATGCATACAAATGACTTCTTTTAGAGAACTACTGAATGGAATGAAACTAAATCTGGCATGAATGTTCCTTATGAGGTGCTGACCAAGTGTTGTTACTTTGTAGCCGATCCATCATCCAAGATGGGCACCAGAGGGGGACTTAGTTTAACATAGGACCCTATGGGAAATGCATACAAATGACTTCTTTTAGAGAACCGTTGAATGGAATGAAACCAAACATGGCATGAATGTTCCTTATGAGGTGCTGACCAAGTGTTGTTACTTTGTAGCCGATCCATAATCCAAGATGGCCGCCAGCGGGGGACTTAGTTTAACATAGAACCCTATGGGAAATGCATACAAATGACTTCTTTTAGTGACCCACTTAATGGAATGAAACCAAACATGGCATGAATGTTCCTTATAAAGTGCTGACCAAGTGTTGTTACTTTGTAGCTGATCCATCATCCAAGATGACCGCCAGCGGGGAACTTAGATTAACATAGGACCCTATGGGAAATGCATACAAATGACTTCTTTTAGAGAACCACTGAATGGAATGAAACTAAATCTGGCATGAATGTTCCTTATGAGGTGCTGACCAAGCGTTGTTACTTTGTAGCCGATCCATCATCCAAGATGGCCGCCAGCGGGGGACTAAGTTTAACATTGGACCCTATGGGAAATGCATACAAATGACTTCTTTTAGAGAACCACTGAATGGAATGTAACAAAACATAGCATGAATGTTCCTTATGAGGTGCTGACCAAGTGTTGTTACTTTGTTGCCGATCCATCATCCAAGATGTTTAGAAGTCTATCAGAAAATTGTAAAAAAAATTCTGAATGGTCACAACTTGACCACATATTCAAAAATAATAATGATAAGATGTCTTCAGTAGCTATTGTAAGACTACACTAAGATGACCTGTTTTTAATTTTAAATACTGTGTCAAATTAAACCAATCTTGGTCTCAATCATTATATAATTTTACATAATTTCCAAAATCACATTAGATACAGGTGAGCGACACAGGCTCTTGAGAGCCTCTAGTATTAAATTGGTATTAAAGCAATTGAAGTTTGATGGAGGCATGGGTCCAAGGTTTGATTGATTGTATATTAATACATGTATGTTTACTTTATATATAGAATAGAGAATGGAAACGAGGAATGTGTCAAAGAGACAACAACCCGACCAAAGAGATATGTTTATTTCTATAATCATGTTTATGTTCTTGTTTGTTATATTTTGGTGACAACCCTTGTGTTTTGGATTTTGGACAAATAAATATTCTGATTCTGATGTTGGAAACTCACCTGAAAAAGTACTAGTATAACAGTTTTTTACTGTTTACTTTACACCACCATTTGCCTCCATTCTGCATGGAACAAAACTATTATCTTATTATGAAATTGGCAGGTAATACAATGCCTTTTAATAAACTTTTTAAGTGTCTACATAAGTTCTTCCCGTTACCCTTTGTTTCTCTGAAGCGGTTCGAGTGTTGTTTGTACAGTACTAGACCGACACGCTGAGCCTAGCTCTAGCATGAGGTAAATCCGCATGAAGACAAATCACCCCACCAGAACACATTATTCTGACACCGAGTAGATCTTTGGCCTTGCTCTTAACTGTTTTAGCGTGTTTGCCTAAGCAGAAAATACTAGTTTTGATTTCTTTTGTTAGACCCGGCAATCGAACCCACAACGACCATTCACCAGGAGACCACCTATAGGCGTTTCCAGATATTTTGAGATACGAGGAGTAAGTATAGTGCAAAGAATTATCTTGGGAACAACACTGGACTTTGAGATATCCGGGACTTTGAAATAAAAGCGTACGAGCTAAAGATACTTGGTTGTATTTACATAACTGTGCATGCAAGCACTAACCATATTATAATGTAAGTTTCACCTGATGTTTTAATTATTGTAAATTAAAATCACACATGCATACATTAAATAGTTCAAATTTTTGGATGTACAATAATATATGTACTTTTGCAGAGTCATAATTAACCACAAAGAGACAGTGTGTGGTCTGTATAAAATTACGGACAGATATCATTTGAAAAGCAAAACACATTTGATTTCACACTTGTTTAAGCAGAAAACTGACCATAGTATCATCTTTCGTTAATAAATCATCTGAAATTCACGTTTATTTCGTTTACAAAAAAAGGCGATTATTCGGATTAAAATATGATACGGTACATCTGTCCCAATTCTCATGTCTCATATATCAGCATAAAAAAGAAATCAATAAAAATGACCCAAAATGTGTTTTAAACATACATCATGAATACGCAAATATCATGTCATGAATTCAAAGTAATAATTTACACATATATTTGTTAAAATTCTAAAATCACGATGACCTTACACCGTGTACAAATCAAATCAAAGATTCATTGTGTAGAGAATCCACTGGATTTGAATGCACATTAATATCCGTATTTACTGCGTTACTATTTCTACTATCAAATATTTATCACACAGCAGGAAGTGGCACGTTCCGACACTTAATTTTCTCCAATGTACCATGTACATTAATATCATACAATAAAAGTACATGTATAGACTTACCTACATGTTTTACCTATTACTAACTACATAACGAATAACGTCTAGTGTCTCTCTGGTGATAAATCTCATATACTTTTTCATTTTCAACCAATACTGATTCAACATTGTACCTTCATAAATTCGTTGTTCAAAGTCTGGTCACGAAGGGTCAACCCCTATTCATATACTATATTTAACTTGATTATTTGTTACAAGAAAAAAAAATTAAGAATCGTCAGAATTCTATTAATAGAAACGGGTCACTACAAAAATATTCGATATTCCTTTGTCCCACTTGTAACTTTGTGGAAGACGAGACTCATTTTCTACTTCACTGTCAGACTTATGACACATTGCGAGAAAAAAATTTTGCTGAATGAGAACCATGTTCTTTGTCTTTTCCATCGTCATCAGTAGAAAAATATTAAAATTTCATTAATTTTAAATGCGAAACCTAACTTTTGTTGGCTGTTGGTACCTTCATAAAACAATTAATGTCATACTCTAAAATTGTGTTTTTCATTTGTATATTTGTATACCTGTACACGGATATATATTTTGGTTTTTTTTAACTTGACCTTTACGTTGTAAATGTATTTAACACTGCTAGTGGGACGTTAGTTTTGGTCACGATCGCGAGAGTACCTGATGACGGTTAATCCGTGCGGAATTGGAGCATTTTACACCCAGAAATTAGTATCGAGAGTGTTTTTCGCCAAGAACGCCATGATCATTCCTTTAAATCCCATACAGAACACTAAAATACATACAGTCAAACCTGTCTATAAAGGGAACCCAAGTGACCAGAAAAAAGTGCCCTTTATGAGCAGGTGCCCTTCATACAGAGGTTAGTTTTACATGCTTTGTTCATGAATGGGACTTTTTCACTGTGCCCTTTATAGACAGTGATTTGCTATATTGAGGTGTCCTTTAAAGCAAGTTTGACTGTATATTGAAGCCTGACACTGCATATGCTAACCAGGTTAATTTTTCAAACGGAGAAAATGCCAATGTTAAGAGACCTAATGACCTTGTAGTAAAAATGCCTAGTAACAAATTAGACTTGTTTTGAAGTTTCTGCAGGAAGAAAAATTATTTGAATCGAGTCATATTTTTTTTTGAAATTCTGGAATAATGAATTTCAATATTAGTGTAGATGTATAAGTTTTATAGTTTATATTTAATGGAACGAAATCTATACGGAATTCCTGTGTGTGCAGTTTTTTCCTTAAGGCTCTGGTTTTCTATATCTATTATTTCACCGTCTTGCCTCGGTATTTAGTATTTATAATGAGATAAAATATGTATCTGAATTATCTACATAAACCAATGGCATACTTTAAACATGAAAACACATATTTATGACCATTACAGTTGTTAAATTACAATTAAAGTCAAATTAATGTATAAACTTGTCTTTTTACCTGATAATGCACGCGGTGGGTCACAATGCACGACCGAATTTGTTCAAATAATATCCTCTCTACAAAATTTAATTTAAATCTTACAAACGTTTTGTTACCTTTAATTGAAACAATCTTTAGAATTTAAATGACATCTGTACCAATAGTCAAAGTCTAGTTTTGTTCAGGAAGAATGAATGACATATATAACATTTTAAAACATTCAATTTAATAAAACTTTAATTTAGATTTAAGAAATGTAAGAAAAAGTATGCTATGAAAATGTCACAGATTACAACTAAATGAGAATATGATCAAAGTTTATGTTCGCTGAATTTCCCCGTCTTCATGGGAAAGCAATAAAACGCAACGAAGACCTAGATCTAAGGTATATAAAAAAGAAAGAAGAATGCGATCATGTTCTCTTCTAAATGTATATTTTTGATACATGTAGAAACAGGTACCTGTCTCCGATGGTAAGCTGAGATGTTTTCTAATATTGAATGATGATTCAGCTTGAAAAAATACTGACAATGGTTTATATAGATAATAAAGGTGACTATTTAGTCTTTTTATTAATTCATGTACTCGATATTAGGTGAAAGATGCCGAGACACAAAAAGATGAAATGATAAATCCAGAAGCTAGAATTAGGAAAATGCTAATGAAAGTTGAGGGTTTTAACGTAATTTTCGATGGACTCGCTTTCTTGTATCTCTATTGGAGGAACCTGCAAAACCCGGAGAATCACAAACCAACTGACGGACGGACGAAGGTGGTAAAACAATAAGCTCCAGAGTTTTCGTCGCGGCGGCATAAAAAATCCATTGCATCAGTTATATCACACAAATATTAAAAGATTCCCTTTCTGTATTAATCTCTTTTAGCTTCCATGGAGTAATTAAAGTATTTTGTTTTCCTTGTCCGTGATATGCAAATGTTAAAAGTAATACCTTTTAACAAACAAATTCTTATTACATATTTCGTTTCTTTGAAGTTCAAAAAATTACGCATAAAACGTGGAGTAAATTGTCACCTTTCCTTATAAGAGGGAAAGGTTGCCAGTTTATAAATTCAATGACTGACAACTTAAAACTTTGTAAAATTAAACCATTTATTGAATTCGGATTATGAAAGTCATTTTCTTAATATATCTGACAACAATTTGGATATTAATGATGAAAAATGTTCCAATAAATAAATAAGCTGTCAAAAGAATACGATATTTATAAACTTACTCAAACAATCCTCATTATTCTTTTTATTCTTATGTAAAAATCATCTTTCATATTTGTTTATCCTTTTATTATAAAGACAGCCCATATCGGGTGTACAAAATTATTAAACGAGTGTAGCTCGTGATGAATCATAATTTTATTCAAATTACCAAATTTGTATAGGTTATTTTAATGGTAGAGTTGTGTCACCATCTCATCTCTGTTGCTCACCTGGCTGTCCCAGCAATCTATTCACTTATACTTCATAAGTTCGAGGTGGAAATTAAATGGCAGATGAAATAATATCGTGTTCAGTTCATTATGCCAGTTACAATTGTCGAAAGTTTGACAAGTTAGAAACGAAATATGTATCCGCAAGGCTCGGAAAGATGCCTTCTATCAACTTTCAGTTCATTTAGCCAAGCAGAGTCAGGGAAATTTTCGAAAATTGACGAATCCAAAAACAAAATTACCCGGATCAATTCAGAACTTCCTTAATGGACATTTCGTTGACTGACCACTCATTAGCAGTTGTCGAGATCAAAATACTGGAAAACCGGTTAAAGATATCATGATGAATTAATTAGCACAACCATCAAAAACCAAAACAATTAAAACAAACAGGTATCCAAATTAGACCAAACAGATCCAAATATTGCATAAAGCGACCATGTTAATTATTGAACAGGGTCAACTATATAAGCTTTGTAACATGTTTCATATCAAAAAGCCAAAGACATTCGACTGAAAAAGATGGTTTTGAAATGGAACAGGGACATTCATATGCTTTCCACCTGCTTTTGTAAGCTGCACGCCTTGTATACTTTTTGAATGCCCATGATACGAAATTTCAACTCCGGATTCTGATGCAGTGGTATAATATTACATGTAGATGTGACAAGTATGAAACTCTGGTACACCACATAATTCAGTTTTCTTAGAGGTTCTCTAAAAGTAAAAAGTAACAAGAAGTAGACAGTTTTGCAAGTGTGAAAGTTTAGATTTTTTGATTAAAAGGCACCGAAATACTTCTGCATTTTAAATTTTCAAATAAAGATGGATAGTATTGTTTAGCGTCCAGTGGCAACCATTAAATGCATATCAGGATGAGAACATGTTGATATGATTTGAATATGATCCTTGCTTTTTACTAGACCGACCGCTGATCCGGAATTTTACATGCTAGCTCACGGTGTAACTGTCCGCAGGAAGACACATCACTCCACTCGGACACATTATACTGATTCCGAGGAAACCAGTCACTTGCTCTTAATCCCAATGTCGTATGCTTGGCGGAGGAACAAATTTTAATGTCCGATTTGACCTGGCCGGGGATCGAACATACAACATTCTGCACTCAAAGGCGAGAACAATACCACGAGACTACCTAGACGGTCTACAAATAAAGATGTCCTGAGTTCAATTAAAGCTTTCATGAAATTTTGGCTTCTTAATGACCACATTATTGCAGTGTTTTCAAGATGAAGAGCAGCAATATGTATGTTCCAGTATTTTCAGTGGTTCGAGTAATTTCATCAAGCCTAACTAAAGTTATTGAAAGGAACCAGTTTTGCATTTATACACATATGTAAGGACAAATAAAACTTGATGCAACTAGTGCCTTTTAATGGGGGTATAAAATGCCATCATATGCTATGCTTCTCTATCTGCAGTAAAGTAAACAAACATTCAAAACCTATAAATGTCCCCTAATTTGTTCTAGTATTAGACAACATTTTCTGTGATTTTATAGACAATTACCATGGCAATAAAGTGTTATTACAGCTTATAAAACTATTTCTGCGTGGGAAGGCATAAAACAATGATAAAACAACAATACACGGTATAAAATAACATTTGTTAAGTATATTTTATTATTTTTTTTATATTTTATTTTATTCTATAGGATTAATTTTTCCTAACAGCTGCCACAAATCTTAACAACAGAATGTAACACTACCTGTGTTTTACTTTGTGTCCTTCTCTTTCATGTTTTCTATAACTATTTTCTGAGTTACTGTGTTTTCTTGATTCTTTACTAGAATGTTTGTCTGAACCATGCTTGTTACTTTTCTTATGAACAGGTGAATCACTGTCAGAGTTTTGCACATTTCTTTTCCCTGAATCACTTTGTCTCTTTTTCTTTCCATGTTTGTATCTTGCAGTTTCATCTTCATCAGAACTGCTATCATGCTTCTTTTTCTTTTTCTTTTTCTTCTTATTTTCTTCATCTGATAACTCCAATTGTTTCTTTTTCTTTTTTTTATGTACTTTTTCATTTTCATCTGAACTGCCTTGTTTTTTCTTTTTCTTCTTTCTTTTTATCTTTTCATCCTCATCAGAACTGGATGCATATTTATTTTTATCTTTCCTTTTATTTCTATAACTCTCATCATCTGAGCCTTCAGAATGTTTGGTCATTTTTTTCTTCTGTCTATCCAAAGATTCATCATCAGAACTATCACAATTCCTCTCTTTCTTTCTTCTCTTCTGTCTATCCAAAGATTCATCATCAGAGCTATCTGCATATTTCTTTGTCTTTTTAACTTTATGTCTATCTAACAATTCATCCTCATCAGAACTATCATATTTCTGATCTTTATTCTTCTTTCTCTCATGATCTGTCTTAAATTTTTCTGACAAATCTTTATTTCTTCTCTCTGAGGATCTTCGAGGATCTGCCTCCCTGCCTCTATTCCTAAACTCTTTCTGAGGTGAACCTCTGTGTCTAGGATATGTTATATGTCTATTGTCTCTGTACCTCGGAGGTGAATCCCTTTTATAATCTTTATACCCTGAAGATGAGTATCGGTCATCCCTATGTCTAGGGGGAGATAACCTTCTCTCATTGTGGTATCTTGGAGGTGAATACCGTCGTTTCTCTTCCCTGTGATACATATCTCTTCTTTCTCTGTAATCCCTTCTTTCCTTCTCTTGTGACCTGTGTCTTCTTCTGTCAGCACTTCTTGATCGGCTTCTGTATTGTGGTTTTTTCTACAAAGACAAAAAAACTAATACTGAGTTAAAGATACTCCTGTCTAGCAAACAATGAAGAGAAAGCCAGACCAACATTCCCTTTGAAATACCACCTAACATATTTACTACTAATAGTTCCTGATCTGCTCATGGAAAAAGACAAAAGAAAGAGACACTGATTATTAATTTTTCAAAACTCATGAAAGAGTGCAATCTTGAAAATGCTTTAAACTTTATGAAAATCTGAGATCAAAGAAATTAACTTCTGTTACCGATGGGGAAACCTTTTCATGATATAAGATTACTTTGTATTATTTAAATATTTTTTTCTATTTTGATTTAGTCTCTGTTAGAAGGGAGGTAACTCAATGTCCTATCCTAGCAACAAGTTTTAAAACTAGAGGCTCTCAAGAGCCTGTATCACTCACCTGGATTTAACCTTGAGCAGGACTAAAAATTTAATTGTTGCAGTCAAAACTATAGGGTTCTATGTTAAACAAAGTTCAACTGTGGCAGGTATCTTTGTTGACAGTCCAGGTCACATTTTAAAAAGAGAACCATCTAAGAACCATTACTGTTAAGTCTTGTTCCAACTGGATAGGTGGTTTCAGACAAGAAGATTTTTAAATGAATTTTCCCATAGGATCCTATATTTAATTAAGTTTGGCCATGGTGGCCATCTTGGCTGACAATCCAGAAGATCTGACATCATTCTGAAAGAGGACCATCTAAGGACCAATGCTGCCAAGTTTAGTTCAAATGGGCTCAGTAGATTCAGACGAAAAGATTTTTGAGTGAATTTCCCATAGGGTCCTGAGTTAAACTAAGTTTGGCTGTGGCGGCCATCTTGGTTCAGTCCACGAAATCTGACACAGTTCTGATAGAGGATCTCCTAAGGACCATTGCTCCAGGTCTGGTTCCAATATGTCAAGTGGTTTCAGACAAGAAGATTTTTAAATGATTTTTCCCATAGGGCCCTATGTTAAACTACGTTCAGCTGTGGCGGTCATATTAAATTTTGCTTGGAAAAAAGGGACAGGATTTTGGACAGGTTTAATCTTAAATGTTGATCCAAAATGCTAAAAGATAATGACAATGTGATGTTTAACCTTCATCAACAACACCAACAAAATTGTTACCTTTTTCATCTCATTTCCTAAAAGAAAAGTTAACAGCAAAAAGGTATTTTTGAAAAAAAAATTCATATACTTTTTCCAGAAATGGGAATACAGTATACTTCATTTCAGTAAGATTTACTAGCTTCCGAGTGTATTACGTACAGTTCAATGACAAGTAAACTATATACATTTAGTCAAGCCTCAGTAGCTCAAACACTGATCGCTCAAAACGTTTTGTACTTGAACTCAGAAACTCGAATAACAGATAACTCAAATTTAGACAGTGCCTTGGAGCTTGAGCCATTGAAGTTTTACTGAATCTTAAGGGTCAAACTATACTAACATAGACAAATATGTAAAAAAATCACAACTTATTGACCTCTATCAGCTGTTCATCATAAACCTGTACAACTTTTTTTTATGTGGAATTTTGTGTATATACATGGCATACATCAGCACACTTCCCAAAAATGATATACATGATTGGCAATCACAACCAACATATTACCAGAAATATAACATATACATGATCGGCAATCCCAACCAACATATTACCAGAAATATAACATATACATGATCGGCAATCCCAACCGACATATTACCAGAAATATAATATAACATAGAAAACAAATACTACAAAGATATCCTTCACACATTGACAAACACACATTCTAATGTAAATGTCATAATTATCTTATGGTATTATTTAAAACTATATATTCAAATAAATTCTAGAATCATTTCATCCTTTTTCAGATTATTGTCATTTTTTCTTTTTCACATTCATCTATATTTTTTTTCAAATTATTTTACAAAATTAAATATCCACTTTTGACAAAAAAAAATTTCAAAAAAATTTCATACATAAGGGGAGGCAACTCTAAGTTTCACAAAATTAGTCAACAGCTAACGGATTTTTGTTTCATATTAATTTTAATTTTTTTTAGAACACTTACAAGAAGCATGTATCTAATTCTAATCTTACATACTTTTTAAATTGATAAAATTTCCTTTTTCTTTCCTTTTCACTCAAGTTGTTTTGTTGAAATGCAAGAAAGTATTATTTTATTTTAACAATCATTTTTAGGAAATAATTTTTTATTACATTTTAAAACAAATTTACTATTTTTGGCAAAAAGGCAATCTCAGTCTGTCAACAGTTGTTTCTAATAGGATTTCAAAACATGTTTTGGCTGAATTTTTTATTTTTAACAAGATTTATAAAAACTCACTTAGCCTATTGGGCTTTAAGTAAAAAAAAAAAGATAAAAATTGTAAAATTGACAGCAAACTCACTGTATGAAACAGCCTGCCTGCCCAATTGCCCATACTACATTGCCAAACTATTAACCAGATTTTTTTGCTGGAAATCCCACTTAAGGTATCCGGACGATAAATGACCATGTCTTCCAGGTGTCCCGGATGTTCAATTCAACGTAATAGCTAAAACCTTGGCAACTTCGGAATGGCAATATTCCTTATTTATTTCAACAGCTGCCTTAGACAAACAACAAAGTAATTTCCAACTTGAGAACACTATATATACATAATGCTGCTTTGGTAAAAAAGAAATTTATATAATTTATGGAGATCATCTATCATGGTACCTTCAAAAATTATTTACAAAAAACTTTACCTTATGACTGTGGTTAACTTCAGCATCATCAGATTTGTCTCTGTGCTTCTTCTTTGAACTTTTACCATGGTCATTTTCTTCAAATATCAATTCATAATCACTGTGTCTCGATAAGGAAAGATTGCTTTAATAACACCAAGTGGAAAATATATAATGATTAATCAGAATAAAACAAAAAGCTTTCTGACAACATACCAGATCTTCCTTCATCAAGGTTTGAAGCATTTAAAAGTCTGATGTATTTCGCCAATCCAATAACCATATTTTTTCTGTTTGAAAATCTGGTGCAATTTAATTTTCAATGCTTTATCATAAAAAAATGGAGGGTTTTCTCCTGTTTACATGTGTTACTTGGAGCTCTGAATCTTATCAGGATTTAATGCTATTTTCATAGATACTGGGTATATTGTTGTGAAAGACTTTTGTCTATTACTAGGGGTGTAACGAAACACTTTTTGACATACGATACGTATTGTGATATTTCAATATATTTACGATACGTAGCACGATACTTTTTAAACATGATCCATTGAGTTTGAAATTTTTTCGAATCCCTCGAGTTCCATCTCTACCATGATGCGCAGCTGATGTTCATAAAAAAATAAATTACATGCATTGACCCCAACCAAACAATTTAGTTTCGATTAATTTTTGAAAACATCGAAAACAGTATGAATCAAATCATGGCTTAATACCAAAGGCATATAAAAATTTTGCTCCGTTCTGAAACTACGTAAATAAAAACAACCATATGGTAAGCAGCCCCCCATGTATCATGTATTGAACCATCGGGGATAAATACTGTTATTTTGGTACATACAGTAAATCGTTTCCCCCTTAGTTATTACTCAGAAATATTAATTTACCTTTGCAAGATAAACTGGCATTCCTTGTCAATTAAGATCAGAGTCCAACACACCTTGCCATGAGCTAAATTTAAACTAACAACCTCAGTGCTGATAAAGTTGTAACCATTAGGCCACACTTAAAAACAAAAACATTTCAGTTTGCACTAACTCGACCCTGATTTTCATTAGTGGGTAGGTAGGTAGGCTTTTTTTTTTCTTTTTTTTTTTGATATTAAAACCCTCATATAAAATCAGGACCATTAAAAGGAGCTTACTTGGATTTCTCCATAGTATTGAAGATCTACATGTGCTATGATTTGTGTTATATTTGTTTCTTTCCCAATATCCTTTCTTTTAATATATATACAATGTATCTTGAATTTTAGGTACCAACCTGTCCATCTTTCTGTTTTGGTTTCATTCGGGCCGTATCTTATGCCGGCAGTTCCGATAAATCTCGAAGACATCGAAATGCCGCAAAAGTGACATATGGAACAAAGTCGGACGGGAGACGAAAAAAATCCGGAAAAAAAAATCTTTTCGATTTTAACCTCAAAAAAACTTTTGAGTCAGCCCCTTTTTTTTGGGTTGGGCGCATAAGTGCAAACATAAATATTTTTAGTTGTGGCCTTATTTGTTAACACAGACTTCCTAGATCATTTTATAACTATAGCTCTATTATTAGAGATCTGAAAATTTTACAGTTTGAGGAAGGATACTTGTCCTGTCTCTGTGATTTGTCTTTGATAATATATTTTGGTTTTTTAGGTTCTTCTTTCATTGTCTCTACTCCTTTACCTGAAAAGTAAGAATACTTGGTGAGAATGGTTTTTTTTCCTAATATTGATCAAGACAATTTTTTCTATGCAAAAGGTAAAAAAATAATACACCCCTTCCTACCCAACCACGACTTTATAATGAAACAGCCTGTACTATCTACATGGTCATACGTTGAGAATGTCTGTGAAAAACAGATACTGCAGTACTTAATTGGTAATTTTCAACTGTCCAATACTTAGGTTCACTGAAGTTTAGTTTAAGGTTAGTTCAATGCTAATATTTTTGGCAGATAGATTTTCCTATTTTTAACCAGACATGTTGTTGGATGAATTTCAATTTAAAATACATATGTCAAAATTCTTGATTTTGAGATATTTGAGTCTTAATATTGGTAAATTTTATATAGATTATATAGGGAAAATCCAAATTTCTCGTACAACAAAAAAACTGGCAAACAGAATTTTTTATAAAATTGTGAAAAAAAACATTTATCTGACATGCTTTCATATTCTTTAAATTCTTTATATTTCATAAAAGAAACTTGGTCACTGTTAATTTTTTCCTTTACATTTCATTAGAAAAATATTTCATCCAATTATCTCCCCTAAAAAGGCTTCTTTTTAGAATAAAATTTTGTAACTTTGGTACTTATCCATTTTTGTCAATTTTTTTATTTAAATAAACTTAAGATGTAATTTTTGCATTACATCAAATACTATTTGCTCGCTGAAAATATATATTTACATACAAATTTGCAAGATGCCCGAAAAAGATGCTCAGTGTATTAGGTATGATCTACCTTAAGAATACATCCTCATATTGCTTACAATTGTTTTGCAAAAATTAAGGTTATTTATAAATAAATGAAATACGCTGCCATTATCTTAAAATGCCTATATAGAATTATATTTTTCAGGAATTTTCACAGGCAATCTCTAGCATTAAACACAAACATGTATAAAAAGATGGATGGATGAATTATTGTTTAACGTCCAGTGGCAACCAGGTGCAAATCAGGACGAAAACATGTTGATATGATAATGAATATGATTCCTGCTTTGTACTAGACCGACACGCTAAGTCGGATTTTTAATGTGCTAGCTCACGAGGTAACTGTCCGCAAGAAGACATATCACCTCACGAGGACACATTATACCGACTCCGAGCTGACCAGTCTTTGCTCTTACTCCTAGATGCCGCGTGCTTGGCGGAGAAGCAGCAAATACCAATTTTAATGTCTTTGGTTTGACACAGCCGGGGATCGAACCCGCGACCTGCCGCACTGGGGCGAGCACGCTACCACGAGACCACCGAGGCAGTTGTATAAAAAGAAATGATGGTTATTGCCACATAAAGGTATATTTTGTTCAACATCAGTTTCCCAGCAAAATTGTGTCTCAACAAAACACATGATTCATGTAGATATATTGATGTTTAACCCCCCTTGACCCAAAGATCAATCTCCAAATGACCTTATGATAAAAAAATCACCATAAGTGACAATTTTCTCTCATAATTTGAAAAATTATGGGAATCTATCTTTTTGTGATTTAATCTGCAATGACAGACAAATCCATTTATATATTTTGCTTTCATTTTTAAATGTACCTTTTCCCTTCCATTTTAATTTAGCAACAGACTGACTAAAATCAACATGAATTCTTCTGTCATCAATAAGTACATTGTCCATCTTAAAAAATGCACTCTCACAATCTTCTTTCTACAAAAAATAGTACACTTATACAATAAAACCTTTCTAAACCTAACCCCATTGGAGAATGAAGACTTTATTCTGAAAAGACAGGTGTCCATACTACAAAGGTTTTTTCATTGTATGTGTATGTTATGTGTAATTTGAGTTGAGAAATGTTTCCAGATTACACAACTCAGTATTGAAGAGATTATTCTTAGAATAAATATTTAACTGATATCTGATATAGGAAGGGATTGTGTACTGTTTTTTAGTAAATAACATAATGATTGCAGGATTAATTTCATAGTTCCCTATATGATAAGGCCACATCAAATTAATTTTTGGTTCTTTGGATTTTTGGATGGCAAAAATAGGTGTGCGCATGCGAAATTTTAATTTTTTTCTTGAAAACTTTTTTTTTTGGGCGAAGGTCATATTGATATGCCGCATAAATCTTTTTAAAATAAAATGTTGCAAAAAATCCCAATTTTTACAAATTTTAGTGAACAATTTTTTTTTATTATTTTCTTGAAAAATGAAGAATTCAGGGCAAATTTTCAGGATTTTTGCAAAATGAGGCAGCATAAATTTTTTTTCTTAAAATTTACATAGTCCAAAAATTGGAGTGGCAAAATCCATAGAACTAAAAATCGTGTGGCCTAATGTAGAAATAAAAATTGCAAAATTTTACCTTTTCAAATTCAATAAAAGCATACTGTAATGATTCTCCTGTCTTGTAATCTCTGATCACTTCACAGCTATGAATAAACAAGAATACTTTATGAATATATTAATATTAATTTTATAAAATTTTGTCCAGAAGTAATTTTTTTTTTTTTTTTGGGGGGGGGGGGGGGGGGGGGAGCAGAAGGCACTTTTATTAAAATTGGATACGGGGGTGGTTATTTTTGACATATATCCTTATCAATTATATGAAATATTTAATTAAAATTTTATGCATGGCGGGGTCAAATAAAGAGTGCCTTCTGACCTCCCATACATTTATTTCTGGAAAAGCCCTTAAATTTTTATAAATATTTTCAATCTCTGTGGATTAATTCCACAATGTTCTGATTGATCAGAAATAAATATGTGATGTAAGTTATTTATACTTAGATGGATACAAAGTTATACAGTGCAAACATTAGCTTTATATTTGAATTAGAAACATGAACAACAAACTATATATATTTCATATTGTGTTATTATTAGAAAAATTACATAAACCAGGAAAATTTTAAACTTAAATTTAGGTATATCCGCAAAATCTCAGATTTTCAAGGTCTTTGCCAAAAACTTCCAACTTTAAATTCTCAATACAATCATAAAATGATGTTGCACATGTTATCATGCAAAGTATACCCTCACTCTTTTTTAATTTTGGAAATTTGGAAAACAGACTCGAAAAGTTTGACGAAAAATTTCATGTAATCATAAGGTATTCTCAAATTTGTAAGTATCGGCAAACAGGAAGTGGTTCCTTGACAGACCTGAAAATAGGAGAGACGATACAACTCAGGGTCATAAAGCTACAGGCCAAATATCAAAACATCCCGTTGCACAGAAGCAGAGATAAGTGTGACGAAATATTTCAGTTTGAACAGACAAGGTGAATCCAGTATTCCACCCACTCCGTAGAGTGGAGGTATAAAAAGTTACTTAAATGTTGTATAGTATTATCACTAACACAATATCTCTACGATAATCCAATAATCCACTGATTACAATTACCTTCTAATTGGTCCAAATCTTGAGAATATGATTTCCAAATCTTCATCAGTTGTCACAGAGTTAAGTTTACATACAAACAAAACATTTTCTGGTGCTTTCACATCAGATGAGGGTAAATGACCTATCT
Source organism: Mytilisepta virgata (assembly GCA_028015205.1). Taxonomy (NCBI): domain Eukaryota; kingdom Metazoa; phylum Mollusca; class Bivalvia; order Mytilida; family Mytilidae; genus Mytilisepta; species Mytilisepta virgata. Next base: position 1,430,788 of record JAPWFG010000026.1, on the reverse strand, counting down.
TTGAGAATATAAAAATATTACATTTGCAATTCAATATATTGTATGTGACAAAACTAAGGCCAAAACCTAGTCTAATTGTTTGAAAGATGTGCTTCACATTTATAACGAGATATTAAATAAATTAATAATTCAGATTTTTTTTTATATGCCCATATCTTTCTAGGATGCAAAAGACTTATTTATTTATTATTTATGAATTATTTGAAATTCAAAATGAACTAATATTAATTATTTCAATTTACTACATTTCTTTGTCGATTTAAAACTTTCAGAACACATTGTTCATCAAAATTTAATCAATGTGTGGTTGCCATGGATCTCAGTTGATGATTGCTTATACATATGGCCATATTGGGAGAGTGTATGAAGTAAAACTCAGCAATGCAGAGGCACTCAAAGGGGATTCTGGTTTATCAAATATGAAAATTTATTTAACAATCATTAGAGAAATAGATTCTAACATCATTACTCGAGGATTATCGGATATATCAAATCTCAATATTTAATTTATTAAATTTTAAGGTCCTCGCCAAGACTCAGACTTTAAAATTCAATACTTAACTATCCCGATTAGATAAATCCAATATAAGAATATATATTTCTACCATTCTTGAGGTGTTTAATCGGTGGGATAAAAATACATAATATATAAACCACTTCCTGGTGATTAAATTTCTGCATGGGAATTCCTGCGGTTTTTTACGTTTATTTGAAAAATACACTAGAGAAGTTCCAAAATGTCGTTCATTTTAACAAAATGTGTAGCAACCACATTTTCTTGAGGTTTTTGCTGAAGATCATACGAGAAACAGATTCTTCTTCAATCTACTTGTGATTTATAGAATTTTTCCACCCTTTATATCTAAATTTTAGATTTTAACACATTCGCTAAAGCTCAGGTTTTGAAAATCATATAGAATATATATTTATATTGACTATTAAATTCCTTCGAGTAATTATCAAATTAATTTTATATTTGCATGCATTTGATATTGCAAATCTTCAACAGACAATAAATAATGTAACCAATAGATATAGATTCTCCTTCAGGTACTAGTGTGTTATGGAATTTCTCCACCCAAGATAGTTAAATTTTAAATTTTCGACACGTGGGCCTTTAGTGAGGGTGTTAAAATCTAAAATTTAACTATTGAGGGTGAAGAAATTCAATAACTCATGAGTAAATTGAAGGAGAATCTTTTTCTCCTATGATTTTCGACAAAAGACCTCAAGAAAATGTCGTTGCCATGTAGTTTGTTTACATAGACGTCATTTCGGGACTTCTCTAGTTTATAGTTCCAATAACAGTAGAAAAAATGGTGGTAATTCCCACGCAGAAATTTAATCACCGGAAAGTGGTTAAAAATATTATGTATCTTTATCCCACAGATTAAACACGTCAAGAATAGGAGAAATATAGATAATTAATTTACATTTTGTTAACAAAAAATCAAATGCAAGATTTTTATCATTGTGACCTAAATCTTATTCAATTTTTTGTAATTCACATTGATTACAGACTTACTACTGAAAATATTTCAGAGGTATACAAAGGGCAATAACTCAAACAAATATTTACCATTTCCAAGAGTTGAGCATTTGCTTTTTCTTCCCTTTCTTCCATTATTTCTTTGATTTCCTCCTCCGTCTTTCCTTCCAAGTCATCAATTTCAGCATCAGCAGCTAATCTGGCACGCTAAAAATTATATACATGTATTTCATACATATCAATACCAGATTTTACTTTTCTTTTTTGCGACATATGTACATGTACCGGCGTTTCAAGAAATTTTATCATATTTTTCTACTCACAGTTCTCTGACTGCATCAGTATGCAATTAATTTTATGTTGCTTGAACAATTATCTTTCAGACAAAATCATAATAAGTTCATATTTACCAATTGTGAAGTGCCAACTATTGACGTTAGACACATGTTACGATGTCCATTCATAAGGTTATTCAACAAGAGGCTCTCAAGAGCCTGAATCGCTCACCTGCCAAACAATGCACTATAAACTAAATTAATATATTAATGTTTGTTGTAAATTAAACTGAGTATTAAAGGTCACGTAAAATGCTGAAAATACCTTTAAAAGCCTTTCAAGAACCTCTCGAAAGAAATGGGCATGAGTTCTCCCTACGCTTGATTAAGATACAGTCATGGTCAATCTGATGATTCACAATACAAAATACAAGCTTTAATTCATCTTTAAATACAAGTATAAATCTTTTGAAAGAAGTTATGTAAAAATTGTGGGTTAAGGCTTTTTATTGTACTTGAAAAGGAAATATTGCAGGAACAATCATGCTCAGTTTAATCCAAATCCCCCTAGTAGTTTCAGAGGAGAAGATGTTTGAAAACAACGATGATGACAGACACCAAGTGATGGCAATTAAAAGCTCACATATTATGAAGTTTAATCATTGTTATACAACATTCTCATCATCACCATTCACTAAGTATACCATGTTTACTTTAAAATCCAAATATTGTTGAAATCCGAGCAAGTGTAAAAAATGGTGGGAAAATGGCAGCCATTTTAAAAATGGCCGTCCAAAACAAACTTTCATCATCACCATTCAACTCAGGATACCATGTTTGCCTTGAAAGTAGCTTTCATCTTCATTTTATTTCTATAATTCAGGAAAAAATAGCAAAAAACAGCATTTTGACCCCTATATTCTATTTTTAGTAAGGGCGGACACGTTTTTCGACCAATCAAACATCCAAGCATTAACTTTTTGCAGGATACCCTAAGGAACAATCATACCAAGTTTCATTTGATTTTGAATAGTAGTTTCAGAGAAGAAGATTTTTGAAATAATAACATAAAAAAAGCCAAAAATGTCAAAAAAGGGCAATAACTCTAACATCAGTTCACAGATTTTCACGAAAATAAGCACACAGGTAGCTCACATCATGCTGAACACTTTCAACCTGCCAGAATTTGCCATAACCTTATGATTTTTGAGATAGTTGCGAAAAACTGTTGTTTGACCCCTATGTTCTATTTTTAGTAACAGTGGCCATGTTTTTTGACGGATCAAAAATCAAAGCACAAACTTTGTGCAGGATACCCTAAGGAACAATCATCCTAAGTTTTGTCCAAATCCATTTATTAGTTTCAGAGGAGAAGATTTTTGAAATAATAACATAAAAAAAAAGCCAAAAATGTCAAAAAAGGGCAATAACTCTAACTTTTAGATGATGGATGGTTTGACGAATCAGTTGACAGATTTTCACGAAAATCAGCACACAGGTAGCTCTCATCATGCTGAACACTTTAAACCTGCCAGAATTTGCCGTAACCTAATGATTTTTTAGATACTTGCGAAAAACTGTTGTTTGACCCCTATGTTCTATTTTTAGTAACAGTGGCCATGTTTTTCGACGGATCAAAAATCAAAGCATAAACTTTGTGCAGGATACCCTAAGGAACAATCATCCTAAGTTTTATCCAAATCCATTCATTAGTTTCAGAGGAGAAGATTTTTGAAATAATAACATAAAAAAAAGCCAAAAATGTCAAAAAAGGGCAATAACTCTAACATCAGTTGACAGATTTTCACGAAAATCAGCACACAGGTAGCTCTCATCATGCTGAATACTTTAAACCTACCAGAATTTGCCGTAACCTAATGATTTTTGAGATACTTGCGAAAAACTGTTGTTTGACCCCTATGTTCTATTTTTAGTAACAGTGGCCATGTTTTTCAACGTATCAAAAATCGAAGCATAAACTTTGTGCAGGATACCCTAAGGAACAATCATGCTAAGTTTTATCCAAATCCATTCCGTAGTTTCAGAGGAGAAGATGTTCGAAAAATTGTTAACGACGACAGAGGACGCCAAGTGATGAGAAAAGCTCACATGGCCTTTTAGGCCAGGTGAGCTAATAATATATCTAATTTCAGTTTTGATTATCTGGAAGCAGAAATTTTTGCTCTCGTGAAAGGCAAAATAAGTCGCAGTTTTAAAGCAGCAAAAAATTCCAAACATAGCTTGATATTTTGAAAACTGGTCCAAAATTACAACAAAAAATGCAAAACATTCACTAAGAAAGAAATGTGTTTAGAAATCTTACCTCAATAACCTCAGGTGTAGGTGAGGGTGACCTGTCTGGTACCTCCAAACCAGGAGGATCCTCAAAGGGGTCATCCAATATGATTGTGTGGTGTATTCTACAAAACAAAATATGAAATTTATGAAACCAGAATGTTTGTCTGTTTGATAAGGAAACAAAATAATTCTTTTATATTTAAAAATCACATAGGAAATATTATTTCTGATTCTTTAAGAAGAAATTTTTCCCAATAAACAAAATTGATTTTGTCTTCAGTAAAGTTATGAGATTCTAAGAATAATTTTTTCCTTGCTGTACCTGATATCTCTGAAAGGTCTATATGTCTCATCACAGTAAGCTTCATTCAACTTGGTGATAACTTCTAACCCTTCGGTAACCTCTCCAAAAACATTATGAACTCCATCAAGATAATCCAAGGAATCACCCAGTGTAATGAAAAACTAAAAATATCAAAAAATGATTATGAGCTAACCTTATTTGTTGTGTCTATTAGTAATATTTTCTGCAGAGCACAGTGAACTATCAAAATTAATATAACTTCCATTTAAATTTCTATATAATTTCTAAAAATATCCTACCTACCGATGCCTCTGAGCCTAAATTTTTTCAGCATGCTTGTGGAAACTACCGGTAAGTACCTTTTAAGGTCAATTTTTTTGTGCTTGAATTTATTACATAAAAAAATCAATGAATTAAATTCGTTGAATAAAAAACAAAACAGAAAACTTGAAAGGTCAACAATGACATGCCAATCAATTAACACTACCAATCGACAGAGCTTCATACAAAAAATAAAATAAAAAGGCACAAAACACAAACATTTAAACAACTGAGATCAAGCAAGAAGCCTTTTACTAAATTCAATCTATTTTGTTCCTTCTACCATATTTGTTACCCACACAGAGAATACAATTGATATGTTTTATAATAATTTGTGAAGTTACTGAACACAACAGCAGATCTTCAATAGTTAAAAATCCAAGGGACCTTCAAAATCTGTTTGAGCAATCAACAGTTAGAGTTACTGAAGTCTGTTCAAGAACCATATATACATCTGATCATTACCATTATATATTTTTTTTATTAAAAATATAACTGGTTAATCACTAATTAACAGTAACCATGACATATTTATGACACTGAACTGTCAGACCACTCTATTTTTATCACACCTGTGATGGTTAGCAGGGCCGTAAATTAGCCTTAATGATGGGAGAGGTAGTATAGCAGACTGGAGTCTGCACTTGTAGTTTTCATGTATTTCTCTTTAAATTTTCATTTCGATTTAAAAGGTATGAATTGTATTGGGCTAGGCACCTGTAATGGATCACAGTAACACAACCTGCAGAGCTGCCTAGCATCTCCCAAGGTGGCGGATAGGGGAGACCTTCTTGTTGGGTGGATGTCATGTGATAATATGGAAAGCCTGACCATGGACCATAGTGGGTAACGTGTTTGGAGAATGCCATGCTCCTTGCTTGCTAAAGACCTCTTCTGCAGTCTCCCAAAAAGAGTAGGATAATGGACGCTACAGCAGACTAAATTATGCGACCTTAAACAACCATCTAGCCTTTTACAGCGGAAGTCAAAAGGGTTCTACTTTTTTTCCCATCCCACTCCTATTTGAATTGGTTCTCATCCTGCAGAAGCATGAAATAATTGCAACTGGACATTTAGCAAACACTCAAGCAATCAATATATTAGATAGGGAAAAAGTAATCTTCCTTTTCTCATTGCTTACCTGAGATCCATGCATATTATTGCCATTATTTACCATGGAAACCAAACCAGTTTTCACATGTTTTATTTTGGGTACAAATTCCCAGTCAAAATATCGTGCTTGATCTCCATACAGAACCCTGAAAAAAAATTACAGTGTGTGTATTTTCAAAGGACATAATGCTTTTTTTTTTCATTTACAGTTGACTTTCAATGTATCAACCTTTTTTTCAAGGCTCACCTACTACTATTTAAGGAGAGGTTACTATAAGAAATATTGAACTCAAGGAAATCAAGATTTTCATCTGTGCTAAAGGCCTCATTGTAACTTTTAGATGATGGATGGTTTGACGAATTATTGTTTAATGTCCAGTGGCAACCATTAAGTGTATATCAAAAAGAGCCGCCAAGTCCTTTGCTCTTACTCCTTGATGCCATGTGCTTGGCAGAGAAGCAGCAAATACCAATTTTAATGTCTTTGATTTGACCTGGCCTGGGATCGAACCCATGACCATCTGTACACGAGGAGAACATGCTACCAAGAAACCACCGAGACAGTTAACTTTTAGATGAAGAATGGCAAAAAAAAGAACTGTTCATTTTCTTGGGCTTTTGTCATGTGAATGTAAGAATTAACGCAGCATACCCCTTTTTAAATAATTTACTGTATTTTTCATAAAATTTACCACATATATTTTAAAAGAAAATATGATTTTTAAAAAAAGCATTGGATTAATCCAGCTTCATTTCTTACCCATGTATTGATTCACCCCCTTTTCCAGTTCCTGTTGGATCTCCAGTTTGTGCTATGAAGTTTCTCTGAAAAATACAGAAACCATATGATTAAAAAACAAATTAATTGCAGATTACACAAACAGTTTTAACCAGACATGTAAATAATAAAGTTTACTTAATTAAATATGTGATAAACAGCAGCATCTGCTGACCAAATTTTATACTGTTATAGATTTCAGGTTTTTAAGTTACACCATTTGTAGTCCAGTTGCAGTACAATGACTAGTCCTGACAGGGAGAACATAAGAGTTGACACCACAACACTATATTTGGTGCTATAAAAGGGTGTCTTGATCTTACCCTAAGGTTTTTTTATCTATAGTACAATGTGAATTTTTCCTTTACACATAATACTGCATTGACTGAAATTCTGCATTTTAAGTCTTCAAAATTAATGAAGTCTGAATTGCACCACGGCTTTGGGAGGAGAGAGTTTTTTGTTCAACACTTTTGCAGTTTTCATTTCACATTTTCATTTTGGAAGCTTTTTATTTGCAATTCTTCGTACAAATTTAAAAAATGCAACATGTAGTTCAAGTTTTTATTTTTGTTCATCATAAATGACATTTTAATTTCCCATTTGCCCATGTTTAAATTCCCCTGTACAATCCTCTTCTATTAACTCACCTGAACTGAATGAAACAAACAGAAGTTGTAATACTTCACTTTACATAGCTTCAAAAAATTCTTACAACCTGTAAATAAAATGAACAGGATTAGAGTTATTCAAAGATCTAGGCAAAAAAGGTATGTATATGTGTGGTGATTGATTGTTGCTTAACATCCAGTGGCAAATATTTGTGCTTTTTCAGGACGAGAACCAGTTCAATTTATCAAACAATCAAATAGGGGTGGGACAGGACACAAAGGGTAACCAATTTTGACTGATATGCCTGTTGAAGGTAACTCTACCTACCCTAACCCATTTTATTCCCATTATAGGACAAAAATGTCGCTGGTATAATCATTTCTCTAATAAAACATTCGCCGACCATTTTTTCTCCAACAGGCGTCTTTGTAAAATAATTTTGCCTACCTACCTACCCTATTTTTTGTCACAATGTAACCTTAAGCACACATATATTTTGTTTTGGCCTAATCCTAAATCTTTAGAATTTTGGAGAGTCCCAACTAAATTTAGGGTCCATGACTCACCTAGATGAGATACCAAAACCCTGTATCCAGCAATTTTACTGTGTATTATAAAGGAATTTGCATTCCCAAGAGGAAGAAAATCAGGTCTGTTAAATCTATTTATACCCATTTTAATTCACTAAATACACTTTAACACTATATTGAGTTCCTATATATGAAACAAAAAAGAACTACTAAGTTGATTTTTATTTTTAAACTGGATAAAGTGAAGAATGTAAGTACAATGTTCTGAAAATACAGCCACATATTTTCAGACAATTTAATATCCAACAACAGTCCATCATATAAACAAATAGTATCAACTTTGGTTAATTGAAATGCAGTGTAACCTGTATAAGCAAATAATTTTCGTTCTAAATTTTAAACATGATACAATGATGTTCTCATAAAAAAATGTACAATGTAGTGATCGTGGTATCAAGTCAAGGAACTGTTGTGTTTCGGTTAACTGAAATTTTCTTAAGAGTATTTAAGTTAACCAGAGCAGCAAGAGTGCGGGAACGAAATATCTTTTATTTTGTGTTTTTATATTAATAATAACAACTGACATGGATGCTTTCTTTGTAAGGTGGGAAATAAGTCTTAATGGTCAGAAAAAATAAAATATTTAGCCTTTTCGGATAAATATTATTTTGAAAATAATTAATTTACATTTTGGCCTCTCATCTGTATACAAATCAATAGTAAAATCGCCAAGAGATGTCTCTATAATTACAGACATCTTTTTAGCTCAGCATCTATAATTTCTGTTTATCTTGAAATGTCTTTTCAATCAGATGAAAGCGAAACGATTTCGAAGTACGACCGGAAATTCAATTGTAGTATGAAAAGTTTTGTCCGTAAACGGATGGACATGTAATTCCGGTTTTATTTAATGGAACCTTTAGGACTAATTAAGTTCTATCTGATTGCAGTTTTTCAACAAACCCACAAACACTGTGTGATTATTTTCAAATTGATTTTATATATCTAACCACTGCAGTTTTATATACGGAATTCTTTTTCAAAAAATTAAATGAGATTAAGATTGATATATGCGGGTTGCACCATCAGCCAAAATACCACAAGAAAATTTATAGTTTTCCACTTGATTTCAGCAAAAGCATTCAGAACATGCCATTTTATCTTTTTGATAATCTAGGTGCACCTGGTATGTGACCTCTTCCGTTGTATAATACCTAAAAAGAGGGCGGCCCCCGGGTGCAATTGTTTCCTTAAAAGTCACTATGATCTACCAGCCCGAATACCATGATAAGCGGCTCGTCGTTGGAAATATTTTTTGCTTTAATGAAATATCTTTTTAAATACCTCCCAAAATACATGTCTAAATAAGTACTATCACCAAATACATTTGGAAGATACTTGCTCTATCCCAAAAATGTTTACCCCCAAAATTTTTATGATGTATAGATAAAATCTAGCTGATGAATGAACGTGTGAATTAATATATTAGTTCAACCCCTAAAATATTTTAACAATTAATATCTTGAAATTTTATACAAAAAAATACAATGTACTTTAAATAATAACCCCCTAAAAAGCTTGACATGAAGAGTAGAGGGAAGGCACATATTAGATCGAACGAATCTTAGCAAGAATACGTTAAATGAAGGAGAAAAGGTGAAATAAAACAGAGTAGCTAAAAAGAAAAAAATGGGGGCTGGGGGCTGTATCCATGGCCAAAAGCGCCTTTATTTATTCTTCACATGTGTAAAATGGGGGAGTTTGTACTCGCTAAACAAGTTCATAAATAACCCCGCCTATCCCTAACCAGACACCTTTGTCAATTGTGTGTTGTGTTTAATTCTGGTTTTATATATTTAAAAGTATAGTTTTTATTTTCTACATCATAGTCTTTGTTTTTAATTTCCGCATAATTTCTTCGTAGTTTTATATGTTTCCATTAAGAGTTTGTTATGTATTCTCCGTGTTGAAGGCTGTACGTCAGTCTCTTTATAAGTTTCACCCATGCCGCTTTCATCCACTACATTTTTTTTTACTGGAAAGGCACGTTTGAACGAACTGTTGTTTCTCGTACTGAGTATTTTCACGAGTTTGTGTATTTCTTTCAGATTTTTGTTGTCTCCATGTATATAATGGTTGCGCAATTACCATTTGAATACTTTCTACAATTTATTGTCCCTAGTGCGCGCTTTTGTAGACACTCATTTGGTAGTATTTCATCAATAGCCCGAAATTCAGTAATACTTTTAAAATTTAATGTTACGAAATCTTAAAATTTGTGAAAACTAAGGCGTTTCTCCCTCGTGCATAGCACTGTCCTTAGACGATTTTTGGCTTTACCCCTTTTGATCATTTTGGCATTTTTGAATTTGCTCTTTCAACTTTTTGGATTGTTGTTTTGGTTTTCAACATTTTGGGTCTTGAGCACAATTGATGAGTCGTAAATCGGAATTTGCACATCTTGTGCATCAAAATTTATATCAAAGAATTCTATTAGAAATCTATACGAGTCAATAGCTGCAAAGTATAAGAACACCACCTGAACTGGTTGTGTTTCGGTAATCTATATCATTCTATATCATTTCTTTTTATAGTTGCCCAGGGAAACTAAAGAATGTACAACTGGCGTAAAAATAAACAATATATGATAAAATAAAGAGAATATGATATGGATTTTTTAATATCATACCAGATATTCACCCTCGAGCAAGCTTTTGGAGTGATATTGGTGTCTTAGGGTCGATATGGGATATGATATAAAACAAAACTTGTATAAGAATTAGCTGTTTATGTGGCCGCATGGCTGTAATATGTAAATAAATTGATGTTTCATAATATATATTTGTACTCTTCATGCACAAACAATAATTTTATTTCAGTATCATTCTGATTTAAGTTAAAAAGCACCAGTATAAATTTGTTCTATTTGTGGTTAGGTTAAATTTAAAACGGACTGAAAATAAAACACTTTAAACCATGTGCTTTCATAACGTCTCTGAGATTTGGTATAGTTTTACAAAATAAGTAAGAATTTTTTAAGAATATGAAACGTCAGCATACACAGTTGTCCTTGATATCTATGACAGAATTCAGACATTTGGCAGTTTTATTGGACTCATTTCTCCATTTGTTATCGCTTTTTTGCTGGTTTGAAATTGTTACGCTCAATTTTTTATTTTGAAAAAAATTTAAATCAGTCATTATATACATATCAAACATTCTGGAATAAATTTCATTTAATATGTATGATTTGCACTGGTACAGCTTGTTTGGTGTATTGGGAATTCAGTTCACTCTCAGCGCATTCGTCATACATCGTGAATAGAGTTTTTTTTTTTTTACCAAACAGAATTATGCCTACAATCTCAGCCAACAGCCAAGTAAGACTCAATCTGTTTTATCATATATTTAATAAAATCTGCATAACAAGAAACATATGATTTACATAACACTTTGCTTAAAGTAAAGATAACTCAGTAACACTTTTTTAAATTCAAAATAAATACTAGTAATTGCACGTTTCAGAATAAAATAAAGTTCGTTTGCAATTTAGTCCTAACAATGCACCAAGTTTAGGATAGAACAAAAGGGCAAATATTAATTAATTTATCTATGCATTCATATATGCATTGGAATTTCTTGAAACTCTGTGTTGTGGTAAAATCAGATTTGAAGTAAATGTAGTAAATAGGCTTCCGTTAATCACACTTTCTGAGATTGTCTCACTCACATCCAGGTGAAGTAAAATAAAAAAAGTAAATTTAAGAAATAAACAGAACCTAAGAAGCGAATTAAGATACTTGTTTGGCCGTTTTCTTGTCTTTAATCGGAACGATAAAACATTCAATTTTTGTGAAAGGGGGAAAATAATCAGTTTTATTAAAAGTTAAAAATTCATCACCATATAAAATTTCAATAAAAAGTATCAATATTGTATTATACACGTATTATCTTATTCAAGTTAAAATTAAATTTGAGACATTCAACAGAAACAATTATGACTGGAAATGAATTGTAGTTTTTCGCAGGAGAACAGTAAACTGTCACTTCGAAGTTAAAACCAAACAAGATTGCTACACGAAGCCATATACTCCCCCTTCCCCGCAGCAGAGAAAAGTCGAAGCCTCAAAAGATATACAAAATGCGTATTATTGAAATGGTGGCACAACATGGATGTCCACACATAATAAAATAACTGCAGTACAATACAAAAAAAATTGCGTCCATAAAGTGTTCCTGTAGCTTCACATGCCAAAAAACATTAAAGTCCGATAGCTCCCGTTAAATTTGTCGAATCAAAATTGCGGTGCGATAGGATCAAGTACATGTGGTGACATACCATCCTACATAATTTTAAGGAAATCCATTCAGCGGTCTCAGAAGAGTTGCGCTGACACAGTGTTCCTATAGTGTCGAATGCAGAAAAAAGTTGAAGTCCCATAACTCCCGTAAAATTTGTCAAATCAAAATGGCAGTGCGATATGATCAAGTACATGTTGTGACTAACAGTTCCACAAAATTTACACGGACGCAGACCATTACTAGGTCCCTCCATCGTGTTGCGGTGGGAAGGGGGGGGGGGGGGGGGGGGGGGGCAGGCATATACCAATATTGTCGAAAACATAAAGAAAAGGAAAGTTTCGAAAAACGCCAAGAAAACTATGTTCCCTTATGTGAAATACACTTTTTAGCGTAACACACATAAAAATATGCCTATATGTGTTTTTGAGAAAATACTAGGAAATGCTACCTGAGACAATAGAAGTCTGAACTGTTATATAATATCCCATACTCCTTTAGAGCTGATTGAAATATCTTATAATTCAAAATAACGCTACATCACAAAATTAACAATACATTTCCCCCCTATAAACACGACGGATAAGCTTCCTTCTTACTCAGTTATCCAAACATAATACATTCAGTTTTTAATATTTGATGCATCAGTTACATATTCATCATTCAATTATGTACTATATGTATACGACCTTACATTATGTCAATAAATAGATTCTTCGAACGAGTAACACATTATTGCAATAATTCAGATAACAGTACCAAATAGAAGTAAATTTTTTCGTAAGACTTATAGAGAGTCCCATCTTTCTTTTTAAAAACAATTCTGGACTATAGCCTCATCTTCCGCAAGGTTGCATGTGTGCAATGATATATCTAAAGTTTATATTACGAACTTCATGCATCTCCATTTCCTCAAGCTTATGTGTTGATCTTAGGTTCATGTGATGATCTGTCTCAGGTGTGATGATCTAGCTCAACTGGATCAAGTTTATATCATGAGCAACCTCAACTGCCTCACATTCCATGACCTCTCCATTCGTGTTCTACTTCCGCTAAAATCTATATTCAAGTCAAACCAGAACAATCAACACTGCGTTTTCGTCTAAGCACTGCCAAAGCTTCCTCGCGCGCTTTTAGTTCATCTTTCAAAAGCTTGATCCTTTCTGCAGCTGTTTCAAACGTAGACGTCGATTCACTTCTGGGTACTTTGTTTGGCGTAGGACCAGTTTCCTCTTCAGTTACATTGTCGCCATAACCTGTTCTTTCCGGTTCTGATTTTATAGCGACTTTACAAGAGTTATCTATATCGTCATCGTAGCCTGTACTAATGGGTTCATTTTTAATCCCTACGAGTGGTAATTTCCACTTGGTGAAATTTGCTACAGATTGAGTTGTGACAGCAGACGATGCACACGTAACAGTATGTACTATCGACGCCTTAGCTCCTAAACCAGAGCTTTGAGTAGTTGAAACCGATGTATTATCCGATCCAATAGATTCGTCCATTGTTTGTTGTGTTATTTGGTAAACCGCCTCCTTTATTGACTTTTCGTGTGTACAATCTATGACGTACGCTTTCGGTGTCCTACCATCTTTTACCGTAGGTATCAGAACTGTTTTTTCACCAATTTTCATCATGAAAAACTTATTTCCTCCTCCGTCAGTAAATGTTTTGTTGCTAGAAACGGTTGTACTAGGCGAAGTTGTCAATGAAGACATGATCGTTGAAGATGTGCTTGTCCTAGTGATACTGAGTGCCGAATTATTCACTATGGATCCAGGTAGGCTTGACGTTTCTGATTTTTCACGTGAACTGAGATTGCTAAATGGAAGAACACTTTTTAAAGTCCGTTCTTCATCTAATTTAGCTTGACCAAGTCGACGTTTGCGTTTAGTACGCCACCAGTACGATCTCTTCATAATTCTATGACAGAGCTTACGTACAACCCTTTTCTTGCAAGCTAACGTACAAAGAGATTCTGCCATTTTATCGTCCTTCATTTTTTGTAGAACTACAAAACATGGTTTCCTTAAACCACCGTCATCTTTTGCGCACGCACTTAATCGGGCTGAAGCTCGGCAAACCGTCATATCAAACTTGTAACTGAAATAAAGTTCTTCCTCATTGGGATTTACAATTTCATCAGTATGTTTATTCTGCTTTAGTGAAAACACGGAATCAATAACAATATCAAGGCTATCTGATTCTGAAGCGATATTTGAGCCATCCGAAACTGAGGCGGTAGTAAGACTATTTGACTGTGAAGCAATATTTGAATTACCTGATTTTGTGGTTGATGTCACTGGCAGTTTTAGAACAGAATACTCTTGTGTCCGTCTGGGTGTTTGAGAGGTTGATATCGGGACAGTTCCTGAAGATGAAGAAATGATTTGACTTGTGGGGGTCATAGGCTTGGTCACCACAACATACCTGTACGAAAGGACTGAAGGCTTATTTGATGTGGAAGTTGTTAAGACGTTCACTGAAGGTTGAATTCTTGACTCTAAAGTTTGTCTTAGTTGAGGTTGAACATTTATTTTAGGGGAAGCAACAACAGACTGAGTAGTTGTTGGTGTATTGACACGAATGAACATCTGGGGCTGTGAAACTACACTATTAGTCGCCGAAGAACTTGGAATCAAATTTTTCGTAACAGTTGAATCCTTTATCGCATCACTAACTGAAAACGTCTTTAACGGAGAAGACAATACTCTTTTCAAATTTTGTTCCTTGGCTCCAGATATCGCTGTTCCCTGACGTGCCAACTGATAAGGAACTTTACCAATATAAGTAACTGTTCTTCTTCCGGTGCTTGTGAATCCACTTTGAAGTACGTTAACAGTTTTAACTGTAACAGGTTCACTAACTGTACTGACTATACTGCCCTGTAATGTGGTTGTACAAATGCTACTAGAATTTATTTTAGTTCCAGACGGGACAAGTGTTTCCCCTGCAGATGACTGATGTGTCGTTAAGCGAAATGCATTTCCATACTGTGCCAATTTCGAAGGTGACACAACAATCATAGACTGACTAGTTGCCATTTGTGATTTGTTTGTTGATGCAGCTGTTACCAGTAAACTTTCTTTAGGAGTGTTAACAATGTCAGCGATTTCTACTCGGCTAAAGGGTGCTAAATGTTTACCAGTAAATGTAGTAGGCACTGCACGTGATGTACTACCGGATGACGGCAACCGAATAAAACTCGGTTTACCACCGACTGAAGACAACTGAACAAAACTGGGTATACTGACGACTGAAGACGACTGAAAGACAGTTGGTATACTACCGGTTGAAGACGACTGAACAGAAGTTGGTATACTACCGACGGAAGACGACTTGACGACACTCGGTATACTCCCTAATGAAGAAACCTCCGGGCATACTCTTACAATAATTTTCCTAGGACCCGTCGTTTGAATTGGAGTTTCTGTATGCTTCATTTTCTGAATACGAGGTATAGTAACTGGCTTTGCTGACGAACCTTGAACTATCGTTTGTCCTAAATGCGAAACTGCAGAATATCGTACAGTCCCAGTATTAGAAACTGGCAAAACTGTGAAGCCACTTCCTACAGTTGGTACTACTTTTGGTAGCTGACTTAATCTAATGGTATTGGCCAGGGCAGATGTGGTTTGCTGAGTGAGCTTTGGGAATTGACCTGTAGCATCTACATGTTTTAAGGGTGGAAGATTTGTTCCAATTGGCGTATACACTATCTGGCCATTATTTAAATATGATATATATATGTTCCCATTCTTATCATTTGTAGAAGTAACTCTAGAAGTTGGCAAAACGGACAGTGGTGTTACTGATGACTTCGTTGGTACAGACGAGATTGATTTAGAAGACATAACAACTTTATTAGAATATTGTACATCAGAGTTTGATCTTGTTTTAGACACCATAGTTGTTATGGCTGGTGACTGGCTGACCGTTACATCTGACTTTCCACCAGATTTTGCCAAAATGCTTTCTTGAAGAAGAGGTCTCGGAGATTTCATTGGCTTTAAAATACTACCACTTGTAGTTGTGATACAACTAGAAACAGTCTTTGCATGGCCCTCTGATTTTAACTCCTTACCTACTTTTGATTTGTCAATGACTGACATCAATAAAGATGTCGCTGTTTTAGGATACATTGCATCTCCAATTAGTTTCGGTGTCTGAGTACCTGATGAAGATGATAGTACTGTTTGCGTTGACATAGTCGCCTGTTCAGAGGTAGAATCAATGGCCATACTTTTTTCACTTGATTTGCTAAATGTTGAGTAGCTTATATTATTTCCAACGGATTTTGAAACGACGACCACATTTTTATGTTTTTTAACGTTTTTTGATTTTTTCATTATTTGATTATTATGAAAATTTAAACCAAGCAAACTCGTAATACTATTCTTGAAATTTTTGTTTGCAAACAAAAAGACTGGTTTTGGTGACTTTAGAGAGAAGGCCCCCATAGTTGGTTGGCTGGCTTCATCTCCAGTGTCGGTTCCGTCACTAGAACTAGCCCTACTTCCGCTCCTAGAGTCACTTCCTTCCACAACATGTTTGTCTTCTGAATCTTTCTCATCATCAAATACCTCGTTCACATCAGTTCGCGTTTCTTCAAATGAATCGGTCTCCACCAAAAACTCTGCTTCTTCTGGTGTGCTTAGAGACATTTGACTTTTCTCAACATCTTTGCCATCTAAAAGTAAACATTCTGTTGAATGTTGCTTTCCCTTGTCAAACATGGATTCATTATCAGAACACAAGTTGGAAGTATTCTTTTCCATTGTAATCTCCAAAATTCCATGGGAGGTGTTTGATGTTGTAGCAACTTGTGACAATTCTTGATTGGCCATACTAAAACAAAGTAAAATGGATATATTGTACTTATGATATATAGTTTAAGTCATCGATCGAATTTTAAAAAGAAACTGAACTGTGTTTTGCTCACTTTTTGTCTGTACAAAGTTTTCGAATTATGAGACATGATTCGACCAAAATACGGACTAATAAAAGATCGCGTGTTTCTGCAGGTAGCCCTTATATTTCAATCCTTTATACCCTACATTTTTAGATATTTTTGAACGAAAACGGTTAAAATTAGGAAGAATGCCCTGTATACGCTATATACTAGTATCTTTTTTTTGAAAACTAGAGGATAACACGAGCCTGTATCGCTCACCTGGATTTAATTTGTCAATCAACAGCCATAAAAATCCCTAACAAATAAAAGTCTGAATTATTTGACATGATTCTGAAAGAGGACCACCTAATAACCCCTGGCTGCCATGTCTGATTCCAATTGGCCAAGTGTTTCAGACAAAAAGATTTTTTACATGAATTTTCACATAAGGGTCCTTATTACACTAAGTTCGGCTGTGGCAGTCATCTTTGTTGACAATGAGGAGTCCGTGTCATGTGACACAATTCTGAAACAGGACCACCAAAGTACCATTTCTGCCAAGTTTTGTTCCAATTGGCTCAATGGGTTTATACCACGAGATTTTTTTTATTAATTTTCACATAGGGTCCTATGTTAAACTAGGTTCAGCTGTGGCGGCTTTCTTGGTTGACATTCGGGGCCATCTGACATAATTCTGAAAGAGGACCACCTAAAGACCATTTCTACCAAGTCTAGATCCAATTAGCTTAGTGGTTTCAGACAAGATTTTTAATGAATTTTCCCTTAGGGTCCTATGCTACACTAAGTTCGGCTGTGGCGGCCATCTTGGTTGAATTCTGGGTCATCGGTCATAATTCTGAAATAGGACCATTTAAGGACCATTTCTGCCAAGTTTGGTTCCAACAGGCCATGTAAATAGAAGATTTTTAAATTCATCACCCCTTTTTTCTATTCTTAGTCACAGGACCCATGTCAGTTGGAAGTCCCGGATTCCGGACACATTTCTGGGAGGAGGCCACCCAAGGACCATTCCACCAAAGTTTGGCCCAGTGGTTTGAGAGGAGAAGATCTTTGAAGGGAAAATTACGCCTGGCGATGGCAATAGCTCACATGGCGTTATAGGCCAGGTGGGCTAAAAATGCATTCGTTCGTATGTTCCCGTGATTCGGGAAACCCTAAAAAATTGTTAAAAATGTTACCAAAGTTTTCTTCTACCGACTCCATTAGTGGTAGTTCCAAGTTATTGCCTTATAATGCTTAACTGTTCCACGAGAGCATAATTTACGTTTATTAAGTACAATTCATTGTGTGTATGAATGACGTTATCATAGACGGATATGACGTTTTTGCATATGTGCAAGTTTATTGTCCGACAGTTTGAACAATGCTGACTTTAGGACATACTTTATAATTCTTTGAAATGCACAGGATTGTTGTAAAGTTATGAGGTTTTTTGGAGTTTGACAAGTAGCCAGATATCCCCAATTTACACAACAAAGTTTATTATCCAGGAACAATTTACTGCCACTGCTGGTGGACTGCAAATATCCAATGATATTTAACTTTTGCTGATAATTTTTTCAATCTATAAGTGAGAATTTACCCCCCTTGTGCAAAGTTAGCATAGCATAGATTTTGCCAAGACTATACTACATGATTTCTGTTGATCATAAAAGATTTCTATACCTTTTTGGTCCTAAGCCAAGATTTAGTAACTAAAAGTGAGTTCACTTTACCTGTCAGATTGTTTGTTGGTACCAACACCCACTATATTTTGGACAGATCCTTGAATTTCTTTGTCTGATTCTGGTAAGGGTTCCATGACATCGTCTTCAATTTCCTCAACTTCCATACAGAATGATTCCTCATCACTATCATTTTTTGATAATGAAAGTGAAATGATGGAGTCTGGGGATTCTGTCATTCTGCTTTTCTCTTCTTCAACAAGCGGAGATTTACTACAAGCAGCAGACGTTTCAAACACTGAAGCAGATGACATTTGTAGATTGATACCAACAGCAGACGTTTCAAGTACTGGAGCAGATGGCAACTGTGACTTTATATTTACTGACTCTTCAGAATGTGATATACATCCCGTGTTTAAAGAATTTGCTTCTCTGCAATGTATTCTGGTCTCTTGTGCTGACCACACAACGTCTTGACCAAGATGTGCTGTATTAATGACGGAAGATAGAGGCTGAGGTGTCGATACAGAGTCAATAGCTGGCCGATCAACATATCCCACAGAAGATACCAATTCTTTACAGTATGCAATCATCTTTGAAACTGATGATTGTGTTGGCAACACTTCATTGCTTGTAGAATTTTGTATTTCAAGCTCTGATATAACTGTGCTGAATAAAGATGTTTTACTCAATGACAACAAGGAGACCATGTCTTTATCAGAAAATTTCGGGACAAAAATTATTGATGGCGTCTGTTCATAATTCGTCTTGGTACATGTCAGAAGAGATGACGAAACTGGAGATATAGCTGAGACTATGCTTCCATTTTCCGTCGACGTTGATACAAACTTGGTCGTACAATCCATTCTGACTTGAAATTAGCTGAAATATAACAGTGTATAATGTAAATATATTGCCAAACAACTAAACCAAGTTTATCCTTGTAATCCTAGATTCCTCTGACGTCAAACCGTGTTTATAAGAATTGTTTGGGACCGTCGTACAACAGCCCGAAATGTTTTAAAAGAGGCAATTTGATTTGCGAGGAATGTCAGACTATAATATGATTGTATAGTCTACATGTATATTGCTCATTTGTCAGCTTATCAAACTGTAAATTTTTAAACAAAACTTTGTTCCCTTGACTAAGTTAAACCGCATTTTTATAAAAATGCTAATAACAGAAAAAATATCAAGTTTCAGTGGGTTTCCCCATAATGATATTTTTGTACGGTGAGCTTTCGATCCATTGTTGAAGACCTTTCCGCGGCTTTCCAGAACAATAATAAAAGCGCTGTTCATTGCATCCCATATATTGCTAAAACTACAAGACCAATTGTAATCCAACGAGGGAAAAAATGTCGATATGCCGTCCTCTTTTAGAACTATATTTGGTGAACCAACCCACCAGATGGTCGTCAAAGCCGAATGGAAGACATTAAATGGTTGTCCAACTAGACTGTTATACAAACATGTTTTAGTTATGGAATAAGAATCAATGAAATATCATGTCATAGGATTGAACAGGGTTAAAGTTTGATTATATATAGGTGTGTCGTGTAATGTATAACTATAACTATTTCCAGTGTTCCTAGCTGCAATTCATTGTCATTAGTGCCTTTGATTGTCTTGATCCAGCTAGAATTCGAGAGCAGAGGGGAATCATTTTCAGATAAAGGGCGCTTTAACGCGTTTTTCAGGTCTGATAGAGCAAACAAGTAAATGTAAACTAAGAAATGAAATCATTTAGTTTACAAATACCTTGGTTAGTCTTCTATTAGTTTCCTTTACCCATTCAATGCACTTTGAATTCATTCAGCCTTGTTTATTTGTACTAAAATGTGGTTTTACTGCATTTTAAATTATACTTGATTCAGAGGGCAGAAAGGAGCATTGATGGGAAAGAGGCGATTGTGCACAGGAAAAGGTGCAGGGTGCTCCTCCCCTCTATTTTAGGCTAGCTGGAACACTGTTATTTGTCTGTGTTATGTTGCATGATTTTGTCTTGCAAATTGATAACAGTACCATATCATTCTGTATCTTTTACAGTGGGTTTAAGTACAGTGACAACCTGTTGAAAATATTAGGTCACACCAAATATATTGTTTGTTCTTTTGATTTTTCAATGTATTATTTTGAAATGTTAAAGCTTTATTGGCAACATTACCATCAAAATTTGAATGTGAAATAGTTCAAATACAGTCAGAAGTTACGCTTCTGTAGGTGGTATTATGTTTACTGGTATATAACAAAAAGGACATCTGAAGAATTTCCGTTACACGTGAAATTTATTTCAACTGGTCCAGTGTGTTAAAATTTTAAAAGGAATTTTCCAATATATACGTTCCTATGTTCAACTCTATTAAACTTAGTCCGGATGTGGCGATCGTGATGTCATTGGATAAATAATTCTGGACTCCCTGTAACTTTTAATTTATGTCAAGTTTTCCCCCCAACTGGATTATTGACAAAATGTTTTATTTAAACTTTTCTTATTAAAAGGAGTTCGGCCATTGATATTAATTCCCAAATGGCCCGATATCTTCATGGTTCAATGTTAAACTTAGTTCGGCAGTGGCGGGCTTCTTATTTTAACCTATTTACATGAATATCTATAGCTACAAATCAGAATCAGGAATACGCAGATTCCGTATTGTTACATCTCTCAAGAGCAATTACGGCAAAAGGGGAATAACTCGAGATAACTTACCGGCAACTCTCACTTCGTCGGTGGTCAAGGCATGACATATTAAAGCCGGGAAAGGAACATCTAAGAATACTGCTGTCCAGTCTGTTTACAATTGGCCAAGTGGCAATACAGACAAGATAAAATTTCAGCAATTTTTCGGTCCATGTTAAACTAAGTTCGGCTGTCTCACTAAAATATAATTTTGAAAATGGATTACAAAGGGACCATTGATACTATGTTTGGTTACCATCGGTCAGCTGATTTCAGATAAGTTTTGTTTAAGACGTTTTCACTTCGAGTCCATTTCAAGGTAAAATCTGTATACTGAACATATTGATAAAGATAAAAATAATAATCAAAATTTTTCCAAGGTCCTTTTTTCTAATCGGTTATGACGGCTATCTTCAAAAATGATTCCGAGAGAGGTTCACTAAAAAAACACATCGATGCCTTTTTGAAAAAGATAAACGTGAATGCGATTTTGTAAGTCCAGGGACAATAACTCTGACAGAAAAATAATTTCGAACTAGGTCTCTATCTTCTCATAATACAAAAAAATCAATATCATAATCTTTTTTTTAAAAATGCAGAAAACTTAAGTAGAGAGGACTTAGTTACAGACTGCCAAACAGAAGAGCAGATGCCTTTATTTAAACAAAACTTGCTTGTAGCGAATATCTAGAATGTTAGTCGGAATTTAAAAAAAACGAATTTCCCATTATAAACCAAGTTCGACTATTATGGCCATATTTGTTTTGCAGAAGAAATAATCAGATGCAATTTTGATTGATTGATTGATTTTGTTTAATGCCCAATGGAAATTATTGCCGGCTGCACATTCAGGTCGAGGTAGAGTCCTATGTTAAACTAAGTTCGACCATCTTGGTTGATATTCCGGGTCATCGGACAATATGGATTTGAAACCAAATTTGTACTGGACCAACACAGAGTCAGATTTTTAACTTGTTAGCTCGGCATGTAAAGAAGTCTTTAGTTTGACAGATCGAACCCACGAGCTCTGGTACTCGAGATGACCACGAGACTGACGAGTCGGAGTGCAGGTTCTTTTGGTTCCCCTGACTTGGGAGGATGGAGGACAAGTTTCTCGAAGTTAATTTTTTCCGACGAATCCTTATACGAGTGAATAGCATCTGACACTTACCTCAGCTCCAAGTTTTATGATAGACAACTGTCAACAATCTCCAAGGAGAATAATTTTTCTAAAATAGAAGAAAGTAAAACTATTTTTCGGAATACATTTTAGTGGTACAAAAAGGTACCTCTCCAATATTCATAACAGTTATATATGTTGAATAATTTCAAATTTAGGGAATATAATTCGATCAAAAAGTGTCCATGTGAAGAGTGTATTACCCAATTCAGATACACACAATGATAGCCACAAAATCTGTCCCGAATAAATATTGGTTATGAAAGAGATTAAAATTTACTAAAGAGCCTCGCTAACTCGCAGAACGATAAGACGTGCCGCAACCTGTTAACACTTGAACGGCTGAGGTAAGTTTAGGCACAGTAGTATGTTTGGCCCAATTAAATCTTGGATATTATAATATATATAGCACAGGACCTAGTGACAAACTGTTGAAAATATTAGGTCACACAAAATTGATTTTTTGATTTTTTTAGGGCATAATCTTTTCTTGAAGACTAGTTTTTTTTCAGGTGAAGGTGAAATTTAGGCGCGGCACAATTTTTTTAATATTGCAGGAAATGGAAAATTTTAGGAGCGGGCAAACAATTTTTATTTTAAGTCAGAAAATCAGAGCGGCGAAATCCAAAGAACTAATAATCAATTTGGTGTGGCCTTAGTTAAAATTAAATAAAACGAAATAATTTGCGTTTAAATGAAAAATACAGATTTTCTATACTAGTATCCTTCAAACTTGTTCCTTTGATCCCGTTCATCTCGAATACAAAAAAGATAGAACTACTCCTTGTAACACTAAAATCGTAAAAGATAAAAAAAATTATGTTTGCATATTACCGAAAGCACTCGTCAAAATGAATTAAAAGAAAACTGAAGATTTTTTTTAAATCTGTGAATTATAGTACCACAAAGCTTTTTGGCAACTTTGACCCGTTATATCTCAAAAACGTAACAGGCTAAAGAAATATGATAATATGCTCTTCTAGTATTCATCAATATTAATTACAAGAAAAATCCCAAAGGTAACAGGCTAAAGAAATGTGATAATATGCTGCTTCAAATAATCATCAAGATTAATTACAAGAAAAATCCGTATTCATATATTTAAATCATCTGAAAAATAAAGGATTAACATATATCCTGCAACACTGCTTCTTTTTGGTCCCTTAGCACATGCCACTTCGACCCCTTTTCCTAGTGAAAAAAAAACAGTTTTGATGCACAAGATTTACGACTCGTCAGTTATGGTCAAGGCCTAAACTGTTGAAAACCAAAACAATAATACAAACGGTTGAAGAGCAAAGTAAACCAGAGGCTCCGCATCAATTATCCTCACTAATGGCAGACTGTTTGTTTGTTTAGTTGGGGTTTAACGCCGTTTTCAGCACATTTGGCCATTTCGCGGCGGCCAGTTTTTATTGGTGGAGGAAGCCGGAGTACCCGGAGAGAACCACCGGCCTTCGGTAGGAAAATTTGCAATCTTTGTCAATTAAGATCGGAGTCGAACACACCCCGCCACAGGTGAGATTCGAACTCACAACCCAAGCGTTGACAGACAAGTGATCATTAGTAGTCATGACGAACTACCTAGACCACCCGGCAACCGAGGCCCCTAATGGCAGACTGTCATTTACTACCCGAGACCAACGTACATACCAAATATCATTGACTTTCCATTTATAGATTTGGTTCAGTTTCCTTCGGTACTTTCAGAGGAATTAATGATTAACATATTATCCCAATTTTAAAATATGTTCTGCGCTGGTGGCCATATTTTTCCATAAATCGGAGCAATCTTTGTAAAGGGCCTTTCATACGTCATTCCTGTGAAGTTTGGTTCCACTTCCTTCAGTACTTACATGTCTTTCTATGGGGTCATTTGGCAATTAGCTTCAGTACTTTTAGAGGAGTTGATGATTAACATGTTTTCCCATA
The DNA here is from genome assembly GCA_028015205.1 of Mytilisepta virgata. Lineage (NCBI taxonomy): Eukaryota > Metazoa > Mollusca > Bivalvia > Mytilida > Mytilidae > Mytilisepta > Mytilisepta virgata. The sequence continues at coordinate 1,406,397 of JAPWFG010000026.1, read as the reverse complement.
GGGTCCAATGTTAAACTATGTTCTGCGCTGGCGGACATGTTTTTTGACGGACCGGAACGAAATGAGCAATCTTTATACAAGACCTTCTATACATCATTCCTGTCAAGTTTGGTTCAAATTACTGTTTTCCCATGGGGTCCAATGTTAAACTATGTTCTGCGCTGGCGGCCATGTTTTTTGACAAATCAGAACAAAATGAGCAAGTTTTGTAAAGGCCCTTTCAACCATCAAAACTGCCACATTTGGTTCAACTTCCTTCAGTACTTTCAGAGGAGTTAATGATTAACATGTTTTCCCACAGGATCCAATGTTAAACTATGTTCTCCGCTGGCGGCCATGTTTTTTGACGGACCGGAACGAAATGAGTAATCTTTGTACAGGACCTTCCATACATCATTCCTACCAAGTTTGATTCAATTTTCTTTAATTGTTTCAGAGGAGTTGATCAAAATGTAATCAACCAATAAAAATTCATTTTGGACCCTGACGGCCATATTGATTTTCCAATCAGGACCAAATGAAGCAAACTTTCATGTCTTCATGCCAATGAAAATCCCTGCCATGTTTGGTTTTATTTGGCCCAGCCGTCTAGAAGGAGATGATGTTTAACGACGACGACGACGCAGACGACGCAAACGACCCCGAAGGACGCAAAGTGATGACTAGCTCACATGACCCTTTGTGTCAGATGAGCTAAAATTGCCAAAATGACAAAAAGGGGTTATGCCGGGCTATGCACGAGGAACAACTTATATAAGTAGTCAAAATCCGATAAGAATTGAATAAATTTCGAAAAATGGGGCATGGCCATTTGAAAAAAATTACGGAACACCGGAAAACAACGGGAAAAGCGATATTCTCTAAAATCAATCCGAACCTGTGTTTTTAATGAGGTAGTCCTTCGGTTTTATTCACATCCCGATTCACTAAATTATGTGGGGAATCGACCGAGTAGTATGACGAAACATTCATTTCCAAAATATGATTTAAAAAATGTTCCTTTCTAACATTTTTAAATGAAAAGTGAAGCAGTGAGACAGATTTCCTGTTAACATTTCTCATTCGAATTTTTATTGAAATTTTACTAATTATTATTTGAAAGTGTCTTTTCTTTCTTTTTTTTACGACAATCTAAATGTGATAAATCTTTCTAATGGGATGGGGAAACTCTGCTCAGGATTGTTTTATTAATTTTTCATAAATTCGTGGTTATAAAAGACAGTACGAATTTTAAAGTTAAACTGTTAAATGAATAAAGGACTCTGCTAAGTTGCAGCAAGATACGACCGCAACATGTCGACAGGTCAAGAATAAAAGTAACTAGAAATTGTTGCCATCAGAAACGATGTCCATCGCCGCACTGCACAAGTCAAAAAACAATTAACAGTAAAAAATTAGCAATTTCACAATTTCAGTTTGAAAATTGGAATCCTGAATTCTATTCCAAAATTGAAAACCTTATTGTACATCTACATATAGTGAAGAAAAATATAATAAACAAATGAAACCACTGAAACAAAAAATTAATGAGTATTTCCAGGGACAAGGCAAAATTAGCAATTTCACCATTTTCGGTCCCAAAATTTGATCCCTTAATAGATTTTCAAAATTAAAAACCATTTCAAACATCTACAGAAATAAAGAGCAATATTATATACAAATTAATTTCTAAATCTAAATGAAAAATGAAACAGGAGTTTAAGGCACAAGCTTAAATTCACTATTTTCGAAATACAATCCATGTGGACCTCAAGTTGTCAAAATCAAAATTCTAAAACCGTATTGCGCATCTACATACAGTATGTGACAATATTGTATAGAAATCAATAGCATAAAGTGAAAAATTAATAAGGAGTTTAGTTTAAATTTCCAGTTTTCGAAATTCGATCCCTGTTGGCCCCAATTTTTGAAAATCAAAATTCTAAATCCTTATTGCGCATCTACATATAGTATGTAACAATACTGTATAGAAATTAAATGCATGACATGAAAAATGAATGAGGGGTTAAGTTCACAAGTTAAAATTTCCAATTTTCGAAATCGGACCCTGTGGGTCCCAATTTTTGAAAATCAAAATTCTAAAACCTTATTGCGCATATACATATAGTTTGTGACAATACTGTATAGAAATTAAATGCATGAAGTTAAAAATTAACGAGAAGTTCTGGAGACAAGATTATCTAACGGACGGACAGACCGGGGATAAATATAAACTCATTAGTATGCTTTACCAAATAAAGTCTTTGTGCATTTCCACACTTCTCAGACCATTGTCAAAAATTATTTAATATCGAAGGGGATTAAAAATGTCGTGCAATTTATAAACCGTCGTTAAAGCTCGCTTGTTGAAAATCAAAAATTTAACTATCTCGGGTTGAGAAATTCCATAACTCACTCTTACCTGAAGTAGAATCTATATATACATTACACAGAAATACAGGAACTACCAAAAAAAACAGATGAATAATAAAAAAAAAAACATTTACATATCAAGCCACGTTCTTTTTTTTTTTGCATTTTATTCTAAATAACCATTAAAGATAGAAAAAATCCATTGGCATATTATTGGAAGTACTCATAAAGATGAACTAAAAGAAAAAACCTCGGATGAAAAATAATTTTTTTAGGTGTCCTGCAAAATTTAATTTTGGGACACTATAATCCCTTTTATCACTACATTTGTACAACGACAAAAGTTACACAAAAATTTCTTATGATGAACAATTTAAAAAAAACCATCAAAATGGGATAAGAAACTAAAAAGTAAATTAGCGGAAACCTAACTATCTACGGATGCCGAAGTACGACCACGACAACAGGCTCATATACCTACTAAATTGCTTAACAAGATAAAATTCAGACAAAAACACCGAAATGTCGTGCGTAGCACTATACTTGACAATCACCCTATCTGGTTGTGTGATGTATTTTGAAATACACAAGAAATCCAGTTATAAATAGAAAGTACTACGTTAAGCTTAATTTCATTTTTATTCTTTTTTTTTTTATAAAGTTATCGACTTCATCAGTTTATTTTTCCCAGCTGCTGACAACTAGGAACTGTGTCTGTTTTCATGATTATGCGTTTAGCAGACGACTTTTATTCATTTATACAACAGTAGAAAACCACTATGAATTATAAATAGAATGGAATAGTCCTTTATTTATAGAACAGTCACTTACATTACAGAAAAGAAATAAAAATAAAAATACCCATTGGCGAAAATGACCACAATTTACGATCTCAACTTGATTTGACATTAGTTCAATGATAACGATAACTGTATAAATTTTCACTTTGAAGATATGTACTGTCGATTTTTAAAACACCGAGTCGTAAAAATCGTGACCAACCACTATACTTGGCAGCACTTATGTGATTGCCAAGTAAAAATAAGATTTAAATTATATGTCTACAAGTCTTATTTATCAATCAATCAACACAATTTTTCATTTTAAAATACTTATGTGAACTCGTTGAATGGTCAATCTTATTTAGGCCTATTTCATTATTGACAATTAATATATGTAAATTCCCGAAGCATTCCGAGAAAAGTAACCCATGAGTTGTTCCCCTTTCGGTAGATTCAATTACTATTGCTCATTTTCTGTGAACGTATATATTTATCACTGAAACAATATTTTTTTAAAATATCAGGCGGAATTACTGTTTGCACTGACATACTAAACAAAGCCAAATCTTTACGGAACAGTGTTTAAAGATCATATTTACTACAAAAACTAGGTCAGTTCCGGTTGTGATGTTTACATTTAAACACCCCGTCGGAATTTTTACAATGGTGTAAAAAAATGTAAAGCACTTACACTAATTTTTCATTCTTCGCTGTTATTTTGTCATAAAAGTAAATTATCGCATATATTACTGCATAAAAATCACTCTAAATGCACAAATACCAATAATTTTAATATTTGCTGCGATTGCGCGCTCATCAAATTCCCACAATCCCAATTTCCGGATATTTTTATCTTGTTACCTCCCCTATAGTATTCCGAAAGGAAAGGTCAAGGTTTTCGAATTAAAATGTCTACACATTTTCCGTTCCATCATCGTTCATATCAATCAAGGATTATGTTACAAAGAATATTATAAATGAATGCAAATATATAAGTATGGCAATTTTTTTATTTTTATAAGAATTATAAAATCAATAATGTAACGAAGTCATTATATTATTATTTTGTCTGGTACATTTTGCCCGGAACTAACTTATTCTTTTTAAGATCAAAGGGAGCAGTTATTTTGCAACATATATTTCCGGGAATGTTCACAATTTGCATTGGCAAATAACAAGAGGTTAAAGTATGCGTATTTGGTGAAACATCCCACAAACAGTATTTATCATGATATAAAACATGGATGAAAGCACCCTTTTTTATTTTTTTTTCGGAGGAGGAGGGAGATTGGTTTGTATATATACATTACAATTTTCTGATATGTTGAAGGGCTCGAGGAGGTTGGTTTTAAAATTATTTAATTTTAATTAAGGCCTAACATCCCCTAGATATATAAAAGCATTTTATGTTTCAGAAAGATCAAATCTTTTGGGGATTTTGATGGGCATTTTTTTTTTCGTGACTGCAGAAGGTGTAAAAATAAACTAAGTTGTGTAGATTTGTCCAGATTTCACCTCTCAGGTAACAATTCAATTCTATCTTATTGATTGATATGGACAATAGAAGGACAGTAGATTTATTAAAACAATAGGGTATTTAAATAGTTTCACGTGGATAGTGTCAAAAATAACTCAAAAATAACTCGGGTGTTGTTTATTTTATTCTCTTATGCCATGTTAAAAAAATCGCAAAAAAATACAACAAATATTGTATCTGTCTGAAACACAAAATGCATTTAACTTTTATATATCTAGTGATGCCAGGCCTTAAAATTTTTTTCAACCTCACAGGTAAGTTGGTGCTCAGTGTGATTTGTTATGTGTAAACACAGCAACATTTGTCCCATTTGTTATGATGAACCTTAAACTTAAAAAATGATAATGAACAGTGTCTTGTAAATTTATGTTTATTGTCATTTACACACCACTGATTTACTTTAATAGGTCAACCGTCTTTTCATTTGAACTGTCCAATAAAAGTGATAAAGTGAGGATTAATACTTTTAATTTCTGAGTTGTCTTGTTCCTTTTCTTTTTATGTGTTCTTTTATTCATTTAGTTATCTTCTATACAGTCATATAAGTTTTTGCATTAAATTATTATTCAAAGAAATGATTTAAATTATTTTCCTCTTGCCGTTAAATGTTATAGGCCTATTGAGAAATCAGCAACTCAGCAGCGACTAAAACATCTGAAGAGATCACCAGTAATACAAAATCCAGAGGCAACACAACACCAGGATAGACAGGACAAGAACAACGAAACAACAGAAATACAACACTAAATATCAGATGCCCCGGATTTGTAAGCTTTCCTGCCTCTGTTCAGACACCTGTCATGCAATTTAGATCGCACCAATTTTCGCATTTTCTGTACAACTTGTTTTATTTTGAAGGACTGAGACTCTTCATATTAAAGTTCAACCAGGCCTATAGATATCGGAGAGCTATAATAATTAAATGAGTCAAATCACTAACCAATTTGAAATATTACCTTTTTGGACCCTCTAATTCATTTACAAAACCCCTTTTCAAAGATTGACAAGCATTCGTCTAGTTTAAATAGATATCAAAATCAGCTAAATTAAAGATATTGTTCGGGAACTGTCAATTCTCAATATCTGTGTCCCACCCATAAAAACCGCTCGTGGGATTGAAATCAAAATCAGCTAGATCAGTAAGATTTTGAGTCTTGTAAAATTTAACAATATACACCGTGTATGCAAACTAAAGATATTTCCTGAAACCATCGATTTTGTTTTTGCTTGTGTGTCTAAAAAAGATTCTCCATAAAACCATATCATGGATTTTCAACAAAATTGAATCTTGTATAGTACAACACAGTTCTGCAACACTTGGGTTGCTATGACCGACATTTCATGCTTCAGTGACTTTGGTTAAGTTTTTCGTTTAGGTTCATTTCTCGGAAACTTATTGTAATACATCAATGATATTTCACCTCTACAGTCCTCTTGTATAGTACAACGCAGTTCAGCAACCTATATTGTTTTTAGGGCGGGGCATCCGTGTCTTATAGACACATTTTCTAGTTATATTTATTCCACTTTCAAGATATCTGTATAAAGTTAAATAAGATATCTTATAAACTAAATGAGATATCTGATAAACTAATTGACATATCTTATTAATTAAATAAGATATCTTATTAAACTGTTTATAAAGATATCTTATTTACGCTCCCTAAAACTACAAAATTCCTATTGAGAACTTCCCGGACGAGACCCAAACAACAAATTTCAATAGCAGCTTGCTCCGTTTGCATCGCATTCCTATTGACTTATATATAAAACTTAACTATGACTGGAATTTTCTGGACCATCTATTGCGGCCATTTAATATACTTTTTATATAACTTATTTACATTATGAGTTACACCACAATACAAAGGTGGGTGAACAAAAAAGGGCCACCCAGAATTGACTATTAAGACAATATATAACAAGCATTTTTCATCCAACAAATTCTGACAAATTGTGGTCAATGTAATTACACATATACATATACACATTAAATTCACATTTAATTAAAATGAGACAGTTTAAGCTATATAGTAACAAAAACAATATGCAAAACTACCAACGACATGGGAGGTGGAGAGGTTCCTGGGAGGAAATTAAAATTATCGAATAAATTGAAAAAATTAATTTCTCAACGCAGTGACAATTTTTTTTTCAGCTTCCCTCTGAAATTAATCTTTCACGTGACTGCGCATTCGACTCGAGGCCAAATATAAATATGCATGAGCATGAAAATTTAGTAGACTCGGATGCTCCGGAAGTGTAAGCAGTCTCTGCTTCCAACAAGACACCCGCAATGCTGCCCATGTCAAATCCGGTAAGGGACAACATCAATGGAACAGGTCCATTTTCATTTGGAAAACGTTTTTTTTTCATACAACCAAGTCATGAAGACGTCCATAAAACTTTGATACGAATGACTGCAACTTAGGCGCAACATACCTCTGTTTGAGTAACTTTTCTGTCAGGAGCCGGGCTCTGTCAGGGAAGTCAATGTATGATATCAAAGGCTCTGGAATAACGTATGAGTTGTGAATTATACACTCCATACGCCGGCGCTTCTGGTATGTTGCCGCTCAACAATGGGAAGTTGACGATTGGAAAGTCAGTCAGCCGTTTGTCTTAAAGTTTTGTATTCAGCCTTCCTCTGATGTCAGTTTCGAGATATCATATCAAATCATGTTTGTAAAGACCATTTTCATTTGGTCAACACCGAGATATCCGACCGAGTTCTCTTTTCGATTTACGATGTGAGCGTAGGAATCCATGAGCAGGGCAAATAGTGCTTTTACTAAGACTTATTTTATCAAGTTCTTCATAATTGTTGGAATTATAAGAAATAAAAGTTGTTTCGGTGTGTAAACTCGACTGACCAGCTTACTCATAAAGTTTAAGAACTCTTCAGTTCGCCGTTTACTCACCGAAGAATTCCTTCGAGACAACTTTTATTTTTATATTTATTGATGCCTCTGCTGGTGGAATGAAGTTACCGATCTCCATGAGTTATTGCTAATATTTTGGTAAATATTAGTAGAAAATTTATTTCATTGAATATCGGCAAACGAAACCCGAGGCCAAAGTCTATCAGATCAAAAGCCACACGAAAACAGTAACACAGTAAACATATATTTAAGATATAACCAAACTATATATAGCAAACCGTTTTACTATTTATTCTAACTTCAAGATATCTAATAAACTTTATAAGATATCTTATATACTTTATAAGATATCTTATACAGTTTATAAGATATCTCATATACTTTATAAGATATCTTATACAGTTTATAAGATATCTCATATAGTTTAGAAGATATCTTATAAAGAAAATTATATGAGATATCTTATAAACTATATAAGATATCTTATAAAGTATATAAGATATCTGATATAAAAAGTATTTAGAAGATATCTTATGTACTTTATGAGATATCTTATATACTTTATAAGATATCGTATAAATTATATAACATATCTTATAAAAACTAGATTAGATAAGATATCTTATAAAATTAGATAATATAAGATATCTTATATATTATATGCGATATCTTATATATTATATGAGATATCTTGAAGTTAAAATAAATAGTAAAACGGCTTGCCAAAAAACTACCATTTGTAAAAAATTTTTGAAAACAAACCAAAGAAATTCATAACAATACAACACAAAAACTAAAGAACTTGCAATATAAACTCTATTACATTAGATGATCCGACATGGTAAGCGTATGCTCCGTTATCGGCACTCATTTGTGATATTGCAGATGGGTATAATCCGATGAGGTATCTGTTCCATTAAGGCGTGAAATCTAACATTTGCGAGATAAAATTTCGTATTCGCCGATCAAAATATGACGACGGCCGTAAAGGGTTTTTTGAGCGATGAAACTGAAAAATCTTTGAAAACTAAGGATATTCGGTTCCTTTGCTTAGTTACTGGCATGAGTGAATTAAATGACTTAAAATTTACTGTGATCTGATTGTGAAATTCTTTGCAAACTTTAAGGAGTATCTCTCTCAGATCTCCTTGGGTGGTTTTTACTTTTTTTGGACAACTATTGGTTCTTCCGATGATTTTCTTCATTGATTTAGCTTTCCACATGTTTAGCTGTGAACACTGCTTACGAAACATAAACTGTTGAAATATGCATATACAGTTAACCAAGTTATAAAATAACGTTTATTTTAACTGTATTCTCTTAGCTTAGATTTGATGAAATCTACAAAATGATTTGAGATAGCAAGATCCAGTTGTATTTGGTATTTGCATCGAATGATTGCCCTGAAGCCTCCCTACTCATCTCATTACTGCGTTTGTAGGCAACAATTAAAATTGTCATACATTACTTTATTTTCTAGAATTGCATTGGAAGTCACTCTTTATGTGCAGGAGGGACATTGGGTTGTATATGGTAACTCCGTATAGCGTATAGATACAGCTGACACACTATGTCAATGAAGCGTAAAATCTTGTTTACCAATTGCCTCCCTTTCGTATTAAAGCAGAAAATTTGTCAGCTCCTTTTTAGTCGAATTTCGTCTATCTCGAAGTTTTTTTTGCAGTCCAAAGGATTTCGATATAACGGAAGTTGACTGTGTAACCTTAACCTCTTGATATACCCCTGGATATCGGGGGTAAATAAAATATTGATTCAGTTCAACTTTAATGCTGATTTACACTAAGTATTGGGCCAAAGACATAACAAACGAACACAATTAACAACAAAAGAAAAAAAATCAATAAATTATTTACATTATTTGACAAATGGAATCAAGCACACGACTTCTAGGTATTTATATATTTTTTGTTTATTTCATGAGTACTTTTAATAAATATCAAGTTACCATTATAACGAATGTACTGCGTTTATTATCAATTCCTTATACTAAAAAATCCTATGATTTTAGTATAAGGACGTGGATACTATATAGGACATTGATAATAAACGCAGAATATTAGTTGGTATTGTGAATATTTATTAAAAGTACTCATGAAATAAGACAAAAAATAAAATAAAAAATATATAAATATCTAGAAGTCGGGCCATTGTGGAATCAAGGTGCTCAGTTCTAACGATTGTTAAACAAGAGCCTAGAGATTTTACTTCTTCCAATGTAGTGTAGTTTCAAATATATTTGTAGTTCTATTGTCATCAAAATCTTCACTAGCTGCCCTTTAAGATTGTCCAGTAAAGTCTCTCTTAAGTGTTGATTAGTTTTACATGAAAACAACAACAAAAAATTTCTTCCATTTATACCCTACATGCATAATATGTATATGAAAACTCTGTACAAATGTAACAGTGGCTGGTTTGGTTTTTGATAGTAACAAACCATTTGCTTATGAAGCCAAACATTATCAAAACAGAATTGTTAGCTCGGTATTTCAAATAAACATGGCAGCCAATGTAAGGTGTCCTTGAACAATTATGTCAGAGTCAAAAGTTGATCAAGATGTAAAAAAAAAACCATAACCTCTGTTGGGCTTTTAAAATCAACTAAAATTTGACGTCGCTAAAAAAGACACGACAAGAAATACATCCAAAATAAGATTATATATGGACTTTAAATAATAAACAACAAAATGGATAACAGGACAGGACAGGACAGGTCAGGTCAGGTCAACAGTGACATACAAATCAGTTAACGCCTCTCAACATACAGAATCCCCCAACAGAAAATAATACAGCACACACCACAAACATAAACACAACAGAAAGTCAGAATATTCTGCCTTGGTACAGACACTGAACAGTGGTTGGGTTAAACCGGTTTTATGGGTACCTAAACCTCCCCCTTATCTATCATGAAAATACTATAGAAGCCAAAACAGTGTGATTACCAACAAGGTGACAGCTTGCTAGAACCTTAAAAATTAGACGGTACATAATTTAGATAACATGGCCAGAATGTGCTGGTTTTAACAGTAAAACTAGCTAAGGCTGTCATAGCTGCTAGTCAGATACTGTTGCTCTATTAAACGAAAATGTCAGAAATAACACTCCCATAAAGGGTTTAATGCTATCTCATCACAGAGTTCAATAGAAATTGGCAGTATTCATGAGAGACCAAGCTCGAGTATAAATTAAAAGTCTTTCAAGTCACGTCACGCGGAGTTTAATAGAAATCGGTAGTATCCGTGAGAATTTAATGTCATTAGGGGAAAAGAGCAATTTTTACAGAATTTCACAAAATATTTCATATTTGTAGCCCTTACTGGGAAAAGGTCTTAAGTAACTTCGCAGTTTCTATGGGTTATTGGCGAAATGTTTGCATTTATTCCTAATATTTATTTTAAACTTATTTTAAAACTATTTGTAAAGCAAGATATGTTATCTATTGGCTATCAAACATAACAAGACCACTAAAAGCTAGTTTGTTTAAACGCTATTATCAAACGATGTCGAATAATATAATAAATTCAGAGAATATTGCAAAATTTGCAATCGGAAAAAAAATTGGCAGTGGCCGGTGTAAGCAGAAGATTTCTATAGCTTTTCTTCTCCTCTTTCTTGTGGTCATGAGATCTCATCCATCTCTGACGAGACAGAAATTAGGAGAACAGCATGAGAATATCTTAAGAACTGATATTTGGTGAGCTTGGAGGTAATGCAAGGTGAGAAGTCAGAACTGGGGCCATATAGTCATTAGCAATGCAAGACAATCAATACCTGTAGTATAGCTAACTGGAGAGCATCACCAGAAAAATGTTCAGAAACATATCTAAAGACAAAATACCCATATTATTGACAGCAATGTTGGGAGGTATAAGAAAACCTGTCACTTGTATCAAGATTATAGTTCCTTCATCCCTATGATATCATGGAAGTTCCCCTCCCTGCTGCTTAAAATCTATTTATATACTATAGAACAGAGAATGGAAACGGGGAGGTCATATATACGTATATTCATAAGCACTGTATTTTTTGTATTATGTTGAATGGAATTATCGAACATTCTATAAAAATGTCGGACTTTTGGTGAGAAAAATATTTCTTTTTACCTCTTGCAACAAATGTTTCCATGTTCCTTGTTACTTACATACCACACTATATAACAAACAAACAGACGATCTTTATTGGGATACACTAACCGATACAGTATAACAAAACTACTCGCTTAAGCTTTCCGGATAAACATCGTAGGCATTCCAACTGTGTTACCGTTTATGCTCATCTGAAGTTGAGCCCTAAACACCATTATGGATGAAGAAAATTTATAAAATAAAGTGCTCGGTATGGGTTTAAACGTGTACGACAAAACTGACATTAATATAATATTAATATTGTAATAATAAAAAAAAATCATACTCGGAGGAAAATGATTTTATAATATATTCATAATGTAATCTAATGACACTTGGCCTACTATAGCTCTGAAATTTTGTGACAAGCAATTTGTTTAATCTTAAATGATTTTTTGTCTAATTTTGTGAATGCCTACACAACTATTTTTCTAAATAATTGATATTTTGAAAACACAATTTTTATCGCTGTTGAATAAAATCGGTTGTTTTCTTTTAGCTGAACTGTTGAATCAAAGTGACAAAATTTTATGGTGAAGAACCTGAAAATTAACAGTAACTGGTGACATGTAATTTTATTACATACGCTTAAAATATTGTATATTTATTCTAAATTCCGATATTATTCTGTTTTAGTGACTTTCGTTTAATTAGCTACTCATACCTCCAAACAATTATGCTGATTGTCCATCAACTTAATTTTAGAAAGTATTCCCTTGTGCCATGAATGAAACCAGAAATCTACGATTACAAAGTTTGCCTCCTTCCCCCACTAATTTTGGTGTGTGGCTTTGTAGCTCCCCGAGATGCACCCTTACAGCAAGTAATGATTGTAGGTCGCTTGGTATCCTGGAGAACTGAACTCGGATTTAAAACTTAACCTAAGTCAAGGAAGCTAGCGCAGTAAGTAGTTCAGAGTGACCTAATGTTGGTCGGAGGTTGTGTTACTCCCCGAAATGCACCCTCACACCAAGTAATATGATTGTAGGTGGCTTGGTATCAGAAAACTGGACTTAGACATAAAACTTACTGTAAGTAAATGAAGTGCGATAAGTAAGTCAGAGTGGCCTAATTTTGGTCGGAGGCTGTGTTATTCCCCGAGGTGCACCATTATACCAAGTAATATGACTGAAGTCCCTTGGTATTGGAGAACTGAACTCGGGTGTAAAACTTAACATAAGTCAATAAAGCACGATAAGTAGGTCAGAGTGGCCTAATTTTGGTAGGAGGCTGTGTTACTCCCTAACTGAGATGCACCCACACATCAAGTAATATGATTGTAGGTCACTTTGTATATCAAAACTGATTTATTACATAAAACTTAAAAGCCACTCTACCGTGTAATATGGGTCATGTGACCTTCATCTTATGTCACCTGGTCAGTCTCTTCATCATGCACCAGCACACAAAAATATATGACCCCATGTCAACTAATAACTGAGAAATGGCTGTGGACGCACACGCGGACGTGGATACGGACGCGGACATGGACGCCGGGGTGACTCCAATAGCATATAGAATTGAGGGGGAAGAAAGATGTCTTTTCTGTACATATCGTTGAATGGTAGAGACTGCTGATAATTAAAGGAGATAAGGCTATAAGAGTCAAAGGTTCAATCATATGTGTTTATTATGTATAAAATCTAATTGTTTCTGTGCAAATGGTAACAATCCTCTGTTCTGGATTTCATAGCAATAAAATTTCTGTTCAGATAGTGTTCTAATAGAAAAGGTATAAGGAAACTTTACGAATGCCAAATAAGCACTATCGAAAAATATAGAACAGGAAGAAACTAATACAAAAACATGACTCGGATAGTGTGAACGGTGCAAAAACGATCTACAGTTAGTGGCAATTTACGGTAACGTTACCCCAAACCAAATCCTAAGATCGCCTTTCCATGCTTCCGACATGATGAAGTTTGAACAGCTATATCTAATGATCAATTCAATAAAAAAAAACTGACATAGACGCTATTTGAAAGGACATGGTTTATCATGAGTAAGTGTAATAAACAACAAAATGAATAAGAGGAAAGGTAAAAATGACATACCAATCAATCATAGCAACCTAACTGACAGATCTCTGGACAAAAAATAACATAACAGAGTACAAAACACAAACATGAACACAACAGACAGTCAGGATAGTCTGACTTTGTATAGACACAGAATAGTGGTCGGGTTAAACAAGTTTTATGAGTACCCAAACCTCCCCCTTATCTATCTTGACACTCTGATGTATAACTCACACTGTAAAACCCAACACATAGAATAGAGAACGGAAACGGGGAATGTGTCAGAGACAAAAACCCGACCCAAGAGCAGAAAACAGCTCAAGGCTATCAATGGGTCTTCAACGCAGCGAGAAAATTCCGCACCCGGAGGCAGGCTTCAGCTGGTCCCTAAACAATAATGTATACCCGGAATGTATACTAGTTCATCAAAATGGACGGCACACTAAACTCCGAAACACAAAAATGAACCAAAATTAAAAAAAAAAAAAACAAACACACAAAAAGACTAACAAAGGTTAGAGATTCCTGACTTGGGACAGTCGCAAAAATCCGGCGGTTTAACCCTCCCCCTATACCTCTAGCCAATGTGGAATAAACAAACACAGCGATACAGTAAAACTCAATTCAAAAGATGTTCGAGTACGATGTTAAAAAAGGAAACAGAAGAAACTAAGCAAAATGACAACGATCAATATATATATATTAACAAAGGACTACTAGCAGTTACTGGCATGCCAGCTCCAGACCTCAATTAAACTGATCGAAAGATTATATCTATATCATATAGAGAATCAGTCACAATCCCTCCCGTTAGGGGTTTAGTATCGTGGCATCATAAATTATACGAGAAGAACATAACCCGTATCATGCCAACAACTGGTTTTAGAATAAATGTGTTTATTTCCGACGCAAAGACCCTATGAGTGAATCAATATTAATTACAAAAATGTCACCTTTAATGACTTGACAACAAGTCTGTTTAAAGGTTTAATTAGCTTTTCTGGTTAATGACGACATGTTTGTGCTTTGTATAGAATAAAAGATGGGATATGAAAGATACATGTGAGATAGTTGAGATACATGTATATAAACACCATACGATGGTGCCAAGGTGAACGTCGCCATCTAAAAACGGATACTCAATAATAGGAAATGAAAAATCATCTCTCTTATCGTAAATTTCAGTATTAAGCTTCCCGTTAGAGATATAGATATCAAGATCCAGGAAGGGGCAGTGTAGTATGACTCTATTACCAACAAGGTGACCGCTTGCTAGAACTGGAAATTAGAGTGGACAGTACATAAAATCGAATGTGCTCGTTTTAACTTTAAAACTAGCTATGACTCTCGAGTAGTTGCAGGTTGGATACTATCGCTCTCCCGGGACGCTCTACTAAACTATTTTAGAAAATAAGCATGCAACAAAAGCTCAAAGGAACACGCAGCGCTTTTACTCAATTGTTCATATCTTAAAGTGTACATCACAAAAGGTCTTTAACCCCGGGGCCCCATTGCAAGTTGAAGACTGTCTCTTATCACCAGTTTGAGCGGTGTCAGGAATTAACACTTAAATGCTGTCTTTGCATTTGAACCTTTATATGCCAGTTGTCACTTTTACCTTAACTCTGCCGGTGTAATGATAAGAATGATAAATATGTATTACCATTGAATTAAGATTAAAAGTAAAGCAAAATTAATTTTATTATTCAATCATGAGCCCGTGAGGGCATAAATCAATACAGTGTATATAAAATATAACTGTTTAAACTCTCATACATCACTCTCATTCATAACCATTCATTCCTTTTTCATCCTGATTTGGTAAAAACATAATACCTCCGACGGATTATATTGATATCCTTATTTTACAGATAAAATAAGATAAGATAAGATAATGTTTATTAACAAATTAAGGGCCCTATAAGGGGCAATAAGTAACCTGAGACTACTATAACACAGTAGTTATAATAGTCTCAGAAGTACAGAGTAACAAAAAACTTTAAAGAGGGAAGAAGTTACTTGATTGACAGAAAATTATAAACAGCTGCAGTTACATGACAGAAACATTCACTATATATATATAAACCTAAAATATAAAGAATCATGGCATATTAATGTGTATAAATAGTACAAGATCCTGTTTTATATATAACACCTGACTCGATTAGTTTTATGTGAAAAGAGAGATAACTCAATATTTACCATTGCAATAACTGCTCCCTGAGCTCACTAGCAACACCAAGCCCACGCATGCGTATAGGATAATGGCGGGTTAGCAGGAACTTGTTGATATTTCTTGTGTTAGAAGTAATAACTTGGTGTTATAATTTATTATCTGCCAAGGCTGTTGATCCAAAGGTTTATGTTATATGAATTAAAAATAGCTGTTATCTTGAATGCATTATTTACATGCATTTTGTTGCAGAATAGGTTTGAAATTACAGTGCAGTCAAGTTTGTCTATCACTTTCATGACTTTCTTTGCCTTGGGGTACAATATTTTGGATAGCGAAGGAGCACAGACATTTGACGCCCAATTATTATATCTGTAATTTATAACAATTGGTTATGGTTAAAATTTGAGGAACGTGATTTTAAAATGCATGTAAATGAAATGGTTCCTATAAATGCAGCTAGGGACAAAACTTAATAACACTATGTCGGGTAATTCGATGCAGCGTTTAATTATGTGCATTCAAATCATTTTCATGTTAATGCGCCTAATAGGACGATGCTCAGAATTACCTGAAATGGCTGTATTTGTTCTCAGTCAGGTCCCATTTCTGATGAAATCAGAACTTCACTGTCCGGAAGTGACCTACATTTGTATAATTTCCACCAAATTTGACATATCCATTCCGGAGATAATTTGGAACTTACCGGAGTTTTCCTATCCTCACATACTTGACCCCAAAGGTACTGTGGATTCATTAATATTCGTTGTATACCCATTTTCGTGGTTTTCGTGGGTTCCAGTAAACCACGAATTTAAATATCCAACGAAAAATAATATTTTTACTCTTTTTTGAATGCACCGAAGTTTGAAACCATGGAGGTTTGAACAATTGCGTTTTTACAGCATGTACTTGAATTCTGACATATGATGAGTTAGCTATATCCACATAGGATACAGTGTTTCATGTAATTTTTGTCTTTGGTAACATATAAACGATCAAACAATTTTTTTAAGAAGATTTTGACTGTGTAAATTGTCGCGGAATTCACTTCCGGTTTTTTTTTATTCAATTATACAAGAAAAATCTTAATCCTAAGTAGACCTAAACAATACAGACTTTCTCATAAATTACAGTAAAAACATCTTGTCAAAAGATAATAAAGCAGAAATTATTGATCGTAATCGGATTAAAAATATTTATGTATATGCCCCGAGGTATTTGGTGACAAGTGATTGCTATTTTGTCAATATATATTTCACATCTGTTTAACCTAATGAGTAAATAATTACGGATTTTGTTAATCTTGTTAAATTCATGACAAGCTTTAATTGTTCCGTTACAAATTTAAAGAATCTGTTTGTTAGACTTTTGTTTAATGAGCGCTTTAAATCACTACTTTACTGGACAATATCATGTCTGATCGGCACGTTTTGTCGCAGTATTTTCATGATATCTGATGTGCCAGGCCACAAATTTAAGTATTTCAACAACTTTTTATATTTTGTTCTAAGCCAGCAATCCACGAATTTAGGTATCCCACGAAATGCCTTTTTTCCTCTATCCACGAAAATAAATGAATCCACAGTATTCCGATAAAAAAGTTAGTTCCAAATTATCTCCAAAAATCTAGTCCTCTTAGATGACTGGGCGACCGTTCAGTTTTGTCCCTGTGATGGCCATACTTTTATGTGTATGTATTACCAAACTCCAAGGTTCGTAAAGCACACCTGATTTTCTTTTGCTTTTGGAAGTTCCAAATTTATCCATTACAGATCTTTTATTATACATAGTAAAATGGCTGCTGAAGTATCATTTCCACTCTTTACATGGTTGTCAAAATCTGGTCTGGTAAAGGAGTCTGCAATTTTATCAATAAATGAAGAAAGATTTATATTAAAAGTGCAATACTAGGGGTGTTAGCAAGTGATGGCACCACTAAGGGAAATCACATGCATTTTAAAAAAAAAAATTGCAATGAAAGGTAGAACCCCTAAGTGTAGTGAAATAAATGTCTTCAGACAGATATATATAACACCATTAACCTGTCAATATATATAGATTCTTACATTGATACAAGTGGATTATCGGATTTCTCCAATTGAGATAGTTAAAATTCTTGTAATTAAACTATTGAGATTGGAGAAATCAGATAATCCACGAGTAAGAATGTTTCTCTTGTTTTCAAAATGCTTTAAAAACTGGTCAACAGCATCAAATTCTCCCAACATCTTCACGTCACTATGGTCACCAGTATTTATCCATGCAAATCTTGTATTGAAAAACATCTGACACTTTTACAATCATAATCATTACACTTTGTTATTTAATATAATTCAACAATGTCTTTTTTAAACACGATAGATTATTTCTATATTTGTCAGTTGTTATTTAAACCGGAACTATTTTTCCTAGTGGAGGTTGTATTACACAATTGCCACAATGATGGGTGAAAAGGAACAAGAAGAAGTTGAACACTGCATGTTCCACTTAAAGTTTAACTTTTTGTTACTCTTGTGAACTGTCACATTCAATAACAAAGACACGTTTTCTCTTCTGAGGAGCCAGTTGCATTGTGTTAATGTTAAAAGTTCCGCCATAGATTGGTGTACAAAAAGATTTTAATCAACCAATCATATTCTTAGAGCCAAAAACTCACTAGTGAGATTATCAATTTTTCCAACACCGGCAGAGAGACTCAAATTGGGGGAAAATTATAGAAAATATATCTCATCTATTCCTATTAAACAAAGAGGTAGAAAATACCTGTAAAAGTAACAGGTTAGAGAATCATTGTATTTGAAAGTCTTTCTCTTTATTCACCTGTTAATTGGAATAAAATATTCATATTCATTCATTATTTATAGATAAAAACTGATAATATGGCATTGTAATATGATGATTCTGATATTGTATGTTCTGAAATGAAAATATTGGCCCTATAAATATTAAAGCAAAAATACAGATTTATTATTCTACAGTAACTTTGCAAGTAACCTGACCTATACAGAAGCTTTATTATTACTTGGCATCAATTTTTCTATGTCCGCCTCTAAGCATTATTCATTTGACATTTTATGTCTTCTTTTAAACTTACAAGCCTTGTAAATGTAAAACTGCATCCATATATATGTGAAAAAAATGCAATTGGCAGACTTTGCATATGAGATATCTTAAAAGATAGGACTGCAGTTGCAACAGTTCATGTCAGTTGATGATGAATATCCACATCATTTCATAAGTATGTGATCTCCAACCCTATAAATATTCATATTCTTTTTGGAGCCATTAGAAATTATGGTAGAATGTTAAACTGGTTCATGGACATTAATTATTATTTAAGCCAAATTTAAAGTGTTGTTTGTTTCCTAAACCTGGCCCAACCTACCCAGGTGGGGATAGATACGTGGGGAAATTATTTTTTTCCAAAAAATTACTTTTGACTTTCAACAAAATTAAAAGTTGGTATAATATAGATTCAAATATAACTTTTTGTTCCGAAATGTTGTGATTTTTATGAGTCCGTCTTGTTTATGAATGCAAACTTCCGTTTTTAAATTAAACCATATTTAAGTATAATGTACATATAATGTATATTGTACCAACAGTAGATATCAGATGTCAGTGAGAAACATTTGTCTATTATGTCCCTTTACAAAGGTACCCAGGGGAGATAAAATTGTCTCCCTTTTGTACATAATATCAGTTATCTCCCTTAAGTAACTTGGTAAGGGGAGATAACTTTATAATGTTTCTCATTTGTGTTATCACAAGAGTTGTAAAAAGATATTTTAGATCTACAGGTCTTCTAGATATCTAATTTTTTATCTGAGTTTCTTAATTTATTTCTTTAAGTAGAATTGAAAAAGGTCATCAGACAAGATGGATGACACAATGGATCATCATGAATTGAAAATGGAGGACCTAGACAAACAGCAGGACGAAGCAAAGAAGGCTAAACGACATACATCCACTAGGGCATTGACACGTAACGATAACAAAGTGATAGGTCTGAATACCAACAGGAAGAGAGAACTGGTTAGAGAGAATGAGAAATATGAAACATTAAAAATGAGGACTTACAGTAGTGCATGGACTCCAGTAGTTCATAAACCATCAAACCAACAGGTGATTTTCTTATAGGTTTTGAGTATTTATTATCATAAATTTCCTACACAGTAGAACTTCGGTGGCTTGAACATTAAAATCTGTTCTAGTTATCGGCAGTTCTAGTTACTGAAGTCTGTTCAAGTACAGAGAATTGCCAGTGCCATAATGTAAATAAGTTGGTATAGCTGATGATTATAATGAAATATTTTTTAATGAAAAATTAAATATGTTAATCACTAATTAACAGTAATCATGACGTCTTTATTACATCAAATTGTAAATATTTACACATGTTGGACACAAACTTGTAAGCATCAGGTAACAGGCTTGTCCATTTAATTACCGGGTTAGAGTTTACCATGGTAAAATACACAATTATATTATTTTTGGGAGCAACATATTTGTCTCAGTTTTCAAGAAATTGGATGTGACTTGCAAAACGGATCGAGCCATTTGTGTTGTTCTATTTACTGAAATTCAACTGTAGATATATTAGCATGCGCTATAGGGGCATATGCATTTTCTACATATGGGTTATATAGAAAAGTCTTTGTTTAATGGGGGCAGCCATATTGTGCTACATACTAAGGCTAGAAAAAGTTTCGTTCACCGGAAACTGAAATAAGGGAAATAACTTGCTTCAAATTATAATTTTAGAATCAGAATCGTGATACCGGAAATGAGTTTCTGGAAAGGGCTATTTCACTGTTCACATCATTGGCCACGCCAACAGTGTATAAAAACTTACTGATCATCTCTGAGAAATTTAGTGTTTAAACTACAAGTCAAACTGAGAAGCGTTCACACAAACTGTTAACCTGCTTTGGCTTGGTTGGTAGTGAGGATTTTTTCAATTATGATCAAATTGGCAAAAACTGAAGAATTTTTTGTACTAAAAATTGATTCTTTATGTAGACCAGGTTTGTTTTCTGTAAACCCTTGATTTAAATATATACCATTAGATAACACTGAACATACAAATATCCATCTCCTGTGGTCAAATCATCTCCTTAATTGTAACAGTTGTGGAAATATCAGATTTGTTATCATATGGCTAAAAAATGTATATTCAGGTGATATAATCAGCAACCAGTGAACTTTTACTGGGTGGTCTAAGTTAAAATTATCATAACCAATAAATTATGATTGGCTCTCATTTGAATTTCATCATTTTGTATTTTTTAGATTTTTAATGAAAGAAGAGATTTGATATCTCATTGGGTAAGTATCAGTTTTGTATGAAATTTAAAACAGTATAATTTTGAACATATTTTATTATTTCACAAAATAATGAACAGCATTTCTGTGGTATATGGTATCCTCTAGGAAGGAGGGATAAATCTCCGTATATACAAAGGGGCTTCCTGATAAAAATTTGAGGTCTGAACCAAAATCTGAAAAATTATTTTTGATTTCTTAAGAAAAACACAGATCTACTATAGCTTCCTGGTATGAAGCCTAAACTCCTGACCAAAATTCACGAAAGAGTAGGGACGTCAAGGCCCGTTTTTTGCCTAAAAATATGAATATCTAGAGAGGTTGAGGCTTCAAAATTACCCTGAACCAAGTAAAACATACAAGGACTTCGAAAATAACTCAATTCAACTTTATTTACAGCATTATGATGTCATAATTTTGCTTTACTTACCCCAAATCCTGAAAATTGCTGATTTTTAGCAGTTTTCCATACACGTTTTGCCTCAGAAAACACTGTCCGCATTTGAAAAACAAAAATTTTTACAGGAAATGTATATTATCCGAATGCATATTCATGCCATATATGAAGTTGTTTCTTGCATGTGGAGGCACTTTTTAGTCCAAAAAATGCATGAGAAATGGCGAAAATCATCAAAAACTGGGGATTTTCACAAAATTGTGGTATTTTCGGTCATGGCTTATGTAAGAAATATGGAACTTTACTTCATTTTCAACAAAGTAGGTTGTTTAGGTTATTGTTACACCTATATATTTTTGCTTACTTGGATTTTAATTTTTTGTCCTATTTTAGGCCAAAAAGGAGGCTTAACGCCCCTTCTCCTTTCTGGATTTGAGTTTTGAAGTTTGTCACTCTTATGGATATATGTAACTAAACAATACAGTCAAGTTTAATTCATGAGTGCACTTTTTTTCAGTTTGATATGTGGACAGATTCTCAGAGAAAACGTTTCTTTGACATGATATTTACACAGTGTAGGAGATCACAATACAAGTTCGTACAGGACTGGTTCCAAGAAAAAGTTCCACTCCAACATTTAGACTTTACCACAGTCCTGCCTGCATTTTTGTCACTGTATATATTTTCCTTCCTAGAACCTAAGAGTTTATGCAGGGCAGCACAAGCATGTTGGCATTGGAAGTTTCTTACTGAACAGGTAGCTATTATTTATTTATCCCAGTAATGACATTATTAGAGAGAATTATGCAAATTTTATGCATAGGGCCAAAACAAAATAATTTCTAAAAAAAAGTCTTATTCTTCCCTTTCTGATTTTTCCAGTGCAAAAATAAAGTCGTTTTTTTCCTCTCTTTGTGATGACAATAAGCCAGTTATTAATATGGTGAGTGAAATGGTGGATGGACTATTGATTCTGCGGCTCCGAACAGTGATGAAGGAGAATCTGATTTTCTTTCACTCTGATAACATCTTGCCTAATTATTATGAATGATTTTCCTGGAAAAAAACCAAATTTGGCATATTTAAAAAAATTTTACCTTTAATATTCAGACATGGAGAGCAGATTATTCAAACGAAATATTATCAAGTAGAGTTTGACATATTATATCCAGGAAATTGTGCAGATATTTTCAGTATCACAGTCTGCATAATTACATGTAACTGATATTGAAAGTATCAGCTGGTATAATGAAAGGGAAAAAATATAGAAATTTGTGCATATAAATGTAATTGTTGATATAATATAATTGAAGGATGTGATATGGGAACGTAAATGTATGAGACTTGGATGGTTGCTGAGGTACAAACCACCAGATTGGGAATATGGAGCATGGAAGAGACATTTTATTGGCTGTGTGAAAACCTTTGATTATTCATCAAACCAAGATAAGGTACTTTATTTAAAGATATAATGTTTAAATCTCTACTTCAATCTGCTTCAAAGTAAATTAATTTAGAAGAATGTAGAAGGAAATGACAGTTTTTGCAGTGATAGATTAAACATGAAAATATAACCAACTCTAATAATTATCTCAACTCAATATTTTAGCCCTTTCGATTGGTTAGGATCATTACAAATTTGAATTCAGATACAAAATCTTGAAAAATTAAAGGGTTTACAATAGTTCAAAAGAGGAAAGTTTGCAGTCCATGCCGTTAGACAATAACCCCGAAGCAAGAGTCTCCTGGCAGGAGTTACTTTTACCAATATTTCACAGATTTCAATAAACCTAAAGTATTATCACCACTCCATTTACAAACAAATGTTTAAAAAACAGATCAAGTTGATGGACTTACTTTTTGTCGAGCCTGCGACTTTAGTCGCAGAAAGCTCGACATAGGGCTGGTGATCCTGCAATGGCGGCGGCGGCGTTAACTAACTACTTAAAAGCTTTATATTTTAGAAGGTGGAAGACCTGGATGCTTTATACTTTGTATATAGATGCCTTATGTTACAAAGTTTCCGTCTGTCATATGTACATTGTCCTTGACCTCATTTTCATGGTTCAGTGACTACTTGAAAAAAAAATTAAGATTTTTTTAATGTTAATTTCTCTCTTATTATGAGTAATAGGATAACTATATTTGGTATGTGCGTACCTTACAAGGTCCTCATCCCCGTCAGACAGTTTTCAATTGACCTCGACCCAATTTCAAGGATCAGTGAACTTGGTTAAGTTTTGGTGGTCAAGTCCATATCTCAGATACTATAAGCAATAGGTCTAGTATATTTGGTGTATGGAAGGATTGTAAGGTGTACATGTCCAACTGGCAGGTGTCATCTGACCTTGACCTCATTTTCATGGTTCAGTGGTTATAGTTAAGTTTTTGTGTTTTGGCCTGTTTTTCAAATACTGTATGCAATAGGTCTACTATATTTGGTGTATGGAAGGATTGTAAGGTGTACATGTCCAATTGGCAGGTGTCATCTGACTATGACCTCATTTTCATGGTTCAGTGGTTATAGTTAAGTTTTTGTGTTTTGGCCTGTTTTTCAAATACGGTATGCAATAGGTCTACTATATTTGGTGTATGGAAGGATTGTAAGGTGTACATGTCCAACTGGCAGGTGTCATATAACCTTGACCTCATTTTCATGGTTCAGTGGTTATAGTTAAGTTTTTGTGTTTTGACCTGTTTTTCGAATACCGTATGCAATAGGTCTACTATATTTGGTGTATGGAAGGATTGTAAGGTGTACATGTCCAACTGGCAGGTGTCATCTGACCTTGACCTCATTTTCATGGTTCAGTGGTTATAGTTAAGTTTTTGTGTTTTGGCCTGTTTTTCGAATACTGTATGCAATATGTCTGATAGCATTTACTTTCATTAGAAATACACCACAGGCGAGACATTTTTGTGTGTCCACTCTTGTTTCAAAGTATATATAATACAAAAACATTTATTGTTAGGACTTATATAATATAACGAAATTTTAATATTATTTTGAAGGATTTGGATGCCAGGTATGGGTTTAGAACTGTAGAAATGAATCTCGATAAACAGTATAAAAAAATGAAGAGGAGTAAATCTGGTAGACTTTCACCAAATTCTAGTCGTAAGTATTTTAACAGTTTAATTCTTCCATTCAGGGTCATTGAAATGCTTGAAAATACTTGAAAATGAAGGTTGGAAAATCAACGCCATGAAAGTACATAAATTTTGCAAAAGGTCCTTGAAACAACATGAAAAGA
The DNA here is from genome assembly GCA_028015205.1 of Mytilisepta virgata. Taxonomy (NCBI): domain Eukaryota; kingdom Metazoa; phylum Mollusca; class Bivalvia; order Mytilida; family Mytilidae; genus Mytilisepta; species Mytilisepta virgata. The sequence goes on along the minus strand of JAPWFG010000026.1, from coordinate 1,381,529 downwards.
TATATTTCTATGAATGTTTTTCCTGTAACAGGCTTCTTTTCTCCTAATTTTCTCGATCAGTTCTGCATATAAATAGACTTGTTGCATCACTATGCGTACTTCTGGAGAAAAAAGTTTTTTAAAGATATGGGAATTTCTATGACCGGATTTTATCATTCACAATTTCTAAAGGGGCCTCAGTTGCTGAGTGGTTTAGGTAGTTCATCGTGACTACTAATGACACACTAGCCTGTTAACACTGAGGTTGTGAGTTCCAATCTAACCTATGGTGGGGTGTGTTCAACTCCGATCTTAACAAGGTTTGCCAATTTTCCTACCGAAGGTCGATGGTTTTCTCTGGGTACTCCCGCTTCTTCCACCAAGTAAAACTGGCCACAGCGAAAGAGTCATGTGTGCTGAAAACGACATAAAATCCCAACTAAACAAACAAACAAACAATTTCTAAACATGCATGTATCATAATTCTTCTTAAAAGTGATTTATAAATCTGCAATCTAAAATTTTGAAGAAAATAGATCAAGATGGTTAATTCCAGAAAAAAGCTACTAACTGGTCTAGAAAGGTCCTTGAAAAATGTAAATTTTGCCTTGAAAGTACTTGAAAAATCCTTGATTTTTAGCTCACCTGGCCTAAAAGGCCATGTGAGGTTTTCTCATCACTTGCTTGCAACGAAAGTCGCGGAAAGCGAGACATAGGTGTTGCTTTTCTGGCGATGTTGACAATAGCGACGGCGTCAATAATTGTTAAGTTTTCTACTAAAGTCAGTTTGATAGGAACTACTTATGATAGATCAATTATATTTTCTATTAAGTTGCATTACTATCAGTACATCTCAGGTTGATGACCATTTCAAGGCCCTGCCCTCTTGGTCATGGTCCAGTCTAAAAAAACTTTGTTGGTTGCAGGGATATTTTTGAAAATCCCTTCCTACCCTCCCACATTCATTTGAATGGAATAACCCTAAAAAGTTTTGTGACTAAGGCTTCACATTTTGAAAATAAGTTGCTTTGTAATGTTTAAATAACTTTATCATTTCAGGAAGAAATATGGATGTCCGGCCACCATGGCAAGGAACATCAATGAAACCTCATGACCTTGAAAAGTCATTCTATGCATTTTTACATGGAGTAAATCCTAATGATCCGAAACTGCCTAAATCTACATTGGTGCTACATAACAAATGGGGAATCCCCAGAAAACGTCACGAGGAAGCAGTATCTCAGTCTTTGAACTTTGAACCTGGTTTACAATCTGTAACAAGAAGAGAAGGACACAGGACACTTACAGTAAGTATGTTTGAATTGTGGAATTCTCTGGGGCCTCAGTGCCCAAGATGTCCAATAAGTAATTTGTGCAATCTACTGATGATAAATTTTATAGTTTTTAAAAACTTTGGTTGAGAGTTTAAATCAAATTTATGACGAGGTGTGTTCAAATCTTTCTTAAGTTATAAGGATTGCCTGTTTTTCTGCTGAAGGTTTGGATGGTCTCTCTGTAAACTCCAGCTTTATCTACTAATAATTTCTAGTGCCACAGTATTTGCTCTGAAACTACAAATAATCCAAACTAACAAGCAGACAATGCTAATTATGGTTCCTGTGGTTGAAGCTGAACCATGAATTTAAGTATTTAATGAAATATGTACTAGAAAATTGTCATATGGCAAATTTACACTAAACCAAAAAAATTTTGAAGATCACCTTTTCCTTATTGATGTACTTCAATGGGATTTTTTTTCAAAGAAAGATAAGGACATAGAAAAAGTTGAAAGTTTGTAGAATGCATTTTTTGCTTTTTTCTAGGTTGATATGTTTACCTCTTCATTACCCTTTTAATTTTTACATTTCGAATCTCACCTGTGACACTGTGTGTTCAACAACGATTGCCAATTTTCCTACCATATGTCATGGTTCTCTCAAGGTACTCCGGCTTCCTCCACCAATAAAAACATGCCACCTCGAAATAGCCAAATGTGCTGAAAACGGCATAAAAACTAAAACAAACACTTTTTTTTCTTTGGCCAATAGGTTTTTTTAAATGTGGATCATTTCACTAAGTAGAATTTCAATGTTGCTTATATTTATACTCCAGTCAGGTGATGATTATGACCTCAAACATGTATCACAGAGAAGAGGATTGTCAGAAGTGATGGATTTAGAAAATATTCAGGAGAAGAGGAAAAAAGAGCTGGTTTATACAGGGTGGCTTCCTCCAGAGAAAGTTTATACGAAGTAAGTAGAAGAAATTGTAGTTAATCTTTATGGCTTGGAAAAAGTCTGGTCATTGATCATTGATCCTGTACAGATCAATATTTTGTATCAATAATGAGCTTCATGTATGGATGACTGTTAAAAAATTAAAAAGATAACCAATTCAGGGTCATGTAAAAATTGTTAATATCAAAACATTCTTATGTTTTCTGTAAGGCCAAAAAAATATATATGTGTGTGGTTCCAGTTACGTCCTGAAAAAAAATTGGGTTTTTTTTTGTTTTTTTGTTTTTGGAAACATCTTTAGATCAACTTGTGTATCCAATATGTATGATATGTTGCTGTTTGATGTATGCTTATTCAAATTATTTCCTTTTATCTTCTTTCACTTTGCACCTAAAGTGTGCTGGCATTCAGGGTTCTCATTAAGAATTTTTCATGATGAGTCATCATTTTTCAGGCTCCCAGTTGATTTTTTTATATTTATTTATCTATGATCTTTATATTATTTTTTTGTCAAAAATACTCTTAATTTCTCCCATTGACCTTGTCTTAACACATTAATAATCAATATTGTCAAAATTTCCATTTGTGCATAGATAAGTCCCAAGTCCTGCTAAATTTTTTTTTAAAGAGCTCTTCACATTGTTAACAAAAATTAAATCAAATCAAATATGTTTATTTGTCAATCAGAGACGCCCATTACAAGCAGAATAATCATGAATAATTACAGTATTTACAATTGATTGAGATGATTGTTATTAATTCAAAATTGAATGTATTATACTTATGGATACAAGTACAGTGATCCATGATCCCACATTAAATGAGCGAATGTATGCTACCCTTACGATAAAACCTGATTTATAACAAAACTGTCATCATTTGACATTAACCATATAAATTGTGATTTAATATCTAATTCATTTAAAAAATTTATACTTGTACTTCATATTTTCGTTACCAGTCGGTAAAAAACACTGTGGCCAATGAAAAATCGTGAGAATTCCGATTTTCAAGCTGACTTTTTTTTGTTTCCTTCCCCATCCCCTTTGATCTCCATGAAAACAAAAATGGCAGCAAAAAATTTTTGATTAAAATTACGGTCTTTGGACGCAGCTGATTAAATCTACACGCATCCCAGGGATGAGTTTAAAGATGACCCGTCCAGGACGCATGTACATATGATTCTTATTCAAAAATTTAGTAGAAAATTTACCTTTTCATTTCTCAAGAAATCTATGGTCACAGTTCTTAGCATTTTAAATGGTTTGAAGCAACAATTTGTACAATTTTCCTAATATCAGACTGAGATGCAAAGAATGAGAAAAGAAAACTTTACCTGGGGGTACTAAATTCCCCTTCTGCCCTCAGGATGAAGGAATATATTATCTCCCTTTAATTGCATTGTTAAGGGTTGTAACTGGTAAGTGAGTAATTAATTCAAGACTATTTTATAGACAAGACAGAACTGGAGGATGTCTAGATACCATGAATGCTATGACCCTGTATAAAGGACTTATGGTTACCCATCATACCATGGGTGTGGCAGGTGATATGGCGATAACTGATGAACCTCGCATCGTATTTATATCTTCCAGAGTTCCTGCTGCAGATGTATGTATATATGAAGGGTAAACAGATTTTAGGAAAATTGGAACTCATTTTGTGCAATAGTTTCCATAAAAAGAAAAAACAAATACAAAGCATAAAAAACAAAATAAAATGAACCAATTATGTTACCATTCTTTGAATGAAAAATGATGTTAGAGTTCTTAGTGCAAATATCTTACAAATTCTTTGGAATAATTATATTTTGTGGTATACAGATTGTGATGGGCACAGTAAAACAGGAAAATTTATTCAGCAACATATTTTTATAGTGTAAATGCTAACAGATTATAAAATCCGTGAAATTGGTTTCCCTGGCAACAGCAGATCTTCACTACACCACAACAATAAATAAATCCTCAATTCTTTAACTATATAGTTTTGCCTTAATTATTGATTGATTGATTGGCATTTAATGGAACGTTGATGCAAAAAGGTCAAAAAGTGGTGAAAGCCGATTTATTGTAAGTAAAAATAACCCAAATAAAATAAAGATTAATAAAACAAACTGAATAAACAAGTAAAATAGAACATTTAAAAAACAAAAAATGTGTTCTCTTAGATATTACAGATAGATTATACTACTTCGTAATTTACACAATTAGGCAAAAAAAAAAAATAGGGGTGTTTCCTGTTGCATGTCGGTAGGTAGGGTTTTTCTTTTTTTTCTTTTTTTTTTGAGGGGGGGGGGGACTGCTTCCATTGTGTTTTTTCGTGTATTGTTATAATCAATCTGTTATTCTTTCAGGTTATTTTCATCAGTTCGTTGTGTAAATTATATAAGATATGATGGTCAGTGTTAAAAGTCACAGAAGACATGGCTGTGATTTCCAGCCTATAAAATTTTCAAACTTTGCCATTATAGTCGGCCATTTGTTTTATATCAGTCACGGTCAATAAAACGCTTTCTTAATAGCGTTAAAAATAGACCCAGACTATTTTGGGACATGCTAAAGGAAGAGCTTATTTTCCAATCACAGTGAAAACTTCTTTTTCGAGGAAAAAATGTTGGGGTCTGAGCCAAAAAATTGGGGTCAGTCCGGCGACCAGAAACACACCTATTTTTTATTTTGGCCATATGCAATTTTTTATGAAACTAATACAATAATCTCTGTTAACAGTTAATAGTTGATGCTGTCCTATTTGGTGTAATACCTATTGTATATGAATATGAAGGCACTACAGCACAGACACTCATGTTCAGATTACAGAAAGAATTAGCAGGAAGGAGAGCAAGGTATGTGACTTCAAGTAAATTAATAGCCCACGTCTCAAAAATTGATCTGCCTCATATCCAGAATGCAAATTTTTTCAAAATCTTTTGTGTCCGTTTCCCATATTAATTCATTGAAAGAAAGGGATACTACAGTAGACTCCATAAAATCGGATATTGGATTAAGGAAGATATCGGCAATTCGAATATAATATGAAAACACCAAACCATTCCCATATGATTTAATGTTAAAATTATCAGACATTTGCAAACTGGATAGTAGAATATATCGTTTATTTGGTTATAATATTCACCAAACTTTTGTCATCAATGTCATCACAATCGAATATTTTTGTTTATGTTTACGGAAATCACACCGGAGGTCAACCAGATATTAACCAAGAAGCAAATTTTATTTGTGTACATATTTATTTTTTTAATGTGTGCATCCAAAAATGTTTTCTTACTGTGTATATAATATAAAACAAAATATGAAATATTATTTGTTAATTTTTTATTGTTTTGTGTATTGAATAAAGTGAGCAGACGAGATAGTTCGCATACAAGTGTTGATTTGGGGTTTACATCTTTGACTGAATGGAGCTTTGTTTGATCTATTTTGTATTAATTTACAAACAAATATTTAATAAAAATATGTCTTCATGAAAAAATTTAATGAAAATATGTTTATATTCCTTTACTATTGCTGTTTTCAACCTCTCACTCTCTTTTTTCAGTCGAATCCACGCTATTGTTTATTTATAGACGTTTGGAAATCTTACAGTGATAATCAGAATTCATAATAGGAACTTTATTGTCATACCAAACACATAAATTGTTTTTCTGATCTGAATCTATTAATTTTCGTACTTAACGTGTTTATAAGTTTTAATTGATCAGCATTAATGAAATTATAAATTATTTTGGGTAATATTGGCTTCACGGTAGATATTGTAAAGATATTTATAACAGAAGGTCAAGGTTATTAACACGCATTAGCAATGAATAGATAAATCCAAGAATGACAACATGTTTATTATCAATAGAATAATAAAAAAAAAAATCTTGAGGTACTAACTTTTTATTAACAAAATGTAGAAATAAACCAACCGGGTGTGGTATTTTCTTGCTGCATTGAAGACCAATTGGTAGCCTTGAGCTGTTTTATGCTCTTTGGTCGGGTTGTTGTCTCTTTGACACATTCCCCGTTTCCATTCTATTTTCTGTGTAAATTTTTCTTTTCCTGCTAATACACAAAAGTGGGCCACTGACCTGGTTTACCTGGAAAAACTTACAATATGAGTACACTATTATAAACAGGTTAAAGTACGCTGTGTGATTACATTCAGCTACGATATCAAAGGCCGCTTGACCTAAAAATGAAGCAAATGGCTAATCAAATAACCTGGGTAATCGAATATTTTTTACTGACATTTGGTGTATTCGATTTGCCGGAGTCTACTGTAAAACAATATGTGACATATACAATGATTTTATGAATCACCAAATGGACCACAAGTCTATTCCTGACCTGCAGACAGGAAGAATTTCCTAATGTACACTGGCCATGCCAAAAATGTAAAAATAAAAAATGTAAAATAAAATCTATGCGCCCGCCTCATATCTTGTAGAAAGGGTGATGATAATCTATCAACTTGAATCGGCCTTTTAGAGATTTATTTTTATATTAAAATTTCTGATTAATTTTGTACAAAATTTTGCATTGACTATGATTTATTTGTTAGATAACTATTGTGTGTACTCTATTTAACAAAATAAAATTTTAACATGAAATAAATTTTGAACAACCATGCCTGGGTTACTGTTTTACAAGGGAAATTTTTAAAACTTACTGTTGTTATAAATCATTCAAGGTCAGTTTATACTTAAACAATCAGATGATCTTGAAACTCTTTTCAATATTTGTTGACAGCCTTCCATTGATTGTGGTTCTCATACTCCAAATTATTTAGGTGTATAGATCAAACATTTAAATATATCTTTGATATTAAAATGTGTAATATTTATCATATTAGGAGTGTTGGAATCTTTACCCATTATGAACAGCCAGGAGACATAAGATTGGTAGAGAATTGTACTGTGAGTGCCGAGACTTTTGACCTTGCCATAGTTAGAGAATTCTTTGAAGACATATGTAGTCATATTGTAGATGATAATGAAGGTGGACAGTGCCATATATTTAGTCCTTTAGCTGCATCAGGTATGACCTCTGACCTTTCATTCTAAGAGAATTATTTTTATGCTCGACCTGCCGTCCGTTCATAAATATGTACATCCCACTTCAGGTTAAAGCTTAAATTTAAGGTTGTTTAATAGGAAGTATATGTCATATCAAATGAAACTTTGTCACTCAATACCTTAAGATGGAACCTATTCAAAATTTAGTTCAAAGGAGTGGTGTGATTTCAATGTCATGGTTGTCTGATCATGATTCCATTTTAGATTAAAGTTAAGTTTGAAAGTAGTTTAATTGGAAGTAAATGTCTTAACAACATGGATCTTTGTCACTTACTACCTTAAGATGTTAAAATTAGAACACAAGAAGAACAGTGTAAGTAAAACCAAGTACAATGCTTTTTTTCCTATGTTTCTTTCTGCAGAACCAGGCCTAGATTTACTGATACAGCTGAGTAGATTGACAGGTGTAATGTTTTCCAGTCCAACTGGAATTATTGGACAGTATAATCACAGTTAGTATTTATAGTATAAATAATTTGTAATGGAATTATTGGACAGTACAATCACAATTAGTATTTACACCATAAATAATTGTAATGGAATTATTGGACAGTACAATCACAATTAGTATTTACACCATAAATAATTGTAATGGAATTATTGGACAGTACAATCACAGTTAGTATTTACACCATAAATAATTTGGAATGGAATTATTGGACATTACAATCACAAGTAGTATTTATAGTATAACTACAGTTGACTCTCGTTATCTCGAAGTCTCGTTGGACTGCAAAAAAAATCGAGATAGACAAATTTCGACTTAAAGGAGCTTACAAATTTTCCTAGTTACGAAGGGAGGTAATATATTTGCTTATTGTTAGCAAAATTTTCCCAAAGCAGGCAGCTGAAACTTTAGAGTTGCAAATTGAAAACCGCCACTGGCTACCTTTAAATTTTTCAAAAGCATCCATCTAAGACGTCAGAGTTGCAGAACCTCTGGCAACCTTTAAAATTTTCAAAGGCATCCGACTAAGACGTCAGAGTTGCAGAATGAAATCTGCCGCCTCTGGCTAACTTTAAAATATTTGCTGAAGTAGGTGGTTAAGACACAAGAGTATCAGGTGGACTCTGCTGGGTCTGATTCCTTTAAAATTTTGGCAGAGCATGCAACTAAGACTTGCAGGTGGAAATCTGATGCTTACTTTTTACCTTTGACTGCACTGTTGAAAAAAAAATTGGTTAAAGAACTTACACAATTGATTGACTGTTGTTTGTTTAATATTTCATACTGAAGATTAATATTTCTTCAGAGCAAGAACCAGTTCAGCAACTTTGACATCAAACACAACTCAAACACGGTGGGACATGACACAAAGGGGAACCAATTTTGACTGCACTGTAAATTTGTGGATGTTTGGGTAATTTAGTCTTCTGTAGTGGCCATTAGCCTACTCTTTTTTTTCCCGAAAAACTACAGAAGGATCCTTAGCATGGAGTGAGTGTGGCATAATTCAAACACATTATCCACTATAGTGCATAGCTAGTCTTTCTTCCACCTCCCCCCCCCTTAAAACAAGACGGTGTCCCGCAATCCATGGATGTGCTAGGTAGCTCTGTGGGTTGAGATTCAGAGAGCCATGACAGGTGCCTAGTAAAGGAGTAACAAATTAAAAGTAAAGTGAATTGTGAATTAGATATTCACATTTTTAAGGTATTCTTTCTTAAAGTGACCAATTTGTACCATATTGCCATTGACAGTTGAATAAGAATTCTAACGCAGATGGATTGTGACAATAATTCTGATTACTCATTGTATAAATTTTTCAGTAGTAAAATACTCGATCTACCTGCCACAAAAAAAACCTGATTTAAGAATAAATCTGCCAAAATATATCACATGTTTGACTTCTATATAATTTCAATTTTACAGTTAATACAGAATGGTTACTACCCTACAGCGATGGATCTCCTACACAGGTGTACTTCTGCCAGAGTAAACTTGATGTATGGGCTAATGTCGCTGGTCAGGCCAAAGAGGCACTGAGAACTTGTAAAGAACTGCTGACACCTTTCTTTGACAAGACACATAAAGACATTGTATCACAGCTTACAGGTAAACTTAATGGTAAAGATTACTGCAGGAATATATAAGTCAGAGAATATTGTCCAAACCAGAATATATACATAAGCTTGCAAATATAGTCTATATTCAGCATGGAGTAATATTCACCTGTATTCATGCAATAAACTTTTTTGAAATTCTCTATAAATTTAAAAAAAAATGATACACATCTAATTATATTATCATACAACAATAAATCTTTTATTGTCCCTGAGGAAAGTTATTGGACACAAAATTGAAAACAATGAAATGCTTAAAATGGTACAATATTGTCCCTGAGGAAAGTTATTGGACACAGAATTGAAAACAATGAAACGCTTAAAATGGCACAATATTGTCCCTGAGGAAAGTTATTGGACACAGAATTGGAAACAATGAAACACTTGAAATGGTACAATATTGTCCCTGAGGAAAGTTATTGGACACAGAATCGAAACAATGAAACACTTAAAATGGTACAATATTGTCCCTGAGGAAAGTTATTGGACACAGAATCGAAACAATGAAACACTTGAAATGGTACAATATTGTCCCTGAGGAAAGTTATTGGACACAGAATCGAAACAATGAAACACTTAAAATGGTACAATAAGATCAATTATTAAGGGTGAGATTGTGAAAATTTACAATAAATATGAAAGAATTTTTTTTTTTTTTGACTTAAAAAATACTTTATTTAACAAAAACTGTTTTCATATGTATAGTTCCCTTTTATTAGTATCTGGATGCCAGGGTTACACCCAGATAAAAATATATTTTAATGTTAGTTTCAATTCAATAATTATTTATAAGGCAAATTACATTTTATAACTTTTTCAAGATTTATTCTATATAGTCTTTCACTTGGAAGAACTCATTTTTAACAATTTAAATTATTTTTAATGTCTGCCTATTTTGACTTTGAATCCTGATATTGTAGAATATAGAATAAAAACAATATAAATATCATTTGCTTCAGAAAACATGTTGCTCAATTGACTCCGAAAAAAGTGATAATCATTTCGGCCGTAGTCCTCAGTGAATATAAATCTTTCAAAAGTCAACAAAACCACACATTTACCTCATCAAAAGACAGTTATTGTATAATCTAATTATACCCCCCGCAAACAAAGTTTGGGGGGTATATAGGAATCACCTTGTCTGTCCGTCAGTCTGTCTGTCTGTCCATCTGTCTGTCCATCTGTCTGTCCGTCTATCTATATATCTTGTAAGCGCAACTCCTCCTAGACCGCTCAATGGATTTCAGCGAAACTTTACAGAAAGGAAGTACATCATCCAAAGATGTGCATGAAGAAAAATCTTTGCTATCCGATATCACACAAGGGAGATAATTGGACTTCTATTTTTTTTGGCTTATACATTATATATGAACCTTGTAAGCGCAACTCCTAGACCGCTCAATGGATTTCAACGACACTTTTAAGAAAGGAAATACATCGTCCAAAGATGTGCATGAAGAAAAATCTTTGCTTTCCGATATGACACAAGGGAGATAATTGGACTTCTATTTTTTATATAGCAATCAAAATATTTTATTTTTTTTTTTTTTTAATTTTATATGCCTCATATTATCTGACAAGAACAAAATTAAAAGCGCACAAAAGTAGGTCATAGCACATATTGACCATCCCTAGTTCTATTGTCCTTGATTGATCGTTATTTTTACCACTCTATGTGTTTTGACGCAAGGTGTTGACGCGTTAAATTTGGATATAATCAAAATGTTTATTTATTTGGAAATATTAATCTTAAGCGGTAAGTGTTTATTTAAAAAGTAAATATGAAAGAATTTTAACTATTGAGATGTGATGATTTTATCCAAATACTCATCATTTCAGGTGTAACATATTCCCTTTAGAAAATAAGATTCAGCATGACCTATTTTCAATGATTTCTGATACCACATTAATATTCTTAACTTCTAAGATATTTTCCTTTCTCAGATTCTATGTGCATTTATACATCTCTTGATTTTGATAAATTATGATATCAACACATGTTGGTTAAATGCTCGTGAAATTTCCTGCTAAAAAATGTTCAAAACTTTTACATTGTCATTAGAGAAAAAGATTCTAAAACTCTTGACACCTTAATTATGAAATTTATCCATTCTCGAACAAGCCTCGCCATTTAAAAATAAAATTTAATTATCTCGAGTTGATAAATTTCATAAGTGGTCATTGTTGTAGAATCTTTATATACTAAACACATAGCAATGATTTCCAGTTTTCCTGCCGCAGTGGTAAAACCCTATTGAACTGACCAGAATTATATATAGAACACTAGTGAAGTTGCACTGTTGAAAATTCTCGGATTTATTTAATCTTTAGGTCAGATTGTGTTTGATGTGATGGGACAGACCAGGATCCATGGGACACAAAATATAACACATGCTTTAACTGAAGGACTAAGGGAACTTGGAGAACATGATTCAGTGAGTTGTTCTTTTCTTACAAAATTTGCATGGGTAAAAGATTAAAGAGCAGGTTATAAGAATTTTTAAATGAATACTTTTTTGTTCATATACATGTACATGTAATAGATAAGTATGAAATATTACATTGAGTGTGGTGAAATACCGGGATTTCCGAGTGAAATCGAAAGTCATATTTCACTCTAGGAAGTGACGTAATAATAACCATCGCGAACGACATTGCTATACAATGGTCGATGCGTTATCATATAAAAACATAATCCCTTGTATTTTCTCGTTCAAATTTCTGAATACATGGAATATTTCAATGTAATAAACGGAATAACTTGTCTTGAAATTCGAATACCAAAGATCTACAACTCGTAATCGAAAAACACTAATAATTCACTCGTGCGCTACGCAGACTCGTGAATTAATGTGTTGTTCGGTATCTTCTAGATTGTTAGGTATTCGCATTTCAAGATTAGTTATACTATAAATATTACTGGTAATGTATAAATTTTTGTTGACAAAAATTTTACGTGAACATTTTTTGTGTAAGCCCAGCCAGGTAAAAATTATATATATAATTACTTTCTTTATCTGATACTGTAGTATTTGTATACATATGTGTAATGGTATGATTTCTTCAGAAGGCTTTTTTTTTCCTGATACCAAGACCTTGAAAAAAAAAATTTGTTTCAGAAAATTTAAGGACCCTCATATCAGCATTGTTGTCATGATGAAAATGACAATAAAAGTGATGAGAAAAAAACGTCTTTTATCTTGTACAGAAAATGTGACAGTTTCTGTCTTAATTCTCATGCAGGTTGAACCATTAGAATTCTTAGGAAAGTTTCTGTTAAACAAAGCTGGTGTTGAGGATTTGACCTTCACCTCCACACAAAAAAGGGTAAGAATGTCATATTTCAATTAAATAATTAATATTTAAGTTTTGTTTGTATGAGTTTGAAAAACTAATGACGTACACTGTATTCATGGACTATGAATTCAGAAAATCAGTATTTGAAGTTTTGATATCACAATTAATAATTCTTTTATTTACGTATTATTTCAAGGAAGTGTTTAAATCAGACAAAAATATTTAAAATATTTTTATATTTAATTTTTTGTCATATTTTGTCATTAATCTTAAGGTCAGTCTTGAAAGTTTCAGTAAATGGTTGAATTCAAAGATAAATATGATAAAGCCCGTCAAAAAAATATACACTTAAAGTAAGTTTTAATATTACTTAAGGTGACAGATGAGTTCGAAGATGAAAGTGAAGATGAAGAGGATCGAGGTCCTACCCCTGATGAGGAAGTAGAGAAAATAAATGGTCATGCTGAGAGGGAGGATAAGGATGATAGAGAAATTGTAGAGGAAGGGGAGACAATGAAACCTCGTAAGTACAGAAATATTGACGAGGAATACATGTAAGTATAGTGATATTATGAAGGAAGGGTAGATGATGAAACCTTGTAAGTGCAAGGACATTGTGGAGGAAGGGGAGACAATGAAATTTTGTAATTACAGGAATATTGTATAGGTAGGGCAGACAATGAAACCTCATAAGTACATGAATATTGTAGAGGAAGGAGAGGCAGTGAAATGTCATAAATACATGAATATTGTAGAGGAAGGAGAGGCAGTGAAATGTCATAAGTACAGGAATATTGTAGAGGAAGGAGAAGCAGTAAAATTTCAAAAGTACAGGAATATTGTAGAGGAAGGAGAATCAATGAAATCTTGTAAGTATAGTAGTATACAAAGGAGAGACAATGAAACCTCGTAAGTACAGGAAAAGAGGAAGGAGAGACAATGAAAGTTTGTACGTACAAGAATATTGTAGAGGAAGGATAGACAATGAAACTTCATAAGCACATGAATATTTTAGAGGAAGGAGAGACGATGAAACCTTGTACGTACAACGAAATTGTAGAGGAAGGAGAAACTATGAAACCTAGTAAGTAAAGGATGATTGTTTAGGAAGGGGAGACAATGAAACCTGTAAGTTCAGGAATATTGTAGAGAAAAGGGAGATGACGAAACTTTGTTTCGGATATTATGAAAGAAGGGAGAAAATGTAAGTAGAAAAGGAAGATAATGAAATTATTACTGGGATATTTTAGATAAAGGGGAGACTGTGGATACTGAAGAGGAAGGGGAGATGAAAAAACCTCACAAATATAGGATATATTTTAGAGGACTGGAAGTTGTTGAAGCCTTGTAGGTTCAGTGATATTGCAGAGGAAGATGATGTCATTGTGTAAAGATGTGACATTGTTGAATATGAATAAGAATAAGAATTTTATTGATTTAAAGACCAAACATTGATCTATCATCAGTCAATTGCAAGAAAAAACAAATGAAAATAACAAATACATCATGAATAAAATAACAATCAACAGTGAAAATAAAAAATTTATTAAATGACTGTGACAAAAAACAAATCATGACAACTGAACATCTAGTAATGACTTAAAACTGCATACAATTGAATAATTTTCCATGAAAAGTTCCAAGCGATTAAATCAATATTATCCAGGGGCTTTTTATTCTTGGTGGAGAGTTTTAAACAGGGACATTTTACTGGGCGCAAGGAGAATTTTCATCACCTCTCATGTTTTCAGAAATTGTGAAAAAAGTAATAAGACATCACAAAAAGGAAAGTAGACTTCTGCCAGTGTATTCCAATCTTTTGAGCCATCACTCGTACCTCAAGGAAACCTATGGACAGAGTGACAGCATGTAATTTCAGGACTTCTATAACTTGATTTTAATTGCGCATCCTGTCCCATATCAAGAAGTTCATTTGTGAAGAATATGGGACACACAGTAGATCACTCAGCAACCTAAACTGAGACTGGTACCCAAATGGAACTTAACTACAGAAAACAGACTTGAAATTTTTTTTTATCTTTATTTTAGCTGACTCTCCATCAGATGTGTCAGAGAAAGCACAGACAGAGAGAAGTGAGAAGGATGTGCAGAGAAGACAGAGGAGAGAAAAGAAAAAGAAACTAATAAGACAAACAGAAAATCTGAGGGTTACGTTTGGTAGTATGACAATCACACCTGGAAAATACCAGAGATTGGTACGAAATTTCTGATAAAAATTGGTATTGATTGTTTCTTTTATTTGAATTTGTTTTGTTGATAAGACATAATGTTGAAAGCATTAATGAAAAAAAATAAAATTCTTACATATTTTTCATTTTCTATTTATTCGACACTAAAATACACCTATTTTTTAGGAAAATTGAAAAATCTTCGGAAAAATAGTTTTTGTATTTCTGTCCGAATTGTTGTCATTTTTTGACTCCATACGATCGACCAGGTCAATGTACATTAAGAATAGGCAATCAAAGTAATGGTTCATACTTGCGGTATTGTTATTTGATTTTGCTTTTATTATTTATCTTTTTGTAACTTCAAACGACCCGCTATGTTGTTGACTAAAAATGCAACACGTGAACATCTCACAAATGATTTTTACGATCTGAATTTGTAGCATCTCACAATTGATTTTTACAACACATGTTCAACATTTGTAGTCTCATCGTCCTTTTAGAATATATTATAACTATAACATTTAAATGTCTAATAAACAATGATAAAGGCATTTGTTTTGTAAAAGCATTATTCATTTCATTTAAAAATTTTAAAATTTATTTCTCTGAGAAACGCCAATACGTAATTCCGTACTGAACTCGTTTCATATTTCTTTTCAAAAGTAAACTTCAAGGTAGGAAAAATTCAATAAAATTTACTTAAAAATCGATCTTGTTTCAGTCAAATTTATTAAGATATTTAAAATAATTTAAATGGTTTAGAGAGACGAAATAAACATTCGATAAAGACTGAAGTAATTAACTTACCTAAGAAGTTAAAATTACTGACTGTCACCACAATTTTGAAATTGTCGAAAAAATAGAGTTATCAAAAATTCAAAAGTGTCAAATAATTGGGCCGTCCAATAATTAGGGTTATTACAGTATGTTTACAGGGAATTTAAAAAGAAGTAAACGCTAGAAAACTTTTCATTAATTTTGTTGATTATAACAAAATCTGTGTCTAATTAGGTCATATGAGTCAATGTCTTAAAATATAATAATATTCTGTTATACATTAATCCCGACATTTATCGTTATAATTTTGTTAAAATTCAGACAGCAGAGAGCTACAGTGGACGCCCAGAAAAGAGAACACCTATAGCTTTAGAGATAACATCCAGTGAGATGGAGTATTACAGAATACTTAAAGCTATCAAAGACATCTATGTTAAACCCCTGAAAGCATCACTGAATTCTAACAGGTTTGTAAAACTTCACTTTAACTTCTCGATTATTTTGTATGGGGGTTTGTATTTTAATGAATTTCTACTCACTTCATTGTGTCGCCTGCGGAACGCATTATCGACATACGTGTCATCTGACCCCCACAAATCGTATTTTACACGATTTCAGTGCTCTGTCACGACTACACGATCGTGAAGCTAAAATTTGGGCTAAAATACGATTTCGTAAAAATCTGCACGATTTGTACACGATTTGCAGTACTCAAAGGGAATTAACTCTATTTTATGTTTTTGACCAATCAAAAACGTCTTTATCATTCTTTGCGAGCGTGATCAATGGCGGTATGTAAACAGAAATGAAAACATCCACTTGGTTAGAAATGTGTGTACGTTCATTATTTTTAATTATTTGATGATCAAAAGCGGCATTAAATAAGTGCAAAGGACAGTAGCTTGGGTGATACACAGCTGATCAATTACCGCATTGTGTACAAAGGAATAATTAGCTTGGAAGAAATTTTGAGTAATTTCAAAAGTTCGATCATTTATTTTTAATCACCGATGATCAAAAGCGGCTTATAAACAGTTACAATAGACTAAGGCTTGGGTGTAATAGTGAGTTGTTTATTTTGGCTTGGATACTTGTTCAATAAATATCACGACCATGAAAGGCAAGTCATCATTGTTTTCTATAAGTTATAATAACTCGTTCACGACACTATGGTTCACAGTCCACCAAAGAAAAAACGAGCACCCTCGAGCCGTTACTTAGCCAAATGGGAGACAGATGAGAAGTACCAGAGCTGGATTGCTAAGTCATCAAAAGGACCATCATTTGCATACTGCAGAGTTTGCAACCGTGACTTCAAGGTTGACCATGGCGGTGTTAATGACGTTTCTAAACATGCCTCCACTATGCTTCACCAAAACTCAATGAAGGCACAGAACACAACTAAACCAGCACACAACTTCTTCATCAAACAAGATGACCAAGGTAACATTGGTTTTTTTACATATTTTATAATGAATGGAGTAAATGGCTATGAGATAAAAAATCTTTTTGTTTTAAAATAGAATGGAGTCAATGGCAAAAAAAAAAAAAAAAAATTTGTTTTAAAATAAAATGAATGGAGGAAATGACAATGAATATTTTTTAATGGGCATGAGATAAACATTAACCATTTTGATCAGTTTATATAATTTATTGTATAGAATTCCAATGCATGCCATTACTTATGAGTTTTGTTCTGTATTGCAGATGTTATTAAAGCAGAGACCTTATTTGCCAACTTCATCGCACACCACAACTTACCATTCCTTGTAGCAGACTGCTTCACCAAGCTATGTAAAGTAATGTTTCCTGACAGCATGATAGCCGCCAAGTTTGCCTGTAGTCGACTGAAAGCTACACAGATTGTAAAGCAAGCCATAGCACCAACTCTACACCAGGAAGTGGTACAACATCTGCAGACCAAGCCTTTTTCCTTGGCCATAGATGAAAGCAATGACAGAAACTGTGACAAGAGTCTAGCCATATTAGTACGTTACTTTACTGACCAGTCCACTACCAAGTTCCTGGCCATGCCAATTTGTAACATCGGTACAGCTACCAACATTTTTGACCACTTGCAGAGGGTTTTCATGTGAGTATATATTTACAGTTATTTTGGTACACTGCACAATTACTTCAGTTATATTATGCAATTTTCAGTTATATTATTTATTCTTAATTTGTTCATGTTTTCAGCTTTGCAATGTTATTTTTTTTTCTATTTACAGTGACAACAGCATTCCATGGGAAAACCTTGTCTCCTTTGTATCAGACAACTGCAGCGTCATGAAAGGCCGACACAACTCTGTGATTACCCACATCAAACAACAGGCTCCAGCAGTTTTTGACTTAGGCTGTATATGTCATCTTGCCAATCTTTGTGCAGTAGCTGGTGTCAAGGCCCTTGCTCTTCCTGTAGAAGACCTGCTGGTGGAAGTTCACTTCCACTTTGTTCACAGGTTTGTCATTTAATTAGTATGTATATGAAAGTGTTTACAGAGAATGTTTAAGTGACAATAACACACACACAAAAAAATGATGCCTAGAAGGTCCAGCACTGATGAATATAGAAATGAAATGTTTTTAAAAGTATTTTACAAATGTACATAAACAATGAACCATATATTTTTTTTTATTTAATTCTGTTATTTTCCATTTTAGTTCAAACAGAAAGGAGCTGTACAAAGACTTCTTAGAGTTCACTGATACTGAACCAAGCAAGATCCTGAAACACTGCAGTACCAGATGGCTAAGTTTAGAGAAGTGTGTGGACCGCCTACTACACCACTGGCCAGCACTCACCAGTTACTTCAACTCCCATGATGACATGGAAAAACCAGGCCGTGTACAACGGTGTGCCAACTACCTAGACAACAAAGAGATGCTGCTGTACTACAACTTTCTGAGCTTCATACTGCAGCCTCTGAATGACTTCAACACTACATTTCAGGCAGACGAATCACGTATTGGTTTCTTGTACTCAGAGATGACAACACTGCTTCGCAAGTTCCTGGGTAAATTTGTTAAGGCCAAGGTGATCCAGACTACACCAGACATAACACAGGTTCCCTACAAAGACCTAGCCAACCAACTCAGTGACAACATCCTTGCTGTAGGTGTGTCCACCAGGGCTGTTATTGTGGACAACGACATTCCAGAGGGTACCCTTAAAAGGTTCTTCAGGTTGGTATTATAATTAATTAATAATCAATGAATCAACTTTTTTAATTCTTGTTCTTCATCTTATAGACACCACTAATTGAATATCTTTCTAATAACCTTTAAAATTAAAACTATTATGTATCAGTAATGAAGATGTTTATGTTATTTATTGCTGTTTCTGTCATTCATTAATATATTTTTCTTTTTCAGTTCAGTCAGGGCTTTTTATGTTGCTGTTGTCAACAAGATGGTGCAGAAGTTTCCCTTCAGTGACCCAGTTGTAAGTGCACTGACATTCCTCAACCCAACCAGCAGAGGAGACATCAACCCAACAACTGTTACTAACATAGCCAACAGATTTCCAAACATCATAAACAACCAACAACTCCAAGATCTTCTAGATGAGTTTACTGACTACCAGGTTACTCCATCTTCAGAGATGCCAGCCTACACTGAGGGCAAGACCAGAGTTGACCAATACTGGGGCCAAGTTCTAAGTATGCGCAATCTCATCACTAAGACACCAAGATTCCCACTCATGTCAAAGATAGTTGCTGCTGTCCTCACTATTCCTAATTCTAATGCAGATTGTGAAAGAGTTTTCTCAATGGTAAAGAAAATACACACAGATGTAAGATCATCATTGGATATTACCACCATTACCAGCCTACTTACTACAAAGATCAACAGCTCTACTGACTGCAACCAGTTTAAACCAACTAAGGAGCAACTTAAGACAGCAAAACAGGCATGCAACTCCTACAACAATGACCATGCCAGCAACAACTAAAGACAACTAAAGACATTTGATGTATAATACATTATAATTCTAGTGCTTATTCATAGACTCATAGTGCCTTATCTATGTGATATATCTAACTGTCTTGATGTTTTTTTATTAATTTCAATATTAAATGTTATAACTTGTATTTTTATTTATTTCTATAAAATAAGAAGGCTTTACTACACAACAAGGGATTGGGAGCTGTCAAAACATGATAACAACTTATTCAAGATATATAATATAAGAAAACACTTTATAATATGGAGCAATTGTATATTTTTAACCATAATGAACAGATTTTGTGGCAAAACACACAAAAAATAAAACCCCGCAAAAAAAAATAACATGAAAAAATCCTCCACGCTGAAAAACCCCCATGGAGATTTCTGAAAGATGACAGGTATCACACAGATCGACACAGGGATCACTATCTGTCGTCTTGTGTCGTCACACTTTTCTTCTCTCCTCAACTACTCGTAAACCGCTCAAAGGAATTTGATGAAGCTTTCTCTGTGCATTAATCTTAATCATTCATTTTTAGAAAATTTTAATTTTTTTCGGTAAAAATTGACATTTTTGAAAAAAAAAGGGGGGTCAAAACTTCTATCCTCAACTACTCCATAACCGCTCAAGCAATTTGATGAAACTTTCTCTGTGCATTAACCTTAATGCAAAGGTGTGCATATATATTTCATTTTTAGAAAATTTTAATATCTTTTGTAAAAATTGACGTTCCTTGGAAGACTCGCACATTTTTAATATGTATATATATCTGTATACTGTTGTTACATGCATTTTAGTACAAAGTATATAAATTTGTATGGCTGTATATGCATGATATTTTATCTGATGAAATGAAATGTCAGCACTATTTGTGACTGCAAGAATTTTTCAAAACCAAATAATCATCTGTCACATGTTGAGTGGCTGCCGTGAAGTCAAATTTTTATAATAGATGTTCTGTCTTTTAGGCCAGTTCAAGTTAATTGATATTACATCTCATTTGCCTGCCTCTCGAAAATTAGACCTCACCATATTTTCTTTTATTTTTATATGACCGCAAATATTAAGACAGTTAGGTTTCCACTTATTTAATTTTGTTCTATTGAACATATATATCCATATAATATTTTACCACAGTGGTCCCCCAAAATAAAAGGTTGGGATTGATTTCGAGAATTCTATCCTCATGTTTTTTCTTGGGGTTATTCAGGGTTTTTTGATAAATTTGATGTAATATTCGTCCAGTTTTTTTTATTTTTTGTTTTTAACGTTCCTTGATGAAAATAGAAAATTTATATAACATCCGTTTTTAGCTCACCTGACCCGAAGGGTCATGTGAGCTATTGCTATCACTTGGCGTCTGTCGTCCGTCCGTCGTCCGTCGTCCGTCCGTCCGTCGTCCGTCCGTCCGTCCGTCGTCCGTTAACTTTTTCAAACGTTAACTCCTCCAACACCATAAGTCCAACTGCAACCAAACTTGGTACAGTTATTAATTGGTATGGGTGCTACAAATCTATTGTTTGGATTTTTGATTCGTATAAAAACATGGCCGTCATGGCTAAAAATAGAACATAGGGGTAAATCGCAGTTTTTTGCAAATAAGTCAGAAACGGTCACAGATATCAAAATTCTGGCATAGGGTAAAAGTGATCAGCACCTCAAGATCTACCTGCCCTGAAATTTTGAAGAAGATCCAACCACTCATTTCAGAGTTATCACCCTTTTTCCTGATTTTTTCCAAATTTTTTTTATGTTATTATTTAAAAAATCTTCTCCTCTGAAACTACTGAATGGATTTGGATAAAACTTAGGGTATCCTGCACAAAGTTTATGCTTCGATTTTTGATCCGTCGAAAAACATGGCCGCTGTTACTAAAAATAAAACATAGGGGTCAAACAACAGTTTTTCGCAAGTCTCTCAAAAATCATTAGGTAACGGCAAATTCTGGCAGGTTGAAAGTGTTCAGCATGATGAGAGCTACTTGTGTGCTGATTTTCGTGAAAATCTGTCAACTAATGTGAGAGTTATTGCCCTTTTTTGACATTTTTTGCTTTTTTTATGTTATTATTTCAAACATCTTCTCCTCTGAAACTACTTAATGAATTTGGATAAAACTTAGCATGATTGTTCCTTAGGGTATCCTGCACAAAGTTTATGCTTCGATTTTTGATCCGTCGAAAAACATGGCCACTGTTACTAAAAATAGAACATAGGGGTCAAACAACAGTTTTTCGCAAATATCTCAAAACTCATTAGGTTATGGCAAATTCTGGCAGGTTGAAAGTGTTTAGCGTGATGAGAGCTACCTGTGTGCTTATTTTCGTGACAATCTGTCAACTGATGTTAGAGTTATTGCCCTTTTTTGACATTTTTGGCTTTTTTTTATGTTATTATTTCAAAAATCTTCTTCTCTGAAACTACTATTCAAAATCAAATGAAACTTGTTAAGATTGTTCCTTAGGGTATCCTGCAAAAAGTTGATGCTTGGATTTTTGATTGGTCGAAAAACATGTCCGCCCTTACTAAAAATAGAACATAGGGGTCAAAATGCTGTTTTTTGCAATTTTTTCCTGAATTATAGAAATAAAATGAAGATGAAAGCTACTTTCAAGGTAAACATGGTATCCCGAGTTGAATGGTGATGATGAAAGTTTGTTTTGGACGGCCATTTTTAAAATGGCTGCCATTTTCCCGCCATTTTTTACACTTGCTCGGATTTCAACAATATTTGGTTTTTAAAGCAAACATGGTATCCTTAGTGAATGGTGATGATGAGAATGTTGTATAACAATGATTAAACTTCATAATATGTGAGCTTTTAATTGCCATCACTTGGTGTCCGTCATCATCGTTGTTAACAAATTTTCAAACATCTTCTCCTCTGAAACTACTAGGGGGATTTGGATGAAACTTAGCATGATTGTTCCTGCAATATTTCCTTTTCAAGTAAAATAAAAAGTCTTAACCCACAATTTTTACATAACTTCTTTCAAACATTTTAAAAACGAAGACAACATATAGACCAAAATATTTATACTTGTATTTGAAGATGAATTAAAGCTTGTATTTTGTATTGTGAATCATCAGATTGACCATGACTGGATCTTAATCAAGCGTAGGGAGAACTCATGCCCATTTCTTTCCAGAGGTTCTTGAAAGGCTTTTAAACGTATTTTCAGTATTTTACATGACCTTTAATACTCAGTTTAATTTACAACAAACATTAATATATTAATTTAGTTTATACTGCATTGTTTGCCAGGTGAGCGATTCAGGCTCTTGGGAGCCTCTTGTTTCTATCTCTTAATGTTTTGGGGATATAAGGTGCCCAAAAAGGGTCATGCCTTTTTTTGAAACCTTTTAGCTGTTAGAGAAAAAAAATAGTGCAGTTATCTTGTATTTTTCAGAGCAATTGCAAGCTACCAAAATGTACAGATAATGTTTACAGATTTAATGATGATTTGTGATGTTAGCAAGTAAGTAACTATACTTATTTTAAAGGCTAATGAAAATTAAAGGTTGTGGAATGTGTATCTCATTAAAACAGTTGAAAACATCTTTAAAAACAAAATATAGTGCTTGAGTTCAGACTAAAATGCTTATTTTATAATATCTTTGAGAAGTTACTTAAAGTGTAAAGAACTATTTTAAGGGACCTTGGTGGCTGAGTTCTTAACTTAGTTATTGGCACTTGTAATGATCAGTACCTTATCAACACTGAGGTTATTAGTTAAAATCCAACTTGTGCCAACATGTTTTTGACTGCAATCTTATTTGATATGGATCTCCATTTTCTTGTCTAGGATAATTTGTCTCCAGGTTCCCTGCTGACTCCTCCAATAAAAACTGGCTGCCACGATAAAGCCAGTGGCACTGAATGAATCGTAAAAAATCCAATAGACCATCCCAAACCCAAATTTTTAATGATTGAACACATTATGCCATCTAAGATAAATTCTCTGGTTCTCAGACAATAGATTTTTAGGTGAGCTTTTCTCATCACTTGGCGTCCGTCGTCCGTCGTCCGTCGTCGTCGTTAACATTTTACATTTTGAACTTCTTTTAGAGAACCGTTGAATGGAATGAAACCAAACATGGCATGAATGTTCCTTATGAGGTGCTGACCAAGTGTTGTTACTTTGTAGCCGATCCATAATCCAAGATGGCCGCCAGCGGGGGACTTAGTTTAACATAGAACCCTATGGGAAATGCATACAAATGACTTCTTTTAGTGACCCAATTAATGGAATGAAACCAAACATGGCATGAATATTCCTTATGAGGTGCTGACCAAGTGTTGTTACTTTGTAGCCGATCCATAATCCAAGATGGCCGCCAGCGGGGGACTTAGTTTAACATAGAACCCTATGGGAAATGCATACAAATGACTTTTTTTAGTGACCCACTTAATGGAATGAAACCAAACATGGCATGAATATTCCTTATGAGGTGCTGACCAAGTGTTGTTACTTTGTAGCTGATCCATCATCAAAGATGGCCGCCAGCGGGGAACTTAGTTTAACATAGGACCCTATGGGAAATGCATACAAATGACTTCTTTTAGAGAACCACTGAATGGAATGAAACTAAATCTGGCATGAATGTTCCTTATGAGGTGCTGACCAAGTGTTGTTACTTTGAAGCCGATCCACCATCCAAGATGGCCGCCAGTGGGGGACTGAGTTTAACATTGGACCCTATGGGAAATGCATACAAATGACTTCTTTTGGAGAACCACTTAATGGAATGTAACAAAACATAGCATGAATGTTCCTTATGAGGTGCTGACCAAGTATTGTTACTTTGTTGCCGATCCATCATCCAAGATGGCCACCAGCGGGGGACTTAGTTTAACATAGGACCCTATGGGAAATGCATTTAAATGACTTCTTTTAGTGACCCACTTAATGGAATGAAACCAAACATTGCATGAATATTCCTTATGAGGTGCTGACCAAGTGTTGTTACTTTGTAGCCGATCCATAATCCAAGATGGCCGCCAGCGGGGGACTTAGTTTAACATTGAACACGAAGTTGAGTCGGACTATTGGAGTCACCCCGGCTTCCATGTCCGCATTCATCAGCCAGTTCTCAGTTACTAGTTGACATAGGGTCATATATTTTTATGTGCAGGTGCATGATGAAGGTCACATGACCCATATTACATGGTTGACTGGCTTTTAAGTTTTATGTCAAAAATCAGTTTTTAATATACAAAGTGACCTACAATCATAATACTTGGTGTGAGGGTGCATCTCAGGGAGTAACACAGCCTCCTACCAAAATTGGGTCACTCCAACCTTCTTATCACGCTTCATTGACTTGAGTTAAGTTTTACGTCCGTGTTCAGTTCTCTGACACCAAGGTTCCTACAGTCGTATTACTTGGTTTGAGGATGCATCTCGCAGAGTAACACAGATTCCCACCAAAATTAGCTCACTGTGACCTTCTTATCATACTTCATTGACTTAGGTTAAGTTTTACGTTCGAATTTGGTTCTCCAATACCAAGGGACAATCATATTTCTTGGTGTGAGGGTGCATCTCAGGGAGTAACACAGCCTCACACCAAAATTAGGTCACTGTGACCTACTTATCGCGCTTCATTAACTTAGGTTAAGATTTACGTCCGAGTTCAGATTTCCGATACCAAGGGACTTACAATCATATTACTTGGTGTGAGGGTGCATCTCAGGATGTAACACAGCCTCCCACCAAAATTAGGTCACTCTGACCTACTTAACGCGCTATATTGACTTAGGTTAAGTTTTTCGTCTGAATTCAGTTCTCCAATACCAAGGGACCTACAGTCATATAACTTGGTTTGAAAATGCATCTCAGAGAGTAAAACAGCCTCCCACCAAAGTTAAGTCACTCTGACCTACTTTTCGTGCTTCATTGACTTAGGTTATGTTTTACGTCTGAGTTCAGTTCTCGACCAAAATAAGGGGGCTGTGTTACTACTGACCTATTTACTGTGCTTCATTGACTTAGATTAATTTTTACATCTGAGTTCAGTTCTTTGATACCAAGCGACCTATAATCATTACTTGCTGTAAGGGTGCATCTCAGGGAGCTACACAGCCACACACTAAAATTAGTGTGGGAACGAGGCGAACTTTGTAATCATATATTTCTGGTTGTAAATGGTAAGGTATGTAGATGTAAGGGATTTATTTATTTTTTTATTTCCTGTCAAAAGAGGCAAGTGATTTCGGTTTATATATTTACTCTAATGAAGTTCAAATCCTGTTTGAAACTATTCACCCCTATAATGTTTGGCATATACAAAAGGCTTGTAAACTTTTCAATGGACTGGTTAATGTAATACATCTCTAGCCTGATTGTAACCTTCTTAGTCCAAAAACTGAAATATTAATTATCCCAAAGGTGTAGTGTACAAAAATTTTACACATGACACCGTGAGCTAATAGTGTTTGATATAAAAAAAACACTCATGTAAATTAATGAAATACATTTAAATTCACAATTAAGAATATAATTTATTTAGAATTGTATGCTAATATAAAGTATAAAATTTTCAGAGAACTTGTGGAAAATTTGAAAAATCGTACTGCTGATTGGGATCCGATGAACTCTTGCTTAGGTGACATATTTGTAAAATTCTGTACGCATCTAAAACTGTACACAAATTTTGTAAACAACTATGATGTAATACTACAGTGTATAGAGAGGAGTAAGGAACAAATGCCGTCTTTCAGACAATTTCTTGTACGCACAGAAAGGATTCCTGAACTCAAAATGATGACGTAAGTCTTGATTTTAATTTAAATTGAACTGAAAACAAAATGACATAAACTATTTGACTTGAAATAGTGAAAATTAAGAATTAAAGTGTTCAAATTTTTAATTTTTTTCAAAATTAATTAAAAAAACCTTTTAAATTGCACAAGTGGAAAAATTTGGATATTCATTTGTTTATAACTTAAAAATTGTTGTATATGCCTGATTTGAACAATGCAATTATCATCATTTTAGGAACTCTTGGATTCAATAATTTTATGAATATCTGTAGTATTTTATTTTTTATTTTGATATATGATTTACAGACTTCAAGAGCTACTCTTACTGCCTCCAAGACGTATTCAGGAGTATGTGACATTATTAAGCTGGTTTGAATGTCATACTCCAAAACAACATCAGGATAGAGCTGACCTAGAAAATGCCATACAGTACCTTAAAACACTAAACAAACATATACAGGAGGTAATTATGTTACAGGAACCTCATTCTTTATTTGCATACATGAAAATGTTTTGGAATTAGTCGGATTTCTTCATTATACCAACCACAAACAAATTTGGGGGGTATATAGGAATCAGCCTGTCCGTCTGTCTGTCCAGAATTTTTTTGTACCCGGAGTTTCTCAAGCATGCCTTATCAGGGGTTAATGAAAATTTGCATACTGTTAGATCCTAGTACGTAGATGTGCGTATGCGAAGTATGTCCTGGTCCAATACTTTTTTCCATAATTTTATACCCTTTTGGACTTCGAAATTTTGTCTATCCCCCAATTTTTTTTGTACCCGCAGTTTCTCAAACATGCCTTATCAGAGGTTAAAGAAACTTTGCATTCTGTTAGATCCTAGTATGTAGATGTATGCATGCAAAATATGTCCTGGTCCAATACTTTTTTCCATAATTTTATACCCTTTTGGACTTAGAAATTCTGTCTTTCCCCCAATTTTTTTTGTACCTGCAGTTTCTCGAACATGCCTTATCAGAGGTTAATGAAACTTTGCATACTGTTAGATCCTAGTACGTAGAT
Organism: Mytilisepta virgata; assembly: GCA_028015205.1. Classification (NCBI taxonomy): domain Eukaryota; kingdom Metazoa; phylum Mollusca; class Bivalvia; order Mytilida; family Mytilidae; genus Mytilisepta; species Mytilisepta virgata. Next base: position 1,354,168 of record JAPWFG010000026.1, on the reverse strand, counting down.
GTGCGCATGTGAAGTATGTCCTGGTCCAATACTTTTTTCCATAATTTTATACCCTTTTGTACTTCCAAATTCTGTCTATCCCCCAATTTTTTTTGTAGCTGCAGTTTCTTGAACAATGCCTTATCAGAGGTTAATGAAACTTCGCATACTGTTAGATCCTAGTATTTAGATATACGCATGTGAAGTATGTCCTGGTCCAATACTTTTTCCCATAATTTTATACCCTTTTGTTCCCTCAGTTATACCCAGTTGAACTTACAAATTGTGAGACAATTCACCATGGTAAGGATGCCCTATTCCATTAAATAAACAGCAGCGGGGGTATAGTTAGTGAGGTCCCCTCACAGTTCTAGTTTTGACAAAATTTACCCCTATGTATTCAGTATTCCTGTTCAAAATATTGAAGTCTTCCTGATTTATTGATTTTTTTTCAAGTTTTGCATGCCTGAAAGTTTTCTGGCATTTGCCGAATTTCGGAATTTTGACCATTTTAGTCTTTATATATTCCTATATAAAATACCGGGGTAATGGATTCTTCCCATTTTCCGGTTTTCGGCACCTTCTGTACTTTCACCAGTGTAATTGTATGTCCTTTATCCTTTACTTCACCAACGAATTCTTGATGTTAAAACTTAAAGCATTATTGAATTCTTTCTTTTGAAATTGTGATTTGATTTGTTCTAAAATTCAGCAGTGTTTTCATGTTGGCCATTACTGAGTTATGTCCCTTTATAATTCAGATAATTGCTAAATTGTTTGTGTTGATTTGTAAGGAGCAAGGTATCAATGTCCCATTAACATATTCATTTCTTATTTTAGAGTAAAGCCAGATTAGAAAGAGACAGAAGAATGATACAATTACAAAGAACTATTCTAAATACACCAGTAAGTATACTTGTTTATCTGTAAAATTGATGGGAGGAGGGGTTGGGTTCAAAGTCTAGGAACATTAAGAATTTGTATGATAGAACAAAAATGTTGCCAGCAGAAGTAAACAAGTGTAAAATTTTTGAGGTTATACCGAAATTTTAATCTGTTTCAGAAGCAATCTGTTAATTAGTTTTTTTATTGGAAAGTATTTTTAATTCTGTTTTAGAGAAATGTACTGGTGGACTTCCCTATTTCACCAGGTACCCATTCTCACCATGCATGTTTTTTCTGTCGACCAAAAGGTCCCATGAAAAAAAGTATCATTGTGGCATTTGTTTGTTGTGTTCGATTCTCATGACAATGTCTTTTACTTTAATTTTAAATTTACTTTAATTTTAAATTGACCACCTCGGTGGTCTCATGGTAGCGTGCTTGCCCAGAGTGTGGAAGGTCAATCCCCGTCCAGGTCAAACCAAAGACATTAAAATTGGTATTTGCTGCTTCTCCGCCAAGCAGGCGGCATCTAGGAGTAAAGGAAAGACTGGTCGGCTTGGAGTCAGTATAATGTGTCCGAGTGAGGTGATATGTCAACCTGCAGACTGTTACCTCGTGAGCTAGCACATTAAAAATCCGACAAAGCAGGGATCATACTCATTATCATATCAACATGTTCTCGTCCTGATGTGCACCTTGTTGCCACTGGACGTTAAACAATAATTCATCCATCCATCCATTTAATTTTAAATGTACAGACTTTTCCCAGTATTCTTTTGTTGATGTTTATAATATACACATATTTTAGATCTCTGAGAACCAGTTCTTTCATGAATATTTCTTAAAAATTTGATGTAAAAATGGCAAGTTGTGAGATTGGATACCTGGCAAGATAGAATAAACCTTACATTAAAAGACATTAAGAAGTTGGGCTTTGCCGAACATTACTATAAAAAAGTATATAAATTGAAAGGAAGTGCAATTAAGAGAATTATTTCTACTATTTTAAAGTTATTTTATTTGGTTTATTTACTTACAATACAGTGTAATAGAATATATAATATGTCTTTCATCCGTTAACTTTTCACAATTCAGTCTTGTCCAAAACTCCATGGCCAATTGAAATCAAACTTGGTGGGAGTGTTCATTGGATGGTCCCCTACAAAGTTTATGTTTTTGGTTCTGATCCAAAATTCAACATTTATGCACACTGTTTGGCTGAAATTTAAAAAATCTTCTCTGAAACTACAAAAGCAATTGAATTGTTATATTGCAGGAATGATCCTTACATGGTCATCTACAAAGTTTATGTATTTTGTGCCGATCTGAAATCCAAGATGGCCGTCACCACAGTACACATTTAACATGGAATCCTATGGGAAATACGTACAAACATCTTGTCAGAAACCATTTGACAGTTGGAAGTAATATTATGCCTGAATGAATAGATTACGGTCCTTGACAAAGTTGATGTTTTTGGTGCTGATCCGAAATTCAATGGCTGCCAGATCCATTTATGCCCTCTGATTGGCTGAAATTAAAAAATCTTCTCTGAAACTACAAAAGTAATTGCATTGTTATATTGCAGGAATGATCCTTACATGGTCCTCTACAAAGTTCTTGTTTTTTTAGTCCAGCACTGGTAGTTTTGATAAAAACTAGCCGTGCTGGAGTATTGTTAACACGACGATCTGTTGAGCCAAAGTACCCCTAATCTGCAAATAGTTCCTATGAACTCAATACAATTTTAAATCAAGGTACAATGCATAGGGTTGCATGCAGTTATTCACCTGAAAAATAGCATATATAGAAAGATAACTCTATTGAATAACAAATGTGTGTTGGAGAAAACTGTTTTGAGTCGAACAAACTTTAGCGTATGAATATGAAAAAAATACAGAAGTGCAAAAGCGAGGGAAATTCAATTTAATTTACAACTAAGATTGTCCATAATATTGTTATCGGCTGGTAACAGTCGGTAATTTTAATATTTTCAGTAAGTTAATTACTTTCAGTCCCCATTGAGTGTTAATTTCGTCATTCTTAACCATTTCAACCATTTACTGTATTAAAAATATTTGTAATGAGAACGATTTTAAAATATATTTTATTGATTTGTTTTCTACATGGAAGTTATCTTTCGAAAAGAAATACGAAACAAGTTCGGAATGGACTTGTGTATTCACGTTTCTCAAAGGAACATATTCGAAATATTTAAATTAAATGATTTTTTTTTAGAAAACAAATCCTCTTATAAGATATTAAAAGGTTATGGTTATGTATATTCTAACAAGACGAATGTCAACAAACGTTAAACACCTGTAGTAAAAATGATTTGTGAGATGCTCCACAACTTTTGGTCACTTGTTACGAATTTATCAACAGTATGGCGGGTCGATTAGTGTTTGCTGCCGTTTTCGACTTTGACATTAAAACAGCTATTTGAAGGAACAAAAAAAATATTTTTTTGAAAGCAAAATAAAATAACGATGCCGAAACTATGACGTATTATTATGTTTTCCTGTTCTTAACATGCATACGCGGGGTCGATCTTATGCCAAAATTGTGGAGTCAAAAATGAGGACGGAACGAACAAATTCTATTTTTTGGACGATTTTCCAATTGTACTAAACGTTGTGTTTTGATGTAAAAAAAATTGAGATGACTATAGGTATGTATTGTAAAAGTCCAAATTGACGGTCAGCTGTCATATTTATCCACCCTCTCAAACCCCTTAACATTCAAATAACTATGAAATGGTTGAGATCTCAACTCTAAATGTATTTTGTTTCTCCTTATAACAAGACGCACATTCGTCGGTGTATGAGGGGTACCTAGGGTTGCTCTTTATATATTTGAAAACATCGAGATTCCCACTCTATATCTCAATTTTGAGTATCCTTTAATATGTGAATTTTAGTTTCAGTACTTTTAGTATCTTCTTAAAGTTATGCAAAATGGTAGAGAATTTTTTTTATAAAGGACCCAGTGAACAATTATACATCTGTTTGTAGTAATTCAAATTCAATTGCAAATAAGTATGTCTGAAATAATTCATTTACTAGTACATCCTTTTTTTTTAATTCGCGAAAAAAAATTGATTCCTCCTTTTAAAAACCTTTTTACAAATCAACTAAATATTAATGCCTGTTACAGTGGGACCGGTTAGCATCAGTGCTGGACAAAAGCACTTCATGCTATGTTTTACCAATTGAAATCCAAGATGGCCGCCACAAGGGGACACATTTAACATGGGATCCTATGGGAAATACATACAAAAAGCTTCTTGTCAGAAACCGTTTGACAGATGGAAGTAATATTATGCCTAAATGATCAGAAAATGGTCGTTAACAAAATTTATGTTTTTGGTGCCGATCCAAAATTCAATATGGCTGCCAGGGTCAATTATGCACTCTTGATTGGCTGAAATTTCAAAAATCTTCTTCTCTGAAGCTCCAAAAGCAATTGAATCGTTACATTGCAGGAATGATCCTTACTTTGTACATGGTCATCTACCAACTTTTTTCATGCCATATGAAATCCAAGATGTCTGAAACTACAGAGCCAGTCGGAACCAAACTAGGCAGAAATTGGCCTTAAATGGTCCTCTGTCAGAATTGTGTCCAATGACCCAGAATGTCAACCAAGATGGCCACAACGGCCAAACTTTGTTAAACCAAGGACCCAATGGAAAATTCATTAAAAAATCTTCTTGTCATCTGAAAACACTAAGCCAATTGGAAGAAAACTTGGATGATATGGTCCTTCGGTGGTCCTCTTTCAGAATTTTGTCCGATGACCCGGAATGTCAACAAAGATGGCCCATGGCTGTGACAGCTGAACTTAGTTTAACATAGGATCCTTTGGGAAAATTCATTAAAAAATCTTCTGATCTGAGACCAATTGGCCGATTTGTAGCAATGGTCATTAGATGGTCCCCTTTCATAATTTTGTCCACTGACCTGGCCTGTCAATCAAGATGGCCACCAAAGCTGAACTTAGTTTAACATATGACACTATGGGAAAATATAATTTGCAGTCACCATACCTTAAACTTTGCTATTTGGAACCAAACTAATGGTCCTCTTTTAGAAGTGTGTTTGATAATCTTGAATGTCAACTAAGATGGCCACCACACCATAACTTTGTTTAACATTGAACCTATGGGAAAGCTAGCCAAGATTACTGCTTCACTTAAATTATCAGTCTTGCTGAAGGTGTACAGGTTAAATCCATGTGAATGATACAGGCTCTTGAGAGCCTCTACTTTTTTTCTAACCTTTTTTATCTCACCTGGCCAAAGGCCATGTGAGCTTTGTCATCACTTGGCGTCAGTCGTCCGCCCGTCGTCCGTCCGTTAACTTTTCACATTTTAATCTTCTCTTCTGAAACCACTGGGCCAAATGGAATTAAATTTGGCAGGAAGCACCTATGTAAGGTCCTTTATATAGATTGCTCATTAAGTCTTGATCGGACAACAATCATAGCCGTTGTTTCTGATTGGCTGAAATTTCAAAAATCTTCTCTGAAACTGCTTGGCCAAATAGAACAAAACTTGACAGGAAGTATATATTGGAGGTCCTTTATCCAATTTCCTCATTTCGTCCTGATCGGACGACAAATGTGGCTGCCATGGACAGTTCTTGTTTCTCATTGGCTGATATAAAAAAATCTTCTCTGAAATTGTTTGGCCAAATGGAACGAAACTTGACAGAAAGCATCTATGGGAGGTTCTTTACAAAGTTTCCTCATTTCATCCTGATCGCGCAAAAAACATGCTGCCATAGGCAATTCTTGTTTCTCATTGGTTGATTAAAAAACTTGACAGGAAGCATCTATGGGAGGTTATTTACAAAATTTCATCCCAATCGGAGTACATATATGGTCACCATTGGCAGTTTTTGTTTCTGATTGGCTAATATATAAGAATCTTCTCCTCTGAAATCGCCTGCCCAAATGGAACGAAACCTCACAGGCAGCATATATGGGAGGTCCTTTATAAAATTTCCTCATTTTTTCCCGATCGTACTACAAATATGGCCACCATGAGCAGTTCTTGTTTCTGATGGGCTGATATAAAAAAAATTTCTTCTCTGAAGTCGCATGGCCATATTGAACGAAACTTGACAGAAAACATCTAATTGGGAGGTCCTATACATAGTTTCCTCATTTCATCCTGATCAGGCAACAAACAAGGCCGTCATGGGCAGTTCTTGTCTTTCATCAGTTGATAATCTTCTTTGAAACTGCTTGGCCAAAGGGAATGATACTTGATAGGAAGCATCTGTGGGAGGGTTTTTTTACAAAGGTTCCTCATTTTGTTCAGATCAGACGACAAACATGGCTGCCATGGGCAATTCTTGTTTCTGATTGATTGATTAAAAAAAAAAAAATTTTTCTCTTAAACTGCTTGGCCAAATAGAGCCAAACTTGACAGAAACTATCTATGACATATAACAGAAATCTACAGAACCGCAGAATTACTTGAAACCAAACATGGTCTGAATGTTCCTCTTAATTTGCTCACCAAGTGTTGTTACTCTGGTGCCGATCCCTAATTCAAAATGGCCTTCAGCAGAGCACTTAGGTTAACATAAGACCCTATGGGAAATACATGCCAAATTTAAGAATATGCTGACCATAATGATAGGGAGAAGTGAATTCTCTCTTTGAGGTACATCATGCCAGGTGAGCGATACAGGCTCAGCTCTCTGAGCCTCTAGTGTAAATACGAGTTTACAAGACACAAAAAGTTAGGGTGAACCCTTTATATTTTTCTTCAGATAACGATGTTAATATCCGTAGCCCTTAAATGTTTCAAATAGTACAAGTAAATAGAACCTCTATATGTAGTCATTTAATCCTTTGATACATTGAATGTTATTTGAATGATGATATTTTTTCTATTACCTCATAGTGAGTGTCAGATATTTAAGATTTTTCCCAGGCGATTTATTTAGAATCAAATTATTCAATATATATTATGTGTTGAAACATTGAAAGGCAGGGTGACCTTCATACATGATTTAATAAGACACTTAAACTAAACTATGGTTCAAGTTTTATGGATTTGATTTTTAAATGTCATTGTCCAATTTATTTAACAGGTTCAATGTCATTTTCAGATTTTCACAATATTTCAATTATTTTTTCAAAATGAAATTTTCTTTCTATGGATTTTGTATACCATGTTACTGAATTAAAATGTACTGGAATAGAATAGTTCAATAATTTGGGGTATTTTTCGGAGAAAAAATTTGTTTAAGAAATATAGATAAAAGAAAAATTCCAACCAAATTTCTTTATATATTTCTAAACAAAAACCAGAGGCTCTCAAGAGCCTGTATTGCTCACCTGATGTATCAAAAACAAATCTTAAATGAGGTTTCCAGCAAATTTTGTTTTTAAATGCTTAAATGGTTCAGAGAAGGAAGAATTTTAAAACATTTTCCCCATATGGTACAATATTAAAGAATATTCTGTGGTATTGGCCATCTTGAATTTCAGATCAGCACAAAAAACTGAAAATTATAAGATAACCACCCTAGTATTATTTGTGTAAGATTTGGTCTAAATCTGTGAAATGGCTTCCAAGAAAAATCTGTTTGTATGTATTTCCCATATAGTTCCATGTTAAACTATGTTCCACGGTGGCAGCCATCTTGGATTTCAGATCAGCACCAAAAACTCAAAATTAGTAGAGGATCACTAGGATCATTTGTACATGAATTGGTATGTTTGTGTGAGACTGTTTTTGAGGAGAAGCTAATTGTATGTATTCCCCATAGGGTTCTATGTTAAACTATGTAACAGGGTGCCGGCCATCTTGGATTTCAGATCACCACCAAAACTCAAAATTAGTAGAGGACCATGCTAGTATCATTTGTGCATGATTTGGTTTAAATGTATGAGAACAGTTTCTGAGAGGAAGCTGTTTGTATTAATTTCCCATAGGATTTTCTGTTAAACTATGTTCCACAGTGGCAGCCATCTTGGATTTCGGATCCGCACCAAAAAGTCTAAATTAGTAGAGGACCATCTAAGGAACATTTCCACAATATCACAATTCAATCTGCCAAGCAGTTTCTCAGAAGATTTTTGAAATTAGAACGCATCATTGGCCCTGGCAGCCATGTTGATTTTCTGATCAGCACCAAAAACTCAAACTTTGTAAAGTACCACCCAATGAACATTTCTGCCAAGTTTTGCTCCAATTGGCCAAGTGGTTTCAGAGAAGAAGATTAAAATGTGAAAAGTTTACAGACGACGACAACTATGACTACGATGTCGGCGACAGACAAAAAGTGATGACAATACCTCACATGACCCTTTGGGTCAGGTGAGCTGAAAATATGTGTTTCTGTTACTTGACTTATCCCTAATTATTGAAGGTCTTTTGCTTATACCCATATCCTTTTAAAAGCGAAAATAGCAAATTTCCCCAAAAAACAGGTTGTTCCACTGATAATATATAAGAATTTTTCATTTAAAAAGTTTTTGAAAACTTCAACCCATATTTCAAAGAAAAAATACTGACTTAGTTACCTGACTAAATTAATATCTGATTTAATTGGAAATACACAATTTTTTTTTAAAAATTTTGTTAGGTTAATGATCACTATTTGCTGGTTAAATTTAAGATTGCATTTTGTTTTCTTTTTTTTTCAGAGTTTGTTAGAATCTAATAGATATCTATTAAAACAGTTAGATGTGGCACATTACAAGCCTCCAACCAAATCTCCAGTTCCAGAACTCAAGTAAGTAGTCTTTAATATGGAGATTGAAATTACTTACCCAGACCAAAACAATTAGAATAGTTTATCAGGCTCTACTTTATTATGACAAGGCCAAATGCTTGTCAAAAAGAACATTGAAACCACTGAACCAATTACAGCCAAACTTAGTCTGAATGATCCTTTGGGTATCTAGAAAAAGTTTGTATTATATTTTCTTGCCCATCGAGAAACATGGCCGCCATGGCTAAAAATAGAACATAAGTGGTAAACATCAGTTTTTTGCTTATATCTCAAAAACTAAAGCATTTAGAGTAAAACTAACATGGGTAAAAATGTTCATCAGGTCAAGATCTACATGCTTTGAAATTTTCAGATGAATCTATCAACCCTTTGTTGGGTTATTGCCCCTGAATTGTTAATTTGAAGGAAATTTAGCAGTTTTAGGTTATTAACTTGAATATTAATATAGATAAAGACAAACTGTAAACAGCAGAAATGTTCAGCAAAGTAAGATCTACAAATAAGTCAACATGACCAAAATCGTCAATTGAACCCTTATAGGAGTTTTTGCCCTTTAAAGATTATTTGCATGTTAACAGATAATAAAAAAATAATCATTGATGCAAGATGTACACAAAATATAACAGGTGAGCGATTCAGGCTCTGTGGAGTATCTTGTTTTATTGTCATCTCCCTCCCTTAGGTTGGATTTTGAAAAAAAAAACTGTCGGACCTATACTGAATCACGAAGAAAATATTTGAACTTATAAAACGAGAAGAAAATGTTTTAATTTCTCAACCAAATTTTTTATCTTTGAAGTCTAATACAAGCTGTTACTGAAGTTTTCAAATGAATTTGTTTTTATGATTAATTATTTTGAGATTAATTTTTTTTAAATGTTTCGTTTTTAGATTAATCATGTGCACTTATGTTTGTATTAACAATATTGATTTAAATTTTTTGTTATTAGTCATTGTCGGCATGTAGTTACAGTAAAAACTAATTTGCACGAAGTTCTCCATTAGTTACAAAGATGTCTAGGAAGATACGATCAAGTTTTGTCGTAGTATTTAAAGTCACATTAATATCTAGATAATAGAATTTATGTTATCCTTGTGTCACATGTACACATATAGTACACATTTTAATGAGTCCTGGGATTTTGACCGCTGTGCCATTTTAAAACTGACTTCTTTATATCAAGATTCCATAAAATGTAACTAGATATCCTGCATTTATCATAGCTTATCTTTGCACCAGGTGAAATTTTTTAAAGAACTCCCTTTTTCAATATTAAGACCTATCAATTGTACTTTTCTATTAAGTATCATGATATAAATCGGATATATCCCTGTCTGGCTAATGCCCTCAGGGGTGTATTCAGTAAGCTGTATGTTCCATGGTGCTAAAGCCCTCCCCAAATTCTTAATACTGAAAAAAATCATCCTCATTCACCTGCTATGGTCAGTCAGAGTTTCATAGCACCTTAATATTTCTTGTAAAATTTTGCTTTATGTGTGTTTTTTTAATTCATTTATTCAAAGCAGTTCAAGATATCAGTCAAAATAAAAATTAAATCTGGTATATATATATACTGAGATTTTATGGAAATACATGTTGTATTTGAAATGTACTTTTGTTGAGAAGTTAGAAAAAATGCAAAGTTGGATGATATTAAATCGGTTGTTGCATAAATAATGAAAATAAACCAAGAAACTATAAAACAATCCGTTATATCATCCGACTTACACCTCAGCTGATTTTATTTAAATCTTGAACCTGTGAGTCACATCAGATGATCTTGTTTTGGCTGACAACAAATTACAAAGTGTATACTGGTCTACCTGATAGGACACACGTCCAAAGGGTTTTTATTTTATTTTATATTTTTGCACTTATAATGAGATGTATATGCACTGGTTATAAACTACCTGTATAGTTGATATGAAAAAAACATTGAGGAATGAAAGTGGTTTTGTCTGTCATATATGCTCAGGCATAGTTATTTTAATTGATTACTTCCCTTTGAATGTAAACTTGTCTACAAGGATTTATTTTTCATTTCCTTGTGCAACTGTGGTTTTTTCATGATAATAGCCCAAACATGGGTAAAAATTGATGAAAAATGGAAAAATCATCAAGAATGGGGTACTTTCAAATGACCGTAGCAAAAAAATAAATGTACCACCATATGATTTTTTCTTCATAATTTACTTTCTTACATTCATATAAACCCAAAAATCAGGTTCAGAAAAAAAGTTTAATTCTAGAAATTTTTCAAGGACCTTTATAAAGTTTAGTTTGCATATTTATGTCTCCCAAACGAAGTTTGGAGACATGTTGTTTTTGCTCAGTTCTTATTATTCTTATTATTATTATTATTATTATTATTATTTTTCTTCTTTCCTGGCGCGTTTTTTCGAACACTTGTGTGCACCGTTTCTCATAAACCAATAGACGGAATCGCTTGATATCATACGACTTGCTAGGCCCATATTCCTAGATGGGCCTCCCGAAAAAAAATTTCAATCTGTGGGAGGAAACATATATTTTGGGGGTCTCAAAAGGGGGTGGGGTTTTGCAAAATTTTACTATAGAAGTCTATGGGAAAAGTGATATAACTTGATCATTTGTGATCTTAACTTGGACATACTACCTGTTACCTTGGATATTTAAGTTTTTATACCCCGCCACACGAAGTGGCAAGGTATTATGTTATACCCTCCATTTCGTTGTCTTGGGGGGGGTCATGCCCCACCCCCTCAAATAACAAAATACTTAATATTTTGAAAACCATTGTGATCCCCACCCTATAACCATATATATTATTACTCCTTATGATAAGACAAATCATTTGGTACCATAGGGGGGTCTGAGGGGGGTCATGCCCCACCCCCTCAAATGATAAAATACTAAATATTCTGAAAACCATTGAGATCCCCACCCTATAACCATATATATTATTACTCCTTATGATAAGACGAATCATTTGGTACCATAGGGGGTCTGAGGGGGGGTCATGCCCCACCCCCTTAAATGACAAAATACTTATTATTCTGAAAACCATTGAGATCCCCACCCTATAACCATATATATTATTACTCCTTATGATAAGACGAATCATTTGGTACCATAGGGGGTCTGAGGGGGGGGGGTCATGCCCCACCCCCTTAAATGATAAAATACTTAATATTTTGAAAACCATTGTGATCCCCACCCTATAACCATATATATTATTACTCCTTATGATAAGACAAATCATTTGGTACCATAGGGAGGTCTGAGGGGGGTCATGCCCCACCCCCTCAAATGATAAAATACTAAATATTCTGAAAACCATTGAGATCCCCACCCAATAACCATATATATTATTACTCCTTATGATAAGACGAATCATTTGGTACCATAGGGGGTCTGAGGGGGGGTCATGCCCCACCCCTCAAATTATAAAATACTAAATAGACGGAAGTTTTTATACCCCGCCACACGAAGTGGCGAGGTATTATGTTATACCCTCCATTTCGTTGTCTTAGGGGGGGTCATGCCCCACCCCCTCAAATAATAAAATACTTAATATTTTGAAAACCATTGTGATCCCCACCCTATAACCATATATATTATTACTCCTTATGATAAGACAAATCATTTGGTACCATAGGTGGTCTGAGGAGGGTCATGCCCCACCCCCTCAAATGATAAAATACTAAATATTCTGAAAACCATTGAGATCCCCACCCTATAACCATATATATTATTACTCCTTATGATAAAACGAATCATTTGGTACCATAGGGGGTCTGAGGGGGGGGTCATGCCCCACCCCCTTAAATGATAAAATACTAAATATTCTGAAAACCATTGAGATCCCCACCCTATAACCATATATATTATTACTTCTTATGATAAGACGAATCATTTGGTACCATAGGGGGGTCTGTATATTTTTTATTTATATATGTTGGGTGGAAAGGCATGGCTAAAGGGGAGCTGGAGGCCATTGCACCTTCAATAATAAAATATTTTGATAAAACATCTGTTAATCATGTTAATACCGATTACAACATATAAAACTGCAGATATTGAATACCATATATCAAACATTTTGCATATACTCAATCTCTTTGTACACTTGCCCAGTATTTCAAACACTAGGAATTCCAAAAATACCCTGAAAGAGAAAGAGCTTCGTTTGGGAGACATTCGAAACTGCATCCAGTTTCAATTATACCTTGTACATCTTGGTTTGATAACTAAGATGGCAACAGCTAATCTCATTTCTGATTTTTATTTTAAAGATTGGAAAAAGTCTGAATGAACTTGTTACCTTCAATTTCATACCATTCAAACAATTTGGCTGTTCTTCTAAATCATTCCAGTCTGATATCTCTAACCCACTACCCCCCCCCCCCCCCCCCCCCACCCACCCCCATCCCATCGTTCTAGGTTTGTTTTTAAACCCAGCTGCACCATTACATCTAATGGGATGTCTTCAAAAGTTAACCTTTATTAAAGTATGCAAAAAGGGCTACATTAATGTAGCTAGTTGGGGCTGGGAGGATGTATTGACTTTTGATTAATATGTGAAAAAAAGCACATTATTGAAAAATTCTACACAGAATTTTGAGGATATTATTCATGTTTTGCAAGCTGTCACAAACTGTAGTCATGTTTCATTTTATTTTGCATGAATCAGAGATAATAATTTCTCATCGCTGAAAAATGTCGGAATTTAATCAAATTCATGTCAGATGCAAAACCTGCTCACAAAGAAGAAAAATTACAAAAGATTTCAATGTGCCAAGTCAAAACATGTATATATTAATTTAAAGCAAAAGTTTTATGTTAAACAACAAAAAACTGACAAAAATTTTCTATGTGCCAAGTTTATATAAAAATCATTAAAAGTTTTATCTGTAAAATGAGTCATTATGCTTGCAGAATCGATTTTAAAACATGCTTTTAGTTGTCTGTCAGCTTTGACATCTCTTATCATACAATTAATTACCAGCTATAGTTAATTTCACTTTATATAAGAACAGAGGCTATATAGATTGTAGCAACGTGAGTCCTACTTAGGATTTGTTTAATATTGAATACAGTATCAATCCAGGAGACCTAAGCATCGATCCAATATCAGCCTACAAAAAAAAAATGCTTACGTCAACATTTAAAAATAAAATCAGCTGATTTGGATTATAAACTTTTTATGAGTCAGATCAGCTGATTGTGGTATATTATATATGTGTATAAATTGTTACTAAGTACATTTGTATCTACCTGGCAGATTTATAAGTAACCTGATAGGTGAAATCCTTTTTTTACAGGTGATGCAGTCCTTGAAATATTTGTGGTTATCCTTCAAGGTCTTACATCCCTTATCTCATTTACAATGTGAAGTGCACTTATATTAGATTTAGTCAATGTTTTATTTATAGTTTAAATGCAAGGTGTTAACAGCGATGATTACCTACCGATTTATAGTTGCACTAATGTTCATATTGAGGTTATCTTTCAATTAGGAGGAAAAAATGGTCATTGCCACATTGGTGATCAATTAAAAGCCATTTGATTTTTAATATTTCAGTTGCAAGTTTGAAATTTGAATGAAAAAATCAAGTTCCAAAAATTTGTCAGTTTTAGAAATTTGTGGGAGACAAAGGCAGGCTGAAACAAAAAATGTATTGTTTGGAAAATATATATCTAGATTTGCTACAAAAACAAACAAAAAACACTCACATGAACCATTGCGAAAAAAGAATATTAGTTCATTAGTTAACTGTTATTGCAAAAAAAATGTCAAGATCTGGTTATGACCAATTTGAATTCCCCATGCCATTGATGATAAGTTGAGAGGGTGGGCTGCAAAATTTATATAGAGAAAAAAAAATAAATGGAACCAGAGTAAAATCACAAATTTAAACAACAGCTTCTTTTAACCTTTTTGTACCAAATCTTAAGCATGTCGTTTAATTATGAGCTGAAAAAATTGCAGGTTTTTTGCTATTACCATTGCAGCATTGCATCATATGCTTTATTTACTTACATATGATAAGGTTGAAGTTGAATGATTATCCAGGATCTATATATTGTTGTTGATGAGAAAATTGTTTTGATGTACCAATTATTCTCTGGAGGAATGCAAAAACAATACATCTTTGGATAATTTTCTTGTTTGTTTCACACACATAATGTATTGATGATATTATTTTTGTCTTTACAATGATGTTTGTTAATTACACTACAGGCATAAGTTACAGAAAGAGGGCCAAATTTTTTTTTCTTCAAATTATCACTAACAATAATTTATTGTTTATGCAACACTTAAGAGAAAAAAATCTTTAGTTTGACTTTTTTTCTCTTTTTTATGTTTTTTTGTATTTTTGTTGTTGTTTGTTTTAAAGGTATTTTATAACTTCACCCATTTAAATTGGTATATATTATAATTTATTTATTGCAAACAAAAAAACCCATTAGGGTTGTAGCAATACAAACATATAAATCATATTACATATACATAGATGATACACAAAGTACTTAGTATTCATATGTATTCAGTATTAACAGTTTATGGGTCCCCTTTCCTCAGTTCTAATGACTGGACAATAAAAGAGACTACTGTTTTAATCTGCAAAGGTGTTGATGGATTTAATATAGTAATTTTTCTGTGGCCGAAAGATTGTTAAAATTAATATGAGTTTCCTCTAAATATTTCATAAATGATTCTCTTGCATTTCTATTAAGTTTACAATTAAAAAAGAAGTGAAATTCGTCATCTATATTATTACACACTTGACATTTTCTTTGTTCTCTTGGGATTTTTTTGTATCTACCAGTTTCTATAAGCAATTCATGATCACTAACTCTAAATTTTGTTAATATTTTTCTAGTATCTTTATTAGGGTGAGATAAATAATATTCTTCTTCATTATTATTTATTTTTAGATATATAGTAAAATAAAAAATTCAATTAATCTATTTTTTTTATGGGGGGGGGGGGGGGGGGGAGGGATTACAGATTTTGCTAATATTCATTACATTATACATAAGATCCTACACCATTACCTTGAGAATAAGAAACTGTTTGGTAGTATCAAGTATTGATGATATTCCCCATTTCCATTCTCTATTCTACAACTGTATTGTATTCTGTATTTTTGTAGAAATAAATTATATGTTGCTTACATTAATATTGATGCTTGGAATGAAGGTTAGGGGCTGGGGTTTTTAAGGGAGGGATTTGAGAAAATGAAATGGGCTACATTCCTTGATGTACCTTGTTACTTACATTAATGTTGATGTTTGAAAAAATGTTCGATTTTACTGTACATTTGTTTGTTTGTTTGGTTGGTTTTTTTCTTCCTAATGACGTCATTGGCCAACTTCACTCAAGGTTATGGAGTGTGATAAATTGTTATGGGGGTTAACCAATACCTAGGTCTTATATCAATAGATTGTTTGCTGTTAGGCTTATATGTCACAAGGGAACTAATAAAACAATTTTTAATTTTCTAGTTTGGGAAAAATATGATATAGCACCTATTAGCAGTGTTCCAGCTATGATTTAGGGGCTGGAGGGACATATTTTAAGGATTAGTTTCAGGTCTGTAATGGACAAACAAGACATTATGTTGAATTTAAGAAATATATAGAAAAATTTTCTAACACCCTCAGTAGTTTAATACATGTATATTTTTTAATTAACTGTCTAGAAACCTTAGGTCACGGAATGGATTTTTGGCATTTTGAAAATATGAATGCTAAAATTTTAAGACAATTTTTTGTAGATTAATTAACCTTGATGAGTCATTCAATAAAACAAATTTTTTGCCATTGTTTATATAAATAACGGGGACTAGGTATTTCGTCATGACTACTACTGATCACTAGCCTGTCAACTCTGGGGTTGTGAGTTCGAATCTCACCTGTGGTGGAGTGTGTTCGACTCCGATCTTAATTGACGAGGATTGCCAATTTTTCGTACCGAAGGTCGTGGTCCTCTCCGGGTACTCCGGCTTCCTCCACCAATAAAAACTGGCCGCCACGAAATGGCCAAAATGTGCTGAAAACGGCGTTAAACCCCAACTAAACAAACAAATATATAAATAACACATGACTGACAGGGTGATGGAGCAAATTGTTACCCCGAGAAAACATTGACCAATGAAAATTGAATATGATGTGAGTTGGACAGCTCATTTGTCTTGTTGTATCCTGGTCCATTATTGTATGGCATTCATTCTTTATGTAAATGTGGAATTTTATTCAGGTTTATGTACATATTATAATGTTTCAATTGAATTTTGTTCAATAAAGTTAGTTAAACCTGCCTTGTAGTTTCAAAACTTTGGTGTTAAGCATTGAATTTTTTTTTTTTTTTTTTTTTGCTCCTGTCTTATTTTAAGAACATTGTCTGACTTTTCCTGTAGAAAAATTTTAACAAAAGTGTCAGTATTCCTGTTAAGGTCTTTTGTCAATTTTCACAGTATAAGGCTGATTCAGCATGCTTTCAAGCTTCACCAAAAATATCCATGCACTAAATTGTTTGCATGTCATTAATGGCATTGTGGGATTTCTTCCTGGTAATTTTCCATCCATCAACAGCTCTATTAGTATATACAGCCAACGTGATTGCAGTATTTATATATACAATAAGTTCTTATAGTTCAACATCATTAAGGTATACCGGTAGCTATATATATATAGGTATGGCTTAATTCTAATGTAGGCTTGTCAGTATTGACGTTATATGAATGGAAATAGATACATTTGAAATGACTTATAGATGAAGCTTTTACAGTCCGCATTGATTCCTGTTTAGTGTGTTCAGACAAACATTGATCCTTTGTTTTTGATGTTTATTGGAACAGGCAGCTTAATTTTGGCTGTAACAGTAGGCTGTCAGACTAGATCTTTATCTGAACAAGAAAAGTGACCAAGTTGTTAAATAATTTAAAAATTTGAGAGTGTTTTTCTGCCTCTGCCTTTTTTGCATTAATAATAGATTCTAAAGAAAAAAAATGATTTGTCAGTATTGATAGATTTTTCATGTAGATTTCAGTATTTTACTCGGTTGTTCAATTTCTGAAATTGAAGACAAAATTGAGTTTTTAGTTCAAAAGACCTTAATTTTATTGCCAATAACGATAAAAAATAAATCAGTAAACACAGTAATGGGGTTTTATGAACCTAGAATCTGATGAACATTCAAGAGAATTTTTTGTATGGGTATTGGAAAAAGAATACTGAAAGCATTAAGGCAGTGGACAAATTCTACAAGACCTGAATCTCAAGACAAGGAAAATTCTTTATACTTAGAAAACTAGAACAGGACAGACAAGAACTAAAGCACTTGCATTGTGAACTACGGCAAAAAAACTGGAAATGAGATCAGGCGCTGTGGAATGGTAATCATGTCCTGCTTCGTTGATGGCACCCGTCACATTGAAGTGAGGAAAATCTGGTAGAGGGTGACGTCCAATGAAGAGTCAGTTCCATGAAGGGGTGAAATATAACGGAAGATATCTTATTTCATTTGGGTAGGAGTGGTTAAAGTGGAAGTTCTACATGTTCAGTAATGGCATTTTAATCTGAAAATATGGATAAAATGATGATTTTTACATTAACCTAAACTTTGCATAAAAAATCATAGAAAATGAAATGAGGGATGTTTCACTTATAATATTTGGAGTTAATGTAATAACTTTATTTACAATTACACCCGTGCAAAAACACATATACAACATTACAAAATCAAAATTTACAGAATGGCAATAATAAAATGGCACAGATTGCCATAGACCCAGGTATCTCAATTCTAAAGATTTTTTTTTATATAAAGGTACATATACTGTTTACTGGTAAGTTAGATGTATTACAGAGGCTAATTATTTTTTTCTTTTTGTGACAGACACAAATTCCGGGAAATGCACATTGATTTTTGTCGAGCCTTCGACTTTTGTCGAAAAAGCGAGACATAGCGATCCTACATTCCGTCGTCGTCGTCGGCGGCGTCCACAAATATTCACCCTGTGGTTAAAGTTTTTAAAATTTTAATAACTTTCTTAAACTAACCTGGATTTCTACCAAACTTGGACAGAGGCTTGTTTATGATCATAAGATAGTATCCAGAAGGAAATTTTGTAAAAATAAAATTCCAGTTTTTCCGTATTTTACTTATAAATGGACTTAGTTTTTCTGCCAGGAAACATTACATTCACTCTGTGGTTAAAGTTTTTAAAATTTTAATAACTTTCTTAAAATATCCTGGATTTGTACCAAACTTGGACAGAAGCTTGTTTATGATCATAAGATAGTATCCAGAAGTAAATTTTGTAAAATAAAAATTCCAGTTTTTCTGTATATTACTTATAAATGGACTTAGTTTTTCTGCCAGGAAACATTACATTCATTCTGTGGTTAAAGTTTTCAAAATTTTAATAACTTTCTTAAACTATCCTGGATTTGTACCAAACTTGGACAGAAGCTTGTTTATGATCATAAGATAGTATCCAGAAGTAAATTTTGTAAAATAAAAATTCCAGTTTTTCTGTATATTACTTATAAATGGACTTAGTTTTTCTGCCAGGAAACATTACATTCACTCTGTGGTTAAAGTTTTTAAAATTTTAATAACTTTCTTAAACTATCCAGGAATTTTACCAAATTTGGACATAAGCTTGTTTATGATATAAAGATTGTATCCAGGAGAAAATTTTGTAAAATATTTATTTCTGTTTTTCAGTTTTTTACGTATAAATGGACTTAACATTGCATTCACTATGTTGTGAAAGTTTTTAAAAATTTTAATAACTTTATTATTTTTATTAAGTTTGCATTCACCTATCACACTGAAAATATAGACAACATCAAAAGTAGGCGAGACACTGGGTTCCGCGGAACCCTTACGAATTTTTTTATTTTATAAGTTCTCTTATTTTTTTATTTACTTTACAATAAAAGAAGAAGTGATACTCATCTTCAACAATTTTACAATAACTGCACAGTCTTTCATGTCGGGGGATATTTTTATCATCATATAAGATGTGATGATGTCATTTTGCCTCTGATGGGTACATGTGATATTCTTTTTGTGGAAATAATACATTTTTATTTGTAATTGGTGAAATGGAACTTTAATAGTATATATATAAAAGTAATAAGAACAATATTTACTGATGTTTAGAGAGCCTTCAGATATATATATGTGAACACTTTCTCATTATTCAATGATGATGTATAGTTGTGACACAAGATTTTCAAGAACATACCTTTAAAATTTCTTATTATAGCAATTTTTAAATTCTCTTTAAGAAATAACATGTAAAGTGTCTGTTTTAAATTCACTTAAAATGTATGATTCTACAAGAATTAATTTTTCATCTTGACATAAATGGCTTGAAAAAGTTTAAAATAAGTATAGCCGTGAATCTTATTTAAGATTTTTGTATTGTAAAATTGTCAGTGGTAAATTTAAGCATGATAAAAAAATGTATCATCATCAATGAATAGGAATTATGCTTTGATTATAAGACCTTACTGGCTTAGGTATTCTGCAAAAACAAAGAATTTAAAATATACTGTTAACTGTTTTTAGGCCCTTTGAGGAAAATGACCTATTTACAATTACTGATTATTGTCAAATTGGACTTGCTCTTATTGTATAATATAATTTTATAATTATTGATCACAAAGTGAAGTGAAGTGTGTTGATTTTCATCTCCACAGGGAACCAGACCAAACACTTCTATAAAACAAGAGTTATGTAACCTTAATTAAAAGACAACTTTTCAGTAGCATTAAATGGATGATAAAATTAATCACTTTCCAGATAGATGAGTATTATACCACATAAACTTGATTGCATATCTTTATAAAGAGAGAAAATGCAAGGATAAATGATCACTTACTTGTATCACATCCTTGTTAGAGTTACCTCCTTCAAATCAATCGCATGCCATTTCGAAGTGTGTTATAAATTAAAGGGAAATTAGTCAAAGAAAAATTATATCTTTTGATAAATACATATCCAAAGGAAATATAATGGTGCAGTTGTAGCATGTTTCAATAATTTTCCAATCATTCATATAAAAGTTCATTTGACCTCTAGATGATAGATAAAATCAGTGAGTAATTAAAAATGTCCAGCCTGGAGTGTAGATAAAGCTCAGATGGACATTCCAATGTTATACTTGTCCTGAATGCAGGTCAAGATTTAGGTCTTTACTGGTGCAACGTCACAGTTTCAACATTCCCTCATTTGGTCGATGGAGTTAGATTAAAAACGTTTAACTCA
The DNA here is from genome assembly GCA_028015205.1 of Mytilisepta virgata. Lineage (NCBI taxonomy): Eukaryota > Metazoa > Mollusca > Bivalvia > Mytilida > Mytilidae > Mytilisepta > Mytilisepta virgata. The sequence continues at coordinate 1,333,275 of JAPWFG010000026.1, read as the reverse complement.
TTTTCATTTTATATTGTAGCAATGTCAGTAAACACTAGGGGCGCCACTGGGCGGAAACCACAGTTTTTTTTACAGTATACGGGTCCCAAAATAGCCTGGAAAAGGTTGTTAAGAAGCGAAATTCAGTTTTCAAATAACTTCCCCCAAAACAGCTCCACCTGGCATTTACTGACATTGCTATATATTGATGATATGCATTAGAGTTAGATTGAAAACAATTATATTTCTTCTTTGTTTTGATTTTAAGGATAAAGAATTTATGTAAATCTAATTATTTTCCAGTTTCTTTTCAGTGAGAAAGTATAGATTGGTTTATTAAAATATATATGCTGATTAAATTTTTAAAATGATGAGTTAAGTACTAAATAAATATTTTCAGACAGTCTTAACTGGCCAAATTGGGGGGATGCCCCAAATGGAAATTGCATTGTGAGGTAATACTGTAGCTTAACAAAGTCTGTCAAGGACACTGTAATTACTGGGTGGTAATTTGAAAAAGTTTAGATCAATTTTGTGATGTAATATAATTACCTCTTTCCACAGTAATTTATCAAAATAATTGGTGGGTGTGACAGTTAAATTGTGCTGACTTAGCTCATTTCATTATGGATGTAAGCAATTTAAAATTGTTTTGTGTGAATTCTTGACATATTGTAGTTTGACTTAAATCCAACTTTTATCTGATTTATACCTTTCTCACATGTAATATTCTCATCATTGTTTTATTTTAAATATTTAAGAATGTGATTTGCTGTCAAATTATTTTGTTGCTGTGATTGTTAAATTCTTACTAAGTTTATTAAATACGAGTAATAGCTGCAAAATCCACTCTGTATTAACTTTCAATTTCTCTTTCACCACCAATATTATTTCGGAACAGATTTTTTAACCATAAGTGTATGTATCAAAATTGGGGTAATATTATACCCAAATGAAACAGGAAAGATTTCATTGAATCACATTCTTCACATTTTGAAATAATTTTGTCAATAATAAATTCTTATGAATTAGAGAGATAAGTAGGATTAATTTATCTTAATTTAAGAATTCTGAAATAATTCTCAAAAATATTTGTATATTTATAACAAATTATTTTTAGGGCAAAGTCTGTCCTTTTCAGTGGTAAAACTAGATGAATCTTTGAAGTTTTCGAAATAGCTACATGTGTGTGCCAGAGCAAATACAAAATCGTTTTAGTAATTAGACCATTCTTGGCATCAAGAAAGTATATATTTGGAGCTCTGTTTCTGTGAAAAAAATATTACAAGGATTTGGGTGTTTTATGTATATTTGGGAACAAAATCAACAATAAAATATGTGTCTAGAGTTTCTCTACATCGTTAATTCAGTTTGTTGTAGAAAGCATGTGGAAGTTAAATGAAAAAATGCTTAGAATATTCTTAAACAAAAAAATGTGTCTGTCTTTGGTGGAAATTTCACTTTTTAATTAGTAGAGTTTTTATACTCTTACTTTTTTATTAATCTTACTAAGTTTCTTTTGAAGAATTGAAGTTTCACTTTTATTGTTTGAGAAAAAACAGAAGCTTGGAAAAGTACATCAATTTATAATGCACTGTACAGAATTTTTCTTGAATTTTGACACATTTATAAACTAAAATTGTAGCATTTCATATTTTGTCTAATTTTGTCTGTAATCAAAAAAATATTCCATAATCATTAAAATAATTCCAATTCTATTTAATATTCTTCAACTAGACATGTAAGAATTATTGGCTTCTTCTTAAAACGGTCATTAGAACTGAGGTCGGAGGGCTCTTAATCTAATCATGTACTTTTATCATTATAACTTTTTGTATATACAAACTTGCACTAATTGTACTGTTTGTTTGTATCATGCATGTCATAGACATTAGTTTTATATGTTTTATGGCAATAAAAAAATATTATTGTTAATATCTCATTTTACACATCATCATCAGATTTAATTTGTTTAATTGATAAATATTGAAATTAGATGTTTAATGGGTGTATATTTAGGTAAAATTTAAATAAGAAAATGACTACACAAAGATCAATTTGTAATTGTACACCTTCAGAGAAGTTTTAAATTCTGATGAGTCAGCACATTTTAAGAAACTAAACCAACAGCTGAACCCTTTATTGTATGGTCAGATTTAATTTGTAGACAATAAATCCCTGAATTTGATGACCAATTGACAGAAATATAGATGTTTAAAAGTTTTATGTGTTTTAATGTCAATATTGCATGACCTATATCTGTATATATGGTGATATAGGTATTTCTTGATGTTTATAAAGTGCCTGAAGGACTGACCCTGTAGCTTAGTCACTTTACTTAATTGATGAAGATTTTAAATTGTTTTTGTTTGAGTATAAATTTGTACAAAGTTGACCAGGGATTAATGTGTCTTTTACGCAGTGCACGTCATCTCAAGATTAAGTTGTGATTTTTCTTTCCCAACAGAAAGTTTTTACATCATGTCCACTTACCTCTTTAATTCATTACAATTAATTCTGGTTAAATTTTTACAATTAGTTAAGTAATTTTAAAATTTAGGGAATGTGATATGATGAAATAGTTCCCATTTGAGTGTGTGTTCCACCCCCATGTGGATACACACAACTAAGTTGAAAAATGTGTTCTGAACAGATATTGACTATGAAAGAGATTGAAAATTATTAGTTCAGAGAGGACTTTGTAGATGTAATTATATGTAATTAACTGAAATTAAACAAACACATTAAGGGGCCTCGGTGGCCGAGTGGCCTAGGTAGTTCGCCATGACAGATGACTACTACTGATCACTAGCCTGTCAACGCTTGGGTTGTGAGTTCGAATCTCACTGGTGGCGGGTTGTGTTTGACTCCGATCTTAATTGACAAGGATTGCAATTTTCCTACCGAAGGTCGGTGGTTTTTTCCGGGTACTCCAGCTTCCTCCACCAATAAAAACTGGCCGCCGCGAAATAGCCAAATGTGCTGAAAACGGCGTAAAACCCCAACTAAACAAACAAACAAACATGAAACAGTCACTTTATACAGTTTGGAATACAATTATTCTTTGTACCAATTTTGATGCACAAGATGTGCACATTTCTTCGATTTACGACTCAGAAGTTGTGCTCATTTTAAAAGGGCTAAAATGTTGAAAACAAAATGGATGAAATGTGCAAATTTTGTAAAATCTTAGCATTATCTCCCTCGTGCATAGCTCTGTCCTTATATGATTTTGGCATTCTTATTTTTAGGTCATTTTGGTATTTAAATTTGCTCCTCAACTTTTTGGGGTATTATTGTTTCAGCTTTCAAAGCACAAGTGACCAGTCCTAAATTGTCAAAATCTAGATAATTGGTATCAGGGAAAATAAGTTGCATAGGTGTTATATCTAGCACATTAGGGATGAATTTTTCTTTTTTCTTCCCAAAATGCCAAACTGTTTTGTAGTTTTTGGATGGATTACATGTATGCAATTTTTACTTAAAACATTTTTAAAAATGATAAAACTTTAAATCCTTGTAACAATTCACTTTTTACTGAGCCAGAAAAAATTATTCCCATAAATATAAATGAAAATCCGTAATAAAATAATTTCCAAAAAAAATCCAAAGGTTTCCTTCTTCTAGATCCTTTTATTTTAATCATTGCAAATTAAAGAAAGTAGAGTAGATAGATTGCTGTTTTGATGGATCGCAAGCTTGTGGTCATATATGTATCGTTTTAGGTGTGGAGTAATAATTCAAAACAAAACCAGCAGCCCCACTGAACATTAATTTCCCTAACCAGCCTCTTTATCATTTCAAAATATTTCGAGGAAAAACAAAGAAACCTTATATCTTGGCCTAATATACAGTTTGTTAGGGCCTAAGTATAAAGAATAATGACACTAGTTTTCTTTTCTCCTGATAGTGGTACAGTATGTCACTTTTATGTACCCTGTAGTTAAATTGTCATAAAACTTTAGTTCAGCTGTTTTTTCAACAAACATTAGAATCGGTATCGTATATCAGCCCATAGGCCAGGCCTTGTTTGTAGGATAAGTTTATATTTTCTCATTAAAAATTGGCCACGTTATAAAATCATTTACCGTGCATGGTGTCACCAAAGGTCATTGAATTAATTATTATGCTGAGGTTGAATTTTAATTTTTCTACTTTGTCTTTTGCCTTCTTGCCCTATTTTTGCTAAATTTATAGTCTATGCTATTGTTTATTAATTTGCATATAATGGTTTTCTTGTATGTACCCATGCTTCTTTTTCTCAATATTTTAACTAATCCTTTTTGTTTTTTGAAATAAAAAGGCTGGACCAGGATCTTGGCAAAAATAAAAAGCCATGATCACTTAAGGTGTGGGAAAAAAACCAGGACTTGTGTCATTCCAGAAATTTTTCAATTTAAATGAAAATAAATTTTTTGGTCGTGAAATAAAAATCCAGGACCAAAATTTTGGCGAAAAAAATAGGCAGGATCAAACATTTCATCCTTAGAGCCCCACTATAAAAATCAAATGATGAAATGAAAAATTAAACAATTTGATGACTTTTAGGCATTATTAATGTACTTCACATTTTGATAAATTGTTGACAGCATATGTTTGGAGGTAATTAATGTTTTATAGATTCAGTCTACCGTCTCACACACATCAGAAAAAGTTTGGTATTAAATACCAAAAAATTGAAATTATTGAACAAAATGTCACTTCATTTTCATCTTATTGAATGTTGATAACACCATCTATTTTCTTTCCATTATTAAGTTTATAATAAATGACCATTGTGGTGGTTATTGCCCTTTAATCATATTATTCATACTCAGTAAAAGTATTTCTTATCACGATTTTTATCTCATAAGAAAAACATTTGTTTGGGGCATCTGTTTTCATAAATAATTATCTTGTTTGATTAAATTGAAGCGTTTTATTACATTATTCATTGAAGAAATTGATATTGTAATGAATTATTTATAAAATTACTTTACTCATTTTATACTTTTTGTGATAAGTAGACCTATTTAAGGCAAAGTAGGTCAAGTTTTGTTGATGAAGTTGGTCGGTCATTATCCAATATGTACTGAGCCTCCAAAAAAAAAAAGAAGTTGTACTATAGTTGAAAGATCTTTTGCATATTTTGTTCATATCTGCTTGTGAAAATTTTAATATTTGACCTGAGACTGAGGGATGAAAAGGGGGAAAGGGTAATTGCCATTTTTGATAGTGTAAGTTTAGAAATTTTTGCTTGCATATATCATTGCAAAATATATTTATTGAATGAGATTTAAAATAAATTCCAGACCTTGATCTGCATTCCATTCTTTTTTGTTTTTGGGGGGGGTTTTTTTGGCAAAAATAAGAACTTAGCATAAACTTTTGAATTTGAACAACATTAATAGCTAAAATTTTTGTGTACATATATTGTAGTAAAATGTATGCTTATTGGGATTCCAGTACTTTACCAGGATTTTTAACATGGTATTTCTAAATTTGGCAATGTATGGTGGGCTGGCAAACAAATTAAATGTCAGTTTGACCTCTCATTTGTTGTTATGGCCTATTCTAAAATTTAAACTTGTAGTTACATCCTATGTGATGCTTCCAATAAAACTTGTATGAAAAAATTTGCATCATGATGCCTTAAAATGTAACCATAATTCCTGTATTTATCATAGTTTATGTTCACACATGGTGAAATTCCTGAAAGAGCCCCCTAGCTTCTAACTCAATGCTTTATTAATGTCCTTCCTTTTCCTTTACATAGGAAAGACCTTATTGTTTTTCTTATGTTCTTATTTATTCTTTTTTTTCTTCCAGAATTCTTTTGACATGGACACCCCCCCCCCCCCCCCCCCATTTCTATTGAAGTTATCTTGACCAAATATAGACCATCGATAGACCTCATTATGAAGTTTAGTAAAATGAGGCTGTGAAGGATTACATCAACTCCTTAAAGAGTATTCTCCCTATTATTGTTTTTTTTCGACATGCCCCCCTCCCCCTCGTTGTTTTTAAAGATATCATGACCTTATTTGGACAATAGGTAGATCTCATCATGATGTATTGCCAGATGACCCTGCTTAGGATTTTATCTTGCCCTTTAAGGGTTTTATCCCCTTGAAACTATTTCTTTTATTTGCATATAATTTAAAAACTGTCACAGATAGAATTGATTAGAAAATGGCAACATGTACATGAACAGATGGCGATGTTAATAAACATAAACATTTATTTTTTTATTAACCCTTATAAGAGTTATTTCCCTTGAAATATTATACACCCCATTTTTGAAAAATTTTATTTCGAGAACCGTAAGTCGTAGAGACATGGGACCTTCACTAATAATCTCTAGTTCATCTGACCTTTCATTTGCACCCAAGGTCAAAGGTCACCGAGTGTAAATAAGTTTTTATGCTTAAATTTCAAGCTTGAATATTCAGAAAACAATAAGAGATAGCTGCATACATACAGTGTATAAAATGTTCCTCTCGAAGAGCTCTACATTTCATACATTAGGCCGAAACCTGTCCGACCATCCTTTCAAAAGTTACAATGAGATAATCATTAAAAGTATAGTATTTTGTGTATATCTTTAAAACGGTAACAGATACCAACCTACTATAAATTGCAAAAATGATCAGTATTTCAAGACCTTCAATTTGAGGTCAGTGTCGAGGTCATGATGAAATTTCTCCAAGACCTTGACCTTGTGACTTTTTTAAAGGTCAAGTGGTCCTGAGTCGAATGGTGGTAGTCCCATGTCTGTACGACTTCTGGGTCCGAAGTTGGGTATTGCATCATATATTTAATTATTCAATGTGCCCTTAATGAACTGTGGATTTTTTTTGTGACAGTATTGTACTTCATCTGCAGATCATTTTACACTTAGCAGATTTGAGATATCTGTTGTCGTTTTAAAGATATTGCAGTTTGAAATTTTGTGAGGGAGGGCATATATTTATGATTCAACAACAGCTAGCCACCTGTTTGTTTAGTTGGGGTTTAACGCCGTTTTCAGCACATTTGGCCATTTTACGGCAGCCAGTTTTTATTGGTGGAGGAAGCCGGAGTACCCGGAGAGAACCAACAACCTTCGGTAGGAAAATTGGCAATCCTTGTCAATTAAGATCGGAGTCGAACACACCCCGCCACAGGTGAGATTCGAACTCACAACCCCAGCGTTGACAGGCTAGTGATCATTAGTAGTCATGACGCACTACCTAGACCACTCGGCCACCGAGGCCCCAGGCTAGCCACCTGAAATTTTCAGAAATTGAGGAGTTTAATATGGTTGTATGTTTGACTTGATACCAAGAACATTCGACGAAAAATTCCCAAAAAAAAAGCAATTTGAAATTTTCATGTTTTACATTGACTTTGTGAGTTTCATAAGTTCTATTTATACAAGTGATCTTGCATCATTTTTTGGACTTTTCCAAATGGAGTCATTTGATATATCAAATAAAACATCTATAAGAGCTCTACTCAAAAATGAAAATTTTAAACCCCCATTTTCATCCCAGTGAGAACGGTTGGGTCATTAAGTGCAAAAATTAAAACTTCTAAGAACTTTAGTAAGGTTGTCGCATAACAAATGAAAGTCCATAAAGCGTATATTTCAAATATCAAATTTTTGTCCCCCAAAAATGGGTTGGGTGGTCATTGGGTGCAAAAATTAATATGTCTTATATGGTGGGGTTGTCGCATATCAAATTATATTTCATCAAGTCAACATTACAAATATCATACTTCCGATCTCGAAAAGTGAGGTAAATCAGGTCATTAAATGCGAAAAGGGAAAAGTTAATGAAGGTATGCTTGTTGCATATCAAATGAAAGGTTGTTAAGAGCAGACTTTTAAGGGAAAGACCTTTCAATTGTTTTAGAAACAATTGAGATACTAGTTGTCATATCATTTGCACTTTTCAGAGTTTCATGATATAAATATGTCCAGCTTACACCCTCAGGGGTATTATTCAGTAAAAATATATACTTTTCAATTTGAGTTTATTATCTAGCTCTGCCAAAATTCTTTCAGTAATTTAATATTTTGTTTTGTTATCAGGTAAAATTTGACTGCTGTTATGTTTTCTATCTTTCATCAATACAAAAGATGAGCATGAAAGATAAAAGTTAATGGTACCTGCTAAAGTTTATAACAGGTTGATGTGAAATTTATCTACTTATTAGATACTAAAGTCAAGCATTTTTGAAATTGAAAATAGTTATTATTGAAAATGGTTACGATCCCAAATCATAGTTAAAAAGTATCTAATGAATGATCCTATTTTGCAGGAAATTGCAATTTATCAAACTTATGTGAACCATTTTATAGGTGCAAACATAAACTTTTTAGCTCACCTGGCTAAAAGCCAGGGTGAGCTTTTGCCATCACTTTGCGTCCGTCGTCCGTCCGTCCGTCCGTCCGTCCGTCGTCTGTCGTCCGTCCGTTAACTTTTCACATTTCAATCTGCTTCTAAAAAACCACTGAACCAAATGGAACCAAACTTGGCAGCAATGTTCCTGTGAAGATCCTTTACAGAATTTGTAATTTTGGTGCTGATCGAATATTCAACATGGCTGCCAGGCCCAATAATGTGTTCTGATTGGCTGAAATTTCAAAAATCTTCTTGTTTAGAGAACCACTGAATGGAATGTAACAAAACATGGCATGAATGTTCCTTATGAGGTGCTGACCAAGTGTTGTTACTTTGTTGCCGATTCATCATCCAAGATGGACGCCAGCGGGGGACTAAGTTTAACATAGAACCCTATGGGAAATTCATACAAATGACTTCTTTTAGAGAACCACTGAATGGAATGAAACTAAATCTGGCATGAATGTTCCTTATTAGGTGCTGACCAAGTGTTGTTACTTTGTAGCCGATCCATCATCCAAGATGGCCGCCAGCGGTGGACTAAGTTTAACATAGGACCCTATGGGAAATGCATACAAATGAGTTCTTTTAGAGAACCGTTGAATGGAATGAAACCAAACATGGCATGAATGTTCCTTATGAGGTGCTGACCAAGTGTTGTTACTTTGTAGCCGATCCATAATCCAAGATGGCCGCCAGCGGGGGACTTAGTTTAACATAGAACCCTATGGGAAATGCATACAAATGACTTCTTTTAGAGAACCACTGAATGGAATGTAACAAAACATAGCATGAATGTTCCTTATGAGGTGCTGACCAAGTGTTGTTACTTTGTTGCCGATTCATCATCCAAGATGGCCACCAGCGGGGGACTAAGTTTAACATTGGACCCTATGGGAAATGCATACAAATGACTTCTTTTAGAGAACCACTGAATGGAATGAAACCAAACATGGCATGAATGTTCCTTATGAGATGCTTACCAAGTGTTGTTACTTTGGTGCCTATCCATCATCCAAGATGGCCACCATCAGGGGACTTAGTTTAACATAGGACCCAATGGGAAATACATACAAATGTCTTCTTCTATAGAACCACTGAATGGAATGAAACCAAACATGGCATGAATGTTCCTTATGAGATGCTTACCAAGTGTTGTTACTTTGGTGCCTATCCATCATCCAAGATGGCCGCCATCAGTGGACTTAGTTTAACATAGGACCCAATGGGAAATACATACAAATGTCTTCTTTTAGAGAACCACAGTATGGAATCAAACCAAATATGGCATTGCTAAAAATAGAAAAAAAAAGGGGGGGTGAATTTAAAAAATCTTCTTATATGAAACTACAAGGCCAGTTGGCAGTAATGGTTCTTAGGAGGTTTTCTTTCAGAAATATGTCCAATGACCCAGACTGTTAACCAAGATGGCCGCCACAGCTGAACTTAGTTTAACATTGGGCCCTATGGGAAAATTCATTGAAAAATCTTCTTGTCTTAAACGACTTGACCGATTGGAACCAGACTTGGCAGCAATGGTCCTTAGATGGTCATCTTACAGATATTTGTCCGATGACCCGGACTGTCAACCAAGATGGCCGCCACAACCAAACTTAGTTTAACATAGGGCCCTATAGGAAAATTCATTGAAAAATCTTCTTGTCTGAAACCACTTGACATATTGGAGTAGGACTTGGCAGCATTGGTACTTAGGAGGTCCTTTTTCAGAAATGTGTCTGATATTTCATGGACTGTGAACCAAGATGGCTGCCACAGCAGAACTTAGTTTAACATAGGACCCTATGGGAAATTCACTGAAAAATCTTCTTGTCTGAAACCACTTGACATATTGGAGCCAGACTTGGCAGCATTGGTCCTTAGGAGGTCCTCTTTCAGAAATGTGTCTGATCACCCGGATTGTCAACCAAGATGGCTGCCACACCGACCTTTGTTAAATATTGGACCCTATAGGAAAAATTCATTTAAAAATCTTCTTGTCTGAAACTGCTTAGCCAGTTGGAACAAGACTTAGCAGAAATGGTCCTTAGATGGTTCTCTTTTAGAAATGTATCCGATGACCTGGACAGTCAACCAAGATGACTGCCACAGCTGAAATTAGTTTAACATAGAATCCTATAGAAAAACCAGCCAAATTTGCTGCTACACTTAAATTTTTAGGTCTGCTCAAGGTGAAAAGTTAAATCCAGGTGAGCGATACAGGCTCTTGAGAGCCTCTAGTATCAATGTCAGCTTTAGTAGTTTAAAAAATTGTTATTTCGAAGATACTGAAATTTGTGGTTTTGATTTTTTTTTGTGTAAACAAATTTATTTTTTTTCATTTAATACATTTGGCTGAACCCAGAAAATCATTAAAATTTAGTGTCCAACTGAATTTGATGAATCAGCAGATAATTAATCAAATTGGGATCTTTACTGAAGCCATGACGGTATTCTTCATCTGCTAATGAATTCTTCATTGTTGGCAGAATTTTTAAATACATTAAAAAAATTATGAATAATTCAAATTTTGGCACAGTGATTTCGTCACGTGCCAATTATTCATCAGACATGGAATAAACTGTATGCAGATCACTCAAATAGGTTGCTATACAATTATCTTCATTGTTTTCAGTTAGAACCATTATGTAACAAATAAATGTTATTAATGAGTTCCATATCGACATGATTCACTCCTATACAGACAGTAGTATGGCTATACTCCAAAAATATTATCAAAATTGTTTTTAAAGATCAATTTAAAGGATGGTAGCACCTGAAGAGACCTAGTTTTATATCCCTAATGCTTCATAAAAGTATTCTAAATTATCTATGCTGAATCTGCATAACAATTTCACACATACCGGATATTTTTTATATTTTTCATTACTCTACAAATATTTGCTGTTCTCTGATGAGAAAATATTATTATGTAAGAGTACATGCTGTTTCTGTTAGGATCACATACTCAAAGATGTTGGCAAAGTACATATCTGTTAATAATGGGTTCAGCTTACAGTATATCATTGAAGAAGTGATTGAATAAGTATAGGTACTTATTAGCAGCTGTATCTGTTATGTAATACATTGTAAATAGCTGATGTTTCGTACTCTTACCAACTGACTTTTCAATGTGAATTAATCAGCATAAACTGTCTTAAAAACAGTTGATGCAAAAAAATTTCTTTCATTGTTAAAGGCATCGTTGTTACCGATACTCTAAGATGAAGAAGTGTTCCCTTGCTTACAAGTTTAGAATATCAAAATTCTTAAACCTTTTTTTGAGTCTAAAAATGATGTCTTACAACACTGTACAGAAATAAAACGCATAAATTAAAAAATGAAAGAAGAGTTCATGTGACAATCTTAAATTCATAATTTTCAAAAATTGACCTTATGGTCCCCAACTTTGTCACTTACATCTAGGAATTTTGTATCAAGAATTGATCCACCATATCCAATCTGCCAATAATAGACTGGGTCAGTATTATAGCAGAGGTCTATGTATATTTGGGAAAGAGAAATAAAAATTGCACTATTAATTATGGATGGTTATATTATACATTTTATGCAATTAAAAATTCAAAATCAGGTGGTAGAACACTTTTTTCTGGCAGATTTCTTGTCAGCAAAGAATTTCACTTAAAAGTTGTGGTATAGGGATCTTTTTGACTTAATTTCATTGAGATGCAAGATTTTCTGTTTATTAGACCTGATTGTGATTTTAAGATGAAGAACAACAATAAAGGGGTTGTTAATTCACTTGAACTTTTGTCACATGTATCTGTAGATTTTGGGTAACAAGTGTATCCATCAGGTAATTTTTTCACCCATTTAGCCACAGCTATATAGAGTTCTCTCCCCTTCATATGTCCTGAAAGATTTCAGAGATAGAAAAAACATTCTTTCCTTAATTATAAACCTTTACATTTCTCCCATTGAATTTGATTAAAAAAATCTTTTGCCTGCAGTTTGGTATTTTGTCTGTTTTCAGAGCCTTTCAGCACTATGAGATGCTAGGGTTGTTCCTGTTTAACGATGCCTTGGTCATCACACGGAGAACAGATCGCCATTTCCCATTTAGTCGGGCTGTAGAACATACATACAGATTTGAGGTCAGCCTGTCCCTGAATAGAATCAAGATATCAGAGATCCCAGACTCTAAATGTAAGTAGAGAATTTGTTCTCAGGAATGCCAGCAGTAAGTGGCTATATTGCAGTATGCAAGATAAGCTGGATATTCAAGTAAATACAGCAAAAAATGAAGTTTTTAAAAAAACCCTGTCAATTTTAAATTCAGAAGAAGTTGTATAAGGACATCCACGGGTAGACAGAACAAGATATCACTAAATTTCAGCAAGCAGTAAAATATCTTAGATTCAGGATTTCCTCAACTTCATTCAAACTGGAAAACACACCCCAAAAAATCTTGAAATAGAAGAAATTGTATAATTTGAGAAATTGTCAGTTTTATGTCTGTGAAGTTGAAATATAGAATTAGATTTACATCTTTGAAAGGTTTAGTCCAATCCTTGTCAAGAACCAGTAAGATTTTTAACCAGCTTGCAGTTACATGGACATTTAAAAACTGCAGTTTTAAAGATTAAAATGCAATTTTGGGAGACTGTTTATGTTTTGTTCAGTTGTAACCACACTTATCCAATAGGATAAATCTTGCATTCAGTTTGCCAGTGTATGGCTGGCAGGTAGGTCCAGTCATGAAGAATAATCTACTTTGCTGTCCGTCTGATTTTTTTTCTCTTGCTTATTGTAAGAATCTGTCAGTTTTAAAATTTTTGAAGGTCATGATTATATCCATTCATTTTCCCATTATTCAGATAATTAATTTTGATGGCTGAGGGGCACCTGAAGGTAGTTACTTCAAATGATCACTTTGATGCCAATTGCCACTTTTCCAGCCAATTTAGCTCAGTAGCTTCTTATATGGCAATAATAACTGATGAGTACACTCAATCTGAAAAATAGGCAAAATGTCCTAAAAAGTGGCCTGGTTTGCGAACAAATAAATTTTAGTTGAAAAAAGAATCCTGCTCTAAAATTGGTCACTTACATACAAGTACTTTAATAAAATCCAGGAGAGTTTTAGGTTTATCTTCAATTGTGTAACATTTTAATCATGACTTGGTATTTGTAAATAAAGAATATTTAAAGTAATGATTTGAAATTGTTATAATCTCTCAGGGCTGTCACTGAGCAGCTAAATTTACATAAACGACCTTATTGTACTGACTTAATATTTTATGCACTATAAATGCGTTCTTTAATAAACTATAGTAGATGCATATATTAGAAATACTTAGATCCTGCTTCCGTCACATAACATATATTAGAAGAGAGTTTCAAATATCAGTCGGGATTACCTGTGTATTTTGAGCCGTTTTGTTGGAATAATTAAAACATGGTAGCAGCTGTATTGTTGTATGTTAATTATATAGAATAGTGTATTTATCCACAAATTTTTATTACCCCCGCTCCGAAGGAGAGGGGTACACTGTTTCACCCTTGTGGTTCCATCCGTGTGTGCATCCGTGTGTCCGTAACACAATTTTTTGTCACACTTTTGAAGTTTTCTCTGCAACTACTCATCACTGCCGCTTGATATTTTGTCACAAGCCTTCTTTAGATACGCCATATTGTGGGATTCGTTTTTGGATCAAGGCAACATCAACTTCCTGTTTTTTATGACTTCGTTTATTTTGCAACATTATGGTTTTTAATACAAAACCTTTCGTCTCACTTTTCTCTTCAACTACTCATCACTGCCACTTGATATTTTGTCACAAGCCTACTATAGGTATGCCATATGGTGGGATACTTTTTCGAAACCAAGGTGACATCAACTTCCTGTTTGACGACTTCGTTTATTTTTCAACCTTATCGAAAAGCCGAGATATCACTAGTGAGCAATGGCTCACAGTACATCTTGTCAAAGAAACTTCATGGTTTCTCCGTCTGTGCATGGGTGGCACACTTATATATCAATTCCTCCGTAACTTTTTGGTTTAACCTCTGTATAGAATGGTTACATACCACCAGGACTCAGTTGTTCAACTCATTTAACTGAGGGTAAAATTTAACCACAGTTTAAATGTAGTGTTTTTAGCTCACCTGACCAAAGGCCATGTGAGCTGTTGTCATCACTTGGCATCCGTTGTCCGTCTATTAATTTTCACATCTTAATATTTTCCTCTGAAACCACTGGGCCAAATGGAATTGAATTTGGCAGGAAGCATCTGTGTAAGGTCCTTTATAAAGATTGCTCATTTCGTCCCGATCGGACAACAAACATGGCAACCATGGGCAATTGTTGTTTCCTATCTGTACTGATAGTAGCTTTCTAGTGCATTTTATTCCTTTTCAGTATTTTCATACACCATATATAGAGGTGCAGTAGCGTTTTATAATTTCAGTTTTCAAAACTTGGGGTCCACAGGGGTGAAATTTCGAAAATTGTGAATTTCATCCTGTGACCTAAATATTGTTCATTGGATTTAGTGATTTAATTTCTTCATAGAATGATCACATAACATCTTTAAGTGGGCAATAGGATTTGAGATTTATGACTGGCTTCAGGTTTAATCTCTGTATAGAATGGTTACATACCACCAGGACTCAGTTGTTCAACTCATTTAACTGAGGGTAAAATTTAACCACAGTTTAAATGTAGTGTTTTTAGCTCACCTGACCAAAGGCCATGTGAGCTTTGCCATCACATGGGGTCCGTCATCTGTCGTAAACTTTTTCAAAGATCTCCTCTGAAACCACTGAGGCAGCCATACTTAGTCTGAATGATCCTTCTTAGGGTATCTAGAATAAATTTTGTGTTTTATTTTCTTTTCAGTCGAGAAA
Source organism: Mytilisepta virgata (assembly GCA_028015205.1). Lineage (NCBI taxonomy): Eukaryota > Metazoa > Mollusca > Bivalvia > Mytilida > Mytilidae > Mytilisepta > Mytilisepta virgata. Next base: position 1,318,060 of record JAPWFG010000026.1, on the reverse strand, counting down.
CATGGCTAAAAATAGAACATAGGGGGTAAACTGCGGTTTTTGGCTTATATCTCAAAAGCTAAGGCATTTAGAGCAAAACTGACGTGGGGTAAAAATGTTCAAGAGGTCAAGATCTACCTGCTGTAAAATTTTTCAGCTGAATTGGTCGATCATTTGTTGGGTTATTGCCCCTGAATTGTTAATTTTAAGGAAATTTTGCAGTTTAAGGTTGTTATCTTGAATATTATTATAGTTAAAGACAAAGTGTAAACAGCAAAAATGATCAACGAAGTAAGATCTACAAATAAGTCAACATGACCAAAATCATCAATTGACTCCTTATGGGAGTTTTTGCCCTTGAAAGATTATATTTACATTTAAACTGAAAATAATGATCTGACATATTGTCACAGATGTTTAGAGCATAACTTGAAAATAAGTTAAATGGTAGCTGTACAAGTAAAATGGAGGTTCAAGGGTCAAGGTCATTGAAAAAGTCCAAAGCAACCGATGAAAAAGTCACTTTCAACCATATATATTTGAGTTAAGGACCTTATAATTTACCTGTACAAGTCAAAAAGAAAGGTCAAGAGTCAGTGTTATTGAAAAAGTCCATAGTAACCTATGAAAAGGTCCCTAGCAACCATATATATTAGATTCAGGACCCTATAATATAGCTGTACAAGTCAATGTGGAATCTCAAGGGTCAAGGTCATTGAAAAATCCATAGCAACTAGATATATTTAGGTTCAGGACCCTACAATTTACCTGTTTAAGTCAAAATGGAAGGTCAAGAGTCAATGCCATTGAAAAATTCCATCTCTGTCGATGAAAGTCCCTAGCAACCATATCTATTTGGGTTCAGAATTCTATATTTTAGCTGTACAGGTCAATATTAAGGAGAAAATTTCAACAGTGCACATTAAATAGCAAAAATAATCATTGATGGAAGATATACACAAATTATAACAGGTGAGCGATTCAGGCTCTTCAGAGCCTCTTGTCTTTCCGCAGCATGTAGACAGAGGACATTTTGTGACACATGACTTGTTTATTTCATCATCTTAAGTACAAGTCATGGTCACTTTAAATATGTATAAGTATTCAGACAATTGTATGCTAACAAATTATATCATCTTCAAGGGTAAGTCATGGACAGTCTATATATATTTAAGTTTTGCTTAGGACACTTGTTGACTGTGCATTATGCAGCACTTTTCACAAAAAAATCTTTTAGTCTGATGACTTGTAAGACCTTAATATATTATATAATTTTCTTAGTCATTTCTACACTTAAGATTGCCTGTATTTGTTAAAAGCTGGTGACCTTCAGAGATAACAAATACTTTTATATACTAAGAACACAATTCATGGTCACTGTATACATGTATACATATTAGAATCACTTAAAATTGTCTCTACTCTACTGCACCATGACATCTATCAGAGCAAAGGATAATGACCCCAAAACTGGCTCTGATTCACAGTACCAAAACAATGTGTGTTGTTAATACTAGAAATGTGTTATAACCTTCATAAGAATTTTTTTTTAAAAAACAAGAAAAACAAAACAGAGAAATTTTTTTTTCAATCCAGATTTTTCGTTGATGGATTCTATATTGCTTTCATGTACAGCATTTTTGTTTTTGGGGTGTGTTTTATGTGTGTGTGGTTTTTGTCTCGCCTGCGACGAAAAGTCGCAGAAGTGAGATATAGGTATTACTTTCCGGCGGCTTTGACGACAGCGGCGTAAAATTTTGTAAAACTTTAATAACTTAGCAAAAGTAATACCTACATTTATGTTTTATGTTCCACAAGGTAGCTTATCGTATAAGGCTTGCCACAAGGCAAATGGTCCTTAGTTGGTCCTTTTTCAGAAATATATCCAATGACCGTCTCCACCATCCAAGGTAAATGCCAGAGCGGAACTTAGTTTAACATATGACCTGATGGGAAAGTTCACTGAATGATCTTCTTGTTTGAAACTAATGAGACAATCAATATGGACATAGTCCAAGTGAGTGATACAGGCTCCTAGGAGCCTGTAGTTTTACCCCCTTTCAATTTCAATGGTAATCATGGGAGAGTTTATGTGATAAAAATGTTTCACACACAAACTACCAACCAACCAAGAGAATACGTTTACATTTTGCTAGCTAGTCCAGGTAATCCTGAGGCCATTTATCATTTGGACTTTTGTTAGACGATCAGAGATGTTACATAACAAATTATAAATAACCAACTTTGGACTATCTGCTGGCAGAAACTGCATTTTAAAGTATGCTAAAACTTTTTGTAAATTTCTTTGTAGACTAAATAAAAAAAAAATAAAATCTTGCATTTGACTGAAAATCTCTTACTGAAGTAAGGGAAATTCATGGGGCAGATCCAGGAATTTTATGGGGCGTGTATATAAACGAGTGGTCTGGAGACCAGAGGATAGAAACCCCCTGGAAAGTACTGGAATTCGATTTCTTACATGCTTATTTCAGTTCAAGTTATATTCTTCTGCTTTCCCTTTTAATACATGTTTTAAAGTTAGAAAGAAATAGAGGGAGAAATCTGCATTAGTAAAAATATGTGTAGGTAATTTATCGATTTACCTTTTTCTGCAACAAAGTTCATGTTGGGCCTTTTAGTAATTAAAAATAATGAGGGGCAACAGGGCTGTTTTCAGCACGTCGGATTGGGTGGTTGTAAGCTCAGAAATTCGGGATTTAATACGTTAGTGGCCCAGGATCCAGGATGCTTATAGAGAATTGGGAATTTAGTATTTTTTTGAACGTGAATTCATGATTAGACTTTTTTTGCGGGAATTAGATCAGACCCCCTCCCACCCACAAATAGGTCACAGCCAGTATCAGGCATTTTGCCATTTTGGTACGAAACTTTTAACTGATACATATCATGTGACATTTATAACAAGAAGAAAAATTGGTTAGTGGGGAACCAGATCCAATCATATTTAAAATTAAATTTCTCTTTTTAACGGTTTGAACCTTGGTACACAAGGTCAGCCCTGAGAGATTGCAAAACTCTTGTTTACTTCCGATGATTTTTAAAAATATGTTTTTTAACGCCAATTAAAGTAAAAGACATGAACTTCAAGTTTATTTGCCTAATTGGTCAAATATAATGGTCATCAAACGCTTGACCATAATTTTTATTGCGTTTTATCAATTTTTAATTGCGTAATTACGCAAATATGCAGCTTATCTGGAACTCTGTTATTTTATAATTGCAATAACTTTTGTTTTGTTACTTTCCTGAAGTGAACAGGTCTAATTTTATATGTGAAGCTAAATCTCTTCACAAAAGCAGTGTAATAATTCAGAGTTTGCTGGAGTAAATCTGTCTATTTTTCAATTTAATATTTAATAATGAACTAAATGATTATTAATTGGGGCAAAAAAGAATTTGTTCAATTAAAAATTTCATAATTGATTTACTTTTGTTAATATTCTCAACTGGATATTAATATTTTACAGTTTTAGATCAAAGTCTTCAAATTTATTCATCTGTAAAATCATAATAGGTAGTTATAATTAAGATATTATTTACCTAGCTTAGTATTTAATATAGGACTTGTGATGGAACAATTTAAAGTACATCTATTTAAAATGATAATCTTCTCGACCCGGCTCACCGACATTACATAAAGGACTTTTTCATTATCTGATAAAAAACATGGAAGTTTATAAATATATGTTGTAAATAAACATTTTTTACAGAATTCGGTTGACTGAGTAATGCAGTAAATGATGGTCTTTTTATATTGAACTGTTCTTTTGTTTGGCAGGAAACTTTTTCATTCTCGGGTTATTTTTTACAGTTCAATATTCAGAACTGTGTAATTTAAAAAAAAAAATTTTAGTTTAAAAAGTTTTACCTTTTTTAGCTCACCTGACCCAAAGGGTCAAGTGAGCTTTTCTCATCACTTGGCGTCCGTCGTCCGTCGTCCGTCGTCGTCCGGCGTCGTCGTTAACATTTTACATTTTGAACTTCTTCTAGAGAACCACTGAATGGAATGAAACTAAATCTGGCATGAATGTTCCTTATGAGGTGCTGACCAAGTGTTGTTACTTTGTAGCCGATCCATCATCCAAGATGGCCGCCAGCGGGGAACTTAGTTTAACATAGGACCCTATGGGAAATGCATACAAATGACTTCTTTTAGAGAACAACTGAATGGAATGAAAGTAAATCTGGCATGAATGTTCCTTATGAGGTGCTGACCAAGTGTTGTTACTTTGTAGCCGATCCATCATCCAAGATGGCCGCCAGAGGGGGACTTAGTTTAACATAGGACCCTATGGGAAATGCATACAAATGACTTCTTTTAGAGAACCGTTGAATGGAATGAAACCAAACATGGCATGAATGTTCCTTATGAGGTGCTGACCAAGTGTTGTTACTTTGTAGCCGATCCATAATCCAAGATGGCCGCCAGCGGGGGACTTAGTTTAACATAGAACCCTATGGGAAATGCATACAAATGACTTTTTTTTAGAGAACCACTGAATGGAATGAAACTAAATCTGGCATGAATGTTCCTTATGAGGTGCTGACCAAGTGTTGTTACTTTGTAGCCGATCCATCATCCAAGATGGCTGCCAGCGGGGAACTTAGTTTAACATTGGACCCTATGGGAAATGCATACAAATGACTTCTTTTAGAGAACAACTGAATGGAATGAAATTAAATCTGGCATGAATGAACCCTTATAAGGTGCTGACCAAGTGTTGTTACTTTGTAGCCGATCCATTATCCAAGATGGCCGCCAGAGGGGGACTTAGTTTAACATAGGACCGTATGGGAAATGCATACAAATGACTTCTTTTAGAGAACCGTTGAATGGAATGAAACCAAACATGGCATGAATGTTCCTTATGAGGTGCTGACCAAGTGTTGTTACTTTGTAGCCGTTCCATAATCCAAGATGGCCGCCAGCGGGGAACTTAGTTTAACATAGAACCCTATGGGAAATGCATACAAATGACTTCTTTTAGTGACCCACTTAATGGAATGAAACCAAACATGGCATGAATATTCCTTATGAAATGCTGACCAAGTGTTGTTACTTTGTAGCTGATCCATCATCCAAGATGGCCGTCAGCGGGGAACTTAGTTTAACATAGGACCCTATGGGAAATGCATACAAATGACTTCTTTTAGAGAACCACTGAATGGAATGAAAGTAAATCTGGCATGAATGTTCCTTATGAGGTGCTGACCAAGTGTTGTTACTTTGTAGCCGATCCATCATCCAAGATGGCCGCCAGAGGGGGACTTAGTTTAACATAGGACCCTATTGGAAATGCATACAAATGACTTCTTTTAGTGACCCACTTAATGGAATGAAACCAAACATGGCATGAATATTCCTTATGAAGTGCTGACCAAGTGTTGTTACTTTGTAGCTGATCCATCGTCCAAGATGGCCGCCAGAGGGGGACTTAGTTTAACATAGGACCCTATGGGAAATGCATACAAATGACTTCTTTTAGAGAACCGTTGAATAGAATGAAACCAAACATGGCATGAATGTTCCTTGTGAGGTGCTGACCAAGTGTTGTTACTTTGTAGCCGATCCATAATCCAAGATGGCCGCCAGTGGGAGACTAAGTTTAACATTGGACCCTATGGGAAATGCATACAAATGACTTCTTTTAGAGAACCACTGAATGGAATGTAACAAAACATAGCATGAATGTTCCTTATGAGGTGCTGACCAAGTGTTGTTACTTTGTACCCGATCCATAATCCAAGATGGCCGCCAGCAGGGGACTTAGTTTAACATAGAACCCTATGGGAAATGCATACAAATGACTTCTTCTAGTGACCCACTTAATGGAATGAAACCAAACATGGCATGAATATTCCTTATGAAGTGCTGACCAAGTGTTGTTACTTTGTAGCTGATCCATCATCCAAGATGGCTGCCAGCGGGGAACCTAGTTTAACATAGGACCCTATGGGAAATGCATACAAATGACTTCTTTTAGAGAACCACTGAATGGAATGAAAGTAAATCTGGCATGAATGTTCCTTATGAGGTGCTGACCAAGCGTTGTTACTTTGTAGCCGATCCATCGTCCAAGATGGCCGCCAGCGGGGGACTAAGTTTAACATTGGACCCTATGGGAAATGCATACAAATGATTTCTTTTAGAGAACCACTGATGGAATGTAACAAAACATAGCATGAATGTTCCTTATGAGGTGCTGACCAAGTGTTGTTACTTTGTTGCCGATCCATCATCCAAGATGTTTAGAAGTCTATCAGAAAATTATAAAAAAAATTCTGAATGGTCACAACTTGACCACATATTCAAAAATAATAATGATAAGATGTCTTCAGTAGCTATTGTAATCACATTAGATACAGGTGAGCGACACAGGCTCTTGAGAGCCTCTAGTTTATTTTTTTTGTCTGGGGAGAGGTTAAGGTGAACACTTTGGATTATCTTCCTCAATAGCTTTTGAAATTTTTTAAGAATTTAATCTATTAATTTATATATTGCCAGCCCCAATTTAACAAATAAAATTTTTTTTGACAGTGATTAATCTACATACGATTACAAGCATTGACGTCACTTTTACCAGTCATAATCGTAACATTTTTGTAAAATAGTGGCCTGATCAGTTATGAACTCGAGTTAAATGAATAACTTTAATAAAATTGGTTATTCAGGACAAGTCCATAATAATCTCTCTGTTATATGGGTTTGTCCATTATTAGTAGAGTGATATTTTTATTAACCTATTGAACTGAAATTTAGCAATATTGTATGGAAAGTGATAAAATTCAATACAAAGGGTCATAAGTTACAGAATGGCAATACTAAGTACTCATATTGAAGTGTACTTGAAAATAGATAGGGATGGAATTGACAATTTATGTAAATTATCTTATAAATTTTCTATTAACAAGTCACATGACTTTCTCGTTTAAAAAATTATCATACATAGTCAATCAGCATTGTTGTCTCAATGGTTATAAGAGAACAATTTATGTTATCTTTAATTTTGGTTCCAAGCATATGCTTTTGGCATAAATTTATGATATGGTTAATTTTGCAGTTTTCAAGCATGTACTCTAGGCAGGATTTAAGTCTTAGGCGCCATTCAACCCAAGATTAGTGCTTTTTACAAATTTTGTCTATAGATTTCCTAAATTGAAAAGACAAAGCAAATATCTTTTATATATATCTTTATTGCATAATATACCCAACTGGGTTAAGTAATACAATAAAAAAAACAAACAACATATATATTACAAATATTGAGTAATAGAGTGTAAGTCCCAGAAACCAGATGAATTTATAACACATAATAAAATATTATAATGGTGGGTTTTAATGACCACAACCTCTGTATATATGCACTACAAATTAATTGATGAGTCCTGGAACACCAAATAAAAATTTTCACCTCACTGTGTACGTTCTCCTGAGAAGCTAGGTCATTGTAGAAATCAGAGAAAAAGTGTTCCATTTAGAATGATAGTGATGCTTTGAACACCAAATAAAATTCTGCACCTTACTGATTTTAAATTTGCCTAAAAAAATCATTGTAGAAATATTGGTCAGAGTGGAAAAAAAGTGTTCAATTTAAAATCATATAGTAAAGCTTTGAACACCAAATAAAATTTTGCACTTATGTAGAAATTGGTCAGAAAAAAAAAGTGTGGAGTTTAAAGGCATAGTGAGGCTTTGAACACAAAGTAAAATTTTGCACTCATTGAAAATTTGCAAGTTTATGTAAGAAAGTCATTTTAGAAATCTGTCAGAGGATAAAATGTGTTCAATTTAAAGTTGCAAGTAAAAATATTCCATGTCACTGAGTGCAAGTTCACCTGAAAATTCATGTTTCCCTTTACACTGCCAAAAATAAGTTACTTAATGTTGGTAGTGAATACATTAATAATCTTGGAGAGATATCTTTTGTTTTGTTTGTGGAACTTTTAACTTTTACGTCAAACCTGTGTTGCTTCGTACAAATTGGAAAAAAAAACTTTTATCGCTTGCATTTAGTTCTACGATATTCGTTCTAATATTTTATCACGACCTTAGATTAATTTCATTAATGCGAATTTTATATGTGTACATTTTGATAATGTGTGATTTCTCCTTGAACTTGTTTTTCAAATAAATCGTTTTCTTTTGGGGTTCACTTAAGGACATGATAAATAACAAATTAACCTTACAAATATTTTCATATAAGGAAAAAATAGTTTGTGGAAAATAACAAGCAAATTTTCACGCATTGAATTTTGAGAGATAGTGTACATGTCAGGTAAAATGTAAATATGGAGTACATTTTGTATGGCAGTTCAATTCTTTTAATGTTTTACCTAGGTACACCTATAATTATAATAGTATAATAAATCACGATGATGAACTTGTCATGACGACCATAACTTTAACGTTTCCTTAAATAAGTCGGTAGGGTTTACCTTTTAGCAATTGTCCCAATGAAATGCAAAAATAACTCGTACATGGATAATGTCACGGACAGATATGATATAAATTTGAATAAACGTTGATTGATTTAAAACAGAGATTTTCTCTCTGCAGGGATAAAATAAATTTTTATACACCTCGTATCCATGCAATATTGAATGCCCCATGTGAAAAAGGTAAATAAATCTTTCATGTAACAAAAGTTTTGGGGTTAGGGGGCATAAAAATACTTAAGATCAGTAAATACAGTTTTTAGATAAAACAATTAAATTTGAAATAAAAGAAAAACCTCAGAGCTAAACCATGCATGGTAATCTGAAAACAGACCTTGGGGACATAATTGATTTTTATTGTGAAGGAAAGATTGAAAAAATGGCAGGGTCCAAAATTTGTTGAAAAAAAGGCAAGCTCAAATTTGTGATGAAAAAGAGATTGGATTGTCAGATGGAATCAAATTGTAGTTTATTTTGGTTCATGGGAAGATATGTTTTGACTCCAGTCTTAATTGGCGAACTCCTGCCAAAGGTGGTGGTTCTTCAGCTTAAAAAAAAAATTGTGACCACTATATAACCATTCGACATCTTCATAGGAGTCTTTAACATGCTAGGGGTGTTGCCCTCCCTAAACACGGGACAGCTATTTTTCGTCCCCTTCCGACAGAATAGCAATTTTTAATGAGACCATCCTCGCAAATGGTGTAGATATGGTGTCGCAAATTCCTTGAAATTTTCATCCCGAACGGAAACCAAACCTGGAGGGACTTTTGGCTTCGTAGTCCAATGTGTTAGCTCACTACACCATAAATTTTTTGACAAGAGAAAATAAAATGGCAAAAACAATTATTTGGAGATCATGAAAATTTAATTTTAACAGTAACACTACTAATTAGTCCAATAAATAAGAAATGAATATGCCCAAGGCTTAAAGTTGTTGATTAAAGGAAATTGATGTAATTTTTAGAAAAAAAAACACCTCTTCCATCAAAGCTATGTTCATTATATAAAGTACTTCAGAAAATCGAATATCAAATTTAGATTGCCTGACTTAATATTACTTGGAACTTCTCTAAGTTTTATTTTTGGAATGGAGTGTACATATCGGTCCTTTATAATTAAATCAATTTCTTGATTTGTTTCACATTTCACTTGCCATGAATGATTTAAAGGCTGAAACTGACATGCAAGAAATGAATTAGATGGAAATGCTTGGACAATTCTAACTAGATTTCTATCAAATTGTACATATCACTTGTCATTATAATGCTTTGGACACAAATAGATAAAAGGGATATTGTAATAATATATTGCATTTAAAGGCAATATTACTAGTTTGGCCAAGTTGATATGATGCGGTTAATTTCTTTAGAGTAACAGGATGTCATTTCTGAACGAAAATATCATGCTTTGTTTCACAGGAGAAATGATTAGAAATATGTTGCTGAATCCTGGAAACAATGCTAATCATATTTTTTCCTTTTCTGAATAAAATTTGTATTGCAATCTTCCTTTTAACACTATCCGAGGACTTTGATTAAGGTGACCAGATCCTCCCTAATGCTCTGTTATGGGATATGATTAACAACCTATCCTTTTAGAATTTGAGTGTTTTTTGGGGGGGGATTTAATGATATGGACTGCTCTAATTGACATGCAAATGGATTTTACTGGGTTGTGCAATATCTTAACAGAGTTACAATTAGAAATATCCAGTTATTAAGTGGCCATTGTATACCAGCCGCATCGGCTACCAACAGTGATGAAGAAAAACTTGATATGCGGTCAGTTTGACAGCTGATTTTTTGTTAGCACATTTTTGGAGTATAGTTGGTGCACATTAGGGGTTGGAGGCTGAAAGAAACATTAAAGCATTTTTTGTTTGTTGTGTATTTACATGTATTATAACACAATACTTCCACATTTTCGGGCCTTTGAAGTAAAGAGTTACTTTCTTGGAAATTATGCATGTGCCATGATGACATTAAATTTTGTACATTAATAGAAATCTCTGTTTAACTTTAAGGATGTTTGCTGGTCATGTTTTTGAATTTTTGTCAGATGTTCAGAATCATCTGGTTTTATCCGTTTGAATGCTATAAATTATTTTTCCTTTCTTTTCATAAATCTTTTGCATGCAGAATAATAAGCCATTTGTAAAAATCTAGTAAAATCCTTATTATTTATTTGTTTTTGATAAATAAACTTGTCAATGATAAAGCTATGTAAAATCAAGAGAGCATATTTTTCCCGCCACATTTTCAATGGCTTATATCTCGAAAACAAGCACACGGACGTATAATTTTTTTTTTCGCTCTTTTAGTTCCTTTATTGATCCACTATCAATATTTACTTGTGTTATGAAAAGCTTGTTATCTTGAAACTGAGCAGCGAACATCCTTGAACTTTTGTCCTTTATTTGTAAGTAACAGAATCACTCTCTGTGTCTTTATACCGTATAAGTAATATTTCTGACAAAATAGATTTTACAGGTAAAAATAGAATTACTAGAGAAAAAATAGGGTAAATATGCAAATACTAATGTAATACAATATTTTTTTTTTTATCAAATTAGATAGATGTTATGCCCCAAGCATTAGATCTTGTGTCAAGTTAAAATCTATAGGGGATGTTATGGAGAATGTTATATGTCAAGATAACAATTATATGTCAGGGGAAATATATAAACTGTATATTTTTGCATCATAAGAGTGTTAATGTATTGAATTTGAATATTTTTTTTTCTTCATTTGTTGGAATGTAAATGAACGGAAAAAGAGTCCTTTTTTCTTTCAATCATGTGTGGGGTGGGGGGAGGGGGGGCCTGGGTGGCCGAGTGGTCTAGGTAGTTCGTCATGAATACTAATGAACACTAGCCTGTCAACACTGAGGTTGTGAGTTCGAATATCACCTGTGGGGGGGGGGGGGGGGTTCGACTCTGATCTAAATTGACAAGGATTGCCCATTTTCCTACCGAAGGTCAGTGGTTCTCTCCGGTTACTCCGGCTTCCTCCACCAATAAAAAGTGGCCACCGCGAAATGCTGAACGGCGTAAAACCCCAACTAAACAAACAAACAAATCAATCGTGTGCGATGGTTTTGTTTTCTTGGTTGTATGATATCAAAGCAAATTCCTGAGTTGCATTTTGGAAATTTTGAAATACAATGAAATTGTATAGATAAAACATATTCTAATAAAGTTTAGAATTTTGAACCATGAATGGTTTCTTTAGATGCATTGACACTAAGAATTCCATGCCAACTCTCCTGAAGCTAAAGAATTAATAACAATCCTTTGTAAATAGAATATGGGTGCAATAATTCTAATTTTACACATAATTGATATATTATCACCTCTGCCCTCCCCTGGAAAATCGCCCCACCTTTATTTTTTTTTTGCTTTTCTGGAAAGTGAACTTCTGGAATTTTTAGCTCACCTGGCCAAAGGCCATGTGAGCTATTGCCATCACTTGGCGTCCGTCGTCGTCGTCGTCGTCCGTCTCCGTCGTCGTCGTCCGTCGTCGTTAACAATTTTTCAAAACTCTTCTCCTCTGAAACTACTTGACCAATTGGAACCACACTTGGTATGAATGTTCTTTGGGGTATCCTGCATAGAACTGATGTGGGGATTTTTGATCCGTCGAAAAACATGGCCGCTGTTACTAAAAATAGAACATAGGGGTCAGACAACAGTTTTTCGCAAATATCTCAAAAATCATTAGGTTACGGCAAATTCTGGCAGGATGAAAGTGTTCAGCATGATGAGAGCTACCTGTGTGCTGATTTTCGTGAAAATCTGTCAACTGATGTTAGAGTTATTGCCCTTTTTTGACATTTTTGGCTTTTTTTATGTTATTATTTCAAAAATCTTCTCCTCTGAAACTACTTGACTAATTAGAACCAAACTTGGTATGAATGTTCCCTGGGGTACCCTGCATAGAACTGATCTGGGGATTTTTGATTCGTCGAAAAACATGGCCGCTGTTACTAAAAATAGAACATAGGGGTAAATTGCTGTTTTTTGCTAATAACTCAAAAACCGTTACAGATATCGAAAATCTGACATGGGATAAAATTGATCAGCATGACATGATCTACCTACCCTGAAGTTTTGAAGGAAATTTCAAAACCCGTTTAGGAGTTATTGCCCTTTTTTCGTCAAATTTTCAAAATTTTAACATTTTTCGTCATTTATCTCCAAAACTATTTGAGGTAGAAGTGAAATGTAAATTTGAAAAATGTTTGCCATGTTGAGATCTACCTACCCTGAAATTTTAAAGGAAATCCCAAAACCCATTTAGGAGTTGTTGCCCTTTTTTTTTCAAATTTTCAAAATTTTTTTATCAAAAATCTTCTCCTCTGAAACCGCTAGGCCGATTGGTTTGAAACTTAATAGGAATGGTCTATAACATGTCCTCTACAAACGATCCTCAATTTATTTTGATCTGACATAAAACATGGCGGCTGTCATAGCTAAAAATAGAATATAGGGGTGCATGTGTTGTTTTTGGCTTATAACTTAAAAACCGTTACAGATATCAAAAATCTGACATGGGGTAAAATTGCTCAGCATGACAAGATCTACCTAACCTGAAATTTCGAAGGAAATCCTAAAACCCATTTAGTAGTTATTGCCCTTTTTTCGTCAAATTATCATAATTTAACATTTTTTGTCATTTGTCTCCAAAACTATTTGAGATAGAAGTGAAATCTAAATTTGTTAAATGTTTGCCATGTTGAGATCTACATACCCTGAAATTTTGAAGGAAATCCCAAAACCCATTTAGGAGTTATTGCCCTTTTTTTGTCAAATTTTCAAAATTTAACATTTTTCGTCATTTATCTCCAAAACTATTTGAGATAGAAGTGAAATGTAAATTTGAAAAATGTTTGCCATGTTGAAATCTACATACCCTGAAATTTTAAAGGAAATCCCAAAACCCATTTAGGAGTTATTGCCCTTTTTTTGTCAAATTTTCAAAATTTTAACATTTTTGCATTTATCTCCAAAACTATTTGAGATAGAAGTGAAATATAAATTGAAAAATGTTTGCCATGTTGAGATCTGCCTACCCTGAAATTTTCAAGGGAATCCCAAATTCTATTTAGGAGTTATTGGTTTGTGTAATTTGAGGTCGGGTTCTGTTACATTTATTTAAGGTTCACCCTTATTCCTGGTCAATTTTGTCAACTTCCTGCCAGGACTACCACCATCAGGGAACATATTTTAACATTAAACCTTATGAACAATAAATCTTCAACAAATTTTCCCTGAACAATTCAACCAATTGCAACAAACTTGGTCAAATAGTTGATTAATTGTCCAATGAAAACCAGACTCCAGGTGAGCGATACAGGCTCTGGTGAGCCTCTTGTTCATGTCTGTTTCGGGTAAAATCTATGAATATTTCATGGCATTCATTTCCAATCCATGAAAAATAAATCATTTTTGCTTAGGTATGTGATATTGGGTAAAATGAGAGCACTGGAAAGAATGCATCCAATTTTATGACGCAGAAACGATGATTTGACACATTGACTTTGTGAATGGCCAAATCGACCACAAGGAGAAGGGATGGATGATAATATATCATTCAGCTTGAATAGACCTAATACAGAAATCTCTGTTTAAGACCACAATATGACTTTTAGATGAAGAACAGCAATGTTAAAGCACAGTGTTCAATATTGCTTGTATTTTGAAATATTTTCTGCTGATAAAGATTCACATTAAAACGTTACATGCAAAATGTACATTTTTTATAGAAAATTAAAGGTTTATTTTTCTGCACCAGCAGAATTTTAGACCCCACATAAATATAAAGTGTCAAGTTTGACGTCGTTGTCACATATTGTTCATGGTAAAACCATGCAGTAATTTTGTTGAACTTGAAAATAATAAATAAGTAACTCCGTAAATTTTTTTTTCATGTGACATGATTGGAAATTTTTTTGATTATAGAAAAGAATTTTAGGTCTTGCTGTATTTGAAAATTTTATTTTTGAAAAAAAATTAGCAGTGTCCTACCTGTATGTTAAACAGATTGAATTTGTCCTTTGCCACAATTTTACACAATTCACACATTTTTACAGAATTCAAATATTGCCTTGGTATTTTTAAACATAAATAATAAAGCTATACAAATTTATACCATATTAATCATACAAAAAAAAACAAGAAGACAGTGTTCCTGATAACTGAAATATTTACAGAATTGAATTGAATGCATAAATGAGATGAAAGAAACCAGCGTATGTCTTATAAAGTGCATTAGATTAAACTGAATAATTGATATTTCTTAAAAGTTGACATTATCTTATTTGACCTTTCAGATCTAAAACTGCATGAAAGTGCACATTATTCCCAAAAATATGCCCCATTAACCGTAATTGACGTATTTAAATCTTTATCTAGAAAATTTCTTAAATGTTTGACGAAACAGACAATTTTCTAATCCATAGTAAATTTTCCATGCAACTTATTGAATGTGGCATGATGGAGAAATCAAGAATTTCATTGTGGTTAAAGACGGAAATCTGTAACAGTTATTTTAAACTTGGAAGAAGAAAAAAAGCTATCTTAATGTACAGCTATAGTACAAGTGACATTTATTGTCTAAGATGAATATAATTATCTTGTACTTATTATAATTACTGTCTAGTAAAATTGTTTGAAAAACAAGATTAAAAGAAAATGTCGGGATGGTTATTATCATCTTCACTTAAGTTATATTTTAGGCATTAAACAGATGTTTTAGTGCATGCTGTAAAAGTTTGTGGTGGATTTAAAATAGCAAAACATTGCATAAAAAATGTTTAGGGTCGTAGGGAAGAAGATTTCTTTGTTTTTTTTGTTTAAATTTTTACTGGTTTCTGTAGGAGAGATTTATTGCATGTTTAATATGATTGTTGATAAAACACTTCAATAACACATTTGCTAAATCAGGATATTTTGGTGTAGGAATAATTTGACAGATTTTCCTGAAAACATGGATGTTAAATTTTGCACTTTTAGAAAAAGGAATTGAATAAGATTACAGCAGATAAGCTTTAACAAAATTAATATCTATCAAAGACTTGCAATGATAATCAATAATAATATCATTCATAGATTAAAAAATTTGAAACTATTTTGGAAGTTTATTTTTTTATCCCCAGTTACAATGGGGAGCGGGGATATGGCAATGCTGATGTCTGTCCATCCGTCGGTCATACTTTGTAAGTGCTCTCACATCTACATTTCTCAACAGATTTTAATTTAATTTATTTCAAAGGTTTATATCAACATTCCCTTGGACGAGTTCTGAAAGCAGCACTGACTGATTTATTTTCTTAGAGTTATTGCCCTTGAACAGTTAAAATATGATAAAATTGTATTTGTAAGCGCTTTCACGTCTACATTTCTTAACAGATTTTTAAATTTATGCCAAAGGTTTATATTAGAATTCCGTTCAAAAATCAGCACAGATGGCTCATTCTGTAAGAGTTATTCCTCTTTGAATAGTAAAATTATGGAATTCCATTTTGTAGGCGCTCTCACGTCTTCATTTCTTAAAAGATTTTAATGAAATTTATGTAAAACATTAAGATTAGAATTCTCTCGAACAAATTCGAAAATCAGCACCAAAGAATTATTTTCTGTGAGTAATTTCCCTTTGAATATTAAAAATATGGGACATTGACTTTGTAAGCAAGCGATACAGGTTCTTGAGAGCCTCTAGTTTGACAGAGTTATCATTCCTCAAAGCAGGTGTGATTTCAATGTCACTCATGGCATTTCTCCAGAGTTGATTGAATAAGATTGAGGAGTTTGAATTTTGCATCCTGCATTTTTTTTTTCAAATTCCTTCCATGCCCCCCCCCCCCCAATTGGTTGCTCCCTAAGGAAAAAAGAGGAAACACATATTTGTACAGTGGAAGTTATTAAAACTGACAGTTGACCAAAGAAATGATTATTCCCTAGGCAAATTTAGGTAGTATTGAAGTAGAAACATTTTGTCCATAACTCGATAAATAATAAAAGAAGTAATTTTCATCATAAGCAGTGGTACCATTACCAGAAATAACTATTTTTGATAAATTTTATGTTTTATATAGTTTGTATAACTGACCCCAACTGACACAGGTTAGCAGATCCCAACTGACACAGGTTAACACGATCCCAACTGACACAGGTTAACACGATTTGAAGCCTCACTTGATTTAGTTGTATTTTATGACTTCCAGCTTCCAGTAGATGATGTTTGGGGTGAATGTCCAGTTGTTTATTGGTTTTCATTAGTTTTAAGAGTTTGAGGCTCTAATGTAGTGGGGTAATGTTACTGTAACTTGTTTTATTTGGACTAAAAAATTAACGTGTACATATATTTTAAATAAGATTTTCCCATGGAAAAAATCCATTTATTTCAGTTCAAAATTCAATTGGTATAGAAGTCAACCGACTTGTGACCAAAAATATGTACAATACAAGTTATTAGTTCAGTGAAGTATGGTGTACTGGGCGGTCAGGCGGCTCCAAATAATTACGAAGGAAAATCCAGTTTGTCGTCAGTCAGACACCTTCTTGTTTGTTTTATCATTCATTTGTACCAGTAAACTGATATGAAAATCTGGCATTCGAAACAAATTGGAAGACACCGGATTAACATCCAGGGCAAAAAGGTGTCATTGAACACTCTGAAACAGAAAAGTAATACAAACTTGCATTGCAAGTGAGGACAAGGGTATCAGATGAAGTTTGATACATTGTACTATACAGTAAAATTATTGGACATATTTTAAATTGGCTTATAAATTAAATACAGTTGATGGGTAAAGAGCTTTATATAAAACTGTGAAACTGTAGATATTTTCTGTAAAAGAGGCTTTTAGGCCATTTTTATCAGAATAGTTTTAAAAAGGCATTTTTGAGACAACTGACTTACAATTCAACAACTTCCCTTCTTATGGAATAGAATAGCCATCTGACTCCTACTAGTATTAGCTCAACTGCTTGTCAAATTAAGGTAAAATTATGTTTATAGAAAACTTTAAAAATTGCAGACATTGGTTGTATGGGCTTTATCTTTCATTTTGAATTTCTTAAATGCATTAAAATTGTTTCATACTATATTATTATAATTGATAAGTAGTTCATAAAGAGCCTCCGGATTATAATCTACGCAATATAAAAATATAACAGTAATATTGATTTGTCCTCTTTGTTCAATGCCTTTGTGGGTCAGTACTTTTTATAGGATTTTTTCCATTTATTGGACACAAAAAATGTCTGTCAGATTAAATTATTGCGTATTTGAAAGTAACTTGTATATTCGTTGTACTTATAACATATTTTCCGGGATAAATGAGTATTTTTAGTGATTGAACTCCCGTTCAATAAGAATATGATAAATAGATAAAATCAGGATCGGCAGGTGCTTACAGTAGAAAAAACATTGGTCAAATTTAACTTGACCAAAGTGCATTATCTGTTTTAATTTATGCTCTGTAAATTCGTGGGCAGGAGATTTTGTTGCTCTACTGTTATTAGGGCAGCCTTATCCTTTGAGTGAGGTGTAATTTTTTTCTCCATGTTGAATGTTAATGTGGTGATTTTAAGATGAAGAAGAGCAATAAAAACACCGTTCCTATTTTTCATCTGAATGCATACAAGTCATTCTGCAGTCTGGGAGGTAAAAACAAGTTCTGATGTAAGAGAATCTTCCCAATGAAAAATTTTAATATTCTGACAAAAATATGAAAAATTTATTAATCAGTCTTTAAAAGCACTAAATTTCTGTAGTTTCCTGATATGAAGCTATAACTCCTAATGGCGTGATTTGGGATTTTGAAACTCTTGTGAATTATAGTATCTGAAGTTTTTAAATTTTGAATGGGAGGGGCTATGATCAAATTTTAAATAAAAAGGAAGGACTCCATTGTCTCCATGATGTCATTACCATAATCTAAAACACATGTATGCATAAAGACTACTTATGATATGCTATCATTATCAAAAATATCAAATTTCACAATTTGAATGAAGGTAAAAAAAAGGCACATGCATCTCATCTTTATAGATAACCATTAGGACTGGTTTTGAGATCAAAGAACAGATGTCAGCAGGTGGTCTGTATATATATGTGTGTTTATGTTACAACCCCCTTGTAGACAGGTGTCCATCTTAGATCCAATTATAGGCCATATGTCAAGGAGATCCAGCAAATAAAGGGACAAAGGAGTCCTTGACATTAGTATAATAGGCTATCCGAAGGTCGGTGGTCTTTAATTAAGAATAATTGAAGAATTTTATTACATAGTTTTAGATTAGGTAAAATTGATTCTTTTGTTTGCTCTTATTTAATCTTATCAAGACCTGCAAACTATAAAAGTTTGCCAACATGATCCTGGCATATTGTCATTAAAGTTTTTATGATTAGGTAAACCTGATTCTTTTATTTGTTCTTATGAATACAAGACCCGGAAATTTGATACGCAAAGTTTCCAAACATCCCAAGCATAATGTCATTATGGGTGTATTGATGCTTAAAACAATATTTTATCTGTCACTTGTTTACAAGTTTTCTTTTTTTTTGGTTGTTTTTTTTTTAATTGCTGATGTCATCATAAATTTGCATTGTCTTTCCCTTTTGTCCAGTTTTAATTGACGAGGATTGACAGTTTTTCTGTCGTAGTGATTTGTTCTCTCCCAGTTCTCTAGCTTTTTTCTATCGATGAAAACTAGCTGCCTCAGTATGATGAAAGTAGCGTCTGTGTTATCGGAAATTTTCTCCTAATTTTACTGCTTTTGGATTACGTCATACGTAAAAAATTAAATTTATGCCATTGTTTTGCATGTAGATAACTCATAACTAGCATTTTGTTAAATAAAAATCGTAAAAAATTTTTGTAATAAATGAAAATATAACTTATTTAAGAGTTATAACATAATTATAATATATTCCTTCACATAATTCATTCAAATTAATATTTTCTAGCACTTTAAATAAAAATTAAATTTAACACAATTTAAAACAATAGCTTTCTCATTAATTGCATATCACTCTTTGTTATATATATACATTATCTGTTACTTTCTGATAAAGAACAAACTACCTTTTGTTTGACCCATAACGATTAAATTGTCCTTGACCTTTGTCAGATGAGAGATATGGGCCATCTGTTGCCCAGTGGTTATTAAATTACTAATATCACACTGTGTTAATTAATTTCTAAATATACTGTCTATAAATTATCCTACACATCTGTAATATAAATTCTTGTATCTTTCATTTGGTAGTAATTGATGATAAAAAAATATAAAATATATATATAGTTTTTTTAAAAGTCATTTGGATCAAATCGGGTATTATTTAATCTTACAAAACATCTTTAAGAAATGTTTTTTGTGACTGAAATGGGTTTCAACTATTCTGTGTCATGCACAAGTCAGTACATAATATATGTTGCTAATTTGGATATTAGGTAATTAGATTTATACATTATAATAGTGGCCAATCTGTGAAAAACACAGTTTTGCATTGCAAGGATAACTTAGCTAACATTGAGCTTGTAATCTACGATTTAATTAAATCGTAATTTGAATATATTTCAAAAATAGAAATAAAACCTTTTGAAGATTACACAGGTCAAAAAAACTGGTAAATCCAGTAATTTTTAGCTCACCTGGCTAAAAGCCAGGGTGAGCTTTTGCCATCACTTTGCGTCCGTCGTCCGTCCGTCCGTCGTCCGTCGTCCGTCCGTCCGTCCGTTAACTTTTCACATTTCAATCTTCTCCTCTGAAACCACTGGGCCAAATGGAATTAAATTTGGCAGGAAGCATCTATGTAAGGTCCTTTATAAAGTTTGCTCATTTCGTCCCGATCGGACAACAAACATGGCCACCATGGGCAATTGTTGTTTCTGATTGGCTGATTTTCAAAAATCTTCTCCTCTGAAACCGCTGGGCCGATTGGTTTGAAACTTCATAGGAATGATCTATGACATGTCCTGTACAAACGTTCCTCAATTTATTTTGATCTGACATAAAACATGGCCGTCGTAGCTAAAAATAGAATATAGGGGTGCGTTTGTTGTTTTTGGCTTATAACTTAAAAACCGTTACAGATATCAAAAATCTGACATGGGGTAAAATTGATCAGCATGACAAGATCTACCTACCCTGAAATTTTGAAGGAAATCCCAAAACCCATTTAGGAGTTATTGCCCTTTTTTCGTCAAATTTTCAAAATTTAACATTTTTCGTCATTTATCTCCAAAACTATTTGAGATAGAAGTGAAATGTAAATTTGAAAAATGTTTGCCATGTTGAGGTCTACATACCCTGAAATTTTAAAGGAAATCCCAAAACCCATTTAGGAGTTGTTGCCCTTTTTTGTCAAATTTTCAAAATTTTTTCATTCAAAAATCTTCTCCTCTGAAACCGCTGGGCCGATTGGTTTGAAACTTAATAGGAATGATCTATGACATGTCCTGTACAAACGTTCCTCAATTTATTTTGATCTGACATAAAACATGGCTGTCATAGCTAAAAATAGAATATAGGGGTGCGTTTGTTGTTTTTGGCTTATAACTTAAAAACCGTTACAGATATCAAAAATCTGACATGGGGTAAAATTGATCAGCATGACAAGATCTACCTACCCTGAAATTTTGAAGGAAATCCCAAAACCCATTTAGGAGTTATTGCCCTTTTTTCGTCAAATTTTCAAAATTTAACAGTTTTCGTCATTTATCTCCAAAACTATTTGAGATAGAAGTGAAATGTAAATCTGAAAAATATTTGCCATGTTGAGGTCTACCTACCCTGAAATTTTAAAGGACATCCCAAAACCCATTTCGGAGTTATTGCCCTTTTTTGTCAAATAAATTTTCCCTGAACAATTGAACCAATTGCAACAAAATTGGTCAAATAGTTGATTAATTGTCCAATGAAAACCAGACTCCAGGTGAGCGATACTGGCTCTGGTGAGCCTCTAGTCTGTTTTCTTGGAGGGAGAGAAATAATTCTTCCATCTGTTATCCGAGTCTTGGCTTCAAGAAACCCTTCCATGTTCTGCAAGTCTCTGTTACCTTGGGTGCAAAGTATTTTAAACTTATTTATTTATAATAGATTTGGATATAATTTAGTGCACTATGCTCTCCATTTGGTGGGTGCAAGAGTGCTGAATCCTGTAGTGGTATTTATAGCCTATTAATTTTTCTAGATCTGCAGTAGTCTTTAATAATTTGTCAGAAAATGAAAAGTTGAAGTACTTTCTCTTCCCATCAACCCCAAATCAAGTTGAATATGTTTGTTCCTTTATTAAACAGTCAATTGAACTGAGGACAGGGGATTTATAAACTTCTAACTATATGTTACGATTTCCACATTGCTCTTCTATTTTATTAAGTTTTCAAGTGTTATGTTTTATATTTGTTTATTTTTTGTCACAAATCTTCAGGATTTATATGACAATAAAGCGTTGAATTGAATTGAATTGAATTGATTTGAATGTGCTTAGGGTGTTGCTCTCCCTTAACATTAAACAGCCATTTTTCATCCACATCTGATGATCTAGCGTCTTTTAGTAAAATAGTGTTGATGGGGCATTACAAATTTGATCCCTGAAATTTTGAATAGCACCCAGGAACCTTAAAAAAATTGGCTTTATTGTCGGATGCACTAACCAGTGTACCACGGCACATCCAACTAAATAAAGTATTTTATACTAGAGAAAATAGCTCTCCTGTCAAGTCACTGTGGAAAAATATTTGATGTGCACAAAAGTATTCAGTTATAATGTTAAAAATAAGATAATGTGTTAGAACAATTCTGCTGAGTTCAGTTTTTATAGGCATTTACTGGTGTACATTTAGAAATCATTAGAAACGAACATGCAATAATTTGTCTGGCACTTTGGTGCAGTTACAAAATTTTATATTCATGTGGTTTTCATGATACATTTGAAGTCAGTAATATTAATATTTGGAAGCAAGTAGTCCTTGGATCTGCAGCTTGAAATCTATAAATGTACACAGTTTTCCAAACATTTTTGTGAAGTTTCATTGTAAAAACACCAAAATATAAGAATTTGTCATCTTACCAGTAACTGTTGATTTTGGACAATTGACAGGATTTCATGTAAAGATTGACAATGCACACTGATTAATTCTGTAAAGACATCTTTTGTCACTTATTTGAAAAATAATTTTTTAAAAAGTTAATCTAAATAAGTAGAAATGAATGCCATTGGAAGTCACAGCATCAACCAATGAAATTGGCTATACAATAAATACTGGAATTAATTCTCTGATCGATTGAAGCAGTCAAGTTTTTTACCAATATTATACCCCTGCTATGTAAAGCGGAGGTATATAGTGATTGGGGAGTCCATCCGTCTGTCCATTGGTCCATCCAGTAACAATATGTTCCACTTTTTTATCCACAACTCCTCCTAAACCACTCACTATGATTTAATGAATCTTTCTCAGATTATCATATAATGTCATTGTGCACCTATTTTTTATTTGGTAAAAATCATTTTTAGGGTTTCTTTTCACAAAACGTGGAGTTTGCCATTGCCTTACATGAGGGTATCTATTTTGTATCTGCAAATCCTCCTAAACCACATACTATAATTTAATGAAACTTTCTTAGATTCTTAACTATACAATGCCATTGTGCACCGTCTATTATGTTTTTTGGTCAAATTGATTTTTGGGGTTTCTTTTTCCAAAACATGAACTTTGCCAGTGCTTTATATGGGTGTTATGGGGGTACCTATTTTGTATCAGCTACTCTGCCTAAACCACTTATCATAATTTAATGAAACTTTCTCAGATTCTTTGTCATTTAATGCCATTGTGCACCTCCTATTTTGTTTATTGGTTAAAATCATTATTGGGGTTTCTTTTCCCAATACTATGGACATTGCAAGCGGCAGGGTTATTATTTTGTGAGCTTTGATTACAGTACCTCTAGTTTCATTTATTGTTATTAGAATTATATTTTTATTTCTAGAATATTTAAATTTCTGGTTCTGTCATTTTTAAGCTGATTTCCCATCAGAAAAAATCTGCTGGCGAGCAATCAGTTCCAAACATTGATGAAGGAAAATCTGGTTTCCTGTCAATCAGATAGATTCTTTTTTATTTTAAATAAAAAACATTTGTTTTCTGTTTTACAGATATACAGAATGGTTTTCTGATGGAGACTTCCAAGAGAGAGTGGTACTGCTCAGCAGAATCTGACGAAGAGAGATACAACTGGATACAACTTGTGCAGCAGACGATTCGAGCAGCCATATAGTAGGATTACAGCACCATATAAAAAAGACTAGATAAAAATAAATATACAATGTACTTTTTAATGGCCTGTATTCGATCATTAACAAATTAGGAAAATCCATTCAAATGTAATAAGTGAAATTGATTTGTACAAATATTATCAGATAAAATTTAAATGAATATTATTCTGCTCACCATAAAATTAATTTTCTGCTGAACAGTCTGAAGAGAAAAATCAAATCAAACTGGCAGTGATGTCCACCAACGCAAAATTGCTTGGAAACCACTGTGGAATTTTATATGGATAGTAATTTTACTGTGATTGTTCTTGATAGGAAAACCAATAGATTTTATTATAATCACGCTTTCCATTGAAGAGCATTTTAACAACCTATTTATTGATATTTACAAAGTAAAGTTTTCCAAATGACTTTTTAAATGATTAGATTTTGATTATATGCTATCCATCTTTATTAATAAAATGACAAAATTGCATATTCTTACATCAGCAGGGTTCCAGTTTGTTTTGATAAGCAAAGCAATGTACAATTGTGTTGTTAAGCCATTTGAAAGAGTAACCTGAGTCCATTCAACGGAAATAATAATATCACAGAAAACAGTGTTTTGGCTTTGTTAGATTTTACATTATACAACGATGACTTGTAAGTTATATTCAGCCGTTTACTTTTGATGACGTTCTGTAGATCATATTCCGCTGTGTTTGTCCTTGAATGACTCGTCCTAAACTTTTGTGTCATGAACAAAAATGATTATTTACGTGCGAATTTAGATTTGTTTATACGCTTTATAAAAAAGGCCTTTAGTATGAAAGTAATGAATGACTGAAACCGTTTTAAGTTAAGTGTGACGTAGATATATTACAAAGGAAAACAATTAATTGTACGGCACATTTGTGTTAAATTGTAGATGTTTTTTTGTGAAATTTGAAAATGTGAACCATTAGATGCTGATAAAGCAAAAATGAACAAAAAATGTGTTTTCAGTAATCTGTCCCGAAAGATTTTTTCAAAACTTTTTATAAATGGTTACATAGGGGGTCCTTCGTGAAATTAATGATACTTTGTCAAAAATGGGGAAAAAACCTTTACGGTAGGCACTAAAAATAAGAGTCTGGAAACACAGGATGTTTTTTATTTGGCCTAAATTGTTTTTGTTTTTTTGGTTATTGCATTTATCAGTTCAGAAATCATGGTATGTTATTTAGGAGAACCGCTTATACCCGAGAACTTCTTGTAGCCCTTGGCTGTTGGTAATCCTCGTTAAACAAATAAAGAATCATGTTATTTAAATCTTTTTGTCTTTACCAATGTAAGAATGTTTTTTCTCAAAACTTATGACTTGTGATAATTTTGTTAAATGAGATGTGAAGTTCAAGGGTGAGCTTTAAAAAATTTAATAATTAATTAAGAATTATAAAGAAATAAAAAAGTTACTATTAGATTGAATGGTTGTAACAGATGACAATCTAATAACGTATACATGTAACTAGAGAGTTTTTCTATTTATAGATACTGGTAACAAATTTTTTGGTTTGTTTTTTGTTAAGTTATTATTTCCTATCCTTTTAGTTCTTTCGTTCTTCTGGTTTAATAATTTTTGGTTGCATAATCAGTTTTGTTTTCTTTGTTTTGTTTCTCCTATTTATTCTTTGTTAATCAATGCAATCAATTTTTCCTTTGTTTGTATATTATTAAAATTTGTACATGGACTTTTGTTATGAATTTTCCTTTTAATATTGAATACTGATATACCAGTTGATCTTTGGAAGACCTATCTTTTTTTATTGAAAGAGATCTGTTATCATTCTTGTCTTAAAAAGCATTGATACCAGTGAAAAAGTGAAAGTTTTGACAACCACAATATATGCCCCTTTTCTGGTCATTGTTAAATGTTTTTGATATGGTATGTAGATAATAGAAAGATGTTCAAGGCTGGGATTTCTCATCTAAGCTAGTCCACATGTTTGACTTTGACACTTTTAGCCTATTCAGATATTAAAAATCCTGCTCTTGGGTGTCTTGGATTAAGGGTTTCTTGGCTGTTTACCTAGAGCTTTTTAAATTTGGCATAATATAGCTTAGTTGAAATGTAACAATGTTTGTAAAATGACAGTTAGGGAGTAAAAAGACCATAACTTTATCCGTTGCAAAAGATAGATTATGACTTTTTGACCTGTCATATAATAAGTGGCATGATTTTCTATTTTAGGAGAGAATTCTGTAATATTAAATTTTCACACAATGTATTCAAATTTTATGCAAAAATTTGTAAATTATTTTATAAATATACTTGTTTACATTTTAAGACGGTTAAATTCTCAATCATTTGAAGTGTCCCTCTTAAGTATACTTTAAAAGGCAGTTTAATGACTTATTTATTAAACTCAGATAGCATCAGAACACACAAATTTTACAGTTGAAATTTTAAATAAACGCATGTTGAAAGTAATCAGGCATATAACACTTTATTGTTATGACTTATAAGTAAAAATAATTACCTATTATAAAATATGGTATCTAAACTTTAGTATTGTGGCTTGACCCTCAAGGAAACATAATTGTTTGTATGAAAATACCTATATTCTTTTTCTTAACAATCGGAAAAATCGGAATCGGAAAATAACTATTAAGCAAAACGTTACCTGTTTTGAAAAATATATAAAGAATGCTCTGTTATGCTGTTATCTTTCGTGGGTGGAATTTTGCGAAATTTGCTTCAGCGTCATATCGAGAAAATCGTTCCTTTACAGTGACAATCAAATAAGTTTAGGTTGATAGAATCCATCTTCTTCGTCGGCTAAATAAGTACCCTCTTTAATGTTCATTACGCCTATTTTTGCTGTAGATAATCAATTTAGTTTTATTTACCGAGTTTGGCAAATGTTTGTAATCAAATAGAAGTTTTCAATCAATGGTCAACCAATTTGGATAAAGTGGTAATATAATGGTACAATCCTTATTATTGATTCTATGGTAAAAATCGTGCCTGTCTCGATCATGATTGTTTAAACAAGGCAATGGGTAATTAATTCCTTAATACCATAATATTTATCTTTACAGAGTAACAATAATTATTTACTGTTTAGATTTTTGGCTGTTTTTTTTTTATTAAAATAATCAGGTTTGCTTGCCTGAACACTTTTTTCCAAAACAAAAACGACGACAATATTCTATTATTTTTTAAGTTTTTATGTAATTGAAGATTTGGAAATTTATTGTCTGGTTTTATAGGTGTGACAAGTTTTATTTGTAAATATAAATTAAATAGGAAATCTTTGTATTTTATGTTCAGTAATTTCCTTTAAGATTTAACGTTTATTTATATGCAGTTTTATGGTGAGATTAAATCAGTTTTATTTTTACACAAGTATTTTATATGTTAGCATATCCTGTTAATTGATGAAGTGTCCTTATCATAAAATTTGTATGGTTAATTTTGCAGGTGTCTGTTGTACTTTTGAGAGCCACCAAATGCACTGTTATGTATTATGAAGATGTTTATATTCTCACACCTACTTTTCCCTCCAATTCATAACACTATTTACAAAATGCTGTGATTTCAAAATTCTGTTGATGTGATTCAGTGAAATAGTTCCTGTCTGAATTGTGTGTAGAACCCCATTTAGATGCACGTTATTACAGTTGCAAAATCTGTTCCTAACAGATATTTGTTATGAAAGAGATTGAAATTAGAATTGAACAAACTTCCTATTGACATTGAATGACATTCCTTGAATTTTGAAATAAAGCACAATAATGTAATAATTTAACATAATCAGTTGTTATGCATGAGAGAGATAAGGCCTGTACTTATATTTGTGAGTTCAGTTAGAAACATTATCTCCCTTTAATGGATTTACACATGGGAGATAATTGAGGGTGAAAAAAAGTAGAATATTAAAATTATTTCCCTTGGGTAATATTGAACAACTAATATTTTTCACTACATTGTTTGCTTATTTTTCTGCTTATAGTGAAGTATTTCCCAAGTGGTCATAACTTTAATTTCATTGCCTCAAATTGAAATTATTATGCGTTTACGCATGTTTTTTTTTTCTTAAATGCTGTCAGAAATCTCCTACACATGTGCAAATAAATTGTAATTTTCAGTTTCTTATAATCATGTTTAAGTATTCACGTCAATATCTGTTCATAAATCTGTTATTATAATAATTATTCAATATATATAAAAATTAAATATTCTCAGACTAAACAATAATTAACCATTTACTACAATTATGAGCTTCAGTTTCATATTTAGCACACCCCTTTTCTTTAAATTAAAAGATAATAATACTTGTTGGTGTTTACTTGATTTAGATTATTTCAAACTTAAATATGTAAGATTAACCTTGTTAAAAAATTTAAATTTGAAAACTTATGTGTTTGAAGATTTTTAAGGTCTTTAAAGAGGACTGGGGTATTTCATTTATACAAGGTCTAGGTCAAATAATGTTATTTTCAAGTTTTAAGTGTTTATTTTAGATCTTGATATTTTTCGTGATATGTTTGAGTTAAATATGGTCAATACAACCTGTCGTAATTTATCATAGTTTTGATATATTTTATTACCGTGATAGGTTTACGTTTGCCTTTGTATTCTAAAAAGACAGAGTATCTGTTAGAATTAAAGTAATTATATGTTATATTTTGTTATTGTACAAAATCAATACCAGTTGGAATATAGCTGTGCTATGTAATTGATGAATGAGATGTACATTTCCTTTTATGCAGATTTCACATTGTGTTGGTTTTTACATTTTACAAAGGAAATGTCTTGAATTTTTTTTTTTTTTTTTTTCATTTTTTGACCCTATTGAAATTTGTTATCCAAAATAGTTTCAGGCATTGTGACTTAAAATGGTTGTTGGATGAAAGTTGACTCCATATTGGATGACCTTTTGTTTAAATAGTTTTGAAGCAGATTCGTCCATATCAAAATAGTTGACCTTTAATGATACATTATTTTGATATGGAAAATATTATATGGTACAGTTTCATTGAAATATCAAAAGTGATGTTGTAAATTTCACCCGATGACCTTGATTTGCCTAACAAGTACAAAAATTATAGGGTTCAAATCAGTTCTTAGAGATTTTCTTTCTCCTTTAAAATGAAATAATTAACAGTTTTAGAACTGGATGGGATCATATATTTATTTTGTGAGATAAAGTAAACCTGATACAAAGAAGTTCAATTTAAAAATATAAATGGTTTATTTGCTTCCAGAAAGAGAAGATTGACATAAGATTGGAAAGTTTACTTATCTGTAAAACTTAAATTGAGGCTTCTTTTTTGTTAATATATAAATCAGTGATTAAATTGTTGAGTTTATTTTTTCTTAAACAAATATTTTAAGTCAGTTGTTGTTGGAAATTTAAATTTTCTTTTATAAGAAAACCGAAATGGTTCAAGACATTAACTTGGTTTGTTTTTTTTTTACAATCAGACTGGATTATGTATCCCTAACTTACCGCAGCATTTTTTTCTTCCAAATTTTTTTATTGGATGAGGGATTTTGCCTCCCCAGGGTCCCTTTCAGGTCTGTAAAAATAGACCTTTTCCCTGACAAATGTGCAGATTTTTATTACCCAAAATATAGATCTGTATCCTCCTTTAATTCCTCTGATAGGTACCAGTTTACTTCAAGTTCTGGTTGTGTAAGATACAAGTTTACATTTACAAGTACAGTTGAATCTCATTATCGCGAAGTGCAAGGGACCGTGGGAATGGGTCCGAGATAGCCGAAGTTCGACTTAAAAGGAATTGGAAATCGTGGAGTTTTGGACAAGGGACACATTCACACCTCATTAACATAATCAGAATTTTATAAAGACCATAGTGTTAATAAATAGGAGGTTTACACGAGATTTCCGGAATCGATTGATGGATTGACGGGTATTTGGTTCACCTGTATAGATAGATAATTAATGAATTCGACATAATGAGCTTATTTTGCACTAATTATATTCCCTTGGTATGTTAAAACAGTTTGACATACCCGAAATTTGACCAATGGAATTTCGAGACAAAAGGAATAAAAATACATAGATTATAGTGTCGTCTGCTCGGGACCAGAAAAAAAATTTGACATAACCGAAATTTCGACTCGAGCGATTTCGAGACGAGAATCAACTGTATGTATAGATAGAAAGGTGAAAATGTGACAGCAGTTTATTTTTTAAACTAAAGGGGGAGGCATCAATTATTTTTTCATGGGCTCATGTGGAGATGCTGTTCTGCGATACTTGAAGCCTGATATGAAATAGGATCTCTGACAGTATTAACCATATATATATACATAGGTCAAGACTACACAGTATAAATCTTGTCTTCCAATCCAAAAATTTTCTGATATGTCAGAGTACTTAATTTTAAAAAGGGTGTTTAAGAGAATACTAACCTGCCCATGTTGAAGGTTTAGTGCATTCCTGAAATTAAAATAATTTAATTTGGAATGTTTGAATTGTATACTTTTTTCAAATTTTTACTTTTTTTATGTAGTTTATTGTTTAAGTTGGTGTAGATGTTAGACTTGTCTATTATTTTATTTCATTATGTATACAGTTGTAATCTGTTATTAGAATTATACATTTTTGCACTGAACTGTGATATATTAAGACAATTTAAGCTATAATTTAAATTGTAGGATTTCTTTTTTGTATTTTTTGCTAGACAGTATTATACACCATATTTATTGTTAGTAAATAAAAGTGATATCACCATAAAAAAATGTCATTTATGTCCTTTTCCTTGTATGTAAATTGGAATTCTGATTACTTTTCTGGTCAGACCTATTCTATTGTCTGTCCATCATGAAAAAAAAAGTTTGCCAGTTGCCAGATAATTGATTCCTGATGAAGTTGCAAAATTAAGTTCTTTTTCTCAATCTGCAAAAATTGGTACTCAAGAAACTACATGAATAGACAGTGCATGTATATGAATGATAATATACCACTAAAATCTTCATTTTAGAAAAATATCTTATATAATGTCCAACTTTAATATATTAAAAACAATTCTCAAACTCTTTTCCCATTGTAAATAATACATGGCTATTTTATATTCCTAAGTGCAGGGCATTCTGTGTCCTACAGTCACAAATCTCTCAAGTCTCCAAATGAGCTATGTACTTAAATTTGGACCCTTATTTAGGCAGACCATTGTTTTTCTTGTTTGCATATTTTATTATTTCATTAAGCTCAGAACTAGAACAAAAGACTTGGGTAAAAAAAAACAGCAAAACAAAGTAACGTTCTTGTAGTGACTTCCGTTAACTTGAAAAGATGTGCAACAGTAAACTAACTTTAAATCTACCGTTGTGGATACTTAATTCAGGAATCGGTAAATCCTTACTGAACAAAAATTTCAAAGGAGTGTAGAATTTTTTTTTAATGAAAAAGGGCTTCAGATAAACCAACAAAAGGCTTCCAGGAATCTGTATAGCTCACATGGAAATCATTTGCAGACTTCAAATAGAATAAATCTATTCAGTTAGATTTCACGTCCTCCTGGAATTGACACCCCAATGGACTTGACACTTCACTTGCAATGTTACGGGTGTCGTTAAAGGAGCATGATATGCTTACGCTTCATTTCGAAAGAGGAACAATTGGCTCAATGGTTTCAGAGGAAACGATCTTTAAAGGAACGTTTACGACAACAACGGACGCAAAATAATGGTAATAGCTCACATGGCTCTCTGGGCCAGGTGAGCAAACAATGGAGTAAGCAGTCTCATCTGAATAATTATCCCCGCACTTTCGAAGAACGTTCGGGTTATCAGGATATAGCGATAGTCTCCGCTCGTCGGTCACACTTTCTTGTGACATCAGCCCCTCTTTATGAACTCAATTTCTATATAAAATAATTGCATACTACCTGTATATATGAGCAATAAGGTTTTAGAATTTAAATTTTCTAAACAATTAATTAAGCTTGTGCTTGACGTAAACTCGTCTTAATTTTTCAATTTATGCGTTTAATTATTTCTATACAGTATTGTCATGCACCATATACCGATGCGCAATAAGGTTTTATAATGTGAATTTTCTAAATTGGGGTCCACAGGGGTCTAAATTTTCAATAATTTTCAATTTAAGCTTGTGACCTAATTTTCCAATTTATGCATTTTTATTATATATAGTGTTATCGTACACTATATGTAGATGCGCAATAAGGTTTTAAAATTTCGATTTTTAAACGTGGGGCCCACTTGTGTCGAAGGTCAAAAATTGTAAGTTTGAGCTTGTGATCTAAGTTTTTTTTAATTAATTTAATTTCTTAATAGAATGGTTTCATACTATTTTTGGATGGGGAAGTGCTCCAACTACTTATGGGGGGTGCGGGTATCACTGTCGATTCCGATATTTGTTAAAGAAATAATTTCAGAGATCACCAACTATAGAGTTCCTCATCTCGCCTGTGCAGTGACAAAAATAGTCATTCATTGTAGTTGACCTTAACGGGAAAATTATAACCAACGTAACGTGTACACTTTAGGAAAAAAGTGACGCAGACTGTTCGCATTGATAGAATGACTTATGTTTGTCAGTTCAGAATCTTTACAGATATACATGTACGGATAAAAGTTTTGTCTCCTTCCAAGTCCGTATATAATCCATGGCAAAACTCAAATTCTAAATCCCAAAGCTTTCTAGACATTAAATTTTTCACTTCTGAATAGCATTGAGATTGTGAGATCCAAGTTGGGCAAAGCGCAACTATTGTTTATATGAATAAACTGAATGTTAATTTTATATATTTGTAGTGTTTTAAAATTTTGTCGTTCTGTATGGGTGTGTACGTAATCGTAAATATCAAAAATTAAAACATCGCATGATGGACCGGGAACTGTAAAACTTTGCAGGAAGCCTCAAATTATGGTATTCCGGGTGTATTCAATTGTATAAGATATTCACGGTACAATATTACTATAAGTCCTATGTTTTGGCCTTTTAGAAAGCTTTGGAATTTAATGTTGGAGTTTTTTTTACTTGACACCATGAGCTTATTGAGCAAAGCTGTAAACAGAACATTGCTGAAAATCTAAGATCATGCATTTGTATCGACTTTGTGCATAGATTTTCTCTCAACATATCAACAGAGGGGTGACTTGCATCATTCAAAAATTGTTAAATTTTCCAAGAAAAATGTTTAAATTAAATTTTCAATCAGTACTGCTTTTGAATAATGATTTACATTCACTAACAAAGAAATTAGCAAAAAAAATAATCGATATAATACACATGGCTGCATCCCCGTCATGTAACTTGCTCAAAACTTATTTGTAGAATTTGTTAATAAGGACCCGGATTTCGATATAAATAAAGGTAATAACCAAATTACCGAACTCCAAGGCAGTTGTCAAAAGGAATAGTGAAAAAGGGGTAGTCCATATATAACAGGTAAAATCAAGGCAAGCACCGGAAAAGTGGCCACAATCAGACAAATAAAATAAATGAAAATATTTTGGGGGGTTCATAAACAACAAAATGGATAACACGAAAGGTCAACAGAGACATATAAATCAATCAAAGCAACCCAAATGGAAGAACGCCGGACCAAAATTATATAAAAGAGTAGAAAACACAACAGTGAGTCAGGATATTCTGACTTGGTACAGACACTTAGCGGTGGTGGGGTTAAACCGGTTTTATGTGTACCCAACAGACCCCTCCGTTGTCTATCCTGACACTCAAGTTATAAAACAAACTATAAAAACCAATACAGTATGACTAAGTTACCATGCATCGAGGTGGCCGCTTGCTAGAACTGCAAAATTCGGGTAGACTTTACACAATTTAGATATCAGGGTCAGAATGTGCTCGTTTTAACTGTAAAACTAACGAAGGCTCTCAAAGTGCAGGTCGGACAATGTCGCTCTATTAAACTAAAAAATCTGAAAACGCTGCCAAAAAGGGTTTGATGCTATCTCGTCATAGAGTTCAAAAGAAATCGGCAGTATTCGTGAGAGGCCAGTATGAATTTAAATTTTTCAAGTTATTGTGAGAAAGAGCAATGTTTACAGAATTGCACATAATTTCATATTTATTCCCGCACTTCGAAGAAGTTCGATGATATTGTTATCGCCCCCATCCGTCCGTCTGTCTGTCTGTCCGTCTGTCCGTCCGTCCGTCCGTCACACTTTCTTGTGACCTAAACTCCTCGTTCATTTTTAACTTCATGCATTTAATTTTTATACAGTATTGTCACATACGGTATGTAGATGCGCAATAAGATTTTATAATTTTCATTTTCAAAAATTGAGGCCCACAGGGGTCGAATTTCGAAAATTAGGAATTTAAGCTTGTATGCCCAAACTACTATTTTATTTTTCATTTAATGAATTTAATTTTTATACAATATTATCAAAAAATGTATCTAGATGTGCAATAAGGTTTTAGAATTTTGATTTTCAAAAACTGGGGCCCACAGGGGTCAATTTTCAAAAAAGGTAACTTTAAGCTTGTGACCTCAACTCCTCTTTCATTTTTCATTTTATGTATTTAATTAAGCAAATATAAAGGATTGTCACATACTGTATTTAGATGCGCAGTAAGGTTTTACAATTTTAATTTTCCAAAATTTGGGCCTGTATTCAAAGGTATAATTGTGAAAAGGTGCACAGAGATACAAAATGTGGGGAGTGCGGGGATACCTGTCGTTTTCAACTGCCTCAGTCAAGTTTTATTTATATTTACACTAAAATGGCCCCTGAAACAACACTCTGAAATATTCACCACAAGTGACCATAAATCCCAAATTTAACACAGAACAATAGGGAAAAGAACCCAAATTAACACAGAACGATCAGGACAAGAACCCAAATTAACACAGTACCAAAATCAACACAGTAGTTCAACGCAGAACAATCAGGACAAAAGCCCATATTAACACTGTACCAAAATTATCACTGTATATCAAGACAGAACAATATGGAAAATAGCCTAAATTAACACTGTACCAAAATTAACACAGAACAATCAGTATAAGAGTCCAAATGAACACAGTACCAAAATTGCAGAACAATCAGGACGAGAGTCTAAATTAACACAGAACAATCAGAAAAGGACCACAAATGAACAATGTACCAAAATTAATACAGTATATCAGCACAGAACAATTATGAAAAGAGCCCAAATTTACACAGTACCAAAATTAACACAGAACAATCAGGAAAAGAGCCCAAATTAACACTGTACCAAAATTACTACAGTATATCAACACAGAAGAATCAGGATAAGAGCCCAAATTAACAAAGACCGATCAGGACAAGAGCCCAGATTAACACAGTACCAAAATTAACACTGTACCAAAATTATCACAGTATATCAACACAGAACAACCAGGACAAGAGCTCAAATTAACATGATACCAAAATTAACACAGTATATCAACACAGAACAATCAGGACAAGAGCCCAACCTAACACAGTACCAAAATTAGGACAGTATATCAACGCAGAATATTCAGGGACAAGAGCCCTATTTAACACAGTGCCAAAATTAACACAGAACAATCAGGACAATGGCCCATATTAACACTGTATGAAAATTATCACAGTACATCAACGCAGAACAATCCGAACAAGAGCCTAAAGTAACACGGTAACCAAATTAAGACAGTATATCAATACAGAACAATCAGGACAAAAGCCCAACTAACACGGTACCCAAATAACACAGTATATCAACGCAGAACAATCAGGACAAGATCCCATATTAATACGGTACCCAAATTATCACAGTATATCAACGCAGTACAATCAAGACAAGAGCCAAAAGTAAAACGGCACCCAAATTAACACATTATATCAACGCAGAACACTCAGAACAAGAACCAAAATTAACACGGTACCCAAATTATTAAAGTATATCAACGCAGAACAATCAGGACAAGAGCTCAAAGTAACATGGCATCCAATTATATCAACGCAGAACACTCAGGACAAGAACCCAAATTAACACGGTACCCAAATTATTAAAGTATATCAACGCAGGACAATCAGGACAAGAGCTCAAAGTAACATGGCATCCAAATTAACACAGAACAATCAGCACAAGAGCCCAAATTAACACGGTGCCAAATTTAACACGGCATATCAATACAGAACCCACAGGACAAGATCCCAAATTAACACGAAACCCAAATTATCAAAGTAAATTAAAACAGGACAAGAGTCCCAATTAACACGGTACCCAAATTAATTTACAAAGTATATAAACACATAACAATCAAGACAAGAGCCCAAATTTATACTGTACCAAAATTAAAACAGTGTATATCAACGCAGATGAATCAGGAAAAGATCCCAAATTAACACTGTATCAACATTAAAGCAGTGTATATTAACGCAGAGCAATCAGGAAAAGAGCCCAAAATTTACACTGTACCAAACTTAAAACAGTATATATATCAACGCAGAACAATCAGGAAAAGAGCCCAAATTAACATTGTATCAAAATTAAAACAGTATATAGGTCATTAAAAAATGTGCATTTTTAACATTGCATACTTCTTGAACAAAATACTCAAATATGCAATCTTAATGGCATAATATAAAAATATTATTGACACATTTTCGACTGATGGTGCAAAATTCTGTCTATCCTGTTACCATAATGGTGAGATGTTGTTTACTATCAACAGGAAAAATGTGAAAAACATATTGTTTGTTTCTCCAAGATACGTTAGTGGTGCTTCAGAAAACAAAAAACAGAATATTTAATTTCTTTGCATTAACAAAATAAAAATATCACTTAATATTGCGTCCTGAAAAAACTATCTAAAAATAAGATTTTCAAATGCTGCAAAAATTACTACAATCAACGCAAAACCAATCCTTATATTCGGCTTATATTGGATTTTTTAATCAATCCAACACTTACTTCTTTGATTACATGTAATTTTAGTAAAACACTATTTTCTATGGTAACAGGAACGGACATCGAAGGTTTACAGATACATATTTGTCTATCCTGTTATCAATTGTGTCGTTTCATTTTCAAGTATTTCATAAGGTCTGCAGATACATAGTTGTTTATTCTGATACTTAATCTGTCCATCCTGTTACTTTATTCAAGGTAATAGGATGGACGAAATTATATGTGTATTGATTCTATTTTGAAATAACAGCTCCCCTTACATCGGTGTATGGTTTTTAGTTAGCGTTCTTTGTCTCAAACAGTTAGTGACCCGTTTGAGAACGTATTGGTGTAGCAATGTATAAATTTGTTGATAACATGATAGACATTTTAAAAGGGTACGCTATCAGTTTGGTTTACTTTTCTGGTTACAACTTCGCTTCTAACGTTTGGTTGTAATTTGGAAAACGTGTACTTTTGATTTCATCATAGAATATATTCATATCTGCAGGCAAAAAATATTGCTCTGCAAATTTTGCAAAGGTAACAGGACAAGCATGCATTTCATGGACGCCGGTATAATTTTATTTTTTTTATAACCAGATATATAAATACCTTCAAGACTTTACTTTCTTGTTAAAATTCAATTAAATGCTTTTCAAAAAAAAATTATTTTGGCCGATTTGAAAACATACAAAAAATTATTGAAAAATAAAGTGCAAACGTGGTTCTTTCAATCCGGACACTCGCAAATTGCTAAATATTGAGCTTCAACGTGAATTTATTTCGGATTGCAAGAAGAAAATCATTCTCATTCTAGATGCGCCGATTTGAAAAAATTGCGAACTTTTGGTTAAGCACAGCAAAAATAATGCCATTGTGTCTGAATATGTTTTTAACATATAGGTGGACAGGAAAATAGACCTTTTTTTAACAAAATGACCCATATATTAACGCAGAACAATCAGGAAAAGAGCCAAAATTAACACGGAACCCAAATAATCAATGTATTTCAACGCAGGACACTGAGCCGAAATTAACAAAAGTATGTAAACACATAACAAGACAAGAGTCCAAATGAACTGTGTTCCAAAATAAACACAGCTACACCAACACAGAATAATCAGGACAAGAGCCCAATTTAACACGGTACCTAAATTAACAAAGTATAGAAGAAGAAGATAAACACATAACAATCAAGACAAGAGCCCAAATTAATATTATACCAAAATTAACAGAGAACAATCAAGACAAGAGCCCAATTTAAATTAACAAGGTATGTCAACAAATGGTAAGTGCTAAACATGCACTGTAAATTCGGGATCCTCTTTGTGTAAACAATGTGTATAGGGGTGTTCGTAATAGGTACACAACCCTCCTCCTACAAATTCTGGATCAATGGCTTTAAAAAGGAGTTGAAAAACCAGTCAAAATAGTCATTGTTAGTAAATTCGGTACTCACTATCGAATCAACCAAAAAGAAAGGGAGAGAGAAGTACTGGGTACAATGGTTAAGAACAGGGTCAATAAAAAGGTTAATTTTTTCCATATAATTTAATCTTTTTTTCTCCTTGAATTTTCATACATATCTGCCCACTTCAATATTATAGTATAATATGAACAAGCATTTAATCTAGATTTCGTTAAATATTAATTAATCTGTTAACTAAACATAAAGTTTGTGGCACCAAATTTTGCCTATTAAAGTTTCTATTTTGGGGGAGGTTACAGTGCATCAAATTTGTTTCGGTATTTTGCGATACGTTTTATTACTGAAATTAAAGTGATAAAATTATTTTAAAAAAAAGTTCTGACTATGATACATATGTTCTGAAAAATGTTTAAAATAGATCCGCAAAAGGCTGAATAATCAGTTTATTCTGATTGGTTATTTTTTCGGTTAACTCCGCCCATTCAATGTCAAGGTCGACACCCGCAACTCTCTGGATTTTTCAACTGGATTTCATCATGGACGTCAGGCGATATTTTTAGATGAACTTGTACAAAAAATTCAGCAAATTTCATCGAATAGAGACAATAATCTAGTTAAAACTTTAACAGATGATAAAGGTAATTGTAAACAATAATAAACGACACATTTTTCGCCCCGAAGAAACAAGCAGTTTCCTAGAATCTCGAGGAAAACCCCCCGTCTGCCAAAGTTGTTCTGACCTCTCAACATCAGCTGATTTGGAAGAGGTGCCGGTTCAACATTTTGTGTATTATATTTACGAGAGTAGAGTAAGCATATACCAGAGACATATAGGCCAGACATATAAAACAATATACGTCTATGCATATACGAATTAAATGAATAATAATTCAGAAATAAAACAGGGATGCGTTTGTAGTTCGCAGTGTCATGTCTATATAAAATCGGTTGTTGATAATCACTCGGATATAATTTTAAAGGGGAGAGTAAAGGATTACTCCAATGCTTTCAGATATAATTTAAGGGGAGAGCAAAGGACCACTCCAATGCTTTAGAGACGTGACGTCCATACTCCCACATCGTCCATACCTTGTAAAGACGTATCGTCCATACTTTAAGTATTATTCCATTGTGGTTATAACATAAAATAATAAATATAAGTATTATTTCATAGTTGTAACATAAATATGATTTTGTAGTATTTATTATGTACAGGTTTGCTTGTTTGAAAGAATCAAGAATAGAAGAAATAAAGATAATATTTTTATTTTGTATTTCATTTATTCTTTCAGTCATACAGATAAACAAATATACAACAAACAACATATATACATCATACACCATACATACAACGTCCAAAAAACATAAATTTCTTGACAAAAGCATAATTAATACTCAAAGAAATGATAAAAAGCAATCAACAATCTTCTTAAATTTTAAAATTAATCATTATCTGATTACTTGGTTTTATATTTCAAAACAAAACTTATGTTTTAACTATGACAGAAATTAATCTCCCATTTTGGATATTCATTTTTATTTGTTTTTTTATTTTTTTCAGTTTGTTTTATGCAAGATATTAAAAATCCATTTAGAAAATAATATAAATATTTTATTAGATGAAGCACATTTATCATGTTTATATATAATATATATAATGCGTATTCCAAGTGTATAACAGATAAAAACGTGACAAATAATGTAAATACAGCCTAATACATTTACAAGTTATAATAACCATCAACATGTATATATCACAACACTTTATAAATCAAATTTATTTCCAAAAAAAAAAACCATGGACGACACATCTTCACAAAGTGTGGACGATGTTGTCCTATGGCCGATACATCTTTTCAAGGTATGGACGATATAACAGTATGGACATTGCGTCCTGCATTGACTCCAATAAAATGTTCTTGTGTAGCCTGTTTGCCCTGAGTGTAGAAGGTCAAGGGTTCAATCCTTGTCTTGGTAAATCCAAAGACATTAAAATTCTCTGCCAAGCATGCAGCATCTGTATAGAATAAGAGCAAAAGACTGGTCAGCTCAGGGTCAGTATTAGCTATTATAATGTAGCTCCTGTGACAACTTTGACTCGGCAGAGCAACAAAGCGGTCCCATTACTCGTAGTGGAGCAGCTTGGTGTGATTCACCACCGGCGGTTTTAAGTATATTTTCCACCTGGTTTGGTTCAAAAAGTGTAGAAAATATTATATTTCTATCATTATCTGTTAAAATAAAATAACATATCATCACCTAATGGGAGATTTCCAATCTAGGAATCTAGCATTCAAAATTTTCATCCTTGTTTTGAATTTTATTTTCTTTTTCAACTCCCAGAGGGGTTCTCGCTAAAGTCACATTTTAGCCATTTTGACATGAAAAAACAACAACATTTTATAAGACTTTCTTATATTAGCACATACCTATAGTTTTTTTAAGTTAATTTATTCAGATTGGTCCACTCTATATTTGGGGAAAGTACGAAAAAAAGTTTAATTGTGTGACTGTGGTTTTTTCATGATAATATCCCAAAAATGGGTAAAAATTGATGAAAAATGGGAAAATCATCAAAAATGGGGTATTTTCAAAAATAGCAAAAATAGAAGTGCACCACCATATGATTTTTTCTTCATAAATTACTTTCTTACAGTAATAATATAAACCCAAAAAATCAGGTTAAGAAAAAACATTTAATTCTAGAAATTTTGGCCCCTCAGAGGTGTACATCCGTAAACTATGTTTGGCTCTGGTGGCCATCTTGGATGACAGGAGGGTCATCGAATACAGTTCTGAAAGAGCATCTCCTAAGGACCATTGCTGCCAGGTTTTGTTCCAATTGGCCAAGTTGTTTCTGACAAGATCTTAAAGTTAATTCCCAATAGGGTCCTATGTTAAACTATATTTGGCTCTGACAGCCATCTTAAATGGTGGACAGGGTCATCAGATACAATTCTGAAAGAGGACCACCTAAGGACCATTGCTGCTAAGTTTTGTTCCAATTGGTCCAGTGGTTTCAGACAAGAAGATCAAATTCTCCATAGGGTCCTTTGTTAAACTCTGTTCGGCTCTGGCAGCCATCTTGAATTTAGGGCGGAGTTATCAGATACAGTTCTGAAAGAGAACCACCCGAGGACCAATGCTTTCAAGTTTTGTTCCAATTGGTCAAGTGGTTTCAGACAAGAAGATCTTTAAGTAAATTTCCCATAGAGTCCTATGTTAAACTATGTTCAGCTCTGGTGGCCATCTTGGATGGCAGGCATATCATCATCGGGTACAATTCTGAAACAGAACCACCTAAGTTAAGTAAGAATCATTGCTGACAAGTTTTGTTCCAATTGACCTAGTGGTTTCAGACAAGAAGATCACTTAAGTAAATTTCCCATAGGGTCCTATGTTAAACTATGTACGGCTCTGATGGCCATCTTGGATGATGGGCCAGGTCATTGGATACAATTATGAAAGAGGACCACCTAAGGACCATTGCTCCAAGTTTTGTTCCAATTGGTGCAGTGGTTTCAGAGAAGATCTTTAAAGGAAAGTTTATGACGACGAACGCCAAGTGATGGCAATAGCTCACGTGGCCTTTTAGGCCAGGTGAGCTAAAAATGAAAAGGTTTATATTTATTTACACCACACAAAAGCAGGAATGACAGAGCAAAAAATGTAACCAGAGAAACAAAATATTTTGACAGAAAATGACAAAATATGACTTTTCACAGTAGAAATAAATGACATGAGTTGTTATACATTTATGGATTTTTCTGACATCATTAATAAAAACAATGAGTTTACTGATACAGTTGGTGATGGTGAATCCTATGCCAAAAAAATTTTCAATGTAATATCTGAAACCATGTGACTTTTGTATTTTTAGGCAGATTCATGGCCAATAGAGTACGTACTGAAGATTCCCTCCGTCTAACACACCGTTTGTCGACCCGTAATGAGGCTGTTAGAAAAACAGCATTGTTGCTGATTGGTAAACTAACAGACTCATGGTTACAAAATGTAGATGGTTATGGAAGTCCTGTTTGCAATGGTCAA
The DNA here is from genome assembly GCA_028015205.1 of Mytilisepta virgata. Classification (NCBI taxonomy): domain Eukaryota; kingdom Metazoa; phylum Mollusca; class Bivalvia; order Mytilida; family Mytilidae; genus Mytilisepta; species Mytilisepta virgata. Next base: position 1,275,989 of record JAPWFG010000026.1, on the reverse strand, counting down.
ACAAATGGATGTCATGAACTTCTGAAGGAACACCTTGCTGATTACATAAAACTGGCATATCAATGTCCATTTGAAGATGTGCGAGAATTCTTCATCAAGCTGATAGCTGAAATTCAGGTAGGTTTTGACATGTTGAAAAATGATTTTAGTTCAAATACATTAAGGTTACCAGGATATTGTCAAAATCATGCAGGAATAGATGTTCCAAAAAGTGATGAGTTCAAGGAATTATGGTGAAAAACTCTTGGTGAGAACTCTGATAATCTAAACAAACATATATTTTTCATAGACATTTAAAATTTTTGTCTCGCCTGTGACGAAAAGTCGCGGAGGCGAGATATAGGTATTACTTTCAGGCGGCGGCATAAACTTTTTAAAAATTTTAATAACTGTGCACATGTAATGCCTACAATTAAGGTTTATAGTCCACATGGTAGCCTATCGTATAAGGTTTGCAGCAGTATACTTTTCTTGTGACCCTGACCTCATTTTCATGGTTCACTGACATCATAAACATGAATTTAAAATCTGCGTCCAAGTTTTGTGGTTAAATCCATTTCTCAGCAACTTTAATACCTAGGCCAACCATATTTGGTCAGGTCTTAGTGGGTACATCTGACACCTGGCTTGGGACCTTGACCTCAATTTCATTCTCGAGTGACTTTGTCACTTTTTTCGTGGTTAAGTCCATTTTTCAGAAACTGTAATACCTAGACCCACCGTATTTGGTCAATAGATAGTTCTTGGTGGGTACATGTCAGTCTGACACTTGCCTTTTGACCTTGACCTCAATTTCATGCTTGAGTCACTTTTTCATTGTTAAGTGCATTTCTCAGCAACTAGAATACCTAGACCCACCATATTTGGACAGTAGTTCTTGATTGATACATGTCAGTCTGACACCTGGTTTGGGACCTTGACCTCAATTTCATGTCTTGAGTGACTTTGTCACTTGTTCGTGGTTAAGTCCATTTTTCAACAACTGTAATACCTTTACCTACTGTATTTGGTCCATTGACAGTTCTTGGTGGGTACATGCCAGTCTGACACTTGTCTCTGGACCTTGACCTCAATTTCATGGTTGAGTGACTTTCATGCAAATTTCTTGATTAAGTCCTTTTATCAGCAACTGTTATACCTAGACCCATCTGTGTTTGGTCTATAGGTAGTTCTTTGTGGGTACATGCAAATCTGACACCTGTCTCTGGACTCAATTGCATGCTTGAGTGACTTTGTCACATTTTCAAGATTAGATCCATTTCTCGGTAACTTTAATACCTATACCACCATATTTGGATAGTTCTTAGTGGATACATGTCGGTATGATACCTGCCTTTTGACATTGACCTCAATTTCCTTTAACCCATTTTCCTTTGACTTGCAAAATGTTGGGTATCAGATAATCATTATTCTGTGTCCATGTGCATACTCAGGCAAGACATGTAGTTTGTCCACTCTTGTTACATTTAAGTGTAACAATTTCAGATACATGTATCTCATAGAAATTTTTGATTGTACAAGCTGAGTTTTATTGAAACATTGTTTCGGTGTCTTAAATAAAAAACTTTTTATATGAAGTTGGTAGAGCATTGACCTTGTACATGTATGATGTGTCCTTGCTCTATTCTATTGTTTGTGGAGTTTAATTTGGTCATTTGGATGGTTAATGTACATGTTTGTTGGCAGGATTCCTTGTATCAAACCGACACTGACATTTTACATAATTACATTAAAGTAGAATGTTAGGTATGCAAGTACAGTGTATTTGATAAATATTAAATAAAAGTAAGCATGTAGTATTTAACTGTATAACATTCATACTGTTGGCCAAAACTGTTTTATTTACTCTTTGTTAAAAATGCAAGGGGACCTGTGACTGAGTTTGCAAGTTAAGTTTGTTTTGACTGTATCAGTGCTGAGGCTGTGAGTTCAATGACATACATAATCTCATCAATGAATGGTATTGAATGGTAATTAGCATTTTTTTTTTTTTGTTACTGGTCAAGGTTTGATTAGCCATGCCAGACATTGAACCTACCAGTGCATGTATTATCTCTTACGTTTTAGTTTTGTTTTTATTTTTTTGTCATTTTTATGTCAGTTTACATGTATTTATCTGTCTAATTGTACAACTCACTGAACCTCTGTTAGCGGTGCTACAGTGAGCTGTTTAGCAAATTTTTTTATTCTAATTAGTATATACATATAATCGGTTATGTAGTTGTTAGCGCTTTACTTATGCATCTAGAGTTGATGGTTGGCCTTTTGAAAATTGGAAGATAGTTTCAGCCTCAACGATCTTGAAAAATAATGCTAGTCTGTTGAATGCAGGGACAGAAAATTGGCATCACTTTTTAAAAGGGGAAATAACACTTACCCTGTGTATGAGGAAAACGAGTAGTCTAAAATGTTGCTGGGTTCACTCTTGTGCCCACCAAGTGGAGAGAGTTAGTGTAAGACACTGTAACTTTTTTCCTGAACATCAGAAATAAATATGGTTAAACTAATTCTTGTGTCCTACATCATTTGTACAATGTCTAAAACAAGTAGTAGTTGTCATACATACACGGTACAAAGCACAGTTTTTCTACTCATCACGTCAATATCTGCATTTTCTCTTGACATAAGCAAATTTCTGTCCATGTCAGCATTTTATTAAGTGTACATCATTTAATTTAAGATCATAGTTGACTCAGTATGTTGTATTAAGTACCAGGGAAATTGATTAATCTACTTCTGTATCTTTATAAATAATCTGATATTAGTGCGGCTGTAAAAATAGATTGACCGGTTGACCAAGTACGGTATTCTAGTCTTAATCATTGACATTTAATATACAACTATCAGCATCTTTTAAAAAAAATTGTTCGTACGCCCTTCAAAATTGGGCGTGTTCCCCAAAGAATACACGAAAAGCTCTTAATAACCTCGAATGAAGTAATGTCTATAAAGTCAAACCAAGTTTTACTGCTGACTACTAATATATTGTCAACCTTGAACATGTCACATGAAATGAACATTTTATTCATGGCATTATAAACGATTCTCCTTGTAGTTTGAAATTTGTCATATTTTTATTCATGAATGACCAGAAATGGTGTATATGAGTTATGACAATATATTGTAACAGTGTATTTATTGTAAAAAATATATTAGGCCAAAAAAAAATGTGTGTTTACGGTCAGCCGACCGACCCTAGTTTTATCGTCCTGACCCTAACTTTTTTTATCGGCAATTTTCTGAAATTCCGGAAATTCCCGCCTTTTCCATCACCGGTACCGGTATGTATGGTATTAAACAACAATGGCGGCCTCTAGTGCCAGCACCGCGCCGCCAGCATTTTGTCGCTAACTTTAAAACAGTGCCCCCATTTAAAAGCAGACAAAAATGTCATAGCTCCGTTTAACAATTCAAGAACTTTCATTGATATACATGTATTCAATAAATAACACGATAGTGACGATTGTCATTTGAAAAACAATGATTCATGTAAAGTAATGTCTCCAAATAATTTTGAGGTTACTCCTAGATTGTCAGTCGGAGAAGTAGTGACATTTTCTAGTGTAAGACAGTTTACTTTTACCTATTTGAATAAGCCCTTAAAAAAAATACCGACCTACCGACCCTATTTTTTTTCAGCATGTGACAGTAAACTCATTTTTTTTTTTGGCCTTATGGAATATTCAACATATTTTTTTATTTATAGTATTAGAAATGATAGCTTTGGCATTTAGTGAAACAGTTCCTAACCCGTTAATGGCGTTATAAGTACGTTTTGTGCAATGTCATGTAGGAAAATGAGTTTACTGATCAACCAGAATGGTTGTACATTGTTGTAACTTTGGATGATACCCACTTAATCATTTTTTGGGTCTTTGCGGTAAACCTGTCAAGACTTTGCTAATTGATTTGAAATTCCTTATTTAGACAAGAAAATTTTAGTTAATAAGAATGGTCATGTTTTCTGTGTTTATTTTGTAACATAAATTTTATATTTTTCATGGAGTGACACGAAGGTTGATGTTATTTTGTTGTTTCTTGGGTTTTTGTAAATGATTTTCTGGTCTGCACAATAAATACATGTGTTATACAAGTCTTTATTTTGAAAGACACGTAAGTATAATGAAAAGGTGAAATTTTTGAAAAAAAAGACAGTAAATTACTAATTGTAATATATTTTTGAGAGCTCTGTTTTGAAATGCAACAGTCTTGGGTTAATAATTTTAATGACATGTTTGTACATCACATAAAACTAAACACAAGGGAATTTGCAAAAAATTACTGATAATTTGCTGACTTTCAAGAGACAAACATGGTGACAAATTGATGTTGTCATTTACATTTAATCAAATCATAAGAAAAGACCTTGAAATTTATCAGATATAATTTAGTAGGATCTTTCAAGGTGAAACCATATAGAAATATGCCTTATAGATTGACTTGATTTTGGTCTGAGTGGAATATATGTATAAAATCTAGTTTGTAGGATTTTAAATTTAAGAATAGCTGAAATTCAATCCAGTTGAGTTGTCTTGTTTGTTTGAATAAATTTTTTGTTCATATTGTCAGACAATATTTTAAAATTGACGGGTCAGATTATTTTAGGAAAAAAGTAGGAAAATATCCAGCATACAGAATTTGTAGGTCACAATTTAAAGAAAGTAAATTGAAAAATCCCCAATACACATACAACATGTAGGTAAATGATTACATAAGACCATTGAAAAATATACTTCATACACTTCATTTAAAGGATTAATAATAATTCCCTTTATTTTTAAACAAAATTTCTGTTCACTTTGTTTCAAAATTCTGTAAAACTTTTTGAGCAATATTTTTTTGGCAGTCCAAATTTGTCCTTTATGATTAAATCTTCATAACAGCATTTCTTTTCTTTCCCCTAGTTGACAAAATCACCCGTATATATGGGACAGTTTTAATGCCAGTCAAGAGGAGATTCAAAAATGTTTTGCTTTTATATCATATAGATATATGCTTCCTAAGATTGGTAGGCTTGAAGATTCAATCTTTCTGTTATGCGAGCACTGACATGGTAATTAATTGTTCTGTTTCTATTGTGTCACCATGGGAGTTGGAAATATGTCGCATACAATTTCATAGTGTGCTTTGATATTGTTTAGTTTTTCTTTGACCATATGAATAAAGGTGGAGGGTTGGTACTGCTCTACTGAACTGGTTAAACCCCGTCACAGTTTATGCACCTGTCCTAGGTCACGAATGTCTATTTGTCTTGGTTATCTTTTTAGTTTATTTACTGTAAATATGGAAATTATTGCGATGTTTTTATTATTGTGAAAATTGTGATCGGTTTAGCATTGCAATATTAAAAACTCGCATTTTTAATCCACATTTTCTTATCCGATTTATTCTACATTTGCCCCCCTTTGTTTTCATTTACTTAGGTAAGTTTCTGGTCATTGATTGCCGACATCTGGAGACAGGTTAAGGTATCCGGACCATAAATGACCACGTGATTATTCAAAAGTCCCGGATGTTCCATACAACGCAATTGAAATGACTCGGTAATTATCGGCAAACTTCGGAAATGCCAATATAACAAACTTATTTTTACAGACTCTGCATATAAGCAACAAAGTGTGTTTCAATTTGAGAAAAATATATATACAAAATTCCAGCTTTAAATTGTTTGGTTCAGCCATTCACGGTCAAAAAGAGATACAATTTTCGATCATGATCTATTATGGTCCGGATACCTTAATTGGTAGACACTTTGTTGTATAGGTATTGTTTTCACAGCTATTATACACTGAACCGCAAAAGAAACGTCGCACAAAATGACATGTTCACATACATTTATTTCAAAGTGACATTTATATATTTTAAATTAATTTTTACAAAATTTAATGAATGATTTACAGTCTTTTGGTTACAATGTTCACAAAAACATCACAATTGTTGCAACGTCACATGTTTTCAATGCTGTGCTCCCACGTCCGTTAATAACGTGTATGTCCTCCACCGGTACCAATTACTGCGGCACATCTTCGGTACATGGAGTTGATGAGCTGATTAATAAACGCCATCGGAATACGTGCCCATACTCTCTGAAACGCTTGTGAAAGTTCAGCTGCAGTTGTCGGACTTGGCTGCTCATTATTCAACGGTCTTTGAACTTCGTCCCATAAATGTTCAATAGGGTTTAAATCTGGACTCAAAGCCGGCCAATCCATAACATTAATGTTATTCTGCTGTAGGAAGTCTCTTGTGGCTCTTGCGGTATGCGCACATGCATTGTCCTGCTGGAAAGTCTTGTTTTGATGACGTGCGAAATGGGGCTGAACATGGGGTGTCAAGACTTGGTCGATGTAACGGGCAGCTGCCTGGGCCAAAGTTCTGAAAGATGACTGGACCAAGTTTAACGTTAAGGCCGATTCCACCCCATACCATGATGCTAGGTCCTCCCCACGCGTCTGTTTCCAGAATGCAGCTGTCTTCGTAACGTTCCCCGCGTCTTCTCCACACTCTGGTTCTGCCATCGGCTGTTGAAATGCAGTAACGGCTTTCGTCAGAGAAGATGATGTTACGCCATTGTCGATTTCGCCAATTCTGTCGCTGAGTGGCCCACTGAAGACGAGCTTGACGGTGTCGAGGAGTAAGAATAGGTCCTCTTGCTGGACGGCGACATCTCATGTTTCTAGCAGCTAATCGCCGACGAACCGTATCATCACTTATGGGTCGTCCATGTGTTCCAACAGTGTTTCTGGCAGTTTCGGCAGCTGGGGTGAACCGATTCATCAAATGGTGACGAACAATGCCTCTATTCTGTCTAGGGGTAGTGACTTGGGGTCTACCACCCCGTGGACGGTCATTTGTGCTGTTTGTTGCATTGTACCGTGTCCGTAGACGTTCAATTGTTCGAACAGCACAGTTGAAGTCAATGGCCTGTTCTCTCTGTTGTGGAGTCAGACGTGGCATAGCTTCTGTGTCAACACTGATACTAACACTCTTTAATTTTCTCCGGCCTTTTATACCCATAAAGGAGCATGATTTCACGAACATTTAAGATTTAAGAAAAATTACCGCCAAGTGTGTCCCACGAGCGGTTTTAGGTACGGTCGCTCTACGATATCAACTGAAAATTATTCAACCGAAAATTTAATTCACAGGTAATTTAATCTTACCTGGTGATGTAATCGTAATACTGATTATATAAAAATCATTAATTAATATTTATTTTGAATTTTGCTAACATTTTGAAAAAGCGACGTTTCTTTTGCGGTTCAGTATATAAATAATAACATTTGAATTCTAATATCTTTAATCCCATTGATTAAAACGATTACTTTAATAAAACTTCCATTTTCAATTTTAACTTGATCTCTGATCGCAATAATAAACTTTTTTTTTTTATCACGCGGGCGGCGATTGCAATAAATTAATCTCGCAAATAAGTGCACACGAAAATTTCCGAATTTACAGTATTGATATTCTGACATGATATTGTACCGCTGGGCAATACTACTCATGGATTACTCTGGTCGTGTGGAGCCATTCTGTGCTTGTGGCATGGTGTGGTTTTTCACCATTGAACACCATGTTGTGATCTCCGGATAGAATAGAGAATGGAAACTGGGAATGTGTCAAACAGACATCAACCCGACCACATAGCAGAAAACAGCTCAAGGCTACCAATGGGTCTTCATCGCAGTGAGAAAATCCCGCACCTGTAGGTGGGCTTCAGCTAGCTCCTAAACAATAATATATACTAGTTCAGCAAAATGGACGGCAATCTAAACAACGAAACGTAAAAATGAACCAAAATTTGGTTTATACTTACAAATGTATGGTATTGTGCTTTATTTGTAACTTCATTCAATGTCTGTTTTTCCTCGCATGCAAAAAGCAGACAAATTTGTGCAATGTATTGTAATTTTCATTGCATAAAATTTTTCTATTTTTATATTAAATTTATATAAAAATTTCTTAATTTAAGTGATTGTATAAATGAAACAATGTCTGGTGATGACATTCATTCCAAGCCTGGATAAGTACATGTATAGTAGTTATTATAGTACAGACAATTGTATCATGTCAAGCTTCAAGTGATTTTTATGCATCCGGAAAAAATTGAATGGAGGTTTTTAGTTCAAGCACTTTTAACACAGTAACTTATTGACGACTAGAATGTTAAAGGATTGACCAAACACTCTGGCAAAATTGTATAATTTAAAAGTACAAAACTGTTTCGTGTGGAAAATGAGATCAGTGCACAAAAACCTGTGCAATTTAATTGTTAAACTTTGTCACTTATGTCAAAATTGTAACATATTTCTTATTTCAGATATATGTATACATATATTTTGAAAAGAATTATGCCATTAAAATATAATAAATGTAAAGTGGGTCACAGCTTCATACAATTCTTATGTTTGCTTTGTTGAACACCAATTGTTTACTACAAGGCTAAATTGACACATAAAGTAATTAAATTAATTGTTTAGATCATGAACTTATGAAAAGATATGTGTCTTTTGTATTTTTAAATAATGTATTAAGCCAGATAAAATGTGTTTTGAGGTTTTAATTACTTAATATCCCCTCCAATTTTTTGATGTTCGAAACATTTATTTTTGTCCCATGCCAGCAGTACTTCATTTTCATCTCTATAAGATGTAGAAAATATCTGTGGTAGAAATAAACTTAAATCTTGTTATCAATAAAGTTGGAATAGTAAAAAATAATAAAAAATCCAAGAATTTTACTATTTTCGAAATAAATAATACCGGTAGTGTAATAGCTTGAGCAGTTGCGAGTATGGACCCCGGTGGTAACTCCTTTAGTTCTTGTCAAAAATCATAGACCTATCAGTAACCGGTAAAAGTTTCAAGAATTTTATAAGACATATTTATCTGTCCACATAAAATTTTGTATTCAGTTGAAGGTGATACTAGAAATTTGAAGAGAAAAAATTTGTTATTTGGTACTATATAGAGTATAGAATGTACCATTCTGCATGTAAGTACAAGTTTATGAGCTACTGTGTACTTATGATATTTTCCACAAATGTTTTAAATTGATTTAATTTAACATTGAAGCGAAAAGGGACTGAAAGGGGTTTGTGCTTTTAAGGACAAATAGTTTTTCCTTTATGATATCAGGAATTTTGGCATAACAGGATTTACATGGCACAAGTCCAATGAGAGTAATTAACCTAATAAACATGCTCTTAATGCTTAATACTGGCTTATATTTACATGTAGATCTGGTCAAGCATGTGGGATTATGACTGATTAATAATCTACATGTAAGTGACTGGGTTGGTCAACAAAGAAAATTTGTCCATTATTTTACCAATGTTCACCAGATTTGCAGTAGAAAATAAAACCTTCCTGTCCCAATTTAGAAAGAATTCTTAATAAAATTCCACCTATTTTTATTGTGTTACATAACATCTAAATATATATTTAGTTTCTCTTTGTATTAACTGTCTATTGGTATCTATTACTGTACAAGAATAAAAAAAGATTTTCTGAAATAAGCGAATTTCAATATAAAATTTACATATTTAGGTGTTTAACACATAAAAATGAAGGAAGTTCATAGGCATCTGTTTAATATTATTATTTGTATAGATGATATGAAGAAATATTTTAACCTCTAACCTCATAAAAAATTGTCCTTTTAGGCATGGTTATTGTGTTGTCTGCGTTACGCAGAGGTGACATATAGGGATTGCTATCTTGTGTTGTTGGCGTTTGCGTCACAAAATAATTTCTGTCACGTTTTTCTCAGAAACCATTAAAACTAGCCTGTTATTTGGCATAGAGCATCAATATGGAGAACTGTATCATGTAAGCCAGTTTCTAATCGGTCGCATGTCCACTTCCTGTTTGACAGAACTTAGAATATTTTTGAGATAGAAAAAAGGCTAGCTTCCTGAGATTTGGTGCAGAGAATCAGTATGGAGAAGTACGAATGTGAGACATTGTCTTCCCTAGAACACTTACCACTAAGTTACAATTTAAGGATGCTCGCTGGTCATGTTTTGGTCTTTTTCTCAGATTTTCGAAATCCTCGGCTTTTATCCATTTCTTAAACATGAATTTTTTTTGCCCATGAACCTCTGCTTTTTCTTTTATAATTCAATCATATATACCGTAAAATGTTAATTGAGAAAATCGTATGAAATCCTTTTTATTTTTTCATACATTTTGAGAGACTGAAGTAGCCTATGCAAAGACGAGGAAAAATCCAGAGAAAACCCATTTCCTGCAAATTTTTAAAGCCTTATAGCTCTAAAATGAGCACATGAACCTATATTTTTTTCTTTCTTATTTGTTTTACTATTCATATGTTCTCTCAAACTAAAACACCTATTTCAAATCTTATTTATTTCCTATTAGACCAGCGATCATCCTTAAGCAATTTTTGAAAGATTCAATCAGTCTGTTGGTTCTATCATGTAGACAACTTGACAACCCCTAGATTAACCAATAAAATGTTTAATACCAATTTTGATGCACAAGATGGGCACTGTGATTTTGTTGACTGTATGACTGATCACTTCCACTCAAGGTCTAAATTGTTAAAAACCAAACCAATAATCCAAAAGAATTGAAGAGAAAATTAAAAAAGGTCCAAAGATAAAGTCTCCAAAACCATTTCTAAGGACAGAACTAAGCATGAGAGAGATACTCCTCAATTGAATCTCATGTTCAGAGCTATGGCTTGTTGTCTCATATATTTTTTAATTTGCATAATGAAATTTGTTTACATAACTAAATTGTACAATGTACATGTTCATGTCTATTGAACCTTTTTGTTTCTTAAAGTATTTCCCCATGTAGATCCTTATCTATGGTCTGATTATTTACATGGCACAAGTCCAGTGGAATAATTAACCTAATGAAACTTTGTTTATATTGTTACACTCTGTTAATACTTAACAATACCCTTATATTAATTTGGTCAAGCCTGTGGGATTATGGCTGATTAGTGACCAATGACTTGGTTTGTCAGTGAAGAAAATTATTCTTTGACAATGTTTCACAGTCTTCTTTGAATATTGACCACGGTGACTGGGTTGGTCAAAAAAAGAAAAGTGTTTCAATGTTCACCGAATTTGCAGTATAAAATAAAAACTTCCTGTCCAAATTTAGAAAGATCTACCGATTTTTATGGTGTCTTATGTTATTTAGTTTTGTGTTGTATTAAATTGTAATTTAATATTCATTTACAAGAGTATGAAAAGATTTTCTTAAATAACCAAGTGTCAAAATAAAATGTATGTATTAAGGTTATTTACAAAATGTAACATAAAAATTAAGGAAGTATATAGGCATCTGTTTATTATTATTATTATGTAGTAAGAAATATTTGTTATTTTTACCTCTAACCTCCAAACAAATGGTCCCTTTAGATACAATGTACATGTATGGTAATTATATAGTCCCTTGATGATGAAAACCTCTATTCCCCATGTTTAGACCTGTGGCTTGTTGTTTCAATGATACATACCCCATATCCTTACATTTTCACAAAGAAAATGTTTTACACCAAAAAAAATTATAAGATATGTTCCCACTTTTAAATTCATAAAGGTTAATGGCAACAAAGAAATTTGTCCATGTAGATCCTTCTGTACGGTCTGATTTATTTACGTGGCACCACTCCAGTGGAATAATTAATCTAATGAAAATATGTTTATATTGTTATGCTCTGTTAATACTTAACAATACCATGATATTAATTTGGTCAGGCCTTTGGGATTACAGCCGATTATTGACCACAGTGAATGGGTTGGTCAACAAAGAAATATATTTCTCAGTTATTTTCCCCAATGTTCAGTGACGTTGACAGACATGGGTCTGGAAAGGTACTGATAAACTTAATTTCCTTAAGATCATGCACATGCATTGTTTGTTAGAAATTCTTGCACGTGTCAGTTTTTTTGTCAAGAAAACCTCAAGTTGCTCTGTGCAGTGGTTTTTGTTGTTTTTATTACCCTTATTATAATATTTGTCAGGCAGTACAATGTAAATTGATCAGTCTGGCAAAATCTTTATTAAAATGGAACAAAAGAAGTTTGTCACAATGAAAGTGAAATTACATTTTAAGCCATTTTCATGAATTGCACTAAACTGAATATCAGTTGAAATGTAATTTTTACAGGTGTTCTGATATGACTTATACCCCATATTATGTTAAATATTTGCATCAGAAAAAATTATGTAGAAAATTGAGTTGTAGTCCACTTCAGATTCAGTCTTTGTTTTAGGGATATAGTATAATTTTAAAATATTTTGTTTTATATCTACTAATATTACAATGTTATTTAGTATCATTCAGTTTTTCTTCCACATTTTAATTAAATAAAAGATTACCGGTAACGCTCAGACAAAAAAGTTTATTTCTGTTTCAAAAAATTATATTTGCTAAAATAAAGAATTAAAAAAGATGACAAAAGTTTGGTCATGCATGCTACCGAGTGAAATCATTTCTTATGAAATTTGTTAGGTTTTTTTTTTAGGGGACTTGGGAATTATATTTTAGTTTCTGGACATATTTTTTTTAAACACACACAAATCATGGTCAAATGTTGAATTATCTAGGGGGTGTTGACCATCACCGATGAGGAAATGTGCCAAACAAATAATTTTATTATTCATTTTAGTATTACGTTTTTCAGTATTGTCACATTGAATATACCCCCAGATATATGATAATGGAATTAACTGTTGTCAATTTACATAGAATTACAGTTGTGGTTTAAAAGGCTTGACTTTAATTGAAAATTGCATGGATCCTCTTTTCACCCATTATATTGTATTGTATGTAAGTTGAAAGCCATAATCTGTTTAATCATTTAAAAATTCTGGCTGCTATATTAGATAACCTTTAACCAGTATTGTCTTTGAAGGGCAGAGGAATATTTACATTGAATTTTGGACTTTAGAAAACGTAGAAAAAAATAATTTGGAATATTTCCTTATTGAATATAATTTTCAGATGCATTTTAAATTTTCATATATTTGCCTTACTGCTGAGAAATTTTGCAAAGAACAATTTGACAAAGTTTGTTGTAAAATGGCATATTTTTTTGGTTTGATTTTTTTATGAAATAAACAAAGTTGTATACCATTTCCTACACTACAGTCTTACACAAGTACATGATTCCAACTTCATTTTTAGCTCACCTGACCCGAAGGGTCAAGTGAGCTTTTCTCATCACTTGGCGTCCGTCGTCCGTCGTCGTCCGTCGTCATCCGTTAACTTTTACAAAAATCTTCTCCTCTGAAACTACTGGGCCAAATTGAACCAAACTTGGCCACAAGCATCATTAGGGTATCTAGTTTAAAAAATGTGTCCGATTACCCCGCCTGCCAACCAACATGGCCGACATGGCTAAAAATAGAACATAGGGGTAAACTGCAGTTTTTGTCTTATATCTCAAAAACTAAAGCAATTAGAGCAAAACTGACAGGGGTAAAAATGTTCATCAGGACAAGATCTACCTGTCATGAAATTTTCAGACGAATCGGTCAACCCTGTGTTGGGTTATTGCCCCTGAATTGTTAATTTTAAGGAAATTTTGCAGTTTTAGGTTATTATCTTGAATATTATTATAGATAAAGACAAATTGTAGACAGCAAAAATGTTCCACAAAGTAAGATCTACAAATAAGTCAACATGACCAAAATCATTGATTGACCCCTTATAGGAGTTTTTGCCCTTTAAAGACGGCATCCAGCGTAAACTTCCCTTTAAATATCTTTTCCTCTCAAACCACTGGCCCAATTGAGACCAAAGTTTGGTGGAATGGTCCTTGGGTGGCCCCCTTCCATCCCCGACTTCCAACCGACATGGCTGCTGTTACTAAAAATAGAAAAAAAGGGGGGTGACTTTTAAAAATCTTCTTATATGAAACTACAAGTCCAGTTGGAACCAAAGTTTGCAGTAATAGTTCTTAAGAGGTTCTGTTTCAGAAATATGTCCAATGACCCGGATTGTTAACCAAGATGGCCGCCACATCCGAACTTAGTTTAACATAGGGCCCTAAGGGAAAATTCATTGAAAAATCTTCTTGTCTGAAACCACTTGACATATTGGAGCCAGACTTGGCGGCATTGGTCCTTAGGAGGTCCTTTTTCAGAAATGTGTCTGATTTTCGTGGACTGTGAACCAAGATGGCTGCCACAGCCGAACTTAGTTTAACATAGGACCCTATGGTAAATTCACTTAAAAATCTTCTCGTCTGAAACCACTAAGCCAATTAGAATTAGACTTGGAAGCAATGGTCCTTAGATCGTCCTCTTTCAGAATTTTGTGCGATGACCCAGACTGTCAACCAAGATGGCCGCCACACCCAAGCTTAGTTTAACATAGGGCCCTATGGGAAAATTCATTGAAAAATCTTCTTGTCTGAAACCCCTTGACATATTGGAGCCAGACTTGGCGGCATTGGTCCTTAGGAGGTCCTTTCTCAGAAATGTGTCTTATTTCGTGGACTGTGAACCAAGATGGCTGCCACAGCAGAACTTAGTTTAACAAAGGACCTTATGGGAAAATCACTCAAAAATGTTCTTGTCTGAAACCACTTGACCAATTGGAACCAGACTTGGCAGCAATGGTCCTTAGATGGTCCTCTTACGAAGGTGTGTCCGATGACCCGGACTGTCACCCAAGATGGCCGCCACAACCGAACTTAGTTTAACATAGGGCCCTATAGGAAAATTCATTGAAAAATCTTCTTGTCTGAAACCACTTGACATATTGGAGCCAAACTTGGCAGCATTGGTCCTTAGGAGGTGCTTTCTCAGAAATATGTCTGATTTTGTGGACTGTGAACCAAGATGGCCGCCACAGCCGAACTTAGTTTAACATAGGGCCCTATGGGAAAATTCATTGAAAAATCTTCTCGTCTGAAACCGCTAAGCAAGTTGGAACAAGACTTAGCAGAAATGGTCCTTAGATGGTTCTCTTTTAGAAATGTATCCGTTGACCTGGACTTAACCAAGATGACTGCCACAGCTGAAATTAGTTCAACATAGAATCCTATAGAAAATAGCCAAATTGACTGCAACACTTAAATTTTTAGGTCTGCTCAAGGTGAAAAGTTAAATCCAGGTGAGCGATACAGGCTCTTGAGAGCCTCTAGTTTGTTACTTCACAGTATCACATAACAAAATATTTATGACCTATCATACTCATGCTTGGGTCTGATTTACTGAATATTCAAATAAAGCCTGTACCAAATCTTGAAAGCTGCATACTCAACAAATTAAGGTTAATTTCTAGAAAGAGTTGGGAGGTAGAGGAATTTTAAAGGAAGTGATCTTAGATCCTGCAAAAAAAATATTAAATGGTAGTGATGCAATTGAAATGCTAAATTAACTTACAAAAAAATAATTATTGGGACAGAGCTTTATTATTGATAAATGATTTGTTAAAATACAACACCTGCAATTAACAATTTTGTTACATGAAAATGATTTTCAAGTACACTATAAGTTTGTGATAAGCATAACTAATTGCTTATGGAAATCCATTTCTACAGGTAAATATAGTAGTGATGAAATTCATGTTACAGGTATGATATATATCATTAAGCAAATCAATGAATATTTGCTTATATGCTGCATGATTCCAGTTTTAAAAAGTTCATCTTATCAAACAAAAGGTGTGGGTGTTGTATTGTAGCAAGATGAACGATTTTTCTTAGTGCTGCATGGAGGCTTCACTTTGACATTAGAATGGAAAAACTGCCATAATTGTACTGTTCCTTTGGTATAACCTTTGCTTGTGTGGATTTTGCCTCACATTTTGAATGTGTCCTTTATAGCCCTTGCAGCTTTGACAGACTTAATGTTTGATGGCCATGTACACATATTTGGTCTGTAATCATGCGACCATTACAGGTAATCATGGCTGACAAGGAGTATAATATCAGAACTTAACTAATATGACACTGGCAATGAAACATTTCAGTGATAGCCTAGCCGTAATAACAATCTTTATTGGACATGTAAAAACTCGATATCTAATTGATTTTGATGAGTTGTCTTATCCGGATTTTATTATTATTTTTTTTTCAATAAAAACGTCAAACTTTTTCTTACTTTAAAGCCAGCATGATTTATGTTGTATGAACATTACTTCGTTGATTAGTTATGGAGGTGACTGAAATTGTAGGATTTATGGGAAATTGGAAAGTTTGAAGTGTCTACGTGCCTTGGCATGAGATTGTCAGGCAGTTTCTTGGAACAATATTATGTAACATTTTCTGATGTAATTTTACACTACTTGTTGGGATGACATTTTCGATAATGAATATTTTACATGCAATCATATCTATTGATTTTAGTATGAAATTCTGTTTAGTCTGCTTATTCTGTTTAGATTGTAAGATTACAAGAGCCATAACCAAATTAGATTCTCTGTGTGAGCTACTTGTCACAGGGGTGCTTGAAGCAATCTAATATAATTGAAAATTGAACAATAGTGAATCAAAACAATGCATGAAAAAAGCAAACAATTTAACCAAAAAGAAAAAGAAAGCCATTACTCTTCCGGAGCACCTGAGTCTACCCCCGGTTTTTTGGTAGGGTCCATGTTGTTCATATGTTTTTACTTTTTAACTGTAGTGCATGTATTGTTTTGGTCTTGTCTTTGAGTTTGTCAGTTGTTACGATTTTTCTCTCCTTCGAATATCCCTTTGGTATTTCTTGACTTTACCCATAACCATGATAACAAAATAAAAATAAAAAACAACAACAAAAAACAAAAATAATCCTCTAATAAAGTTATTTCCCAAAAACTTGCAGTTAAAAAATAAAAATATCTTAACTGATTTAAAATATATATATTTATTTATGTTAAATTAAGGTACTTGTATATATTTTGTATACATGGGAGAAGAGCTCAAAGTAAGATTTACTCAGAATTAAGATTCCGAACATGAACATTTTGGGGGTTAATTAGTAAAATCTGAACCAACTGGTATGTTCAAAAGTTGTGATATTGCATAAGCATTTATGGTAGATGTTTTATGTGTCTTTGTGTGTGGTGGATCATAACTTTGTCATAAATTCATCGCATTAGTCTGTTTTATCTACTGTATGTCCAGGCAACAGTGGGGCTCTTTAATAATCAGGTATCATTTTTTTTCATGGAGGAACAGTCTTGTAGTTTCTGTTTTTTTTTTTATGCAAAATTTAAAAACGTTTAAGAATAAGACTAGCTCTTTTAAAAAAAAAAAAAACATAATCATAGTGCCGATTGGTGCTTTGGAACATTGCATAATGACTTCTCCCTGTCTCTCTCCACTTCTTGTCTGCTTCAGAGAGAGAAGTGACTTCTGTCTAGTATCCTGAAGTATGGTGAGTCCTGCAAATATAACAAAATAGTGTAAAAGTTTTATATTCATTTTGTGGATTTTATAACTACATAAAATTTAATAATTTTATATAGGCTTACAATGTAATCCCAATATTTTTTATGCCCTGACCACGAATGTTCATTTCTTTGGAACTAAGCATAGTGTATCAGTGAAACTTCATCAGTGGATGTGCCTTGGGTATTACTGAGCAGTCATACAATAATTGGGTCATTATGACCTACAGGTACATTTTATGCTTGAGTGACTCTGACTAAGTTTTGTGTTTAGGTTCATTTCTTTGGAACTAAGAATATTGTATCAATGAAATTTCATCAGCTGATGTGCCTTGGGCATTACTAAGGAGTCATACAATAATTGGGTCATTATGACCTACATTTTATGCTTGAGAGACTCTGGTTAAGTTTTGCCTTTAGGTTCATTTCTTTGGAACTAAGAATAGTGTATCAATGAAATTTCATCAGTAGATGTGCCTTGGGCATTACTAAGCATGACCTACATTTTACGCTGGATCAACTTTTGTTAAGTTTTGTGTTAATATGGATTTTAGGGCGGGCATCCATGTATTACAGACCCAATTTCTAGTTGTACAAGAAACCCAAGTGGGTAAGGCAAAAACTTGTAGAACACAAAATTACAAAGCAGAATTTAAATATGACCAGTAATAACATGACATGAATGATCTAGACATAGTGGGCCTGATCTTTGCTGTTTCAAAGACAGTATGCTTGATAAAATCAACATCATTCAGCAAAACATCCATGCCGGGGTCGAGACAAAGTTTTAATTTTTAGAAATGTACTGTAATTTGCCATGTATATGAAATTGAAGCTTGATAATTGTTATGTAAGGGTAATTGGGAATTTTATTTTTGGATAAAATAAAAACTTAAAACGTGGATTTAGGTGTATTAAAAAAGTATATTTCTAATGATATAAATGTACAAGTATTTCATGACAATATTTGTTGTTTGTACTTAAAAGTGTTCGAAAATGAAAAGACCTAAGGAATATTAATTAGGTTGTTTCAAAAAATTTGAAATAATGCGTTATATATTATTTCTGAGATATAAAGTTGAAATAAGTGCATTCAGTAAATGGGTTGACAGAGGTCCCTAGCTTTCACCACACTGTAGGAAATTACAAAGGCAAAAACAAGACAGTTGACAACTGATGAAAAACAATAAAAGTCAGCTCTTTGGACTAGCTGATGGGGGTTTGAATGTGCTGATGGATTGACGTGTTCATGGTCTTCAAAGGTTTTTTTTTAGAGTGATGGGTCGGGGTTCATGTTGTGAATTGAAAATTCTGACAACATGAACTTCTATTATAAAGTATCTCTTTCTGTGCTCTTTTTTTTTTTAGATCTTCATGTTTGTTTAATTTTTGATGGGTTTTCCAGCCAAAAATTTGATTATTAGTTTAGGGATGAATACATGGGAGTGTTTTCAAAATTATAAACTGTAAGTGTCAGTTAGTGAAGACTGATCTAAAAAAAAGCTTAACTAGCAAAACTAACGATTACATAATATGCCTTAAATGGTCGAATCAGTTTGACCTTTATTTCTGTTATCTAATCCTTTTCTTAGGACATTTTCCAACAATAATTGTGTGTTATGCAGTTTTAGTCATTGTTTGAATTCCAATATTTATTCGAAACCATTTAATTCAGAATTTTAAGTAAATAAGAATAAGTTGTTTCCAGACAGAAATTGTAAAGATTTGCTGACTCAGCAGTGTCCATTTTGACATGTAAACTTGACATGATTCACTTTATAAGAATATCTTCTAATCCAGCTAAAATGGAGAGATTCAAAGAAGTGAATATATCTCTTGAGGTAATTGGATAAATATGGTTAAGTAAAAGTTATTGTACAGAATCGGGAAATAAGTCATATGCTACATTTGTACGTGTATCTCAAAAAAACTTGCTGCACATCAGAAGTTTTTCTAAAAATTAAAGAAAAAACCCTTTTAAACAGCATTTGTAATGCAGATTCATTATATCTTGTAAAGTTGTTGGAGACCAATGTTTGTGGTGGTCGTTGGTGAACATCTACATTGTAGTAGAACTGGTACGTTTGAAAGACGGCACAAGTTTTGATTTCTCATTGAAAGCCAAAGTTTGACAAGAATCTCAAATTTTTACTGGTAGGACTTTCATTTTTCCAAACATTATTAAGTAAATATAATAAATAAATCTAAATAAAGTATGTACAGACTCTGTAAATTTGCTGTGGGTTTCTAAAAGTCAGCATCTTTTAACAGGGAATTAAATTTATGTTTTCGAGGCTATATTGGCCGAAATGCCAGGCAATTTAACTTTTAACATTTGTTTTTTTATGATTTTGTATTTGGTTTTGTTTGACTTGTGTCTTTTGTACATTTAAATCATTCTATGCCCCTTTAAACAGCTCACCTTTTCCATTTATTTTCCTCGTATTCTATTTATGAAGTATAAATTCGAGGCTTGAATGTATAAGGAAACAAATGACTTTCGAAGCCTTGGTGGCCAACTGGTCTATAGGTAGTTAGTCATGACGACTAATCGCTACTAGCCTGTCAACACTGAGGTTGTGAGTTTGAATCTCACCTGTGGCAAGTGTGTTAGACTCTGATCTTAACTGACAAGGATTGTAATCTTCCTACCGAAGGTCGGTGGTTCTCTCCATGTACTCTAGTTTCCACTACGTATAAAAACTGGCTGCCGCGAAATAGCCAAATTTGCTGAAAACCCCTACTAAACAAACAAACAAATGAATTTCTAATGTGTATTTTAAAAGGTATCTGAACCATAACAGATCATGACTGTAAGTTAGACTTCTTTTTCAACAAAAATGGCTTGATTCAAAGGTTTTAAGCTGGAACTTTCTAGATATATCTCTCTCAGATTGAAACACACTTTGTTGTTTGTATGCGGCGTTTATAAAAAGTTATTTACATGTATATTGCATTCCCGAAGTTTGCCAATAATTTCAAAGGTTGTTGCTGTTACGTTTTATGGAACTACCGGGTATCCTGAAGAATCACAAGGTCATTTATGGTAAGGATACCATAAACACGCCAGGGGCGTTTCCAGGGTATTTGAAAGGAGGGGGCGTATAATAAAACTTTCACGGAGCAGAGCGAGGCAAAAAATTTTTTGGACTTTTTTTTTGCTAAAAACAAAATAATTGTGAAATGCACTAATGTAACGGTTCCTCACTTGGAGCATGTATATTTTATAGTTAAAGTGTCAGGGTTTGATATTTTTTATGCCGAATTCTTTTTTTTTTTGAAAAGAGGGGGGCGTATGCCCATTAAGCCCTCACCTGGACCCACCCCTGCACACTCAAGTTTACAATAGTTGGAAGATTACCATAAAAAAAAATTAAATTGTGACATCTCTCTCTGGTGTTACCAGTTGTACATGATGGTACTGTGGAAAAACAAATTTAAATATTTAATAAGTGATGAATTTTTATTTTGTTTTACTTTTAAAATAATAAAACAAAAAGACTAAAATAATAATTTAAACAATAAATTACAAAAAAATAAAATGTATCCGATTTAGAATTTATGGATACATTTCTACAGATGACATTAGTAATTTACAATATTTATTCAAGTATCCATTAATTACTTGTACTAGAAAACAAAATAAATACCTTTTTCATGTGTAAATTTGGATATTTTTAAAATGTTGACATGTAAAATGATATTATTTATACATGTGTGAGAAGTCTGAAGTCAACTGTTCGTTAATGGTTGATTTTCCTAATATTTTCATGTATACATATTAAATTTTTTTCAGGAAAGAGAAAATTTACCTTTGCCAAAACCATCATCTGTGGGACCAAGTTGGTTTATACCTAATAGTGAGGTAAGTCTAAAAGATTCTGTTGTTTCCCCTCAATATATATTGTGGGTGTATAATTTTATTCTAGATTTTTTTTCCACACGGTGACGGTGACGTGTAGGTTTTACTGGAAATTTTTAGTGTTCACGTACCTGTTCAGACACATGCAGATCTTTTTTGCGTTTTTTTATTTGCATGCCTTTTCACTAAAGCACTTGTAAGAGAAACAAATTTTAATAAATAATCTGTTGAATTTGATTGTTCCTCCGAGTTCTGATAATTTTTCTGCTGGTCTCCCATGCCCTGACAAAAAACTGAACTTTAAATGTAAACTTGTCCTGACTGGTTTATCAAATTTTGATAAGCCACAGGTTTCCTGCCAGATCTTTTCAGAATATTATACCTAGTAAATCAATATCATGTAAAGTTTCATAAAAAAAAAAAAAAAACAAATAAAATTTGATGCGTGTCCATGATAAAAATTAAAATGTTTCCAAGAAAAAGAAAACAAAAAAATTTTCCTTGTATTATTATTATAAGTAGCTATAATGTATTGAAATTTATTTTATGTTTATATGACATTAAAATTTGATTTGATTTTTTCTTCTTCGTATTTTTGGAGTTGACATTTTTTTTCTGTTATTATAAATAATTTTATCACAGTCACATGTACATACATGTGGTATATTGTGATTATATATTATATTGTGTTTTAGCTAAAATCATGAAATGTTTAAAAAAAATTTCTTTGCTTAGTCATAAAGATCTCACATGCTGGTATGTGAAATTTATGGAACCATGTCTACATTGTACATACATGTATATAAGTGGCCATGATTCTTTCATTGCAGATTTTTATCAGCTCTGTTTTTCTTTTTTTCAAAATATTTTTCCTGTTTTTTTTTTTTAATGTACTACTGGGTACAAAATAAAAACATTCATAATGTGTTATTTTTAGACCATTACAAAACCACAGAATTTGATATTCTTGAAAGCAGAATTTTTCACAACAGGGAAAGATTATACCAAGGAAATAAATAAGTACATGGATACATGAGCACTTAATTAATTTTAGAAAAAAAAATAGGAAGTTACTTTTCATGGAAAGTAGTGACAATTTAAGAAAAACAGTTTGAAATTATTACCGGTAGTCAGTTACCATTTTTTTTTTTGCTAAAAATGGGTTACTGGGTTCATGTATCTTAAAATTATAATATTTGAGTTATTTTTTTTTTTTAATAAAAGTCTTTCCTGCTTTCGTATGACTCTAAAAACGATGGATTTTACTGATTTGGGATGTGAGAGCAATATTATTGGTCATTTTGTGATATAGTTCATCCCAGATTTACAAAAAATTTTCATAATCTATAAATGACTAAAATCAACAATGATATTGCAACATATTTAGATTTAGTGACTTTGTTATCAACACTTTATCATCATTTGGCAACTGAGGGTGTTTTTCTAAATTTTTAACTGATAAAAATTTGACAAATAGTTTTAACCCTGCTTGTGCAAAATCTCATAACACCATTGTGTAAGGCTCAGGCGTTCAATCATAAACATGTCGTTTTCTGACCTGGGGTCATATTTTTGTCTCAGATGACCACTATAACAAATATTGCAAGCTTGCAAATTTATCAGATCTTGTTTTTTTGTTGAGTTGTTAGTATTATACCAAACACACATTCTCAGACCATTATTGACTGTAATAAACAAAATCATATTATTGAATATATGTAATGGAAACAGCTAATATCAATGTTGTTATGATATGTGGGGATGGGATCATTTTATTGGACATTTGAGGCACTATTTTATTTGTGATACTTTAATAATTGTTTTTTAACAAGTAGGTGTATTAACAATGTATGTCGATGGTACATTTGTACATAACCATATTCAGTTATTTGCTAAAAGATCACGTCGCAAAAAATTCCCCATGTATTTTATCAGAAGAAGGTATTTTTGTTTTAATATAATGATTAATTATCAGTATATAATTTATTTTCAAGGTCAAATACTGTATATTCATTATAATCTGTTGGATATAAATTTTTCAGTTTTCAATATGAAATGAAACCCATATTTTATAATAATTTATTATTAGAAAATCATAAATTCTCAAAATTCATTCACCTTGAATTGAAAACTTTTTTCTCCAGCCATGAAGGTTGATATGATACCCAAAGGAAGAATGAAGATATCTTTCCATTCATCAACAATTTTCAAAATATTTTGCCCCTATTTTCCACTAAAGATGATCATAGTGAATGATTGTAATAGAACATGCATTTAAATGAGTGCAGAGATGTATCAAATATTTAACACATGTTTTGACAAAAAAAAAACCCAAATTACATGTAAGGCTAAATGCTGTGATCTCTTTTTTATGATTTTTGGTATCTGTTTATATCACATTTTTGTAAGGTGGACATTTACCCAACCCCACATCCCTTTTGTACTATGTATTAGTCATCCTTCTCATTCAGCACAGTCTTTACAAATCAGTCTTGAATAATTTTTGGAAAACAAATTAAAAATCATAGTAAAGCAGGTGATAAAGTGCACTAGACATCTACATACCTATGTTATCTGTTTATTTAGAGATTGTCATCAGCTTTGATTACAGGCATTATCATTTATATTTGTCTTCTTACTGACGAAAGATATCTCACTTATCCCCCCTCCAAATATGAAATACGTTTACATTTACCTGTTTCATTTATAATTTTTAATTGTCCAAAACATTATTTTTTTATTCTAATCATTGGAGTGAATATTTTACTCTTCAGTATATTTCTATGTTAAATAACTATTGCATTAATATTGCGGAATATTGTCCCAAGCAAAATGAGTGCAATATTATATAGTATAACTATTCTTGAAATGCGAATACCTAACAATCTACAACGAGTTACCGAACAACGCATTAATTAACGAGTGCGCGTAGCAAACGAGTGAATTATTAGTGTTTTTCGGTCACGAGCTGTAGATCTTTGGTATTCGAATTTCAAGATTAGTTATTCAGTTTATTACATTGAAATATTCCATGTATTCAGGAATTTTAACGATAAAATACAAGGGATTATATTTTTATATGATTGGCAACAATTATTGTTACGTCACTTCCTAGAGTGAAATATGACTTACGATTTCACTGGGTGAATTATCGATTTTTATTTCACTCGGAAATCCCGGTATTTCACCACACTCAATGTCATAAATATATATATTATGCTGCAAGGGGCAATGAATCCTCAATATTAATGCATTAACCCTTTTATTGTATGGCAGGACTTTTAATTTCAAATAAATCTATTTTCTACATCTTAAATCAGTATTGCATGGAGTGCCGTTTCACAGAATATTGCACTCTAAATTTATAAAAACATTCATTGATATACAATAAAAGTAAATATAGCAATGTTTTAGATTTAGAAATTTGTTGCCCTACAGCTGGTATGGTTACTGTTTTTCGTTTTCAAAGAACTCAAACATATACAGATTGCCTTACAGTTCTCAATTTTATAGAGTACATTATGATCAGCCACAAAGTGTGACTATGACAATTGCTGTTTAAAAGTACATGTACTTTAGGTTAATTTTGTTTTATTTATGCCTGGCCTCCTCCTCTTTTTCTACTTTTGAACCACAAATGTGATAAATTAAAGGACAGATAACTATATAGAAATACTGCCATATGGTACTATTGTAAACGTATCCTGCCTGCCACACTTCAGAATATATACCCACTTATTTAAATCACATAAACCTATTACAAATGACATTTTTATAGCTTTCTAATAAAAATAATCTAATTGCTAACTAATTTTATTAAGTACTACTTTAAAACATTCTTGTTACATGTAGATATATTCTGAAATAACAGTATGTTACAGGATATATTACATAATCTTAAGTGCATTTTTTGCATGTATTGCAAAAAATTGACATTTCCTCTGATTACCAGTATATCTATTCAATAATCTTTCCTGAGGACAAATTTCACTTTTATCTGCATATATTATGCAAAATGTGCACTTTTAAAATGAAAATTCTCAAGATGGAAGACATATTGCTTACTAAGGAAAATTGGTCTTAGAATTTTCCAGGAAATAAAAGAAACTATAATATTTTCTATTAATCTGACTGACGTTTTTGTTTTGTGCCTTTCAGATTTTTTTTCCTCATTATCTATAAGTAGTATTGATGAAAAAAAATTGTATGCCATGTACCTCATAGAATTAACATAAAATTTCTTAGAAAAAAAAAGGGTACTTAATAATTCTTGATTTTTAAATCTAATGCCAATTGAAAAAATCAATGTTTAGTTTGTTGATGTACATGTACGACAGATGGACTGGCAGGGCAGTTTGGCAGGAAGTCTTGTACTCCAAACATTGATTCAGAAAAATCTGGTTTGCTTTTACTGTGGCAGCTGTTAACCGAAACACAGATATTTGTTTTATTGGCCTGATGCTTTAAGAGTATTGTAAACAAATAAATATAGTAGATTATGGAAATTTGCTTGAGTGTACAATTAATAGATTGCAGAACAGTTTTATGAATTTGAGTTGTACAATACAAGTGAATTTTAGGTAAAATTTAATCGATCATACACCAACATGAAATTCTCAATTTCCAATGTGTGAAAAATGTTTATTGTTTGTTTAGTTTGGGTTTAACGCGGTTTTCAGCACATTTGGCCATTTCGCAGCGGCCAGTTTTTATTGGTGGACGAAGCCGGAGTACCCGGAGAGAACCACCGACCTTCAGTAGGAAAATTGGCAATCCTTTTCAATTAAGATCGGAGTCTAACACACCCCGCCACAGGTGAGATTCGAACTCACAACCCCAGCGTTGACAGGCTAGTGATCATTAGTAGTCATGACGAACTACCTAGACCACTCGGCCACCGAGGCACCTGTGTGAAAAATGCATTGTTCTTGCAACTTGTTGATATTTTTGGCAACATGCACTTTAAGAAATTATTCTTTATAATGTATTCCCTGTTGATAGATTAAAAAAAATTGAAAACTGTGTAAAAGTTATCTCCTTTAGTGGCTGATCCTGTTCCAAGGCCAAATAAATTCCCATCTTTTTGGTAAACTGACTTGATTTTCAGTGCCCACCCTAAATTTATTTTGGAATTTTTTAAACAACACTCTTAATATTGGAAAACATCCCTGCCTGTATAGCATACATAAAAAGCTTACCGAATATATCCTTAATTTATTCCTAGAAAATGCAGGATTTTTTAATTTCCTGCTTAATACATTTCAAAAAAAATATTGCTTGCTTTAAAGGGAAATATTTTGCACATTGAAATCAGTAACTAAATTATATGGAAAGTAATGATTACAAAAATAGCTTCCTCAGACATTGTTATAACGATAAAAGACAAAAATGTTTGTATTTCTGTTAATGTGAAACCATCACTCATTACTGAAACTTTAATTGACATGACTTTTATCTTTCTCGGATCAGTAGATAATGTTTGAAAGTATATTCTGAAAGACAAAAAAATACATTTTCCTGTCAATTAACAAATAACCACTTCACATTTTGTTAATATTTGATTCCAGCTAACAACTTGATTCCGACACCGACTGGGATTTTGTCTGCCATTATTAAATTGTTATTGTCTTCATTGATTTTCAGTGGAAAAATACTGAGGATTTCCAATAATTCTAAATAAGGAGATATTATAAAAATACCAGGATTTTTTTTAACCAGGAAGGATCTGAATGAGTATAATCCTTTAGGGCTTGTAATTTAACCCTGATTATTTTTTAGATGGAGAAAATAATGTATTATAAAATGTACATGGATTATTTTTTAAGTAAGAAATATTAGCCAATCCACACAATTAATTAAATTTTTCAGCAAATCAGGGGAAATAACTGATGAAAACCTTTATATTTTAAGTATCTGCAATGTTCTTTCATGTTTTGGCCACAAAATCTGGTGTCATAACGCAGTTATAAAGGCATGAAAATTATAATTTCTTTGATACACAGCTATATGTCCTGTTTTCAGTTGTCAATAAATCATGACAAAACTATTTTCAGTGTTTGAATTAAAAAAAATTTTTTTTTTTTTTACCTCATTTTGCCAAGAACAGTGTTAATAGCAATGTTGTATTCAAATTTATAAGCTTGACTAAATTTTAATAGAAAAAAACTATTTTCTTTTATTTAAAAAAGGAGAATATTTTTATGAAGGTGAAATTTAGAAAATGTGGAATGGTTTAAAAAAAGTGGTAACCCCCATCATGACCATGTAAAAATTGTAGTGCAAAGTAATTACTTGGTCCTACCAGCAGAGCTATGGAACACTTAGGTTAATCCTAGGTCAATAAATTGATCTGTCAGTCCGTCCCACTTAAATGTTTTGCATATTTTTCCTTACAATTTAAATTTAAACACACAATTTCAGAATAGATTATGTTTTTGCTTAACAAAAAGTTTCTTTCAAAAATGTTTTTAATTAACAAAAAATTTCTTTCAAAAAATGACAAATTTGTTATAAAAAAAATTGTGTAGATTTTTTTTAGCTTTTAGATAGAACTATTTGATGTTATTTGAAGTTTTAAATCAAGACTAAAATAATGAGGGAGAGGGTTACAAAGGCAAGGAAATTATCTTGGATTCTCAAAATTTTTTGAATGCACCTATTAGCTCTTATTTTCTGCCCAAAATATTTTTCCAAATATCCAACTTGATTCCAATAAAGATGACAACTATTTAATATTAATGGACAATATCACAATATTCCTGTTGGCGTCAGAATCAAGTTGTTACCTGAAATAAAATATTAACAAAATATGAAATTGTTATTTGTTAACTGATTTCCTGTGCTGCGTTGTATATGTATTTTGTATAATAGCTTGATCCCTATGGAAGAAGTTTGATAATAGATAAACAATTAAATTTTCCAAAGAGGCTGGCTTTTGAGTAATGGCTTAAAGTGCAGACTGGTTCTAAAAGTTAATATTGGTAGATAATGAATTCATTTAATTGTATATATACATGTATGGCAAAAATCCAGGTCTGATACGAAATTATATAATAATTGACAGTTGACATTATGCCTTAACACCTGCAGAACAGCTGGATTTATTCACCAAAGGTGTTGGCTCAAGGTTTACCATTATGTATGGGTCGGTATTGGAAACAAGATCAGGGAAATCGCATTCATTGTTACAACTTTTTATATTTTTTTCAAAAATTTATATTTGATTAGTTGCAACTGAGAACTTTCATGCAGACACTCAGACAGTATCCAGTGTAATAGTAACACAACTATATCAAATCATGTCACAGTCTGCCACAGGAGAGTTTGCCTTTATGATTTACCTGTTTGTTACAATTTAGCTAGTTTGTTTCCTAGGCACTTCAAACAAATCATTAAACATTTCGATTATCATCATTCAAATAAAATAACAAGCCATTATAGCAATCTTCTGCATGATTTTTTTTCGTGATTCCATACAGTATTTTTTAAAAACTTAATCTTACTCTAAAGCAGATTTTGAAATAAAAGCCACCCGACTGTGGGCCGACGGGTAAAAAATTCAAATTTGCCTGCCCGGTGGTTGAGGCAGATTGGAGATTCCCAATTACTAAATTTAGATTTCTATTTTATTGTAGTAACAAATCTAACACATAGCACAAGTAACAGTTCAAAAAAATTGTCAGGACTGGCAAGTTTCATAAACAACCAGCCCTGTGAGTGTGGTCTGGCAGCTTTTGCAGGGTCAGTTTCAAACCCTGCCTAAAGCTCAACACTAAACTGAATATAAGTATGCCCTGCAAACATAAAAGTTATATTTGCTTAAATATGATATATGATTCAAAATAATTGTATTATGGAAAATGGTAAAAAAAGTGCCACCTGAAGAATTCTGGTCAGGATTTTAAAAATTTCTGCAGATTTTCATAAAGCACAGGAAGAGAATTCAGGTCTATCCTTTTTAATTTTAATCATAACAAATGTTTCAATATATTAATGTTAAATGAATAAATATGTCTTGTCATGATAACTACCTTTTTATTATTTTTCGATAATTTTGGGTATGTAATTTTAGCTTTCTGGGTATTTTCGGGTCACAAATTCGATATACATGGATAATTTCGGATAGGGGTTTCAAGTTCACAGACTCACTCCCCCCCCTCCCCCGGTCATAAGATGGTCATGAAAGAGATAGAAAATTATTTTACAGCCGATTTTGCAGTTAGACTTGTATGAGCATGGAATCCCATTTCTGGATTTTTTAAATAATAATATGAATATACTTGTCTGCAAAATTTTATAAATTATTATCGTATATTTAGGAGACATGATATTTGCCAAATTACTTCATTCTGGCATTCCTTGTTGTCTGCTAAAATTATTGTTGATTTGCATGTATTGCTTATCAAAGGAATGAAATATACTTAATATTGCAATTTAGAGTTTTGTTGCCAAAAATGATTTGTCTGCTCAACGAACAAAACCATCATGTTAATTTTAACGTTAAGACGACCAAAAGTCTTAAATAAACAATTTAAACTGCTATAGGATTATGCCTGATATAAGATTTTAGGCTGAGTCAATGTATGTTCATTTTTGTATAATTTTGAAATTAAAGTTTTGTTTTGTAGACCTTAACATCAGACTCCAGGCAAAAACAACAAAATTAAGTATGAAATCAGCTGATCACATTATACAGTGACAATATTTCATGTTTTAATGTGTAGTCATGTGGCACTCATCTCTCCTGAGACAATTAACAATATTACTTGTAATTTTTCATAAGTTTGGAACCAGTCATCTTATGGTCCAATGGGTGAATCTTTGAACGGCTTAATTTCTCAGAGTTTGACCTCTCATAACTTTTATGTAAGTAAAATAACATTCAAGAGAACATTATATAACCTGATTTATATATTATCATAATTTGGCCAAAGTAGAAAAATTTATAATTATTTTTAAGCGGATTTTCATAGGAAAATATCGGTTATTAAATTGGTGATGTACGGCGGGCGGGCGGGCAGGCGGGCGGGCGGCTGCCAAACAGTGTCCGTGCAATAACTTATGAACTGTTCAACCAAAGCTTTTCAAATTTTAATATGTTGTTACTGATGACAAAATGGAGGTCAAGTTCGATATTGACGATTTTCACTTTCACCGTTCAAGAGTTATGGTTCTTGAAAGATTGAAAAATGGCTTTTCCAGTGGTGTCCGTGTGATAACTTATGAACTGTTCAACCAAAGCTTTTCAAATTTTAATATGTTGTTACTGATGACAAAATGGAGGTCAAGTTCGATATTGACGATTTTCACTTTCACCGTTCAGGAGTTATGGTTCTTGAAAGATTGAAAAATGGCTTTCCCAGTGGTGTCCGTGTGATAACTTATGAACTGTTCAACCAAAGCTTTTCAAATTTTAATATGTTGTTACTGATGACAAAATGGAGGTCAAGTTCGATATTGATGATTTTCACTTTCACCGTTCAAGAGTTATGGTTCTTGAAAGATTGAAAAATGGCTTTTCCAGTGGTGTCCGTGTGATAACTTATGAACTATTCAACCAAAGATTTTCAAATTTTAATATGTTGTTACTGATGACAAAATGGGGGTCAAGTTCGATATTGACGATTTTCACTTTCACCGTTCAGGAGTTATGGTTCTTGAAAGATTGAAAAATGGCTTTCCCAGTGGTGTCCCTGTGATAACTTATGAACTGTTCAGCCAAAGCTTTTCAAATTTTAATATGTTGTTACTGATGACAAAATGGAGGTCAAGTTCGATATTGACGATTTCCACTTTCACCGTTCCGATATTGACGATTTTCACTTTCACCGCGTGTGTACTTGTATACTCTCAAAAATTCCAATATTTGTCACTTACTATAAATAGGAGGTCAAGATTGATTTTTGCCTTTCTATTTCTGAACCCTACAAAACCCTACAAAAATTCATTTATATTTCTTTACTTCATCCTGTGTGGGAATCCAGATTTGCAAACATCATTTCCATGCAGGAAAATCCGGTTTGCTGTCATTCGACAGCCTCTTGTTAAAAATTCATTTGGTGGTATAGATCATTTTCAAAAGACTCCCTTATAAATATTTATTTTTTGTCAACCTTTTTTAAACCTGAATTTGTCCCAGAATTTAGAGGGAGGGTAGAGTATATACTCTAACATATTTATAACCCTGTCATATTCGCTCTTTTAGTTCCTTTATTAATCCACTATCAATATTTACCAGTGTTAGTAAAAGCTTGTTATTTTGAAACTGAGTATCAAACATCCTAAATTGATAAAATTTCCATACATGTAGTTGTTTCTGCTTGTCTTGTGGTAGGAGATGTTGAACCATGCAGAAGGCCATCTCTGGGAAAGTGATCAGTTATTTTATTATGTTGTTGTCTTGTCGTGTCTCATATCTATATTTGTTGTATGTGTTGGATATACCCCTGAGGTCGTTAGCCAGACAGGGGTATATCCTACTTCTGAAATGTGCATATGATAGGTTTGAATAATCTAGAAGGGGGGTCTTTCAGGAATTTCACCTTGTGCAAAGATAACCAATGATAAATGCAGGATATCTGGTTACATTTTATGGCATTATGATGTAAATAAGCTTACATCAATGGGATTCCATTTTCCCAAAAAAGTATGTACATACATTAAAGAGAAAAAAACATTATTTTGAACTCTATAAGCCAATTGAAGTTTACAAAGAAGACAAATACTAAACAGTTGAAATGGTATGATGAAAGTCAAAATTTGGCACATAAAATTCTTGTAAATACTTACATTAAATTTATTTTACTGTAACCCTCCCAATTAATTTAGTTCACAAAATAATTTTGTCCTTTAGAATAGAAAAATTGGTCAAAATGAATAAAAAATGTGTTAATCTGTCATTCCTGTAATTAGCCAGTATTTTAATATTGGTTCACTTAAGCAGTAAACTGAGGGCAGTGAACTCTGTGATAACAGTTGTTTACATGCGTGGGTCATTACGTGCCTCATAACCCTATGTTTTGATCATATTCAAAGATTTTGTCCTGTTTATGAAATTTAAGTCGGGCAAGTACCCTGTCACAAAAGTACACAAATATTGTATGGTAACAGGGACAGGTCAAAGGTGAGAGAAAAAAAAAAAAACAACTATGCAGTTGGTTTGGTTTTTCAGTGGAGGGAGGAAGGATGTTTAAAATAGCAGAAAATAAAATTTCAGGCTTTAAAATGGGGTTAAAATGATACTCAAAGAAGTGGTGATAAAAATCATTATTTGAGTAATGTGTATATAAAGGACAATAGTGATGGGAATAATTGAATTTGATCTTGCCTGAAATAAATTAAAGAATTTTGAATCTGAAAACATTTTCTGACATCTTCCTTGTAATAAAACGATCCAACAATTTTTGATCCAGATAAGAATAATTCTTTGACCAGATAATTTAAAAATAAGATGAATATTGATAAAGCTTGCTTTTTAGTCATTTTTCCAGACCGGTTGTAATAATTTTTTTATCTCACTTTAAACAGGTGTGTTTAATTGCGGTCACTTTTCATAACCCTTTTAAGGAGCCAATTTGCTCCAAACCTGACATTTATATTAACAACTATTCATTCAGATTCACCATGTCTATTGCTGTTCAATATCTCAAGATCATTGTTAAGCTATATATGAATATAGTACTGAGCAACTTGGAAATGTTTTTATGATTTGCCAAAATTACTTTCTGAGGATTTTTTGACAATTTTTTTTTCCATTATGGGCAACAGCACAAAAAAAGGGCAAAAGATATTGCACATACTGGTATTGTTAGCAGATTTACTAAATCTACTGAGGTAAAATATTTTAGTTAGGAAGTAAAAAATTAACTCACATTAAAAGAAATAAAAAAAAATTAATCAAATTAAATAAAATTTATTAGCCATTATACATAAATTACATGTAAACAAATAAGTATATTAACATTTAAAATAAGAATTCCCTGTTTTCAGTTCTAAAGACTTTGTTTCAGAAAGGAACCTACTTAAATAAAGCTTGTCAGTTTATTTTGTGATGAGAATATGTTATGAAGAATATATATATATATTTCTTTTCTGCAAATAGGTGACCAATATGTATATTATTTGTTATTTGTTAATTTAAACAACGCAAAAATGTGTTTTTCTGGTAATATTTGTCATTTTTAGTAAGAGGTGAAGGTCAAATGGAACACACCTCCAGGCTTATCCAATATCTTTTCGACCCGGTTCTTAGCCAATGAAAAACATGCCGGTTGACAATGCTTTGAAGTGTTCTGTCAGCATTCTACCACTTCGAATATCATCTCAGACAAAAAGAATATATTAATGTCTAATAATAATAATAATAAGGTACAAGGTACTGAAATAAAAATAAACAAATGAGAAGGCACTTTTAGTCGTCTTTCTCATGGAAAATTTTTCTACACCACGTGATCAATTTACCGTCGATAGTTGGTTACTCTGGAGGTAAAGGTCACCATGAATAAATTTACATATATTGACTTCTTTGTGGAAAGTTTATCAGCTGATTTTATTTCATTCAAAACTGTCAAAGAGAACACACGTCAAATATACCCATCAAATGTATGACTTACCTAGTTGCTTGGATAATTGCCGTTGCAATATAAATTTTGATCTCATAAACGGCAATAGGGAAATTGTGTCAGTGCTATCACCTTTTTGTGGAATGTGCAATAGGAATAAAAATCTTCAAGATTCACGGAAAAAAATACGCTCGCCCCAAAAAGACAGTTTAGTTCAAAATGAGGTACGTTTTTTCTAGTGCATATTTTTAAAAATGTCTTCAAATTATTTTCACATAAAATAAATGCAGTTTCAAAGAAAAATACGCGTGTCCAACAAAGAAGTTTGTATTGAAAATTTAAAATATAAGTTACGCACCAGTAAACTTTGAGAGGGTCCCATTTGACAGATGTCCCGTTGGTGGGTAAAAGATCAGCTGATGTTTGTGATTTAACAAAGACAATTGTTACTCTTGAATTACATTTGCAAAGTGACTTTTTTTCTAAATTAAGGCTATGCATATGAAATTTAAAAAAAGATAAATTATATGCACCCTTTAAAACATATTTTTCAATTCACACCTTTTCAAATTTAATTGATAAATTTGCAGGATTTCACGATCACACAGAATGAGCAATCAATAAAACATATAGCAGGATTTCTGGAATTCCAGATAGCAGCATAATTAGAGTATATTGTGATACCAATATTGTTGATTTTCTCAAATCCTAGACTTATTTTAATGTCAGTAGTTTCTTTTATATACAACAAATGAATAGGATTAAATTCTTATCAGAGAGACAATTAGTAGTTGATTATAGTTATAATAATTATATATTATTATATGGTAATCGCACAATAAATATTCTTATTATAACAAGAAAAAAATTAATTATT
Organism: Mytilisepta virgata; assembly: GCA_028015205.1. NCBI lineage: Eukaryota > Metazoa > Mollusca > Bivalvia > Mytilida > Mytilidae > Mytilisepta > Mytilisepta virgata. The sequence goes on along the minus strand of JAPWFG010000026.1, from coordinate 1,241,317 downwards.
AACTTTAATAAAGAAAAAAAATCCAATTAGTACTTGAAGCATTAAATAATTGTGAAAGCCAACAGTAACAATTTTAAGCATAGAGTATGTAGTGAAAATGTGGTATTTTTTTATATTTAGCTGTTTAACTTCCTTTATCAGTTTTAATGAAATAGACAACATACAAATAGTTTGAAAGGAGAAAATTCATTCATTTCAAAATTTCACACCAATCTAATACTGATTTTTAGCTTTTCTTACTGTGAAAAATGCATTGTTCCATCATTGTTAACAGAATCTAGCAATTGAAATAAGGTTTTATAATTCATTTGGATTTTATAAAAGTTTACGTGTTCCAAGTAAAATATAAAGATATATGTGAAAACATAAGACGTACAAGTTTTTAATGGTGATAATGTCTTTTCTTGGGATGTTTTAAAAATTTGTCATTCAAGTGTGCACTTTCAGAAAAAGGGACTTTTTCTCAAATTATTAGCTGCTTGGAGGTTTTTACTGGACTTTGTTTTTAGGCTAGTGGCTCAAGGCACAAACTTGATTGTTGTATCCAATGAAGAGAGTTTTTGTCTCTTTGCACACAGTGGCGTAGTGTACTGTGATGGAGTCTTTTCCACAATAGCCTTGTAACTATGTAAAACTTGAAACATTTTTGTTGTTTATTTTCAGATCATACCAGTCAATACAACAGAAGAACAGGTGAGATTCTACATGTACATCAATTTTGTAATCTTTCATCGCCTTGTAAAAGTTGCTTCCCTTTTTAAAAGGCTTTAAGAGGAAATGAAGGAATTTATTCTCACAGCTACAAATTTATTCATCTATTTTAAGAATTTTTTCAATGCTTGACAAATTAGTTGAAGAAAGAAAACACACAAATAGGGATTCCAGAATTAGTAAAGAGGACAGTGTCTCCACTGTCTTAAACTTTTCATAGCGCATACTAAATAATGAGAAAAATAAAACCCAAGTCCAAATTCAGAAATTTTTGTATGCCTTCGATGTTTAGGATGATATGATTGATGTACCGTTTCATTTTGAAAATAATAGTAAATACATGTAGCCCACAAAAACCGAAATATTGTGATCTGTACCCTGTTCAGTTTTTGCTTTAAAGAAACCATCACATTTGAATTAATGAAATTTACCGGGGTAAGTTACAATGTTAGAACTGTTTTATGAAATTGCAAGTGTGAAAACTGAGTTTGGACTTTCAACTTGTATAAAATTAAATATATTGATTTGGAAAAAAAGTGAAAAAATTTATTTTTGTATTTAGTTGATATTTCCCGTTGCAAAATTAGAATGGCTAGGATGTAATGAAATCTGTAATATTAAATGTGTTTGAGTAGGATTTATACACGAATTCCAAATGTAAACATTATCAAAATTACATAAGTTTCGTTATATAGACTTATTGTAATAATACCAAAATCAATACCAGCTGTTCACAAATATTTTTATTTTACCTATAGATCATCAGGTACTATTAAACATTGTAAACTTTTTAATTTATCTAACCACTTTAAATGCCATTAATAAAATTTCCTGTTTTAATGGGCATGTTCCGCTTGAACATACATGTGGTTTAAATTCTATTTAAAAAGGAAAAAGGATTGAATTAAGGGTAGTTCAGTGAATGAGAGCTGATGCAATATCTTTACTATTGTATGTGTGTGCTGATGCAATACCTGTATATATAGCTGATGAAACCATTAAGTAGTTTTATTTTCTGAGGAAGACATTGTGTTGGGGATAAGATTGGTTTATTGTCTTACATGTCGTGAGAAATAAAAGTAGGATTTAAATTTCATGTTGAAAATGGTGGTTTTCGCGGATATTCGTGCTGGTAAAAAAGAGGTAAATGTTTTTATCTGGGCATTTTTCACTTTAAAACATTTTTTGACTTCATCTTGAGTAATTTAGAAAATTAATGACTGTATTTTTTTTGGGTGTATTCTAGCCTTTGTCTTGTTAAATTATTCAAAAGAACGTGGTCAATTTGCAGTTTTTGTCATGGTAATTTGGTAGGAAAATGATCTATGTTTTTTGGAAATCCTAAAAATAGGATGGATAAATTTGTATTACACACTATTATTAAGAGTACAGCAATTTTTTTGTCAGAAGTTTTGTACCAATACATATGTTTGTCAAATCTTGGTTGACAGGCCATCAGTTATTTACGCTTGATAGACCTTGTAAACATGACTTTAATTAAATCATTACTTAATTAGGTTAAATCTGCTGACTCTTGAGTTTTCTGATGGCCCTGAAGATATTAAGTAATTTATACAGACAAAGAGATTTAAAAGAGTCCCAGAATTAATGAAATTATCAAATAATAATTGAATAATTCCTTTCCATTTTCTGTCATTTATAATAATCTAAAATTTTAATTAATATTGTAAGCCATTGTGTATAGGTTTCATGAAATATTCTTAACATTGTTCTTTACCATTTTGAATAAATATATGTGTATCAAATTTTTTTTTATTTGATTGACAGGTACAAAATTTTGCAAAATTAATCTAATTGACATTTATTTTTCAGACCCAAATGGTATTCATAGATGCATTTCTTCAGAACAATCGCCTAGATCATGTAACACAGTTAATGGGATACCATCCCAGTTATTTAGAAGGTTTCCTTAGGACTCAGCAATACTTATTGAGAGGAGATGGTCCACTTCCATTCCACTATCGTCATTATATAGCTATCATGGTAAGTGATCGATCATCGTAACATATGGGTAATTGGTCATAACATATGTTCCCTGTGACAAATTGATTGGTCACCCTGTTAGATGTAAAACATCTATTACACCTGCCTTTTATGTAGTTGTTTTATGTGTGTAACTTTAGGTTGACCCCAAATTAGTGCAAAAAATTGTTTCTTCCTCACTGGCATCATTGTTCATTGTAGCAAGTTTTACCTCAGTGAGCCCGAGTTCTTGTGCATAAATAAGTTTTTCACAGTCTGTAATGAGGAAATTGTCTAAGCATTACTGTGATTGAATTGACCAAATTTTCACTTGTATATCCATTTGTACGGTCTTGTAACTTCATTTGAAAAAAAAAACAAAACCAGCAAAATTAGAAGGGAGGTAAAAAAAAACATGTTACAACAGGTGTACATTGTGTTGACATAGTGTAACCAGATACAAGTACAAGTTATTTTCTCTTTGTCAGCTAATTAAAAGGGGAGGAGGTCTTTGAATTAAAAATGTTCATGTACACATTACAAATTGTGAATCCTGTGTTGTATTTGTTTATCTGTTAAAAGTGGATAATTTCCTTACATGGCCTGACACAATACAGTGGTGTTACACAGTGATGTCATTATGAACTATTCATTGTAATATGGGTCATTAATTTTGGCTTGTGGGCTTGTTAGCTTTTGTCCTGTAGTTAAATTTAGTTTTTTAGAAAAATAAATACATTACATAGGTTAAGGTATACCCCTGGGAGCTATACTTTTCAAAAGGTATTGAGTTTTAGTAAAAGGCTGTTTGTTTGCACATGCACAGATGTTTTCTTTGAAATAGAATTTGTATGTTTGAACAAGTCTGATTGATAGATGAAAAAGAAAGGTCAAATTTTCAATTTTATTTAAATTATTATATCATCAGAACTTTGAAGATTCTAACTTAAAATGTTAGCTAAGCAGTTGGAATTTGAAACTTTCTCCTTGCAAGTTCCATGATTTAATGTCTGAAAAATTGAAATTTTTGGTCAAAGAAGATAGCACAAGCATAAAATAGTAAGTTTTGTAAGAAAAATATATGCTTTTACCCTTAGCAGCATCTCTGAAAGAAATAAATATCTCCTCGATAAATAGCCCATATCAGTTCTATTTTGCCTTCTTGCTTTTACAAATGTATGAGCAAATTTTCAAAATTCTCTGACAGAATAATATCTTACAAATCTATTTTTAGGCTGCATCCCGTCATCAATGTTCATACTTGGTTCGTCTCCATGAAGAAGAGTTCATTTTACAGAATGGTGACCCAGAATGGTTGAAAGGACCTGGTCATATTCCCACAAAATTACACAATCTATTTGAGTTTAACAAATTGATGGCACACCAGCCATGGTTGATACAGAAAACACATGTCGAGGTAAGTTTTTGAATTTATTTTTTGTGTCTGCATTTGGATTGGAGGTGGCTAAAAGCTTGTCTGTTTATCATTCTAACTTGATGAACAATGTTACAGACTTACAAGGTCTTACTTAAAACATGCAGAAAAATGCTGATTTTTTGGTAGCACACTGAGTTTCAAAGGGAGGTAATAAGACCCTTCACCCTAAGTATTTTTATTATCGCCCCTGGGTAACTGTTGGCGGATTTTGTTTTTCACAGAGTAGTCAGCGTTAAAGTAAAAAATGCTGGCTATGTTGTGAAAAAAAAATCTTGCTGATGGGCAAAAATGGACATGTACCACCATGAAAACAAATAATCACCGATTAACCTTATTCTATATTTAGACTTGTCATATTTATATATGTCTTAATCAGGGGTTAACTCATTATAATTGTTTACTGGACAAGGAAGTCTGCCCTTGAAAATACTTAAAAGTGTAGTGGTGTTCTCAAATAATGGGTTCCCTGCATATGTTTAATAAACAGGTACCAGTAGTTATCATGAAGATTTTATTTCGATAGGCCAAAAAAAATAAATCCATTTCTAAAAATAAATGTTTGTAAAGTGAATTTGACGTAATTATTTTTGTACGACTTTAGGTTGCACCTAATAAGATAATATCAGTGGGTCTGATTACATGCTTAATAATATTGGGGAAGGTAGGTGGGATTGTTTTGTCATATCTTCAGAGGCAACATTTCGTGCATTTTGGTTTTGACATCAGGAATGATAAAAAACTGTTAGGTTCTTGGTGCCTGATTGGTTTAGGTAGATTGTCTAATTGTTAAAGATCACTTGTTTGTGAATTCAAATCCAGCTGATTGCTAGGTGTGATTGATCCAAATTTTCTGCCTTAGGTCAGTGGTTCTTTGACTTCCTCCTCAAATAAAAAATGGCACAAAACCCCAACAGATCAATTGGTGAACATTTTTTTGCAGGGAAATTGTATTGGAATAAAACTAAAAATTCAAAGCAGCTTATTACGATGGCTATACTTACAATATTCTTTACAGAAATTGACAAGAGGAAAAGATAACTGGTCACTGTCAGAACTCATGCAGGCCGTTTGTCTTATGGCACATTTCCATGCCATGTGCAGTTTTGTCTATGGTTGTGGGGTAAAAAATGAACTGGACCACAATGGGGAGACAAGTCCACGGTCGTCATTGAGTGATTATGAGGTTGATCCATCGGTATGTACTTCGTAAATCACTTGTACAGGAATGAGATGTTTATCTTTTATCTAATAATTTTTAAATTTGAATAGATTTTAACTCTATCAGTTTGTGATGTATATCTGACCTTGGTTTTCTTTTTTTATCTCACTTGAACAAAAATGTGACTGAATCATATTTCTGACACCTGGAAACAGAATATTGACCCTAGTGTGAATGTTTGATAACATAAATAATTGAAAAATGTGATGTTGGTCTGGTATGGATAAGGTGAACATAATAATAGAAACTGGTTTAGACTGGAAAAAATATCATTGCTCGGCCAGTGACTTACGAAAAGATAAGTACATGTAAGCAAAATTATTTTAGAGTTAAAAGTAGAATTGTTGTTTCATAACTTGAAAAATAACATAAAATTATTATCTTTGCTAGGGTTTTTGTTTTGTAAATCCATGTTCAGATGTTGGTCTTGTTTATAATAAATCAGATTATAACAGAAAATAGTAAAAATTTCACAGTAATTAATACTCTTTTTCTTAATTACACAGAATGAACCAGAAGTTAAAGTGGAAGATTTGATGGAAAGAATGATCAGATTTCAAGAAGATGATGAAGACGAACCAACCGAAGAAGAAAAATCTAAAAATTATGAAGTCATCGAATATGAAAGTGCTGAATGTAAGTATAACCTGAGGTGTATTACGGTTACCCATTATATATGGGATGTAGTTTCTTGGATTTAAGCATCGGTATTATATTTTCAATATGATGATCTTGTATGGAAGTTTTGTTGAATATTTGACATAAGCGTTTATGGTGTGTTGGCTGTGGCTCAACCACCAATGCCACAAAACAACCATAGAATTTATCAGTATTCTGTGGATTGTTTTATTTCAAATTTGTTGGTTCAAAGTGGTGAAATTTCATGTTTTTGCAAGGTTCTAGTAATTATACAGTTTGAAATATGCATTGCAGGAAATTTTTTGGTTCACTGGAACTAAATTAAAAAATTTAGATTTATGTGACCTTAAAATAATATGATTTATACATATTTGATATTGCTGATTATCATTAAATTTAATAAATACTGCAAATACTGTAAATTTTTCACAAAGTGACAAAATTAAAGAAAAAAGTTCAAGCTTAGTAGATATTAGAAAGTGTTTTAAAAGATTACGTTTGAATATTCATTGCACAATTTCTTTTTTTTTAGTAATAAATGCTTCCATACCGTTACCACAAGCTGAAGTGTTAAAATATATAGAAGAGCCAGATTTTTGTTATCAAGACTTCACGAAACGTGACAACAAGGATACTTTGCCGACATTCAAAGCTCAGGATTACAACTGGGAGGACCATGGGTTTTCGTTAGCCAATCGTCTTTTATCTGACATTGGTACTTATTTCGGAGAGCGGTTCAACATTGCCATAGATTTAACATATAGGACGTAAGTAGATTTATTTGGTATTTAACATATTTGTTGACCAATTAGAAGTTCTATCTTTATCATGATGCTGGAAAAATATGCATGATTTTCAAATAAATGAAAACAGACAGAGAAACATTCTTTCAACTTCACAAAACAAATACAGTCAAAACATTTATGACTGCACTGTTTTCATAATGGTACGGTTTCTTGATACAGGTAATTTGTATACATTCAGGGATGGGGTAATCGTAATCAGTAATCGCAATCATCTGTAATCGATTACATTTTTTGCAGTAATCACATGTAATCAGTAATCATGTCTTTTTTTGATTACAAGTAATCAAATGTAATCGATTACTTGGTAAAAAAGGCCTGTAATCATGATTACTTTTTGATTACTTTATGATTACATGAAGTAAAATCTGTTAAGATTTAAAACAGTTTTTTGCATTGCTGGAAAGTTCTACAGACCCGATCGATGTAGACTCAATGACTCAACCTTTGAAATGCTTATGAACATCAAGTGTAATGAAGGGAAACTATAAGATTAGAACTTGAAATAGTACATGAACATCCTAGGTCTTCTTTTTAGAAAGCTATATAGTTGACAATTAAGGCATAAACCTATACAAACAAATGTAATCAAGAGTAATCATAATGTAATCATGATTACTTTATACAATGTAATCAAATGTAATCGATTACATTTTAAAAACAGAGTAATCATGCTGTAATCGATTACATTTTAAAACCACTGTAATCATGATGTAATCGATTACATTTTATAAGTAATCGACCCCATCCCTGTATACATTTACTTTTGCTAATACGCAGGTTGACAGTACTGTCATCCATTGCCATTTTCATTTTGACACCATGAAGAAAATTTTTGAGGTCACAATTATAATAGTAACTTATTCTATGAAGTCATTTGAATAAAGTTTTATATTCAGACTGGATTGTAAAAAATTGAAATTAATATTGGATTTTAATGGTTAATTAATTTTGTTAAATAATGTGGAAAAAGATTTAATTCACTTTGTAACTTTTGAGTATTAAAGTGTTTATAATGGACAAAGGGAGACTACTCTTAAGATTTTCTAACATTTTCTTTTATTTACAGAATGGGGAAATTGAGCAATGTAGATACAAGTGCTTTTAGATGTGCCATTTGGAACTATATTCACAGTTTGTATGGAATTAGACATGACGATTTTAATTATTCACATATAAATGATTTGTTAGAAAGAAACTTAAAATCGTATATCAAAACTGTGACTTGTTATCCAGAAAGATTAACAAAAAAGGATTACGATTGCTGCATGCAACAGTTTCGACATTCTGAAAAGGTAAGAATAGAATGATTTATTTGAATGAATGTTTATTTTTTTCATAAATATATTTTAAAATTGTTTGTAAATGAGGAAACATGTTTTCTTTGCCAGTTTGGCATTTCCTTGGTATTTTGAACTTCAGTTGCTTACTGTTGAAGGTGACATCTACAGTACGATGTAAAGTAATCAGTCTTTTTGTTTTCAGTCTTAGGGGATTTCCTTTTTCTAATGCTTAAGACCACATCTTTACATTTCTTTATATTTTCATGACTAACAAATGTTGAATTTTTTTATTTAGCAAAGTTAGGTTACTAAACATTTTAAACTTTTTTGGATTAAAAAGCAACTCTTAATAGCTAAACAATGACTTATTGCATGTATGAAGTTTGAGACAAAGCAGGTTTACAAGGAGCAAGAATTATTTACATGGTTGCACATAAAATCCATATTGCGGAAGCATAGAGAAAGTGAAATTCTCAAAAGAAAAGAGAAATTATTAAAAATAAGTAAAAATATGACTAACATGTAGTAAAAATATTCTATGCTTTTTAAGTACACCTGTAATGAACACATTTAATTGATTTCTCCTTAATTTGTAGGTACATGTTAATTTACTAATATTGGAAGCCAGACTACAAGGAGAATTGCTCTATGCATTAAGAGCTGTGATGCAGCACATGACATAGCAAAGGACAGTGTGTGTCTAGTCGCTTGGCCAGTGGTGCATTGTGGGAATGGCCGTATTTCTGTGATAGTCTTTCATAATGATGTGATAATGTTTTTATTTGTTTCGCATGTTGTGAACATTGTATTTAACTAGAAATAGCGAGACTTGGGTGAACAAAACTCGATATTGCTTTATGATTATTCCCCATTTTTGATACGTGTAAGTTGTCTTCAAGTTACGGAGTTGTCTGCTCTTTGGAGAAAGTGTCTTCTGTAGATATCAATGGACAAATTGTCTTGTTTCTGTAAAATATTTTTCCTTTATAACAATATCGTCCCCATACATTAATGATATGTTCTTGGATATATTTTCACATATATCTCATTTTTCCCGAATTCATCATTTATATGTCGCCTGTGCTTCGCAGAAGCGATACATAGGGATCACTATCATTCGTCTTGCGCCGTTGTCGTCAGCATAAGCTTTGCAACACCAAATAATTTTTCTAATTTTTCTCAGGAACCACTCTAGCCAGCTTCCTGATATTTGGCATAGAGCATCAGTATGGTGAATCGTATCATGTAAGGCAGTTTCGAATCTTTTGCATGTCCACTTCCTGTTTGACGGAACTTTGAATATCTGAGAGATAGAAAAATTTCTGTCACTTTTTCTCAGAAACCACACTAGCCAGCTTCCTGATACTTGGCACGGGTCATCAGTATGGAGAACTGTTTTGTGTAAGGCAGTTTCCAATCTGTCGCATGTCCACTTCCTGTTTGAAAGAACTTAGAATATTTTTGAAATGGAAAAATTTCATTCTAATTTTTCTCAGGAACCACACAGGTTAGCGTCCTGATATTTGGCACAGAGCATCAGTACGGAGAACTGAATCATGTAAGGCAGTTTTGAATCTGGATACTTTTTCATCTGGTGATGCTTTTAATGATGAAGTAATTTTTCAGAAGAAAATATGTACGCAGGCGACATGTCTTCCCTGGAAAACTTACCACTAAGTTGTAAAAAATTAGTTACTTTTTGCCCTTTATATTTAATACAAGACACCTTCTATCAGGAAAGATAACTCATGCAAATGGGAGACAACTCCAATATTCACAAGTAGGGAATAGCAGTAAAAGTGTCGAGGTTTTGGAAAAAAAAATACTTCAACAGATAAAAGGATAATTGATTGCTATTTCTGGTCAGATGCAGTGTAGAGTGAACGTGATATTCTGTTTTGGGGTTATGAGAGTGTTTTACGCAGTGTAATGAGATTAGCCGCAGTGGCATTATTTGTTTAAAAAGTGGTGCACCATGATGTATTTTTTCTTGACCTTTGCGATGCAAAGTAAAGTCCACTTTGTAGCAATCAAATATAGTGGAGTATTTAATCAACAAATGTCGTTATTGATGCTAATTATAAACATTATCGTGAAATTTGAAAAGTATTAGGTCTATATCGTTTGAATTCCTTATTCTTAACTTATTTTATTATAGATATTTATATTTAATATTGTTAAATTTTGGTTTACAATATGAAATAAGAATGTTTATAAATTTCGTCTCAGATCTTTTGCATTTCTTCAAAATTTGAAGAAAAAAATATTTGTCAATCGATTATATTTTGAATAGGGAAATGGATGTTACAAATTTTAGGAAATTTTTTCAGTTATTTCAAATGTATAAAATGGAAGTTATTTATTTTATATTTATTCAAATTTGTATTTATTTATTTATTTATTTTTGGGGGTAAAAATATTGACATATAGTGCTGCTTGAAAAAAAAATCCCATTTATATTGAGCAAACAAATCATTCAAGTATTATTGCATAATGGAAAATATTGGTGCAGGGTGATCCATATTGACATGTCTTCCTTGAATCCTAGACTCTGTGGTGCAGTTTGTATTATGAAATTGTTCAAATTCATTTCCTGAGTCAACAAATGGATTTTTTTTATGGGGGCAAAAAACTGAGAATAAAAATTGTGGTTTGTGAATTATAGTACAGACAGTAAACAAAAAAAAAGAACCATTTTGTTAACTGATGATTTTTCGGTAAAACACATTAATTTAAAAAAAAATTGTTGATGAATAAGATCAGTTTGCATGTGTGAATGTTGCATTGTTGCATATTGTTAGATCTCAAAATTTCAACTTTTTGTATGTTCCATAAAATATCAATGTCTGTCTATGTAAAATGAGATTAATGGAGTATTTTCCCCATAAGTGATTATTTTTATTAATTTATATGATACCACAGAATCATATAGAAATGGTAACAATATTTTTATCGTGTGACAGTAGATTTATACTTCAGGCCGTCTGCTTTGACGTTCCCCTATTCATATCATATTTGGACATCAATGACCTTCAACACTGTATCCAATCCATGTTATATAAGGGCTGTTGGCTTCATAATGTGTTTGGATGAATTGGAAATATATTCAGTTCACCCATTATAACAATAGGGAGAAAACATGTTTACAAATTTTTTGATGCACGAAAATTGTTTGTAAATTTATCCAGACAGCTGTAACTGCCATGGATAGGATACAGTATTCACTTCACTAGAGTGATGTCATAGGCTGTTTACGGTAAAAAATCTCTACGGTCATCTGTGACAAATACTGTTACCGTTTCTGTGTTGGTTTTATAGTCTTTTCATTTACGGGTACCGTAAGATTCACAACAGTTCAACAATGAAGAAGTTTATTTATGACTTCATACTCATTAATGTAAACAAAAGAGTACCATCGAACAAAGTCATGTTCATTTTGTACCTAATTCATATGAAATGTAAATACGCCATATTTGGTGGGCATTGTTACTATTGTTTAGTTGACATACCTCAGAACATGTAATGGAATTGTAGATCTGTCTCCAGGCTGGAAACAAGTATAAAAAATGAAACAGTTGGGCTGTAAAGTTTGAAGGTGCTCCAATAATTAGGAGTAGGAATAGTAATGGGAACAATTTTGTTCCGATGAAATGTAACTTGTTCAAGCCTTGGATTAGTTTAATTTTTAGAGTAACACTTGTCATTCAGTGCTAATTTTTTCTCAGATGTATATATCTATATATAGAGATCCTTCACTTACAAAATATGGAGTTTATATGATAACATTTCCTGAACCAAACCAGGAAGTAAAACTATAGCATTACGTGCTTTTCGCTTGTCCAAGTGCTGGTATGTAGGGCTTGTTTGCAAGATCTAATCTTGCACTTAGGTTTTTGGCAGCATATTGCTGCTCTACTTAAACATCAAACTTGGCATTTTGAGCTTGTACATATAGAGCCATGTGAAAATGTAGTGGGCTATTAATGATGCTTTGTTAGAGTGGCACTGACGAGTAGTGAAATTAAATTCTCAAAAAACATAAATTTGACGCTTTGGAAAGATAGGTCAGAAACCAGCAGTAAAAGGATGAGAAATCCAAGCAGTGCTGAATTTCAAATTCTGCATTGTTTAAAAAAGAAAGCTTCATTTTCACATGGCACATGAGCTACAAGTCTAAAATAGTCCATTTTCGAGTCATTCTGTAAATTTCTCATCAAACTATGCCTTGATGATCATTTTGTAGATTGGCCACACTTGCCTATGAACAATCAAAACGCAAAATTCTGATTAGGTAGTATTTTAATCTTTGTTACAGAATACATGTAGAAATGTACATGGTTGTTGTTTTGTTTAGCGTAGTGTCAATTTTAATGTAAATGTGCCAAAATTTTTAATATTAACCAGTGTGTAAAGAGTAGAGTTAAACTTTAAGAATGGTGAAAAAAATGATAAAAAATTGTCAGCATTAAGAAACCTAGTTATATTTAGGAGTGAATAACGGTTTAGAAACATTGTTCGTAAGGAAATGTGCAGATCAAAATGGTCAAAAATGTTAAATATGCAAATGGAAAAACTGGTGATTAACAAAATCATACTAGAAAGATGCCCTTTTATGGTAATAATACAAATAAAACAAGGCAATACTAATTGCCTTGGAATTTTGGCACATTGCAATTTTTTTCTTTTGAAAGAACACTATTTTTAAACCATCCAACAGTATTTTGTGTAAAATGTAACATAGGGCAAAGTTGTGGTGAATGCCAATGTAATACATTTCTATTTATTACTGAAAAAAACCTTTTCTATATTGTGATAATGAATGTTAAAAATAAAAAATGAAATTTATTTGTTATATGTTACAAGTCCAGATAATCTGTGCTTAAGTCTATGGAGCAAGTTTTAAAGAGATAACATCCCATAGTATTGAGCATGAGTGATGATTGAGGTTCCTTTGTCTGTATGAATTGCATGGAGGCATGTTGTTAAAATTTGTTGGATCGTAAGTTAATCTCCCTCCTGTAAAGCTAATTTTTTATTCCGTGTCCATGTTATTTTGGATCCATTGATGTTGGGGAAAAGATTGTTACATTTTAGTTATCCATATCAGTTGAAGTTTTGGATCACAAGGTGACTTCTTTTCTATGATGCTAGTTTTAGATTCCCTTTCAATCACTTACTTTAGGCTTCAGTATTCTTTGAACTTCCAATTTTTGTTTTCTAGAAACTTTGAGAAGACGTGTCACATCCAGCATTCTTTTACTCAACAACATCTACTCCGATCTAGATTGTTTAATGATATTCATAAGATAACGAGCATTTCCTATAACCAGCATCATTGAAAAAATACACAAAAAGTTGTACCAGATTAAATTTACAGAATTTTGAAATGAAATGCTTGGATATGGAGTATGCATAACTGTGACAACATTGCATGGAATACCAATCCTGTATAGTAAACAACTTACCTGGTCACGAAATGTGATAACTCTCCCAACATGGGATTCCCCCCTTCCCCCAGTAAAACACTTCAAATTTATCAACTGATAAAAACAACTATAAACATTGCTGGCACATCATCCCGTGCCTATTAAAAAAACTACACACACTAATATGCTAATAAAAGAAGGTATCCAATTCTTGAAGAAAGTACATATCCGAAAGGATTCAAATATTCGAAGCTTATCCTTACAAGCAATTTGTCAAAGCCTATCCGAAATCGGATGTATACCTTAAGCTTTACTAAAGCTATGTCAATAAATGTCTAATATATTAACTAGTGTGCATGATCACCAGTAAAGTTGAAATATGATTGATAAAATTACAGCAAATATTAATTCCCTTTACAACCACAAACACACACAATTGTAAAATAACATTTTAAAAAAAAAAGTTTCTAAACAAGATTTTCTGATAATAAAAATAACCCAGCGTCACAAATAATAATAATGATAAACTAAAACAGTGTAAGTAATTAATATAAATAAAAACTAGACAAAGTGATGCCCCCGCACTCCACTCTGAAGTAACTGTATTATAACAAAGTCGATGTAGGACTTTCTTTGAGTTATTATTGTGTTGATGCCCCCGCAGATGCAAAGTGTTATTTTAAAATATACAAAGTTGAGCATGGGAGCACATAGTTCAAAGGTTGAGATCAAATGGTAGCTCTTTAATCAGCATTCTATGACATCTATTTTTAAAATAAAAATCAAAACCCTGACCACATGCACACCTTCTATATATTACAAACAGCCAGCAAAGTGAAAACTTCCTAGCATTCAAACTGTAGGAGGAGTTATTCGGAAACGCTCCTCTTATGCAAGTAAATACTCCAAAAAATGGCAAAGTTCAACTATCTTCCAAAAGAGCAAATATTAATAAAAATCAAAACCCTGACCACATGCAATCTTCAACAGAACAGACAGGGGTAAAACAATATGCACCCCCAACTTTTAGTTGCGGGGGCATAAAAAAACCACGTACAGTGATAGCAATTTAAGCAAATGCCTCTGCTGGTGGACGTTAAGTCACCGAGAGTATCACCACCTCAGCCGCTAGTATTTCGACACTAGGATGTAATCATACTTGCTAATTTGCCGTTTTAAAAAAATATTAAATTTTATGAAGAGAAAGGATACCTTCTCATACATAGATAAGTCATTACCAAATTTTGTCTTAACAAAATTAAATCAAATCAATTTTTTTTAGCTCAATTACGCCCAATTAAGAACCAATGTCTTACAAATAAGAACAATAAACAACAATACAAGGGAGATAATGTATTAACAGAAGATATAATAATGAAACTAAGTGTCCTCTGACTTCAGTGCACAAGACTGTTTACCAAAGGAACCAAACAATTTCACTTGTTCACGTTTACCCGGATTCATAATAGCTTTAAGTTTAGACTTTTCATCTTGATTTTAATTTAAATTTATTCTATAAGATAATTTATTCTCTGGCGTTAATTTCATTTGTTTTTACAGCAGACATGACATTGCATGCAGATTCGGTCTTCCCTGGGTATCTTTACCCGTTTAGTCGTATTGGTATTTCAATCTGTTTTTCAACGTCATGATTATGTTTATGGGTTTTCAACGCTTCTGGCCTTTATTGCAACTGATCAATTGTAAATCGACAATTGTGCACATATTGTGCATCAAAACTTTACCAGAGAATATTTATAGATTAAGATTAATAAATACGCGGTCTTTTTCATATTGTCCTTGTTATCAGCCCGAGACCTTGATATCGGCTCCGAGGGCTTTAGCCCAATGGACGATATCAGTTGAGGGATGATAACACGGGCAATATGAAAAAGACATGTATTAATCTATTTATCACATATTTTGCCACTACCAAGAAATAATTTTACTGTTAAATTAGATTTTCCAGTCTTCAAGCAAGTTTTTCAGGTTTTCGACATCCCTGAATATAAGTTATCACTGGAGATCTCAATCTAGTTGATAATCAAAAGCTGAAAAATATGCTAGCTAAAGGCCCCAAATACCGAGAACCTCAGCCAATTAATTGGAAATACAATTTCAAGTTACTTATGGATTCGGTTGAGGACTATGCCAGAAAATGGACTTCAAAAGAACAGGAGCCTGCTGACACACTTTCAGAGTGGGTGAAGGCTATTAGGTCAATGATACAAATCAGAATTAAAAGCCTCCAAGGGTCTATGAGCACTAAAGCTATATCAATCTTTAAAGACCCTAAGGTTGTTGAAAACTTGACTCGCCTCCATGACAAATATGTAGTTGTCCCAGCTGACAAGGCCCCCAATAACATCGTTTTTGTTTGTAAGAACTATTATTTTGAGTGTCTTAGAAACGAATTGGGAATAGATAACACTGCGGGTAACCCAACTTATACACCGACCACACTCACTAAGCAGGAAGTCCTTGATAACCACAAGACCGTTCTTCATTCCTTTGGCATTTCTACAAAGGATGAAGAAATGGACCTTCCTGCTCTTTATTGGATTCCTAAACTACATAAGAATCCGTTTAAACAAAGGTACATTGCTGGATCAGCTAATTGCTCTACAAAACCTCTTTCAAAGATTTTAACATCCATATTGACATGTGTTAAAGAGGGCCTTCAGAATTATTGTGAAACATCATATTTCACCAGTGGCGTCAATCAGATGTGGATTCTTAAAAACTCCAAAAATTTACTTCAATATCTAAAATCAAAATCTTTGGCTACATGCAACAGCATAAAAACTTTCGACTTCTCTACACTACCATACCACATTCTCAATTAAAAGATCGCTTAAAGCAACTAGTTCATCAATGTTTTTTCAAGAAAAATGGGACACGCAGGTATAAATTCCTTGTTCTAGGTAGAGAAAAGTCTTATTTCGTGAAGAACCACTCTGATTCTGACAAAAAGTATTCTGAAGATGAAATTACAAACATGTTAGATTTTCTAATAGACAACATATTCGTTGAATTTGGAGGTCTAATTTTTCAACAAACAATCGGCATTCCAATGGGAACCAACTGTGCTCCTCTCCTCGCCGATCTGTTTCTGTACTCATATGAAGCGGACTTCATTCAAGGGCTACTACGTGAAAACAAAAAGAAACTAGCCCAATCCTTTAATTTCACTTTTCGTTATATAGATGATGTGTTGTCGTTAAATAACGACAAATTCCAAGACTTTCTACATCTTATCTACCCCAGTGAACTTGAAATTAAGGATACTACAGATACACCAAAGTCCGCTTCATATTTGGATTTGTTTCTTGAAATAGACTATGAGGGACGTTTGAAGACAAAACTTTATGACAAACGTGATGACTTCAACTTTCCTATTGTTAATTTTCCCTTCTTAAGTAGCAATATACCAGCATCGCCTGCATATGGCGTCTACGTTTCTCAGCTTATCCGATTTTCAAGGGCATGCGTGAGTTACCCTGACTTTCGACAAAGAGGATTACTGCTGTCACAAAAGCTTCTTAATCAGGGTTTTATCAGGGATAAGTTGATGTCATCACTTAAGAAATTTTACGGTCGTCATCATGAATTGATTGACCATTACAGTGTTCCAATATCTAAGATGATGTTGGACCTGTTCCCACTGTCGTAACCTTTCATGTGCCTCCTACGATTTGTGACTTCCACCGGATTGACTTTGTTGAACTTCACGACGGGTGCCGTATACGGAGCAGGAACTGCTTACCCTTCCGGAGCACCTGGGTTCACTCCTGGTTTTTATAGGAGTTCGTGTTGTTCATTGTTTTTAGTTTTCTGTGTTTGTTTGTTGTGCTTATGGTTGTTCGTTTGTCTTCCCGGGTTTGTCTGTCCAATGGATTACGTTTTATTGATTGCTCCTTAGGTATATTTGTCCTTTTTTTTTGCACATTCACAATGCTACAGCTATTAAACAGTGTTATTTCTTTCACTTGGAGTATAGAGTCAAACAAATGAATGCAACTTCAGTTCCTATGTTTTTCATCTGAGATCTACAAATAGATTTTATAAGCCCCTATTTGAAACTGCTTAGAATATTTATGAACGGTTAATTCAACATAAATAATGATCAGACGATTATTTACAGCTGAGCGGAAGTGACATCGCTGAAGCTCACGCGAGGGCAGATAACACGTCATACGAGGGCAGATAACATTACTTTATTGTCATTAATATATGAATTTATAAATAAAGTTAATGGCAATCATTTTTCAGTAGTCGAGTGGCACCAGTTCAGTATCTTTTCCATTGGATATTGATGCAAAAGTTTTCGACGTGTCCAAAGCGGGATAACTCCAACGGTATTTACATGGCTGTAGAAGGCACCACTACTTCAATGTTAAATTCATCATTTTTCAAAAATTAAGAAAAAATATAAAATGAATTTTCCCAAGTCGGGCAATATGTTGACATGTTTTTCAAATAAAAGTTGTCTTAGAAAATTGTACTTGAATAGTACATTGCCTACCAAATAAGAAACTTTAAATAGTTATTGACATGCCGTAAACTGTATTTCGTAGGGTATTCATTCCTTTTCCAGAATAAATTCACTTGTTTATGCTTTAGATTGTGGCTTTAGTTGTGACAGATCGAGGCCGAAACCCATAGGAATTATTTTGTACTACTAAGTGCCCCCTGTAATATACCAATTCATTAAGTAAAGTCAAGAAATTAGGCTTTTTACTTGACGTTTTTCATTAAGCTAAGGGTAAACTTAGTTAAATTAAAACACAAAATATGAGTTGAAGCTATATGTTTAGCATTGATAGCAGTTGACCATTGAAAAATACTTATCTTAAAAAACTATTTTTCAAATTTTAATAAGATATATTGAGCCCATCTAAGTCGACACGTTTTTTAATTTACCCGAAAATTGCTAATTTTGTGATTTTTTGTGCATATTTGATTTTTTATGGACAAGGCGAATTAACTCCACAACAACATCTGACTTTCATCAGGTAACAGACGTTGAGCCTTAGGAAATGTCAGTAGATAAGTCTAGTGAGTCTTGTGTCAGTCTTTTGAGCAACTTTAAAACTCTGATCACAGATACAAAGAACTTGGCAATATTTTGTAACCATTTGTCACCATTTTAGTAACTAGTAACGATGATTTAAGTTTTTTATAATAATTATGAATATTTACACTGGAAACAATAAGAAAAACGTTTTCATGTACTTATTAATAAAATTTCATTGTTTTAATTAGAAAGGCTAAAGAAATACAAAAGGGATTTTGGAAGGAGGAGAAAATCGAAACAACTGACAAACTCCTGAGAACAACGAAGACAAGATAAAAACAATACAAGCACAACAATTGAAAACTAAAAACATATGAACAACATGGATCCCCCCCCAAAAAAAACGGGGGGTAGACTCAGGCGCTCCGGAAGAGTAAGCAGTCTTTGCTTCCTGCAGGACACCCACCTTGCTGCCCATATCAAATCCGGTATTAGGAAGGGACAACATCAATGGAACAGGTCCATTTTCATTTGGGAAACGGTTTTCTCATACCTGCAAATCAAGTCATGATGACGTCCATAAAACTTAAATAAGGATGACTCCAACTTAGGACCAACATACCCCTGTCTGAGCAACTTTTCTGTCAGGAGACGGGCTCTGTCCAGGAAGTCAATGTATATGTCACAAGCTCTTGAATAATGTATAAGTTGTGAAATATACACTCCATACGTCGGCGCTTCTGGAATGTTGCCGCTCAAAAATGGGAAGTTGACGATTGGAAAGTCAAAGTCATCCCGATTGTCGTAAAGTTTTTTATTCAGCCTTCCTCTGGTGTCAATTTCGAGGTCAAGGTCAATATAAGATGCAGACTTGGCAGTATCTGTGGTATCCTTAATTTCGAGCTCATTGGGATAGATGGACGTAAGACGTGAATTGTTGAGTGATAAAACGTCATCTATGTAGCGGAAGGTGAAATTAAAGGTACGGGCTACCTTGTATGAGTAAAGGAACAAGTCGGCCAGGATTGGCGCACAATTAGTGCCCATAGAACGCAAATAGTCTGTTGGAATTGAACAAATATGTTGTTGATAAAAAATTCAATCATCAGGACAATTTCGTCCTGTATATTTTTTGTTAGATTTAGAGTGGTTTTTAACAAAGTATGATTTATCTCTACCAGTGACAAGGTATGTGTATCTGCTGTTGCCATTTTTATTTTGAAAGCAGCGATGGATTAGATCTTTCAACTACACCTTCAGTTGTGAATGATGAATGGGGGTATAGGGGGCAGAGAAATCAAATGTTTTTATGCTGTTACAGACTGAAATGGACCAAGATCGTAACATATCCTTTAATTCTTTGGAGTTCTTTAATAAAGAAGACTAGATCTGATCAAAGTATCAAAGTAATAAAGAAGACGAACAACACTTAATTCCACTCTTTTATATTATAGTGTCCCTTGATATACAGTCGGGTCACTGTTCTGACCGCTCTGCATCAGGCACGAGGATGACATGCCAGTTATGTGCAACTCAAGTAATAGTGTACCAAATTACTACTGTCTAACCATGCACATATATCTTGTTATGCTCCTATCACCCATCTTGTCATGCAGCACCGTTCCTTGGAGCCTCCTGCAGTTAAGCTGAATATACTTAGACTAATTTCTGAATAATCTATTCACTATCAGAAAAAAATATATTTATTTTCTTTTCTCTCTCTCTATCTCTCCCTAGGGGTGTGTCTGAGACGGAGGTATTATACTCCTTATTTTAAACATTTTATCAAAAATCTTTTTCCTTACAAGTATATAATATTATGTATATTTGAAAACGGTGGCGTTTTTAATGTGTGCTATTTGTAACCATGTATACTGTATTGGTGTATTATATGTCGAATGTAACTAGATGTACTGTGAGCAAAGCTCAAAAAGAATACCCCCCCCGCTTTGAAGACCAATTATCTCCCTTGTGTGATATCGGAAAGCAAAGATTTTTCTTCATGCACATCTTTGGATGATGTACTTCCTTTCTGTAAAGTTTCATTGAAATCCATTGAGCGGTCTAGGAGGAGTTGCGCTTACAAGATATATGGACAGACGGCCAGACAGACAGACAGACGGACGGACGGACAAGGTGATTCCTATATACTCCCCGAACTAGTTTGCGGGGGGTATAATGATATGTGTTGTATTATGCTCCTTGTGAGCCCATTTAATTGAAATAAACATCTTCTTCTTGTATACATATCATTTTTCAATAGATTCTCCTAGGCCCTAAATGGCATTATGGTGTGAAACGTTTTATATGACAAATGCTTTATAAAAACTACATTTATAAATGCTGGTAATGTATATTCTATGATACGAAATTGGATACAGAAATTATTTATCAATTATTGACTTTTACTGAGGTCAATACATTATATATGAACCTGGTAGAATGATATAGACCTAGGTCGATATCATTCTACCAGCTCCATATATAACATGTATAATGTATTGGCCGATTTGAAAGTCGTTAATTGTTATATATGCACTGTATGTTTTCAATCAATAAACCTTCCTTCGCAGTTTCAAACCAAAATATGTAAAATGTGCATTTTGATAGTTCTCAATCTTTCGTAAAACAGGTGGTCAAAATGAAACATAAATTTAAAAACAGATTTAATCAAAGAAATTTGAAAAAATCAACATTTTGATGACACTGAGAAGTTTTATGAACGAATCATGATCTAGTAATAAATTAGTATTGAATTGTTTTCACTTATCATTGTAATGGTCATAAAATTGACAAAAACCTGAAACATGATTTCTCCCTAAATATTTTAAGGACACTCTGTAGATAACACATCAGCATCAATGATATCTTTAGTTTAATTACTAAACAAATTTGTATGAACCTGTACCACTTTATCATTTCATGAGACTTTGTGCACCAAAACCTTCAACTCCTGCCGATAAAAGATGCACCTATTGTGTAAATTTGGTATATATGAGCTGAGCTGGTGATACATAATTTTAGGAACGCGAGCCCAACAACAAAGGTTTAAATAAACATTATGTGATTACATTTTTGTATTTAAAAGTTCTTACTATGGTCTAGACGTGCCATAATAAATAAATATATACATAGATGGTTAAGTGCATTAATTTCATAAACATTTTTTTTCTAAAAAAAAATAAAAATTTACATAGGGAATCGTGGTAAGTCTAAACATGGTTAGGAGTAATAAGCAATGGAAAAGACACTTATTTAAGGAAATTTGTTTACCAAACATATATAATTTTTGTGAATATAATCCACGCGTGAATGTCTGTAGGAACCTCAGAAGGAATGTCATTGAATACAATTTTGAATAGGAAAAACCATGCACTAATGACGATTCAATTAAATATTATCATGATTTCAATCATACAGAACCATTCCGTAATTTGGTAACAATATATATTAAATTCAAAGACGAAAGCTTACCATTTTCCCCAAATAGTTTTCAAATAACACTGAAGCAATACCACTCTCAGTGGACTGTTGGTCCGAGACTCATGAGACACTCGTTGCAACTTCGGCCGATTCCGTACCTTTACCTAATTGAAGAAGAGAAGCAGATTCGACCTAGGTTTGCTAATACCTTTGTCTGTTTTAAACGAAGGCAGACGAGAAAATCTAATATACTTTATTTTTATAACCATTTACACGGTGTCCAACCCATGAACGCGGCATTTCGATGCAAAGTTGATTTCCGTTAAATATAACGTCAAAATCCGGTCGAATTTTAAGTTATCGTTTTCAGTAAAATGCCACCCGCCTTTTCGGATCAATAATTATTGCACCTCAAGTGACAATAGGTTCCAAAGACGGAGATAGCTTAGTTTTCTCAATCATTCCAGAAAATCATTCACGACCACGTGCACTTTCTGTCATTTTCTTCTGTTTCTATAGTAAATAGATGACCAAGACCCTGTAGTTCTAATGTAACGTTGGTACGCTATTTTAAGCCTGCTTAACTTCTGAAATTTAAATACTTTGCAAAGTTGCTGAAAATTACATGTAACGTTACGCGTGAAACCACCGGTCAAACGAGGGGAGTTCCGGTAAAATTATACGTCTTTTGGTGGTATTAATTGTTATTTAAACGATATATAATCACAATTTTATTCAAACAAAATAAAAATAAACACACGAAAAACACATGACATGTACTATCGTACCCAAGACCCTTTTTTGCCAGAATTGACAAAACATTTTTTATTTTAATTATCAGCGTCTTGTCTCTACAATGACTTTCAGAAAATTGTTTCAGAACATTTTCCTGGCTATAATATCCATGTATACATGTATTTCGTAATTACATTTAAGTTAACAATCATAGTTTTTAAATAAATATTTAGTATTATAACTTGAAATGAAAGTCATTTGTTCACACCTCCTTTTAAATTTTTACACAAATCTATTTGATTTTAATGCAAATATACATACTAAAGATGTAAAAATGATGTGTAAGTAAGGTAAACTCAATATTTACTGTGCCTATTACGTAGAAATAACATGTTATAAAAAAGATTGTGATAACATTATCAGTCATTATTGCAAATTAATGATGAGGTACGAAACGGATAAAAATGCATGTATACAATTTATCCATGTAAAACTAGAACACACCACACAAGGAACCGACCATAGTTTTAGTTTGATTTCTGTATCGTTAAGGAGTTACAGAGATATCCCTATCATCCTCATCGAATAAATGCAACGCCGCATACGACGCATAAGAACAGAGAGTAGAATTCTAATAATGCATTATTTCAGTGTTTCAAATCTGAAGCTTTAACGATAGCTTTCAATTATAGTCAAAATCAACTTTTATGTTGATAATAAACTCGATGTTTTGCGTTAAACAGCAGAAGTATTACGATACACTATATACGAAGGCCTGGCAATACTCTTGGGGCAGAGTTAACACAGGTTGTAAGTATTCGATGATAGTTTGAAAAATGCTGCTTTAAAATTTACTGCTATTTAGTATCTCCCTCCTTTATAGTCCTGTTTTGGCTCTTACTCTTTTGGTATATTTAAATTTGCTCTTCAACCAATCTGATTAAAATTAGTTCTCCTTTTATTTCGGTTGTTTATATGTCACGTGTGGGAGATATAACTACAGCCGATTAATGGTCATTTTTGTGTCAAATTGCTAAAGATAATCAGCTATGCGGCTATAAAATCTTAGGGTATTGAAGTGGCATAGGAATTATTGTAGCGTCTAAAGTAATTCCGAATGTAAAATAACAAATATGTCAGCCTCCATACGATTTTTATTTCATAATCTGAAGTTTAGTGTTTCTAAGTCTACCAAGGAATTTCATTGGCAAAAGGGTGAATTATTAACCCCGGAAAAATATGTATGAGAACAATCAGTTGTGTATTGGGTGGATTCTCGTTCACAAACATTGAAATTTTGAGAACGGGAGAGCGGGTAGACAACAAAACTATTCAAACAAAAACTAAATTTGCCAGTGATAGGTCAATTGTAAATGACCTTCAAGACGCTGGTTTGTTTGTCAAATATAAAACAAATTGACCACCCGCGACACATCAACTCTGCCCGTAAGGGCGCCTTTTTTGCAATAAAGGGATATTGTAGTATATTGCATAAATAAGGGGCGCATGCGCAGAACTAATTTTAGTTAGACTGATCTTCAACGTTTTCTATTGTAGTTTTATTTTCAATTAAGTAAACTTTAATAAGAACCAGTGAGTGGTACATAAACGGAATGTATACATCATATTAAGTAAACCCTAAGCACAATCAGTGCGTGCTACATAAACGGAACGTACACACCATATTAAGTAAACCCGAGGCACAATCAGTGCGTGCTACATAAACGGAACGTACACACCATATGTAAACCTTAAGCACAACCGGTAAGTGGTACATATACGGAACATACCATATTAAGTAAACCTTAAGCACAACCAGTGAGAGGTAAATAAACGGAACGTACACACCATATTAAGTAAACCTTAAGCACAACCAGTGAGAGGTAAATAAACGGAACGTACACACCATATTAAGTAAACCTTAAGCACAACCAGTGAGTGGTACATAAACGGAATGTACACACCATATTAAGTAAACCTTAAGCACAACCAGTAAGTGGTACATATACGGAACGTACACATCATATTAAATAAAGTTTAAGCACAACCAGTAAGTGGTACATAAACGGAATGTACACACCATATTAAGTAAACCTTAAGCACAACCAGTGAGTGGTACATAAACGGAACGTACACACCATATTAAGTAAACCTTAAGCACAACCAGTGAGTGGTATATAAACGGAACGTACACACCATATTAAGTAAACCTTAAGCACAACCAGTGAGAGGTAAATAAACGGAACGTACACACCATATTAAGTAAACCTTAAGCACAACCAGTGAGTGGTACATAAACGGAATGTACACACCATATTAAGTAAACCTTAAGCACAACCAGTGAGTGGTACATAAACGGAATGTACACACCATATTAAGTAAACCTTAAGCACAACCAGTAAGTGGTACATATACGGAACGTACACATCATATTAAATAAAGTTTAAGCACAACCAGTAAGTGGTACATAAACGGAACGTACACACCATATTAAGTAAACCTTAAGCACAACCAGTAAGTGGTACATAAACGGAACGTACACACCATATTAAGTAAACCTTAAGCACAACCAGTGAGTGGTACATAAACGGAATGTACACACCATATTAAGTAAACCTTAAGCACAACCAGTGAGTGGTACATAAACGGAACGTACACACCATATTAAGTAAACCTTAAGCACAACCAGTGAGTGGTATATAAACGGAACGTACACACCATATTAAGTAAACCTTAAGCACAACCAGTGAGAGGTAAATAAACGGAACGTACACACCATATTAAGTAAACCTTAAGCACAACCAGTGAGTGGTACATAAACGGAATGTACACACCATATTAAGTAAACCTTAAGCACAACCAGTAAGTGGTACATATACGGAACGTACACATCATATTAAATAAAGTTTAAGCACAACCAGTAAGTGGTACATAAACGGAACGTACACACCATATTAAGTAAACCTTAAGCACAACCAGTGAGTGGTACATAAACGGAACGTACACACCATATTAAGTAAACCTTAAGCACAACCAGTGAGTGGTACATAAACGGAATGTACACACCATATTAAGTAAACCTTAAGCACAACCAGTGAGTGGTACATAAACGGAACGTACACACCATATTAAGTAAACCTTAAGCACAACCAGTGAGTGGTATATAAACGGAACGTACACACCATATTAAGTAAACCTTAAGCACAACCAGTGAGAGGTAAATAAACGGAACGTACACACCATATTAAGTAAACCTTAAGCACAACCAGTGAGTGGTACATAAACGGAATGTACACACCATATTAAGTAAACCTTAAGCACAACCAGTAAGTGGTACATATACGGAACGTACACATCATATTAAATAAAGTTTAAGCACAACCAGTAAGTGGTACATAAACGGAACGTACACACCATATTAAGTAAACCTTAAGCACAACCAGTGAGTGGTACATAAACGGAACGTACACACCATATTAAGTAAACCTTAAGCACAACCAGTGAGTGGTACATAAACGGAATGTACACACCATATTAAGTAAACCTTAAGCACAACCAGTAAGTGGTACATATACGGAACGTACACATCATATTAAATAAAGTTTAAGCACAACCAGTAAGTGGTACATAAACGGAACGTACACACCATATTAAGTAAACCTTAAGCACAACCAGTGAGTGGTACATAAACGGAACGTACACACCATATTAAGTAAACCTTAAGCACAACCAGTAAGTGGTACATAAACGGAATGTACACACCATATTAAGTAAACCTTAAGCACAACCAGTAAGTGGTACATATACGGAACGTACACACCATATTAAGTAAACCTTAAGCACAACCAGTGAGTGGTACATAAACGGAACGTACACACCATATTAAGTAAACCTTAAGCACAACCAGTGAGTGGTATATAAACGGAACGTACACACCATATTAAGTAAACCTTAAGCACAACCAGTGAGTGGTACATAAACGGAATGTACACACCATATTAAGTAAACCTTAAGCACAACCAGTGAGTGGTACATAAACGGAATGTACACACCATATTAAGTAAACCTTAAGCACAACCAGTAAGTGGTACATATACGGAACGTACACATCATATTAAATAAAGTTTAAGCACAACCAGTAAGTGGTACATAAACGGAACGTACACACCATATTAAGTAAACCTTAAGCACAACCAGTGAGTGGTATATAAACGGAACGTACACATCATATTAAGTAAACCTTAAGCACAACCAGTAAGTGGTACATATACGGAACGTACACATCATATTCATCAAAATTGGTATCAATAATTTCCATTTTCACAACTGAGTCGATGCCGCTGCTTTGGACTCGAAGTCCCTTAGGGTATGGCCAATTCAGTTACTAGTATTTCGATACTAGCCCGAAATTAATACCTAAACTTCACTATTAAAAATTGTAAAATTTGTGAAAACTAAGGAGTATTTATCTTATGCATAGCTCTGCTTTTGTTTTGCCTTTTTGGTCATTTTAGTATTTTGTAATTTGCTCTTCAACTCTTTGGACTGTTGTTTTGGTTTTCAACATTTCAGGCCTTGAGCAGAACTGATGAAGCGTAAAATGGTGAAATGTGCACATCTTGTGCTTCAAAATGGGTATTAAAAATTTAATTATTCGATTCCGGTATGTGAACACCAATTCCCCTAGGGTATCCCCAGCTCAGTTGCTAGTATTTAGATCCTAGTCCGAATTTATACTTAGAATAACTGTTAAATACCGTGAAATCTGTTTAAAATAAGCTGTATCTCCCTCGTTGACAGCTCTGTCCTTAGACGGTTTTAGCTTTTTGTGAAAGTTATTAAAACAGTTACAAAGGTATAAAAGCTGTTTCGATCGAAATAAGATTCTAAATACAAAAATCTATATCCATCGACACAACTTATTTCGAAGAAACTAGATTTATACCAAAGAAATATGACATTGTATCATCCAGATGTTTCAGTATTTTTAATGACAGGGATATGGAAACGTTGTAGATAAGAAAAATACTTCTATTGAACCGCATGTCCCAACTTGTACTGGCATATTTGAATTATTTTTAATATTCGTTAATTTTTTTTAATAATTTTCTTTTATATTTATAAAACAAATCTACTTCTTTCTACCAATAATTGATGTGGAAGATATAGTATACCGGGAAAATAAATATCAACATTACATGGCATTGTATACTGAAGTACGTTGTGATGGAATGTTCCGATAAAAATTTATAGGAAGAATTTTGAGGTGGTCGTTATATGAAGTCAAAGAAGATAAAAATCAAAGCAATGAAGATGTATACTAATATAAACATAATGAACGAGAGTTTTAGATACTAAAATACTGCATCTGTGATCCGATTGACATATTAGTCAACCAAAGGTGGTGATCAGACTGACTTGAGGATGGAAAACAAAATTCTACCTATCTACCCCTTTCGGGCTCCTGTGAGGGCTATGATTTTTTGTTATCCATGGCACTCTTAGCTTTGTGATTTCGGTCTAGCTCACTATCGTTCACGCACGCAGAGATCTTGTGCATTTTATTGTGTTAAGTTGGTGACATTATTGACTTCGGTGGCTGATCCAGACGGGGACGTAGCTGCCATAACAACCCAAAACCCACCCCTCCCCTTTTTTGCCTTTGATCGTCAAAATTAATTTTTTAGCGATATATATGATTTTTTAGCATAAAAGCGTCAACAATTCTTTTTTCATTTATAAATTTTACGCCTCCTTTAAAAAATTTTGTATCCGCCCCTGTGAATTGATTTTCGTACACCTATTGTTTGTCAATTTTTGAATATTGGTAACTACTCCTGTTATTGCTGTTCAGGATGCTCGATGGTCATGTTTTGGTCTTTTTTGTCAGATTTTCGGAATCCTCGGGTTTTATCCATTTCTTAAACATGAAATTTTTTGCCCATGAACTCCCACTTTTTCTTTTATAATTCAATCATAGATACCTAAAAATGGTATTTGACAAAATTGTATGAAATCCTTTTTTTTTCGTACATCTTTGAAAATCTGAAGTTGTCAATGCAAAGACAATGACAAATCCAGAGAAAACCCATTTCCTGCAAATTTTCAAGGCCTTATAGCTCTAAAATGAGCTCATGAACCTATTTTTGTTTTTGCTTATTTGTTTACTATTCATATTTTCTCTCAAACTAAAACACCTATTTCAAATTCTATTTATTTCCTATTAGACCAGCGATCATCCGTAAACGATTAACTGTGGGAAAAATCCGAAAAAATGAATGTTCATTTACAAAAATTTTTGTAACATCATGTGTACATTTTATACCATGAGTTTATTCACTTTGTCCATAAATGACGAAAATGTGAAATCTGAAAATGAGAAAAATAATCAAATATCAGATCATGCATTTTTAAATCGCATACGCGTGTTATCATGTGTATACTTTCTTGAAACCGCGTGTTATCAAATATATGTTGCAGGGTTTAGTCGGGCATGAGAATAAATATTGAAGCCCCTTGGTCCATTTCCAAATTCATTACACACATAGATCAATTTCACACACAATATATATATCACAGGACACAGATACAATCACATTAAGTTTTAACTCTGTAAATAATAGTAGAATTATAAGAAGAAAATGTATATAAAATGACCGCCGTTCACGTAAATTTATAACGCATAACGCTTATCGTAAATTCGTTCGTGTATTTTGTCTTCAAAATTTGTAATTAGCTAGAGGTGTTAGTTTTTTGCATCACTTGTTTGGTGTTCAAATGGACAATCTTTTTTCAAATACTTTTATATTCCTGTCTTCGACCGCTTCGTCCCATAACTAATCTGTATCTTGATATCTGCGAAAAAAGAAAGAATTTAATCAGCTATGAAACCAGCAGTTTCTAAGAAGAAATATTATATTTTGTGTAAACTAAGGAGTTTCTCTTTTACTATTCAAGATGAATAATTGAAATTAAAATACAGCAATATAAATTTTAATTTAGACCTATCATGAAACGTCTCTCATTTACCACATCATGTGAGAGTTGAATGACCTGATATATACTAAAATGAGACGCTGTCACACCTAAATACACACAAACCCACAAGCACATATAAACATTTACTGCATATTAGTAAACAATTCTGTCATTTCAATGGGTAGGGCCATTTCAGTATACATGGTCCACACACCGGCCCTTTGTCAGTCCATATTTAAAGCACATTGCAACCAACTGAGTCTCTTACATATTCTATATTTTTCGAAAATTTTAGGAATAGACGTTTGTAAAAATTAGGTAAAAGTGTTCTCCAAAACTACCGGTAACTTTTAAATATTTTTGTTTTATCCGATAGCCCCCCCCCCCCCCCCCATCCAAAGTGTTGTGGTATACAGTATACAATTCAACTTTCTAACGGTTTACAGTTGGAACGACCCATTATTTTAAAGGGTACACGGTTGAATACATGTACTTGTAACTACGCTGACAAATTTCCAATGCAATAGTTATAGTTTTGTTTTATCAATTATCCTGTATTATGCGGTGCAATGTTTCGGACAGAACGGTTTTTAAAGAATTTGCGTTGTGATGAACGTACCGTATATACATGTTATTTGCGACAAGGTATAAATACATGTATATACATATGCGCGCTGGTGTATTTTTTATTGATGTGTATAATGACAATATTTCATAAGTAAGGGAACAACCATTGACTTTTTGGGGGGAGGGTGGTACGTGATAGGCGCAAGAAAGTGACCCTAGATCCTGGACATTTTTTCGCAAAACCCATAAAACTTTTGGTAGTACTGTGCACGTAATTAAAAAAAATAGACTATTTGTATCTATGAAATTTTCAGCCCTGCACTTTTGATAACATTTTTAAAACCATTGTTTAGCCGTTAAGTACATTTATTTCATTAATACCTATTATTTTGGGGTTCTGAAAAACAATAATAAATATATATTTTAATTGGCCTACGAATAATTAAACATTGTTGATATTAATGCTCTACAAAATGTTAATGGAATAAGAATGAATTACAATTTATTTCGTGCTGCTAATTCAGAAGTGAAAACAATCAGTTTTACGATCTCTATTAACATTCTTCGACATACCTTCTAGATACCTCTTTAATGTTATATTGAGGTACAATTGTGCAATGCCGTCCAATCTTCATTTAAAGATTAATAAACTAGGGCCATACATCAACTAGTTTGAAAAAGAGTAAATAGGAACTCACAAAATACAATGAAAATGTACCGGCGAACTGTTAAGAGATAAATTAAATTCACTGATCTTTTCTTACCTACAGCACAATGGACTATTCGAAAGGTTAGTAAACGTCATAAAATTTCTACCAATGGTTACAATGGACTAAGCTAAAAAGTTATGAAAAAACTTAAATGAGAAAGCCTTATTGATCATATTTAAAATATATTGCCGGTAACTTCCGTTTTTAGAATTTGTTCAATAATGTTACTCATTAAGCATTCAAACGCTTGCTATTTATCGTAAAATGAGAGACTCAGTTCGCTGCAACATACTTTAGCAAATAGTTCATTGCACTGAAGGTCATATGCCAGTACATGGACCGATTGGTCGTCCCGAAAAAAGATTTATGTTAACCGAAGCGTAACTGAGACATGTTTTAACATGTATACATACGGTAATACAGACGTACATTTTTTCACAAATAAACCGTTGAGACTTGTTACATGGATAGTCATTCCAATGATACTGATTGTAAGCATCCATCTCCAAGCAATTTTCATTTCCGTCGTTATCACTGGGTTCATGTGGTGACCAATCCGAGTAGGTGAACTCTTTGTCAGTTGATGACCACACCCATGTTCCTTCTACAATGTCATCTCTACCTCCTAACCAATAATCGCTTCCTATAGGTCAAATTCAACATATTAATAACAGTGAAAATTAGTTTACATGTAGAAAATCATAAATAGTGACGAGGGTATTTGGATTTGTGTTATTATAAGAGGAGATTACAAGTGTTACTCAATAAAACATTAATTTGTTGTGTTATACATTTACATGTAACTTATCATTGTAGGGTATCAGTCGTTTGGTAAAAAATGTACAACGTTCTAGGAAAGAATTATCACATGTTGATATCGGTTTTGTAAATATTATATGTTTAAATGAACATAAAAATGATAATAGGAAAGGTCAACAATGGCATACCAATCAACCTTTGACCATCTTATACTCCTTTCTCCTTATCTGGTATCAATTGGTATTATGAGTCAAGGTTGTCTTATTTGTGTTGTAATCTCTTGCAAGGTGTCTCTGTTCGTTGACCTCATTTAAATTCAATATGATAAGTATTGTTTTTACCTTTTCTTTTGGCAATTCGCTTTAATCTCTTGAACAAAGAACCAAACTTCCTCCTGTTGCAGGATGATCAAAACACCCCCCCCCCCACATCCTATTTTCAGACAAACGACCAATATTCAAATATACATGTAGTAAGATCGAAAATCAGTTTTTACTAAATTTGAACCTTAAACAACACTATTCTGGTTGCTGAAATGCATTTTGTGAAGGAACTGTTTCAAACATTGAGTGTTTCTCTGATTCTGTATTCTGTTGTTTATTTAATTATCTAAGTTGTTATGAATTTGTGTTATCTTTATTGTTTGTTCATTAGTAATCCATTTCTTGTCTGTGAATATGAATTAAGCCTTTTGGATTGCTTACTTGATATTCCGGACCATTTTAAAAATAAGGAACAATCACAAGATTTGTATTTGCCTTTTTCAAAATCACAAATCTCCGAAGGTAAATAATAATAATGAAACGATATGTACCTGTATTAAGAGACCAGACAGTCAATCTGAGATAATCTGTAATGGCTTGGCTTTCAACTTCAGCAAGGCGAGCGTTATGTGCTCGACAAGAACTCTAATAACAATCATAGTGAATTTTTAAATCTTAGAACTTTATATTATGTCTTGTATGTAACAATTTCTAGATACGAATACAAAGCATTGTGAAAGTTAAAATACTTAAGAAAGAGGTTACTGCATAAGAAAACCTTAATCATGCAGCATTGTATCAAAAAGAATAGATATTTTGTATATGTCCATCTTCAGAGTCTTTGTAAGGGATTTGATATAATATCCATAAGACTAATTATTATTCATCAGTCTATCGAAGACATAACATTTGTTTATAATCATGACGTATTTACCTGAGCATCTACCCATTTGTAATGTTCTGTACTAAACATGAAGCAAGATTTACTATAATGATGCCACCCCGGTGGGCATCCTGCATGACATAAAGCTAAAACAAACACAAATCATTGAGGATTGCATCTTATTCAAATATAGCTTTGCATTTAACTGGTTTTGGCTAGCCAATTTGTCAATTTTGGAATTTCGTGAATTTGCTCGTCAATGTTTTGTATTATTTAACAAGGGGTGATTTCGTCCTTGCGATTTGAATTACTTGACACATTTTTAGTAGCCTACACTACTCATAGACACCTTTTATCAATTTTCCACAATGATGCACAACCCACCGAACTAACCATTAAACATACTTGTAAGCGAAAGGGTTATAATAATGTGAATTGTGAATATTCAATTGTACATCAAAAATGTATTAGTAATTGTAATTTCTATTGATATATTTGCTGATCATATTTCTATTTATATACCTATATTGTTTGACTACTTATTTTCATTAGTGCCGTGAACGTATTTCTAGAGTCTCTCCTAGCATATGAAAGGTTAAGCCATTCGTGATTTTGAATGTAATTGTCTTATACAGCGGTAGGTGAGAAACATTTTAAAGAAAACCATTTAAAATTATAGTAACAAAGCGAATAATAAAACTACAGTTTACTTTAAAACATTGTATATCTTACCGGCCATAGCAGCTATAAATAAAACACACCACATCTTTCTAATTGTTAGAAGTAAAATTCTCAGAAACGTGATTTTGATATTTAACGAATGTTTTCTGAAATACTTTTAATGTATTGCGCAGAACGACCAAGTTTTATCTAATTTGAATAAGATAATAAAGACCTGTCAAAGTTCAGTGTTAAACTGTCAACAACGTTTTCTTCTTACTAATAATTACAGTTGAACGACTTGTCCAGAAATCACCAAAATGTGAAACTTAAAAATTAGAAAAATAATATATATATATATATATGTTGTGTACAAGTTATAATTTTGTACAAATTATAATGTGTACAAAAAAAATGTTCAAATTGTAATGTGTATGTACTTTGTTAGCATAACTTTGTAAAAAATGTAATTTGTACAAAAATCAATTCACTTGTAAGGATATATGATAATTTAATATGATAGACATGATGGCCCTTTCATATATTTTAAACAGTAATAGATTTTATAGTTGCCTTAAGGAAAACATTTTTGGATTCAACTTTTCTTGAACACCTTTTAACTGTCAATTATTTTGGGGTCAATTCTTTTAATATGTTACCAAAGATATATATCGCATGTGTTTGAGAACACCCTTTCGGTCATTTACTTAGTTGATGTAATAGTGTAAAAATAGCCAGCATTGTTGATCAGCAGGATTAATTTGTCAAAGAAGTTCTGAACCTAGAAGAGAATAATACATCTGAGCTTCAGCCTTTATTACGTGGAGCAGTTAAAAGGCTTTCCAAAACTAGTGGTCAGGGGTTTCTTTCGTGTAAATGCAAAGGGGTGCAGCACTTACAAGGTAAATGTAAAAAGCAAAAGATATTGTACAATTCCAGATGCAATAATTCACTCACACGCAAAAAAAATGATACAGAACTATTTTTGCATTTTGTGAATAAGGTTTAATTGTCTTGTCATTAAATAAAAATCAACGCTTTTTTAACCAAACCCATATTATAAATTATTGTACAAGGCCCCAAATACCGAGAACCTCAGCCAATTAATTGGAAATATAATTTCAAATTACTTATGGATTCTGTTGAGGACTATGCCAGAAAATGGAATTCAAAAGAACAGGAGCCTGCTGACACACTTTCAGAGTGGGTGAAGGCTATTAGGTCAATGATACAAATCCGAATTAAAAGCCTCCAAGGGTCTATGAGCACTAAAGCTAAATCCATCTTTAAAGACCCTAAGGTTGTTGAAAACTTGACTCGCCTCCATGACAAATATGTAGTTGTCCCAGCTGACAAAGCCCCAAATAACATCGTTTTTGTTTGCAAGAACTATTATTTTGAGTGTCTTAGAACCGAATTTCGGAATAGATAACACTGCGGGTAACCCAACTTATACACCGACCACACTCACTAAGCAGGAAGTCCTTGATAACCACAAGACCGTTCTTCATTCCTTTGGCATTTCTACAAAGGATGAAAAAATGGACCTTCCTGCTCTTTATTGGATTCCTAAACTACATAAGAATCCGTTTAAACAAAGGTACATTGCTGGGTCAGCTAATTGCTCTACGAAACCTCTTTCAAAGATTTTAACATTCATATTGACATGTATTAAAGAGGGCCTTCAGAATTACTGTGAAACATCATATTCCACCAGTGGCGTCAATCAGATGTGGATTCTTAAAAACTCCAAAAATTTACTTCAATATCTAAAATCAAAATCTTTGGCTACATGCAACAGCATCAAAACATTCGACTTCTCTACACTCTACACTACCATACCACATTCTCAATTAAAAGATCGCTTAAAACTAGTTCATCAATGTTTTTTCAAGAAAAATGGGACACGCAGGTATAAATTCCTTGTTCTAGGTAGAGAAAAGGCTTATTTCGTGAAGAACCACTCTGATTCTGACAAAAAGTATTCTGAAGATGAAATTACAGACATGTTAGATTTTCTCATAGACAACATATTCGTTGAATTTGGCGGTCTAATTTTTCAACAAACAATCGGCATTCCAATGGGAACCAACTGTGCTCCTCTCCTTGCCGATCTGTTTCTGTACTCATATGAAACGGACTTCATTCAAGGGTTACTACGTGAAAACAAAAAGAAACTAGCCCAATCCTTTAATTTCACTTTTCGTTATATAGATGATGTGTTGTCGTTAAATAACGACAAATTCCAAGACTTTCTACATCTTATCTACCCCAATGAGCTTGATATTAAGGATACTACAGATACACCAAAGTCCGCTTCATATTTGGATTTGTTTCTTGAAATAGACTATGAGTTCGTGTTGTTCATTGTTTTTTAGTTTTCTGTTTTTATTTGTTGTGCTTGTGGTTGTTCATTTGTCTTCCAGGGTTTGTCTGTTCAATGGATTACGTTTGTTTTGATTGCTCCTTAAGTATATTTGTCCTTTTTATAAGTGAATTTTAGTTAAATTTTGTACAAATTACACTCAAATTTTGAACTTGAAAGTATATTTAAGATCAAAATGGATTTTAAAAGAATTCGTTACATTCAAAAATACATTAATGTTTTAGTTCATCATATCACTTTTGTCCACTTTATCCTTTCACAAGTTTTGATGCCTGTTTTGAATTATATCAAATTTTAATATTCTAGAAATTTTCTAACATCACCCATTTTATTGTCACATTAATTTTGTAAGAGCTTGTCAATTTTCAACAAGGTTTCATCAGTATGTAATGCATAATCGGACACCTTGTCAATCCATCGTCTTTATAACATAATATAACTGGAATTTTGAGAAATGAAGTCTTAGTAATAATTTCCAAGTAAACATATTGTTTGATTCACAACTGTGCTCAAATTAACGTTTTTTAACGGTTTGATAGTATACGAATGTTTATAAATTCAACGCTTCTTTTGATATGTGTGCATATGGATGCTGCATCTCTATGGCAAGCACAGATGAGTGTATCTATTTTACTGACATGTCTGCAGTGAATTACCACATGCATCAAGATAAATTACAATGTATAACAGAACACCAGATATTCATTGATTACTGCCTGAATCGCCATGTCTTGCATGTATGTATGTACGAATATAGCATGTACGAGTATATAGAGAATTTCGGGCCCTTTGATGACAATAAACCAATTCTTAAGTACGTCTTGTTAAACCAATATCAAATATGTAGGTAGATGACACAATTGCCACCCAACTGAGATACCAACAAACTCCAAATGTGTTTGTTCGAGTTAGAGATTACCATTAAAAATATTGGAGGTTTGAGCTTCAACAAACAAGAAGAAGACAAGAAAGTTGGTTTCTGATCAATACACAGCCTTATAAGTACAAACGATTTGGTTTACATCAGCGGTAGAAATACTACACACAAAACAAACATACATCATGTACATGTATAATTTATTTGTTCAAAAGTTAACTTTAGATAACTAAAGTAGCTTTCATTATTTTTAATGCACAATTAACTATTATTAGCATCATTAACTTTTATACAAATTTTAAAAACTGTTTCTTGCTTTTTACCTAATTAAATAAATAATTAGAATGAAAAATACATCTATATACATGAACATGTGTATATACATTCAAGCCCAGATACTGACATTATTTCAAACTTTTTTCCAGACGATATAGATATATGGCCTACAGACGCTTTATTAGATTGATCTGGCAGAGACTTGGTAAACAAATAAAATTCAATAATTTTATTGTCGTATAAATCATTAACGATTTGTGACGTAAACATATAAAACAATAAAAAACATATAAACATATATATAAAAGAAAACATACATGAAAAAGACTCCCAAAAAATAAACTCAAGGGAAAACATATCCCATAGAAGTAAAAAAAAGCTAAAAAATTATTCAAATATAATAATATAAATATATCAACCAAGAGTTCCCTGTCCTCAGTTCTGATGCCTGTTTTAAAAAGGACCCTCAGCATTCCACTTCTTTTGAAGTTGATAGGGAGAGAAGATATTTTATTTTCTCATGTTTTTGCCATGAGTTAAAATCAGGCATATTTTTAACTACATTTGCTAAAAGGTAATCTCTCAGTTTAGAGTATTTTTTTTTACAATATAAAATAAAATGAGCTTCATCCTTTAATGTATTACAGGATGGGCATATTCTTTTTACTCTATGAATTTTTAAATGTCTTCCCTTTTCTATCAATAAATTGTGTTCGCTAATTCTCATTTTTGTAATGTTGCTGACTTTAATTAAAAATAACAATCCAAAGATACTAATATTAGATATAGTAAATTTATACTATGCTGTATACGACGCATTTCAAGGAGTTACCTCTCACCAGCAGCATTAAAACCGAAACATTTGGAAGACCAAAAACCAAACTTATTTTAAACAAGAAGTACTCATAACAAAAAAATACTGAAATAGGAAGCCAAATACCAGCTAAGGAGATCTACCATGTGCAATACAAGGAATGAACCCTTAGTATTTCTATTATTTTTGAATTTTGCTAAATACTGGTAATTTCTGTAACAAATCAATGAATAATCATGTCAGACAAGTCTGACGACTGGGTTGGCGAATACCCTCGGGGACCTAGGGTCCACCAGCAGAGGCATCATCCCAGGAGTTTCGTAGTTTTCAATTTCGATCTAAATTTGCTTCAAATTTTTGTATAAATATAATTCACTTTTGTGAACTATCCTTTCAAATTTTTGTTCATATATACTTTTGTAGAAATTTAAAAATTGGCGTCTTTTTTTTACGAACTTTGAGTAATTTTTACCTTTTTTGGGTAATTCTATGTTTACCTATTTCAAAATAGTTTTAACAAGGTATAGCAACCTGATTTGTCAAAACTTTTACATAGTAAAACATATTCTATAATAATGGATTAATTTCAGAATGTAATAGTCTAATTAAGTATAGTATACTATGGGTTTTTATTTGCATCTCTAGTGGATAACTCTCTCAACAGAAAAATGTTACCGCCATGTCTTGTGCAGAAGATAAAACAAACATTTCCTTCTGAACCATACTGTGGTTTTAAATATGCTAATATTTAAATATTTACATATATAGATTAAAAACACTGATAATTAAATTATAACCGTGTTATTTTCTACACAAATATATTAGATATTCAATTGTATTTTAATGTCTTTTTTTGATTTATCTAATGCCTGTGAAAACGGGATCCCTTTTTTCGAATACGTTCACACTTATCATATTCAACGAAGGATGCAGTAACGTGGTCTGGCATGTGTTCTCAGAAGAACTTCACTATCTAGTGCATCAATGTTTTATAATGTAGGCTATCAAATGTGTATGATTTTTTTGCAATTTTGTCCCTTTGATTGCTTAAACTTGAAAACTGATTAGTAAACATTGAGCCCAAAAAGTAAGCTTCCTATGTATTCAGACTACTAATAGATCGTTACCTATTTCCTTGATCTGATGATAAACTGTGCTAACTATTTTATGAGTGAGGATGTATTAAACTAAATAAATATTACTGACTTAGTATGTAACACATGGAGACAGTCAATAACAATATTGTTCCTCAAATATTGCCTCAGGCTATATGCATTTAACAATTTACATATATTACCTTGCTAGCATGGCAGGATAGAAACAATGCGTACTCTCAGGTGCGAAGTGGTTAATGATTGAGCGAAACACCTGCAAATGAAAAATGTTTGAGATTAGCATAAAAAATCCAATTTTTGCAATCAAATTAAATGTACTCTTGTCGCCCCACTGCAGACTGTTCTAAATGTTAACAATTGCAAAAAGTACCGGTAATGCAATATGTTTACAACGTTCTTGAAAATAACAAATATATATTAAGAACATATGATTTAGGTCTGTGTCGGTATAACAACATTCCAATATAAAAAGCATGTTTATTTGTGTTTATAGAATTGATCATGATAAGCACAATTAAAGGACTACATATCTTCTGCTAACCACTGCCGTTACTGTTTAATGTTTGTATGCTCAAATTTGGGATATAGTGACGAATGACCTTCCTGCTTGTCGTCCTGTTATGCACCTGGCTGCCACTGGACATTAAACAACTATTCATCCATCCATCCTTCCTGCTTGTTGCTGACATGATTGATAGTAGATAACCATTTGGCACTCTTCAAACCCACATCCTTACCACTTGATGATGAATTCCCATAAATATAGTTCACCACTGACCTGATTCATGGACGGATGTCCTTCTCACCAGATGTTGTTGTTGCAGCCTCTAATTTCTTTGAAATGTCTGAAATTGATAATTGTTAAAATTATGTAATTTTCTTTACTTGACATTATTATGCAAACTAAGTTAATGTTTGGATGCCACATGCAAGTCATAATTGTATCCATTGTCAACAATGGTGTATAGATGTCATTAAAAACTGTATATGTTTTGGGATATATTTTTTCACATATTTCGTTGCCGTTTAGTTTAAATATAAGACATTTCTCTGGAAAGATTACTGAATATGGGAGATAACTCCAATATCCCAAAGTAGAGAATACATACCTTTAGCCACATGCAAAACATCAACAGATGGTCTTTATCTTGATGTTCAGTCTTCATGTATTTTTTAACCGCTGAGTGTCTGTCTGTTATAAATTTTTTCTTGAAAGGCAACATCCCTCAATAAAATAGTCTAATTCCTACTAAAAAATAATTTAAAAGAACTTAAGACTACACATAAATTTTACCATATGGGTCATTTTAAAAAAGATCCATTTTCCTGTCCACCTATGTTAAAAAAAATATTCAGACACAATGGCATTATTTTTTTGTGCTTAACCAAAAGTTCGCAATTGTTTCAAATCGGCACATCTAGAATTAGAACGATTTTCTCCTTGCAATCCAAAATAGATTGATTTTGAAGCTCAATATTTAGCAATTTGCGAGTGTCTGGACTGAGAGAACTATGTTTGCACATTATTTTTCAATGATTTTTTTGTAAAATTATTTTTTTGAATAGCATATAATTGAATTTTAACAAGAAAGTAAAGTCTTGAAGATATTTATATATCTGCTCATAAAAAAATAAATTATGCTGGCGTCCATGAAATGCATGTCTTTCCTGTTACCGGTGAAAAATTTGCAGTGCAATAATTTTTGCCTGCAAGTACAAATATCTTCTATGATGAAATCAAAAGTACACAAGTTTTCCAAATTACAACCAAAACAATAGAACGTTAGAAGAAACGGAAGCGAAGTTAAAATGTCCATTATGTTACCAACAAATTTATATATTACCACACCCATACGTTCTCAAAAGGGTCACTAAGGGGAGTTGTTGTTCTGCAATAGAATCTATAAACATATAATTGTGTCTATCCTGTTACTCCAACTTGGTAACAGGATAGACCAATATGTTTATGTAAACCTTCGATGTTTGTTCCTGTTACCATGGAAAATAGCGTTTTACTAAAATTATATGTAATAAAAAAACTAAGTGTTGGATTGATCCAGAAGTGCAATATAAGCCGAATATAAGGAAGTGCTTCAGTTGGTTTTGCGTTGATTGTAGCAATTTTTGCAGTATTTGAAAATCTATCTGTTAATGCAAAGAAATTAAATATTCTGTTATTGTTTTCTGAAGCACCACTAACGTATCTTTGAGAAACAAACAATATGTTTTTCACATTTTTCCTGTTGATAGTAAAAAAAAAAAAAATTCTCACAAATATGGTAACAGGATAGACAAAATTTTGCACGATCAGTCGATAATGTGTTAATAATATTTTTATGTTATGTCATTAAGATTTCATATTTGAGTATTTTGTTCAAGAAGTATCATATATTTTGCATGTTTAATAAATATGATGATTCAAGCAAATTGTTTTTTCTCAATTTTCGATGTTAAAAATGCACATTTTGTGAAAATCACCACTATAACATTTAAAGGTACCTTATTGTCAAAGCTAAACACAAAAACTAATGTGACACTGAAGCTATTATAACATTATAAAGTAATCAGGTCAAGGTTGGTTTGTGTCAATTATATAACCGTTTTTAGAGCTTCAAGCGGAAATCAATCGTCTCTAAGTAACCAATTGTTGTTTAAATGCATATTGTATACTGTTTGTTTAATCTTTGCGTTATGAATATAAATCAAGTCGATTACCGCTAATGAATTTTAGTGGAAATTTTATAAATGCCATTGATATGGAAGATCATGTGAATAATCGAACTTATACATTTTGTGAATATATTGGCGATAAATCGAGGAAACTTGAGTTCAAAAAGGGCCAGGGAAATGGTTTGGACCTTTTCTTAGACAGTTCGAGGAGAAGAAGTCTGTGTGAATATGTCTGTGGATTTCTTAACACTGAAGAAGGAGATGGACAAATCATTATTGGTCTCGATGACGACGGTTTGTAGTTTAACGAGCGCACAAGCAATATGGGAGCATATGGGTCATTTAGAAAAAGTCTTTTTTAATGGGGGCAGATATTATGCAATCCGAAGTGAATTGATTTGTTAAAGCGAATATGGCCATATTGTGCTACATACTAAGGCTAGAAAATGTTTTGTTCACCGGAAACGGAAGTAAAATAAGTGAAATAACTTGCTTCAAAATATAATTTTAGGGTCAGAATCGTGATACCGGAAATGAGTTTCTGGAAAGGGCTATTGCTGTGCTGGCATCATTGGCCACGCCAACAGCAAATTACTTATTTGTAATTAATGCTGATTAATTTCCCGTTTCCAACTCCACTTTGTAATGTAATTATATAGATGTGTATTGTTAGGGCGTTTCCGCCTTTTAGTAACACCCGTATTGTTAGACTTTCGTCTTCCTCTTAACATGTACATGCATTTTTCTTCTTGTTCCTTTCCACCAGCCATCGTAACACTGTTGTGTAATACAACTTCCATCAGAAAAAAATAGTTCCGGTTTAAATGACAACTGACATTATTTACCGAGTTTTATAATGTCGTTGTTGAATTTATCGTAAGTGACGTCACACGAGAAGAAACGAGAAGACCTTTAATCATTCTTCTAGCTGCAGTCTTGAGTTGGTAAGAGTTGAGTCCGATACGAGCGATTGCACATTGGTATTGATGGTTTACAATTTCGGCTTGTTCTGATTAAGACCATTGTATATGTAACATGGATTTTGACTTTTGCTATAAGGATATTGGGGCGTAACGTCTGTCCTTCCGTCTGTGATCACTAGGATTAACATACCTCTATGATTTTGACCAAATTTGTTTATTTTAGTGAGTCTATATTGATCAGTGGAGTAGGGGTGCATTCTAAATTATTTGATGAATCAGTGATCATTAAGGAAAATTCAAGAATTTCCTCCCTTTGACTTTAAAATGCTTTCGCATTTCACGCATACAATTTTGGAGACAAATGTGCGCATTTTCCCCTCCCTCCCACCCTCAACTCTGTTGATCTCACACTGTAAGTATCTGAGAGCTCCCCAAAATTTTATTCCAACTCTTATATAATTCTCGGGTACTTAGAGTGTGATATCACTTACGATTTTTCTATTTCATGACTGTGAAGTGTGCATTGGATATTTTTCAATTTAAGGTTTGCATGAATACATGCTGGTGAATATAGTGACGAGAAGACGATGGGGTAATTTGATGCTGTTGGCCAGTTT
The DNA here is from genome assembly GCA_028015205.1 of Mytilisepta virgata. Taxonomy (NCBI): domain Eukaryota; kingdom Metazoa; phylum Mollusca; class Bivalvia; order Mytilida; family Mytilidae; genus Mytilisepta; species Mytilisepta virgata. The sequence goes on along the minus strand of JAPWFG010000026.1, from coordinate 1,198,142 downwards.
TTAAAGCGTTTTGAAAATTAAAGAAAGAGCGTCTTACGTTATGACTCTGGAATTATCAGATTTTCCCTCTCGATAAAAGATATGGTCTGTCCCGTGTTAAAGGAGAGCAACCCCATCAGCAGGCTAAAGACGAAATTCGATCCCTGTAGATGTGGAAAAAAATAAGCTAAAATGCCACTACAAGTAGTATGCATTATTACAAATTGTTTCCTTAACTGAGGAAAGTTGCAATACGGAACTCATTGTGCATTTACATTTAAGTCAATAACAAAATGAAAAGTACACATTGTATATGAGAATGAACAGAAATATTTAAGGGGGTAAACATTCAATTTCGGGGAGATTGCTGATGACAGGGGACAGGAAAGAAGTTATCTACGATCCTAGAATAGTTTGAGCGGCACTCGTGAGTCTGGGTTCTTTTTTTGGAGGGGCGATGGTCACAAGTGTAAGCGTACTTTTTGCCGGTGTGCAGAAGTTCCGGGACATGATATATCCTAGCATATTTCTTCCTTTGGTCTTAATAATAAATTCCGTTTGTCGTAAATTACCCTTTTTAATCTTACCACGAACACCCGATCCTGATGAAGTACCTTAAACCAATCCAAGACCGACGGGTTATCATATTTTATTTTTGATTTTTTAGTCACCGGGATTTTGCTTTGATGTTTTTGTCCATGGTTGTCTTATGTGTCATCAGTGTTTTATATCATATTTCATATTCATTTAGTGTTTCATGTTTCATATCATCATACATGTATTTCATATTCATTTCATTTGACGAATATTTTATTTTAGCGCTACTAATTATGAAGTTTAGGTAGTAAATATTCATGTTTTGCTTTGGCAGTTCAATTGACGATGTTTTAATATTCAAATTAAGTTTTTTTAGGTATTTAAATTACGCTATACAACACTTCTATAGTAATTTGTAGATTAAAAATTAAACATAATTATTAGGATTAGACAGAAGTTATCATAACTTAGTACAAGGCCTTTCCTTACAAAATATACACATATACATTATATCTGATGGCGGCAAAACATAAAAAGAAGTAAATAATAAGAAATACTAAAGAGTAAGGAAAACGAATTGCCCTGCTGTTTGAATCAGAGGGTAGTAAAAAAAAAAAAAAAAAAAAAAAAAAAAAAAATAAGCTGAAATTGGATTTGTAATTGTAATTGTAATGCTGACATAGAAGCTCAATAAAGAAAAATAGTTATCGTTTCGAAATAATAAAGTTTCTAGGTCTTTATCCTCATCAGTCAGGCTCCCGAAAAGGATTTCTCTTGCTCCCATGTATAAAGGACATTCAAAAAGGTAATGTATAACATCGTCAAATGGATGTCCACAGTACAAAATGTATCATATACAACATTTATTTTCAACAAGTCTGCTTTAAGAGAGCTACACTGATGTCTCAATCTAGAATGTAAAATATTTAAAGTCCTTCTGCGGCTTTAGCGCATATGCCCTTTATTCTTAATTTAAAAATAGAAAAGGAAGGGGAGTTCCTAATAGACAGATCAAGTTTATTCCAATCTGTAACAGTAGAAGGTATAAAAGACTTCCCATAAGACTGCAATCTACATCTAATTGGTATATAATTATTTTGGTTTCTTAGATTATATTCATTTATATTAGATGACAGAGGAGGGAGGCACCTATTTAGGTAGTCTGGACACAATTTATTATGCATTTTATAGAAAACTGTTAATTTCCTATGTTTTCTTCGGTTTGATAAACTATCCCAACCAGTTTCAAAGTAAAGTGCATCTTTACTGGCGAATTTTGGAAGACCTGTTACGATTCTTGCAGCTTCAAGCTGTACTTTTTCCACTTTATCTATATCTTGTTGTGAACACCCATCCCATACTTCGCATGCATATTCCATTACTGGTCTGATAAATGTAATATAAATATTAGACAATATTTTAGAAGATAAAACAAATTTTAATTTACGAAGAGCATTCACTTTTTTATATGTCGATTTGACAATATTTTCTATATGTTCTTTCCAGTTTGCATCCGACGAGAAGGTTATTCCCAAATGTTTATGTTGTTTTACAATTTCAACAGTTTCATTATCAAACAGAATATTAATATCCTGTGCTTGGATGTTTGAAATGATCAGAGCTTTTGTTTTCTTTGGATTAAAATCGACCAACCATGTTTTTGCCCATTGAATTAATATCCTTAAATCCCCATTAATATCTGTTTGCATTAATTGATAATCATCCCAGAGTACGACAAAGAAGTGTCATCAGCGAATAATCTTGCTAAAGTGGCAATATTATCCCCAATATTATTGATATACAGCAAAAATAATAAGGGACCTAAAACAGAGCCTTGAGGTACACCAGCCTTGACAGTACCAGGCATTGACGTTTCATTTTTAACAGATACAGCCTGAGTTCTGTTTTCTATATAATTTTTAAACCATTCAAGTAAATCCCCAGATATCCCATATGCTTTCAATTTTGTTATTAAACCCCTATGCCAAACTCTGTCAAACGCTTTTGAAATGACACAAAAAATTAATATATTCGATTTCCGTTCGTCAAGATTTTGGCAAACTCTATGAAAAATTTTAATCAACTGAAAAACAGTCGAATGTCGTTTTAAGAAGCCTGACTGGTATTCATACAATAATTCATTTGAAACTATATGATTATAAACATATTTATATATAACGCGTTCAAAAACTTTTGCAACACAACTTAGTAATGAGATAGATCTGTAATCTTTCTTGAAAATTGGTATTACACGTGCAAATTTCCTATTGGGGGGGGGGGAGGAACTTACTTGTTCGCAAAGAAAAATTGAAAATATAAGCTAAAAGGTTTACAAATTGTGTTTGCTGTAAATTTAAGCATATGATGGCTTATTAAGTCGTTCACAGATGCCTTTCCCAAAGTAAGAATTTGTAGAACATCCTTTACATCTTGTTCACTATTAAATTTGATAATAGAAATTCAGATCGACGTTGAAAATTTGGTGGATTATGATTTTCATCATTTATTGAAGATATTGAACAAAAATACTCGTTTAGTAAATTTGCTTTTCCTTTCTCGTCGTGTATTAATTCTCCATTTGTGTTGTTGAGTAACGGAGGAATAGTATAATCATTACTGGCACCTTTCATTAATTTTCTAATAAGTAACCAGTATCATTTGGGATCTGTTTTGGAAAATGAGTCTATAATCTCATTTGCACTTAGAAAAAATTGTTCCCTAGCAAATTTGATCATCATGTTATTTAATTTGTTTCGTTGAGTTTTAAATTTTAAAATATTCTCAACAGACGGGTTTCTTCTTTTTATTTTATGCAATCTGTCACGAATTCTTATTTGTTTTTTAATCTCGCCATTGAACCATGGCTTGTCATTTTTTCGTATTCGCACCATTTTTGATGGTATATTCCTCTCAACCATCTCAAGGTATTTGTGTGTAAAACGATCAGACATTTCGTCAATATCAATACTTTCGGATAAAAAAAGCTTCCCATTGAAATTCTAATATTTCTCGGTTTAGTTCTGCACAGTTTGCTTGTTTATACAACCAGATCTTGCGCAAAATTGTTGGATTAATCATAGTTGGTGTTTTTACATTAACAATTGTTGCGTCATGATCACTAATATTTCTATCAATATCGATAACATCAGAGTCAATAAGGGACGAGATCAAAAGTTCAATGTCGGATAAAAAACTTAATTCACATAGTTTTTTCACTGACCCCCCCACCCCCCTCTTAACTTAATTTGGGAAAAAATTCATTGACCAATATAGGCATATACAAAAATCGATGTCGGATAACAAAACTTCCAGTGATTTTTACCCCCCCACCCCCAAACTATTTGAAATAAGTTTTTTATCCGACATTGAACTTTTGATCTCGTCCCTAACAATGTCAGTATTTGAAACTATAACTGGGTCAAGTAGAGCCCCCATCCTTGTAGGTTCCGTTATCACATTGGTTAAATCAAATAATGTCATAATGTCTGTCAGTCTGTTGTTTGTTGTTGATAGAAGAGTTACATTTATATCACCTGTAACAACAATATTTTGTGTATAATGTAAGGCTTCACCTATGGAATACTCGTTTCCCAAAATTGGTTATTTGTACCTTGTGGTATATACACAACACACAGAAGTAATTTAAAATTTGGTATAACAATTTCTACCCATATAAGCTCACCAATTTGAAATTCCAAATCGCGCCTTCGTTTCACACAAATACCCTGAGATGTATAAATCAGAATCCCTCCGCCAAAATTTGATCTGTCTTTCCTAATTATAACATCAGAAAACCCTTCTAAAAGAATGTCAGAATCTAACACATTTTCGTCAAGATGACTCTCTGTGACACATATGATTGACGATTCAGAGGCAATATCTTGAATATAATTAATTTTATTTCTGACATTGCGTGCATTTAGATGAAATATACTAAGTTCTTGGTTTGGGCCTGGATTTTGATGAATATCATTATCTAAAAGTAGTAGTATTAAAAGAACTAACAGAAAATGTAAATTTTGCGAAAAAGCAATATGGACTATTTTCGACAAGGTCTTGATAAAATTTCATAAACGCACGCATAAACATTTTAAATATTTGACTTTTGATCTTAAAAGTAACCTTAAATTTCTTCATTAGAATCGAGTAAACACGTATATAGAAAATACCTACATGACCTATCGACATTCTATATGACCAAATATCATTACCCATTATCTATCGAACAGACACAACATTTCATTTGCAGGTAATGTCGATAAGTACATTGAGTGTCTATGTCAGCTTTGAAATTAAGAACAGAAAGGAGAGGAAGAAAAAGCAGTGCGATGAAAGAAAACAGAGATTGTAATAACAAAAATTATAAACAAACACATGAAAAGTGATCATGATTTGAGAATTCAAATGCGAAAACCATAAATAAATATAATGGAAACGTATATACAGTTCAATAAAAGTACATCAAGAAAAAAAAAAGAGACACAAAAGCTGAATCTCGTGGAGAGAAAAAAAAACTTTCGTTGTTGAAGGTCAAATAATTTCCATCGATAATAATATAGTCTATATTAATAAAAAAATAAATATTGTAATTGTTTCGTGAATGAATTTACTAGGAATTAAATTACTTTCAATATTTCCACCAGATAACTGCATTTTGTAAGTTTCAGTTTAGGCTAAAAAAAAACAGCAATTGTTTGTGTAAAATAACCTCTTGAAACTTTTCACTGTAATTCAAAATTAAGAAATTTTCAAAATTATTTAATGCAATATTTTAATGCAATATTTAATATTTTAGGACTATTGTCGTAGCCAATTAGACAATAATTTAAGATAAAATTATAGATAGAAGGTAAAACAAGTCCACAATCATTAGTGATATAAATATTTCCTTCGACAAACTCAGCGGTAATACTATATGCATATGTAAAGAATACATGTATGATAGATATTAAAAACGAAAGATAAAAAAAAAAAACAAATAAATTTTATAATATACCTACATTTTCAATGAAACTCCACACGTCCGGAACACTTGAAACATGGACATGGGCTGACCTCACGTTTAAAGAAACAGGATTGAAAGGGCAAGTACAGATAAGGTGGTTTTTAACAAACGCATCAGGGCAGCTGTTAATAATGGCAAAAGTCGGTAAAACCTCACAGAGATCATCATATAAACTGAAAAAATGTGTGTAACAAGTTACATTATTAATAATACATAGACAGATATGGGTTAGTGTACAGACCAACCTAGCCCATTCAGTACTTAAGACCCTTTCTGATAATCCATGATTGGGGTCATATGTTATTATTATGTTATTTTATTACAGTGTTGTCAAGTCATAATTTTTTAAAAGAGATTGCACTTTAGGTATCTTGCTGAAATTAAAGAAATGGACATAACAATATTCTTCGTCCGTAAGATGTGCCTCGTTAAATGAAACTATTTGCAGTTACAGATAACTGCTTCATATGCTCTTATGCTTTTCTCTTTAGACGTACCTTTAAGCAAATTAATTCTTTGGTTTACAATAAATAAATAAATCAATCAATAAATAAGTAAAAAGATAAATAAATAAAATAGAAATAGAAAAAAACCACAGAGAGAGAAATAGTGTGCTTTATATTACTAGTTATACTAACATATTGAGAATCCCAAGATAAACAACTTAATAATAAAATATTTTTCATTTCTCAAAACTAAATTTTTCTTTTATTTCTCTAGCACATCATTTTAGGGGTTTGAAGGGATATCTACTAAAGTAGAAAATTTCTTTAATTCATGTCTAACGATTTGAACAGAACTTAGTCATATACTTAAGCAGTTTATAACAGCTCGTAAATAAATATGGATTCAAGGAAATCATTTAAAATGGACGTTCCTAATAAGGCTGCAAATCTTGACAAATCTAACCGTCTACCAATAACTTTTTAAACCCACAAGGGTTTGCCATACCGGTTCATTGAACATTTTAAATTGATATTAGTCTCAAAGATACTAAAAATGCCATATATTTTTTATGATACATATGATACCAAATTTAATGCACAGGATGTGCAAAATCTTACCAGGTTCCAAGCTTGTTTTTGCATACGACTGGTGTCCAGTGGTCAAGAAGCTTCTTATCCATAGTAACATTCAGACTATAGTGAGAATCCTTCGGTAGGGTATTCTTAATAGTACCAATCAAAGAAAATGTAACATTTCCTGGTATGCGTAGGGGCTTTGGCGAAAAGCCAAATTTTGTCACCGTGATGAGACTTGTATCACTTTCAGCTGAGAATATGTAATAAGATAAGTATGAAGTTAATACAGTGTGTTAGTATGTTTGTATATCTATAACAAAATTTCAACTGAATTTTAATCAATTAATTTCTAACATTTGTACAAATAAAATTAAATGAAGATTGTATAATCTAGTCAGCCATTATTTGACATCACTGGACATGAAAGATTTCAGATATATTTTTATAGTTTTATCGTATAACGATTTTCACATTCTATCAATCATTATATTAAATTCTTTCCTATGATGCAACCGCAACGCCATGGATGTCTGCTAAATAAAGGATATTAAGTTGATAAAATTGACTTCTGAGCATTTGAACCCCAACAAAAAAATTTCCGCATAGAAAATTTCATTTCTAAATTTTGACCCCCCCAAAAAAGATTTGGTAAAAAAATTGACCCCTAAAATTGTATTTCAAAAATGTTGACCACCCAAATAATCATCCAGTCCCTAAACTGATAAAAAAAATGCTCATAAGCGACATATTTCCCAGCTTGCTCTGAAGTTCCCACGTCAACCAATTCTTAAATGCACAGCCCTTTTGATCTCACGGAAATCTAGGGCTACCCACCTTTTGAAATTCATCAACGGGTTACATAAGTTTCATATGCCACAAAGCAAATCGCTAGATAGGTATACGTATGAATTTCGAAAAGCGTCATTTAGTTATTTGAATATACATTTACATAATCCACATGTTAGACGGTATTTCTCCTTCAAAGGACCATCGCATAAAGACGATTCACATAAAACTCCCATGGCATCCATGCATGTTACTTTTAAAAAGTTTAAATAAGATATATTTATGCCCTTTTCCTATACAGTTACTATTGTTGTTGAATATGCAATAATCCAGTAAACTGACATGTAATAGTTGTTCTCTATTCTCAATCTACTACCGCTTATTATAGAATAGTGTACTATATGATGAAGCATATTTCATCATTCAATAATGCAGCATAGCCTAACACTTTACTATAACCTAATACTTTACATAATTTATATTCCTCTGTAAAATATAATATTTTCCTCACTAATTTGTTCCAGAATAAAGTATCAATAGTCACAACTAAATAGAGGCAAAGCTGTCAGTTATTTATTTTTATGTGGTAAATTTCGAAACGAAATTCTATAAAGAGGACAAATATACCTAAGGAGTAAATAAAAAAACGTAATTTATTGGACAGACAAACCCGGGAAGACAAATGAACAACCACAAGCAGAACAAACACTGAAAAATAAAAACAATGAACAACGTAAACTCCTATAAAACCAGGAGTGAACCCAGGTGCTCCGGAAGGGTAAGCAGTTCCTGCTTCAAATACAGCACCCAGCCGTGAAGTTCAACAAAGTAAATCCGGTAGAGAAAAATCTTCCGAACTCAATTCTTTATGTTTAAAACTTTCAGAAACACCGGAAATACAAATGACCTAATACAAGTGACAACACAGAAACACTGGAAAAATAATGAATGAACCTATATATGCTCTGGAAGGGTAAACAGTGACTGATCGGCATATGGTAATAGTCGTTTGGTCCACCAAGGATGACATGGTACTAAGTAATTCAGTGGGGGAACATGACGTGTCAAATATGTCCAATGTTTTTGTAATATTTGATCAATACAGTTTGGAACAACTATTAACTTTCAGAATTTATTACAATAATGTATTCCTAATCTGTAGAAAGTGATTGTGACTTTCACACAAATAACTAGTGAAATGTAGAGTATGTGATGCAAGAGTAATACCTTTCAAGTAAACTAGAGGCTCAGAGGGCTGAGCCTGTATGGCTCACCTGGCATACAAGCCGTTTTTATTGATGCACCTCAAATGTATCATTATGAAGTGTGGTAAGCCTTGTAGGAACCATATTTTCTTTGTCAAGGTCCTTCTTATGTAACTTACAGGTAAGCATATTCTAAATTTGGCAGTTCTACAGAAGATTTTTGCATGTATTTTCCATAGGGTCTTATGTTAACCTTAGTCCTCTGCTGAAGGCCATCAACCAATCAGAAATAAGAATTGCCCATAGAGGCCATGTTTGCCGCCTGAACTGGACAAAATGAGGAAACTTTGTGGAACCTCAGATGCTTCCTGTCAAGTCTCGTTCCCTTTGACCAAGCAGTTTCAAAGAAGAAAGACAAGAACTGCCCATGACGGCCAAGTTAGTTGCCTGATCAGGAAAAAATGAGGAAAGTTTGTAAAAACCTCCCAATTAGATGCTTTCTCTTAAGTTTCGTTCCATTTGGCCAAGTGACTTCAGAGATTTTTTTTATATTAGCCAATCAAAAACAAGAACTACTCATGGCGGCCATATTTGTATTTTGATCGGGACAAAAGGAGGAAACTTTATAAAGGACCTCCCATATATGCTTCCTGTCAGGTTTCGTTCCATTTGGGTAAGCGATTTCAGAGAAGATTCTTTTATATTAGCCAGTCAGAAACAAGAACTGCCAATGGTGACCATATATGTACTCCGATTGGTGTGAAATAAAGACATTTTGTAAAGAACCTCCAACAGATGCTTCCTGTCAAGTTTCATTCCATTTGGTCAAGCAGTTCCAGAGAAAAAACATTTTTTTGTAATCAACCAATGAGAAACAAGAATTGCTTATCGGGACGAAATGAGGAAACTTTGTAAAGAACCTCCCATAGATGCTTCCAGTCAAGTTTCGTTCCATTTGGCCAAGCGATTTTGGAGATTTTTTTATATCAACCAATCAGAAACAAGAACTGCCCATGGCAGCCATATCTGTAGTCCGATCGGAACGAAATGAGGAAACTTTATAACGGATCTGCCATATACTCTCCCTGTCAAGCTTTGTTCCATTTGGCCCAGCAGTTTCAGAGAAGATTTTTGAAAACTCAGCCAATCAGAAACAACAATTGCCCATGGCGGCCAAGTTTGTTGTCCGATCGGGACGAAATAAGCAATCTTTATAAAAGACCTTACATAGATGCTTACTGCCAAATTTAATTCTATTTGGCCTAATGGTTTCAGAGGAGAAGATTAAAATGTGAAACGTTAACGGACGACGGACTTACGACGGACGATGGAAGACGCATGTCAGGTGTGACAAAAGCTCACATGGCCTTTGGCCAGGTGAGCTAAAAAGGGAACTTAACAAAGGTTCTTAATCAACTGAAATTTATACCTCCGCTCCAAAGGAGAGAGAGGTATACTGTTTTACCCTTGTGCTTCCGTCCGTACATCTGTCCGTCCGTCTATCAAAACTTTTCCTCACACTTTTCTCTGCAACTACTCATCACAGCCACTTGATATTTTGTCACAAGCGTTCGATAGGTACGCCATATCGTGGGATACGTTTTCGAGCCAAGTTGACATAAACTTCGTGTTTAGCGACTTCGTTTATTTTTCGACCTTATCGCGGTGGGGGTGTAACTAGTGTGCAATGGCTCACAGTACATATTGTTTTAATTACGGTACCAGTCAACAGACATGTACTTATCCTATTATAAACAGCACAATACACGTACAGCTTACAGCATCAAATAAATATCGGCAAAAGAATACCGAATCCACAAAACAATGGGAAAGTCCACAAACTCAAAGTCCAAGGAAAAGACAAAGTCAGGAGAATGGAACACAACAAACAAACACCACAAGGATATGTATAACTAAAGGAATAAAAAAACATATAACAAACTAAACAATGTATCTAATACACAAATGAAAACAAAACGACGACAATGGAATTCATACATGTAAATTTTGTACCATGATAATTTCTTACGTCTAAAAGATAATATTTCATTGGTTGCCCACATTATATATCACATAGTTTTGCCATAGACCATTATTTTGTAAGGATCGATACTTCAGCCTGGATGGAAGTAATAATATTATCAAACGTTTAGTTTGTTGAGCGAACTAGTTGTTAAAAACTTAACAAAAAGTCTTGCAAAACCAAAATATAACATCTAAAGTACCTCTTTATTTTAAGGCCTAATCACTTCCATTTATATTATATACTTCACTAAAATAATTATAATTACTATTTCCAATTACACAAAGGTCTTGATCTATCTAAATTGATAATTTTTAAATCTAAACCACCTGATTACATATTACATCTTCAGCGTTTTCTTTTTCTTCTTCGACAGACTTTTGTCATGAAGGAAACGTTATCAATATATACAGAAGAATATTATTTGAATAAAGAGTTGCAGTACCATATTTTGTATATCACAGAAATAACAAATTACACCATGTTTCCCATAAAAACACCATGACTGTACATAGTGTGTGTAGACAGAAAACAACTACACTGATGTGATATGGATAAACTTACTTTTGAAAATCACTCACCTCTAATTATGGGTGTGATGTTAAGCAAACGCAGATACATGTAAGAAGTAGTGAAAAAAAAAAACGAAAACCCAACGTGAATACATGAATAAACAAGCCATGGTAGTTTAATCTAAACAGTTACTTTTGTGGATTGGGAAATAAGTTACACCGAGTTATGCTAATCCCTCTCCACGTAGTGGGTGCAACAGCTTATAGCTACTCTTTTTCCCCATCTACAGCGGAGTTTTTGACGTCTAAGGGTGTTGCTCTCCCTTAACACGGGACAGCCATTTTTCGTCCCCATCCGACAGACTAGCTTCTTTCACCGAGACCATACCTGCAAAAAGTGTCAAAATGGTGTCCAAAATTTTATCCCTGGAATTTTCATCCCGAACAGAAATCGAACCAGTGACCTTTGTCTTATTAGCCCAATGCCCTAACCACTACACCACGGCGCCATGGTATCAATTACATATCCACAAGATGAAAAATACACATATAAGAATGGCAAATGTGACCTCAAAGAACTAATTTGGTAATAAACTTGCTCGAAGAATGACTTTAGCTTACATATTGGTTAAATCGTATGTGTTATTAGGATAAAAAAGGAAATAAATTGATCTTTGGATTACTAATTTATTAAGTTAATCCTGATTCTGTCGGACGCAAGACGTTAAACTTTTAGCGTCCACCACAAAGGAATCCATGGCAAGGTGCCTTCACTGTAAGTTCCGCTTGAAAACATCCAATCATTTTTCGGCTCAGTAACACTTCAATTCGAACTCGGAAATCTCCCTACAATTATTGAAGAAAAGGTAAATAAATTTATGTAATACAAGTGACGTTGATATTTCAATAAAGTTATATTTCTGAAAATTTTGATATTCTATTCTATATCTATTGTTCTTTTTGTTATATCCTTGTCCTATTTCTCTACTGTGTTACATTATCCCACGTTTGCTTTTATACCATATTTAGGAGGCTTTAATTAACTACTGAAATACGTTGTTGAGATTTTGTTTTTGGATGTTTTTACTTGATCAGCAAACATTATTCTTACAATATAATATTTTGATCATGTCGCTCATTGTCATTAGTTGAAAGACGAACGATATCGTTGACTGCAAGTACAAATCAAAGTATACCTTTTGGATATTAGAAGCATGTTTATTTAATTTTCGATATTAAAAAAATTCAACAATAATCACTGTTATTTTTTATTTTTTTCTATCGAAAGTTGAAATCCACGAAAACATTGGTGTGAAATGCCGTTTCAAAAGTCTCTGCAGATGGTTCCATATGAGTACAAGAAATATACTTACATCAATTGAAAAAAATCATTTTATGACTTTGGCATCCCTGCTTCAATCATTATTAGTAAAATATATATATTTCCTTCGACAAACTCAGTGATAATACTATATGCGTATGTAATGCATACATGTATGATAGAAATAAAAAACGAAAGATAAAAAAAAAACAAAATAAATTTTTATAATATACCTACATTTGCAATGAAACTCCACTTGTCCGGAACACTTGACACATGGACATGGGCGGACCTCACGTTTAAAGCAACAGGATTGAAAGGACAAGTGCAGCTAAGTTGGTTTTTAACAAACGCATCAGGGCAGGTGTTATTTTTGGCAAAAGTCTGTAAAAACTCACAGGGATCATCATATAAACTGAAAAAATGTGTGTAACAAGTTAGATAATTAATGTTACATAGACGGATACGGGTTAGTGTACAGACCAATTTAGCCCATGCAGTACTTTAGAATTAAGAGCCGAAATTCTGTGTAAAGAATTTATATTATGCAATAAAATTTAATGACAACATTTACTTAAAGCGTCAATATGTTTTTTAAGTTCTGTTATTTTATTACAGTGTTGTCAACTGATATTTTTTTAAAAAGAGATTGCACTTTCGGTATTATTCGCATTTTGCTGAAATGAAAGAAATGAACATAATAATATTATTCATACGTAAGATGTGCCTCGTTAAATGAAACTATTTGCAGTTACACATAACTGCTTCATATGCTCTTATGCTTTTCTCTTTAGATGTACGTTTAGGCAAATTGATTCTTTGAATTAAAATGAATAAAAAAAAAAAAAAAAAAAAAAAAAAAAAAACAGAGAGAGAGAGAGAAATACTGTGCTTTATATTACTAGTTACACTAATATATTGAGAATCCCAAGATACACAACTTAATAATAAAATAATTTTTCATTTCTCAAAAATTTGTTCTCTTTTCTTTCTCTAGCACATAATTTTAGGGGTTTGAAGGGATATTTACTAGAGTAGAAAATTTCTTTAATTAATGTCTAACGATTTTTAACAGAACTTTTTTCATATTCTTTAGTAGCTTAATAACATCTCGTAAATAAATATGGATTCAAGGAAATCATTTAAAATGGACGGCTTTTTGGTTCCTAATTTAGGCTATAAATCGACAAATCTAACCGTCTACCAATAACTTTTTAAACCCGCAAGGGTTTGCCAAACCGATTAATAGAACATTTTAAATTGATACTAGCCTCAAAGATACTAAAAATGCCATATATTTTTTTATGGTACATATGATACTAAATTTAACGCACAGGATGTGCAAAATCTTACCAGGTTCCAAGCTTGTTTTTGCATACGACTGGTGTCCAGTGGCTAAGAAGCTTCTTATCCATGGTAACATTCAGACTATAGTGAGAATCCTTCGGTAGGGTGTTCTTAATATCACCAATCAAAGAAAATGTTACATTTCCTGGTATGCGTAGGGGCTTTGGCGAAAAGTCAAATTGTGTCACCGTGAGAAGACTTGTACTTTTGTCAGCTGAGAATATGTAATAAGATAAGTATGAAGTTAATACAGTGTGTTTGTATGTTTGTATATCTAATATGCTGTTGGCGTGGCCAATGATGCCAGCACAGCAATAGCCCTTTCCAGAAACTCATTTCCGGTATCAAGATTCTGACTCTAAAATTATAATTTGAAGCAAGTTATTTCCCTTACTTTACTTACTCGTTTCCGGCGAACGAAACTTTTTCTAGCCTTAGTATGTAACACAATATGGCTGCCCCCATTAAACAAAGACTTTTCTAAATGACCCATAAGTAGAAAATGCATATGCTCCTATAGCACTCGCTGCGCTCGCTTTAACAAAATTTCTACTGAATTTCAATTAAATTGATTTCAAACCTTTGTACAAATAAAATTAAAATCTTCACACCATTTAATAATAGTCTCAGCCATTATTTGACCCCCCCCCCCCCCCCCCGACATGGAAAATTTCAGTCTCGAATTTGTATCGTTTTTATCGTAAAATGATCGAACTTTCACAATCTATCATTCATTGTCATAAATTCCTTCCTATGATGCAACGACAACGTCATGAATGTCTGCTAAATCAAGGATTTGAAAAAAGAGTTTTTTTACGGTATATTTTGGTTACAACAGCTATGAGCAACAGACTTGCTAAAAAAAGATTTTTTTAATATAATATTTGTCTTAAATGAAGACAAATTTATCTTTTTTGGGCAAGGTTGTTGCTCATGATCAAAATGTTAATTCGCAGGTAAAACAAAAATGAGTTAAATTTGATGTTTTTCATTGATTTCTTCACAATTGGAAATCTTTCACAGCATTTTGTTGCTTTTACAAAGAGTTCATGTTGAAAACAAAATATGTTCCCTTAAATTAAGAGTACTTAATGATAGATGAGCGTAAGTTAAAAAAAATATTTTGGAATTCGAGGAGGCGGATATCAGGCTCAATCATACGATGTCCTTTCACGAATATTCTGTACTAATTTCAATGCACGGCGCACGCGTATTGACATAAAAAGAATCGTCCCAAATTGATCATACGATTTTTTTACATCTTCATGGGTTGTTCAATATACTACCATATCAATTAGTTGTCATCTTGGGTATCAAAATTGGTCTCATGGAATACTTATTAGAACTGAGTATCTAGTCCCTCCGTGTTTCGAAATTCAACTAAAACTGAAAACTTTAAAGGACAAGGTATAATTTGGCCTGATATTTGACCACTTGAATTTCAAAATCAACAGGTAATGAGAAACTTACTCTCAGCTTTCATTAAGTACTGCTAAAATGTTGCATTTTTATGGAACATGTTCTTGTTTTCACGGCAATATGCTGTCAAAAAGGGATAAACACCAAATTCCACTCATTTTTGGACCTTTGAATTAAATTTCAATAAGAGCAACAGCCTTGCCCAAAAATATATTTCACTGGAAGGTGTCTATGTAAGACAAATGTTATATTAAAAAATCTTTTGAGGCAAGGTTGTTGCTAATAGTTGTTTTGACGAAAATCTACAGTGAAAACACTCCATTTTCGTCAAATCCTTGATTAAGCTGACGTTCATGTCGTCGCTGTTGCATCATGGAAAAGGATGTTTTACAATTATTGATAGATTATGTAATTCAGATCATCATACAATAAAAAAATATACACATTCGAATCTGAAATATTTATTTTAATTTTGCATGTCAGATGGGGTCAAATAATGGCTGAAATCATACCATCTCCAATTTACTATTTCAATAAAGCAAACCTTTGTGAAAACTAAGGAGTATACCCCTCGTGCATAGCTCTAGTCGTCCGTTTTTCAGTTGACATTTTTGAATATGCTCTTCAACGTTTTCGGATTATTATTTTGGTTTTCATCTTTTTAGGCTTTGAAATATTCAAGCTCGCCTTTCCCATTTTTCATCGATTTTCAAGTTAAATTTGTTTGAGAAAAAATAACTAGAATGTGCAAAAATACGAGAAATAATGATAAAATAATTACTCACAACAGTCCTCCCATTTCCACAAGTGTGATTCTGTGAGTATGAACGCTAACCCCGAATTGAAAAGAGTACAAAACAAAAGGAGACAGATCGATTTCATCCTGCTGCACACAATACGTGACAAAGCCAACAAGTGACTTTAACGGAACGTTTCTTATCTTATCTGAGCCCTATGCTTAGGTTAAGATGTTCTAATTTCATGATATTTCTTGTTACCTATTGTAAAACGTGTGTCTAATCATAATATTTATACTTTATAATTTGGTTTAACTCGAAGATATGAAACTAACTGTGAAAATGTAAGGACTGTCAAAAAACACCATCATTTCAAGACTGAGCAATGGGGAAGATATATAGATTGTACAACCATGACCTGTTGAATATGAAATATATCACCCGATATAATTAAATTTTCAATTTTAAACTGCGATGCTTGCCCGTCAAGAGTTTTAGAATCTTTTTCTCTAATGACAAATGAATGTAAAATGGAAATTCCACGAGCATTTATCCAACGTATGGTGATATACATTTTGTACTTATAGAAAATAAAGGTAAAATTTTACCCTACGATAAAATTGGATATTGTACATCTTATAAGAATTGGCTTAGCGGGCTGATATGACTTTTGGTATCAACTGTTTCCGATTTATATCAACTGCTTCCGTTTTATATCACACCCCTATTATGTAATCGCGATATAAATCAGTCGTTTCCGTAATCAATTCTAAACTTACTAGTACATAGAAACACGGCAGACGATAGGGGACGAAAGTGTGGATTATATTAATACGCTAAAAAATGCTAATATAAACAGAAAAAAAATAATTGACAAAACATTTTGAACTAAATGGATGAAGGACAATGACGATTTGCAGCTCCTTGAGGATATTTGGTATTTATCAAACCGGTCAAGAGATGTATAAATGCTCTCAGAATTAGAGAAATACATGTAATGATTTTCAGGTGGTCATAAATAAACAAGAAACAACTGCCTACACCAAAATATTAGACTTAGCAGTGCTTGTCTCTCTCATGCATATTAATCGACATGTTAAATTGTCCAAATATTCTGCTTTCTTTCAAAATTCCAGTAATTCGATTTAATATTATTTCCTTAATATTATATAAGTTTAATTATTTCATATCAATAAAAAATATACAACTTCATTGGTCTAAAAGCGATCACATGTCATTTTGTATTCTGTGCTTTTGATACAATTAGTCCAAATTTCTGGTATTGCCGGGCAATACCAGATAATAGACCGCTCAGGTTCGATGGGAGTTACTCCCCTTTTATAAAACGCAAAAGTGATTCGGAATATTGTTGACAGATGACCGAAGGAATGAATGATCCAGTTCTGTTGTCACCTGATGCTGATCGAGTCTTAAATGAAACAAGTAATATCTTTTCTAAAAATCTAGCCGTCTCTTAGCTTTTTATTATTAAATAGTATTATTTTTATGTATTATTAAATGCTCGTAATGTCATCACATTAAACTTTCACTTATTATACCTTTCAATAGATATATTACTACATATTTTTTTTAAAAGTCTATGTTTTGATGGCTTCTTTTGGGCTGCCTTTTTTACTAAAGGATATTCAAAGATTTTTATTTTTTATACTTGATTTTTTTTAATTGCCATACAGATATATGTAATAGCCTTTATCTTTAAAGTTAACTTCCGAAACGTAAGGGGTGACATTTGACGATATCCATGACAATATTTATGTTGTGAAATGTATGATTGTGGTAAAATTTGTAAAATTTAACAATCATACATGTAAATAAAATAAGGGTATTAATAAAAAGTACAAAAACTAGTATACATGTACTGAGTTAAATCAAGTTTTCAGCTCTTTCATATGAAAGACAAATCAGTGATCTTCCCCTCGTTGGGTTAGCCAATCAGATCTATAGTTATTCTTATTCCAAATGAATGAACATTTTATTGGTCTAGAAATAATGAAATCGTGTTAATTGAGTCAAGTTTTGTGGAAATGAAGAAAGTACTAAAATAAAGAATCCAAATCCGATACCTTGCTGGATTAGAAGACATTTACTAGGTTTCAATTTTCTAAACCAATCAACGTACTTGATTCATCTTCAGTCGGTGTTATCTTCCAATCAGGTAGAAGACAGCATTCATTACGCAGACTGTCCACCATTCAACTCTTAATACCGTCTCCTCAAGATCTACCTGCCATTAAACTTTCAGATGAATCGGTAAACCCTTTGTTGGGTTATTGCCCCTGAATTGTTAATTTTAAGGACATTTTGTAGTTTTAGGTTATTATCTTGAATATTATTATAGATAAAGACAAACTGTAGACAGCAAAAATATTCAACAAAGTCTACAAATAAGTCAACATGACCAAAATCATTAATTGACCACTTATAGGAGTTTTTGCCCTTTAAAGGCGGCGTCCGGCGTAAACTTATGAATTCTATGAAACTACAAGGCCAATTGGAACCAAGGTGGCAGTAATGGTCCTTCGGAGGTTCTCTTTCAGAAATATGCCCGATGACCGGGACTGTTAATCAAGATGGCCGCCACAGCCGAACTTAGTTTAACATAGGACCTATGGGAAATTCACTCAAAAATCTTCTTGTCTGAAACTACTTAGCCAATTGGAACTAAAATTGGCAGCATTCATCCTTAGATAGTCCTCTTTCAGAATTGTGTCAGATCACCCGGATTGTCAACCAAGATGGCCACAACAGCTGTACTTTGTTTAATTTAGGACCATATGGGAAAATTCATTTAAAAATCTTTTGTCTGAAACCACTTAGACAGTTGGGACGAGAACTAGCAGTAATGGTCCTTAGATGATTCTCTTTTAGAAATAGTCCATTGACCTGAACTGTCGACCAAGATGGCTGCCACAAACTAGCCAAATTGACTGCAAGACTTAAAATAAATTCAGGTGAGCGAAAGAGGCTCTTGAGAGCCTCTAGTTTGTGAGTTCTACGTGTTTATTTTTAAGTTAATTGATGTATATAAATGTGACAGGAAATGGTCTTGTCTTTTCAATTTTGGCTGGTAGTCGAATTTTCCGTTTATGTTATCTCTTCGATAATATTTTGCTTTCATTTAGATCTACCTTATGATTAGTAATTACGTAACTAAAAGTTGTTCAAGATGTTTCATCACGCGACAAATAGATAACAGTGCTGATCATGCGAAAGACATATGCATTTGTTTGATTTGTGAGGACATTGAGCTGTCAGGAACTACAATACATGTCTACCCGAAATAACTCTAGCTAAAAATCCCTTTTACCGCTGTCATTTCTTTCACTCTGGTCTGTCTTGCCCAGGCGGGCAAGACAGACCAAAATGGCAAGGAATCGTTCACGGCCCCATGCTCTAAGAGGAGATAGGGATCTGAGTCAAGCAAGTCAAGGATCCCTTTCACGCATTAGCAAAATATTGCCCTGCATATTGTTGAAATAGATGAATAAATAAATAAACATCTACTAGTAATTATGTACATTTCTCCATGAATATCACTACTAACTTGAACAAATATTTATTCTAATAAACGCGGATGTCCCATAAAACGTAATCGGTAATTCTCGGAAAACTTCGGAAACATTTTATATATGTATAGATTATCGGGTTTTCTGCACATGGATATCGTAAAATACCAACCGCGCGAGCCACAATATGGAGCTTTTAAGCGAGTAAGCGCATTGAACGAGCCTAAAAGATTCATATTGTGTAGAGTGGTTGATCTTTTACAATACCTTTACGCAGAAAATTCAATAATCTGTTTCTCATACAAATTCTGTATATTTAAGTCGCCCCTGGTAAGACATTGTTTAGGCTTTGTTGTCCTCCTAGAAGTAAGCTTGATAACGTTTCCTCTCATATTGTGAGGTCGTTAATAAGTCCTGCTATCATATTGTGATAAGTCCTACTGTCGCGCTGATAACTTTCCTCATACGCATACGTAATAAACCTTTAATAGAGAGCGGCTAAAGGGGTGATATAGACGCACGGAAGTACAATAATGTAACTTAATTTCATAGACAAACTATGAAATGAGTTTCAACTTAGGAAGGATATACACTGTGTCTCTGTGTCTACACAAATCCTGCTTTAAAAAGGCCAAGTAAAAAAATAACTGCTTCCTGTTACATAAAGATATAAAAAATATGGGTACTGAGGGATGTTTCATTTTACATTTTTTTAACATAGAGTCTTTGGTAAAGACATTCTGACTTTAACAGGGCTTAATGAAACCTGTCCAAAACAGCTTTAATGAAGGTGCCAAAAAATAGTGTTGGTAAGGTAACCGGGTCCACACATATCTTTTTATTTGAACCCATGGTTTAATTCTTTTCCTATAAATTTGCGGTCAGAATACATTAATTGGTACAATGGTAACTGATTTGAACATCCAATTTGAAATGTGCTCACTTCAACTGTGAACCGGTAAAGGGAACCGATCTAATTTTACAATAATAGAACAATTACAGACCAAGGTCATCCGATAGAACTGATTAGAGGAACCTATTGTCTAAATACTTCACGCCATGAAATGACGCTATGTCGGCAAAAGAATACCGAAACGACAAAATAGTGGGAAAAGTCCAACTAAAAGAATAAAAAACTTATAATAAACTAAACAAAATGAGAACAAGATAGCACATAAATTAAAACACTAACAATGTGAACTCGCATTAAAAACCGGCAGTGACATCAGGTGCTCCGTAAGGGTAAGCATGGTCCGCTCCGTTAACGACACCCGTTACATTTCCTATATGTTTTATCGACCATAAAGTTTTTATTTTCAAACCCCAAATATGATGATAAATGAGGAATTTCTTATACAAAAATACATGTTCTGGCAAAAATGAAAACTTTTATGTAAATGTTGAAAATAATAAAAATAATTCCATTATACTGATTTTGATGCACACGATTTTCATGTTCCATCTATTTACTAATCATCGGTTGTGTTCAAGTTATACTGTATACTGTAAATGATGAAATCTGAAACATTAAGCCCAAAATTTAGAAGAACAGATTCAGAATGGCAAATGGAACAAAAAAAGAATAAAGCTAAAACATCTAAGATTCAACAACCCAGGGTTGAACCAAATAAACAAAAGACACAACAAATTCATATATTTTTTGTATAAGAATCTAGAAGAGAATTCATATTTTGTCCCAAAAAAATTACATTTAAAACCATTACAAATAAATTTATTTGAAAAAAAAATGCGAGCTAAGGAGGGCGTGAAAATTGTTTATATTTAGCTATTGAACAGGATTAAGAGGGAGGTTTGCGTACTCAAACTGTGTTTTACACTCGACTATTATAAACCAGCGGCTTGAACTTGAAAAATGTATATTTTTGGAAATAATAAAGTCTATATTTTCGTATTAGGTCGGTCGTTAATGTTGGGGGTGGTCATGATTTTAGAAAATTGAGGCCAAAGGTCATCATCTTATATTTCCCTTTATACTAATAGTCAATATCGTCGAAAAAGCATATTTTCAATTGATTGAACTAAAATTCAAATCACGTAAAGAATTTTATTCACTAAAGAAGAGGCTTTGCATCAATAATGTACTCTTAGTTTTTTAAGGCACGTCAGATGAATGTAAAAAAAAACGGTTTTTTTCTCTTAACATAAAGGTTTTGACCATTTCTTCGAGTATTTTATTCTAAACTGACTGAGTGACATTGACGAAAGGTGAATCATTTTGCTTGCAATTTTTACTTTAATTTATCATCTCTACATATTTTTGTTCCTTTTTCTTGCAAATTAAAATCAGTTGAATTTAATACAAATAAGTGTAATCCAATCACAGTTACTGTGAAATGGTGGTAGAGGAAGTTCTACTCCACGTCTGTTACGTTGTGACGACTTAATACTCTTTTTCATTCTGATATATTTTAATGATTTAAATGAAGTGTCGTCGCTTAATTATCAAAATTCTGAAGTGCGGATATGGGCGTAATTTTACGTCAAAAATCATTTAAGTCTGATAAGAAGCATATGATCTCCCGACTTTTTCATATCGCACAAGATTAAGTAGCCTTTCTACTTTAAATAATGAAACTTTATTGATAAGTACATTAAAACATTTTTCTTATTGTTTCCAGTGTAAATATTCATAATTATTCTAAAAAACTGAACTGATCATTACTAAAATGTATTTTCGGAAAATGGACAGAAAACATCGGATGGTCGACTGGAAGTTAAAATAATTCATGTGGCATCTCAATACAGATGAGCCTTAATTTTTAAGATTCCGCATAAAAATGCATAATATTTGTGAAAGAAAACAAAAATGTTTTCTGTGTATTCATTGATGAAAGATCTGAATGATCCGAACAAATTGAAAAGTTTAATAATTCTATAATTAAAATGTTTTGGTTAATTTTGATGCTATTTGTATCTTTAGCTTTGTACCGTCAATTTATTACCGGTCCAACATAGAGAAATTGTATATGTTAAATGATGCAGACAGTATAAGTCTTAATTTTATGATAGGAAATTTATACCCCCCCCCCACCTAAAAAAAAAAAAAAAACAAAACTCACAATATTAAAAAATTTCGCTGTCAATTTGCCGTTTCAAATAAGTTTATTCGAAGGAATCTCAAGTATAGCAAAACGTGTCCTAAATGTTAAATTCACATGCTTAATAGATAAGGTTAATGTACAAATTTTGGGTCAGAATTCTCTTCGATAAGATCCTTACAAGTGGCGAAAACTCCCACAGTATGTTTGTCTAAAGTTCATTTGGTTGTATAAAATTAATTTTGTGTATAGTTGGTTCTGTCAAATCCACCTGGGCTTTTGGAAGTACAGTATTTTACTGCTATGAGTCCAAACATCAACGAATGAATCGCACAGAAACGTACCTTTATTTCTTGTATTGTTTTAATTTCTTTTGAATAGGATTAAACGATCATATTACTTTGAGCTAGCTAGCTATATATTAAATAACAACGGTCATTTGTCCAAAATGAAATGCAAGGAATTGTCATGCAGTACAGGCAATTTTCCTGTCTAATTTTTTTTCTCATTACATTTTGGATTCCGTTTCGGGCTACTTGCCTCATTGCCATTTATGGCACACCTACCTTTATTTCTGTCTCAAATACATAAAAGTGGAGCTAAGTAAATATACAGGTTTAATGTTGTTATTTAAATGTTTTCCAGCTTTTGCATACATTTGTGTTTAGTCTTTAAAACTATTGCAAACGTCTTAAGATATTTTAATGATTTTTAACCAAAAATGCAGGCAAATCCAGAACAAGGGTGGGTAAATGATACTTCCACATGGTAACATCCCAACTGTTCTCCTGTGTCCTTATTAGTCAGTTTGGCATCTATTTTGTAATCTCCCTGAATAATAATAATAAAAAACATTAGGCAACATCAAATTGATTTTTAGTTCTTTGGATTTATTTATAGGAAAAATAGGTGAAAGCAAGCGATATTTTAATTCTATTTTTTTTTCTTGAGGACTAGTTTTTTTCAGGCGACGATCAAACTTACGTTCGATACAATTTTTTTAACTAAAATATTACAACAATGGAAGAAATCCGTATTTTTTTTTTACCAAAGTTTAGGAGCGGGCGAACACTTTTTATTTTTAATTTCTTGAAAAATGAATTTGGAGCGAATTTTCAGCATTTTACTAGGTAACTGCGCGTGTGCACGGGTATTATAAAAAGGTTGAATAGCCTTTCTTACCGGGTGTCGGATTGGTTCGGATTGTGTTTACTTATCGATTATGCCAGCATTTAAAGAAAGAATCGATCTAAACGTGGGAAATTTTCAGACACGTTCATCCTTAATCATTCATATTCTGATTTGCATTGTGTAGTTCTTACGTGATGAGGATCGAAGAAATCGAGTCCTTAATTTTAGTAGTATATATATATCTAATTCGCGCCTTGCTACTCCGGTTTGAATGGCATTCGGCTTCATCGGTTTCCGAGTTTCGATCTTATTCGGCTACTTCGGTTTCCTTTGTCAATAAAAACCAGAAATCTATGATTACAAAGTTCGCCTCGTTCCCCCAATATGATTGTAGATCGCTTGGTATCGGAGAACTGAACTCCGACGTAAAAGTCAACCGAAATCAATGAAGCACGATAAGTAGGTCAGAGTGACCTAATTTTGGTGGGAGGCTGTGTTACTCCCCGAGATGCTCCCTGACGCCAAACAATTGCTTGTATAGGTCCCTCGGTATGGGGGAACTGATCTCGGAGGTAAAACTTAACCTATGTCAATGAAAGTTGACCTAATTTTAGTGGGAGGCTGTGTTACTTTCCGAGTTGTACCCTGACACCAAGTAATATGATTGTAGGTCCCTTTGTATCAGAAACTGAACTCGGACGTAAAACTTAACCTAAGAAAATGAAGCGCGATAAATCGGTCAGAATGACCTAATTTTGGTTGGAGGTCGTGTTACTCACGAAGATGCACCTAGACACCAAATAATATGATTGTAGGTCCCTTGATATTGAAGAACTGAACTCGGACGTACAACTTAACCTAAGTCAATGAAGCGCGATAGGTAGGTCAGAGTGACCTAATTTTGGTAGGAAGCTGTGTTACTCCCCGAGATGCATCCTCACAACAAGTATTATGATTGCAGGTCACTTTGTATGTTAAAACTTAAAAGCGGCAGTCAACTGTGTAATATGGGTCATGTGACCTTCATCTTATATCACATGGTTAGTCTCTTCCGCCTGCAAACAAAATTATTTGTATGACTCTATGTCAACAAGTAACTGAGAACTGGCTGTGGACGCGCACGCGCACGTGTACGACAGGTGTACTCCCTTAGTCGTTGAGGCGAACTAACTAGACGCCACGGTACTGTCAGTAGCCGTTAAGCATTATATCTATTCCTTTCACAAAAGTGGTGAAACATAACGACTTCTTATTTTACGTTTTAAGTTTTTTTTAAATGAAATTTTTTAGTACATGTACTTTTTTTAATCTTGTGTTACGGACTCTTTAGTTCTAGATCTACGAGTGTCTCATCACGAATGCCGATTTTATATCTCTACTATTTAAATCAAATCATACAAGAGTCATCATCCATAGAAGTAAATATAGCAGACTTACTGAAGATAACCACGACAGAATGGACGGAAGTTTTGGAATAGTCCATACATCCGGGTTAAGTGTGTATGAACCCGCCGCTACTGGACATGTGCATGGTAATCCTTGTTTCGCCATCTGTGGGGGACAGTTTGATCTACCGTCTTTGATGAATGCTGTCTTCAACATGTCACAGAAATCATATGAGCTTAAAGAAATCGTTAAATTAAGATTAGATTGATTAGATTGCTGAACGCTTTGAAACGTTATTTGTTCTTGAATTTTATCTTTACTAAAAATTTATACATTGTGTGTTTGTTGTAGATAATTCTATTAACCAGTCTTGGATTTCATGACTGCCAATAGCCTTCAGATGTTATAAAATACTATAATTTTACTTTTTTTTTTTAAAAAAGTAATGGTTGATCATAAGCTATTTTTTTTTAAAATAATCACTAGATGGCGTATTGATCTTGGGGAAAATAATAGTTTCGAATAAAATTTAAACAAAACCTATACGAATCACGTCTTAAATCTTCATAATTCACAAGACATTTTATAGAATGTGTGAAGTCTTTCATCGAACTCCTAGTCCTACGCACATATCATCTTAGAGACACTTGTGCGAATATGTCCACTGCACGTGCAGTTACGGATTATTCTACTTATTATGTACAAACGTATGAGATGAATATTTTTTCACACTTTAAATGTAATATATACATGATAAACAAATCATGACTTAAGTCGGAATTCCACAAAACATGTAAAATATGTCAAACTTCCGGTACATAATACCATCCTCCGGTGCCCATTTTCTCGCTGCGCTGCATCGGTAGCCTTGAGCTGTTTTCTGCTCTTTGGTCGGGTTGTTGTCTCTTTGACACATTCCCCGTTTCCATTCTCTATTCTATTCAAGAAATAACTTCTTCAATGCAAAATTTCACTTCATCCAAATGGAAGTGAAATACATAGTTATTTCTTAATTTTTACTTACCATCTTTTTGAGTATGTCTATATTTTTCATAAAAAAAAATCGGATAGGTCCCAGAAGTTTAAAAATAATTACTATATTGATTACATGTACTTACCAGCTACCAAGTTGTGAAATACAAGGAATTGGGATCCAGAACAACGCCTTCTTGTGAATTTTGACATCTAATTTGATGTTACCGGTCAGGTTCCTGCTGAGTAGCAAGTGCCCGGAAGGAGTTAAATCCCCCGGGAGATGCACAGGATACGGGTTTAATCTAACAGTGTCAACGTGCAACAGCTTGTGGTCGCTGTCTACAAATTAAAAGTCTAGGTACAGTATGATATTATGAAATAATATTTTAATGACATGGCCATTTTCATATATATGTATATAATTCACAACAATTGGTTGTGGTGAGTGATTTCAAAATATGGGGAAACTGTTCTGATGATACAGATCCCGTTTGACCAGGGTGTATTACCCCATTTTGGTACACACAATAATGACAATTATGGATTAAAAATATGTACCAAACAAATATTGGTATGAATGAGATTTAAAATTTGTTCATACTCTTTCGAGTCTACGGCTCTACTCATTTTTATGGAACTAATATTGCAATCACATTCCTTGATTTTTAAAGAATAAAACAGAATGATGTGAATATTTAGCGTGATGGTAGAGATAAGGATGCGTGAATGATACAGAAACACAATAAAACAATTACTCAATACAGTCCAGTTTATAAGAAACTGCAAAGGAAATGCACCTGTGGCGGGGTGTGTTCGACTCCGATTTGAATTGACAAGGATTGCCCATTTTCCTACCGAAGGCCGGTGGTTTCTCTACGGGTACTCCGGCTTCCTCCACCGATAAAAACTGGCCGCCGCAAAATATTCAAATGTGCTGATAACGGCATAAAACCCCAACTAAACAAACAAATAAACAAACAAAAGAAATTGTGACCGGCTTTAATCTACTCGGTATAAGTTTTGATTTGCATTTTTTTTCACTGTAATTTGCTAAAATTTTGTTTGGCGTATTGTTAGATATGGGTTATGTCTCAGTGGCTATCATATGACATCTAGGCCATAGAAGTAGCTATAGTATTATACGTCTTCATTTCTCATTGGTTGACAGATATGTGGTATTTCAATACACCAAATTAAAGGCTATATCCCTCTTGACGACGGTGGTATTCCATCCTTAGCGACAGGAATTTCCGCATGGGAGAGAATCATACTCTTACCGGGATACCATCTCCGTATCAGAAATGAGATTTAGTCTCTCCGTATGTGTATT
Source organism: Mytilisepta virgata (assembly GCA_028015205.1). NCBI lineage: Eukaryota > Metazoa > Mollusca > Bivalvia > Mytilida > Mytilidae > Mytilisepta > Mytilisepta virgata. The sequence goes on along the minus strand of JAPWFG010000026.1, from coordinate 1,170,841 downwards.
TGCTTAAAGGTTGGTATACCATAATTGGCATATATATATTTGATATAGCACATACTACCTTCAGTTGAGGGTGGTATACAGATTACCACAAAAATAATAGAAGTCTCGACTACGTCTTAGGCGATATTTGCCTCCCTGTGGCAATCTGGCATGCCACCTTCGAGTGAAGGCAGTATGTATTGCAATTATTTCTACATATTTTGTTCCACTGTTGTAAAACATGTAATTTGTCTGCAATCTCATTTTCAATTTTGTACATTTGCCTCAAATTTAAAAATAAAATATATTTAATCATCTCTGCCCATCCTCCTAAGTCAGGGTTTTGTATCCACGTTCGTTCCTACAAACTGTAGGAACGAACGTAGATACAAAACCCCGACTTGGGAGGATATCTCTCCCCTGGTCGAAAATTTCCGTTCCGCATAAGTATACAGCCAAAGATAATTCAAAATTTGAAATATTTTCCGACATTTTAAGGACGGCAGGATGTTTCTACATATACATGTAGTAAGTATTACAATATTGAATTACATACGAGTAGGTATGAACTAATTTTCAGTGTCTCACAGAAACTATTTGTTCGGAAAAGATTCTGAAACCATAATTATGGGTATCTTAATGGGGTAATACACGTACATCACACAGGAACTATACAAAGTATGGAATCACATTCGCAAATTTTAAAATAACTCGGGATATTGTAAAAATTTAACCATAACGAATTATTATGAACTATAGAGATAAGTGGTCGTGTGTGTAAACGTTTCTAAATGGGAAAATGCGAAATCGGTACAATGTTTTGTGTAGGGTTAGTCAACGGTGACCTAGACGTTTCCATGTTAACTTTCAAATTTCCAGAAAATTAAATTCCCCATTTTTGAAATCTACAATTTCCTGGCAGAATTTATATTTAAAAGTAACTATAATAATGGTCAAGGAAAAATAATTTAAAGCATTTAGTAAATTTATTGAAATACGATATTTTTTTGTGTCAAAATTAAATTATAACAATCCGGCAGCAATAGTATGGACTCATCAATTACGATAAATTTTATGAAATCAGCACAAAACTGAAAATAGATAGATAAAAATCAGCCTTTAACTTACTGCAATCAGTGTACTTCAAATTCATAGACAAACATCCCGTGACAGCCAAAAACAGCAAGCACACAATTTTCTCCATGTTGAATGTTGGACTAACCCTGACCCAATATTCTGCACAACGAAGGACTCACTATAAATACAGATAACATCGTGTTGATATGTCACATTTCTCTGGAACAGATACAAAATCCGGATTTGTTCCAATGAAGTATTTATGCTCTGTATATAAAAAGATGCACTCAAGTTGATTTGGCTTGAATTTTTCATGTTCGATTTTCAGACAAAAAGCATGTAGGACAAGAACAAAAATTAGTCCTGTTAAAAAAAATGTCGAAGACATTCCGAAAACTTTTATTGAATCGATTTTTAAACTAGAACACGACGAAGTATCAGTCACCCACAAGTACATACTGTTTAACTATTATACACGTATGAACAATAACATCAGTGAGAGCAGAAAATCATCTATTAGTTTTTGTTCATATCTTAAGAAATTTCATCAGTCAATACAAAATTTACCAAAATCCGGAAAACTTTCACCCGTGCAAGAATAGTGTGAAATTGATGTATTTTGAAATTGAATTTAAAATTTCCGAATGTACTTGTAACATGTTACCCTTTTTGTTAATTAAAAAGGGCATTGCATGATTTGGTCTCTTGAATTCCAAAATCAAAAAGTAATGAAAAACTTGCTCTCTGCTTTCATTAAGTATTCTTAAAATTCTGTAATAGAGGCAAAATGCTGTCAAAGATCACTATTTGTGAAGAAATCAATGAATATCAAATTTCGCTCAATTTTTCAAGTTGAACCCTTGAATTTTGATATGAGCGAAAAGATATTTCATTGAAATGTGTTTTTATGTAAGACAAGCATTATATAAAAAAAGGTTTTTTTTGCAAGGTTGTTGCTCATAGTTGTTTTGACCAAAATCCGCATGTAAACACCCGATTTTCTTCAAATCCTTGATTTAGCAGACGTTCATGACGTCAATGTTGCATCGTGGGAAGGAATTTGATCAATGCATGATCGATAGATTGTGAAAGTGCGATCGTCATACGATATTCGAATATGAAAACTTTTTTATAAAATTTTAATTTTCCCGTCAGATAAAAGCTATATACAAAATCTTTAACAAAGTTAATTTCTCGGGAAAGTATATCTTTGACGATATTCCATCTTATAATGATCTTATTACTTAATGAACTTTAAGTAGAATCATATCCTCCTATGAACATGATGAAAAACTCTGATCAGTCTCTGTAAGTCACACTCTCTGAAACGGGATCTTGAATATTGTATACACGTATTTATTTTTAATTATATGACAAATGTTGAGGTAATTAAGTCCATAAATAACTTATTTCGTTCAAGATAATCTCTATTCAAGTAATTACGATTTCGCACGGATGCCGCCATGTTGTTGAAACTTTTTAGCCGGCATAGAAGTAGGAATAATTCGATTGATATCTCTACCTTAAAGAGCGAACTTCTATTAATTAAAAGGAAATAAAAATACCTTTATGCGGGGGGCATAAAAATAATATTCACTCTAAACAAGGTTGGGCGGGTGAAGATGTATGGGCCGCGAGATAACTATTAAAACACATTCAATAGAGGCCTTAACTTGACCATTGGGGTTTTTACAAAATTCCCAATTGATTCAAAAGACCGTGATAACTCTAGATTCATCACGGCAAGACTTCTCAAACGATATTTCTGATCAGAGAAAGCTATTTTCGCGGAAGTCTGTCAAATCTTGTTGTAAATTGTTGGGGATGCATTCGATTTTAAGGCGGTTACAAGAAAGTGATCTTCAGTATTGGAAACTGTTTGTGAACTCGGTGAACTCGCCTTTTTTAATCGCACTTGCTCCAAACTTTTTTTTCCAATTTGAGCTAAGCCGGTTATACATTTGTACATATACATAAAGCATAAAATTACGTTTTTGAAATTTTTTGTGGTACTAACAATTGAAAGCCTACTAGAAACAAAAACAAGTATTTGCATCTTTCTTCCTTCTAGACCTTAAGTTCAACCAAAAGGCTACTATATTCAGTTTGTTAATGCGTACGACTAAAAGTAAACTGACAATTTAAGTGACGGAACCGAGAAGTTAAATCTTCACAAGGACAGTAAAATTTCGTCGAACCGATCTATATTCCTTAGAGATGAAAGGAGAACTTTAGTAAATGACGATGACGCAACCAATTAACTGTATCCCATTGTTTATAAAATGTATGATCTGCGAATACTCAAAACATGTAAAAGTATTATGACGTGAAAACATGTAAACATTCTATGTTCAAATAGACCATGGTAAGTCGCCATCCATGATAAAGAGGATTTAACTCTTGATTTAATAAAAACAGTTAACACTAGATAGTATAAACGAATAATTTCAAAAATCAGAGCTTACCGTGTTATTACATACTACACCTTCATCCATTTAAACTTTTTATTATTTGCATAAATAACCACAGCTGTCACGCGAGACATGTATAAACATGTGTTAATGGAAATACCATTTAATTGTAAGACGAAAATTGCTTTTGTTTCTCAGGTAAACATGCTATGAATTTTGCTGCAATGTTTGGAGGCTGATAGAATCATTATCATATGTACAAAGATCAGATCATTGGGTCACTGCCAGGTCAGTCCATTACATTTCTTTCTAACCGAAGTTTAGAACTGGACAAAAGTTAATTTTATTTGCAAAACAAACGGTATATTTGGAAAAGGAGGTAATGCAAAGATAAACCGTTTTTTGACTTCTACCCAATTTTGGAGACAATTCCAAATGTATGACTGGCGTACTCGGATTGTAGATATTACCCTTATTATATCCTTCAAAAATCCAGAATTTTGTCGCGACAGCGAGGCATAGCTATCCTACATCCCGTCGTCGTCGGCGGCGTCAACATAGTTTAAATTTCTTACATTGGAGTTTCAGACAAATGATGACTAATAGTTACAACTTGCTAAATGTTTTCTGACCAGACGAATATTAAATATTGGTGTTCAAAATAAGCTATACTGAATAGTGTTTGAGGGGACACACCCAGTAACTAATAATTGGTTCTTTTTTACCCCATTTTTCCCTGAAGGTTAGTTGTCAAAATAAATTTAGCAAGAATTGGTTAACAAATAAGTAAATGCTTATCTTGAATTCATCAAATATAGATTTAAATTCAGGTTCAGTAAAAGGCAAGCCAATAGTAAAACAGAACAGTAAAAGACAGTTAAATTTTCATGACCAAGTTTGTCATTATTTTATTATTATTTTTTTTTGGTACAAATTTATTTTTATGCTAGAAGGCACAACTGCAACTGCCAGCTGAAAATTTCTAACCAAGAAAATCGACCCTTTCAAAACTAGAAGCTCACAACAGATGATATCACTCACCTGGAATTAGATTGCCATTAAGCATCATAAAAGGGAATAAAACAATCATTATAAACAAAACCTGATGTCTATGATTTTTGCTGTTTTTTTCCCCAAAAGCAGTGACCATATTGCTCTCTGGTCCTTACCTGGGACAAAACTTTGTAAAGGGACCACTTTAGGGACATTGAATCAAAGTTTGGTCTCATTGGCCCCATAGTTTCAGGGAAGACATTTTTAGTTATATTTTGCTGATTTTTCTATTTTTAGAAACGGTGGCCATTCTGGTCAGCAGTTTTAAAAGGGTACCATTCCATCAAACGTTGGCAACAACTGGCCCAGAAGTTTCGGAGAATATTTTTTTACTGCTTTTCCATTTTTAATAATGACAGCCATATTGGTCAGAGATCCGGACCCCCCCCCCCCAAAAAAAAAAAAAAAAAAAAAAAAAATTGGAAACGGGACTATTCCACCAATGATTGGTATTCATTTCACAGTTCTTTCAGAGAAGATAATTAAATAATTTTTTACCAATTTTTTTAATTTTTAGTAACAGTGGCCATATTTGTTGGAAGTCTTGACCATTAATTTATGACATGTCAGTTGTGCTCGATGCCTACAATGCTGAAAACCATAACAATAGTCCAAAAAGTTGAAGATCGAATTCCAAATGACCAGATGTTTTCAAGGAATTTAACAGTTTAGTAATAGTAAATTTAAAGCATCAATTGTTGTGTGGAGCTGGCTCTTCCCATCACTGTAGGCAATATATATACAGGGTTCATACACATTTTTTACCACAAAATTCAAGGACATTTCAAGGACTTTAAAGGACCAATTTCCAAATTTTCAAGGATCAGAAATCAACTGATATGGACAATTTAAATCCATATGGTTATGACCTGTATGTAATACATCCGAGAATTTACATTTCCCAGGCATGTCATCAACGTTCTTTCGAACTACTTTCAGTTTTGGTTTGCTCACTGTGACTAAAATTCATCGGCAAAATACATTTAATCAAGTAAATGAAAGATGTTTTATTAGTTAAAGTTAACTTAAGTTACCAAAAAATCAATCTGGATCGTTTAATTACTAAAATTCTTACGCAAAGTCAGATTTATTTCTTGACCGCATCACAGAAATTACTACGCACCGGTTTCACTAGAAAAGTAGCTCTTTTTAGAAAAGGGAAAAAACGCGAAAATTATATAAAGTCTTGACAAAAATACCGATAAACGCGAGACCAGTGATCTTAAAACGAATTAAAAACACTTTTATGACAGAAAAGTTAACCATTTTTTTTGATTCTTCAAAAACACAGTTTTTCAAGGAGTTTCAAGGACCTCCTTCGAATTTCAAGTACTTTCAAGGCCTTAATTTCCAATTTTCAATTTCAAGTACTTTCCAGGTTTTCAAGCACCCGTGCGAACCCTGTATATAGGATGGTGTCTTTGGGACCCATACCACATATTTTTAATTTTCATACATTTATAAAATCAACAAAATAAAATAATTGGTAGAATATTTAATATGGATTTATGGATTCTCTTGATAGTCTATAACGATATAATGTCAAGAAATTGAATGAAAATAAAAAATTGACATAAATTATATAGAAAAAATGTTTTTTATTGTAAACTTTTGATATCAAAATAAGATAATTTAAAGATATTTGCTAGTCAGTTTCACCATGTTCTGATTTCCAGATAATTGTTATAGTTTGAATGACCAATTTGGTGGTCTCCTTCTTGCCTCAAGTGCAGACTGGTGTGGATTTAATCTTTGGCCAGGTCAAACCAAAGACAGCAAAGATGGGTCTGCTGGGAGTCAGAATAATGGTGGGGCAAACTACTGCTTTTTGAGCTGGCACATCATTTGTTTGTTTTTTCAGTTGGGGTTTGATGCCGTTTTCAGTACATTTGGCTATTTCGCAGCGGCCAGTTTTTATTGGTGGAGGAAGCCGGAGTACCTGGAGAAAACTACTGAAATTTGGTAGAAAAAGCTGGCACATTAGAATTCCTGCTCAGTGTGTCAGTCTAGTACAAAGCAGGGTTTCATATTTATACCACATGAACATGTTCTCGTCCTGATATGCATCTAATAATTGCCTCAGGATGTCAAGCAGTAATCCATCCATCCACCCACTATAGTATTGAATTGAGATTGAGGAATGAAAGAAACGAGAAAAAATTAACGATACATTTGTAGGTTTATTTACTTCTTTTTGAGTAAATAAACATTGTATCTGGTGGGAAAAAGATGTCTGGAGATTTTTCCTGAATTTTTTGTAGACAAGTTTTGTCTCTTTAAAATCAGTAAGATACATATATGTTTGAACAATTTCGTAATAGATCATTTGTCTCTTTAAGATGTACATAACAAAATGACAAAAAAAAAAAGATGTTGGTGTCAGTGGCGTAAAACTTTTGACACTTTGACATTCATGAATATACCCATTGGTGTTCAGAAGTCTGATAAAAAATTGAAAATTTACGTGGCAAACGTACAAATATTTACTGCCAATAAAAGTTGAATGAGAAAACGTAATCACTATATGGCTAGCACTATACTGTAACCAAAATATGTTACTGGTAAACTGACAACAAAACATATTTTCCTTCAACACTGTTTGGAGTGGCCTGCTGATTAACTAGAATTTTCCATTGGAAATTCTTGCTAACAATTTCTATGTGAAATATAAAACACAACAAAAAAAAAAAAAAAACACTAACTAACAAAAATAATAAATACAAAGCAATAATGATTAAAATTAAACATAAAACAAATCTCATACATGTGTATTTACTAAATAATGCTAAGTTCAATATTAAGCTGCCTATAACATGTAAACATTGGATATTAATTCTGATTGCAATCATCATTGCATGTACTGAAGAATATAGTAAAAAGAAACGGGGAAAATTTTGTTTTGATTTCTTTGACAAAAGAAAAATTTATTCTGCTCAATACATATAAGGCTTCTGAAGTTTTGAAAGCGATCAATAATCTTAATGTAAACCAGGAAATTTCATTGAAAATTCATTGTGTGCAACAACACGAAAAAATAGAAATAAAAAATATAAATCAAAAGCGTATTACAATAATTTTTTAACTTTTCTTATCAAAAAAAAAAAAAAAAAATTGTTAAAAGATGATATTGGGCAAGTGTCATCAAAATAAAAATAAGATATAAAAACATTAATAACAAAGACAACATTGTTCTGTGACATACTTCATATGGGTAATAAATAATAAACAATAATCCTAAAATTATTTTAGTGACTGATCTAAGATAATACTACCAATTAATATCATTAAATTACTTTATTTTTTTCACCTGATCGTGCTGAGCTTATATCGGTTGAATAATAACAGAACTTTCAATTTCATTAGCGGTGTCAGGTATTCAAATAGATTTTGCTGATAGTTACATGTCCAGTTATAACCCTTGTAACCAGTTGGATATTGATCAGGTTTTTAACCATTAATGTTTTAATACAATATATAATTTTGTCCAAAGAATAACTATATATATAAATATAAATACTACAACTGTCAATCATTTAAATACCAAACTATCATCCCTACTTGCAGAGCTGGGGATGCATACACATTTTATCATTTTTTGACAGAGTTATCGTTCCTCGCAGCAGGTGGGATTTCGAGGACACTTGTGGAATTTCGCCAGGAATTAATAAAAAAAATTGAGGAGTTGAATGAAAACAATATTAACTGTGCAATCGAGAACTTGGGGCTTTTACATTTTTTTTCACTGGTAAGACATTGAAAATTTTCATATGTATCCCTAATTCCCAACTACATAAAATTGACAGCACATCCTATATAATGATGAATTCTTTTCACCTTTCAGGGTTTTCTGCTTTATCATTCAGATTGAAAGTTAAATCGGCATGATCCTAGTGAGACTCCTGCTGTAAAGAATAACTTTTGCCGGGATAGTCAACCGCAAGCCAGGAATATATGAATCTCCAGCCTTGATAGGTAAATCTCATGACCACGACCAAAGATTGAAAAAAAAATGTTTTCTTCTGAAAGACCACAGACTATAGTTTCCTGATATGAAACCAAAACTGATGAAAATTCACCAATCTTTTGATTTAGGGTTTACATCTATCACATATACAAACTATTGATTTTCAAATTTCAGTTTTAATAATCTATTTGGTCCTATAAAATTTGGTGCAATGAATGTTAAGTTTTTAAAACACATTCTAATGCAAGGTTGGTTTTAACAATGATTTCATTGCATGACATTGACGATTTTGGACCATCAATTCTGCAATCTGGGATCATAGCACATGCAAAGCGTCACTTTCAGGTTTAACAATTTTGACTTAATGGAAGAAAACTATATATCTACTGACACTTCACATGTAAAATCAATAATTTGCAACCATCAAATATTAAAATAATATTACATGTAGTCATACAGTGTTTTATTGTACTAATATGGAGATTTATCGGTTCAATAAAATTCATTTCATGTGAGGCAATGCCAAGGCCGATATGAATTTTATTGGCCCGATAAATCCTATATTAGGACAATAACATACTGTAAAACAAATTAATCCTGATTTGTTTTGATAATTCATGGACTATATATACTTGATGGTTCTTTACATGTAAGTGTTCATCAATCAAAAACTTTCCTTGTTACAGATTTTGTGCGTGTATGTGTGTGTTATGGAGGGTATAAATTATGTTGATTGAAGTTTGTTGTCATTTTGTGCAAAAAGGGAGGTAATTTGGATTGACTCAATAAAAATGTACAGAAATATATCGAGCCAATTTTGACCAATCAATATGCAAGATGAAAGACCAAATCAGGATAAAATAAATTTATCTCATTAACTGCTGCATAGAAGTACATTAAAAAGGAATAAAATAAAAACAGTTTTGATGAAAAACAGCTGCCTTTCACATTTATTGCATAGATAAGCAGAGATTCCTAGGAATAACCAGTACTGCTCATCTGGATTAAATCTACAAAACAAACTTAACACCCGGAACAAAACATTTGAACGTGGCAGACACAGATTCAATTAGCACATATGATTACCTGAGAAGCAATGTTTATGCTGATTTTAGAGAAAAAAAGTTTACATATTGTGAATAGGAAATAACAAAAGATGAAATGAAATATGACATATGCCAAACAATGGCAATGCCCTCAATCCCCCATTACCCAACTTTTAACAAAAATAGTTCAATTACTGTAAATTCAGAAATTATTGCGTGCATTTATTATTGCGATTTTGCGATTTTAGACCAAAATGCTATTTTAATTTTTGCGATATTGAGAAAAATGGTGCTTCATTCATATAAAAAATTCCAAAATGCGAGTTTAAATTATTGCGATTACAACCCTTTCGCATTTTTCGCAATAATAAAAACATCGCAATAATTTCCGAATTTACAGTAAATTCCAGGAAATTCAGTGCAATAAAAAGTTACAATATTATTCACATTTCTAATTGTGGTTAGAATCTTTTTTGAGGCAAATAATGTCTAAAACAAAAACAGAAACAAAAATTAAAAATTTCATTAATAGCCCTGGCAAAAAATCAGACTTGAGAAATAAAAACAATTACATTAAATAATTCCTAATGACTTTCTGTATAGGTCGCCTACAAATGGGGCAAGTTCGGCCCTGTCGTTTGAGTCTTTTAGCACACCGATAACAACAAACCTGGTGCCCTGTACAGCCGTGAATTATACTGGCTGTACGTGGGCGAATTAGGCACACAATACAAAGCCCAATTTGACCTAACAAGTCTTCACTTTCGTTAGCTCTCCTGTTTCCAGCTGAACTTTCGTGTAAAACTGGAGAAACAGATATTGTCCCATTGGAAGAAGGAATAAATGACTTAGATATATCGATAACAGGAAGAAATTGACTATCTTTAGTATCTATCTCGTGTTCTTCCTCCGTTGATTGATAATTCAATAATGTTCTGTATGTTCCTAATGATGATGAACAGTCTTTTATAGATGAAACAAAACTAGACTCCTTTGTTGGTTCTCTGAATTCACTGTCAATTTTGTAAACACTTTCCTGAGTTGACTGCTGACTTAACTGGGTACAAATTCCTGAGTCATTTCCTTCTTTCTCCGATTCAATTTCAAGAGAAGTCAATCTACTTCGAGATAATATCTTTTGTAATTTTCGAGGTGAGTGAGAAATGTCGCTAGATTCTGACGAAGACAGACCTTCTTTATCCTTAGAATTTGACCTTTCCAGCTTCCTTTTACGAGCATTTTCTGTTTCTGGGAGCCAACCTGGTCTGATCTTAGAGCAGTTCAAACAGTGTCCATGTATAGGTGAATTTTGATTCTGACATTCCTGGCATGTCCATTTATCCTTAAAAGAGAAAAAAAAATAGCATCATAAGCATAATAGTTTTTTTTGGCATGTATTCAGTATAGTTGGTATATATTACATAGAAATATAATATTGAGTTACTGATTTTTTTTTCTAAGTTCATAGGTATTTTCTTAAGTAGAATTTTTCCTAAACTATTAATTAATCACGTATTTCATCTATTACATTATATAAATTAAAAACTAAATATATGCAATTTCTTTTAGTTAATACAAAAAAAAATGTGACAAGATAAAATTTCACTTATCCATACTTAAATGTTTTGCATGTAATACTCTGTTAAAGATTCAATGAATCTTGAAATAGTACAGCAATTTGTGAGTCTAAACCAAATCTGACTAGATCAGAACTTAAGTAAATGATTTATCATAAATTCTATTGCTGATTTGCAATTACAGCTGAATTTATTATTTCTAAATTTCAACGAAGAGTATGCATCATTCACACACCTAACTCATCAGATAACCTGGAGTCACTGAAATCATCCATAACTCGCATGAAAACACTTACCTCCTCAGCAAGCCAACATCTCCCCAATTCATAATATTTGGTTATGGTTAAATTTTTACAATTTGCTGATCAATTTCAAAATTTCAAAATTTGTGGAATGTGATTCGATGAAATATTTCCCATCTGAAGTGTGTATATTACACCATTTAGATACACACAATAATAATTAAAGTTTCGAACTACAATTGGTTATGAAAAAGATTGAAATTAGTTTAGTATAATTAACTAAAATTTTAGGGGTCTCGGTGGCCGAGTGGTCTAGGTAGTTCGTCATGACTACTAATGATCACTAGTCTGTCAAGGCTGAGGTTGTGAGTTCGAATCTCACTTGACGGGGTGTGTTCGACTCCGATCTTAATTGACAAGGATTGCCAATGTTCCTACCAAAGGTCGGTGGTTCTCTCCGGGTACTCCGGCTTCCTCCACCAATAAAAACTGGACGCCGCGAAATAGCCAAATGTGCTGAAAATAGCATAAAACCCTAACAAAACAAACAAACAAAAATTTTACACAGATTTTAAGGAAATAATATTACACCAAATCAAATTTATTGATTTTTTAAATAAGACAGAATAATGTAAATATGTAACATTATAAATTGTCATGCACGAGAGAGATACGCAGGCATGCTCAGGTAACATGGAGTTGGTGAATTCAGCTCTCAACTCTAAGTTGTTATATAACACCAACAAAAATTACTTACCCCATCAGATAACTCCGAGTCACTGGAATCAGCCCAGAATTCCATGTCGCTGTCACCACATATAATAACAACATTCTGTAAAAATTTGTAAATAAGCATATTCAAGCATGACCAAAACAAGACCAAGTATGACACTAAACAATTAGAATATATTTGAAATTTAAAGATGTTCAGATAAATTTGTTGAAGTTTTCAGTTGGAAGATACTGGAGTTCTGTCACAAGTAAAATGTAAAGGGTTTTAACAACGTCAGACAAAGTTTGAGTTTACTAGGATTTTAGCCCGTGGCAAAAGTTAATTATATTTTGTTCATTTAGACACTATTGTCTTTTAGACTGAAATATAAAACAATAAATCAGACTTCTAAATATCATATCAAGGTTTAAATTATAACTGCATAGTGAAAAAGTTCACATGTATCTAGACGGATTAAAAATAAAATCGTATTGCAAACAATAATGATTATTATAATTTTGAATTTTATAAAAATAAAAAAAAAGTTTGAAAATAACAAATAAGAATTTAAATTTTCAATTGAAAGTATTTTTTAATAACAATAAACACAATGTAAACATACACTCTCTGACATTCCTGACACACTTGCTGTGCTGGAGATGATGTCGTCATTATCAGATCCTAGTTCATACTCGAAAGATATTCTGTCAGTTCCCAGGTCTAAAGATATAACGTCATCATTCTGATCATCATTTTCCTGTCAAAATTCAAAAATTTTATTAAATAAATACATGGTTGATTATTTTCGTTTAATTAAAAACATGAATTTACAGTGATATTGTCCCGATTTTAAAAACTGCTTCCACATTTTTTTATTTACATGAAAATTTATCGACATTTCCTTGCAACTGGGAAAAAATGACATTGCAAGTTTTTCCCAAGTTTATCACTAAGATTTTTATATAATGAGTCCTAGACTCATCATTTATCAGAATGGTAAGTCCCAGGACTCGTCTTTACTTTTTGGAATGTTAATTCCTGTATGTTTTTGACAATACATATACCCTGATAAGACTATTGTATTTCAAAAAAAAAAAATTTGTGAACTAAAATCATATGCTGCCTCTAAATACTGTGTGGTATAAAATCAATAACATGTTTTTGTTTGTTTGTTTAGTTGGGGTTTTACACCGTTTTCAGCACATTTGGCTATTTCGCGGCAGGCAGTTTTTATTGCTGGAGGAAGCCGGAGTACCTGGAGAGAACCATGACCTTTGGTAGGAAAATTGGCAATCCTTGTCAATTAAGATTGGAGTCGAACACACCCTGCCACAGGTAAGATTCGAACTCTCAACCTCAGCATTGACAGGCTAGTGATCATTAGTAGTCATGACGAACTACCTAGACCACTTGGCCACCGAGGCCCCCTCAATAAAATGTGAACATATGCAATTGTGCTCCAAAACTGTAAAACCTCTGTTACAAATATGACCAAAAATGTCGAAACTTTTCACTTTGCTGTGTAACACAACTTTATATTATTTTTATCTAATTTTTTACATTTATTTATCTTTATTATTATTTAATCTTAAACATTCTCTTATTTTCTTCCTATCCACTTTATTTGTAATACATTTTTTTACCTATATTGACAAAACTTGGTGCATGTGACAAAAAAATCACTGAAAAGTGAAAGTCCGCTAAATCTATTTTTAAAATCTCTGCATATTGTTTCGGTCGGTAACTTGAAAACCACCGATAAAAGGGCAGTTTATTTGCCATTTTTCTAATTTGATACCCCGGAAATTATAATGGCGGGCAGAAGGCTTCTCATGAAAATTATGGTCTTTAGATGCAGTTGGCTAAATCTAAACGCGTCCCTAGGCTGAATTCACCAACTCCGAATTTCAAGTTTGAAAGACGCCACATCTGGGACGCATGTATATGACTTAGTGAGAACACCTCAGTTTGAAGGATAAATTTGGAAAGAGGAATGAAACTATTCAAGTATTAAGATTTACAAATCAGAACTTAATAAATGATAAACAGTTCCTGAAATGAAGGTAAACAACCAGCAGGTCAATGTTCTAACAACTTTAATAAAGCAAACTAGTAAATTTTACACAGATCATTGTGAAATTTGTTGCTTTTTGGGAAATATCCTTATGGAATTGGGAAATTGTTGTTTGGGAAAACATCTAAAATTCAGCGGTAAATACAGGCTTACAAAATCACTGATGCAGGTTACAAACTAGAGGCTCCCCTGTATCGCTCACCTGGACAATGTTTATTCCGACTGGCAGTCTGGAACATTACTGTCAAGCCAACAGGCTCACTGGTTTCCAACCAGATTATTTCACTGATTTTTCCCATTAGGTCTTATGTTAAAGTATGTTTGGCTTTGGTGGCCATCTTGGATGACAGGTGGGGTCATTGGATATAATTCTGAAAAAACAACCAACTAAGGACCATTGCTGCTAACTTTTGTTCCAAATGGCACAGTGGTTTTAAACAAGAAGATATTTAAGTAAATTTCACATAGGGTACTATGTTTAACAATGTTTGGCTCTGACAGCCATTTTGAATGGTGGGTGGGATCATCAGAAATACCTTTGAAAGAGGACCATTCCTGTCAGGTGTTGTTCCAATTGGCCAAATGGTTTCAGACAAGAAGATCTTACAGTAAATTCCATAAACAGTCCTTTGTTAAACAATGTTCGGCTCTGGCGGCCATCTTGGATGGTGGATAGGGTCATTGGACAAATTTCTGAAAGAGGACCACATAAGGGCCATTGCAGCAAAGTTTTGTTCCAACTGGCCAAGTAGTTACAGACAAGAAGATCTTTAATTAAATTCCCAATAGGGTCCTATGTTAAACTATGTTCAGCTCTTGTGGCCATCTTGGATGATGGGCCATGTCATTGGATACAATTCTGAAAGAACACTAAGGACCATTGCTACTAAGTCTTGTTCCAATTGGCCCAGTGGTTCTTTAAGTAAATTTCCCATAGGGTCCTATGTTAAACTATGTTTGGCTCTGGCAGCCATTTTGGATGAAGGGCCAGGTCATCGGATACAATTCTGAAACAGGACCACCTAAGGACCATTCCTACTAGGTTTTGTTCCAATTGGCCGAGATCCCCGTAGGGTTCTATGATAAACTATGTTTACAGCGTAACTGCAGAAAAATGTTTGGAAATGTGGTTGTTAGGCTATCATCATCTAAATATTTTGTTATTAAGATATTATAAAAAAAACACCAACATTACTCAGAATTCCTTCTTTTTAGGAAAATTATCTCCCTTTATACTAGTACCTTTTGTTCCCCGTCTATATCACTTTCTAACTGTAAACTAACATAAAACGATGAGGAGTCCGAGTCACTACAGTCAATACTAAGTGATGCCTGTCTGTGTCTTTCTGAAGAATCTCCAGCATTTTTCCTACCTGGAATAAAATTCTGTCATCATTGAGGGCTCAGATTTTGAATGGACATTTTTTTTTTACAAAACTCAGACATTTTATTACACAGTTCAGACATAAGATCCTTTCATTTTCAGAAAATGTTTAATGGTTTTGAGAAAGCTATACCATATTTGCTTTTAAAGAAATATATAAAATAACACTAATTCTAAATAACTTCCTGTGATCACTACACAGTATCGTCCTCGTGAATTTTCACATTTGCTATGCTATATGCTTACATTAATATTTTTAAGAAAGTAATGCCTACCCATGGTAAAATGTACAATAAACAACCATAAATTATTCCTGAAGGAAAAGTTGTCATGTTTATTACCACTAATATGTTTATTTTGAATAAATACAATCAATTCAAGTGTTTTCAGATGCTTTAAATTCATTTGTAGTGCCTGAAATGATTTTATCTCAATAATATCATTAATTAATTAAATATGTTCACTTTAAATGCAATATACTAGTGTCGGATAATCGGTTGAAATTACCAACCGATTATCTATTACTATCGGTTGACAGCAACCAACTAACTATCAGTTATAATCGCATTATTATAACTTGCTCTTTTATATGAAATCAAGCATTCAGCCACATTGTACATGTCTTATGTATAGATATATCCCATATCATTGAAGAGCTTTACTTGTTCATATTTGATCTTTTGTTATTTTTCATATTTTAGTTGCTATTTTCGAATCTTGTATGACTGCGCATGTAAAATGCAAACCGGAAACGGACTGGAAGTAAATATGTTAAAATTCCAGAACATTAATGACAATCAATTTAACAAAATCCTTATCAATTATCGACATTGCTGAGCCGAACCAACTGATTTCTGACTTATTCTGATCATCGGAACACCACAACAATATATTACTGTGATGTAATATCAGAATGCTGTACCATTTTACCTTTTTTCTTCCTCTTCTTCCCATTTTTACTGGTGCCAGACATAGCAGCTGAACTATGTGAACTAGATGTAGTTGACTGCTGCCCTGTACTACTGGATATCACTGAGCTAGGGGTACATACTTGAATTTGCACAGAACTAGGACCAGCAACGGTTGTTATTACCTTGAAAATACAACATACCGATACCATTTATATTAGTGATATTAGGGAGATATTACAAAATTTCTAATTTGCAGGCATTGTGATGTCACTTCCAGTTTAACATAAACAAACACGTCGAAATCTATGATTTATTAGGCTTGCTATCAAAATGAAGAAGCCATTTTAGATGAAAGATAATTGTCATTAAAACTTTTATCATCATGAATACTTTTCAGGTCATGTGATTTCAAATTGTAATGAATTAAAGAACAATCATGTATGTTAACTAGAGGCTCACCTGGCTTCTATTAGCACATTGGAAAATGTAAGGTGCATTGTATCCACATGGCTGTTAAAACAAGAAGATTTTTTAAACATTGGGTCCTGTGTTAACTATGTCCTGCAGTGGTAGCCATCTTGGATTTCCGATCATGATCAAAATTATAAATTTGGTACAGGACCACCATACAATCATTCAGGAAAACATCAATTCAATCTGTCAAACATTTTTGAAGAAGAGGTTGTTTGTATGTATTTCCCATAAGGTCCTATGTTAACTATGTCCAATGGTGGCGACCATCTTGGATTTCCAATTGGCACCAAAATTATAAATTTGGTAAAGGACCATCTAAGGACCATTCCTGCAAAGTAGAAGTTAATTTGGTATTGAAGTACTCTGTTAACTATGTCCTGCAGTAGTAGCCATCTTGGATTTCCGATCGGCATCAAAATTACAAATTTGGTACAGCATCATCATACAATCATTCAGGCATATTATTAATTCAATCTGTCAAACAGTTTCGAAAAAGAAGTTGTTTGTATGTATTTCTGATAAGGTACTATGTTAACTATGTCCCACAAGAGGTGGCCATCTTGGATTTCCAATCGGCACCAAAATTACAAATTTGGTAAACGACCATCTAAGGACCATTCCTGCATAGTAGAAGTTCATTTGGTCTTGTGGTTTCTGACACAAAGATTTTTTAAATTTCAGCCAATAGGAACACATTATTGGGCCTGGCAGCCATGTTGAATTGAATATTCGATCAGAACCAAAATTAAAAATTCTGTAAAGGACCATCCCAGGAACATTGCTGCCAAGTTTGGTTCCATTTAGTTCAGTGGTTTTTTAAGAAGATTGAAATGTGAAAAGTTTTAAACGGACGGACGCAAAGTGATGGCGTTTCAACGTTCCTGCTTATTTTGACATCATTCGTGCACATCAATCTTTCAGTGCAAGATGATTGCTTTGGTGAATAAATATTGCCCTGTCTGCAACTCCTCCTAAACCAGTGAATGGATTTCTATTAAACTGATCAGAATGATAAATGTGGTTTTTCACAGACAAAAATAATTTGATGGATAAATGGATAAAGTATTATCGAGTGGCAATTATTTAATGCATATCAAGACGAGAATATGTTGATATGATATGAATATGATCCCTGCTTTGTACTTGTCCGACATGCTGAGCAGGATTTTTAACGTGCTAGGTACAAGGTAACAGTTTGCAGGAAGACATATCTCCCCATCCAGACATATCATACCGACTCTGAAACCACCAGTCCTTTGCTCTTACTCCTATATGTCATTTGCTTGGCAGAGAAGCAGCAAAAACCAATTTTTATGTCCTTGCTTTGACCCGGCCAGGAACCAAACATGCAAACTTCTGCACCTTAGGCGAGCAGGCTACCAGGAGACTACTGAGGCAGTAAATTTCCAATAGACAATAGAAATAATTTTACCTGACTATCTGAGTGTGAACCTGTACTGGTTACACCAGGTCGAGGTCGAGCTACTAAATGCTGTCGTCTTCTTATACAAGTATCTGGTGTAGGATAACAGCAATTCTCTATCAATTTTCTGAAAAATAAAGGAAATATTACACTGTATACAACATTCTCACAATATCGTGTTCCATGATGTCCAGTTAGGACAATAAAATCATTAAGAAAAGCTGCATACTGTATATTACCTTCTCACATGTACAGCATTTTGTAGTGTTCCTCTGTATTGTGTCATGTACAATTTCAATGTAAATTTAATGCCTTTTCGACATGGATAAGTACCAAGATATAATAAGCCATCAATTTAATTTAATACAGGAAAATCAACTGAAAATGAGTTTCAAAGACAATATTTGCTTTATATATATGTAGCCATAGGCAGAGGTTATGCCTGTATTGATACTATGGGTACTCACACTGCATCATCGATTGTGAACTGTTCTACACCAAACACTTTTCCTAATTGATCATTTTTACAATACACAATCCTTGGGTCGATTGTATCATACATCTGTCTACTGCTTATATAATCTTTAAGGAAATTACAGATCTGAAAATAATGCAGAAGAAAAATAAATAGGTATATTATATCTTATAATACTCTCCCAATCTAGAATGCTGGCCAATCAATGTACTTCATAAACATGATATACAAATAATGTGGTCAGTGAAGCATGAAATCTAGGTTACTATGAAATAATTTTTGCTGGATGCTTGTTTTCTCCATCAGAATTCTTGTAACTGGTTAAAAACTTTCTTTGCATCATAATTCTGTTTTCAACAGGCCAAACATTAAAATATGTTTTTCTGCTAAAATGGTATGCAAAATTATATATTTTTTCTGGAGGTTTTAAAGGCTTCCAAATGGTAGACACGCTCAATATAATGCTGCTTAATTGTGTCATGTTTTCAGGGAAGGAACAACATATATACATGGTTTGTCTGGTTAACAGAAACATTGGTCTTGTTTTCTTGGCCTTACTCAATTTAATCTTTTTCTCCAATGATTCACTAATGTAATGGAATATTTTTAATTTAATTTGAATTGTAACAGACAATTTGATTGGTTGTTACTTGTTGCACAAGTTACATTATATACTGAACCGCAAAAGAAACGTCGCACAAAATGACATGTTCACATACATTTATTTCAAAGTGACATTTATATATTTTAAATTAATTTTTACAAAATTTAATGAATGATTTACAGTCTTTTGGTTACAATGTTCACAAAAACGTCACAATTGTCGCAACGACACATGTTTTCAATGCTGTGCTCCCACGTCCGTTAATAACGTGTATGTCCTCCACCGGCACCAATTACTGCGGCACATCTTTGGTACATGGAGTTGATGAGCCGATTAATAAACGCCATCGGAATACGTGCCCATACTCTCTGAAACGCTTGTGAAAGTTCAGCTGCAGTTGTCGGACTTGGCTGCTCATTATTCAACCGTCTTTGAACTTCGTCCCATAAATGTTCAATAGGGTTTAAATCTGGACTCAAAGCCGGCCAATCCATAACATTAATGTTATTCTGCTGTAGGAAGTCTCTTGTGGCTCTTGCGGTATGCGCATGTGCATTGTCCTGTTGGAAAGTCTTGTTTTGATGACGTGCGAAATGGGGCTGAACATGGGGTGTCAAGATTTGGTCGATGTAACGGGCAGCTGTTACGCCATTTCCTCTGCCTGGGCCAAGGTTCTGAAAGATGACTGGACCAAGTTTTACGTTAAGGCCGATTCCACCCCATACCATGATGCTAGGTCCTCCCCACGCGTCTGTTTCCAGAATGCAGCTGTCCTTGTAACGTTCCCCGCGTCTTCTCCACACTCTGGTTCTGCCATCGGCTGTTGAAATGCAGTAACGGCTTTCGTCAGAGAAGATGATGTTACGCCATTGTCGACTTCGCCAATTATGTCGCTGAGAGGCCCACTGAAGACGAGCTTGACAGTGTCGAGGAGTAAGAATAGGTCCTCTTGCTGGACGGCGACATCTCATGTTTCTAGCAGCTAATCGCCGACGAACCGTATCATCACTTATGGGTCGTCCATGTGTTCCAACAGTGTTTCTGGCAGTTTCGGCAGCTGGGGTGAACCGATTCATCAAATGGTGATGAACAATGCCTCTATTCTGTCTAGGGGTAGTGACTTGGGGTCTACCACTCCGTGGACGGTCATTTGTGCTGTTTGTTGCATTGTACCGTGTCCGTAGACGTTCAATTGTTCGAACAGCACAGTTGAAGTCGTTGGCAATAACTCTGACAGATTGCCCAGCATCCAATCGACCAATGGCCTGTTCTCTCTGTTGTGGAGTCAGACATGGCATAGCTTCTGTGTCAACACTGATACTAACACTCTTTAATTTTCTCCGGTCTTTTATACCCATAAAGGAGCATGAATTTCATGAACATTTAAAATTTAAGAAAAATTACCGCCAATTGTGTCCCACGAGCAGTTTTAGGTATGGTCGCTCTACGATATCAACTGAAAATTATTCAACCGAAAATTTAATTCACAGGTAATTTAATCTTACCTGGTGATGTAATCGTAATACTGATTATATAAAAATCATTAATTAATATTTATTTTGAATTTTGCTAACATTTTGAAAAAGCGACGTTTCTTTTGCGGTTCAGTATATTATATAATTTACTTTCGGTACTGAGACTTCAACGCATTACTTCGCATTCTGTAATTGAATATTCCTGAGTTAAATAAGTTATTCAAATGACTAGCAGCAATTTTGGATGATAAAATTTCTGAAAATTATATTATATAAGAATTGTTTTCAATTTTGGAACAGACAATACCCTATTTGTGGATATTGGAGTTGTCTCCCATATGTATGAGTTATCCTTCCTGGCAGAAGGTGTCCTGTGTTAAAAATAAAGGGAAAAATTACTTCCAATTTTTTTCTGAAAATATTGAATTGGGCAATGCGTACATCAAATATTAAAAAATGAGGGAAAATATATCCAATAATAAATATCTAATGTATTTTAAGGATATTGTTAAAGAAAAAAAAATTGCAGAAAAATGATAATTATTCCACTGATGTCTATGGAAGACACCATCTCAAAAGAGCAGATAACTCTGTAAATGGAAACCAACTCACGTACACCAAAAATTGAGAATACTGCCTACATAAACCAGTAATTTTACTGTATCTCTCTTAGCAATGATTTATTTTCCTGAACTGCAACAATCTTGTAACACAACCAGGAAGGATGGTCAGACAAATGTGATGCTAAAATAATGGCAAAATGTGGTTATCTGCTCTTTAATTTCATTAATTTGAATTGAAACAAAATCATGGCTCGATATATATTGAATATAATATAACAAAAATGTAATGAAAACTCTGAGATGTATAGAATGTTTACCTCTTTCCATGTAAAAACTTCTCCTTTTGCACCAGCTTCTTTGAGTATCGGTAAGAAATCAGCCTTTGGTCTTAACTAAAAAACAAAGAACTTATAGTTGCCCAGATCATTGGATGTGAAAAGGAAAACAAAATTAAAATGCATTGATATCTTTTCTCTGCCAGCCCTAAAATGAATTAAAAAAAAATTGTTAATTAATTTCGTGATTATTGCAGTATCTGTTTATGGAAACCAAAATGTCAATGTGAATTTTTTCTTAAACTTCCTAATGCAATTTCTTGCTATTTTGCCATGTTTTATTTATGTTGTAGAATATATTTTGGCATGGATTAAAATGAGGTTCCTACATAGGGGATATATGAACATGAGGGAACAGGAAATAAAAATGTCCTGAATGAAAATATACATGTAAAATTTACATTCAAATTGCATTTTTATCAATTTTCATGAAACACGACAAACAACAACCTTACAACAAAAAAAAAAAAAAACAAAAAAACAACCAGGTGAAATAAATACTGCTAGCACTTTGCACGAAAATAACCATTGCTAAAATATAATATACTCTCACACATCCCACTTCTTGGCCACGATAAAAATCTACATTATTAATTTGCTTTACTCCATGACAGAAAAATATTTATTTACTTATTTATTAAAATTTAAAGCAAGAAACCTGAGAAAATATATTTAACAGCAAAAGGGATTTTCACTCATCAATGCTTGAAGCCTCCTGCCATTCATCGCCATTAGAAAACCCAGTTAAAAATCCCCAAAAACAGCAGAAAAAGCCTCTTAAGTATATACAAACCATAGGCACAGAGAAAGAGACCTCTTCAGCTACTATATAATGTGTTGAAGCCAACTGATCTAAGGTAGCTTGGTCAGGAACTGATGTCTCGCCAGGTCCTTTGCCATTTCCTGTGCTTGAGATTGGATTATTTTCTTGTTGGGCTATCTTATCTTTTTCCTGCAGGATATGTAATAGGTACATGTATTGTGCATTTAAATTTAGCCTTAAAAGGGGATTTTTTGTTTTTGAAATCTCATCTAATCATATATTATCTGAGGGAGTTAAAAGCTTTAAACAAATTCTGTGATTTTGTTTTCTTTATCTGGAAAAAATTACTGCATTTGAAATTGTTATAAAATGTGACCTCTCTCTGTGGTCAACATGGAGAAGGAGGAGTTGTGATGAAAAAGTCCTTTTATTACAATATAAATAAACATGTGCTACAGATACATTGTATATGTTGTATTTTGCAGGCTAGTGGGCTGTGGTCTTGCGGGCCATTTCTAATTTTGTCTGTATTTATAATCTTGACCGAACTTTTTGATGAAGATTCAAACATCCTTAGGAACAATTCTTTTGAATAAAGTTATCATTTAATTCAACTGGCCTCACTGTTTCTCAAACAGGGCATCTAACTAGTGGTTACTTCATTATTTATTGTGCACTGTAAGATAACCCTGTCAACTGTATTTGTAAATACTATCATCCTGGGTAAAAGTAAACTTCAAAACATTGATAACAGTCATATCTTTGCATTATAAAATAGAGGACATTTTAAATACTTTATTAAATATTTTATACTGACTTAACATATATTAGTGAATTATTGAAGCAATGTATTTGATTTTTTAAAATTGAATTAAATAATTAAACATTAAACTTTAAGCTGTACATAACCTATAGCCCACAGCCCTCAGGCCCACACAATAGTTACTTTCTCCTTCAGATGAACACTGGGCAGACTTGCAAAAATGGAAAAATATTTGTTACAAAAACAGCTGACAAAATTCAGTAGTGGATGGATAGTAATATCAGAAATCTATGATTACAAAGTTCGCCTTGTTCCCCCACTAATTTTGGTGTATGGCTGTGTAGCTCCCCGATATGCACCCTTTGATCGGAGGCTGTGTTACTCCCCACGGTGTACCATTATACCAAGTAATATGATTGTAGGTCCCTTGGTATTGGAGAACTGAACTTGGATGTAAAACTTAACATAAGTCAATGAAGCATGATAAGAGGGTCAGAGTGACCAAATTTTGGTGGGAGGCTGTGTTACTCCCCGAGATGCATCCTTACACCAAGTTATACGACTGTAGGTCCCTTGGTATTGGAGAACTGAACTAGGACATAAAACTTAACATAAGTCAATGAAGCATGATAAGCAGGTCAGAGTGATCTAATTTTGGTAAGAGGCTGTGTTACTCCACGAGATGGACCCTCACACCAAGTAATATGATTGTAGGTCCATTGGTATTGGAGACCTGAACTTGAATGTAAAACTTAATATTAAGTCAATGAAGCATGATAAGTAGGTTAGAGAGACCAAATTTTGGTGGGAGGCTGTGTTACTCTCGAGATGCATCCTCACCCCAAGTGTAGTTCCTTTGGTATTGGAGAACTAGGACGTAAAACTTAACCTATGTCAATATAGAGCAATATGTAGGTCAGAGTGACCTAATATTGGTGAGAGGCTGTGTTACATCCTGAGATGCATCCTCACACCAAGTTATATGATTGTAGGTTCCTTGGTATCAGAGATCTGAACTTGGACATAAAACTTAACCTAAGTCAATGAAGCACGATAAGTAGGTCAGAATGACCTAATTTTGGTGGAAGGCTGTGTTACTCCCTGAGATGCATCCTCACACCAATTAATATTACTGTAGGTCCCTTGGTATCGGAGAACTGAAGTCGGATGTAAAACTTAACCTAAGTCAATGAAGCTAGATAAGAAAGTCAGAGTGACCTAATTTAAATTTGTATCTTGTTTTGTTTGTTTGTTTAGTTGGGGTTTTACGCTGTTTTCAGCACATTTGGCTATTTCCCAGCGCCAGTTTTTATTGGTGGCAGAAGCCAGAGTACCGGAGAGAACCACTGACCTTCAGTAGGAAAATTGGCAATCACTGAGTCGAACACACCCTGCCACAGGTGAGATTCGAACTCAATCTAATTAAAAACCAATCTCTCATTGCTCCGGTTTTCTGATATGTCGCATGGGAGATCTATTGAAACCCGCTTTGAGGTCACATGTGAGTGTCCTCGTAGGTGTGTCCTGTTCCACCAATGAAATTGCGGCTTCGGCGATCTTGGAAGTTTATCGTGTTGTAAAGGGATGTAACTCATTTTATTAACGAAGAAATCGTCAGTCCCCAGAATTTTTGATTGGCTTATTGATAGGAAGTCAACTCATTTGCATATCATTATAAATTCATAAGTTCCAGTTCACTCACATGTGACCTCAAAGCGGGTTTCGTTAGATATCCCACGCGACATATCAGAAAATGGGAGCGATGAGAGATCGGTTTTTAATTAGATTGATTCGAACTCACAACCTCAGCGTTGGCAGGCTAGTGATTTGTATCTCGTAAAAAATATAAAACCAAGAAAAAATTTGTTAGCAAATTTTTGGAAGCACTCATCAAGATGAATTAAAAGAAAAAGTCCCCATAAGAATTGGATCAAAAACATATAAAAAAAGTTATTTCTCAAAAACAATATAAGAAATATACTGAATCACTCATCAAGATGAATTAAAAGAAAAAATCCCAATTAAAATCAGATAATAAATGAAAATTTCAGGTGACTGCAAAATGGCTAGTATTTTAAACCCTTTATTCTCTGCAAATGCCTGGAGTAACTTTTATTAAATTTCTTATAAACACCCATTTAAAATACAATCATAAAAATTGGATAAGAAATCAAAATTAAGGCATGTCCCTTTTTTCCACTTTCATCAAGGAACATTAAAAAGCAAAAATCATAAAAATCAGGCAAAAATTAAT
This sequence comes from Mytilisepta virgata, assembly GCA_028015205.1. Classification (NCBI taxonomy): domain Eukaryota; kingdom Metazoa; phylum Mollusca; class Bivalvia; order Mytilida; family Mytilidae; genus Mytilisepta; species Mytilisepta virgata. The sequence continues at coordinate 1,145,282 of JAPWFG010000026.1, read as the reverse complement.
AAAGTTACATAAAAACTATCAAAAAAACCCTTAATTACCTCCAGAAAAAAAAGGAGGGACCACAGTTCCCAAAAATTAATCCAAACCTGTATTTTTTATGGGGGAACATTGTGGTAAAATATTATAAGGATGCATTCAATAGAACAATTAAAGTAAATGAGCAAAAATTTAACTGTCTATGGATGCTGACAACGACAGGCTCATACCATAATAGGTCCACAATTATTTGCCGTCATATAAAATTTAATGTTTGAATTTGTATAAAAAAAAAATTTCAACAGACCTTTCAACTATTTTCTATGTTAGCACTTTTTCACTGTACCTGTGCAGAAAATTGTCTGTATCCCACAAAAACTTCCATAATTTGATTATAATTAGTGCTTCAAATCCTACACGCATTCATTGAAATAAACTAAATATATAAAATTTTGGCGCAAAAATGCTTTAACAAGTTCCAAGTATTTCATCATCACTATATATAGGAAAGATAACTCCTGCCAAACAGATATTTAATATGAAAAATAAATTGTACAAATTAATCATGCGTTACAAATGTATTTACCTGGTCATGTCCTGTCTGTGACATTGTCAATTCACCTGTATTAAATAAAAGCAATTAAGTTCAAACAATTATTATGATATTAATATAAAGTACCCCCCCCCCCCCCCCCCCCATAAAAAAAGAATAAAAAAGAAAGTGGGGAGAAGGACAACAAAAAAGTATAATCATATAAATCATATAAAACTTGCTATTTAATAAGTAAAGCTATGGAAAATGTTTCTTTGCATAAAATTGTTTTCAGTGAAATTATGATCATCAAAAAACCTTTAAAATCAATCCAATCTATATGTATACATGTACCCGAATTTTTACAATTTTACAGTTTAGAACTACATGTAGTATTAAAATGTAGTAGTAAATATTTCAATTTTGCAAAAATGAAGAGGAAAAAACAAGAAAACATGTCAATACAACATTGATATATTAATACCATCATTTAAGAATTTTAGCATCATGAGCAAACAAAATGACCTGGTATGAATCATTCATCAACAGACAAATTACAGAAAAATTTGTAAAATAAAATATTAGTAAATTCGCACCTTATATTGCCAGCTGGGACTATTATCCAGATTGCCAGGTATAATGATTTACAATTAATAATTCTTATTTGACTGGCCAAAAATTAAAAAAGAAAAAATACAATTACAAAAGCTTTAAGAAATAAATTCTGCTCTCTTTCAATAAACAGATAATCAAAGAAAAGAGATGTTTACCTTTCATTCACAAGAAAAGTTCCAACTTCAACAGAACTTGGTCAATGCCAAATAAAGTATGGTTAGTTAAAAAATAAGTTGATAATGTCTTCAAACCAGTTTATACATATATAGAAATAAGATAACAATTCGTTTTTATATTGAGAACCATATGCTATGAAATACGACAGATGGCATCATGTTTATAATTTAATTCATTATCACTTTTTCCTGGACATGTCCGAACAGGATTTGACCCATAAGTTCATAACTATAACCACATGGACCATGGACATGACAGAAGAGATATGTGTGGTTATTCCCTAAAATAGAAATCTGACAATTAAATTGACAGATGTATTATGGATCTAAAATTAATTCACCTTATAAAAAAATTAAATATCATTCAATGGGGAGATTTTTGGTCAGGCAAAACAAGTTTAGACATGCATGTTTACGTGTGTCCTCATATGCTTCCGGTTTTTATTTATTTTATTGAAACCTTTCAAAACGAGGTTTCGGGCGGGAAAAAATAAAAAGTTTGAAACTCCATTTCTCTGAGATTTTGAAGTTGTGTTCTATCCGATGTTAATAATATTGACAATATTTCGTTACATATATCTAAAAAAATAAATTGTTCTCTTTTACAAAAAAAAAAAAAAAAAAATAAAAATAAAAAAAAAAAAAAATAAATAAATAAATACGCACCGAACTAAATGCGCCGCCACTTCAGTGCATTTAAAATCTTTCTTTTTTACCTGGGAGTAATAAAACTCCCAGTAGTTAATAGATGCAGTGCTCGATCAACGTTTGTCAATTTTTTCGAATTTGAAATAAATTTTCGGCCAAGAAAACTTTATATGTTTATCTATTTGAATAATCTTAAAAGCTATTTTTCGTCAATCTTGATTCAGTTTTTCAGTTTGACAAATTAAATGAATGATGTCAATTGTACGTGTTAATTGTTTGATTAAATATTTTATTGCAAATTATACCCACGAGGGCTAAGCAATATTACAACTAATACACAATAAGAAACAAAGACAGAAAAAGAAGTTACCGATGTGGACCTTATCTTCGCAGTTCCAATGACCGTTTTATGAAGTCACAAACCGTGTTAATTTGGTAGACGGTTCATTTTTAGAACTAAGGATATCAAAAATTTAATTGTGATCCGGCCATTAGACTGAAATTTTGACATAGTTCTATTAATTTTTCAAATAGATTAGGTCTTAACTAAGTATTAGATATAAAATGTAAGAAACATGATATTCATACAGTACCTTGCATCCAGTGCACAGTCTATTTTCTCTGGGAATATTTTCATATAGCTCTGCCAACCTCAATATTAAGAGAATGGTCACGGATTCTAAAATTTGTCAGAATCTGTCTCACTGTAACCTTTTTTTTCATATTTCAAGTACTATTCTAATTTCAAAATGTTTTAAAGTTTACAGTATAAATATAACTTGAAACTATCATTTTTAGAGTTTATATAATGCTATTTTTTCATATTTCTGTTGAATTATGTTTTTGACTTTATCTTTCAAACTCTTAATACTACAAAAATGGTTTAGCAAAGTTCATGAAGTTAGAATAATCATTTAATATGTCTATATCAAATTCTGTAATTCTGTATTCAGTTAATGTTTGCCCCATTTTACAGTATTCAATTTAAAAAAAAAGCTTATTCTTTTGACGCTGAAAGATTTAAAGACGAAAATTCAATACTGCAAAAATAAACTGACACAAAGTTTCTTTTTTTTAAATAATAAGTACGTACAAGTATCACATGCCTTGCTATTTAAAGTTACTGTAATTTAATACAATATAAACAATGGTGTTTGAAATAAATTTAGATCTATTTTAATTATTCTGTATTCGTTATTTTCTATAATTCATGTAATAAGAATTTTTTTCTCAAATTATTCATCCATGCATTTTGAAATTATCCTTTACATTGTTATGACGCGGTATGTGCGTCATAAATATTTATTTATGCCTAGGAATAAATATTTATGCCTAAGCATAAATCGATGTATGCCTAGGCATAAATATTTATGTCTAAGCATAAATCCATTTATGCCTAGGCATAAATCGATTTAAGGCTAACCATAAGTATTTATGTCTAAATCGATTTATGCTTAGGCATAAATATTTATGCTTAAGCATAACTCGATTTATGCCTAAGCATAAATCAATTGAAAGCTAACCATAAGTATTTATGTCTAGGCATAAATAAATATTTATGACGCACATACCGCGTCATACATTGTAGAATATCATTGTTCTCTTTTATTTATTTTTTCGCTATTCTCTATCAATTACTTTTTAGAAATTTTTTTTGTTTTCTATCCACCCCACCATAACAGTAAATTGTTTCTCTATAAAACAAATTAAAACTAGATTTTGAAACAGAACTATATTTAGATACAAATATATTTGAAAAAAGACGTTATATTACTAAGCTAAGAATAAGCGATCACTATTTATTAATTGAAAAAGGAAGAACTTTGACGATACCCAGAGAAGAACGTCAGTCAGTGTACAAAATGTAAAAATTTCGAGGATGAAGAACGTTTTATTTTATTGTAAACTAAACGTCGATTTAAGATCAAGCTTAATTAAAAAAATTGAAGAAACAGATAGCATAGTCTTTAATGATTTGTCAGAAAATAAAAAATTGAAGTACTTTCTCTGCCAATCAACCCTCCCAAATCAACTGAACTGAGTACAGGAGACTTATGAACTTGTAACTATATCTATGTCTGTATAAATAGATTTACTAGTTTACGATTTCCACATTGCTTTTCTGTTTTATTAAGTTTTCAAGTGTTATATTTTATATTTGTTTATTTTTTATCACAAATCATCAGGATTTATATGACAATACAGCATTGAATTGAATCGAATTGAATTTAATAATAAAAAAACTAAGTATGTTGCGAAACAGCTCATGCGACAATAGATAACAAGAAAAATAAATGGAAATGGTGAGCTGTCAAAAGGGGCGTAAAACGACTAAAATGTATGAAATACACAAGTCAAACAAAACCAAATATAAAATCGTAAAAAAACAACAACAAACTAAAAAGTTAAAAATACTCAACGTTTCGACCAATATGGTCTTGATCACGAGTATGTAAATTATAAAAATAAAAAGGTGTTGACTCTTTGAAACCCATAGCAAGACTGAGTCCGGCTCTGGGTTTCAAAGAGTCAACACCTTTTAATTTTTATTTTTTTCTCTGGGTTTCAAAGAGTCAACACCTTTTTATTTTTATTTTTTACATGCTCGTGATCAAGACCATATTGGTCGAAACGTTGAGTACTTTTAACTTTTTAGTTTGTTGTTTTTTTTTACGATTTTATATTTGGTTTTGTTCGACTTGTGTATTTAATAATCAGTGTTTTTTCTTTGGTTCTTAAAAGTCGCGGTTAGGTCTTCCATTGTGTCTTCAGCATTATTGTGAATATATTTCTATACACATGTTTGACCATTTTCTGCTAAAATATACATTGTGACTTTTTTCCCTACATATGTGTGACCATTTTCTGGTAAAATATACATTGTGACTTTTTTCCCTAAATATGTGTGACCATTTTCTGGTAAAATATACAGTGTGACTTTTTTCCCTACATATATGTGACCATTTTCTGGTAAAATATACATTGTGACTTTTTTTTCCTGTATACATGTATATGGCCAAATAAAAAAATACATGTGATTAGGGTAACACATTGAAAAAAGTTAGGTAGGGTAGGTAGGGAAATTTTTTTTTACATTAATTTTTTTAGTTAGGTTGTATACAGGAGTCACCTTGACTTTAACAGTGCTTGTTGAAGAAAGGTTATAAAAAAAATTAGGGTAGGCACTAAACATTAGGTAGGGTCGGGTTACCCTAAACACAACTATATTTTTTTTTAGGCCTATACATGTGACCATTTTCTTTTTTTGTATATATGTCTGACAATTTGTTTGAAATATATATATTGTGAATTTTTCCTGTGGCATTAATTCCCATTGATTTTGTGACTTTTTACCCTTTTAACCTTTGACACCGTTTCAAGGATTTTCAAGGATTGTTGACAAATAACACTTGCCCTTTCATCTCTTTTAAAATATCTCTTCTTTATGATCACCTTTTTTAATAATATATTGTATATTGTATGCTTATATCCCTAATAGGATTGTGTTTTGCATAAATACAGTTTATTTTAAAATATAAACGGATAAACAGTGATGATCAAAGCTCTTAAATCACTATAAATCCTGGTTAAAATCTGAATCCGTATGCATCAGCATATTAAAAAATGTTATTGAAATATAATTTATTAAATTCCTAGATACAGATACAAGAGATATGCATGTGAGTATAATTACAAATGAATTAAATGATTTGTGCCTTCTTTCGTGTTTTTCCTTTGTTATTTTAAACTTTTTTGAAGTTAAACTTGTATCAAAATTGTCACATATTTCATATGTTTTTTTTTAATTGGGTGGAGGGGAAATGTTGTGAACTGAAAAAAAATCAAGCTCCAAAGTTGGACAGAAAAGGCTAGGCCTCAGAACAGGGCGAAAAAAACAGGACTAAATGTCACCTCTAATAAAGCGGTCATTGAAACTGCGAAAACAGGGTCCACATCGGTCAAAGTTAGTTAACTAGATTATTATCCAGAGGTACTTGATGACAGGACCCAGTCTTGGGCTCCGCATAGCCCCCCCCCCCCCCCCTCATTAGCATACATATCTGCATGTTTTCTAATTTTACCATTTATTTGTATCACAAGGGTAGTAATATACCGTATATTTATGGTAAAAATAAGAATACAGATATTTATGCTAATGAAAAGGGGGGGGGGGGGGGGGGGGGGGGCGGGCGCTATAAAGGGCCCAAGACAGGGTCGTGTCTTAAAGCAACTGTGACTTTTTCAAGACTATATCTTATCTGTATGTATTTGTTTGTTATTGCTCATTCTATGTTATATTGTTTAACCTCCATGGGTATAATTTACAATAAAGTTCATCATTTAAAAAAAAATAAATAAAATAGCAGTAAATTTCGAAATGAAAAACTAGGACCAATAGACTCTTCAGTACGACAGAAACATACAGCAAAAACACAACAAAAAAGCTAACCAAGGAGAATCAGAGCAATACAGCAAAATGGGAGTCATATTTTTTGTAATATTTTTTCTATCGCATTTTTTTTTTATTTTATTGTAAAACATTCCATTAATTTTCGAATCTTTTATACGATGCCTAGTACTTATTTACCGTTCTTTTTTTATTTTGTTATTTATCAAATAATTGACATATTTGGTTCTGTGGTTCTATGGTTCTATGGTTATCAACCTCGCAGTTTGTTCATTACCCAATCATTCCATTAATAATTGGACTTCCATTATTTGATTTCAAGCATTGCTGAGTACAATGGACAAAAATACCTATACAAAAATGATTGTTTGTTTAGATGGGGTTTAACGCCGTTTTCAGCACATTTGGTTATTTCGCGGCGGCCAGTTTTTATTGGTGGAGGAAGCCGGAGTACCCGGAAAGAACCACCGACCTTCGGTAGGAATATTGGCAATCCTTGTCAATTAAGATCGGAGTCGAACACACCCCGCCACAGGTGAGATTCGAACTCACAATCCCAGCGTTGACAGGCTAGTGATCATTAGTAGTCATGACGAACTACCTAGACCACTCGGATGTGGAGGTTTCGTCAATTTACGATTCACAAGTTGTGCGCAAGGCCGAAAACTTTGAAAAGCCAAAACAATAAAAGAAATACATCGAACAGCAGCTTCAAATGCCAAAACGACCAAAGGATAAAGCCAAATATAAGGACCGAGCTATACACGAGGAAGACATCCAAGTTCATAGCTCAGTTGATAGTATTTCGATACTACCCCGAAACTGATATTTAAAATTTTCTGTTACAAAATTGTAAAATTTGTAAAAACTCAAAAGTATCTCCATTGGCGGCATTAGACGGTTTTAGCTTTAGCCCTCTTGGTTACTTTGATATTTTTGAATTTGCTCTTCAACTTTTTGAATTGTTGTTTTGATTTTCAAAATGTTAAGGTTTTGGCTTTAGCCCTCTTGGTTACTTTGATATTTTTGACTTTGCTCTTCAACTTTTTGAATTGTTGTTTTGATTTTCAAAATGTTAGGCTTTGAGCACTACTGATGAATCGACGAAATGTGCACATCTTATGTATCAAAACTGGTTAATTCACTTTTATCATTTCAGGGCAATAAAATAAGTCTGATTGTCTTGTTACTGGTACCCTGTATGTATTGTACAGGGAACAGTATTGACAAGGTAGAGGACATTGTTATCAAGTTAAAATCAGGCGCTGATGTCAATGAGATTCTAAAAAAGCACCCAAAGTTCAAGGTTACCGATCAAGTAGGTATTTTGTATGTTTCTATCGAGTGAGTGGAGAAAACCTCAGCCTTCAAGGAAGTTTTAAATATAAGTGGGCTACAATTCAAAATTACAATAAACAAATCTAGGTTAATGCATGCAACGCTAAAAATCCACAAATACACAAGAACCATTATAATTATACTTTAAAAGCGGAATATTTTGTCATATACAAGAATGAAAATATTGAAAATCCAAACGAATGCATGTGTCTTGGTAACATAGTAGGGAGTAATGAAAACTTTTCTTGAATACTTACCAAAGAAGGCGAGAAGAATTGTATATTTTAAATACTGAAATCACCAAAATTAAGACATGGAAAAGCTCAAATAAATGATGCGAATAGTCGGTCATGCTGCTTTTAGACCGTTCTCATTTGGCTTTTGGCTCATTGTGAAAGTGACAGTCAAGACGAAGAATACAGTATACTGTCCTCTTGCTTTCTCTTATGCTGCAGATTTCTCATGCATCTTCCCACCACACCCGTTTCTCATGTTACGGGTATATGTTATGGAAAAAGTAATTATATATTTATTTATTTACTTCAGCTAAAAGTGGGAGATTCCGTGTTATACCAGTTATCCTTAGACAAGACAAAAATTCCACTTTCGCTCTCAGAATCACAATCCCCTGGACTAACAGAGGATGATGACGAAGTCATTAGTATCAGAAATGAAGATCAGGTCATTCTTTAAGTTGATAAATTCATTTCTCTATGTTACCTGTATCACGATTAATAAGCTGATGCCTCATAAATGTTATAATCAGAGAAGAAATTGTAAGTACCAATGCAACTTTATGATCATTTTTACACAATTATCCATTTGTTAAAAGAAATTATAAGAATGTATAGTTCGATTCCAAACTGTACATTTGGCTCTATTTAGTTTTTAGTCTCACGTGGCTGTTATCTGTAAGGCTTAATCAATGAATTATGAAGATGGCTCTTTGGAAATACTGTAAAAAAATCATATTTGGACTTGTGGTACGTTATGATTTCAAGTGGTGTATTGTATGAACCGTTCTGGTTTGTATAAACAAAGAACTATGCGTATAATAAAAGGTGAAAAACTTCAAAAATCATTGTCGAGACAAAATATACAGCTATTGCCATTGTGTTTAAACTGTTTTAACGGTTTGTTCATTATGAAATTTGAATTTGCTGAATTTTTCATAGCTTTAGTATATACTGTATAATAATTATAGTCTGTTGTAGAGGTCTATATGAGGTGAACTGGACCAAATAAACCAATATTTACCAAGGCCGTAGTCCGCGATCCGTATTGGTTTCTTTGGTCTATTTTACCGTATACAAACCTTTAAAAAGACCGTAATTGTTTGATTGCATAATTAGATAATGAAATTGCACATGCGCGAAAAGGCAAATTTCAAAAAGTGAAAGTATTCCTGTATCTTGACTTTAAATGATTTGTTCGCTATCAATGATTGTGTGGAAACTATGGACTGATTGTCTTGTTTTTTGCATGGATTCTTAGGAACTTCTTTTTGGTCTTGCAAAATTAAGTCCTTTTGGCGTTTCACTTTAAATGACATTTTTCTAGAAAACAATGGCAAAAGTCTTAATCCACAGGTTTTAAATGACTACAACCAATAGATCTGATTTTTTAAACATCGTTTACTTCCATCCAATATTTACTCTAAGAATAATTAATTTATTTTATTAAATTTGTAGAACGTTATCTACCTACAACTCATAAATACTCTTACAACTCACATTATATTCTTCCGTAAATGGCCGTTTTCGAGTTGAGACGACCGAGTGAAGATGAGTTCATTCTACTCGAAAATTTATTTGATTGTCAGGAGGAAAAGTATAATTACAAGAAAAATAAGAAATTTGATGAACTACTTTAGACTTCATAGGTCACTTCTGATCAACCTGGATCGAATTACATTCCCATTTATATCTATATGGAAAGAAAGAAAAATACATTTAAAAAAACATGTACTCCCATTTCGAGGCGAAGAACATCTCGTCGCCAGGCATCACAGGTAAATATCACAACGATTTTTCTGTCATAACAAAATGTGGCACGTGGTGAGATTGGTGCACATGTTTATTCAATCATATCAATCTGAGTTTTTGTTAATGCTAATTAAGTAATGTCTATTTTCAGGTGGACATTCTAGAATTACAAAGAAAAATCGAGTATCAGATAGAAACAGCTAACATAGACCAAGAAATAAGCGGATTATGGCATTTGGTATAAAAATTTGAAAACGTTGTACAAAATTTGTGAACAAGTTCATGATATCAAGAGCAAAAGATATCTATACCATTTAAGAAAAGGTTTTCGTTTGTCTCCAAATTTTGTAAAATGTATAGAATAAGAATATTTTATTTCCAATCAAGGGCCCGCTATGGACAGAATATTACAGTGATTAAACAGGATAAACATACAACAATGATGTAAATAGATAATTCATAAAAATTTAAAATATAGCAATATATACATGTGTATGAAGTAATTGCAAGTGACTAGATTTTTAGTAAAATGACTAGATACATTGTACCAGAGCTGCATCAGACCACCTGGGGGAAAAGAATTACATAAATTAGTGTTCAGTTTAGAAACTATGCACTATGTGGTCATGACTCATATTTGTTCAATATAAAAAAAAACAATATATGTTAAATATTTTTGTAAAGGTCAATATGGAGTCCTCCTCGTGACCAGAGCACATGGATGATACATTTGTAACTTGGTCATCCAGATGCAGAGGTCACCAAGGGTCAATTCTACAGGACTCTTCTCTTAAAAAAATTGACATAATATGATTATAATAAATAGGTCATGGACACAGGTGCTTGAGGAGAGGACTCTGTCTTGGGCCCTCATAGCCCCCCCCCTTTCTATTAGCATCGACTATAATCAAATGGCACATCGATGGTTAACGTGTATTATGAGTAAATATATGGTATATTAGTATCCTAATGATACAAATAAATGGTAAAAATTAGAAAACAGATATTTATGCTAATGAAGGAAGGAGGGGGAAAGGGAAGGGGGCTATGAGGGGCCCAAGATAGGGTCCTGTCCCCAACTACTTGTGGTCATGGATTCAAATATTGAGCAAGATACAAGAGCAATAGTAATTTGATGAAAATTGAATTTGTTGTGAATCAAATTCAGTAGCATACATGTTTGATGCTTTCAACTTAATGATAATTTCCAGTCGTTAAATCCGACCTGAAATCCTTGCACTGAAATTTCAAAATACATGCAATAAGACTTTCAGATCAGTGTTATAGTTTGAAAGGATTTAGAATAGCCGATTTGTTTTTGGATACATTTTGGAAGTTTGGCTGAAAATTGGTCTTTGTTGATTTTTTTATAGGATTTACATGATTTTTTCTTTGTTTCTCAAAAGCAATTAGCAAAGTTATGCGTAAAATTCGTGTTAAAGTTATGGAATATATAAACTAGGTTTTTAAAAGTTTGACAAAAGAGCGGCTGTGAGCTTTATATCAGGACTCTAGTCTTTAATAAACGAAGGTTGAAAAGTTTTGCCTTAGATCAGCAGTCTTTCCTGAGTACTTCGAATTCTTTTACACCCCCCCCCCAAAAAAAACAAAAAAAACAAAAAAAAAAAAAAAACAAAAAAACTGTCAGTCACGATATAGAAAATGTCGCTAAGAATTGCACGATACTTGGGTAAAGAGGGCAAATATGCCTAAGAAGCAAACGCAATCTATTAGACAGACAAACCTGGGAAGACAAATGAAAAACCACAAGCACAACAAATAAACACTGAAAACTAAAAAACAAGGAACAACACGAACTCCTATAAAAACAAGGAGTGAACTCAGGTGCCCCGGAAGGGTAAGCAGTTCCCGAATAACAAACATATAAAAGTACAAACGAACATATAACTTATAGTTTCCAGCTCTCTAAAAATAAACATTTGAAAAGATGGAAGACGTTGAAAGTATATGCTAGCAGATCTGAAATTGCTTTCGTAAATCAAGTCATTGTAATTGGGTTTATTTGTAGAATAACCAAAATGTGAAATATTCACACAAAATCTATGAAGCTTGGGCTGAAGGTTATAGTGGGAAGGGAGTAACTGTCGCCGTAGTCGATACATTGATGCAAACCAATCACACTGATCTAACGAATGTGGTGAGTAAGATAAAATCCCTAGTAATATCAACTATTATGATGAGTACGTTAACATCCTTAATAATATCAGTTTTTAATTAAATATGAGTATGTCAACCTCCATGGTAAATATTAATTATTTAAGAAAGACAGAAGCAAAATAAGTATGTGTTAAGTCTATGATACAGTTGTGAGATATTATCAAGTGGACCTCGTATTCTATATAATCACAGTTCGGGCATAAACCGCTTACTTTTTCAGCGTAAAAAATCCCCCAAGAATTTAAAACAAACTCAATGACTGGATCATTTTGGTACTTGAAACGCAAACAAGACCAAAATTTATTGACAGCTTAATAAAGTTAATAGATTAACGTCTCAAATAACACGTTTTGGCCGCAAAATATTATTCACTAATTTTCAAAATAAATTTTCAGAGCATAAGTGGGTGTTACGATTATTACAATGATGATGACGACCCGTACACAACGTCTCAAAGGTAAAATGTTATACCTGTAAAACCTGAAAAACAATTATGCGAAATCACGCAAAACAACGTTTGTTTCTAAACGAAAACGCCAAGGATCTTCCAAATAACTAATTCTAAAGTCAGGTGAATGTGAGGAAAAACGGATATGGAATTTGCAAAAAATATATACACAGATATATATAAAAAAACATCCAGAGGTTTCAAAATGGTCTTCAGTAAAATGCAGAACCATGGTGGAGAAAAAACAACAAAGGCCCAAGTAATGTTTAAAAAATAGCATGTAGAAATGTATGTTGCTAAACAGTTTGAGGAAAATAAATGGTAATGGTCAGAGCATGAAAATTTTCGTTTCAGATAATAGTTTTAAGAGCAGCTTGATTTATATTTTTGTACAAATCTAACATTAATTTGTTTTGTTTGCAGCCACGCAACAGCTGTAGCCAGTCTAATTGGGGCTACAAAGGGAAACAATTTCTGTTCTGTGGGTGTGGCTTATGACGTTGTACTGGAAGGTATAGTAATTTTCTGCATGAAGGTCTAAGATTGCTTTTGGATGTTTTCGTTATATTATATAGTCTTGTTATTCCATAAAATTTTAAAATAAATAGCTTGTGGAATCAACTTAACATTGAACCTCAAATATGTTTTATAGATTTAATGCTATTAAAATAGCTTTTTTTCTGGAACCAGGGTTTGAAACAGATGCATGTAGGCCTAATTTCTATTATTTCATTTTAGTTTGATGAAAATAAACTGATTGAATTTAGAGATATGCAGCTTTCTGATAAAATGAAGTTTAAATATGACTTTTCTGATAAATGTACAAACTAAAATTATGGCCATCTTCATGTGTTTCAGCTGCTGGTTTACTTGGATTAAACACAGGTAATGTACTTACAGACCTACAAATTGCCCGAGCCCTCAGCCACCATTACGAATACGTTGACATATATTGCAATAGCTGGGGATTTACGAACACTGCCTTCTTCAGAAATAGTGTTATCATGGATTATGTTGTTGAAACAATGGCAAGAAGTGTAAGTAAAAAATCTCTTAAAATGTATATGCTTTTCTATCTTTTGTAGAAAATATAGTAATTTAAAAAGAAACACAGACTTTTATACTCAACAAATGTCTATGCGCATACTTTATAAAATATGACGTCTGATAATGCTCCACTTAAAACCAGGTTCACACAGGTCATGGAATCACGGAAAAGTCATGGAAATTTATTTTTGCTGAGGAGGCCTTGAAAAATTATAAATGTCATTAAAAGGCATTGACAGTTTTGTTTTAGATCACTATATTGACAATACTATGAAAACAAAAACAGTTTAAGATGAAGTTAACATAGTAACGTTTTGCATATTAATCCACATTAATACAGATTGAAAAACCATTGGTACAAAACATTGACGAATTTGGCATTAGAAGGTCTGCTTTAGGGGCAGGTTATCGTCAGAGAAAAAGAATGCAGAAGCAAAAAAAAAAACAATGGAAGACACAAAACAGTGGAAGACACTATACAGTGGAAGACGTGCGTGAGTTAGAAATCCAAAGACAAGACAAAACTCATGAGAATGCAACAAACAAACATATAATAAAAAAAACAGAATAAGAAGACGACAGCACAAAAACTAAACCCCTAGCAACTCTCAACAAAAAACCGGGAATGACCCGGAAGTACACACATAATTTATTCATTTTTCAAGGGTAGAGACGGAAAAGGAAACATATATGTATGGTCTGCAGGAAATTCTGGAGGTTTTGCAAACACAGTTGTAGATGGTTTGAAGTCAAATATATATTCGATCGTCATAACAACTGTTGGATATTCTTCCACTGTGATGTATGGGCAACAGGGTTCCAATATTGTGGCTGCCGCTTATGGTGGAGATTTTGATTTCAAACTTTTGGTAAGAATTTGATAAATTGAACGGACTGTGTACAAGTCATAGAAAGTCATCTGGCTTTCTGTTCAATCGCTATGATACAATACACGTATAGAATAGAGAATGGAAACAGGGAATGTTTCAGAGAGAAACAAAAAGCAAAAACAGCCCAAGGCCACCAATGGGTCTTCAACGCAGCGAGAAAATCCTGCACCCAGAGGCAGGCTTCAGCTGGCCCCGAAACAATAATAAAAAAATGTACTAGTTCAGCGAAATGGACGCCACACTTAACCCCGAAACATACAAATGAACCAAAATTAAAAAGAAAGAAAAAAAAAAAACACACAAGACTTACAAAGGCTAGAGGTTCCTGACTTGGGATAGGTGCAAAAATGCGGCGGGGTTAAACATGTTTTGTGAGATCTCAACCCTCCCCTTATACCACTAGCCAATGTCGAATTGTATGTCGGAAGTATGTATACAGCAACAGAAAATAAACCGAAAAGAAAAGTTCCGTTTATAAATGAAATTGTATAATTGTTGTTCCAAATTAAATATTATTCTTCTGTATCAATCGTCCTGCTGTTAATAAAGGTAGAAAGGAGAGTCTCAGTGGAAAGTGTAAACCATGTTTGAATGTTTAAAATAATTCAGTACCATGGGTATTTTTTAGCTGACTTTAAGATAAAGCATATTTATTGATGGTTCATTGTCGTGTAAGTTATAGCTAGTTGTAGTGACTAGGAGAGGAAAAGAAATAGAGCCATTTTCCCCTGCATTTTCAAAAGGTCGCCTAAAACCTTTCGAAAAATTTGGAGGCGTAGCCTGGTACGTGATCTTTAAAAATAACCAACGAGTAAGTCACTAAAAAATTGTCAGCATGTCTGAATATCGCTTTGGGAGACAGTTACATTGTACATGGAATGTACTGTCCAACACTAACCTGAAAAGATACATGGAATGCATTGTCCAACACTAACCGGAAAAGTTTACCATGTCAATTATTGTACAATATGACTATTTATATCAACAAGTTAGATAAGAAAAAAGTAAACATTATGATAATCTACTACGACTAACTGGTATTAAATTAATATTATACATTTAATTCCCTTGCATTAGTGAAATATAAAGATTTGTTCATCCGAGGAAAGTCATGATTCCGGAGGGCTTGCCCGAACGACACATGACTTTTCGAGTGTGAACAAATCTTCATATTTCACTAATGCAAGGGAAATTAATGATTTATTCCACTATCCCTAGTGAATTTCGAATATCTGGGATATGATGGTGAAACAAGTATCTGAGAAGGAAACACGATTTTTTGTTCAATATCACGTGGGAGAGTCTCAACCAATGAAATACGTTCATAGCTATGAATTAATATATATAGTGGAATAAAAATTATTATACACTATTAAAATTATTAAAATAAACCGTCCGTGCGAGACCTAAATAGGTAGTCAAGGACGTTAAAAACTTCCCAGTTAATTATACACTAATAAAAAGTGGCTTTTTAAAACAAAAATTAAAACAAACTGGATAAAACTGATGAAAGTTTACATATTTTTATTATTATCTAGTCATTTCCCTGTCAAATGCAGGATGAAGGTACATGTATTAATGTTTTCTCATAATTGCCTTAATCACACTATGTTCTCATGCTCGGATATGGAGTGAAGTTACAAGGAAAGCACACAATCACAATTATAAACTAGTATCTATAAACAAACATCCGGTGCTTACAACATGGTCTTCAATGGTGGAAAACCACACCATACCACAAATCCTGTATTACTCCTGAATATTTCCTTGAGTAGTTTTGTCTAGCGAACAATTTCATGTCAGATTATCAACAAATAAATGAACCCTTCTAATTTTGGAAGAGGGAAGAAATAAATAATTTTTTATTTGTTCATTATTGTATTTTAGCAGATGAAATTAATAGAATGAATTTTTAAAATTTTTAGGCTGGAGCCAAACCAGATAATGATTGTTACGGAGAAGCTCTGAGTGGAACATCTTTTGCAGCTCCAATAGCTGTTGGAATTATAGCATTAGCATTGGAAGCAAAGTTAGGGAACAACCATTTGATTTTTATGGGAGGAGGGGGGGGGGGGGGGGGAATTTCTAGGATCAAATGTTTAATCCTGCCTATTTTTTTCGTCGAAATTTTGGTCCTGGATTTTTTTACTATTATTTAAACCAAAAAACTGCATTTTTTTCCGCACCTAAAGTGGTCCTGTCTTTTTATTTTGCCAAAATGCTGGTCCTGCCTTTTTATTTCAAATTTGATCCTAGCCCCCCCCCCCCCCCCCCCCCCCCCCATGAAAATCATGAAAATCAGTTTTAGAATATATGTAGATATTTCCAGTAAGATATCACGTCTTAATGGAATGGAATATTCACCTGTTTTGGAACTCTTCCCGATTTTCCTCACTTGCAACTGCCGATCACGGAACATGTGCAGTTCTTGTTTCCGATTGGTTGATATAAAAAAAAATCTTCTCCTCTGAAATCACTTGGTCAAATAAAACGAAACTTGACAGAACGCATCTATGGGAGGTTCTTTACAAAATTTCTTTACTTCATCCCGATCGGAGTACATATATGGTCACCTTTGGAAGTTCTTGTTTCTGATTGGCTAAAATAAAAGAATCTTCTCCTCTGAAATCGCTTGCCCAAATGGAACGAAACCTGACAGGAAGCATATATGGGAGGTCCTTTATAAAGTTTTCTCCTTTTGTCCCGATCGGAATACAAATATGCCCGCCATGAATACTTCTTGTTTCCGATTGGCTGATATAAAAAAAAATCTTTTCCTCTAAAGTTGCTTGGCCAAAATGGAACGAAACTTGACAGAAAGCATCTAATTTGGAGGTTCTATACAAGGTTTCTTCGTTTTGTCCAGATCAGGCGACAAACATGGCCGCCATGGGCTTTTTTTTCCTGGTTGGTTGATTTAAAAAAAAATGTTTTCTCTTAAACTGCCAAACATGACAGAAAGTGTCTATGACATATAACAAAACGCAGAACCGCAGAATTGCTTGAAACCAAACAGGGTCTGAATGTTCTTCTTAAGCTGCTCACCAAGTGTTGCTACTCTGGTGCTGATCCCTTATTCATAATGGCCTCCAGCAGAGGACTTAGTTTAACATGAGACCCTATGGGAAATACATGCAAACATTTTCTGGAGAACCGCCAAATTTAGAATATGCTGACCTGTAAGTAGAAGGACCTTGATATAAAGAAAAATTTGGTTCCTACAAGACTTTCCACACTTCATAATGATAGGGAGAAGTGAGTTCTGTCTTTGAGTTACATCAATAAAAATGGCTTTCATGCCAGGTGAGGGATACAGGCTCAGCCCTCTGAGCCTCTAGTTTTGGTTACATATAAGTTTTTAGTCTTTTGGTTACGTCTTTGTTATGTTGTAATATATTGGATTTTTTTGGAATAGTTTATTCTTGCCCATATTTGGCCCAATATCAAAATGAAAATAAACAAGTATTCATCATAATACATGTAGTTCAAACAGTGTCATATTTTGTATGATTTTTTAAAATAATATTTTGATTTTAAAATTTACTAATCCTTAGTTATCAGTGCAAAAAGAGACGAAAAAAAGAAAATTTGGTTCAAGGCTTTAAATTGAATAATAAATTGAAAAGCCTGTCATAAATTAGTGATCAGTGCAAAGAATAGAAAATTTGGCAAATTTTATCTTTTTATGTCAATAGCCAAAACTTAACATGGAGAGATGCCCAACATTTGGTGGCACGAACTTCTAAACGATATGGATTCGAGGATACCCACTTTCCTTTCAGAAAGTGGCAAAGAAATGGGCGAGGATTTTGGGGTAAATATTAGATTTACAATTTGAAGTTAAAAGGAACGAGTAAACATGCTTTGGAAGATAACTTATTCTCAAATTCTTTGTACATTTTCGGGGTATCCGATTGGTTGGAGAAACATTTGATACTTCACGTGTGATTTGTTGTTTTCGATCGCTGATTGGTCGTTGAAATTCCCATTCGATTTTCTGCATGCTTTTCAGATTCCATAGCAACGCATAATCCTCTGCAATATCCCACATAATAATAGTATCTATTAACGAAAACTTTTAACAAGGAAAAAAAGCAAGATGTATTAATAAACGGGGAATAATCGAGACATACACCATAAATTCGGTTTCAAATGTGACGTATAAATTTTTTGCATTATACGAAAGATGGGTCAATACGGCTTCATTGCAAAGTATGTAATATTAGCAATATTACGACTAAATCAAAACTGTTGAAAGAATTAGAGAAAAAGAATCTTACATCGTGAGCACTTAAGTAACGTAACTACAGCGTCGATGTTTCTGCTCGGCTCCTGACAGAAAAGTTGCTCGGACAGGGGTATGTTGCTCCTAAGTTGGAGCCATCCGTATTAAAGTTTTATGGACGTCATCATGACTTGGTTGACAGGTATGAAAAAACCCTTTCCCGGGTGGAGATGGACCCGTTCCATTGATGGTGTTCCTTCCTCGTGCCGGATTTGGCGAGGACCACGTGGCGGGTGTCCTGCAGGAAACAGAGACTGCTTGCTCTACCGGAGCACCTGAGTTTGCCCACGGTTTTTTGGTGGGGTCCGTGTTGTTCATATGTTTTTGGTTTTTATTGTAATGCATGTATTGTTTTGGTCTTGTCTTCGTTGTTCTCCGGAATTTGTCGGTTGTTTCGATTTTTCCCTCCTTTGGGTATCCCTTTGGTGTTTCTTTACTTTATTTAAACCTGCACAAATTTCTGGCCAGGTCTCGAAATTTGAAGGTTTAACTATCCCGACTCTAGAAATACGATAATAAACTGCCTGTGATGTAAGATTCTTTCTCCTATTCTTGACGTGTTTAATCGGTAGGATAAAAATACATAATATCTTTAACCACTTTCCGGTGATTTAATTTCTACGTGGGAATTACCGCCCTTTTTTCTACAGTTATTGGAACGATATACTAGAGAAGTCCCGAAATGACGTCTATGTAAACAAACTACATAGCAACGACATATTCTTGAGGTTTTTGTCGAAAATCATAGGAGAAACAGATTCTCCTTCAATTTACTCGTGAGTTATGGAATTTCTCCATCCTCAATAGTTAAATTTTAGATTTTAACACGCTCGCTAAAGGCTCGCTTGTTGAAAATCGAAAATTTAACTATCTCGGGTGTTATATATGCATGAATTATTTCGATCTGCTGAAATATGTTCATCATTGATAAATAATTCTCTTTATCTTAAAACTAAGGTTAATTCGGCCTATTGTTAACAGATGTGATAAAGGCGGTTTTTGTCTTTGTTTCAGCCTCTGTCATAATAGTCACGATTGTGACAAAAGCGGAAGGTCTTCGGTGGCGTTACAAAAATACTAGAAAATGAAGCTATTATTTTCATTTCAGTTAATGCAAAAATGGGATTTGGATTCATGAATGCGAGGAGAATGGTTGCATTGGCCAAGAAGTTTAAGTCGACCCCACCTCAAAAAATATGTACAAAAGATGTGACAACATATGGATTGTAAGTACGGGAACATATTGGGATTGGGACTGTATTTACGTTGTAAGAAAGTATATTCATAGGTTTGTAACACAAACGTTTTAAGGTTGCCAATCTAATTGAAACTAGGTCTCCGTACTTGCTCCTTATTTTCTATATGTTGCAGGTAGGAGATCTAACTACAACCGCTTGAGGGTCATGTCTAGGGTCAAATTTGCCGTAGCCAATCAGCGATGTGGCTATAAAATCGTAGGGTATTGAACTGGCATAGAAGTTATTGTAGCGTCTAGAGTAATTCCGAATTTGACCCTCCAGCGGCTTTAGTTAGATCTCCCACAGGCGACATATAAACAACCGAACGAAAATAAGGAGCAAGTGCGGAGAACTAATTTTAATTAGATTGTGATGTTGCAACACATGTTATATATGCTACAAAGTTCAGTATTACCTAGTACATGTATGAAAAAGAAAAACAACATTAAGCCAGCGTCACGTGCCAATATATTTACTGTATTCTCAAAAAATTTTCAAATCTTATTAAACATTATCATTTGTTCTTTTCATTTTTGCAAATATAATCAAATATTGATAGTTACAATTTTCTTTTGATAAACTCTTCTGTTGAAATACCTCTGAAACTGCTTCTGTATTTTAAGGCAAAGAACAGTAGCTTTTCCACAAATTGCATATCATTTTGTATTATGTAAACTCTTTACAGTTTCGGGTTTTGTCTCTTTATATTTTGTCAAATATCGAGGTGTCTGAACTACTACAAGTGTAGATATGAAATTACGTCACAATTTTTTTATTAACCCAAGTGTCATCACATGGGACATAAAAGGTTAGGTTTACTATTTCTATACATCATACATATATGAACGTAATTCTCAATTTTTAGTTGGAATTTTAAGAGAGTTTTTATGATTTGATCTAGTGGTCAAATTCGTAAAAAAAACTATCGAATTCAGATTTTAGGTATTTTATGGAACCTGAAAAATTATATAATGTGTGCATTTTGTCGGCACATGTAACGTATGTGGTATTTATCCGAGAGTCTTCTAGTTCCTTCCGCAACATACGCAAAGAATATAGGTTTCTGGGAAAATTTTACTACTACCAATGCGGCGATACCGCTGCTGGTAGACTGTTAACATTTTCAGTACTCTTGATAAATTTTGAAATTCAGTTAAAAGTAAGATTTCAACTCCCTCAGGCAAAGCTGACCTGACCTGGATTCTAGCTGAATGGTGTAGACCCGGTTGGATGTATAAACTCACAATGTTTTGGTGGTTTTGACTTTTAAAATGTGTGTCACATACTTAACTGATGAAGGTCCAGTTTATGTTTTATCTGTACATGTATACTTATTTTTTTTTAGGAATGTAACCGGTCTAACAGTTGGACGATCAACTGTTGATATTTCCCGAAATTGTGATATACGTTTTTTGGAACAAGTCACAGCTAAAATAGAGGTTGCTTACTCTGGAATGAGAGGAGCTACTGAACTCACCCTGGTTTCTCCCAGTAGAACTAAAAGTCCTTTACTGACTCAGAGATATACTGATTCCTACTATTATCAAGGAGCTAGTACATTTGAACATACGTACAAATCTGTACATTTCTGGGGAGAAAACCCAGTTGGAGAATGGATATTAAGATATAACTCTATTAATCCCATAATTGAAGGTAAATTAAAATCGAATTTGAAAGGAACACGTGGCCGGTAATTTATTTGTAATTCAAAAATGAAGAGATTAATATTTTCTTATACGAGTTCAAAGTGAAGACTGGAAAATCTGAAAAAGGTGCTGAAAGTTAAAAACGAGTTGAGGATATTCCAATTTGTCACTTTTGAACGAGTATAAGTACCTATTTCTTCCATAAATACTCAATTTTCAAGTTTCCTGTACCTAGGTAAATTCAATGAGCACAGTCGACGAACTTAAATGATTGGTCAAAAGATATGTGCATTTGTTAACGGCGCGATTTAATTGGTCTTAAAGCAGTGGGAAATTAGGTCGCGTGAACCGATCTTCAAGGGGTCTCCTCACATTGAAAATGACCATTTACGAAAAAAATTTATATTCCGGGGTGAACATTAAGAGAATTTATACGATTTTTCTGAAGGCCACCATGAACCACTTATCCATATGGGTTCGCCATTATTGTATGTTGAATGTCACGCTTCAGTCTTGAAAACTGTGATTTTTGTTTCAATACTAAAAGTGGAATGGCACGGAAAATGAATTTATTACAGTGGATCTACCCTCTTTTGTTTATTTCTAGATTTGACATGTTCGCCTGCATACGATTTCCATTTATAAGAATAATATTTTAAGGTATCCGGACCATAAATGACCACGTGATTATTCAAAAGTTCCCGGATGTTCCATACAACGCAATTGAAATGACCTCGGTTATTATCGGCTAACTTCGGAAATGCCAATATAACTAACTTATTTTTACAGACTCTGCATATAAGCAACACAGTGTGTTTCAACTTGAGAAAAATATATATACAAAATTCCAGCTTTAAACTGTTTGGTTCAGCCATTCACGGTCAAAAAGAGATACAATTTTCGACCATTATCTATTATGGTCCGGATACCTTAACACAGTCACTATAATGGTAAAGAATCTGAACATATGTTATACATATCCAAAATGCAATAAAAGAGGAGTTGCTATAATTATAAATCAAGGGAGGTAATAAAACAAACGCGTCAACGTGGCCTTTTCTTATATTTGTAGTTGGGGTGACGAAATGGACGCTGACGTTATATGGAACATCGATCAATCCTCGAACATGGTGATATTGATAAGAAAAAAATGTAAACGTATGTATTATTAACATGATTAATATATACAGATTCATATATCACAAAACTAAACAAAAAATAGCCTAATGCAATTAAGGTTTAATCATTGCCAAATGCGGAATGTGTATTTAAATGGCTCAGTGCTTTTTCGACATACGAGCTGAAGGCGGAAATATTGCATTTTCCATAATTTTAGATTTAGATTCAGTGTCGCAATGCCTCATAGACGTTTATGCCAAATATTTTTAACCGAATTTTTCAACGGGGTGATATGGGGTTTTCCTCTTTGTATCAGAATTCACTGCAAGATGAACAGCAGCTGTTCCTGTGGTTAAGTTTTTTACATGAATGGAATTTTTCACCATATCTTTCATTCTTAAATAAAAACAATATGGATAACAGGAAAGGTCAACAATGACATACCAATCAATTACAGAAACTCAACTGACAGACCCCCGAACCAAAATTAACATAAAAACACAAACATGAATACATCAGAGAGTCAGGATAGTTTGAATAGGGATCATAATTTCCATCTCTGGTTTAACACAGTGTGCAGTTGGCATAATAAAACTATTACAGATTTAAAAATATGTGTCCCTTTGAAAGCTTTGTTGAGTCTAGCATTTTAGAATTAACATTCTATAATGGTACAAATTTCGATAGGCAGGGGTTTCATACATGTATTTGATCTGCTGAAGACTCATTAGATGTGCTTAAGGTCAAACATATTTGTAGTTGAAACAACAACCAATACTCTGAAAAGCAAGAAAAAATAGATCTTGAATTTGTATGTTAATACTGAATTATTAAAATATTTTGTTTTTATGCAAGCTTTTACAAATTATCATTTTTTACTATATATCTAACATTTACGTTTTTCAGTCTTTTTACTATTTACAGGGTTTAGTGCCTGACATAGAGTTAGAAAAACTCTTCCTGACGACGTAGAAATCTGGAATTACCATACTCATACACGATCAACAAAGATCATTGATAATGTTTTATAGTATCTTCTTCTACAAGATGTACATCTATCTATTATAATGTCATTTACACTCTGTTGCCTTTACTCCATCTAAATATTATACCGACCTTTGAAGTTAATTTCTGACATTGATTTTCAATAAATATATATAGATTTACTAGTTTACGATTTCCACATTGCTTTTCTATTTTATTAAGTTTGTTAATATTTTGTCACAAATCTTCAGGATTTATATGACAATAAAGCATTGAATTGAATTGAATAAAGACGTCCATTGTTGTATTTCAAGATTCTGATAGTGCATATAGAAATAAAATTAAGAGATTATTCATTTCTTGTTCATTTGCTGCTGTTTTTATGTATGGGTGTCAATGATATATGCTTAGAGATTTTATTTAAAAACCTTTTGCGCTGCGCATCATGCACGCTCCAAGCTATTTATATTTGGTTTTATACTACGGCCAATGGGAGTCTGGTTCCTATCTTAGACCCTTACTTCTATACTTGGATAGCTCTTTGTGTAGCCTAAAGTAATCTTCCGAATTTCTTATTAACTCGGACGATCTTGATATTTTCCTCCTGAAAAAATACTGCTGTCTGGTTCTAGATAATGAACGCGTGACGCAGTATCTATATCAACTGGTTCCTAATATAATCCTACCCTATAATTTTCTTAGAAACAAATTGTTCATCAATACCAGTTGTGAGTCACCTGAGAACTTCAGAAGATAGGAACCAGACTTGTTACATGTGTAATTGATTTAGATTGTCAATCTCGGTCTGAGTAGTCAAGGATTTTTTACGTAAAAGTCCGAGTACATGCGAGATTGAATCAGTCTGTTTGACGTTAGAGGAATCTCGGACTATGTCTGACCCAATCCAGGTATCGGTTTAATATTTAAAAAACGGTTTGTCCGGCTATTGCAAAAGAAAAGAATAAGAATAAAAATGTCTTTATTTGCTAATCACAGCGCCCAGGACTGTGCTAGGATTTAATTACAATGATCTAAAATGATTAAACAGTATATTAACAAGAATGAAAAAAAAAACGAACTTAAACACTTATGATTAGACAATGATTTGCCACTTTAGAGTGTAGTCACAAAGGGACTTGGTTATATCAGTGTCCTCAGAGCTCATGATCCAGAAAAACTTGGATGACATATAAGTAATGGTTTTAATTTTTGGAACCTTTACTTTAGTAGTCTTAAGGAATTCAATTCTTTTATCTAGTAAGTATTTTGGACATTGAAATAGAAAATGAATTTCATCTTCGATGTTCTATGGTTGACCTCATTATTTTTGTGTCTAAATTTTGTCAGACTATAGCTATGTCTCAATTTCAAAGGTACGGTTCAAATTTAAATCTGATTTAAATAGTCTATATTTGTGCAGTTTATTTCCCTGAATTTTGTTTCTCCAATCATTTAACAGTTCCTCTTTCCAGGACATTATATATTTCATCATCAGTTTACGAAAAGCTATTTGTTAAGTTTATATTTAGTCAATTTGAAAGTATTATAATTCAATCCTAAATAATCTAGTTTGAAATAAGTATTCCAGAGCCATGATGGTACTCTTGACAACAATTAGAAAGCAATTAACAAGTCCTCATTATTCTGAAAGATTCTTTTCCAATGAATTTATTTTAACATGTTATACAAGACTTCTTAATAAATGAATAAATGTAAGCTCTGACACTTTGATATCAACCCAATACAGACATTTCAACATGATAGTGATTTCTAAGATGAATACATTTACCCATGATATGTAAGAGGAATCAAGCGAATACAGTGAATATGAAAAAAATGCTCAAACAGATCGAGAGCAACTTTCTCGTAAAAGAAATCATCACACATTTGTGGATTGAATCCTATGCTTGTGACTTTAGTATTTAAAACCAACTTAAACACGAATGTATAATAATGTCTGAAACGCATAGTATAATATTTGAGTATCACTTAAT
Organism: Mytilisepta virgata; assembly: GCA_028015205.1. Classification (NCBI taxonomy): domain Eukaryota; kingdom Metazoa; phylum Mollusca; class Bivalvia; order Mytilida; family Mytilidae; genus Mytilisepta; species Mytilisepta virgata. Next base: position 1,119,775 of record JAPWFG010000026.1, on the reverse strand, counting down.
ATTTTATGTTTTTTTTACTCATTATATTACACGAAAGGAAAACGTCAACAAAAATGACGAAAAACAAGTCCAACATCACACGGTGCGAGATCGGGAGCCATTTCAGGATTATCACATATCAAATGGAACAATCTTCTTTTCAAGGATACGACCGGAAATGATATCTTTAACATAAATCTCTTACGCAGAATCAGATTTGATTTGTTCCCGCATTCCAGAAGTGTACTCCCTGTTTGAGTTTCAGTTGCCATACGAGTAAAGTCAAGAAATACCAAAGAGATATTCGAAGCAGGGAAAAATCGAAACAACTGAAAAACCCCGGAGAACAACGAAGACAAGACCAAAACAAAACATGGATTACAATTAAAGACTAAAACAAATGAACATGGACCCCATAAAAAAACCGGGGGTAGACTCAGGTGATCCGGAACAGTAAGCAGTCTCTGCTTCCTGCAGGACACCTGCCATGCTGCCCATGTCAAATCCGGTACGAGGAAGGGATAACATCAATGGAACAGGTCCATTTTCATTTGGAAACGGTTTTTCATACTTGCAAACCAAGACACAATGACGTCCATAAAACTTTAATAAGGAAGATTCCAGTTTATGAGCAACATACCCCTGTCTGAGCAAATTTTCTGTCAGGAACCGGGCTCTGTCCAGGAAGTCAATGTATATGTCACAAGCTCTGGAATAACGTATGAGTTGTGAACTATATACTCCATACCCCGGCGTTTCTGGAATATTTCCGCTCAAAAATGGGAAGTCGACGATTGGAAAGTCAAAGTCATACTATTTGTCGTAAAGTTTTGTATTCAACCTTCGTCTCCTGACAGTAGCAAAATCAGAGAGGCAAAAAGTCAAATAAAGTCAATAAAAAAAGAATTAAAACCAGTTTTTATCAGTTTACAAAAACATATATAAACATATGTTTCTCTATTAAAAAATTAAAACTAGATTTTGAAACAGAACCATATTTAGATACACATATATATGAAAGAAGACGTAATATTACTAAGCTAAGAATAAGCGATCACTCTTTATTAATTGAAAAAGGAAGACATTTGAAGATACCCAGAGAACAACGTCTGTGTAGAAATTTTAAAATTATCGAGTATAAAGAACACTTTATTTTATTGTAAACTAAACGCCGATTTAAGATCAAGCTTCATTAAAGAAATTGAAGAAACAGATAGCATAGTCTTTAAAGATTTGTCAGAAAATGAAAAATGGAAGTACTTTATCTGCCCATCAACCCTAAACCTTTATTAAACAATCAATTAAACCGAGGACAGGGGACTTATAAACTTGTAACTATATGTCTGTATATATAGATTTACAAGTTTACGATTTCCACATTGCTCTTATATTTTATTAAGTAAAGAGAAGAAATACCAAAGGGATATTCGAAGGAGAGTAAAATCGTAATAACTGACAAACTCCGGAGAACAACGAAGACAAGACCAAAACAATACATGCACTACAATTAAAAATTAAAAACGTATGAACAACATGGACCCCACCAAAAAACTGGGGGTAGACTCAAGTGTTATGTTTTATAGTTGTTTTTTTTTTGTCACAAATCGCCAGGATTTATATGAGAATAAAGCATTGAATTGAATTGGAGTATTTTGCAATTACTAGTATATTTGGTATGCAGTGGCTTAATTTTGTAAATGACTGTTTCTCTCCATTTTTTTGTCAAGTTCTCCTTCTGTTATGTTGATGAGGTCAAACATTTAAAGCACGAAATAATTATAATATATTCAGATTTTTTTTCATGTATACGATAGACCATTCTCTGCCATTACGTTACTGTGTCTTTTTGGGGGAAAGATAATTTATAAAGACTTACGGATATCAGTTGTTTGGGGATAAAAGTTACAAACATTTACCGTTATGACCTTTTTTACATTACATATAACTAGAAATCTATAATTTGATGTTATTTATTCCCTGTAGTTAACATTTTTGTTATAACCAAATTTTCAAACTAAATCTAGACAACTCAGCCAAATTAAAAATATTGCGTTTTCAGTCAATCGAAATTAGATTAGATCAGGTAAAAAAAAGAACCCGTAACTGTTTAATAAAGCTGATGAACAGAAATTAACCTATTTTCGTTGACTAAGTCAAAACATGATATTTGGTATTCTTAATATCTAGATTTTGTGTGATGAGCAACGGCGGCCAAATTCTGTCAATTCATGTACTGATAAATTCCACTACAACAACACATACAGGGCGCCGAATGGGACTCTTGTGGTTTTGTACTCGAAATTCAATTTTGTACGGACAAAAGTGAGTTTTGTTCAACAAAAATGAGTTCAGTTTAACAAAATTTGTAGCATACTACAAATCTAAATTTTGTCATACAAAATTATCTTTCAGTGGACAAAAGTTAGTTTGTCATGACAAAATTCAGTTTTGTATCACAGACTTTACTTGTGTTACCTAATTTGAAAATTGGGCGACAAAAGTCAAATTTGTATGCAAATTAGTTTAGTTTGGATTCTGTGAACTAATTTGAATACAAAACTGAGATTTTGTCACAAAATTCAATTTTGTGTAGACAAAATTGAGTTTTGTTAAACAGAAGTGAAAATTTAACACAAAAGTCAATTTTGTATGCAAATGAATTCTCTCATCACGATTTTGTAAGAAGGCCTCTCATTGGATATAGTAACCGCGGGTCTCGCAGGTTCAAGGACACATCATTTGGGTGATGCGCCATTCTACAAAAGTAAGTACTAAAGTATATATGGCAAATATAGGACATTTTGTACAATATTGTTTATTCTAATATGATCTCCTTCTTTGGCTTTAATGTCAACACACCCATGTTACTTATGGGAAAGCCAAAGAATAAACAATATTGTGCAAAATGTCCTATATTTGTCATATATATTTTATTAGGTATTTATACTTACTTTTGCACAATAGCGTACTCCCATATGATGTGTCCCTGAACCTGCGAGACCCGCGGTTACTATATCCAATGAGATGCCTTCTTACAAAATCGTAATGAGAGAATTCATTTGCATACAAAATTGACTTTTGTGACAAAAATGACTTCTGTGACACAAAATTGACTTTTGAGACAAAAATGACTTTTGTGTTAAATTTTCACTTCTGTTTAACAAAACTCAATTTTGTATGCAAATAAGTTTATATTTTCATACCTATTTGACAAAATTGAATTTTGTCATTACAAAATTGAAGTTCTCATAAAATAAGTCTGTATCACATAGTTTGGTAAGACAAAAATGATTTTGTTATGACAGAATGGAATTTTGTGTACACAAAATTGATTTTGATTACAAAAAGTTCAAGTCACATTCGGCGCCCCGTAACACAAAGTTCCGTTTGATAAAAGTTACTGTTTCTCGCATATTGTCCCCGCAGTCTTGATATTTTATCATTCTGTGATATCCTCAAACTTAAAATGTAGTATTGAAAGTATAACTACTTTTGGTCAAAAAAGGTTTTTGACGTCTTGTTATATATGACCCCCCCCCCCCAACGAAGTGGGGAACATATTGTTTTTACTCCGTTTTTTCTGTCGTCCGACCGAGTTTTGTCCTCGAGTGTTTTCGAAAAAGGCTGAAGGATTCGCGACCAAAGTTGGCACAAAAATCAAGGGTCACCCGGAGCTCTGCCTCGTCATATTAAGAACTTCCGGTTGCAGCAATTTTTAAAATGGCGGCTATCAAAGTCGAAAAAACGTAAAAAAATGGCAAACAAAACGTAGATCTCTAGTTCCCCGATGATTTCAATACTATATACAGATATAACACGATGTGTCTGTTGTTTCTTCAAATGACTTCCACATTGGAGGGTTAAAAAGTATGTTTTAGGGAGTTCAAAAGATGTAGGGGTTTCAATAGAAACATAAATGTCTGACACGGAACATTCTAGAACAATACTGTTATATATGTATTAGCCACTCCAAATTTTTTATGATGGTAGACAAGTATGCCTTTTTAATTCCGGAATTTTCAAAATGGCCGCTGTTGCCATGGAAACAGCAAAAATACGAAAAATTTAAAATGGCCGTAGAGACTTGATACTTGGTTTAAAAATAGGTCACCAGAAGTGCTTTTAATCGGCCATATTTGAAAATCCAAGATGGTCGCCAATGGAAAATTTAAAAAAAGTCAAAAAAAAAAAAAAAAAAAAAAAAAAAATAAAAAAAAAAAAAAAATCAGGGAGCCGTAAAAATTGATATTAGGAGCCCCTGTGGCAATTGGAACGTTGGGGGAAACATCCGTTACGCTGAGCGTAACAATTATATCTAGTTTAATCTGGTCTTGATCTTTACAATCTCTGGTGGGGCGGAATATTTAAGTACCGTGATGAATTGAAAGATTGGGCCCATTGACTTCAACGCGATATATCTTGATTTGGTCTTACTATACTAATTTATTCCCTTGTATACCAGGGTGTCAGTCAGTGTTAAAGAAAACTATACATGTACAGCAGTTAAGTTTGTAAAACATGATTTATGTATAAAACACGTTTCTATGAATGATTTTAAAAAAGCATCGAATAGTGTTTTATAGCAAAGTAAATAAATAATGGTTTCAATTATTTTTAGTAAATATTTTTTAAATTCAAATTTGTCTGATTTTTAAATGTTATGTTATGCTATATTAGATAGAAAGTAGATAAATATAAATTTAGATTGTTTCTGAAAACATCAGTAAACGTTTTGTAATAGACAAGTTTAATTCAGCCTTTCCCAGGTTAGGATCCTTAGTCTATGGTTTTACGTTTTGTTTTGTTGTTTCCGTATTTTGGAGACTTATATGTTTTTTGTGGTCTCGGTTTAAATTCGAACGAATGGTTATTTTTGACAGGAGATTATTAAGATCTTGTTATTTACTAAGGTCACACGTCCCGCGTTTAGAACTGTCCAATGACGTATACTGAATTTTTTATATAATCAATATCTCCTTTATCTCAATTTAATTACACACGGAACAATGTCAGATGGTAAAATTTCTTACATAAATAAATCCTATTTAAAATCTTAAATCTTTGTATATCCGCGTATTTAAAAAAATATTTTGTTATGAAACTTAAATTATTACTGAAAACATTGACAGAAATGCATGTAAGTATAATAAATTAATTTGTAGGGTCAACTTTTTGTTTTGTTGATTGCTTTACATTGTTTGTAATGAAAGTTTAATCATTGAAAAAGGAAAAATGTCATTTAATGGATTTGGCTTTACCCTTTTGGCATTTTTGAATATGCTTTTCAGCGTTTCGGATTGTTGTATTGCTTTTACAACATTTTAGTCTTTGACCACAACTGATGTGTTCTAAATAGTCGAAATGTGCACATCTTCTGCATAAAAAATATCAAGTTTATAGTTGGTTTTAGAGAGCAGGTGGCAACGAATGAAACGTGACTAAATCATGATTTCAACCGTTCTGTTGTCGATAAATATGTATTTTGAATGTTTTATTTAATTGCAAATAACACCGTATAAGCCATTTAATTTATGTTTAATAGACAATTTCTAAAGTATCTCCGTGCATTTGTATGTAAGATATTTACCAAACATACGTCACAAAGTCACGTGATAACTGCCAGAGTTTGGTATGGGAATCATGTTTAATAAATAGAGCAATCTTAAAGACGTAAATCAAAGGTGAAAGCAAATGACGAAATTTCAAAACAATTACATAGAATACTAAACATGCTAAACTGAGCTACACACAATACAAACCCCCCAAAAATAAACTCCTAAAATCAAGTAGTGTAACCATTAATCAATTGATCAAACCTGAATATTGATTTAAATTTATCATTTCAGAGGAATAAAATAATTTTAATTGTGTTGTTACTAGTACCTAGTATTTATAGTACAGGGAACAGCAATGACAAAGTCGAGGACATTGTTATAAAGTTGAAAGCTGGTGCAGATATAAATGAGATTCTGAAGAAGCATCCGAAGTTCAAGGTCACCGACCAAGTAGGTATTCCATACGTTACTACAAGCAACAGAATGGAAATTTAGAACTTTTTTCGTAATTGATGATGGTGGCACGATGAAATGATAATCAGATGATGAATGGGTAGAGATACACGTATTATTGAACTCTTGATATTCATGATGACGCTATATCATTGCGAACGAAATAAGTTCAAAATGTCAATCCGCGTGCCGAAGTTAGATTTTATTGGTTGAGATCGTCGTCTATATAAAAAGTTTGTATTAACTGTTGTTTACTATTTATATTTCCTCTGCGATACAACGTAATGTCTTCTCTTAGTAAAATATTTTCACAGATGAGTAACCAAATCTTGACGAAATCGTGGATGGTAAACAGCATGTGCTATAGTAAACAAGCCCTTTATGGTAACTGTAATAAATTAAGTACGTCACACATGTGACTAAGTGCAGCTTAGATTTGATAAGTTCAATATCAAGCCCAAATGTAATTATTTGATACCAGTCGATTCAGTTGTGCTCAATGCCTAAAATGTTGAAAACCAAAATAACAATCCAAAACGTTTAAGAGCAAAATCAAAATACCAAAATGAACAAAAGGGGTAAAGCCATAACCACCTAAGGACAGAGCTATGCACGAGGAAGTTACTCCTTATTTTTGCATAGAACTTGCTAACACAATGACCGGGAAATACGTATTATTTGATTTCAGCTAAAGGTAGGAGATTCCATGTTATACCAGTTATCCTTAGACAAGACAAAAATTCCACTTTCGCTATCAGAATCAGAATCCACTGGACTAACAGAGGACGATGACGAGGTCATCAGTATCAGAAGTGAAGATCAGGTGAGTTCAAATACATATGATTCCGTTGGTATATACTAGCAATATTCGTACGAGTTATATATTTTGTTTATAATGTTTATTAATTAATGCTCATTTAAAGGATTTAAAGCATACATATATATAACAAACAACAATCAGTTAATGATAAACTGACAATAACAAAAATGAGTTATGACACAATACAAACTATGTACATAAATATTGTCATGCAATTATAGGATTAAATAAATGAAGCAACATATTGCGAGTGATCAGATGAAGACAATATCTCGAAAAGTTGGTCATTTTCATTTAAATCATTTTTCTTTTTAAAAACCTCAATATTCTGTTTTTTTAATTCCTTTCTCATTTTGATATATCTAGGCCATTTAAAAAAGAAGTGTATTTCCTCTTCAATTTCATTTAGATTACAGTATTGGCATATTCTTGATTCTCTTTTTATTCTTTTATATCTCCCTCTCTCAACGAATGGGATCAGGAATTTGCTCACGCATGCCTGGTTAATTGACGAGGGATTGGGTTACTGTTTCAATGCAGGCTAAGTTTTGATTGTTCATATTTTGTCCTCTAATGTGTATCGTTTTATTGGTATATATGCTTTTGCCAATAGTCCTCATAAAGCATATATACCAGTTAACCATGACAACTACAGAGGTCACGAAATTTAAAAATAATGACGTTCTGAGGCAGGCACACACAAGAGAGAATGAATGCATTAATTTCCTTTTTCATTTCTATTGTCCTCTTCTTGTGGGTTGTAAACTAAAGATAAACAACTCCCCATACAAACGACCTCAGCAACATCATTGTATTCATCATATATGTCATTTGAATCATTGATGCATGTTTTTAATTTTATTTCGATATCTGTCATGATCACACAATTAAATGTTTACTGTGTTTATTTTTTCAGGTGGACATTTTAGAATTACAAAGAAATGTTGAATATCAAGTATTCGCTGACGTTAACGCGGATCCAGAACTGAGCGGATTGTGGCATTTGGTATGTGCGAAAAACAATAATAGGGAGAAACCATTTAACATGGGGTCGGGACGTGAAATGAGATTACGGATTTACCTTCCAAAAAATACGATTCTGTTTTTTTCTTGCCCCTTTGTTACCTGGTGAACATTTTGTAAATAAATAATCTTGGTTTTTCAACGCTATTTTTAGCCCATATTTTCACAAAGTGAAACACCATGTTTTTTCAAATACCTTTTTTCCTCTTATCCTACAAAAAAAATAAAAAATCGAATTTCTGTAAACTAATGAATTTAACATATAATTGTGAAAAGAAAGTATAAAATATTTTCTGATTCTTTAATTTGTATGTCTGTTCGCATCTCAGAGCATCTATGCAATTTATGAATATGCACTCTTAATGTATCCTTTAAAACGTATCTGCAAAGTGTTGTAAAAATAAAAACCTTCTTACCGATCCTATTTTTTGAGAACATCACGATGTGATTATACGGCTACTAGAGAAACCTACCCTGAACAATATTTTCAACATTCATGGCATTGAGCACTATAGATTGGGAATGATTTGAAGAAAAATACAACAGTTGCATTGACAAATCCTATATTATAATCTATTGGTTGCTGTATAACTTTTTAAAAGTTAAAAAATTTGTTTCTAGAGGCGTCGTATTTTTTACTTTTCGTGGCTTTACGTTTCCGGTACCGTCACTTACGGTATCGGTATCACAATTGCAGCCGACCACGACCACAGATCACACATTATAACCAAACACATACCCCTGTAGACCTACCCAGATCACACATTATAACCAAACACATACCCCTGTAGACCTACCCTGGTTATGTAGTAAGTTATCTTGCGTAGCTTTGACGTTGTTTTTCATGTAGTCATCAATATTGGATTTTTCAGAATAACGAAGATGTTAGGTACTCGCACGATATCGATAAAGTCTGGACCGAGGGTTATAGTGGGAAGGGAGTAACTGTCGGTGTAATAGATACATTGATGCAAACAAATCACACCGATCTAACTAATGTGGTGAGTAGGATAAAATTCAAAGTAATATCAATTATTTATTATTATGATGAGTGCATTAACCACCATAGAAATATTGAATATTTATAAATATGGAGTAATAACTGTCATAAATTTGTAGTAATATTATGTTTTTAAATTCTATACCATTAAGTATAAACTTATAAAAATGCTAGCTACATGTGTAACAACTAAAACTACTAGTTTACAATACAAAGCTTTATAAAAAATTCTGTATGCTACTAAATAAAAGGTTATGTAAACAAATGGTTAAATTTTTTATAAAATGCATGCATTATTTGTAAAAGTTATTTGTAAATAGACCAACATAAACTTTGGGATTTAAGGCTTGAAAAGTAAAACTACATTCTAAAATGTGAATACACAGCAAAATAAAAAGTACAACCAATATTTCAACAACAAAAAAAAAAACGCATAACAGGAAAAGGTTAACAATGATATGAACGTCATACCCTCTGTTAGTCCTTGAAATTCCAATTCCGAGAGTGAAAGTGGAATATCCAGTCGACGGAACTTCAGACAAAAATAACACAAAAGACACACAAATCAAAATCAAAACAACAGCGAGTTAGGGTAGTCCGAGATGATACGGACACTGTCGGACCACCATTTCATTTTGTTTTAAAACCCTATGATGTAAAAATAACTATACTAAATAACGGCGATGTTATACTACTGTAGCGATTTTTCAATCCTCACGTTTCAAATGACACATTTGCTAGACAAATGAACGAAAACGTAAAAGAGAATTTCTTGTAAAAATCTACAATAAAGTGCTACACATGATTAGTTGACAGCTATCGAAATTTAGTTCTCAAATATCATACTTTTGACATAGAACATAAACATTTACAACTTTTTCTTTAAACTTTTAGAATATAAGTGGTTGCTATGACTACTACAACGACGATGATGATCCATACACAACAACAATGAAGTAAGTTTGTAGCCTATAGCTCATCATTTAGCAACTTCAGTTAACGCTAGTTGCACCACTGGGTGGAACATCGATTGTAAGCATTGTATCTGGTACCCAACGTTTAAGTAGATAGGTGATAGATGTATAGTAATACAGTCGTTAAATAACTTCTCGAAAACAGCTCCGCCGAGTATTATCTGAAGTAGCTACATCATGTCCAGGTAATAAAGGAGTAGGGCCACTTTCCCTTATATTTATTTCACTCATAAGCATTGATTTTTTTAATCGTAAATATTTGCCTACTTTTTATCATAAACGATTGCATAAAATGCATTTTTATGTCAGCAAATAAAAATACATGTATTATGCTTAATCATTTATAAGTTCAAGTCTCTACGGGAAAGGTCGTGTATACAGGCGATGACTCTGCATCACTTTTTGGAAACTTGCCCAGAAGGAAATTCAGAACAAAACCATTCTAATTTCATATGAAAGGAAGTATACAATTTCACTTACAGCCAAAAATTCAATTTGGTTCTGAGTTTCCTTCATGTTGAAAAATTGTCTTAAGGACGTTAATTTGGCAAATTTATGTTTCAACTGTCTCCCAAGGCGATACTGAGGTATTTAGAATATTTTTCAGTAACATACTTGTTAGTTATTATTAGTAAATACTTAGAGACAACAAACCAGGATATGCACCAGAGATTTCGAAAGGTTTTAGCCGACTTTTGAAAATGGCCCTAGAAGTGAAATAAATCCTTGGAAAATGTCCCTCCTCAGTCTTTCTATTTCTGTCCAAACAATTTATATCGGTATGACATTTTGTAAATACGAAAAATGAGTTTCTCAAAATTTGTTTTTAATGGTTAAAATAAGTTTGATTTGTATTTTGGTTCCTACGTTTAGTTTGAATTTTGTTCCAATAAAAATTATAACATAATTATACATGTGACAATAACTCTAAAGGAACACCAAATGAATATCATTTGAAGTATCGAAATGAAACATCCTAAGTAATACGAACAGGGAAGTAATTGGAAAACAAAATTAATTGACAAGGTAAAAATGTGAGAACAGCAAATATAAATGTAAGAATTAAAACAATTACCAAAAATTGAAATGATAAGAAAAAAAAAAACAACCAAAATAAACTAAAGATACACAATCATATACTAATACGAACTCCATAAAAAACCGAGGTGGCAGATTGTTGCCAAAAATCATACGTATATGCCGCTTCATTAGCGTAAACCACAAATGTTAAGTTGAAACTTGCAATGAATATTCGAGAGCGCTGCTGTTTTAACTTCAGAAGTGGTGTTATTAGTGCGATTCACTGTATCTAGCATCTGATTTTAATCTTTTTGGAGTTTACATTGCACATTGCATTTAATATTTGAATAGGTTTAATCTGTCTGACTTTACCTTCGAGTGGCCCTTTCAACTCATGTAAGCGATTGTCGTCACGTCGTCGTAAACTTTCCTTTAAAGATCCTCTCCTCTGACACCACAGGGCTAATTAGGATCAAACCTTTGTGGAATTATCCTTGAAGTAGAACCTTCTTAAAGTGTGTTTGGAATCCCCGACTTTTAACCGACATGGCTAGAAATAGAAAAAAGTTGGATGAATTTTAAAAATCTTACATGGAACCAAAATTGGTCCTTAGGTGGTCCTCTTTCACAATTATGTCCCATGACAAAGACTGTCAACCAAGATGTCCACCAAAGCCAACCTTAGATTAATAGAGGGCCCCATTGAAAAATTCATTAAAAATCGTCTTAACTTAAACTAATTGGCCAATTGGAACCAAACTGTGACCCAGAATATTATCGAAGATGATCGCTATAGCAGAAATTATTTTAATATAGGACCCTATGGGAAAATTCATTTACAAATCTTCGTTCCGGAAACTACTTGATCAATTTGGACCATACTTTGGTCCTCTTTCAGCATTTTGTCCTAAGACTATTCTCAGATGGTCCTCTTTCGGAATCGTGTCTGATAACATAAAATGCTAACCCTGAAACTATTTGGCGAAAGAAAGCCGAACTTGGCAGCAGTAATATTAATCATGACCAAGACTGTCAACTAAGATGGCCACCAATGCCGAACATAGAATGGGGGGGGGGGGGGGGGGGGGTGGTCAATGCATAAAGCCTTCTGTGAAACTCTATTTAAACAAATCCTGGCATCAATGTCATATACATATAGATAAAATAAGATAAAAAAAATGTCCATTTCTCAAAATCACAACTCAAGTAGTCTATATGTTACTGCTTTTATAAGCGTTTATAGGTAAACTGAATAAAGGTGAGCGATACAGTCTCCTCGGATCGGGATCATGTAGTCAGGCATATGTTTGAGAAAACTTTTCAACATACGGTATTGTCATTGTTGGACCTGTTCCTACTGTCATAACATGTAATATACTTCCACCGATTTGTGACAAACACAGGGTTGAACTTCACGGCGGGGCCGATACGGAGCAGGAACTGCTTACCCTTCCGAAGCACCTGAGGTGACTCCTGGTTTTAATAGGAGTTCGTGTAGTTCATTCTTATTTAGTTTTCAGGGTTTATTTGTTGTGCTGTAACACAACTAACACAATGTATTTGAAAAAAAATAAAAATTTTATTCGACTGCGAAAGTTACATAAATATATAAACGTTAAAGTTCACGGTATAGTGGTTCCAGGCGTTGTTTAAAAGTTAAAAAAGAAGGTAACTTCGAAATGGACAAAAGTTATATAACATTATGAAAACAGTTTTACAAAATAATCAGGAGCAGTTAACATCTCTCCTGGTCTCTGTTCAACCCACGATGTTTTTATAACCTAAGATGATAAGCCAGCATTAGATGTCATGTACACATAATCTTAGATAATATTGTAGATAATAGTCAGAAGATAGTGAATCATAAGTTGCTATTGTCCATATATTGGTCATCAAATATCTATCAGGATTAGTTGCCAGTGATTCGGATTAGAGTTGTATGGATAATAAAGTTTCTAACGACAGATGTCAATCACTCAAGTGCTGACAAATACAGTCTTATGAAACATAAAAGTTTTATACAGTAGCTTTGTTATAGTGCTTGTAGATTTGTTTTCCCGGGTTTGTCTGTCTGTCTAATGGATTGGGTTTTTTGGGTTTGTTCTTTAGGTATATTTGTCCTCTCTACACCCAATGGCAAGAAAATGTTCAAGAAATGGATCTATAAGAAGAGGGGATAAATGTTGGAGTTCTAGATACACATTTTACAAACCTTATACCTCTGCACATTTCTATTTTCAGTCATGCAACAGTCGTAGCAAGTCTTATTGGAGGAACAAAGGGAAACAATTTTTGTTCCGTAGGTGTAGCCTATGATGTTGTTCTAGAAGGTAAAGTTATTCATAATCTGACTCGGCTGCTAAAGTGTGCTTTTGTTTTGCACAGTAAAATTTAAGGTTTCGTCTTCGTGAATGCCGTTGCGAATCTATAATAATACAACTGACTACCTCCATTTCCTGTTGTCAATTCTACTGTGACATTGTTGTTTTATCATTTTCACTTCAGCCTACTTCATTCTAAAAGGATATATTTATAATATTTTACTTTTACTTTCTTCTTTTAAACATTTATGAAATCAGATTTGACATTTTGGTGTGTTCTCTATCACTGTATCTGTATACCTCTTCAATAAAAAGTAACATCTGTTTTTAAAAACAAAAAAGACGACTGAGGTCATGACAATGGTAGTACGACCAAGAGATATCGTTTCCAAATTTTTACCTCTTTAAGTACAAAGAGCAGATAGTCGAAATTATTTTATTTCATTTTATGGACTTCCACAATTTTATTTTAGGACCTCATGAAATATTAAAGGAGCCCCATTAATCGATTTCAGGCGGTCCTAAATTCCATGCATTAATGAGAAGGTCTTACAATAGAACTGTGGAAGCCCATATAAATACATTATAGGACATAATAAAATATTTATTGACCTAGCCCGAAACTAGCATTATTCTGTATGCCTTTTTAAAAATTTATTTTCGGTTTTCGACATTTTAGGCCTTGAGTCGTACAACACTTTTGACTATTTTCGTGGCTTATTCATTTTTTATTATACCGATAAATAAAGATCATTATTTAGAAGACTATTTTGAATATTAATGACAAGGTCAAGATAACGCACATGCGACCATTCTTATTCACACGATTTACATTTGAAGTTTTGTATCAGTCTTATTGCAATGCCATCAATTTTATCTATCAAGTTCACATATCAAACTGATGGGCATGTATAGTAATTGTCAACATTAGGCTGCTTCTCTACCTTGCAACATACGGATAACTGAGCCACCCTTGTTGTCTTATATCTGTCAAAGCCAAACAGATAAAGGACAGGGAACCAGTCTATTGTCAACATATGTATTACTGCTTTTAAAATAACAATCAGAAATGTGCTAAAAGTGAACATGGTTCAACATCGTTAGAACAAAACTTTCCCTTAAGATTGTTGATGAGGTCATGTCTGAAACAAAACTTTCCCTTAAGATTTTTGACGAGTTCATGTCTGAAACAAAACTTTCCCTTTAAGATTGTTGATGAGGTCATGTCTGAAACAAAACTTTCCCTTAAGATTGTTGATGAGGTCATGTCTGAAACAAAACTTTCCCTTTAAGATTGTTGATGAGGTCATATCTGAAACAAAACTTTCCCTTAAGACTTTTGATGAGTTCATGTCTGAAACAAAACTTTCCCTTTAAGATTGTTGATGAGTTCATGTCTGAAACAAAACTTTCCCTTAAGATTGTTGATGAGGTCATGTCTGAAACAAAACTTTCCCTTTAAGATTGTTGATGAGTTCATGTCTGAAACAAAACTTTCCCTTAAGATTTTTGATGAGTTCATGTCTGAAACAAAACTTTCCCTTTAAGATTGTTGATGAGGTCATGTCTGAAACAAAATGATATATTTGACAAAAAATAACTTTAACCGAACAGTATAAATCAGGAATTATGTAGAGATAGCTTTTCTCAAGTTGAATTTCACATCGTCAATCGAAGACTGCGTCCATAAAAATGAGATAAGTACATTTCTCCTATTCTTGACGTGTTTAATCGGTGGGATAAAAATACATAATATTTTTAACCACTTCTCGATTATTAAATTTCTACGTGGGAATTACCGAGGTTTTTTCTACCGTTATTGGAACGATAAACTAGAGAAGTCCCGAAATGACGTCTATGTAAACAAACTACATAGCAACGACATTTTCTTGAGGTTTTTGTAGAAAATCATAGGAGAAACAGATTCTCCTTCAATTTACTCGTGAGTTATGGAATTTATCCAGTCTCAATAGTTAAATTTAAGATTGAAAATCGAAAATTTAACCATCTCGATTGGAGAAATTCCATATTTCACTCGTACCTGAAGGAGAATCTTTATGTATATCACGTTTCCGGAGTTGTATTAACTCTTTCGGCGCTAAAGCGACATTTTGATTAAAGGGTTAAACATGCTGGATATTTGTGAGAAACACGTGGTCAATTATGTTCCAGATATTTTAGAGCAACTTCATCGTTCAGTATCAGTTTTTCAGTAAATTGAAATTCCTGACGTAACCGCCTTATACAAACATATAACAAGTTATTTTCGCATGTAAAGGCCGTGTTACATAGGTTAATCCATATGTTGCATTTATTTGGTAATTTCGATCTTTTTTTATGGAGTACTATATTCATCTGCATATTTAGGTCACTCTTTGTATAACTTAGGAGAAAATACCCTAATGTGCATCACATTTTGTACCCCTAATGTTTATAATTTCAAATAATTTGTTTAATTAATTTTATTATATTTACAATGATACCAATTTTGATGAACAAGATGTGCAGATTTCGCAGATTTACGACTCATTATGGTTATGCTAAAAGTCTAAACTGTTGAAAAGAAAAACAAAAATCCAAAACGTTGAAAAGCAAATGCCAAAATGCGGTGAAGCAAAAAAAAAACCATCTACAGAGCTATGAACGAGGGAAATACCCCTTAGTTTTGACAAATTGTATAATTTTGTAACAGTAAATTTAAAGTATCAATTTGGGGCTAGCAATACTAGCAACTGTGCTATGTCTATTTTGCAGCTGTTGGTTTACTCGGAATATCTGGAGGAGTTATATTAACTAATCTTCAAATAGCACGAGCTCTTATGCATCATCACGAATACGTCGACATATATTGTAATAGCTGGGGGCGTGATAACCGTTACTCCTTCAGAGACAGTACTATCATGGATTATGTTATTGAAACAGTATCAAAAAACGTAAGTTGAATTTTTTTTACCCTTTTATGCTTTTATTATTGCTTTTAATGTAATTATTGTTCTTTAGAATTGTAATAATTTTATTTTAGTTTTAATTTGCTATCATATGTCATGAAAGTATGTATTAAGGGAAGGACTTGAATTGTCATCTTTCAATGCTGTCATTAACTCCCAATCAAACCAAAAGGGCATATTAGGTAAAGATTTTTTTAATAAAAAGACATGCATCATTCAATCAATTAAGTCCCATCTACAGTACTCAGGACCGAAATGTTGCATAGGAAATTTAAATTATCTACATAAAAAAATTATTGTAGTTAAATTTGCTATTTCAAAAAGACTACAAAGAGCCTATTAATAGTTTGATGACTATTTTCCCCTATATATAACATCAAGCGTTTTTACTCGAAATTTCTTTTGATCTGATCGTAAAGTAAAAATCCTAGAACATGGAAAATATTGATTTGTCAGACGACAATGGCCGCCATCATTGGGTAACGGTTCGCTTCCAAATCCGAGGAGGTTTAAATGGATATGTTGGAACACAGCGATGTTAAAAAACATCAAAAAATTTAGTAAACCATCAATCAATTTGTTAGGTATAACAAAACACCTTTTGACTGCTTATTCGGAGAATAGTAAGTTAATAGTTCCCCCGATACCAACTATTGCCCCTTGGCAACAGTTGGTATCTCGGAAAAAATAAACTTACTATCCCTCTCATACCCAGTCAACAAGTATTTAATATATAACAAGGAAAAATGGCTGTGCATACAAGACAATCAATATGCAAGTATCAAACTACCAACTGAAGTGGTGATATACAGCATTACATTTAGATAGGATGGGTCCACCGAGTAGTTTCAATATGATAGCTAATCACAATGGTGTGCCATAGATAAAACTGTTGAGTAAATAATCTTAAAATAAAATGAAAACTGTCAGAAAAACAAATTCAAGCCTGCTGACACTAGAAGCAAGTTGTCACAGTATATAAACGTAATGTTAAAACTTATTTAATTATAGTGGATTGTGAAACAAGTTATAGTTGGTATAACTTGTTTCCCAATCCACTTTAAATAAATAAGTTTTGATGGTTGTGCTTATTAATTCATCATTATATCTTTAACCGGTTTTCCAGTATTTTGATCTCGACTGAGCACTGCTGATGAGTTGTCAGTCAACGAAATGGCCGTACAGTGCATTAAATTCATTTCGGTATTTTGTGATACGTTTTATTACTACCACTAGGTTTATGTCACTGCTGGTGGACTGTCCCCGAGAGTATTATCATCCCAGTAGACAGAACTTTTGTCATGGTATGATTCATTACTCAAATGCCTTTAAATTTTCCGTTCAAAATTGACAAAAATTACCAGAAATTTCTAAGGCTCTTCCTTTTGATGCAGATTTAACCCTTAGCTGAGTTTGGATATCTGTTTGTTTTAATTATTTAGATATTTGATGGTTGTGCTTATTAATTCATCATTATATCTTTAACCGGTTTTCCAGTATTTTGATCTTTTGGTCAGTCAAAATTTATTTCGGTATTTTGTTTTATTTAAACAAAGCTTAGACAAAAGCTATGTATATAACGAAAGATTTTTAACAGGGTGAAAAATCGAGGAATAGACAATTTCTGTGGTTGTATTGTGCAGTGTGTATTTTACTATTGGAAACATATTTTTCAATGACGAAGGATAATTTTGTTGAAAATTAAATTTTGTATTCAATAATGTGTTGTTCGGTCACTCGTTGTATATATTTAGCTATTAGAATTTGAAGATTACATGTACATGTAGATTATACATTGTACTATAATTATTCATCAAGAGAATAGGACAATTAACCTGCTTGCGTTCGAACCAAAATGTGTTTCCGACCATTAGAAATTCTTATAACACATTTTGCAATTAAAATGACGAATATGAGATTCTTTTTGTTCATTTTTAAAGGGTAGAGACGGAAAAGGAAATATATATGTATGGGCTGCAGGAAATCGTGGAGGTATAGCAAATACCGCTGTAGATGGTTTACACTCTAATATTCATTCGATTGCCATCACAACTGTTGGATATTCATCGACTGTGATTTATGGACAGCAAGGGTCCAGTATTATGGCTTCTGCATATGGCGGGGATTTAGATTTCAAAAGATTGGTAAAATTGACATTACAGTAGAACTTTTAATATTAATCATTGTTAAATATTAATTACATTTAATCAAGTAAATTAAGCCGAATACATATTTATCCACATCCCATTCCATCCTCCCATCTGTCACATTTGGTTTTCTGAGTGTAAATTTAGTTTGCCGAAGCGAGCTATTTGCAATGCTTAGAACCGTAGTGCGCAGATCAAATTTGAATAATGCTCGGGTGCCTATTACCACTCAAGATTGACACCCTTTGTACATAGAAAAATATTGTCGGTCCCCATGTACACCATATTTTAATGTAATTAATAACATAAATCAGGATTTCTGTACAATAACCTGACCATTGGCACAAAAGGTGCATGATAGATAAGATGGTGGAAGAAAGCATTAGGTGCCCGTAAAACCAGTTTAATTCACCACTGTTTGGTGTCTATATCAAGTCAAAATTTACTGGCTGTTGTTTAGATGTTAGCGTTTTATTCTCTTTTATGTTATTTTTGTTAGAATTTCTGTTGTTTTGATGGCATAGTAATTTTGGACCATTCCTGTGATCACATTTGTTGCTTATTTTCACCAAATCATTTGAATTTGGAAAATTACTAGGCCCAATGAACACAGATGGAGTTTGAAATGACATTATTTCCTTTGGTCCATTTCTATTAAGCATTGAATATTTCCGTTTTTGTAGTTTTATTAGGATGTAAAAGTCTTGACCGAAGCACATACAAAAATTTGCGCTCGGTCAAGAATTGTACAACCATAAAAACTACTAAATGATGCATTCAAATCTTATAATTACATTTTATATTTGACGAGGTAAAACACGATTTCAATATTGTCTCGACATATCACTCCACTGCCATGATTGCAGCGTCATAACGTCGTCATGGGTGCAAGTTATAAAAAAGATTTTGACCTTTATTGGGCTATAAATACATTATTTGATACCAATTTTGATGCACAAGATGTGCACATTTCGTCGAGCTACGACTATTTGTTGTGCCCAAGGCCTGAAATGTGAAGATGCAAAACAATAATCCAAAAAGGTAAAGAGAAAATTGAAAAACGGCAAGATAACAGAAAGCCAAAACCATCTAAGGACAAACCTATGCATGAGGGAGATACTCCTTACTTTTCACAAATTTAAAATTTTTGTAACAGTAAATTTTACCAATCAGTTTCGGGCTAGTATCTGAGCAACTGAGCTGGTAATGCCCTCGGGGACTCAGAGTAAACAAGCACCGGTCTAACATGAATATTGTTCCTCTAAATCATTTACAATTTTTAAGTGTTGTTTTGTACCACTAAGTACACTTTCAGTTGGAATTTGACATATTTATTTTTGTCATTTTTGCAAAATACCCTTTTATAATTTAAACTTTATTTTGTATCCATAAGTATATAGTTTAGAAATATTAGAAATTCAACCGAAATGGATAAAACCTGAAAAAAAAGTTTAATATTTTAATTTTCAAGAAAATTTAAGATACAGTAATTTCCTGCCTGCCCAAAGGTAAATACCCGATAATCATGATAATGTTTCATATTTGTTATCATGCGTCTAAGTAATTTTATTCTTTTAATCATAGCTTGCAGAATATAAATGCACTTTTTTGTATTTTTTCTGTTTAATTATAGTTTATTTGATGATTGACATAACATTTTCGCATAATACTTAAACCTCAATTTAAAATGATTGTTTTCTGTATTTAAGACTGGAGCCAAAGTAGTTGATTCTTGTACGGGGCCAACTCAGAGTGGTACGTCGTTTGCAGCTCCTATAGCTGTTGGAATTATAGCATTAGCATTGGAAGCAAAGTAACTATTCTTTTTCCTCTGAATCTTAATTTGACGTTCGTTGTTGCCTTTATTTGGCCCAAATAGGAAAAATATATTTGATAAGACTTACCCTTTCATCTTAGTAGTTCATAATTTGTATTCCATAGACCATAGATAATATAAATAATTCTGTTTGTATTTCATGGTGAGTTGTAAGCACAGATGCCTTACCTCATGGGCAGTTGCTTAAATTTTAATGATACCAATGATACCATCTTAAAATGTGGAAGAAAATCTTATATTTCATATATGAAGCAAAAGATATATTTCACTCAAAGAAGTGACTTAACTCTCATAACTAATAATTAATGAATAATTTATATTGAACTTCTTATTTGAAAAATTTTCCGAACAACGTTATTCTTGCGTGAATTAATGTTTTGTACGATTAAAGAGGACAAATATAGATAAAGAGCAATCCAACAATCGCAATCCATTAGACAGACAAAACCCTGGAAGACAAATGAACAACCACAAGCTAAACAAATAAACACTGAAAACTAAACAACAATGAGCACAACTCCTATCAAAACCAGGAGTGAACTCAGGTGATCCGGAAGGGTAAGGAGTTCCTGCTCCGTATACGCTACCCGTCGTGAAGTTCAACAAAGTCAATCCGGTGGTAGTCACAAATCGGTGGAGTTACATGTAATGTTAAGACAGTGGGAACAGGTCCAACATCATCTAAGATATCAATTTGTAATGACGACCGTAAAATTGCCTAAGTGATGACATCAACTTATCTCTGATAAAACCCTGGTTAAGAAGCTTTTGTGACAGTAGTAATCCTCTTTGTCGAAAATCATGGTAACTCACGCATGCCCTTAAATATCGGATAAGCTAAGAAAAGTAGGCGCCATATGCAGGCGATGCTGGTATATTGCTACGCAAGAAGGGAAAGTTAACGATAGGAAAGTAGACGCTATTTGAATGCCAAGACTAGTGATATATTGTTGATGTTCTTATAACACAGAATACTCTTCGACTAAAGTATTCGACGTGACTTCAAATCACCAGAAATTTAAAGTACATCATCTAATTTCATTTTACCTTTTTTTAGAATTAGTTGTACATAGACCCCTATATTTTGCAAAATCTAGCAAAGCTACTACTTGAACGTTATTGAACAAATACACATTTATACACACAAAGGGTGGAAGGCATACATCAAACATGCCACATAAGAAAATCGTAGATGAATAAAATACGTGAAATCATCAAAATGAGATCGGTGTAAAAATATAAAAATTAATGAGTATAATTATTTTATGTTTATAGCCCAAATTTAACATGGAGAGATGTTCAACATTTAGTGGCACGAACTTCCAAACGATATGAATTCAAGGATACCTTCTTTCCTAAAAGAAAATGGAATAGAAATGGACGAGGATTTTGGTGTATGTTTTTCGGAAACAAAATAATAGTCTTCAATATATAGAAACCATTTTTATTTTTCAATCCAACAAAAATCATTATATACAAACGATTTATACTTTGTTAATAAAAAAAATCATTCTTGGTAGCTTGGTTACGTTGATAAGCAAATGACTGACATAATATAATTCAGCCAGATTTTTATAGATAATGTAAGTATAAAGAACTAACGAGTAAATGATAAATTTCTGAAAGACTTGGATACTAAAGGATTGATCAAATCCATGACGTTTTCACTGATTTAAACTATGACACAATTTTGGTCATTTGTGTATATATGTGTTTATCTGTTTTTAATATTTAGTGTTATTGTTCATTGCATAAAAGTTACTAATGTTCGAATTCTGAAAATATTTGAAAAGTAGCCTAGAAAGTTTCAATGAAAGCCTAAGAATTCAAAACAGGAAAACATAGATGTATGATAATTGGCGTTCCTCTGTTTAATATGTATAATGCTTCCGCAGTTGTGTACACTGTTGTAAGAGTTGTGTCGCATTGTTCCCCTACTTAACTTTACATCTTTGCATCAACATTGACCTTCAGGTTTTATTAAAACAAATTATCTTATTTCTCTTGTCTGTTTGTTTTGATCAGACAAGGGAACAATAGACAAAACACGGAATTACTGAATAGGGCTTCATTTGCAGTCCAAACCCCTTAGCCAGAGTCAAATAAAAAAAACCCTTGACACATTATTATATTGTAATTCAATAAAATTTTACTTTACATATTAAAGCTGTGTAGTTTTATGGAAAACATAAAAAACATTTAAAACTATTTTAAGTCCAGGTGATGGACATATGTATTTATTAAATGTCTGTATGTTTCAGTTAATGCCAAAATGGGATTTGGATTGATGAATGCATTGGAAATGGTCGAATTAGCCAAAAGGTTTACTACTTCACCACCTCAAAAAATATGCACAAAAGCTGTCACATGCCCTGGCTTGTAAGTAACATTTTTGTAGTTGGTGGTGCGTTTTCGCCTTTGGTCTTCGTATTAATCTTTCACAAATCAGCAAGTTGTATAATGTAGTGTATGCCATATTGTATGGTGGTATTACGTAAAATCAAAAGTGACCATTTCTGGTTTATTTTCTTTCACAAAACTGTTCAATTTTCATTATTAAAACTTTTTTTTTGGTGCGAGGTCATAAATTTTCCTATAAATGTCTTAACCCTTAAGACCAGAATTTGGGTGGAACCCTTCTGAAATTGTATCTGGCATCCACGACGTCTAACCAAAATGACTGCCGTTACTTAAAAGCAAAAAAGGTAAAGTCAAGAAATACCAAACGGATATTCGAAGGAGGGAAAAAT
Source organism: Mytilisepta virgata (assembly GCA_028015205.1). NCBI lineage: Eukaryota > Metazoa > Mollusca > Bivalvia > Mytilida > Mytilidae > Mytilisepta > Mytilisepta virgata. Next base: position 1,096,948 of record JAPWFG010000026.1, on the reverse strand, counting down.
CGAAACAACTGACAAACTCCGAAGAACTACGAAGACAAGATCAAAACAATACATGCATTACAATTAAAAACTAAAAACATATGAACAACATACAAAAAACCGGGGGTAGACTCAGGTGCTCCGGAAGAGTAAGCAGGACACCCATCATGCTGCCCATGTCAAAATCCGGTATGAGCAAGGGATAACATCAATGGAACAGGTCCTTTTTCATTTGGGAAACGGTTTTTCATACCTGTCAACAAAGTCAATAAAACAAATAAGGATACTCCATATTAGGAGCAACATACCCCTGTCTGAGCAACTTTTCTATCTTTAGCCGGGCTCAGTGTATATGTCACAAGCTCTGATATAACGTGTGAGTTGTGAAATATATACTCCATACGCCGGCGCTTCTGGAATATTGCCGCTAAAAATGGGAAGTTGACGATTGGAAAGTCAAAGTCATCCCGTTTGTCGTAAAGTTTTGTATTCAACCTTCCTCTGGTGTCAATTTAGATGTGAAGGTCAAGATAAGATGCAGACTTGGCAGTGTCAGTGGTATCCTTAATTTCGAGCTTATTGGGATAGATGAGATGTAAGAAATTCCCAAAATGGGAATTGTTGAGTGATAAAACATCATCTATGTAGCGGAAGCTGAAATTAAAGGTACGGGCTAACTTCTTCTGTTTTTTCTTAAGAAGCCCGTCAATGAAGTCTGCCTCATATGAGTAAAGGAACAAGTCGGCCAGGAGTGGCGCACAGTTCGTACACATGGGAATGCCAATTGTTTGTTGGAAAACATGCTCACCAAATTGAACAAATACATGTATGTTGTCAATCAAAAAATCAATCATCAGGACGATTTTGTCCCCTGTATATTTTTTGTTAGATTTAGAGTGGGTTTTAACCAAGTATGATTTCTCTCTACCAATGACAAGGTATGTGTATCTGCTGTTTCCATTTTTATTTTGAAAGCTTTGATGGATTCGATATTTCAACTCCTTCAGTTGTGAATGAGGAATGGTGGTATAGAGGGTAGAGAAATCAAATGTTTTTATGCTGTTACAGACTGAAATGGACCGAGATCGTAAAATCTCAAATAAGTCTTTGGAGTTCTTTAATATCCACATTTGATTGATACCACACATTGAATAGCTTGTCTCGCAATAAATTTGGGGGCCCGTTTTGACAGCTGTTAAAATAGAAGTTAGAAGTTGAGACAATGGTTTGGTGGAACACTTGGCAGATTCAGCTATAAAGCGTTGTTTGTATGGACAATTATGTACCTTGGGTATACCAAATGACGATAAGACCGATCTATGATTGTCGGTTATTTCTTCCTTTGAAAGTGTAGTAGCTTTATAGGTAGGGTTGCCAAGTGAACTAGCCATCCTAGTTCATTAATCAAGCATTGAATAGCGGCTGAATTATATTATATTATATCTCCTTATCTTCGTTTTTGAATCCACGGAATCAATTTTGGCGGCAATGGTTTCAAGGTATACGTAGTCGTCTCCCATAATTTTGTTTGATAATATGAAATACATACCAAGCTAATGATAACAAAAAACATCCGCTACGCGCCGGTTATTAGTTTGTCTGTCTAGGTCATCAATGAAGCAACAGAAACAACAGATCTAGAATGAAGCTATTATACACATGCAAATTGTCTGTCTAGGTCATCAATGAAGCAACCGAAACAACAGATCTAGCATGAAGCTATTATACACATGCAAATTGTCTGTCTAGGTCATCAATGAAGCAACCGAAACAACAGATCTAGCATGAAGCTATTATACACATGCAAATTGTCTGTCTAGGTCATCAATGAAGCAACCGAAACAACAGATCTAGCATGAAGCTATTATACACATGCAAATTGTCTGTCTAGGTCATCAATGAAGCAACCGAAACAACAGATCTAGCATGAAGCTACTATACACATGTAAATATATTCATAATAACTTGGTATGTTGTCTTTCTATATCTTGATCTTGTGTCTCAAAATTGGTATCAAAGAATTTCATTTTTACCTCTGCGTCGATGTCACTGCTGGTGGACTCCAAGTCCACGGGGGTATCCGCAGCTCATTTTGCTAGTATCTCGATACTAGCTCAAAATTGATACTTAAAATTTACTGTTACAAAATTATGGAATTTGTAAGAACTAAGGAGTGTCTCCCTCGTGCATAGCTCGAACCTTGGATGCTTTGGCCTTACACTCTTTGGTCATTTTGACAGTTTTAAATTTGCTCTTCAGCTTTATGGGTTGTTGTTTTAATTTTCATCATATTAGGCCTTGAGCACAATTGGTGAGTCGTAAATCGACGAAATGTGCACATCTTGTGCATCGAAATAGGTATGAGTGTAAATTGACTTCAGTATAACTTAATAAATATGTTAGACAACAAAAACGTCTGGCCAGTTTAGATTCTTTATTTCTTGTAAATCGTAATCACGTAACAATGATGTTACATTTTCAATAGTGTGCGCGAAAGTCCGCCAAATATAACGTTACATTACGTTAACTAAATTCTCTTAGCCCAAATTCACAACATCCTTGGGCCCACAAAAATGCAAAGAAAATAAATTAAACGAAAAAAAAAAAAAAACGAGAATAAATTAGAAACGTTCTAATAAAGGTTTTAACAAACATTTCCTTTAAAAACTTTCACTTTTACAGTCCATTATAAATCGAAAATTACAGTCCATAATTTAATCATCAACTAAAGTTCTAATGAATATAATTTCACAATAGGTCGTGTGGTAACAAGTCCTCTTGAAGTACATACTTTTGCTGAAGAATAAGTCCATCAGCTCTTGTGATAACGTCCTCTATAATACCAAGTCTCCATAAAAGTCGAGGTTAATAATTTTCTGTCTGAAGGATTTCGCCGATATTAACTTGTCTATTATTTCTTCCAGCAGCTCGATGATATTCTCGTAATCCTGTTAGGTATTCACTAGACCAACGTTTCGCAAAATGGTCTAATAAAAGTCTTTTTCTCTCAAAAAGTTTGTTTGCAGGGGTTTCATCCAGTTCGTGAATTTCCGCGTTGTGTGTGTCGTGGATATTTGTCGTCGAAATGAATCTTCCATGTAAAAAGTGTGACGGTGTCTGGCTCTGGGTCTCTGATATCTGAAGATATGTATGTAAGTGGGCGATTGTTTATAACCGTTTCAAACTCAGATAGTATTGTTCTCAGTGTCTGTTCACTGACGAGTGCTCTGCCAAAAACCTTCTTTAAAGTCATTTTTGTCAAGCCAATTAAACGTTCCCACCATCCGCTATCCCAAGGCGTTCCATTGGTATGAATGTCCATCTTATATGTAAATTTAACTGATTTTTCAATTCATTTGATGCGGCTACAAATGTAGGGGCGTTATCGGAATAAACAGTTTGCGGTGTTCCATTTCGGCTGATAAAACGTCTGAATGCCAAAATAAAAGTGTTCAACGATAAATCGGGTAGAAGTTCCAAATGTACAACTCGTATGCATGCACACGTATATAAACATATAGAAACTTTCTGCAGTTCAGGTGATTTATATTTGACATGCAAGGGACCAGGGAAGTCTATTCCCGTAGTCCAAAATGGTATGGTGTCCTTCACTCGATGGTTTGGTAGTGGTGGATCAGGTCTGGGAAAAGGTTTACCAATTACTTTCTGGCATTGTATGCATTTGCGTAATACACTGTTTACGCAGTGTCTTATTGACGGTATCCAGTTCGACTGTCTAATCTGTGTAATAGTCTGACCAACTTCTGAATGTAAAATTCTTACACGTGCGTCCGTTATAACAAGATCGGTAAATTTGTAGTTCTTTGGTAGTAAAATCTAGATTTGAATTGTGTATTCGTCCCTCACATCGTATGATCCCACTTTCATCCATAAATAAGCGCAGTTGTTGTAAAAGTGATAGAGATTTGGTTTTCGGTATCTGTAAAACATTTTCTCTCTTCTTCATAAATTTCTCCTGTTGTGTCTCCTTTATCCATAAATTCAATGCCGATGCTATCTGCTCATTTGTGAGTATTGTTTCCCGTTTTCTGTATCTTTGAGAACTCCTAAGTCGATACGGTCGTTTCTTCTTACAGTTCTTTATAAACCTTAAGACATAACCAGTCACAGTTAAAAGTTTATGTAATTCAGAAAACATATTAATATCTATCATCTGTGATATTTTATGCTGATTACATGGAGTTTCATCATCAATGTTACCATTCTCTGTGCGTATAATATTGGCAAGATGATTACTAATCTTCACATGTCCGGTCCATGTTGGTCATTTACTCTGGTCCGTGATCCACTGGTCCATGCATTCACAATGTAGACTCATCAAATTTCAGAAATACCGCGCGTTTGTAGGTCAGCTGGTAAATATTTCCATTTATAATTTCCTGTAATATCTATTATTTCACTAACACGAATTTCTACAAATTTAGTTAAAGGTTTCGTTCATGTAAGCCAATGTAGAACTATTTGACTATCGCTCTTTTTTATTCCTAAATTTTCGATTATATTTTTTTCCTAGTCGAGCTCCGATCACTGCAGACATTAATACTAATTTTGGTAAATTAATTTCTTTCTACGATGGAACACAGTTCTTTGCAATTACAATTGTTGAAAATTTGCCTTTGCTCAAGTAACCAGATGCTCCATATGCCTTTTAACTTGCATCAACAAAAACGTGTAGTGTGGGTTCGCTGTTTATCTCGTCTAATTTTTCAAAATAATATCTTGGTAATTTCAGTCTTTCTTCACATCAGCCCATCCATTTTCAATTTATATCCTCCGGTAATGGCCCATGAATATCCCTTAAGTTCTTCAATATGTACATTTGTATTTTTGCTCTAACTGTGATCGGCCCTAGTACCTCCAACGGATCATAAATAGATGTTTTCCAGCGCATCCCCAAAATTTGTGTCTCCTTGTCTCCATCTAGCATTTATCGGCATGGGCTACATTTCTAAGTTTGTTGCTGTTTGACATCCAAGATCGAAAGTTAAAGCCTCCTTGTTTTAGTAACTCTCTCGATTCCTTAAAATAATTGACTGCTAATTCCTCAGACTCCATGATACTTTGCTCGGGTGTATAGATAAATGTTTCAACAATGTCGAATTCAAATGGAGACCACGTTCCTCGAAATAGGGCAACTTTAAATCTGTAGATGGTCAAATCGCTGGCAGGGTCATTCGGGTCGGAAAGCCAAAAAATCTTGTAGCGTCTAGGTCTTCTTTATCCAATCTGACTTGTAAAAATTCCTTTTCTACATCTGTTGTGATACCATATTTTCCTAATATAAATCTTGTAAGAATGTTTGTAATTTTATTTAAAATAGGTGGCGTAGAAGATAGACAGTCATTAAGACTGGGTAAATCCTGATTTTCACGGCAACTGCAATCATACACGATTTTTATTGGGGTCGTGTTTGATTTCTTCTTCATTGTATATAATGGATTCGTCCATTTTTTTTGTCTATTTCTTTTGTGGGTACCTTTTCAATGAATTCTTTCATCTCTTGTTCTCTGATTATTTTATCGTATACATTTAACATCTCCCGGTCTTTTGCTAACCTAGTTATTACATTTTGAGTCCTCCTTCTTGCTACAAATTCATTGGTAGGTAACTCTAGATGATCTGGTTTCCATGGAAGTTTGGCGATATATTTATTCTCCTTGTAGGTTATACAAGAATTGTGGTACTCCAACATTATGCCTCGTAAACTCTTTGTATTTTCTTTGGAACTCATCTTTATTCCACCAGATTCTATCTCACAAAATCTCTGTAAATTGCACTCTTCTTGTTTATGCGCAACTAGAATATTCATCATTGTTGAACTCCATTGTTTATTTCAAAGACTTGTATTCATCGGCCCTGATACATGTAACAAATAGCCAATTTTGGATTTAACAGCTGTTGGTCCGTTAATTCGAATAATTTCATCTTATACTAAAGACCAATAGTAATCTGCTCCAACAAGTAAAGAAATTTTGAACTTTTTATCATCTGTGACTGGGTAACCGAGCTGTAATCCTCTTAAATACGACAATCTGTTGATGTGTACTCGTTCCTTTATAAAGATTGGTGCGGCAATTTTCGGAACAAAAATTACTTCCATTGAAATTCTTTCTCTACTTTCGGTCTCGAGTGATATGGTAGATTTCTCCAAGTACCGTAGCTCGCCTTCTTTCACTCCAAACGCCGAAATGCGGATACTCACCCTACTACTTGGTTTAATTCGTAGGGATGATGCCTCTGCTGGTGGACCCTAGGTCCCCGAGGGTATTCGCAAACCCAGTCGTCAGACTTGTCTGACATGATTATTCATTGATTTGTTACAGAAATTACAAGTATTTAGCAAAATTCAAAAATAATAGAAATACTAAGGGTTCATTCCTTGTATTGCACATGGTAGATCTCCTTAGCTTAAATTTGGCTTCCTATTTCGGTATTTTTGGTTGAGTACTTCTTGTTTAATATAAGTTTGGTTTTTGGTCTTCCACATGTTTCGGTTTTAATGCTGCTGATGAGAGGTAACTCCTTGAAATGCGTCGTATACAGCATAGTATAAATTTACTATATCTAATATTAGTATCTTTGGATTGTTATTTTCTACTATTTCTTGTGTAATAAAAGTATTTTGAGCGCCTCTATCGAACAGAATATTAGTTATAATACTTTCATCGTAACAAACGGACGCTACCACAGTTTTTAATAGTATTTCTGTGTGTGCTGTAACTGCAGAATGTCGTGCGACGGTCTTTGTGTTTGAGGCATTGAATATCTCTCCATCGACAGGTTTTGTTACAGATTTATCTTCATTCGATACGGAATTTCTATTTATAACGTTATAACGTCAAATACTGCTATGATGTTTCTTGTTACAATATCTACATGTATATTTCGATTTACATTCAAAAACCTTATGATTACCGAAACAGTTAAAGCAAACTCGTTTCTCCTTAATGATTTTCGTACGGACATTTATATCGGTGATTTTTGTGCATTTATTCGGGTGATGGGAGTTTTGACAAAACAAGCACGGTCTTTCATTTCTAGCTTTAAGGGGATACGATACAGTTTAGATCTTGAATTGATTTATTCTTCATTTTTTGATATTTCGTTAATTTTGGTATGCTCTTTCCAAACATTAAATAAAAAACACACCTTGGCGATGTAATTATGGAGATATAAGACATTCGTTTACTGTGTTTTTGGAAACAAATAGTTATTTTACAGATTCTTTAGGATTTTGCATTGGATGAGATTTGTGAAGATAATTAAACAATTTTTTTTCCCTGAATGATCGGTAGGGTCTGAAGTTTATATTTATATTGAAAAATGATAGTTATTGAACGAATAATTATAATATACGGGATATTGGAAAAATCCATGTTATAAAGGCAAAAAAATTGAAAAAAACTACAGATTTACGATGTTTTCAGGAAAAAAATTCATATTTCTTGAATTGATTTTTTCTTAATTATTTTACATTTTTTTACAGCTGCAGTCAAATCTGAAACAGAAATAAAAAGGGGTTTCTCATGCATTTTTCTGGGCTATGGCATGAAATCTCATAATCTCGTGCCGCTTTTTTCCTTTTCTTGATTTTCTCGCAAAATTATGACGTTGTTTTATTGTGGCGTCAAAGTGGCGGAATTAAAATTTTCCAGCTACATTGTGACGTGAACCATTGTAACGTCTAAACTTTAGATCCGCTTGATCTCGATCTTTCAATTGAAATTTCCGTTACAAACGACGCGGTTGGGATAATGTCAGTTTCAGTTAGATTGCCACGAGCGGCCTCTTTTCTTGATTGCTTTCCGTAAGCTTAAAATATCCCAATCATGATTACCGTGATCTCGAGTAATATTTTGTCTTACAAAACTTGGAAGTTTGTTGAGAATTATTGGTATTAAAAAACTTCCGTACGATCCCTGATACCTACCCATTCCTTCGAATTCTCTTATAATACTATCTATTGTGTCACGGAACGATTTCAGCCCATTAATTCCGGGTGTAGGTGCGGGCAAACACGAGTTTGTGTTGTTGACAAAATCTTTCATGTAGAATTTGTTTTGATTGATTATAGTTTGTACTACTGATTCGCAACCCAGCTATACACTGGCTAGCTTCTTCAAATAATTAAATCTTTGTACGTCACGTCAAATTTTGGTAGATTTAATTTAGTCAATTTGTTGTTATGGCTAGACGATATAGCTATGGACATGTTGAATGGCTTACACTTATTTATTCTGCTCTCAAATTTATCGGACATAAATGTTCATGCATCCTACGATGTGTATGTGTGAATTCTGGAGCATTAAGGTTTAAAGCCGATTGATTTTCAGACTGACTTATTTTGACGAAGTTCTCAATTTTCGTGATTCCTATTTGTATGTCAGCTCGTATCTGTCAACCTCTTCAATTTCTCCGTCTATTTCTTCCTCTTCAATAATTTCCATAATCTTGTCATTTAGTTCACACAATGTCTTCTATTTAGTTTTTATCAGTTCCATCACCGATTGTAGTTCAAACAACATCTTGAGTTTCTTCCGTGGCGTCTCCCTTTTCAGTAGCTTTATCTCTGCTCGTCGATGTGCTGCTCGAACACTTTTAATCTTTGAACTCATCTTCTTATTCTGTTTTCGTCAGGGCAATATCATGAGGGTAAATTGTCTTCAATATTATTTAATAAATGTGTTAGAGAACAAAAAACTGTTGCCAGTTTAGATTCTTTATTTCTTGTACATCGTAATCAAGTAACAATAACGTTACGTTTTCAATAGTGTGCGCGAAAGTCCGCCAAAAATAACGTTACACTGCGTTATCTAAATTCCCTTAGCCCAAATTCACGACAGGTACCAAAGAATTATATTATTTTCCCCTCCATATCAACTATTCCCCACGACTACGGCTTGAGCAATAGTTGGTTTCTGGGGGGACAAAAAACTCTCTATGCTCCTCATACCCAGTTAATAAGTATATATATATATAATATTTTTAGGAATGTTACCGGACTTAGAGTTGGTAGAACACCGGTGAATATTTTCCAAAATTGTGATATACGTTTTTTGGAACAAGTCACTGCTAAAGTAGAGGTTGCCTACTCTGGATTTAGAGGATCTACTGAACTCACCCTTGTGTCTCCTAGCAGAACCAACAGCCCTTTACTGACTCAGAGATATTATGATTCCTCCTTGTATAAAACAGCTGGTATATTTGAACATACGTTCAAATCTGTGCATTTTTGGGGAGAAAATCCAATTGGAAAATGGAGTTTGCTGTACAATTCCATTAATCCCATTATTGAAGGTAAATTAAATTCTTATGTAATAAAACCATTGAATTAATTGTATTCTTGTAGGTTAAGATATCCCTGTTCGATAAACTTCCGTTTTACTATGAGAATGATTCCAGTGTCAATGATCTTTATTATAATATGCATAACAACTGAAAATGCAGTAAAATCCATAAAATCTATTTGGATAAATTATGCCCTTTTAAAACCACCATTTTTCAAAATCATTTATAAAAAGCATCGGGTATTTAATTTAGGTACTTGTTACATATTCGGAATTAAGTCGCAACACTGTAGATACTACGTGTGTGATTTGGTTGAAGAATGTTATTTTATGTACTGAAATCACAAATTTACAGTATATTAGTATAAAATGAATAAGTGTATAAAGTGTGTGGTAGTACAAATATAGCACACGTAAGACAATGAGTTACACGTCATATTTGTATAAAGTGTAAAATAGAAACAGACTATGGCAGAATTTGCCATTAAATTACCAACATTAATTGCTATTTGAAATAAAACTAAATTCACTTAACCAACATAGAAATTTATATTTAACAATGAAATGCTCCGTCAATTTTAATCTGCAATTAATTCAATTATTCCTTTTCATTGTGTCGTTTTTTTATATTTTATAGTAAAGGTGACGAAATGGACATTAACACTATACGGAACATCAGTCAATCCTCGAACATGGTGATATTGGTTTCAAACGAAGGTATACACGAATAACGGGAAAAGGACGATAACTCTAATTGACATTTTATATTAATTTTCATGCAGATTACAATTTTTTGCGCTATTTTACAAATATAAGAATGTGATTCGCCGTAATAATATATAATTGCTGCACACATATGACATCAGAATTGGCTTTGTACTAACATTGGTTGGTATGAATGTTAACAAAATCCTTAAATTTCTGTCTGTGAAATTGGTTGATCAACTGTCATAGAAAATAGATAAAGTAGGCATGGGCGATGGTGCGTCGAACTATAAACGTAAACATGAAACTGTGGGGATTAATGAGTAGGCATATAAAACTATCCAGCCATTCATGGGCGAAAAAAAAGTTAAGAAGAGAAAATTTACGATGTGAATGAGAAAGGAGTATATTATTCTTGTCTATAATTAGTAATAAGTCGCTGTGGGTATTTTTCTTGGACTTGTACACTGCAAGATGCTATTGTGTACTTTGATTAACAATGTGAAATGAAATTATTTATAAGCAGTGAATGTCAAATTGTATTTAACTATACGGCGTAAATATTTGGCCATAGCATGTCCAGCCGCATATATATCCAGATGCTATTACATGTATTATGTTCTTTGAGTAACAATATGAACAAGGTGAAATGAAATTATTTAAGCAGTGAATGTTTAAATTGTATTTAACTATCCCGCGTAATGATTTGGCCACAAGTGTATGCTACATCGCTGAAATTTGAAAGCTCAATGTCCTCATTGTCCAATGTTGTCGAAGTATCTTCTAACTCAAACCACTGTACCGCATCTGACCAAGATGTGGTATAATAGTTTGGGTAAGAAATGTATATCTAATATATGTGGGGAATGAATGACGAAACCGACATTTTGCTTAAGGATGTTCGCTACTCAGTTTCAAAATGACAAGCTTTTCATAATGCTGTAAATATTGATAGTGGATTAATAAAGAAACTAAAAGAGCGGAAAAAATTATAGGTCCGTGTGCTTGTTTTCGAGATATAAGCCATTGAAAATTTGGCGGGAAAAATGTGCACTCTTGATTTTACATAGCTTTCTCATTGACAAGTTCTATTTCTAAAAAAAAAACACACACATTAAATAATAACAAGGATTTTATAAGATTTTTACAAATGGCTTATTATTCTGTATGCATAAGATTTATGAAAAGAAAAATAGGTGTTAGCGGGAAAATAATTTATGGCATTCAATGGATAAAACCAGAGGATTCTGAACATCTGACAAAAATTCAAATACATGACCAGCGAACATCCTTAATAGACAAGTTGTACTTAACTATATCCAGCCACATACGAAGATTTGTATGTGCAATGCGTGAATAAAACCGCTGCATTTGGGAAATGGAGATTTACTCGGACTTTTTTTTATCACATAGCATTTATTGGCCGCATATAAGTACCTTTTTGTCTTTAAGCGAGTTTAAGTGCGCCTCTAGTTTTCACTTTAAAGATTCCGATCATGACTATACATTTATATTCTTAAAAAATTGACCAAATCTTTACTTTTAACATGCTACATATATTCCATAAGATTAAAGAACTGATCTGATGACTACGATGATGAACGCTGGGCTTTCAAATTTCAAAAAGTTTACAAAAATGTATACGACCTTTTACTATTGTGGCCAATTTATGATCATTACATGGGAATATAAAAGAGCTCTTATATACTGTGGGAGTCTACAAAATGTTGACGCTTGATCTGTGCTATAATATTGTGATACCGCAATGAAATGTTTTATCCTACAACTGGTTATGTACTTACCAAATAAAGTGTGACGAATATTTTTTTCTATATTAATCCAGTAGCATAATATCATCTTCCATTTTCCTCCTCTTCACTTGCAATGAAAGTTTGCATTGTTTTCTGTTTCAGCTTGTTTATTATGCCATGTTCTCCCTAGGTTATATGTAAAAAATCTCGTGATGAAAATAGACAAGAAATGTGCCAATTTCACGACTTTTCGTACCCCCCATAAAATAACAATTTTTCGCTGCAGGGTAAAAACAGTATACATGTATATATTGTCGCAAACTATACAATTTATTTGTACTCGTCGCAAAGCAGATGCCCGTTTCTAAGGCTCGTACAAATAAATTGCATATTTTTCGACAATGACATATATTGTAAATACAGTGTATATATACAAGATCTACCTTATCATTAAATATATAATTTATTTGTGCGAGATTTAGAATGGGTAGTAGAAATGCGAGGTTTAACAAGAATTTCTCCCCTGCGTCGCGGCGAGTATAGATTATGTTTATATTTTCTGACAATTTACTTATATTGTGTTTATATTGGAAAACTAAATTATTAAATGTTTTAGAGAAAAGGTATGGAAATGGGACTCATTTTATAATCGAAGTTTTTGGCGCGTAATCTTTGGAAACATGAAGTTATATACACTATAATCAGAACCGCAATACGAACTATTGTTGAATGTGATGTTAAGGGTACAATACGACTTTTGTCGGTTTATTTACTTTTAGCTATGTGGCAACATATCAGCCGGACCTTTGTCTCTACATCTTTTTACTTTGAATGAAGAAAGGTATTTCAATTAATTAAAATTAAAAGTGTATTTTCGACTGTCATAGCATAGATTACATTTGTTCTTTTCTACTATGACATCATAAAGGGGATGTCCTTAATTTTAGACGCTAAAACAATCACTGGAATTAATTTTGTTTTCAAACTATTCGCAAAATAACCTCAATGCACGTGTTGAACACGTGTTGAACCTTATTTTATCGTCATATTTTTCTTAAATATTTAATCGTTATTTGCCACAAATTATCAGAGAACAGCGTCTATGTATTTCTAAAAACGATCTGGTGAAGTTTTTATTTTTCATGAACATGTTCTAAGGCAATGTTTTGTGAAACTCTTGACATAAGATACATTAATGTTTGTTTTGCAACAAGATACCATAATCAATGTCAAATATCTAAAATATATATCAAAGGTATGCTTCTTCGGGTGTTTTTAAAAGAACGCATGCAAATTGACCTTTCGATTATACTTTAGCAAAAAAACCTGTAAGATCACATTCCCTTAAACAATGAAATGGGAAGACCTTGAGACAGTTTCAAATCAAGGAAATATAATGACATTGAAGTGTTGGTGCGTAATTCAATACCATAAAAAAACGCATCGTTAAACACCAAAAAAGTTCAAGATACAGATAACTAGATAACTGTAAAAACATAATGACACAAAAGAAACACAGTTTTAACAACAGTCTATTCAAACGTAGTTGTAAAGATACAACCTTGCCTAAGTATGAGGTTATGAACGGGGTTTATTGACTAGAGAAAAATCAGCTTATAATTAATGAATATAGAAAAGAGGACAAATATACCTAAGGGGGAGTAATGACTAGGACATCGACATTATGAAGAATAATTAAAAAATAAGATAAAAAATTGGGCTACAATACCGATTGCAGAAATGTGCTCTAATAAATCTATTGCAGTAAATATCATACATATTGCAACAAACCTTTTAAACAATCTTGCCAAAACATATCACTTCCACCTTATATCTAAAAAACATAGATTTTAACTCACAATACCTGCTATTTGTAATGCCCGACTTAAAATATTTCACAGAAAAGGGATATCTTTTGTTGGATAAAGAAAAGTGGGTAATAAAGAATAATGACCATTTTTTTTCTGATACTGACTATATCAGATTTGTTATTGATGACCTCGCCGGGTCAGTCAAATTACAAACCTGATAAAATGAGTATCTGATAACAAAATGCCAGACTATTTCGTAAAATGTTATGGAAAACAAAGTAACTTAAAGTTTTTATGCTGACAGCAACGTCATCCTCGACATGACACGATAATTTTATTACCAGTGTCAGTCCACAATACTGACATTATCAAAATAAATGCAAAAAAGAATAACCGATAAAAAAATTAAAGAACAGAGATTTTCAGATTTCCACACACGGAACTCAAGTTATACATGTCAATAGCACACATTAATACCATTCGGATAAAACTAATTTTCTTTATAAAGAAAAAGCCTGTAAATGATCTACTAATATCTGCTCTCAGAAACTTTTATAAGTAAAGTCAAGAAATACCAAAGGGAAATTCGAAGGAGGGAAATATCTAAACAACTGACAACCTCCGGAGAACAACGAAAACAAGAGCAACACAATACATGCACTACAATAAAAAACTAAAAACATATGAACAACATGGACCCCACCAAAAAAACCGGAGGTAGACTCAAGTGCTCCTGAACAGCAAATAGTCTCTGCTTCTTGCAGGACACCCAACAAATAAAACCAAATTATAAATCAGATTGCAGCACGGGATATTTATATCAAATAGAACTGTGATAAAATTGGATATTTAAAGGGCTGAACACTAATATTTTTAGGTATTTTTGAAGAATAAAATTCTGAGAAATAATTTGTGAACGATCGTTTCATACACCTGGTAGCATTATCATGCTGAAGTAAATAATTTTATATCTCTTAGTCAAAATAATTATGTTGTATACAAAGCAAATGCATTACTTAAGCTACATGTACAAATATTACGCCAGTTTTATGGTTTTGTATTTAATCAGTGATGTATTAAATTTTGAATTTTGAAGATGACCAGCAATCCGTTTCACAAACCTTACGATTAGTCAGAAGTATATATGATTTTCGATCTTCAATGTATCTGTTTTATTCATGTCATGGAACCAATCTACGTCGTAATCGTACGAATGTTTGAGAAACGTTAGAACACATAAATGTATTAGGTTGGGAAACAAAACATCAACATTGTTAGGTATCTGTACTGTCAGATTTAATATTCTCTGTTGTATTCACTTATATTTTTCGGGTTTTGCGTTGTAAAATATAGTTCGCCTATAAACTTGTTCATTGGTTTTTTGTTGATCCTAACTGCTATATTCATTTTAATTATTATATCGAATATTGATAATTACCTTTCACGAGCACTTCCATGCGTATGTTCATGTCATTCCCAAGTATTATATTAAATAAATGAATAAAATCGGTAAATAAACGAATGGCTAATTACACACACAACATATTCAGCTATGACAAGGCAATAACACTGACACTATTCTATCAACCGTTCTTGTTCTTGAAATCGTAAAAATCGATATGATATGCCCTTGTTCGGGTCATGCCCACAGATTATTATACCATGACAAAATCCGTCAAAAGATAAATGACTATTTGCTTACACAAGATATTCAGACAACAGATATAAAAAGGGCAATAATTCTTAAAAAGTTCAATCAATCGTAAAATATGATATGAGTATGTTAAGGTGACGCCTACCCATTATACTAATTATGAAAAACTACAAATGAAAGACAGTTCATAATGATATCCAAACCTAAAATCCACAAAAATATGAAAACCGAATTTTGTGGACGGACGGACGGACGGACGAACGTACGAAAGACAGAATTGTGCAACGAGGAGGACAGTTCTTCCTTTAGTACGTTCTTCCGTCTGACCAGAGGAGGGTATTCAGTATATTCACTTCCCTGTGAGTGGGTTTATAAATAATCCATAGAGTCCTATTGCATTCAGTTTTCTCTTTTTGAAAGTAGTAAAACTCAAATTTAAATAATACATAAAACCAGGAAACAGAAATACATTCACAAATAAACAATGCCATTTCAAACATTTCTCTTTCTGACAGTGAAAGTTTCGTGAAAATTGGTTGAGAAATGACATCATGGACTTCACAATAATTTTTGGAAAGAGTTCCATATGGCATCCGCAGCTGTGTATATCTTTGACGGAATAAGCATGTAGATGCATATATGGGGTTGCCAAATGGAACTCTTGCTAAAGTTTGAAAAATTGTGAATTTGTATAGAAACATATGGGAAAAATCGGAGGAGACGACTATTTATGTCCACTGACTGTTTGTACATGTTCTTGTTTCGGGAATTCCTTTGCCATTATCTACTTCACAATTCAATGAATAATAACAACTGATTGTGTATGTCAGGTAATACATAAACTCTTTTAAATGGAAATCAAAATAATAAATTGTTATTACCTGTACAAATTTAATGTTTTATAAACAAACGTTATAGATGTCTATAGTTTGCATATTCTTTAATACGATCCACTTAATAATTTTAAAAAGGAACATCATCCGTTTTTATTCATTTTTCTAGATGCAAGAGATAGAAAAATTGCAAATGAAACACAGTTCATTATGATATCCAAACCTATTATCACGGTCATGGCTATAGTTGTCTTGGAGAATTCCCAGTCGGAAACCAGACAATTGTACAGTAGCAACAAAATGTCAAATACCAAATCCAAAACGCGATAAATTATCATAAAACGACTGAAGTAAGCTTTCCAGTTGTCTTTATCTTTCAACGAATATCCCTTCATCAACGAAAAGGTAACGATGCAATAGAATACAATATTATACAACAGGATAGCACTAAATAAACTGACAGACACGCCACTTTTTCTATATTTTGTTCTATTTATTCCACAGACAATCAAAAATGCACAAACGTTTGCAAAAAGTCCCATGGCGGTACGAATTACCAAACCTTTTAACTTTTTTCTGTCCTCTGTCTTTATCCATTTTCTACTATTTTGTTTACTTATATTTGTCGAGGTTGGTACTATAGACAGTAAAGCTGACAATATTGTGGAAGAAAAATCTAAAAAATACATTTTTGTAAATGTATGATTATATTGTGTGTAATTCCACAATTAAATGGCGTTATCTGACAAAACAGGTCAAATGATATCATTGCATTAAAATTTAAATCCCAACCGAGTTCTAAAATCCCGGTATTTCCAGTAAGTATAACATCATATCATCAAGGGTATATTTATTGATTTAAATGCATTTCTGAGAACTGGTCATTGTGAAGATTCGCGTCATATACCTAATGGTTTTTTTCTGAATTAAGTATTACTTAGGATCTGTGGATAAAATGTGCGTAAACTGGAATTTTTATCTTGATATTCTTTGTACATTTATGATTCGTACGTACGAAACGTTTGCATCTGGCTGTAAATGTAGACAAAGAAACGACAAAAACCGCGAGGAAAATCTAAAAGTGAAGGTTTTTCTTTGTAGAGTCGGTGCTGGATACTTAATAAACATAGGAGGATTTCTTGTTGTGTGTTTTACAAACAGGGACACTGAAAAGGAAGAAAATTACGCATTTTTCTTATTTTGTCTCATTGTTATTTTTGCTGTGTGCTTTTACGATTTTATTACCTTCATTTTGGTATATAATGTATGCACATCTGCAACAAACGAACAATCACTCGAAGGGTATATGATGGTTTACAGATGTTTGGAAATCATTTTCGATATAATGGTACTGATATACAGTTTCATATTCTCTGAATGGGAAATGACGGAGTTTACAACAGCAACAACTGTTCTGTCTTGCTCTGATATTGGTTTGAATTTTTTAATGTTGATGAAAAATTGCATTGGTTATCACAATCCTTATGAGGAGAGCCAAGGAAGTACGTCGATAGAAGACGAGGAGAATAGAGTAAGTAAATAAATACATTGTCTTCTAATATAAAGACATCAAAACTCTTTGCGTCGACATGAATTACGTTTTTATATTGACCTCAAACGTAGGTTTTGATATGGTTGTTTACTGTATATGTCATATTACAATAGAAACACTACTAATGCATGTGTTGTTTTACTATGCACATTGTAAAATGGTAAGGGTAAAGGTAAATCAATTTACAGGAATGTTGCAAGTTTATATTTATACTATGAACTGACAAACGTGGGCATAGTAAAATATTGTCATTGCACTCGATCTAGATATCAAATCTATTCATATTTTCAAAGTTGTTGATGCTCATTTTATTTTCTTGTCTGAGCTGCATTGAAATGAACAAGCTTACTAAAACTTGTGATATATTCCGTTCAGGTCAGACGCGGATCCAGGAGTATATGTTTGGGGGGGGGGGCAGTATTCCGGTGAGGGATCTTGAGCCATTTTGAAGCCACCTTCCCCGGAAGCTATGTAGATATGAGCAAATATATGCCGCTTTTCCTACAAAAGATTATGGTCGAGTGAATCGAGACAACAAAACTAAGAAAACGTTTCAAACTTTTGATTTTTCGACATAAAAAAATTCTGTTTACAATTGCCCATATCTACCTCTTCGTGTAACCAGCGCTTTACATATATGAATAAAGAAGATATGCAAAATATATCAAATTAATCTGCATTTGTCGAGTTGAAAAAAGACAGTAAAATATGTTAAAAATTCAAAAACATAACATCAAATGAGGTGAAATAATTGAAGTATTTGCAAATAACATTTATCAAGAAATTTGATCATTATGTAAAGTGACTATATATAGTACATAACTGTATAAATATATTACAAATAAGAGTATTAAGCAGTATCAAGTACAAATGTTTATAATTTCTATTAAAAAATAAGGCTTATATGCCGCTACGTATATATACAAGGGCCGCTCTCGCACCCGCCGACTGGGGATGAAAAAGGTTTTGTATCCCAAAACACCATAAATAAATAAGTTCAAATTAAAACTTGTAATTACCGAATTGGTAACTTAGAATGCACCAATATACAAAGTCAGATTAACTTTCATTTTCTTTTAATATGTTTTATATGTAAAGTCAAGAAATACCAAAGAGATATTCGATGGAGATGAAAATCGAAAAACTGACAAACTCCCGAGAAAAACGAAGACAAGACCAAAAACAATACATGTATACAATTAAAAACTAGAAACATATGAAGAACATGGACCCCACCAAAAAACCGGGGGTAGACTCAGGTGCTCCGGAGGAGTAAGCAGTCTCTGCTTCCTGCAGGACACCCGTCATGCTGCCCAAGTCAAATTCGGTATGAGGAAGGGATACCATCAATGGAACAGGTCCATTTTCAACTGGGAAACGGTTTTTTCATACCTGTCAACAAAGTCATGATGACATCCATATTCGTCTTTGTTAAAAGGCGCATAGTTCTTTAATTCAAAAAGTTTCCCTCGTTTTTCTTAACTGGGTTCTCTTATTTAAATCATCTTATCTAACTGTGGCTTTGATTCCAGTACCAGGTACTCTTAATTAGACCCTCTTATCTTACTCTGGATTGATTCCACTACTAGGTACTCTAATTTAGATCCTCTTGTCTTACTGTGGCTTTGATTTCAGTACTAGGTACTCTTAATTAGATCCTCCTGTCTTACTGTGGCTTTGATTCCAGTTTTAGGTACTCTTAATTAGACCCTTTTGTCTTACTGTGGATTTGATTCCAGTACTAGGTACTCTTAATTAGATCCCCTTGTCTTACTATGGCTTTGATTCCAGTACAAGGTACTCTTAATTGTATCCTCTTGTCTTACTGTGGATTTGATTCCAGTACTAGGTACTCTTAATTAGATGCTCTTGTCTTAATGTGGATTTGATTCCAGTACTAGGTACTCTTAATTGTATCCTCTTGTCTTACTGCGACCTTGATTCAAGTACTAGGTACTCTTAATTGTATTCTCTTGTCTTACTGTGGCTTTGATTCCAGTTCTAGGTACTCAAAATAAATGCTCTTGTCTTACTGTGGATTTGATTTTACTATTAGGTACTCTTAATTAGATCCTCCTGTCTTACTGTGGCTTTGATTCCAGTATTAGGTACTCTTGATTACATGCTCTTGTCTAATTGTGGCTTTGATTCAGTACTAGGTAATCTTAATTGTATCCTCTTGTCTTACTGTGACCTTGATTCCAGTACTAGGTACTCTTAATTGTATCCTCTTGTCTTACTGTGGATTTGATTTCAGTTCTAGGTACTCAAAATTAGATGCTCTTGTCTTACTGTGGATTTGATTCCACTACTAGGTACTCTTAATTGTATCATCTTGTCTTACTGTGACCTTGATTCCAGTACTAGGTACTCTTAATTGTATCCTCTTGTCTTACTGCGGCTTTGATTCCAGTTCTAGGTACTCAAAATTAGATGCTCTTGTCTTACTGTGGGTTTGATTCCAGTACTAGGTACCCTTAATTAGATGCGCTTGTCTTACTGTGCTTTGATTCCAGTACTAGGTACTCTTAATTGTATCCACTTGTCTTACTGTGGCTTTGATTCCAGTTCTAGGTACTCAAAATTAGATGCACTTGTCTTACTGTGGATTTGATTCCAGTACTAGGTACTCTTAATTAGATCCTCTTGTCTTACTGTGGCCTTGATTCAAGTACTAGGTACTCTTAATTGTATCCTCTTGTCTTACTGTGGCCTTGATTCCAGTACTAGGTACTCTTAATTGTATCCTCTTGTCTTACTGTGGCTTTGATTCCGGTTCTGGGTACTCTTAATTGTATCCTCTTGTCTTACTGTGGCTTTGATGCCAGTACTAGGTACTCTTAATTAGATGCTCTTATCTTACTGTGGCTTTGACTCCAGTACTTGGTACTCTTAATTAGATCCTCCTGTCTTACTGTGGCTTTGATTCCAGTACTGGATATTATTGAAAAATTAGACTCATTAGGTACTGATGATCCTAAACAATACTGGAAATTGATAAATGATTTAAAAACTGAAAAAAATAATGATTCCCCTGGCAATTCAGTTGATCAAGATGTCAGGCATGATTATTTTAAGAATTTTCATAGTTCTTTTAATAATAAAGTTGAAAATAGAATCAAACAAATAGCTATTATGTTATCTCAAAAGGTAAAAAATATTATATGAGATCTCACATATTTACGGGATGAACATAGTGCTTCTATTATTACTATTGCTCATCTGAGTTTTTTTCATTAATTTCACCTCAATTGGCTTATTTGCACAACCTCAAATCTACAGTTGATTGGCTTTGATAAAATCTATGTCACATTTTTTGTGATGAGGTCCTTTTTCAGGATTTATAAGTATATGTTTCCTACTTTATGTGTGCATACATTGGAGGATACACATGTCAGTCTACCAGGTATCACTTTACCTTGACCTCGTTTTCAATGTTTCTAAATAACTATAATGGATAGATAAACAAAGATAAACAATAATTGGTGTGTAGAGACACGACAAAGTGTACTTGTCTGACAGGTATTACTTGACACTGACCTCAATTTCACCTTTGACAATCGTCGGTCGGTAACGATGACCTTTGACTGACTTTGATGAATTTGTGCAATATTTTCGTGATTAGGTCAGTTTCTCAGTAACTGTAAGGGATATGTAAATTTTATTTTGTGTGCAGATCATTACATTGGAAGGTGTACATGTCATTCTGGCAGGCGTTACTTTGACCTCATTTTCACAGTCCAGTGACTAGCGTCAATATTTTTCTTAATACGTTTAAATAATTTGCTGGGTATATGCATTGGATTCAGTCTGGCAGATGAAACGTTTTCCTGACCTCATTTTCATGGCCAAATATCTTTTATATTAACATTATTGTAATGTAATGTTCACGAAATACGCAAAATAATTAGTATTTCAGTGTAGCAACACACGATTCCACTAAATATTTTCCTTCAAAGAACCATAGATGATTACAAAATTCCTAACGCAATATACACTTTTTTAATGTACACTTTCCAACATATTACATTCTGTGTAAGGATTTTCATTCAAATATTTCATTTAGATTCATTTGCTCTTCATGGTCAAAGGTCATAGAGAAAACATAACACTGAACAAATCTGATGATTATACACAAGGATACCAATGTTACAAATACAGCTGAAAAATGAAATTATAACTTGGACATGAAAGCCCATGTCATGTGCCGGTCATTTTGACAAGGAAAATATTGTTTTACAGATCTCTTAAACAACTATTTGTGGAACGACAAAAACTTAATCATAGACTGTCTCTAAATGATAAATAAATTATTTCATCATATTGGCATAATCTGATAACAAAATGATTATTTTTGCCCAGCGCAATTCCTTTGCTTTTTTTGCAGCAAATCTAACTTGTATTTCGAAATTTTTTTAGTCAGTGAAGTCATCGATGTCAGTGGCTGTGTAAGTGTCTGTATAGATGACTTTTCGAAAATGTCTTATATTGGCCATCACCGGCTTCTCCATTTTATAAATGTTCACATGTTATAATCGTCAAATATATTTATTTCCTAAGAAAGGAGAAGATATATGCCCTACGTTTCCCGTGTTTTGAATTTCTTTCACCATTTAAAATACAAATTTTTGTAAACCATGCGTATTATTTTATAGAATCAGAATGAAGACGGCGTACGATTTCAAAGGATGGACTGCGTGCACGGTTAGTATTTCAATACGTAAATTATAAACAGAGCTAGCAGCACTAATAATGTTAAAGATATATTTAAATACTCCGAAATCTTCTGCTTTAAAGCTAAGTTAGTTTTAGAAATCATAAAATTAAAACTGTATGAAATCAACGTTTTGCATCAACGTTTTTGTACATTGTTTAAGGTAGACAAATGTTTTAAAGTTAGTACAAATATTGCTATTTAAATTTAAAGATATTGATTAATCGCTGCATCGTTATTTTTTATCTTTTTAACTGATATGCCATAGGTGGCTTTGATTGATTAGAAATGTTGTTGTATCCATTCTGTTGTTCACGTACATAATTTTCTGTTTGTATCAACAAATATATATAGAATTAAAAACCAATTGTTCAGAGAACAATTGAAGGTCTTTCCACCTAAATTGCAGATTTGTTGATAACAAAAAATGAGGTTTAAAATGTAATTGTTGGTTTTAGAGCATAGCTAAGCTTTCAGCGATTGCAAAAATATTTGGTTCTATATACTTTTGATTGAAATAAAGGAGGTATTATGCTACTTCCTGTATTACAAATATCACTTCTGGTTTGATATGATAGGTAATTTCACAATTGTTAAAAAATATATGGACTGCTAGTTTGAATATCTAAGAAAAATGTTTATTTCTGGTTAACTAAATGTTTGTGATGAATTATACTGTTTTGCACTATAAACATCAAAAACGTCATTAATGTGACCTTATAAATTGACTATTCTAGACGTTTTCATGGGCTGTAAGATTGTCACGTTAAGTAACATTCCAACATATTCAAAACGTCTAAAAACTTCTACAGAAATAATAACGTCGCCAGAAATAACATCATCAAAAGTAGTGCCTGAATTTCACCCTTTCAATAACTTTAATTGCTTTAAAAATCTGAAAAAAAACCTTATAAAGTATGAAAAAATGCAAAATACGTAATAAAGGTCATGACCTTGACCTTTGACCTTGTGACCTTTTTCAAGGTCATTGGTCGCTGAGGTCACTGCAGAAGACCCCATGCCATTATTATGTACCATCGTCAAGTTATAAACGAAAAACCTTAAGTTTGAACGTTCTAGGCGCAATTACTCCCAAAAAATGACGTCATACAACTTTAACTCAAATGTAACAAAGTTGCTCATCAATGTCCTAAACATTTCCACCATTACATTTCCTTGGCTATCTTTTACCATTTCAGAGGAGTAGTGATAACAAGCAAATGTCAAATAATAGAACTTGACCTTGACCTTTGACCTTGATGCCAATTTGAAGGTTATCAATCCTTGATGTTAAAACAAAAGACCTCATGCCTTTATCATGTACCATTGTTGAGAATTAAACGAAAAACCGAAAAGTTAAATGTTTAAGAGGCAATTACGCCTATAAAATGAGGTCATACAACTTTTATGCAAATGTAACAAAGCTAGGTCTCAACGTCCTAAACATTTTCTCCATTTCATTTTATCAGCTATCTTTTACCGTTTCAGAGGAAAAGCGATAACAAGCAAAAGTCAAAATTTATAACTTGACCTTGACCTTTGACCTTGATGCCAATTTGAAGGTTATCAATCCTTGATGTCAGAACAAAAGACCACATGCCTTTATCATGTGGTTTTCTTCTGATTATTATTAGATCTTTCCATTTTCTGTGGAAAGACCTATTGGTTTTCTTCTGATTATTATTAGGTCTTTCCACTTTCCGTGGAAAGACCTATTGGTTTTCTTATGATTATTATTTTTTTTCTTCCGCCTAATATTTTTTCCTTCGCTGTTTTTTTGTTTCGCAAGATGTCGCTTAGATATATGGTATATGATATCGAACAGTTAATACGCTTTTGAAACTGACACCGCGTAACCAAAAACTTTTCCATGTAAGAGTTACCTCCCCGAACACTGTTTTTCTTGTTATTACTTAAACGTCGCAACCGTATAAGAAACCGACTAATTTATTTTACCAAATTGCTCGTTATATCCTCAGGATGATTTGATAGATTTTTGACCGAAGCTATCCGGAGACTCCATATGACAGTTATTTCCCTTCAAAAGACTTTCACTTTTGGTGTATCATACAAATTGTTATTGAGTTGAGATATCAACATGAAACTTTGTATTTAGGGTCCATGACCCCTAACAAGTAAAATGAGGTCAAGGTCAAAGGTCAAGGTCAAGTTCTAAATTTTGACTTTTGCTTGTTATCGCTTCTCATCTGAAACGGTAAAAGATAGCTGATAAAATGTAATGGTGAAAATGTTAAGGACGTTTAGGCCTAGCTTTGTTACATTTGCATAAAAGTTGTATGGCGTCATTTTATAGGCGTTATTGCCCCAGAACGTTTAAATTTTCGGTTTTTCGTTTATTTCTCAACAATGGTAATAGGTCTTTCCACGGTAAGTGGAAAGACCTAATAATAGGTAGTTTGGTTTTTGATACTGACTATATGATGTGGAATAT
Organism: Mytilisepta virgata; assembly: GCA_028015205.1. Taxonomy (NCBI): domain Eukaryota; kingdom Metazoa; phylum Mollusca; class Bivalvia; order Mytilida; family Mytilidae; genus Mytilisepta; species Mytilisepta virgata. Next base: position 1,072,189 of record JAPWFG010000026.1, on the reverse strand, counting down.
CTAGACGAGCCCGAAACTACCCATTATTCTGTTTATCGGTAATTCATTTTTTTCTGAAAAAATATCACTAATATTTTCAGTGATACAGCCTGTATGTGAAACTCAAAAATATCCTAGGCAAAAAGATCAAAGGAAATATGTACGAATTGCCGATAATCTGTAACATAGTAATTTTGATACATTTATTAGCCTTTCTACTTAAAAAATTAAACTTTATTAATAAGTACACGAACACATTTTTCTTATTGTTTCCAGGGTAAATATTCATAAATATTCTAAAAAACTTAAATCATCCTTACTAAAATGGTGAAAAATGGTTACAAAATATTGCCAAGTTCTTTGTATCTGTGATCAAAGTTTGAAGTTGCTAAAAAGACTCACTAGACTGAAATTTCCTTAGGCTCCTCTATCATGTCTATACTGTTACCGTATTAAAGTCAGATGTTGTTCTGGAGTTATGTCGCCTTGTCCGTAAAAAAATCAAATGTGCACGAAAAATCACAAAATTAACAATTTTTGGGTAAATTAAAAATCGTGTAGACTTCGATGTGCTCAATATATCTTGTTAAAATTTGAAACATACTTTGTTAAGATAAGTATCTTTTAATGGTCAACTGCTAATCAATGCTAAACATATAGCTTCAACTCCTATTTTGTGTTTTAATTTAATGAAGTTTACCCTTCACTAAATGACAAACGTCAAGTAAAAAGCCTACATTTATGCACACCCAACAAAGCATGTCCGAAAGCGTGCTCAAACAAAGCCAAAATAAAACTCTACATTGTTGTAGAGCAGATATAAATCCAAATGACCAGAAAAAAGTATTATGATTGGTCATTTAAAGTCCTAATTTTATACCAACATTAACATACTAGCGACTGAGAATATGAAACTTAATTTCATGCACGGGAGTTACAAAACAAAGTTTCCCTAGTAAAATTGCATTTGTAATTCTTCTAATTTTCCGAGTGCATGTATCAATTTATTTAGTATAAGAAATTCCGTATTCGAGTGGATATATATAGATTCTACGACGATGACCAGTTGATTATGAAATTTATTTAAATTTTCTTTAGTAAACTGCGAGTCTTGTCTGAGCAGTTTAAAAACATAGCACTGACGTGCTGGTCTGCAGCGCTGCTGCTAAATTTTTCGCACTAACCTCATTTTCCCATTCCTTATTGTTGTTTTGAGTCTTAACAGGGTTTCTGATACTGCACTAACCGTCAATCTGATACTGCACTAACATATAATACATTTACTTCAAATCTACCAATGTGCAATAGAATAATTGATCATTGAACAAATTTGGAGACATTTATACTATTCCATTTAGAAATCATGTTGAACGGATATCTTTAACCAGAAATTCAACTAATGGATAAGTTGAATGGTTAATTAAAGACCATCATAATCCATGAATAACTAGAACTGTGAGTGACCTCAGTGAGTGATACCCCATTTGAAATACTAGAAGTTTACGCTTACAAACTTCAAACCCATAAGTTGAAGTATCTGCCTTTGCAAGCATCCGGTGATAATTGTCTTCTTTCATGTATATCTACATATGCTGCCCAAACTTCATATAACGTTTCATCAAAATTCATTGAATGGTTAAGGAGGAGTTACGCTGACAAGTTTTAAATTTGTAAAACCCTTAAATTTTATTATCTCCCTTTGCAAGCATCCAGCGATAATTATCTTGCTTCATAAACATCTACATATGAATCCCAACCTTCATATAAAGTTTCATCAAACAGAATTGAAAGGTTTAGGAGGAATTGCGCTTACAAGCATTAAACATGTTAAACCTTAAGATGAATTATCTCCCTTCGCCATTGAACTGTTTAGGAGGAGTTGCGCTTACAATGTACATGGACAGACAGACAGACGGACGGACAATTCCTATATACCCCTCCCTCCCCCCCAAAAAAAAACAAAAAACAAAAAACAAAAACAAAAACAAAAACAAAAACAAAAACCAAAAAAAAAACTGTTTTCGCAGGGGATATAATAAATGGTCCATTTTGACCATTTTCACTTATTCAGTAATTTACTAAAATAACTCGTGTAACTGTCAAGTCAGAACAAGTAATAAAGTTCAATATTTTGTTCTTAAACAGGTAAAACAAAAGGCTAACAACAGTTAAACTATCGTACAACATAACATATTCTACAGTGTAACAGTAAACAGTCACCTTCTGAATTATGAATCATCAGAGATACAATCCTTTGATACCAATTTTGATGCACAAGATGTGACTTACGACTCATCAGTTGTGCTCAACGCCTAAAATGTCGAAATCAAAAACAATAATCCAAAAGGTTGAAAAGCAATTCAAAATTTCCAAAATTACCAAAAGGGGTTATGCCAAAACGTTTTAATGACATAGCCACGCACGAGGGAGACACTCCTTAGGCTTTGCAAAATTTTACATTTTTGTAACAGTATATTCTAAGTATCAGTTTCGGGTTAGTATCTAGAAGATATATCTATGGCAAGCCGTTTTACTATTTATTCTAACTTCAAGATAGCTCATATAATATATAAGATATCTTATATAATCTAGTTTTTATAAGATATCTTATATACTTGATAAGATATCTTCTAAAGTATAAAAGATATCTTCTAAAGTATATAAGATATCTCATAAAGTATATAAAATATCTAATAAAGTTTATAAGATATCATATAAATATTTTTTATATAAGATATCTTATATACTTTATAAGATATCTCATATAATTTATAAGATATCTAATAAAAGAAAATTATATGAGATATCTTATAAATTATATGAGATATCTTATAAATTATATGAGATATCTTATAAACTGTATGAGATATCTTATAAAGTTTATTAGATATCTTGAAGTCAGAATAAATAGTAAAACGGCTTGCTATATATGTCGATAAATGTCAATAGCTAGAGATCGTAAAAGTTATTTTTTTTCACTGCTGAATCTGTAGTATGAAATGAATATCAGTTGGATTCAAACTAATTAAATCAGACAAATTTATTTATATAAGTAGCCAAAACCAACCGCATTTTTCAATATTTTGCGTCTTTTTTAATTTTATTTCATTCTTATTTCAATTAAGGATGATCGCTGGTCTAATAGGACATACATAGGATTTGAAATAGGTATTTTAGTTTGAGAGAACATATGAATAGTAAACAATTAAGGCAGAAAAAAATATAGGTTCATGTGCTCATTTTAGAGCTATAAGGCCTTGAAAAATTGCAGGAAATGGGTTTTCTTTGAATGTTCCTCGTCTTTGCATTGGCAACTTCAGTCTCTCAAAAATATATTAAAAAATAAAAAGAATTTCATAAGATTTTGTCAATTACTATTTTACGGTATATATGATTGAATTATAAAAGAAAAAGTAGGGGTTCATGTGCAAAAAAAATCATGTTTAAGAAATGGATAAAACCCGAGGATTTCGAAAATCTGATAAAATAACCAAAACATGACCAGCGAGCATCCTTAACATTTTGTTTGATTGGACAACAATGTTTAACTAATCGTAGACCAATTAAAATCATGTTATCGGAGCAAAATATATTTTGCAAATTTATTTCATAACAAGAAAGTTATTAATGAAATAAAGGTTAAAGTAAAAAATATACCATAGAATCAAACTGTCGTAGAACATTTCGTAAAAATACGTGCACGGTACTACCAAACATGTCATGGTGGTTGCCATAAAAAATCAGTATACAGAGTACTTGTTTCTTGTGCCCACCACGAACTACCCTCCCAAAAATATATTTAAGGTTGCTCTCTTATGTGAAAGTCTGAGTTTATGAAATATTGAAATTATACACTTCGATAAAAAAAAAATCCACCAACGTGCATATATATATATATATATATATATATATATATATATATATATATATATATATATATATATATATATATATATCATGAACATCAATGATTATTTTAAACAACTTAGAGCTATTTAGAGCTATTAAACAAAAGCAAATTAGAACTGAACACCACCTATCTAATTTAGTTCATTATGTGTATAATGAAAGTATTCCTCATGGATTACAAATCATGCCACAAACACCTGGCAATCTATCCAACACACTACTTCGCAGATGGGATCAAACCCTTTACCACTGCTCCAAGCGGTTAATGATCCTCCTCAAACAACACTGCGAAGAACATCTCAAAACTCTGACTGGCGAATTCAACACTCTTTTGAATAGCTGCAAAGAACATCTCACACCTGACAACTGTGATGCTATCAATGCTCGCCTTAAAGACATAACAACCATACAATCCCAAAATTTGAGTGAGAGGCAAAAAAGAAAATTCCGCAGAGATGGCATTGAATACATCTATCCTCCTTTACCATCTGAGGAAAAGAAGAAACGAGTACGACGCTTTAAACGTAGACCACTAGAGACTAATACACCATCCAACATTGTGATCAATCTTTCCAAACACCAGTTAACGGAAGCTGAAACATCTCTTCTCTCGAGAGGCTTAAATTTCTGTTTTCTACCTGCCCCTGTCAATGAAACTAAATTGTCGGAGGATCTTGACAATTTTGCCAGACGTCTACGCATTAAGGAATATTTCGCGTCGAAGGAAAATAACAACAGTAGCTCGGATAGTGACTCAGAAACTTCAGAAGATGAGAACAACTACAAAATTATAAAAAAAAGTACTTGGATCCCTAAACCGAGCAAAAATGCCACATTGGAATCATTTATTGACAATTTTAAGTCGGACATTATTAGAAATACTAGAGAAAACAATAAACCTTTTGACAATCTTACCAATGAAGAACGAACTGCACTGAAAAACTTACGATCCAACAACAATATCGTCATTAAACCTGCAGACAAAGGCAGTGCTGTGGTTGTCATGGATAAATCTGCTTATATTCAAGAGGCTGAACGACAACTTGGCGATGCAAGGTTCTACCGAAAACTAGACTCTGATCCCACAACATCTTTCAGCAGAGAAATAACTGATAGTTTGGTAGAAATGCACGACGATGGTTTCATCGATGAAAAAACTCTTGAGTATTTGAAACCAGAAAATCCTAAACCGGGCAGATTTTATCTTTTACCTAAAATTCATAAGGCCAATAACCCAGGAAGACCTATTGTTTCAGCGAACGGTCATCCGACGGAAAAAATCTCGGAATTCGTTGACTTCCATCTTCGCCAACATGTTAAAGACTTACCATCTCACATCAAAGACACAACCGATTATCTAAGAAAAATGCAGGCCTTAAATCCACTCCCCTCCGACACGACACTTGTCTCTATGGACGTCACATCCCTCTACACGAATATTCCACATGCAGATGGCATTGATGCATGTAAAGAGGTTTGGAATTCCCGACCAGTAAAACATCCAGCTACTGAATGCCTGGTCAAAATGCTCACGTTGGTACTAAAGAACAACAACTTCATCTTTGATGGCGATCATTATCTACAAGTTAATGGAACTGCTATGGGCACCAAAATGGCTCCATCATATGCCAACATATTTATGGGCAAATTAGAAAAACAACTCATTGAATCTTCCATCGAAAAACCGCTTTCCTGGTATAGATTTATAGATGATGTGGATATGAAATGGAATAAAAGTGACGACGATTTAGATACTTTCATCACTCAAGCCAACAACATACATCCTAGTATTAAATTTACTCATGAGAAATCTAAATCCAAAATCACCTTCCTCGATACTTCCAGCTCACACACAGATGCATCATATCCAAAGATCTATATTCTAAGCCTACTGACACTCACCAATATCTGTCCCCTTAAAGTTGCCATCCTGCTCATTGTACTAAGAGCATCCCGTACAGTCAGGCACTCAGAGTCAAGCGAATTTGTTCCAACACAGAAACAACTAAAAAACGACTAAGTCAACTCGAAACCCGCTTGAAGAGAAGGGACTACAAACACAGAATTATCCAAAAACGTTTTCAGAAAGCGGAAACTATTCAAAGGAGTAAATTGTTAGAATACAAAGATAAAAACAAAAACAAAAGGACTCCATGTGTTCTTACTTACCATCCATCCCTCAAAAACAGCTTCGGTGTCATTCGTGAGCATTGGAAAACAGTTGAAAAGAATTCTAAATTATCCAAGATTTTTCCCGAGCCTCCCATAATAGCTTTTAGGCAACCCAATAGTCTGCGGAACCTGCTGGTGGGGGCTGAAATGTCTGATAATAGAAGTACTTCTGGAGAAAATGCTGCCTACAGATGCATCCCTCATCAACTTTTCACAGTAAGGCAACCGAAAAGAGCTATAGGATATTTTGCAATGTTACCTGCAAAAGTATGAATGTTATTAACATTCTAGAATGTTCGGTTTGTGGCCTCCAATATGTTGGTGAGTCAAAGCAGCCTTTCCACAAACGCCTCAATGGCCATAGGAGTGATGTCTCTAAGAAGCCACTTCTCCCAGTTTCTCAGCATTTCAGACAAATGGGTCACAAACTTGATGACTTTAACCGCATGAAAATCCTAGTGATTGAACAGAACATTCACTGGAGTGATGCCCAGCGACAGGCTCGGGAAAGCTTTTGGATAAAGGAAGTAAATGTACATAATCCAAACGGCATCAATAAGAAATACTAACAGTTTTATTTTACACTCATTTTGGGATATTCATATACAGAGTTACGTATATTTGAGTATCGAGTTTTGTTGTAAATTATGAAGATCAAGATCGAGATTAAAATCAATAGACCAACACTTACCTGGATTACTGAGCTATTTTCACACATACAATTAGTATTGTAAAAACTATCGACACTGACGAAGGCTATTTGTTAAGTCGAAGGCTATTTGTTAAGCCGAAGGCTATTTGTTAAGCCGAAATATTTGTCAACACGATTTTATAACGTCATCTTCGTATATTACCATCTTATATTAGTACCATTGTGCAAATCTTTAGACTTATATATATATATTCGACGTTTACTAGCCAAATTTCATAATTGAGCAAATTCTTTAAAATTAAAACGAAACATTTCACTCTTGATACTCGTACAAAATATAGCATTATACATTGGACAGTGAAAAGAAAATTGATAAAAACAAAATTTTGAATATTTTTATTGGAAATTGTCAACTTCACCTTCCATAGTTACATGTACCTGTATTTACCTGTGTACCCTTTTAAATAATGCGCATTTCCAACTGTATACCGTTAGAAAGTTGAATTTTATACTGTTTATCACAACATTGGGTGGGTATAGGATGAAACACAAACGGATAAAAGTTACCGGTTTTTGAGAATACTTTTACGTAATTTTTATAAACGTGTATTGCTTTAACTTGTGTAGAATATAGAAAATGTGAGCGACTCAGTTCGCTGCAACGTACTTTAAGACATTTTACGGTCGTCATCACGAATTGATTGACCTTTATTACAGTGTTCCAATATCTAAGATGATGTTTGAAACTGTTCTCACTGTCGTAACATTTCATGTACCTCCACCGATTTGTGACATCCATCGGATTGACTTTGTTGAACTTCACGACGTGTGCCATATACTGAGCAGGAACTGCCTATCATTCCGGAGCACCTAGGTTCACTAATGGTTTTTATAGGAGTTCGTGTTGTTCATTGTTTTTTAGTTTTCAGTGTTTATTTTTTGTGCTTATGGTTGTTCATTTGTCTTTCCGGTCTGTCTGTCCAATGGATTACGTTTTCTGATTTGCTCCTTGGGTATATTTGTCATCTTTGTTACGTCCGTTGTCAAAATTTCGGAGGGCCAAGGGAATAAAAAGAACCTCATAATGTTTACGAAATTTAAAATTTAAAATTACACACGAAATAACCCAATGCAAGGGAATAGCACTTTACCCTTAATATTGTGTTGTTTACATAATCGTCGTTTTTTTTAAATAAGGGATACGTCTATGGATATTTACAGATGTACAGATGATAAATGTTATGGTGTCAGAAAAAATTATCTTTATGATACACCCATTAGAATATGCATATAGTGTATAATTTCCTTACATGATACATACTATTTTACATTTTCAGACATTTTCAGTTTAAAGTGTGGTAACCTTACCATTAAGGTTGAGAGGGGCAACATAACACGAAAGAAGGTATCACATCTCTTGTAATGCACAAGTAGTCCGAGATTCCTCTGATATTTCTGTATTTTGTGATACAGTTTATTATCAAAGTTCTACGCCCCTAGAATATCAATACAAACTCAAGATATAAGGATTGGGATTTAGGGGGTCACATTCTACATGTTCTATACTAGTTACTTTTTGTTTCACGTTTCTATGTAAAAAATGCTCATCTTTAAAATATCGAGAGGAAGAAATTTAGGAGGTCAGAATTGACAATTGCGAAGACAAACTTAATTTAAAAGTAAACGTACAAATATTGCCCTAAAAAATTCAAATCCTGAACTTCCATGTTCTGAAAAGAATCTATTAATTAAAGGCTTATATACATTTGCAAAAATGAAGTCATCATATTTATCGTGAAATTCTATTGTAATCGTCCTCTGGAGTTAATAACTTTATTTAGAAATGCATAATTATACCCTAAGGGTTGAAAGCATATATAAGAACAAACATATAGAGTACAATACAACATAATAAGAAAAAAAAATATGAAACCTATATGTGAATCTCACAATATATTGTCTGTGGTGAACCATGCAATTATTTTTCCACTTTTCTCAGTATAAGTGACTTTTTAATAAATGGAGCAACATATTGCAAGTGAACCGATAGAGACAATAGTGTAGTAAATTGAAGTTGAAGAAGAGAGTAAGCTCCCAGAAATAAATCGGATTTAGAAAAAAAAATGCAGCAAGACACAACAGAAGCATTTTTAAACATGCTTTTTATTTCTCGCACGTTACTTTTATTCATTATATTTAATACAATACCAGAAGTATGGATTTACACTTATTTTATGCATTTATTAAGGTCGATGTAATTGCTATTACTACGACACCTGATTTTAATCTAAACACCGGTGTACTATCTAAGAGCATTTTACAAGCGGCAGGTGATGGGATACAAGTAGCATGCAACAAAAAGAGAACACATCACCCTAAAGGAGATATTTTGGAGGTCGACGGACTTAAGCTGCCTTGCAATAAGGTTTACTTCGGATCTATTTTAGATCGAAAGTCTGATGGATCCATTGATGTGAGTTAATTCTAGCCATATTTTGTATTAGATTACTAATTTATTCAATCTATACATACTGACATACCTAGAATGATTACTGATATTCCATGATACTACCTTTGATGCACAAAATATCCACATTTGTTCGATTAAGGACTGATAATTGGTGCTTAAGGCCTAATGTTGGACGCTGAAATTATAACCCAATTTATTCTGGTTATCAGCCAAAAAAAAACCAAAAAAAAAAAAAAACCAAAAAAAACCGAAAAATAAGTCTATAAAGGAAAAACAGAAAAAAATGTATATTTAAATTTTAGATTTTAACACGCTCGCTAAGGGATCGCGTGTTGAAAATCGTAAATTTAACTATCTCGGGTGGAGAAATTCCATAACTGACTCGTACCTGAAGGAGAATCTATATGTATAGCTTTTAAGACCTAAAGTTTATATTATTCTGATTTAGACATCTATTATTTATTTTAACATCGTCACTACCTCTAAAATATTCAGGTTTAATGTATCCAATTTTGAAGAAGAGGCTATACATACTAACATACTACATTTAATCTTTTGTTAAAGGCTCTTCGAGACTTCGTCAATAAGTGCCTGAAGACTGCTAACGACAGTTTTAACAAATGCGATATCGCGTTTCCTACTCTCGGTACAGGAAGTCTTGGGTTTCATGTTAATGAAATGTCAGAGACCTTGATATCTTGTTTTGTGAAATTTGCAAAAACAACAGCACATACGAAAATTAAACATATCTACGTCATTGTATATGAAGGCGGTCCACAGATGCAGGATGAGCTGAATGTAAGTACATGTTCAATTAGTAAAAAGGAGGATATGACATCAATCGTGAAACAGAATTCGAGAACAAAAACAAAATATCGGAATTGAAATTTTCACTAGAAAAAACTTGTATAAAAAAAGTACAAAAATAAACTATAAGTCATCTATTTTTGACATCTATATAATATGTATTCTTATGATGTGTTTATAATTTAATTTAAATCACTTGTAATGTACGTACACTTAATGTGTGTCATTGTTAAGGTAACAAGAATCATTTCACACATGCACTAAGGAATGAGATGTGACTGAAAAGATCCCAGACAGCAATCTAACGATGGGCCATCGCTGGCCCAACGATGGAAAACTATGTTGGCCTAACGTTTTAAAGGGAAAAGATTCAAATAACAATAAACTATTTTTTTTCTTACCTATGCCAAAATGACGACATAATCTGAGACCGGGTTTACCTCACTCATGTTAAACATTGCATGCGTTCACAAGGTTGCATCTTTATAATAAACAGTGATACATTTATGGTGATGAAGTGTGAATGTTTTTATCTAGCTTTATTCCCTAACTAGTTTTAAACTTGTTTAAACATCTGTATGGAAACATCAGAGATTGAACGTATTTGCAGTTTTACAGTTGAATTCATTTATTATATATCATTGGTGTATACTTGTTTGCCTTCCATTAAACAAAATCACTACCCATTATACCGTAAAAGATATCTGAATAAAAACTAATCTTCAATCATTAAATATTCATCTTAATTTGACTTTCAATATACTAGAGAAACTATAATTTCTGATTTAAAGTCTGTTTAAACTGATCCGAAGGATTTAGGTATACAATCATTGACAGTTATATATATATAATGTTTATTTTTAAGAATTTAAGCAATAAATGGTATCAAAGCTAAAAATCCCCACCCCGAAATAGAGAAAATAAGCACACTGTAATAAAATCTTTGGAATCTATATACATTGTATTTCAGGCATTAACCGAACAATTACGTAAAAACAAAGGTAAGAGAATTAATCCTTGGTTTTATCCTTTTGTTCATTTTGTCATTATTTAGTTTTTCTTCAACCCTTTTGGAATGTTGTTTTAGTTTTCAACATTTCAGGCCCTGGACACAACTGATGAGTAGTAAATCAAAATTGGTATCAAAGATTTTATATCAATCATTTATCTCACTTTAAAGGTTAAATTGGTAGAAATTTGAAAAAAAATAAACCAATTTGAAAGTTGTAGAGCTATTGAACGAAAATCCCGAAATACACCATCTACCGAGAATGCATCATGAGGAGAAAACGTTTTAGCTTCAAAATATTGGAGCCAAATAAACCATAAAATATACCTTTATAACTAAAAGGTGGATATGTTGCCATGAACCGGGAAAGTTCTTGATTGACAGATGGAAAAGTGTTAGATTTGATGTCAACCTGAAATGAACATATTTCAAGCATATAGGTATTTGCGACAGTAAATAAAGTCAGGCATTAAGCTTAAATGCTAGACAATAAGCTAATACATAAGCATTAACGATAAATCTTAAAATAATGTGACCATTAAACTTAATGAAAAAAAATAAAATTTAATTTGAGAGATGAAAATGCTTATTAAAAACATAAAACCTAGCAGTTTTAGCAGATTAGAAAATGTTCTTTTTTGAATCACAGATGCATTCAAAGAGAAAAAAGGAGAAAGGAAAGGAAAGACAAAGGTAAAACAGAATTTATTTTTTTAATTCAAGGAATCTGAATTTTGATGAAATCCTACTAATACGTCCATAATTCATTACTATGAGGAGCCACTGAATTACCGTTATGTTTTGCTGCTGTAAGTCCCGATGTTTTCATGGGGTGAAAAATGGGGCACTATGTGCGATCTACCTTTCTATGATTTCCTGTACCTTGTCCCGTATTCTGGAAGATAAAGATAAAAACCATAGTTTCTGATCCAAGCCGCATTATCCATGGACCGCCTCATGCTTCTCTTTCTATCATGCAGTTATTACCACATCTTTCACTCTTATCTTCATGAACTAGCAGTAACAACTTTTCTCAGAAAAAAAAAAAAACTCCGTTGTCGAGTGCCGGCCCACCGGAGTCTTACAAAGTGATGATGTCTTGTGAGAATGGGACACCTTGCAGAACGTTTTATTTTGCAATTCAATCCTCATCGAAAAGTATCACCACTAATATAATTGGTCGCAGGTGAAAGACGTTGTATAGAGCGTAGTCGTTCTGTACAAAACCGGTAATGATGTACAAACACTCCGTTTTTTTAAACACCATTATCGATGCACGGATTCAACATACGTGCATATATTATCATCATAAAATTTTGTCCAGAAACGTGTCCTACTAGAAGCGCAAAATGGAAATATTGACCATCAAGTTTATGAAAACAATCAGTTATAACAGAGATTTGAATTTAACCGTAGCATAATTTATAGGTATTTTACCTAAATTAAAATACATAAATGAATTTCCTTACTGTGGAATGTCGTTAACTTAATGAAAAATTAAAAAAGTATGTACTTTTATTACATTTATCATGTTTATGTAACAATGTTATATTTATAACTAATTTGCACATACGTTCGGTTCATATATCAATTGTGTATACGAGATTTTCAAAACACACGTTTTAGATTGGTAAAATGTCAATTATTTTTCATATACCACAGACAAGGCAGACATATGACAATAAAGCTTATAAATCCGACAGACATGGTAAGTAATTAAACAGAAAAATGATAATAAAGTTAGTAGCCGTCCAGATGAGGTTAAGGCCTGATTACAAACAAGGTAATTAACAGCAGATTCTTATCACCATCTAGTAATTATAAGTATAGTCAAGAAATACCAAACGGATATTCGAAGGAGGGAAAATCGAAACAACTGAAAAACTCCGGAGAACAACGAAGACAAGACCAAAACAATAGATGCATTACAATTAAAAAGTAAAAATATATGAAGAACATGGACCTCTGGTTCCTGCAGGACACCCGCCATGCTGCCCATGTCGACAAAAGAATAACAAGGCTTTAAGATAGTGTCGAGAATGTCCATAAGATAAAGGTGAAATTGTGAGAAGAGTCACACAGAAAACAGTACCAGAATAAGCAGTAGAAAACTGAATAACTAGTAATGTGAATACTGAGCAAAAGAGAAACAAGAATGTTTACATAATAATTGTTTAATCAATATGGGTACATGGAGACATTGACAAGAAAGAACAGAAAAGGATATTGGTATTAAAAACATACATTACCCCATAACCAAAAGTAAATCCTTTTAGATCCATGGGAAATGTACAATTCAATATATCAGTACATATATGAGAAACTAGGTTTATTTGCATTAGAAGATACACTCTAAATTAAATTAAAAGATAATATAAAAATATGGCACAGGACGCCATAATAATATTGGAAGATTGACCAAGCCAGTGGGACATTGAAATTTCAAAGCATCACTATACGCGGTTTTCGCAATATTTTCTAGTTTTAAGTATGAAGTGTGCTATGACCTTTTTATGTGACCCTAGCCATTTTTGAAAAAAGATAGTTTGTGGTCAGAATAAACTCGGACTACGAGTAAGTACAGTCCAACGACAAAAGTGTCATCTTTGCTGCTTTTTCAGATGGCACAAATCTACAAGACTTGATTTTGATCAAACAAGGTGATATAACAGATTATAAGGTATCACAATTAATTTTGATATGTAACTATGTATACTTTGAATTCTCATGTTAAAATATTTATCGGAAATCTAAAACAATCTGTGGATCTGAGATTATGAAATTTCTATATACATCATAGTAACTTAGTTGCATAAAAGTTTTTACTTTTTGTGAATTCGGACATCTTAAAGTTTTACACTGATATTGAACTTAAGAATGTTTATAAGAAAATAATTTACTTAGAGACATACAATGTATACCCTTTCTGATCCTTGACGCTAATTAAGGAAGGAATTTAAATCCACAATTATCGATCTCGACAATAGTGTCGCCAGTGTGGTAGACAATTGATAGACTCTAACGGTCGTAAGGTTGTTCTATTTCTAGTGTTTCAATTCTTTATTAAAATATTAAATTTCGTGAAACTAAAAAGTATCCCTCTCGTGCATCTCGTTTTTCTTATATGGTTTTGGCCTAACATTTTGAATCTGCATGTTGGGTGGCATTCAATGATTTTTATGCCATTATTCACCTTTCATGTTATCCATTTTGTTTCCAATTCTTAACAGATTTGGGTTGCATATCTGCTTTCATCCTTGAACACACTTGAAATTTACGAAATATGCATAGTTTGTGCCTTAAAATTGGTACAATAGAATATACTTTCTAAAGTATAATATTTTCAAAATATGTTGAGCATGTATTTCTACGTGACATTCTTTTTATTTTTCATAAGGGGTTTATTCTTAATGCAGAGAAAAGTCGCATTTATAGATTGCCAAAAATCTACATGCATGTTACGCACATTCATCATTATAAAATTTAATAATTTTTGTTCTGTATGAGAAAAATATTGTTTAACAAATACTGTATGGTCAACATTCCTTCATTTTAAGTTTTGCCGGAAGAGAAACATTTAAAATTCCAGTAACTACCCTATTTTAATACAAATTTGTTTCCAAATTACTTCCTCTCATTATCAAACAAGTTAAACAATAAAAAAAAACCCTAAATATTCAAGACCTCCCTAGTATCGTTTCGAGCTGAATCCTTTGCTACCTGTTACATATCGATTACTTTACATCTAATACTCATGTGTTACTGAAGGACACAGACGAGGCTACAGACAAGTCTAACAAACGGCATAAATTGTCCTACAACCTCAATTTACTAGTCTAAAATACAACAGGGATAAATGTATAGAGAAAGCCAGGAACCCCACCCCCTTAAAAATTAAGTTCGATAAAATTATGCCCTGACAAATGAGCAATGTATCTTAATTGCACCTTATTTATCTTCAAGGTGTACTCTTTGACACATTCCCCGTTTCGATTCTCTATTCTATAAGGTATTCCAGGATGTAAAAAAATGATACTTACATTCCTTTGCGTTCGAAGCACATTTCTGGATAAACGTTCAACAGGAACGCTTGTGACCAAACTTTAGAGAGCCAAAAAAAAAACAAACAAAACAAAAAACAAAAACAAACAAAAAAAAAAACAAAAAAAAAAAAAAAAACAAAAACAAAAAAAAAACAAAAAAAACAAAAGATTGTTAGCATTTGCATTTTAACAGTTTAGCTAATTCCAGTTAGGTCAACTTTATCTGAGAAAACTGCAATCCTAAATTTTACAGAATGCACAAGTGTTATTAACAGAAACTTTCAACATAAGTATCTAAAAATGATGTCATAGCCGAAGCAATGTCTACTGCGAAAGTCATACCCTCGGGGACTAACCGCCCAATAGCAGAGGTATCGCCTCGGCGGAAGTAAACTAAAAAATCTCAGTATCTACTGATATGAACTTAGATAACTCATACTACAAGTACATATATTAAAACTTATTACAATGAGTGTGGTGAAATACCAGGATTTCCGAGTGAAATCAAATTCGTTAATTCACCCAGTGATATCGCAAGTAATATTTCACTCAAGGAAGTGACGTAGTGATGGCCGTCGCAAATGACGTTGCTATACAAAGATCGACGCGTAGTCACATAAAACATATTAATCCCTTGTATTTTCTAGTTGAATACATACATTATGTCAGTGTAATAAACAGAATGATTAATCTCGAAAATCGAATACAATACCAAAAATTTATAACTAGTGACCGAAATTAGTAATACTAATAATTCACCCATGCGCTATGAGTTAAAATAATTATACTATAATTATTGTTGTTACGGTGATATTTAGGTTGATGTGATAGTTAGCACAGCAGCTAAAAACCTTGACCTTGGCTCACAAAATATGTCAAGTGCCATACTAAAGAAAGCCGGAAAGGAAAAGATTCAAAACAAATGCCAGGAAGATTATCCCGACGGAATAGGAGCTAAAAATTTAGCAATACTTCCTGGATTTGCTCTCAAAAGTAGATTTGTATATTTCGGTTGTTTACCAAAGTGGAGTGATCACAATAACCCAAAGCAGGTATATAAAACCGTTTGGTGTTAGGTTTACAAACCTTTGGTTGAACAAACTTTTGGTTCCAATAACTATATAGAATATTTAACCAGCCCATTGAATACGTCGGTTCACATGTTTTTGTAGACTGCATGCACTCAAAATGATGAAATCATGTCGAATACCAAATTGGCCATTTCAATGGCAGACAGCCAATGTCTAGCTGTCATAGGTAAATGTCCTGGGAAACGTAGTTAATGTTACGATGTAATCAGAATAGATCGTCGTCATTATAACTTAGAACCGGTCATCCGACTGATAAATATAAAGCGACTTTAGGTTTGTTTCCCGCACTAATATTCAGTATATTCATATACTATCTTGACCCGAACTATGGACCTCCCCCTAAACCAAAAAATCAAAACTCAAAATCGAGAGCAACAGACCCAAAGAGCTGCGCGAAAATCCGGGTAAATTCAATATCTTTCGGGGAATTGAAGCCTTACCTTATAAACACAATTTGAATATTGGTTTGCCATTTACACTTGTGATTTTATGGGATATCTACATGTAACTAATATTCTGAAATCCATATATTTGTGTTAGTATTGTTTACTTTTAATGTAATTTGTATGTGATTTGAACCTAATTTCCAATTTCAGATTCTAGCAGACTTTGTTAAAGCCTGTTTGGAAAAGGCAAACAGATACCAAACTACACATGAAATTGCTTTCCCAACACTTGGGACAGGATATTTACAGTACCCACCAAAAGATGCGGCGAAAACAATCATCGAGAGCATGAAAAACTTTTTCGACAAAACAAGAAAAAAAAGGAATATTAGGAAAATTTACATTGTTGTATATGAAAAAAGTTCGACTGTAACGGAAGAAATAAAGGTAGGACAACAATTTCTGATTATCATGACATCGTGTCATCAAAATTGTTAGACAAACCAAAGATTTATTGTCTTGTATAAATGGTGTTTAGAAGAAATCCAGATTGTAAATAACAATTCATGGCAAAAGAATACCAATGGAACAAAACTGTGGAAAGAGTCAGTAAAATTGAAATCCAAAGAAAAAGACAAACTCATGGGAATGGAATATAACAATCAAATGCCACGAGGATACATGTATAACTAAAAGAATGAAAAACATATAATAACGTGATAAAATAAAGAAAAACAAGACAGTTCACTAACTAAATCACTGTGAACCCCCACATAAAACCGAAAGTGATAGCAGGTGCAATAGAACACAGGACAAAACATAGTTTTAGAATAAAAAAACTCGGATAGTCAGACTTAATGACATTTTCGCAGTGGTGATTATATACCGGTTGTATGAATAAACCTCGCCTTTCGGTCATTTCGGTATTTTTGAATTTGCTCTTCAACGTTTTGGTTTGTTGTTTAGGTTTCCAACATTCTAGGCCTTGAGCACAACTGATGAGTCGTAAATCGACGAATGGTGTACATCTTGTGCATCAAAATTGGTATCAAAGAATTTATTATAAATTCGTACACGTCAATGATACTCACCTTTTGAAATCTTACACATTTGGTGAGTTGTGGTTGTTTTTTATTTTGGTAACTTAGAATAACAACTATAACTTGTTGGGGAAAGGGGTCAACTATTAAAAATGTGAAAAAGACCGGCTTGGAAATTTGCTAAAAAAGCAGGATTGAACATAAAATACATTGTAGAAGTTTTTGCATATTTTGGAGAAAAATAAGTGCAAATTCACCGATTCTGGAAAATATTTCCGAATCCAAGATCACTTCCTCTCCATTTTAACTCAAATAATTGTTTCCATAGTTTCCTTAGGTATAAAATGATTGCAGAAATGAAACATTTAAATAAAGAAATTAAAAATCTAATGCTTGATTTGACATTAATGTAAAATGAGACCTATACCAATATATGACACAGCATATTCTCCAGAGGTATAAGCATATCCTGCTTAACTTGTGACATCTGTCGCACAGCACAATGCATTTTGGCTGTGGTGATTATATACCTGTTGTATGAATAAACCTCCCTTTTATCCATCCTGACCCTAACTGGTTTTCATCATATTTTAAACACTTAAACAGATTAAGTGTCGTATTAAAATTATATATATAATTACACCTTATGTAAGAATCCTGGGTTTTGATTGGTTGATAGCCAGTGTATTTTTCACCAATTTACTTTTATCAAATGAATATCGTTCATTTTTAAACAGCGCCGGGGTATATGCAAAAAGGATATGCCTTTTTTACCCTCTCTGCCGTGGTATTTGCCAAAAAATACTCTATCCGACTGGACGCTTGTAATGTCACGATCATCAATGCGTTTTGTACGTTAACATTCGGTGTAATTAAACAGATATAGCATGTTCTTGAGGGGTATTTGCGAAAAATACCAGTCTTGAGAATGAATTTCCCTCGCCTTACGGCTTGTGAAATTTAACATTCTCTCGACTGGTATTTTTCGCAAATAACCCTCCTTAACATGATATATCTGTTCATAGTAATGCCAAAGACTGAAAAATAAATTCAAACATATTACAGCAGTTGATCTTCTATGATACCATTAGTACTTTTGATTCTCAAAATCATTACTGTGACAAATATTTGCAAAATTAACTTCCCGTGTAAATTTTTTCAACTGTTACCTTTGAATTCTTTGCATTACGACTTTCAACAATGCAGCAAAATGTATTAAAAACTAAAATTTAAATAGGGAACTACAGGTAACTGATTTTCTTTCTTTATAAAGGCTTTCCGTGAAGAATTAGCAAACTGGTAGTAAATGATAAGAAGCTGAATAAGGTATGTACTTAAAATTAAAAATATCAATTTTGATGAGCAAATGATATTATTGTTAAATTCAACATCACTCAGTACAAAACCAAACGTAACTCAAAATTTTCTGTCAAAACAAAGGTGTAGTAAATTTCAAGAGATATATTACCAGACAGCAGAAGTACCATCTTTAAAAAATCATAATTGGTAGCAAAGAATCTATTATAAAATCGTACACATCAATGATACTCACCTTTGATCTTCTGAAATCTTATACATTTAGGGACGAGATCAAAAGTTCAATGTAGGATAAAAAACTTAATTCAAATAGTTTGGGGGAGGGGGGAGTTAAAAATCGCTGAAAGTTTTGTTATCCGACATCGATTTTCGGATTGAAAAATACGGATTTAAGTTCGGCCCTAACATATGTTTGCACTTTTAAAGCAAATAAAAGTCATCATACATAAGTTGTTGAGGAAAAACAGGACCAATGATACAAAAAGCATGCTCTCAAACCATATGCCCATATTGGTCAATCAATTTTTCTCAAATTATGTTAAGGGGGGGGGGGTGTCAGTGAAAAAACTATGTGAATTAAGTTTTTTATCCTACATTGAACTTTTGATCTCGTCCCTTAGTCATTTGTGGTGTTTTCCTTTTTTTTGGTAATTTATAACGACTGTAACTTGTTGGGGAAAGGGGTCAACTAAGAAGTGTGAAAAAGACAGGTTCGGTTTGTTAAAAATTTCGGATTGAACACAATTGGAATAAAATACATTGTAGAAAATTTTGCATATTTTGGAGAAAAATAAGTGCAAATTCATCGATTCTGGAAAATATTTCCGAATCCCAGATCACTTCCTCTCCACTATGTCAAATAATTGTTTCCATTGTTTCCTTAGGTAGAAAATGATGACAGAAATTAAACATTTAAATAAATTAAAAATCTAATGCTTGATTTGACATTAATGTAAAATGAGACTATGAGACCTACATGTATACCAATATATGACACAGCATAATTCTCCAGAGGTATAAGCATATCCTGCTTAACTTGACATCTGTCACACAGCACAATGCATTTTGTACAGTAATTTGGGAATATATTTCCAGTTCTGTCTAAGATAGCAATGATTGTGTTGATTCTTGGACTTTTATATGATACTAAAACTGTATGCTAATGTAAGCTTGAATCGCTCACATTGATAATAAAGTGTAGCCACCATGCATGTCCCCTGGTTAACACGAATTGAGTATTTAATGTAGAGGGTTTCCACACATTGTCCTAATAAACAGTTCAAGTGTAGAAGAAGTTTGATAATTAGACAATTCAAAATAAAGTATTGGATCTGAATCACATGTTTTGCATCCAATCAAAATGAAATGACCAGTAAAAAAATTCTGAATTATCAGTCGAGTTCATTTGGAAACTTGAGGTTAGCTAGTGCATTAAATGACAATTAACCTGATTGAAGATTGTGATTTGCTCCCAAACAAGGAGCTTTTGATAACCCAATGAAGGAAAATGATATACAAAATGCAACCAAAAAACTCATCTTACCCTGGAGTATTGAAGATTACTCTGATTGTTATAGGCTTAAATTTTTAAAAAACTTCATAGTTTCTTATGTGCACATTTTATATTTTTTTAGGCATTTAGTATTATTATAGCTGTTTTTGGTTTTGAAGCCGAATGTTGAAGAAGAAAGTTAGAAAAGAGAATAAAGGAAAGAATATTAAGTTTTCTTGATGAAAGCCATTAATATAAATTATCTATATGAAGTTTTGTGACTTAATAATGAATGAAAGTACTTTAATTAATTCATTAACAAATTGTTAGAATTTAGAATGAATTCTATGCAGTCTTTAAATGTATTTTGAATTTGACAGACTTTAATAAACTAAACAAAACAAAAACATTTAAATGTTTACACACGGTTTTTTTTTTTCATTTCAAACGTTGATAACGTTAACCAAACCTGGTTTATAGTACATTTATTTGTTAAATCCAATGATTTAATATTCGTTTTTCAGCAAACAAGAATGAACAGAATCAGCGCTGTGTAGTGACCTATCCAAATATGGTTACTGGCTATTGCAGCTTAATTGATATACATTTGTTTTTGGTTTTGGCCATTCTTCAGACTATAACAGTGGTTTTTCATTTGATAGAAATGATTTATGTTTTTTCCAGCGAATGTAATAAATAAACCCACCATTTTTGTTCTTTAGATAATTTCTGAGACCTGTCAGCTAAACTTGAACACATGTTGAGAGACTTGCATCAGATTTTTCAAACAAATTTCACATGATCATAACTGTTTCATTTAATGCAGTCCTATTGCATTACAATGTTGGGTATGAGATTATTCTGTGTCCAATTGTGTATCCAGGTGAGACATTTAATGTGTCCACTCTTGATGTAAGGTTGTTTAATTTTTTCAGAACAATTTCATTGTATTGTGTAGGACAGACATGGTTTTTTTTAGCAATTTGCTTGGTCGCCATTAGAACAAAATTCACAAAAAAAAAAAAATTGCGCATTATCTTTCAGTAGCCAATGCTTGGAGTTTATGTATCAATTTCTGGGAAAATATTTTAAATATAACAAAACACTACATATACTATAAATATAATGAATTATGCTTTGTATGTAAGTCTACAATCATTCTCAACATCTCATCTGCCTTAGGATTTTTCTGAAAAATAAGAAATAATGAATAAAGGTTACAATATTACTGTTTATATGATTCACTACCATTGTTATATTTTATTATCAATAAGATTGGAACATCCAATAATTTCTTGCTTGTGTGATAGAGTTTGACATTCAACTAAAAGAAAGGGAAAACTAGGTCAAACGACGCTACATTTTTGTGCCTGTCCCAAGTCAGGAACCTCTAGTCTTTGTTAGTCTTGTGTTTTTTTCAAAGTTTTGGTTCATTTGTATGTTTTAGAGTTTAGTGTGCATCCATTTTGCTGAACTAGTATGCGTTATTGTTCAGAGGCCAGCTGAGGTCCGCCTCTGGGTGTGGGATTTTCTTGCTGCATTGAAGACCCATTGGTGGCTTTGAGTTGTTTTCTGCTCTTCGGTCATGTTGTTGTCTCTTTGACACATTCCCCATTTCAATTTTCATTCTACCTATACTAAAATACAGGAAACACTGTTGCAATTATATACACCTTGCAAATTATGACAACATCATCATCATCATTCATGACAACCATTTTTTTTATTTACTATTGAAATATACTGACAATGTGTACTATAAAAATGTAAAAACTTAAAATCTTTCTTCACTGACTGTTAACTTATACAATATTGTACTTACATCAATAATGTCTCTAATCGGGGTGGCCTGTATCAGTGGCATATATGCTCTCATAGTGGCAGAGTCCACCTGTATACTATCCGTGTAACATACATATAAAACAGCTTTTACTCCGTGTATCTCACAATAAGTTAGACCTATCAATACAGAAATACAGAATATTACTTTGCAAGCAGTTTTGTCATATTTCTACAGTTGAGATACATCACATTTTGAGCCAAATTGTTGGTGGACTGCTTGATTATTCCTGCAAGGAAATTTCACAGACTAATCAGGCATCGAGAACAAATATTCATATGTGGATTATCAATTTTTCTCCAACTGATCAAATACCCAGTAAATATCTAAAGAATTAAAGAAAACTATGTTAAATATAATATACTGTGACGTTTAGCTGTATGTTAGAATTCATGACTTGCATTGTAAGATTGTTGGACAAATCATGACATTATTTGTTAGATTTGTTTGTCTGTGTTATTGTGTGTAATTTTTTATTAACTATGTACATGTAGTTGTTACAAAATAAAAATTTAGCAAGTAATCATGCTCAGGATAGTGCTAGGAAATGTCATGCAGTGCAAGATTTATCTACATGTTAGAAGACCTGTCTGTTACTTCAAGATAAATTACCGTAATAACTCTATTTATTCGTCATTAAAAAACACCCATTTTTGAGGAAAATTGAAAAACTGACGAAAAAATAGGTTTTTTTTGTTGTGGGATCGTTGTTGACTTCCAGTAGATTGATTTGCTTAATGAATGATAAGTATAACAAGATGAAATTAAAGCCCGTACTTTCTGAGTTGTTTCTTCATTTGTTTTTCATGAATTCATCATCAATACTCATGAAAATTGCCATTTTAAATCCAAAACAAACAACGATGACAAACTTTCAACCATCTGCCATGTTTTGATATGTAGACAACACGTGGTCGTAATCCGGATTCGGAATGGAACCTAATGAATATTTATTTCATTTGTTTCTTTCGTCTTTGTATAAGATCATATCAATTCAATTTATAGGTTAAAGAAAAGGAATTATAAAATAAAATATGTTTAATTTTATAATTTTTATTTAAATTTTGTCTGTTATCTAATGTGGAATCAGAAGCATAGTTATACCGAACTTTATTTTGTTGTTACTATCTTAACCTAACTTCCAGGTGCAAAAAGTCGATTAAATTTGTTTAAAATTTTGTATTTATAACAATTATTTTCATGTTTTGGGTGAATAAACTTATTTGTTTTGAGGAATGGAAGACTCGATGGTGACAAGAACTTATTCAGTTCACGATAAATGTTGAAAATTCTGACTTCACAACAGTCGCGATTTGAAAACTTTGCAAGTGACGAGAAAAAATAGATTTTAAAAAATACATTTTTCCATGAAATACTAAAAGTGACGAATAATTAGGTCGACGAATAAATAGAGATTTTACGGTAAGACAGCAATAAAAGCTTGCTAAAAAATTTACTGAGATGATTTGTATAACAATACCACTAATATCAGCGATTTTCTTAATAGCTATAGGTTGCTTTGATACTTCAAAATGTGTTAAAAAGTACCCAGAAAAACATCAATTTCAAGAATATGGGCTTTCAAAACAAACAATTTAATCTGAATGACGTGATTGCCAAATACAAAACACATACACTGTGCAGGTAAACCCGTTACTATATTCGGCTGATCAACATACGAAGCCAACGGAGTTCCCTGGAATTTTGTCGATTTGAGTGATCGTAAAAATGGCACTTCTATGTCTGAAATAGGTGTCTCTGCTTTATATTCACTGGTATGCGCTGAACACAAAATTGCAACATAGCATTCATCCATGCAAATTTGTGGGAATAGCTGAAATTAAAAATGTTAAACCATACCTATATTATACATGTACATTACTAAATATTTTCCGAATAGGGTTTAGTATGAATGTTTTCAGGTAATGTGACACACTGAATCTTGTTCCACAAATAAATCACATGTATCTCCAGGTCTACAAATGTATATGACTGTTCTGGTATTTAAGTCATGTGACTGTGAATTTCAATTGTTCTATAAATCTGTGTGACTGTTATAGACTGGTCTGAATCTTACACTTACAACGTGACACACAAGCAAGTAGCGTAGCTAGCCCTATTTTGACGTGGAAGCACAAAAATAGAGTTTTCTAGTCTAGAGCATGGTTCTTGTGGGGTTCAAAGGGTTTGTTTGTGATTAAGACATATTAAAAGCTTTAAAATTCGTACACGTCGTCATAGAATTCTTTCAATTTACGTAGATTCCGATACTTAAATTCCTGCATTTTAATAAACTTGTGTTCTTTATTCTGAGTAGTTGTAGAAAACACATGAATCTATAAAAAAAAGATCAATTTCGGTTCCTTCCAAAAATGCCGCCGTTTTGCTCTGGCATGAGTTGTTTTTAATGAAAATGAAAAGGGTCAGTTCTATTTAAGAAACACATATTCATTTTGGACACCAAATGATGATGACCATAGAATATTTTAAGCCTTGAGATCAACTTTCATAATTTGTTTTATAACCCAAAGGGTAAGGACTGAAAAAGCATAAAATCAAAGACAGTCAGAATTCTTTGGCTTTGTAGAGAAACTTAGCAGTATTGAGCTTAAAAAGATTTCATGGATACATAAACCTCTTCCATAATCAACCCAATGTCTTGCCTCATTCCTATTCGGAGTTCTATTTGTAAATTTTATCTTTTATAAGATTTTCTGTTTTCCTGTCAAAATGACGTGGAAGCACGTACTTCTGTGCTTGTGCATAGCTATGCCACTGCAAGCTGCATCCTGCTGAATCATACTTGTGATATAAACTATATGACTGTTTAGGTGTGATTGTCATGTGACACTCAATTGAAAATGTCTATAAAAGAGTACTACTTTTCAGGTGTGATGGTCATGTGATACTGAATCTTACTTGTTGCACAAATGAATATGACTGTTCTGGAGTGACTGTAATATTGCATTGACAAACCAGTATTTTTGGACAGTCTATCTTTCTGTATAAATAACAAGATTTATCTGTTGGTGATTTCTGACTGAATGTATTCACATCATCTTCATGTAACCCACTAAACAGTCCACCAATTATTTCATAATTTTTATGAATAACATAAGTCTGTACAAAACCTGTAAACAATATAAAATATCTTTACACAATTCCTTCACAATGTTGTATATTGTACACTTGCAAATCTTGTCTAGATTGAAAATGTTATGCAGTGTGTGCACAAGTCCAATGATGAACCGTTTTTTTTGTACTTTAGATTTAATTGCAGGGTTGTTGTGTCAAAGACATTTAATATACTATGCTTACAATATACTTTTGTATAATTTCTGTCACACTAATGTGAAACTGTTTCTCCTTAATAAGGCCTAAAAAAAATATAGTTGTGTTTAGGGTAACCCAACCTAATTTTTAGTGCCTACCCTAAATTTTTTATAACCTTTCTTCAACAAGCACTGTTAAAGTCAAGGTGACTCCAGTATACAACCTAACTAAAAAAATTAATGTAAAAAAAAAAATTTCCCTACTTACCCTACCTAACTTTTTTCAGTGTGTTACCCTAAACACATGTATTTTTTATTTGGCCTAAAGTGGATAAAAGAAAATCAGATGCAAGATTAATCCATAAAATACAGGAACATAATACAAAAAGAAAACTAACAACTCTTTCACTGCAGTTCTTCATCTTCAAAGTTATATGTACTGAGAGGTTTATAACAAATCCTCACTTTTTACAACAAGACCAAGCAGCCCTTAGCATAAACTTATTGCACATGTACATATATAAACCCTCCAATGTATTTGTTGTCTTTTTGAATAGGCTATAAGTAAATAACACAGACACCAAGATGACCAAAAACATGAAAAGAATAAAATTTCAAAAAATTAAGGAATGACTTGTTTTCAATACTGTAATTTGTTCTTGATTGGCTTAACTTAATCACTGATGAAGAAGATAAACACATTATCTGACAATTACTTAGGCTAGTTAACCTAATATAAAATTGCAAAAAGCATAAAACTTGGTAATGCAAGTCATAAATTAGTAATTTATTTCTATGATACATGTACATGCACATTATTACATTCATTCCTACAGTATACAGTATCTACTGAAGCGTATATTATAATAAAAAACAAAGACTTATTTACCACTAGCAGCAGCTGCTATTCCCACTTCATTCAAACTTATCAAATTAATACTTATATACTGGTAATATTACTTATGCAGAGGGCATTAACAGTGTTGAAGTCAATACTACTATCCTGAGGGGTGTCTATGTTTCATGATAATATCATCTGTATAAGTAACTATTATGTTTATTTCATTGAAGCAACTATAGATTTGTTTTTGTGCAGACATTAATTTTAAGAATACATGTATATTAAATAGAATTTTCAAACTTTGTCATTTATTCACGACCATGTTCAATGAACACTCTGGATATTGCTGAATTATATACTTGTGATTTTGTGCATGAATAAATCTGAATCACTTGTACGTTTTAAAAAGGGGACGTAGCTCCAATTATCACATGGTATTGACCGATACAGGCAATAACGAATGATATGTCATCACCGTTTATCCAACTTGGATATAGAAATTTTATCCGATATGAAATAAAAAGATTTATTTACCTGCAGCAGCAGGACCAACAGCTATTATAAGGATTTCTGCAGGTAATTTTCCAGTTGAAGATTCGGCCATTCCTTTCTTAGCAGCAGGTGTCCATTTGACTGTAACATTGCTGAAATATAAAAGGTTTAGTTCAATTGGAAATTCAAAAGTTAATAAGTTAAATTCAAGATTACATATATGCATATAAAAGTAACATATGACTCTACAGAAAACACGAACAGTTTACTAAAAGTTTGCTACATATGTGATTTTTATCCATATAAACAAACAAGGAACTCCAATGGAATGTACACTGTACAAGAAAAGAATGTCCATCTTTGCTGGCCAAGGGTTACGATTCACTTCTTTCGTTTTCACCCCAGTGATGATGCAGAATCTCATGCCCTAAATTTTTTTAAATAAAATATAAGATATAAGAGAGGATGTGTTAAAAACAGTAGAGGAAAGTGGTCATGAAAGCACAGAAATGATGTATACAGGTTGCAGGCATTCATTTGATAACAAAATAATAACTTTGACATTTCATGTTCCATTCTCAGTTCATTACGCATCTACACTCTATTTTCTTGTAAACAACAATTTCCATGAATTATGTAGATAAGGAAAATTTAAAATATAAATCTGGTGGCAAATGTCTTTAAGTTACTATTATCCATTGTAGGGCTTTCCCCAGAAATTTGTGAAGGCATAGTAAATTTCGTATTTTAAAAGCACTCAATGGTTAAAAAAGATAATATTGGTGGCACCCCAACTTGACATGAGGGCAGTTTATTTATCAAAACCTTTAAAAAAAACAGCCTTCACCCTAGTGTGATGGTGTGAAAGTGTCATAAAAGTGTGCCAACACAACTGGGGTACATAATAATAAGGAAATCAGTTTCAAAAAGATAAGATTAAACTAAAAATTGAGAGTTGGGTTTGGCTACCTCGGGGCACATTATAAAATTCATGATGAGGGCAGCATGGTGCAGCACAAAGCTAAATTGGTCTAGGGAAACCTCTATCATTGTATGATACAAGTATGACAACTTTTTAAGGTAGGGGCATCAAATCTAGTGTTAAAGATCATATAGCATGGAAAAAAGATAACTTAGACTGTACAAACAAATTACATTGTGTGTGGGGATTTTCAAGTGAAATAAAATCCAATAGCTGAAAAAAATTTCCTATTGGAATTTGTATTGAATATGGGAGATAACTCTGTAAAAACTGCTTGAGATTTGGCCAAAATCACAACAAAATAATAATTACTGTTTTTCCTGTACAAAATATTTTGCCAAAGTACATGTTCAGCATTAAAAAAGGGTAAAATTAATTATTGTAACAGAGATTTGATATTTTAATTCAAGTTTTGAATTAAATTTTATCTTTCTAGGATACTTCATTTCTAAAAAAAATAGCATGTCAAGTTTATGAAGTCAAATTTTGATGAAAATATAAGTAATTTTTAGTGGTTTTAAAAATTCTTTTAACCATATAGAAATTATTGATATATAATAAGCTCCCAAAGTTAAATAATTTTTCATGGGAAATATGGATACACATTTTGTGATATACCCTTCTTAAAAAACTGAGGAAGCTCATCAGGTAACACCTGAATATCTAATTTCTTTTTTTCAAAATCACCACATGGTTTACAGTAGGCATTTTCTGCAATATTAAACATGTCAATCAAATCAAACTACAAATAAAATTATGAATATTCTTGTATCACAAATAGCAGAATATATAAGTAACTTAAATTAAGCCAGTTTAGTCCATGGAAGTATCTTTCTTAACAAGCAGAGAAAGAAAACTGTTGAAAAAAAGATAAAAACCTAGTTTTAGCAATAGTTAGCTCCCCTGTACATTGGAAACCCATAAGAGATTCGAAAGTCTAATTTTGAATTTTCCCATGGTAAGATTTTCATGGACTTTTTTCTGTGTATATTTAGGATACACTTTAGATTGAAAATACCTTATGTTGCAATTAGTTTGAGATCAAATTTTATTTTGACTGTACTATTAAGCGTCTTCAAAGAAAACATAAAAATAACCAATTCAGATATTACATATGCATGTATGTATACTATGTTGTCCGGTAATTTAGCGCATTCAAATCATTTTCATGTTAATGCACTGAATAGGACAATGCGCAGAATTACCAGAAATGACTGTATAATTATGATACAGTTGGCTAGATCGATTTTTTGGATGGATCTACTTGGAACAGGTCAACTTGGGGCCAGATTGATTTTGGAACACAGATCTACCTGAATAGAATATAAAACACTGATCAAAAATGCATGACTCTTTATATATGTTTATTAAAAGTATGGTATATTTTTGGGCTTCTATCTGTGGTGTTTAAGCTTGTGGGCAGTGACTTTTGTCTTTGTTGTCTAACTTCTGCCAGTTAAGGCACACCTCCAGTGTAATCCCCTGGAGTACGGAATGAATTATCCTTCACCAGTTTCCATAAGAATAAATAGTGCTCCTATTTATAGTGACATAAGACGTCCATCCATTCAGAACATTAAAATATATGTACATATATCACAGGGAATATCTAAAATAATGTCAATAAAAAAACATCTTTAAAACAACTTTAAAAGAGCACTCCAGATTGGAGAGGACCCCCTGCATCTGTAGACACACTAGATATAGTGTGAATATATCCAGATGACTGGATATACTGCACAAGGCATTCTTCTTCATTTCGTTTTCAACTGTCTTATCATACTTTTCAAACAGTTCTGTTTCTTCATCATCATCATCATCTTCAACAGCTCTAGAAATCACAGGGAGCACTTCACCGAAAAATGTTGCCATGCTTTGTAATGTTTATTTTGGTCATTTTACAGTTTGGATTATTACGGTAAATTAAACTTATTTTCAAACGCAACAGCGATCAGAAGGTGTTGTTTTTGCAAACGATGAAGGTCAAATAAATGCTAAATTCAATATTGTCGATAAGTAACTATTATTTGTTAAAAGTGTGGAAAATTATGGACAAGAAATACTATGGACCTATTAAATGTGCCATTAGATATTTTTTTCAGCAAACGCATTTTTTACTGTGATATATATATTATATCATGGAAAATACACGACGCGTATTCGAAATCCACGGAACTTATATTAGAGCGACCAAATGATATCACTTCCGTCTTGTTGTAAACATTAGAAAATCGATAAATCCGTCAGCTGCGAATGAATAACAAATAAAAATGTTCAGTTCAGTGACAAGTTGGTTAGGAGGTACCAAACCAGAGAAAGAAGAAACACAGATTGAAAGTAACGAAGAGAATAAAAAAGAAGATGACAACAATGATAAAGAAAACAAAACACCAGAATCTGAAAAAACAATAGAAGGAGATGGGGATATTGACCTTTCATTTGATGCAGCCAAACATAAACTTGAAGACGTCTCTTCTAAGGCATATAATGCTGCAAAGGAATGGGGAAGTATGTATTTCCATTAAATTTCCAGAATTCCCTAAAATGTTTTGCCCCTGCAGTAACCCAATTACCAATTACTGTTAATTTGCCCATATATGTATATGTTTGGCCATTGTGAGTTTTCAGGGCCTTATATATCATTTCCAAGGGAAGTACATGCTGTAACTGACTACAGCTATCAGTCGTCAAAGTTCATAATACATAGCATGGAAATGCTGAGTTGACAGTAGCATCCACCATTGCTAAAATTCATGGAAATTCACATAGTTTTTTTGACATCACAAAGAAAAGCTATGATGTCACAATTAAACTAGAGGCTCAGAGGGCTGAGACTATAGGTTACCTGGCATGAAAGCCATTTTTATTGATGCACCTCAGAGAAGTCACTTCTCTTTATCATGATGAAGTGGTAAGCCTTGTAGGAACCAAACTTTTCTCCATCAAGGCCCTTCCACTTACAGGTTAGCATATTCTAAAATTTGGCAGTTCTCCAGAAGATTTTTGCATGTATTTCCCATGGGTTCTTAAGTTAACCGAGGTCCACTGCTGAAGGCCATTTTAAATTGGGGGTCGGCACCAGAGTAACAACGCATGGTAAGCACCTTAAGAGGAACATTCAGACCATGTTTGGTTTCAACCAATTCTGTTGTTCTGTAGATTTTTGTTATATGTCATTGACACTTTCTGTCAAGTTTGGCTCTATTTGGCCAAGGCCAAAAAAAAAATATGTGTGTTTACGGTCACCCGACCGACCCTAGTTTTTTTTATCGGCAAATTTCTGAAATTCCGGAAATTCCTGCCTTTTCCGTCACCGGTACCGGTATTTATTGTATTAAACAACAATGGCGGCCTTTAGTACCAACACCACGCCGCCAGCATTTTGTCGCTAACTTTAAAACAGTGTCCCCCATTTAAAAGCAGACAAAAATGTCATAGCTCCGTTTAACAATTCAAAAACTTTCATTGATATACATGTATTCAATAAATATCACGATAGTGACGATTGTCATTTGACAACAATGAATCATGTAAAGTAATGTCTCCAAATAATTTTGAGGTTACTCCTACATTGTCAGTCGGGGAAGTAGTGCCATTTTCCAGTGTTAGACAGTTTACTTCCACCTGTTTGAATGAGCTCTAAAAAAAAAAAAAAAAAAAAAAAAAACCGACCTACCGACCCTATTTTTTTTCAGCATGTGACAGTAAACTCACAAATTTTTCTTTGGCCCAAGCAGTATAAGAGAATTGTTTTTTTCTTAAATCAGCCAATCAGAAACAAGGATTGCCCCTGATGGCCATGTTTGTCCCCTGATCTGGACAAAATGAGGCGATTTGTAAAGAACCTCCAACAGATGCTTCCTGTCAAGTCTCGTTTTCTTTGGGGAAGCGGTTTCGAAGAAGAACATTATCAACCAATGAAAGACAAGAAATGCCAATGATGGCCATGTTTGTTGCCTGATTAGGACGAAATAAGGAAACTTTATATAGAACCTCCTAGTTAGATGCTTTCTGTCAAGTTTTGTCCAATTTGGCCGAGCGACTTCAGAGGAGAGGATTTTTTTTATATCAGCCAATCAGAAACAAGAACTGCCCATGGGGGCCGTATTTGTAAAATGATCGGGATGAAATGAGGAGACTTTATAAAGGACCTCCCGTATATGCTTCTTGTCAAGTTTTGTTCCATTTGGCCCAGCAGTACAGAGGAGAAG
The DNA here is from genome assembly GCA_028015205.1 of Mytilisepta virgata. NCBI lineage: Eukaryota > Metazoa > Mollusca > Bivalvia > Mytilida > Mytilidae > Mytilisepta > Mytilisepta virgata. The sequence continues at coordinate 1,040,184 of JAPWFG010000026.1, read as the reverse complement.
ATTTTTGAAAACTTAGCCAATCAGAAACAACAATTGTCCATGGTGGCCATTGTTGTTTTCCGATCTGGACGAAATGAGCAATCTTTATAAAGGACCTTACATAGATGCTTCATGCCAAATTTAATGCCATTTGGCACAGTGGTTTCAGAGGAGAGAATTAAAATGTGAAAAGTTAACGGACAGCAGACGGACACCAACATGACCAAGTGATGACAAAAGCTCACATGGCCTTTGGCCAGGTGAGCAAAAAAAGTTATTGTTCTGCGATGTCATTAGCATCAAGGGGAGCTAATGGTCTACTGTCTTTGTGTCTATTATCATATTTATGCATCATTAAACACTAGGTGATCTCCTTAACTTACTTTACAGGTAAATTGGTATTGATTTTAAATGCAGGTCATTTTATTTTAACCCTAAAGATAAAGTCTATTCATTCCCATGGACAACTACATCTACAATAGCTGTAGTCAGTTACCTCCCTTTGAAATTGAATATATGCAGCAGGCTAACTCACAAATGTTGAATTGACCCATTTCCTTTGAACATTTGTTACCACTTCCGATATTTCTTGGTCATCTTGGATCCTTGTTACTTTCAAGGAAAGTGATTATTAATCAATTACACAAAAATATGCCATGTAATCGATTAATAATAGTTTACATTTCAAAGTAATCGTGCCCATCCCTGGCTATTGTGATACTATACAGTTCTGTTTTGATAGAAAAACTAATCCAAGAATGTAAATTTAAAATGCAGGTGACTATACAACAATACTAACAGCAATACAAACATTCATTATTACTATAATAAAAGCTTTGTTACTAAATTCTAGAATCTGAAAAAAAACATTCTAGAATGCCAACACAAAGCAGTTATATGGTTATTCCAGAATGATGACATTTTCAACTGGAGTATAGTCAGTTTCTATTTACAATGTACAATAAGTATAGTCTGTTTCAACTGACAATATCCAATGTGCAATGTATCAATGTACATGTGGTCATTCAAGATTATATACCCTAACAACAATTTTTATATTCATGAATGAAAAGGGTAGTCACCACATTGATATAATTTAAAAATTTCATGTACAATAGATTACATCAACATGTATAATGAAAATTGTTTAATTTTTTTTGTGTCATTATATTATAGGTTACTTATACAGTTTTAGTAAAGAGGCTGGAAAAACTGTGGCAGATAAAGCAAAACAGATTGGAAAAACTGTTGAAGAAAAGGTTTGAAATTTTTAAAGAATACCAACAGAAGTAATTGGAAATCAAGTAAAAATCTTCTACTTTTCTAGGCTGGACAAATTAAATCATGAATCTTTGTAAAAAAAAAAAGTTTGACGATATTACTTGACACTGTTTTAAAAATTAAAGAATATTTAGTTTGTATGAATAAGACAACACCTCATAAGATAAGAAAGTGCATTGAATATGTAAATTTTCTGGAGGTTTTTGTCGAGCCTGCGACTTTAGTTGCAGAAAGCTCGACATAGGGATAGTGATCCGGCGGCGGCGGCGGCGTTAACTCACTTCTTAAAAGCTTTATATTTTAGAAGGTGGAAGACCTAGATGCTTTATACTTTGTATATAGATGCCTTATGTTACGAAGTTTCCATCTGTCATATGTACATTGTCCTTGACCTCATTTTCATGGTTCAGTGACTACTTGAAAAAAAAATTCAGATTTTTTGTAATGTTAATTTCTCTCTTATTATGAGTAAAAGGATAACTATATTTGGTATGTGCGGACCTTACAAGGTCCTCATCCCCATCAGACAGTTTTCTGTTGACCTCGACCCAATTTCAAGGATCAGTGAACAAGGTTAAGTTTTGGTGGTCAAGTCCATATCTCAGATACTATAAGCAATAGGTCTAGTATATTTGGTGTATGGATGGATTGTAAGGTGTACATGTCCAACTGGTAGGTGTCATCTGACCTTGACCTCATTTTCATGGTTCAGTGGTTATAGTTAAGTTTTTGTGTTTTGGCCTGTTTTTCGAATACTGTATGCAATAGGTCTACTATATTTGGTGTATGGAAGGATTTTAAGGTGTACATGTCCAACTGGCAGGTGTCATCTGACCATGACCTCATTTTCATGGTTTAGTGGTTATAGTTAAGTTTTTGTGTTTTGACCTGTTTTTCGAATACTGTATGCAATAAGTCTACTATATTTGGTGTATGGAAGGATTGTAAGGTGTACATGTCCAACTGGCAGGTGTCATCTGACCTTGACCTCATTTTCATGGTTTAGTGGTTATAGATAAATTTTTGTGTTTTGACCTGTTTTCGAATACTGTATGCAATAGGTCTACTATATTTCGTGTATGGAAGGATTGTAAGGTGTACATGTCCAACTGGCAGGTGTCATCTGACCATGACCTCATTTTGATGGTTCAGTGGTTATAGTTAAGTTTTTGTGTTTTGACCTGTTTTTCGAATACTGTATGCAATAAGTCTACTATATTTGGTGTATGGAAGGATTGTAAGGTGTACATGTCCAACTGGCAGGTGTCATCTGACCTTGACCTCATTTTCATGGTTCAGTGATTATAGTTAAGTTTTTGTCTTTTGGTCTGTTTTTCGAATACTGTATGCAATAGGTCTACTATATTGGTGTATGCAAGAATTGTAAGGTGTACATGTCCAACTGGCAGGTGTCATCTGACCTGAACCACATTTTCATGGTTCAGTGTTTATAGTTAAGTTTTTGTGTTTTGGCTTGTTTTTCGAATACTGTATGCAATGTGTCTGATAGCATTTACTTTCATTAGAAATACACGACAGGCGAGACATTTTTGTGTGTCCACTCTTGTTATTATTAAGACACGTTGTACATGTATTCAGTTTTATAATTTATGATATATATGGGGCCTCAAGAAATGTAAATCAATTTTAATTGTGCAGTTGCACATTTTTATGAAAAGGTACATGTATCATACCGTGATGGTATAAATTGTTTAAAAAAGTACATTCAATGAATAATACATTTTGGCGCTTGTGGTTTATGCCAGGATTCAAAAATTTAACTTTTGCTTTGATGTTTTTGCATTTATTTATAATTATGTTCAGTTATATTCAGGTGCAAATTATTTTATAGACGATTATGGGTGACTTTGCAAAGGAGCAAGAAAAGTTTGTATCAGAAAAGAAAGAACAGGCCAAGAGATCAGAAGCAGCTGTCCCACCTTGGGTAGGCTATAATGAGGAAGAGACCATGAAAGCACAGATCCTGGCATTGTCTACAGTATGTATCTACTTTTTACCTGCCTGGTCCTGGTTTGTTATAAAGGTCAAGGATCAAAGGATGAAGATAACAGATCACCTTTATGGAAATGTAGATGGGACAAAAATTTACATTTGAAAATGACTGTTTCCTGAAGCCTGAAAGAGTCTTTTGGTTATGTCATGTCTTCATGGTTGTCTGCAACTGATTTCAAAATTAACTCTGAATGAAACATTTACATTATATAATTTTGGCTTATTTGATAGGGGGCCTCAGTGGCAGTTCGTCATGACTATTAATGATCACTAGCCTGTCAATATTGAGGTTGTGAGTTCGATCTCACCTGTGGCGACTCCAATCTTAATTGACAAGAATTGCCAATTTTCCTACCAAAAGTCGTGGTTATCCCCGGGTACTCTGGCTGATGCGAAATAGCCAAATGTGCTGAAAATGGTGTAAAACCCCAACTAAACAAACAAACTTATTCGGTAGTGAAGGATTACTATTACGACTATTTATATTTGTTGTAGGACAAAAGGAACTTTGTAAGAAATCCCCCAGCAGGTGTGCAGTTTCAGTTTGATTTTGAAGCCTCCTTTCCAGTTGCCATGGCAACACTACAGGAAGATCCTAATTTACAGAAAATGAGATTTGAACTTGTTCCTAAACAGTGAGTAAATTATTTTAAAATTATTTGTTAATTGTATTAAAGAAAGTGTGATAGTTTGAAAAAATAAGTTTAATTATTTCTAATTGTAAGCAGAAGTTAAAATGTTTGGTCAAATTTTAATGTGAAATAATAATGCCAATAGAACTTTGGCTAGGAAATTCTGTCTGTTATTCATCTGAGAATTTTTGAATAAATGATCGTGTTGGTTCACTTAAATGATTTGTATTTTTTTAGCTCACCTTGCCTAAAAGGCCATGTGAGCTATTGCCTCACTTGGCGTCCATCGTCGTCGTTGTAAACTTTCCTTTAAAGATCTTCTCCTCTGAAACCATTGGGCCAATTTGAACAAAACTTGGCAGCAATCGTCCTTAGGTGGTTCTCTTTCATAATTATATCCGATGACCTGTCTTGTCATCTAAGATGGTCACCAGAGCCGAACATAGTTTAACATAGGACCCTATGGGGAATTTAATTAAAAATCTTCTTGGCTGAAACCAATTGGCTCATTGGAACAAAAGTTAGCAGCAATGGTCCTTAGGTGGTCCTGTTTCAGTAGAATATCCGATGACCCTGCCCGTCATCCAAGATGGTCACCAGAGCCGAACATAGTTCAACATAGGACCCAATGGGGAATTTAATTATAGATCTTGTCTGAAACCACTTGGCCAATTGGAACAAAACTAAGCAGCAATGGTCCTTATGTAGTCCTCTTTCAGAATTATGTCTGATGACCTCGTCCACCACCAGAGCAGAACATAGTTTAACATATGACCCTATTGGGAATTTACTGAAAGATCTTATCTGAAACCGCTTGGCCAATTGGAACAACACCTGACAGCAATGGTCCTTAAGTAGCCCCCTTTTAAAGGTATGATCCTGCCCACAATTCAAAATGGCTGCCAGAGCCGAACATGGTTAAACATAGTACCCTAAATGGGAGATTTACTTAAAGATCTTCTTGTTTAAAACCGCTGTGCATTTTGGAACCAAATTATCAGCAATGGTCCTATGTTGGTCCTCTTTCAGAATTGTATCCCATGACCCCACCCGTCATCCAAGATGGCCACCAAAGCTGAAGATTGTTAAACATAGAACCTAACGGGAAAAATCAGTGAAATTCTTCTCGTTGGAAACCAGTGAGCCAGTTGGCTTAACAGCAATAATCCAGGCTGCCTGTCAGGATGGACAAAGTCCAGGTGAGTGATACAGGCTCCTGAGAGTCTGTAGTTTATTTTCATGCCTTATACCATGTATACTGACAAAGAAAGGCAATGATATCAATGTTTATATTTTTCAGGGTAAAAGAGGACATTTTCTGGAGAAATTATTTTTACAGGGTCTCTCTTATCAAACAGTCTAACCAGCTCACAGCACTTGCACAGGAGGGTATGATTCCATATTAAGTATAATATGTTATTGAAAGTTTTTGCATGCTTTAAAAATTCTCTGCATATTTTGTGATATATGCTAAATTGCTGTCAAAATTTAATCAAAATGATGAAATCAGAATTATTTTGTCTTCATATTTTAAGTAAATATACAAGAGAATATCAATTCGTCTCTGCTGATTCTATTTAAATTGATTTAGAAAATCAAGAATACATTAAATTAACCAAAAAAGGTTGACATGAAATATGGTAGGGATATAGTGTTGAGTTCTCCCATAACTTTGTAACTGTAGAACACAATAAACTTGTGTCTGTTATATATGTCAGGTTATTAAATTAATAAAGTGTTACCCACAAACTTGAAGATTTAATATAGATCAACTTGTGTCTTTTCAAACTAGTAAAATTTTGTTTTCTCAGAAAAAGGATTCAGATTAATGTTAGGATTTAGTGGTCAGGGAAAATTGAGTGGATAGTTTAGGTAAAGGAGTAATGAAACATTGATGGTTTTTACCAGGGGTATTTAGTCAAACCCACTTTAAAGGGAACCTTTATATAGCAAATTATTCTATAAAGGACACAGTGAAAAAGTCCCACCCATAAACAAAGCATGTGAAATTAATGTCTGTATAAAGTGCACCTACTCATGAAGGGCAGTTTTTGGTCCCTTTGGTGTCCTTTATAGACCGGTTTGACTGTATATAGTAACAACCAAAATCTGTATAAAGAAAGTCCCCTATGATAATATTCCTACAATTGCTATCTGCCATAAACTATTTGTGTTCATTTGTTTTATAGGTTCATCATTGGGAAGTAGATCTAACAGTACAGGGTCATTCAAATCATCAGATGATAATCAAGAAAAAGGTGACTAGATTTTAGATTTAATACAAACAAATTATGTGTGCTACTATAAAGGTTTTGATATGGCAGATACATAAGCTACTTTCCATTCGGTTTAAACCAGACCATAATAGATCATGGCCGTAAATTGTTTTTCTTTTTGACCAAAAAAAACTTTAACCAACAGTTCAAAGGAGAAATAGTCAGTGTCTATTAAATTTTTTGTTATTTATATTGGCGTATATATGAAAATAGGTTAGATATATGTTGTGTTTCTGAAGATTCCCGACAATTGCTGAGGTCATTGCGATTACCGTATATGGAATTCAAACATCTTGGGTATTTGGAAGAATCACATGATCATTTATGATTCATAAGGAGGTACAGAACACCTAAGGGAGTTAACTCTTTAAAAATTGGCTGAATGTTTTAATTGCATACTATTATTTAAGAGAAATCAAGCTTCTCAATGACCAAGATTAGTACTTGTCAAACTGCTATATATCTAATAAAAATATTCCCGTAAATTGTGTGGTTCAAATTTCTTTAAATTATAGTTAATATTTCGTAAAAAAATTATGAAAATTAAACGAGCCAAATGTGTTGGGTACCCCCTTAAATTCTTATCAAGTGAGAATTTACACTCTTCACCAGGACTTTCATTATTATAAAAATTAAATGATGTATGATACAATTTTGGATCCATGGTACACACCAGAAGTGCATTTTGACAGTTTATTTCAGAAGAAAGTAATCTATTGTCTGGACACCTCAGTTTGTGGAATTGATTTTTTGCATTTTAAAAGTTTAAATGTTTGAGTTATTAGACAATTTTGTTGGATAATGAACCTTATTCAGTTTTCCAAAAAACATTCAAAATTGTTACTAGGTTCTTTATCAAGATTATGTTTGTAAACCTTAAAAATGATGGGGAATTTCCAATAGAAAAATTAATGCACTTGTAAATTTCAAAAAATTTAATTATTAGAATTTTTCAACCCAGACCTATCCAAAAATTTGTAAAACTGTTATTTTAAATATTTTTAATGCACTTTGTGCATATTTCATGCAACACAGGGTTGTAATACTGAATTTTATAAAATTTCATAGGAAGAGTTATCTCCCTTTTACATTGAAAATTCAATAGGCAAAATATTTTGGTTTCTCTACAAGATATGATTTAACAAAATCAGGTAAGTTCAATTGTTTCAGTTACGACTTAGCTGATCGCTTCTTTCACCTAAGTGACCAGACAATTCACATTTATTAAGGGTTTCAGATTTTGAAAAACATTCCATGAACTGAGATGTCAAGAGAGTAAATGGAATAGAAGCTTGACATGCACTTTTAAGGCAGGAACTGTGCACAAGTTTTTTGTTTTATATAATAAGAAAAATATTTTTCATATAAGAAATACTTTTTAAAAAAAATTTCCATTAGATTTCTCATAAATCTGAATGTTCAACTAGCACTCTTTACCAACGTTTCCTATTTTAACTGTGATAAATAGTACCACGTTTTTTTTATTGTGTTTCATCCTTTATATTTACTCTTCTTTTTCCATGTTATAAATTTTGATCAAACAGGTGCACTGTATGTGCATTTTACATGTATCAGTTTTTAGTGTGATCAGTGTTGTTTACCCAACTGAAATATTTGTATCACGAACTGTCACAAAAAGACAAATGTATGAACAAAAACAAATTAAAAAAAATGCCTTGATTTTTTTTTTAGTTTTTCATTGAGTTTTTCTGAAGACTCTGTGTATTTTTGTTTTCTTTCTTTCATTTCCACGTTGAGAACAGTGCAAACAGTGAAATATAACCATGAATTCAGCAGAAATAAATTAATCTACTTCTTTTATGGCTGTTGCACAATAAACACAATTCAAACAAAAAATAAATCTAAATTTTAAAAAAAAATGTTGCAGAGCAAACCCCTCCACAAGATATTGGTCAGAAACCGAAGGTTGAGGATGATATACCAAGTAGTCCTCCAGAGAATGAATTTGTCAGTGATACATTCCAGGCTGATGGTATAAATGATGAGGACCTCAAAAAAGAAATGCAACAACTCAGAGTAGAAGATGGTAAAAAACAAGGAGGTATTTCTGATAGTTTGTCACATTTGAAAAAAAAGGTGGTTTACATGCATTGCTATACATAAAATGTGGAACAATAAAGGAAGAATTGTAATGGTTATATAATTAGCGATTCTGTAAACTACTAATGGTTGCAACTCAACAAAGACTATGCCTGAGCAGTAGAGAATATTTAAAAAACATTAAATAAATGTAAAAAAAGAAAAATATATTGATACATGTAGAAAAAGCAAATGAAAACGTTTAGTTAATTTTCCTAATAGTTAAATGAGTTTGATAACAACTTGTATGACAGAAATGAATTTTCTAACAGTCTTGAATTTTAGTCTTTCCGAAAATCCTTAATCCAATATTCTATAAATAGCAATCATTAACAATAGACAAGAAACAATCACTCAAAATATAGGTCCAGATGTGGAACAGGCACATGTGAAATTTGATTTCTCCTATTCTTGACGTGTTTAATCGGTGGGATAAAAATACATAATATTTTTAACCACTTCCTGAAGATTAAATTTCTACATTGAATAACCACCGTTTTTTCTACAGTTATTGGAACGATAAACTAGAGAAGTCCCGAAATGACGTCAATGTCAACAAACTACATAGCAAAGACATTTTCTTGAGGTTTTTGTCAAAAATCCTAGGAGAAACAGATTCTCCTTCAATTTACTCGTGATTTATGGAATTTGTCCACCCTTTATAGTAACATTTTAGATTTTAACACTCTCGCATAAGCTCACATGTTAAAGATCGAAAATTTATCTATCTTGGGTGGAGAAATTCCATAACTCATTCGTACCTGAAGGAGAATCTATATTTAAGTGGCATCTTTTTATATCAAATTCCTTGAAAAAAGGGCACTGTGAAAATATCCAAAACTTTGAACAAGGCTTGTAACATATACCACTGTATGTTTTGTTTTAACTATAATGCCTTTTTCCTGTCTTTGGGTGTCTGTTACACCAATGATTGACTAATTTTAAGAATAATGTTTGAAAATGTTGAACAAATGTTGAATGAACTTAAAAAGCAAATTAAAAAACTTATAATGAATATAAAAAATGTTTCACTTACAAATTTTCATTAGTGAATCAGCTGTCAAAAACTTCTAATTAATATTATTACTGTAACTCTATTAATCTTACATTTTAAAACAAATCAGAACGTATTTTTTGTCCTTTTGTTTCTAGATGTTGAAAGTGAATGGGAGAATGAACTGCAAGCTGAATTAAAAGACTATGAAATGGTTGACCAAGATGCAGAATTATTAGACGATGAATTAGAAAATGAAATTCTCCAGGAGATAGAAAATGAAACAAATAAAATGTGATTGTAATGAAAGTTTGTCTGCTTTTGTTATGGTGACAGTGATCTTTGGTAAAAAAAAAATGGTGACATCTGTTCATGACCAACATGTGACCATTTAATAATTCATATCAATTAATATGATGGAAAGAGGTTCTTTATTCACAAGAGGGAACTTGTTGTTTATTATTTAGTGCTATTATAAACAAATTATTCTGTTGAAGATCAACGTCGGTTCTGCATTTGGGGTATCTTAATGTCCTGAAAGAATCTTTATACCTTAAAAAATTTGATATGCAAAGTATGAATATTTATAACATGAATTCATTGGTTTCAATTAAAATGAGGTATTTTTAACTGTGTCAACAATTTCTGTTAAATTAATTACCTCTCCTGATTTCTAACTACAGTTGTTTTTGAAACTGCAAGAAGTAATATATATGCATAGTGTTACTAGTATGAGTGGGTATAACCTTTTAGGTAAAAATAACCACAGGCAATTGACTCAATACAGTAAACAAACATAAGGCCTAAACGACATACTCAGAAATCATGGGAAGTAATTAGAACTATTTAAATTAGATCTAAGGCAAGTTTAAAATGACATTTTCTAGAATATCAGTAAACATAAAATCAATGAAATATTATGTGGATGCTTGTACAAATTGTTCTGTTGCTATATTAAGCAGAATTTTTGTTAATTTGTTTTGACACAAAAAAGAAAAAAAATTGTAATTAAAAATAAATCTTGTCTGTAATTCTGAGTTTGAAGGATAAATTTTTTTTTTTTTTTTTTTTTTTTTTTTTTTTTTAAGATGCTTAATATTATCCTGTTCTGAATTGGATAAAAGAGCATTTTGTTTTTTCTGTTGAGTTTAATTTCTTGTTTTGTTTAACTGCTGTTTTATGTTCTGTGTTTGTAATATGATATTTCTTTGTTAAAACATAGAAAGTGTATTATTACATGTATATTTAGATCAATAAATTATTATAACAGTGGTATGTTTAGTATATAAGTTATATTTTTCCACAAACTGAAGATTTTTCTAAATACTTTAGATTGCAATATTCAGTCTCATTTTTAGAATATACAGTGGGACCTCTGTAAACCGAACAGCTGTGGGACCGGAGAAATCGGCCGGTTTTCAGAGGGTCCGGTTTTAGGAGGTTCCGGAAAAGACGTATCTGTTCCGGAAAGTGAAACTGGAAGTGTATTACAATTTATTATAACGATATTGTGCCATGTGCTTACATATGTACATGTACCACGCGCATATTATTTTAATACAATTAATTGTTTTTATTTTCAATCCGCCTGATTATTGTTTGATTAACGACTTTCACACCTTTATTTAAAATGGTTATTTAGTTTAATGATGTCAATCATCGATCGATTAAGGATGACATGTATTACGGTTCATTGATTTTCCAGGTAATACATTGTTTCGGCCGGTTTCTGGAAGTAAAATTGACAAGAATATATATGTTTTGAACCGGAAAGTACGGCCGGTGTTCGGAATTCAGAGGGTCCGGTTTTCAGAGGATTTTTTTACTTGAATATATAGGCAAAAATTCCGAACCGAAAGTAAAAGTTCAGTTTTCAGAGGAATCCGGTTTTCAGAGGGGTCGGTTTTCGGGGGTTCCACTGTAATTATCAATGTTTGAGCTAGCTGAAACTAGAGGTTAGAAGCACCATGCCCCTCTTCCAGTGCACCCTATTGTCCTATCCATGCTCTCCTCTGCTCTGTGCTTTGAGTAAAATATAAAATAGAGCAAAAACACATTGAATGAATTGAAAATGTATTTAAGTGTTAAAACAGATTGAATGAACTCTTAAAGGGGCATAAGATAAATGAATAATTAACTTTTCTTAAAAGTTGACATGATTATGTTTGACCTTTTCAAACCATCAAACACATTTTTTGTACCCCTTCTGCTCTTAAATCATAGCTCGGACACTAAATATTAAAATCAATATCACTATCTCATTATCTCAATCTCAATAATATCAAATGTATTTATTGGTTTCAAAATAATATTTCCCATTATATTTATTCCTTATATCTCAAATTTCTGGTTTATCAAATTATTTTCATTGTCCCTTCAACTTTGAAAAATAGTCAACAGTCTGTAGAATTTCATCTAGGCTGAGGAAGAAAAATGGGATTATATGTATTTTGTTTGTATTTTTTTCAACAGAAAATCAAGCCTCATTGAGGAGCAACCATTTGATATTTAAAAGAGGGCAAGGAAGTAATTTTGCATCATAAAATATATTTTGCAGCATCCAAAAGCTTGCTATTTTTCACAAGTATGCCAGTTATAAATATATAATTAATTTGTTGTTTTATTCCAGATGACATTCAATTCTGCCTTTTTTCAACAAATTTTGCATCCTGTTTTTCATTCAGATTCCTTTTTTTGCTGTCCCCTGTTAACAGTTTTAAAAGGTTGTTCCTTTGTCACTATAGTATAAACACACAGAAGAAAGATTGCTGCATGCCAAATGTAATAATATTATATTTTTAAGAATTTTACTAATTATTTATGCATTATAATGAAATAATTCCTATTATCATGTTAATTGGAAAAGTATAATATGACGAATAGTTGAATGCTCTGAGGATCATATGGCAATATATGGACTGGTAGGTTGCCCTAAAAAATTATATGGACCTCAGCAGCGCTTTGGTCTGTATAATTTCTTCAGGACGACCTACCGGTCCATAAACTACCATATGATCCTCAGTGTAATTAACCATTTGCTACCGGGTAATTACTAATAACATAGCTTCAATCTTAGTATAATCTCAAAAATCTGACCAGATGTATGTATCTTATAATGATAATTAGGAAATTATTGTGTATATGTATTGTTATTAATGTAAAAAAATGGGAAAAATTTAATGAGATTAATAAATTTAGTTCATGTACATAATTTGTCATGTTAATATTGTAAAGAATATAACCATGAAAATTTAAAGATTGTAATGTTCATCAACTTGCAGTTCTCACGGGGCCTGGGTGGCCGAGTGGTCTAGGTAGTTCGTCATGACTGCTAATGATCACTAGCCTGTCAACATTGCGGTTGTGAGTTTGAATCTCACCTGGGGCGGGGTGTGTTCGACTCCCACCTTAATTGACAAGGATTGCTAATTTTCTACCGAAGGTCACTGCCTCCGGGTACTCAAGCTTTCTCCACCAATAAAAACTGGCCGCCGCGAAAATAGCCAAATGTGCTGAAAACGGTGTAAAACCCCAACTAAACAAACAAACAAACAAGCAGTTTTCACTGCCACTTAGCCGGTACTGCTGTCGTTGAAATTAATTAGCATCATTCAATAGCCATTGCCTTGGCAATACATGTATCACCATTTTACGCACATTTACTGTATTCAATTTTTAATATAAGGTGCAGGTGGAGATCTCAGGCATTTTTAAAGTCTTGAATTATTAATAAAAAAGTGAAGAAAGGAACCTACCTAGCTTCAGTATAGTCCTTGTCTTGTCATGAGGATCAAGACAGTATATGAATTAGTGGTTGGAATCTCAACTTATTCCAATATATTCTAAGATATGATTTTCTGTGACATCATGTTATTATAATTCACTGAAAAAATTCCAATTATTACCTAAATATTTAAAGACAATTTAATTTGATGAAAGTCAGTCTGTATAGCCAAAGCCCAAAGAGGACAGTAAAAGTTCTGAAACCTTTGGCATAAACTCCTCAAATAATGTGATTATCTTGCATTTTAGTTCTGTATTCCAGGTAGTGTAAAAGGAAAATTCTATTTTTTGCTAGACCGGGGCAATGATAAAAATTTAAAAATTTCAGTGTGATTTTTAATACAATGTATAGTCCTTTAGGATGGAGTACTTAATCAATTCACTATGGCAATCCCCCCCCCCCCCCCCCACCACACACACATATTACTGAAAAAAAAGATTTGTAAGTGTATCAATAACTCTGTTTTTGTCTTTATATCATGTTGATGGTAATATGATGATAATTATAATAATAATAATGCTTGTGAATGCATGTATGTAATTCTGTTAAACTAGAAAATGAACATTAAAATTTTTGTAAAAAGCATTTGTATGTACTAAATACACAAGTTTCTACAAATTATCAGTATTAATCATGGCAGAAAAGGGACAAAAATATAACCCAAACTGTTATTTCGCAGGTTGCCAAAATGATCAAAATTGAAATGCAAAGAATTGGTGATTAATGCCATTTTACTGTGTGAGAAACATACATCTCTCACATCTATTTATATCCCTCACATATTCGTATCATAATGCTTCCAGATCTTTACATGCAATAAATTAAAGATATTCACAAAATTTTTTCCCCCAACATAGAATTGTGAATCCTTTCATGTGTTTTAAATGCTGAGTTTTTTTAATGTGTATTATAATACATAATGCTAATTGTATGTATGAAATAAATTTAAAAAGGGGTTCATTAAACAACACACTTTGGATTGCAAGTCTGGTCTATAGTAGTTCTTTTGGTCTGATGAAAGTAACAAAATGAATCCAATTTTGATGTTTAAATATTCTGGGAGCATCATCACTCACATGGTCTGATGAAAGTAACCAATCAGAAGCTACAATGTAAGGTGTAAGCAACCATATTAAAAATAAATTATATTCTTGGGGTTTTTCCTAGGAACTAATTTATTTAATTCAAACGGCCATTAAAACCTTTGCTAAAATTCCTTTCTGACAAAGTATAAAATAATTAGATATGCAAGAATTGTAACATTTCAGTTTCATTTATAAATGTCATGTAGATTTTGATAAATTCATAATTGACGAAATAATAAAGTCCAAGGATTCTGCATTGCTTTCACCTCACTGTGGTGACAGAAAATCTCTTCTTTTGTTACATTTTATTGACCAGATGGGTCTCTCCTAGATGTCCAGAAAGGGCAGAGAGTATTAAATTTCTAAGCGTCTGTTTTATACCATTAAGATATTTAACACATGTTTAATACCCTTCATTTGAGACAATCATTATTGAAAGCAAGTATAGAATCCAATGATAAGAACAGAAGATCAAAATCATGGTAAAATGAAGAAAAGTCATTGGCAGTTATGTACTGGAAATTTTTCAGAAACATACACTCCCAATACATAAATGTAAATTTTTTTTTAGGACATTGAGGCAGAAAATACATATACATGTATTTCAATAATGAGCATTTTATCTATAACAGCGAACTAACACAAAAGTATCTGCAGTACTGGCTGATGGGAATTCTTGGCAAAAGGATACCTAAATACATAGAATAATGACAGATTTGATTATTTTATAGATAATTCTTTGGACACTTTCCCTTATAGAAACAGAGAAATTGATGGATGACAAACCCAATGGAGTAGAATATAATCTGAACATGTATACATTGCAATTGATGCGGAAACTCAAAACATTTGGTTAATTTTAAACATTTTATTTAATAAGATTTGAATTATACTTTTCGAATCATCATAGTGGTAGTTTTCATGGAGTAGTGATATCCTTTCCACTGTCGCCATTCCATACCATCAGCATACGACTTATGTTTCCCATTGAGATACAGACCATTTAAGTTGGACTCGTGACATCTGTCATACCACCAACCACCCTTGTACTTTTGTGAACAGTTTCCACTGTAAATATCATTGTCATTGTCTTTTGTGGAAAATTTCATTCCATTATGACGAGCCATGGCATCTCCTGAAAAAGAAATTAAAGTGCAAAAGAAATATATACACTGTATTTTTAACCGTTCAAACATAGTGATAGGAAGATTGTATATTAGTTATTTTCTTGCTGAAAGCGTATGTTTATGGTACTGACTGTGGAATTTATTCATACTATAAATATCGCTCTGTATCTGCTTGTCCTTCCCTTTCAACAGTAAGAAAAAAAATATTTTCAATATTTATGAAATAACGTAGAATTGCACAATAAGTTCCCATCAAATAAAGTCTATTAAAGTATCTTATTTTTTCCGAAATAATATCATTTAGAGTATGAATTGATCACACCTTTGTTTATCAATTGATACAGCATAACTGAAAAAATCTTATGACTTAAATCTTTACCTGCATTTCCGCTGTAGCCACCAATATTTATTTTATATTGGGAACTTTCAGGACCAATATTAAACTTTGTGTATTGGGCATAACGTTTGTTATTCTCAAAATCTTCAAGTTCAATCCTCAGCATGTAATTTTCTTGCTTCAAAATCTGACGTAAATGTTCATTTCCTAAAATTGAAAAAGGACGAATACAGACAAGATCACTTCCTTCCTGTCTAAGCTCTTTCTTACAGTGTCTTGCAATGTATTCCTGAGTTCATCTGTTCTATATATGTGGGTTTAAACAAACTAGAGGTCAAGCTGATTAGATTTACGAGAATAAATGATCGAATAATTATTTAACGATGATAAATACTAAAAGTCTATAAAACGAAGTTTTCAGCTCCATCAACATATATGTTGACATTGGTCTAACGCTTGTGAATATTAATACTGGTATTTAGCTTTCCTTTCAATGAACCAATGCAACTAACATTCAACAAAAACATAATACATTGTATCTATCTTAATGGGCATAGTGTTTCCGTTATTTTGAATTTGTAAAGTTGTCACAAGTATATTTAATAACAGTTATTAATGCAGGGTAGCAAATAACTTCATGATTTGTCTTTTATTTTACTTCATTAATCCTTAATTTAATAGACTTACCAAGCCAGAATTCATCTCTGAGATTACCGAAGCCATTCCTATAACTTTTCCAGTTTCTATAAAAATTAACGTTCCCATTCATCCTTCTTTGAAATACCTAACAAAACAAAAAGAAAAAAATAATCGAGGTACCTCAGAGTTAGCATATGTTGCTAAACTAGTAGAAACAAAGGACCAAACACGACTCGTTAGGATGATGCTTTAGTTCTTGTAAACATCCAAAGTATTGCATACTATGGTGTCTGTGAAAGCATTTTAGATTAACATGGCTTATTGTACGTTTGAGACCATATGTCTGTCATTAACATGATTTAGATAAGGACAACATTCATAAAAATGAAGCAATCTACGTTCCTATGAAAAATTTCTAGTTTCGAAAATGATGCAAATATGGCCAGTACATGTACATGCATATTTCAGATATGGACAAAAAGGTATGTTGCGAAACAGCTCAAACGACAATAGAATACGAGGGAAATAAACGGAAATGTAAACTGTCAAAAGGGGCATAAAACGACTTAAATGTACAAAATTCACAAGTCGAATAAAACCAAATACGTCCTTGATCACGAGCAAAACAAAACAATGATGTTGACCCTTGGAAACCCAGGGCAAGAATAAAATCGTTTTGAGTTTTGGAAACCCAGAGCAAGACTCAACACCCTTTGTATTTCTATTTGTTCATGCTCGTGGTTAAGGCCATATTGTTCGTGGGCATATTTCAGATAGTTCTGTTCGGGAACCCAAAAATAAATTGCTTTATTAGTTTTTCATTCCAATAACAATGTACACAACATGTATTTAAAAATAGGTAAAGAACAATCCCATACCGTCCAACCCTCCCCTTGTTTATCCATGTCACAGTATACATCAAAACCAGAAATCTTGTCCGGATAGATTTTGTAGACACCACTTCTGCTTCGTTTGTCTATATCACCACAATCTGATGCACGCATAGCTATCAGAAGAAATGTTTACTTTATATGAATTACAAACCTATGATGTAAAACATTTAATATAAATCAAATTTAAAGCCAAACCAAGAGCATAAACCGTTAATATTTCGTAAATTTAGTATACATAAGCATCAGAATTATATTTATCGATTCGATATAATTATAGTTTCTAGAAAATACAATGCACTTACTGGTAACACGAGAAATGAAATAAAAATTAACCAATAAGGTATTGAATACTTTCCTCTGTTTGTTTCTTGAAATTAATATATAATGTACTTTCTTTTCTTTACTTAGAATGTCAAGAGACTTATTATACCTGGAGGTGGATCATTTCTTTTACATTCACAACTGTCTGAAATTAGTTGCACAACCCGGTTGGCTGCTTCGCCATGAAAAGTAACTGCAATATTATAATAAATATCTATTAATTCACGCTGATTTTCTAATTAATAAATGTCTTGCCTCTCGCCCAGCAACTGTTTTAAAAGAAACTATTAAGTGTTATCAAAGAGTCTTCATTCTGTGTTGAATAGGAGAAGACAACTGTATGTTAATGAACATCTACCATTGACACTTAAGAAGAAGTTATTTTCTGTTAAGGTTTCATATTCTAATGCGTTAAACATGTTAAAACAAAAGTCTTTCTGATATTAAACATCGGATATTGCATAAACAAATTTACCTGAAGAACTTTTATCATTTTCATGAGCCAAAGAACTGCTGAGAGCAAGAATCACCAGTAGGAATGCTGACATTACCATTTTGAAATGTTTTTTTGGTACAAATTACTTAGTGAAATTTTAAAACTTATATAAAGATTTTAATTGCCAGATTGCGTGATAATGTATCATATGGTAAAAATTCTCATGTATCAATGATTTAAAAAAAAGTTAAAATTAGGATTCTAAGAATTGGTTAGAACGCACAAGGAATGTCACGTACATCATAGCATATGTACATGGCCACTGAACAACATGCATGTCTACAAAATACTCAAGTCAGTGATGTTCAAGCTCAAAAATATAAATTTAAACGAACGTTATTAAGTTTGGAGACTTCTTGTTTTTCCTGCATTTGTTCTCATTATTTCTATTCTTCTTTCTTTCTTGGCAACCATGAACTTGACCTGGTCAGTGCTCGGGTACTTTTGTGGAGGATTTTCATGAAACATCATAGGATGATAGTCCCGCCATCTCAGATGCCCTAAAATTCACATTTTATAAAATTACTTGGTAATGGTTGAGATTTTCGCCCTATATATAAATAGTTCTAATAATATGAAATGGCTATTTTTCACATCATCAGAGGAAGGGGTACTCATTTCAAAGAACAACCAAAACACTGATTTCTTTACCGTATTTTCTCTATTAGAATGCCATATTTTACCTATTAGAAAAGAAATAATTCATGGTATACTGTGGTCTTTATCATTACCTCGCTCCGCTGTGATACGCTCAGGTGTAACGTTTTTTTTTTTACAAAAATAAGACGCACCCGTCACCAAACCCACAGTATGCCATGAATTATTTCTTAATATTACTGTAATAAAACTATATTTATTGAACGCCAAAACCCCGTCATTAAAAATTATGTTCTAAAATGGTTTATAGTATACATATACATTTATTTAGATTTAATTTAGTTCTAGATGTCGCTCATGTCAAATGGTTTTTGTAGCATTGGCTACAGCTATGGAACGTCAAAGCATGTTCAATACCTTAAACATAGAAATCTACCGGATCTCTCCACAACTGGCAATTATTAGTATTCAAAAAACGTACACATTTATATTTACAAAGAAAACTTCATATCATAACGAGTAATAACGGCAACAGTGAACTGTTACGAAGTCTCCCAACGAAGTAACTGATATCTCGAATGCCTTACATTGTATTCAATACATTATTTGTTTTTCAGAGATTGAAGTGGGGAAACTGTTCCTATAAAGTTTATGCATACTTAATGGAGAGGTTACTTGAAAATCGTGATATATGGGTATTTTTTGTGACCCGAATTTTACAATCATACAATGTCACACTTGGTCAACTTTTGCTTGTCGACATGCTGCATTGACAGAGATACTTCTGAACCGTTTAAGAGAACTGATTTTATTATATGTTGTAATAAAATGCATTCGGTTTCATTAAATAAAAATAATAAAAAAGATTTCTTACCTGCCGTGATAAGTCCTCCCAAAATCAAGTCTGTGTAACTTGAATCATATTTATATAAAATGATACAATCATGACAATTGCAACACAAGATTTAAAAAAAATGTATACCAAGCAAATAAAATAATATCTATTACATGTATTACATCTTATGTCTGATACATTGATGTCTTCCTTCTATCAACATTATATTAAATCTACAATATGATGTAAGGACAGAAAATAAAATAATGAAAAGATAAAACAACACATTAATAATAATAAAAAACCATTTAAATTTGAGATGGATGGGTTTATTGTTTTAACAATTGCCCTATTTAACAACCCGCGAAATCGCAGAACAAAATCAGTGGCATCTTTTGAAAGATATCATCCTGAAACAAAATTTCTTCTCTTAGTAAGTGACCTTGTCGACCTTTAACAAACTGGAGTCAATAACAACAGGATTTTTGTCTTTCATTTTCATTCATTTGCGTAAGGGCGAGGCAAAATTCAATATAAATCATGTACATATAAAAATGGAAGGATATGGGGTAAGCATCAATGAACTTATAATGGCTCCTTTCACCCTTTTATTTTGGAAACGGTGAATGATACACAAAAAAATCTACAGTAACTTTTGTTGGGGTTTTCGTCAGCAATAATTGTTTTAAAAAAATCATCAAATCCGATGAAGAATTAAAAAGTTTCAAAAATTAGCGCGTCACCTTACATCTCAATAACGATAACAGAAATAGAGAAAAAAAACGGATCGAAAGTGATTGTTTTTTCATTTTCCAGCAAGGAACATAATAAACAAGCCCACAAAAATTAAAAAGTTAGACCAATGCAGTTTAGCATAAAATATTATTGAAGAATTTTTTATGATATATAACAATTTATTATCTTCCAAGAATAGTAAATTATCCCCGCGAACATTACCAAGGTCTTGTCACGGGCATAATGATTATCCCGGCCAGCAGTTTCGAAGCTATTCATAAACACTGATGATACATCCAGTGTTTAAATGGGTGGGACATGATATCTGAGCTTTTCACAAAGAATAAAAATGTTAATAATTAGGGCGAAGAATCTCAATGTCTTTTCTTGATTTTTTACGAGGGAATACCCCATTTCCCGGGCAATGTATAAAATCATTTATTGCGTCTCCTTATAGGCAATCAGAAACATATAATTAAAGACTATAATTATTCGAGGGGTGAGGATGAACCCTTGGTATATGAGGTATATATCAGTTCATGCGTCTTGTCATGGGGAATAAGAAAATATACGGTTTAGATGTAGTGTTTCTTACAGAATTTTAATTTTATATAATTCAAGATAACTGGTTTAAGAAAATTTATGAGAGATTTGAACATTATTGATTTGATGGGAGTAGTGATAATCCCCTGGGGAAACGAAGTATGTGTCACTTGGTGCGTCTTACCATGGGAAATAAGAAAATACATGGTTTAGAGTGGGGATTTTAACGGTTTATGAGATAATTAGACATTACTGATTTATGGGGGTGAGGATCACCCTACTGAAAAAATTAGGTACATGTCATTTAACCCACTGGGGAAGCGGGGCATGTGTCATTTTGGTGCACGTTACCATGGGGAATTAGAACATATGGTTTAGGGCTGGGGATTTCAACGGTTTATTAGATAATTGGACATTATTGATTTATGGGGTTAGGATCACCCTATTGAAAGAATTAGGGACATGTCATTTTATGCGTCTTGTTACGGAAAATAATAAAATATATTATTTAAAGCTATGGAGTTTAATTGCATACGATTTTTTTTCAAAAGTATCGACTTTGGGGGTTGCGTCTTACCATGGGGAATAAGAAAATATATGGTTTAGGTGCGGGGATTTTAATGGTTTATGAGATAATTGAACATTATTGATTTGATGGGAGTGGTTAAATATATGGTTAAGAGGTTGGATTTTAGCGGTTCATGATATAATTGAGAATTATTGATTTGATGAGGGTGGCGATAACCTAGGGGAAGCGAGGTATGGGCCATTTGGTGCGTCTTACCATGGGAAATAAGAACATATATGGTTTAAGTGTGGGGATTTCAACGGTTTATGAGATAATTTGACATTATTGATTTATGGGGGTGAGGATCATCATACTGAAAGAATTACGTTCATGTAATTTAATCCCCTGGGGACGCGGGGTATGTCATTCTGGTGCATCTTACTATGGGGAATAAGAACAAATATGGTTAAGGGATGGGGATTTCAACGGTTTATGGGATAATTGGACAGTATTGATTTATGGGTGTGAGGATCACCCTACTGAAAGAATTAGGTACATGTCATTTTATGCGTCTTGTTACGGAGAATAATAAAATATATGATTTAAAACTTTCCTTGATTTTAGAGTCCCAGGACATAAGCCTAATGACAAACTTGGTCTGCAGATGAATTGATTGAAAAAAAGATGTCTTCATATACACGAGTTCAGTGGTTCAGAATAACGTGTGTGCTTTAATTCATTTGGTTTTTTAAACCCCAAATGCAAAGAAAATATTTGATTTCTATGAAGATGATATAAGTTTAAATTGATGTGTATGTTCAGATCAACGAATATTTATATGATTGTGTAGTGATAAATTTTCAAGATTTACCTGTATCTATACGTCAGAGACATTAATTGTGAAGGAATGAAGGTTTTGCTGGACCTTCATTCTGAATTGTTAACGGCTACAATTAGTGCAATGAAATTATTTTTCTTGTGTTAAAAAAAAAATTTTCTGTATAGAAAAGGCGGGAGGGATGCGTTTGAGTCATTTAAGGGATAACTCGGAGGAACATGTAAAATGCTCTGCCTGCAAACCAGCACACAGATGAGGCTCAAATTTATCTAGCATCCAAATTTCATGAAGTAAAATAATAGGGAAATCCGAGTAAACAGTAACAGTACTTTGATTATACACGCTTAAAGCTGATTCACTAAAGCAATTACAAGTTCAGATGGTATTGGACTCATTTTGACAGTTGAGAAAGTGTAACTAATTTCGTGTGCATATTCCTGTATTATGTAATTGTCATTTTAGCAGTTGTTTTAAGTTCAGCTTTTAAGGACCTACAGATGATTGGTTCTGCATTTGGTAATTGCTTTTTAGCTCACCCGACCCAAAGGGTCATGTGAACTATTGCCATCACTTGGCGTCCGTCGCTAACTTTTTCAAAAATCTCCTCTGGTACTTTAACAGTGTGTCCGAAGATCCCGGCAACTACCGAACATGGCCTCCATGTCTATAAATAGAACATAGGGGGTAAACTGCAGTTTTTGACTCGTATCTCAAAAACTAAGGCATTTAAGCAAACTGATATGTAATAAAAATGTTCATCAGGTCAAGATCTACCTGCTAAGAAATTTCCAGACGAATCGGTAACCCTTTGTTGGGTTATTGCCCCTGAATTGTTAATTTTAAGGAAATTTTGCAGTATTAGATTATCATCTTGAATATTATTATAGATAAAGACAAACTGTGAACAACAAAAATGTCCAAGAAAGTAAGATCTACAAATAAGTCAAAATGACCAAAATCATTAATTGACCCTCTAAAGACGGCGTCATCTTAACAATCCATTGCTAGCAAATGAAATTCTACTCTTTGGATCCCCTGAACTAAGTACCGAACAAAATATGGAAATCTTCTTGGCAGTGCAGTCTATTATAATATCTAGCAAGCGGTTTGACAGAAATTAGTTTAACCTATGTTCACCATACATTATTTTCCCCTTTCTTCCAAGACCCAATCAGTGGGTTTCTTATTACATCAGTGTTTAAAAATGATTTTTCTTCTTCTAAATTTTATTTACTGCTTACTCATGTTACTATTATGTAACGTATTTCAATTAAATTACATTAGTGGAAATATTATTTATAAATATTTAAATATTTTTTTTACCTTTGAGCAAGTATACTACGAAAATTTTAGAATATTAGGAGACGGATTAATATAGGTTTTGTTAACTTGTTTCCGAATCCTGTTAATACTTCATGTGTACATGAATGTAATGTATTGTTATCGTCATATTGTATGTTAACCTAATGAATTAATAATAAAGTATGTTTACACTAATGTCATAATAAAAGTCCAGTAAACTGGCAAGGCTGGGAGATACTTAAATACCCAGAACAATTGGACAGCAACAGTCGTACTCCTGACTTGGTACAGGCATTTTCAAATATAAATGGTGGGTTTTACGGCATACCAAACCTCTCACTGATATGACAGTTGCTATAATTCTAAGTTATTTACGGATATGAATAGCTGTTAAAACAACCGACTGATAGGTCACTTCAGTAAATTAGTTTAGGAAATATTTTAGTTCACTTAATCTTTTCAAAACAAGTCATGGTCAATAATTTACATTTTTATTTTAAAAAAATAGAAACTGTGCAGGATTATTAATATGAATATATTTTTTTTAACATTTGACAGTTAAAAGTTCGTACTGAAAATCTTTTAATTCTAGTTTAAATATCCACTGATTTGAAATAACACATTTCAGTATTTGTCTTGACCAATGAAATCTCATACACCGTTAAGCGATGCTCATCGCATGTTTCTATGATAGCGCACATGATAAGAACGTCGCACCAACACGATTCCCAAATTACATGTACACGCACACGATTCCCACTTTACATGTACACGCACACGATTCGCACGTTACACGATGTTGTGTTGCGTTACAGATTCAACAATCTTTATGTACAACGTATCGTGTCATAAAAACAAATTCTTAAAAAAACAATTATTATAATTATAGTAAATTGTTGATTATTATTATCTTAACCTACAGAGACCCCACAGCCAGTGTATCAGCAAAACGGCTAACACTTCTATCATGTATAGATTGATTGTCTTCATTTAACAATTTCTAAGATTTCGGAAAAATTAAGATAACCCAATCAAAACATGATATATTCCTTTACAGTAAATCAAGACTTGTAAAGACCAGACAATATGAGTTAAGTTCGAATTATGCAATTTTTGACTTTACGTAAACTAAACTAAACTTTTCTTGACCTATCTTGATTTAATGCAAGGCAACTATTTTGATTGGATCCTGTTATCCTGATTTTGCTTGCAAATATGATGATACTCACGTAGAAATATACTTTAATGCATTTATACTTTTATGAATACACTAAATATATCAAAAGACTGAGAAGAAAAGACCGATCGTTAATTTTTGTTCTTTATCTAAAAATTATAGAATGACTATGAGGTCGATAAAATATTATTATTATTAAACTTGCCACAAATTTGTATAGTATGGCGAAAGTGTGTTCTACAGAAAAAAAGTTGTTTTTTATCGACGTTTTTAGACAACTTAGCTACTTACGTTATAAATTTCTTTTGCAAGACTTTGACTTTCGAGCGTGGGGGTAGCAGTAATCATTCTTATTTTAAAGACAGAGTGAATAATGTATCATAACAAAACGTGGAACTCCGAGATAATATGACAGTTGCTAAATTTCTGAGTTATTTACGGATTTAAGTAGTTGTTAAAACAACTAACTCATAAGTCACATCAGTAAATTTTGGTCATCATGGCTGAAGAAATGTTATCAAGTCTATAAACAGTATACACATTAGAGGACATCGTTAGTCTTATACTTTATTCATGAGAACAACATTGTGTCTATCTTATGCCATGTTTTGTCATGGACGAAAACAAATAAACAACAGACACACAACACACAAAATAAACCAATGATTAGCATGGATTCAACCAAAAATGGGCATTGACCTCAAGCTGTGTGGATTAATAAGCAGTTCCTGTCTCTTATAAGAGATTTCTCTTGTTGAGTATGTAAAGTCGAGTAAATTGTAATGGACGTTGTTAGAGAAACATCAAAACTACGAAAAATGGAAGGGTTAAGATTTCATCAGGAAAATGATGTACAATCAACAAACTCGTGATGAAGACGGTAGAATTTTTCAAGTGATGACTTCAACATAGGAGCAACATATCCCTTTTTGTGTAGCTTTTGCGTCAGCATGCGAGCCTTTGTCCGGAAAACATTATTTTGGCCGTAAGCCCTGGAACAGTGAATTTGGTGGAAAATGTAAACCGGTGCTGGTGGGATGTTGCTACTGAGGAACGGGAAGACGCCAATAGGAAAACTGAATTCATCACGTTTGTCGTAAAGTTTTCTTTTGTCGGCAATTTCAAGGTAAATTAAAGGTCAAGGTGGAAGTCAAACTTTCTAGTTCCATTAGTATCCTTTTCTTTGAAGCTCGTTGTGATAGATGAGAAGTAAATAATTACCAATTCTTACGTTTTTTTCATCTATATAGCAGGAAGTAAAATTATGTTTATAGTTAAAATTATGAATTAGTCAAATGCTTGCGAATTTCGTAAATTACATATAAATGAACACGTCAATTAATAACATTCTTTCGGAATTCAAATAACAAATAACCAAAAGGGAAGGAAAACAAATCATCTTAAAACAAAATTAAGCTCAATCGAAAAATTCCAAAAAAAAGTGTTCTACTTTGTAGTATTCGTCATACGGCACTTTAATGAGTTTAAATCTGACAGCGTTTTTAACGATCCCCAAGTTAGAAAAAACACTGTCTTACCTTCATGGTAATTACTTCGTTGTTCCAGCTGACAAAACTCCAAAATAAGATCATTTTTGTCTGTAAAAGGCACTAAATAAAGTGCCTGTTTTAAGGAGATGGGTATTGGTAATTCACTTGGCAACCAAACTTACACACACACACCACGATACCAAAGGAAGAAATTATCAATAATCATATTTATGTTCTATCTTAATTTTGGTATTGTTGTAAGTGATGATAATTTTAACCACCCTTTCATTTACTTCATACCACACTTCATTAGTGTACATGTAAACAAAGCTACATATGAACACTAAATCCCTATCAAAACTCCTTACTACTTTACTGACAGCAACGAAGGAAGTTCTAAAGAACTACATATAATCCGTTCAAGTTGAAAAAATCGGAATAAAATCATAACAAATTAGAATGAAATCCCACTTGCCTAATAATTTAGAGTGCCAATGAGGTGATGGGGGAATATCAGTTATGTTGTACATAACAATCAGTACTAGAATAGAGAATGAAAAGGGGGAATGTGTCAAAGAGACAACAACCCGACCACAGAGCAGAAAACAGCTCAAGGCTACCAATGGGTCCTAAACGCAGCGAGAAAATCCCGCATCCGGGGCGGGCTTCAGCTGGCCCCTAAGCAATAATGTATACTAGTTCAGCAAAATGGACGACACACTAACTTCTGAAACATAAAAATGAACCAAAATTTAAAAAAAATACACACGACTAACAAAGGCTAGAGGTTCCTGATTTGGGACAGGCGGTGGGTTAAAAAATGTTTTGTGAGATCTAGTTTGTCTTAGTACTGGAATAAAACATATGAATTGGAAAGCTCTTTTCCGATAGTTGTAGCTAAAAACAGAGGACGTAATCCATATTGGAAAAAGATCACTTGTTTTTGAACTGCTTGAAAAAAATAAAACATTGCGAAACACCAAGAACATGACTAGGTTTATTTTTACAATTAACATACCGAAAAGGAACAGTGTAACATTTAGAACGACGATCTCTTTTACACATTCAGTTAATAAGGAGGATTAAATGGATCTCTACCGTGTGTGGGATATCAGTGGTTCATTCCTTGTATTGCACATGGTAGATCTCCTTAGCTGAAATTTGGCTTCCTATTTCGGTATTTTTGGTTGAGTACTTCTTGTTTAACATAAGTTTGGTTTTTGGTCTTCCAAATGTTTCGGTTCTAATGCTGCTGATGAGAGGTAACTCCTTGAAATGCGTCGTATACAGCATAGTATAAATTTACCATATCTAATATAAGTATCTTTGGATTGTTATTTTGAAACTCCTGGGATGATGCCTCTGCTGGTGGACCCTAGGTCCCCGAGGGTATTCGCCAACCCAGTCGTCAGACTTGTCTGACATGATTATTCATTGATTTGGAACAGAAATTACCAGTATTTAGCAAAATTCAAAAATAATAGAAATACTAAGGGTTCATTCCTTGTATTGCACATGGTAGATCTCCTTAGCTGAAATTTGGCTTCCTATTTCGGTATTTTTGGTTGAGTACTTCTTGTTTAACATAAGTTTGGTTTTTGGTCTTCCAAATGTTTCGGTTCTAATGCTGCTGATGAGAGGTAACTCCTTGAAATGCGTCGTATACAGCATAGTATAAATTTACCATATCTAATATAAGTATCTTTGGATTGTTATTTTGAAACTCCTGGGATGATGCCTCTGCTGGTGGACCCTAGGTCCCCGAGGGTATTCGCCAACCCAGTCGTCAGACTTGTCTGACATGATTATTCATTGATTTGGAACAGAAATTACCAGTATTTAGCAAAATTCAAAAATAATAGAAATACTAAGGGTTCATTCCTTGTATTGCACATGGTAGATCTCCTTAGCTGAAATTTGGCTTCCTATTTCGGTATTTTTGGTTGAGTACTTCTTGTTTAACATAAGTTTGGTTTTTGGTCTTCCAAATGTTTCGGTTCTAATGCTGCTGATGAGAGGTAACTCCTTGAAATGCGTCGTATACAGCATAGTATAAATTTACCATATCTAATATAAGTATCTTTGGATTGTTATTTTGAAACTCCTGGGATGATGCCTCTGCTGGTGGACCCTAGGTCCCCGAGGGTATTCGCCAACCCAGTCGTCAGACTTGTCTGACATGATTATTCATTGATTTGGAACAGAAATTACCAGTATTTAGCAAAATTCAAAAATAATAGAAATACTAAGGGTTCATTCCTTGTATTGCACATGGTAGATCTCCTTAGCTGAAATTTGGCTTCCTATTTCGGTATTTTTGGTTGAGTACTTCTTGTTTAACATAAGTTTGGTTTTTGGTCTTCCAAATGTTTCGGTTCTAATGCTGCTGATGAGAGGTAACTCCTTGAAATGCGTCGTATACAGCATAGTATAAATTTACCATATCTAATATAAGTATCTTTGGATTGTTATTTTGAAACTCCTGGGATGATGCCTCTGCTGGTGGACCCTAGGTCCCCGAGGGTATTCGCCAACCCACTCGTCAGACTTGTCTGACATGATTATTCATTGATTTGGAACAGAAATTACCAGTATTTAGCAAAATTCAAAAATAATAGAAATACTAAGGGTTCATTCCTTGTATTGCACATGGTAGATCTCCTTAGCTGAAATTTGGCTTCCTATTTCGGTATTTTTGGTTGAGTACTTCTTGTTTAACATAAGTTTGGTTTTTGGTCTTCCAAATGTTTCGGTTCTAATGCTGCTGATGAGAGGTAACTCCTTGAAATGCGTCGTATACAGCATAGTATAAATTTACCATATCTAATATAAGTATCTTTGGATTGTTATTTTGAAACTCCTGGGATGATGCCTCTGCTGGTGGACCCTAGGTCCCCGAGGGTATTCGCCAACCCAGTCGTCAGACTTGTCTGACATGATTATTCATTGATTTGGAACAGAAATTACCAGTATTTAGCAAAATTCAAAAATAATAGAAATACTAAGGGTTCATTCCTTGTATTGCACATGGTAGATCTCCTTAGCTGAAATTTGGCTTCCTATTTCGGTATTTTTGGTTGAGTACTTCTTGTTTAACATAAGTTTGGTTTTTGGTCTTCCAAATGTTTCGGTTCTAATGCTGCTGATGAGAGGTAACTCCTTGAAATGCGTCGTATACAGCATAGTATAAATTTACCATATCTAATATAAGTATCTTTGGATTGTTATTTTGAAACTCCTGGGATGATGCCTCTGCTGGTGGACCCTAGGTCCCCGAGGGTATTCGCCAACCCAGTCGTCAGACTTGTCTGACATGATTATTCATTGATTTGGAACAGAAATTACCAGTATTTAGCAAAATTCAAAAATAATAGAAATACTAAGGGTTCATTCCTTGTATTGCACATGGTAGATCTCCTTAGCTGAAATTTGGCTTCCTATTTCGGTATTTTTGGTTGAGTACTTCTTGTTTAACATAAGTTTGGTTTTTGGTCTTCCAAATGTTTCGGTTCTAATGCTGCTGATGAGAGGTAACTCCTTGAAATGCGTCGTATACAGCATAGTATAAATTTACCATATCTAATATAAGTATCTTTGGATTGTTATTTTTATATATAATTATTGTTAGCCTTAGACCTCTATGACAATAGTAATATTTGTCATATATTTTCCTTTGGTCCCCAAATTTAAACTAGATCTGATAGAAAGACTGATAAATTTTATTATTCATGTTGAAATTATCAGTAATTTGTTATCACTTTGACCAACTTTGTACAGCCAAACTTTATTGGTTACAAGAATTTTATTTAGCCTTTTCCCTGATGACGTCGTTTCGTAGTTTTTTAAGCAAATGGAGAGGCAAAATAGTCTGCTGCTTTCTATGAATACTCTGAAAACAGAAAAATCTCAATTTAAACTCAAATTATGGTCACATACATGTTCAGGTGGAGTCTGTGAGGTTACCTACTTTTCACTTTCTTTTTTGTTTGACCCTTACGCATACGTCTAAGACTTTATAATATTCACCAGTTTTGACAAAAGTGTTCTACTAAAAATGACAAGTATCAGAAAAAAAATCATGGAGAAATTTGGAGAAATGATGATAAACACAGGATACATATAGATTCTCCTTCAGGCACGAGTGAGTTATGGAATTTCTCCACGGAAATAGTTAAATTTTCGATTTTCAACACGCGAGCCTTTAGCGAGCGTGTTAAAATCTAAAATTTAACCATTGAGGGTGGAGATATTCCATAACTCACCAGTAAATTGAAGGAGAATCTGTTTCTCCTATGATTTTCGACAAAAACTCAAGAAAATGTCGTTGCTATGTAGTTTGTTTACATAGACGTCATTTCGGGACTTCTTTAATTTATCGTTCCAATAACTGTAAAAACAGAAAACGGCGGTAATTCCCACGTAGAAATTTAATCACCGGGAAGTGGTTAAAAATACTATGTATCTTTATCCCACCGATTAAACACGCCAAGAATAAGAATAAGATATATACATTCAAAACATAGGAAAAATAAAATCAAATAATTCAGTAAAGTATCACTTTTACATAAGATATTATTCTTGACATAAAAGTTTGGTCTATAGTCTTATAGTTTTTTTTAGTATTCTAGAATTCATAGTAGTTGACAATTAAAAAACTTTTACGACCTTCAAAGCTACCAGAATTGGAAACATACCATGCAATTAACATAAGGCATTGGCTATATACTTATTTTGTTTGTAAAATTAAACCAGAAATGCAAACTTCTACTGTTGGTAAACAGTTACCATCCCAGATTGAAAAAAGGAAGGCATTTCTTGTATGGCTTTCTTATATGCATGTTTAACAAATGTAAACAAACATGTTTTTCTTTGACCAGTGTTTTCTTTAGATTACAGTTACATTTTATTTGTAGCTTTTTTCAGTAGATTTAAAACTTTCACGTACGCGTATATTGACAAGTACGTTCAAGATAAATTGTATAAAAATGCTGGTCCTTTCATATTGACAACTAAGAGTTTTCCTTTATTCTGATCAACATTGATCGCCCATGGATACCACAATCCATCTTTCCTACAAAGTAATTGTTTGCTCCTCTTTCCATCAGATGACAGTACTACGATACTGTGATTATTGCATGATGCAATGTAAACGTTACCGTTGTTATCTACAGTTACATCTAGCGGACAGGACAAGACTGATGTATCCTTAAAAACCCACAGCTTCTTTCCTTTCAAACTGTAGCATGTGACCGTGTCTTTGTATGAGTCAGTCTGATATATCTTGTCACCGTATAATGTTATATAAGACCAATCATTCCATTCACCTTGATTAACTAAGGTAGTTATACTGTCATTCTGTAACTGAATTCTTTGAATTCCCTTTCCATTGACACAGCACAATAATGATCCCTTATCGTATATAATACATTGACAGTACCCTTTGGTTTTAATTTTCTTGATAGTCGTTTCGTTTTCGATATTAATAAGACAGATTACATTGTCTCCTGATACAGCAACAGATTTGTCATCTATAACAGTGACATCATATAAGATACTGAAGGGTGTAGGAACTTGCTTTACCAACACACCATTTTCTTTCAGTATAACAAGTTGTTTATTTCCATCGTCCGCGAATATCATTGTTCCGTTCAACAAATAATTACAGCCATGAACAGATGATAAATTTGTGCTAGAAAAGTCAACTTTAGATTGAAAAGCTATCAGTATTTCTTTCACTGATTTTGGAGACATGGTTGGTGCACCGGATATAACTTGAGCTTGTTTTTCCATTGCTGTCGTAAGGGATAGTGAGGAAGGATACTTTTCAGTAGTAACGGATCCAAATCGTGATATCGAAGACATCACACCTGAGATCTTGTCTTCAATTGTAACATTGAGCTGGATTTGATGAAGACTTGGATTTTCCGATAATGACTTTATATACTGTCCCTCTTTACTAACTTTCTCTTCAATGATTTTACTTCCAATAAAAGTCTGTAGAGGTGATGCAAACTGCTTCATTGCTGCAATATCATTTTCTAGCCCTTCTACTTCCTTGGATTTCTCTGCAAGTTGAGAAATAATGTTTTCAATTACGGTTGTGGACTTTTCTTCCTGAAGACCGAGTTCCTTTAACATATGTTGTTCAAGAATTTCCAAATGAGAGATAACTCTTTTTCGGATCTGTTTAATTTCGTTCTGGTACCTGTTTCGTTGTTCTTTAATTAAGGCTAAGTTATCAGTACGATTTTGTATTATACTACTTATATCCTCTTTTATACATTTCAAAATCTCCTCCAAACTATCAAGCAATGAAGTCATTTTTGAGGTTTTAATTATTTCTTTTACGGCTGGGAGATCTTTGCATTCTTGATGTTTTGTTGATATGCAGGTTGGACAGCACAGTTGGTCGTGGTGTCTACAATAGTTTTGGTATTTTGAACCGTGTTCTTCGCAATGATTGGTTATTTTAGCAACAGTAGACGGTAGCTGTTTATAGTTTTCAAGCGATAGAACGCTATGATTTCTGGTTGCTCGAGATGAACAATGATGTTCCTCACAAGAAGAGCACAACCTCTCATCACATTCAGGACACCAGTATTCTGCAGATTTTGAGATTTGTTTATATTTACATACACCACATACAAAATCACCAGATGTCGCCATTTTGACCTAAAAATAAATATTAATAATTTTTTATTGATTTCGTATGTTCTATTTGGAAATACAGTGACCATTTCTATGAATATCTCGATCGTAACAGACTGCATCGTTTCATCTAGGGTTTAAAATTTTACATGACCTTATAATTACATTGCTTTAAATACACACAATGCACAGTACTTATATGTACACTTATATTCATATATATGATTATTACTATTGACATTTTAACACTTGTCATGAGCAAGGTTTTTGTGAAAGCAGGTACTCCGAATAAGAAAATAAAATTTGCTCTAATTCAAATTACATATGTAATAAAATGATCCCTATAGAAACTTTTGTATCGGGATATCTAATAGAACTTGGGTATTGCGTTATACTACATGTGTACTGGAAAATAAAATAAAACAAAAAAGGGTTTGTAAAGCTCAGTCATTTGATGTTTTCTGTCTTTAACGTCTTTCCTTTATTTCTCTGCCAGCTTTCAACGATTTCGGCTTTGAGCACATTCAAGCATAATATAGAATGTCGTCGTACATCATGCAACTGGAGGTTCCTTATCAACTGTAAACACAACAATAATGATATGTGGGCAAACATGAAAGCCCAGCTTTGTAATACTTACATTTTGCCATATCAACTTAACATGTTGTCTTTTAATTTCCGTATGTAATTTTATTCAAGCAATTTAATATTCAGATATACGTGTTATATAATAACAATCCAAAGATACTAATATTAGATATAGTAAATTTATACTATGCTGTATACGACGCATTTCAAGGAGTTACCTCTCATCAGCAGCATTAAAACCGAAACATTTGGACGACCAAAAACCAAACTTATATAATTCACTCTTATGCATTACAGGTATGACTTCCCATAGTTCCCTGCTATTATTTAGTGACTGCCTCTTGTAGTGGACTTTTTTCACTACACCAGTTAAAAGTGACATGTACATTTAACTTTTTAACACGAAAACAAATCAAAAGAAAAAGACTGAAGATCAGACGTAGTCGGGGAACAAAAACCATAACTGAAATACCAATAATTATTTGTTATCAAAGGCCTGAATTCATCAGCTAATTACTTTTAACTCTTTCACCAGAGAATAGTTGACGTGCGTTTGTGTGTGCATAATAGGTCATTTCCCAAGATTTACATGTAGCATAAAGGATTAACGAACTTTAATTCTTTCATATTAAAGGTACTGGATATGGAAGAAAACATCTTCACTACAGTTAATAAACGTACATCTAGCCGCAAATCTTGATTGGCCCCGACAAAATAAAAAAATCGGATATATCAGCTGACACAAAATTTCTAAACACCAAATATATTGTGGCAGTAAACAAATACATACCAGTAATCAAAATAGTTCCGTCCTAGATCAGGGGTTAGTAAAACTAAATTTCTAAAAGTCCTCTCGAACATAACCGTTTAAATTAAGAAACGTTTCTAGGCAAACAATGCACACTCTATATGCTGACGCCACTGAAAACAATTAGCATAGACCCTGGCTACTGTTACAAACAAAATATCCAGGTTGCGTCTAAAGCGTCGTGACGCTGCTTTTATGGTAAATTACTTTACAGTTATTCAAACATATGCATTGTACTTAGCATTGCTTTAATTTAAAGTTTTAAAAACTTACAGATAATTCTTATTTTAAAGATGTTTCAAACATAATTATCCATATTTTTAAGATGTTTCAAACATAATCTCACTAAGGCCGATTTCAAGAGGAAGTGAATTATAAAAACACATATTTACCTGTGTAGTAAACACATACATATTTAAACTTGATAAGATTCATAATTAAACATTGTTTAATTGGCAGTTCTGAATGGGCTTATAAAGTAACATACATGTATTCTATAGTTGTCTTTCTTTACAAACTGCACACCAACACTGGAAATATTGTAAGCCTGACACTTTTTAAATATTCTTCTGAATGTAAACTAGAGGCTCTCAAGAGCCTGTGTCGCTCACCTGTATCTAATGTGATTTTGGAAATTATGTAAAATTATATAATGATTGAGACCAAGATTGGTTTAATTTGACACAGTATTTAAATTAAAAACAGGTCATCTTAGTGTAGTCTTACAATAGCTACTGAAGACATCTTATCATTATTATTTTTGAATATGTGTTCAAGTTGTGACAATTCAGAATTTTTTTTACAATTTTCTGATAGACGTCTAAACAGTTAACTTCTATGTTCTTTTTTAGCAAAGGCAGTTTGATGGCAGGGTCATCCGATACTTTTTTCAAACAAGTCATGATTACCTACTGAAAATTGTGGCCAAGTTTATTTCTATTCAGCCCAGATCAAGTGGAGAATTTTGTAAAAAAAATGTTAAAAATTGCATATATAATGGCCATAAAGGGGTCAATTGACCAGTTTGGCCATGTTAACATATTTGTAGATCTTACTTTGCACATTATTGCACTTTACAATTTATTTCTATTTATAATAATTAAAAGCTGAAAAATGATCTTACAAATACCTAACAACAGGTTGTCTGATTTGTCTGGAAATTTCAGGGCAGTTAGATCTTAACCTGTCTTTAGTTTCAGAGATTTAAGCAAAAAACTGCACTTCGTCCCCATGTTCTATTCTTAGCCATGTCAGCCATCACTCATTTTTTTAAACTTGATACACTAACGACTGTGGTCAAGAATGGTTTAATTTGTCTCAGTAGTTTCAGAGAAGATTTTTGGAAGAGATTAAAAAAAATTTGACTATGAACGGCAATAATTGCTTTAGTTTTCTCGTTTGAATTGTTTTACATTGTCATATCGGGGCCTTTTATAGCTGACTATGCGGTATGAGCTTTGCGGTATGAGGCGGTACGGTGAGCTATAGTTGTTAATGTATGTGTCATTTTGGTCTTTTTTCGACAGTCGTCTCATTGGCAATCATACCACATCTTCTTTTTTATAATTAAGGATCAATTGTCTATTTTGGCCATGTTGGCTTATTTGTAGATCTTACTTTGCTGAACATTATTGTTGTTTACAGATTGTATATTGCTCTAATATTCTAGATAACGAAAAATCCTGCAAAATTAACTAAGAATTACCACGTAAGTGGCAGCAACCCAACAACAGGTTTCAATGATGATTGTGACAAAGTTTGATATAATTTGGCCCTGGATTTTCAGAGAAGATATTTGTAAAATTAACTGATGACAGATGTCAAGTGATGAGGAAAATTCTCGTTTGAATTGTTTTACATTTTTATTTCGTGGCCTGTTATAGCCGACTATGCGCTGTGGTTCTCTAAAAGAAGACATTTGTATGTATTTCCCATAGGGTCCTATGTTTAACTAAGTCCCCTGATGGTGGCCATCTTGGATGATGGATAGGCACCAAAGTAACACTTGGTAAGCATCTCATAAGGAACATTCATGCCATGTTTGGTTTCATTCCATTCAGTGGTTCTATAGAAGAAGACATTTGTATGTATTTCCCTTAGGGTCCTATGTTGAACTAAGCCCCCCTCTGGCGGCCATCTTGGATGATGGATCGGCTACAAAGTAACAACACTTGGTCAGCACCTTATAAGGGTTCATTCATGCCAGATTTAGTTTCATTCAGTTCAGTGGTTCTCTAAAAGAAGTCATTTGTATGCATTTCCCATAGGGTCCTATGTTAAACTAAGTTCCCCGCTGGCGGCCATCTTGGATGATGGATCAGCTACAAAGTAACAACACTTGGTCAGCATCTCATAAGGAATATTCATGCCATGTTTGGTTTCATTCCATTCAGTGGTTCTCTAGAAGAAGTTCAAAATGTAAAATGTTAACGACGACGACGGACGACGAGGGACGACGAGGGATGACACCGGACGACGACGGACGACGGACGCCAAGTGATGAGAAAAGCTCACTTGGCCCTTCGGGCCAGGTGAGCTAAAAATATAAGCTATAATTCATCTTCAAATACAAGTATAAATCTTTTGGTCTATATGTTGTCTTCGTTTTTAAAATGTTTGAAAGAAGTTATGTAAAAATTGTGGGTTAAGGCTTTTTATTGTACTTGAAAAGGAAATATTGCAGGAACAATCATGCTAAGTTTAATCCAAATTCCCCTAGTAGTTTCAGAGGAGAAGATATTTGAAAATTTATTAACAACGATGATGACAGACACCAAGTGATGGCAATTAAAAGCTCACATATTATGAAGTTTAATCATTGTTATACAACATTCTCATCATCACCATTCACTAAGGATACCATGTTTACTTTAAAAACCAAATATTGTTGAAATCCGAGCAAGTGTAAAAAATGGCGGGAAAATGGCAGCCATTTTAAAAATGGCCGTCCAAAACAAACTTTCATCATCACCATTCAACTCGGGATACCATGTTTGCCTTGAAAGTAGCTTTCATCTTCATTTTATTTCTATAATTAAGGAAAAAATAGCAAAAAACAGCATTTTGACCCCTATGTTCTATTTTTAGTAAGGGCGGACATGTTTTTCGACCAATCAAAAATCCAAGCATTAAATTTTTGCAAGATACCCTAAGGAACAATCATACCAAGTTTCATTTGATTTTGAATAGTAGTTTCAGAGAAGAAGATTTTTGAAATAATAACATAAAAAAAAGCCAAAAATTGTCAAAAAAGGGCAATAACTCTAACATCAGTTGACATATTTTCACGAAAAAAAGCACACAGGTAGCTCTCATCATGCTGAACACTTTCAACCTGCCAGAATTTTCCATAACCTTATGATTTTTGAGATAGTTGCGAAAAACTGTTGTTTGACCCCTATGCTCTATTTTTAGTATCAGTGGCCATGTTTTTCGACGGATCAAAAATCAAAGCATAAACGTTGTGCAGGATATCCTAAGGAACAATCATGCTAAGTTTTATCCAAATCCATTCATTAATTTCAGAGGAAAAGATTTTTGAAATAATAACATTAAAAAAAAGCCAAAAATGTCAAAAAAGGGCAATAACTCTAACATCAGTCGAGAGATTTTCACGAAAATCAGCACACATGTAGCTCTCATCATGCTGAACACTTTCAACCTGCCAGAATTTGCCGTAACCTTATGATTTTTGAGATACTTGCGAAAAACTGTTGTTTGACCCCTATGTTCTATTTTTAGTAACAGTGACCATGTTTTTCGACGGATCAAAAATCGAAGCATAAACTTTGTGCAGGATACCCTAAGGAACAATCATGCTAAGTTTTATCCAAATCCATTCCGTAGTTTCAGAGGAGAAGATGTTTGAAAAATTGTTAACGACGACAGACGACAGACGACGACGGACGCCAAGTGATGAGAAAAGCTCACATGGCCTTTTAGGCCAGGTGAGCTAAAACATAAGTGGAATATCTGGGTCATCAGACACAATTCTGAAAGAGGGCCATCTAAGGACCATTACTACCAAGTCTAGTTCTAATTGGCTTAGTGGTTTCAGACAAGAAGATTTTTGAGTGAATTTCCCAAAGGTCCTATGTTAAACTAAGTTCGTCTGTGGTGGCCATTTTGATTCGAATTCCATGAAATCTGACACCTTTCTGAAAGAGGACCTCCTAAGGACCATTGCTGCGAAGTCTAATTTCAATTGGTCAAGTGGTTTCAGACAAGAAGATTTTTCAATGAATTTTCCATAAGGGCCCTATGTTAAACTAAGTTCTGTTGTGGCGGCCATCTTGTTTGACAATCTGGTTCATCAGACAAAATTCTGAAAGAGGACTGTCTAAGGACCATTGCTACCAAGTCTAGTTCTAATTGGCTTAGTGGTTTCAGACAAGACGATTTTTAAATGAATATTCCTATAGGGTCCTATGTTAAACTAAGATCGGCTAAGGCGGCCATCTTGGTTTACAGTCCAGGTCATCGGACATATTTCTGAAAAAGAATCTCCTAAGGACCATTACTGCAAAGTTTGGTTCCAATTGTGTCAGTAGTTTCATAGAAGAAAATTTTTGAATTCATCCCCCCTTTTTTTCTATATTTAGTAACAGCAGCCATGTCGGTTGGAAGTCGGGGATGTCAGGCATTAAATTGGAAGGGGGCCACCCAAGACCATTCCAACAAAGTTTGGTCCCAATTGGCCCAGTGGTTTCAGAGGAGAGGATCTTTAAAGGAAAGTTTACGCCAAATGCAGTCTTTAAAGAGAAAAAACTCCTATAAGGGGTCAATCAATGATTTTGGTCATGTTGACTTATTTGTAGATCTTACTTTGCTGAACGTTTTTGCTGTTTACAGTTTGCCTTTATCTATAATAATATTCAAGATAATAACCTAAAACTGCAAAATTTCCTTAAAATTAACAATTCAGGGGCAATAACCCAAAAAATGGTTAACCGATTCGTCTGAAAATTTCATGGTAGGTAGATCTTAACCTGATAAACATTTTTAACCCTGTCAGTTTTGCTCTAAATGCTTTAGTTTTTGAAATATAAGACAAAAACTGCAGTTTACCCCTATGTTCTATTTTTAGCCATGGCGGCCATGTTGGTCGGTAGGCTGGGTCATCGGACACATTTTTTAAACTAGATACCCCATTGATGCTTGTGGCCAAGTTTGGTCCCATTTGGCTTAGTAGTTTCAGAGGAGAAGATTTTTGTAAAAGTTAACGGACGACGACGGACGCGGGACGACGGACGACAGACGACGGACGCCAAGTGATGAGAATAGCTCACTTGACCCTTTGGGTCAGGTGAGCTAATAAAAAGGGTTCTGAGAACGTCTGCAATGTAGTCCCATAGGGTGCAGAGCTTGGAATATTAGTAATTACATTGTACAATACAAGTATTAGTAAAAGAAAGGACAAATATACCCAAGGAGCAATAAAAAACGTAGTCCATTGGACAGACAAACCGGGGAAGACAAATGAACAACCACAAGCACAACAAATAAACACAGAAAACTAAAAAAATAATGAACAATACGAACTCCTATAACAGTGGGAACAGGTCCAACATCATCTTAGATACATGTATTGGAAAATTGTAACGGACAATCAATTCGTGCTGAAGACAGTAAAACTTCCTCAGTTCATGTAAAGACGTTCTTTCTACGTAATCATAATTTTTCACCGGAAATGTGTTCTTATCGTAACTTAATGTAAAAGTCTCGTTAGTAACCCACAAAAACTTGGTAGTTACTTAAGTTCACAGTAAGGGCTACAAATATGAATTATGTGCAAGTCTGTTAAAATTGCTCTCTTCCCAATGCCTTGTAGACTTTAAGTTCACACTGGCCTCTTACGAATACTGCCGATTTCTATTGAACTCTATAACGAGATATCATTAACCCCTTTATGGAAGTGTTATTTAAGACTTTTTCGTTTAGTAGAGCGACAGTATCCGACCTGCAGATATGAGCGCCTTAGCTAGTTTCACAGTATAAACGAACACATTCTGACCCTGCTATCTATATTGTGTACCATCCACTTTAAATTTCAGTTCTAGCGAGTGGCCACCTTGTTGCTTATCATACTGTATTGGTTTATATATATATATATGTATATAGTATGTTTTTACACCAGAGTGTCAGGATAGATAAGGGGGAGGTTTGGGTACCCATAAAACCGGTTCATTCAGTGTCTATAGCAAGTCAGACTACCAAATTCTCCCCAAAAAAGCAAATTGTTTTAAACAGCAACACGAAGAACAAATACGACAAAGATATACCAATTACCTATTCATAGAGTGCGTTAACAATGAAAACGTTTTTCAAGTAGAAAATCAATTGTTATGCTAGATTTCGGATTCAAAAAGAAAAATTAATTTCACATATTTAAAATTCTAGACGTTATACATATACATGTAATCGACGATGCTTTTCTGGGAAGTTTTGGCAGAGGAAAATTGTTGTAGTGAGCACTTAATACGTGTCTAGCTGAAGAAGGACAGAATAGAAAAAGAAGTCTTTCACCAGAAAATAAACCAACAGCACCAATGTTTCTCACGACATAAATATTAGTTTCAATATAGTGAAAAATTTCAGCTCATATAAAAAAGATTGGTACGAAAACAAAATATGTCTGATATTAAATAATCTATAATAAAGGTAAATCATTTCCCTTACGTATTCTGATGGGAGAGCCAGAACATGTAAGAGGAGGGTTCAAAACCAATCAAACTCCAACACTGACTCTTTCTGTCGTTTGATTGATTGTGTTTTGTTATCTTTTATGTTATTTTTACGTCTGAAGTCCTGTGGATTGGCTGGCGTTAATTAATATGCATATTATCGTTAATATTTTCTCATATCCGTTTAATTGTTAAATTTACATCTGTACAACAACAAAGAGATTCGTATGTTAATTTTATTTTGAATTAAATCAAAATGTAAACACATGTTATTTATGTATACAGCAGATTTGGCCTGATATTAAATTCTGTCAAAGATGGATAATTGTGGAGACATCAATGGTAAACACCACATTTTATTGATTTCTGGACCTTTTGATTTGAGCGTCAGTATTTCCCAAAAAATATATTTCACTGAAATGTGTCTTTATGTAAAAGAATCATTACTAGTATATTGAAAAATCGTTTTGAACAAGGCTTTGGCTGATAGTCTTTTTTTT
This sequence comes from Mytilisepta virgata, assembly GCA_028015205.1. Taxonomy (NCBI): domain Eukaryota; kingdom Metazoa; phylum Mollusca; class Bivalvia; order Mytilida; family Mytilidae; genus Mytilisepta; species Mytilisepta virgata. The sequence goes on along the minus strand of JAPWFG010000026.1, from coordinate 998,975 downwards.
CAACATGTCTGTAAACATTCTGAAAAGCTCAAAGATCTTAGTTATAAGCTTTAGGGGGGGGGGGGGGGGTTACTTACACAAACTTGGCATTTTGATTTTTCACAGGCGTGAATTTTGAAATTCTGAAATTTTAGAATTAAGGTGTTCCAAAACTGGGACCCACATTTTAACATATGAGTTCGGGAATAGCTGTCTTTTCCGATTGCCTGCATCTAGTTTCTATTTGTAATTAGTAAAGAAAGACTTTATAAAAAGCAAGGAAACCGTAATGAAAAACAAAATGATATCTAAGGGTAAGCACCATCCTACACACAAGTGATGTAGTTCCACAACGGGTTTTAAAAATTATCATTGCCTTCGGCGCTTTTCATTCAGTTGTGACGTAAAATACCTTAAATTTCAAATCAACAAAATTGGAACTACAATGTACTTGCATGAACGCAAAATAACGTTTTTCATTAGGATGCAAAATGTAAGTGTAACTACAAACTCTTCAATTTAGTTGGGCAAAGTAGTGTAAACCAATTAACTTTTGTGGCTATTAATTTTCAAACTTTCACATGACAAGATTGCAGATATAAATTTTTGCAATCCGAAGCGAAGTACCATTAAAATTCGCCGTTGTTCATTCCATCGTAACAGCGAAAGTTATGCAAAAGTTGTCCTGTTTTATATTTTTCTTTATACAAGTTATAAAATGTTGTAAAATATACTATCAGCCATCCAAGAATCCACAGAAGTCCGTCATACATTAAAAACTACAAAACAAAAAAATACACGTTAGATTAATATATCATGCATCAGTAATGGGTGGGTGGGTGGGAAATTATACATATAAACGTCTTCAAAAACGACAGCTATATTTACTGGTATGCAATTTCGATTAAACTTTTACGTCATAGCAACCGTTTAAATACTACTAGTAGTGCACGCACTGCACGGACTATACCATAAAAACCGCATTGCGGACATTTTCATCCAATCGTATTTAACGTAAACACTGATTATGTGCTTACAGTAACAAACACGCGTGTTAATAGTACTCAAAAACTGATATATATTTTTTATTCTTTACCTTTAATAAATACATAAAATATACACTTGTATCACAGTTACAGAAAATTGGCGGTAAAAAAAGACTAATCCATTGAATTCTCAATGTTGATGAAAATACATGTATCAAAATTATATTGGTTGTTTACAAATCTGTATAGGATAAAGATCAATGATTTTTTTATGTTCTTTTAATTTTACAATGTTTATGTTACCGTTTATGTCATATTTTATTTCGACAGTCAAGTTTTCTAATTGGGAAGGGGATTTGTTATATAGATCCATTTATCAAACAATAAAAGGTAATTTGATAAAGCTGAGCTTCAATACAATGACTAAAAAATTGATCTGTGTATTACCATTTTTTTTTTATATTATTTTTATTTGTTGAAATTTAGACTTAAGGGGTAAGAGAATTCCAAGGATTAACGAGCTTAAATTCCCTTTAATATTGAAAAAGAGTGCATATGGAAGAAAACCCATCATCTACAAAGTGGACAGATATTTAGATGTCGTCTTACGATCATCACTACAATAAAAAATCTTACATCTAGCTTTATGGCCAGTTACTGAAATAGTACCGACCTTGACCTTGACCAGGCGTGAGTAACAATATTTAGCAAGAGACCCTTCGAAGATAACCGTTTAAATAATGAAATATTCTAAGCAAAATGTGCAGAATTTGTACATTTGCTGGCGCCACTGCAAACAATTAACACAGATCGAGACTGGCTACTGTTAAAAAACAAAATAACCCATGTTGGGTCTACATCGTGATATATCTGCTTATAGTAATTTACGTCACCTACATTGTACTTTACTTTTATGTTTTAAAAACTTGCAGACATTTTATTAGATTTTTTAAAAAAAACCGTCAGAAATGCCGATTCCAAGAGGAAGGGATTTCCTGTGCCCCAATTCCATAGAAAGAAGTTAGCAACCTTCCGCTCCGCTATATAGTCGAATTGCATATTGATAGTACACATTTGTATTATGAGTAAATATATGGTATATTAGTATCCAAATGGTTAAAAATTAGAAAACAGATATGTTAATTGGGGGGGGGGGGGGGTTATGATCGGATTCATAATTAAAAATGTTAATTGGCAGTGCTTACCCTTCTAAAGGGAATATGATACAGTAGCAGGGGTAGATTATGACGTCGCCAAGGGATACACATTGTGACGTCATAGCAGCCTTCAAGAAAAACCTTTGTACCATTCTTAAATTTTGGGGTTTTCTCTAATATCTCTGCAATAAGCACATGGACCCCAACTTTTTTCTTTTGCAAACAGAAGCTGATTATTTAAAGTTAAGGGGACGACCATTTGATATTCTGGTGGGGGCCAGGAGGATTTTGAAAATAAATAACTCAGCCTTAATAATAACAAAAATGAATGGTTTGTTCTGTGGTAGTTTGAAAATAAATAACCTCACCTACAATGTATTGAAAATAAATAACTCGGCAGGTCTTTTAAACCATTTTATAAATGCATGTTTTAAAGCATGAGATGGCACCAGATTCTACCAAAGTTCGTCTTTTTTCATATTTTTTTCGGGAAAAACTTCCCAAATCTTTTAATAATATATAAACTACACCATATATAAATATTAATGTTTTTGAAATGTCTGAAAATGGGTTTCATTTCACTTGAGGTATATTGTCTCATGAACATTTACCTCACTTTAATACCTTTTCCCATTTTAACCTATATTGTTTTTTGTACGTATGCAATATATGCAGTTTTGAATTCAGAAGATTCACTTCCAGAGGATGATGATTAATTTCGATTAAATGGTACATAATTTATTTCATCTCATTGAGGGGGCCTCGGTGGCCGAGTGGTCTAGGTAGTTCGTCATGACTGCTACTGATCACTAGCCTGTCAACGCTGGTGTTGTGAGTTCGAATCTCACCTGTGGCGGGGTGTGTTCGACTCCGATCTTAATTGACAAGGATTGCCAATTTTCCTACCGAAGGTCGGTGGTTCTCTCCGAGTACTCCGGCTTTCTCCACCAATAAAAACTGGTCGCCGCGAAATGGCCAAAATGTGCTGAAAACGGCGTTAAACCCCAACTAAACAAACAAACAAATCATCTCATTGAATTTATAAAATGTAAGTATAAACCTATTATACTGATATATATATATATATATATATATGCAACATACTGGTATATTTAACTTAAACTTCAGAAATATATATCTGCATTCCATTTTCGTGGGCGGGTCCAGGTGAGGGCGTAATGGGTATACGCCCCCCCCTTTTAAAAAAAAACAAAAAAAACTATCGTAATCTGCTTATATTGTATTGAATATTGAAATGTTAACGCCTTATATCCTAGAATTTGGAATTTCTCGTTATTGCTCTACTGCTGTTAAGATCCATCCAATCATTTTAATATACCATAGACAATTAACATGATTAATGGAGAGAATTCGGCATAAAAAATATCAAACCCTGACACTTTAACTATAAAATATACATGCTCCAAGTCAGGAACTGTTACATTAGTACATTTCACAATTATTTTTATGTTTTTTAGCAAAAAAAAGTCCAAAAAAATTTTCGCCTCGCTCTGCTCGGCAAAGTTTTTATTATACGCCTCCCCTTTCAAATACCCTGGAAATGCCCCTGATTTCCCTTTCTCCTTTACTTTAAACAGAGCAATGCACAATACAACATGAATGTACAAGTATGCATTATAAACATTGCATATTTCTATTTGCACCTACAATTCAGTTTCTTGATTTGGCAGTTATGAACTGGCTACACAGATTTATGGCAATGGTAGCCATTTTTGTGCTTGCATCAAACACAATAACAAATAGTATCTTTATGATGGTCTTAAAGAATACCACAGTGCTGGACAGGGACTGAGACTGCAAGGTGGAACAGCCAAAATTCCGAACAGATACAACCTTGACTATGTTATTTATTTAAGAATAAAAACATGAATTTAAAAATTGTGTATTTTCAAATATTATAAATATAATTGTGAAAATAAATAATCAGTCCCTTGTTTTACTGAAAATGAAAAATCATGCTTCAACGGTGCAGAAAATAAATAATCTGTCTTTATTTTCCACAAAAATAAATAACCCATCCAAAACAAATCCTCTTGCCCCTCCCCCCCCCCCCAGAATATCAAATGGTCGTCCCCTAAGTATACTAAAATTTAAAGAAAAAATCAGTGGAGGATTTTTTCTACATGCATCTAAAGTTACCAAATTATTATCAATATTCCTTATTTGACTTAAATTTGCAAAATTTCCTAATTAGTTTATCAATCTTTTTCATCGGTTTTGACGTTATCGTAGCGTACAGTGAATCGCTTGATTTGATACAGTGATTGTATAGACAGAGTATTATGCAAGGAGTTGTGAGTTTACTAGTATTATATGAAAAAAAATATACTATTAATATTTAGATTTATTATCATTTTTATTTGCCAGTATTATACATTCATATAAAGAGATCTAATTTTAATTATCGGAACAAACATCCATGTATCCAAAAAAAAAGGGGATGATAAAATAAATCTGCATTTCCATATAAAAATATGGCCCTAAAACCAAAAGATTAAGATAAAATGAAATCAGAAAAATATATAAGAAAAAAGTAGACCGTAAACGGAGTAAAAAGAAGGGAACAAAACGTAACAAATCCCCCCTTCCTTTTCCGCAATTTGTATACAAAGTATCAAATACAATACATATAAATCATTTACTTTTCTTAAAAACATGTATGAAAGATTCATGAAAGCGTTATCCACATTCTTTCAGATTTAAAGTAGAAACAACCCCTCACCAAATGCATTTGATGTTCACTATTCTCTACTAAATATAACGGAGAACTAACGGTTTTAAATTGTAATTCTCTACTACATTTAAATGTTCAAAGGAACTGTGTCCAACAAGGAGAGGATAAGGAGTTCGTCTTTTTTACTGCAAAACTTCTGTCGCGCTCACAAAAAAAAGAAACCATAGGCTCCTAGGAGCCTCTATCGCTCACCCGATAGTGCATGCCTATTACATATATAGCGATCAGTTCGAGTAAGATTAAATGTTATTTTGACTGAAAAAAAAATTATCTTGCTGTATGCGACATTGAAAAAAATAATCTGCCTCCATATTGTGCCCTTTCAAAAAACCCCAAAAAGTTGCCAACAATATTTCCCAGGATTAAGTGCATTTGAAAAAAAAAACATTATGGCCTGCAAAGCCAACGAAAAAAATAATCTGACAAAGGCATGAAACCTTTTAGTTGGCCGCCGTCTTGGTCGAAGGTCGTAGACACCGGACACAATTTTGGAAGGGGACCCCTCAAGGACCATTCCACCAAAGTTTGGTCCCAATTGGCCCAGTGGTTTTTTAGAAGATTAAAATGTGGATTGTGGACGAAGGACGATGGACGACAGACGACGGAATATGCCGGACGACGAAGGACAGACGACGGAATATGCCGGACGACGAAGGACAGACGACGGACGCCAAGTGATGGCAATAGCTCAACAGACCATTGGGGTCATGTGAGCTAACAAAAACAAACTCGACAGAACACAACCCTAATAGATAAATGTAAACAAAAAGTTGTTGTATTTCTGGATACACTTCCTATATTTGAGTTTAAATACCCGAATATGCAGTGTTATATATTTATAGAGAACGTTCCCTTTTTAAACAACTATAAAAACTGATATAACTGCTGATTAGTTGCTGTCCTTTAGCTTCGGGACGGAATATTTGCAAAAGTATTTGAAACATTCGGAGCTGAAAAAAATGAGTCGTAGCACTTTCAATATGTAGTTATTCAACTTGTCTTCGAGTCTTGGGAGTACGGGGTAGTTGTCGTTTCCGACTGCCTGCATCTAATTTCTTTTTGTAATTAGTAAATAAAGACTTTATAAAGAAGTTAGGAAACTATTGAAAAACTAAGGCCGTGTTTGATTACAAAGAATCCGGAACCGGGTTTGAAAACCAACACGTTATTTTACAAGAAACCAAAACCGGATTTTCTCGGATTCAAGAAACGATGAAACCTGCCCTGAAACAAGATTTATCGGATTCAAGATGGCGACGAACTCGCTCTCCACCAGCCAAGAAACTGAATCGTTAGTACAGTCTGATTATATTCATGATAAATGTCTTTCTAAAAAATATGTTATTCAAAAAAAGAACTTTACATAATTCTATTGCATATAGGGTGCATTTTAATGGTCCTCTGTTCCGGTCAACATGTCAACGTGCGAACTTGATGAAATTTTCGAGATTTAAATAATTTGGATATTAACTTCTATGAAGGCCATAACTGTATTATTATACGGAACTGAAAATAAAGATATAATTATTAAATCAGAATAGGGTTCTTTTCCTGATGTGCACAGAGTCTTTTTGTAGACGAATATATTCTAAATAAGTCTAAATCTACAAGACAATTTTGTATCCGCCGCCATTTCTACCCAACGACAAGTTCTTATTTAAAAAGACATGCAATTTGCCGACAAATGAATTATTTTATTTACGCGCTCATTTTGTCTTTATTTTGCCTACACGCAGTTTCCCGAGGGAAATAAGGGGTTATTTTTACGACGTGCATTTTCCCTTACAGTTATTCTGCCTACGCGCAGTTACCCGCGGGAAAGAGGGGTTAATTTTTTGCTGGTTATTTTATTAGTGGTTACTATATATAATATGATATTTGTGTGTAAGATTTAGATACATTATTGTTTCGTGAGATTTTTTTTTCAATACAGAATGGCTTTGGTTTTGTTGATTTTTTAATACAATCCTGTCTTGTCCTATAGTATGGAGGACATATTCATTTTCATCGTGTTTTTTTTTTTTAGTTATTGCCAAGCTCAGTTTTTCATTTTCAAAATTACTCCCCACCCCCCCCCCCCCCCCCCCCCCCCCCCGAGAATATCAAATGGTCTTCCACTAAAACGCTAAATGGACAAAACTACCGACGGTTGCTGTTAGTTTGTATTCGTTGTTTATAACATCATTCGACAGAAAATGTGCAGAATGAAGCAGCGATTTTATTAATTTGATAACGTACCTTCGGCCACTTGATAACGTCCTGTAACTGAGCATGTAGTGCACTTAGGAAATTGTTTCGGCACTTTACTACTGAATATTCTAAAATATTAAATTTGTCCGCAATCCGTCTAATTGTTTCCTTCATCCCATATAATACAATCCAACAAGGATGGTTTTTTCAGCGGACACAGGCTTTTTACCTCGGCCACGAGGGTGTTTTTTTACAACATTGTCACCAATCATGCACACAAGTTCTTCAAACAGTGATCTGCTAACACGGAACACAGATCTGAAGTCATCTATATTATAGAAAGGTAGCATATTTTCAACATAACCTTCAATACGTGGTTTTTTGTCCCTCTTTGTTCTTCCAGCAGCAATAAAATTAATCATTGGTATAAAATTTAAATCATCATCGAAAAGAAAATCAAGCACAGGATAACTTGTAATATCCATGTTCATTAATTTGATTTAGAATATTCTTTGGTCTCCAAATGAAATCAAATATCGAAACTAAAACCGGTTTTCTTTAACAAAACCGGTATTTAGTTTTAGTTTTAGCGTTTGATTTCATTTGTAAGTTTTTGAAAAACCGGATTATGAAACCGTATCTGGTTCTCTTGTAATCAAACACGACCTAAATGGTATCAAACGTCAAGCATCAATAACCACAATAGTGCTTGAATCTTGAGTTCCATAACAGTTTCACAATAATTGTTGCCTTCAGGGCTTTTTATTCAGTATGAAAATTAATTATGAAGTACAATTCCTTCAGTTTCAACGTAAACAAAATTCGCACTACTTGCATGAAAGACCAATGAAATGACTTTTTTCATTACAATGCAAACCGTGACGTTGCCCTCTTCAATTCAGCTGACAAAGTCGTTACCTACATGGAGACGATTGAAAATGAATTTCCCAAGAAAATATTTCTCAAAATTATTAAATATTTAAAAAAAAAAACCTGTAAAAATATGTGTAAGTTAGTTAATAAAGTGTAAGATTAAACTATATATTAGTCAACAAAAGTAACGATATACGAGTTCGGAACCAAATATCTTGGTAATTCCTTGAAACACTTAATATGAGGGCAACAGTGGTTTGTTACTTCATTTCTTGATCTAATTCGTCTCATTTTCAAATTTGGATAAAACTTGAAATGGTGGAAAATGGAAATTTCCAAAAGAGGGTTAAATTAAATTTGCGGAAAACCGAGAAGAAAACCGACACACATTTTGTAAAATGAAAATCCAGTAGCGGAAATCAGTAGAAAAAAACTCAAAAAATCTTTTGTCACAGACATTCTGATTCACATAATGGGGTAAAAATATTGATTTTGTAATTTTGAGGTGAAAAATGTGATTTTTGAAATCTCAAAAATTGGAATTTTTATTTCAAACGTATTGCACAAAATCCATGCTTTTGATGAGAAAACAAAACTGTGAACACCAGACGTGTGGGTCTACTTTTCTCCTTAGTACGGCTATTTGAAATTATGAATATATGAAAAATGCATTACCCTGTATCGTTTCATTTGTTGACAAGAATATATTAGTTCTCTCTCGTATATTTTAAATGTGAACATAGGCTTTCTCGTTTTTAAAGGTTTTTTTTCTATTCTTGGCGTGTTTAATCGGTGCGATAAAAATACATAATATCTTTAACCACTTCCCGGTGATTAAATTTCGAGGTGAGAATTACTGCCCTTTTTTCTACAGTTATTGGAACGATAAACTAGAGAAGTCCCGAAATGACGTCTATGTAAACAAACTACATATAGCAACGACATTTTCTTGAGGTTTTTGTCGAAAATCATAGGAGAAATAGATTCTCCTTCAATTGACTCCTGATTTATGGAATTTCTCCACCCTCAATTGTAAAATTTTAGATTCTAACACGCTCACTTAAGGCTCGCGTGTTGAAAATCGAAAATTTAACTATATCGGGTGGAGAAATTCCATAACTCACTTTTCCCTGAAGAAGAACCTATATTTCCCTAACTTCTGTAAACATAGAGAACAATTGTATGACCTTCACTAACCTTTCGAATAGTCCATTGTTCTGTAGGTAAGGAAATATAATTGACGTTGGTTACCTAGTCCTTATTCCTTATTCGTTATTTATTCCTTATTCCTTATTCGCTACTTTTTCGTTATTTTTTTTTTTACTTTTAATACAATTCTTTGCTTTGATCATTCCTTTCTTAATTTTAAAGACTTTTAGAGATATTTTGAAAGAGGCAACTGTTCCAACCACATATTAACCTATTTTAGCGCGAAATCATTCTTTAAAATGTGTTTACAGTCTCAAAGTTACACTATCGGGTTTTAATAACTTGCCTTTTTGATGCCTTTATTCATTTCTTTTTTTATCTGTTTTACAGATCTTTGATGCGCATTACCCTGTTAGCGCGTACCCACCCGTCTCCTTGCTGGATTTATAACCTGTTACTAATTCGCTTTTTCTACGGTGTCCGTTTTTAATGATTTCTTTTCTTTTATTTTCTTGTCTCTGATGTTAATTATGGGTTCGTAGAGGTGAAATTACCCGCTTAGCGCGTATGTAGTTGTCTCCGCGCTCCACTGATACCCTGTTACTTATTCGCTTTTTATACGTTGCAACTTTTTTAATGTTTTTTTTCTTTTATTTTCTTTTGTGGTGTTAATTATTGGTTCATAGAAGTGAAAGTACCCTGTTAGCGCGTATGTACCCGTCTCCGTGCTCGACTGATATCCTGTTTATTATTCGCTCCTTATCCGATTTTTGTACGTTGTCCCTTTTTAATGTTTTTTTTCTTTTATTTTCTTTTGTGGTGTTAAGTAATGTCAAGAAATACCAAAGGGATATTCGAAGGAGAGAAAAATCGTTACAACTGACAAACTCCGGAGAACAACGAAGACAAGACCAAAACAATACATGCACTACAATTAAAAACTAAAAACGTATGAACAACATGGACCGAACCAAAAAACCGGACTCAGGTGCTCCGGAAGAGTAAGCAGTCTCTGCTTCCTGCAGCACACCCGCCATGCTGCTCATGTCAAATCCGGTATGAGAAAGGGATAATATCAATGGAACAGGTCCATTTTATTTGGGAAACGGTTTTATCATACCTGTCAACCAAGTCATGATGACGCCCATAAAACTTTAATAAGGATGACTTCAGCTTAGGAGTAACGTACCCCTGTCTGAGCAACTTTTCTGTCAGGAGCCGGGCTCTGTCCGGGAAGTCAATGTATATGTCACAAGCTCTGGAATAACGTATGAGTTGTGAAATATATAAGCCGGCGCTTCTGGAATATTGCCGCTCAAAAATGGAAAGTTGACGATTGGAAAGTCAAAGTCATTCCGTTTGTCGTAAAGTTTTGTATTCAACCTTCCTCTGGTGTCAATTTCGAGGTGAAGGTCAAGATAAGATGCAGACTTGGCAGTGTCTGTGGTATCTTTAATTTCGAGCTCATTGGGATAGATGAGATATAAGAAATTCCCAAAACGTGAATTGTTGAGTGATAAAACATCATCTAGTATGTAGCGGAAGCTGAAATTAAAGGTACGGGCTAACTTCTTTTGTTTTTCTTTGAGAAGCCCGTCAAGGAAGTCTGCCTCATATGAGTAAAGGAACAAGTCGGCCAGGAGTGGCGCACAATTAGTACCCATAGGAATGCCAATTGTCTGCCTGTTGGAAAACACGTCCACCAAATTGAACAAATATGTTGTCGATCAAAAATTCAATCATCAGGACAATTTCGTCCTCTGTATATTTTTTGTTAGATTTAGAGTGGTTTTTAACAAAGTATGAGTTGAGACAATGGTTTGGTGGAACATTTGGCAGATCCAGTTATAAAGCGTTGTTTGTATGGACACTTATGTAACTTGTGTATCCAGTACAAGGTAGGAAGATCACAATCATCATCTTTGATGGAAATACCAAATGACAATAAGACCGATCTATGATTGTCGGTTATTTCTTCCTTTGAAAGTGTAGTAGCTTTATAGGTAGGGTTGCCAAGTGAACTAGCAATCCCTAGTTCATTGATCAAGCATTGAATATAGTAGTTTTTGCATACAAAAACGATGTTATTAGGGGCCTTGTCTGCAGGAACAACAACATATTTGTCATGAATGGCGGACAATGTCTTGGCAGCATCGGGGTTGCTGAAGACTGATGTTCCTTTTTTACTCATAGACCTTCTAAGTTTATCAATTCGAACTTGAATCAACGATCTCACAGCTTTAACCCACTCTGAAAGTGAATCTAGTGGCTCTTGTTCACGTTTGGTCCATTTTCTGGCATAGTCCTCCACAGCATCCATCAGTAGTTTGAAATTATATTTCCAATTTATGGATACGGGTTCGCGATACTTAGGACTTTTTGCAAGGACATCACGAAGAGACTCATTATCTATGATATTTAAATCTCCTGTAATGACATGGCCAGCAGGACTATATTTGAATGGAGAACTGTTGCATGAACAATCAGGTGGCTTAGCTTTGAGATCGTCGATTTTGAGGTCCTGCAATGCACGTTTGTGATTGAATATTTTTGATGCAATTGGTGTAGTATAGGTATAAGAAATAATGGGAACGGACTGATCTTTGAAATAAGGCGGAACTGTTAATCTGACCGATTTGTGGTGAAGGATATTGCCAAGATTTACGGCATCTAAACCTTTGTTGGCAAAAAATAGTGGCAGAAAAGAACGTTTGTCTTGTTCAATTTCATGGGTACCAACTGGTTTGAAAAGTCGGAGACGTCCAATATCCAACACAACAGAGGTCAGTTTGTATTCCGGTGAATTCGAATCAGTAGTTCTACTGTCTAAGCAGGCTTGATATAAAGCATGTAGCATTCGGAGGGGTAAAGAATATAATTTTGTGCGAATGTGATGAAGACCTAATGGTTGTTGTATGAAAGGGAGAAGGCCTTTGATAGAAATATCATGACATTGAGGTTTTGTTTAATGTCTATTGCCATGACTCCGTTCACGTCGTTGATGATTAGGTTATTGGTTCGTAGAAGTGAAATTACCCTGTTAGCGCGTATGTACCCGTCTCCGCGCTCGACTGATATCCTGTTAATTATTCGTTCCTTATTCGCGTTTTTTACGTTGCCCCTTTTTAATGATTTCTTTTCTTTTCTGTTCATGTCTCTGGTGTAGTTCTGGGTTCGTGGAGTTGAAATAACCTTGTTAAAGCATATGAACCAGTTTCTGCGCTCGACTAATACGCTGTTACTTATTCGCTACTGATTCGTTCCTTATTCGTTTTTTTAATACGTTGTCGCTTTTCAATTTTCATTGTATTTCGTGATTTTCTATTTACTCAATTTCAAACTAGTTGAAGTTTGGCCTTTATTTTTAAATCTTTAAATAGCGGTTGGACAGAATTGCACAAATATACCTTATTATAGCATTAAAGAGGTATCTAGAAGGTATGCCTATGAATGTAAATAAAGGTTATAAAACACTGCTAAATCAGTAGTTCGAAATAAAAAAAATTTACGGAAACTATCAGTTGAATTCAAATTAATTAGAGGAGGGAAATTCATTGATACAAATAGTGAATCACAACGGCATTTTGCAATGTCTTTTAGAATTTTTAAAAAAATTGTATTTCATTTTTATGTCAGTTACCATTGTGCTTCATTGCATAATTATCAAAAATCATAAAAAAATTGAGACCAATTAAAATCATGCTATATTTTGCAATTTTTGTTTCATAACAAAATTTTAATTTTAGAATTAATAATTTTTTTGGAAAGAAAGGCACAGGGAAAAACTACATTAATTTTAGAATTAATGAACATTTTTTGAAAAATACGAACATGGAAAAACTACAGGATCAAGGGTCACTTTTTTTTAGCCCAGCACGTACCACCACCCCCAAAAATTGCAAGGTTGCTTCTTTTAATGAAAGTCTGTAAAAAATTATATTTTACATTTCGATAAAAAAGAAAACAAAAACGTGCTTATTTTTGTATTCGCTGAGGCATATAAACGCCGGTACATTTCATTATTTCATAATTAAGCAAACTCTTTAAAAACCGTCCTATCGTTATTCACTGGGGAAAAGCTGTGGTTGCGCACAGCCAACATAATTTTGAATGTCGGTGAAAACAAAAACTGCACCGAATTAAGGTTTCCTGAAGGCTCAAGGTGACAGAAATCCACTTTTCATTCTTTTTGATTGATGAAAAATTACTAAATTCCTATTTTAGAGGGTATTATACTTTTAATTGCGTTTTATACACACTTTTTGAAAGATCAAAGGATTACGTAACTTACAATATATATATATAAGACGTTGATGCGCGTAAATTCAAACTGTATAAATATGATTTTATAGTTACGAACATCATTGCACAATTCTAAAAATGAATACTGTATAATTCGGTAATAGAAGCTTGATGTAGAAAATCCAATTATCTTTATCTATCAAAATATAAAAAAGTCAATTGGTGTCATTAAGAGACCATGCCAAAGTTATATTCTGTGCATTCTTTGTTTTCACAGAAATTGGTTCAAAATTATGTTGGCTATGAGTAAGTTAAGTTACGAACCACATCTTTCCTCCAGTGGTTATTGACTTACCGAAATATTTCGCTCCTTGATCTTTCTACAAAAATAGCATTTTACATTGGAAAACTAATATCAAATTGATAAAATTAATAGATTGTAAATTTGGCAACTTCGCCTTCAATAGTTACATGTACCTGTATTTACCCAAGTACCCTTTTGAATAATGGGCCAGTCAAACTTTGAATTTTATACTGTATACAACAAAATTGGGTGGATATAGGATAAAACAGAGGGGAGTAAAATTTACCGGTAGTTTTGGAGAACAGTTTTCCTCTTTTTTTTTCAAACTGATATTGTTAAAGCTTGCATTAAATATAGACAATGGCAGATACTCAGTTCGATGAAACGTATTTTACCTCTGGAAGAAGGAAAACATATCTTGCAAATTGAAACTTAAAATTTACTGTTACAAAATTGTAAAATTTGTGTATTTCCCTCGTGCTCAGTTCTGTCTTTAGCTGGTTTTGGCATCACCACTTCCGGTCATTTTGGCTTTTTTTTAAATTTAATCTTCAGCCTTTTAGATTTTTGTTTTCGTTTTCAACATTTTAGGCGCTGAGCACAACTGATGAGTCGTAAATCGACGAAATGTGCACATTTATGGTAATAATATTGTTACGCTGCCACGGACATTATGCATTGAAATGTCTTGTATTTATATTTTTTATCTCGGATACCACATACATGTTTGTACCAGTATAGGTGTGAATATTTGCTCATCAGTATATTAAACTATAGACAGAAATTGAATAGTTAAAGTTTGTAAGATAATCTTGAAGTTCATGATTTCAAGATGTACGTTTGTACTGAAATGATGGATATTCCATATTAAAACTGTACCTGTTTGGGTAGAAATGATCCAGTTTAGCAGAAACTACTGCGAATCCTTATATAACTGAGCCGTACATTTGTACATATAAAACATATGTCCATTTGTATAAATAAATAACCAAGAAATACTGTTTCAAACACACACACGTACAACACATTTACGCTGTTTGTTTACGTTTTGAAGAAAGGGAAATCCCCTTTTCAATTCTGGTTTTTGATTGGTTGTCTTAGCTTAAACTTTACGTCACAGTAACAAAGACGTCATCCGGCAGTATAAAAGGCTGTTGCAACACGTCAGAACGGGCTACGACCTAGTAGAAACTTTAAGTTTTCTGGTGCTGCACATTAAAAGTTTAGCTAGCTACTACATTGTATTGGTTGTATGATGTCTGATTACAGAACCAGGGAGGAGGTGCGAACTAGTTATAACTAAGTTTGTTTATTTTGGGGTAGTTTTATCTAGAAGTTTATATCGTATATCAAAGGTGCGGGTTGTCCAGTTAGTTGTAGGTGCGGGTTGCAACCTTCAATATTTTTGTCACCTAGTCAACAGAAACATAAAAAAGTGGTAGTAATTAATTCTTTGTTTATCAGTTCTTGTGATGTAAAGCTTAGGTGTTCAAAGAAAGGGATTTTATAAACGTTGTAAAAATATTTCTATTTTTGGTCGCCATTTTGTGTTCATTCTCAGCCTTGAGGGTGCGGGTGGCGCTTGTTCATTTAAACTTGTTGACCGCTAAATACTGTAGTAAAAATAGTTAATTTTGTTTGTATATTGAATTATCTAGTAGAAAGTTCTCTTGTTGTATTGTAAAATTCGTAGGGTGCTCGAATTTAGCTATTTGGTTAACGACTGGATTTCAGGTGCAGGTTGCCGCAAGTTGTAGAAATAAATTAGACGCTCTAGGATTGATTATAGCAGTTAACTAAATCTTACATATGTTTATTGGGATTAGTTAGAATATTTTGTTTTATCTAGTGGAGTAATATTTGTTGATCATATAATTTTACTTATGGTGCGGGTTGCAGTCGCACCAGAATTGTCAGTAACCGCTCGGTAGATGTTAGTATTACATGAATAATATAAGTTTGATTGCTCCTGACTAACCAGAGGAAAGACAAAGAATCGCGTTTCATATTTGTTTACTTGTTTTATTATAATAAAGTATTAATTCTTAGCTACGCCTTTGTCATTTGTTGAATCCTAATACATGAACTTCATCTAAATTCCGACAACAAACGGACCCCTTATTTTGTAACACTGTTTTCCTAGTGGTGTCTAACAGTACACTGGGCTCACAGTCTTACAAATTGGTGCAGCAGCGGTGGGATTCAACAATATACAAAGTGCATTATTTTGTTGCTTGGTAGTGAAGTAAATAAACTAAATTACAAAAATAAGTCAAAATGGAGAGTTCAGATGAGGAAGTAACATTTAAAGTGAACACTGATTGCTTAGAAAATGAAAACTTTGAAGACTGTGATGAAAACACTACTGGTCAAAGTTCCAACGTTCCAAGTTGTAGGTCTAGTAGTGAAAATCAAATTGAAAGTACGTTATCAAAACAAATGTACTTATTAAATTCTGGTATTCAGAAAAATATGCAGATTATGAAGGGTGAGGTATTGGATGTAGTAAATGAGTTAAGAGAAAAAGTTGGTATTTTAGGAAAGAAATTAGAAGTCAGGCAATCAGGAGAAATTGGAAATGACGAAAATCTTCGTCAAACCGAAAATGATCCATTTCAAAATCTTGGTGGGGGAATTTCAATTGGCACTAGACAAAGAGAAATCAATGAAAATTCAAATTCAAATATAAATAAAATACAAGAATTAAATGTCGCAAATGGAAGTGAAGTTGGAAATTTAAAAATTAAACCTCAAATATATGACGGTACAGATGACTTTGACGAATACCTCGCACAGTTCCGAATTTTGGCAGAGCTTAATGGTTGGAACTATAATGTAAAATCTTTAGCTTTGGCAAGTAGTTTGTCTGGTAGGGCTAGAACAATACTAGCGGAACTTGATGAAAATAAATGTAGAGATTTTAACGCCTTAGTTGATGCATTACGAAATAGATATGGTTCTGTAAATCGCAGCGAGCTATTTAAAGCTGAACTGCAGGGTAAAGTTAGAGGAAGGAATGAGACAATACCTGAGTTAGTAGAAAGTATAAAAAAGCTAACCAGAAAAGCATATAGGAATGTTACATCAGAGGTGGCCGATACATTGGCAATAGATTATTTCATAGATGCAATACCTGAAAGTGAAATAAGATTAAGATTAAAAGAACTCGGTCCTAAAACTATGACCGAAGCTGAAAATATAGCAGTTAAGTTAGAGGCATTAAGAGTAGCTGATAGACAAAGGGGAAAACCTGTCAGAAGTGTTGATCACGTGTCTCAAAATGAGAATTTAGTTGATACACGAATTAAGAACTTAGAACGAACTGTATCAGAATTATCTAAAAATGTCAGATACAATAAACATGAGATAAATCAGACATCCAAGTTTGGCACGGGTCAATATAGAAATAGACAAAGTTTTCACCAAAGAAGGGGTGACAACTTCCACCAAAATAAATATAATATGCAAGACAACCAAAATGGTGGTAAAAAGGGAAACTACTAGGCGTTGGGTTTGAGGACCGGAATTCAACTAAAAAGCCCAATAGGTCCAAGGTTTCAAACACCACATTTATTGAAAAGCATGATGGTTATTTTATTAATGTTAGAGTTGATAATTTATTTGTTAAAATGTTGATTGACACGGGTGCCACCGTGACTGTTATTAGAAAAGAAATTTTCGAAAAATTAGAATCAAAGCCTACTTTAGACTTTGTTAGAGCCAGTCTCGTCAATGCGACTGGTGCATTGTCTCCTTTTTATGGTAAAACTAACATGAAGTTAAATATTGCAGGCAAACCGTATGAACATGAAATTTTAATAGCAGATATAGAAAATGATGGTATATTAGGTTTAGACTTCTTGAAAGGCTATAAGTGTAATTTAATGATAGGTCAGGGGCATATGACCCTAAATGGTAGGAAAATACCTTGTTTCTCATTAGATGAAATTGAAAATTCTTGTTGCAAAATTTCAATATGTGAGGACACAGAGGTTCCTCCTGAATCAGAAATGATTATTCCATGTGTTACCATTGGGAATTCTACCCAAAATACGGAGGGAATTATAGAAGCTGCCTCCACTTTTATTGCGAGGAGTGGATTATTAGTAGCTAAATCGCTGATAAATCTTAGAAATGATATTATTCCAGTAAGAGTAATAAATATAAATAGTGAGGTACGAAAGGTATATAGAGATACAATAGTAGCTAACATTGAGCCAGTTGAGGAAATAGAAATAAAGAGAGTTAGCTCTTTAAATAAAACTGAAATTTTAAATCAGGGCGAATTGCCGCTACACGTGAAAGAACTGTTTGAAAGAAGTAGGGAGAATCTAAATCAAGAGGAAGGGAATAGGTTAATGGAATTATTAGCAAAATATGCAGATGTATTCTCATCTTCTAAAAGGGATATACGTTCGACAAATTTAATAGAACATAAGATAGATACAGGCATCGCAAAGCCCATTAAACAAAGGCCATATCGCATCCCCTTGTCGAAGCGGGAACTCGCTGAAAAGGAAATTAAGGAAATGGCTGAGAATGGTATCATAGAACCATCCTGTGGGCCTTGGTGCTCACCTATAGTGATGGTTGCTAAAAAAGATGGGTCTGTTAGATTTTGTTGCGATTATAGAAAGTTAAATGAAGTAACTATAAAAGACAGTCAGCCTTTACCTAGAATAGATGATACATTTGACGCCCTGAAAAATTCCCAATATTATTCGACTGTAGATATGCGTCAAGGTTTCTGGCAGGTCCCAGTAGCCCCTGATGATCGTCCAAAGACGGCATTTTCTATACCTGGAAGTGGATTATGGCAATTTGTATGTATGCCATTTGGTTTGGCTAATAGCCCACAAACATTTGAAAGATTAGTTGAAAAGGTTTTGGCTGGTTTGTCTTGGAAAATTTGTTTAGTTTATTTAGACGATATAATTGTCTTTTCAAAAACGTTCGAAGAACATCTGTCAAATCTTGAGCAAGTATTTATAAGATTAAGGGAGGCAAACTTAAAGTTAAGCCCACAAAAGTGCACCTTGCTGCAGAGCCAGGTAACATTTTTAGGTCACGTAGTAAGTAAAGATGGAATTGCTACCGATCCACAGAAAATTAAGGCTGTGGTTGATTGGCCTGTTCCTAAAAATGTAAAGCAGGTAAGGTCCTTTTTAGGATTATGTTCTTACTACAGGAGATATGTGAAAAATTTTTCAAATCAAGCAAGACCACTACACAAGTTAACGGAGTTAGATAAGAAATTTGTATGGGATAAAGATTGTCAGAAAGCATTTGATTCACTAAAAAATGCACTTACCACAGCTCCAATTTTGGGGTATCCAATTGATCAGGGTCAGTTTGTTCTTGACTGTGACGCAAGTAATGAAGGCGTAGGCGCTGTTTTGTCACAAATACAAAATGAACAGGAAAAAGTTATAGGTTATTTTAGTAAGACACTGTCTAAACCAGAAAGACACTATTGTGTCACTAGAAAAGAACTTTTAGGAGTTGTTTTGTCAATTTTGCACTTTCATCACTACTTGTATGGGAGAAGGTTTAAAGTAAGAAGCGATCATGGCGCACTTAGGTGGTTAATGAATTTTAAGATAGCTGAAGGACAAATTGCTCGTTGGTTACAATTATTAGGAACGTACGACTTTGAAATTGAGCATAGAGCCGGTAGAATACATAATAACGCCGATGCGTTGTCACGGCGTCCCTGTGCAGGACAAGTATGTCCATATTGTGAGAAACAAGAAAATAGACCATGCATGGAACAGAGGAATGAGATTAGTGAGGGATCATCCCCAAAAATGGTAGCTTGTGTAAATCCAGGGCCCGGATTACACCAAGAACAGAAAGGGGGAATGAAGGTTATTACTGAGAAGATAGTTTGTACTTTGGATTCCGATGTTGGTTGTCCGTTGGAGGTCACCGGCAAATGCAACTCTTCTCAGGCACGAAAGGTTGGCGATTTAGCCATGAATCTGGTTTAGGAATTTTCAAGTGTCTGGATACCGGTGTTGGCTGTCCTTTGGAGGTCACCGGCAGAACTGATATTCCGCCAGTTCAGTCGTTACAGGCAGGGGTAACGTCCAGTGATGTCATAAATTCAGAAGTAAAAGTTCGTCTCTCGGAACTTGGTGTTCGCTGTCCATTGGAAGTCGCCAGCGGGAGCGACGCTTCTGGGCATCCTGAAAAAGAGTCGGTCTATCTCTCGGATTACAATGTTCGCTGTCCTTTGGAAGTCGTTGGCGAGAGTAGAACCCTTGAAATTAAAAACAATCCTAGCTTGGAATCCAGTGTTCGCTGTCCTTTGGAAGTCACTGGCAAGCATGACTACGTAAAAGATAATTGCAAAGTCGGAGAGTTACGAAAAACTAGTGAGAGCAATAGAAATAAAGGGAAAGTAAATAAAAAAGAAACTGAGTACAAGGTAGCAGTAGTGACTACTAGAAGTCAATCAAGAAAAAGTAGAGAAAGTGAAAATACAAAATACGGAAGTGAGGTAGAGATTGAGAATGAACTATTGTATACACAGCAGAGAAATGATATAAATCTTAAAACCTTAATAGAGTTACTAGCAAAAGGTGAAAAGCCAGGTTGGCAAGAAATCTCAAGATTTAGCCCATGTGTAAAATATTATTGTAATCGTTGGGATTCATTAGAACTGGTTGATGGGATTCTGTGTAAAATGTTTGAAAGTAACAGGGGAGGTGTAGTTACCAAGCAAATAGTAATACCACAAGGCTTAGTAGAGCTTGTATTAAACCAGTTACATAACAGTGTAACGGGGGGTCACCTTGGATTAAAGAAAACTTTGAACAAAGTAAAACAGAGGTACCATTGGTACCATATGTACCGTGATGTTGAAAAATGGTGTCAAAAATGTGATATATGTAATAGTAGAAAAACGCCAAGAAATAAGCCTAAGGCACCTCTTAGACTATACAATGTAGGAGCACCGTTGGAGAGGGTTGCAATTGATATTATGGGCCCTCTGCCACGAACAAAGTCAGGAAATGTATATTTAATGGTCCTTGGTGATTACTTCACTAAATGGGTTGAAGCAATTCCATTAGAAAATCAAGAAGCCCGAAATGTAGCATCTAAACTTGTTAATAAATTTATTACACGATTTGGGGTCCCCATGCAGATCCATTCAGACCAGGGCAAGAATTTTGAGTCAAAAGTTTTTGAAGAGATGTGCTCAATTTTGGGAATTGAGAAAACTAGAACCACAGTAATGTACCCCCAGTCTGATGGAATGGTAGAAAGGTGTAACAGAACATTAGAAAATATGTTAGCTTGTTTTGTATCAAAACACCAGCGAGATTGGGATGAATATATCCCACTTTTGTTAATGGCATATACGTCCTCACAACATGAGACTACAAAGTTTACACCTAATAAAATGATGTTTGGACGAGAGATCTATTTGCCCATTGATTTGTTACTGGGGAAACCGACTGAAAGTAAATATAAAAGTTCAACAGAATTTGCACGTGAACTAGAGACAAGAATGGAAGAGATACATGAATATGCTAGGGAGAATTTGAAAATTTCTAGTGAGAGAATGAAGAGATACTATGATCATAACATGAGGAAAAACAGTTATAAAAAGGGGGACAAAGTTTGGTATTATAGGCCTCAACGAAGAGTTGGTTTGAACCCCAAACTACAAAGACCTTGGATAGGTCCTGTAGAAATTATGGACAAAATCAATGATGTATTATACAGAATAAGAATTGGTCCAAAAGTTGCACCAAAGGTGGTGCACCATAATAAACTTAAACCATATAGAGGAGACAATTAAAATTTTTATAAATTGTATAATGTTGTTATAGTTGAATATATAATTTATTATTATTTTCGAAGTTATGAAAAAGTGAATGAATTTCGAAGCGGACATAATAATTAAAAATTGCTATTCAATTTTGTAATTTTAGATTGCATGGGTTTGTGGAGTCTGTGAAGACTTAGAATTTCCAACTAAATGGAGGGTGGAACGACACTTGAAAGAACAACATGCTGGCTTCAGCTATAAGTGTCTAATTTGCAGGAAAATATTCAACAGGAAAAATTTACAACATGGTTGTAAAGATGTGACATTAAAAGACATGATGATGTTCACAAGGGATGGAAAGAGGGGGGAAGAGGCCCAAAACGAATTTGAAAGATACGAAAAATAAGTTCTTCCTACATTGGTGAAAAAGAGAGTAAAATCAACAGGAGAAGAGAAGACGAACCTATTGGAGAAAGAAAGGAGAGCAAGGAGTACAGAAATACAAGATAGAGGAACGAAAAGGAGACTAGAGGAAAAAGAAAGTTTAAATAGAGCCAGTAAGGTTTGCAGGACAGTGTCCTCAGAAACTGTTAAGCAGATTGAAATTAGTAGCATGGGTAACAAAGAAGAAAGTACGATGTTAGATCAAGAAAATGATAGCAGAAATGTCAGTAAAGGTAGTAGAAATACATGTAGTAGTGATAAGGAAAGAAAGAGAAGTAGTAGTAATAAAAAGGAAAGACACAGAAGTGGCAGTAAGAAAAGTAAAACAAGTGAGCCTACAGAAAGAGGTAGAAGTAGTAGTATTTCAAAGAAAGATGCAAGCAGCAAAAGAAGTAGATCATCATCATCGTCTTCCTCGTCATCATCTTCCTCTTCAAGATCATCGTCATCAAGCAGCACACATTCTAAAAGCAGTAGAGTTAGCAACAAGACAGAAAGATGTAAACCAAAGGAAAAGGTAGAAGTTCAGGTACTGAAAGGAAGCAGTCGTTACAGTAAAAGCACACAGCAGGACGATATTAGGCACTGAGTAAGATTGGCACCAAGTATGTCATCCGATGTCATGGTAGAAGAAAGAGTACCTGCTCCAGTTGAACAGCCATTGGATATCGTGGTACAATCCCTACTACTATCATGCCAGGAAATACAAGAAGAGCGTATTATTCTGAATGTTGGTGGGACATGTTTCCAGACCAGTAAGGTGGTTCTAAGAGCAGACCCAACCTCTTTATTTGCCCTGATGCTTCTTCCCCAGTCACCGTTTCGTCCAAACAACAATACTTATTTCTTTGACAGGGACCCAGCCCATTTCAGATTAATTCTCAATTATTTGAGGAATGGAGCAAGTATTGATACAACCATTCTGCCTAGGGAAATTAGATATTTACAGGAACTCTTGTCAGAAGTTAGATATTATAAGCTACTCAGTCTGGAGGGAATAATTATGAGACGTATAGCTCAGGTAAATAATTACCTGTATCCAAACGAGATTCAAGAAGGAAATTAGAATTGATAGTAAACTGTTGTAAATATGTAGTATTAGATTTAAATGAAGAAGTGTTATCACAAAAATAGTAGTAAAACAAATGTAGTGTTAAAACAAACATGACAAATGTAGTATGGAATAAACCCTTGGAGGCGGAAATAATGTTCACCGAAAGACAGAGACACTAAATTAAAGTTAAATTGTTTAATGTATACAAAGAAAGCATATGTATAAATCAATTGTTATGTTCAAGAAATTATAATATATAAAATAATTTTATGTTCATCTTGTGTTAGTTTCTTATGTTGGCTGTGCTATAATCCTGTAAATGTCTGCACCTGCAAAAGAAGAAAAAAAAATGCAAAAACAAGTATGGGAAAAGAAATGTTTGATTAATGTTTAAGATTTACAAATGGAAATATAGTTATTATGAAATGACAAAGAAATTAATTCGGGAATAAAATCAAAGCACTTGAAGTACTGTACTGCCAGGTTATCCAACCAGTAAAAAAAATGTATTTACTACAGTATGAAAACCTTATAAAATATAAAATTATGAAGACAAAGAAATTACTTACCTGCACTCTATTTGGAGACCAAATGCCAAAGTTGGTAGGGGGCAGTGTTACGCTGCCACGGACATTATGCATTGAAATGTCTTGTATTTATATTTTTTTATCTCGGATACCACATACATGTTTGTACCAGTATAGGTGTGAATATTTGCTCATCAGTATATTAAACTATAGACAGAAATTGAATAGTTAAAGTTTGTAAGATAATCTTGAAGTTCATGATTTCAAGATGTACGTTTGTACTGAAATGATGGATATTCCATATTAAAACTGTACCTGTTTGGGTAGAAATGATCCAGTTTAGCAGAAACTACTGCGAATCCTTATATAACTGAGCCGTACATTTGTACATATAAAACATATGTCCATTTGTATAAATAAATAACCAAGAAATACTGTTTCAAACACACACACGTACAACACATTTACGCTGTTTGTTTACGTTTTGAAGAAAGGGAAATCCCCTTTTCAATTCTGGTTTTTGATTGGTTGTCTTAGCTTAAACTTTACGTCACAGTAACAAAGACGTCATCCGGCAGTATAAAAGGCTGTTGCAACACGTCAGAACGGGCTACGACCTAGTAGAAACTTTTAGTTTTCTGGTGCTGCACATTAAAAGTTTAGCTAGCTACTGCATTGTATTGGTTGTATGATGTCTGATTACAGAACCAGGGAGGAGGTGCGAACTAGTTATAACTAAGTTTGTTTATTTTGGGGTAGTTTTATCTAGAAGTTTATATCGTATATCAAAGGTGCGGGTTGTCCAGTTAGTTGTAGGTGCGGGTTGCAACCTTCAATATTTTTGTCACCTAGTCAACAGAAACATAAAAAAGTGGTAGTAATTAGTTCTTTGTTTATCAGTTCTTGTGATGTAAAGCTTAGGTGTTCAAAGAAAGGGATTTTATAAACGTTGTAAAAATATTTCTATTTTTGGTCGCCATTTTGTGTTCATTCTCAGCCTTGAGGGTGCGGGTGGCGCTTGTTCATTTAAACTTGTTGACCACTAAATACTGTAGTAAAAATAGTTAATTTTGTTTGTATATTGAATTATCTAGTAGAAAGTTCTCTTGTTGTATTGTAAAATTCGTAGGGTGCTCGAATTTAGCTATTTGGTTAACGACTGGATTTCAGGTGCAGGTTGCCGCAAGTTGTAGAAATAAATTAGACGCTCTAGGATTGATTATAGCAGTTAACTAAATCTTACATATGTTTATTGGGATTAGTTAGAATATTTTGTTTTATCTAGTGGAGTAATATTTGTTGATCATATAATTTTACTTATGGTGCGGGTTGCAGTCGCACCAGAATTGTCAGTAACCGCTCGGTAGATGTTAGTATTACATGAATAATATAAGTTTGATTGCTCCTGACTAACCAGAGGAAAGACAAAGAATCGCGTTTCATATTTGTTTACTTGTTTTATTATAATAAAGTATTAATTCTTAGCTACGCCTTTGTCATTTGTTGAATCCTAATACATGAACTTCATCTAAATTCCGACAACAAACGGACCCCTTATTTTGTAACACTGTTTTCCTAGTGGTGTCTAACAGTACACTGGGCTCACAGTCTTACAATATTATTGTTTTTACCGGGCTCCACTGAGTCGATGCCACTGCTGGTGGACTCCAAGTCCCGGAAGATATCCCCATCTCAGTTGCTAGTATTTCGATAATTGCTATAAACTGATACTTAAAATTTACTGTTACAAAATAAAGAGTATCTCTCTTGTGCACAGCTCTGTCTTTAGATGATTTTGGCTTCACCACTTCCGGTCATTTTGAATTTTCGCCTCAACCTTTTTAGGCCTTGAGCAGTACTGAAGTGTCGTAAATAAACGAAATGTGCACAATCTTGTGCATCGAAATTGGTATCAATAAATTTCAATTAAAAGACGTTGTTTATAAGAATCTAATTAACTATTTTAACTTCTTGTATTGAGAAACCTTTCCTTTAGATTTTATCAGTACTTGTCATCAGTGATGAAGATGTATATCAAGTATATAGACAAGCATTTTCAAGTTATTTTGTATAAAAACAAATCACCGTGGAAATTTGTAATTAACAGTTTTCTGTTATTCATGTCAATATTGATGGCGAACGGATACATCAATCCATCTTCCACGCTAAGTAGTTGTCTATTCTTCTTTCCATCAGGTGACAGTTCGACGACACTATGATTACTGTACGATGCAATGTACACGTTACCACTGTTATCTACAGTTATACTTTCTGGATAGGACAAAACTGACGTATCCTTAAACATCCACTGCATCTCTCCTTTCATATTGTAACATGTGATAGTATCTTCGGATGCAATAGATTGATATATATTGTCACGGTATGATGTTATATAAGTCCCACGATGCCACCCATATTGTTTCACTAGAGTAGTTATACTGTTATTCGTTAACTGGATTCTTTGAATTCCCTTCCCTTGAACACAGCACAATAAGGATCCCTTGTCATATATTACACCATGAATTATACCGTTGGTGTTAATTTCCTTGACACTCTTCTCTGTTTCGATATTAATGATGTGGATTCCATTGTTTCCTGCTACAGCAACAGTTTTGTCATCTATAACAGTGATGTCAAATAATTCGACGAATTGACAGATATTTGTTTTGACAAAGCACCGTTTTCCTTCAGTATAACAAGTTTTTTTATTGTATCGTCAGCGAATATAATCCTTCCGTCTGGCAAAAAGTTGCAGCTAGTTACAGATAATTACGTTGCTCCCAAAAATGTAACTTTAAATTCAAAAGCTACCTTAATGTCTCCGACGGACGTTGGAGATCGGGGTGGTACAGCAGACATAAGTTGGGCTTGTTTTTCGCTTCCTGTTGTAATGATCAGAGACGGAGAAGATGTTTCAGTAGTTACTGTACCAAAACGTAATATAGAAGACATCGCACCCGAGATCTTGTCGTCAATGATGACTTTCAGTTGGATTTGATGAAGACTTTTATTTCCTGACAGTGAATTCATGAACTGTTCCTCTTTATGGACTTTCTCGTCAATGGTTTTACTTCCAATAAAAGTCTGAAGAGGTGATGCGAACTGCTTCATTGCTGCAATATCATTACCTAAGTCTTCAATTGTCTTGGATTTCTCTGCGAGTTGTGTGATAAGTGTTTCGATCACAGTTTTCGATTTTTGTTCTGCGTGACTGAGTTTCTGTAACATATGTTATTCAAGGGCATCCAAATGGGACATAAATTTCTTTCGTATTTGTTTAATTTCTTCCTGATACTTTTTGCGTTGTTCTTTGATGAAGATCAAGTTATCGGTACGGTCTCTAATTACACTACTTATGTTTGCCTTAATGCATTTCAAACTTTCAACATATTTTCATGTAGTGACGTCATTTTTGCGGTTTTAATTATTTCTTCCATAGCTTGTAGATCTTTGCAGTCCTTATGTATCGATGGAATGCAAACTGGACAGCACAGTTTGTCGTGCCGTCGACAGTAGTTCTGGAATTTTGAATCGTGTTCTTCGCAGTGATTGGTTATATTGGCAACAGCAGAGGGTAACTTTTTATAGTTTTCAAGCGATAGAATGCCATGTTTCCTGGTTGCGCGAGATGACCCATGATGGTCCTCACAAGACGAACACAACCCTTCATCACATTCACAACACCAGTAATTTGCAGGTTTTGAGATTTTTTTATATTCACATACACCACAAACAAAATCACAAGATGTCGCCATTTTTTACCTACAAGTAATACATAATTAAGTATAGTTTTACAGTTCTTTTTTAACTCCATTCGAAGCTGATCTCTGGTATATCATTCTACAACTGCTTTTAGCTAATGATCCTTTTTGTTTGTCTTTTAACATTAAAAATGACTTAATTACCGTTTGCTAATTAAGGAATAGGCATTTGAGGCGACATACGAAAGATATGAAGAAGATAGCAGGTTCTAAATAGTGAAACAGCTTGAGGATTTAAGGGTTGTAGATACAGCATGGATGAATTACTAACTGTATAAAAAATTTTAAAATTAAATATAAATATACTTATGGAGATTCTTTGGTATAGACTCATTTACAGGTACACATAATAGCCTATACCCTGTAATTAAAAAGGACAATTTAGTAAATATTTCGAATTTTACAAAACCATAACATGGACATTTTCTGTTAATGGTTACCACGTGTGTCCATAAAAATCATATTTAGTATAAAAATACCGGTTATTGGATCACGTCAATGTGACAACATGCCATCTACGAAGTGGATTGATATTTATGTCAGGCGCGGATCCTGGAATAGACGTTAGGGGGCGTTGAAGTGTTGGTAATGATAGATATAGAAAAATGTTTTCGGCGATTTTATGGTAAAAATTCATATGAATTGTCAGAAACGTGGCTTTTTCTAGGGGGCACTCGCCGGGTGCGCCCCGTCTGAATCTGCTCCTGAATTTAGCGATTTACGATCTTAGCTATAGTAAAAAACCGTACTCTAGCGGCAAGTCGACACAAGACAAAATATTTTATCTGTCTGAAACACAAAATTTATTTAACTTTTACATATGTAGTGGATGCCAGGCCTTAAAATGTTTTCAACTGCACAGGTAAGTCTGAGCTCAGAGTGAATTTGTAGGTGCAACCACAGCCATATTTGTCCATTTGTTATGGTGAACCTTTATCATCTTTGGTTTAATCAGTGGATTTACTTTGCATTTGATATAATATAATGTTTTAAAAACTTACGGTTCTGATTTCCAATTTGTTTGATACAAACAAACCTACATTAAGGTTGTTTCCAAGAGAAAGTAAAACATCAGAGTTCAACATGCATATTTACCTGTGTATGGTATATTTAAACTTGATCGGTTCATAAATCAACATTTTTATTCATGCTCAATTTCACTTAAATAATAAATGTTTTGTTTGTCTCTTTGGCTAACTATACACAAACACTTTATACTACATTGTACTATCTCTGAACATATAACATTGTCAGTTTAAAAAAAAAATGACATTTTGAATGTTAATGTTTATAATGAGGGGTGAAGTATAAACGACGGTAATTTTCGTTGTTGATAAATCGTCATTAAACTTGAGAATCAACATATAGACGCATGAGATATGAGTATTAAAATACTTATGTTAATTAGGATTCATGCAAATTATAAGACGTTCTTTCTGAAAGGTGTAACAGAACATTAGAAAATATGTTAGCTTGTTTTGTATCAAAACACCAGCGAGATTGGGATGAATATATCCCACTTTTGTTAATGGCATATACGTCCTCACAACATGAGACTACAAAGTTTACACCTAATAAAATGATGTTTGGACGAGAGATCTATTTGCCCATTGATTTGTTACTGGGGAAACCGACTGAAAGTAAATATAAAAGTTCAACATAATTTGCACGTGAACTAGAGACAAGAATGGAAGAGATACATGAATATGCTAGGGAGAATTTGAAAATTTCTAGTGAGAGAATGAAGAGATACTATGATCATAACATGAGGAAAAACAGTTATAAAAAGGGGGACAAAGTTTGGTATTATAGGCCTCAACGAAGAGTTGGTTTGAACCCCAAACTACAAAGACCTTGGATAAGTCCTGTAGAAATTATGGACAAAATCAATGATGTATTATACAGAATAAGAATTGGTCCAAAAGTTGCACCAAAGGTGGTGCACCATAATAAACTTAAACCATATAGAGGAGACAATTAAAATTTTTATAAATTGTATAATGTTGTTATAGTTGAATATATAATTTATTATTATTTTCGAAGTTATGAAAAAGTGAATGAATTTCGAAGCGGACATAATAATTAAAAATTGCTATTCAATTTTGTAATTTTAGATTGCATGGGTTTGTGGAGTCTGTGAAGACTTAGAATTTCCAACTAAATGGAGGGTGGAACGACACTTGAAAGAACAACATGCTGGCTTCAGCTATAAGTGTCTAATTTGCAGGAAAATATTCAACAGGAAAAATTTACAACATGGTTGTAAAGATGTGACATTAAAAGACATGATGATGTTCACAAGGGATGGAAAGAGGGGGGAAGAGGCCCAAAACGAGTTTGAAAGATACGAAAAATAAGTTCTTCCTACATTGGTGAAAAAGAGAGTAAAGTCAACAGGAGAAGAGAAGACGAACCTATTGGAGAAAGAAAGGAGAGCAAGGAGTACAGAAATACAAGATAGAGGAACGAAAAGGAGACTAGAGGAAAAAGAAAGTTTAAATAGAGCCAGTAAGGTTTGCAGGACAGTGTCCTCAGAAACTGTTAAGCAGATTGAAATTAGTAGCATGGGTAACAAAGAAGAAAGTACGATGTTAGATCAAGAAAATGATAGCAGAAATGTCAGTAAAGGTTGTAGAAATACATGTAGTAGTGATAAGGAAAGAAAGAGAAGTAGTAGTAATAAAAAGGAAAGACACAGAAGTGGCAGTAAGAAAAGTAAAACAAGTGAGCCTACAGAAAGAGGTAGAAGTAGTAGTATTTCAAAGAAAGATGCAAGCAGCAAAAGAAGTAGATCATCATCATCGTCTTCCTCGTCATCATCTTCCTCTTCAAGATCATCGTCATCAAGCAGTACACATTCTAAAAGCAGTAGAGTTAGCAACAAGACAGAAAGATGTAAACCAAAGGAAAAGGTAGAAGTTCAGGTACTGAAAGGAAGCAGTCGTTACAGTAAAAGCACACAGCAGGACGATATTAGGCACTTAGTAAGATTGGCACCAAGTATGTCATCCGATGTCATGGTAGAAGAAAGAGTACCTGCTCCAGTTGAACAGCCATTGGATATCGTGGTACAATCCCTGCTACTATCATGCCAGGAAATACAAGAATAGCGTATTATTCTGAATGTTGGTGGGACATGTTTCCAGACCAGTAAGGTGGTTCTAAGAGCAGGCCCAACCTCTTTATTTGCCCTGATGCTTCTTCCCCAGTCACCGTTTCGTCCAAACAACAATACTTATTTCTTTGACAGGGACCCAGCCCATTTCAGATTAATTCTCAATTATTTGAGGAATGGAGCAAGTATTGATACAACCATTCTGCCTAGGGAAATTAGATATTTACAGGAACTCTTGTCAGAAGTTAGATATTATAAGCTACTCAGTCTGGAGGGAATAATTATGAGACGTATAGCTCAGGTAAATAATTACCTGTATCCAAACGAGATTCAAGAAGGAAATTAGAATTGATAGTAAACTGTTGTAAATATGTAGTATTAGATTTAAATGAAGAAGTGTTATCACAAAAATAGTAGTAAAACAAATGTAGTGTTAAAACAAACATGACAAATGTAGTATGGAATAAACCCTTGGAGGCGGAAATAATGTTCACCGAAAGACAGAGACACTAAATTAAAGTTAAATTGTTTAATGTATACAAAGAAAGCATATGTATAAATCAATTGTTATGTTCAAGAAATTATAATATATAAAATAATTTTATGTTCATCTTGTGTTAGTTTCTTATGTTGGCTGTGCTATAATCCTGTAAATGTCTGCACCTGCAAAAGAAGAAAAAAAAAAATGCAAAAACAAGTATGGGAAAAGAAATGTTTGATTAATGTTTAAGATTTACAAATGGAAATATAGTTATTATGAAATGACAAAGAAATTAATTCGGGAATAAAATCAAAGCACTTGAAGTACTGTACTGCCAGGTTATCCAACCAGTAAAAAAAAATGTATTTACTACAGTATGAAAACCTTATAAAATATAAAATTATGAAGACAAAGAAATTACTTACCTGCACTCTATTTGGAGACCAAATGCCAAAGTTGGTAGGGGGCAGTGTTACGCTGCCACGGACATTATGCATTGAAATGTCTTGTATTTATATTTTTTTATCTCGGATACCACATACATGTTTGTACCAGTATAGGTGTGAATATTTGCTCATCAGTATATTAGACTATAGACAGAAATTGAATAGTTAAAGTTTGTAAGATAATCTTGAAGTTCATGATTTCAAGATGTACGTTTGTACTGAAATGATGGATATTCCATATTAAAACTGTACCTGTTTGGGTAGAAATGATCCAGTTTAGCAGAAACTACTGCGAATCCTTATATAACTGAGCCGTACATTTGTACATATAAAACATATGTCCATTTGTATAAATAAATAACCAAGAAATACTGTTTCAAACACACACACGTACAACACATTTACGCTGTTTGTTTACGTTTTGAAGAAAGGGAAATCCCCTTTTCAATTCTGGTTTTTGATTGGTTGTCTTAGCTTAAACTTTACGTCACAGTAACAAAGACGTCATCCGGCAGTATAAAAGGCTGTTGCAACACGTCAGAACGGGCTACGACCTAGTAGAAACTTTAAGTTTTCTGGTGCTGCACATTAAATGTTTAGCTAGCTACTGCATTGTATTGGTTGTATGATGTCTGATTACAGAACCAGGGAGGAGGTGCGAACTAGTTATAACTAAGTTTGTTTATTTTGGGGTAGTTTTATCTAGAAGTTTATATCGTATATCAAAGGTGCGGGTTGTCCAGTTAGTTGTAGGTGCGGGTTGCAACCTTCAATATTTTTGTCACCTAGTCAACAGAAACATAAAAAAGTGGTAGTAATTAGTTCTTTGTTTATCAGTTCTTGTGATGTAAAGCTTAGGTGTTCAAAGAAAGGGATTTTATAAACGTTGTAAAAATATTTCTATTTTTGGTCGCCATTTTGTGTTCATTCTCAGCCTTGAGGGTGCGGGTGGCGCTTGTTCATTTAAACTTGTTGACCGCTAAATACTGTAGTAAAAATAGTTAATTTTGTTTGTATATTGAATTATCTAGTAGAAAGTTCTCTTGTTGTATTGTAAAATTCGTAGGGTGCTCGAATTTAGCTATTTGGTTAACGACTGGATTTCAGGTGCAGGTTGCCGCAAGTTGTAGAAATAAATTAGACGCTCTAGGATTGATTATAGCAGTTAACTAAATCTTACATATGTTTATTGGGATTAGTTAGAATATTTTGTTTTATCTAGTGGAGTAATATTTGTTGATCATATAATTTTACTTATGGTGCGGGTTGCAGTCGCACCAGAATTGTCAGTAACCGCTCGGTAGATGTTAGTATTACATGAATAATATAAGTTTGATTGCTCCTGACTAACCAGAGGAAAGACAAAGAATCGCGTTTCATATTTGTTTACTTGTTTTATTATAATAAAGTATTAATTCTTAGCTACGCCTTTGTCATTTGTTGAATCCTAATACATGAACTTCATCTAAATTCCGACAACAAACGGACCCCTTATTTTGTAACACTGTTTTCCTAGTGGTGTCTAACAGTACACTGGGCTCACAGTCTTACAATATTATTGTTTTTACCGGGCTCCACTGAGTCGATGCCACTGCTGGTGGACTCCAAGTCCCGGAGGACATCCCCATCTCAGTTGCTAGTATTTCGATAATTGCTATAAACTGATACTTAAAATTTACTGTTACAAAATAAAGAGTATCTCTCTTGTGCACAGCTCTGTCTTTAGATGATGTTGGCTTCACCACTTCCGGTCATTTTGAATTTTCGCCTCAACCTTTTTAGGCCTTGAGCAGTACTGAAGTGTCGTAAATAAACGAAATGTGCACATCTTGTGCATCGAAATTGGTATCAATAAATTTCAATTAAAAGACGTTGTTTATAAGAATCTAATTAACTATTTTAACTTCTTGTATTGAGAAACCTTTCCTTTAGATTTTATCAGTACTTGTCATCAGTGATGAAGATGTATATCAAGTATATAGACAAGCATTTTCAAGTTATTTTGTATAAAAACAAATCACCGTGGAAATTTGTAATTAACAGTTTTCTGTTATTCATGTCAATATTGATGGCGAACGGATACATCAATCCATCTTCCACGCTAAGTGGTTGTCTATTCTTCTTTCCATCAGGTGACAGTTCGACGACACTATGATTACTGTACGATGCAATGTACACGTTACCACTGTTATCTACAGTTATACTTTCTGGATAGGACAAAACTGACGTATCCTTAAACATCCACTGCATCTCTCCTTTCATATTGTAACATGTGATAGTATCTTCGGATGCAATAGATTGATATATATTGTCACGGTATGATGTTATATAAGTCCCACGATGCCACCCATATTGTTTCACTAGAGTAGTTATACTGTTATTCGTTAACTGGATTCTTTGAATTCCCTTCCCTTGAACACAGCACAATAAGGATCCCTTGTCATATATTACACCATGAATTATACCGTTGGTGTTAATTTCCTTGACACTCTTCTCTGTTTCGATATTAATGATGTGGATTCCATTGTTTCCTGCTACAGCAACAGTTTTGTCATCTATAACAGTGATGTCAAATAATTCGACGAATTGACAGATATTTGTTTTGACAAAGCACCGTTTTCCTTCAGTATAACAAGTTTTTTTATTGTATCGTCAGCGAATATAATCCTTCCGTCTGGCAAAAAGTTGCAGCTAGTTACAGATAATTACGTTGCTCCCAAAAATGTAACTTTAAATTCAAAAGCTACCTTAATGTCTCCGACGGACGTTGGAGATCGGGGTGGTACAGCAGACATAAGTTGGGCTTGTTTTTCGCTTCCTGTTGTAATGATCAGAGACGGAGAAGATGTTTCAGTAGTTACTGTACCAAAACGTAATATAGAAGACATCGCACCCGAGATCTTGTCGTCAATGATGACTTTCAGTTGGATTTGATGAAGACTTTTATTTCCTGACAGTGAATTCATGAACTGTTCCTCTTTATGGACTTTCTCGTCAATGGTTTTACTTCCAATAAAAATCTGAAGAGGTGATGCGAACTGCTTCATTGCTGCAATATCATTACCTAAGTCTTCAATTGTCTTGGATTTCTCTGCGAGTTGTGTGATAAGTGTTTCGATCACAGTTTTCGATTTTTGTTCTGCGTGACTGAGTTTCTGTAACATGTTATTCAAGGGCATCCAAATGGGACATAAATTTCTTTCGTATTTGTTTAATTTCTTCCTGATACTTTTTGCGTTGTTCTTTGATGAAGATCAAGTTATCGGTACGGTCTCTAATTACACTACTTATGTTTGCCTTAATGCATTTCAAACTTTCAACATATTTTCAAGTAGTGACGTCATTTTTGCGGTTTTAATTATTTCTTCTATAGCTTGTAGATCTTTGCAGTCCTTATGTATCGATGGAATGCAAACTGGACAGCACAGTTTGTCGTGCCGTCGACAGTAGTTCTGGAATTTTGAATCGTGTTCTTCGCAGTGATTGGTTATATTGGCAACAGCAGAGGGTAACTTTTTATAGTTTTCAAGCGATAGAATGCCATGTTTCCTGGTTGCGCGAGATGACCCATG
This sequence comes from Mytilisepta virgata, assembly GCA_028015205.1. Lineage (NCBI taxonomy): Eukaryota > Metazoa > Mollusca > Bivalvia > Mytilida > Mytilidae > Mytilisepta > Mytilisepta virgata. The sequence goes on along the minus strand of JAPWFG010000026.1, from coordinate 964,160 downwards.
ATGGTCCTCACAAGACGAACACAACCCTTCATCACATTCACAACACCAGTAATTTGCAGGTTTTGAGATTTTTTTATATTCACATACACCACAAACAAAATCACAAGATGTCGCCATTTTTTACCTACAAGTAATACATAATTAAGTATAGTTTAACAGTTCTTTTTTAACTCCATTCGAAACTGATCTCTGGTATATCATTCTACAACTGCTTTTAGCTAATGATCCTTTTTGTTTGTCTTTTAACATTAAAAATGACTTAATTACCGTTTGCTAATTAAGGAATAGGCATTTGAGGCGACATACGAAAGATATGAAGAAGATAGCAGGTTCTAAATAGTGAAACAGCTTGAGGATTTAAGGGTTGTAGATACAGCATGGATGAATTACTAACTGTATAAAAAAATTTAAAATTAAATATAAATATACTTATGGAGATTCTTTGGTATAGACTCATTTACAGGTACACATAATAGCCTATACCCTGTAATTAAAAAGGACAATTTAGTAAATATTTCGAATTTTACAAAACCATAACATGGACATTTTCTGTTAATGGTTACCACGTGTGACCATAAAAATCATATTTAGTATAAAAATACCGGTTATTGGATCACGTCAATGTGACAACATGCCATCTACGAAGTGGATTGATATTTATGTCAGGCGCGGATCCTGGAATAGACGTTAGGGGGCGTTGAAGTGTTGGTAATGATAGATATAGAAAAATGTTTTCGGCGATTTTATGGTAAAAATTCATATGAATTGTCAGAAACGTGGCTTTTTCTAGGGGGCACTCGCCGGGTGCGCCCCGTCTGAATCTGCTCCTGAATTTAGCGATTTACGATCTTAGCTATAGTAAAAAACCGTACTCTAGCGGCAAGTCGACACAAGACAAAATATTTTATCTGTCTGAAACACAAAATTTATTTAACTTTTACATATGTAGTGGATGCCAGGCCTTAAAATGTTTTCAACTGCACAGGTAAGTCTGAGCTCAGAGTGAATTTGTAGGTGCAACCACAGCCATATTTGTCCATTTGTTATGGTGAACCTTTATCATCTTTGGTTTAATCAGTGGATTTACTTTGCATTTGATATAATATAATGTTTTAAAAACTTACGGTTCTGATTTCCAATTTGTTTGATACAAACAAACCTACATTAAGGTTGTTTCCAAAGAAAGTAAAACATCAGAGTTCAACGTGCATATTTACCTGTGTATGGTATATTTAAACTTGATCGGTTCATAAATCAACATTTTTATTCATGCTCAATTTCACTTAAATAATAAATGTTTTGTTTGTCTCTTTGGCTAACTATACACAAACACTTTATACTACATTGTACTATCTCTGAACATATAACATTGTCAGTTTAAAAAAAAAATGACATTTTGAATGTTAATGTTTATAATGAGGGGTGAAGTATAAACGACGGTAATTTTCGTTGTTGATAAATCGTCATTAAACTTGAGAATCAACATATAGACGCATGAGATATGAGTATTAAAATACTTATGTTAATTAGGATTCATGCAAATTATAAGACGTTCTTTCTACGCAATGTATAATAACTTGATTTTTAAAGGTCCCTTCGGCCACACTATTTCCACTGGAAGCGTATTCTTTGTAATTATTCATTGCTGTGTCATTTCTGATATTTCCTGTTATCAATTTTGTTGTTTCTTTGTCTAATTCATGGAACTGCATGTTTCTTACTATCTAGGTAACATTTAGCATACATGTAGACCTCGGAGCAGGGGCACTTACTATGTAATATGTGCAATTATTTGACCTACATAATTCGAAGTTTGAAATGCTGACTTGCATATTATAGTCTGAATAATACCATGCACTAGACTGCGTGTACAAACCGGAACGTACGAATGAGTACTCATAAATATGTTTTAAGGGAATACTGCACGTTAAGATTCTCAAATGATGTTGATTGACATTTTACAATAACGTCAATTTTTTATATATTTGTCAAATACGAAAACAAAAACATACCTTCATGACTTGGTTTTTAAGATATTTGACACGGATTTTGGTATATTTTTCAATTTTTTAAGACTTTCATACAAAAAAAACTATTTTAACGAAATACAACAATGTAGATAACTTCACTAGGTCTTTTGTTAAATTCCAAAATACACCCATATTGTTTTCTGATGAGAGATGGCAAAGATAGATCAACTAATTATTTTTTTTGCCAAATAAGGAATATTGGTGATCATGTGGTAACGTTAGGGGCATATAGGAAAGCATCCTCTAATGATTCTTTCTTTAAGTTTGAGTATACATGTACAGTTGAGATCAGTTCTAACATCTGAACTATTCTGTCAGCGAAGACTATCCTAGAACCATTTTATAACGGTTATATGGTAGAGCCAACGTGTCAGAAATGGTTCTAGGGTAGAACCGTCCAAAATGGTTTTAGGGTTGAACTGTTCAAAATGGTACTAATATAGAGAAGTTCAGGATGGTTCTATTGAAAAGTGGGAGGGGTCGATTAGCAATAAACCAGTACTTATTCATATCCAACTAAGTAAGACATCACGTGGCACTGATGACGTGGCAATCCGCCATCTGTACTCAATTTGTCTCATTGTCTCATTGAAATTGCATAGGCCCTTCAATAAATTTTAAATTTTCCGTTAATATATCCCGTTTTCTACCTTTTGCTCTTTCCTTGGTCTTCGAACACTATTCCTTCTAATAATGTTGATCCTGACAGTTTAAATTTAGATGCGTCCCTGATCAACAGTAAATATCGCTCCTTTTCTCGTCGATTACCCGTTGTCTCTATGGTTAAAATTAACAAACCCACGTCTTCTTATACATCAATTTCACAAATTCCGTAAACAAAAGTAATACTTTGGAGCTATATTGTAATAACTGAAAAACATTTCTAGAGCTGCATGCTACTTTTAACAGTTTAAATCGTATACAAATTACGTCCCTAATCGATATAAAAATATGCATTTTTCGACGATGTCGGGATTTTTTAAAATGTATAATATTTCTCATGTATATATATTTGATGCAAAATTTGCATTGTTTCTGTTATTTACTTGGTGGAGATTTTGGTTTTATTGAACTTATTAGTTTACATTAAATCTGCTAATAATGTAATGTTTTAATATGTTGTTGGCGTGGCCAATGATGCAAGCACGGCAATATTAGCCTTTCCAGAAACTCATTTCCGGTTATTTTCCGTTATTTCCCTTACTTTACCTACTTCCGGCAAATGAAAGTTTTTCTTGCCAAAGTATTTAGCGCAATATGGCTTCCCCATTAAACAAAGACTTTTCTAAATGACCGATATGTAGAAAATCCATATGCTACTATAGCACTCGCTGCGTTCGCTATAAACTGATAATTCTGATCTTTAGTTTATTTCAAACAACAATTCGTCAGTAAGGTCGTTCCCAAGAGGAAGAAAAAATATCAAAATTTCCAAATAAACAAACGCAAAGTAACTATTGGTCGGGTCTTGTGGGCTATGAGACTGTGGGACTGTGGGACTGTGGGCTGCAGGCTATAGGTTATGTACAGCTTAAAGTGTAATTCTTAATTATTTAATTTAAAATAAGCATGTGATAAATAAAATAAATAAAATACACCGCCTTAATAAATCACTAATATATGTGAAGTGTTTAATAAGTATTTAAAATGTCCTCTTTTGTATAATACAAAGATAGTAATGATTTGAAGTTTTTGCTGAGGCTGGTAGTATTTACAAATACATTTGACAGGTTATCTTACAGTTCACAGTAAATAATAAAGTAACCACTTATTGGATGCCTGATTTGAGAAACAGTGAGGCCAGTTAGTTAGATTAATGATAACATTATGATGTTAAATATCCCTATAATCTTTTTAAAATTATTCATAAAAACGTATATATTAAATACAGAATATAGACATATGGCCTATAAATGTTTTGAGAAAATAATTAAATTTGTTCAAATCTAAGTATGGCAAGTTTTGAATTCAATTGAAGATGTACTTCTAATTATAAGATTAGTGGGAATTGATACTTATAATCATAATAAATTGGAATTATACCCCCTTCCCACCCATCCATGCTCTTAATAAACTTGAATTTGTACTATATAGTGAATTGTTATTTGTGCTGAAGTTATTGAAAAGTTTTCAAATAATTGAAAAGAATTGTTCCTATAAGGATATTTGAATCTTCATCAAAATGTTCGGTCAAGATAATTATAAATGACCCACAAGACCCCAGCACACTAGCCCGCAAAATAGCTTCATGTATACCCAAATAAACACACATGTAATTAGTGTAATTAAAGTACAAAATGGAATGGAGTCCAGATTGATTTTTCGATTGGAGTCTGGAGAGAGTTACGGAGCAGGGTCTGGAGTCATTTTAAGAGTAAAGTTTGAAGTGATGTCTCTTCAATGTGTAATTTAATCTAAAATTTACCCAACAAAACACGATTGTCAAGAATAAGAATATAACAAATTAATCAATCTGATAATACACAATTATCTACCAGTCACATTTGAAAATGTGGAATTAAAATGTACTTATAGTATTACAGTCAAACCCAAATCACATCAAAACTATTACCGTGTGTATGTGACATGGTTTCGTACAACTTCAGAAACACAATATTCTAAAACCAGTACCAGTTAACCAGAATTTCTCATCGTTAATATCTCTGTTGAATTTGGAGGACATGTTTTTCAACAATTGGAATTACATTCGGCATTTCAACTGGGACAAAGTCATATGAAGTTAAATTATTACATGGCTATAAGTTTCAAAACTCAAAACAAATATATAAAATACTAACAATGATAATAAAATATAAATTTATGTTGTGTATAATTGTTTTTTGTTCAAACTCGTTCATTCGTGTTAAAGTATTTTTACTGTTTGAAAACTTTTATATGGTAGACTATAAATTGTTCTAATCTTTCCTAAAGACTTTTGTGGAAGCAATGAAATGATTTCTGAAAATGAAGACCAGTAATTATGTCGTTAGAATGTGTTTTCATTGAGCTGTTAATCAATTCACGTGACTCGATTTGGTTACATGAACCACAAATTAAAATGGAATACTATTGCTGAAATGTCAATAATTTAGGTGAAAATTCTACATAGTATAGCAAAATATTTAAATTTTAACACTAGTGTTAAAAACACATGTAAATTGGTAATCTATACAGGTAATTAATTTCATACAATAAAAAAAATTAATTAGGTTACTCTAAAAATTACTCCAAATTCCACTACAAAAATGGTCCACAGATTCCACTTAAAAAAATAGTCCAAACTCGTCTAGTATGACTCCGCTCAAGAAATAGTTTACAAAATGACTCCATAAAAGACTCCAGATTCCACTACAAAAATGTGTCCATTCCCTACTCCATGTTTCATACTATGCCTATCTATTGAACATGTATACACGACTAGATTTTAATAAACGTCATAGGCAGTTCACAAGCTAGTTCCTTTTTTTGTCCCTTATAGACATCTATAATTCAACTTGTATAATTATTTTTGAACATACAAAATAATAATTGGTTTGATAATAATGTGCATTTGTATAAAATTGCGAAAATATGTTGTAAAGAATTTAACCACGTTCTTTTGATCAGGAATTTTAATTTTTAGGCGTTGGATCAAAGTGTTTTTACTAGAAAAGCAGACATGGAGTTTGCATTACATTACATTTTATTTAACAATATTTAAAGCATGTTGGAGTTAACAGGAATTCAGTATGTAAAAATATTACTGTACATCTAGATTTTCGGTTGAAATTGGAGTGATATTCAAATATATACATATTTAATTCGTTATTTATTTTACTATTACAACAGGGAGCAGTAGACGATCTATTAGATTTAAATGTGTTCTTCAAATCTTACGGTAAATTCTATCCGTTTTAACCAACAACTGCTGTGGTATACAGGTAAAACCTGTAGAAAATTCAACTTTCGGGCATGGGGGATTGTAGTGGGCGGAGACAGTGATCTCCTGAATTTTAAACGGTAAAGAATAAAGGAACGGTCATTATTTGTCAGCTAGGGAAGTTGGAGCATTTTAGCGGGTCATCACTGCGTGCAAAACATTACCATTGGGAGGAGGGGGTTGTAGATGAATACAATAATGAATAGAGGGCGTCAATCGAATAGTTTCTCATATATTTAAAAAAAAGGTGTAAAAAATGTGTCTGTAGAGTTGTGTTCAAGGATAGAAAATTATTCAGGCCATGGGCGTCATAAAGAACTATTTTTGCTGAGTAAAGAAAATTTTACTCAAATTCCCATTCTCAGCCAATCACATTCGAGTATCCCCATAGTTCTCAAAATTCTCAGACTTAAGAATATTCTCAACTTTTATGGCGCCCAAGCCAGTATTTATAAATGCTGTTAAAATTCAGTTTTGACAAAGTGCAAAATGGATAACCATTTTTGTAACATTTTTCATCTTTTAAGGATCTAATTTTATTCTGATTCCTCAGTTGTGGTATTACTACATGTGACATCTATTCATTGTTTATGTATTGTTATTGTTGGCTCCTTGTTATGTATTGATGCTTGTCCACTGTTGGACGCTATTTCAATAAATAAATTTGAATTTTAAAAACAATTTAAATGAGCACATTCTGACCCGCCTATGTTTTTCCTTAAAGCTTCAGATAGTCATTCAAGAAAAATTGAAATTATTCAACTTGACCATTCATATTGTTTATCATTTCGTACATGAATTTCAACAGAATTTATGAATAATGAAGAATTTTATTCAATAACTAAGCTATTTTTAATCGTCTGCGAAGTTTTTAATTTCATTTTGGTCCTTCACAATAATAAGAGCATCTGTAAACAAATAAAGGATAGTATCATATTTTATGTCCTTTTTTCAAACCTCACTACTTTCAACATTTAAAACATAAGTATAAAGTTTGAGAAACTTAATTTCAATTTGTATAATTTGTCTTACTATATGTAATAAACATAAGAGGAAAATATAACATCACTAATTCATTTTAGTTGGGAGGGGTCATGTCTCCATAATATGGTCCTTAGGGGATGTCTTTAATTTCCTCCCAGTTCAGAAGAAGGAGATTTGCTACGACCCTCTCTGCTGATAAATAATGACACTTCCCTAAATCACGTGGAATAAAACCGTCACTACTGCTAATTGTACAAAGTAGAGTTGTCGTTCTTTAGCCACAAACTAATTTTTCCATCTCTTGGAGAGGAAGTATTGTAAGTACCAATAAATCAATGGCCAACAATTTTGTTTACATGTATGAGTAGGCAGCTACCTCTTTTAACGTCGAAATAAATCTACTACTAAATTCATATCCTAACACTTTGCAAGTAATTTAGTTGATTCTTGGTTTTTACAGGAAAGTACTTACCTACAATGTAGTTAACTGCCTCCACTGGTACAAGAGGCAATTTAAAGCCAATAACAATAAATAATATATGATCTAATTTGATTTTCAGCTGAACTTAAGCAAATTAAACCATGACACTTCAATAATTTACGAAAAAGATCACGTCTGTACTAATCTTTGAAGTTCCTGAAAGCGGTCATCATATACGTATTAATAGTGTGTTTTATACACCAAAATGTCAGGATAGATGGGGGGGGGGGGGGGTGGTTGGTACCATAAAACGGGTTTAACCCCACCACTGTTCAGTGTCAGACTATCCTGACCCTCTTTTGTATTTATGTTTGTGTTTTATGGCATTTTTGTCGGGAGCTCTGTCTGTTGGGTTGCTTTGTTGATTGGTACATGTTGTATTTCATTCATTCTTGACCTTTCCTGATATCAATTTTGACTAATGACAATTTTCTCAACGTTTTACCTTTCTTAAAGTTGAAGTTAATATACTCATATCTTGACCATGTTACACGAGGGGCAGGGTCTGCCGTGTCCAATTCCTCCGGTAGAAATTTCAAATTTCCAACTCCACATTCTAAGCAATTTCTGTTCAAACATTTCATGCTATATGGTTCTCACGGACATAGGGTACAATTAACAATTCATTGAAGTGTTCATATATGGGAAAATTTTCCAACGATGAGCGGTTATCATCGGTCATTTTTTTCAGGAAATTCATGCAAGAGTTAAACAATGTTTTTGCTTCAACGTGATATCGACATACACAAGTTTGTCTGTCTTTCGGCCTCACTGGTTGTACAAAATATGGTTTGCACCTTTCAAATGTTCTTTGGCACATTTTTAGTGAATTCAAAATAGACGTCCGTCTGACTCTTCTCTAGAATATGAACCATATGAGAACTGTATAATTTTGGACCAATTCGCATTCTCTTTATATCAGATTTATTTCCAGTGGGTCTTGAATTTTCCTGGAGAAGCCAAAATTCATATGCGGTCTTTTTATCAGTCTCACTTACGGCATCTGATCGCGTTTTTCTAGCAGTATGCGTCCAACAAGATTTCTCATCATCACTACACTAAAAAACCTTTCATCTAGCTTTATAGCAAGTTACTGAAATAGTACCGACCTTGACCTTGACCAGGCGTGAGTCACAATATTTAGGGGACGACCATTTGAAATTCTGGGGGGTTGGGGGTGTGGAGGGCAGGAGGATTTTGAAAATAAGTAACTCAGCCTTGATAATAACAAAAATGAATGGTTTGTTCTGTGGTAGTTTGAAAATAAATAACCTGACCTACAATGTATTGAAAATAAATAACTCGGCAGGTCTTTTAAACCATTTTATAAATGCATGTTTTAAAGCATGAGATGGCACCAGATTCTACCAAAATTCGTCTTTTTTCATATTTTTTTCGGGAAAAACTTCCCAAATCTTTTAATAATATATAAACTACACCATATAGAATAAGAATAAGAATAATTTTTTTTTTATTTCCAATTAAGGGCCCATTAAGAGCAAGCAATCAAATACAAAGGATGTATATCATTGGAGGTACATATACAGTTTACATATATATATTTAAACCCACAATAACCGCAGTCCGGTCAGAGCCATACTATATGCACAATATCTATTTTATCATAATATATCAATTAAAATATTTGCATGTTATTATATAAAATTTCTTATTTCTAAACACTTATTTATAAATATACCCAATGTTTTTAGGACATTAATATTTTCATTAGTCAATAGCCAAATAAACTTTGCTGTTTTATTCAGGTTCCCAAAATTATTACAAAATGAAGATATATTTTCATAAAATACTTTTCTTTCATTTTCATACAATGGACATTGAGCTAAAAAGTGTTCCTCGTCTTCAACCTCTCCGAGTATGCACTTAGTACATAGTCTTTGTGAACGTTCAATATCATTTTTAGCATATATATCAGTTTCTATTTTTAAACAATGAGCACTAACTCTAATTTTACAAATTGATTGTTTAATTTTAAAATCATTTAAATCAAGATAGTTCCCTCTTTCAAAACATCTTTTGACAGTGAAGTATGTTAATAATTTCCCTTTGTCGGAATTTAAACTACTTTCTCTAAAGCCATCCCAAAAATTGAGGAAACTTTTTGATAGTTTATTTTTAAAAATTTTGCATAAACGACCTAATTTAAGTTCCTTTAAATTTGATATTGGTAAATCTATCTCTTTCAATATAAACATAATACTAGAATACCAAGTATTAACTTTACAAGAATGCAATTGCCTGTTACACACATAAGTATCATACAATAGAGCTTGCTTTAAATTTTCTAGTCTATGAAAATATTTCAACATTGACAAAATAATAGTAAAATATACAGGGATTCTGCCAAGCTCAGACATAATTGCTATATTACTGGATTTTTATCAACAACAAGGATATATTAATGTTTTTGAATTGTCTGAAAATGGGTTTCATTTCACTTGAGGTATATTGTCTCATGAACATTTAATACCTTTTCCCATTTTAACCTATATTGTTTTTTGTACGTATGCAATATACAATATATGCAGTTTTGAATTCAAAAGATTCACTTCCAGAGGATGATGATTGATTTCGATTAAATGGTACATATTATATGAACTTGGTGCACTGATTTATGGCAATGGTGTCCATTTTTGTGCTAGCATCAAACACAACAACAAATGGTATCTTTATGATGGTCTTAAAGAATACCACAGTGCTGGACAGGGACTGAGACTGCAAGGTGGAACAGCCACAATTCCGAACAGATACAATCTTGACTATGTTATTTATTTAAGGATAAAATATGAATTTAAAAATATAATATATAATTGTGAAAATAAATAATCAGTCCCTTTTTTTTACTGAAAATGAAAAATCATGCTTCAACGGTCATGACGGTGCAGAAAATAAATAATCTGTCTTTATTTTCCACATAAATAAATAACCCATCCAAAACAAATCCTCCTGCCCCCCTCCCCAGAATATCAAATGGTCGTCCCCTTACCGAGAGACCCTTCGAAGATAACCGTTTAAATAATGAAGTATTCTAGGCAAAATGTACAGACTTTGTAAATTTGCTGGCGCCACTGCAAACAATTAACACGGATCGAGACTGGCTACTGTTAAAAAACAAAATAACCCATGTTTGTTCTACATCGTCATATATCTGCTTTTAGTAATTTACGTCACTTACATTGCACTTTACTTTTATATTTTAAAAATTGCCAGACAATTTGTTAGATTTTTTAAACAAACTCTCAGAAAGGCCGATTCCAAGAGGAACGGATTTCCTGTGCCCCAATCAGTGTTGATTACCTTAAAAACTCATGAAGGTATGTTTTTTTTGCATATTTGAAAAGCATACATAAAAATTGACCATCTGGTACATTTTCAGCAAAAATCCATTGGAGGAACATTATTGTATCGTATTCCTTTAAGGTGAGACTTTACCAAATGACGTAACGTCAAGAGTTATATCGGTCTTGACGTTATCGTAGCGTACAGTGGATCGCTTGATTTGTATAAAATTTGATACGGTGATTGTATAAACAGAGTATTATGCAAGGAGTTATGAATTGACTAGTATTATATGAAAAAATATGTACTATTAATACTTAGATTTATTATCCTTTTTATTTGCCAATATTTGACATTCATATAAAGATATTTAATTTTAAGAATCCGAACAAACATCCATGTAAGCAAAAAAAAAAACGGATGATAAAATAAATCTGCATTTCCATATAAAAATATCGCCCTCAAACCAAAAATTTAGATAAAATGAAATCAGAAAAATATATAAGAAAAAGTAGACCGTAGACGGAGTAAAAAGAAGGAAACAAAACGTAACACCCCCCCCCCCCCCCCTTTCACACTTTGTATACAAAGTATCAAACACAATACATATACACCATTTACTTTTCATAAAAACATGTATGCAAGATTGTTTCATTCATAAAAGCGTTTTCAACATTCTATGAGATTTAAGGTAGAAACAGAACTTACCAAATGTATTTGATGTTCACTATTCTCTACTAAATATAACGGAGAACAACGGGTTTAAATTGTAATTCTCTACTAAAATTTTAATGTTAAAAGGAACTATGTCTAACAAGGAAAGGATAACGAGTTCGTATTTTTTACTGAAAAATTTCTGTCGCGCTAACAAAAAAAAAAGAAACCAGAGGCTCCCATGAGCCTGAGGAGCCTGTAACGCTTACCTGATAATGCATTGCCTATTACATATATAGCGATCAGTTCTAACAGGGTTAAATGATATTTTGGCTGAAAAAAAAAATGATCTTGCTGTATGCGACATTGAAAAAAATAATCTGCCTCAATATTGTGCCCTTTCAAAAAACAAAACAAAAAAACAAACAAAAAATTGCAAAAAACATATTCCAGGCTTAAGTGCATTTGAAAAAAAAAACATTATGGCATGCGAAGGCAGCGAAAAAAATAATCTGGCAAAGGCATGAAACCCTTTAGTTGGCCGCCATTTTGGTCGAAGGTCGAGGACACCGGACACAAATTTGGAAGGGGACCATTCCACCAAATTTTGGTCCCAATTGGCCCAGTGGGTTCTGAGAAGATTAAAATGTGGACTATGGACGACGGACGATCGACGACAGACGACGGAATATGCCGGACGACGAAGGACAGACGACGGACGCCAACTGATGACAATAGCTCACCTGACCCTTGGGGCGGTGGTAGCTGTCGTTTCCGACTGCCTGCATGTAATTTCTGTTTGTAATTAGTAAATAAAGACTTTATAAAGAAGTTAGGAAAATGGTATCAAACGTCAAATATCAATCACCACAAAAGTGCTTGAATCTTGAGTTCCATAACAGTTTCACAAATAATTGTTGCCTTCAGCGCTTTTTATTCAGTATGGATATTTAATTGTGATGTAAAATTCCTTCAGTTTCAACTGAAACAAAATTCGCACTACTTGCATGAAAGAGCAATGAAATTACTTTTTTCATTACAATGCAAACCGTGACGATTCCTTCTTCAATTCAGTTGACAAAGTCGTTACCTGCTTGGAGACGATTGAAAATGAATTTCACAAGAATATATTTCTCAAAAATATTAAATATTATAAGAAAAAAAACTGTAAAAATATGTGTAAGTTAGTCAATAAAGTGTAAGATTAAATTATATATTAGTCAACAAAAGTAACGATACACGAGTTCGGAACCAAATATCTTGGTAATTCCTTATAAAACTTAATATGAGGGCAACAGTGGTTTGTTACTTCATTTCTTCATCTAATTCGTCTCAGTTTGAAATTTTGATAAAACTTGAAATGGTGGAAAATGGAAATTTATAAAAGAGGGTTAAATTAAATTTGCGGAAAACCGAAAAGAAAATCGACACACATTTTGTAAATGAAAATCCGGTAGCTGAAATCAGTAGAAAAAAACTCAAATCTTTTGTCACAGACATTATGATTCACATAATGGGGTAAAAATACTGATTTTTTAATTTTGGGTTGAACAATGTGATTTTTGAAATTTCAAAAATTGGAATTTTTTATTTTTAACTTTTTGCACAAAATCCATACTTTTGATGAAAAAACAATTCACTGTGAAAACCAGACGTGTAGGTCTATTTTTCTCCTAAGTACGGCTATTTGAAATTATGAATATATGAAAAATGCATTACTCTGTATCGTTTCTTTTGTTGACTAGCATATATTATTTCTCCCTCGTATATTTTAAATGTGAACAATTAGCTTTCTCGTTTTTAAAATTTTTTTCCTAACTTTTTAACTTTGTCCATTGTAAACATAGAGAAAGATTGTATGACCTTCACTAACCTTTCGAATAGTCAATTGTTCTGTAGGTAGGGAAAGTTCAGTGAAGTTGGTTACTTATTCCTTATTCGTTATTTATTCCTTATTCATTATTCCCTACTGATATTGTTTATTCCTTATTCGTTACTTATTCCTTATTCGCTACTTATTTGTTATTTATTCCTTATTCGCTACTTTTTCGTTATTTTTTTTAATAACATTCTTTTTTTTATCATTCCTTTCTTAATTTTAAAGACTTTTTGAGATATTTTGAAAGATGCAAGTGTCCCAACCCCATATTAACATATTTTAGGGCGAAATCATTCTTTAAAACGTGTTTACCGTCTCAAAGTTACACTATCGGGTTTTAATAACTTGCCTTTTTGATGCCTTTATTCATTTATTTTTTTCATCTGTCTTGCATGCATGTAAGTTCTAAGATCGTCGACGCGTATTACCCTGTTAGCGCGTACGTACCCGTCTCCTTGCTGGATTGATACCCTGTTACTAATTCGCTCCTTATTCGCTTTTTGTACGTTGGCCCTTTTTTAATGGTTTTTTTCTTTTATTTTCTTTTGTGGTGATAATTATTGGTTCGTAGAAGTGAAATTACCCTGTTAGCGCGTATGTACCCGTCTCCGCCATCTACTGATATCCTGTTAATTACTCGTTCCTTATTCGCGTTTTGTACGTTACCCCTTTTTAATGATTTCTTTTCTTTTCTGTTCATGTCTTTTTTTGTGTTAATTCTGGGATCTTGGAGTTAAAATAACTATGAACCAGTTTCTGCGCTCGACTGATATGCTGTTACTTATTCGCTACTGATTTATTCGTTTTTTTTATACGCTGTTACTTTTCAATTTTCATTGTATTTCGTGAGTTTCTATTTACTCAATTTCAAAGTAGTTGAAGTTAGGCCTTTATTTTTAAATCTTTAAATAACGATTGGACCGCAATGCACAATTATACCTTATTATAGCATTAAAGATGTACCCAGAAGGTATGCCTGTGAATGTGAATAGAGATTATAAAACACTGCTGAATCAGTAGTACGAAATAAAACAAAATTACGGAGATTATCAGTTGAATTCAAATTAATTAGAGGAGACAAATTCATTTATACAAATAGTGAATAACAACTGCATTTTGCAATTGCTTGATTGCATTAATATCAACAATCATTGAAAAAAATTGAGACCAATTAAAATCATGCTATATTTTGCAATTTTTGTTTCATAACAAAATTAATTTTAGAATTAATGATTTTTTTGGAAAAAAACGCACAGGGAAAAACTACATTAATTTTAGAATTAAAGAACATTTTTTAAAAATAACAATCCAAAGATACTAAAATTAGATATAGTAAATTTATACTATGCTGTATACGACGCATTTCAAGGAGTTACCTCTCATCAGCAGCATTAAAAACGAAACACTTGGAAGACCAAAAACCAAACTTATTTTAAAACAAGAAGTACTCATAACCAAAAATACCGAAATAGGAAGCCAAATTTCAGCTAAGGAGATCTACCATGTGCAGTACAAGGAACGAACCCTTAGTAATTCTATTATTTTTTGAATTTTGCTAAATACTGGTAATTTCTATAACAAATCAATGAATAATCATGTCAGACAAGTCTGACGACTGGGTTTGCGAATACCCTCGGGGACCTAGGGTCCACCATGCAGAGGCATCTTTAAAAATACGAACATGGAAAAACGATAGGAACAAGGGTCACTTTCTTTAGCCCAGCACGTACCACCACCCCCAAAAATTGCTAGGTTGCTTCTTTATGTGAAAGTCTGAAAAAATTGATATTATACACTACAATAAAATAACAATCCAAAGATACTAATATTAGATATGGTAAATTTATAATATGCTGTATACGACGCATTTCAAGGAGTTACCTCTCATCAGCAAAAAAGAAAACAAAGACGTGCTTATATATATTTGTATTCGCTGAGGCATATAAACGGCGGTACATTTCATTATTTCATAATTAAGCAAATTCTTTAAAAACAATTCTGTCGTTATTCACTTGATAAAAGTTGTGGTTGCGCACAGCCAACATCATTTTGAATGTCGGTGAAAACAAAAACTGCACAGATTAAGGTTTCCTGAAGGCTCAAGCCAACAGAAATACACTTTTCATTCTTTTTGATTGATGAAAATTACTGAATTCCTATTTGAGAGGGTATTATACTTTTAATTGCATCTTATACACACTTTTTGCGTACTTACAATATGTATATATATATATAGGACGTTGATGTGCGTAAATTTAAACTGTATAAATGTGATTTTTAAGTTACGAACATCATCGCACAATTCTAAACATGAATACTGTATAATTTAATAACAGAAGCTTGGTGTTTTCTAAGGTAGAAAATCCAATTATCTTTATCTATCAAAATGTAAAAAAGTCAATTGCTGTCATTAAGAGACCATGTCAAAGTTCTCACCGAAATTGGTTCAAAATTATGTGGGCTGTGAGTAACTTAAGTTACGAACCACAGTTTTCCCCAGTGGTTATTGACTTAACGAAATATTTCGCCCCTTGATACTTTCTACAAATTTAACATTTTACATTGGAAAACTAATACCAAATTGATAAAATTAATAGATTGTAAATTTGGCAACTTCGCCTCCATAGTTACATGTACCTGTATTTACCCCAGTACCCTTTTGAATAACTTTGAATTTTATACTGTATACAACAAAATTGGGTGGGTATAGCATAAAACAGAGGCGAGTAAAATTTACCGGTAGTTTTGGAGAACAGTTTTTCCTATTTTTTTTCAAAGGGATATTGCTAAAGCTTGCATTAAGGGGGTAGGCCTGGGGTATGGGAGATAACTCCTATTGATGTTTTTTGTCTTGACGTCAAACAATAGGAATGACGTGGAATTACTATGACGTACAAAATTTCCTTGCATTAGACGAAGTGAAGAGGTTCGGTAAGGGGCATCTCCGTAACGGATCTAAAACTTTTTCGAAATGTGTGCAAAATCGATAATTACGTAGGATTTGATATATTGATGAATTATTGTTTAACATCCAGTGGCAATTATGAAATGCATATTACGATGATGAAAAAGCCGCTCGAAATGAAGAAAATGCTGTTAATATTTGCAATAATTTCATAAATCCTTACTAGAATTTTCTACTCGTTCCATCAATTCGTAATATATAATCTAGAATTAGTCCCCCCCTCTGAGAAGTGTGTGTTTGTATTGTGTGCTTATCTCGTTCTCATCTCAGTGGTTGCTTATATCACATATGTTAGTCTTATACTGTAACAGTAATAGTCCATCACACATACAATGTTACACTCCTGACATTTTCAGGATTATTTTAAATAGCATTTAATTGATGAATCGAATGTTTTAGAGATATTTTCTGCCTTAAATCATATACTAGTAACCATGATTTGTTTGAATATTTAATGAGGCAACTGAAAATGAACGAAATTCCTAACATGTCTGGTACTTTTTACCTTTGAATTTGCATATAAAGAATGAATTTTACCATCATATTTCATTTTTGATTGAGACTATATCCCTGTTCTTCAGTTCAACAATTATAACTATTTTTTTATCAAACATATGTCCTATGAGAGGTAGTAATATTCATTAACTTGTGTCATCTCATGGAATGAAAGGTACCCCTTAAATGCCAATTTTCAATGAACCCTGTGAAGGAAACGCGTGGTCGAATTTCAACAAAATTTTCTCAGGTGGTGTATTGAGACATATATAATACATGACGAAAATATGAAAAAAATTAAACGAGTGGAAAATTTTGGCCTAACCCAGATCACCCTGGTAATTTGCAATTAACAGTTTTCTGTTATTCATATCAATATTGATCGCGTTTGTACGCACCAATCCATCTTTCTGACAAAGTAGTTGTCTATTCTTCTTCCCATCAGGTGACAGTACGACGACATTGTAATTATCGTACGATGCAATGTACACGTTACCTCTGTTATCTACAGATACACCATATGGGCAGGACAAAACTGACTTATCATTAAACACCCACAACTTCTCTCCTTTCATATTGTAACATATGACGGTGTTGGTGCATGAGTTAGTTTGATATATATTGTCACCGTATAATGTTATATAAGACCAACCAAGCCATTGACTTTGTTTAACTACAGTAGTTATATTGTCACTCTGTATCTGAATTCTTAGAATTCCCTTCCCAATAACACAGCACAATAAGGATCCATTGTCATATATAATACCTTGAACTGGATCGTTGATTTTAATTTTCTTGACAATCATCTCTGTTTCGATATTAATGATCTGGATTCCACCACGTCTATAATGTTCATTGTATCCTGCTACAGCAACAGTTTTGTCATCTATTACAGTGACGTCTTTTAAGTCGGTGATTTGACAAGATATTTCTTTTGACAAGGCACCGTTTTCCTTCAGTATATAAAGTTTTTTATTTTTATCGTCAGCGAATATTATTCTTCCGTCTGGCAAAAAGTTGCAGCCACGTACATTTAATGACTCACTTTTCAAAATTTTTACTTTAGATTCAATAGCTACCTTTATGTCTTCGATGGACGTTGGAGATCGGGGTGGTACAGAAGACATGATTTGGGCTTGTTTTTCTTTTCCTGTTTTAATGATCAGAGATGGAGGAGATGTTTCTGTAGTCACCGTACCAAAACGTAATATAGAAGACAACACACCCGATATCTTATCGTCAATGATGACTTTCAGTTCGATTTGATGAAGACTTTTATTTTCTGATAGTGACGTTATATACTGATCCTCTTTGTTGACTTTCTCCTCAATGATTTTACTTCCAATAAAAGTCTGAAGAGGTGATGCGAACTGCTTCATTGCTGCAATATCATTAACTAAGTCTTCAATTGTCTTGGATTTCTCTGCGAGTTGTGTGATTATGGTTTCGATCACAGTTTTCGATTTATGTTCTGCGTGACTGAGTTCCTGTAACATATGTTGTTCTAGGGCATCAACATGGGACATAACTCTTTTTCGCATTTGTTTAATTTCGTCCTGATACTTCTTGCGTTGTTCTTTGATGAAGGTCAAGTTATCGGTACGGTCTTTAATTACACTGCTAATGTTTGCCTTAATACATTTTAAACTCTCCTCCATATTTTCAAGTAGTGACGTCATTTTTGCGGTTTTAATTATTTCTTCTAAAGCTTGTATATCTTTGCATTCCTTGTGTGTTGATGAAATGCAAACTGGACAGCACAGTTTGTCGTGCCGTCGACAGTAGTTCTGGTATTTTGAATCGTGTTCTTCACAGTGATTTGTTATTTTGGCAACAGCAGATGGTAACTTTTTATAGTTTTCAAGCGATAGAACGTCATGTTTCCTGGATGCCCGAGATGATCCATGATGGTCCTCGCAAGAAGAGCACAATCCTTCATCACATTCAGAACACCAGTACTCTGCAGGTTTTGAGATTTTTTTATATTCACAGACACCACAAACGAAATCACCAGATGTCGCCATAATTTACCTACAAGTAATACAAAATGATATATAGTTTTACAGTTCTTTTTTACTCCCATTCGAAACTTATCTCTGGTATATCATTTTACAACTGCTTTTAGGTAACGATCCTTTTTGTTTGTCTTTTAACATTAAAAATGACTTAATTACCTTTTGCTAATTAAGGAATAGGCATTTGAGGCGACAAGGAAAGATATGATGAAGATAGCAGAGGTTCTAAATAGTGAAAAAGTTTGAAGATTTAAGGGTTTCTACATTATATCCTAAATGACACCTCTGGAATTCATTTATATTATATGATATGACATGTGAACGAGACGACCACCTACTATGGCAAGCCGTTTTACTATTTATTCTGACATAAAGATATTTAAGAAACTTTATAAGATATCTCATATAGTTTATAAGATATCTTATATAGTTTATAAGATAACTCATATAATTTATAAGCTATCTCTAATAAATTTCTTTATAATATATCTTATAAATTATATGAGATATCTTCTAAACTATATAAGATATCTTATAAAATATATGAGATATCTTATAAAGTATATAACATATCTTATATAAAAAATATTTATAAGATATCTTATATACTTTATAAAATATCTTATAAACGTAGAAGATATCTTATAAAAACTAGATTATATAAGATATATTATATATTATATGATATATCTTATATATTATATGATATATCTTGAAGTTAGAATAAATAGTAAAACGGTTTGCCATAACCTACAGTTTCTGACTTCTCTTGTCAGGATGAAATGCAAAAACGAAGGGACAAGGCCGAACATAGAATAAATCGGTAATCCACCTAAAGTTTATCAAATAGTCGGGCTACGTAATAAATATTTCGAATTTTACGAAACCATAATATGCACATTTTCTGATAATGTTTATTATGTATGTCTAGTATTTATCTCATTCTCAATGAAGCTTTGGAAGAATCTAACGTCAAGATATATCTCATATAATATATACGATATCTCAAGATATATAAGATATCTTATATAATCTAGTTTTTTATAAGATATCTTATATACTTTATAAGATATCTTCTAAAGTTTATGATATATCTTATAACGTATATAAAATACCTCATAAAGAACATAATATATCTTATAAAGTTGATAAGATATCTTATAAATATTTTTGATATAAGATATCTTATATAGTTTATAAGATAAGTTATCTAATAAGGTATATAAGATATCTTATATACTTTATAAGATATCTTTTATACTTTATAAGATATCTTATATATTTTATAAGATATCTCATATATAGTTTATAAGATTCTCATATAATTTATAAGATATCTTATAAAGAAAATTGTATGTTTATTTAGTTGAGGTTTTATGCCGTTTTCAGCACATATGGCTTTTTCGCAGCGGCCAGTTTTTATTGTTGGAGGAAGCCGGAGAGAGCCACCGACCTTTGGTAGGAAAATTGGCAATTTAGATCGGAGTCGAACACACCCCGCCACAGGTGCTGTTCGAACTCATAACTTCAGTGTTGACAGGCTAGTGATCATTAGTAGTCATGACGAACTACCTAGACCAATCGCAACCGAGGCCACAGAAAATTATATGAGATATCTTTTAAATTATATGAGATATCTTATAAACTATATAAGACATGTTATCAACTATATAATATATCTTATAAACTATATGAGATATCTTATAAAGTTTATTAAATATCTTGAAGTTAGAATAAATAGTAAAACGCTTTACGATCTTCACTGCAATTAAAAACCTTACTTGAATGGCCCCGACAAAATAAAAATGAATCTACATCAGTGCACACAAGATATATCTATACATCAAATATATTGGCGAACTAAAGAAATACATGCCAGGAAATAGTTCAGAAATAAGACAGGTGTAGGTAACAATACATTCCAAAGGGACCCTAGAAGATAATCGTAGACACAAGAAAGAAAGGTCCCAAGCGAAATGTGCGCACTTATTAAATTTATTGAGGTTATTATCGTAGAACCTGGCTACTGTAACAAACAAATTATGCAGGTTAGGTTGACAGCTCCATGACTCTCCTTATGGACTTATACAAACATTAATCATCTTTCATTTGCTCGGTGGATTTACTTTGTATTTGCTGTAATGTAATGTAATGTTCTAAAAACTTACGGTTTTGTTTTGTCAGTTGTTTGAAACAAACAAACCTCCATTAAGGTCGTTTCAAGGAGGAAGTAAAATATCAAAGTCCAACACACATATTTACCTGTGTACTTAACATTTTATCTGGTATATTGATATCATTCATAAATTAAACTTTTTATGCATGTTGTAGGCAGTCCTTAATCTAAGTAATATATTTTCTGTTTCTCTCTTTGACTTACTTTACACCTATACTCAATACATATGGACTTTCTTTGAACTTTTTTTTTGTAATATTCTGAATGGAAAAAACGAATAGTGAAGTATTATAAATGGCGGCAATTCTCTTTATTGGTAAATCGTTATAAATCTTATAAACGTTGAGAATCAGCTGTGCCATATGTAGACGCATGAAAATATTAAAATACTTATGTTAATTAGGATTCATGCAAATTATACGTATTCTAATGCCTGGAACACATGGGGCATGTCTCTTAATATCTAAGATAACAAGGTATTCAGAATGTAAAAAAAAATATCATACAGCCAGACCCTGATATTGGTTTAATATTTACTGTTTGTTTCGTTCTTTATAGAGCTATAAATGCAGTGAGATACAAAACACGAGGAAGAGGGATAGGTCCAAATCCAAAGACAATTTTTGAAAACTGCAACGAGAACAATTTTTAAAAAAAAAAAATGAAAAAAAAAATGATTTCCTTGCCTCAACTCTATCCTCCAATTCAACTTAATGTGGTACAGTAACATAACTTCAAAGAAATATAGTACTTGTCCCCTATCATAACATACCATTGTACAAGATAGAGTTGTCGTTCTTTAGGCATGGAAAAAGAAAAAAAGAAAAAGAGAACCGAAAAAACCCATCATCTTTAATATAATTGAATTAATCTACCTTGCACACGATGAAATATAGAAATATGAGAAGATAGAAGAATTTTAAATACTACCAACAAATTACGGTCTCGAGGGGGATATTGGGGGGGGGGGGGTAACTTCACCATTTTATGACGGGAGTGCGGCAGTAGACTATGTTATTTTATCCTGCAATCAAGCAATTTCCGGTCTAATAAAAGGGGTAGAATAAACTTTAGTCGTATTAGGTCAATATTTGGCGAATGTACCAAATGACGTCGTGCCGTTTTCCGTGTTTTCGCTGCAGTTGAATTTCCACTTCAAACGTAATTTTAGGTCATTGTACGCATCTAAAAAGGAATTCCAGGATAAAGACAATACAAAGTCATTGTCGGAAAATATAAAATTTATTTGGGCTCGCTGTGAAATATGGGGAAAAGGCTCACGAAAGTTCGCCCAAATAAATTTTACATTTTCCGACAATGACTATGTATTATATATGTAAGGTGCCTCTAATGATTTTGGCTAACATTTTTAAAATACGGTCAATTTTTGTTGGTCTTACCAAATACATAAATCATTTTCTTATATTTCAAGACTTTGAAAAAAATTGCCTGACGAAAAAAAAAATTTCTCTGGGTCTTTCTGATAAACAAATGGTAGCACAGAACCATTGACTAATTAAGACATTATGCAACTTTTGGCCAAACTTTAGATCCATGTAGAAAAAAATCCTCTTCTGACGTTTTCTTTAAATTTTAGTATAGCACCTTTGAAGTAATGAACTTCTGTGCAAATTGATGTGTTAAGTAACGGGATATTTAAGAAAAATCTCAAATTTTGGGATGACATTGTACACATGTGGTTCCTCAACTTGTGATTATCTGATGCTTTTCATTTGTACGCACAACTATAGGCCTTGTTAAAGGTGGATGATGTGTGAATATGTTTTTTATTTGTTTATTTGACATTGTTGTAATTGAAATTCATTTAAACTACCTAAAAACCCTTTATTCGCATGACTCACCTTGAAATCATGGGATAGTTAGCCGGAACTTTTGTCCTGGCATGATTCATTACTCAAATGCCTTTAAATTGTCCGTTCAAAATTTGACAAAAATTACCAGAAATTTCTAAGGCTCTTTTTTTTGATGCAGAGGTAACACTTTGCTGAGTTAGGATACCTGTTTGTTTTAATTGTTTTGATTTTTGATCATTGTCCTTATTAATTCATTATTTTATCTTTAACCGGTTTTCCAATATTTTGATCTCGAGCACTGCTGATGAGTTGTCAGTCAACGAAATGACCATACAGTGCATCAAATTTATTTAGGTATTTTGTGATACGTTTTATAAATCATAACACAATTTTAAGTCAAGGTTATTTGCCAATTGAAAAAAAATGCTATTGATTTTTTCTTGTGAATGTATTAATTGCTAACATTTAACATGAAATATGCAAAGAACATGTATAGTGTAGACACATTGTTGTGTAACCTTTTCGAACAAGACATCCTCGTGCAAAATTGGGTCATCAATTTAAAATTTTATGAAGCAATTCTTTGATTCAAAATAAAGCTTTTCTCCAGTAAAAAGAACACCAAATATGCCTATACACTTCTGATTCCCAAGGAAGCATCAATTTCAGATAGTTTTGGGATCATAGACTTAATAATCGACAATACAATTGTTAAATATATAGTAAGAATTTTCCAAGGGGAAATCACAATTTCAATGGACACGATTCTTCAACGGTTTTTGTCGACCGATTTGTATCTTCAAAGGAAGGCAGAATAAAAATGCGAGAAATTCAACAAAACATGACCAATTTCAATACTTCTGAATACTTTCTGAATAATTTACGAAAACACTTAAGTATGTACAAAACAAGGACTAACGGATTATTTCAAAACAATTTCATGACGAAAAAATGTTTATTTATTTTGGCCAATTTATCCAGCATACTTAGTAGGCGATATTCAACTAGAGTACATAAAAATGTATACAGTCAAACCTGTCTATAAAGGGCAGCTAAGGAACCAGAAAAAAGTGCCCTTAATGAGCAGATGCTAATTATAGAGAGGTTAATTTTACATACTTTGTTTATAAATGGAACGTTTTCACTGTGCCCTTTATAGACAATGATTTGCTATATAGAGGTACCCTTTAGAGCAGGTGTGACTCTACTTCCAATATGTATTTATTTCTGCAAAACTTATTTGAGTTTCCGTTTGCACATATTAGTCATATCATGTTTTAAAGGGTTTTTTCGCATTATCATGTAATTGTCGACCAGTACCGTACCGGCGAAGGACATCAGGGTGACCAGAGAGTAACTCCCACCTATAAACTGACATTTATACCTGGCAATAACTCTCAACCTGTTAGTTGATAGAGCAGTGTGGCATTAATCTACATGTAACAGTGAGAACAACTCTGAAAGAAGTGTACTTTCATATGGTTGTACTGATTTTAAGCGTTGCGCACATGTGTATGTTATATTAACGTTTTGATTTGTCAATACATACTTTTTTATAGTAAAACAAATTTTAATATAACACATGTAAAAAAATATTTCGTGATCGACAGTCAATAAGCTTGGAGGGGAATTTATTGTTTTTACTCGGTTTCTTCTTTCGTCATCCGACCAACTCGGGCACATCATCTCCTCGTCGATTTATATGAAACTTGGCAGATTTACAACTATCTAAGAACTTTCAAAATAGCCGCCATTAGCAAGATGGCCGCCGTCAAAGTTGAGGTCTTTAGTTTTCCGAGAAAATGGCTGACAGGATCGAAAAGTTCTTGGGATCCCGTGGCAATGGGAGCTTTTTGTGAATATTTATTTCGATGTCCGAAACAATCAGTACTGGTTTCATTAGACGGATTTGGCATTTTCCCCTTTTGTTCATTTTGGCAAATTTGAACTTTTTTGGATCCTTATTTTGGTTCTCATCATTTTAGGCAATGAGCACAACTGATGAGGCGTAAATCTAAGAAATGTTTTTAAATTTTACCACTGAGCCGATTTCCCTGCTGGTGGAGTGCGAGTCCCCAAAGGTACAAAACATGTATCCTCCGCTCAGTTGCTAGTATTTCGATATTAGCCCGACATTAAAACTTAAATCGAAATCGTAAATTGTGCATGCAAATTGGTATAAAAGAATCTTATTAGATGTAAAAATTTGAGTATTGACAATGATTTACACGTTTTTTACATGTTAACATTTTACTTGTAACAGAAAAATTATTGTAAATTAATATTAATAAATTATAATACATGTTCTAAAATTAATTGGAAAATAAGCAATTTGACAGTTAATTTACTGTTTCAAAGAAAATATGCTTTATTTACCAGTTAAGAACTCTTTAAGGTAAAAACAAAATTGCGTTAGAAAATCAGAACATGTTAGCATGAAAACTGTGAGGTGAAAAGGTGTAAAAAACAGAAGATCATTTGTCTTCTACAGAAATGGAAATTAAACGATATTTTAATGATACAGACGAGATTTCACAAGTTATTACAAAACGTCCCATTTAAGAATTTATCTTATATGTTATAATTACAGTTCAACTACTGCAGATTAATTTAATTTTTAAATTAAACACTATTAAGGTTCATTATTTACATATATCTACCATTTGTTGAAATGAGTAATGTCAAATTTCGTGATTTTGGAATTTTGTATAACAAATATTTTCAGATATTTATTTCCTTAAATCCTGATGCCATAAACTGTAATCAAATAACTTGCTCGTTTAGAGAAGTGTAAAAGGACTTAACAATATAGCTATAATAAGGAAACATTCGGGAAATTATTTTTTGAAATTTATATTCAATTTATTACCAGCAAAGTCGTTTTCTGTATTTCATTAACGTCCATCAGTTTAAGTTATTCTCTGTTTAAATATGGGTTGAACGAAGAATATTAATCAAATTTAAGAATATCCCCTTTACTGATTTATTGAGACAGCTTTTGGTATGGGAGACAACATATACTAAAACACACAAATTTCGGAAGCATTCCAGAATAAACAAATTATTGTTATGACCCGGATCCAATCTAATTAAAATTAATTTTCCACACTTGCATCTTATTTTTATTCGGTTGTTAATATGTGCCGCGCGCGAAATGTAAAGAACCGAATGAAAATAATGAGCAAGTGCGGAGATTTTTTTTAAATTAGATTGTCCCTGATCTAACGTGACTGTTATTGGATTCGGGGTGATATGAATGAAATTAACAATTATTCAAATAAAACATGTATTTTTTGTTTGTTTGTTTTTTTCACCAAGGAACCAGACCGAACAGACTTATATTTGCTGTTTCTAAATATCAATTTATAACAGATCCTCGTCCTATCTAGGGGCCACATAGAGATAAAGACCGCAATTTCTTAATTTTTTAAATAAAAACACGGAATATAATACACAAAGACGAATTTTTGTATTTTGAAACGGAAAAAAAGAACTCGACGACATAAACTTTATTGCATTGCCAGGAATTTTTCAGCGTATTCGAAACGCATGAAAGCTATGATTATACATTAATTGGGATTCAGTCTTAATTTTTGCGTAAATCTGATCTGCATATTTTTAAGTATATCTAAGAATGATTAAATGTTGTAATTCCTCTGATTTTTACGCCCCTTATCATGCTTATTGCAATGACATGACAATTTTTTAACCCCTAGGAAATTGTGACCCCTAAACTTTCCAAACCAAAAACTGATAAAAAAAATTACTATGGGGGGGGGGGGGGGGGATGTCATACAATGCTTTTTCAATGATTTTACCTTGTTTAATTGCAAATGTATGCAAATAAGACCAAAAACAAATATGAACATTAACATCAGGCTGATTTCCGGGATAGGAGGATGGGTGGGAGAATGGGAGGAGGAGTGAGGAGTGTAGATGATTGGAGGACAAAAGACAAGACCGCTAGCCGCTTCGAACATGCAATTTTTCGTTGCCATGGAAACCAAACTACTCGATACAATGACGTCAAACTCAACAGGACTGCTTTATGCTAGCAAAAACGAGAGTCTAGATGTTAGCATTTGATTGAATTTGTCCATCTTTTAAAGATGCAAGGGATGCAGTTAGAGCCAAAAATGGCATTTTCGTCATTTTCACCGTAAATCAGTAACAAAATAGGAATTTGTTTTGAGAATTATTTCTCTTTTCTTATCATTGAATACAGGTATTCTATGATAAGTCGAGCTTGACTGCCAGATGTGTTGGTGGGACATATATCAAGGCACAACCTCATCCCAAAAATAACATTTTTTTATATATTTTTCACACCAATTCGTATGTCGTAATTAAAGTAATCAATACCTCACAATAATAATAAACAAAAAAGAAAAGGGATTGAACCAAAAAGCTCAACCTAAAAATACACAGAAGCACAAAAAGTGTAGTAAACATTTTATATGGAATACATGTATATTTAAACTTGATTGGATTCATAATTAAAAATGTTAATTGGCAGTGCTTACTCGGCTTAAGGTGGGACGTTAGCAAATGACGTAACGTCAAGAGTTATCGGTCTTGACGTTATCGTAGCGTACAGTGAATCGCTTGATTTGTTAAAAGTTTGATACAGTGATTGTATAGACAGAGGATTATACATGGAGTTATGAGGTTACTAGTATTATATGAAAATCATATACTATTAATACTTAGATTTACTATCATTTTTATTTGCCAATATTTGACATTCATATAAAGAGATCTAATTTTAATTATCGGAACAAATATCCATGTAACCAAAAAAAGCGGATGATAAAATAAATCTGAAATTCCAGATAAAAATATCGCCATAAAACCAGAAAATTAGATAAAATGAAATCAGAAAAATATATAAGAAAAAAGTAGACGGAGTAAAAAGAAGGGAACAAAACGTAACAAATCCCCCACCCCCTTTCCACACTTTGTATACAATGTATCAAATACAATAAAAGCGTTTTCCACATTCTATCACATTTAAAGTAGAAACAGCCCCTCAGCAAATGTATTTGATGTTCAAAATTCTCTACTAAATATAACAGAGAACTAACGGTTTTAAATTGCAATTCTCTACTACATTTAAATGTTCAAAGGAACTGTGTCCAACAAGGATAGGATAAGGAGTTCGTCTTTTTTACTGCAAAATTTCTGTCGCGCTCACAAAAAAACTAGAGGCTCCTAGGAGCCTGTATCGCTCACCTGATAGTGCATTGCCTATTACGTATATAGCGATCAGTTCCAACAGGGATATACGTGTATTCCATATAAAAGTGTTATTTTGACTGAAAACAAAATCTTGCTGTGTGCGAAATTGAAAAAAATAATCTGCCTCAATATTGTGCCCTTTCAAAAAAAAACAAAAACAAATGCCAACAATATTTTCCAGGATAAGTGCATTTGAAAAAAAAAAACATTATGGCCTGCAAAGGCAGCGAAAAAAATAATCTGAACAAGGCATGAAACCCTTTAGGTGGCCGCCATCTTGTTCGAAGGTAGAGGACACCCGACACACTTTTGGAAGGGGACCACCCAAGGACCATTCCACCAAAATTTGGTCCCAATTGGCCCAGTAGTTTCTGCGAAGATTAAAATGTGGATTGTGGACGACGGGACGCCAGACGACGGCATATGCCGGACGACGAAGGAAAGACGACGGTGATGACAATAGCTCACCTGACACTGGGGTCATGTGAGCTACAAAAACAAACACGACAGAACACAACCCTAATAGATAAATATAACAAAAAGTTGTATTTCTGGATACAATTCCTATATATGAGTTTAAATACTCGAATATGCAGTGTTCTATATTTATAGAGAAAGTTGTTTTTTTCTAAACAACTTCTAAAAACTGATATAAATGCTGATCAGTTGCTGTCCTTTAGCTTCGGTACGGAATATTTGCAAAAGTATTTGAAACATTCGGAGCTGAAAAAGGTGAATCGTAGCACTTTAAATGTGTAGTTATTCAACTTGTCTTCGAGTCTTGGGAGTGCGAGGGTAGCTGTCGTTTTCGACTGCCTGTATCTAATTTCTGTTTGTAATTAGTAAATAAAGACTTTATAAAGAAGTTAGGAAACTATTGAAAAACTAAATGATATAACTGCTGATCAGTTGCTGTCCTTTAGCTTCGGGACGGAATATTTGCAAACGTATTTGAAACATTCGGAGCTGAAAAGGGTGAATCGTAGCACTTTAAATATGCAGTTATTCAACTTGTCTTCGAGTCTTGGGAGTACGGGGGTAGCTGTTGGTTTCTGTTTGTAATTAGAAATAAAGACTTTATAAAGAATTAAGGAAACTAATGAAAAACTAAATGGTATCAAACGTCAAGCATCAATCACCACAAAAGTGCTTGAATCTTGAGTTCCATAACAGTTTCACAAATAATTGTTCAGCGCTTTTTATACAGTATGGATATTTAATTGTGAAGTACAATTCCTTTAGTTTCAACGTAAACAAAATTGGCACTACTTGCATGAAAGAGCAATGAAATGGCTTTTTTCATTAAAATGCAAACTGTGACCTTGTCCTCTTCAATTCAGTTGACAAAGTCGTTATCTGCTTGGAGCCGACTGAAAATGAATTTCACAAGAATATATTTCTCAAAATTATTAAATATTATAAGAAAAAAAACCTGTAAAAATATGTGTCAGTTAGTCAATAAAGTGTAAGATTAAATTATATATTAGTCAACAAAAGTAACGATACGCGAGTTCGGAACCAAATATCTTGGTAATTCCTTAAAAAACTTAATATGAGGGCAACAGTGGTTTGTTACTTCATTTCTTGATAATTCGTCTCATTTTGAAATTTGGATAAAACTTGAAATGGTGGAAAATGGAAATTTCCAAAAGAGGGTTAAATTAAATTTGCGGAAAACCGAGAAGAAAATCGACACACATTTTGTAAATGAAAATCCAGTAGCTGAAATCAGTAGAAAAAACTCAAATCTTTTGTCACAGACATTATGATTCACATAGTGGGGTAAAAATACTGATTTTTTAATTTTGGGTTGAACAATGTGATTTTTGAAATTTCAAAAATTGGAATTTTTTATTTTTAACTTTTTGCACAAAATCCATGCTTTTGATGAGAAAACAATTCACTGTGAAAACCAGACGTGTGGGTCTATTTTTCTCCTAAGTACGGCTATTTGAAATTATGAATATATGAAAAATGCATTACTCTGTATCGTTTCTTTTGTTGACTAGTATGTATTATTTCTCCCTCGTATATTTTAAATGTGAACAATAAGCTTTCTCGTTTTTAAAAGTTTTTTTCCTAACTTTTTAACTTTGTCCATTGTAAACATAGAGAAAGATTGTATGACCTTCACTAACCTTTCGAATAGTCAATTGTTCTGTAGGTAAGGAAAGTTCAGTGAAGTTGGTTACTTATTCCTTATTCCTTATTCGTTATTTATTCCTTATTCATTATTCCCTACTGATATTGTTTATTCCTTATTCGTTACTTATTCCTTATTCGCTACTTATTTGTTATTTATTCCTTATTCGCTACTTTTTCGTTATTTTTTTTTAATAACATTCTTTTTTTTTTATCATTCCTTTCTTAATTTTAAAGAATTTTTGAGATACTTTGAAAGAGGCAAGTGTGCCAACCACATATTAACCTATTTTAGGGCGAAATCATTCTTTAAAACGTGTTTACAGTCTCAAAGATGCACTATCGGGCTTTAATAACTTGCCGTTTTGATGCCTTTATTCATTTCTTTTTTTTTCCATCTGTCTTGTACGCATGTAAGTTCTAAAATCTTCGACGCGAATTACCCTGTTAGCGCGTACGTACCCGTCTCCTTGCTGGATTGATACCCTGTTACTAATTCGCTCCTTATTCGCTTTTTGTACGTTGCCCCTTTTTTAATGGTTTTTTTCTTTTATTTTCTTTTGTGGTGATAATTATTGGTTCGTAGAAGAGAAATTACCCTGTTAGCGCGTATGTACCCGTCTCCGACATCTACTGATATCCTGTTAATTATTCGTTCCTTATTCGCGTTTTATACGTTACCCCTTTTTAATGATTTCTTTTCTTTTCTGTTCATGTCTTTTTTTGTGTTAATTCTGGCATCCTGGAGTTGAAATAACTATGAACCAGTTTCTGCGCTCGACTGATATGCTGTTACTTATTCGCTACTGATTTATTCGTTTTTTTTATACGCTGCCGCTTTTCAATTTTCATTGTATTTCGTGAGTTTCTATTTACTCAATTTCAAAGTAGTTGAAGTTAGGCCTTTATTTTTAAATCTTTAAATAGCGATTGGAACGCAATGCACAATTATACCTTATTATAGCATTAAAGAGGTATCTAGAAGGTATGCCTATTAATGTGAATAGAGATTATAAAACACTGCTGAATCAGTAGCACGAAATAAAACAAAATTACGGAGATTATCAATTGAATTCAAATTAATTAGAGGAGACAAATTCATTTATACAAATAGTGAACAACAACGGCATTTTGCAATGGCTTTTAGATTTATTTTTTTAAAATTGTATTTCATTTTTATGTCAGTTAACGTTTTGCTTGATTGCATATTTATGAACAATCAATTTGAGACCAATTAAAATCATGCTATATTTTGCAATTGTTGTTTCATAACAAAATTAATTTTTTGAATTAATAAACATTTTTTTTAAAAATACGAACATGGAAAAACTACTGGATCAAGGGTTACTTTCTTTAGCCCAGCACATACCACCACCCCCAAACATTGCAAGGTTGCTTCTTTATGTGAAAGTCTGAAAAAATTTATATTATACACTTCGATAAAAAAGAAAACAAAAACGTGCTTATATACATTTGTATTCGCTGAGGCATATAAACGCCGGTACATTTCATTATTTCATAATTAAGCAATTCGTTAAAAACCCTTCTGTCGTTATTCACTTGGGAAAAGCTGTGGTTGCGCACAGCCAACATAATTTGGAATGTCGGTGAAAACAAAAAGGTTCAAGCTTACAGAAATCCACTTTTCATTCTTTTTGATTGATGAAAATTACTGAATTCCTATTTTAGAGGGTATTATAATTTTAATTGCGTTTTATACACAATTTTTGAAAGGTCAGAGGATTGCACAATAAAGACGTTGATGCGCATAAATTCAAACTGTATGAATATGATTTTTAAGTTACGAACATCATCGCACAATTCTAAAAATGAATACTGTATAATTCGGTAATTGGAGCTTGATGTTTTCTAAGGTAGAAACTACAATTATATTTATCTATCTAAATGTAAAAAAGTCAATTACTGTCATTAAGAGACCATGCCAAAGGTCTATTCTGTGTATTTTTTATTTTCACCGATATTGGTTCAAAATTATGTGGGCTGTGCGTAACTTAAGTTACAAACCACAGCTTTCTCCCAGTGGTTATTTTGACTTACCAAAATATTTCGCTCCTTCATACTTTCTACAAATATAGTATTTTACATTAGAAAACGAATACCAAATTGATAAATATTAATAGATTGTAAATTTGGCAACTTGGCCTTCCATAGACACATGTACCGGTATTCACCTGAATACCCTTTTGAAACTGTTAAAACTGTTAACTGTTAGCAATTTGAATTTTATACTTTATACCACACAATTGAGTGGGTATAGGATAAAACAGAAGCGATTAAAAGTTACCGGTAGTTTTGTTTTTTTTTTTTTTTTAAACGGATATTGGTAAGGCTTGCATTAAATATAGACAATGTCAGATACTCAGTTCGGTAAACGTACTTTTTTTTCGTGAAGAACCACTCTGATTCTGACAAAAAGTATTCTGAAGATGAAATTACAGACATGTTAGATTTTCTCATAGACAACATATTCGTTGAATTTGGCGGTCTAATTTTTCAACAAACAATCGGCATTCCAATAGGAATCAACTCGCCGATCTGTTTCTGTACTCATATGAAGCGGACTTCATTCAAGTGTTACTACGTGAAAACAAAAGGAAACTAGCCCAATCCTTTAATTTAACTTTTCATTATATAGATGATGTGTTGTCGTTAAATAACGACAAATTCCAAGACTTTCCATCGCCTGCATATGGCGTCTACGTTAATTTTACGGTCGTCATCACGAATTGATTGACCATTACAGTGTTCCAATATCTAAGATGCTGTTGGACCTGTTCCCACTGTCGTAACCTTTCATATGCCTCCACCGATTTGTGACTTCCACCTGATTGACTTTTTTGAACTTCACGACGTTTCCGTATACGGAGCAGGAACTGCTTACCCTTCCGGAGCACCTGGGTTCACTCCTGGTTTTTATAGGAGTTCGTGTTGTTCATTGTTTTTTAGTTTTCTGTGTTTATTTGTTGTGCTTGTGGTTGTTCGTTTGTCTTCCCGCGTTTGTCTGTCCAATGGATTGCGTTTGGTTTGATTGCTCCTTAGGTATATTTGTCCTTTTTTAGCTCTGGAAGTAGGAAAACATATCTTGCAAATTGATACTTAAAATTTACTGTTACAAAATTCTAAAATTTGTGTATTTCCCTCGTGCTTAGCTCTGTCTTTAGATGGTTTTAGCTTCACCATTTCCGGTAATTTTGGAATTTTTTAAAATTTGCTCCTCAACCTTTTAAATTTTTATTTTCGTTTTGAACATTTTAGGCCTTTAGCACAACTGATGAGTCGTAAATCGACGAAATGTGCACATTTTGTGCATCAAAATTGGTAATAATATTATTGTTTTACCGAGCACCACTAAGTCGATGCCACTGCTGGTGGACTCCAAGTCCCTGAGGATATCCCCATCTCAGTTGCTAGTATTTAGATAATATCTCGAAATTGATACTTAAAATTTACTGTTACAAAAATAAAGAGTATCTCTCTTATGCACAGCTCTGTCTTTAGATGATTTTGGTGTCACCACTTCCGGTCATTTTGAATTTGCGCCTCAACCTTTTTAGGCCTTGAGTTGTACTGAAGAGTCGTAAATAAACGAAATGTGCACATCTTGTGCATAGAAATTGGGATCAACAAGTTTTAATTAAAAGACGTTGTTTATATGAATCTAATAAAAAAGCATTAACAACTATTTTAACTTTTTGTATTGGAAAATCTTTCCTTTAGATTATATCAGTACTTGTCATCAGTAAGGAAGATTTTTTAATTTATGTATATCATGTATATAGACAAGCATTTTCAAGATATATTGTATAAAAACCCATAACCCTGGACATCTGCAATTAACAGTTTTCTTTTATTCATATCAATATTGATCGCCCACGGACACCCCAATCCATTAGTCCGACAAAGTAGTTGTCTATTCTTCTTCCCATCAGGTGACAGTACGACGACATTGCCACTGTTGCTCGATGCAATATACACGTTACCACTGTTATCTACAGTTATACCTAGTGGAAAGGACAAAACTGATATATCTTTAAACACCCACACCTTCTCTCCTTTCGTATTGTAACATGTCACGGTGTGGCTATTTGAGCCAGTCTGATATATACTGTCACCGTATAATGTGATATAAGACGAAACAGGCCATTCACATTTTTTAACTACAGTAGTTATATTGTCAGTCTGTAACTGAATTCTTAGAATTCCCTTCCCACTAACACAACACAATAAGGATCCATTGTCATATATAATACCTTTAATTGTATCGTTAGTTTTAATTTCCTTGACAATCATCTCTGTTTCGATATTAATGATATGGATTCCACCATATGCATCACGTCTATAAGGTCCAATGTATCCTGCTACAGCAACAGTTTTGTCATCTATTACAGTGATGCCATTTAAGCTGGTGAGTTGACAAGATATTTCTTTTGACAAGGCACCGTTTTCCTTTAGTATAACAAGTTTGTTATTTGTATTGTCAACGCATAATATTCTTCCGTCTGGCAAAAAGTTGCAGCCACATACATTTAATGAGTTTCCTTCCAGAAATTTAACTTTAGATTCAAAAGCAATCTGTATGTCTTCGACGGACGTTAGAGATCGGGGTGGTACAGTAGACATGATTTGGGCTTGTTTTTCTTTTCCTGTTGTAATGATCAGAGACGGAGGAGATGTTTCAGTAGTTACTGTACCAAAACGTGATATAGAAGACAGCACACCCGATATCTTGTCGTCAATGATGACTTTCAGTTCGATTTGATGAAGGAATTTATTTTCTGATAGTGACGTTATATACTGTTCCTCTTTATTAACTTTCTCTTCAATGATTTTACTTCCAATAAAAGTCTGAAGGGGTGATGCGAAATTCTTCATAGCTGCAATATCATTTCCTAAGCCTTCTATTGTCTTGGATTTGTCTACAAGTTGTGTGATAAATGTTTCGATTACAGTTTTCGATTTTTGTTCTGCAAGACTGAGTTCCTGCAACATATGTTGTTCAAGGGCATCCAAATGGGACATAACTCTCTTGCGTATTTGTTTAATTTCGTCCTGATACTTCTTGTGTTGTTCTTTGATGAAGGTCAAGTTATCGGTACGGTCTTTTATTACACTACTTATGTTTGCCTTAATACATTTCAAACTCTCCTCCATATTTTCAAGTAGTGACGTGATGTTTGCGGTTTTAATTATTTCTTCTATAGCTTGTAGATCTTTGCATTCCTTGTGTGTCGATGAAATGCAAACTGGACAGCACAGCTTGTCGTGCCATCGACAGTAGTTCTGGAATTTTGAATCGTGTTCTTCGCAGTGATTGGTTATTTTGGCAACAGCAGATGGTAACTTTTTATAGTTTTCAAGCGATAGAACGTCATGTTTCCTGGATGCGCGAGATGATCCATGATGGTCCTCGCAAGAAGAGCACAATCCTTCGTCACATTCAGAACACCAGTACTCTGCAAGTTTTGAGATTTTTTTATATTCACAGACACCACAAACAAAATCACCAGATGTCGCCATAATTTACCTACAAGTATTACAAAATGATATACTAGTATAGTTTTACAGTTCTTTATTACCCCCATTCGAAACTGATCTCTGGTATATCATTTTACAACTGCTTTAGGTAACTATCCTTTTTGTTTGTCTTTTAAAAAAGACTTAATTACCTTTTGCTAATTAAGGAATAGGCATGTGAGGCGACAAGGAAAGATATGAAGAAGACAGTAAAGGTTCTAAAAAGTGAAAAAGGTTGAAGATTTATTGGTTGTAGATACAATATGAATGAATTTTATAACTGAATAAATTTTAAAAATTAAATATAAACATTTTGTTTGGAAATTCTTTGGCATAAATTCATTTACAGGTACACATAATCTTTATTACATCATGATGCCATAAAATGTAACCAGATAGCCTGCATGTATCATAGTTAATCTTTGCACAAGGTGAAATTCCTGAAAGATCCCCTTCTAAATTATTACAACATATCATATGCACATTTCAGAGTATCATGTAAATAGGATATATCATTGTCGGGCTAACGGCCTCGGGGTATATCCAATACTTACCTGAAATCAGCAAAAGAAAACTTGACAATTTATCTAAAATAAGAGATTTGGGTTTCTTAATTATATCCTAAATGACACCTCTGGAATTCATTTATATTATATGATGTGCCATGTGAACGAGACGATCACTCTGTTGTCAGGGTGAAATTCGCATTTGCTGATAACGAAAGGACAAGGTCGAACATAAAATAAATCGGTAATCTATCTAAAGTGTGTCAAATAGTCGGGCTACGTATTAAATATTTCAAATTTTACGAAACCATATATAATATGCACATTTTCTGATAATGGTTATTATGTTTGTCTAGTATTTATTTCATTCTCAATGAAGCTTTGGAAGAATTTGTGCCCAAAAATAAAATTAGTATGAACAATACCGGATATGGGATAAATGTCAACGAGATTGCATTCCATCTACGAAGTGTATAGATATGTAGGTGTCGCTTTACGATCTTCACTACAATAAAAAAACTTACTTGAATGGCCCCCACAAAATGAAAAAGAAGCTACATCGGTGGACACAAGATGTATCTATACAACAAATATATTGAGCAACTAAAGAAATCAATGCTAGGAAATCGTTCAGAATAAGACAGGTGTAGGTAGCAATACATTCCAAACAGACCCCTAGAAGATAACCGTAAAAACAAGAAAGAATGGTTCCAAGCGAAATGTGCGCACTTATTAAATTTACTGCGGTTATTATCTTAGAACCTGGCTAATGCAACAAACAAATTATCCAGGTTAGTTTGACAGCTTCGTGACTCTCCTTATGGACTTATACACACAGAACATTTATCATCTTTGATTTGCTCGGTGGATTTACGTTGTATTTGCTGTAATGTAATGTAATGTTGTAAAAACTTACGGTTTTGTTTTGTCAGTTGTTTGAACAAACAAACCTCCATTAAGGTCGTTTCCTGGAGGAAGTAAAATATCAAAGTCCAACACTCATATTTACCTGTGTACTTAACATTTTATCTGGTATATTGATCTCATTTATAAATCAAACTTTTTATTCATGTGTTACGGCCGAAATCACCTTTAAATTGTAGCCAACAAAAGACACAAATCAATAATAAAATTTAACAAGATTTATTATATACAAGTTTACAAAAAAAAATATTACAAAAACTAAAATGTCAACTTAACTGTTCAAAATCCTTCGTCTTTTCCTAATCCGGAATTCTTCTCGTCACTGTTGCGGGAATCCAAACGGAATATTATATCCAATCAGTCACAATCTAGTATGATGTAACGTAAATAAAAGTATGTCAAGGATGATGTGTGAAACGTAAATAAATCCAACAACTGAGAACACAAGAATGTCTGGTCCAACACGCTCTGCTCTGAAAGTCTGACTTTCTTGTCCGTATATATACTGTAGAACGGAAACTTATTGAATACGGTAGAAGTTTGAATCACACCATAATTATTACGTAAGTCAAATAGAAAGTTCTAGTCATTCCATCGGTATCTATTATTGTTCCAGTGATTTCTAAACTGCTCAGTTATAACATTATTTGGTAAACAACTATAAGTATTATGTAAACATATTATACATGTTATAAGGCCACACAAAACAAATTAGGCCAAGATAAATAAACATAATAATTACAATATCATACCACATGTTGTAGGCAGTGCTCAATTTAAGTAATAAATCTGTTTCTCTCTCTTTGAATAACTGACACCAACACTATATATATTCTGTACCGTCTCTGAACTTTAATATACAATGTAACAGTGAGAGTTTTTTTTAAATAATATTCAGAATGTAAAAAATGGGGCCTAAAAAATGAAGGGTGAAATGACGGTAATATTCTATATTGATAAGTCATTATGAATATCATAAAAGTTGAGAATCACTGTGCCTTATATAGACACATGAGAATATTAAAATACTTATGTTAATTAGGATTCGTGCAATTGACAATTGTAACTTTATTTTTAATGGTCCCTTGAATAAAACTGCTCTACCGGAAGCGTATCCTAATTCATGGAAGACATGACGCATGTTTCTTACTATATCATTAAGGTAACTAGATATTAAAAATGTAAAAATTCATCATACAGTAGATATTCAAACAGCTTTACCCTGATATTGGTTTAATATCCAAGTGTTATTTGTTTCGTTCTATAGAGAGTTATAAAGGCAGTGAAAATAGAAAACCCTAGAAAGAATGAGAGGTACAAATACCCGGGGGGGGGGGATGGGGCACCTTGTCAAAAATTTGAATCTCGACCCCTTTCCAGAAACAATTTGACCATATTACATACCCCATTACAGACAATCTGTGCCTAAAATAATACCCCTTATTGACCAGCCATCCAAATGTAGATAATTAACATCCAGATTTGGCTTCAACTACTTGTCTTATGTTTGTTTTCCCCATGTATGTGTCTTTTTTAAATGTGATTGTGACTGTTTTCTATGTTTCCTTCAAATTATAACTCTGTTCCAGATGTTCTTGACATATAACCTCATTCCAGATAGTCAGATAGTATCCCTTTGTAGAAAAGAGAAAAAAGTATACATTTTAAAAGTCGTTTTGCGAAAAAAGGCCCCTTTTGTCAGAACATATCTATCACCTCATATATAGTAAGTGCCACCGACACCCCCCCAACCCAATCTCTCCGGGCCCAAATCCAATTACAAAGCCAATTTTTGGATACCGGAAAAACGATAACAGATTTTAAAAAAATATAACAAAGGAAACAAAAAAGAGAATAAGAGCATGGCTGCCCTTAAAAAGTTACAATTGTTTTGTTTGTTGAGAAAGTCATCTTACATACCCCACACATAAAGGGTAAATAATCAACTGTATAATGTGCATGCCATAGGTTGGAGACGTTGATGTTAAAATTATCACGTTTGCCATATTTTTGTTATTTCAGTCGCCAATTGCCAACTTTATTTATAAGTACTAATGCTACCGGATTGTTCCCACCCCTGTTGAGTGTCTTTGATAATTTAGACTGTCCAGTTATTGTTTTTTTTTGTTATATTTTTTATTTAATTATTATTTCCTGTTTTTTTTTCTTTTTTTTAATTTCATATTTTTTATTTTATGTTTTGTTATTTTAATTGGATGTCGTTGATAGGTTTTTACTGGACAATTGCACTTTCATGTTATTATTCTTATATTTATGTATCCGTAGTCTAGATGAGAAGTTGATATGTCTCTTTTACAAATGTATCACCAATTTTTATTTCGTTGCGTATATGAGATACTGTGTATCGTTCAAGGTAGATTTTTGTAAGAAAATAAGTCGACACCTGTACATTTGATATTATGATTGGTTATTTTACTTTTCCTCTATGTAGTAGCCTTGTGAACATTTATTGGAAAACAGGAAGATACCGTCTACTACTTAAATAGTGAAGAAAAAACACGTCATGTATAAAATTTTAAGAATTCTTTATTTTTGATATACATATAATTATAATTGCATGATAAAGAAAATTTCCATGACCAATTCAACTTAATGTGGTACAGTTTCATAACTTCAAAGAAACAATACTACTTGTCCCCAATCATAACATACCATTGTACAAGATAGAGTTGTCGTTCTTTAGCCATGTATTGTATAAAGTACAAAAAGAAAAAAAGAGAGCCGAAAAAATCCCATCATCTTTAATATACTCATGCTAGTTAGGGAATTGATTATCACAATTCCATATAAACAAGAACAAGATAGAAGAATTTTAAACACTACCAACAAATTGACAGGTTCATTTTTCGGACCACATTTATATTGATATACTTACATGACTTAAATATGTTATTACTGTGTATTTAAGTGAATGCGATATTGGTATGTGCCTCTAATGATTTTGGCTAACATTTTTAAAATACGATTAATTTTTGTTGATCTTACCAAAATACGTAAATCACTTTTTTATATTCCAAGAAATTGACAAAATTGCCTGACGAAAAAAGAAAATTTCTCCGGGTCTTTCTGATAAACAAATGGTAGCACGAACGGATTGACTAATTAAGAAATTATGCAACTTTTGGCCAAACCTTAGATGCATGTAGAAAAAAAAATCCTCTACTGAAGTTTTCTTTAAATTTTAGTATAGCACTTTTGAAGTAATGAACTTCTGTGCAAAATGATGTGTTTAGTAATGAGATATTTCAGAAAAATCACAAATTTTAGGATGTAATTGAGAGATACTATGACGACATAATAAGCCGTTTTTAGCGACGTCATTACTTTCCTTTGCTACTTTATCGTATTCCCTTAAGTATACAATATCAATTGTACGCTTTTTATTGCCATATATACATGTACCATATGTAGCAAATGAACTAGTTATATTCTCACGGACATGTACACATGTATTTCCTCAACTTGTGATCATCGTATGCTTTTCATTTATACGCACATGTATAGGCCATATCAAAGGTGGATGGTGTGTGATTATGTTTTTTTTATTTGTTTATTTGACAGTGTAATTAGAATTCGTTTAAACTACCCCAAAAAACCTATATTCGTACGACCCACGTTGAAATGATATTTTGCATGTCAGGGGTTAGTTAGTCATAACACAATTTTAAGTCAAGGTTATTTGCCAATTAAAAAATGCTATTGATTTTTTGTTTATTGTGAAAGTATTTTTTGCTTACATTTAACATCAAATATGTCAAGAATATGTATAGTGTAGACAAATTGTTATGGAACATTTTCGAACAAGACAATACGCTAGAATTCCTCGTGCAAAATTAAGTAGTCAATTTAAAACCTTATGACGCAATTCCTGGATTCATAATAAAGCTGTTTCAAGTAGAAACAACACCGAATATGCCTATACAATTCTGATTCCCAAAGCAACATCAAATTCAGATAGTTTTGGGATCCTAGACTTAATAATCGACAGTACATTTGTTGAATGTATAGTAAGAATTTTCCAAGAGACAATCACAATTTCAATGGACACGATTCCTAAACGTTTTTGTCGATCAATCTTCAAAAGAAGGCAGAATAAAAATCCGAGAAATTCCACAAAACCTGACCAATTTCTATACTTGGGATTACTTTCAATATATGTAAAACATCTTCTGGTTTTAGCTGAATTTTCCAGGGGACAATCATAATTTCAATGGACACGATTCCTAAACGTTTTTTGTCGATCCATCTTCAAAAGAAGGCAGAATAAAAATCCGACAAATTCCACAAAACTTGACCAGTTTCTATACTTGTGATTACTTTCAATATATGTAAAACATCTTCTGGTTTCAGCTGAAGCAAACTAGGCACGTCAGAAAGCATGTAGTAAGCAGTCAGCCAAAAATAGATAATTCGATTACTTAAATAATTTACTAAAACACTTAAGTATGTACAAAACAAGGACTTGCCGACTATTTCAACACAATTTCATTACAGAAAATGTTTATCTATTTTGGCCAATTTATCCAGCATACTTAGTAGGAGATGTTCAACTGGAGTACATGAAAATGTTAAATCATGTACTTCAAATATGTATTTATTTCTGCAAAAATTATTTCAGTTTCCGTTTGCACAAATAAGTCATATCATGGTTTAAAGGGTTTTTCGCATTATCATGTAATTGTCGACCAGTACCGGCGGAGGACATCAGGGCGGCCAGAGAGTAACTCCCACCTATAAACTGACATTTCTACCTGGTAAAAACTCTTAACCTCTTTGTTGATAGAGCAGTTGTGACGAAGGTCATGTACCGCTTGACAATTGAGTCCCCGATAAATTAGGTAACCTGTGACTTTTTTTTAAAATAAAAGCCAAAAAGATAAATAAATTAAATGTATTAGACCTCATTTTTCTGAAATTAAAACCATGACACAATTCGAAAGTAGTCGCCGAAAAAGGTAACATTAATTTACAATAACAGGATGTTTTTATACAATTCTTTGACATAATAAAGGGACAGAATCCGTCAAGTAGAAATGTGTATCTCTTTCGAGTAATTATAATGTTATTTATGGATAAACCGTTTTCTGTAATCGACTTGAGAAGAACATAATGTCTGGACAGATATATAAATTTACCACTAAAATACATTAAAGATACAAAAATAACTTTTTATGGTCATGTTTGCACCTAAATGCACTTCTGTAAATAAATTAGTTCTAAGTATTAAATTGGACAATGTGGCATTAATCTACATGTAAGAGTGAGAACAACACTGTAAAAGAAATGTATTTTCATATGGTTGTACTGATTTTAAGCGTTGCGCACATGTGTATGCTATATTAAATTTTTAGTATAACACATCTAAAAATAATTTATTTCGTGATCGTCAGTTAATAAACTTGGGGGTGGGGGGAATTTATTGTTTTTATTCGGTTTCTTCTTTCGTCATCCGACCAACTCGGTCACATCATTACCTCTCCTCGTCGATTTATATGAAACTTGGCAGATTTACAACTATTTTAGAAATTTCAAAATAGCCGCCTTTTTCAAAATGGCCGCCGTCAAAGTTGAGGTCTTTAGTTTTCCGAGAAAATGGCCGACCGAATCGAAACGTTATTGGGATCCCGTGGCAATGGGGCCTTTTGGTGAATATTTGTTTCGATGTCCGAAACAATCAGTACTGGTTTCATTAGATGGATTTGGCTTTTCCCCTTTTAGTAATTTTGGCACTACAACATTTTTAGATTCTTATTTTGATTTTCATCATTTTAGGCAATGAGCACAAGTGATGAGTCGTAAATCGAAGAAAGGTTTTTAAATTTTACCACTGAGTCGATGCCCCGTGCTGGTGGAGTCCAAGTCCCCGAAGGTATCCTCAGCTCAGTTGCTAGTATTTCGATATTAGCCCGAAATTGATACTTAAATTAGATGCATGAAACCTGTGAGACGAAAAAGGGTATAAAAACAGATGATCATTTGTCTTCTACAGAAATGGAAATAAAGTGATATTTTAATGATA
The DNA here is from genome assembly GCA_028015205.1 of Mytilisepta virgata. Lineage (NCBI taxonomy): Eukaryota > Metazoa > Mollusca > Bivalvia > Mytilida > Mytilidae > Mytilisepta > Mytilisepta virgata. The sequence continues at coordinate 921,063 of JAPWFG010000026.1, read as the reverse complement.
CAGATGAAAGTTAATACAAACGGTCCCATTTAAGAATGTACCTTATATGTTAAAATTAAAGTTCAACTACTGCAGATCAATTTAATTTTGTGGGTACTATTAATGTTCATTATTATTTACATATATGTACCATTTGTTGAAATGAGTAATGTAAAATTTCGTGATTTTGGAATTTTGTATAACAAATATTTTCAGATATTTATTTTCTTAAATCATGATGCCATAAAATGTCAAATAAATTGCATTTATCATGGTTTATCTTTACACGAGGTTACATTCCCGAATCTCCCTTCTAAGTTATTGCATGTTTCGGACCTAGAGTATCATGGTATAAATAGGATATACCCTGTCAGTCTAACGCCCTCAGCTAGGGTACACCCAATACTTGAATTATCGTCTACAAATTAATTGATGGATCGTTGCTTAACCTCCAGTGACAAGTATTTCATGCTTCTTTGGGACGAGAACCCGTTCAAATTATCAAACAATTCAAATAGAGATGAAATAGGACACAAAGGGGGACCGATTTTGACTTCCACTGTAGAAGGAGGATGGTTGGTTTGGGTCGGATAATTTAGCCTTTTTTAGCGGCCATCAACCTACTCTTTTTTCGAAAACTACAGAAGGGGACTCTCCAAACACGTTACCCACTATAGTCTGGGGTCAGGCTTTCCATATAATGACCTGACAACCCCCCCCCACTCTCAGCGAGAGGTTCTCCCCTATCCGCCACCTAGGCAGCTATATAGATTGAGCTTCCGTGATCCTTCCTAGTACTCTATGAAAACCACAAACTGTATGGTATCCAACAAAATATAATGATCTCTGGTAAGATACCTCCTGACGATCATGTATATGATGAACTTCTATTTACATATATTTTATTAGGAACATGAGTATGTACACTACAGTAGTTTGAATTTTCGTGCGGTTAAATCCATACAACAGTCCTCTTATAATACATTCCGCCGGTCACGTAAAACTGTTTACCATAACTGGAACAGGTTTAGATGTAAACAACGAAAGCCATTCATGTAATTATCACTGAAAACTCTTAAATCTCTCGATTATCTCATAAACAAAGTTCATGTTTATATCAATAATATTGTATGGCATATAACGTTGTTTTGTATTTTTGTTGATTTGCTTGTACATTTAGTAAATGAATTAGTTTTATAACGGGAACATTAAATATAATTAACTTGTTGCCATAATTTTCAAACAAACTTTCAAAATACTGTAATAGTGCACAGAGTACAAATAAAAAGTAAAATTTCACTCACAGTAAAGTGCAAATTGACTTTTTTTAGTAATTTAAAACATCAAAATGTAAAGACTTCAAATAATTAATTTGCTGTTATAGGTCGTGTATTCTAAAATTAAAATAATATCATCTGCATAATCAGGAAATTAATGCATTTTTATCAATTTAATAAATGAAATTATCATGAATTTTATGAGATTACTTATTTCAAAATCGCAAAAATCATCTTTACAACATAACAATCGGCTTCATACATAGTTGTTCTAAATTTAATTGTAAATTCTATAGGTAATTCTGACCTAGAACCATTAATGACAGTTCTACCCTAGAACCATTCTGGACGGTTTTATCCTAGAATAAGTTAAATAACGACAAATTCCAAGACTTTCTACATCTTATCTACCCCAGTGAGCTTGAAATTAAGGATACTACAGATACACCAAAGTCCGCTTCATATTTGGATTTGTTTCTTGAAATAGACTATGAGGGACGTTTGAAGACAAAACTTTATGACAAACGTGATGACTTCGACTTTCCTATTGTTAATTTTCCCTTCTTAAGTAGCAATATACCAGCATCGCCTGCATATGGCGTCTACGTTTCTCAGCTTATCCAATTTTCAAGGGCATGCGTGAGTTACCCTGACTTTCGACAAAGAGGATTACTGCTGTCACAAAAGCTTCTTAACCAGGGTTTTATCAGGGATAAGTTGATTTCATCACTTAAGAAATTTTACGGTCGTCATCATGAATTGATTGACCATTACAGTGTTCCAATATCTCAGATGATGTTTGACCTGTTCGCACTGTCGTAACCTTTCATGTGCCTCCTACGATTTGTGACTTCCACCGGATTGACTTTGTTGAACTTCACGACGGGTGCCGTATACGGAGCAGGAACTGCTTACCCTTCCGGAGCACCTGGGTTCACTCCTGGTTTTTATAGGAGTTCGTGTTGTTCATTGTTTTTAGTTTTCTGAGTTTATTTGTTGTGCTTGTGGTTGTTTGTTTGTCTTCCCGGGTTTGTCTGTCCAATGGATTACGTTTTTTTGATTGCTCCTTAGGTATATTTGTCGTTTTTATTACAGTTATTTCCTAGAACCATTTTGGACGGTTATACCATAGCCCTAGAGCCATTTTTGACGGTTCTACAATAGAACCATTCTCATGATTCTAGACTTCTCTATCTTAGAATTATTTTGGACAGTTCAACCCTAGAACCATTCAGGACGGTTCTACCCTATAACCATTTATGACAGTTCTACTCAGAACCATTTATGACAGGGTTGGATCTACCCTATCACCGTTCTAAAATGGTCCTAGGATAGTCTTCGCTGACAGAATAATTCAGAGGTTAGAACTGATCTCAACTGTACATGTATACTAACATTTAAAGAATCATTAGGATGCTTTCCTATATGCCCCTAAAGTTACAAAATGATCACCAATATTCCTTATTTCGCAAAAAAAATTAATTAGTTAGAGGATGCTTTCCTATATGCCCCTAGAGGTACCAAATGATCACCAATATTCCTTATTTGGCAAAAACATTTTAATGAGTTTATCGATCTTTGCCATCTCTCAACAGAAAACAATATGGATGTATTAGGGAATTTAACAAAGGACCTTATGAAGTTATCTATTTTTGTTAAAAAGGTATTTGTTGTGTGAAAGTCTTAAAAAAATGAAAAATATACCTAATTCCGTGTCAAATATCTAAAGAAAAACAAGTAATGAAGGTATGTTTTTGTTTTCGTATCGGGGGGGGGGGGGTAACTCCTCTCTGGATTTTTGACGGGGGTGTGCGGAAATGGCCTAAGAAAAGGTAGTCGAGCAAATACTAGAATACATGTTAATAAATACCGGAAAACTTGGATGAGAATACCTATCCGCAAAGCCATATCGAAAAAGCACACACGAACTAATACTGATGTTTATATACAAATATCAAATATCAAATACAACAAAAACAAATTTTGTGTAAATAAAACCGGAATAAATATAAATGTTTCAAAACATATCCCGAATAAATACCAGAAATCATGAAAACCCGACCCAACTTTTCCTCACCTCCCCGTATTGGTTTATATAGGGAGTTAAACCCCCCCGCCGGTTTCGTATATGACAAATATATATAACAGTTGACCTTATTGTAAAACGGCACCCAAAATCTTCCGAGAACCTTAATGTACAATATTCCCTTAAAACATATACGTGACTACTCAGTCGTACGTTCCGGTTTGTACATGCAGTCTATTGCATGGTATTATCGAGACTATAGCAATGGAAGTCAGCATTTCAAACTTCGAATTCTGCAGGTCAAATAATTGCACACATTAGCCATTCAACTTGAAAAAGAACTTATCAAGCTGTTCATGCATTCCGTTGATACATCGTACTATGATAAACTGTATTTCAGACGGGGGTCATTGGATGCGCGCACTTTGTCAGAATGGATCAACAGTGCCCGATATCGATTTCCTTTTTAAGAATCCAAATTTATTCACACAAACGACCTAAGCGTGTTCAGTAACAACTTACAATGTTTGCCATTTTAATTACAATAACTTTATATTTTGTTACTAAATAAGGCTTTTGCTGCTGCTATTATATAATATTACAGGCGCTATCTTGTTGCAGGATGCGACCGCCTCGGTGGTCTCGTGGTAGCGTGCTCGCCCAGAGTGCGGAAGGTCGCGGGTTCGATCCCCGGCCGGGTCAAACCAAAGACATTAAAATTGGTATTTGCTGCTTCTCCGCCAAGCACGCGGCATCTAGGAGTAAGAGCAAAGACTGGTCGGCTCGGAGTCAGTATAATGTGTCCGAGTGAGGTGATATGTCTTCCTGCGGACAGTTACCTCGTGAGCTAGCACATTAAAAATCAGACTTAGCGTATCGGTCTAGTACAAAGCAGGGATCATATTCATTATCATATCAACATGTTCTCGTCCTGATATGCACCTGGTTGCCACTGGACGATAAACAACAATTCATCCATCATCCTTGTTGCAGGATGTCAACATTTTATTTTTTCAACTACATATATTCGTACTTATGGCAAGCCGTTTTACTATTTATTCTAACTTCTAGATATCTCATATAATATATAGGATAGATAATCTAGTTTTTATCAGACATCTTATAAACTATAAAAGATTTCTTATAAACTATATGAGATATCTTATAAAGTTTATTAGATATCTTTAAGTTAAAATAAATAGTAAAACGGCTTGCCATACGTACTTCCCTACAAATTAAGTATAGAGATTCTAAGTGCAAACAGTTGTATCCACAGGGTATAAGGAATCAATAAAACAACCAACCATCTCTTCTTATGGCTAAGTAACCAGTAAATTGGGATATATATATATATATATGATCATTTAGAGCTACAAATTGTGGTCTAAAACAGCAATTCAGAACAAATATTTTCTCAGGATATACCACCCAAATAAATGTAGAATACTGCTACAAATTAAATGAAGTTAATCGAGTATCATTTGATATGGGTTCACCCATATCCTTTCTTGTATATTAGTTCTCCCTCTTAAAAAGACAAGATCTCTTGCCATGTATGAACATGTCTGACGGCAGGATAATTTCCTAAAGTACATTGCACCGAACTGACTCTCTCAGGTTTCGATAAATAGCAAGCGTTCGAAGGCTTAATGTGTAAAATTATTGACTAATTTCTGAAAATGGATGTTACCGGCAACTATATTTCAAATGTGAACAATAAGCTTTCTCGTTTTTAAAAGTGTTTTCCCTAACTTTTCAACTTTGTCCATTGTAAACATAGGAAAAAAATTATGACCTTCATTGGTCTGTAGGTAAGAAAGTTCAGTGAATTCAGGGTCGTCAAGTTGGTTACTTATTCCTTATTTTCATATTTGTTACTTATTCGTTACTTGTTCCTTATTCCTTATTCGTTATTTATTCGTTACTTGTTTCTCATTCGTTACTTATTCCTTATTATTTATTCGTTCCTTATTACTTATTCGTTATTTATTCCTTATTCGCTACTTTTTCGTTATTTTGTTTACTTTTTATAACATTCTTTGCTTTGATCATTCCTTTCTTAATTTTAAAGACTTTTTGAGATATTTTGAACGAGACAAGTGTGCAAAACACAAATTAACCTAGGGCGCAATCATTCTGTAAAACGTCTTTTATTTTTTGTCTCTGGTGCTAGTTATTGGTTCGTGGAGGTGTAATTACCCTGTTAGCGCGTATGTATTCTAGTCCTATAACATATGACTACGAATTCTTTTTCCATTTTTAATGTTTTCATGCTATTTTCGTTTTTTTATTTTTTTGGATAACAATGTTCATCAGGTCAAGATCTACCTGCCATGACATTTTCAACCTTTTGTTGGGTTATTTCCCCTGAATTGTTAATTTTAAGGAAATTTTGCAGTTTTAGGTTATTATCTTGAATATTATTATAGATAAAGACAAATTGTAAACAGCAAAAATGTTCAACAAAGTAAGATCTACAAATAAGTTAACATGACCAAAATCATTGATTGACCAATTATAGCAGTTATTGCTCTTTAAAGACGGCCTCCAGCGTAAACCTTACTTTATAGATCTTTTCCTCTCAAACCACTGGGCCAATTGAGACCAAACTTTGGTGAAATGGTCCTTGGGTGGCCCCCTTCCAAAACTATGTCCGGCATTCCCGACTTCCTACCGACATTGCTGCTGTTACTAAAAAAAGAAAAAGGGGGGGGGGAATTTAAAAAATCTTCTTATATGAAACTACAAGGCCAGTTGGATCCAAAGTTGGCAGTAATGGTTCAATGGTTCTTAGGAGGTTCTCTTTCAGAAATATATCCAATAACCCAGACTGTTAACCAAGATAGCCGTCACTTGACATATTGGAGCCAGACTTGGCAGCATTGGTCCTTAGGAGATCCTCTTTCAGAAATGTGTCCTATCACCCGGATTGTCAAACAAGATGGCTGCCGTACCGAACTTAGTTAAATATTGGACCCTATAGGAAAATTCATTTAAATATCTTCTTTTCTGAAACCATTTAGCCAATTGGAACAAGGATTGGTCCTTAGTTGGTTCTCTTTCAGAAATGTATCCGTTGACCTGGACTGTTAACCAAGATGACTGTCACAGCTGAAATTAGTTTAACATAGAATCCTATAGAAAAATAAAATGTGTGAGTCTTCCAAGGAAGACATATGTCGACTGCGGACGTCAATTTTTACAAAAGATATTAAAATTTTCTAAAAAGGAATTTTATATGCACACCTTTGCATTAAGGATAATGCACAGAGGAAGTGTCATCAAATTCCTTTAAGCGGTTATGGAGTAGTTGAGGATAGAAGTTTGACCCCCCTTTTTTTCAAAAATGTCAATTTTTACAAGTTTTTTTTAAAAATTTTCTAAAAGGGAAATATATATGCACACCTGTGCATTAAGGTTAATGCACAGAAAAAGTTTCATCAAATTCCTTTGAGCGGCTATGGAGTAGTTGGGGATAGAGTTGAAATAACCCTTATAAAGCATATGTACTAGTTTTTGCGCTCGGCTGATACCCTGTTACTTATTCGCTGCTTATTCATTCCTTATTCGTTTTTTTATACGTTGCCCCCTTTTTAACTTTCATTGTATTTCGTGAGTTCCAATTTCAAACTAGTAGATGTTTGGCCTTTATTTTTAAATCTTTAAATAACGATTGGACGGCATTGCACAATTATACCTTATTATAGTGTTAAAGAGGTATCTAGAAGGTATGTCTATGAATGTGAATAGAGATTATAAAACACTGCTGAATCAGTAGTTCGAAAAAAATGTTTTAGGAAGATTATCAGTTGAATTCAAATTAATTAGAGGAGACAAATTCATTTATACAAGTAGCGAATACCAACTGCATTTTGCTATGTCTTTTAGAATTTTTTGAATTGTATATCATTTTTATTTGAATCAACATTTTGCTTGATTGCATTAATATAAACAGTCATTAAAAAAATTGAGACGAATTAAAGTCATGCTACATTTTGCAATTTTTCTTCCATAACAAAATTAATTTTAAAATTAATGAACGTTTTAGAAAAATACGCACAGGGAAAAACTTCAGGATCCAGTCACTTTCTTGAAAGGTTGCTTCTTTATATGAAAGTCTGAATTTAGGAAATATTGATATTATACACTTCGATAAAAAAAGTGCTTATATATTTGTATTTGCTGAGGCATATAAACGCCTCTACATTCCATTATTTATAAGTATGCAAATTCTTTAAAAACCGTTCTTTCGTTATTCACTGGTGAAAAGCTGTGGTTACGCACAACCAACACAATTTTGATTGTTGGTGAAAACAACAACTGCACAGAATAAAGGTTCCCTGAATGCTCCAGCTGACATAAATCCACTTTTCATTCTTTTTGATTGATGAAACATTACTGAATTCCTATTTTAGAGGGTATTATACTTTTAGGGTCAATGCGAAGTAATTGAACGTATTCACAGTTTTCTAATTTTTTGTCAGTATGTAAAGCTAATCGACATACATTGGAATATGAAATAAAAAAGGGGGGTACCCGTGCTTATTGGTTTGCTATAACCCTTTGAAAAAGCGTTCTGAAATTAACTTTTAACATAGGATATATTGGGAAAACGTCAAATTTTGGAAAATTTTGCTCGAAAAGTCTATAAAAACCATCGATGTTAATCCTACAGATTCGTGAAAAAACTAATATTATATTGCCTCATCCACGAGCTTTCTGATGATATAAAAATATTTGGGGGTCCCCATGCTCGATTTCATGGTATCTGCTGCTGAAGATAACATCAAGGTACTAATTTTGGGGATTTTTTTTTCAGCAATGTCATGCATCCGACTTTCGATAACGTTTATGTATTGCAGATAATAATTACAGGACGAACAACAAATCTTTTCCTTTCATATGATATACATTTTTATAACCTCCGCAAACATAGTTTGAGGGGTATATAGGAATCAGCCTGTCCGCCTGTCTGTCTGTCTGTCCTGAATCTTTTTGTACCCGCAGTTTCTCAAACATGCCTTATCAGTGGTAAATTAAACGTTGCATACTGTTAGATCCTACTACGTAGATGTGCGCATGCGAAATATGTCCTGGTCCAATACTTTTTTCCATATTTTTATACCCTTTTGGACTTAGAAATTCTGTTTATCCCCCAATTTTTTTGTACCCGCAGCCTTATCAGAGGTTAAAGAAACTTTGCACACTGTTAGATCCTAGTATGTAGATGTGCGCATGAGAAGTATGTCCTGGTCCAATAATTTTTTCCATATTTATACTCTTTTGGACTTAGAAATTCTGTTATGGTCCAATACTTTAGTCTTTTATTAGATATGCACTTAATAAGGATTTCATTCATCAATTAGCTCCTCATAGCTTTGTTAAATAAGGCTTCAAAATTTTATAACACAGATTTGATATGAGTTTTTTGTAAATTAACAGTAGGGTGGGGGGTGGTTATGGGGGAAGGGGTACAATTAGTGAGGTCCTTCACAGTTCTAGTTTCATTTTCATGTTCTTATTATTTATTTTTTATTTTTATTTAATTATTTAGTTACCATTTTATTAATTTATTTATATTTCTTTACTTTCTTTAAGGAGTTGCAGATTATATCTATTATGTGTTGAATGACGGTGTTTGATTTTCATGTTGTCGATGGATGTATTGCCACTGTATCCTTATGGTCCCGTTAAATATTAAGCATTCAAAAGTTTCTTACGTTTAAAACACTTTTCTTTTTTCCACTCTGCTATATGGAATGTAGATGTAAGAAATACATATCTTTGATATAATGTGTCGAGTTACTATTTCTTACTTATATTTTCTAAATTCAAAGTGCGTTAAACTATGGTCAAGCTAAACAAAATTTAGAAAAAAAATCAAAGTGCGTCAAGTGGACCAACTCCACATAATTTGAAAACACCATTTTTTATTTCAAAGTGCATTAGATTTAGAGGGTATTCTCGTTATCACAAAATTTAACCAAAAACGTCTTGGTAAAGATCCGTAAGGATAACTGACGCCTGAAAACATTTTTCAAACAGTGGGAGCGGATAATGTCTTATTTTGACTGAAATATTCGCCGATAAATCCCTTACAAATTAGACCAAAACCAAGTTGATTTTTTTTGCCCCTTCATCTAGAAGTAAATGATCAAAATTCGCCTCTTATTCTTCTTTTTTTCAACAAATTAAATGAATTTTTTTTTCGCCCGCTCCTAAATTTTTGTTAAAAATTTGATTGTCTTCCATTTTTTGGAATACTTTAGTTAAAAATTGTGTCACAATTAAGATTGGTCTTCGCTTAAAAAAAAACTAGTCCGCAAGAATTTTTTTTACTTTTTGCTCGCTTGCACCTATATTTACCATAAAATCAATTTTGTGTGGCCCAATTGTTAACCAAAAATGAAAAAAAAAAATGTACATGATCAATGAACCATGTCATGAGATCATAAAATTAAGCTAACCTTGGTCAGTCTGTATGGTGATTATACGCACAATTTCAATCGATTTAATTTGATTCTCAATATTCAAATACCGAAAAATACCGAAGCGGTGCGAATTAATGCTACCAGAGCAAGCGAATTCGTGAGAACAACGAAATTGCAAACAGGTAACAGTATTTTTTTAAAAGGACAATAAAGACCATCTACATTTCCTAGAATTTTTTTATTTCTACGTCAAAGTAGAAATGACGTTAGACATGTTAGATGCGCAACTTGACGTCACATATACATTTGCGTTATTTACCAAGTTCTAACATGTCTAAGAAGTTGACATGTTTAGTAAAGTTATAACAATGTATCGGTGATCTAAGTGTGAAAAATGTAACTTAAGGCGTGGTAATACCATGGAACTTTATAAAAATACCTAACATTTAAACTAAACAAATTACCTGCATAATATTTAGTGTAAAAATAACAACACATACATGTGATTCTGAACGAATTAGTCTAATATGCGCTTACACGACTAAATAATGCTTTTCGAATGAATATTAGCTAAAAATTTTTAGAAACGTTTTGATAATGAAGAGACGTGGAAACGCACAATGCGTTTTGAAACGTTTCGCAAACGTTTGCGTTGCGCAATAACTACGTCTGAACACACCATTATTTCTACTTCCGGGGTCACCGTCATAACGACTACGACGTCAGATAATCAGTCGGGGACGTAATACAATGAAAAGGGGCTTGTTACCCTTGAAACGGTAAACAAATGAACACTAGATGGAGTTCAATTACTTCGCCTTGACTTACGAAATATATATAGGACGTTGATGCGCGTAAATTTAAACTGCATAGATATGAGTTTTAAGTTACGAACATCATCGCACAATTCTAAAACTGAATACTGTATAATTCGGTAATAGCAGCTTGATGTTTTCTAAGGTAGAAAATCGAATTATCTTTATCTATCAAAATGTAAAAAAGTCAATTACTGTGACAGCAATTAAGAGACCATGCCAAAGTTCTGTTCTGTGCATTTTTTGTTTTCACCGAAATTGGTTCAAAATTATGTGGGCTGTGAGTAACTTAAGTTACGAACCACAGCTTTCCCCCAGTGGTTATTGACGTACCGAAATATTTCGCTCCTTCATACTTTCTACAAATATAGCATTTTACATTGGAAAACTAATACCAAATTGATAATATTAATAGATTGTAAATTTGGCAACTTCGCCTTCCATAGTTACATGTACATGTATTAACCCGAGTACCCTTTTGAATAATGGGTCAGTCAAACTTGGAATTTTATACTGTATACTCAGTTCGGTAAAACGTACTTCAAGTCTGGAAAAAGGAAAACGTATCTTGCAAATTGATACTTAAAATTTGCTGTTACAAAATTGTAAAATTTGTGTATTTTTCTCGTGCTCAGGTCTGTCTTTAGATGGTTTTGGCTTCACCACTTCCGGTCATTTGGAATTTTTTTTTAATTGCTCTTCAACCTTTTAGATTTTTGTTTTCGTTTTCTACATTTTAGGTCTTGAGCACAACTGCTGAGTCGTAAATCGACGAAATGTGCACATTTTGTGCATCAAAATTGGTAATAATATTATTGTTTTTACCGGGCACCACTGAGTCGATGCCACTGTAGGTGGACTCCAAGTCCCCGAGGATATCCCCATCTCAGTTGCTATTATTTCGATAATAGCTCGAAATTGATACTTAAAAATTTACTGTTACAAAAATAAAGAACATCTCTCATGAGCACAGCTCTGTCTTTAGATTATTTTGGGTTCAACACTTCCGGTCTTTGTAATTTGCGGCTCAACCTTTTTAGGCCTTGAGTAGTATTGAAGAGTCGTAAATAAACAAAATGTGCACATCTTGTGCATCGAAATTGGTATAAAAAAAATTCAATTAAAAGAAATCTAATTAAAAAGCATTAACAACTATTTTAACTTCTTGTATTGAGAAATCTTTCCTTTAGATTCTAATAGTACTTGTTATCAGTGATGAAAATTTTTAAATTTATGTATATCATGTATATAGACAAGCATTTTCAAGATATATTGTAAAAAACCAATCACTCTGGAAATTTGCAATTAACAGTTTTCTGTTATTCATATCAATATTGATCGCCCATGGACTCCACAATCCATCTTTCCAACAAATTAGTTGTCTATTCTTCTTTCCATCAGGTGACAGTACGACGACACTGTGATAACTGTGGGATGCAATGTACACTTTACCACTGCTATCTACAGTTATACCTAGTGGACAGGACATAACTGACGTATCCTTAAACACCCACAACTTCTCTCCTTTCCTATTGTAACATGTCACGGTGTGGCTGCCTGAGTCAGTTTGATATATATTGTCACCGTATAATGTTATGTAAGACCAACCAGGCCATTGACCTTGTTTAACTACAGTAGTTATATTGTCAGTCTGTAACTGAATTCTTAGAATTCCCTTTCCTTTAACACAGCACCATAAGGATCCCTTGTCATATATAATACCTTCAGTTGAACCGCTGGTGTTAATTTCCTTGACACTCTTCTCTGTTTTGATATTAATGATTTTGATTTCACCATGTCTTCCAAGTCTATTGTATCCTGCTACAGCAACAGTTTTGTCATCTATTACAGTGACGCCATTTAAGTCGATGAATTGACAAGATATTTCTTTTGACAAGACACCGCTTCCCTTCAGTATATAAAGTGTTTTATTTTTATCGTCAGCGAATATTATTCTTCCGTCTGATAAAAAGTTACAGCCACGTACATGTAATGACTCTCCTTCCAAAAATTTTTCTTTAGATTTAATAGCTACTTTTATGTCTTCGATTGATGTTGGAGACCGGATTGGTACAGCAGACATTGGGCTTGTTTTTCTTTTCCTGTTTTAATGATCAGAGATGGAGGAGATGTTTGTGTAGTTACCGTACCAAAACGTAATATAGAAGACATCGCACCGGATATCTTGTCGTCAATGATGATTTTCAGTTCGATTTGATGAAGACTTTTATTTTCTGATAGTGACATATACTGATTCTCTTTGTTGACTTTCTCCTCAATGATTTTACTGCCAATAAAAGTCTGAGAAGGTGATGCGAACTGCTTAATTGCTGCAATATCATTACTTAAGTCTTCAATTGTCTTCGATTTCTCTGCGAGTTGTGTGATTATGGTTTCGATCACAGTTTTCGATTTATGTTCTGCGTGACTGTGTTCCTGTAACATATGCTGTTCTAGGGCATCAAAATGGGACATAACTCTTTTTCGCATTTGTTTAATTTCGTGCTGATACTTTTTGCGTTGTTCTTTGATGAAGGTCAAGTTATCGGTACGGTCTCTAATTACACTACTTATGTTTGCCTTTATACATTTCAAACTCTCCTCCATATTTTCAAGTAGTGACGTCATTTTTGCGGTTTTAATTATTTCTTCGATAGCTTGTATATCTTTGCATTCCTTGTGTGTTGATGAAATGCAAACTGGACAGCACAGTTTGTCGTGCCGTAGACAGTAGTTCTGGTATTTTGAATCGTGTTCTTCACAGTGATTGGTTATTTTGGCGACAGCAGGCGGTAACTTTTTATAGTTTTCAAGCGGTTTAACGTCGTGGTTCCTGGATGCGCGAGATGATCCATGATGGTCCTCGCAAGAAGAGCACAATCCTTCATCACATTGAGAACACCAGTACTCTGAAGGTTTTGAGATTTTTTTTATATTCACAGACACCACAAACGCAATCACGAGATGTCGCCATAATTTACCTACAAGTAATACAAAAGGATATATAGTTTTACAGTTCTTTTTTCAAAACTGATCTCTGGTATATCATTTTACAACGGCTTTTATGTAAAGATCCTTTTTGTTTGTCTTTTAACATTAAAAATGACTTAATTACCAGTTGCTAATTAAGGAAAAGGCATTTGAGGCGACAAGGGAAGATATGATAAAGATAGCAGAGGTTCTAATGAGCGAAAATGTTTGAAGATTTAAGGGTTGTAGATACAACATGAATAAATTTTTAAAATGAAATATAAACATAATTTTTGGAAATTTTTGTTATAGACTCATTTACAGGAACACAGAACCTTTATTACATCATGATGCCAATAAATATAACCAGATATCCTGCATTTATCATAGTTAATCATCAAATTAGTTCTCATCGTGATATTGGCTGCAATATCGCCAGCTCGGCGTTAAAAAATATTTAATCAATCAATCAATCATAGGTTATCTTTGCACAAGGTGAAATTGCTGAAAGAACCCCCTCATAAATTATAAAAACCTATCGTATGCACATTTCAGAGTATCATGATGTAAATAGGATATACCCCTGTCATGACAACGCCTTGGGGGTGGAAGGGGGGGGGGTGGTTGATGCTTATTTCCACCGCTACAACGAGTGATTAAAAATCGTGCGATTCCGTAATTTTACGGAAATTAACCGAAACGATTTATTTCGTTATTTTATATAATATACAAAATCGTATTCCGATTTGAAGAATAAAAAAAAATGAAGTACGGACCTTTAACATATCGCGGTATACGGGATACGTTATAGAAATAAATAAAGGTTTCATCTTTTTAACTTTTAACTTCTTTGATGTTGAGTAAAACGTTTATTATTATAAGGGTATCCCTGTAAATCCGATTATTAATGGCTTGCACTACTTATTACCGTGGGGGAGTTGGTAATGGGATTTTCAGATATTGTTTGAATGATGTCCAAATATTTTCTAGACGAATTTATGAAAATATCAGGAAAAATATCAAACCAGTACTCTGGTAGCTGTGAATTATTTGCGCTTCAACACAGTATATAAATATGAAACAAGAGAGCTGTCTGAGTGACAGCAAACCGGGTTTTCCTTCTATTTCATTTTTACTGAGTAACTTTTCTCCAACAAACTGCTTATAGCAATATCTATATGAACATAGTGCCTAAATATTAGAATATATTTATTTTGAAAGTAAAAAAAAGATGCAACACATCATCTTGAGGAAACCTAGGTACACAACAAATATCCAAGGCCTAGGTCTTCAGGCAAAAAAGTTACAAAAATGACCAATTTATTCACATTGAGGTCAAGGGTCAAGGTCAATATCCTTGGAATGTGAAACATCGTCTCGAGGTAACCTACCTACACACCAAAGATCCAAGGCCTAGGTCTTTAGACAAAAAAGTTACAAAAATGACCTATTTATTGACCTTGAAGTCAACGGTCAAGGTCAATATTCTTGGTACGCGGCACATCATCTTGAGATAACCTACCTACACACCAAATATCCAAGGCCTAGGTCTTGAGACACAAACGTTACAGGCCGGACACAAAGATGATCTAAAATGACATATTTATTCACCCTAAGGTCAAGGATCAAGGTCATACTTCAACATTTTTGAAACATGACACATCGTCTTGAGGTGACATATCCACATACCATAGATCTAATGTCTAGGTCTTAAGACAAGAAAGTTATAGGCCCGACACGATTGGCAGCGGCCCGCCCGTCTTCACCAATTCAATAACCAGATTTTTCCATAGAAAAACCTGCTTAAAAAGGAAGGATATGGGGTATACATCAATGAGCATCATCCCGATTTAAAAGAATATCATGGCAAAAACTGTATCATGTAGGAGTCGCCATCCGGCCTTCAACATTGAGCTGGCCAACACACATAGCAAGCACTATATCCCAAAATAAACAAGGTAATTCACATAGAAACAAACAACAACAAAAAAAAACAATAAGGATACCCAACAAAACCATTGAAAATACAGGGTCCTGGCTTGGGACAGGCACGTATAGAACGATATGGGGTTAAACACGTTTGTGAGTACACAACCCTTCCCCTAAATCCTGGGTCAGTGTCGAAATTAATATAAAGAAAAACATTAAAAATCAATTCAATAAGCCGCCAAGCACTAAAACAAAAAATAGGAAAAATTGAACTCATTATAAATTGTGCTATAAACTTAGAACGCTGACAGTTAACAAGCTCATAGTAGATATTGGTTGATAAAAGCATAGCTTACCCTTCCAGAGCACCTGAGTTTACTCATTTTTTGCAAGAGTTCATGTGGTATTTTGTTTCCTTTGTGTTTCTTTTGTTTCCTGGTTTGTCTGTTTAACAATTTGTTTGTTTTTGCTTCTCCTTAGTTATATTTACAAGTTTTTTAAATCAATTTGCACACTACTTTCTGACTGAAATAATTGAAAAATGAATCTAATAAAAAATTAAAGTTACACCATGAAAAGTCATAAATTTTTTAATAGATCTCAATAGGTTACATATGCATGATAGTTCAGATCCGAATGGATATCCACAAAGTCAACAGTAAAAGAGTAAGAATTACATAATACTTTCATTCATAACAAATACATTTAATGGTCAAACATAACATTTGTAGCAATACAGATATATAACATAACATTACATATATGCCAATGAGGTATGGCGAATTCATATAAATAACTTTATCTATGCTCTAACATCCATCCCATTGGCTACAATGAGGCATGACATGTGACTTATAAATTACTGATAGACAGTGCTCTAACATCTATCCCACTGACTACAATGAGGCATGACATATGACCTATACAATACTGATAGACGGTGCTTTAACATCCATCCCACTGACTACAATGAGGCAGGATATATGACCTATAAAATACTGATAGACAGTGCTCTAACATCCATCCCACTGGCTACAATGAGGCATGACATATGACCTATAAATTACTGATAGACAGTGTTCTAACATCTATCCCACTGGTTACAATGAGGCATGACATATGACCTATAACATACTGATAGACAGTGCTCTAACATCCATCCCACTGACTACAATGAGGCAGGATATATGACCTATACAATACTGATAGACCGTGCTCTAACATCTATCCCACTGGCTACAATGAGGCAGGATATATGACTTATAAAATACTGATAGACTGTGCTGTAACATCCATCCCCCTGTCTACAATGAGGCATGACATATGACCTATAAATTACTGATAGACAGTGCTCTAACATCTATCCCACTGGCTACAATGAGGCATGACATATGACCTATACAATACTGATAGACAGTGCTTTAACATCCATCCCACTGACTACAATGAAGCAGGACATATGACCTATTAAATACTGTTAGACAGTGCTCTAACATCCATCCCATTGACTACAATGAGGCATGACATATGACCTATACAATACTGATAGACAGTGCTCTAACATCTATCCCACTGGCTACAATGCGGCATGACATATGACCTATACAATACTGATAGACAGTGCTTTAACATCCATCCCACTGACTACAATGAGACAGGACATGTGACCTATTAAATACTGATAGACAGTGCTCTAACATCTATCCCACTGGCTACAATGAGGCATGACATATGACCTATAACATACTGATAGACAGTGCTCTAACATCCATCCCACTGACTACAATGAGGCAGGATATATGACCTATACAATACTGATAGACCGTGCTCTTACATCTATCCCACTGGCTACAATGAGGCAGGACATATGACTTATAAAATACTGATAGACTGTGCTGTAACATCCATCCCCCTGTCTACAATGAGGCATGACATATGACCTATAAATTACTGATAGACAGTGCTCTAACATCCATCCCACTGACTACAATGAGGCAGGATATATAACCTATTAAATACTGATAGACAGTGCTCTAGCATCCATCCCACTGGCTACAATGAGGCATGACATATGACCTATAATTTACTGATAGACAGTGCTCTAACATCTATCCCACTGGTTGCAATGAGGCATGTCATATGACTTATAAAATACTGATAGACAGTGCTCTAACATCCATCCCACTGGTTGCAATGAGGCATGACATATGACCTATAAAATACTGATAGACTGTGCTTTAACATCCATTCCACTGACTACAATGAGGCATGGCTTATGACTTATAAAATACTGATAGACAGTGTTCTAACATCCATCCCACGGGCTACAATGAGGCAGGACATATGACCTATAAAATACCGATAGACAGTGCTCTAACATCCATCCCACTGACTACAATGAGGCAGGACATATGACCTATAAAATCCAATACTTATCTGAAATCAGCAAAAGAAAAATTTGACAATTTATCTGAAATTAGAGATTTGGGTTTCTAAATTATATCCTAAATGACACCTCTGGAATTCATTTATATTATATGGCGTGCCATGTGAACGAGACGACCACCAAGACTTTTTGCACTCTGTTGTCAGGGTTAAATTCGCATTTGTTGATAACGAAAGGAGAACATGGACAAGGTCGAACATAGAATAAATCGGTAATCCATCTAAAGTGTATCGAATAGTCGGGCTACGTAATAAATATTTCGAATTTTACGAAACCATTTTCTGATAATGGTTATTATATATGTCTAGTATTTATCTCATTCTCAATGAGGCTTTGGAAGAATGTGTGTCCAAAAATAAAATTAGTATGAACAATACCGGATATGGGATAAATGTCAACGAGACAGCACCCCATCCAGGAAGTGTATAGATTTGTAGGTGTCGCTTTAAGATCTTCACTACAATAAAAAAGAAACTTACTTGAATGGCCCCGACAAAATGAAAAAGAAGCTACATCGGTGGACACAAGATATATCTATACAACAAATATATTGAGGAATTAAAGAAATACATGCTAGGAAATAGTTCAGAATAAGACAGGTGTAGGTAGCAATACATTCCAAAGACACTCCTAGAAGATAATCGTAGAAACAAGAAAGAAAGGTCCCAAGGGAAATGTGCGCACTTACTTCATTTATTGAGGTTATATTGTAGAACTTGGCTACTGCAACAAACATATTATGCAGGTTAGGTTGACGGCTTCATGATGCTCCTTATGGACTTATTCAAACATTAATCATCTTTGATTTGCTCGGTGGATTTACTTTGTATTTGCTGTAATGTAATGTTGTAAAAACTTACGGTTTTGATTTGTCAGTTGTTGAAACAAACAAACTTTCATTAAGGTCGTTTCCAGGAGGCAGTAAAAGTCCAACACACATATTTACCTGTGTGCTTAACATTTTATCTGGTATATTGATCTCATTTATAAATTAAACTTTTTATTCATGTTGTAGGCAGTCCTCAATCTAAGTAATACATTTTCTTTTTCTCTCTTAGGCTAACTGTACACCAACACTATATACATTTGTGCTTTCTTTGAATCTTTTTTTTTATATAATAATCTGAATGTAAAAAAAATGAATGGTGAAGTACAATAAATGGCGGTAATTTTCTTTATTGGTATTAAACTCGTCATAAATCTCATAAAAGTTGAGAATAAACTGCGCCATATGTAGACGCATGAAAATATTAAAATATTTATCTTAATTAGGATTGATGACGATTTTACTTATTCTAATGCATAAACCACATCGCCGTGTCTCTTAATATCTAAGATAACCAGGTATTCAGAATTAAAAACAAATATATCATTCAGCTAGACCCTGATATTGGTTTAATATTTACGTGATATCTGTTTCGTTCTTTATAGAGCTATAAATTTTAAGGCAGTGAAAATACAAAACACGAGGAAGATGGAGAGGTCCAAATCCAAAGACAATTTTTGAAAACTGCAATAACGATAACGACTTTTAAAAAAGATTAAAAAGATAAATTCCTTGCCTCCACTCCATCTTCCAATTCCATTTAATGTGGTACAGGTTCATAACTTCAAAGAAACAAAACTACTTATCTCGAATCATAGCATACATGTACCATTGTACAAGATTGAGTTGCCGTTCTTTAGCCATGGATTGTTTAAAGTACAAAAAGAAAATTAAAAAGAGATCCGTAGATAATCCCATCATCTTTAATATGCTCATGCTAGTTGGGGAACAATTCCATGTAAACAAGAGCTTATGGGTAAATTAAAATTAGACATTCAAAAATGAATTGGTAAACAATATCGGGGATGAAAGGAGGAAATTAATCTACCATCCATACGATGACATATGACAAGATAGAAGAATTTTAAACACTACCAACAAATTACAGTTTCATTTTCTCAGGCCATATTTATATCTTGTTATACTTACGTGACTTATACATGTTATAACTGTGTATTTAAGTGAATACGATATTGTTAGGTGCCTCTTATAATTTTGGCTAACATTTTTAAAATACGGTAAATTTTTGTTGATCTTACCAAATACGTAAATCACTTTCTTATATTTCAATACAATGAAAAAATTGCCTGACGAAAAAAGAAAATTTCTCCGGGTGTTTGTGATAAACAAATGGTAGCACAGAACGATTGACTAATTCAAAAAATTATGTAACTTTTGGCCAAACCTTAGATGCATGTAGAAAACCTCTACTGAATTTTTCTTTAAATTTTAGTATTGTACTTTTGAAGTGACTTCTGTGCAAAATGATGTGTTTAGTAATGGGATATTTCAGAAAAATCTCAAATTTTGTGATGTAATTGAGAGATACTATGACGACATAATAAGCCGTTGCTACTTTATCGTATTCCCTTAAGTATACAATATCAATTGTACGCTTTTTATTGCTACATATACATGTACCATATGTAGCAACTGAACTAGTTATATTCTCACGGACATGTACACATGTAGTTCCTGAACTTGTGATCATCGTATGCTTTTCATTTGTACGCACATGTATAGGCCTTATCAGAGGTGGATGGTGTGTGATTATGTTTTTTTTTAATTTGTTTATTTGACATTGTAATTAAAATTCATTTAAACTACCCACCAAAACCTATATTCGTATGACCCACGTTGAAATGATATGTTGCATGTCAGAGGATAGTTAGTCATAACACAATTTTATGTCAAGGTTATTTGCGAATTAAACAAATGCTATTGATTGATTTTTTTTATTGTGAATGTATTTTTTGCTTAGTATACATTTAAAATCAAATATGTCAAGAATATGTATAGTGTAGACAAATTGTTATGGAACATTTTCGAACAAGACAATACGGAAGAATTCCTCGTGCAAAATCGAGTCATCAATTTAAAACCTTATGGCGCAATTCTTTGATTCAAAATAAAGCTGTTTCCAGTAGAAACAACATCGAATATGCCTATACAATTCTAATTCCCAAAGCAACATCAAATTCAGATAGTTTTGGGATGCTAGACTTAATAATCGACAGTACATTTGTTGAATATATAGTAAGAATTTTCCAAGGGACAATTACAATTTCAATGGAAACGGTTCCTCAACGTTTTTTGTCGATCCATTTGTATCTTCGAAGGAAGACAGAATAAAAGTGCGAGAAATTCCCCAAAACATGAACAATTTCAATACTTCTGATTACTGTCAATATAGTAAAAAATCTTCTGGTTTGAGCTGAAGCAAACTAGGCACTTCAGAAAGCATGTGCAATGTAGTAAGTAGTAATAAATAGATAATTCAAATACTTAAATAATTTACGAAAATTATTTACGTATGTACAAAACAAGGACTTACGGACTATTTCAAAACAATTACATGACAAAATATTTTTTAGATAAATGTTTATTTATTTTCGCCAATTTATCCATAATACTTAGTGTGAGATATTCAACTGGAGTACATGAAAACGTATACTTCAAATATGTATTTATTTCTGCAAAAAAATTTGCAGTTTCCGTTTGCACAAATTAGTCATATCATGGTTTAAATGGTTTTTCGCATTATCATAATAATTGTCCGCCAGTACCGTACTGGCGGAGGACATCAGGGCGACCAGAGAGTAACTCCCACCTATAAACTGACATTTCTACCTGGTAATAACTCGCAACCTGTTCGTTGATAGAGCAGTTGTGACGAAGGTCCTGGAGCGCTTGACAATTGTGTCCCCGATAAATTAGGTAACCTGTGACTTTTTTTTTATAACTAAAACCCAAAAAGATAAATAAATTAAATGTATTAGACCTCATTTTTCTGAAATTAAAACCATGATAGAATTCGAAAGTATTTGCCGAAAAAGTTAACGTTAATTTACAATAACAGGATGTTTTTATACAATTCTTTGACATAATAAAGGGACATAATCCATAAAGTAGAAATGTGTATCTCTTTCGAGTAATTATAATGTTATTTATGAATAAACAGTTTTCTGTAAACGACTTGAGAAGAACGTAATGTCTGGATAGATATATAAATTTACCACTAAAATACATTAAAGATACAAAAATAACTTTTTATGGTCATGTTTGCACCTAAATGCACTTATGTAAATAAATTAGTTCTAAGTATTAGATTGGACAATGTGGCATTAATCTACATGTAAGAGTGAGAACAACACTGTAAAAGAAGTGTATTTTCATATGGTTGTACTTTTCATATGTTGATTTTAAGCTTTGCGCACATGTGTATGTTATATTAAAGTTTTGATTTGTCAATACAAACTTTTTTATAGTAAAAGTTAGTATTGACAAATCAAACTTTTAATATAACACATGTAAAAATAATTTATTTCGTGATCGACAGTCAATAAACTTGGAGGGGAATTTATTCTTTTTATTCGGTTTCTTCTTTCGTCATCCGACCAACTCGGTCACATCATCTCCTCTCCTCGTCGATTTATATGAAACTTGGCAGATTTACAACTATTTTAGAACTTTCAAAATAGCCGCCATTTTCAAGATGCGTTAGAAAATCAGAACATGTATGCATGAAACCTGTGAGACGAAAAAGGGTATAAAAAACAGAAGATCATTTTCTTCTACAGAAATTTTAATGATACAGACGAGATTTCACAAGTTATTACAAAACGTCCCATTTAAGAATTTATCTTATATGTTATAATTACAGTTCAACTACTGCAGATTAATTTAATTTTTAAATTAAACACTATTAAGGTTCATTATTTACATATATGTACCATTTGTTGAAATGAGTAATGTCAAATTTCGTGATTTTGGAATTTTGTATAACAAATATTTTCAGATATTTATTTCCTTAAATCCTGATGCCATAAAATGTAATCAAATAACTTGCTGGTTTAGAGAAGTGTGAAAGGATTTAACAATATAGCTATAATAAGGAAACATTCGAGAAATTATTTGTTGAAATTTATATTCAATTTATTGCCAGCAAAATCGTTTTCTGTATTTCATTAACGCCCACCAGTTTAAGTTATTCTCTGTTTAAATATGGGTTGGCGAAGAATAATAAAATTTAAGAATATCCCCTTTACTGATTTATTGAGACAGCTTTTGGTATGGGAGACAACATATACCAAATCACACAAATTTCGGAAGCATTCCAGAATAAACAAATTATTGTTATGACCCGGATCCAATCTAATTAAAATTAATTTTCCATACTTGCACCTTATTTTCATTCGGTTGTTAATATGTGCCGCGCGCGACATGTAAAGAACCGAATGAAAATAATGAGCAAGTGCGGAGATTTTTTTTAAATTAGATTGTCCCTGATCTAACGTGACTGTTATTGGATTCGGGGTGATATGAATGAAATTAACAATTGTTCAAATAAAACAGTATTGTTTGTTTGTTTTGTTTTTTCACAAAGGAATCAGACCGAACATACTTATATTTGTTGTTTCTAAATATCAATTTATAACAGATCCTCGTCCTATCTAGCGGCCACATAGAGATAAGGCCGAAATTTCTTAATATTTTAAATAAAAACACGGAATATAATAAACAAAGACGAATTTTTGTATTTTGAAACGAAAAAAAAAAAAAGATTTCGACGACATAAACTTTATTGCATTGCCAGGATTTTTTCAGCGTATTCGAAACGCATGAAAGCTATGATTATACATTATTTAGGATTCAGCCTAAATAATTTTTGCATAAATATGATCTGCATATTTTTAAGTGTATCTAAGAATGATTAAAGTTGTAATTCCTCTGATTTTTACGCCCCTAATTGTAATGACATGACAATTTTTTAACCCGTAGGAAATTGTGACCCCTAAACTTTCCAAACCCAAAACAGATAAAAAAATTACTAGAGGGAAGGGGGCGGGTAATGTCATACAATGCTTTTTCAATGATTTTACCTTGTTTAATTGCAAATGGATGCAAATAAGACCAAGTACCAATATGAACATTAACATCAGGCTGATTTCGGGGATAGGAGGATGGGTGGGAGAATGGGAGGAGGAGTGAGGAGAGTGGATGATTGGAGGACACAAGACAAGACCGCTAGCCACTTCGAACATACAATTTTTCGTTGCCATGGAAACCAAACTACTCGATACAATGACGTCAACTCAGCAGGATGTTAGACTGTTTTATGCTAGCAAAAGTGAGAGTCTAGATGTTAGCATTTGCCTGACTTGTCCATCCTTTAATGATGCATGGCGTGCAGTTAGAGCCAAAAATGGCATTTTCGCAATTTTCACCGTAAATCAGTAACACAATCATGACAATAGGAATTTGTTTCGAAAATTATTTCTCTTTTCTTATCATTGAATACAGGTATTCTATGATAAGTCGAGCTTGACTGCCAAATGTGTTGGTGTGACATATATCAAGGCACAACCCCATCCTAAAAATAACATTTTTTGATATATTTTTTCACACCAATTCGTATTTCGTAAAGTAATCAAGACCTCACAATAATAATAAACATTAATACAACAGCAGCAAAGGGATTGGTTCAAAAAGCTCAACCTAAAAATACACAGAAGCACAAAAAGAGTAGTAAACATTTTATATGGAATACATGTATATTTAAACTTGATTGAATTCATAATTAAAAATGTTAATTGGCAGTGCTTACTCGGCTTAAGGTGGGACGTTAGCAAATGACGTAACGTCAAGAGTAATCGGTCTTGACGTTATCGTAGCGTACAGTGAATCGCTTGATTTGATACAGTGATTGTATAGACAGAGGATTATACATGGAGTTATGAGGTTACTAGTATTATATGAAAATCATATACTATTAATACTTAGATTTATTATCATTTTTATTTTTCCAATATTTCACATTCATATAATGAGATCTAATTCGGAACAAATATCCATGTAACCAAAAAAAGCGGATGATAAAATAAATCTGAAATTCCAGATAAAAATATCGCCATAAAACCAAAAAATTAGATAAAATGAAATCAGAAAAATATATAAGAAAAAAGTAGACGGAGTAAAAAGAAGGGAACAAAACGTAATAAATCCCCCACCCCCTTTCCACACTTTGTATACAATGTATCAAATACAATAAAAGCGTTTTCCACATTCTATCACATTTAAAGTAGAAACAGCCCCTCAGCAAATGTATTTGATGTTCAAAATTCTCTACTAAATATAACAGAGAACTAACGGTTTTAAATTGCAATTCTCTACTACATTTAAATGTTCAAAGGAACTGTGTCCAGCAAAGATAGGATAAGGAGTTCGTCTTTTTTACTGCAAAATTTCTGTCGCGCTCACAAAAAAACTAGAGGCTCCTAGGAGCCTGTATCGCTCACCTGATAGTCCATTACCTATTACGTATTTAGCGATCAGTTCCAACAGGGTTAAATGTTATTTTGACTGAAAACAAAATCTTGCTGTGTGCGAAATTGAAAAAAATAATCTGCCTCAATATTGTGCCCTTTCAAAAAAAAAAAAACAAAAACAAAAACAAATGCCAACAATATTTTCCAGGATAAGTGCATTTGAAAAAAAAAAACATTATGGCCTGCAAAAGCAGCGAAAAAAATAATCTGAACAAGGCATGAAACCCTTTAGGTGGCCGCCATCTTGGTCGAAGGTCGAGGACACCCGACACAATTTTGGAAGGGGACCACCCAAGGACCATTCCACCAAAGTTTGGTCCCAATTGGCCCAGTAGTTTCTCCGAAGATTAAAATGTGGATTGTGGACGACGGGCGATGGACGACAGACGACGTCATATGCCGGACGACGAAGGAGAGACGACGGTGATGACAATAGCTCACCTGACACTGGGGTTATGTGAGCTACAAAAACAAACACGACAGAACACAACCATAATAGATAGCTTCGAGACGGAATATTTGCAAAAGTGTTTGAAACATTCGGAGCTGAAAAAGGTGAATCGTAGCACTTTAAATATGCAGTTATTCAACTTGTCTTCAGGTCTTGGGAGTGCGGGGGTAGCTGTCGTTTTCTGTTTGTAATTAGTAAATAAAGACTTTATAAAGAATTTAGGAAACTAATGAAAAACTAAATGGTGTCAAACGTCACAAAAGTGCTTGAATCTTGAGTTCCATAACAGTTTCACAATAATTGTTGCCTTCAGCGCTTTTTATTTAGTATGGATATTTAATTGTGAAGTAAAATTCCTTCAGTTTCAACGTAAACAAAATTGGCACTACTTGCATGAAAGAGCAATGAAATGGCTTTTTTTCATTAAAATGCAAACCGTGACCTTGCCCTCTTCAGTTCAGTTGACAAAGTCGTTATCTGCTTGGAGCCGACTGAAAATGAATTTCACAAGAATATATTTCTCAAAATTATTAAATATTATAAGAAAAAAAACATGTAAAAATATGTGTAAGTTAGTCAATAAAGTGTAAGATTAAATTATGTATTAGTCAACAAAAGTAACGATACACGAGTTCGGAACCAAATATCTTGATAATTCCTTGATAAACTTAATATGAGGGCAACAGTGGTTTATTACTTTATTTCTTGATCTAATTCGTCTCATTTTGAAATTTGGATAAAACTTGAAATGGTGGAAAATGGAAATTTCCAAAAGAGGGTTAAATTAAATTTGCGGAAAACCGAGGAGAAAATCGACACACATTTTGTAAAATGAAAATCCAGTAGCTGAAATCAGTAGAAAAAACTCAAATCTTTTGTCACAGATATTATGATTCACATAATGGGGTAAAAATACTGGTTTTTTAATTTTGAGTTGAAAAATGTGATTTTTGAAATCTCAAAAATTGGAATTTTTTATTTAAAACTTTTTGCACAAAATCCATGCTTTTGATGAGAAAACAATCTACTGTGAAAACCAGACGTGTGGGTCTATTTTCTCCTTATTACGGCTATTTGAAATTATGTATATATGAAAAACGCATTACTCTGTATCGTTTCTTTTGTTGACTAGTATATATTAGTTCTCCCACGTATATTTTAAATGTAAACAATAAGCTTTCTCGTTTTTAAAAGTTTTTCTCCTAACTTTTTAACTTTGTCCATTGTAAACATAGAGAAAAATTATATGACCTTTACTAACCTTTCGAATAGTCCATTGTTCTGTAGGTAAGGAAAGTTCAGTGAAGTTGGTTACTTATTTCTTATTCATTACTTATTCCTTATTCCTTATTCGCTACTTATTCGTTATTTTTTTTTTTACTTTTTATAACATTCTTTTCTTTGATCATTCCTTTCTTAATTTTAAAGACTTTTTGAGATATTTTGAAAGAGACAAGTGTGCTAACCACATATTAACCTATTTTATGGCGAAATCATTATTTTAAAATGTGTTTACCGTCTCAAAGTTACACTATCGGGTTTTAATAACTTGCCTTTTTGAAGCCTTTATTCATTTATTTTTTTCATCTGTCTTACATGGATGTAAGTTCTAAGATCTTCGATGCGAATTACCCTGTTAGCGCGTACGTACCCGTCTCCTTGCTGGATTGATACCCTGTTACTAATTCGCGTTTTGTACGGTGCCCCCTTTTAATGATTTCTTTTCTTTTATTTTCTTGTCTCTGGTGTTAATTATGGGTTCGTAGAGGTGAAATTACCCGGTTAGCGCGTATATACCCGTCTCCGCGCTCGACTGATATCCAGTTAATTATTCGTTCCTTATTCGCGTTTTGTACGTTGTCCCTTTTTAATTATTTCGTTTTTTTTCTGTTCATATCTCTAGTGATAGTTCTGGGATCGTGGAGTTAAAATAACCTTGTTAAAGCATATGAACCAGTTTCTCCGCTCGACTGATATGCTGTTACATATTCGCTACTGATTCGTTCCTTATTCGTTTTTTAGCTCACGTTACCCAAAGGGTCAAGTGAGCTATTCTCATCACTTGGCGTCCGTCGTCCGTCGTCGTCGTCGTCGTCCTCTGTTAACTTTTACAAAAATCTTATTCTCTAAAATTACTGGGCCAAATTGAACCAAACGTGGCCACAAGCATCATTAGGGTATCTAGTTAAAAAATGCGTCCGATGACCCCGCCTGCCAACCAACATGGCCGACATGGCTAAAAATAGAACATAGATGTAAACTGCAGTTTTTGTTTTATATCTAAAAAACCAAAGCAATTAGCGCAAATGTGTATCAGGTCAAGATCTACTTGTCATGAAATTTTCAGACTAATCGAAAAACTCTTTGTTGGGTTATTGCCCCTGAATTGTTAATTTTAAGGAAATTTTGCAGTTTTAGGTTATTATCTTGAATATTATTATAGATAAAAACAAATTGTAAACAGCAAAAATGTTCAACAAAGTAAGATCTACAAATAAGTCAACATGACCAAAATCATTGATTGACCCCTTATAGGAGTTTTTGCCCTTCAAAGACGGCATCCAGCGTAAACTTTCCTTTAAAGATCTTTTCCTCTCAAACCACTGGGCCAATTGAGACCAAACTTTAATGGAATGGTCCTTGGATGGTCCCCGTCCAAAATTATGTCGGGCATCCCCGACTTCCAACCGATATGGCTGCTGTTACTAAAAATAGAAAAAAGGAGGGGGTGAATTTCAAAAATCTTACTATATGAAACTACAAGCCCAGTTGAAACCAAAGCTGGCAGTAATGGTTCTTAGGAGTTTCTCTTTCAGAAATATGTCCAATGACCCGGACTGTTAAACAAAATGGCCACCACAGCCGAACGTAGTTTAACATAGAGCCCTATGGGAAAATTCATTGATAAAATCTTTTTGTCTTAAACCACTTGACCAATTGGAACCAGACTTGGCAGCAATGGTCCTGAGATGGTCCTCTTACAGAGGTGTGTCCGATGATCTGGACTGTCGACCAAGATGGCCGCCACAACCGAACTTAGTTTAACATAGGGCCCTATGGAAAAATTCATTGAAAAATATTCTTGTCTGAAACCACTTGACATATTGGAGCCAGACTTGGCAGCATTGGTCCTTAGGAGGTCCTCTTTCAGAAATGTGTCCAGTCACCCGGATTGTCAACCAAAATGGCTGCCACACCGAACTTTGTTAAATATTGGACCCTATAGGAAAATTCATTTAAAAATCCTTTTGTTTGAAACCGCTTAGCCAGTTGGAACAAGACTTAGAAGAAATGGTCCTTAGATGGTTCTCTTTTAGAAATATATCCATTGACCTGGACTGTCAACCAAGATGAGTGCCATAGCTGAAATTAGTTTAACATAGAATCCTATAGAAGAACCAGCCAAATTGACTGCAACACTTAAATTTTAAGGTCTGCTCAAGGTGAAAAGTTAAATCCAGGTATGCGATACAGGCTCTTGAGAGCCTCTAGTTTATAAGCGTTGACGCTTTTTAATTTTCGTTGTATTTCGTGAGTTTCTATTTACTCAATTTCTAACTAGTTGAAGTTTGGCCTTTATTTTTAAATCTTTAAATAGCGATTGAAACGCATTGCACAAATATACCTTATTATAGCATTAAAGAGGTATCTAGAAGGTATGCCTATGAATGTAAATAGAGATTATAAAACACTGCTGAATCAGTATTGCGAAATAAAATATTTTTACAAAGATTAACAGTTGAATTAAATTAATTAGAGGAGACAAATTCATTTTTACAAATAGTGAACAACAACGGAATTTTTCAATGTCTTTTAGATTTTTTTTTAAATCGTATTTCATTTTTATGTCAGTTAACATTTTGCATGATTGCATAATTATCAACAATCATTAAAAAAATTGAGACCAATTAAAAGCATGCAATTTTTGTTTCATAACAAAATGAATTTTAGAATTAATGATTTTTTTTTGGAAAAAAAACGCACAGGGAAAAACTACATTTATTTTAGAATTAATGAACAATTCTTGAAAAATACGAACATGGAAAAACTACAGGATCAACGGTCACTTTTTTAGCCCAGCGTGTACCACCACCCCCCAAAAATTGCAAGGTTGCATCTTTATGTGAAAGTCTGAAAAAATTGATATTATACACTTCGATAAAATAGAAAACAAAAATGTGCTTATATATATTTGTATGAGGCATATAAACGCCGGTACATTTCATTATTTCATAATTAAGCAAATTATTTAAAAACCGTTCTGTCGTTATTCACTGGAGAAACACTGTGGTTGCGCACAGCCAACATAATTTTGAATGTCCGTGAAAACAAAACCTGCACAGAATAGAGCTTTCCAGAAGGCTCAAGCTGACAGAAATCCACTTTTCATTTTTTTTTCGATTGATGAAAAATTACTGAATTCCTATTTTAGAGGGTATTATACTTTTAATTGCGTTTTATACATACTTTTTGAAAGGCCAAAGGATTGTGTAACTTACAAAATAGGACATTGGTGCGCGTAAATTCAAACTGTATACATATGATTTTTAAGTTACGAACATCATCGCACAATTCTAAAAATGAATACTGTATAATTCGATAATAAACTTGATGTTTTCTAAGGTAGAAAATCCAATTATCTTTATCTATCAAAATGTAAAAAAGTCAATTACTGTCATTAAGAGACATTGCCAAAGTTCTATCCTGTGCATTTTTTTCACTTACATTGGTTCAAAATTATGTGGGCTGTGAGTAACTTAAGTTACGGACCACAGCTTTCCCCCAGTGGTTATTGACTTACCGAAATATTTCGCCCCTTGATACTTTCTACAAATATAACATTTTACATTGGAAAACTAATACCAAATTGATAAAATTAATAGATTGTAAATTTGGCAACTATTTTAACTTCTTGTATTGAAAAATCTTTCCTTTAGATTCTATCAGTAAAGATTTTTAAATTTATGTATATCATGTACATAGACAAGCATTTTTAAGATATATTGTATAAAAACCCATCACCCTGGTAATTTGCAATTAACAGTTTTCTGTTATTCATATCAATATTGATCGCCGATGGATACTCCAATCCATCTTTCTGACAAAGTAGTTGTCTATTCTTCTTCCCATCAGGTGACAGTACGACGACACTGTCATTATGGTACGATGCAATGTACACGTTACCACTGTTATCTACAGTTACACCTACTGGACCTAACAAAACTGACGTATCCTTAAACACCCACAGCTTCTCTCCTTTCATATTGTAACATGTGACGGCGTTTTTGTATGAGTCAGTTTGACATATATTGTCACCGTATAATGTTATATAAGACCAACCAGACCATTGACTTTGTTTAACTACAGTAGTTATATTGTCAGTCTGTAACTGGATTCTTTGAATTCCTCTCCCTTTAACACAGAACAATAAGGATCCATTGTCATATATAATACCTTGAACTGGATCGTTGGTTTTAATTTCCTTGACAATCATCTCTGTTTCGATATTAATGATGTGGATTCCATCATATCCATCATGTCCATATTGTCCATTGTATCCTGCTACAGCAACAGTTTTGTCATCTATTACAGTGACGTCATTTAAGTTGGCGAATTGACAAAATATTTCTTTTGACAAGGCACCGTTTTCTTTCAGTATATAAAGTTTTTTATTTTTATCGTCAGCGAATATTATTCTTCCGTCTGGCAAAAAGTTGCAGCCACGTACACGTAATGACTTTCCTTCCAAAATTTTTACTTTAGATTTAATAGCTACCTTTATGTCTTCGATGGACGTTGGAGATCGGGGTGGTACAGAAGACATGATTTGGGCTTGTTTTTCTTTTCCTGTTTTAATGATAAGAGATGGAGGAGATGTTTCTGTAGTTACCGTACCAAAACGTGATATAGAAGACAACACACCCGATATCTTGTCGTCAATGATGACTTTCAGTTCGATTTGATGAAGAATTTTATTTTCTGATAGTGACGTTATATACTGATCCTCTTTGTTGACTTTCTCCTCAATGATTTTACTTCCAATAAAAGTCTGAAGAGGTGATGCAAACTGCTTCATTGCTGCAATATCATTAACTAAGTCTTCAATTGTCTTGGATTTCTCTGCGAGTTGTGTGATTATTGTTTCGATCACAGTTTTCGATTTATGTTCTGCGTGACTGAGTTCCTGTAACATATGTTGTTCTAGGGCATCAAAATGGGACATAACTCTTTTTCGCATTTGTTTAATTTCGTCCTGATACTTCTTGCGTTGTTCTTTGATGAAGGTCAAGTTATCGGTACGATCTTTAATTACACTACTTATGTTTGCCTTAATACATTTCAAACTCTCCTCCATATTTTCAAGTAGTGACGTCATTTTTGCGGTTTTAACTATTTCTTCTATAGCTTGTATATCTTTGCATTCCTTGTGTGTCGATGAAATGCAAACTGGACAGCATAGTTTGTCGTGCCGTCGACAGTAGTTCTGGTATTTTGAATCGTGTTCTTCACAGTGATTGGTGATTTTGGCAACAGCAGATGGTAACTTTTTATAGTTTTCAAGCGATAGAACGTCATGTTTCCTGGATGCGCGAGATGATCCATGATGGTCCTCGCAAGAAGAGCACAATCCTTCATCACATTCAGAACACCAATACTCTGCAGGTTTTGAGATTTTTTTATATTCACAGACACCACAAACGAAATCACCAGATGTCGCCATAATTTACCTACAAGTAATACAAAATGATATATAGCTTTTACAGCTCTTTTTTACCCCCATTCGAAACTTATCTCTGGTATATCATTTTACAACTGCTTTTAAGTAACTATCCTTTTTGTTTGTCTTTTAACATTAAAAATGACTTAATTACCTTTTGCTAATTAAGGAATAGGCATTTGAGAGGACAAGGAAAGATATGATGAAGATAGCAGAGGTTCTAAATAGTGAAAAAGTTTGAAGATTTAAGGGTTTCTACATTATATCCTAAATGACACCTCTGGAATTCATTTATATTATATGATATGCCATGTGAACGAGACGACCACCTACTATGGCAAGCCGTTTTACTATTTATTCTGACTTCAAGATATCTTAGAAATTTTATAAGATATCTCATATAGTTTATAAGATATCTTATATAGTTTATAAGATAACTCATATAATTTATAAGATATCTCTAATAAATTTCTTTATAATATATCTTATAAATTATATGAGATATCTTCTAAACTATATAAGACATGTTATCAACTATATAATATATCTTATAAACTATATGAGATATCTTATAAACTATATGAGATATCTTATAAAGTTTATTAAATATCTTGAAGTTAGAATAAATAGTTAAACGCTTTACGATCTTCACTGCAATTAAAAACCTTACTTGAATGGCCCCGACAAATTAAAAATGAATCTACATCAGTGGACACAAGATATATATCTATACATCAAATATATTGGGGAACTAAAGAAATACATACCAGGAAATAGTTCAGAATTAAGACAGGTGTAGGTAACAATACATTCCAAAGGGACCCTAGAAGATAATCGTAGACACAAGAAAGAAAGGTCCCAAGCGAAATGTGCGCACTTATTAAATTTATTGAGGTTATTATCGTAGAACCTGGCTACTGTAACAAACAAATTAGGCAGGTTAGGTTGACAGCTTCATGACTCTCCTTATGGACTTATACAAACATTAATCATTTTTCATTTGCTCGGTGGATTTACTTTGTATTTGCTGTAATGTAATGTAATGTACTAAAAACTTACGGTTTTGTTTTGT
The DNA here is from genome assembly GCA_028015205.1 of Mytilisepta virgata. Taxonomy (NCBI): domain Eukaryota; kingdom Metazoa; phylum Mollusca; class Bivalvia; order Mytilida; family Mytilidae; genus Mytilisepta; species Mytilisepta virgata. Next base: position 887,575 of record JAPWFG010000026.1, on the reverse strand, counting down.
CAGTTGTTTGAAACAAACAAACCTCCATTAAGGTCGTTTCAAGGAGGAAGTAAAATATCAAAGTCCAACACACATATTTACCTGTGTACTTAACATTTTATTTGGTATATTAATATCATTCATAAATTAAACTTTTTATGCATGTTGTAGGCAGTCCTTAATCTAAGTAATATATTTTCTGTTTCTCTCTTTGGCTTACTTTACACCTATACTAAATACATATGGACTTTCTTTGAACTTTTTTTTTGTAATATTCTGAATGGAAAAAAAATGAATGGTGAAGTATTATAAGTGGCGGTAATTCTCTTTATTGGTAAATCGTCATAAATCTTATAAACGTTGAGAATAAGCTGTGCCATATGTAGACGCATGAAAATATTAAAATACTTACGTTAATTAGGATTCATGCAAATTATACGTATTCTAATGCCTGGAACACATGGGCATGTCTCTTAATATCTAAGATAACAAGGTATTCAGAATGTAAAAAAAAAATATCATACAGCCAGACCCTGATATTGGTTTAATATTTACTGTTTGTTTTGTTCTTTATAGAGCTATAAATGCAGTGAAAATACAAAACACGAGGAAGAGGGAGAGGTCCAAATCCAAAGACAATTTTTGAAAACTACAACTACGAGAACAATTTTTTTTAAAATGAAAAAAATGATTTCCTTGCCAACTCCATCCTCCAATGCAACTTAATGTGGTACAGTTACATAACTTTAAAGAAATATGCTACTTGTCTCCAATCATAACATACCATTGTACAAGATAGAGTTGTCGTTCTTTATCCATGGATAAAGAAAAAAGAAAAAGAAAAAAAGAACCGAAAAAACCCCATCATCTTTAATATAATTGAATTAATCTACCTTGTACACGATGAAATATGAGAAATATGACAAGATAGAAGAATTTTAAGAACACTACCAACAAATTATGGGTCGGGGGGGGGGGGGGGGGGGGTCGTTAGTCATAACACAATTTTAAGTCAAGGTTATTTGCCAATTGAAAAAAATGCTATTCATTTTTTCTTGTGAATGTATTAATTGCTAACATTTAACATCAAATATGCAAAGAACATGTATAGTGTAGACACATTGTTGTGTAACCGTTTCGAACAAAACATCCTCGTGAAATATTGAGTCGCAATTCTTTGATTCAAAATAAAGCTTTTCTCCAGTAGAAAGAACACCGAATATGCCTATACACTTCTGATTCCCAAGGAAGCATCAATTTCAGATAGTTTTAGGATCCTAGACTTAATAATCGACAATACATTTGTTGAATATATAGTAAGAATTTTTTAAGGGAAAATCCCAATTTCAATGGACACGATTCTTCAACGGTTTTTGTCGACCCATTTGTATCTTCAAAGGAAGACAGAATAAAAATGCCAGAAATTCCACAAAACATGACCAATTTCAATACTTCTGTAGTAAGAAGTATGCAAAAAATAGATAATTCGAATACTTATTAATAAATAATCTACGAAAACACTTAAGTATGTACAAAACAAGGACTTACGGATTATTTCAACACAACTGCATGACGAAAAAAGTTTTATTTATTTTGGCCAATTTATCCAGAGTAGAAGGAGATATTCAACTTGAGTACATAAAAATGTATACAGTCAAACCTGTCTATAAAGGGCAGCTAAGGAACCAGAAAAAATTGCCCTTTATGAGCAGATGCCCTTTATAGAGAGTTTAATTTTACACACTTTGTTTGTGAATGGGACTTGTTTACTGTGCCCTTTATAGACAATAATTTGACACATAGAGTTGCCCTTTAGAGCAGGTGTGACTCTACTTCAAATATGTATTTATTTATGCAAAAATTATTTCAGTTTCCGTTTGCACAAATTAGTCATATTATGGTTTAAAGGTTTTTTTCGCATTATCATGTAATTGCCGGCCAGTACCATACCGGCGGAGAACATCAGGGCGGCCAAAGAGTAACTCCCACCTATAAACTGTAATTTCTACCTGGTAATAACTCGCAAACTGTTCGTTGATAGAGCTTTTTTTAAGTAAAAGCCAAAAAAGATAAATAAATTAAATGTATTAGATCTCATTTTTCTGAAATTAAAACCATGACACAATTGGAAAGTAGTCGCCGAAAAAGTTAATGTTAATTACAATAACAGGATCTTTGACATAATAAAGGGACATAATACGTAAAGTAGAAATGTGGATCTCTTTCGAGTAATTATAATGTTATTTATGGATACACGGTTTTCTGTAAACGACTTGAGAAGAACATAATGTCTGGACAGATATATAAATTTACCACTAAAATGCATTAAAGATACAAAAATAACTTTTATGGTCATGTTTGCACCTAATTGCACTTCTGTAAATACATTGGTTCTTAGTATTAAATTGGACAATGTGGCATTAATATACATTTAAAAGTGAGAAAAACACTGTAAAAGAAATGTATTTTCATATGGTTGTACTGCTTTTAAGCGTTGCGCACATGTGTATGTTATATTAAAGTTTTGATTTGTCAATACATAGGTATAATTTATAGTAAAACACATTTTAATATAACACATGTAAAAATAATTTATTTCGTGATCGACAGTCAATAAACTTGGAGGGGAATTTATTGTTTTTATTCGGTTTCTTCTTTCGTCATCCGACCAACTCGGGCACACCATCTCTTCGTCGATTTATATGACACTTGGCAGATTTACAACTATTTTAGAATTTTCAAAATAGCCGCCATTTTCAAGATGGCCGTTGTCAAAGTTTCCGAGAAAATGGCTGACCGGATCGAAAAGTTCTTGGGATCCCGTGCCAATGGAGGCTTTTGGTGAATATTTGTTTCGATGTCCGAAATAATCAGTACTGATTTCATTAGGCGGATTTGGATTTTTTGGATTCTTGTTTTGGTTTTTGATCATTTTAGGTGTAATAGGGGGGGTTCGATTGGATAAGGTTTGCAAGGTTCAATGTATGATGCACTTTAAGCTTGACGAATGCCCAGTGATAGCTCGACTCACTAAACTCAAACCGGTATGCTGTTGATAACTTGTATTCTATATTTTTACTCTGTATTCGTTAAAGGTGTTCTCTATTCAGACTTCTATTTTTATCCTGTATGTTTATTTGTACTCTATCTGGATCTAAAAGAGACTTAATGCTGTTTCAACAATAAACTTTTATTAACAAAATACAACAAGGCAAGCAAATTCAACAAGTGTAAAGTAGTATCAAAAAATGTAGACGAAAAATGTATCAAAAGTAAATGGGGAGTATAATTTAGCAATGTAAACTAATATCAAATATAGAGAGGTATCAAGGAGCAAATTAGACTACATTAATTTACTCTAAATAAACATGGATCAATCTATAAATTGAGCGTTTAGAACAGACCAGGTTAACTTACCAGCAGAGTGGAAAGCTTCACCATATCAGACAGGAAACCTGTCTTTAGACAAATTTTAACATAACCCGGTAATCACAATATATATATGTGAAAGTTTATAAATTAAGGTATGATAAGAAATTTGGAAGTACAACAACTTATTAATAAATTATAACAACTTATTCCTGAATAACTAAAAGATTTCAATTATAGACGAGCTTATTATAAATTAAATGCCAAAGATAAAACTGAACATATGATAAAGTAATTAGTGAAAAGTTAATTAAACATTTGTCATGGAACATAACTCCGTTTTCCTACATTGGCAATGAGCACAACAGTCGTAAATCGAAGAAATGTTTTTAAATTTTACCACTGAGTCGATGCCCCTGCTGGTGGAGTCCAAGTCCCAGAATGTATCCTCAGCTCAGTTGCTAGTATTTCGATATTAGCCCGAAATTGATACTTAAATAGAAATCGTAAATTGTGCATCAAAATTGGTATGAAAGAATTTTATTAGATGTAAAAATTTGAGTAATGACAATGATTTACACGTTTTATACATGATAAAATTTTACATGTGACAGAAACATTATTTTAAATTAATATTAAGAAATTATAATACATGTACTAAAATTAATTGGAAAATAAGCAATTTGACAGTTAATTTACTGTTTTAAAGAAAATATGCTTTATTTACCTGTTAAGAACCCTGAAGGTAAAAACAAAATTGCGTTAGAAAATCAGAACACGTATGCATGAAACCTGTGAGACGAAAAAGAGTATAAAAAACAGAAGATCACTTGTCTTCAACAGAAATGGAAATAAAACGATATTTTAATGATACAGACGAAAGTTCTTACAAACAGTCCCATTTAAGAATGTATCTTATATGTTAAAATTAAAGTTCAACTACTGCAGATCAATTTAATTTTGTGGGCACTATTAATGTTCATTATTATTTACATATATGTACCATTTGTTGAAATGAGTAATGTAAAATTTCCTGATTTTGGAATTTTGTATAACAAATGTTTTCAGATATTTATTTTCTTAAATCATGATGCCATAACATGTCAAATAACTTGCATTTATCATGGTTTATCTTTACACGAGGTTACATTCCCGAATCTCCCTTCTAATTTATTGCATGTTTCGGACCTAGAGTATCATGGTATAAATAGGATATACCCCTGTCAGTCTAACGCCCTCAGCTAGGGTACATCCAATACTTGAATTATCGTCTACGAATTAATTGATGGATCGTTGCTTAACCTCCAGTGACAAGTATTTCATGCTTCTTTGGGACGAGAACCCGTTCAAATTATCAAACAATTCAAATAGAGGTGAAATAGGACACAAAGGGGGACCGATTTTGACTTCCACTGTAGAAGGAGGATGGTTGGTTAGGGTCGGATAATTTAGCCTTTTTTAGCGGCCATCAACCTACTCTTTTTTCGAAAACTACAGAAGGGGACTCTCCAAACACGTTACCCACTATAGTCTGGGGTTAGGCTTTCCATATAATGACCTGACAACCCCCCCCCCAGCGAGAGGTTCTCCACTATCCGCCACCTAGGCAGCTATATAGATTGAGCTTCGGTGATCCTTCCTAGTACTCTATGAAAACCACAAACTGTATGGTATCCAACAAAATATAATGATCTCTTGTAAGATACCTCCTGATGATCACGTATATGATGAACTTCTATTTACATATATTTTATTAGGAACATGAGTATGTACACTACAGTAGTTTGAATATTCGTGCGGTTATATTCATACAACAGTCCACTTATAATACATTCCGCCGGTCACGTATAACTGTTTACCATAACTGGAACAGGTTTAGATGTAAACAACGAAAGCTATTCATTAATGTAATTATCACTGAAAACTCTTAAATCTCTCGATTATCTCATAAACAAAGTTCATGTTTATGTCAATAATATTGTATGGCATATAACGTTGTTTTGTATTTTTGTTGATTTGCTTGTTCATTTAGTAAATGAATTGGTTTTATAACGGGAACATTAAATATAATTAACTTCATGCCATAATTTTCAAATCAAACTTTTTTTAACATACTGTAACATATGTAATAGTGTACAGAGTACAAATAAAAAGTAAAATTTCACTCACAGTAAAGTGCAAATTGCGTTTTTTATTTTACTAATTTAAAACTTCAAAATGTAAAGACTTAAAATAATTAATTTGTTGTGATATATTAAAAATTAACCATGTGAGATACTGTTATAAGTCGTAGATTCTGAAATTAAAATAATATCATCTACATAATCAGGAAATTAATGCCTTTTTATAAATTTTATAAATGAAATTATCATGAATTTTATGAGATTACATATTTCAAAATCGCAAAAATCATCTTTACAACCTAACAATCGGCTTCATATATAGTTGTTCTAAATTTAATTGTAAATTCTATAGGTAATTCTTACCTAGATAAATAAATGACAGTTATACCTTAGAACCATTCTGGACGGTTCTATCCTAGAACAAGTTATGACAGTTATTTCCTAGAACCATTTTGGACGGTTATACCCTAGCCCTAGAGCCATTTTTGACGGTTCTACAATAGAACAATTCTCATGATTCTGGACTTCTCTATCTTAAAACCATTTTGGACTGTTCAATCCTAGAACCATTCAGGACGATTCTACCCTATAACCATTTATGACAGTCCTACTCAGAACAGGGTTATGACAGGGTTGGCTCTATTCTATGACCGTTCTAAAATGGTTCTAGGATATCCTTCGCTGACAGAATAGTTCAGAGGTTAGAACTCATCTCAACTGTACATGTATACTAAAATTTAAAGAAAGAATCATTAGAGGATGCTTTCCTATATGCCCCTAAAGTTACCAAATAATCACCAATATTCCTTATTTGGCAAAAACATGTTAATTAGTTTATCCAATAAACTGAAAAAGATACCAAAATCCGTGTCAAATATCTTAAAAATCAAGTCATGAAGGTAGGTTTTTGTTTTCGTATTTGACAAATACATGTATATATAAAAATTGTCCTTATTGTAAATGTTAGCCAAATCATTTGAGAATCTTAACGTACAGTATTCCCTTAAACATATTTATGAGTACTCATTCGTACGTTCCGGTTTGTACACGCAGTCTATTGCATGGTATTATCCAGACTATAACAATGCAAGTCAGCATTTCAAACTTCGAATTCTCCAAGTCAAATAATTGTACATATGAACCATTCAACAAACTTATTTTCATTTTGCCCGGTAAAAACGAGAAACTGAAAACACAATTGTTGCCAGCATTTATTCTAAATGCTAAGAATAAAAAAATATAAATATACAAGAATAACTGTGAAAATGACTGTTTTCGTATCCTTTCAAGAATGTATATATAATGAACACCTTAAATCAGTGTTGTCAAGTTGTTGGATCCTTTGACACCAGTCACTTTGTTGTTTAAAGGAGAACCCTTAAAAACGTGTAAAATTTTAACACATATATATTATATTTATGTATAATATTATTTTCTATTAGAGGCATCTTCCTCAATTTTTATCTTCTTTCTTGGGTGTCTAAGCAATTATTTAGCTCATATTTTTTTCTCGATTTAATCTAAACCTTTTCTAATAAAATAGCTTTTTAATACATCTTTAAAAGCTCTCACATAAAAAAAATTAAGGTGTTCGATTTAGTTTACATTGAATAATAAATATAAATAGGGTTCTGCAAAATAATTTTTTATGACCAAACCTTTTTCTTAGCAAAAATGGACCTTTAGACAAAAATAGTTACCAAAGAGAAATTGGAAAAATACGGTGCGTTTATTACGATTTCCTTTTTAAGAATCCAAATTTATTCACACAAACGACCTAAGCGTATTCAGTAACAACTTACAATGTTTGCCATTTTAATTACAATAACTTTTTATTTTGTTACTATATAAGGCTTTTTGCTGCTGCTTTTATATAATATCTTGTTGCAGGATGTTAACATTTTATTTTTGCAAATACATATATTCGTACTTATGGCAAGCCGTTTTACTATTTATTCTAACTTCTAAATATCTCATATAATATATAAGATATATAATCTAGTTTTTATAAGTTATCTTTTAAACTATATAAGATTTCTTATAAACTATATGAGATATCTAATAAAGATTATTAGATATCTTGAAGTTAGAACAAATAGTAAAACGGCTTGCCATACGTACTTCCCTACAAATTAAGTATAGAGATTCTAAGTGCAAACAGTTGTATCCACAAGGTATAATGAATCAATAAAACAACCAACCATCTCTTCTTATGGCTAAATATACACGTACATGTAACTCCAATGTTATCTGCAATCAGGAGACCCTCCGTGCAATCAACAGGATTCTTTGATTAAGATTCATTCCTGAACCTAACATCCTCCCAAGCCAAGTTCGTTCCTACAAACCTCTTATGGCTAAATATACACGTTTTATCTGGTATCGAAGGCACAACAATGTTATATTTTGCATTTCAAACTCTGATTGTACTTGAGGTGGACTCCAATTTTGATATTAATTCTATTTTTTAACATTTGGAAGCAGTTTCTTTTATTGTTAATTAAGGATATTGTTACTGCACCAACAACTTTACTCCCCCCCCAAAAAAAAAACAATCTTGCATTAGTCTGTATTATTCTGCAAAAGTTAAGTTCCATATTACGCAAAATATTGGTTTTATCTATCTACATTAACCTAATTCAAACCCTTTAAAAAGTGTACGAAATTTTTAAAGACATAGTTATTAAATTGACACAAATTTGAAGCATTATTAAAGTTTTTTAATCCCTATCTTTAATTTTAGTTACTGGCAACATGGTGGAAATTGAAAATGATATCTGTCCACAAAACATTCTTACAAAGACAATGTTGTATATTAATTTCAATTATTTTGTAGGAGTTACTAACATATACATGTAGATATATGAGAACTGACCCTCCAACATCCAGACAAACATGTACCTGAATTCATTATGCAATTTTTCTGTGTTAAATCGGGGTCTTTTGAATTTAAGAGGTAGATCTTTTTTTAGAATTTATATGCATTTCATGCACATAATTCTGTGTTTTGCTTCCGAAACAATCTTTCTTATAAATTGTTATGTATTTACATGTTATGCCATATCAGTTTCACCTGCAAGAAGTACATGTATATATACATGTACCAGTATCTTTAAAAGAAGTAGTATTGGTAGTAACATATTTTAAATAATTCTATCTATGGAAAATGATGATTTAAACCAATTAATTTGTGTAATTTAATAAAATTTGGAATGCAGGAGGAACAAAAAGGTGTACAGATTAAACTGCTATATACAATGTGTACTAGACTTTTAAAAGACAATTATACTTAATTATTCCTTTTCAACCTAAAATATCATGATATCTATGATATTTAACACCCCAAATAATCATATTTTCTTTAAAATAGTATACACGTGTTTTATCATTGATAAGAATTTTTATATTTATATTTAGAAATGCTTGGCTCAAATAAGATACCAAAAAGTGCTAGAAAAAAATTCTATCTTTGCAATTGTGGGCGAAATAATAATATTCGCTTTGTTTTTTTTCGGGTGTGCATAATGCCATTTAGCTGCATATATTTGATGAAACATTCTGAACTCTGCGATAAAGCCCTAAGCAGATGAATAAGAAATAATTATATGAAAGCAACCGTGATTAGGCATATTTTTCTATTTTACAGTTTAGTACATTTAAAATTCAAATGAATGGAATTCAAACCGGACACCAGTCTACATGTATTTACTTAAGTACCCAAAGAAGTGAATGATATGGAAATTTAGGGTTTTTGTCAAATTACGAAAGTATTACAGAAGTATTTGAGATTTTTTTCTCCAAATTTCAATAGTATACAATTCAGATGGAAGAAATTCAAACAGGACACCAGTTTGCTACATGTATATATTTGAATTTGTATATCCAAAGAAGTGAATGATAATAAATATATGTGAGAATTAGATGAGAAACTTACTTCATTGTGGGAAAGGGAAGGACCTATTGCTTATATTGTTAAATTTTATTGAAACTTTGTAGAGCTGAAAAATTAGAAGGAAAAATACACAGTATGCATAATAAAGTTTTCCAAAATTGTTGTTGTTATATTTTTAACTCACCTGGCCTAATGGCCATGTGAGCTATTGCCATCACTTGGCGTCCGTCGTCCGTTGTTGTCATGTCGTCATAAACTTTCCTGTAAAGATCTTCTCCCCTGAAACCACTGGGCCAATTGGAACAAAACAAGGCAGCAATTGCCTTTAGGTGGTCCTCTTTCAGAAATATATCTGATGACCCCACCCGTCATCCAAGACGCTAGAGCCGAACATAGTTTAACAAATGACCCTATGGAAAATTTACTTAAAGATCTTCTTGTCTGAAACCACCGAGCCAATTGTCCAGATTTTCTTTCTTGTGGAACTTGAACATTTCTTTTGGCAACAATCGTCTATGTACATGTAGATAGTAGGGTACTAATTTTATGTCATCAGCTCATCCTACGGCTCTTTACCAAGTAGTAGTGTGCTTCTACATGTATGTACATGTATAGTAGAAGCTGTGTACAAAGGGCACCCATGGGACCAAAGAAATGTGCTCTTTATGAGTAGGTGCCCTTTATACAGAAGTGAATTTTAGAAGTTTTGTTCATAATGGGGACACTTTCACAGTGGCCTTTATAGACAGTGATTTGTTATATTGATGTACCCTTTAAAGCAGGTTTGACTGTAACAATAGAGATGTTTAGCAACGTAAACGTGTACGTGTACGTGTACGTGTAGAAGGAATTCTTTAAAACTCCCAAAATTGACTTCAATATCTAAAATCAAAATCTTTGGCTACATGCAACATCATAAAAACATTCGACTTCTCTACACTCTACAATACCATACCACATTCTCAATTAAAAGATCGCTTAAAGCAACTAGTTCATCAATGTTTTTTTCAAGAAAAATGGGACATGCAGGTATAAATTTCTTGTTCTAGGTAGAGAAAAGGCTTATTTCGTGAAGAACCACTCTGATTCTGACAAAAAGTATTCTGAAGATGAAATTACAGACATGTTAGATTTTCTCATAGACAACACAGTCGTTGAATTTGGCGGTCTAATTTTTCAACAAACAATCGGCATTCCAATGGGAAGCAACTGTGCTCCTCTCCTCGCCGATCTGTTTCTGTACTCATATGAAGCGGACTTCATTCAAGGGTTACTACGTGAAAACAAAAAGAAACTAGCCCAATCCTTTAATTTCACTTTTCGTTATATAGGTGATGTGTTGTCATTAAATAACGACAAATTCCAAGACTTTCTACATCTTATCTAGCCCAGTGAGCTTGAAATTAAGGATACTACAGATACACCAAAGTCCGCTTCATATATGGATTTGTTTCTTGAAATAGACTATGAGGGACATTTGAAGACAAAACTTTATGACAAACGTGATGACTTCAACTTTCTTATTGTTAGTTTTCCCTTCTTGAGTAGCAATATACCGGCATCGCCTGCATATGGCGTCTACGTTTCTCAGCTTATCCGATTTTCAATGGCATGAGTGAGTTACCCTGACTTTTAATGTTCAAGAGTTATGAATAACTGAAAAAAATTTCAACTTGAACAATAATTTACGTCCCCTGTAATGGATACTCGTAATTTTCTGTTTGGATTGACCTAAAGAAGCTCCTTTTTTTCAAGGTAAACTAGACACTCATTGGACAAAATTCTTTAAATGCTTGTTCATGATCAAAGTAAAGTGTTAATTTGAGTTGTGTATAGTTACCTGCCATTGACAATAGTTGAAAAGCAAAACAGTTATATACCAGCATCGCCTGCATATGGCGTCTACGTCTCTCAGCTTATCCGATTTTCAAAGGCATGCGTGAGTTACCCTGACTTTCGACAAAGAGGATTACTGCTGTCACAAAAGCTTGTTAACCAGGGTTTTATCAGGGATAAGTTGATGACATCACGTAGGAAATTTTACGGTCGTCATCACGAATTGATTGAGAGAGAACTCAGCTCTTACATTCTCAATTCAAGAAGGAGATGAACTCAAATTTGAAAAAGTAAGCTGATTGACTCGTAACACTATGGCCAGATCTTTTGAAAATAACATAACACTGTGTCGTAGAAATTGAAATATTACTTCAACAACTTTAAATTCTAGTTGTAAAGAGCTTTATAGGGATTATATAAGTTATAGCGTTCATATTTATAGGAAAAAAAAGGACTTGAACCATTGGCATATGAGTTAACTTGCCACTTGTTCATATGTAAATCTGACATAGTTCAGTTGCAAAGTCAGGCTTGTGGTATTGATCCATTTCTGGTTGATAACACTAGACAAAAACATCTTCGTACAGTACAATCAAGTTGACCAAGATCTTGTTTATAGTTTTATCTAAAGATGTTTTTGTGTCTCACAAAATTTCAAATTTATGGCATTCCTTTTTTCGTCGATACATTTACAAAGCCTAAAAGTTAAAAAAAGTATAAACAATAAAATTAAAACCTTGAAAAATCATGATTTTCGCCCATGTAATAAATTATAAGTATCATTGATGTGTGAAAGTGCCTCGTGTGTAAGTTGTTTTTTTTTGTATATTTGACACTAAGATGACCATACAAAAACAATGATTTATCAATGTTTACAACAATTCAAAGTTCATACTTAAATTTTATGTCCTGTAAAATATTATACTTATCTGACATTCTATTGACTTTTCTTTATGATCTGTTATCCATTTTAGGCTTGGTATAGATGAGGAATACTGTGAAAAAGACAATCTCCTGGAAGACATTGACTGGCTCATAGAGGAGGAAGAGAGAAGGCGAGAAAACGAGAAGGAAAAGGCTGCTGCTACCGAGAAAGCTACACAAGATGTTAGGAAAAGAGCAATCGAAACCATGACACCAAAGAGGGTAAGGTTTCTTTCATAAAATATGAAAATATTGTTCTTTTTTTTCAAGAACTTGCAGAGATTTGGAAGACAAGGGGTCATGGACTCTAAGCATATTGATGCTGTAAATGGTATGGTTCATTCACAACTCTAAATTTCAAATAGAATATCAAAGAATGGCCCATCAAACTTTTAAATAATGAATTGAATATTAATGAAAAATGCTGAAAATTCATCATAGTTCAAATTGATGAAACGGGGTACAGTGAATATAAAAATAGTTTTTTTATAAACTGAACAAGCCCTAGTCAATCTACTAGTAATTGAAGAAGAACTTTAATTGAATGAAAAAAAAACTAATTTTTTTCTGAAGAAATAAATGCAAAATATGACAATAAATGTTGTTCATTGTTGAAGATCCTCATGCAACATCAACATGCAGTACGGGAATACTGCGGCGGTCAAGTAAGTGATAAAAGTTTTACATTTCTAAAGTCAAAGTTTTACACTTTGTGTTTGTCTAAATCTATTGCAAAAATGTAAACAATCGTATACAATGTGTACATTTTGTCAAAAGCCGTATGAAAAGTATAAAAATGTGTACATTTTGAATAGATTTAGACATATACAATGTGTAAAACTTTGACTTTTAAAGATGTAAAACTTTTGTCACTTTGTTGACCGTCTCAGTAAAAGCCATGTATCTTGATAAATCGGAGTTTTTATATGTATTGTGTTTGTTGTTGTCACACACATATTCTCTCTAATCTTTCCTTTCTATACGACCATTCATTCTATTGATACATTCTTTTTACAGAACAAGAGCGATTATGAGGCAAGGCGATAGGAGATGGAGTTACAGAAGGAAGAAGTGAAGTTTAAGAGGGAAGAATTTGAATTAGAAAAGGCAGAACGCCAGCAAAAGTTAGAATTAGAAAGTCAGGAGAAAAAATGATGTTCGAACTGATAAAAACTCTTACCAATAAACAAAGTTAATTTGCAGAGAACTCAGATACATGTACAATGTAACTCTATGAATATGAGTAAATTATTTATTTAAATTATTTATTATATAAAATAAATTGTCTTGAAATCCATTTTCTTCAGAATTACCCATAAGTCACATAAGCTACAAATATCAGTTATGGGTCTGCTATTTCTGTCTTTCACCCGGTAAAATATCGTTCTAGACTTGGAGGGTCAACACCGAAATACAAACCAGTTTCACTTCCATACAGACAAGTGTGACAATTAACCAGAATTGTGCCAACCAAATAGTATTTTCCCAGTGGTTGTAAATACAGTTTAAGATTCTTCTTGTAATCAAGAAATGCAAAAAGATTTAAATTTTTTCCGAATGTCCAATCTACGCATGTCCTTACAGCAGACATTCTTTTGTTAAAAAGTGCTTGTTGTGCTGATATTACTCCTCCTCTAAATGGTATATAAAAGATTTTATTTCATTCTTTACCAAACCAGTAAATTGGGATATATATATATATATATATATATATATTGGCCGAGTGGTCTAGGGAGCTGGACATGGTGCTAGGCGAATAGGTGCCATACTGTCTCAACGGTGGGAGTTCGAGTCCCGCCATAGGCGGACAGAAATTTGACAGTATTAAAATCTGATTTTAACAGTGTTGGGTTAGTATCTAGACGTATATAAATATTTAGGACTACCATGTATCTCCGATAATGCTTTGGAAATCCACTGGATATATACATTATATGGTTGTCACAATATTAAGTCGATTAGTTAAATACTGTATTTAATGTGACTGTATGATAATAAAACATTATCATCCCATATAATGTATCAAAAAATAGCTAAATCTGATTGCTGCCAAATAAATGCCAGAGAGGTAATAAAATTCCATCGCAACACGCATACACACATGTACCATGTTCATCCCAAGATTCACCTCTGCCACTGAAGCTATATTTTATAGCGGATTTGGCCGAGTGTTCTTCTTGCGCTGGACATGGTGCTAGGCGAATAGGTGCCATAGTGTCTCAACGGTGTGAGTTCGAGTCCCGCCATAGGCGGACAGACATTTGACAGTATTAAAATCTGATTTTAACAGTGTATATATATATATATATATATGATCATTTAGAGCTACAAATGTTAATCTAAAACAGCAATTCAGAACAAATATTTTCTCAGGGTATACCACCCAGATAAATGTAGAATACTGCTACAAATTAAATCAAGTTAATCGAGTATCATTTGATATGGGTTCACCTATATCCTTTCTTGTATATTAGTTCTCCCTCTTAAAAAGACAAGATCTCTTGCCATGTATGAACATGTCTGACGGCAGGATAATTTCCTAAAGTACATTGCACCGAACTGACTCTCTCAGTTTTCGATAAATAGCAAGCTTTTGAAGGCTTAATGTGTAAAATTATTGACTAATTTCTGAAAACGGATGTTACCGGCAACAATATTTCAAATGTGAACAATAAGCTTTCTCGTTTTTAAAAGTTTTTTCCCTAACTTTTCAACTTTGTCCATTGTAAACATAGGAAAAAATTACGACATTCACTAACCTTTCGAATAGTTCATTGATCTGTAGGTAAGAAAGGTTCGGTGAATTCAGGGTCGTCAAGTTGGTTACTTATTCCTTATTTTCATATTTGTTACTTATTCGCTACTTATTCCTTATTCCTTATTCGTTATTTATTCGTTACTAGTTTCTCATTCGTTACTTATTCCTTATTACTTATTCGTTACTTATTCCTTATTACTTATTCGTTATTTATTCCTTATTCGCTACTTTTTCGTTATTTTGTTTACTTTTATAACATTCTTTGCTTTGATCATTTCTTAATTTTAAAGACTTTTTGAGATATTTTGAAAGAGACAAGTGTGCAAAACACAATTTAACCTATTTCAGGCGCAATCATTCTGTAAAACGTCTTTTATGTTTTTTCTCTGGTGCTAGTTATTGGTTCGTGGAGGTGTAATTACCCTGTTAGCGCGTATGTATTCTAGTCCTGGAACATATGACTGCGCATTCTTTTTCCATTTTTAATGTTTTCATGCTATTTTCATTTTTTTAATTTTTTTGGATAAAAATGTTCATCAGGTCACGATCTACCTGCCATTAAATTTTCAACCCTTTGTTGGGTTATTTCCCCTGAATTGTTAATTTTAAAGAAATTTTGCAGTTTTAGGTTATTATCTTAAATATTATTATAGATAAAGACAAATTGTAAACAGCAAAAATGTTCAACAAAGTAAGATCTGCAAATAAGTTAACATGACCAAAATCATTGATTGACCAATTATAGCAGTTATTGCCCTTTAAAGACGGCCTCCAGCGTAAACCTACCTTGATAGATCTTTTCCGCAGGCGACACAACCTGCTAAATTGACTGCAACATTTAAATTTTTAGGTCTGCTCAAGGTGAAAAGTTAAATCCAGGTGATCGATACAGGCTCTTGAGAGCCTCTACTCAATGATTTCTTTTCTTTTCTTGTCTCTTGTTAATTATGGGTTCCTAGAGTTGAAATAACCCTTATAAAGCATATGTACTAGTTTCGGCTGATACCCTGTTACTTATTCGCTACTTATTCATTCCTTATTCGTTTATTTATACCTTGCCCCCTTTTTTAACTTTCATTGTATTTCGTGAGTTACTATTTACTCAATTTCAAACTAGTAGATGTTTGGCCTTTATTTTTAAATAACGATTGGACGGAATTATACCTTATTATAGCGTTAAAGAGGTATCTAGAAGGTATGTCTATGAATGTGAATAGAGATTATAAAACACTGCTGAATCAGTAGTTCGAAAAATTTTTTTTAGGAAGATTATCAGTTGAATTCATATTAATTAGAGGAGACAAATTCATTTATACAAGTATCGAATACCAACGGCATTTTGCTATGTCTTTTAGAGTTTTGTGAATTGTATATCATTTTTATTTGAATGAACATTTTTCTTGATTGCATTAATATAAACAGTCATTAAAAAAATTTGAGACCAATTAAAGTCATGCTATATTTTGCAATTTTTCTTCCATAACAAAATTAATTTTAAAATTAATGAACGTTTTAGAAAAATACGCACAGGGAAAAGCTTCAGGATCCAGTCACTTTCTTGAAAGGTTGCTTCTTTATATGAAAGTCTGAATTTAGGAAATATTGATATTATACACTTCGATAAAAAAGTGCTTATATATTTGTATTCGCTGAGGCATATAAACGCCTCTACATTCCATTATTTATAATTATGCAAATTCTTTAAAAACCGTTCTTTCGTTATTCACTGGTGAAACGCTGTGGTTACGCACAACCAATAAAATTTTGATTGTCGGTGAAAACAACAACTGCACAGAATAAAGGTTCCCTGAATGCTCCAGCTGACATAAATCCACTTTTCATTCTTTTTGATTGATGAAACATTACTGAATTCCTATTTTAGAGGGTATTATACTTTTAGGGTCAATGCGAAGTAATTGAATGTATTCACAGTTTTCTAATTTTTTGTCAGTATGTAAAGCTAATCGAAATACATTGGAATATGAAATAAAAAAGGGGGTACCCGTGCTTATTTGTTTGCTATAACCCTTTGAAAAAGCGTTCTGAAATTAACTTTTAACATAGGATATATAGGGAAAACGTCAAATTTTGGAAACCTTTGCTCGAAAAGTCTATCAAACCCATCGATGTTAATCCTACAGATTCGAGAAAAAACTAATATTATATTGCCTCATCCACGAGCTTTCTGATGATATAAAAATATTTGGGGGTCCCCATGCTCGATTTCATGGTATCTGCTGCTCAAGGTACTAATTTGGGTGATTTTGTTTCAGCAATGTCATGCATCCGACTTTCGATAACGTTTATGTATTGCAGATAATAATTACAGGACGAACAGCAAATCTTTTCCTTTCATATGATATACATTTTTATACCCCCCGCAAACATAGTTTGAAGGGTATATAGGAATCAGCCTGTCCGCCTGTCTGTCTGTCTGTCCAGAATCTTTTGTACCCGCAGTTTCTCAAACATGCCTTATCAGTGGTAAATTAAACGTTGCATACTGTTAGATCCTACTATGTAGATGTGCGCATGCGAAGTATGTCCTGGTCAAATACTTTTTTCCATAATTTTATACCCTTTTGGACTTAGAAATTCTGTTTATCCCCCAATTTTTTTGTACCCGCAGTTTCTCAATTATGCCTTATCAGAGGTTAATGAAACTTTGCATACTGTTAGGTTTTGTGCATGCAAAATATGTCCTGGTTCAATACTTTTCCCATACTTTTATATCCTTTTGGACTTAGAAATTCTGTTTATCCCCAATTTTGTTTTGTACCCGCAGCCTTATCAGAGGTTAAAGAAACTTTGCACACTGTTAGATCCTAGTATGTAGATGTGCGCATGAGAAGTATGTCCTGATCCAATAATTTTTTTCCATATTTATACTCTTTTGGACTTAGAAATTCTGTTATGGTCCAATACTTTAGTCTTTTATTAGATATGCACTTAATAAGGATTTCATTGATCAATTAGCTCCTCATAGCTTTGTTAAATAGGGCTTCCAAATTTTATATCACAGATTTGATATGAGTTTTTTGTAAATTAACAGCAGGTGGGGGGGGGGGGGTATAATTAGTGAGGTCCCTCACAGTTCTAGTTTCATTTTCATGTTCTTATTATTTTCTTTATTTTTATTTAATTATTTAGTTACCATGTTATTAATTTATTTATAATTTTTTACTTTTTTAAGGAGTTGCAGATTATATCTATTATTATGTGTTGAATGGCAGTGTTTGATTTTCATGTTGTTGATGGATGTATTGCCGCTGTATCCTTATAGTCCCGTAAAATATTAAGCATTCAAAAGTTTCTTACGTTTAAAACACTTTCCGTTTTTCCACTCTGCTATATGGAATGTAGATGTAAGAAATTCATATCTTTGATATAATTTTTCGAGTTACTATTTCTTACTTATATTTTCTGAATTCAAAGTGCGTTAAACTATGATCAAGCTTCACAAAATCAAAGTGCGTCAAGTGGACCAACTCCACTTAATTTGAAAACACCATTTTTTATTTCAAAGTGCATTAAATTTAGAGGGTATTGTCGTTATCACAAAATTTAACCAAAAACGTCTTAGTAAAGATCCGTAAGGATAACTGACGCCTGAAAACATTTTTCAAACAGTGGGAGCTGATAATGTCTTATTTTGACTGAAATATTCGCCGTTAAATCCCTTACAAATTAGGCCAAAACCAAGTTGATTTTTTTCCCCTTCATCTAGAAATAAATGACCAAAATTCGCCTCTTATTCTTCTTTTTTCAACAAATTAAATGATTTTTTTTTCGCCCGCTCCTAAATGTTTGTTAAAAATTTGATTTTCTTCCATTTTTTTTGGAATAATTTAGTTAAAAATTGTGTCGCTTTAAGATTGATCTTCGCTTGAAAAAAAACTAGTCCGCAAGAATTTTTTTTTTTACTTTTTGCTCGCTCGCACCTATATTTACCATAAAATCAAAAGAACTAAAAATCAATTTTGTGTGGCCCAATTATTAACCAAAAATGGAAAAAATAAATAAATGTACATGATCAATGCACCATGTCATGAGATCATAAAGTTAAGCTAACCTTGGTCAGTCTGTATGTTGATTATACGCACAATTTCAATCGATTTAATTTGATTCTCAATATTCAAATACCGAAAAATACCGAAGCGGTACGAATTAATTCTACCAGACCAGGCGAATTCGTGAGAACAGCGAAATTGCAAACAGGTAACAATATTTTTTTAAAAGGACAATAAAGATCATCTACACTTCCTGGATATTTTTTATTTCTACATCAAAGTAGAAATGACGTTAGACATGTTAGATGCGCAACTTGACGTCACATATACATTCGCGTATTTACCGACGGGTGCCGTATACGGAGCAGGAACTGCTTACCCTTCCGGAGCACCTGGGTTCACTCCTGGTTTTATAGGAGTTCGTGTTGTTCATTGTTTTTAGTTTTCTGTGTTTATTTGTTGTGCTTGTGGTTGTTCGTTTGTCTTCCCGGGTTTGTCTGTCCAATGGATTACGTTTTTTTATTGCTCCTTAGGTATATTTGTCCTTTTTTTTTACCAAGTTCTAACATGTCTAACAAGTTTAGTAAAGTTATAACAGTGTATCTGTAACCTAAGTGTGAAAAATGTAACTTAAGGCGTGGTAATACCATGGAACTTTATAAAAAATACCTAAAATTTAAACTAAACAAATTACCTGCATAATAGTTACTGTAAAAATAACAACTCATACATGTGATTCTGAAAAGAATTAGTCTAATATGCGCTTACACGACTAAATAATGCTTTTCGAGTAAATTTTAGCTAAAATTTTTAAGAAACGTTTTGATAATGAAGAGACGTGTGAACGCACAATGCGTTTTGAAACGTTTCGAAAACGTTTGCGTTGCGCAATAACTACGTCTGAACAAACCATTATTTTTACCTTGCCCCTCCGGAGTCACCGTCATAACGACTACGACGTCAGCAAATCAGTCGGGGACGTAATACAATGAAAAGGGACTGTTACCCTTGAAACTGTCAACAAATGAACACTAGATGGCGTTCAATTACTTCGCCTTGACTTACAAAATATATATAGGACGTTGATGCGCGTAAATTTAAACTGCATAAATATGATTTTTAAGCTACGAACATCATCGCACAATTTTAAAAATGAATACTGTATAATTCGATAATAGCACCTTGATGTTTTCTAAGGTAGAAAATCCAATTATCTTTATCTATCAAAATGTAAAAAAGTAAATTACTGTGACACTCATTAAGAGACCATGCCAAAGTTCTGTTCTGTGCATTTTTTGTTTTCACGGAAATTGGTTTAAAATTATGTGGGCTGTGAGTAACTTAAGTTACGAACCACAGCATTCCTCCATTGGTTATTGACGTACCGAAATATTTCGCTCCTTGATACTTTCTACAAATATAGCATTTTTCATTGGAAAACTAATACCAAATTGATAAAATTAATAGATTGTAAATTTGGCAACTTCGCCATCCATATTTACATGCACCTGTATTAACCCGAGTACCCTTTTAAATAATGGGTCAATCAAACTTTGAATTTTATACTGTATACCACAAAATTGGGTAGGTATAGGATAAAACAGACGCGAGCAAAATTTACCGGTCGTTTTGGAAAACAGTTTTTCCTATTTTTTTTAAACGGATATTTCTAAAGCTTGCATTAAATATAGACAATGTTAGATACTCAGTTCGGTAAAACGTACTTCAAGTCTGGAAGAAGGAAAACATATCTTCCAAATTGATACTTAAAATTTTATGTTACAAAATTGTAAAATTTGTGTATTTCCCTCGTGCTCAGGTTTGTCTTTAGATGGTTTTGGCTTCACCACATCCGGTTATTTGGAATTTTTTTAATTGCTCTTCAACATTTTAGATTTTTGTTTTCGTTTTCAACATTTAGGCCTTGAGCACAACTGATGAGTCGTAAATCGACGAAATGTGCACATTTTGTGCATCAATATTGGTAATAATATTATTGTTTTTACCGGGCACCAGTGAGTCTATGCCACTGTAGGTGGAATCCAAGTCCCCGAGGATATCCCCATCTTAGTTGCTAGTATTTCGGTAATAGCTCGAAATTGATACTTAAAAATTTACTGTTACAAAAATAAAGAGTATCTCTCATGCGCACAGCTCTGTCTTTAGATGATTTTGGGTTCAACACTTCCGGTCATTTGGAATTTGCGCCTCAACCTTTTTAGTCCTTGAGCAGTACTGAAGAGTCGTAAATAAACGAAATGTGCACATCTTGTGCATCGAAATTGGTATCAAAACATTTCAATCAAAAGACGTTGTTTATATGAATCTAATTAAAAAGCATTAACAACTATTTTATCTTCTTGTATTGGAAAATCTTTCCTTTAGATTCTATCAGTACTTGTCATCAGTAATGAAGATTTTTAAATTTATGTATATCATGCATATAGACAAGCATTTTCAAATTATTTTGTATAAAGACCCATCACCATGGTAATTTGCAATTAACAGTTTTCTGTTATTCATATCAATATTGATCGCGTATGTACGCACCAATCCATCTTTCTGGCAAAGTAGTTGTCTATTCTTCTTTCCATCAGGTGACAGTACGACGACACTGTGATTATTGTGCGATGCAATGTACACGTTACCTCTGTTATCTACAGATACACCAAATGGACAGTACAAAACTGACGTATCCTTAAACACCCACAACTTCTCTCCTTTCGTATTGTAACATGTGACGGTGCTGTTTGTTGAGTTAGTTTGATATATATTGTCACCGTATAATGTTATATAAGACCAACCAGACCATTGACTTTGTTTAACTACAGTAGTTATATTGTCAGTCTGTAACTGGATTCTTAGAATTCCCTTCCTATTAACACAGCACAATAAGGATCCATTGTCATATATAATACCTTGAACTGGATCGTTGGTTTTAATTTCCTTGACAATCATCTCTGTTTCGATATTAATGATGTGGATTCCACCATATCTATCACGTCCATAATGTCCATTGTATCCTGCCACAGCAACAGTTTTGTCATCTATTACAGTGACGTCACATAACGTATCGAATTGACAAGAAATTTCTTTTAAAAAGGAACCGCTTTCCTTCAGTATATTAAGTTTTTTATTTTGATCGTCAGCGAATATTATTCTTCCGTCTGGCAAAAAGTTGCAGCCACGTACACGTAATGACTCTCCTTCCAAAATTTTTACTTTAGATTCAATAGCTACCTTTATGTCTTCGATGGACGTTGGAGATCGGAGGGGTACAGCAGACATGATTTGGGCTTGTTTTTCTTTTCCTGTTGTAATGATCCTAGATGGAGGAGATGTTTCTGTAGTTACCGTACCAAAACGTGATATAGAAGACAACACACCCGATATCTTGTCGTCAATGATGACTTTCAGTTCGATTTGATGAAGACATTTATTTTCTGATAGTGATGTTATATACTGTTCCTCTTTATTAACTTTCTCTTCAATGATTTTACTTCCAATAAAAGTCTGTAGAGGTGATGCGAACTGCTTCATTGCTGCAATATCATTACCTAAGTCTTCTGTTATCTTGTATTTCTCTGCGAGTTGTGTGATAAGTGTTTCGATCACCGTTTTCGATTTGTGCTCTGCGTGACTGAGTTCCTGCAACATATGTTGTTCAAGGGCATCCAAATGGGACATAACTCTCTTTCGTATTTGTTTAATTTCGTCCTGATATTTCATTCGTTGTTCTTTGATGAAGGTCAAGTTATCGGTACTGTCTTTAATTACACTGCTTATGTTTGCCTTAATACATTTCAAACTCTCCTCCATATTTTCAAGTAGTGACGTCATTTTTGCGGTTTTAATTATTTCTTCTATAGCTTGTAGATCTTTGCAGTCCTTGTGTGTTGATGAAATGCAAACTGGACAGCACAGCTTGTCGTGACGTCGGCAGTAGTTCTGGTATTTTGAATCATGTTCCTCGCAGTGATTGGTTATTTTGGCAACAGCAGAGGGTAACTTTTTATAGTTTTCAAGCGATAGAACGCCATGTTTCCTGGTTGCGCGAGATGATCCATGATGGTCCTCGCAAGAAGAGCACAATCCTTCATCACATTCAGAACACCAGTACTCTGCAGGTTTTGAGATGTTTTTATATTCACACACACCACAAAAAAAATCACCAGATGTCGCCATTATTTACCTACAAAATAACAATCCAAAGATACTAATATAAGTAACAGTAAATTTATACTATGTCTGACGACTGGGTTGGCGAATACCCTCGGGGACCTAGGGTCCACCAGCAGAGGCATCATCCCAGGAGTTTCAAAATAACAATCCAAAGATACTATTATTAGATACTGTAAATTTATACTATGCTGTATACGACGCATTTCAAGGAGTTACCTCTCATCAGCAGCATTAAAACCGAAACATTTGGAAGACCAAAAACCAAACTTATATTAAACAAGAAGTACTCAACCAAAAATACCGAAATAGGAAGCCAAATTTCCGCTAAGGAGATCTACCATGTGCAATACAAGGAATGAACCCTTAGTATTTCTATTATTTTTGAATTTTGCTAAATAGTGGTAATTTCTGTAACAAATCAATGAATAATCATGTCAGACAAGTCTGACGACTGGGTTGACGAATACCCTCGAGGACCTAAGGTCCACCAGCAGAGGCATCATCCCAGGAGTTTCAAAATAGCAATCCAAAGATACTAATATTAGATACAGTAAATTTATACTATGCTGTATACGACGCATTTCAAGGAGTTACCTCTCATCAGCAGCATTAAAACCGAAACCGAAACCGAAACCGAAACATTTGTACAAGTAGTACAAAATGATGTATATCAAGTTACAACTGCTTTTAGGTAATGATCCTTTTTGTTTGTCTTTTAACAGTAAAAACTAGAGGTAGGAGCTGTCGAAACGACAGCTTGACCCGCACCCCACATTTATTTGTAAACACACATTATTAACATTTTCAGTTTCAATGCATTACAGTTTGCACCTGTAACAAATAACATTTGCAGAGATATATCACAACCCACTTTAACTGTAATTTAACTTTTTGGCCTCTTTTTCCTTTTTGGCCATTTAAATCATCAAAATGCAAAATAAAAGGATGCTTAGCATTACAGTTTGCATCTGTAACAAATAACCTTTTCACAAATATATCACAACCAACTTTTACTATAATTTAACTATTTGGACTCTTTCAGGGACCTATAGCCCCTTAAATTGAAATTCACAAATTTCTTCAATTTTTGTTTTTTTAGATACAATTTAAATAATTATGGTCTTTTTCTGTTTTGGCCCTTTTTCGTCTCTCCCACCCATATTTAAAAAAACTGGAATTCCAAAACCTTATTGCGCATCTACAGTTGGTAAGCAACAATATGGCAACAATAAAAATGATTTAAATTCAAAAATGAAATAGGAGTTCGCATCACAAGGCTGTTTGTCTATTTTGACCCTTTTTAGTCCTTCCCAGGCCACATTTTAGAAATTTGGAATTCCAAAACCTTTTGCACATCTGCAATTAGCAAGCAATAACATGACATAGTTATTTTAGTAATTATGCTTTCTTTTCTGTTTCGGCCCTTTTTGGTCTCTCCCACCCCCTTTTAAAAAATTTGCAATTCCAAAACTTTATTGCGCTTCTACAGTTAGTGAACAACAATATGGCATAAAAAAATTGGTAAAAATTCAAAAATGAAGGAGGAGTTCGCGTCACAAGGAAGTATGACGGACGGACGGACGCATACATTCAAAAGTGCGGGTATAATGACTTAATTATCGTTTGCTTTTAAGGAACAGGCATTTGAGGCGATATAGAAAAGATATGATGAAGATAGCAGAGGTTCTAAATTATGAAAAAGTTTGAAGATTTAAGGGTTGTAGATACAACATGAATGAATTTTATAACTGAATAAATTTTTAAAATCAAATATAAACATAACTTTTGGAAATTCTTTGTTATAGACTCATCTACAGGTACACATAACCTTTATTACATCATGATGCCATAAAATGTAACCAGATAGCCTGCATTTATCATAGTTAATCTTTGTACAAGGTGAAATACCTGAAAGACCCCCCTTCTTAATTATTTAAACCTATCATATGCACATTTCATAGTATCAGGATGTAAATAGGATATACCCCTGTCGGGACAACGCCCGCGGGGCTTACATCCAATACTTATCTGAAATCAGCAAAAGAAAAGTTGACAATTTATCTGAAATAAGAGATTTGGGTTTCTAAATTATATCCTAAATGACATCTCTGGAATTCTTGTTTATTATATGATGTGCCATGTGAACGAGACGACCACCTAAAGTTTCTGCACTCTGTTGTCAGGGTGAAATTCACATTTGTTGATAACGAAAGGACAAGGTCGAACATAGAATAAATCGGTAATCTATCTAAATTGTATCAAATAGTCGGGCTACGTAGTAAATATTTCGAATTTTACGAAACCATATATAATATGCACATTTTCTGATAATGGTTATTATGTTTGTCTAGTATTTATTTCATTCTCAATGAAGCTTTGGAAGAATTTGTGTCCAAAAATAAAATTAGTATAAAAAATACCGGATATGAGATTAATTTCAACGAGACAGCATCCCATCTACGAAGTGTATAGATTTGTAGGTGTTCATTACAATAAAAAAAAAGAATTTGAATGCCCCGACAAAATGAAAAAGAAGCTACATCAATCGACACAAGATATATCTATGCATCAGATATATTGAGGAACTAAAGAAATACATGCTAGGAAATAGTTCAGAAATAAGACAGGTGTAAGTATTGAGGAACTTAAGAAATACATGCTAGGAAATAGTTCATAAATAAGACAGGTGTAGGTAACAATACATATTCCAAAGGGACCCCTAGAAGATAATCGTAGACACAACAAATGTGCGCACTCATTAAATTTATTGAGAAAACTTATACAAACATTAATCATCTTTGATTTGTTCGGTGGATTTACTTTGTATTTCGCTGTAATGTAATGTTATGTTGTAAAAACTTACGGTTTTGTTTTGTCAGTTGTTTTAAACAAACAAACCTCCATTAAGGTCGTTTCCAGGAGGAAGTAAAATACCAAAGTCCAACACACATATTTACCTGTGTACTTAACATTTTATCTGGTATATTGATCTCATTCATAAATTAAACTTTTTATGCATGTTGTAGGCAGTCCTCAATCTAAGCAATACATTTTCTGTATCTCTCTTTGGCTAACTGTACACCAAAGCTATATACTACATAATTTGGACTTTCTTTGAACTTTTTTTTTATAATAATCTGAATGTTAAAAAAATGAATGGTGAAGTATAATAAATGGCGGTAATTTTCTTTATTAGTATTAAACTCGTCATAAATCTCATAAAAGTTGAGAATCAACTACGCCATATGTAGACGCATGAAAATATTAAAATATTTATCTTAAGTAGGATTCATGCAGATTTTACGTATTCTCATGGGTTGAACACATGGGCGTGTCTCTTAATATCTAGGATAACCAGGTATTCAGAATGTAAAAAAAATATCATACAGCTAGACCCTGATATTGGTTTAATATTTACATGCTATTTGTTTCCTTCTTTATAGAGTTATAAATTTTAAGGCAGTGAAAATACAAAACACGAGGAAGATGGAGAGGTCCAAATCCAAAGATAAATTTTTGAAAACTGCAATAACGATAAAAACTTTAAGAAAATGAAAAAAGATAATTTTCTTGCCTCCACTCCATCTTCCAATTCAACTTAATGTGGTACAGGTTCATAACTTCAAAGAAACAAAACTACCATTGTACAAGATAGAGTTGCCGTTCTTTAGCCATGGATTGTTTAGAGTACAAAAAGAAAATTAAAAAGAGAGTCGAAAGATAATCCCATCATCTTTAATATAATCATGCTAGTTGGGGAACAATTGATTATCACAATTCCATATAAACAAAAGCTTATGGATGAATTAAAATAAGACTTTCAAAAATGGATTGGTAAAAAATATCGGGGGTGAAAGGAGAAAATTAATCTACCGTCAAAACGATGAAATATGACAAGATAGAAGAATTTTAAACACTACCAACAAATTACAGTTTCATTTTTTTTTCAGAACATATTTATATCTTTATATACTTACATGACTTATACATGTGTTAACTGTGTATTTAAGTGAATACGATATTGTTAGATGCCTCTAATAATTTTGGCTAACATTTTTAAAATATGGTAAATTTTTGTTGATCTTACCAGAATACGTAAATCACTTTTTTATATTCCAAGACATTGAAAAAATTGCCTGACGAAAAAAGAAAATTTCTCCGGGTCTGTCAGATAAACAAACGGATTCACTAATTAAGAAATTATGCAACTTTTGGCCAAACTTCAGATGCATGTAGAAAAAAAACCTGTACTGATTTTTTCTTTAAATTTTAGTATAGTACTTTTGAAGTAACTTCTGCGCAAAATGATGTGTTTAGTAACGGGATATTTCAGAAAAATCTCAAATTTTAGGATGTAATTGAGAAATACTATGACGACATAATAATCCGTTTTTAGCGACGTCATTACTTTCCCTTGCTACTTTATCGTATTACCTTAAGTATACAATATCAATTGTACGCTTTTTATTGCTACATATACATGTACCATATGTAGCAACTGAACTAATTATATTCTCACGGACATGGACACATGTAGTTCGTCAACTTGTGATCATCGTATGCTTTTCATTTGTACGCACATGTATACGCCTTGTCAAAGGTGGATGATGTGTGAATATGTTTTTTTTTATTTGTTTATTTTACATTGTAATTAAAATTCTTTTAAACTACCAAAAAACCTATATTCGTATGACCCACGTTGAAATGATATGTTGCATGTCAGGGGAAAGTTAGTCATAACTCAATTTTAAGTCAAGGTTATTTGCCAATTAAAAAAAATGCTATTGATTGATTTTTTTATTGTGAATGTATTTTTTGCTTACATTTAACATAAAATATGTCAAGAATATGTATAGTGTAGACAAATTGTTATGGAACATTTTCGAACAGAAAATACGCAAGAATTCCTCGTGCAAAGTTGAGTCATCAATTTAAAACCGTATGACGCAATTCTTTGATTCAAAATGAAGATTTTTCCAGTAGAAACAACACCAAATATGCCTATACAATTCTGATTCCCAAAGCAACATCAATTTCAGTTTTGGGATGCTAGACTTAATAATCGACAGTACATTTGTTGAATATATAGTAAGAATTTTCCAAGAGACAATCACAATTTCAATGGACACGATTCTTCAACGATTTTTGTCGATCTATTTGTATCTTCAAAGGAAGGCAGAATAAATGTGCGACAAATTCCACAACACATGACCAATTTCAATACTTCTGATTACTGTCAATATAGGGAAAACATGTTCTGGTTTGAGCTGAAGCAAACTAGGCACTTCAGAATGTAGTAAGTAGTAAGCCAAAAATAGATAATTCGAATACTGAAATAATTTACGAAAACACTTAAGTATGTACAAAACAAGGACTTGCCGACTATTTCTACACAATTTCTGTACCAAAAATATTTATCTATTTTGGCCAATTTATCCAGCATACGTAGTAGGAGTTATTCAACTGGAGTACATGAAAACGTATACATCATGTGCTTGAAATATGTATTTATTTCTGCAAAAAGTTATTTCAGTTTCAGTTTGCACAAATTAGTCACATCATGGTTCAAAGGTTTTTTTCGCATTATCATGTAATTGTCGGCCAGTTACGCACCGGCGAAGGACATCAGGGTGACCAGAGGGTAACTCCTACCTATAAACTGACATTTCTACCTGGTAATAACTCGCAACCTGTTCGTTGATAGAGCAGTTGTGACGAAGGTCCTGGACCGCTTGACAATTAGGTAACCTGTGACTTTTTTAAAAATAAAAGCCAAAAAGATAACTAAATTAAATGTGGTCGACCTCATTTTTCTGAAATTAAATCCATGACACAATTCGAAAATAGTCGCCGAAAAAGGTAACGTTAATTTACAATAACAGGATGTTTTTAGACAGTTCTTTGACATAATAAAGGGACATAATACGTAAATTAGAAATGTGTATCTCTTTCGAGTAATTATGGATAAACGGTTTTCTGTAAACGACTTGAGAAGAAAATAATGTCTGGACAGATATATACATTTACCACTAAAATACATTAAAGATACAAAAATAACTTTGTATGGTCATGTTTGCACCTAAATGCACTTCTGTAAATACATTAGTTCCATGTCTTAAATTGGATAATGTGGCATTAGTCTTCATGTAAGATTGAGAACAACACTGTAAAAGAAATGTATTTTCATATATGGTTGTACAGATTTAAAGCGTTGTGCACATGTGTATGTTATATTAAAGTTTTGATTTGTCAATACAAATTTTGCTATGGTAAAAGTATTGACAAATCAAAATTTTAATATAACACATGTAAAAATAATTTATTTCGTGATCGACAGTCAATAAACTTGGAGGGGAATTTATTGTTTTTACTCGGTTTCTTCTTTCGTCATCCGACCAACTCGGTCACATCATCTCCTCGTCGATTTATATGAAACTTGGCAGATTTACAACTATTTTAGAACGTTCAAAATAGCCGCAATTTTCAAGATGGCCGCCGTCAAAGTTGAGGTCTTTAGTTTCCCGAGAAAATGGCTGACCGGATCGAAAGGTTCTTGGGATCGCGTGACAATGGGGGCTTTTGGTGAATATTTATTTCGATGTCCGAAACAATCAGTACTGGTTTCATTAGACGGATTTGGCTTTTTCCTTTTTGGTAATTTTGGCAATATATCTTTTTGGATTCTTGTTTTGGTTTTCATCATTTTAGGCAATGAGCACAACTGATGAGCCGTAAATCGAAGAAATGTTTTTAAACTTTACCACTGAGTCGATACCCCTACTGGTCGGGTCCAAGTCCCCGAAGGTATCCTCAGCTCAGTTGCTAGTATTTCGATATTAGCCCGAAATTGTTACTTAAATAGAAATCGTAAATTGTGCATCAAAATTGATATCAAAGAATTTTATTAGATGTAAAAATTTGAGTAATGACAATGATTTACACGTTTTTTACACGATAACATTTTACATGTGACAGAAACATTATTTTAAATTAATATTAAGAAATTATAATACATGTACTAAAATAAATTGGAAAACTAGAAATACTGAGTGCAAAGCTCACTACTTGATACCCCCGCCTTACATAGGATACATGAAAGGAAATGTCAATATTTTGGATAGGAAAACTCCAACGGCAGTGAGATTAAATTTTTAAAAAGCTGTTAGTAATTCTCACTTAATGATACCCCTACTTGCAAGATAAAAGACAGACTCTTTGGTCTCGTGGTTAGCGTAGTTCCAGATGACATAGTAGTATCCCTATCACAATGAATAACGAGGTCCATGTTTTGCTATGTGAGACCCCAAAAATTGGTCAGATCTAAATCTAAAATAGGAGTTGCACAATCTGATCAAGATTCTCTAAAAGTTTCATCAAATTCCATTCGGTGGTTTAGGAGGAGTTGGGGATGGCATACTAGTACCCCCTATCACAAGGAATTGCAAAGTCAATTTTTGGCTATGGAAAACCCCAAAAGTTTGTCAGATCAAAATCTAAAATAGGAGGTGCACTATTGCATCATGTGATAAAGATTCTCTGAAAGTCTCATGGAATTCCCTTTAGTGGTTTAGGAAGAGTTGCAGATGGCATACTGGTACCCCCTATCACAAGGAATGGCAAAGTCAATGTTTTGCTATGGAAAACCCAAAAAGTTGGTCAGATCAAAATCTAAAATAGGAGGTGCACTATGGCATCATGTGATAAAGATTCTCTGAAAGTCTCATGGAATTCCCTTTAATGGTTTAGGAGGAGTTGCGGATGGCATACTGGTACCCCCTATCAAAAGGAATGGCAAGGTCCATGTTTTGGTATGGAAAACCCAAATGTTGGGCAGATCAAAATCTAAAACAGGAGGTGCACTTAGCGTCATGTAAAAAAGATTATCTTAAAGTTTCATCAAATTCCATTCAGTGGTTAAGGAGGATTTGCGGATGGCATACTCGAACGCCCTATCACAATGAATGGCAAAGTTCATGTGTTGGTATGGGAAACCCCAAATGTTGGTCAGATCAAAATCTAAAATAGGAGGTGCACTAGAGCATCACGTAATAAAGATCCTCTGAAAGTTTCATCAAATTCCATTCAGTGGTTTAGGAGGAGTTGCGGATATCATCATGGTACCCCTATCACAATGAATATCAAAGTCCATGTTTTGGTATGAGTAACCCCAAATATTCATTAGATCAAAATCTAAAATAGGAGGTGCACTATGGCATCATGTAATAAAGATCCTCTGAAAGTTTCATCAAATTCCATTCAGTGATTTAGGAGGAGTTGCGGATGGCATCATGGTACACCCTATCAAATTGAAAGTCAAAGTCCATGTTTTTCTATAGGAAACCCCAAAAATTCGTCCGATCAAATTCTAAAATAGGAGGTGCACAATACTATCATCGGATGATGATTCTCTGAAAGTTTCATCAAATTCCATTCAGTAGTTTAGGAGGAGTTGCGGATACAAATGTCGGACGAACGGACAAACGGACGGACGGACATAACGAATACTATATACCCCGTTTTTTCAAAAGCGGAGGTATAATAAGCAATTTGACAGTTAATTTACTGTTTTAAAGAAAATATGCTATATTTACCAGCTAAGAACCCTTGAAGATCATTTGTCTTCCACAGAAAAGGAAATAAAACGATATTTTAATGATACACACGAGATTTCACAAGTTATTACAAATATGTGTGTTAAAATTACAGTTCAAATACTGCAGATTAATTTAATTTTGTGGGCACTATTAATGTTCATTATTTGCATATATATACCATTTGTTGAAATGGGTAATGTCAAATTACGTGATTTTGAAATTTTGTATAACAAATATTTTCAGATATTTATTTCCTTAAATCATGATGCCATAAAATGTAATCAGATAACTTGCATTTATCATGGTTTATCTTCCTGAATCTCCCCTCTAAGTTATTGCATGTTCAGACCTAGAGTATCATGATATAAATAGGATATACCCCTGTCAGTCTAACGCCCTCAGCCAGGGTACATCCAATACTTGAATTATCGTCTATAAATTGATTGATTGATTGATTGTTGCTTAACCTCCAGTGGCAAGTATTTCATGCTTCTTTAGGACGAGAAACCGTTCAAATTATCAAACAATTTAAATAGAGGTGAAATGGGACACAAAGGGGACCGATTTTGACTGCCACTGCGGAAGGGGGATGGTTGGTTAGGGTCGGATAATTTAGCCTTTTTTAGCGGCCATCAACCTTCTCTTTTTCGAAAACTACAGAATGGGACTCTCTAAACACGTTACCCACTATAGTACGCGGTCCGGCTTTCCGTATAATGACCTGACAACCCCCCCGCTCCCCTATCCGCCACTTAGGCAGCTATATGGGTTGAGCTTCCGCGATCCTTCCTAGGACTTTATGAAAACCACAAACTGCATGGTATCCAACAAAATATAATGATTTCTGGTAAGATACCTTCTGTCGATCACGTATATGATGAACTTCTATATACATTTATTTTATAAAGAACATGAGTATGTAAACTACAGTAGCTTGAATATTCGTGCGTTTAAATTCATACAACAGTCCACTTATAATACATTCCGCCGGTCACGTAAAACTGTTTACCATAACTGGAACAGGTTTAGATGTAAACAACGAAAGCCATTCATGTAATTATCACTGAAAACTCTTAAATCTCTCGATTATCTCATAAACAAAGTTCATGTTTATATCAATAATATTGTATGGCATATAACGTTGTTTTGTATTTTTGTTGATTTGCTTGTACATTTAGTAAATGAATTAGTTTTATAACGGGAACATTAAATATAATTAACTTGTTGCCATAATTTTCAAACACTGTAATAGTGTACAGAGTACAAATAAAAAGTAAAATTTCACTCACAGTAAAGTGCAAATTGACTTTTTTTAGTAATTTAAAACATCAAAATGTAAAGACTTCAAATAATTAATTTGCTGTTATAGGTCGTGTATTCTGAAATTAAAATAATATCATATGCATAATCACGAAATTAATGCATTTTTATCAATTTAATAAATGAAATTATCATGAATTTTATGAGATTACTTATTTCAAAATCGCAAAAATCATCTTTACAACATAACAATCGGCTTCATACATAGTTGTTCTAAATTTAATTGTAAATTCTATAGGTAATTCTGACCTAGAACTATTAATGACAGTTATTTCCTAGAACCATTTTGGACGGTTATACCATAGCTCTAGAGCCATTTTTGACGGTTCTACAATAGAACCATTCCCATGATTCTAGACTTCTCTATCTTAGAATTATTTTGGACAGTTCAACCCTAAAACCATTCAGGACGGTTCTATCCTATAACCATTTATGACAGTTCTACTCAGAACCATTTATGACAGGGTTGGATCTACCCTATGACCGTTCTAAAATGGTCCTAGGATAGTCTTCGCTGACAGAATAGTTCAGAGGTTAGAACTGATCTTAACTGTACATGTATACTAACATTTAAAGAATCATTAGGATGCTTTCCTATATGCCCCTAAAGTTACAAAATGATCACCAATATTCCTTATTTCGCAAAAAAAATTAATTAGTTAGAGGATGCTTTCCTATATGCCCCTAGAGGTACCAAATGATCACCAATATTCCTTATTTGGCAAAAACATTTTAATTAGTTTATCGCTCTTTGCCATCTCTCAACAGAAAACAATATGGATGTATTAGGGAATTTAACAAAGGACCTTATGAAGTTATCTATTTTCGTTAAAATGGTATTTGTTGTGTGAAAGTCTTAAAAAAATGAAAAATATACCAAATTCCGTGTCAAATATCTAAAGAAAAACAAGTAATGAAGGTATGTTTTTGTTTTCGTATCGGGGGGGGGGGTAACTCCTCTCTGGATTTTTGACGGGGGTGTGCGGAAATGGCCTAAGAAAAGGTAGTCGAGCAAATACTAGAATACATGTCAATAAATACCGGAAAACTTGGATGAGAATACCTACCCGCAAAGCCATATCGAAAAAGCACACCCGAACTAATACTGATGTTTATATACAAATATCAAATACCAAATACAACAAAAACAAATTTTGTGTAAATAAAACCGGAATAAATATAAATGTTTCAAAACATACCCCGAATAAATACCAGAAATCATGAAAACCCGACCCAACTTTTCCTCACCTCCCCGTATAGGTTTATATAGGGAGTTAACCCTCTCGCCGGTTTCGTATATGACAAATATATATAACAGTTGACCTTATTGTAAAACGGCACCCAAAATCTTCTGAGAACCTTAATGTACAATATTCCCTTAAAACATATACGTGACTACTCAGTCGTACGTTCCGGTTTGTACATGCAGTCTATTGCATGGTATTATCGAGACTATAGCAATGGAAGTCAGCATTTCAAACTTCGAATTCTGCAGGTCAAATAATTGCACACATTAGCCATTCAACTTGAAAAAGAACTTATCAAGCTGTTCATGCATTCCGTTGATACATTGTACTATGATAAACTGTATTTCAGACGGGGGTCATTGGATGCGCGCACTTTGTCAGAATGGATCAACAGTGCCCGATATCGATTTCCTTTTTAAGAATCCAAATTTATTCACACAAACGACCTAAGCGTGTTCAGTAACAACTTACAATGTTTGCAATTTTAATTACAATAACTTTATATTTTGTTACTAAATAAGGCTTTTGCTGCTGCTATTATATAATATTACAGGCGCTATCTTGTTGCAGGATGCGACCGCCTCGGTGGTTTCGTGGTAGCGTGCTCGCCCAGAGTGCGGAAGGTCGCGGGTTCGATCCCCGGCCGGGTCAAACCAAAGACATTAAAATTGGTATTTGCTGCTTCTCCGCCAAGCACGCGGCATCTAGGAGTAAGAGCAAAGACTGGTCGGCTTGGAGTCAGTATAATGTGTCCGAGTAAGGTGATATGTCTTCCTGCGGACAGTTACCTCGTGAGCTAGCACATTAAAAATCAGACTTAGCGTATCGGTCTAGTACAAAGCAGGGATCGTATTCATTATCATATCAACATGTTCTCGTCCTGATATGCACCTGGTTGCCACTGGACGATAAACAACAATTCATCCATCATCCTTGTTGCAGGATGTCAACATTTTATTTTTTCAACTACATATATTCGTACTTATGGCAAGCCGTTTTACTATTTATTCTAACTTCTAGATATCTCATATAATATATAAAATAGATAATCTAGTTTTTATCAGACATCTTATAAACTATAAAAGATTTCTTATAAACTATAAAAGATTTCTTATAAACTATATGAGATATCTTATAAAGTTTATTAGATATCTTTAAGTTAAAATAAATAGTAAAACGGCTTGCCATACGTACTTCCCTACAAATTAAGTATAGAGATTCTAAGTGCAAACAGTTGTATCCACAAGGTATAAGGAATAAATAAAACAACCAACCATCTCTTCTTATGGCTAAGTAACCAGTAAATTGGGATATATATATATATGATCATTTAGAGCTACAAATTTTGGTCTAAAACAGCAATTCAGAACAAATATTTTCTCAGGATATACCACCCAAATAAATGTAGAATACTGCTACAAATTAAATGAAGTTAATTGAGTATCATTTGATATGGGTTCACCCATATCCTTTCTTGTATATTAGTTTTCCCTCTTAAAAAGACAAGATCTCTTGCCATGTATGAACATGTCTGACGGCAGGATCATCGAACTGACTCTTTCAGGTTTCGATAAATAGCAAGCGTTCGAAGGCTTAATGTGTAAAATTATTGACTAATTTCTGAAAACGGATGTTACCGGCAACTATATTTCAAATGTGAACAATAAGCTTTCTCGTTTTTAAAAGTTTTTTCCCTAACTTTTCAACTTTGTCCATTGTAAACATAGGAAAAAAATTATGACATTCATTGGTCTGTAGGTAAGAAAGGTTCAGTGAATTCAGGGTCGTCAAGTTGGTTACTTATTCCTTATTTTCATATTTGTTACTTATTCGTTACTTATTCCTTATTCCTTATTCGTTATTTATTCGTTACTTGTTTCTCATTCGTTACTTATTCCTTATTACTTATTCGTTATTTATTCCTTATTCGCTATTTTTTCGTTATTTTGTTTACTTTTTATAACATTCTTTGCTTTGATCATTCCTTTCTTAATTTTAAAGACTTTTTGAGATATTTTGAAAGAGACAAGTGTGGAAAACAAAAATTAACCTAGGGCGCAATCATTCTGTAAGACGTCTTTTATTTTTTGTCTCTGGTGCTAGTTATTGGTTCGTGGAGGTGTAATTACCCTGTTAGCGCGTATGTATTTTAGTCCTATAACATATGACTGCGCATTCTTTTCCATTTTTAATGTTTTCATGCTATTTTCATTTTTTTATTTTTTTGGATAAATATGTTCATCAGATCAAGATCTACCTGCCATGAAATTTTCAACCCTTTGTTGGGTTATTTCCCCTGAATTGTTAATTTTAAGGAAATTTTGCAGTTTTAGGTTATTATCTTGAATATTATTATAGATAAAGACAAATTTTAAACAGCAAAAATGTTCAACAAAGTAAGATCTACAAATAAGTTAACATGACCAAAATCATTGATTGACCAATTTTGCAGTTATTGCTCTTTAAAGACGGCCTCCAGCGTAAACCTTACTTTATAGATCTTTTCCTCTCAAACCACTGGGCCAATTGAGACCAAACTTTGGTGAAATGGTCCTTGGGTGGCCCCCTTCCAAAACTATGTCCGGCATTCCCGACTTCCAACCGACATTGCTGCTGTTACTAAAAAAAGAAAATAGGGGGGGATAAATTTAAAAAATCTTCTTATATGAAACTACAAGGCCAGTTGGATCCAAAGTTGGCAGTAATGGTTCAATGGTTCTTAGGAGGTTCTCTTTCAGAAATATATCCAATAACCCAAACTGTTAACCAAGATGGCCGTCACTTGACATATTGGAGCCAGACTTGGCAGCATTGGTCCTTAGGAGATCCTCTTTCAGAAATGTGTCCTATCACCCGGATTGTCAAACAAGATGGCTGCCGTACCGAACTTAATTAAATATTGGACCCTATAGGAAAATTCGTTTAAATATCTTCTTTTCTGAAACCATTTAGCCAGTTGGAACAAGGCTTGGTCCTTAGTTGGTTCTCTTTCAGAAATGTATCCGTTGACCTCGACTGTTAACCAAGATGACTGTCACAGCTGAAATTAGTTTAACATAGAATCCTATAGAAAAATAAAATGTGTGAGTCTTCCAAGGAAGACATATGTCGACTGCGGACGTCAATTTTTACAAAAGATATTAAAATTTTCTAAAAAGGAATTTTATATGCACACCTTTGCATTAAGGTTAATGCACAGAGGAAGTGTCATCAAATTCCTTTGAGCAGTTATGGAGTAGTTGAGGATAGAAATTTGACACCCCTTTTTTCAAAAATGTCAATTTTTACAAATTTTTTTTTAAATTTTCTAAAAGGGAAATATATATGCACACCTGTGCATTAAGGTTAAGCCACAGAGAAAGTTTCATCAAATTCCTTTGAGCGGCTATGGAGTAGTTGAGGATAGAGTTGAAATAACCCTTATAAAGCATATGTACTAGTTTCTGTGCTCGGCTGATACCCTGTTACTTATTCGCTGCTTATTCATTCCTTATTCGTTTTTTTATACGTTGCCCCCTTTTTAACTTTCATTGTATTTCGTGAGTTCCTATTTACTCAATTTCAAACTAGTAGATGTTTGGCCTTTATTTTTAAATCTTTAAATAACGATTGGACGGTATTGCACAATTATACCTTATTATAGTGTTAAAGAGGTATCTAGAAGGTATGTCTATGAATGTGAATAGAGATTATAAAACACTGCTGAATCAGTAGTTCGAAAAAAATGTTTTAGGAAGATTATCAGTTGAATTCAAATTAATTAGAGGAGACAAATTCATTTATACAAGTAGCGAATACCATTTTGCTATGTCTTTTAGAGTTTTTTTAATTGTATATCATTTTTATTTGAATCAACATTTTGCTTGATTGCATTAATATAAACAGTCATTAAAAAAATTTGAGACCAATTAAAGTCATGCTATATTTTGCAATTTTTCTTCCATAACAAAATTAATTTTAAAATTAATGAACGTTTTAGAAAAATATGCACAGGGAAAAACTTCAGGATCCAGTCACTTTCTTGAAAGGTTGCTTCTTTATATGAAAGTCTGAATTTAGGAAATATTGATATTATACACTTCGATAAAAAAAGTGCTTATATATTTGTATTTGCTGAAGCATATAAACGCCTCTACATTCCATTATTTATAATTATGCAAATTCTTTAAAAACCGTTCTTTCGTTATTCACTGGTGAAAAGCTGTGGTTACGCACAACCAACACAATTTTGATTGTCGGTGAAAACAACAACTGCACAGAATAAAGGTTCCCTAAATGCTCCAGCTGACATAAATCCACTTTTCATTCTTTTTGATTGATGAAACATTACTGAATTCCTATTTTAGAGGGTATTATATTTTTAGGGTCAATGCGAAGTAATTGAACGTATTCACAGTTTTCTAATTTTTTGTCAGTATGTAAAGCTAATCGAAATACATTGGAATATGAAATAAAAAAGGGGGGTACCCGTGCTTATTGGTTTGCTATAACCCTTTGAAAAAGCGTTCTGAAATTAACTTTAACATAGGATATATAGGGAAAACGTCAAATTTTGGAAAATTTTGCTCGAAAAGTCTATAAAAACCATCGATGTTAATCCTACAGATTCGTGAAAAAAACTAATATTATATTGCCTCATCCACGAGCTTTCTGATGATATAAAAATATTTGGGGGTCCCCATGCTCGATTTCATGGTATCTGCTGCTGAAGATAACATCAAGGTACTAATTTTGGTGATTTTTTTTTCAGCAATGTCATGCATCCGACTTTCGATAACGTTTATGTATTGCAGATAATAATTACAGGACGAACAACAAATCTTTTCCTTTCATATTTTTTATACATTTTTATACCCGCCGCAAACATAGTTTGAGGGGTATATAGGAATCAGCCTGTCCGCCTGTCTGTCCAGAATCTTTTTGTACCCGCAGTTTCTCAAACATGCCTTATCAGTGGTAAATTAAACGTTGCATACTGTTAGATCCTACTACGTAGATGTGCGCATGCGAAATATGTCCTTGTCCAATACTTTTTTCCATAATTTTATACCCTTTTGGACTTAGAAATTCTGTTTATCCCCCAATTTTTTTGTACCCGCAGTTTCTCAATCATGCCTTATCAGAGGTTAATGAAACTGCATACTGTTAGGTTTTGTGCATGCGAAATATGTCCTGGTCCAATACTTTTCCCATACTTTTATACCCTTTTGGACTTAGAAATTCTGTTTATCTCCCAATTTTTTTGTACCCGCAGCCTTATCAGAGGTTAAAGAAACTTTGCACACTGTTAGATCCTAGTATGTAGATGTGCGCATGAGAAGTATGTCCTGGTCCAATCATTTTTTCCATATTTATACTCTTTTGGACTTAGAAATTCTGTTATGGTCCAATACTTTAGTCTTTTATTAGATATGCACTTAATAAGGATTTCATTGATCAATTAGCTCCTCATAGCTTTGTTAAATAGGGCTTCAAAATTTTATAACACAGATTTGATATGAGTTTTTTGTAAATTAACAGCAGGGTGGGGGTGGGGGGGGGGGGGTGGGGGGGAAGGGGTACAATTAGTGAGGTCCCTCACAGTTCTAGTTTCATTTTCATGTTCTTATTAT
This sequence comes from Mytilisepta virgata, assembly GCA_028015205.1. Taxonomy (NCBI): domain Eukaryota; kingdom Metazoa; phylum Mollusca; class Bivalvia; order Mytilida; family Mytilidae; genus Mytilisepta; species Mytilisepta virgata. The sequence continues at coordinate 847,729 of JAPWFG010000026.1, read as the reverse complement.
TTATTTTTTTATTTTTATTTAATTATTTAGTTACCATTTTATTAATTTATTTATATTTCTTTACTTTCTTTAAGGAGTTGCAGATTATATCTATTATGTGTTGAATGACGGTGTTTGATTTTCATGTTGTCGATGGATGTATTGCCACTGTATCACTGGTCCCGTTAAATATTAAGCATTCAAAAGTTTCTTACGTTTAAAACACTTTTCTTTTATCCACTCTGCTATATAGAATGTAGATGTAAGAAATACATATCTTTGATATAATGTGTCGAGTTACTATTTCTTACTTATATTTTCTAAATTCAAAGTGCGTTAAACTATGGTCAAGCTTAACAAAATTTAGAAAAAAAATCAAAGTGCGTCAAGTGGACCAACTCCACATAATTTGAAAACACCATTTTTTATTTCAAAGTGCATTAAATTTAGAGGGTATTGTCGTTATCATAAAATTTAACCAAAAACGTCTTGGTAAAGATCCGTAAGGATAACTGACGCCTGAAAACATTTTTCAAACAGTGGGAGCTGATAATGTCTTATTTTGACTGAAATATTCGCCGTTAAATCCCTTACAAATTAGACCAAAACCAAGTTGATTTTTTTTGCCCTTCATCTAGAAGTAAATGATCAAAATTCGCCTCTTATTCTTCTTTTTTTCAACAAATTAAATGAATTTTTTTTTTCGCCCGCTCCTAAATTTTTGTTAGAAATTTGATTGTCTTCCATTTTTTGGAATACTTTAGTTAAAAATTGTGTCGCATTTAAGATTGATCTCCGCAAGAATTTTTTTTTACTTTTTGCTCGCTTGCACCTATATTTACCATAAAATCAATTTTGTGTGGCCCAATTGTTAACCAAAAATGAAAAAAAAAAATAAATAAATGTACATGATCAATGAACCATGTCATGAGATCATAAAATTAAGCTAACCTTGGTCAGTCTGTATGTTGATTATACGCACAATTTCAATCGATTTAATTTGATTCTCAATATTCAAATACCGAAAAATACCGAAGCGGTGCGAATTAATTCTACCACAGCAAGCGAATTCGTGAGAACAGCGAAATTGCAAACAGGTAACAGTAGTTTTTTAAAAGGACAATAAAGACCATCTACATTTCCTAGAATTTTTTTATTTCTACGTCAAAGTAGAAATGACGTTAGACATGTTAGATGCGCAACTTGTCGTCACATATACATTATAAAAATACCTAAAATTTAAACTAAACAAAGTACCTGCATAATATTTATTGTAAAAATAACAACACATACATATGATTCTGAAACGAATTAGTCTAATATGCGCTTACACGACTAAATAATGCTTTTCGAATGAATTTTAGCTAAAAATTTTTAGAAACGTTTTGATAATGAAGAGACGTGTGAACGCACAATGCGTTTTGAAACTTTTCGAAAACGTCTGCGTTGCGCAATAACTACGTCTGAACACACCATTATTTCAACCTTGCCCCTCCGGAGTCACCGTCATAACGACTACGACGTCAGATAATCAGTCGGGGACGTAATACAATGAAAAGGGGCTTGTTACCCTTGAAACGGTAAACAAATGAACACTAGATGGAGTTCAATTACTTCGCCTTGACTTACGAAATATATATAGGACGTTGATGCGCGTAAATTTAAACTGCATAGATATGATTTTTAAGTTACGAACATCATCGCACAATTCTAAAACTGAATACTGTATAATTCGGTAATAGCAGTTTGATGTTTTCTAAGGTAGAAAATCGAATTATCTTTATCTATCAAAATGTAAAGAAGTCAATTACTGTGACAGCAATTAAGAGGCCATGCCAAAGTTCTGTTCTGTGCATTTTTTGTTTTCACCGAAATTTGTTCAAAATTATGTGGGCTGTGAGTAACTTAAGTTACGAACCACAGCTTTCCCCCAGTGGTTATTGACGTACCGAAATATTTCGCTCCTTGATACTTTCTACAAATATAGCATTTTACATTGGAAAACTAATACCAAATTGATAATATTTATAGATTGTAAATTTGGCAACTTCGCCTTCCATAGTTACATGTACATGTATTAACCCGAGTACTCTTTTGAATAATGGGTCGGTCAAACTTGGAATTTTATACTGTATACTCAGTTCGGTAAAACGTACTTCAAGTCTGGAAAAAGGAAAACGTATCTTGCAAATTGATACTTAAAATTTGCTGTTACAAAATTGTAAAATTTGTGTATTTTTCTCGTGCTCAGGTCTGTCTTTAGATGGTTTTGGCTTCACCACTTCCGGTCATTTGGAATTTTTTTTTAATTGCTCTTCAACCTTTTAGATTTTTGTTTTCGTTTTCTACATTTTAGGTCTTGAGTACAACTGCTGAGTCGTAAATCGACGAAATGTGCACATTTTGTGCATCAAAATTGGTAATAATATTATTGTTTTTACCGGGCACCACTGAGTCGATGCCACTGTAGGTGGACTCCAAGTCCCCGAGGATATCCCCATCTCAGTTGTCGAAATTGATACTTAAAAATTTACTGTTACAAAAATAAAGAGCATCTCTCATGAGCACAGCTCTGTCTTTAGATTATTTTGGGTTCAACACTTCCGGTCTTTGGAATTTGCGCCTAAACCTTTTTAGGCCTTGAGCAGTATTGAAGAGTCGTAAATAAACAAAATGTGTACATCTTGTGCATCGAAATTGGTATAAAAAAAAATTCAATTAAAAGAAATCTAATTAAAAAGCATTAACAACTATTTTAACTTCTTGTATTGAGAAATCTTTCCTTTAGATTCTAATAGTACTTGTTATCAGTGATGAAAATTTTTAAATTTATGTATATCATGTATATAGACAAGCATTTTCAAGATATATTGTAAAAAACCAATCACTCTGGAAATTTGCAATTAACAGTTTTCTGTTATTCATATCAATATTGATCGCCCATGGACTCCACAATCCATCTTTCCAACAAATTAGTTGTCTATTCTTCTTTCCATCAGGTGACAGTACGACGACACTGTGATAACTGTGGGATGCAATGTACACGTTACCACTGTTATCTACAGTTATACCTAGTGGACAGGACATAACTGACGTATCCTTAAACACCCACAACTTCTCTCCTTTCGTATTGTAGCATGTCACGGTGTGGCTGCCTGAGTCAGTTTGATATATATTTTCACCGTATAATGTTATATAAGACCAACCAGGCCATTGACCTTGTTTAACTACAGTAGTTATATTGTCAGTCTGTAACTGGATTCTTAGAATTCCCTTTCCTTTAACACAGCACCATAAGGATCCCTTGTCATATATAATACCTTCAGTTGAACCGCCGGTGTTAATTTCCTTGACACTCTTCTCTGTTTTGATATTAATGATTTTGATTTCACCATGTCTTCCAAGTCTATTGTATCCTGCTACAGCAACAGTTTTGTCATCTATTACAGTGACGTCATTTAAGTCGATGAATTGACAAGATATTTCTTTTGACAAGACACCGCTTCCCTTCAGTATATAAAGTTTTTTATTTTTATCGTCAGCGAATATTATTCTTCCGTCTGATAAAAAGTTACAGCCACGTACATGTAATGACTCTCCTTCCAAAAATTTTTCTTTAGATTTAATAGCTACTTTTATGTCTTCGATGGACGTTGGAGACCGGATTGGTACAGCAGACATGATTTGGGCTTGTTTTTCATTTCCTGTTTTAATGATCAGAGATGGAGGAGATGTTTCTGTAGTTACCGTACCAAAACGTAATATAGAAGACATCGCACCGGATATCTTGTCGTCAATGATGATTTTCAGTTCGACTTGATGAAGACTTTTATTTTCTGATAGTGACATCATATACTGATTCTCTTTGTTGACTTTCTCCTCAATGATTTTACTGCCAATAAAAGTCTGAGAAGGTGATGCGAACTGCTTAATTGCTGCAATATCATTACCTAAGTCTTCAATTGTCTTGGATTTCTCTGCGAGTTGTGTGATTATGGTTTCGATCACAGTTTTCGATTTATGTTCTGCGTGACTGAGTTCCTGTAACATATGTTGTTCTAGGGCATCAAAATGGGACATAACTCTTTTTCGCATTTGTTTAATTTCGTGCTGATACTTCTTGCGTTGTTCTTTGATGAAGGTCAAGTTATCGGTACGGTCTCTAATTACACTACTTATGTTTGCCTTTATACATTTCAAACTCTCCTCCATATTTTCAAGTAGTGACGTCATTTTTGCGGTTTTAATTATTTCTTCGATAGCTTGTATATCTTTGCATTCCTTGTGTGTTGATGAAATGCAAACTGGACAGCACAGTTTGTCGTGCCGTATTCAGTAGTTCTGGTATTTTGAATCGTGTTCTTCACAGTGATTGGTTATTTTGGCGACAGCAGGCGGTAACTTTTTATAGTTTTCAAGCGGTTTAACGTCATGGTTCCTGGATGCGCGAGATGATCCATGATGGTCCTCGCAAGAAGAGCACAATCCTTCATCACATTGAGAACACCAGTACTCTGCAGGTTTTGAGATTTTTTTATATTCACAGACACCACAAACGCAATCACCAGATGTCGCCATAATTTACCTACAAGTAATACAAAAGGATATATAGTTTTACAGTTCTTTTTTCAAAACTGATCTCTGGTATATCATTTTACAACGGCTTTTATGTAAAGATCCTTTTTGTTTGTCTTTTAACATTAAAAATGACTTAATTACCAGTTGCTAATTAAGGAATAGGCATTTGAGGCGACAAGGGAAGATATGATAAAGATAGCAGAGGTTCTAATGAGCGAAAATGTTTGAAGATTTAAGGGTTGTAGATACAACATGAATAAATTTTTAAAATGAAATATAAACATAATTTTTGGAAATTTTTGTTATAGACTCATTTACAGGAACACAGAACCTTTATTACATCATGATGCCATTAGATATAACCAGATATCCTGCATTTATCATAGTTAATCATCAAATTAGTTCTCACCGTGATATTGGCTGCAATATCGCCAGCTCGGCGTTAAAAAATATTTAATCAATCAATCAATCATAGGTTATCTTTGCACAAGGTGAAATTCCTGAAAGAACCCCCTCATAAATTATAAAAACCTATCGTATGCACATTTCAGAGTATCATGATGTAAATAGGATATACCCCTGTCATGACAACGCCTTGGGGGTGGAGGGGGGTTGATGCTTATTTCCACCGCTACAACGAGTGATTAAAAATCGTGCGATTCCGTAATTTTACGGAAATTAACCGAAACGATTTATTTCGTTATTTTATATACAAAATCGTATTCCGATTTGAAGAATAAAAAAAATGAAGTACGGACCTTTAACATATCGCGGTATACGGGATACGTTATAGAAATAAATAAAGGTTACATCTTTTTAACTTTTAACTTCTTTGATGTTGAGTAAAACGCTTATTATTATAAGGGTATCCCTGTAAATCCGATTATTAATGGCTTGCACTCCTTATTACCGTGGGGGAGTTGGTAATGGGATTTTCAGATATTGTTTGAATGATGTCCAAATATTTTCTAGACGAATTTATGAAAATATCAGGAAAAATATCAAACAGAAGCCGTAGCTGTGAATTATTTGCGCTTCAACACAGTATATAAATATGAAACAAGAGAGCTGTCTGAGTGACAGCAAACCGGGTTTTCCTTCTATTTCATTTTTACTGAGTAACTTTTCCCCAACAAACTGCTTATAGTAATATCTATATGAACATAGTGCCTAAATATTAGAATATATTTATTTTGAAAGTAAAAAAAAAGATGCAACACATCATCTTGAGGAAACCTAGGTACACAACAAATATCCAAGGCCTAGGTCGTCAGGCAAAAAAGTTACAAAAATGACCAATTTATTCACCTTGAGGTCAAGGGTCAAGGTCAATATCCTTGGAATGTGAAACATCGTCTCGAGGTAACCTACCTACACACCAAAGATCCAAGGCCTAGGTCTTTAGACAAAAAAGTTACAAAAATGACCTATTTATTGACCTTGAAGTCAACGGTCAAGGTCAATAGCCTTGGTACGCGACACATCATCTTGAGATAACCTACCTACACACCAAATATCCAAGGCCTAGGCCTTGAGACACAAACGTTACAGGCCGGACACAAAGATGATCTAAAATGAAATATTTATTCACCCTAAGGTCAAGGGTCAAGGTCATACTTCCATATTTTTGAAACATGACACATCGTCTTGAGGTGACATATCCACATACCATAGATCTAATGTCTAGGTCTTAAGACAAGAAAGTTATAGGCCCGACACGATTGGCAGCGGCCCGCCCGTCTTCACCAATTCAATAACCAGATTTTTCCATAGAAAAACCTGCTTAAAAAGGAAGGATATGGGGTATACATCAATGAGCATCATCCCGATTTAAAAGAATATCATGGCAAAAACTGTATCATGTAGGAGTCGCCATTCGGCCTTCAACATTGAGCAGGCCAACACACATAGCAAGCACTATATCCCAAAATAAACAAGGTAATTCACATAGAAACAAACAACAACAAAACAAAACAATAAGGATACCCAACAAAACCATTGAAAATACAGGGTCCTGGCTTGGGACAGGCACATATAGAACGTTATGGGGTTAAACACGTTTGTGAGTACACAACCCTTCCCCTAAATCCTGGGTCAGTGTCGAAATTAATATAAAGAAAAACATTAAAAATCAATTCAATAAGCCGCCAAGCACTAAAACAAAAAATAGGAAAAATTGAACTCATTATAAATTGTGCTATAAACTTAGAACGCTGACAGTTAACAAGCTCATAGTAGATATTGGTTGATAAAAGCATAGCTTACCCTTCCAGAGCACCTGAGTTTACTCATTTTTAGCAAGAGTTCATGTGGTATTTTGTTTCCTTTGTGTTTCTTTTGTTCCCTGGTTTGTCTGTTTAACAATTTGTTTGTTTTTACTTCTCCTTAGTTATATTTACAAGTTTTTTAAATCAATTTGCACACTACTTTCTGACTGAAATAATTGAAAAATGAATCTAATAAAAAATTAAAGTTACACCATGAAAAGTCATAAATTTTTTAATAGATCTCAATAGGTTACATGTGCATGATAGTTCAGATCCGAATGGATATCCACAAAGTCAACAGTAAAAGAGTAAGAATTACATAATACTTTCATTCATAACAAATACATTTAATGGTCAAACATAACATTTGTAGCAATACAGATATATAACATAACATTACATATATGCCAATGAGGCATGACATATGACCTATAAATTACTGATAGACAGTGCTCTAACATCTATCCCACTGGCTACAATGAGGCATGACATATGACCTATACAATACTGATAGACAGTGCTTTAACATCCATCCCACTGACTACAATGAGGCAGGACATATGACCTATTAAATACTGATAGACAGTGCTCTAACATCCATCCCACTGGCTACAATGAGGCATGACATATGACCTATAAATTACTGACAGACAGTGTTCTAACATCTATCCCACTGGTTACAATGAGGCATGACATATGACCTATAACATACTGATAGACAGTGCTCTAACATCCATCCCACTGGCTACAATGAGGCATGACATATGACCTATAAATTACTGACAGACAGTGTTCTAACATCCATCCCACTGACTACAATGAGGCAGGATATATGACCTATTAAATACTGATAGACCGTGCTCTAACATCTATCCCACTGGCTACAATGAGGCAGGACATATGACTTATAAAATTCTGATAGACTGTGCTCTAACATCCATCCCCTGTCTACAATGAGGCATGACATATGACCTATACAATACTGATAGACAGTGCTTTAACATCCATCCCACTGACTACAATGAGGCAGGAAATATGACCTATTAAATACTGATAGACAGTGCTCTAACATCCATCCCACTGGCTACAATGCGGCATGACATATGACCTATAAATTACTGACAGACAGTGTTCTAACATCTATCCCACTGGTTACAATGAGGCATGACATATGACCTCTACAATACTGATAGACAGTGCTTTAACATCCATCCCACTGACTACAATGAGGCAGGACATATGACCTATTAAATATTGTTAGACAGTGCTCTAACATCCATCCCACTGACTACAATGAGGCATGACATATGACCTATACAATACTGATAGGCAGTACTCTAACATTTATCCCACTGGCTACAATGCGGCATGACATATGACCTATACAATACTGATAGACAGTGCTTTAACATCCATCCCACTGACTACAATGAGACAGGACATATGACCTATTAAATACTGATAGACAGTGCTCTAAAATCTATCCCACTGGCTACAATGAGGCATGACATATGACCTATACAATACTGATAGACAGTGCTTTAACATCCATCCCACTGACTACAATGAGGCAGGACATATGACCTATTAAATACTGTTAGACAGTGCTCTAACATCTATCCCACTGGCTACAATGAGGCATGACATATGACCTATACAATACTGATAGACAGTGCTTTAACATCCATCCCACTGACTACAATGAGGCAGGACATATGACCTATTCAATACTGATAGACAGTGCTCTAACATCTATCCCACTGGCTACAATGAGGCATGACATATGACCTATACAATACTGATAGACAGTGCTCTAACATCCATCCCACTGACTACAATGAGGCATGACATATGACGTATACAATACTGATAGACAGTGCTCTAACATCTATCCCACTGGCTACAATGCGGCATGACATATGACCTATACAATACTGATAGACAGTGCTCTAACATCCATCCCACTAACTACAATGAGGCAGGATATATGACCTTTACAATACTGATAGACCGTGCTCTAACATGTATCCCACTGGCTACAATGAGGCAGGACATATGGCTTATACAATACAGATAGACTGTGCTCTAACATCCACCCCCTGTCTACAATGAGGCATGACATATGACCTATAAATTACTGATAGACAGTGCTCTAACATCTATCCTGGCTACAATGAGGCATGACATATGACCTATAACATACTGATAGACAGTGCTCTAACATCCATCCCACTGACTACAATGAGGCAGGATATATGACCTATTAAATACTGATAGACAGTGCTCTAGCATCCATCCCAGTGGCTACAATGAGGCATGACATATGACCTATAATTTACTGATAGACAGTGCTCTAACATCTATCCCACTGGTTGCAATGAGGCATGTCATATGACTTATAAAATACTGATAGACAGTGCTCTAACATCCATCCCACTGGTTGCAATGAGGCATGACATATGACCTATAAAATACTGATAGACAGTGCTCTAACATCCATTCCACTGACTACAATGAGGCATGGCTTATGACTTATAAAATACTGATAGACAGTGTTCTAACATCAATCCCACTGGCTACAATGAGGCAGGACATATGACCTATAAAATACCGATAGACAGTGCTCTAACATCCATCCCACTGACTACAATGAGGCAGGACATATGACCTATAAAATCCAATACTTATCTGAAATCAGCAAAAGAAAATTTGACAATTTATCTGAAATAAGAGATTTGGGTTTCTAAATTATATCCTAAATGACACCTCTGGAATTCATTTATATTATATGGCGTGCCATGTGAACGAGACGACCACCAAAAGTTTTTGCACTCTGTTGTCAGGGTTAAATTCGCATTTGTTGATAACGAAAGGAGAACATGGACAAGGTCGAACATAGAATAAATCGGTAATCCATCTAAATTGTATCAAATAGTCGGGCTACGTAATAAATATTTCGAATTTTACGAAACCATTTTCTGATAATGGTTATTATGTATGTCTAGTATTTATCCCATTCTCAATGAGGCTTTGGAAGAATATGTGTCCAAAAATAAAATTAGTATGAACAATACCGGATATGGGATAAATGTCAACGACACAGCACCCCATCCAGGAAGTGTATAGATTTGTAGGTGTCGCTTTAAGATCTTCACTACAATAAAAACAAACTTACTTGAATGGCCCCGACAAAATGAAAAAGAAGCTACATCGGTGGACACAAGATATATCTATACAACAAATATATTGAGGAACTAAAGAAATACATGCTAGGAAATAGTTCAGAATAAGACAGGTGTAGGTAGCAATACATTCCAAAGACACTCCTAGAAGATAATCGTAGAAACAAGAAAGAAAGATCCCAAGGGAAATGTGCGCACTTACTTAATTTATTGAGGTTATTATTGCAGAACTTGGCTACTGCAACAAACATATTATGCAGGTTAGGTTGACGGCTTCATGATGCTCCTTATGGACTTATTCAAACATTAATCATCTTTGATTTGCTCGGTGGATTTATTTTGTATTTGCTGTAATGTAATGTTGTAAAAACTTACGGTTTTGATTTGTCAGTTGTTGAAACAAACAAACCTTCATTAAGGTCGTTTCCAGGAGGAAGTAAAAGTCCAACACACATATTTACCTGTGTACTTAACATTTTATCTGGTATATTGATCTCATTTATAAATTAAACTTTTTATTCATGTTATAGGCAGTCCTCCATCTAAGTAATACATTTTCTTTTTCTCTCTTAGGCTAACTGTACACCAACACTATATACATTTGTGCTTTCTTTGAACCTTTTTTTTATATAATAATCTGAATGTAAAAAAAATGAATGGTGAAGTATAATAAATGGCGGTAATTTTCTTTATTGGTATTAAACTCGTCATAAATCTCATAAAAGTTGAGAATCAACTGCGCCATATGTAGACGCATGAAAATATTAAAATATTTATCTTAATTAGGATTGATGACGATTTTACTTATTCTAATGCATAAAACACATCGCCGTGTCTCTTAATATCTAAGATAACCAGGTATTCAGAATGAAAAACAAATATATCATTTAGCTAGACCCTGATATTGGTTTAATATTTACGTGATATTTGTTTCGTTCTTTATAGAGCTATAAATTTTAAGGCAGTGAAAATACAAAACACGAGGAAGATGGAGAGGTCCAAATCCAAAGACAATTTTTGAAAACTGCAATAACGATAACGACTTTTAAAAAAAATAAATTAAAAAGATAATTTCCTTGCCTCCACTCCATCTTCCAATTCTATTTAATGTGGTACAGGTTCATAACTTCAAAGAAACAAAACTACTTATCTCGAATCATAGCATACATGTACCATTGTACAAGATTGAGTTGCCGTTCTTTAGCCATGGATTGTTTAAAGTACAAAAAGAAAATTAAAAAGAGAACCGTAGATAATCCCATCATCTTTAATATGCTCATGCTAGTTGGGGAACAATTCCATGTAAACAGGAGCTTATGGGTAAATTAAAATTTGACATTCAAAAATGAATTGGTAAAAAATATCGGGGATGAAAGGAGGAAATTAATCTACCATCCATACGATGACATATGACAAGATAGAAGAATTTTAAACACTACCAACAAATTACAGTTTCATTTTTTCAGGCCATATTTATATCTTGTTATACTTACGTGACTTATACATGTTATAACTGTGTATTTAAGTGAATACGATATTGGTAGGTGCCTCTTATAATTTTGGCTAACATTTTTAAAATACGGTAAATTTTTGTTGATCTTACCAAATACGTAAATCACTTTCTTATATTTCAATACAATGAAAAAATTGCCTGACGAAAAAAGAAAATTTCTCCGGGTGTTTGTGATAAACAAATGGTAGCACAGAACGATTGACTAATTCAAAAAATTATGTTACTTTTGGCCAAACTTTAGATGCATGTAGAAAAAAAATCCTCTACTGAAGTTTTAGTATAGCACTTTTGAAGTAATGAACTTCTGTGCAAAATTATGTGTTTAGTAATGGGATATTTCAGAAAAATCACAAATTTTAGGACGTAATTGAGAGATACTATGACGACATAAGCCGTTGCTACTTTATCAATTGTAAGCTTTTATTGCTACATATACATGTACCATATGTAGCAACCGAACTAATTATATTCTCACGGACATGTACACATGTAGTTCCTCAACTTGTGATCATCGTATGCTTTTCATTTGTACGCACATGTATAGGCCTTATCAGAGGTGGATGGTGTGTGATTATGTTTTTTTTTAATTTGTTTATTTGACATTGTAATTAAAATTCATTTAAACTACCCCAAAAAACCTATATTCGTATGACCCACGTTAAAATGATATGTTGCATGTCAGAGGATAGTTAGTCATAACACAATTTTATGTCAAGGTTATTTGCCAATTAAACAAATGCTATTGATTGATTTTTTTATTGTGAATGTTTTTTGCTTACATTTAAAATCAAATATGTCAAGAATATGTATAGCGTAGACAAATTGTTATGGAACATTTTCGAACAAGACAATACGGAAGAATTCCTCGTGCAAAATGAGCCATCAATTTAAAACCTTCTGACGCAATTCTTTGATTCAAAATAAAGCTGTTTCCAGTAGAAACAACACCGAATATGCCTATACAATTCTAATTCCCAAAGCAACATCAAATTCAGATAGTTTTGGGATGCTAGACTTAATAATGGACAGTACATTTGTTGAATATATAGTAAGAATTTTCCAATGGACAATTACAATTTCAATGGAAACGGTTCGTCAACGTTTTTTGTCGATCCATTTGTATCTTCGAAGGAAGACAGAATAAAAGTGCGAGAAATTCCCCAAAACATGACCGATTTCAATACTTCTGATTACTGTCAATATAGTAAACACATCTTTTGGTTTGAGCTGAATCAAACTAGGCACTTCAGAAAGCATATGCAATGTACAAAGTAGTAATAAATAGATAGTTCAAATACTTAAATAATTTACGAAAACATTTAAGTATGTACAAAACAAGGACTTACGGACTATTTCAAAACAATTACATGACAAAATATTTTTTAGATAAATGTTTATTTATTTTCGCCAATTTATCCATAATACTAAGTGTGAGATATTAAACTAGAGTACATGAAAACGTATACTTCAAATATGTATTTATTTCTGCAAAAATGTTTGCAGTTTCCATTTGCAGAAATTAATCATATCATGGTTTACATGGTTTGTCGCATTATCATAATAATTGTCGGTCAGTACCGTACTGGCGGAGGACATCAGGGCGGCCAGAGAGTAACTCCCACCTATAAACTGAAATTTCTACCTGGTAATAACTCGCAAACTGTTCGTTGATAGAGCAATTGTGACGAAGGTCCTGGACCGCTTGAAAATTGAGTCCCCGATAAATTAGATAACCTGTGACTTTTTTAAATAAAAGCCAAAAAGATAAATAAATTAAATGTTTTAGACCTCATTTTTCTGGAATTAAAATCATGACACAATTCAAAAGTAGTCGCCGAAAAAGTTAATGTTAATTTACAATAACAGGTTCTTTGACATAATAAAGAGACAGAATCCGTAAAGTAGAAATGTGTATCTCTTTCGAGTAATTATAATGTTATTTATGGATAAACGGTTTCTGTAAACGACTTGAGAAGGACATAATGTCTGGACAGATATATAAATTTACCACTAAAATACATTAAAGATACAAAAATAACTTTTTATGGTCATGTTTGCACCTAAATGCACTTCTGTAAATAAACTTGGAGGGGAATTTATTCTTTTTATTCGGTTTCTTCTTTCGTCATCCGACCAACTCGGTCACATCATCTCCTCTCCTCGAATTATATGAAACTTGGCAGATTTACAACTATTTTAGAACTTTCAAAATAGCCGCCATTTTCAAGATGGCCGCCGTCAAAGTTGAGGTCTTTAGTTTTTCGAGAAAATGGCTGACCGGATCGAAAAGTTCTTGGGTTCCCTTTGCAATGGGGGCTTTTGGTGAATATGTGTTTCGATGTCCGAAACAATCTGTACTGGTTTCATGGTTTGGCATTTTCCCCTTTTGGTAATTTTGGCAAATTTAAATTAGCTCTACAACTTTTGGATTCTTGTTTTGGTTTTCATCATTTTAGGCAATGAGCACAACTGATGAGTCGTAAACCGAAGAAATGTTTTTAAAATTTTACCACTGAGCCGATGCCCCTGCAGGTGGAGTCCAAGTCCCCGAAAGTATCCTCAGCTCAGTTTGTAGTATTTTCATATTAGCCTGAAATTGATACTTAAATCGAAATCGTAAATTGTGCATGCAAATTGGTATAAAAGAATTTTATTAGATGTAAGAATTTGAGTAATGACAATAATTTAAAATAGTTTTTTACATGATAACATTTTACATGTGACAGGAACATTATTGTAAATTAATATTAATAAATTATAATACATGTACTAAAATTAATTGAAAAATAAGCAATTTGACAGTTAATTTACTGTTTGAAAGAAAATATGCTTTATTTACCATTTATCAACCCTTGAAGGTAAAAACCAAATTGCATTTGAAAATCAGAACATGTATGCATGAAACCTGTGAGATGAAAAAGTGTAAAAAAAAAAACAGAAGATCATTTGTCTTCTACAGAAATGGAAATTAAACGATATTTTAATCCTACAGACAAGATTTCACAAGTTATTACAAAAGGTCCCATTTAAGAATTTATCTGATATCTTTAAATTACAGTTCAACTACTGCAGATTAATTTAATTTTGTGGGCAATATTAAGGTTCATTAATTACATATATGTACCATTTGTTGAAATGAGTAATGTCAAATTTCGTGATTTTGGAATTTGGATGACAAATATTTTCAGATATTTATTTCCTTAAATCATGATGCCATAAAATGTACAACTTCCATTTATCGTGGTTTATCTTTACACGAGGTTAAATTCCTAAATCTCCCTTCTAAGATATTGCATGTTTCAGACCTAGAGTATCATGGTATAAATAGGATATACCCCTGTCAGTCTAATGCCCTCAGCTAGGGTACATCCAATACTTGAATTATCGTCTATAAATTAATTGATTGATTGTAGCTTAACCACCAGTGGCAAGTATTTCATGCTTCTTCAGGACGAGAACCCGTTCAAATTATCAAACAATTCAAATAGAGGTGAAATAGAACACAAAGGGGACCGATTCTGACTGCCACTGTAGAAGGAGGATGGTTGGTTAGGGTCGGATAAATTAGCCTTTTTTTAGCGGCCATCAACCTTCTCTGTTTCGAAAACTACAGAAGGGGACCCTCCAAACACGTTACCCAATACAGTCCGCGGTCAGGCTTATCGTATAATGACCTGACAACCTCCCCCCTTCCCCCCTGTGAGAGGTTCTCCCCTATCCGCCACTTAGGCAGCTATATGGGTTGAGCTTCCTAGTACTCTATGAAAACCACAAACTGTATGGTATCCAACAAAATATAATGATCTCTGGTAAGATACATTCTGTCGATCACGTATATCATGAACTTATATTTACATTTATTTTATAAAGAACATGAGTATGTAAACTACAGTAGTTTGAATATTCGTGCGTTTAAATTAATACAACAGTCCACTTATAATACATTCCGCCGGTCACGTATAACTGTTTACCATAACTGGAACAGGTTTAGATGTAAACAACGACAGCCATTCATTAATATAATTATCACTGACAACTCTTAAATCTCTCGATTATCTCATAAACAAAATTCATGTTTATGTCAATAATATTGTATGGCATATAACGTTGTTTTGTATTTCTGTTTATTTGCTTGTTCATTTAGTAAATGAATTGGTTTTAGAACGGGAACACTTAATATAATTAACTTGTTGCCATAATTTTCAAATAAAACTTTTAACATACTGTGATAGTGTACAGAGTACAAATAAAAAGTAAAATTTCACTCACAGTAAAGTGAAAATTGAGGGTTTTTTTTACTAATTTAAAACATCAAAATGTAAAGACTTCAAATAATTAATTTGTTGTGATATATTGAAAATTAACTTTGTGAGATAATGTTATAGGTCGTAGATTCTTAAATTAAAATAATATCATCTGCATAATCAGGTAATTAATGCATTTTTATCAATTTATAGATTACTTATTTCAAAATCGCAAAAATCATCTTTGCAACATAACAATCGGCTTCATACATAGTTGTTTTAAATTTAATTGTAAATTCTATAGGTAATTCTTACCTAGAACCATTAATGACATTTCTACCCTAGAACCATTCTGAACTGTTCTATCCTAGAACAAGTTGTGACAGTTATTTCCTAGAACCATTTTGGACGGTTATACCCTAGCCCTAGAGCCATTTTTGACGGTTCTACAATAGAACCATTCTCATGATTCTGGACTTCTCTATCTTAGAACCATTTAGGACAGTTCAACTCTAGAACCATTCAGGACGGTTCTACCCTATAACCATTTATGACAGTTCTACTCAGAACCATTTATGACAGGGTTGGCTCTACCCTATGACCGTTCTAAAATGGTTCTAGGATATTCTTCGCTGACAGAATAGTTCAGAGGTTAGAACTCATCTCAACTGTACATGTATACTAAAATTTAAAGAAAGAATCATTAGAGGATGCTTTCCTATATGCCCCTAAAGTTACCAAATAATCATCAATATTCCTTATTTGGCAAAAACATTTTAATTAGTTTATCCAATAAATTGAAAAATATACCAAAATCCGTGTCAAATATCTTAAAACCCAAGTCATGAAGGTATGTTTTTGTTTCCGTATTTGACAAATACATGTATATATAAAAATTGGCCTTATTCTAAATGTTAGCCAAAATCATTTGAGTTTGAGAATCTTAACGTACAGTATTCCCTTAAACATATTATTGTGTATTCGTAGAGTCGTACGTTCCGGTTTGTACACGCAGTCTATTTCATGGTATTATCGAGACTAAATCATGTAAGTCAGCATTTCAAACTTCGAATTCTGCAAGTCAAATACTTGCACACATGAGCCATTCAACTTGAAAAAGAACTTATCAAGCTGTTCATGCATTCCGTCGATACATCGTACTATGATAAACTGTATTTCAGACGGAGGTCATTGGATGCTCGCACTTTGCCAGAATTGATCAGCAGTGCCCGATCAACTACTACAGGATTACAAGATTCAAACTATACCAATGTCTTAGATTTATTAACACAAGGCTGTGGATGCTATAAATTCCTTTCACAGTATACATGGTCAACATCATTTCAATTGGCTTAGGGCTGTGGTACGTCTGAGTTCATTTTACCAACGAAATTTCGAAATCTGAAATTGGCGTATTTAGCCGAGAAACGGCTCTCTTGTGTATTTTCCGACTAGTAAATTTTCTACAGAGAAAATTAAGAATCTTATTATGATAAAAAAAATTATCTTTAAACTAAACTGCGTGGTGTTTTTAACTGTAGACCTTGTTCACGTAAGATCCTAACCGACAACACTTGTATAGTGGTCGAATTTTTGACCTGTAAAAACGAGAAACTGAAAACACAATTGTTGCCAACATTTATTCTAAATGCTAAAAATAAAAAATATAAATATACAAGGTTTTACCTCTGAGTCAGTAAGAATGACTGTGAAAATAACTGTTTTCGTATCCTTTCAAGAATTTATATATAATGAACACCTTAAATCAGTGTTGTCAAGTTGTCGGATCCTTTGACACCTGGCTCTGGCACCATAAAAGTTGAGAATATTCTTAAGCCTGAGAATATTCTTAAATATCGGAATACTCGAATGTGATTGGCTGAGAATGGGAATTTGAGTAAAATTTTCTTTGCTCAGCAAAAATAGTTCTTTATGGCGCCCAGGCCAGTTACTTTGTTGTTTAAAGGAGAACCCTTAAAAACGTGTAAAATTTTAACACATATATATTATATTTGTGTATAATATTATCTTCTATTAGAGGCATCTTCCTCAATTTTTATCTTCTTTACTGGGTGTCTAAGCAATATTTAGCTCATATTTTTTTCTCGATTTAATCCAAACCTTTTCTGATAAAATAGCTTTTTAATACATCTTTAAAAGCTCTCACATAAAAAAATTCAGGCGTTCGATTTAGTTAACATTTAAAAAAATATATACATAAGGTTCTGCAAAATATGACAAAACCTTTTTCGTAGACAAAATGGACTTTTGGACAAAAATACCTACCAAATTTATTCACACAAACGACCTAAGCATGTTCAGTAACAAATTACAATGTTTGCCATTTTAATTACAATAACTTTATAGTTTGTTACTAAATAAGGCTTTTTGCTGCTGCTATTATATAATATTACAGGCGCTATCTTGTTGCAGGATGTTAACATTATATTTTTTCAACTATTCGCACTTCCCTACCAATTAAGTATCGAAAGTACAAACAGTGGTATCCACAAGTTATAAGAAATTAATACAACAACCAACCATCTCTTCTTATGGTTAAATATACACGTACATGTAAAGCCAATTTTATCTGCGATCAGGAGACCCTCTGTGAAATCAACACGATTATTTAATTAAGATTTATTGCTGTAACTAACATCCTCCCAAGCGAAGTTCGTTCCTACAAACCACTGATATCACACATTCATATTTTACAGATCGGAAGTGAACAATTTCTCAAGGTCAAATGAGAATCAATTGGTAGAATTTCCTAGGTACACATGTGTTATGTCAGGGTTTGTAGGAACGAACGTGGATACAAAACCCTGACTTGGGACGTTGGTAACTAAAGGATAAGTTCCAGTGAAATAATTCTAGATGCCTTTTTTCACATTTCTTTTAGTTTTTACGCGTACATGTATCCTTGTAGCTTTTGTTATGTTCCATCTTATGACTGTCTTTTCCGTTGTATTTGGAATTTACGGACTTTTCCCACTATCAGTCGGTTCAGTATTTTTTTGCGGATATTTAAATAATCAGTTAATATTTTAACAGCGTATACAAAATAATTTCATAACGGAATAATATCTGTAAACAATAAATTGATATCGATGGGTTGTTTACTTTGTTGAAACCAGTTTTGTCTATGTCGGTACATTATAAATGTACTTTTAACGTGTTTATTTTAATGGTTGTTTTGGACATGTTTCAATTGCTTCTATTCACACGCGTCATGAATAAATAGCTCTATAATTGATTCTAGTAAAGTTTTATGAGTTTGGTTGTAGACTGTTTAGAGTTTACTTTGTCTATTGAAGTTTTTACTTTAATGTATCCGCAGTATAGTTGACAATGACCATAAGCGATATTCCCTTATGTTGGGAAATAGATTCAATCAAAAATTTAAAGCTGAAATTGTGTAAATATCTGTCTTTCCAAAACTGAAACACAAGTCGAAGTGTGTAAGCGGTGTCTATGAAATTAAGCCAGAACTTTGACGATATTAAGCGAGGTCATTAATTTTGCTTTGTAGAGGCATGAATAGAAATGATCGGAAATATGTCCACATTTTAAGTTAACAATTTGTGAAGAAATTCAGCCCAAACTATAAAATGTCTAAAATTAAAATCGTACTTCAAATATACATAAACAGCATAAGAAATGTACAACAGTCGACAAAAGTTCCCGAATTGGGACAACCATATAAACGTACATCAGTCGACAAAGGTTCCTGGATTGGGACAGCCATATAAATGTACAACAGTCAAGAAAGGTTCCTGAATTGGGAGAGCCATATAAATGTACAACAGTCGATAAAGGTTCCTGAATTGGGACAGCCATATAAATGTACAACAGTCGACAACGCTTCCTGAATTGGGACAGCATATAAAAAATGGAGGCACCGACTCAGTATTAGCAATACTTATTCTATGATGCCAATTTGCACAAGTGCATAGTTCGAATTACGATTTTCTTGTTATGCTCAAAGGCTCGAAATCTTAAAATATGAAACAGTAAAAAAAGCTGAAAATATAGAATCGTAATATTCTAGCACCTGATTATCTTATTTCTATAGTCGAAATAGTAAGCCCGAGGCTTGAAATTTGAAGATTTAACTATCGAGACTAAAAATATAATAATAATCTACTGCTCGCGAATTCTCTAATTCTTTCAACAGTTTTTAAATTAGCTGTAAGAATATAGTTCACCATGAACCATGTATTGACCCTCTCACTTCTTCGAGGTGACATAAAATATGAAAACTTTACATTTTTTTTTAAAAACCAAATTGTTTTAAACCCCTTGATTAGCCCCATTGATCCATCAATAAGTCTGAAGTTTTGTCCATGTCGTACTTTCTCGTCAAAGAACATATTTATATTACACAAAATACTGCAGACGTTAGCAAAAAGTATTAAGAAAATTGAAAGGGGATTTCATGGACCAATCGGCGATCGAGTACATAAAATCACACGTGGATTATCAAATATGTCCAATATGGCGTATATTAAAAACTTTGGCCGAGCGAAGCGAGGCGAAAATTTTTTTGGACCTTTTTTTTTGCTAAAAAACATAAAATAATTGTGAAATGCATTAATGTAACGGTTCCTGACTATTTTAGAGTATGTGTTTAATTAATGAATATGATAAATTGCCATATTCAATACAATATAAGCAGATTACGATTATTTTTTTTGTTTTTTTTGTTTCGCCCATTACGCCCACACCTGGACCCGCCCCTGCACATCCTTTCATGTTCGTATTTATTGGCTTACAATGTTATTGCATGATAATATCACTTTTCATTTTACTTAGTAAACAGTCTATGATAACAATTTAGATTCACTTTATATTATGTACAGAGATTTATTTACCTTTTCTTCCATAGTACTGTATTGTTTTACATTTGCTTTAAATATAGTTGACCTTTCCTGATGTCCTTTTTGCTGTTTATAACAATATAGTAAAATCTTATTATTATATGTTATTGAAAAGAGGATTTAGGGGTTTTTTGTTATGAGTACTTCTTGTTTAAAATAAGTTTGGTTTTTGGTCTTCCAAATGTTTCGGTTTTAATGCTGCTGATGAGAGGTAACTCCTTGAAATGCGTCGTATACAGCACAGTATAAATTTACTATATCTAATATTATTATATTTGGATTGTTATTTTTAATACCAATATATAAATATCACATTTCTAAGACGGTGACGGAGTATCTTATAACCCGAGAAAACATTATCAACCGAGGCGAAGCCGAGATTGACAATGTTTTCAGAGGGGTTACAATTACTCCGTCAACCTCTTCGAAATTTGTTATTTATTTTATTATACTGAATTTCTTCAGTTTTCAGTATAAAAATTTTCACCCGATGTTTCTTTTCAAGCGGGTGATCGAGTAAAGTACCACATTCTTGTAAACCAATGAAAATGCATTAAACGTAGAGAAATTTAGATAAAGTATAATAATATATCTTGTAAACTCTGTTATATATCTCAATCTTTAATAAAGCGTTCTATGGACCAGAATTCGATGATCTGTAAATTAAAATATACATTTACTATATATTTGGCAATTTTTACTTAAATTGTTTATGTCTAATAGAGACGCATTGCTGACACCTGTATCGCATACCCTGTATAGTCTTCAGTTGAAATATATGATAAAGTGATCAATACATATCAAATCCGTACCAAATGACGTATTAACCATTGAGTAATAGCAGCCCTGGCGCATCCGGCCCTCTAGCTGATATTGGTGTCTCAGGTTGATACGGAATGAGATACGGAGATTGCCATGTTTTATTCTATATTGTACTTTATACAAAAAATTTGATTTCTCATTGGTTTATAGAGATATACCACCCTCTTGCCGAATACTACCATGCATACCCTAAATGAGTTTTACGGAAGTAATTGGTATTCAGTATAATATAACACATAATGCCTCATTTTTCAATTCTTAATTTTACGCCCCCTCCCCCGTTTTCAAAAATTTGGATCCCCGGCCTGGATCCACCCCTGCAAGGTCTGTTATAAAGCTATACATGCTTACAAGGGCGTGCTTTTCATTAGTATTATAATATATCAATGGAACTAAACTTCATGGTTAAAATCGATTTTTGTTTTTATCAGTATAAATAATTAAAAAGTAATTTTATTTGTTCAAAAAAATTTGATATTTGGCCTTGACAGATATATACTGCGTATATATTTATAGACAGTGTTCGTTAATACCTAATGATACAATTGTGCTTTATATTACTTGATTGACATCCTGACAACTAAATTTATCGTTGTTTATTTTATTCTATTTTGACAATTATTAAGAATATTTGCAATATTTGAACGTAAACATAACGTGAATAAACGACAATTAATCCGGAAATCAGCTGGATATAGGTAGTAAATTCTTTGATACCAACTTTGATGCAGAAGATTCACATGTCGTCGATTAACGGCTAATCATTTTTTTACAGTGCCTAAAATGTTGAAAACCAAAACAATAATCCAAATGTTTGAAGGACAAATTTAAAAATTGTAAATAACCAAAGGTGTAAAGTAAAAACCACCGAACAGCAACGGGATAGACGTAGTGGTAAATATATTCTTTAATACCAATTTTGATGCACAAGATGTGCACATTTCGCCAATTTATAACTAATCAGTTGACTGACTTTATGGGGTCATTTGTTTGTACTGACAAAATATTTTTCTCTTAAGACTTGTAGTTACATAGAACCAAATCTTGACACAAAGAACTGATTTAAAGAAATATTAACAATACCAACTGAGCTACATCGTGTATGTAAATAACAGCAAAACGAACATCAGCTGAAAAATCGGTTTGGAGATTTAGACGATTTCCTCATAAATACCCAACTAATCTTTTGAAACTTTATAAAACACTAAAAATAAAGTTGATATTTTTTATTGTACTAACTTCATACTGTTTTTGGATAATATCGAGCTATTAGAAATAATGCCATGATCATACTTTCCTGTAATTTACAATTTTTAATTAACATGACCTATCTGATAATTACTTTTAACATGAAAATAACACTTAACGTTACTATTTTAAGACATTGTCCTTGAACAAATAAAAATAAGACGTGTTATCTTTACATTGTATGACTTTGGAAATTCAGTCAAATTAATTCTCATTGAAATTACTGTTTATTTTTCTCTAGAACTCTTATTGTTTGGATTCTAGTGGGCTGGCGAATAATTCCAATGTTTATTGGGACGTTGAAATCTATTTAACGTGTAAATGTTTACATATTTAATTGTAATTTGAATTTAATTTCGAAAATTGGCAATCCTTGTCAATTAAGATCGGAGTCGAACACACCCCGCCACAGGTGAGATTCGAACTCACAACCTCAGCGTTGACAGGCTAGTGATCATTATTAGTCATGACGAACTACCTAGACCACTCGGCCACCGAGGTCCCTGTTCAATTCGTAGAATACTACATGTACAAATACAATAAAAGCTAGCAAGACTAAACTCTGACAGAAGTTAAACAAACAGTCACCAGGAAATCAGAGATATCAGAAAGACTACTTACTTATATACAGTTCCATATAAAAATCAAACAATACATAAAAATGGGTGCACATCATAGTTTTTTAATTGCAAGTTAATTTGCTTTTTATACTGTCCATACATAATGATAACAAAAAATATCAAACATGGGTTCCAAATATAATCAGGAAGATTTTTACAAGCTATTTAATTTGTACTGCTTTCTATGTAAATTTAAATAGATTATCCCCCTTGGTACAAATGTAACAATGTCCCAAAGTGCTTTCTTTGTGAACATTATCTAAAAAGGGGGACAAGTGTTTAGCCTGAACTGAATTGCATTTAATAGTTCAATTCAGACTATGTAAAAATTTATAATAAAATAGCAGTGAATTTCAAAATCCTTCTAGCAGCAATGAAATTAGTTTGCAAAGATTGTACACAAATTATTGGTCTAACACTAGTTATCTCCTCTGTTCATTGTGCATTCTTTATAAAAAAAAATATCTTAGAAATACAGGTCACAATTACGAAAAATTCACCAGATCTGTTAATAAATATACAAAAGAAATGCAAAAACACACATAAAAAGAAAATTTATTTCTATCATGTGCCACTGGATTTTGAATTTTATATGGAATGGTACTTAATCATTTCTTAACAATTGCATATTCTATCAGTTCATTATGAAAAATTCAAAAAATGGATATAAATTATTGTTTGAGTAGTCAAAGCAAAAGTTAAAGTTGCCTTGAAATTAACCTGACCGAGTTCATTTAGTTGTAAACACCATTTACATGACAAGACTTTAAGCAATACCTCAAAATTTTATGTTCTTTTCCCTGATTTGCTGTTCCATGTTCGGTTACATATAAAATGACATGTTTACACTATGTCCTCGTAAATCAAATACTTGAAACGAATACCATTGTACCTTACAAAATATAACATATATTATACCTATGAAACTTTTGCCTTATACAACATCATACACAATGTTATTTATTCTTGGTCAGATATTAGTGATACCTTCTCGATTATTTTTTTATTACATTTTAATAGATTTTATAAGTTAGTGTTGTATTGATATATTTTAATCCATGAAGTGGCATATTCAGGACGAGAATATGTTGATGTGATATGAATATAAAGCTGGCTTTGTGCTAGGATTTTAGACATGTCAAACCACCCGGACACAGAAATGTGATTTATTCGCTCTTCTTCCAAAATGCAAGTTGAGAACCAGCAAATACCAATTGTAATTTCTTTGATTAATTTTAATTAGCATTCAAAGCTAAAACACCACCAGGAGACTATCGAAACTGTGAATAGTATAATAACAATTTAATATTAGATTCTTCGTCATAATGAATCCTGCTAATATCAACTGTTTAAATGTAATTTGTAAATCAACAGACTCATCTGAACAAGTCGTATTTGTTACTATGTCCCTTCACGTTTTT
The DNA here is from genome assembly GCA_028015205.1 of Mytilisepta virgata. Classification (NCBI taxonomy): domain Eukaryota; kingdom Metazoa; phylum Mollusca; class Bivalvia; order Mytilida; family Mytilidae; genus Mytilisepta; species Mytilisepta virgata. The sequence goes on along the minus strand of JAPWFG010000026.1, from coordinate 822,975 downwards.
AATATTAGTTGAATTATTTACAGGAGTTGTCTCCTTTTGATGTCAACCATATACATCTAGTGCTGTCAGTTGATTGGTTTGGTGAATTTAAGCGCAGTGGCAGTTTTTTTAATCGGTAGAGGAAGATGGGATACACAAATAGAACCATTAAACTCCGGCAGGTTAATTGGCAATCCTTGTGAATTACTTCTTGCATGTATGACTATGCCTTGTTTACGAAATATTCATCTTGCTTTTGTAACTAATGGCTTATAATACTAAATAAGTGTTCAGCAAAATTTATGTTATTCTTTTTGTGTCAAGGATCACAGACTTTGCCAGGTTGTGATAAACAGCTGTATTAACAAAATGTTAGTTTTATTTGCAGATACACTAATAAATATCGTTACGTAATTTACACTGTATTTCAGTTCAGCAGATGGTCGCTAAAATATCGATTTATTCAAAAAAGGAAAATTATAGTCTTCAAATTGATTTAACCTTTTCACGTCAAGTACAAATCAGAAAACATACATTTGATGTATCTAAATAAGAAATTCAATAATTAAATTGTATAAAAAATAAAACTTCGATGTTTTTAAATATGTTGTAATTAAGTGAAATGTATAGTAAGAAAAATCCCAAAACGAGGCAAGGTGTGTGTCTCATGGAATGTTTCTCATAAACTGTACATTAAATGTATTTTGAAGTAACTGTAAATTTAGTAGGAACGTGTCTGGGTAAAATTTACATAAGGAACTAACGCATGCATTACTGGAACAACATTTTATTTTTTTTTTCAATTTTTTGGAAATTGTTCCTTTGGCTACATCGTAAAGTGTTCGTACATTCCAGCTGGTAATCTTTAACCTTGTTCAACAAGGATTTCGACATTAATTTATTTCGGTATTTTGTGATACGTTTTATCATAAAATTTCATATCTTCATGTAGTTTTCTTCTTCTTGTACAGTCCCTCTCAAGAAGGAACTTTAATTTTTGCGTAAAGTTATTTTTATGTTAACTGCAAGATATTTGAATAAAACCATTTGTCATGTGTTTCATTGGTCTGCAAACATTAATGCTTTCTGGACAAATCGTTTATCTTCAATTAAAAACTTGTGAAATAAGAAAATCGGCAAAAAAACCCAAAAATATCCTCAAAACATTTTAAGAACAGGTATTTTATTGTGGTTATTCATCTTGAAAGTCAATGTAAGGTCCGCAACAATAAACTAAAACCTTATTTAACTTAAGCGATTTCTCCTGCCATTTACAGATTAAACATAAGAAATAAGCATTCATAAAATTAGTCGAACGAATACAAAGTATAATTCACGCCCTATAATGGAACATTATCATGAGATTTTCCCCCATGATAGAAAACATGACGAGTAAAAGAAAACCAGCGAGGACACATACTTCAAACGCGAAAACATTATACAGTTTCCTTTCATTGCAGTAGACGGACAAAGACGAAGTGGTTGTTAGTCTGTATGAGAAACTTATCCACTGAATGCAAAACTGGGATATAATATAGAGAGCAGGTTGATGATGCTGTATTTGTGATTCTTCTTCATGAAAATCGCTGTAAGGACTACGACAGTACGCCATAAGCGCTTCATGAAAGTCGCTGTAAGGACTACAACAGTACGCCATAAGCTCTTCATGAAAGTCGTTGTAAGGACTACGACAGTACGCCATAAGCACCTCATGAAATTCGCTGTAAGGACTACGACAGTACGCCATAAGCTCTTATTGAAAGTCGTTGTAAGGACTACGACAGTACGCCATAAGCTCCTAATGAAAGTCGCTGTAAGGACTACGACAGTACGCCATAAGCTCTTCTTGAAAGTCGTTGTAAGGACTACGACAGTACCCCATAAGCTCCTAATGAAAGTCGCTGTAAGGACTACGACAGTACGCCATAAGCTAACACCTTACAAACAGTAAAGGAACATGTATCGCTGTAAGGACTACGACAGTACGCCATAAGCTCTTCTTGAAAGTCGTTGTAAGGACTACGACGGTACGCCATAAGCTCCTAATGAAAGTCGCTGTAAGGACTACGACAGTGCGTCATAAGCTAACACCTTACAAACAGTAATCGAACATGTATCGCTGTAAGCTCCCTGACAATAATTAAGCGATATGCTTACGCCATCCAGCAGTATAGTTATATGCATCGCTGTAACACGTGTAAGGCACAGGATTTTAAGACATAAAGGGTCAGCAACCATTTGATTTTTATGTGGACTAGGATGAAATTTAAAAATAAAGGCAGGACCATGATTTTGGCAAAACAAAAACGCAGGATCACTTTTGGTGTGGAAAATGTGATGGACCTGTCAATCAGAAATTTGTTTGGTTTAAATGAAAATAAAAGTTTAGGCCGCAAAAGTGAGTGAAAAACATCCAGTAGGCAGGATCAAACGTTTCACCCTAGCGGCCATAAACATCAAATATATTTGCTTCCTAATCCAACACATTAGAAGCAGTATAAATGTTACTTTAAGCCATATGCTTAAATAACTTCAAAATTGTACCAGTTAGTTTCTTTGTTATTCAGTGAAGAAACATTTTACCAGTCTCGAAATAATACATGTAACTTAGAAATATTTCATAAAGAACATTTATCTCCCTTTTTTTCATCGAAATTTTCAAAGACAAAATGTGTTTGTTTCTCTGGAAGACATGATTGAACAGTTTGAAAATTGAAAATTATAAATGTATTTGCATTACAAAATGTATATAACTTAAACTCAACTAACCTAGGTTTATTGCTTGTACATGATCTGCTGCATAACACACGGTTTATATTGAACCTGGCGTGTTTACACAATTACTACAAAGGCTCATAAAAAATAACATTAACACAAACTGACCTTGTGCTTTATAAATCTTTATATAAATTTTGTTTGGCATTTCATGGTAATTACAATTTATCATCTCTGATTAGTAAACATAATAGTTTATTTCTTTCTATTTATTATGTTGTTGACATGATTCAGTCTTCTCGGTTGTAGCTAGCTTTATAACACGAAATGAACATTTAGTGAAAGCGTTTTTCTGCACCATTGTCCCTTATGACACATATTCGTAAGTTTTATCTGATTTCCGGTCTTCAGTACTAGTGTCTTTCTTCTATGGACGCCATGGATCCAGTCTCGATCGGAGTCGTGGGAATGTTTGTGAAACAGGGACCATGGATCATCAAAGATGCTAAAAGATCAAAATACAAAATTCTATTTGCATTATTCAATAAATTGTTTTAAATGTTCCGTATGGGAAACAATATATGTAGTTATACAATATAATATAGTTTACTTTAACACTTAAAGTATAGCTACATTGTAAGAAAAGATTGTGCATTCTAAATTTTCTACACTGTTAATTTGTTAATTTTACATTTTTGAAATTGTTCCTTTGGCTACATCGTAAAGTGTTCATATTTACCAGTTGGTTATCTTTACTCTTGTTCTGAAACTTCTGTATCACAAAAAAGTACATTGTTTTTCACAAGGATTTCGATACTCGAACCGACATTTAAACAATTTCATATCTTCATTGTATTTTTCACTCTAATTTGTACAGTCCCTCTCAAGAAGAAAATTTATTTTTTACTTACTATTATTTGTATGTTAACTTCAAGATATTTGAATAAAGCAATTCTTTAAAAACTTCATTTGTTTGATTGTTTTGCAAACTTAATGCTTCCAGAATAAATTAATTATTTTTAGTTCACCTGGCCCACATGGCCGTGTGAGTTATTGTCATCACTTGTCGTCCGTCGTCGTCGTGAACTTTCCTTTAAAGATCTGCTGCTTTGAAACCACTGAGCCAATTGGAACAAAACTTGGCAGCAATGGTCCTTAGGTGGTCCTTTTGCAGAATTGTATCCGATGACCCCGACTGTCATCCAAGATGGCCGAAGGGGCCGAACTTAGTTTAACATATAGGACCCTATGAGAAATTTACTTAAAGGTCTTCTTGTCTGAAACTACTTGGCCAATTAGAAGAAAACTTGGCAGCAATGGTCCTTAGGTGATCCTCGTTCGGAATTTTATCCGATGACCCTGCCCGGCATTCAGGATAGCCGCCAGAGTCGAACATAGTTTAACATAGGAACCTACCCCTTCTATCTCCAGAATTTATCTTTAGGAATCCAACAGTCTGTGAAACAATTCTGAAATGGTATCAAAATTCGATTTACACAATGTATTCTAAATTTCAATTTGAATTTTTGAAACATATTAAATATATACTTTAAAAGTTATTTAAATTTTCAAAAAAATCGTATTATGATACATTATGTTAGAGGCGCCAATAGGATTCGTGCTTGTAAAGTACGCATTCGTGATTTGATACAGGCCTGAACATTTTGAACAGCAGATAAAATTAGCTATTTTTCTTTTTGAAGTTAATTTCTATGGACAACTTGACTGTACTTCTCTAAGACTTCAGAAAAAGACAATGTGAAGAAAATGCAAATAGCACTTATGTAAGACATCTGAAGAGAGGTTACAATTATTTCTTGTACTTTAAATAACTACATTACATAACAGTATAATATAAACATATTGATGGTAAGATAATGTTTCAATTCATACATTTTACGTACATTGTTGAAATATTAACAATCCCAATAGGTTTATTTAGTATGTAAAAATTTTTATCGTTGTTGCACATTATCGCGTTAACTGACTTTTGTAAATTAAAAGAAAAGACAATATAGATTAAAACTGAGAAGGATAAAAAAAACAAATACTTTCTTTTGTTTAAATGTGTAACTATTTTAAAATTTGAATACACGTACCAGAAATCTACAACCATTTAATTCACCCCTGCTAAGTGTACCATGCAAGCCTATTAATAACAAAACATAGAATTGACATACCAATTAATTAAAGCCATCTAATTCATAAGGTTTTCAATTTTGAAATTTGATTCAGGGTTCCAATTTTCAGACTGAAATTGTTAAAATTGCTAATTTTTCACTCTTGTTTTTTTCACTGGTGAAGTACGGGGATTGACATCGTTTCTGATGACACCGATTTCTAGTGTTGTGTTTGTCAGAAGTTCCGTCATTCCACTTTTGATGCAGAGGATGTGCACATTCCGTAGATTTACGACTTGTCAATTGTGGTCAAAGATTTAACGTTGAAACCTAAACAATTAGATGGCTTTAATTAATTGGTATGTCAATTCTATGTTTTGTTATTAATAGGCTTGGTACACTTCATCTATTCCAGGTGATGTCCCATTTTTAGATAAATTTAAAACATTTTAAATCTCATCTACTGTAATTACATTATCTAAAAAGTGATCAAAAATAACCTGGTTAGAATTTGAGCTATGATTTTGGTTTAACATATCACAAAAACTATTCTTCCATGTATCTATTACTACATTTTTATTGTTACATAATGAACCATCATTTAATTTTACTTCCATTTGTATATTGTTTTGACGCGCATTGCGAACGCCGATTTTGCCAATCTTTCTCCAAAATTCTTTTGGGTTGCTCGCAGAGTTCAACAGTTCCTCCTGCGACGAAAACCAATATTGACGTTTGGCTTTCTGGACACTTTTGTCAAACATTTTCCTTTTTTCCACATAACTATGGCGTAAACGTTTACAGGTATTTCCTTTACATTTAGTTCAGTCTTTCTCCGCTTTACATACATCATTCCATAAAGTGCCTAAGTTGTCGTTCCACCATGGCTTCTGATATCGCCTAGGTTTATTGTTATTACCTTTGCATAAAACAGTTTTACATGGTAATTTTTGTGACATCTCAGACTTCATCACTGTTACAATATCATCAATGGCAATCCGTGTAGTTTCACAATGTTCTAAACTAGAAATAATATTATCAATACTAATTATAGTAGTAGGGTGACAAAGCCAGTCCTGTGGAATATTATCCGTGCTGTATTTAACTTTTCATATGGGTTCATTGTCATATAATTTTATATTATCAACAAAGTTGAAATTCAAACACATAGTCCAAGTTAAGATTGAGTGATCAGGAACAATCCTACGTAGGTCAAATTTATCCACCATTCCAATGTTTTTAATTAGCTCAGTAGTTCTATGTACTTAGGATTGATCAGGAACAATCCTACGTAGGTCAAATTTCAAATTTCCGAAATTCGACCCCTGTGGGCCCCAATTTTTGAAAATAAAAATTCTAAAACCTTTATGCGTATCTACATACAGTTTGTGATAATACTGTATAAAAATTAAATGCATGGAGTTAAAAATGAACGAGGCGTTCTGGGGAAAAGATTATCTAATGGACGGACAGACGGACGATTACAAATATCCCCTAACTTCATTCGAAGTGCGGGGATAATGAAAGAGCACAAAATATAAGCATAAAATAAAAAAAAAGAGTCTCGAAAGTCTAACTTGATACAGACACTTAGTAATAGCTGGGTTAAAATTCAGACTATTTTGATTATCTGTTGATTTTTTTGTATTTTTTTACTTTGTATTCTTTATTTTTTTGTACTGAGTGGATGCCGTAAATTAATTGATATGTCATTGTTGACCTTTCAGGCGATCCGTTCATATTATTTAAATACAGTATTCTCGGTTAAGAATTCAACAAAGATTTAAATGTGCACATTTTATGTATTGATTTAATGGTGATGTTGCAATAAATATTTATAGATTGAAACAAATCAAGTCTATTTGATAACATTTTATAGTGCAATTGCATAACACTGTCCGTTGGTATTGATAAATTCATGATTTATTGGTAGTAAATGACTGTTAGTAAATGACTGGAACAGTGGAGACGCCGTTATTTATAGTTTATTTTCAAAAGAATTGCTGCCACAACAAAAAACATTAATGAGTGATATAGTGAAAGAATGCCTGCCTTCAGCCTTAGATAATTGGTCATTTCGCAACAGCATTCGATATCACATATTGTTAGCGTTAAATCAGTTAAAGTTTTCTCAATACTTAAGGATGATCGCTTGTATAATAGGAAATAAATAGGATTTGATATAGGTGTTTTAGTTTGAGAGAACATATGAATAGTAAACAAGTAAGCAAGAAAAAAATATAGGTTCATGTGCTCATTTTGCAGGAAATAGGTTTTCTCTGGATTTTTCATTGTCTTTGCATTTGCAACTTCAGTCTCTCAAAAATGTATGAAAAAATAAGAAGGATTTCATAAAATGTTGTCAAATACCATTTTAAGGTATATATGATTGAAAAAGTGGGGGTTCATGGGCAAAAAAAATCATTTTTAAGAAATGGATAAAACCCGAGGATTCCAAAAATCTGACAAAAAGACCAAAACATGACCAGCGAGCATCCTTAATAACAAATGGGGAACTTGATGTCTAACTGTAAGACAGAATTCCTACACGTAGAAGAAAAGAAATATAGAAACAAGACAGCAAAAAACGCAAAGTTCTAGTAATGTGAACTCTTACAAAAACAAGGAAGTGACATCATGTAAGCATGTCCTGCAACCGCCACATCACCTGTGGGTAACTTTCAATAAATGGTTTTAATATTGCTGTTCTTTAACTACATCTTCAAGTAAATTATGCACGAACAGTTGCGCCTTTACAGACTCCTAATCGAGTCAAATCGATGCCTAATGTTGAGCCAAAACTATAATAACAAGATGTATACCACAAACTATCTGTCTTGATATGTCTTATAGTGCAAGGTTTACTTTGTGTATTATTCAATTATTCTTACAATTATTAAACCCTATTTTAATTATGTCATTATTATTATTATTATTATTATTATTATTATTATTATTATTATTATTTAATTAGTCCTTCCCTGTGCTATTGATACAGTACAACATGTGTAGGTTTACTCTCCATCGCTATTACCAAAGTCATTGAATGCACTGATTGATTTTCCTTTTTCGTATTTATTGAAATTAAGCAACACATACGATGATGTGTAAATACAATGTACATAGTATTATATGAAGAATTCTAGAAATGTCCAGCATCTCTGCAAATAAAAACAACATTAGTAAATACGGCTATTTAGAAAAAATACTCGTGTTAGATATTATAAATGTATTTTTGCATTTACCTTTGACAACAAACAACGAAAAAGAACGTTAGGTTTTTTTTCATGATATGGCTATACATACAGTGAATTTAAATTTATAAAAAAAATATTTGTAGAAATTATACTGTATTGCCTTTTATAGCAGAGAATGAGAATAGAGATTTGGGTACACATAGAACAGCTTCAACCCTACCACTGTTCACTGTCTGTTGTGTTTATGTTTGTGTTTTGTTCTCTTTTATGTTATTTTTTGTCTGAGAGTCTTCTATTGGATGGTGCGATTGTTTGGTATATCATTGTTGACATTTCCTGTTATCCATTTTGTTGTTTCATCACTTATGACATTGGGTCAGTTTGGATCAAACTTTGATGGAATGGTGTTGGGCTCAACATGGATACTGTTATCAAAAATAGTGATTTCATCATAACCATTTATAACTCTCCTCGGAAATAAATTGACCAATTTGGGCAACTTCTATCGAACGATCCCCTTGCAATCATCTCTAAATCCTGACTTTGGATCTTTTTTCACCACCTGCTGGTAAAATGTATACGCAACCCTTCATGATAAAGAAACAAGTTGACAATGTATGGGTGGAATTGATAATTTTCTTTTTTAGCTATATCTCAGACGACTTTTACATAAATATAGGAGAATTATCGCCGTTTAATCGTTTGTTTTACTCTAACGATTTCTTATTATTTCTTTCGTTTTGTTTGCGTCAATTTCAGCGCATTTAGTATCTTTGGATTGTTATTTTGACTACATGTATATTATGCTATTTTTATCAGTGGTGAAATCAGGCCCGCTAGAATAATTGACATTTGAAAAAAAAAACAAAATTCGGATCAGAATCCTTTGACCGATTAAATATCAGTAAAATGACTATACGAAACTTTTACCTTTCTACTTAGCTACATGTTTCCGGCGTTCAGATTGCAGTCCATAAAGGCAGGTATCCGATTTCAAGTGCGTATGTTTTTATTCTTTGTTTTTAATACAATGAACCAATTTCAGCTGACAAATGCGGGGAATCCATGAATAACACACGTTTGCCAATGTGTCATAGATTATAGCTTCATTAAAGCGAAAGATTATGTAATGCACTTTATAAATAAAAGAAATATTTCTCGTGCAGAACAAAAACACGATCACGTTTAAGAATCAATTTTCTTTAATAATTGCATTACTTATACGTTTATATATGTAATGCAGTTGCATGTAGATTAATGTCTCAATCAAAGATGCTGACAATCAGAAGATAGCTTAAAATGTAGGGTCTAGTGTACTTTACTGAGTTTTCCTCTTCATTATTTGAGACATATGATTTATTACTCTCATGGTAAAAAGTCATGTTGTAGTAGATTTATGAATATAAATCAATGTGTGGGATATTTTTTTTTTTTTTTTGTCACAAATCATTTCAGATTTACTTGTATTTTGGATGAGAGGTTAACTAATTTTCTTTTTTTTAACAAATTCCTTACCGGTTTTTAGAAATTATGTAAGAAAATTATATTCGTATGCTAAGGGGTACATGTAAGGAATAAGAATTAGAATTCTTGTCTTATAAATAATAAAATTTTGGAAGCAAAGAAAAATATTTTAATAATACTTCTTCGTTTGCAAATACATGTATCAAACAATTTGATAAAAAGGTAAGGCTTCATTAATTTTTTTTATGCAATGTTCAAGAAGAGGCCCGTTGTGTTTGGAAACTGTTGTGGGTAGATGTTTTGATCTTAAACTGTTCTGTACGAAGGCTGTTGTGGAAGAAAATTGATCTGTAGAAAATAGCTCTGGTACAGAAGTGATCTGCAGGAGAGAACACGTGTTGTAGTACGTGTAGTTTCCGTATATCACCTGCAAATCCAACACAAAACAACTGTTACGATATAGATTTTTTTCTAGGGAAAATCTGTTCTGATACAGAAGTGTTATAGGGAAAATCTGGCCTCCTGGAGGTAAGCTTGATAACAAAGTTCTGCTATCAGATTGTGACGTCGGTGATAACTTCACCTCATACGTCACACAGCCTTAATACGGAGATTAGAGAGCGACGGAGCAGGTTGATATAGACGCAGGGAAGTACGATAATAGAGAATATCTGTTCTGATACAGATCTTGAATTGTTATACTGAAGATTTGTTCTGATACAGAAGTTCTCTAGGGAAGACCTGTTCTGATATAGAAGTTTTATATGGAAGATCTGTTCTGATACAGAAGCGTTTTATGGAAGATAAGTTATGAATCTAGGGAAGATCTGTTGTGATACAGAAGTGTTAACATGTATAGCATGTACTAGTATAAGGAATATCTGTTCTGATACAGAAGTGTTATAGGGAAGATCTGGTCTGATACAGAACAGTTCTAGGTGAGATCTGTTCTGATTCAGAACTGTTATAAGGAAGATCAGTTCTGATACACGAGTGTTACAAGGAAGATTTGTTCCGATACAGAAGTGTTCTAGGGAATATCCGTCAGGATACATATCTTTTCCAGTGGACAATTGCTTTAATAAGTGTCATAGAGGGGAACAGCTATGGAGAAGAGATACTGTGTTGCAGAGCTGTTCCAGAGAGCTGCTCATGTACATAACTGCTTTTGAGGAGTGCTGCATTTGTTGATAAGTGTCTTAAAGCTACAGGAAAATCGGTCAAAAATCGGTTCTAAAACTTATTTATCTCTATCAAATTTTTACGAGCTCAGCGATGATCGAGAAATTGTAACAAGTCTGTACAACAGACTCTTATAATAATGTATATAGTGACATAAATTATCACTTTCATTTTAAAAGTTTCTAACAATACAATCAGATGATTTAACCGATGTTGTACATGTTATGTATTCTTAAATATAATTTACTTTCAATTTTAGGAGTAAGATGTATATGCATGTAAACATGTTTTAAGACTAAGCATAGGTGTTGTTTCTGTTTTGAGTCCAAAATATTTCTGTACCTGATTCTGGATGAAAAACTCGTGGCTATTTAATAGGGTAATATTTCTATATATTTCAAATTAAGACACATGCATGTCCTTACTTTTAATTAACTTTAATACGCTCTTCTTCTATGCAAATACAACACAGCAAGATATTCTGTTAGGTGAAACGCACTTTAAAAGGAAAATTCAGAGGAATTTAAATCCAACATTCTAATGAGATCATCAACTTTGATAAATGTATTTCATTGATTTTATTGGGATTTTTTATTCAGTTGCATAATTTTGTCTGTTAGATTGATCATAGATTTCCAAATTAATGTATATACAAGTTGATGGAATAGTGGTTAAGCAATATGCTAGCAAGTCAAACTTGTCGAGAGACACGGACGAAATGATAATACTCAATAAGGTCGTAAATTTTTATCTAATTCATATTGCAATTATCCAATTACCAGCTCAGCTGCTGGTACCTCTAACCTGTGTATCCATTTAAACTATAAAACCCGTCTACAGTGTACATATAAAAACTTCGTAAAATTTCAATAAAAAACATTATCTGTTCTTTTTTTCTTCTCATTGTATCATTTTATTTTTTAATACCTTAATATTTTTAGCGAGGGAAGATTTGCCGGTTTCTATGTTTTCTGTCTGGGTAAAATGTGACGTCACGTATCAAACAATATGATCGTTTGCAGGCTTAGGCTGACTTATTAGTTTAAGAAAAGAACAGAAAAATGGTCTATTTAATTGACGTTCGTGTAAAGATTCGTCCAACATATCCCTTCATTCATATTATGAAAAATTCGTAATAATAAAATAACAATCCAAAGATACTAATATTAGATATAATAAATTTATACTATGCTCTATACGACGCATTTCAAGGAGTTACCTCTCATCAGCAGCATTAAAACCGAAACATTTGGAAGACTAAAAACCAAACATATATTAAACAAGAAGTACTCATAACCAAAAATACCGAAAGAGGAAGCCAAATTTTAGCTAAAGAGATCTACCATGTGCAATATAAGGAATGAACCCTTAGTGATTCTATTATTTTTGAATTTTGTTAAATACTGGTAATTTCTGTAAAAAATCAATGAATAATCATGTCAGACAAGTCTGACGACTGGGTTGGCGAATACCCTCGAAGACCTAGGGTCCACCATGCAGAGGCATCGTCCCAGGAGTTTCAAAGTAACAATCCAAAGATACTAATATTAGATATAGTAAATTTATACTATGCTGTATACGAAGCATTTCAAGGAGTAACCTCTCATCAGCAGCATTAATTCGTAATGTTGAAGGTTCATTATTTAGCCTTTCTACTTAAAAAAAATGAAACTTTTTTAATAAGTACATGAATACATTTTTCTTATTGTTTCCAGTGTTAATATTCATAATTATTCTAAACAAATTAAATTATCGTTACTAAAATGGTGAAACATGGTTACAAAATATTTCCAAGTTCTTTGTATCTGTGATCAAAGTTTGAAGTTACTAAAAAGACTGGTACAAGACTCACTAGACTGACATTTCCTACGGCTCTTCTATATTGTTACCTTATGTTGTTCTGAAGTTAAGTCGCCTTGTCCATAAAAACTCAAATATGCACGAAACATCACAAAATTAGCAATTTAAAAAACGTGTCGACTTTGATGGGCTCGATATACCTTGTTAAAATTTGGAACATACTTTTTTATGACAAGACTTAGTATCCTTCGATGGTCAGCTGCTTATCAATGCTAAACATATAGCTTCAACTCCTATTCTGTGTTTTAATTTAATGAAGTTTACCCATGACTTAATGAAAAACGTCAAGTAAAAAGCCTACATTATTGCAACTAGTGTTCGCCATATGATATAATCTCAACTAGATGATTTCACTTAAATAATCAGTTCATTTAATATATGTTGTCCTCTGAGCATCTTCGTCCCGTTTCTAAACGTCTGGTTCTATCTACAAAACAGTCATTACACTCGTAATATTTATGTTTATTACCCCTTATTTCTATAAAATCAGAATTAATTCCCCCCAGACAAATTGTACTTTATTAAATGTTACGATAAACAATAAAGAACTGCCGATGAATCACTACGATTATTCTGCATGTGGTAATTTATGGGTTCTAATGGACAGATTATGTAATTTTTCTTTATAAATTGGAGAAATTTCTCTCCCGTTCAACTCAGAGCTTGTAACAGCTTCTTCTAAAACCTCATCAATCTTATTATGAAAATAAATAGACCTTAATTATTAACAGTATACCAGTAATATCCTGTAATTCATCATACAAACAATTTGCTTTTCACAAGAACGAAAATTTACAATGTTGAATGCACTTTTTCTGTAATTTAGTAACACGATAACTGTGAACTGCAAATAGGACAATGGACAATACTGACGAAACATATATAACCAAGACTTAATCTATGAACTTCAACGATAGAGTTTGCATCAATTTCCATGACAGCGTGCTATTATTTTTTAAATAATGAGTCTGTATAATCCCGAATTAGAGGTCTGAAGGGAATTCAAACGGAAATAGATTTAACCAATGTACTTTTCTTTCTAGATTCTTGCATTTATATAACTAAAGCGTATTATGTGTTATTCAACATATGTAGTTTTCTAAGTAAAAAATATACGATTATACACTTAACATCCTGTAATCCTCCAGCTAATCTCCAAATAATATAAACAGTGCGTTTGTACGGTATAAAATTCCCACAAATAATTAATTACCTAATTTAAAGTTCTCTTATTGATGTTAATTGCATAGAATATTATTGTTACAAAAATTTTAAATTTTGTGAAAACTATGTATCTCACTAAGGCATAGTTCTGTCCGTATACAGTTTTGGTTTTAACCTGTACGTCATTTGACATTTTACTTTTTAAAGTTTTGGTTTTAAACATACATGACATATAAGGCCTTGAGTAAAACTGATGTGTCGTAAATTGACGAAATGTGCAGATCTTGTGCATCAGAAATGATATCAAGAATTCAGTAAATCAAAGCCAAAGAAAGCAAAAATTGGCAAATATGCAGCAGAGCTAAAGAATCTGGTCACTGCTTCATGTACATGTAATACTATATTTTACAAATATTTGGTTGATTTAAAAACGTATACTCTCTAATTACATGAATTGGTTAAAAAATGTAGGAGATATAGAAAATGTGTTGACTCTTATAAGATATCAGAAGCAAGTTACCGTGTTCTGTATATAAAGCAAGCCTCGTTAACTGTGAATATCACTCTAGAGATAATAAGCAGTAAGGTAGTATATACCTGTACATTGTTGTCTTATATAACAACAATATATGTGATCCCAGTAGGGGCAGAGATCTCAATGGTTTACAAAATATTCAATTTTATTGAATTTTTTTTATACCAATTTTGATGCACAAGATGTGCACATTTCGTCGTTTTATGACTCATCAGTTATGCTCAAGGCTTAAAATGTAAAAAAAAAAAAAAAAAAAAAAAAAAAAAAACAATCCAAAAGGTTGAATAGCAAATTCAAAAATACCAAAAGGGTAAAAGCCAGAACCATCTAAGGACAGAGCTATGCACGAGATCTAACAGAATATGGATAATCATTTGGAAGACAACTAACGGTATACGCAGTAGGGTAAGAAGATATATATAAAATGGGACGATTCCTTTGCCACTTATCTAATTTTCAAAACTATATTTAGTATTCAGAGGGACGGAGACAGATCCTCTAATGCATAAATTAGTTTGACCCTTTCTAACAAACACATGCTGGTAAAATGTATTTGGATTGAGGATTAGGATCATTATCAGTTTCCAAAACATTACAAAAAGAAAGTGCCAAATAGAAGAGGTATGCCCCTCCGAATCCGAAGCGGTGCATTCGTTTGATTGTGACACGACTATATATGCGTATCTCAACAGTTCCAACGTATTCAACAACACAGTATACAACAGTATTTTAAACATCTAGTAACACACGTTTGATCTTGAACGGCCATTTTGGTCTTAATTCTTCTAATTTTATCTTGATTTCCTGAATTACTATATCTTCAAGCAAAATCAAGATTACAAGATCAAATCAAAATGCAGTCAATCGATATCGTACAAGACATGTTTAGATCAGTTCATCACAAATATAGTTAACCATTGCCTTCTTCCTTTGGTCTATACCAATCTTGATTGAATTCAAAGCATCATATCTTGCCTTGATCTTGTTATCTTGATTTTTTCTGACATCTCAATAAATCGTCAAATAAAGAAAATCAAGTAAAAAAAACCAGAAATAGGCAGTTAAATTCAAAACCGTGTTACTAGTGAAAGTTTTATGATGAACCAAAAGTTGCTTTATATGGTTTAGTTTTAAACCTCTGCTCTTTGATCATTCCATTGCTCTTCAATGAACAAAAACCATTTGTACATGTAGTAACATTGATATTAAATAGTGGAATATATATTTTCGAATTACTGAGAAATAAGGAGAAATACAGACAAGTCTTCCATTGTTTGTGAAGCTTAATGAGAGATATGGGGTTTGCAATATTACACAACATCAATTAATTTAAACAAGACACGAAAATTTCCCGATAATTAAAGTAACTTTGTATAAGCCGCCTCCAAAATTTGGAGTAATCACGTGGTCAGTTATTGTATGAATAGCTTTTTTTGACTTAGAAATAAGAAACGATTCAGTGGGGTAAAAAAAAGAAACTTTGTACTCAATTAACATTTAAACCTTAAAGAAGTACTGCTATAAATATATATTGAACGGTTTAATTATAGCTTTGGGAGATACAGAACGTTTTATCTTCATTAAAATGTCACATTATACAACAACGAAATGTCAAAGATCGTGAAAGCACACAAGAGAATGAAATATATACAACAAAAAGATCATTAGTTCAAACACTGAAATAGTACACTCTCGGGTCTTTAAAACCATGGATTAATCGTCACAGGTATGATTGTAACCAAACTTTAAAAACAAACAATTTGCAAATATTTACACAATAGTTACTGATGACGAGGGAAATATCACGATATATTGACTGCCGAGGTATGGACCAGTACAATTCTCGTCTGCTATTGCGTTGTTTCTCAATCGTCATGATCGTCCGAGAGTTTGTTGTGTTTGTTCAAATGGAAATATCTGTAAAAGAACTAGCGCTCCGATAATCTGGTATTTTCCGGTATTACCGGACAATACCAGATTTATGGACCGGTAGTGTTCATATCACGGATTTCTAAATATCACGTGACCGTACTTACACCAATGAAATAATATAATTTTTTACTGCAATATTAATTCTTATTTTACTGTGTTTCGGTGCTAATATTTCACTCGATATGTTGAAAATCTCGATAAAATGAAAGATTTCAAAATAGAGAATGGGTGATAATTTGTTTTTCCCATGAAATTATTCCACACGAGGAACGCTGCCGTTTTTGTGCCATTGCTATTTCAAAGGAAGTTGCCAAGACGTCTACCATCTCGAATTAAATATAAGAACCCACTCATAGCAAAAAGTAAAATCAATATTTGTAAGTCAATCATATACCTTTTGCGGTTTTAATCAGAAACTACATGTACATGTTGTTGATCAAGTATCAAACATGGTTACAAATAAGTTGTCTTTGTTATGGTTGTCTGTAGCCCACATTACTTGTTACCATTATTTTATCTTAAACAGCAATTGCGGTCTTGTTAATTTTAATTGTCTGGAATTTCAGCATTACAAAATTTTGAAATTTTTAAGAATACAAGACCCAATCAAGACAGGTCGCCATAGAGACAAGTTATGGTCATTCCATCACAGGTAAATGTACAATGATTTTGAACAGATATGAACAGTTTGTTATTTTCTCACTTTTAAGACAAGGCAGTTCCTATTTTTACCGTTGTGAGATTTCCTTGTCTTACCCTAATGTGAGCAAAAACAAGCGCGGTCTCCCGGGAAATAACTTTGAAACTGTCTCGGGAGAGTCTAGATCCTTAATAAAAGTAATAAAACAGAAATACATGTCCTTCAAATTTTGTCTTATAAACTCCACACTGCCTACAATCAAACAGTTGTATCGAATAAAGCGTTCCTTATCTTCCATATTTTAACGTATGCAGAAGGAAAACTTAAAACACTGACCTTGCCCTGAAATGACATTGTGTTATTTTTAACATAGTGTTAAATCTCAATAAATTGTATAATTTGATGGATTAAAGGTTCTTGCTATTGTATTATACCTTCGACTATAGAAGTTATAACTCAGAAGATCCATTGGCTGTTTGTTTGGGTGTATTATCCGTTTACCTCTATTGTTTGGTTTCATCATTAGGTCACACAAATGTGACTCGCAATGTCACGTCAATACACACAATGGATGTACACAATCACGGGTCGTACACAAAAGTGAGAAAAAAAACAAAACACCGGTTCCTAACTCGTGCAAGATAAGGAAATCTCAGACACCCTCGGGTAAGATTAATCGTTCTCCAACGCGGCTAAGCTTCTGGTGTCTGATATTTCCCTGTCCTGCAACTTTCACCGTTGTTAGATTTTTAATATCTTGATTTTATTTGATAATTCAGTGGTTGTTAAAAATCGTGACAAGCGAGATTAAACAAGATGGAAAATTCAGATTTTGATTTTAAAAAAATTGTTTAATAGTGTATGTATCAAGAGTCGGACTGAGTTCACAACTATAAAAAGAACTGGTACAAAATGCAGGAAGCTATGTATGTTTCCCTTTCGTAAAACCTGATCCAACTTCCATTGTTTCTTAAATTTTGCAGTGTCCAGGTTTTAATTTTAAGGCTCGAAATATTTTTTGGCTCGTGTTTTGTTCTTAAGGACGTTGAATAATGCAGGTGTTTGGTTTGGTTTGGTTTATTGAGTGTTACGCCAACTGCTGTAAGCGCAGTTTACGATGTGTTGTGGCAATATCGTGGAGACATGTTTCCTGTTTGAGAAATCCGTTATACCCATACAGAACTATCGACTACAGGAAAAATTGTAATTTTTGTCAATTATGATCGGAGTCGAACACTTCTCGCCACAAATTGGATTCAAACTCACTGTCTCAGTGTTGACATGCTTGTGATTGCTAGTTTTTATGACGAACTACGACTTATCGGCCATCAAGTCCCTCTCCATCTCTAAAAAAAATATTTTTGAAACGAAGTGAGCTGTATCTGAACTATGTGATAAATACATAATAAACTATATATTCTTGAAAAAAAATTGTCACACGAAATCTTTATTTAGCTAATTCTGTATTATAGATGTATGACCGATTTTTACCAGTCTATTTATATGAATTGACTTGGATATTAAGTAATGATAGTATGATATTTCCCAATATATCTGGCTTTCCATTTAATTAACTTGGCCAAATGTAGTAGAGGAATCAATTATGTTTCAATTATCGTGATAATAAAAGACAAAATACACAATTAACAATTCAAATTTCAGAGCGACCGTTTTATTTTATGTTTTTTTTGTTTTTTGTTTTTTTTTTTTTAGGGGGGATTAATTAAGGACTTTTACCCTTTACCGGTGTCTTTGGTTTATTTATGAACACTTTTGTCACTTTTTGTCGAAAGGAACCTGACTTGACCTTGAAGGAGTTCCGTTTACAATACTTTTACTTTTTATTTGTCCCATGAATAAGGGTTTATAACAAGCAATGAATAAACATAAGTCCAAGTTCAAAGGTCAAGGCCGCATGCTAAATTTTGGTCTCTCTTTGTGATAAAAAATCCTTTTAAATATTAATGAATTGTGCACAATAACTGTTCCAAAAAATTTGATACATTTAGACGTAGCTTTGTTACATTTCGTTCAAAATTTAATAACGTCGTCTTGTAAGAGTTATTGCTCCAAGAATGTCAAAATTATTTTACATTTACTGTAATTGACATTGGTACACCATAGACACATTGGGTCTTTTGAAATGACACCACAGGCCAATCACCTTGAAAAAGGGTACAGGTTTAGTCCTAGATAAAAAAAAACTTTGCATTTTCATACTTTTTGGGTTTTTATGACCTTTTATACCCAATTGACAAAGAGAAAGCCTAAAATGAATATTTGCTCTCTAGTGCTTGTTTTTGGGGAGAATGCGCTGTTTGTCCTTGTGAAAGACCACACAACGACTTATAGATACAATCGATCTTTTCAATTTTTCAGTTCTTTAGATTGACGTATACCCAATATCCAAACATGTTTATACATTTTGTGTACGTACATATAAGACACGTTGTTTGACAACGAATGTATTGGCATTCCCCTTTTTAGATTGAAAAACAATGTAATTAAAAGATTGTTGATGCGCTGTTTTGAAATTTTGAACACTAATGGACATAGGAAATAATATAAAATTCATGACATTGGCCTGACTTACATATATTTTATACGACATTCTACATCGTACCACGTTCACCAAATTGCATATTTCAAGTTATAAACCTATTAACCCATTGTATCTATACGTCACTGAACATGAAACAAGATGTTTGTGACGCATGTACATGAAAGTAATGCAGGTTTGGATATGTTCGTCGAGAAAACAAGTTTAAAAAAGTAATCAATTGCAAAAGATTGAAACCACGTTTTTGAATAAATAAATTAACTTATTAGTTTCTGAAAAATGTTGGCAGAGAAGCTAGGGGTGTTTATTTGCTGTTTTTATCAACATGGGGTCTTCTTTAAAGATCCCAAAACTTTCAATGTACAGTAGGTTTATGATAACGAGGTGAACAATGTTAACGTAAGTCCTAATTGTTCTATATATAGAAACCGTTCCGGAAAATGAAGATACTTGATGATGGTATTTCCCCCCTTTTATGAAAAACTACGTTATCTTATTAGTTTAATAGGTATTGCAAAGTACATCCAGTAATTCAAAGCTTTGACCAAGATGCGTTAATTTACGTCGGCTTGCCTTAGTTTTCATAATTATTCAAGCAAAAGTGATTTCGTTCCGGATACCATACACCTGTCATTCGGTAGACATTTATGAGCGAGTGCTTGGCAAGCTTGTAACTTTTATGATGGAATTTTTGTGCTACACTTTCTACAAAAAAGGGAAGGACAAATATACCTCAGGAGCAAATAAAAAAAAAACGTAATCCATTGGACAGACAAATCCGGGAATACAAAAGAACAACCACAAGCACAACAAATAAATACAGAAAACTAAAAGAAAACAATGAACAACACGAACAGGAGTGAACTCAGGTGCTCCGGAATGGTAAGCAGTTCCTGCACCGTATACGGCACCCGTCGTGAATGTCAACAAAAACAATCCGGTGGAAGTCACAATTTATACTTCGAACTGATAAAATTTAGTGAAAAGAAATGAAAGTTTTTCTCAGTATGCCCAAAATGGACCAGACACTATAAATTATGACGTAGGTTATCCCCCTTGAATAGTGGCCCTAGAAATCGCAGTATCCAGCAGTATATCAATATTATATATGTATTCTATGATATCCGTCACCGGATGAAACTCTTCAATTAAGTTAGTCTTTATGGCGTAATTTACAGTTTTTAGTCTAGCCTGTATCCCGGGCAGTATCTTAATCCGAGAAGCGTTAAATTAATGCATTAATTTGTGAATTTCATCCAAACATTATGTACCTACCTAATAAAAACATATATTCATAAAGAGAAAGAGATAATACTTTTCCAAGATAAAATTTTTGTAATTTCATAAATTATATAAACACATTAGCTGAACCCAAAGGTCAACACTATACAGGAAGGATAATACATAACAAACGCAAAAGTTATGTTTATTCATGGTAGATTTTTTTCCGGCGGCGGACATGATTTGAAACAATCGTACTGTGATGAAAATATTTGCAAATTACAAATTTTAAAAACCAAAACAGTATCCAAAAATTTTAAAGAGAAAATTCAAATCGGGCTAAGACAAACAAACATTTAAGGACAGAGATATGAACAAAAGAGATTCTCCTTCACCTTTTAGACTATCTTACCACCAACAGAGACATCCATTTAGGGATAGTCAAAAACGGTCTATGGTACCAATTACATCTTGAAATAAAACCACGAGTAGAATGTTAGAAGTCAAAGCAATTACACAAAATATTCAAGGTCAGACACGAATCTAAAATGACCAAAAATGTTTAAGGACAAAATATTCTAATTCCATGACAATTTACTGCTTATATTTCGTTTCGGATGGCCAAGGAACACATGGATTCTACAACACACTCTATATGAAAAACAGGGAAATTTGCTGATCCTTTTATCAATCTTTTAATGTTTATCATATATTTTCCAGCAAACTACATTGTGATACATTGTAAATAACAAGTATATATAAGATTAATACACACTGTAATACATATACATGTAGGTTGCCTGGGAACTTGGAGAAGAACGAAGGTATGTATGAATTAGAGTTTTGAACCACATCCTTATCTCTTTATAGACGTATTTAAAGTTATGTAATGCATGTTAAAATTCGGTTAAATGTCATTTAAACAAAAATACACACACATTTAATAATGTCTAAAGGCCACTGTCACTTTCTTAAGTAATGTAATTGAAACTATTATATTTTACATGTAACACTATTTTTATCTTCTCCATTATTCATCTGATTGTTTAAATTGTTTTACATTTATTCCGTACCTCAGAACATTCAATCCTTAAACGGCCTGCTTGTATTTTCTGGGCCGAGTATACGTAGTAATACCAGACGTCTCTGATTCATATGTTGCAGCTGAAGGATCCATCTTTTGTTTAACGAATTCTTGATCAGATTCCTTAATTGCTTCCACAAATAAAATAGCCCAGTTTTCTTTTCTCCTCCTTGTCCGAAAAAATAGTTCCTGACATGCTGCGAGACTACCTTGTGTATTTTGTACTTGGTGGACTACTTCTTTATCACTGATTTCAATACAACCCTTCTGGTAAAGAATACCAGAGAGTTCCAGGGGTTCTAACAACTCCAATAAGTCTCCTTTCAGTAGGCTGATTAAAAATTCAAAGTAGTTTTGGCGGAATGTTTCTTCTCTACTTTGAAATATACTATTAATGGGATCACTGAATCTTTGATAGCCACATTCTGATAAAACCCATACAAACTTAGAAAGTAAATCTTCGTTTTCTTTGATTTTGTTAATTAAAATCTCTACAGCGACTCTTCTACCATTTGATTTCTCTTTATCCAAAAGTTCTTCAATAAATCCCTCATCTAATCCTTGAATATTAAAAATTATATCCGACGGCTTGAGGAATTTCTTAAACTCTGCTTCAAGTGCTGTTATTCTATTTTTCAGATCAATGAAGTTTCCCATTGTTGACATGTTTGGGCTCTGGTATAAACAATCAAGGTAATTATTTATATTATTATGTATATGGGAGTGAAAATACTTCCTGAAAAAAAAATATTTAGTGTAAAGTTAAGATTTCCACAAAAGGCTTGTTGAATATAGCACGTGCTCTTTACTATTCACGCTTTCGTCAAGATTTTGGAAATATTTTACTACGGAAAATGCGCTGTACAGCTGAACGGAAACCCCTTAATAGCATGTTCTAATACAAACGTTTATTGACGACCTTCACCAATAAAATTTAACTTCGACACGAGGGTTGACATTTTCCAGCTATTTTAATTTTCCAGAATCATAAATTTTCTCGGAACGTTTCTCCATTAACACGGATTTCTCTAATATGATCAAATATTGTAGAGGTGTATCCGTTTTGTTGTTTAGTAAGATCTTTTCGTATGTATGCCCACTTTAATGTAATAACGTGAAAAAAATCACGTACCCTCCCTTGTACATCATTAAAATAATTAAAAATATAAGAACAAAGATCTTATACTTGATAACACATTTGAATAATAATGTGCATCTTGATTCGTATGAAATGCTTATACATGTACTTGTAAACAATACCGAATTGTCCGGATGTCATACATGTAAAAATAACATTGCAAAAGAGGATAATATTATCTACTAAAAAGCAAACAGAGGGTTGGGAAAATAAAATTTTAAAATTATTAAAACAGTCATTTAAACAGAAATTTAAAACAAATATTATTGTAGTAAGCGTTTCTTTATATATAAACTTTGAAACAAAATATTAAAATAAAATCTATTTGAAATTTAAGATATAATATAAGAAAACTAGACGTTTATTTTTTTTTATAGAATCTATAATTTATATTACAACGTATATTGTTAGTTGTAATTTTTTCGCTTGACGCCTTACTGTGATAAGGAATCTATAAAAATTAGAATCTTTGTTTGAATTATAAATTACAGGCTCCAAAATATGATTCAAAGAAATTAGTCTCCAAAAATTTATTATGTAATGATAAGAAGATGGAATGAAATATTCCTTAGTCTACATCCATACTTATGGATTTCATTGTTTTTTTTACTTTTAATAATTATTTACCATAAACATTAAGATTTGCGCCTTTTATTTTTAATACGCAGTTATATACATCCAAGCCCGATAAAACAAACAGTAAAAGGCTATGGTCAGATGATTTGAAACATTAAGATTTATGCCTTTTACTTTTAATATGCAGTTATATACGTCCTTATCCCGATAAAACAAACAGTAAAAGGCCATGGATAGTATATTGCATATTTATACTAAACGCGTAAATTTTAATGTTTGTCGTAAATATGTATTAAAAATAATATTTAAAACATCTTAAAACAATTCCAGTGATAGATTCCTTGTGACAAACAGGAGGGAAATTATCAATGTTAGGAATTCTTTCTGCTGACAAACTACTAACTGGGTGATAGTACATTTGTAATTTTTTAGTTTGCCTTGAAAAAAAATCATTTCAGAGTTATGCCCCTTTAAAGTCAAACAATTTAGAATTTTGTCGTTTGAGTTAGCCTAGGTCAAATGATATTAAACAACAATCAAAGATTATCCCCATGTCCGAAATTCAACGTAGTTTAGGAGAGAATACATGTTTTTGTCTTTAGTTGGTATTGAAAAACAATTATTTCCCAATAGTAATAATAATATTTAAAATGTTACAATTTTAATGTATTTTTTGAGAGGGGGTTACAAGAACTGAGGCTCAGATTCAAGAATTTTAGTCTTGAAATCAAAAAAACGTAATCCATTGGACAGACAAATCCGGACAAAAGAACAACCACAAGCACAACAAATAAACACAACAAATAAACACAGAAAACTAAAAGAAAACAATGAACAACACGAACTCCTATAAAAACCAGGAGTGAACCCAGGTGCTCCGGAAGTGTATTCGACACCCGTTGTGAATGTCAACAAAATAAATCCGGTGGAAGTCACAATTTATACTTCGAACTGATAAAATTTAGTGAAAAGAAACGAAAGTTTTTCTCAGTATGCCCAAAATGGACCAGACACTATAAATTATAACGTAGGTTGTCCCCCTTGAATAGTGGCCCTAGAAATCGCAGTATCCAGTAGTATATCAATAGTATATATGTATTCTATGATATCCGTCACCGGATGAAACTCTTCAATTAAGTTAGTCTTTATGGCGTAATTTACAGTTTTTAGTCTAGCCTGTATCCCGGGCAGTATCTTAATCCGTGAAGCGTTAAATTAATGCATTAATTTGTGAATTTCATCCAAATAAAATTATGTACCTACCTAATTAAAAACATCTATTCATAAAGAGAAAGAGATAATACTTTTCCTAGATAAAATTTTTGTAATTTCATAAATTATATAAAAACTTTAGCTGAACCCAAAGGTCAACACTATACAGGAAGGATAATACATAACAAACGCAAAAGTTATGTTTATTCATGGTAGATTTTTTTCCGGTGGCGGACATGATTTGAAACAATCGTACTGTGATGAAAATATTTGCAAATTACAAATTTTAAAAACCAAAACAGTAACCAAAAATTTTAAAGAGAAAATTCAAATCGGGCTAAGCCAAACAAACATTTAAGGACAGAGATATGAACAAAAGAGATTCTCCTTCACCTTTTAGACTATCTTACCACCAACAGAGACAGTGATAGTCAAAACGATCTATGGTGCCAATTACATCTTGAAATAAAACCACGAGTAGAATGTTAGAAGTCAAAGCAATTACACAAAATATTCAAGGGCAGACACGAATCTATAATGACCAAAAATGTTTATGGACAAAATATTATAATTCCATGACAATTTACTGCATATATTTCGTTTCAGATGGCCAAGGAACACATGGATTTTACAACACACTCTCCATGAAAAACAGGGAAATTTGCTGATCCTTTTATCAATCTTTTAATGGTTATCATATATTTTCCAGCAAACTACATTGTGATACATTGTAAATAACAAGTATATATAAGACTAATACACACTGTAATACATATACATGTAGGTTGCCTGGGAACTTGGAGAAGAACGAAGGTATGTATGAATTAGAGTTTTGAACCACATCCTTATCTCTTTATAGACGTATTTAAAGTTATGTAATGCATGTTAAAATTCGGTTAAATGTCATTTAAACAAAAATACACACACATTTAATAATGTCTAAAGGCCACTGTCACTTTCTTATGTAATGGAATTGAAACGATTTTATTTTACATGTAACACTATTTTTATCTTCTCCATTATTCATCTGATTGTTTAAATTGTTTTACATTTATTCCATTCCTCAGAACATTCAATGTTTAATCGGCCTGCTTGTATTTTCTGGGCCGAGTATACGTAGTAATACCAGACGTCTCTGATTCATATGTTGCAGCTGAAGGATCCATCTTTTGTTTAACGAATTCTTGATCAGATTCCTTAATTGCTTCCACAAATAAAATAGCCCAGTTTTCTTTTCTCCTCCTTGACCGTAAAATAGTTCCTGACATGCTGCGAGACTACCTTGTGTATTTTGTACTTGGTGGACTACTTCTTTATCACTGATTTCAATACAACCCTTCTGGTAAAGAATACCAGAGAGTTCCAGGGGTTCTAAATACTCCAATAAGTCTCCTTTCAATAGGCTGATTAAAAATTCAAAGTAGTTTTGGCGGAATGTTTCTTCTCTACTTTGAAATATACTATTAATGGGATCACTGAATCTTTGATAGCCACATTCTGATAAAACCCATACAAACTTAGAAAGTAAATCTTCGTTTTCTTTGATTTTGTTAATTAAAATCTCTACAGCGACTCTTCTACCATTTGATTTCTCTTTATCCAAAAGTTCTTCAATAAATCCCTCATCTAATCCTTGAATATTAAAAATTATATCCGACGGCTTGAGGAATTTCTTAAACTCTGCTTCAAGTGCTGTTATTCTATTTTTCAGATCATTGAAGTTTCCCATTGTTGACATGTTTAGGCTCTGGTAAAACACGGGGGTTGAGATTTGCCAGCTATTTTAATTTTCCAGAATCATAAATGTTCTCGGAACGTTTCTCCATTAACAGGGATTTCTCTAATATGATAAAATATTGTAGAGGTGTATACTTTTTGTTGTTTAGTAAGATCTTTTTTAAATGTATGTCAACTTTATTGTAATAGCGTGAAAAAAATCACGTACCCTTGTACATCATTAAAATAATTAAAAATATAAGAACAAAAATATAAGAACAAATTTATTATGTAATGATAAGAAGATGGAATGAAATATTCCTTAGTCTACATCCATACTTATGGATTTCATTGTTTTTTTTACTTTTAATAATTATTTACCATAAACATCCTGATTTGTATGAAGTGTTTATACATGTACTTGTAAACAATACCGAATTGTCCGGATGTTACATGTTCACATTGCAAAAGAGGATAATATTACCTACTAAAAGCCAATAGAGAGTTGGAAAAATGATTTGTTTAAATTATTAAAACAGTCATTTAAACAGAAATTTTGGAAATAAATAGTTATTATAGTTACCTTTTCTTTATATATAAACTTTGAAATAAAATATTAAAATAAAATCTATTTGAAATTTAAGATATAAAATAAGAAAATTAGACTTTTATTCTTTTCTAGAATCTATAATTTATATTACAATGTATATTGTTAGTTGTCATTTTTTCGCTTGACGCCTTAATTAAGGTCGGAGTCGAACACACCCCGCCACAGGTGAGATTCGAACTCACAACCCCAGCGTTGACAGGCTAGTGATCAGTAGTAGTCATGACGAACTACCTAGACCACTCGGCCACCGAGGCCCCGAAGATGGAATGAAATATTCCTTAATCTACATCCATACTTATGGATTTGATTGTTTTGTTTTTTTTTACTTTTAATAATTATTTACCATAAACATTAAGATTTGCGCCTTTTATTTTTAATACGCAGTTATATACCTCCAAGTCCTTATCCCGATAAAACAAACAGTAAAAGGCCATGGATAGTATATTGCATATTTATACTAAACGCGTAAATTTTAGTGTTTATAGTAAATATGTATTAAAAGTAATATTTAAAAAATCTTTAAAAAATTCCAGTGATAGATTCCTTGTGACAGACAGGAGGGAAAATATCAATGTTAGGAATTCTTTCTGCTTACTGACAAACTACTAACTGAGTGATAGTACATTTGTAATTTTTTAGTTTGCCTTGAAAAAAAAATCGTTCAAGAGTTATGCCCCTTTAAAATCCAACAATTTAGAATTTTGTCGTTTCCGTACTCTAATTTGAGTTGGCCTAGGTCAAATGATATGAAACAACAATCAAAGATTATCCCCATGTCCGAAATTCAACGTAGTTTAGGAGAGAATACATGTGTTTGTCTTTAGTTGGTATTGAAAAATAATTATTTCCCAATAGTAATAATAATATTTAAAATGTTACAATTTTATGTAATTTTACTGAATTTTTTTAGAGAAGGTTACAAGGACTGAGGCTCAGATTCAAGAATTTTAGTCACATTTTTTTACCATCCGGCATTTTTATGTTCAAGCAAATATACTGTTATGTCAATCCAGGAAATACCATTCCCATTTTTGAACTTGAAAATGTTTTTGAACTAAATTTAAAAGCCTGCTTTTTTAATAAAATCGTTTCATCGCTACCGATACCCTCTGAAGATTGTCACACGCTACACATTTTTAGTTTTCTTTGAATAAAACTTTATTGTTTCAAGGGTTCATCTAATTTTTTCATTGTCCTAATCATTTTACAACATATTAAGTTCACAGCCAATTGGTACGAAAGCATCGTAATAGTTGATTAAGATTTTCGTCGAAATTTTGGACCTGGACTTTTTTTCGGCCTAAATTTTTATTTTTATCTAAACCCAAAAAATCTTGATTGACACATGCCCTGCATTTGTTTTTTCACACCTAAAGTGATCCTGTCCTTTTATTTTGCCAAAATCCTGGTCCTGCCTTTTCTATTTCAAATTTGATGCTAGCCCCCCCCCCCCCAAACCATACAAATCAAATGGCTGCTCCCTATCTTTTTAAAAGTCGATAAACATTGTGTAGGTTCTGTAATTTCATTTTGTGATGTACATGGACTATATGTATTGAATATTTATACAATTGATATATTTTCGCAAAAGGTATACATAATAACTGTAATATTTCTCTTATTTTTCCATTTTCCCTGAATCTACACCAATTTCCCCCCTTATTATTCCATTTCTGATCTTAATTCCAGCTTTTAGGAACCAACAACACGCCCCTCTAAACAAATCAGGAGACCATTCTAAACAAAAGACTCGAACTGACAAATAACGTCAAAGTCTATGCAGAAATTAATGTTTATACAGTATTTATTGTTTGGTGTCTGGATATTTAATTTCAAATCCATTAAAATGTCACTTTATTTAGAAATAGCATGTCATAAATTGTTTACACTCTATACCCCTCGACATGTAACTGTTAATTCCATGAACATAACACAAAAAAACCATACTATTATACAGGCCATGGTCGTGTATACAAATGCGTTAACCGACTTTTATAATATTAGAAATAAAATGTTTATACATTACAAATACATGTAAATGTTCTCAATAGCAATATCTTGTGAATGTCTAGTTCCTGTGTCGTTATTGTTAGATCATTTCATTTGCTATCTTACTGTTGTGAACAGCTTTTTTTAATACAAGTAGTTTACTTAGAACCAGGTCTACTGTAAATCCTATCCGTAGCAGTCTAGAGATAGGTTCAAATGTAGACTTGCTACAAGACCCTATGTAATTGTTTTATTTTTACATTTTTTTTTCTATTAAAATAAGGCCCCTTTCTATCCATACTTATATATTATTATTATTATTATTATTATTATTATTATTATTATTATTATTATTATTATGTGAACACAGAGACTTGTAAATTTCATGCAAGGTTTGCATGTCTGTGTATACTGTTTGATGATAGTAAGTTAGTATAGATTGTAGAGGTTCATTTTGCAGGAAAAAAGCAATTATGAAAGGGACAAAATATTACACTGAGACTAGTGGCAAGTCTATAACTTACTATACACAGAGACTTCATTACACAGATACTTCATTACAGAGACTTGTGGCAAGACTATAACATACATTACCCAGAGACTTGTGGTAAGTCTTCGACTTACATTACACAGAGACTTGTGGCAAGTGTAGTTCAAATGAAAATACAAACCATTTTAAAGAAAAAGAAATAATAACAATATACACAACTATATACATGTACTTTTTATCATATTAGTCTTTTTCATTGTAAAGTAGTTTTATCTACTATACTATAATACCTGTAATATTGTCTTGATGTTCCATTTTTTTTTAAATTCCCAAAGATACCTGATGAAGATGAATAATTGTATATTTAATAAAATTGGCATCTTAGACTCTATCAAAACTAATAAAAAAAAAAAAACATTTCATAAGGAAAAAAATTCACAGGTCAAGAAATGAAGACAGTAGACGATTATGCCATGAAACTAATATGAACAGAAATATCTTCAAGGTTAATCACTACTAACATTTCACATTTCCAAGCAATATTGCAATTATTTGTCTAATGTAGCCATCCTCCATTGTTGACGATGATAGTCTATCGTATTAAACAGATCGTACTGAAATGAGAACTCTTTGCTTAACAATAGCGGTTTCAAGCATTTCGTGTTTTTTTCAGATGATTTGAGGGGGTCATAAATCAGTTGGATAAGTAATTGGAAGTAGGTTGACTGGTTGAAAGGGTAGGGAAGAGAGTCACTGTAAAAAGAAGGCATTGCGGGTAAATTCAGAAATTTCTTGCAACATGTTACTCTCGTAGCGTTTAATACACAAAGGGTATAAGATTGTAATTCCCGATTTCAACTGGACCTTAACGGTTGCGAAAATATTTCGACACTCAATGTGAGAATTTGAGAGCTAGTAACACCTGTTTTCACATCTGTACTTCAATGTATATTATGTGCAATATGTCTGTTGCTTTTTAAGTCCTTTGCGTAACAATTTTTCATATATACACGTATGTAGGAATTTTATAGTCATTTCTCTGTATCCCTTCTTTCATGACCTAAATGTACGTATACGAGGTATAATTCTCTGATAACCCTGTCATACCTATTTACCTACATATATTTATATGCCATGCGCTCTATTTATTCTGATCGGTAAGGACAGTACATTTCATTAAATAAATAATGGTTTTTAATTTACAAGCAATAACAGAAAAGAGGGAAGATATCAATTATCACGATCCAGTTCATCCTGACAGGTCTTCTGCATCAATAATCATTTAGACAGATATATTAAGTTGACATAGGACACAATTGATCTGCGTGCAAACTCATAGCGACTTATTGGAACTAAATATGATAGCTACATTTGTTTTAAGCCATGTAAATAAAGCAGCATTTTATTATAAAGCTTATGTCCACAATAGTATAAGTACAAATTGAATTTGATGAAGTTGTCAAAAAGGTTTAACAAAAATTCATACCACTACTGGTTCCATGACTTCCATAGAACAGACCGAGACGGGTTCCATGACTTCCATAGAACAGACCGAGACTGGTTCCATGACTTCCATAGAACAGACCGAGACTGGTTCCATGAGTTCCATAGTACAGATCGAGACTGGTTCCGTGACTTCCATAGGACAGATGGAGACTGGTTCCATGACTTCCACCGACAGATGGAGACTGGTTCCATGACTTCCATAGGACAGATCGAGACTGATTCCGTGACTTCCATAGGCCAGATCGAGACTGGTTCCATGACTTCCATCGACAGATGGAGACTGGTTCCATGACTTCCATAGGACAGATGGAGAATAGTTCCATGACTTCCATAGGACAGACGGAGATGGTTCCATGACTTCCGTAAAACAGGTCGAGACTGGTTCCATGACTTCCATAAGACACAATTTGGAATAATCGTAGTCGCACGAATGTTTGTAGAACAGGACTTTTAAGTTATTTTGGGTCCTATCAAACACTTTGAGATAACTATAATTTTCAGTTAAAGGAGTTTGAGATAAAGATCAAAAGCCATTGGTTTCAATATGATGAAGAATTATAGGTTTAATTCTATGTCCGACTTCGTTCTTTATAATGATCATCGCTTGTAGCATAAAAGGTCATTCCGGTGTTTTTTTTCCTTAGCTGTCTTGATATTTGAACATTCAGATAGCAATTAAACAGTAAACAAATAGCAACACCAAGAGCAAAAAAAATCAGACAACACATCTTGCACAGATTAGATATATTTGTTGAAATTTCCATTTCATTAGTTTCAAGATTCTAGTAAAACAAGGGTATGTTGGCTTTACCATTTTAACTATCCTTTGTGCTATTGCTCACAATATAAGATTATTTTTGTTGGGTCTCCAAATTTTTCGTCACAATGTAGATACCCAAGCACAAGGATTTTAGTGTCTAATTTTATTAAATATACAAAGACCAGTACAATATCAGAAGTCAACAAAACAATTTCTAAAAATTTACCATTCGAAACTTATCGTTTTCTGTAACTGTACCGTCGAGTTAATATGTTATATCGCCAACGGTTTGACATACAACAATATCAATTTGTAATACTCAATTAACTTAAATCCAATAAGACGGAGGAGTGACTGAAGAAGATTGTCTATTGATAGTTGTTTTTCAAATATAGAGCTAAACTTACTGAACCTGATTAAATCAGAGCTCAATATTTGTCTATTATGGAACCGTACGCAAATAGTTTTTAAGCATTGGTAATTTTCTCATATTAAAACAATTTTATTAGTTGTAATGAAATGTCTGTTATCTAATGCAGTATAATTTCTAAACTGTGGAACAAATCCATGATAAGGAAATTAATGCAAAATAAAATAAATTTGCATAGAGCCTGTCATGTCTCCCGTCAGAAAATTTTCAATGATAACAGCTTTGATGCACAAGATATGCATATTTCGTTCAATTATGCCTACCAGTTGTGTTCAGGGCAGACAATATTAAGAGCAAAACAATAACATAAAATGTTGAAGAGCAAAAATAAAAGTAAAGAAAGATTAAAGCCAAAGCCATCTATGGACATGCATATAAGGTCAGAAAATGGAAGATACTAACTAGTTTCTATAAAATTTAACAATTTATAACTGTAAATCTTAGGCTATAAGTTTTAGGTTGGTAAACTGAGCTGATACCCTCATGGTCCACCAGTAAAGGTATCAATGATACCCTCATGGCCCATCAGTAGAGGTATCAATGATACCCTCGTGGCCCACCAGTAGATGTATTAATGATACCCTCATGGCTCACCAGTAGATGTATCAATCATACCCTCATGGCCCACCAGTAGAGGTATCAATGATACCCTCATGGCCCACAAATAGAGGTATCAATGATAGCCCCGTGGCCCACCAGGTGAGGTAGCAACTCAGTGGTAAGGAAACAGCATGCATATAATACATTAAACCATTTTTTTACTGTATAAGATATTCTCTTCAGAGAACTACGTTGTTTTGGTTGATGTTTTGGATTTTTCACCATTAGCATCACATTGGCCATGTCATGATGGTAAACTTTTATTGATGAAGGAGGCAAGAATACATTGTGGGAATCACAGACCTTCCGCAAGAAAGTTGGCATTCGCCTCGAGTTCAATTCGAACTCAAAGCCTCAAGAAGTACAAGCTAACGATGATTACTAGAACCAAGAAATACGGAGACAAATTGGCCGTAGAAGACCCTCAGTAAAATTGAGATGTTCTATTACAGTAGTTACCTAGATGAAACGAACATAAAAGTTTACGATCTTATAGAAGGTTGGAAATAAACAACCAGTCTTCTGTTTAATCGAACGACTGTTGCATTATAAGTATAACCTACATTTTATCCCCAAACGTTTGTTTTTATACAACACAAGTTGGTAAGTGTAACGAAATAACCAGACCATCAATTAATTTCCGTCAAATCCTCTGTAATTAGATATATTATACGATGTATCGATTGTAACGACAGGTCGTAATTACTGAATGTATTTGTACTTTAATTAAGTAGGTCACGCAATCTGTCTGTTTTATACTTATTGCCTTCGATTTATTTGTTCAGTAAAACAGAAAAAGTAACACTGATAGGATGGGTAAAAAGAAATCCATTAACATAAAAAACAAAAAATGAGAAATAGGCGTATTGACAGTAGAAGATAAGCTCCACGTGACCCCAAGATTCATCTCCACTTGAACTAATGAAGTCGTAGAATAATATTTTCTGATTTCAAAAAACTACCGCAGGTGTATAAATTTTTACAATGGCTGCCGGAATTGTCAACTGAGGTACTGAATAATGACAAACCAATCCAATCAACAGCCCCTAAAAATAACATAAAAAAAACACAAAATACAAGGATCTAAACAACAGAGAGTCAGGAGAGTCTGACTTGACGCTTTCTAGTACTGAATACAAAGAGTTGGTAATGAACTATAACCTCGGAACATAGGGAGAACAGTAACCTTTTCGAAAAGAAGGAGTATAGCAAGCAGTGTCTTGCCTTTGCATTCCATTTTTTATCAGTTTAGCAACTGAAATATTGTACATAGGTTCAACAGAGAGTCGGACATGGTACAGTCACTTAAAGAGCAGAATTAAAGAGGTTAAGGGTTGTTTTTTTTTGTTGTCCATTTACTGTCAGCAGTTTAGCTTTATTTAGTTTAAACTTATAGTGGAGTAGGAAACAAGTTATACCATTTTATGCTAATCCTTCTCCACTCGGCCTGCTGTGATAACAGACACTGTAGCGGTATTTTAGCCTACTATATTTCTTGACATTGAAACATCCTTGATGTCTTGAACGTGCTGAGGGGTTTACTCTTCCTTAACACGGGACAGCAAGTTTTGGTCCCCGTCCAACGGACTAGCATTTTTTACTTGGTATCGATAGGGCGTCGCAAATTTGATCCCTGAAATTATCATCTCGAACAAAAATCGAACCAGGACCTTCGGTTTTGCAGTCCGATTCACTAACCTATACACCAAGGCGCCCTTTTTTTTATCACACACAGTCATTAAGACACGCTAAGGAGTATCTCCCCCTTACACAGCTCTGTCCGTACATGGTTTTGGCTTTACCCTTTTTGATTATTTGGTCATTTTGGTATTTTTGAATTAAATTTTGCTCTTTTGGATAGATGCTTTTATGCCGTGAAATTTGCACGTCTTGTGCGTTTAAATTTGTATCAAAGAATTATATTTGTACCAGGATAGATAAAATCATAATTTGGTACTAGAGCTATGCAGATCGATTTCTTTTTAATCATTAAGTTATAATGGTTTGGTTTGGTGTATTTGGGTTTAACGCCACTAAGCGCAGTTGGCGTTATCGTTGTGGCCATTGGTGGAGAAAGGTGATAAAATCCAGATTGAAACACTAAACTATAGTGAACACACAATCTTAATGCATGTGCGTGATCGAACGCATAATTATCATATTTACTTAGTCTTGCATAAACGCATTTTAGTTACATCAAAGTTGGAAGTAATTCACATCAAATACGATAAAAGATCAAGAAAAATGAAACGATCACATTTTTGGAATTCGACTAAAATGATTGACATTTAAGTGTCGCCTACATATATTTGTTTTCACAAATTGCTAGTCTGGTCTCGGTGAAATTAAAGATTTGAGAATGCCAATTACAAGTGATAACGGAATATTGCCAGTTGAGTGCCGATGAAATTTACATTATTCGCAATTTTAGTTATTTGTAATCAACATTTTATTTCTGAAATGACTATTTCAGTTCGAAATATCAGGTTAAGTAGTAAATTGATTTCCTTTTTCGTAAATAAGTCGTGCCAAGAATAATTTCCTGTAGAACAATATA
Organism: Mytilisepta virgata; assembly: GCA_028015205.1. Lineage (NCBI taxonomy): Eukaryota > Metazoa > Mollusca > Bivalvia > Mytilida > Mytilidae > Mytilisepta > Mytilisepta virgata. The sequence goes on along the minus strand of JAPWFG010000026.1, from coordinate 787,738 downwards.
TACCATTTTACAGAAAATTGCATTTGTAATTCAATGTGACGAAGGATGTTTCAATTTTAAGGAATACTTGCATTGATATAGAAATGTAAATTTCGGTTAATAGTTATACTCCTTTATACAATGATGTTATAACCATGCATTTATCATATTTATCATTTCACACGGTGATCAATCCACTAATGACATGATCAGAGGGGGTATAAACAAACAGATTTGATATCTACATCATCATATATTGTATCTCGAGCATAATGCATACGCCCTTGTTTGTAAAGCCAGCCAGATACATAAATACTTGTGAGCACGCCAGCCAGATGTACTAGTATTGTTTCGAAATTTGCCAGAACAACAATGGACATAGAGAACCATATAAAAATAAATTTTACTGCTATTTATAAGGTACAAGTTACAGATACATAACTACTCGTGAGCATGTCAGCCCGCTTTTAATTCTAGTGGGAGCAACAAATGAATTGTTCTCGAATTTACAAATCGTATTCCCAGAAGGAAAACACTTTGTTTTACACCGAGAAACGGGTCATTAGTATGCTTGAATTCCTCATTGACAACATATTAATAAAATGCGCCGGAAAGGTATTTCAACAAACAGTCAGAATACCAATGAGAAATAACTGTGCTCCACTTCTAGTTTACTTGTTTTTTTTTTGTCCCCCGGCGCAACGCTATCTGAATATGTTGTGGGGCTTCGACTTTACTCTGCGGCCGGGGACATATATCTGCGTGTAGCAATCTTGTTTATGAGACGGAGTTCCTTCAACATTTAGTGAAACAAAAGAAAAGGAAAGAAGCTAGGTCCTTCAATTTCACCTATAGATATATTGATATTGTTCGTTCCATTAACAATCCTGACTTTGCAAAATGGATTCCATTAATATATCCTTCAGAACTTAAAATTTAAGAAACAAGACAAGAAGAGAGGTGATTTTAATTTTAACATTATAAATTTTCCATAATTCATTAGTAATATGCCTGCTTCCCCGGAATATGGAGTCTATATCTCTCAATTAATTCGCTATGCTAGAGTTTGTAGCGACTACTCGGAATGCCAAATAAAGCACAAGCCTGAATAGTAGACTTATGAATCAAGGCTATGAAAAATCAAACCTTTTTCGTTCCCTCAAAAAAAATCTTTGGTAGATATCAAGACTTGATAGAAAAATATTCAGTTTCTATTTCACAGTTTAAGAAGGATGATGAAATTCCCTGAGCTATGTTTACCACAATTTGCTGATGTTATTTATGAGTCCGTTGTTTTGGCAGCTACGCATTCCCGTAAATTCCTCAGAATTATACAGACTGTCATATCAGAGGGGGTTTGGCATACCGTAAAAACTGGTTTTACACACGATTTTCATTTGAAAATGTCTGTACAAAGTCAGGAGTATGACTGTTGCTTTCCAGTTGTCCTAGGTATTTGCGTATCTACCGGGTATGACTTTGATTGTTTGATTGTGACATTCCTTCAGAGTTCCATGATTTTTTATGAAAGTATGAAAGTTTACGATATACAATGTAGATCTTTTATCCGAAGCTATTAATTAAGTCTTCTGGAAAACATCCATGACACTACAGTACTTGCAACTATGTTACTATATATATATATATATATATATGAGTAGTTCAGTCTTCTTTCACACAGCTACAATTTAATCTGATTGTTAACTTTCAGTGTTTATTATTGTCACAGAAGTGAATATGAGACGGTCAAACTATCCTTCATGTAACTCTCTATCTATCCTATTTTTATGTTTTTGTTCTCTGAAGTTGTTCTCGTATTAAGGTCTGTCGATCAGTGCTGATTAGGATGCCATTGGTTATGTTTCCTTTTTACCGTTGTATTATGTATTTATACCACAGACAGAGATTTAGAAAGCGCAACCAATCTGCTCCCTTGAATATCAACAAATTCTCAAAACAGAAGCTTAAAATATACAAAAGAAAATTCAACATTTCAACAAAATCAAAACGAACTTAAAGCTGCAGGGCCCCGTTTCACAAACATTCGTACGAATAATCTTAAGGATGATCGCTGGTCTAATAGGAAATAAATAGGATTTGAAATTGGTGTTTTAGTTTGAGAGAACATATGAATAGTAAACAAATAAGCAAGAAAAAAATATAGGTTCATGTGCCCATTTTAGAGCTATAAGGCCTTGAAAATCTGCAGGAAATGGGTTTTCTCTGATTTTTTTTATTGTCTTTGCATTACAACTTCAGTCTCTCAAAAATGTATGAAAAAATAAAAAGGATTTCATAAAATTTTGTCAAATACCATTTTAAGGTATATATGAATGAATTATAAAATAAAAAGTGGGAGTTCATGGGCAAAAAAATTCATGTTTAAGAAATGGATAAAACCTGAGGATTCCGAAAATCTGACAAAAAGACCAAAACATGACCAGCGAGCATCCTTAAGTGTGATCTGACTTTCGGTCTTCAGTGTCTTTGTTCCATGGACGTCATGGAAACTCCATCGTAGTCGTACAAATGTTTGTGAAAAGCACCTGCTCCTTACTGGTTTATAATACTGTAAATTCAGAAATTACTGCGTACATTTATTATTGCACTTTTGTCGTTTTAGACCAAAATGCGATTTTAATATTTTGCGATATTGAGAAAAATCCCGCTTCAGGCATATAAAAAATTCCAAAATGCAAATTTAAATTATTGCGATTGCAACCATGATGCATTTTTCGCAATAATAAAAACATTGCAATAATTTCCGCATTTACTGTACTGCTTAAAATAAGCCCTAGTTCTGCAATTCATTTTTTCAAAACTATTGACACCAATAATTGCAACTGTTTTAGAAGGTTTTTAGAATTTGAAAGAAATATAATATGAATGATTTCTTTCAAAAATCGTTAAAAGTTATTACAATACAGTGACATTTTGCCAGGGTTTAACAAATATTCGATATTTTCATCTTGTTTAATATGATACCATTATAAATTGATGTCGATATAAGCAATAATAACACGACTAACGTCATGAACGTTTTGTTAGAGAATAACGTTAAACAGAAATTTAAATTTATATTTTCGATTAAGCAAAAAACTCCTTCTTAAGAAATCAACCATGTGCTGGCAAAATGTATTTAGAAGACCTGATTAAGAAAACACTAAATTATCTTACAAACAAGATATTTGTTGAACTCCAAGGTGTGTCTAGTTTTCCGATATACATTTTTTATGTAAATCAGTGGGTAAAATCCGTTCCCTTTTTCTCGCTGATCTCGCTGAAATTATGGGCCACAATACAAACAGTAGTAAGCGTACTTAATAACACATGCATTTTTTGTTGTATAGATGAACTTTTTCTTCCAAAATGTCAAATACATAGATTGTTAGTCCTCTTCCATGAGTAGCAGGTAAATGATGAATACAGTGTGCATATTGTAAAGCTTAATTCTACGCTATTGGTCGTGTTAATATTGTAAGATTTTGACTCATGGATGAAAACCTTACAGAGAACACTTCTGTGTGTCTTTTCTTTAAATGACAAATCGTTTTTCGGAAATATCTTATATGATTCTTTACAATTAAGTAAAACCTATTAAATTACTTTTGATACCAAAAGTCGTAATTAATTATTGCCTGTTCATCTGCTGAGATTTCTCATATATATATTATAAGGGTTAATTTTCCTTTTTTTTTGTGTGCCATTCATTGATTTTCACGTGCAATGTGACGTCACCACGAACAAATTTGAGGTTGCTAAATATATGCAATATTTGTTTCTAAACTTTTGAACATTGTTGACTTTACCTAATTGTTATCTGAAATGTACAAAACTGTTCAAAGATGAAGATATTTCTCATCAATAAAGCAGTTGCCGAAGCATGTGGGACACACAGTAGTAGCTAGATTTAAATCTTGATCGACCATTTCTATTTGGATTTGACTTTTATGTCGTGGTTTTGTTATGAAGAACAATTAACAATATTCGTTTTTCACTTGCTATCATGTTTTAATGTTGCATGTTTTACATCATGATGCCCTAAAGTTTAACCAGATATCCTGCATTTGTAATAGTTTATCTTTGCACAAGGTGAAATTCTTGAAAGACCCCCCTTCTAAATTTTAAAAACCTATCATATGCATATTTCAGTGTATCGTGATGTGAATAGGATATACACGTGTGGGGCTAACGCCCCCGGGGTGTATTTAATACTTATAAACCAGAGTGCCATGATAGAAAAGGGGGTATAGTACCCATAAAAACAGTTTAACCTGAAAACTGTTAAATGTCTGTATAAAGACATAAACTTAAATACAGCCAATCACATCCAAGGTTGCAAAATTACATAAGAATTACATATCATTGTCAATCTTTAACTTTCTTGTCATTGTCTGCGTACCTATAAACCGGAATTAGTTATGACACCTTATCTATCGAAAGTAGAATCTATCTCCTGATTTGTATTATCAATCTGTTATGTCACCAGTTTGTTTTTAATGTTGCTGACAATGAATATCCTTGAGTTGTTTAATCGGGTCATGATAACCATATTTTTCAATCTATGTCAAGGTTCTGTTTTTAACTGAACAACGACAAACATTAATGTATAAACATATATATAAATCAATGAAAATTATCAATTATACTAGAGAGTGTCACATGGGATATTTAAAAATACCTATTTTGATTTCTTTTACGCCAGCATTATTAAAATATAAACCGTATCTAAACGTAGCTTAGCCGTTTAATATTAGAATAAGTTAATATGCTAAACTCGTAAAGATTGAATATTAGTTAAAAAAAATAACAATCCAAAGATACTAATATTAGATGTAGTAAATTTATACTATGCTGTATACGACGCATTTCAAGGAGTTACCTCTCATCAGCAGCATTAAAACCGAAACATTTGGAAGACCAAAAAGCAAACTTATTTTAAACAAGACGTACTCATAACCAAAAATACCGAAATAGGGAGCCAAGCTAACGAGATGTACCATGTGCAATACTAGGAATGAACCCTTAGTATTTCTATTGTTTTTGAATTTTGTTAAATACTGGTAATTTCTGTAACAAATTAATGAATAATCATATCAGACAAGTATGACGACTGGGTTGGCGTATACTACTTACAAAATATCTTATTATAAATAGCATTGAAAACTTTATGAACGTCCTTCTCATAAACAAGCACTTTTTTCAATTGAAAGCGCTATCTTTTATCCCATCATGTTTACCATCTTAGTATAAACAATACTGTTTATTACTCTCTCTGAATGTAAGAGATGCCAATCTGATTGACCAACACAATATGTTGCATATTCATGAAAGGAATCTATAAAAGATGTGTCCTGTAGGTGATTGAAAAAATAAAGTAGAGTAATCAACGATGCTTAAAATTGTAGTAAAATTTGGAATCTTTAACCGAACAACTTGATTTTACAATGTCTCACGACAGACTATAATTTGTTAGATGTAGTAGTTGTGGTTTAACCACACCACTGTGTACTTAGACTATCCTGACTCTCTGTTATGTTTATGTTTGTGTTTTGTGCTCTTTTATTTTATCTTTTTCCGGCATTCTGTATTTTGGTTAGAGTTAATTGATTGAGGTGTCATTGATGACATTTCATGTTATCCATTTTGTTGATTATGGTTGTGGTTTTTGACCACACCTCGAACTAAGAATTTCAACTGTATACCTCGGTATACATGTAAATGTTTCTGCTGATTGGGATGTTCTCTAGCTCATTTGCTGCAATTTTGGTGCTGATATGCACATGCATTTGATACTCGGGTAAACTTTTGACAATGGAATAGATCAACTGTTTGTCAAATATATTTCTTATAGATGGCTTAACAACACTGTTTTGTTTTCATGATAATGTGAGGAAAGTCTGAAGGGCCATATAACAATAAATAATCAATATAATTAGAATATAAAAGTGCAGGGAAAAAGTCCTGGTTTATTAAATATACCATGATCCTTGATACTTATTTGCCCTAAAATAAACACGGATAGGCACCAATCCTAAGACAGGTATTGAAACCATTTATTACTTGTAAACATATCATTTATGGTTAATTGGTTGTCTGTTTAATACGGAATATATTTTTGGCAAGTATACAAATTGTCTGTAAACGTTTTTATCAAACAATTATTTCATACCATGAACACGACCGATTTTTCGAAACAATTATGAACATTATATGCACTTAAGCTTTTAAAACGTTTCCATTTAAAATTAGTTATGAATTTTAAAATATAAAGTACTTTCTGTGTTGTTGGCTTTTAAAACCTTGCATTCGTCAGCTGTAGATTAGCCGACATTATCTGAAGTGAATGGGGAATCTTTACAATGGATACGCCTGAAGAGCTCGTTCGTTTTTATGTTTCGTTTGTTTGCTATTAAGCAGATGTGATGTTACATGTAACGTATATGAGAATTTAACTCGTGCAATGCTGATGTGCATAATTTAAACAAAAAATTATTGTTGTTCTTGAAAATAATAACCGAAATATCACCCACACGGCATTAAGCACCATTCCAAAATTTTCACATTAAATTTGGGTAATAAAATTAACTTCGTATACGTATAAAACATGGAATATGATAACACGTTCATTTGATAAACAGGAAATTATATTCAGAGATAAATGCTTGTCTGAATAATGTTAAAAAAAAGTTTACAGGAACAAATATGTGGTGACATATTTTCTTTCCTTTATTTCTTTCGAAAGTCTTACTATGACCTTGAGTAACCAAAACTGAGCACAAACAGGTGTTGGGAAGAAGATATCTGATTGTCTTATTTGCAGAAAGCAAGTGAAAATGGTTTATATTGCTCTTTAATAGTCACTGTATGATATATAGGCCATCTGTCTGTCTTAAATGACTATTTCCTCGTATATCAGTTACATTTGTTTTGATAATCCATGTCATCAATTTTTCATACAAATCCTTATAAGATGAAAATATAAGATAGTCAAGCAGTATACAAATGCATTAAAATCTGTCAATTTCAGTTTAAATCTGTAAAGCTTTGCTAGATATCAGCCATGTTTGCTTTTAGAAACACATAAATTGGTCATAACCAGGCTTTATTGACCCCAGTCCAGTAAAACTATAACTTTTTTGTCTCATTATTATGATTTTTGTGGAACATTTTGATATTCTACAAAATCAAAACAGCATTAAGTAAGGTATCCGGATTAAAATAGATCATCCTTTTGACCGAAAATAGCTTGAACCAAAATTTTTAAGCAGGAATATGTGTAGATGTATCTTCCTGAAATTGGAACAGTTTTCGTCGTTTGTATACGGCGTCTGTGAGAATAAGTTAGGCATATTCCGTTTCCGATATTTGCCGATAATTACCGAGGACATTGTCATTACGTTGTATGGAAATTCGGCACATTTTGAAAAGTCACGTTGTCATTTATGGTCGGACATCTTAAAGAAGACAGAGATAACCAATAAAGAACAAACAGTGGCCCAATACAAGCATTGTATAAATGGTCTTCCAAATGTTTCGGTTTTAATGCTGCTGATGAGAGGTAACTCCTTGAAATGCGTCGTATACAGCATAGTATAATTTACTATATCGAATATTAGTATCTTTGGATTGTTATTTTGAAACTCCTGGGATGATGCCTCTGCTGGTGGACCTTAGGTCCCCGAGGGTATTCGCTAACCCAGTCGTCAGACTTGTCTGACATGATTATTCATTGATTTGTTACAGAAATTACCAGTATTAAGCAAAATTCAAAAATAATAGAAATACTAAGGGTTCATTCCTTGTATTGCACATGGTAGATCTCCTTAGCTGAAATTTGGCTTCCTATTTCTGTATTTTTGGTTGAGTACTTCTTGTTTAATATAAGTTTGGTTTTTGGTCTTCCAAATGTTTCGGTTTTAATGCTACTGATGAGAGGTAACTCCTTGAAATGCGTCGTATACAGCATAGTATAAATTTACTATATCGAATATTAGTATCTTTGGATTGTTATTTTGAAACTCCTGGGATGATGCCTCTGCTGGTGGACCTTAGGTCCCCGAGGGTATTCGCTAACCCAGTCGTCAGACTTGTCTGACATGATTATTCATTGATTTGTTACAGAAATTACCAGTATTAAGCAAAATTCAAAAATAATAGAAATACTAAGGGTTCATTCCTTGTATTGCACATGGTAGATCTCCTTAGCTGAAATTTGGCTTCCTATTTCTGTATTTTTGGTTGAGTACTTCTTGTTTAATATAAGTTTGGTTTTTGGTCTTCCAAATGTTTCGGTTTTAATGCTGCTGATGAGAGGTAACTCCTTGAAATGCGTCGTATACAGCATAGTATAAATTTACTACATCGAATATTAGTATCTTTGGATTGTTATTTTTCAATAATGCAACTCTTTGTACATGTTGTATAAAATATACTTTCTGTGTTGTCTTGTTCTATTTCTGCTTATTTTATTCCTTTAGTTATGTATTTATCCTTGCATTTGTTTGTTTTCAGTGTTCAATCCTCGTTACCTTGGATTTCGAATTAAGGGACTTTTCCCACTGTTTTGTCATTTCGGTTATCCTTTGCCGATATTTATTTCACATATCCGTTTTATGCTGATACTTTTCCTCATACAACCTTACAAAGGTTTTATGGGTTTTCCTTTTTTGACATTTGGAGTTTACATTACTTTTTGGGTTTTTGTTTCTGATTTTAATGAAGTTGTAAGAATGCTGACCATATATAAGGATTAACAATCAAATATTCACACCCAGCAAGTTTATGTCTGATTTGATTATCTACATAATTTCGTTATCATTGTGTTTACCAGACGAGTTTATGATACTAACGCATCATACATTAGTACATATAAGTCAGCGATAACATCACGCAAATTAAGTTAAATGATTTCCCAAAGCGGTGAGGATTAACACTGCCTTGAGTGTCAGTAAGCCTATAAAAGTGCGTTCTAGCTATGCCAGCAAATAGTATTGATATTGTAAAAAGAAGCTACCATGAAAGGGGACTGTCCATGGTTTTGATCGTATCTTTTTTCCATGCAATAAATAGATTAACTCATGATCATGTAGGTAAGGGTATATAATAAAATAATAAACGACACATAATTATGTACTTAATCAAAGGGATTTAAACCTATCCCATGTTACCAAAATAAATATGTTAAAAATATGTAAAAACTTCTATAACAGGGTTATTTTAAGTCCTTATTGATGTTATGATTGTAAACATTGTATTTGATACTCGAACTTTGAATAGATAGTTGATAAATACAGTTAGGTGCAGAAATGACCTCTCACCAAGTTAACTTAGAGCAGTTCTACTGACTGCTCTAAGTTAATTTGGTGCAGTTCGGTTGACTGCTTTAGATCTTCTCTAGAATAGAATTCTGACTGCTCTAGAACACATCCTGAGCGATTCTGCCTGCTCTTAGCTGTCATGGTCAAGAACAGCTCTAATGATGTTGATTATCAATTCTATAACAATTGATGACATGAAGCGATATCGTCGCTAAAGCAGTCGTGGACCAGGTACTGCTCTTATTCTCGACCAGAACTTTTCTAAAAAGCAGTCGTGTAACAGGACTGCTCGGATTCTTGACCACAGCTTTCTACTTACTGATCAGAATTGTTCTTGGCCACAGCTATTCCTCTTCCTTGCCCTGCAAGTTAACCTGTACGAGATGTTATGACTTGTTGCAACTGTATTGTTAACATGGCTGAAAAATAAATTCCGGAAAAACAGCCCCACCAGACGATAGCTGGAGGATTTTAATATCATAAATTACTAAAGAAAGATTCTTATCACTTTCATGCTTGTTATGCTGCACCCCCTCCCCTCCTCCGGGTATCAATTTTGTTGAGTTTTTATTTGAGATATAATATCGTACTTACAAATGCAAGTATGAGAACTTAAGTTTTGTGGTAAATGTATCAAGCACGGCTGAATGTGGTCAAAAATTTCTCTACCTAGCGGAAGATATCACGATCTTTCATACTGCCATGGGTGTATTGAATGGAAAAAAATATATTTCCTTGCAGTTCGTAAAGCTATTTTTTTATACAGTGTACGGTGCGATGATAACATAATAGGTCCTTAGACGAGTTGAAAGTGAAGAATGGAAAATCTTCAAGTAGTCTTTAAAATTCACGTCTTTCCCGAGTAGAGCGCAGCGGAACGAAGAAAAAGACGCCGAATTTAAAAAATGAGTACGTTGAAGATTTTCCAGTTCTCCACTTTTGAACGAGTAATCATATCAATACAGACTGTATGTTCTCGTGCTGATATGCATTTAATATTTGCCACTGGACGTTAAGGATGTTCGCTGGTCATGTTTTTGAAATTTTGTCAGATGTTCAGAATCATCTGGTTTTATCCATTTGAATGCCATAAATGATTTCTCTCGCTAACACCCATTATTCTTTTCATAAATCTTTTGCATGCAGAATAATAATCCATTTGTAAAAATCATATAAAATCCTTGTTATTATTTAATGTTTTTTGAGAAATAAAACTTGTCAATGATAAAGCTATGTAAAATCAAGAGAGCATATTTTTCCCGCCAAATTTTTAATGGCGTATATCTCGAAAACAAGCACCCGGACCTATATTATTTTCGCTCATTTAGCTCCTTTATTAATCCATTATAAGTATTTACCTTTGTAATGAAAAGCTTGTTATTTTGAAACTGAGCAGCGAACATCCTTAAACAATAATTCATTCATTATCCATAAATACGTTGTAAAAATATAGAAAAATAAAATTATTGAGCGAACATCCTTCAACAATAATTCCTTCATCATCCATTAATACATTGTAAAAAAGTAGAAAAATAAAATTATTGAGAATGCAATCTATTTTTATAATTCTTATAGCTTCACGATACTTAAGAATGGAACTTTTATTGCTAAGAGAATGAAAAATGAAAATATAACATTTTGAACAGCACGTACGCCAACACCGCATGTATGTGAATATTGACACGCAACGTCCGCGTTTATTCTGAGTCATTTTAAAAAGTATTCCATGTTATTTTTTGTCCTACTGTTTATGTTAACTTTCCCATGTTCATGCAACTCAATATTTTTCTGCATTTTTATATTTTTCTCTCTACAAAGAAGTAGAAGAACGTTTTAGGATTGGAATTCAGTAAACCTGGAATTAAAGATACCAGAAACTAATCCACTAATTGTTCACAACTAGACTTATACATAGATAAAACAAAATAAAATTGACCCTTTATGGAAATATTATGATTTTCACTTTCCAATCGTGAAATTACCCTTCCTTATGAGTAACATACCAATGCCTCGAGCTTGAGATGTCTATATTAATAGTTGATTAATTACTATATTGTCTATTTGGTATGTATATGCACGGTGATTTTATTACTTTCATATAAACTTATAGAAAATGGTTATTGTTATGTCTTTGTTGATATCATGATTGCAAACATGTTCGTCTCTATAATAGATGGAATTTGATTAGTGCCTGAAATCTTCAATTATTCTTAATAGAAGCAATTTCTAGTTTTTGCATCATGTTTTGATGTAGTTTGTCGTAGATGATTTTCAAAGATATCGCAATAAGTTCAGTCACAAAATTCTTGATGATTAATTATGATGTATTTTCTGCAGATACAGATATTTTAATGTCTTACTGTTTAAGATATGTCGGTATATCAAAGGCTAGTTTTTAAAATATCGCAACAAATTAAGTATTTGAATCTGTTTTTAAATAACGTTTACCAATCTCCCATAAATCTTGACACCATGTCTTGGATTTTTATTGCATTTAGTTTTAACTACTTGTTTTTTATATTTAGTAATTCTGTGTGTGTAAGCCACATTCACATCAACAGAACATGTATTTTACATGTTCCTTCTTAGTTCCCTCGTTTTCAATCGTGCGTTGTTATAAAATACAAATCAAATAGATTATTATTCAAGTTTACTGTTTCAAAAAAATTGTGTAAAAACTAAGGAGTATCTCCTTTGTGTATAGCTCTGTCCTTAGATGACCTTGGCTTTGCCCTTGAATTTGCTCTTCAACGTTTTCCGGCTATTGTGATGGCTTGCAACATGTCCGGTCTCGACTACAAATGTGCATATCTTGTGCAGCCTAATAGACATTATAGAATGTATTAGTACTAAAACATAAAACGTAAATTAACTTGAAATTAAGTTTTCAGTCTTTGGAATGTAATTTATGTCGCACCACTGGTGGTCAACTACACAGTCGATTATCGTCATCTTAAAAGTTGAAGTAATGTTTCAAAATAACAGCAAATTTGATATAACAGGAGTTAATATTGTGGGCAAAGTAATGTTTTTGGACCAATAGATTACTTTGAGATACGAGTAAATTTGGGATAAAAGATTATCGGCAATTCGTACATATTTCCTTTGATATTTTTGCCTAATATTTTCGAATATCACATACAGGCTGTATCACTGAAAATATTAGGCAATAAATTTTGTGACGTAATGCGGAAGGATCTACTTTTCTGACCGTCCAATGAAAATGAAATACGGAAATAATCGATGACAAGTCATCAATTCACGCAAATAGTCAATATTTTCATTTCCCATTCACTGTCAAGAATGTGTTTCAAAATGATGTCACGCGCCAATGATTGGTCAACCGCATTACAAATTTCTTCCGCTTGTCTAGATATACCACATGATATAGTCAGTATTAAAAATGAAACTACCTATTATTCTATATATCTCAGTTAAAAGAATTGTGTCTTACATTGTGTTACAAATATGTGACTTTTGTGCTTTGTATACATGTATGACTGATTTCATTTCCCAGCAAGTATTCAAATTTTATTGCATTCTCTTTTCTTAATAATTTTGTTTGTCATGCCTTTGACGCAATATTGGGGGTAAAAAGCGTTTAAATTTAAATAAATTGAATATATGATCATCAAATTCTTTCATTTAAAGATAAAGTTTCAAAACGAAACCGGGAACTGCAAGGAAAATAAAACAATCAAAATCCGACAAAGTGGCAAGGCCGTGAGGCAGGCAAACACCCAGAACAGCTTGAAATCAACAGACATTCTCCTGATTCGGTACTGGCATTTTCATATGAAAACGGGAGGGGGGGGGGGGGGTTAAAGCAGGTTTTACGGCATACCAAACCTCTCACTAAGACCATGTCCGAGGCCATGCCCTTCTAAACAACATATGGATACTATAAATACGTTTCATCATTACATACTTTATATAAATGAAATCTTAACAGTTGATCATGGCCCCACAACTATGTAATTTAAAGAACCAAAGTATTGTAAAGAATTATATTGACATTCCAATCAATTTGACATATAGAATAGACTTAAGGTCAAAATATATATCGTTATATAAAAAAGGCAATATTCTTTTTTTCGTTTTCTCTGTTCTTTGTTCAAAATAAGTCAACATATTTGATATGAAAAATGTTGAATACATTTAATAATAACTTTACTATCTTTGAAACTAAAATTTTGTGACCTTGACTTACATTTTTAAAAAGGTTATCTTTCTGATAACAAGCGACAAGGACACGAAAACAAATATTAAATAATTCTTAATATTGCATTCTTCAAAGTTTTGTATGTTTCAATTTAGATAAGCAAAGAATATTTGTTCTAAAGTGGTTTATTTTTACTTCTCATGTTGACACAATTGAAAAGAACATTTTTGGTCGAAATCACGTTCTTTATTTTGTACTGTTTTGTGAAATGTATGTATATGATTTCTTTATTTCTTTTTTATTTTATTTCTTTCTTTTTTCTTTGGACACGCAAAAGCAGAAAAAACTTGGTATAATAGTATAGTTATTGACTGGCGTCCGAGGACAACAACTGTTGTGTTTAATATTGTACGAAACCGTAGATTGAGGCAACAGTTCATTTAGATGGTCAAACAAAACAGCTGTTGTTGAAGAATAAGTCCAGGGTCAAACAAAACAGCTTTTGTTAACACTAAGTCGTCAAGGGTCAAACAAAACAGCTGTTGTTGAACCCTAAGTCATGGGTCAAACAAAACAGCTGTTGTTGAACACTAAGTCAAGGGTCAAACAAAACAGCTGTTGTTGAACACTAAGTCGTCAAGGGTCAAACAAAATAGCTGTTGTTGAACACTAAGTCAAGGGTCAAACAAAACAGCTGTTGCTGAACACTAAGTCAAGGGTCAAACAAAACAGCTGTTGTTGAACACTAAGTCGTCAAGGGTCAAACAAAACAGCTGTTGTTGAACACTAAGTCAAGGGTCAAACAAAACATCTGTTGTTGAACACTAAGTCAAGGGTCAAACAAAACAGCTGTTGTTGAACACTAAGTCAAGGGTCAAACAAAACATCTGTTGTTGAACACTAAGTCGTCATGGTCAAACAAAACAGCTGTTGTTGAACACTAAGTCGTCATGGTCAAACAAAACAGCTGTTGTTGAACACTAAGTCAAGGGTCAAACAAAACAGCTGTTCGAAGACTTTAGTCTACAACAGTTGTATTATATTTAAATTTTTAACCGTGTTTCATTCCGATATTTATTTTTAATGGTTTATCACGATGCGATTGACTGTATCTTGTCAACTTTCATGTCCACCATCTACTGAAAAGTATTGTAAAATATTAAATAATAATTTCATTAATTGAAAAACAGAAGAAATCTCGAAATTCGTGTTGTTTATCTTGTTTATATATTTCCATCAAATGTTTCCTGTAAAACATTAGTTCAGGGTTAAAATGTGTTGTTTACACTTTCGTTATTACCTTAAGGCATCTAAATGACATTCTTCGTATAACGACTTTACTTTGATCTCAAAATACCAGTTTTGGTCGAACATCAAACCTCAATGTCGCATTGTTTTTTAATTTTGGTACACGGCGCCGGAGAATACATATTACGTATGCATAACATTCATTTGTAGCTATTTATCATTAACAAGTGAAAATCGTTGCTGCAGTCAATAGTTTGGGCCCGACCAACTTTTCATAAATTCAGGGATTTTTTTTTTTATCTGTTTGAATAAAACACAGATGTTACGTTGATTATTTTATTTCTACTACATAGCTTATGGAGCAACCATTTGATTGTTATGGGGGGTGGGGGCTAGGATGAAATGTCTATGTTTTTCGCCAAAATTTTGGTCCTGGATATTTTTTTATTCGGCCACATTTTGTGGCCTAAATTTTCATTTTCATTTAAACTAAAATATTTCCTGATTGACACAGGTCCTTCATTTTTTTTCACGCCTAAAGTTATGGCCTGGCTTTTTTGGCGCCTATATCCTTTTTATTTAAAATTTCATCCTACACAACCCCCACCCAATAAAAATCAAATGGATGCTCCTTTAATCGCAGCTATATGTATACATATTTAATTGTCATCAGATTCGGTAAAAGAATCAGGCAAAAGTTCCACATTGAATTGATGGAACACGAATTAATTGCCTAAATACTAAATCAGACAACTGAGCATCGCTGGGAATAGGACCTATTGTTTACCGTGCGAACAAAAATATTGGTCTTTTTCACATTTGCACCCTCGATTTCCGCTGGAAACTATATCTTGACGTTTGTGCTTCAATGTCAAAATATGGTTACATTGTAGCTACGCCTCTGTCCAGTATTTTTTTCTCAATATAAATAACAATGCTAAAAGAAGATGATTTTGTGATTTAACGTGTTTTAGTGATTCCTGTATCTATAGTATTACCAATTCAAGTTCACCCACGGGTACAAATTTCCGAAAGTCAAATCAGTAAAAGGCCTATTCTGACTAATCGGGGAGGGGGGGGGGGGGTTGAAAGTAGACGTTAACCAAATGAATGAATATTATATCTTATAATACCGCAAGCATTTTGAAAAATGTATTTTCTGGTTCGATATAAATATATATATAGCAACTGTTTATCATAATGCATGTGATATGGAGACAGATATACATATAATTGTTCTGGATAATACATTATAATTGTTCCGGATATCGATGTTTAATTATAAATGACTCATAAAATAATGATGTCTGGATAAAAGCATATGTTACCACAACATTGTAAAATTCGGTTGGAAAATATAAATATAGTATTTAATATTTAAGCCAAACTGAAAACAAGATTTTACTAAACGAATATTTTGACCTTATTTAGAAATGTGTGCTATACCTAGTTTAAACTCACAGACTGTATAGTGTTTGGCTACATCAATTAGAGGCAAGGAAGAAATTTGAGAGCAAAGTTCCAAAAGCATGTGACAAAAGGCAGGCTAAAATTTTAATAAAAAAAGTAAGGTTGTTTTTCACCTGGAATAAAATAATGGCTGTTTTGGAAAAAACGTTGGGAGCACTTGTTTGCCAAAATTAATACAGACTACACGATCTAGGTTCACTTCCTAGCCTCCACCCCTTCTTAAAATCAAATTATTGCTCTCTGAGCGTATCTTGGATTTATTATTTTCGAAATTAATACCGATATGACTTCGTTGAACTTCACGACGGGTCCCGTATTCGGAGTAGGAACTGCTAACCCTTTCGGAGCACCTGAGTTCACTCCTGGGTTGCATAGGAGTTCGTGTCGTACATTGTTTTTCAGTTTTCAGTATTGTGATTGCCCATTTGTCTTCCCGGGTTTGTCTGTCTAATGGATTGCGTTTTTAAGTTTGCTACTTAGGTATTTTTGCACTCTTTACATATATCTACCTGTATATCATGTATATGTAGTGTACATGTAAGTATTAGATATACCTATGTATGATTTATAACATGACACATTGTACTTTACAAAACTATAGCTTTAAATAATTTAGAATGGGGTTGGTCTTATTCCAAGATATATATTATATAATACGTCCAAGTTATACGGACATTTTAGGACATTATGATATAAAAATGAATATATATTTCCATTGTTATGCGTAAGCATACTTGTGTGCATTTAAACGTATGAAAGTAAAGACAAATGAACAAAAGCCGGAAACGTTTTATATTTCAATGTGATTCTGAATAAATGCGCTTCATTGTAATTTGAGATGTTTTGTAAAGTATTTTGACCGACATTCCTAGATCATAAATGAAAATAATGTTTCTCCTTTGACGAAGATTGGCGTTGTTTAACCCACATCTACTTTAAAGATTTTAAGAAATGCGTTATTAGTTCTATATAAATCATTAACATTTTGCTTTGCTCATAAAAGGTTATAGTTTTCTACATGTATACGTTTATGTGCAATAGAAAGGTACGTATGTATTAGGTTCATGTGTAATAAATGGACATGATGGAACAAAGTTCATTGACAAATCTACGAGATCTACATGTAGTTTGTTTAGAAGTTGAATGTTACTCACAAAGAATTTGTTAAAAAGAGGGGGAGTGTGCATGTACAGGAAATGGTGTTCATTTGGAAGTTATATCACAAGATGCCAATTTGTTGTTATACATATTCTTCATAAGGCATATGACCGCCTCCGTGGTCTCGTGGTAGCATGCTCGCCCCGAGTGCGGAAGATATCGGGTTCGATCCCCGGCCGGGTCAAACCAAAGACATTAAAATTGGTATTTGCTGCTTCTCCGCCAAGCACGCGGCATCTAGGACTAAGAGCAAAGACTGGTCGGCTCGGAGTCAGTTTAATGTGTCCGAGTGAGGTGATATGTCTTCCTGCGTGTCGGTCTAGTATAAAACAGGGATCATATCAACATGTCAACATGTCAACATGTTCTCGTCCAGATATGCCCCCTTCCTTCCCACCTGGTTGCCACTGGACGTTAAACGATAATTCATCCATCCATCCATCCATCCATAAGGCATGTGTCGCAATGTCTAATTTATAAAGCCAGTATCCACAATTTAATGGAAGCTTAAGGAATCACTAATCATATAATTCAAATACGTTACATCAGAATACAAAATATATTAAGACAAGAAAAAAATAATAGCAACATATCTGAAGATCGGAATGTATCATTGTTGTAAGTTTATCAACAAGAAACCTTATATAAACTAATTTCCTAATTAACCATTTTCCTCAAACTTAAAACTGTCATCTGGACGATCGATCCCGGTATAATTTGTTTTTCATGTATTTGTCACTAAATCGTGAATGCAGACGACAGCAATATATTCAGGAACATAACATATTATCTTATATTTCAGAGAACAGTGTTCATGAAAGGTTTCCTGCTAACTTAGAAGCCTGAAAGATAATGCTTTAATTTTGTACATATTTTACTTTTTTTATTGTCCAATGATCTAACTGCTATAAACTTAATATATATAAATCTGTAAAAAAAAAAATAAATAATAACAACAATCATGACAATAGTAAACAAGCATAGTTTTCCATTATACATCACAGTGTTGTTGAGAGGTAGCATAAACAAGTCACAGACGAAATTATAATTCATTAAAAATGCATCTTATGTTTATCTCGTCTGTTTACGACTTATCAATGAATAATCCAGGAACAAACTCAAATGACAAAAAAAGTGTAATGCTAAAACTACCTTCGGACAGAGCTATGCACGACGGAGATACTCCTTAGTTTTTACAAATTTTAACATTTGTATAACAGTACATTTTACAAAATGATGACATGTATCGAAATACTAGCAACTGAGCAAGGATACCCTCGGGAACTTGAGTCCACCAACATAGGTATCTAATACTATGATACCAATTTTGATGCACAAGATGTGCACATTTTGCCAGTTTACGACTCACAAGAAGTGATCAAGGCCTAAAATTTGAAAACCAAAACAATAATCTAAAAGGTTGAAGAGCTAATTTTAAGAAAAAGGCAAAATGACAATTAGTTTAAATCCAATCCATATTAGAACAGAGATATGTACGGGGAGATATCAAAGAGTTTTTCAGTAATTTTCATTGTAGCCACTACTCTTTAACTACATTAACAGTCCTCACCCAAATATTATACTTAGTCAATTTTTTCTTGTATTTTATAACCCGTCCGATCGAAACCCCTATTTCTAAACTTGTTCTGAAACAGCATAAAACATTTACTCATTGATATGGTGTGGTTTATTGGCGTTTTACCCCAAGTGTAGCATTATTAGGTATATCGTTGCGGCCAGCTTTACTGTTGAGGAGAGCTTGATGAAGAAGATCTACAGAGAAAGATACCAATTAATACTTAATTAATACAAATTAGAGTCAGATTCGACCTCAGCTCGACAGGATTTGAATTCTTACTGCCAACCTCAGCGTTGACAAGCTATAAGTGATCATTTTAGTTACAACGATCTAGCTAGACCACTCGGCCACCGCAGTCTTCACAATTAATTGCAGGAAAAGTATTGTTTTATGAAACACAAGTGTATAAAAAAATGATATATTATTTTGTACAACGAAAATGCCGGAAGTCTTTTTATATCGTTTCTGAATCTATATTTATTAATATTTCATTATGTCTCTGTAGATTTACATATTATATTGTCCCTGATATTGATGTTTACTTTAAATGACTCATGGACAATGTGAAGGTCTGAACGATTTAACGATTCCAGATGTTTCAATAATAGATGACAAAAAATGACCGTGTTAACATTGCAAAAGTAAATCAGTCAT
The DNA here is from genome assembly GCA_028015205.1 of Mytilisepta virgata. Classification (NCBI taxonomy): domain Eukaryota; kingdom Metazoa; phylum Mollusca; class Bivalvia; order Mytilida; family Mytilidae; genus Mytilisepta; species Mytilisepta virgata. The sequence goes on along the minus strand of JAPWFG010000026.1, from coordinate 768,168 downwards.
CTTTCGTAGTTAAACTGAAAATTAAATGTGAAAATCTTATAATGCTCTGTTCTTGATGTCATGATTCCTTTCTTAAATGTTACATAGTATGTCATGTGTATGTAGATGTATTTGACGTGTGCCTATTTTTAGTTTAAGTATACTTCTTTTATAATTATTTTGTGATTTTTTTAAGAAAATGTTTATTATAAGATAATAAATTGACATACACTTACGCATATCATTTACATATTTACCATTTGGAAAAAGAGGAATACAAAAATGAACTTGTTGCAAAATTAATGTGCACGTTTTTGTGGTCAAATCGTTGGTGTTTGTGTGGGTTTACACAATCATGAAAACAAAATAAAGATATCCTATGATACCAATTTTGGTATACATATGCACATCTCATCGATTTATGACTCACTCGGGAGGGGGAGGGGGTCACTTCAATCTTTCTTTGGTAGGGCATCAAGTACCCTACCCTTTTCATATATTTTGTTTATCAAAAATATATACCCTGTCGTATATCAATTAACAAAAAAAAAACATACCAATAGATATATTATCTATCAGTTAAAATACCACATTGGAAGATAAATAGAGAGATTAATTCGTTTGACAATTAGCTGATGCATTTACGGCTGTGGTTTAACCGCATCAAAAATAATACTGACATATGATTAGTTTCAAATACTTATGATATAATCAAGCAAGTGATAATATCAACCTAATGATATATTTCATCTGAAATTCTCACCCTTTTCATATATCATGAAGCATGAAATAGTGACCTATTCCAGTGGCTCATTCCTACCACTCATTACACAGTTAGTCTCTCCCTCCCCTTTTCCACCCGAGATGACTCATCAGTAATGCTCAAACCTAAAATGATGATAACCCAAAAATCCCAAAACGTTGAAGAGCAAATTCAAATACCAAAATTACACAAAAATATAAAACCGAAACCATCAAAATAGCTAGCTTCGCACGAGGGAGATACGTAGTTTTTACAAAATTAACATGTTTGTTGAATTTGGCGGTCTAATTTTTCAACAAACAATCGGCATTCCAATGGGAGCCAACTGTGCTCCTCTCCTCGGCGATCTGTTTCTGTACTCTTATGAAGCGGACTTCATTCAAGGGTTACTATGTGAAAACAAAAAGAAACTAGCCCAATCCTTTAATTTCACTTTTCGTTATATAGATGATGTGCTGTCGTTAAATAACGACAAATTCCCAGACTTTCTACATCTAATCTACCCCAGTGAGCTTGAAATTAAGGATACTACAGATACACTAAAGTCCGCTTCATATTTGGGTTGCACTCCACAAATTAATAGTACCATTTTCTATGTGAAGTGAGCTAACAAATGTCATGGTCTTTTGCCATCTTCAGAGTAAATAATACCCATATACATATATATTTATTCTGAAAGGCCATTATGTTAGCATTTTTTCAATCATGATAAAAAAAAAAAATATCCATGAAAACCTAGTTGGCATAGCAACATTTCAAAAATTTCCATAAAAAAAGCTTTAAAAATGTTAAATTTCACTCCACTTCGGCTTAAAATTGAGGTCTGATGCAGCGTTTCAATCCAATTGAGACTTAATTTTTCAGATTCTGCATAAAATTCCATTACATATGTGGGGAAAAAAGGTTTACTTTTCCGGCTCTTTTTTTTCGCAATTTAACTTACCAGTGCAGGTGCCGATTATCACTGTCAAAGTTTTACACACCACATGTCAATTCACAAGTCCCAGTTTATGACCTCCTATTACTTGTCAGAAGCAAAATCAGTTAATGTTTTCGTATTTTTTAAAACTAAAATCTATCCTCTTTCAGTCAATATTACAATTTTGAGGATAAGACATTTATTTATATGGCGTCTACGTTTCTCAACTTATCCGATTTTCAGAAGGCACACCACTAAATCGATCCCCCGTTTACTTCAATGTTAAATTCGTCATTTTCAAAAATTAGGGAAAAATATAAAATGAATTTTCCCAAGTCGGGCAATATATTGACATGTTTTTCAAATAAAAGCTGTCTTAGAAAATTGTACTTGAACAGTACATTGTTTACCAAATAAGAAATTTTTTCTCGTTTCAAATTTCCCGGTGAAAATTTGCCCCATCACTTCAAACTGAATACCGGAAATTACAGGCGCATTAATATGTCCAGTTCTCGAAACTGTTAAGGGTTATTGACATGCCGTAAAGTGTATTTCGTAGGGTATTCATTCCTTTCCAGAATAAATTCACTTGTTTATGCTTTAGATTGTGGCATTAGTTGTGACATATCGACGCCGAAACCCATAGGAATTATTTTATACTACTTTCGTACTCTGTCGAAATTGCGCCAGCTATTTACTGTAGTGCCCCCTTAAGGTACCCCTAGATTTTGAGGAATTTTAATTTCACGGCTGGTATAGAAAGAGGGACCATTTTGGGTGTTTGATAACACAATTTTATTAGAAATTGAGTTTTATTAACCTCTGAAAAAATATTTTCTTGAGTCTACCCCCTCCCTGAATTTTGGTCGATTTTCACCCCTTTTTATCTCATTATTCAGAAACTAAAAATATACAGTTTTGTGATTATTATCACATTTTCACACCGACATCTACCTTTTCTTGTCTTCTGCTACCCAATATCCCCCGTTTTCGGATGTTTTCGGTAGAAAATAGCTGAAACATTAGATAGGCACCCTAAAATGTGACCGATCCAGGTTTTAGAAATTGCCATTTCACGATCATTGCCAAACGGTGTTCCAATTATATTTTCTCAATAATACGCACTGGACAATTGCCTAACATATTTTAACAGACATGTAGTCTTATGGCAGATATTGAGGTCAAATGGATCAAATTTCAAAAATTGGGATTTTTCACGCTTTCTGGAATATAGGAAAAAAACGAGTGTTCGTAAATTGCGTGTGCTCAATTTATCAGAGTCAAAAAGTGCACAATAAAATTACTGAAAGTGAAGAATACACCGTGCTTTTATTTAATGTCAAAAATTTTCATATTTACTTCTATTTTCTTTCAGTTTGGCACCTTGAATTCTGGAGTACATCAAATTTACTCTAAGTGCTGAGTCGGCATTTTTTACCTCCCCCCTTTTTAAACGGTCGTTTAATTTTAAAAGAAATTTGTTTATTTATCGTTTCTTACCGAGAACTTTGGAAATAAATAAAAATATCCATGTAATTAGTCTTTATTTAGATTCTCTTAAGGTACCCCTAGATTTTGAGGAATTTTAATTTCACGGCTGGTATAGAAAGAGGGACCATTTTGGGTGTTTGATAACACAATTTTATTAGAAATTGAGTTTTATTAACCTCTGAAAAAATATTTTCTTGAGTCTACCCCCTCCCTGAATTTTGGTCGATTTTCACCCCTTTTTATCTCATTATTCAGAAACTAAAAATATACAGTTTTGTGATTATTATCACATTTTCACACCGACATCTACCTTTTCTTGTCTTCTGCTACCCAATATCCCCCGTTTTCGGATGTTTTCGGTAGAAAATAGCTGAAACATTAGATAGGCACCCTAAAATGTGACCGATCCAGGTTTTAGAAATTGCCATTTCACGATCATTGCCAAACGGTGTTCCAATTATATTTTCTCAATAATACGCACTGGACAATTGCCTAACATATTTTAACAGACATGTAGTCTTATGGCAGATATTGAGGTCAAATGGATCAAATTTCAAAAATTGGGATTTTTCACGCTTTCTGGAATATAGGAAAAAAACGAGTGTTCGTAAATTGCGTGTGCTCAATTTATCAGAGTCAAAAAGTGCACAATAAAATTACTGAAAGTGAAGAATACACCGTGCTTTTATTTAATGTCAAAAATTTTCATATTTACTTCTATTTTCTTTCAGTTTGGCACCTTGAATTCTGGAGTACATCAAATTTACTCTAAGTGCTGAGTCGGCATTTTTTACCTCCCCCCTTTTTAAACGGTCGTTTAATTTTAAAAGAAATTTGTTTATTTATCGTTTCTTACCGAGAACTTTGGAAATAAATAAAAATATCCATGTAATTAGTCTTTATTTAGATTCTCTTAAGAAGGCACACCACTAAATCGATCCCCCGTTTACTTCAATGTTAAATTCGTCATTTTCAAAAATTAGGGAAAAATATAAAATGAATTTTCCCAAGTCGGGCAATATATTGACATGTTTTTCAAATAAAAGCTGTCTTAGAAAATTGTACTTGAACAGTACATTGTTTACCAAATAAGAAATTTTTTCTCGTTTCAAATTTCCCGGTGAAAATTTGCCCCATCACTTCAAACTGAATACCGGGAATTACAGGCGCATTAATATGTCCAGTTCTCGAAACTGTTAAGGGTTATTGACATGCCGTAAAGTGTATTTCGTAGGGTATTCATTCCTTTCCAGAATAAATTCACTTGTTTATGCTTTAGATTGTGGCATTAGTTGTGACATATCGACGCCGAAACCCATAGGAATTATTTTGTACTACTTTCGTACTCTGTCGAAATTGCGCCAGCTATTTACTGTAGTGCCCCCTTCAAAGGCATGCGTGAGTTACCATGACTTTCGACAAAGAGGGTTACTGCTGTCACAAAAGCTTCTTAACCAGGGTTTTATCAGGGATAAGATGATGTCATCACTTCGGAAATTTTACGGTCGTCATCACGAATTGATTGACCGTTACAGTGTTCCAATATCTAAGATGGTGTTGGACCTGTTCCCACTGTCGTAATATTTCATGTGCCTCCACCAATTCGTGACTTCCACCGCATTGACTGTGTTGAACTTCACGACGGGTGTCGTATACGGAGCAGGAACTGCTTACCCTTCCGGAGCACCTGGGTTCACTCCTGGTTTTTATAAGAGTTCGTGTTGTTCATTGTTTTTTTCGTTTTCTGTGTTTATTTTTTTTTGTGCTTGTGGTTGTTTATTTGTCTTCCCGTTTACTCCGTTTTCAGCACATTGGCTATTTCGCGGCGGCCAGTTTTTACTGGTGGATGAAGCCGGAGTACCCGGAGAGAACCACCGACCTTCGGTAGGAAAATTGGCAATCCTTGTCAATTAAGATCAGAGTCGAACACACTCCGCCACAGGTGAGATTCGAACTCGCAACCTCAGCGTTGACAGGCTAGTGATCATTAGTAGTCATGGCGAACTACCTAGACCACTCGCCTGGTATCGAATATGTGTTAGGTTAGGGTATCACAAAAACACTAGTAATGTCTGTTCCAGGACAGATTATCTTGACTCTTTGTTGTTTCTATGTTGGTGTTTTGCGCTCTTTTGTTACTTTAATCTGAGGGTTTGTCGGTTGTTTATTGATTGCACGGTTTCATTGTTGACCTTTCCTGTTATTATCTCACCTGGCATATAGGGCCATTTGAGTGAGCTATTGCGATCACTTGGCGTCTGTTGTCCGGCGTCGTCGGGCGTAAACTTTAAAGACCTTTCCGTCTGAAACCATTGAGACAATTGGGATCAAACTTTGGTGGGATGGCCCTTGAGTTGCCCGCTTTCAAAAGTGTGTCCGGCATCCCCGACTTCCAACTGTGACATAGCTGTTACTAAAAATAGAACAAAGGGGGTGAATGTAATAAATCTTCTCCTTTGAAACTAAATGACCAGATGGAACCAAATTTGGCAGCAATAGTTTTTAGTTGGTCCTCTTTCTGAAACCACTTCGCCAATTAAAACCAAACATGGTCGCAATGGTCCTTAGAATCTTCTCTTTCAGTATTGTGTCCTATGATCCGTTCTGTTAGCTTAAATATTGGTAATATTCAACCCTTCCATTTAAAATCTACTTGTCTGAAACCACTTGGCCAATTGGAAGCACCCTCGGCAGCAATAATCCTTATATGATCCTCTTTCAAAATTATCCGATGACCCGGACTGTCAAACAAGATGACCGCCACAGTCGAACTTAGTTTAACACAGGACCCTGTGGGAAAAATTAATTTGCACATCTTGATATCATGGCCATTTGGAACAACACTTGGCACTAATGGTCCTTCAGATAGACTTCTTTCAGAATTGTGTCTAATGATCCTGACTGTCGATTAAATACCCGCCACAGCCGAACTTAGTTTAACATCGGACCTTATAGGAAAACCAACCAACTGAAGATGACTGCTACACCTAAATTTCTGGACCTGCTCAAGTTGGAAAAGTTAACTCCAGGTGAGCGATACAGGCTCTTAAGAGCCTTTAGTCCGTTTTTTGTCTATTTGGACATACGGATCATAAGCTGGGTAAGTCTTTATATACAAGATGTCTAAATACCAAAGCAAATCATATAACGACAAGCATGCACGTAGACAGCTGGACTAATTTTGTAGCGTCTAAAAGCACCGATGGCAGACATTGAACGAAAGATCTAATTAACCGTTTCCTTGTTTAGTCAAATGGTAAGTTCCCTCATTGCAGTTGTCTTTACATTTTTATATCTTAGATATTTTTATCAATTTAAATACTTAGGCAGTTTTTCTGTTTATAACTGTTCATCATTTATTGTGTATGTTATTAGTATGTTATCAACCCTTCCAATCTTCTTCCTGAATAATGCAAAAATACAAAAATCGAGTTCGTCATTTTGTGATTAATTGACCCTTCTGTGATATGACTCACTGACAAACATGAATAGTCATAAAACAGATGCTGTATCAATTTACAAACTATGCCCGAAGCTTTTTAGAATCAGGTTAAAATGTTTCCATTAAAACAAACAGGATCTATAAAACAAATTTTGTGATACCAATTTTGATTCACCAAATGTACACTTTTACGACTCATCAGTTGTGCCCAAGGAGAAAAAGTTTGAAAACTGCAACAGTAATCAAAATTTGGAAGACTGAAAATAGTAATAAAACCAGTATTACTATAACTTTCAGAAGAACGCCCATTTAATAAGCATTGAAATGGTGTTGAATGCAAAGAAGGGGTTGAAAATTGCTTGATAACAAATAATAAACACTATATCAATGGTTATTAGTATGTTTTGTATTATGTATGATACCTATATTAATCTAACACAACACTGTAAGCTGTGCGATAGCAGAGACCACAATATTGTGCGAGGGCTTCAGACTGGATCAATATTCATTATACATCTTACACAAATATGCCAACTAAATCTTTATCATTTCCTTTAATGAATTTAAACTTTTAACATGTTAACGAATAAAAATTGTCATGAAAACAAACTTTTTGACTTATCAGAAGTACACAGTGTTGTACTAAGACCAGCGTCCAAGCTGTTTTATACTGTTTTTTTTTCTGTTTTAAACCTACATTAATGACCTGTTGTACAATTAATGTATTAGATGGACAGTTTTTAGTTTATTTTCGCATAGTGTTTGATAATATAGCTTATTTTAGAAGATGTTTTAAGATTAAGAACAACAATGACAGCTGTACAAATGATTTTTGCAGATATAACACTACAGGGTTATTGCACGAATACATATAGAATAATAGGTAGTTTCGTTTTTGATACTGACTATAACATGTGGAATATCTAGACGAGCCCGAAGGGCGAGTTTTGATATTCCACATGATATAGTCAGTATCAAAAACGAAACTACCTCTTATTCTGTTATTCTGTATTATTCTAGTCAGTATCAAAAACGAAACTACCTATTATTCTGTTGTTCTGTATTATTATGTTTATCGGTATTCATTTTTTTTCTGAAAAATATCACTTTTTCAACTAATTTTAATGTGTACTATTTTTCATAGACGTTTTTAATGTGGTTTACCAATCATTGGCGCGTGACATCATTTTGAAACACATCCTTGACAGTGAATGCTTGTCATCGATAATTTCCTTAATTAATTTTGATTGGACGATCAGGAAGTAGCTCCTTCGGCATTACGTCACACAATGTATTGCCTAATATTTTCAGTGATACTGCCTGTATGCGATAAACGAAAATATTAGGCAAAAAGGAAATATGTACGAATTGCCGATAATGGGAACTATTGTCCCGAGTAGCATGTAATATTGCACGAGCTTGCGAGTGCGATTTAATATTCTACGAGGGACAATATTTCCCATGTTCGTGCAATAACCCTTTTATTGTATGGCAACACCACCCAGATCCCGGAAATAACCCGAACAACTATCAAAAACATCGTCTTTTCAATGCAGTATTGCTCTCCTTGCAATATCGGCGAATATTGCACGCTAATTTTTGGTTATGTTATAAAGGGAATATTACGTTGCTATACAATAAATGTATATTATTATTTAATACAAAATTTATATATACATATGCTTAAAACATAAATAACAGCCTATTGGAAGAGTAAGTTCTTAAGAACCTTAAATTGACACAATGCATATTTATGCAAATCGTTTCAGTGGATCTGTATATAAAAATTTGGTAATTGCAATTTTACCATTCTGGAGAACCTGAGGTCATTAACTGCCTATTGGCATAATCAAATAACTACTGCTTTAGTTTTGCTTTCTCGTTTTATTTCGTATGAAGGCAAAATACTATCTTGTGTTGATATTGATTTCATATGCACTATTATATTTTAGAGTTAACATGATCAATTAATGACATCCAATCTCATGCCCTTTATGCACTATTAGGAAATTAATAATAAAAAAAAAAAAAAAGAAAACAGGAAAGGTCAACGATGGAGTATATCAATTATTGGCATCCAATCGCAAGCCCTGTATACACTACATTTATTTAGGTAACTAATAAAACTTTTACAAGTAAGGTCAGCGATGGTATACATCAATTATTGGCACAAACAAATACATAAAATTAACAGAATCAGGATAGGATGACTTGGAAAAGACACTGACAATGCAGCAGTTGTAGTATTGATATATGGGTACTCAATCATCTATAGCAATACACACTACAAAGGAGTCACTTTGGTTATATGGGGAATAATACATGTCAAAACCTATTTTACATGCTATATCAACCCGAGTACCCAATATCACTCGAGGGCCTTCTGCCTGAGGTGTGATATTGGTCTAGGGTTGATATAGCATGTGATATAGGTTTGACCATGTATTATTCTTTATATCGTATATTTCAACAATAAAAGTGTGTTCCCAGTAGGCGTGCGATATCGGTTTAGGGTGCGCTATAGGATATGCGATATAGATTATGTGATACAGGTCTTGCAAAGACGTGTATAATGTATATTAAAAATGTATGTATTTCACTATAAATATATGATATAAGCAAAATACCTGCCAACTAGAACTGTTAAAGCTGCATTCATGGTCCATAATATAGATACAGAATCAACATGTATTCATTGTCCTTATAAACTACCTACTCATGTCTCTTAGTTAACGTACTTATTCCTTTCTTGAATAATACAACCCAGTGTCTCAGCAAACATCGCATGTAACAGAATCTTTATTGGCAGAACCATATGTTGAAAGCAATATTAAAACGGCAAAGAATGACAAAACATAATTTAAACTAACTGGAAAATTTTCAGAAAAATATGTCAAGGCTGCTTTTTTTCGTTTAATATAATTTTTAGTTCTAGGTTTGCCTTTCGTTGCCATAAAACTGGATTATAAAGATTTTCTTTTATATTCATTCTACAAATTTTCATCTTAGTAATTATTACTTTTTAACGCTTTGCTTAGATTTCTTGCACAGCAAGAAGATAGTATTCCGATCGATGATATCACTACACAATAATTTAATAGCATTTTCAGCATTATAAAGATGGATTAAAATGTAGTTCTTTGAAAGTCGATTTATTTCTTACAGAAAACGTAAATAAGCTTTTAAGTATAAATGTATAAAACACCATATTTTTAAATCTGCTAATTTATCGGATGATGGCTGGAAAGGCTTGTTACTTTTAAGAAATGAACACGAAAGCGATGATTTTTTATTCTTCCTCTTCTGAAAGGCATTACACCAACGTTATAAAATGTCTAGGCAATAATACAGATCAATATTTACGTTTTCTATTTTTAAAGATACTCTTATTTCTTTTACAATTAAAATGAATAATTTTATAAGAGTTGATGTGTTAAATATTAAATATGCAGATAGACCATAATCGGAAGGGATATTTCCGAAAAATACTAGTCGAGAGACGGTAAAATATCCCGAGATATTTACTTTCAAGACTAGTTTTTTTCGCAAAAATACAGACCGCTTATGATTTTTCTCTTTAATTAAACCGAATATCATTTACTAAAACGCGGCGATAATGAATACGTTACGACAACATATTCGCAAATAGCCCTCTGAGAAGGTTGTGAATAGTTCCTCTATCAACCAATCAGAACCCTTGATTCTTATATGAGGTGTGCAGTATTTCATGTCCAGTTGTTATTTCCTTTATTTAAATTCTCGGATTAGTTTATCCCTATGAGCATTTCATTCATTTACAGCTAGATATTCTTGTTCACTTTAAAATATTTTCGATAAATTAAATGTGACTTTTTCTTAATCATCCGACTGCATATAGACTCGAACTTAATCAGTAATAAAAGCATATTGTTTTTTTTTTTTTTAATAAAGCCATTAGTTAAAAGCCTACGCTAACATGTATCGATAAAATACGGTCGCGAGTAACAGTATTAATATAAGATAGATCAAAAGAATATATGACTAATATATCTGATGCCATCAGATTGGATTCTTATAATGTCTTGTACTTAATATCTTCTTATCAAAGAGATAGTGTTGCGTTAACCGTCGATAGATGTTAGCCCCCGAGCGCATCACCAACTCGCTGATTAGTGCTTTTGTACTGGAATTAAATTTATTTTCTATTGGTGTCAAAACTTTAAAACATATATGGTCTGCGTTTTATGGCTATTTTAGCATTCAGTACGGTTGTTGATTTCACTTTTCGTGATTTAATTGGTTCTAAGCTTCACTGACCAGACAAAATTCACTGAATGTTTTATTATCAGCCAACTCAAATGATACTACTATTAAATTTGTATAAGTTATAATTTACCGATAAAGATTTATAACGTGTCTCAAATTTTCTATGCAAACGCCCATCATAATTATACTAATTTTTCTATTACCAAAGGTTCTGTTTGAAACACAGTAACAGTTTAGTTAGCTCTCTTATATTGTGTACTTGTGTATATATTGCTCATGTTGTTTTGGTCAGGCGTCAGCTATCTTATGTTGTGTATTTTTAAATATATTGCTCAAGCTATTTGTTTATATTGAGACTGTATACTGTGTTCCTACTGTATCGCCGGTTCCACTGTATCGCGCTACCAACGTTATTTCAACGTTATTTTGACGCCATCTTGAAAAAATAAATGTCGCGATAGAGTGAGACCCCAGTATATACATGTATACAATAAATATTATAAAGTACATTATTCTTTTACTTCATGTATTTAGTGATCATGCAATGTTAAGTTTCTGAAAGACTATTTAGGTTTAATTTTAAAAATTGTAATATTATGAGTATATTATAGACAGTATTGGCTAAAGTACATTTAAGCACTTAACTAACAGGAAGTTTAAATCGAAATAAAAGTGCTTTAAGATCGTTAAAAAATATCGACGATAGGATACTGAAAGCTTAATGAGTTAATCCAGAACGGAAAATCCCATAGATTATTCTGACAAGTGAGAACAATGAATCGTTGCATAATGTACAAAAGTATAAAGCTAAATAGGTTAAGCTGAACTCTTAAACAAAGAAATTGTTGTTTTAATGGAACTGTTTAGAATTTATTGTGAGCAAGGAAACCAAATGAGATAACGATTTTTATGAACAAGATGTACACATTTCGTAGGTTTACGACTCAACAGTTGTGATCAAGACCTAAAATGTTGAAAACCAAAACAATAATCAAAAACTTTGAAGAGCAAATTCAAAACTGCCAAAATGAAAAAATGACTAATCAGGTTAAAGACAGAGATATGCACTTTTAGATTTCTAAAATTTACATTTTCATAACAGTAAATTTAAAGTATCAGTTTGTGGCTGGTATGGAAATACTAGCAACTTTGAGCGGGAGATGCTCTAGGGGACTTGCAGTCCACAAGCAGCGGTACCTACATGTATACATGTGACAAACAACTCGGGGCTGATCAGAAGATAAAAACGTTTGTTTGACGTCAAAAGAATCTCAAACATAATAGAGAACATGCCGTTTGACGTGAGGCGCATTTCGGAATATGGTTACTTGTGCTATACATGTGTAATGTCAAAATATCACAAAACACTACGGTCACTGATGACACCTGGCAGTTTGCCAGGAAATAACCAAATTCGGTTATATCTAACAGTATGGTGGTTAGCTAATGCTTTAAAGAATATAAGACAAAAAGTATTTCTGAAGGTGTAATCAAACTGAAGAAACCGTTAACCAATATCATAAAGAACAAAACAATATCTTGCGTAGGAGAGTCTGTATATAGTCTGATACTGGGTATTTTAATTACTATCCTATTTCTAATGTACAAACATGTATTGAAGCGTAGAAAATAAATTTAAAAACCTATGTAAAACGTTATTGCTTCGTATAATTTGCATAAAGACGCGCATCTAATATGATTTTTATGCAATATATATTTATTACAAGCTCAGTTAACAGTGAAAATTTGTTTTCAGAAATATGATTAGATCTATTAATAAATGTTATTATCCTTTGTGTTAGATTACCACATATGGAGCTTACTTTATCACATGTAGCCAACAACGTAATGTGTCTAACTTACAATTGGCAGTTTGCCAGGAAATCAACAATCCAGACAAAATTATGTCAATATCTAACATATTAGATATTTTTAGGTCCAATTCATAGTAAGTAGGATGTTACATGTGTATAAAGCGGCATACTCTAAAATGTAGCCTGGCCTCAACTGCTTGGTCTGAAAATTGGCTTGGCCTCAAAATTGCCACAAAATTAGCCTGGCCTCAAAATTGACTTGGACTCAGATTTGTCTTGGTTTTTAAATTATCTTACAAATTTCAAAAGCCATACTCTAAAATATAGCCTGTCCTCGAAATTTGCTTGGCCTCAAAATTTCCTTCATATTTGGATTGCAATTTGATTTCTTTTTATTAAAAGAATTTCTATTATTTCAAAAGTTTTTAAAATATATATATATATAATATATAAAGCCTTAACAAGACCGTTAATTCTTTACTCTGGAATATCACATGTTATCAGCTTTTTTTTAGCAAGTTTTTACAAGTCATCTATAAGATTGTAAATCAACCAATTAATATTGAAATATAATTTAGTTAAAGTACCATGGAGTTTTGCATGCTTTCTTCACACACCGTCCAAGCAAATATTCAAATTGACAGATTATGGCCCAAGTGGCACAGAATACATAATTTGTAGTAACAAACCTATATGGGTAATACTTATGTGTTATTTGAACATTGCATGAAACAAATTATTTAAAGAAGCCCCCACTTTTAAAAGAGGGGTTTTCAGTTTTTCTCCTTTTTAAAAATCATTTTATACAGAAAATAAATAACAACATAAAACATACACGTATAATGAACAGTTATTTTAATCCGAAAAACTGTCATACAAAACGTACGCGGAGGCTTTATGTGGAAAAAGAAAGGAAGAAGAAGTTGGGATGCCCAAGGATCCAGTTATATCTCCGAGGAAGCAAAATTTTGAGGCCAGGCCAGGCAGTTGAGGCCAGGCTACATTTTATAGAATGCCGTATAAAGCGTTCATAGTTTTTATATTTATAACGATTGTGTAACGAAACAGAAGTCAACCATAACACCCTTAACTAAAGGCGGTATGGTTTTTTTTATTATACTGAATGCCTTGATCTTATCTGGATCAGTTGAGGAAAACAATAAGTGTATCTAAATGAATTAACTGTATTTTAGGTCAACAATAAAATATCGATAAAAAAAATACGGACAATAGTGGTGCTGCAGAACCAACATCTGGTAGAGTTGTGGCGACTGTAAAGACCTGTTATAGAATTGTAAAAATACATGTATTTTTCAGATTCAAGTTGAAAACAAATAGAATCATACGGACCAATGACCCAAATGACACTACCCTAGCAACAGGTGGTAATTTTGCATCAGACGACAAGTTGGTTGTCTTGATCTTCAAAATTTATAACCCGTTTCAATTATTCTGCAGATATGGGATTTGTAGAAGTGTCTGAAGAGACAATACAAGAAGTGAGATACTAATCGGTAAAACTCGGCTAGAAAGGGTGATATTTTTCAAGTTCGGTAATGGTCGGTCGCGGAATGTCATATTTCCGTTGCTATGCAAAATTATCACATGTTGCTAGGGGTAGGCGGAATAAAACAAAAACAAAAAACACTGCAAAATACCACATTCTCAAGAACCAATGAAATAACTGGATTACATCAGAAATTTGCATAATGTATAATGATGCTATTTGATGTCATGTGATATTTAACCTGCCCTTTGGTCAACACATTTTTTGTCTGATTTTGGACCCTTCTACAGTAAACACTTAATCATTTTTAAGACGGATTGAGAGTCAGAGTAAAACAATTTGAAAAAGAGTATGAATGAAAAAAACACGAGCGCATTGCTTACACGAAAAAAGCCAGCACTTGAGATCGCTTTATTGCTCACATTCAAGTCGTCATAGAAACCACTTTTTTATCATCTTGAGTTATGTTATAGCAACTGCAAGTTTTCACACGATCTAAATTCGGCTTAAACTTTAAGGTAGGTTGAAAAATGATACGTCAATTGTTTTATTAACTGCTGTAAGTTTTGGGTATAAACCTTGATGATTACGTTTCATTTTATAAATACGCAACCCCTTATCCATTCATTTCCCCATTATCAAGCAATATCTAATGGTAAGAATATGTATAAAAACAACAACGAATTATACTGCAGTTTGTATCATTTATAATTTTTAGTATTGTTTACTTATTCATTTGATCAAGGAAACTACAAATTTTTCAGGTTAAATTCCATGCTACAGGCCAGAGACGAAAGCTTCTGTTACATGCAATAATCCTAACAAAGCGTTTTAATTGATTTTAAAGTAACAAACAAATCTGCAGCTGCACCCTTAATTTTGCTAGACCTTGGTTATAATCTTCATAAAATACTGAGCTTTTATTTTCTTGATTATACGGATTTACGTTATGTCTATCATGTTTATGTAAATTTCCCCCAAAATTTTAATTGTTTAGACCACTCTGCGAGAAAATAAGGATTGTGACACCCATTTTTTGTTTCATATTTCAGTGAAGTTAAATAGTATAAATATGAAGGCTGTTTTTTTTTTTTTTTTTTGCTTCAATATTCAAAATGAATGAATACATAACCACTAGTCTTTAGGGAGCAGCCATTTGATTTTGTGTGTGTGTGTGGGGGGGGGGGGGGGGCATTTTTTCCACACCTAAAGTGTTCCTGTTGTTTTATTTTGCCAAAGTCCTGGTCCTGACTTTTATTTCAAATTTGATCCTAGCTCCCCCATAAAAATCAAATGGTTCCTCCTTTAGTCAGATATGCCTAAAGGAAGTTTATTACAGGAACAATTTATTCATATAGTTGTGGTACTTCTTTTGTCCATAATGATATATGTATCAACTTATACAAGAAAAATTTCCTGTTTTGCTGCTAAGATATTCTACCCAGTTTATTTACGATTTTATTATTGACTGTGAATGTTTTTTTAAATTTAACACCTAAAATGTTAAACTAGATTTTCACATGATTATTGATCATAGTCATTTTAAATTTTCTGTCATATGATTTTCTTTTAATTGTCATGTAAATTATATGTACTTTTTACCCAGTTTATTTTCTCATCGGAATCTTATGTTGGAATGTAGCCTTTTTTTATTTCCATTAAATTTTGTGCATATCGATTCAAGTCAGAATAAAATATTCTTTTTTTTCTAATTTCCTCTTTTATATGTAGTATGACATATAAATATAAAAAAATATACTGTACCTTTCCTATATTAGCAAATAAACAACAATGTCGACTTTTCCCACAGTCTACAATATTTTGATGAAGGTTAGGGTTCCCAATTTGTTTTCACAAGGTTAATGAGTGATTATGCGTAGTATAAATTTTGTAAATTTGTTTGCATTATCGATAGAAACCATATCGTGGAACGGCTAAAAAATGTGTTTATTATTTAAAAAATACAAAACAACTTTCTGCGTTTCAAAATTATAAAAGACAACATTTGTTTATATCTATTTCTTTGTTTCAATTTGTATTGATTTGCGCAATTCAAACAATGTAGAGCATATTTTATTGAAATAAGTCTGCATGTATTGTGCGTTTTTAAAATCAGATAACAAAAAAGTTTTAAATATTTTTAACCGCAATTGTTAATTAAAATTTCCAACTTGAACCGGTTTTTCGACGTAGTCATACAAGCTCGCTTTTGACCTAAAAACTAAAGAGACGCTTTCCCATGACAACAGACCGCGTGCGTTTAATTTGCCGGCAGCCGTGTGATTGGGTGACATTGAAGGAAATGGTGATGTTCGAATATCATTCTTCAGTTGACTCGAATGTTCTAATATCGGCCAAATGTTCCCAAACCTCTCACCTTTCACAATTTTACTTTATTCATTTTTTTAAACTTGAAAAAAACGACATTCAAAAGGTCAACAATTCTAATTAGTTAATAAATACTGCTGTGATACAGAGAATTGGTATTTCATAGATATGGGTCAACACAGTGAGGATCAGTTACGTCCGCGTCCATGAATTGAGACAAAACTTTGTGTATGTACTTTATATTTCTATTTATAGATCGTATTCCATAAGTGAAAAAATATTATTTGAATGTAGTTCAAGCAGTATTCATGATAAAAAATCCTTTGGTTTTTTTTAAGTACCTTTTTGGTGATCTTAACTAAATAACTTTCTGGGCTACAGATAGCGAGACAGGTCGAGGCCCGGGACAGTGGAAAACTTAACAAATTTAATTTAATTTTTTTAAATGTGAAAAGTATTATTTTCTATACATCTACTGCAAAAAAAATCCTTGAAATGCAACTCAACTAATTAGAATAATATATATGATAAGAATGGAGAAATATATATAGTCAGGGATACTACGTCGCCTATCTTTTTTAAAGATAGTACTTGACGTTTATATAAAATTTGCTACCATTTCAGTAAATACGCCTTGTGCATGCTGTAGACAGAAGGGAATAAAAACGTATATTTTAACGGGATCTGAAGCGTCTGATAGATGACGATCATTCTTTCAGCTAAATTCGTCTGCAGTGTGAAAATTAAAGAAATGAACAATAGAATGCTTTGTTGGCATCATATTAACGTTAAGTTGTCATGATAGTTTTTAATTTAAATTTTTTACATATATATGGGGCATGAACACAACAGCTAAATTATTCATTTTAAAATTTCAAACAACTGCGTGACTTCACATTTTTCTTTATTTTGTACTGTTTTCGAAATATTTATCGTGTTCTCGTATAACAAATCTTTACTTTAATCTCATATACCTACGTCGATTTTAATCCATCAAAATAAATCCGGTAAAAATTACCGGTCATCATTTACATATATAAATGAACACATGATGACCATGGACGTTGAAATAAAATTTTCAAGATGATTTTTTTGACCCTCTCCTCACAAAAAAACATGATATTTTTGGTTCCTCAAGTGTAAGCTCCAAAAAAAAAAAACGTTGCGTTACAATGGTCTGTTTGGATTAGTCCTCATCAAACATGTTTGTGACCAAACTTTTGAAAGCAAAAACAACATCGTAACCATTAATTTCAAATTTAAATAAAATTGGACAACATGGAAATAATCCACGAATATCTTAAGAATTTTTTATTTTCCAATTTTAAAAACCAATAATCTGGTTAAGCTTTAATCTTTAACAAGTTCAAGACAATAAAAAAAGGATTGTAAAGAAGAGAAATGGCGTTTAAGGAACGGGTTCTATCAAAATGCACTCAACATTCTTAAAGCTGTGAAAACGTGTTATTATACATTTCTTCTTTTTTGCTATATAAAATTCATTGTCATAAAAATGCTATTGTATTCAAACTGCCTGAAAAGTACTATTCACCGGTGAATAGCACAAATGCTATTCACCGACCAGTGAATAACACTTTTCAGCGGCAACTTTCACTGGACAACGTCACGGTAATGGGCATGTCAGAGTACAAGGAATGACATTTATAATCACGTTGGTATAGTCCCATTGCGCTTGATCTTAAAAAAAAAACACTTTTTAAATATTTTTCTTGGCATTTCTCTTTAAATTTTTGGTATAATAAAACAGTTATTTAACAGTTATTTCGGGATAGATACATTTTATCTGCCCCCAATACTGTTAAATGACTGTTTTATTACCAAAAACGCTAAAACAATAAACCTGGTTAGTGTTTGAAGAAAATAAAACACAACTTAAACATGTTTAAGAAATAGGTACTTATACTCTTTCAAAAGTGAAGAACTGCACTCCACTCCCGAAAGATGCTGAATTTTAGAAACGAGTTTAAGTACCTATTACATCCGTAAATACTAGAAGGTTGGGTTTCCATGTAGTTATTCTTACTCGTGTAAGAACCTACTATTCTCCATTCTAATGCAAGTGTAACGATTTTAAGTAAAATAAGTATTTTTAATATCTGCAAGTGACGCTTTGCATGTGTTGTCGTCGAGGGCATCAAACGTCAACCAATGAAAATCCACGTTTCTTTAGAATATGAAAATTAATTTTGCTTTCAAGTTAAGTGTGTCTAGAATTTAAAATGAGATGAAACTAGGTGCAGTTGTATTCCCAAATTATCAAATGATCAAATACCTTATCCCGGAAGTTTTTATTGATATAATCGTGTATTGAGTTTCATGTGACCACTTGTTTGTTTGTTTAGTTGGGGTTTTACGCCGTTTTCAGCACATTTGCCTATTTCGCGGCGGCCAGTTTTTATTGGTGGAGGAAGCCGGAGTACCCGGAGAGAACCACCGACCTTCGGTAGGAAAATTGGCAATCCTTGTCAATTAAGATCGGAGTCGAACACACCGCGCCACAGGTGAGATTCGAACTGACAACCTTAGCGTTGACAGGCTAGTGATCAGTAGTAGTCATGACGAACTACCTAGACCACTCGGCCACCGAGGCCCCTGTGACCACTTGTAAGAATGATGTAAGTGTTGAGATGTAGCTCACTTGCGAAAAAATCCCGTTTACTGTTATTTAAGTACCTCTAAAATAACCTTTATGACCTCTCATCACAGATATGCATATACATTTGAAGTCATGTTAATTTTTTTTACAAAGAGCATATAAATCCGGATTTCGCAGAAAAAGAGGAATATCGGTTACAAAAATGCTTAGACTGGAGATAATTTTAATTATTCATGATAAGTAAATAAAAAATAAAATGATTCTTGATTAGCAGATTTGATTTGGAGAAACTTATGTCAACAAACCAGATTTTTAAAATATAACAATAACTATAAAACGTATACAGCATTAACAATATAAAAAAAATCAACTACATGATCTGAGGAAACAACATTTGACAGGCGAAAAAATGTGATAAAACATTTTGGATTGAACATTATAGAGATGAATATCAGTGCAGTTTCGAAAACAAATCGTGCACAAAACAGTAAATACTAAAAATAAACAATCACCCAAAGCCTACAGTCAAACCATTTAAAGGGCACGACTATGTAGAGTATATTTTACAAACGACGCTGTCATCGGTCATGAAAACTTGCAAAATTAGCCTCAGTACAGTTTTATAGAAACCTATAGGTTTGACTTCAGTATGTTTTCCTTACAAATGATCCATATGAACCTACCATGTTTATATTCATAGTGTGTCCTACTTTTATAAGTTTGCCTTATTTGTACTTAATTGATTTGTTTTTCAAGATGATAAAAGGACAAAACATCACTTTAAACTCAATTTCATGGTATCTTCGTGAAACAAGAATCGATTTAGAATCTTTGTGTAAACAAACATGACACCTCTAGGAATTTATTGCATAATATAATTCTGCAGTTGTCGGTCGGTTATAAATTTAAGACTTTTTCGTTAGGAGATGCAATAAAGTTTCTTTTTCAATTGTTGCGTAGTATCCTGCACAAATTAGGATTTAGTTGATTTCCAGAGTTTGAAATTTACAGTTAAATGATTTAAAGTGATTCAACAAGAAACAACGAGTTACACATTAAAATTTTGGTGGCGTTTGAATACTAAATGGTATTATTACATCTTTACTTTGAATGGCTGATAACACATGAAAAGTGACCCATGACGTTTGATAAATAATGACCTGAATGTACTTATAATAAGTAAAGTCAAGAAATACCAAAGGGATATTCGAAGGAGGGAAAAATCGAAACAACTGATAAACTCCGGAGAACAACCAAGACAAGACGTAAACAATACATACACTACAATTAAAAACTAAAAACATATGAACAACATGAACCCCACCAAAAAACCGGGGGTAGACTCGGGTGCTCCGGATGGATGGACGGATGGATGGATGAATTATTGTTTAATGTTCAGTGGCAACCAGGTGTATATCAGGACGAGAACATGTTGATATGATAATGAATATGACCCCTGCTTTGTACTAGATCGACACGCTAAGTCGGATTTTTAATGTGCTAGCTCACGAGGTAACTGTCCGCAGGAAGACACATCATCTCAATCGGACACATTATACTGACTCCGAGCCGACCAGTCTTTGTTTTTACTCCCAGATGCCGCGTGCTTGGCGGAGAAGCAGCAAATACCAATTTTAATGTCTTTGGTTTGACCCGGCCGGGGATTGAACCCATGACCTTCCGCACTCGGGGCAAGCACGCTACCACGAGACCACCGAGGAGGTCGGAGGTGCTCCGGGAGAGTAAGCAGTAATTTACGTATAATAATATACATGTACACGTAGCTATTAAATGATGACTGCCAAATAATGCTTTCCATTTCATCGTATCAAAGGCTTTATTATTACACCATTGTGGAATGAGGTCCTTTGACCAAATCCAATCGATGTTGTTTCTCTTACACAAACTTTAACGATACATGCAAGTTCTGGTATCTTTCACAGTAGCCTTGTTGAAGGTAATAAAGCAGATTTTTGGCATTTTGAAATTCTAAATGTTGGAATTATAAGGAAACAACCATTTAACTTCAAAAAAGGGGGGGGGGTATGGATTTTTTTTAATATATTTTTTTATCAAGGTATGGACACAATTTTATTTTCAAACCAAATAATTTTTTTTCTTACCAAGTCGAATCAGAATTTTTTTTGAGCAATGCCCAATGAAAGTTAAAGGTGTATTTATTCCTATGAAATCACTAGCAGTAAATAAAACTGGTATATATACTATGAATTTGTTTTTATACTAAAATATTTGTGCATTTGTTAATTATAATAAAACATTTGCGCATTTGTTAATGACTTTTATTTTGTTTGTATATTAATTCCTTAAGAAATGGAATATAACATCATTTTCTCTGTACTTTGTATTTCATTATAATAATCATATTCCACACAGTACTGAGTAGACACACATTGCTTATATGTATGTACATATATGCATATTTAAACAAGGAACAATGCTTTGATTGTTGCTCTTCATCTTGATGGTTAATCACTGAAAGGTCAAGTATGACTGAAAACCTAAGGAAAATCTTTTATTATGTTCAAAATAAGTCAAGTCAGGTTTGTATCAAATAATGGTCTAAAGCTTTTCTTGTATTGCTTGTGATTTTTTAAATCAACTCTCGGATTCAATTATATTTTTTTAAAAATATATCTAAACCAGATTTTTTAGTCTTGTAAAACAGATTATTTTTTTTTAACCCTTGCTGCGAAATATTATTTTTTTTTCCTTCCTTTTGAAATCAGAATTTTTTTTTTTCACAAAAAAACATAACCCCCACCCTCTTTGAAGTTAAATGGTTGTTCCCAAAGACAATTTTTTGATGGTAAATAAACTTTGTCGAGTCGTTTTACAATTGTTAGCAAAGGCTATATTTGTATCCCTCATAAATGCTTCTGAATGGGAATAGGTCCCCGAGGGTATTCGCCGACCCAGTCTTCAGACTTGTCTGACATGATTATTCATTGTTTTGTTACAGAAATTACCAGTATTTAGCAAAATTCAAAAATAATAGAAATACTAAGGGTTCATTCCTTGTATTGCACATGGTAGATCTCCTTAGCTGAAATTTAGCTTCCTATTTCGGTATTTTTGGTTGAGTACTTCTTGTTTAATATAAGTTTGGTTTTTGGTCTTCCAAATGTTTCGGTTTTAATGCTGCTGATGAGAGGTAACTCCTTGAAATGCGTCGTATACAGAAAAGTATACATTTAGTATATCTAATATTAGTATCTTCGGATTGTTATTTTTTTTCCAATAGAAAAACTGATACCCTTGACAATTTGAAAAAATAAAACATTGAATTGATCATTTGTAAAAAAAAATTGTAAAACCAACGACTTAGCCATGTGCTTCTGTCAGCCAAGTGATCAGACAAAAATGGACAACAGAAAAGGTCAACAGTGACACACCAACCAATCAAAACAACACAACTGACAGAACGCCGGACAAAAGATAACATAAAAGAGCACCAAACACAAACATGAACACAACATAGAGTCAGGATAGTCTGACTTTGTCTTACGTTTGGCCGATACAAACATCAATACTCCAAATACTTAACAATTGTTCTCATGGTTGAATTAAGATATCCGTACCATGATATACTGTAAACTATATTTCTTTTTGACAATAAGTAGCGTGAATCAAGTGTCAGGTCATCGGACATAATTCTGATAGAGGACAATCTGAGGACCATCAATGAAAAGGATGGTTCTTATTGGCCAAGAGGTAACAGACAAGAATATTTTTAATTAAAATCTCTCATAGGGTCCTATGTTAAAATAAAAGCAGCTATGGCGGCCATCTTGGTCAACGGGAACAATTCTGAATGAATAATAAGGACCATTGCTGCCACGTTTGGCTTCCATCTGGCATGTAGTTCCACAGAAGAAGATTTTAAAGAGTCACCACGTGACCCTTTTTCTATTTTTAGTCATGTTCGTTGGAAATCGGGACACATTTTGGAAGATGGCTACCCAAGGAACATTCCACCAACGTTTGGTCCCAATTTGTCCAATGGTTTCAGATCTTCAAAAGAAAGTTTAGAACGGCGGACGCAAATTCATGGCTAAAATTTCTTTGGGTAAATAAAAATGTTAATTCTCACAATAAAGACTGCAAGTATACAGTAAAACATTATAAAATGTATTGAAGCCATTACTACAGTCAACCTATACAGTGAAATCATTTAAAGGGCACACCTACATAGGCCCCTGTCTGTAAATAACGAAGTTTGCAAAATTTGCCTCTGTATAATATAAAAGTTACTTTTTTTAATCGAAAAATGATTTACAAAAACCTAACTGTGCTTTCATAACGTTTGGCACTTTTATAAGTTATTTGAATTATTTGTACTTGAAATTGATTTATCTTTTTAAAGCTGACATATGGACCATGATTTTTCAGAAAACAAAAATCGATTTCGTATCTACATATTAAAACAAACATGATACATTTTGTACTTTATTGCATTAATATTAATAGTTGTTGCACGGCTATAATTTTTTTTATTAGCAAATGCTGTAAATTAGAAAAAAATGCTGTCTAGTATCCTGCGTAAATTGTCACGGAACTTCCTTCCTGTAAGTAACACATTTATAACCGTCCTCCGTCACTTGAGCTGGTGATTACTCCTTCAGCTCAGTGGATAGAACGATAGAATTCTTACCAAAGCTACCCGTTTCGAGCTCCTGTTGATGCGTTGCTTAATTGTTTGACATAAACGTTGCTCTACTGTTACAAAATTATCATCTCCTTAATTCATTTTAGAGTTAAAACGTTGGTGACAAGAGAATTCAGAAGAAAACAGACGAATTCTGCGATATTAATTTTGATTCGATGTATACGAACACATTTAAAAAATTACTTTCCCGTCAGTATTTCTCGGGGACAGATATATTTGAACCCCGAACATCATTGAAAGATTAAGTGTTCTCTAGTGCTTAGCAATTAGTTCTTTTAATAATTCAGAAATGGTGTGTAACCAGTAGCATTACTACTGAAATTGCTACAGTTGAGGTGTGTTCGATCCTGAACTTTTCTCATCATGCTTGTTGCGTACTTGTGCTTGTTGGCTCCAGAGGATACCACCATATTACAAATATTTACTTATAAATGTGAAGGGATAAAACAAAAAGCCCGTATCAACATCACAATCCAATAATAACAAAAAGCGCTAATTATTTACTGTTTCTTCGTTTAAATAATAAAAAATCCCTTCGGTATAGAAAATAAGTTAAATTTAATCGGGTTTATACTAAAGGTATGTTCTAGTTTTCAGGTCAAACAAACAAATATCGGTCTACAACAATCTACTCAGTGTTAAAAAAAAAGACCGACATTTTCTAAATTGGTTGTAACTTGATAAGCAAAGAGTTCAGAAATATATCCTGCTACTTAAGACGTTTCAAAAAGATGACATAATTTGAATTGTCATTTAATCATCCCGAAACCGTTTCAAGTACCAATGATGTAACATGCCACCCTATATATAACATCAAAACAAAAACAAAAAACTTGTATCAAAAGATCTTTTAAATAACAGATCAATCAGGAAATTTTAACTCTATATAATATAATCTATTTTTATATGCGGTATATGGCTATACTTACGTCCTTTGTTTTATGAAATGACGGATACATATTTTTTAGGGGATAAAAATAACTTGAACACGTAAGAAGCAAAATAATTTTTGTTATCTACAAAATAAGATGAGATTCTTTTGTGTTTATGTGTTATCTGTGGTGGCTTTTTTTTTTTACACCTGCAGTGTATCTTGTTATTTAGGTCACTGCTTATCAATAAAAACAACACAACACCATATTTTCAACAATTTCCCATACATTCCATAATTAATCATATGGAATTTTGACTCAATAACGTTTATCCTATATCACTATATTCTTAATATATTTTAAAAGTGATGTCTGAACTTTCTAATTGGGAAATATTTTTTACCTTAATTTACAATTTCCATGTCGCCCCCAATCTAATTTAAATTGTTGACGTGGCGTTGAAAACGATTAGATCAATCCACAATTGCAATCTTATCAACGTAAATGCATACTGACCCTCAGTATCCCAAAACAGATATGGACCCATTTTTATTATGCACCAACGCTGTCGGCCCACTGTTGGTGATATACAACCCAGTAACGGTTATTAGCCAAGATTTAGAGTTGGTACAAAACTATATTATCGACCATGTGATGATGATATAACCCTTTTACCGACTCAGTGACAATGATATAACCCTCTTACCGACTCAGTGACAATGATACAACCTCTTACTGACCCAATGGCAATGATACAACACTGTTACCGATCCTGTAACACTGATATAACCCTTCTGTTGATACAGTGACAATTATACAATATTGCTCTCTATCCGGTGACGATGACACAACAAAACTTTCGAGCAAGTGACATAAATAAAAGATACTTTCGATGACGTTGACGTTAAACGATGCAAAATTAAATAATGTATCAACTTCATAATTAATTTTAGGTGCAACGGAGAGGGGAAATATTAATTAGAAAACAACGGATTTGGATCTAGAGAATGAATAATTTGTGTTATATAGTGACTCATTAAAAAAAACTCCCCATGTAACATGGCCTTAGCTGATTATCCTAAATAATGCTTAATATGCGCATTTCAAAAACTCGGTATTCTCTATTTTCACATGAAAAGACATATTCTTTTAGATACATTGCTTACCATACTTCATAATGTATTCTTAATTTACAATGCAATTAATGTCTGTCGATTCAGCACATCAAGTGTCAAAACAACTGGCAATCTCACCGATATACAGTGAAAAAATGTTTTTATGGCTTGATATTACGCCAAAGTACATGCAAATAGAAATATTCATCTTAGTACTGCTGCTGTAACATATATAATTTTATATATCATAAAGTCAGACATGTCAATATATTTCTGCATTGTCTCAATTAACACCTATCTAGTTTTCTTGCCGATTGATATGGTATAAAATTGTCTAAACAATTCATGAAGATTAAAGACTTTTTAAAGCTCACGTAAACATAGAAATATAACAAATCTTTTAGAATCCGGTTAGCCATATAAAGACACAATGGGAGGTCGCCGCAAAATCTTAAATTCAGCAGGTAACCCCACATCATGTGGCAAGCCCTTAATGGGCCAGACAAAACCGGAGATAAATCAGCAGGCAAAACATTTAATCCAGTTATCAATAGAATAGAGAATGGAAACGGGGAATGTGTCAAAGAGACAACGATCCTACAGAAAACAGCACACGGCTACCAATGGGTCTTCAACTCATGTTGGAGAAACTAAAGATTTTATATTTTATACTGCTTTAGGTTTTGTGTTGTCTTGTTCTATTTCTGATTTGCTATGCATTTTTATTTATATCAAAATGCTATAGAATGTTACCTGATATCCTACATGTATATCATAGTTTATCTTTGCACAATGTGAATTCTTGAAATAACCCTTTCTAAATTATTAAAACCTATCATTTGCACTTTTCATGTTGTAGATAAAATAATCCTCTGTCGGAATAACGCCATCAGGGGAATATCCATTACTTATACCTTTGCAGCATCTATTCTCAGAAGCCAAATAGAACAAGTCATTTTAATTAGATGTCACAATGGCCACCCGAGGACGATTCTTTTTTCAAAATTGCGGAAATTGAGCCGCCTTCTAAATGTGACTCATGTCACTTACGTTACACGGTTAAACACCTTTTTAATTCTCATGTATGATTATCCGACATTATTCGTCGACATTACAGTAAAAACTGAAAGACTTATTTAAAAAAAAAGTCGCTGGCTATCGTCTTTTACAGGATGTTGTGTGATAATGATACAAGACTGTAGAAAACAGTCCACAACATGCATTCGATATTGTTCCGTGTTCATCCAGTTGACAGTTTACTTGTTTGATAGATTTATCTTTGATATTTTCAAATTTGTTTTCTTTACTTGTGGATTAAACTGTAATAAATAAACTTTAATAAAAGTTTTAACTGTGATAATTTATCTAGCTTTGTTATCAAAAGATTAAACTGTCTAGCTCTGATTTGTGTCTTGTCTTGAACTTGTAAATTTGCGTATTGTTTTATCAACCTTGATTTTTATTTTGGTTTGTTTAAGTTTTAATTCAATAAGATTTCGCCCCTTGAGATGACGAATAACCTAGAAATTGCGTTAAACAATAAGTTTATTGTTACAACAATGCCTAATTTTGTACAAAATAAGGAGGATCATCTCGTGGATAGTTCTGCCTTAGAAGGTATTGATTTTACCCTTTTGGTCATTCAGGCATTTTAGGTATAGTCTAGTTTATTTTTAACGAATATGTTTATAAGAGCAAAACATGAGCGTTCCTCTCCGCCGGTCAAAAATTACGTGATATATTAAATCATTTCTTATTATAAGTACAGTCGAGAAACACCAAAGGGACACTCGAAGGAGGGGAAATCGAAAACGACTGACAAAACTCCGGAGAACAACGAAGACAAGACCATGCAAACTCAAAAACCAAAAACACACGAACAACACGGATCCCACCAAAACACCGGGGATAAACCCAAGCACATCGGAAGAGCAAGCAGTATCTACCTCCCACATGACACCCGCCATGCCGCCCATGCCAAATCAGCCATGAAGAAAGGACAGCATCAATGGAACAGGTTCATTTTCATTTGGGGAACGGTTTTTTTCATACCTGTCAAGTTGAACCAAGTTATGACGACGTCCATAAAACTTTTAATAAGGATTACTGCAAAATTAGAAATATACTTGATTATACAACTCATTCCAAAAACTACATGCTAAGTTCATATTTTAATATAAAAAGGTTTATGAATTTGAAAGATATGGAGAAAAAAACATCCAGAGGTATCCATGAAACTTTCAGCAATTAACCAAACCTTGGAAAAACTCAAAAATGTGGTCGTCAAGTCTCAATGGAATGTCATGTTAATACAAGGTCGTTTTGAATGACATATGAATACAGTTACAGGCAGGGAATGTAGAATAAAATTGTAACTATCTTGAAATTTATAGTTTACGAAACCGATTTTTAATTGCTTTGTTAAAATTTTATTTTATTTTTGTAGTTTCTACAAAAGAAAATATAAAAAAATGGAAGCCTGCTTAAAATATCAATTATATCTTTTTTTAGATCAAAACATACATGTACATGTATTCAGCAATTGGTCGTTCATGACTCGCTCAGTGTTGGTATGATTCGTTCATGATTAATATTGTTGACTTCACATTTCATGTACTCTATATGTTCAAAGGTCAGGAGAAACAAGTATCTGTTTCCTTATTTGTAAACTTGAGACACTGTAACTAATTGTGACCGAATTTACGAACGCTCACCGACATATTATTATAAATTATCTGATGAAAAATTGCCATAGGTACCTGGGGCCAGGTTTTCGAAGATGTCTTATGACTACGACATATCGTAAGAAGTTTACGACGTGTCGCAGTCATAAAATGTGTTTTCGAAAGGGTCGCAACTTGTGACATATCACAAAATTTGTCACAAAGTTACGACACCAAAGAAGGTGTAGTAAGATGGTCTTATAATGATCATATATGTATAGAAGCATGAATAATTCGTTAAGCGGGAATTTGAATGAGTAGACCGATAAACTTTTACAATGGTTTTATTGATCCATGTTAATATATTGTCACATTCCATAATTGATTTACATGTACATGCATGTTACACATGTACACTAAACGTATATGCATTAATCCTTTTTAAAAGGCTATCAAAATTAAAATTAATATAACGTTATTATTTATTTATTTATTCTTCTTTTAGTTACATGTACTTTTTTAAAATTAAATCGCATACTTTGTTAAATCATTTAAAATTTCATTATTTGCCATTACTGACTTGCGATTGTCATACGATCGTCGTAACTATGATTGTCTTAGGATACCTTTGTAAGACCATAATAACTTAGTCGCAAGTAATGTCATAAGATATGTCTTACGATCAATCTTATGATACTTTCTAAAACCTGGACCCTGGATTTTTGCATTGTCAAACATGGTTTTCCTGCATTTTATTCAAATTTAAATTCTTTATTGCTCTATTACTCCCAATAAAGGGTCAAAGGCACAACAAATAAAACAACACAAAAAACACAGTCATTGATTATAAAGCAAATGGAATCATGGGCCTCCAGTTCTCTGTTCTTGCGACTGCTTAATAAAGGAGCCTAAGGATTTCACGTGATCAGTAATAGAAGTATTTAAAATATGTTTAATTTTGTAGTCATCGTAATCGAGACATAATATCCATATCACACTTGTAGCAAAAAAGTATGAGTCGGGCAAACTCTACTATGTATTAAAAAAATAACCCAGCTAGAATCTAGTCCATAGCATGAAAGTAGACAGAATAATAATTGTCATATATCAGGTAACTGTTTGTCTGAATTGAATATAGAAAACGGAACAAACATTTAACGGATACAGAATTTTTAGTTCTCCTCATCAAAAATCTCTTTTTACGACATCTAAATTTGCAATGCAATTAACGGCTGCCAATTCAGCATATATTTATCACATGAAGTGTCAGAAACAATTGGTAACATTTGTGATATACAGTACGGAAAACATTTGTTTGACTTGATTTTACGCCAGGTTACCTGCATATAACAATGTGTATCTAAGTGCTTATGATGCAATAAGTTTATCATAAAAATACAACATGTCAAGGTAATGTTTACATTTTCTTGATAAACAATTTTCTAGCTTTTTTACTGAATTGCAATTCACGTTAATATATGATACCAATTTTCATTCAAATGATATAATGTGATAAATAAAGTTGCCCTGCGGAGAATGGATTAATAGAAACATTGGAGATATCAGAATCTTTTATAGTTCCTATTCCAACACAAATAGAAAAATGAATAAATTATTATCAGGGAGCAACCATTTGATTTTTATGGGGAGCATGGAAATAATCTTAAGCCTTTTTTAGTAAAATTTCGAGACTGCCTTTTTTTAATACCTGGTGTTGTCCTGCCTTTTTTTCACTACATTTTTTATCCTGCCTTTTTTCTGAGGATTTTTGGTCCTGCATTTTTTCACCAAATTTTGCATCCTGCCTTTTTTCAAATTCTTTCCATGCCGAACTGAAGAGACCAAAAATAGACATCCTAGTGGTCATCAAACCATTTTCAATGAGTGTGGAAACCCCACACCATGTATTGATTCCTATAGATTGTATGAACTAAATGATGTAATAAAATTACATCCAATTACATCCAATCATCAAATAAGCTTGGGAAACTGTAAGAATTTTTAATGGATTTTTAAATTTATGAATTATGTAATGAAAATGTTTCGTAAATTTACAAAATAATTATCATGAGGGTACCAGAAAGTTAAGGTA
The DNA here is from genome assembly GCA_028015205.1 of Mytilisepta virgata. Taxonomy (NCBI): domain Eukaryota; kingdom Metazoa; phylum Mollusca; class Bivalvia; order Mytilida; family Mytilidae; genus Mytilisepta; species Mytilisepta virgata. The sequence goes on along the minus strand of JAPWFG010000026.1, from coordinate 737,634 downwards.
GATTCCGAATGAATTCTTACAGGTCGTACACGTCAAGATCAAAATGTACCAACCGCTTGATGACCACTGAGCAGATTATTGACTTGACTTGAAGATACCTACAATGTATGCTAAAGTTTCCTAATCTCTAGGTCTATGTTGTGAATTTCTGAAAATTTTGCACATAAATGATGACACATGTGGCATAAGCATGATTGTTGCCAAAACATGCACAAATATATTGCCACTAATTTTTATTCACAAATAATGTTTTTTGAGTTGTTACTGGTCGAAATTTTTGGGTTATTTTTAATCAATTTAGTCCCACAATTTGTTCTTATGTTGGCAAATTTATGATTCCATGATCTTAATTTTGATGCACAAGATGTACACATTTCGTCGATCAACGACTCATCAGTTGTGCTCAAAGCCTAAATTATGCAATACCAAAACAATAACCCAAAACGTCGGAGAGCAACTTCTAATCCAAAATGACCAAAACTTTTCACTATAGAGATACTCCTTAGTTTTAACTGAATTTTTACAACAGTAAATGTACAGATTCAATTTCACTCTTGTATCGAAACATTAGCAACTGAGTCCACTAGCAGATTTGTTGACTTAGTCATGAATTATATTATAAAAATACCAATTTTAATTCACAAGATCTGTACATTTTCATCGAGTAACAACTCGGGTATTAAAGATTTTTCCAAGTAACAGTGACAAAAAGGTCATACAACATTAGCGATTTAATTTAAATGAAATCAATGCTATAACTATTAGATTAAAAATACCAGACAGGAAATATGATATTTCAGGTAACATTGATTTAAAAGTAAAGGTTTCTGGTTCGACTGTTGATTTGAGTTTTTGTAGAAATCATATTCATTACATATCTGTAACGTGCGATTTCCATTGTTCACAAACCAAGTTGTACATACCATTTGCATATAAAAAAAAATAAAAGAATATGAAGTGTACGTCAATGGGACAACTAGTATACGGTAAAATAGTTAAGACAAGAAGAGTTTATGGCTTTGACGATAAACCACAGTTAGTACAGGGGTGACCTTCATTTTGAATTATGTTGCCTACGGAAACATGGTCGTGTGTATTTTGGCTTAAAATTGGTGAATAAGGTGCAAAGGTATATACAGACAGTAGATCTCAAGGCTAAACATCCATATATTGAACTAAAATTTATTGTCCAAAGTGCAACAATACTAGAAGCTAACAAACAAGCCAATACAAATCACAGAACAAGATCTAAGTATAAGAGAAATGATTTGTACGGTTTTACGCTATTTTTCAGGGTGGTGGAAATGAAAGACATAAAATTCAGACAAAAGCCTTTCAACAAAATTTAAGATGTCAGCTTTCTTCTTTGTGGAGCTTTCTTTTTGCTAATTCCTTGAAACAAACAAATATAGAAACTTACTTTGTGAGCACTTGATTATTGTATTTCTGCAGTCGGGTTAGTTAAACCTTCAAATTTCGAGTCTTGGCGAGAAATTTGAAGGTTCAACTATTGAGACTGTAGAAATATGATAATCACCTGCTAGCGGAGTAAGATTTTGTTTCTCTATTTCTTTCAACAGTTTTAAATTAGCTGTAATAATATATAATTCTCCATGAACCTCCTACTGACTCTTACACTTCTTTCGCATGACGCAACACATCAAAACGTCACATTTTGGAAACAAGTTGTTGGTGGATCACTTGATTATCCCTCTTGATCCATCAAGAAGCCTGACTTTTTGTCACTGCTGTAAGTTCTCATTAAGAAACCTATTTATTTTACACACAATACTGTAGTAGTTTGTTTATGTTGTTACGCAATCTTCGAAAAACTTCAAGAAAATCTAAGGGAATTCTCAACGACCAATCGACAATCATACGTGGATTATACATTTTTTCTTTAGCTGATCTGATAGTCTGAAAACAAAAAAATAATTGGAGAAATACTGATCTGAACTGCTTTAATAAAAATATTTATTTACATGCACACGGGATGTGCAAAGTCCGGCAAAGTACATTTTCCTGATTAAAACATACATAACCTCTTCACACTACAAAACATACATAACCCCTTCACACTACAAAACCTACATAACCTCTTCACACTAAAAAACATACATAACCTCTTCACACTACAAAACATACACAACCCCTTCACACTACAAAACATACATAGCCCCTTCACACTACAAAACATACATAACCCCTTCACACTATAAAACATACATAACCCCTTCACACTACAAAACATACATGACCCATTCACACTATAAAATTCAGCTAGTAGACAACACGTGACGTTGTCCTTAAAATATAATATGCCGATATATCCTGTTACAATTAACCTTCCTTATTTATGAGCATTTCATATATAAATTGAAATTTAAGGACTTATAAATATAAATATATATAAACATGCCTGAAGAGTTTAAATTGGATTGTTTCCGTGATTATCTAAATGTCACTTCTATAATTGGTTTTCTGTTTCTGAAGGAAAACTTTATTATTTGCGACACCTTGTACATTCGTCTAAGACAATCTAATTCTACAAGTTAAATTAAATCCCAAATGTATGTAAGACAGTGAAAACGTTAAAGACAACTTCTTCTTTGTCAGACATATAATTGCATCACGGATGTTGTCTTCTAAGTATATGATGACAGTTTACGGCTCACTTGACACCACAAAGCAGCAGGACTAAGTAGGCCCATTTCCTCCCGAATCTTAGCTCAATTCCATATATCCACTAATGGCTCTCAAAATATCTATCTTAAAATTTTCTAATAATAAATATTAAATAATTTACTAAATATCTTAATATTGCTATGGGAAACAGTTTTCACACAAACTTGTCATTTTTTAGGTCTTTAAGAAAGTAACATGACGGACAGTCAGAACCAAACCCCCCCTTTTTGATGCCAATCAGTACATACAATTCCTTTTACGTGGCAGTAAAATGACTTTGATCCTGGGTGTCCTTCACACACCTGCTTATCCCTCTCATGCATAACAATTTATAGGTTAGAGGAACCAGAGTGAGTTATCTTTTCATAACCAATGTAGGTAAGGGAGATAATAAATTTGTCTCCCTTTTAGCCTGAGGACAAAAGGGAGAGAATTTAATTATCTCCCTTACCTACATTGGTTATGAAAAGATAACCCACTCTGGTTCCTCTATCTGCTCTGAACTAATTTTCAATATCCTTCATGGCCATATGGAACAGGTTTTTAAACTACAATTGTATACTAGTCAACAAAAGTAACGATGCACGAGTTCGGAACCAAATATCTTGGTAATTCCTTAAAAAAAACTTAAGTATTAGGGCAGAAGTGGTTTGTTACTTCATTCCTTGATATAATTCGTCTCATTTTGAAATTTAGATAATACTTGAAACGGTGGAAAATGGAAATTTCCTAAAGAAGGGTTAAATTAAATTTGCGGAAAATCGAGAAGAAAATGGACAAACATTTTGTAAAATGAAAATCCAGTGGCTGAAGTCTGTAGAAAAAAAACTCAAATCTTTTGTCACACAGACATTATGATTCACATAACCGATAAATATACTGATTTTTTTTATTTTCGGTTGAAAAATGTGATTTTTGAAATCTCAAAATATGGAATTTTCCATTTCAAACTTTTTGCACAAAATCCATGATTTTGATGAGAGAACAATCTATTATGAAAATCAGACGTGTGGGTCTATTTTCCTGCTTAGTACAGCTATTTTAAGATATGAATATATGAAAAATGCATTACCCTGTATCGTTTCTTTTGTTGACTAGTATGTTATTCTAAATTGAGGAATACACACATATCAAACTAGAAATATTTCATCAAATCACATTCCTTAAATTTTGAAATTACAAGTGCATTTAATAAAAGTCCATAAAATGATACAAATTGCTCCACAACTGATCAAACCCGTCTCTGTGCACGACTACGGAAAACATAAATTTATGAATAATTAGGCTTTGTTTGTTAACACTCAAATACATTACTTGCCATCATTTACGATAGAAAAGGGAAATCATCAAAATTATTAAACTTAACAATTATTTTTATCAGTGAAACAAATACAGGAGAAGGTGGCCTTAGTTCCCTAATCATGTTGATTGAATGTAACTGCATTCACAATTTCTGCATCATGTATTCTTTCTGATTATTCTACATACTTATTTGTAGTCTGATCTGATGAAGTTTCTAAAAGAAAATTCCCTAAAACATTTTGTAAAATTACGAAATGTTGAGTTTAGATTTTACAAATCCAACCTTATATCTATCTGTCAAGAGAAAATGCAATAAACAGCCAGAACCAAACCCGTATATACTGTATAAATAATTTATCATTTATTATACCTCAGTGTATTAGTTTCATTAGAAAATTACAGATAATAAAAATATTATTGTTCATACAATTTCCACTATTCTGTTTAAGTACTATTGACCGGTCAAGAGTACTTTCATGAAAAACTATTGGACCGGCTTTATGATATTCTTTCCGCCAAATTTCTGTCTAGTTTTATCTTATCGTAAAGTAAACGCCCGAGACATCGAAAATATTGATTGGGAGGGATTTGCCCCCCTATAAGGAACCGTGCAATATTTATCAGGCAGGTAGGACCGGTGCTAAATGCAGTAGGACACATACTTGTTTTTGCTCTTATACTGATAGGACTTTTTCCATCCTTAAAAATAATAGGAAAGCAACTTTTTTATAATTACTTTAGGAAACAAAACAAAAAAAAACATGTATGATATGGTAATTTAAAAAAATATATATCCGCCTCGCTTCGCTCGGAAAATAAAGCAATATTCCTTTTCCACATTAATATTCTGAAATATTATACTTTTACACTTTTACTACTCTATTTAACTATGTTATCTAAGCCGGTCCATATGTTATATGGATCGGTTGTACATTATATGGTTCGCCTCGTTTTGACGAGATCGATTTAATTCGATTAAATCCCAGAAAAGTATAGTATAACAAATAGTTCATGACACTTCGGATCAAATGTCAGTATTTGGACCGGTTGATCGCCCTCAAAAAATTATATGGACCTCAGCTTCGCTTCGGTCCTTATAATTTTTGTCGGGCGACCAACCGGTCCATATACTGCCATATGACCCTCAGTGTCATGAACTATTTGTTAAATAGACAGGTACCATACAGCTATACATAACTATTATCTATATCCTTTGTCACACTGTCAGCATTATTGATGGACTATTAGAACCACACTGGGGCAGTTTTTTTTTTTTAATTTTAAGCCTTGCACAGTCAACTACAGGTACTTTTTACATTAAATTACATCTTTTTGGCACATCAAACAACACACACACACAGTCAACTTTAAAAACTAAAGTAATTCTTTTGTAATATTTTAGATATCAATAATACTTAGTATCTATCCTCTGTACATATTTCTCTTACTACCTGCCAAGTTTCATTACATTTCCATGAAATTTATAAAAAAAAAATCTTGGCACTTCACTTAGTAGATTAAATTATTTCTTATTGGTATACAGTATGTGACAACACACACAGTCAAATTTAAAAACTAAAGTAACTCTTTTGTAATATCCTATCAGTTTGTGTGCCAATTTTTTCAGATTAAGCTAATAGGACACTTACTTTTTTCTGAATGCAAGTCATACGACATTGAATTTTTACAGCCTAAATCAGTATAGGACATTTACTTTTTTAAAGCCATAATCAGAATTTGCACCGGTCCCACCTGCCTGATAAATATTGCACGGTCCCTAACCGAGGAGAATAAACAAGATATATTAGACGACAGCGATGCGGAAAAGACTAAAAATGTATTAGGTATCAGTGAAATTTTCTTTCGGTATAATAAAACACTTATTGACTGCATATTCGGGGAATAATAAGTTTATTGTCCCTCGATACAAACTATTGCCCCTTGGCTACACCTCGGGGCAATAGCTGGTATCTCGGGGACAATAGACTTACTATTCCCCTCATACCCAGTCAATAAGTATATAATATTGTATATATAATTGTTAATACAAACTATATAATAATATCAAAATATATTTTAGAAATCCTTTGTTTGAGACGTTGATTTTGAACAGAGAGAAATTTCTACCATTATTAATCATACTCAGCAGAAACAGTTTACTGAAAGTCCACCTGGGTCTTTCCAAAAAGACGACCGCTTTTTTTTACCTAAACATTTATTTCTTAAGGAGTAACATGCACAATGCAGTTGAAATCAACAAAACGCCCTAAAAGAATTTTTTTACAAAATCCCTTAAGGAGATGTTTCACAAAATACAACTCATTTTTCTCGGTCATCTTATTCTGAAAGTACATAAATAATCGAATAAGAAAATTCATAACTTTGGTGAGTTCTTTTGGTCTATGTCCAAAATTTTTTACCGTGAAAGTAACTTTTATTAAGATTGTTAATCTTAAAGTGCACTTCACAATAAATATTACGCAACAAAATCAATCTGGGATGAAATAGCTGTTGTGCAATATTGTTTACTTATCTCGATTAAAACCAAAAACTCAATAATATTAATATTGATTAATATTATTATAGAATTGTTGCACTTTATTGAGTGCAATATCATGTTTTATGGACCACTTAACAGAAATATTGCCAAATGCCATCGGCCGTGGGCAATATTGCTTTAAGTGGTTCATAAAATAATATATTTCACCAGCTTGCCGGTGCAATCATTATTTTGCAATGGACAATATTCTCAAATTCATGCAATAAACATTTTATTGTATAGCAAGACCTTTTTAATGTCATATAAATCGATTTTCTGCATCAATTTTTAAAGCAATATTATATGGAGTGTAATAGTATATACTTATGATTAATCCTTCTCGGAGACAAAACGCTCCCAACTGGATGCCGCCATTGTCGTCTAACAAATCAATATTTTTGATGTTCTCGAACTTTTACTTTATAGGACATAAAAGGGTTTATACCCACTTGTCCTACATTTGTAAAAAACATACCTCCCGGTTTTCCTACAAAAATATTTTATATAATTAGATGGCCATGTTTTGATAAGGTATATTGTCCATTTCATGAAAGATACCAATTATTTGCATGTTTGACATGCAAGAAAGTAAATCCATTATTTACAGTTTAAATTAATGTTATGAGTTGATTTTTATCTAAAAAAAAAAGAAAATATTGTAAAATAATAGTGAATGAATTTGATTAAATAATAATATTTTTTAAAAAAAAATGAATAACTTACAGCATCTATCCAACAACACTACTCAACAGACGGGTCTGCAGATTGCGTATAAAGAGATTGAAGCCGTTACATTATTAGTAAGAAGAGCAGCAGCATTACCGTTAGCGCCTGCAGATAAAGTAGAAGATGTCTGGTTTGACGCTTTAACCGAGTTTGAGACTGCTGACGTGAACACCAATACAGTGCCTTTTACCGACTACGTGACAACACAGTGGGTAGAGTCAGATCGTCATCTCTTCAACCACTTTGACCATGATGGACCAAGAACAACAAATCACTTTGAGGGCTGGTATTCAAAGATTAAGAAACAGATTCAAAAGGCTCACCCAAACATTTTCACTTTCATCAACCACATCAAGCAGATTCAAGCCGTTAATGAAGGTAAGATCATACAGGTCGCCGCTGGTGGTCTTCCATCACACAAACGCAGAAAGTACCGACATATGGACAGCAGGTTACATCAACTCATTGACAAGCAGAGACTACGCAACAACGAGATTAACGTTATGCAGTACACTGACTCAGCTTCTCAACTGATTCATCTAAGATAATGACAACACAATTTATATTTAGTGCTTTGTAATGATACTACATATAGTGCAAATTTCAATATCAATAGCTTTTGTTACTTTCAATCGTTATATTTATGTATGAAATAAACTGTTTAAATACTATATTTTGAATTTATACAAGCCACATTCTTTGAAGATTACAGGAAAAAATAGCATCTGGTTACAACAAGCAAAATGCGAAAGAAAGGTACAAAATATATAAGTAAAAGTTTAATTCATTTTTCACTTTTAAAAATTATGTGGCCTTTACCTTTTGAATATAGCTACCTTTCACACAATTAAAAACAGACTATAGATTTTCTCTAAGTAGTAGACTGATAAATCAAGGCTATGAGAAATCACGTCTTCTTCGTTCCCTGAAAAGATACTATAAAAAAAATAGTAAAATTAATATCTTGATTTTTATATAGAAAAAACATATTAGTTACTATTTTTTTTTACCGGTGAGTTAGTGACCGGTGATTAAAAATTAATGTCTTGATTTTTTAAATTTTAATTTGTCTGTTTACTATATAATAAAAAGGTTATTGCATGAAAATTATACAATTATGGCATTTTACTGAGTGCAATATTATACAGTTATTGAATGTGTAGCCAGGCAATAGACCAGAATATATTTCCCAAGGTACTAAAACGGCTTAGTGTTCTATTACCCGAAACCAATGACTGAGGACAATAGAACTGTTGAGCTGTTCCCAGTACCGAGGGAAAAATGTTCTTCTTTGTCTATTGCCTGGCTGCAGAGAGATAAGAATAAAGTAATTACATTTTAAAACAGTTAACAATAACAAATATATGAGTTTTGCATATGAATTGAATTCATTAACGGTAATGATAACGTTTTGGTCGAGTAAATGAATATTCATGAGGCGTAATTGACCAATCATAAAGCGGGTCAACTGGTAGCGGGCATTAGAACCCTACAACCGGCAACAAAACGTCGTTCTTTTGCATGATAGACAAATCAAAAGTGAAAATATGGTTAAAACTAAAATATGCAAAAATAGAAAGGTAATTAATAAACTATTAGGTATAATGGTGAGTATTGTCCCTGCAGTACATTGTATATTATATAAGGTCGTGAAATATAAAGTCCTCTCGAGTATGGCGTATCAGACGTTGCAATATTCACAAAAAAACAAAATATATATTCATAAAATTAAATAATTGTTCGTAAAAGCGAATATATGTTCATAAAAACAAAATATGTATTCAATAAATCAAAATACGTGTTCATAAAATAAAATATATTTGCATACAACATAAATATATGTTCATTAATGAATATTTGTTCATAAAAAAAATCTACCCCTAGTTAAAAGATTTAAATCCAAGCTACAACAGTCAGGTAACCAGTGTAAGCTTCTAACTAAATCATTATAAATATTTCTATTTAAAGGACATTTAAAAAAAAGAAATGATATGCATCTTCATATTTACTTAAACATTTATAAATAGGTTCAATAATACCTCGTTTCTTTTGTCACAGTGTATTTGACTGGACAATCAAAAACGAAACTAGGATGACTGGCTTGTCCCATGGCGGAGGAGAAAATTGACTTTGTATATCCCTGGTACCAAAACCTCATGAAATGATCAGTACACCTATCATCAGCCATTTTGTTCAATGAAACTTAGTCAATTTTCTCCGCCGCCATGCGACAGGCCAGTCATCCTAGTTTCGTTTTTGATTGTCCAATCAAATACACTGTCACAAAAGCAACGAGGTATCCCATGATGCAAATTATTGAACGTATTAATAAATTTTTAAGAACATATATTTAACTTTTATGAACAATTATATAAGAAAAGCAACAAATGAAGCAAAGAGTCAATAGGCCGTTACGCATTAGGTAATGGAATCGTTCTCCTTATTGTATGTACATGAACATTCTCCAAGGTTTCAGAGATTTTAGATAACATGGTTGAGTTGATCAAACAAAGAAGGTACCGTTCCAAATTAAAAATTTAAAATTCAAAGAGCATCAAAATCTTTCCGTAAGCACCTCATATTAAATGACAAATTAAAAATTAAAAAAAAAACAGTTTATATGCGCATACGTTTTGCTTATTTTAGCGAATATACTTATTCGGATTTTTGTATGTGTCACCCTACATGCACGAAACCGAGATACTGTTTTACTTAAAGTTGTAAGAGTTACGATAAGTCGTAACTTGTATATATTCAAAGGATTTACGATCAGTGGCAACTCTTACGATTTACTGAAACGGTACCCTACAATACGGCTGCAGTACCATTACCTTCGATTTTCTCTATGAACTTCCGGCTTTCCACAAATATTACAAGAACATAAAAGACAATTAAATTATTCTTATTTTGTTAACAGAATAATTTCTAATACTTATTCATGATTTGGTTACGTGCATGTAAATATTATATAATAGTCCCCTGTTCGAAGACATTAAAATTTTGAAAATAAAACTCGAAATTAAACCTCGGCTATAAAGCCTCGCCTTGATTAACTGTTCAGAGTTCATATATCATACTTGTATTGAACAATGAATAAATATTTATTTCCAGACATAGCATGGGCGAGGTTTGTACTGTGAATTAAAGTAAACAAGCCTATAAACAATTATTTCTTGTCAGTTTCAACGTAAGAAAAAGATTTGCTGACTTTGGTCTTTCGCTTTTACGTAAATATATATCTTCAAACAATTTAAAATGCACATGGTGAATACTTTAAAGGGAATTCCAAGAGGAGCATATAATTGATTTTTAGGGGACAAGTGTGATTGTTTTTTTTTAATATTTTTTAGTCCTGACCTCTTTAACAGAATGAAACCTGCTTTATTTTCTTGCTCCCGCCCCCACCCTTCATGAAAAATCATTCTTATTCGCACAAGTACACAAAACAGACGTCACCAAATTCTATATGGTGGATATATGTGGCATTTTCCAAAACACGAAAATTCTAAACGGTTCATTGGATAACGCAGTTTCATCATCGCCTTCATCAACCAAACTGCTTCAGCTTTATAGAATATATCAAAACAAACAAGGTGCTCACATCCTGTTCTATCAAAATTCGACCGAATTCATTAATAATTTATTATATTACATGTACGTTTATATAATTGTTAGTAATAATATCAAAATGTATTTTAGAAGTTTGAAAAAAATCCTCTGTTTGAGACCTTGATTTTTGAACGCAGAGAAATTTCTACCATTATTAAATAACCTCATCAGACAAATGTCAGAATAGTGTATGAATAGAAAGTCCTTTCGTCAACCACAGGCATATTATTGGTGTTGATTGGCCAAATTTTCAAATTTCTTCTCTTCTAAAAATTCAATGACTAAGGGAGCAACCATTTGATTTTCATGGGGGATGGGGACGGGGTAGGGCTAGGATGAAATTTGGCAGGACCAGTGCAGGATTTTGGCAAAACAAAAAGTCAGGACCACTGTAGGTGTGTAGAAAATGGAGGACCTGGACCAATCAGAAAATTTTTTGGTTTAAATGAAAATATAAATTAAGGATACGATAACGGCCGAAAAAACAAATCCAGGACCAAAGGAAGAAGTAAGGCCGCTTTCCCGTGTATTTGTTTTTGTTTCACTCATAACCATTGATTTTTTTAATTCTAAATATTTACCTACTTTTTATCGTAAACCATTGTATGCAATGCATTTTTATGTTAGCAAACAAATATATTATAACAAATGTCGTACGTGTATAGAGGCGATTTGGGTCAATTTGCATCACTTTTTGGAATATTACAAAGAAGGAAATTCAAAACCAAAACCATTCTTATTTCATATGAAAGTAGATACATAATCTTATTTACAGCCAAAACGGAGTTTCCTTCACATTGAAAAACTGTCTTAAATGATGTTATGTTTTGTACCTTAAATGGGTCTTTAAAGATATATTCGTACCCAATATCCTCAGGTTTTTATATCATTAAATGATATTATCTTTTGTACCTTAAATGGGTCTTTAAAGTTATATTCGTACCCAATATCCTCAAGTTTTAATGTTAGTGTTTACAATGTATAAATAAAAACATGTTCAGTGAATAAAACCATAATTTATCACAATATAGAATTTGTAGAACGTCCATTTTCATAAACAATTGCGACTGAATCATAAACTACTGTTATTTTTCAGCAAATTAGGTCAACTATTTACCACGGGGGAAATACGACAAAGAAAATAATTAGGTAATCTGAAGAAATGTCTATCTTTCTTACAGAAATCAATATTAACACAGCTCTTAGTTAAATGTCATGAGGACGGGTGTTATTCTGTTTACTACGGAAGTAAAGTAAGCCGCGTTGATCTTAATAATAGAATACAACTTGGCGGGTTTGTAATTTACCGGTAAAAATAACTTCTGGTATGAAGAACTTTAAAGTAAAATTTATCCAAATAATCGATCGGCTGACAAAAAGTTCCTAAAAATGCTAAAACAATCATGTTTGAAGAAATAAAAAAAACGCCTTAAGATTTCTGTATAAAATGTTATAAATGAAATTATATCACATGTACATGGTAGTCTAAGGTGTAGAAAATGGCTGCCAAGTTCTAAATGTGAGTGATGCTACCGTAATTTAATAATTTTGTGTGTAAAATGTACGGATTAAATACATTTGTTTTTTTTTTTTTTGGAAGTCCAAACAAATAAGGCATTAAAAAATAAGCGTAAGAAAACAACCAGTCAGGGCATAGATTTTCGTAATATTTCGTAGAAATTTAATGAAAGTGAAATAAAACGGGGGGTGAGGTTGTTTAGACAGGAACAGTAAATCCAGTCAGTAAATCAAGAGGCAACAAACTGATCACTAATTGCGGATATTGGAGTTGTCTCCCATATGCCCGAGTTATCTTTCCTTACAGAAGGTGTTTTATATTTGACATAAAAGGCAAAAAGAATAAATACGGATAACTTAAAATTCGAACTATGGTTCAAGCGAATGCTATCAAAATACAAAGGTATTCCATGTAGGAGAGTGAACTGATCCTGCCTCTTATAAGACACCCATCATGTTACTAATCGTCAAGTCATTTTTTAAGTCCGGTAAAACGTGCAATCAACCTAAAGTCAAGACACATAGCTTTGGTAACAGCATGGGCGTCATTTATAATCTGCTTTCTGATTGGACAAAAAAGGAAGGATGTCATTTTTGATTCTCGAAGAAACTGCCATGTACAGAAGGCGAAAATTAAGAATTATGTGCAGTCAAACCTGTGTATAAAGGGCCCCCATGGGACCAGAGAAAATGCCGATTATAACTTAAAAGCAGGTGTCCTTTATACAGAGGTTAATTTTACAAGCTTTGTTCAATGCAGGTGCATTTTCACAGTGCCCTTTATAGACAGTGCTATATAGAGGTACCCTTTACAGAGGCTTTGAATATATATATATATATATATTGATGTATTCAAAAACCGATTGATTTACAGAAATAGGAAAATTAATTTTTTTATCACAAACTATCCTCTAAGATGAATACATGAACGCACTTATCAACCGTATCGATTATTAAAAAATAAGAAACAAATCAACGAGAAAAACCTTATTGATTTTGTTGTATTTATTTATATTTATTTATTTATTTATTTACTCATTTATTTGTTTATATGTATTTATTTATTCCTGACAACAAGGAACTGCTTTGCATGATCTTTACCTTCAAATTATAGCCTTTTGCTTACTATTAAGACGCTTCGTGCTTGGATACTTGTGTATACAATATGATATTTGCATTCCACTTCAATTTGGCACTTATTTAAACCTTGAAAATGAGGTTAAAATGGAATTGTGCATATTCTAAAATATTTTTGTACTCTTTTATAGCAAAGCAAATATAATTAAAATTCAAGCCTCACAAATAAAAGGTTTGTTCATTTTCGACTGTATGACAGTTTGTCAATAAAAAGTTCCTAGTGATGACCAAAATAAGGCAGAAATTGAAATGCTGTTGTTTTTGTTTTTTGTTTTTATTCTACTGTAAAAGTTTTAAGTTATGTTAATTTCAGTTGGCAAAAAGGAAAAAGGTTTAGGTAAAATACAATCGTTGAAAATCAGCGTTTGAACGGTGCCATAAATTGTTTACTAGTATATAAGTACCATTTCATCAATAAATGCCATGTCGTGACCCTAACAGAGCGATATGCATGTACATATTTTACACAGCTTACTCTGATTGCTCAAGCCAATAAGATGAATGGGCTGTAAAACACTGAAACCTTGCATAAAGATCAACTTATTCAAAACTGTATTGAAGAAATTAATATATCTCCTAAATGTTTATGCTATATAATTTATAACGGTAGTTTTCATTTTAAGACTCATTTTTTAAAACTAAATATAAATAACATTTATCTTTTAGTCCGCTTTAAGTGTGACAGTCATCGTTTGCCAATAGAATATCAGCAAAAGAATACCGAAGCGGCATAATAATGAGAAAAGTCCACAAATTCAAAATAAGTCAGGAGAATGGACCACAACAAACAAACGCCTCAAGGATACATGTATAACTAAAAGAATAATGGTGAGGTGGAATTATATCCCAATGAACTATAGATTTTGTAATTTATGTCAGTCAGGTGAAATAGACGATGGATATCACTATATCATGTGTTGCAAAACCTTTGCTGCTGATAGAATAAAATTATAACCAGATATTTTCTTAATATATAAACCTAATACATTCAATAACTTTTTAATTCCACTAGTATTGTCTTAAAAACATGATTAACCCCGCCGCATTTTTGCCCCTGTCCCAAGTCAGGAACATCTAGCCTTTGTTAGTCTTGTGTATTTTTTTAATTTTGTTTCATTTTTATATTTCGGAGTTTAGTGTGCCGTCCATATTTTGCTGAACTAGTATACATTATTGTTTAGGGGCCAGTTGAAGCCCGCCTCCGGGTGCGGGGTTTTCTCGCTGCGTTGAAGACCAATTGGTAGCCTTGAGCTGTTTTCTGCTCTTTGGTCGGGTTGTTGTCTCTATGACACATTCCCCGTTTCCATTCTCTATTCTGTCTTTAAAAAAAACTGTATATGTGGATGTACCAACTTGGTTAATGTGAAAATAACACCTCCAGGTCATATATATATATATTTGTTACTCTCCAAATTTGCATATATTTTGTACACATGCTTACTTACTGTAATTATCGTGTTATCTGTTCTTTATATAACTATGTATTTAGTTTATGAGAAAATGAAGTTCAGTCCAGATTTTCCTCTCTGATATTAGATTTGGAAGATTAAAAAATTAAATCCACGCAAATTTGTATCTTTTTGTCTGACTCGCCAGACCTTAGATTTGATAGGCGGATATCCAGGTGAATGGAATTAGGAACTAGCAAGTGCATTGGGATTTGGGTAGTTCCGGAACAACAAAAGTCGACTCAAGCTATTCAGATTGTCATTATATTTGAATGAAGATAAATCTTTTGGTGCAATTCTGAATTTTCAAAGTTTTCTGAAAGTCGAATTATGTAACCTGCAGTCCAAATTCAGCTATTGTAGTCTGCTGTCACCTGGATCAGGTTATGTAATCGTGGGACGATAAGATAGTTAAGGGCTGTGTGAGTTCAGGTACCTGTTATGATAGAACTTTGTACGAAAATATTTCCGTGGTTTGATACTTATAGATTAATACATGACCTAATCCATATCGGACGTAAACTTATTTATTTATTTTGTCTATCTTTATGGTTTTAAGACTTTTTAAATGGTTCACAGAAAATAAATGTAACAGAAATGTTCAAGGGCATGAATTGACAAAAAATACTTAATTGCACGTTAAAAAGTCCTGGCAAGACATATATTATTTTTATGGAAAAGAAAGAATATTTTGGATAAATTGTTGACTCAAAATCAATTCGGGTACTTAAAAGCTCGTTCATATGTAATAGCAATATAAGTTAACGTTACATGTAGGTGGAGCACTTTGCGAAAATATTGTATCTGGTAACTAAATTATAAATAGATAGACCATAAATATCTAGTAACCCAGTTGTTAAACTTCAAAATAGCTCTGACTGGTGTTGGCAGAAGTGGTTACGTTCATTGATGTTCTTTATCAGAAAGTCAAAAAGACCTTTAGAACACAGAAAAATTCGCACCTAATTTATATCAATATATGAATGTCACTAAAACTTTAGTAGATATGAATCAATTTCCTATCATCCTTTGCACTGCAAAATTTCGAATATTTTCCCTACAATTCTTTTGATTACTAAACTTCCTGTCCTGAATTCTTATCCGATATCAAAACGGATGTAAACTGTAGGAGATAACCATAATTTAGAACCCGGATATTGTTTAATTCCGTTCATTTCATTCAATACAAATTGTTAAAGCGAACTTTATTCATTCAGTTTTGAACTTTAATTCATAACATTTCAATCATAAACTTAACATTCATGCAAAATCCATGTTTTTGTATGTGTTTAAGATCAAATCCATCAAAACTGTCGAGGCAGGTTGAAAGCCGAGTGGCGTCGAGGGACCATTCAATATTATAATAATTTTGATAAAAGATGATTTTGTACGCAACACATTTTCTATTCATTTTATTTTACTGTCGTGAAATTGATACATGTACTACAAACAACAAATTATCTTTACATGTGTATATAAATGAGCATCTTTCTCAAGTTACGCGAGTTAACAGTTCGCCTGTGTTAATCTTGTATTCAGTTGTGTCTACAAAAAAAGGAGGGGGCGGGGGAATCCTAACAGAATGAGGTCAGTGTGACCTAAATATCATGCTCTGCTGACTTAGTAAACGTCAGCTCACATCACAGGTACTGTACGAGATAAGACCATATAATCCTTTCTGCAGATATATCCGAGAGAAGCGACAGGTATCCAACAATAATTAGGTCAGTTTGTGCTAGATTTCATGCTCCACTGACTTTGGATGAAGTTTATGTCCTAGGTCATATCTCAGATACTATAAGACATGAAATCATTTAATCTATGATGTATATGAAGAAGGGGGCAAGCATCCAACAAGAGTTAGACGCAGATACAGAAAAAAGCACAATAAACTAAAGCGGGCTTCACAATTGGACAAAATAAGACAGGATTCAATATCACCTGTATTAAAATAGAGTATTAGTAGCAGTCTTAGGAATGCTGCGAATACGACCCCAGATTATTTGCATGCTCAACCCACCGCATCACCCCACTCCCTACAAAATAAAACAATTGCTCCCCAATATGCCGACGCAGTAGAAATGTACCTTCGCAATGAATCATGCCAGTCATCAAATTAAAATATGCATGGTCAGTACTTAAAGGATTTTTTTTATCGGTCGTAGACATGGGAGAAAAATATCACGGAATGTAATAAAACTATAATGTTTGGGGAATTTTTAGGGAAAACACAAAAGTCAATTGTAAATTAAACGTGACTGACAGTAATTACCTAATTTATAGTCTTGTAATAAATCAGAAATTTCCCCAATTTATGCATGATAGTTCGACAACATACAAAATAAACATTCAAAGTCTTTTTGTAATATCTATACTCTCCTACCTTTGATTTGAGCAGATAAATATACAATGCATCATTATATATATCGCAAATATTTGTAAATTAAACCGGAAGAAAGTTTTCATTATTGTGTGGTGGCTGCATGCAGGAAAGATAGATTTAGGGAAAAGTTATTGTCGTATTAGTGGTTGTTGTTTGCTTGGCGTCAGGTAACAATTATTACGAATTACGAAAACCAGCTCAATAATACCGTCATCAAAATAATTCAGAAATAAAGGTAGGATGGGACACAAAGGGGAACCAGTTTTGACAGCCACTGGAAAAAGGTGGATGGTTGGTTCGGGACAGATAATTTAGCCTTCTGTAGCGCCCATAACCCTATAATCTTTTTTCTAAAATTACAGAGGGCTTCGTTAGAGTGTAGGGAGCATGGCATTCTCGAAACAACGTTACCAACAACAGTCAGACTTTCCAAATAAAGGCATAGCAACTCCCAAAACGAGCGGATCTCCCCTATCCGCCATCTTGGGACGCTCTGTGGGATTAGGTCAAGTAATCCTTCATTGGTGTCTAGGTTCCGGATCGAAATCTTTCTTTCTGTCCCTTCTAGTACTTCCTTCCTGAACCAGAATGACAAACAATCAGGTATGCAAAAACGGCCATGACTTTTGACAAAATAAATTAGTTTTCTGTGTGATAAATTATGGAGCAGTTAATCAATCTTTGAAATATAAATATTGATGATAGTTAATAAATCATGCAAATAGTCAACACTAAAGTTCCCGTAAATTGTAATAACAAGTCGTGTGAACTTTAAGTTGTTTATTTCATCGATCAGGTCACAAAATGGCTGACATTTTCATAATAATAAATCACAGGTATATTTTACATTTTTAGAAATTAAATCAGCTTCAGAAAAGGCAATACCTCGACTCGATTGCAGAAGGCCGAGGGTTCGATCCCCCGCTGGGTCAAAACAAAGACATAAAAACTTGTATTCTCAGCCAAGTACGCGGCTTATCTAAGAGTGCGAGCAAAGGACTTGGTCGCCCCGGAGTCAGTATAATTTGTCCGATGGGGACTGTTACTAAGTGCGATAGCACGTTCAAAATGCGGCTCAGCGTGTCTAGTGGAAAACAGGGTTCATTTTCATATCATATCAACATATTCTCGTCCTGATATACATTTAATAATTGCCACTGGACGTTCATTCATCCATCCATCAGAAAGGACATCAAATAATACCAAATTCCAACTTTGCCGTGCATTGTTGGACTGAAATTACCCTTTAACTCTACCGTTTCGTATAACTTCTTCCAAATGGGCAAATATTTGCCACTTTAAGAGGAGAAACTTTTGAATGGAATTTCAGTAAAACTTGAACCATCGGTTTTTTCTGCAAGGACCATTTTTTCTGATTATTTTCATTTTCCGTTCGCACGGAGTTTAACGCCCTCGACTGAAGACGTAAAGTGTCTCATCTGGTCAATGTTTGATTATTATCGATAAAACGGTCAACATCCTACGAAGATCATAGAGACATGTTTATATACCTTCCATGATTACAAGTTCAAACGGACGTTGACCACAAGGTGCATTGTAAATATTATTGAAATTACTTACGATTAATAATACCGCAAAAAAAAAAAATGTTCTACTAGGGCTAGGTAATATTAGGTAATTATACGCCTGCATGTCTTACTTTTTTAATTCTAGCTTGTTTCTTCCTTCCGTCATAAATTTTCTAAATTATAGTAGATACATGTAGTTAGTACGGAAGCTTATTCGGGAAAAAATTATCCGATAAAAAAAATAATGGACGATGAGTTTCGGTATTCTAAACTTTGGTCACGGCTAAGTAACTTTAATAATATTAACTTGAGGCCACGGTTACTAATAATCGTGGCATTTATGGTAAAAGTGTAACAACATCTAGTAAAGAGATGTCAGACTGAAAACCCATTTAGCTAGCTACCTAGCTATAAAAACCTGGTTGTAAAAACTTTCAGGCTATCGTTGTCGGCATTTTGAGTTCTTGCTATTGTAGTCAGCTATAGCCATCCTGGCCAGGCTTTGCATGGACTGTTACCTGAAATTGCCTTCATTAAATATATAATTTTTAAAATGTAAAATGTCCTTTTGCTCCTTTTTTTATGCCTGGAATATTTACCAATATATGTCGATAAATATTAATCCTTTTGTACCATATCAAATGTCAGCTTTAAACATACCTTCACATATCACTGAACAATACACAATTTGACATATAATATGAATAACAATATCATTTGGTAATAATAAAGAACATTTTCCAATTATTATTTATAATGTGCACATCTTGTTCAGCAAAACCAGTATGAATGAATTTATCATATAAAAATCAGTCATGCATGTACTGGAGAAACCGTCTTGTCTTTTCATTAATTATTTTATAAGATCTGTATTCTACTGACCAACAAACTTACAAGCTCGAGAATAGTGAAATCTTTTACCTTCTCCATAAATCCAAAGAAAAATGTCTCAATGCTGTCTTTTACCAATAAAACATTTTGTTCCGCGGTTTCTGAGGCGTGAATACACCGTGGTCTTAATTGTTTTTTTCCTTGATCATAAATCACGTGACCGGTACCAAGTTTCTATCTCACAAATGAGACTAAATATTTTCGGCTAGATTTCACGTCTTCCAGTCCGGACTTGACGCTTCACCGGATGTTACTCACTGGCGATGTGACATATGCAGCTATATCGGTCATAATTATGTTAGGTAACTCTGTTTAGACTTATTAACTGGTTACCCAATATCGGGAATCTACTGGTCCCGTTCATGCCAGGCATTCATCGTACTTCGATAACTCTGTATTGATTATAGCACGTTCTCCACGTCTTCACTTTAAAAAACTTTTTATTTGAAATATGTAGTAACATTTCACATGGATTATAATTTCAATATATGAAATTGTGACAATAATTAATAATATGAATTTTATCACCAATTTATACAAACTGTCAAAAGTACATAATTAGTGATAAAGGGTAATGGTGCAAGTTATTTTTAATTTTTTAAGCCGCGAGAAAAGCGATTTTTTTTTTGGTAAAATTTATTTGAGTTTTATCTGAAGAAATTTATTATGTGCAATTAACATGCTGTGTGTTTCAGGTAATTATAACTAATTAACGATTTGACATGTATATTGTACCTTGACTGTCCGGATGTTTATTGTTCAAACCGTTAATTAAGGTACACAGGTACATTGTATGTATACAGGTAAACCGTTTGCTGACCAAAAACAGTGTGATTTCATTTTTAATGCAACATTTTAATAAAGAGGTGTGTGTGTGTTTAAGGGGGGATCACAAAGAATGCAGTGATGAAATATAATTTCAAATGTCAGATAAGTAACATTTTAATTTATTTTAAATTAATAATTTATCTTTTTGGTATTTATATATTTAACATTTGACATATTATATGAGTAATTCTATTTACTCGTATATATATATATATACTTTGTTATGACAAGGTAGAAGCTGATTAGGATGGGCGCCATCTTGAATAATAATAGTAAAAAATAACACATTTTCAAATCAATTTGGAAGGGACATTATCAAAATTTAAACTATTGCAATTACGATATTTCGAAAAGTTATGAAGGTTTTACTCAAAGATATGATATATGAAGACCAAAGAATATACTTTATTAGTAACATCCGAGACATAAAACAATATGTCTCTAGTAATATATCAGTATCTATAGTATGCACATCCCCCCTTTTTATTATAACTTCACACAAACATTATATAATAAAATCCTCGATTGAAAAGAAATGATGTCTGTATGAAATGATCCATCATCTGTGTTAGTTTTCATTAATACTGGCAGAGACATATATAACAAATATATATGTCTCTGATACTGGCAAAGGTGCGATTTTTGTCATAATCTATATCGCCCTTGGCGAGGATAAGTTAATATGCAATTCAATTGGAAACTATACACTTATTAATAAGTTATGTCAGCTATTTATATATATATATATACTTTATATTTCAAACATAAGCGTTTGTTTCGATGCAAATATGAAATTGAAAATCATTAAATGTTTGTATTTTCGCGCCTAGTGCCATTTCCGGTCATCGTCACCATCTTGAAAAATAATAACAGATTTTCCGAAAATAGCTAATTTTCAAATCAATTTGGAAGGGATATAATAAAAAATTAAACTATTGCATTTACGATATTTCAAAAATTTATAAATGTATTAATTAGCACATAGCACCAAAATTTTTTCATCAGTTTTGGTTAAATCGCAATTTTATGTTAAAAACGACAAAAAAGCCAATTTATCGGAGTTAGATGATTTAACAATATGGACTTAACGGGAAAATAAGACAAAATTTTCAAAAGCATTTGGAAGGGATAAGACAAAAATTTAAACGTTTCCAAATAACATAAATATATTTCTAAATATATGAGGAAGCACTACATAGCACCAAATTTTTTTCAGCACGAACTAAAAGTAGTTTATTTTATCGATTCCTGATCGCCCAAGTGCATTTCTATACAATTTACTTGAGCATGGTATAGGTGATGTGTGACGTCATCAAAGTCACGTGATGACTTCTATAGTTGGATATGTTGATGCAATTAACGGAACAGGATATACTTACCCTTCCGGAACACCTGGTGAGACTATTTGTTTTTGTGGGAGTTTACATTAGTTTTGTGCTGTCTGGTTCTGATTTCCTTTGGTTTGCTATTTTTGGTTTTACACCTTAGTTGCGTCCTTGTATATTTTGTTTCTACATGTTTTTGCTCCCTTGGTTGTCTCTTTGTCTCATGAGTTTGTCTTCCCTTTGGATTTCGATCTTATGTTTTGTCGCTTTGATATTCATTTGTCGATATTTTGAACTAAATATCCGTTTTGTAAATTTTTATCAGCATTTTCATTGATTCAAACATTTCCGCATTTTGTCGATTTTTTATGCATCCATCAGTTATGCCCAAGGCCTGTAATGTTAAACTCGAAAAAAAACAATATGAAAAGGGTGAAACCAAACCCAACCAAGTGCAAATTATGTAAAAGGGAGAAAATTCTTAGCTTCAGCAAAATAAGATTGATCAATTTTATTACCGACTTATCCCGATCAAATCGTGATGGCGAGCGTAAAATGATGAAAACATAACACTAACAAGAAAAAAGAAATTATAGGCCGTAATTTCTCTCTGTAGAAGAAGTCTTTGTACAAAATGGCAAACCAAC
This sequence comes from Mytilisepta virgata, assembly GCA_028015205.1. Taxonomy (NCBI): domain Eukaryota; kingdom Metazoa; phylum Mollusca; class Bivalvia; order Mytilida; family Mytilidae; genus Mytilisepta; species Mytilisepta virgata. Next base: position 715,067 of record JAPWFG010000026.1, on the reverse strand, counting down.
AGCGACATAAAGAAATGGAAATTTCACAATTAGAAAGTTAAAATCATCACGTTTTTGCTTCGCATCACGGTGCGAAGCTATTAGTTTCAGTAGACATACACGCCATCTTGAAATAATTACTGATCGCTGATTGGTTATCTTATGATGCGGCTGAGATACAGCAACAGCTATTGGTTTAAATGAGATAAAGAATTACAGACTTTACACGTTCAGGATAAGTCACCAAAAGCCGGAAAATTAACTATGTGTATATCAGTTCCGATCAACTGTCATTACATGTTTTTTTGTAATATTCATATATTCTGAAATTCATTATGGAAATCAATTATTAATACGTGTATATTTGCTTTGTTAATCTGCAATACACACGGTTTGTTTTGCTTAATCGTATACACTATAATCATATGTTTACAACAAAAAATTCATCTACTTTATAACTTATGCCAATCTAGGCACACCTCCAGAGTCGTGTCTATTTGTTGTTTTCGCGCGGAAAATTTTACTGGTCAACAGAGAATTCCAATACTAAATCAACAACCATATATGCTCACATATTACCATAAATTAAGATACAGCGAAGCAGTCCACAGCTTTTTAGAAAGCTAAAACTTGTTCACATATAGTTTTATGTCGCGATTTTACTAAATTACCCAAGCGTAACTGCTCATTCGCCATCGAACTGATTGGAAGGTTATTAAACAGTCCGTTTAATTATGTTTAGTTAAATGACTTAATTTGAACCCCCACAAAAATTTTTCTCAGTTTTTTTAATAGGCTTTTTCTATTATGCCCTGTGTTACAACTACTTGCTCTCTAGATTAAAATATCAACTATATATATCGTTATGCCAAATTGATTTCATTCTACTGTGTCATAAAAAGTCTCAGAAAAATAATGATTAGGTCTGCATAATCTAAAGAGGTTGTCATGGAAATTATATGATATAATTAACCTCAGGTTTTACAATGCAGTTTTGATTGAACCGGCCGAGTGTTTATCATGCAGTGTGGAAGCAAACATTTTTAATTTTTCCGGGTGAGGAGGGGGATCAAGAAAGTGACTTTAACTTAATCTGATTTTTTTCTCTCGACATCCACAACCTTTTCAATTTGACCACCCTCAAACTCGCTCAACTTTTCTCTCTCTAAACAGTATCATATTTTGATTTCAAGGTGACATTGATTCCGTATGACTTTTACGCATGAACGTTTTTGCATCTGCATTTTTTTTTATCAAATTTTAGATTTTGTACAAATTTTTAACTTGCAAAACCTAGCAATCCCTCTTTTTTGCCCCTCCTCCCCACACATAAAAAAACAAATGGTTGTTTTCTAAGCTGATAACCAGTTCATTAGTTTTAATGGATCATAAACAGCGAAAGACCTAAGCATAACTCGTAAACATGGCACCTGATTTCCTTACTTGGAATAAAAACATATCACAGTTGGTAATTTCTGTTTCAATTATACTTAGCTGCCGTTAATAAAGAAACATATAAATGTCTGTGGACATCCCATAATGATGCCATCAAATGCGATTTAGTTTGATACAGATTAAGCGGAATCAATATAGAGTAAATTTAGAACGCGTTACAGTTAACAAACATAAAGAAAACATTTCATCGATCCGGACGTTCCGAATGAGTCATTTTAGCAATGTTATTTGTTGTAAACAAGCTGTGTTGTTTGGAATACGACATTTGTCATAAATGTCACAATTTTTTTTTTTTTTTGGTATATTTATATATAAAATGAAATACGAGAAAAAATAATGGATTGTTTGATTGCAGCAATTTGTCAACTATTTACCTCAATAAGAAAACAACCATTTCATTTTTTTTTTTTTTTGGGGGGGGGGGGGGGGGGGGTCGAAAAAAATTAATGCTGCAAAATTTCTGATGGAAAAATTCCAGATCAAATAGTAATATTAGATTTGGGAAAAATTTAAATCTCCTGTCAAACGCGCACAAAAAAATTATAAAAAAATTATATATATATATATATATATATATATATATATATATATATATATATAAACACAATTCCATTACTGCCCACGTCTATGATTTACAAACTTTAAATATTTTTATGTAACTTTTGAATCATTAATTATTTCAAAAGAAACAGTTTGTCCATGATGATGTGCCTCTATCGCCTAACAAGGCAGGTCTGTATATCACATGTATTAAGTGCCGAGCGTTTGCCCGATAATAGAAGAAGCGGAAATCCGAAGTTTAACTTCCTTCCTAGCCTTCTTCCCTTCCTTTTCAATAAAAATCAAATGCTTGCTCCCTCGTGTGATTGATTTTTAAACATGCAGACAGCTGCAACTTTTTAATTATAAGTACTTTAACTGCAGCTGAATGTCTGAAGTGCTATTTTATTGTGAATAAAATTGATTTTTTGCAAATATGCAGGGTAGTATGCAAAATAAAAATGTAAATTAAAGCGTAAATTTCAGATACAAACTTTGAACAATGTTTTGAAAAAGGAAAAAGCAATAAATAATTGCTGAATAATCCGTCTACAAATCGGCCTCTTTTCGTATATATCCCGCCCCCCCCCCCCCCCCCCCGCCCCCCGCTTTTTATTTTTAAATTCTGTACATACCAAATTTTTTTACGGAACTAACACTGGAAAGCAGTGGTTGTTTTAAAATTTTATATAATCAATGCTCTTGTTGTTTAAAAATTAGATTAAATTGGAAGACTTTTTGAACTCTAATAGTCGTCAACTTCTCGCGAAATTTCGTAAATATGGTGTGATTCCCTTTGAAAGCCTACATATATATACAGCAACTGTCTGATACCAATTCCTATATATCTTTTCTGTCGTCGTTACAAAAAACCCACCATGTCATTTTTTTCTTTTATCTTTATTATTTGTGTATAATATGTCTGTTTAGAAGCCTTCAACCAATACTGAGTATAATTTATGCTTTTATTAATAAACGAAAACTGGTAAGGCGAATTTAAAAAAGAAATTAACTGATTTTAGAAAAAGATGATTGAGGTTTAAGATATTCAAGCTTTTCGACGTTGTTTATTTTATTATCCATCCTGATTTAAATAAGTTTTTAGAGCTATGTCGCATGTTATTCCTTTTCATTGATGTTATCAATGAAGCCGTTGTAAAAATTGTAATCCGATATACCTGTTTACGAAAATTTAAAAGTAAGTTAATTTCGTACAGTTTTCATTTTTAAAACGTCTGCATTTTAATAAAGCTTTTCTACCGATATCCTTAATTGCTATTCAAAGCAATAAATATAGGTTGTTTCTATTGATAGCTAAAATGTTTAAATATAAAATTGTTATTGAAAAACACACATCTATGATTACAAACGGCCTCGACCTATTTATATCAACTTAACGCGTAGAATGTAAACACACTATTACCGTGTACTTCTAACAAAAATAATCAATCTTGCGTACAGAAGGTCATAGATTACTCATTCAACCAATCATTTTACTGACCGTATTTTTGACCAATGAAAATGTTTGTTTTAAACGAAAGTAGGCAGAGCCCAAGTTATACTGTCAACAATAATAAACTGTAAGAAGCCGGCATTAGAATTTGCACGTAAACTAACCGGTCTGATATAGCTGACATTTTTCGATGACTGAACATTTACTTGTTATGCTTATCTAGGAATATGCCTCATCGTAAACATCAAAAGGTGCATTCGCATAATGTTGTGAAAAAAGATGTGGAAAATAACAACGTACAAGCTGCTGCACCGGATATTGGGTCTCAGAATGTAGAGCAGAATGACAACAGAGGGGCACCGAAACTTATAAAATGCTGTGTGCCACTTACTTGCACGTCTCCGGAAGAATTAATCAATCCAAATGAGCCGGAAAATTCTGTGAAAGTGTTTTGCAACAATGAAAATTGTCAATACAGTAACTGGATGCATAAAGATTGCTTTGAGGAGTGGGAAGAGTCCGTTCTTGCGTATCTTCGTTCCTGTGGTCGAGCTAGGAGCTGGAGCGAAAAACAGCGCTTACAGAATTTGTGGACCAAAAAGGGATATGATCTCGCTTTTAAAGCTTGCGACTGCAAATGTGGACGGGGGCATATACGAAAAGATTTGGATTACTTCGCACCACCCCCACCAGCTGTTGTTGATAATAAAAACAAGAAGAAAACTAAGAAAAAGAACGACAAACCAGCGCCTGTGGTGAGTAATGGGAAAGGGGGCTATGGATCTACCAATACAACAACCCACACTAACAACAATCACCAACAATCACCCGTATATACAACTAACGTAAGCAACCACAACAACAACAACACTGGTATCACTAATAACAACAACGTGTTTACTACACAGCGTTCCCGCACGGACAGCGTGAGCAGTAATGGGAGTCTACCACGGTCATCTGGATCGGTTGGATCATCTTCATCTCCTACTCCGTCGTCGCCTATCGTGAACGGAAATTTCAACCCACCAGCGTTTCCCAAAAGCCCGAAAGCCACTAGCGAGCTACATCATCCGTTTAACGCCAACACTTCGTTCCGACGCCGACAAGATTTATCAGCCTTTAGTATCCTGCCTAAGCACAAGCAAAATCCATATCATATAAAGATGGATGATGACGGCACTGACGATACGAGGAATTTTGTCCTTTCTCATCTAACGTCGTACAAAGTTTGCTCGCTGAATTGTGTTATATGTAAGCGCGATCTACCGGTGTTTGATCGTTATCCGATGATCGATGGAACATTTTTTCTGTCTCCTCAGGCTTATGGCGATGGCGTAGTGCAAGTGATATCGGATGGGCGCCTTCAGTTTATAAACGCCGTGTGCGTACAGTGCCTTGAACAAGGGTCCGATATGCGTTGTGCATCATGCAAAAATGAATGGGATGGAAGCGCATTACAGCTGGGAACGATGTACACGTACGATATATTTGCTGCGACGCCATGCTGTCAGAAACGGCTCACTTGTAAACAGTGTCGTCGGGCTGTGGTCGACATAAATACAGGGCTAACTTTCTACAGTCAGTACAGTCGTATGGTTGCCTGTCCATACTGTAAAGCGTATGATTTCCATTTTATACGACCGCTTAATGAAACCTTCAATGTCAAGGCTAAACAGAGTATATGGAATTGACTTTAGAACTGTTCTGACAATACTCGTGCTTATTCATGTATTGCCTTTTATTTGTCGTATATCTTCAGCAATTATTTTGGATTTATTGAACTTGTTACACAGTTGTGACTTTACTTTAGTTACTATGGTTACGTCGGAAGGAAATCGTCAAAATCTTGTTCATGGAACTTGAAGATTATATTTTTGCAACACCTGGACTGTTAATGTTTTGTTAATTTTTAAGACTTTTTATCTGGAGATACCAGACTTGTGGACCATTTTAATTCATGTTTATATATTGTTTATTTTTGACTTGTGGCAATTGGTGCAACTTTGTAGAGATGTCAATTCTCGCAGTTTTCCGTAAAAGTGTATGTTACCTTAGTGAAAGAATCACTGTAACCGCTTTTCTTGATACATTGACCAGTGCATAATTTACAACAGAGGATTACAATTTTAAATTTTGTAAAGATATATATTACAGAAATTGACAAAAAAATTGATTAAAACAGCAAACATTTCTGACTAATCTAGAATCTTGTGGAATTTAGTGCGAACTTCAAATAGTGAAACATCTGAAAATTAGATTTTATTATTGTTCATGGTAAATCTGTAATATTGGTCATTACTTATCTACATTTGACATTAATTTATATTCTAAAAATAAACAGGAAATTAAACAAACAGACGATACCTTTAATATGCAAGGACATGACGCAGGTCCTATTATATGCTTACCATTGCTTGTTTTAAGACTAAGAAAAATGGCATTTTCTTACATATGTTTATTTTGGAATAAATAATAATGATCTGTAGTGGTATGTGAATTCTTAACATTCTTTATATGGAGACAATACCTATTGGATTACAGGTAGACGTGAGGGGTTTCACATAGGTCACATGTTGCATATTTGTGGATTTTTTTTTAAATATTTAACATCGCACATTTTTATTTTCGATTAACTTGTTTAATATATACATTTTTTTTAAATATGTAAAATTAAATGGATATGAGATATGCGTCAATGAGGTAGATTGAAATTCAATGCTATCTCGGGGTCGTCGTTCGGCTTTAAGTCATATCAGTGCTGAGCGACAACCCGGACCTCAAGATGATTAATACATGTACATTGTTCCAAAATGCTTGGTTTGAAATTCAACAAAGGCCCCCAAAAAAGCCCCACAGCATTTAATAGAGAAATCAAATACAATTCGGAGACATCCCCTGGAAATGGAATCGTGGCTTGGGACAGGCACGTTTTTGAATATTGCTGAGTAAAACATTTTTATAAGTACCCGAGCCAACTTTCTTATGTTGGTCTTGGTAAATTAAGTTGAAAACCATAGTCGTAGAAGGGACGTGTAAACAAAAATCTAGTACGAGTTTGGTGGTTGATTTCAATTTTGCTGCCTCGACTCCCGAATGCAAATGAAGCTAAATTTGAGGTTTCAACTTGGTGTGGCTTAAAAATGCTCCGGGCATTTGAAATGTTGGAAATGATATTATTGGTCACAGAAGAAATTTGTAATTTTAACGAAGGTTGGGACAAAGTTTGGACTATTTGAAAGTATTTAGCTTTTCCACACTTAGTTGTCGACTCTGATATCGGGGGCGGGTATCTTATTTCTGATGTTATTTTTAATTAAAGCTGGCAAGTTTTTCGACTAGGTGAATCCGCCGACACTTTCATACTGTAGTAATAAACTGTATCACATACCGAAATAAGTTGATGCACTGTATGGCCATTTCGTTGACTGACAACTCGTCAGCAGTGCTCGAGATCAAAATGTTGCGAAAAAAAGGTTGTCGGGAATTGAGCTCTAACGCCTAGATTGACCCAAAGATCGTTGACATGGTACAAGATACATGTAATACCTTTATTTCAAAACACAGTTCTCGGCCTGATTAGGGTTAAAAGCAACATACAAAATTAAACAAACAGAAGCAATTGAAATAACATACAAATACCAGGAGCCCCTGTCCTCTGTTCAAGTGACTGTCTTATAAGGGAGCCAAGAGATTTCATTTGTTGCGTTTTAGTTGTGTTATGCATATAGTCAAGTTTGAGGTCAGAAGAACAAGAAAAAAGATATTCGCGGTGCAAGGTTACATTTCAAACATTTTTTCCAATGTCTCAATGTTTTGCTCAAGTCATTTGTAAGTCACTGAGGAAAAATTCTGACACAGCACATATAAATTTCATGTTAAAACCTTTTTAAAATAATACTCATTTCTCTAAAGACAACAGAACTTATGCGTTTTTAAAATACAAAGGATGGAAAATGCGGTAGACCTACTGTTCTTAAATGAACTTTTAAATATACTGGCAATGTGCCGGTTGATCTGCAGTTCAAATATTGTGGGCCAACTATATTGTGGGCAAAATGTCTCTTTCCTTTTGCTTAAATTCATCTTTATTTTATTTGATTATTATACATTTTTAATGGGTTGCTATTAGTGGATCCTGGAATGAAACAAACGTGTGTTTGTACGTACCACAAAGAACACCAGTCGTAGAATAAGAATAAGAATATTTTATTTCCAATCAAGGGCCCGCTAACAATTCCAAAATATAGCAATATATACATGTATATGAAGTAATTGCAAGTGACTAGATTTTTAGTAAAATGACTAGATACATTGTACCAGAGCTGCATCAGACCACATGGGGGAAAAAGAATTAATTTTTAAACAGAAATTCTCGGAAGTGTTCAGTTTAGAAATGCACTATGTGGTCATGTTGTTCAATATAAAAAAAAATAACAATATATGTTAAATATTTTTGTAAAGATCAATAAGGAGTCCTCCTCGTGACCAGAGCACATGGATGATACATTTGTAACTTTGTCATCCAGATGCAGAGGTCATCATGGGTCAATGTCACAGGAATCTTCACTAAAAAAATGACATGAGATAATTATAATAAATAGTTACACTTGATGGTAGGACAAAGAAAATTTCAAATTTCCAGGATCTACTACATGTACATGTCCCCCATCCCCCGCTCGGTGTCCGTTCATTATTTAGCTAAATAATGTCTGCCAAAATATGCATTTAACGGAAACTTGTATCAAAACACGTTAACAACAAGAAGGATTGCGTATCTTCTTAAAATGTCTTTCCTTTTTTTCTATTTTAAAACCTTGTTTCCGGTAACATAACTGTCTCTGGCAAATTGCCCTAAAGCAAAATTAAAAAAATATTTTTATATCCATTTATGCATATCGTGTCATTTAAAATGACTATCGAATGATTTTTTTCTCTCTCTCACTTTTCACCCTAATTGGTCCTCGTTAAAATTAGCCGTTCGGAAACCTTGTATCCTTCACCTTTTATGACCGAATTAAAGTTGTTTACATGGATTTTCAATGTAAATTTATCATGACCTAAATATTTGTTGAGTGATGTGTATTGGTACACTGCTAACACAGCGTTATTTTATGTTGGGTCGAATTGTATACTAATTGTGTTATAAATCGATTGAATACAAAAACATTTTCTATCATTTATTTAAATCGATAATGACAATTAACATTAATGCCTAGAATATAACCCCCCTTTTTTCTTCCTTCGATTTTTTTTTTTTTGGGGGGGGGGGGGGGTTGTCGCCTAAGTTATTTTGCCAGAATTAAATTTATGTAACAAACAGTCCTTTTAATAATTACTTTATCGCATAATAATTCCTAATGGGCTAAGCAAACTAATTCTTATTCTTAAAAATAATAATAATATATACTTTTTTATTGCAAAATACTCTCCCATTATGGATATAAGCATACAATATACAACATAACACACACAAAATAAATTTGACGACAAAGAAGATATATAAACAATTAATTGTTATGATAATCCCCTCTCCTGTTTTATAAAGGATGTTACTGTTTTAATATAACTTGGTGTTGACGGATTCAGAAGATTTTTAAGTTTCTCAACGTTAGTAAAATTAATAAAATTATTTTCTACTGTATTTAAATAATTAAGCAATTTTGCACGAAGATTATCCCAGGACAGAAAGAAATAAAATTCGTCACCAATTTCATTTTTACAATGAATACATAATCTTTATTCTCTTGGTATGTTTTTGTACATGTATCTGCCGATTTCAATTAATAGTGTATGGTCCCTGGTCCTAAACTTTGTGAGCAATTTGCGAACCTCAAAATTTGGATGATTAAGATAATATTCTGTTTCAGACTGCATAATAATTACACCCAAACGGGTCAAAGCAATGACGAACAGCATTACATGGACATATCAAAATTATAAGAATAGAGTATACTGAATAGATTATACAGTGTAGAATAACAGTGTATGAATATTTGTTAATGTATTCTTCTTTTTATATTGTATGTATATAATAAATTTCATGATACAATTTTCGTGCACGAGACGTGCACATTTCAAGACCTACATAAAATGTTGAAAACCAAAACAGAGCAAAATGGGTATATTTTTATACAGTCAGGAACTCCCCTAAACAGGCACACTGAAAACTTGATTACTCCGTAAATCGAACGCTTTCTTTTGGTCCGGAATTTACACCTATATCTTCAAGTAAAAAATCCTAACAAATCCGCCCCTTTGAATTCCGAATAACGGAAATAATGCCCGGTTCAAAGCATACATATTCCTGTCAAGTACACCTCTAAAAACCAGCGGAACTCTCATTCCCTTCATTGAATAGCGCTTTTAATAAAATAGATTTTTACTTTCCCTTCTATTACAAAATAACGACGAAGCTAAAAGAATAAGATTTAGTGACAGTTACAGAAGAAAAAAATTCAAATGTAGTAAATATGTAATATTTATGCCGCTTGAATGTCTTTTGGTAGCTGAAAAAGGCTTCCAGTCGAAATTTAGGAACATCTCAAAACCGACACCTCCGGAAACCGGTCAATTTTGCACGATCTAATAGCTGTCGGTTTACAGAGGTTCCACTGTATTATCATCAGTAAGGTCTGATCGCGGACCATAGTGGCTAACATGTTTGGAGAATGCCACACTCCCTGCACGGTTAAGACCCCTTCGAAAAGGAGTAGGCTGATGGTCGCTATAGAAGGCGTAATTATCCGTCCCTACCAAACCATCCTTCTTTTATAGTGGCAGTCAAAACTGGTTCCCATTTGTGTCCCGTCCTACCCTAAACCCCTATTGGGATTCTGTGTCCGGAGCTATTTGAAATGTGTTTGATACATTGTTGAACTGGTTCTCGTCCTGAAGAAGCATGAAATATTTGCCACTGGACGTTCAATCAATCTTCAGTACGTATTGAATTGGGATTAACCGTATTCCCGTATATCTGTATGCCCATGGACAGTCCCTGCAGTAAACGTGTCATGTTCACAAGTATTCATACATGTAAATTTAAACTAAAACACACACGTAGGTATTACTACATTTTTATGTACAAAACAAATAAAATGGAACGTACGCAGATACCAAAAATATTCAGTGGTGTATACTTTTTTACGATGCATCATGGTTATTTTTGTATCATTTTTATCTGAGATATTGACAGGTTTAGGCAGAAAATATATGTACTTGAGACAATACTTTTGAAGATAAAGCACTTTAAAGCCCCTGGAGACATCTGAAAACATAAGTACATCAATGAAGCTGAAAGTAATTAGTATGTCAAAACACATTAAGTAAGATATGAATCCATAAGAAAAACTGTCGATCTTTAATTTTGTGTAATTTATCTGCAAATTTTCTTTACCCCCAATCACAGGTTAATTTTAGTCGGTCGATAATGTTTCCTCCTCCTTCATTATATTTTTTTCTTCTCGAAATTATCTCTATTTATACCTAAGTCTTAATATCCGGCATAATGTATTTTATGGAGTGGAGTGTTGGAGTGGAGTGTTGGAGTGAAATTTTGGAGTGAGATTTTGGAGTGGAATTTGGGAGTGAGATTTTGGAGTAAAATTTTGGAGTTAAATTTTAAATTAAAATAGAATGTTCACAATAATAAGCGAAGAACTGCAATTACAATAATATGTTCGAGATTTTCATTGAGAAAATATATCAAGACATTTTATTATTAAGGAGTTACATCAAAAGGTCATTGCTAGTTTTATGCAAAAAAGTGCCTTCCAATCTCCCATTTATATAATACATTTTTGATTTTTTTGTCTCGCTTGACGGAGTCAAAAAGCGAGACATAGGTATGCTGTTTCCGGCGGCGGCGGCGTCAACAGTGTATTAGTTTGTGATTAGGTCTAGTTTGTGTCGAACCACAGGTGGTAGGTCAATCATATTTGGTACATTTATGTAGTTGCATTAGCATTGGCACATCTCATTTCCATGGAGATTATTTGGCCCTGCCCCCTCAGTCATGGTCTATTGACTTTTGCTTATTTTACATGTATTAGTTTGTGATTAGGTCAGTTTATGGGGAACCACTAGTGGTAGGTCTGTGATATTTGGTTTGCAGTTGGCATATCTCATTACCATGAAGATAAACTTTTTTGTTGTTGGTTGGGTCTGGTTCCAATTTTATTTTTAATCCTATGTTTAACTTTTGATGTAGCACATAAAAGAAAAACTATAATAAGATGTGAGAATTTATTTTCTTCCAATGTTTGTCTACACACACAACAGGATTGTCAAAAATGTCAGTACTTGATGCTAAACTGATCCTTCGTTGTTTTCTTCTGATTTACCCCTTACAGCTTCTGCAAAACTTTTCTTTAAAAAATATTTCTTCGACATGTTGCTGTTCTGAACCAGGATCTAGCAATGGCTTATTGTCCAACAACCATTGACATAGTTTCACATTCTCAGTTGATAACATTTATAAAGTGTATTGTGGCACCAATTGCCTCTGCCTTGTTTCAAAATTGCTTAATTGCTGTCATTGCGATAAAACGTTTACTGATAAAATGCAATTTTATGATCTTTTCCACATAAATCTCATCATCTTTCAACAAATTGTCAGTATATATTGTTTTTTTTAGAAGTGACCTATGATTTGTTCATTTGGCCAATTAACCCATGAATTCAATTTAATATGCTACATTTCATGGGTGTGACTAGGTGATATTCTTAATGGACCACCCTACTTAAATATCGAAATATATCAAAATTATTTATTAATCATGGGATAAATAATAATAAATAATACTGATCTCCATAGATACATGTTAATTTCTTCAAGATTCAAATCTATCACAAGTTAAGCAAATTCGTAACTTTTTAAAATGAACAATACAAAATTAATGAAACTGAAAGTTCTGTTTGTTTTGCCAATTTAGTCTGCTCTTTTTATGCTGTATTTGAATAAAAATAACAACACTTTGTTTTCAAGTAAAAAGTAAAAGTTACATGTACACTATTTCAAAGCATCTTCAAATATGTTATGAGTGACTTCAACCTTTCATGATTGGTGATACATTGTAGAACCTTAAGGTATCCGGACCATGATATATCATGATCGAACATTGTATCTTTTTTTTACCTTGAATGGCTGAACCAAACAATTTAAAGCTGCAGATTTGTATATATATATTTTTTCAAGTTGAAACCCACTTTGTCGCTTATATGCAGAGTCTGTAAAAATAAGTTAGTTATATGGGCATTTCCGAAATTTGTCGATAATTACCAAGGTCATTTTAATTGCGTTGTATGGAACATCCGGGAAATTTTGAATAATCACGTGGTCATTTATGGTCTGGATACCTTACGTTAGTTATAATACTGATACAATATTATTATCGAAATTATATTATAATCAAAGAAAGAAGTTATAACTTTTACTAATCATACATGTATATAAAGTAGTTCCCCGTTTTTGACCTTATTGTTGTGTTCTATTTCACTTTAAAATTTCACTCCAAAATCTCACTCCAAAAATCTCATTCCAAAAATTTCACTCCAAAAGTTCACTCCAACACTCCACTCCAATACTCTACTCCAACACTCCACTCCATAAAATACATTATGGCTTAATATCCACACATAATCAAAAGGTTCTCAATTTACACAATATGTCACTATCGGGCTTTAATGCTTATTAATCATATTTCAATTTATTATGGCATATGGCGTCACTTTGACTAAAACAAACTGCCTTTAACAACAACAAAACGTATAGTTCATTGCACAATATTTATCGGTCAAACAAACAAAATGCTAAGAGACGAGATCAAAAGTTCAATGTCGGATAAAAAACTTAATTCAAATAGTTTGGGGGTGTGGGGGTAAAAATCACTACAAGTTTTGTTATCCGACATCGATTTTTGAATATGCCCGTATTGGTCAATCAATTTTTCCCAAATTAAGTTAAGAGGGGGGTGGGGGGGGGGTCAGTGAAAAAACTATGTGAATTAAGTTTTTTATCCGATATTGAACTTTTGATCTCGTCCCTAACGGTTATTTGAAAATTTGAAAAGCCCGAGTTCATTTATAGTTTAAAAAAATGACAATTTGCATATACGCATCGAGTGTCCCAAAGCTTCCCAAAAATGTATATGCAACAAGTCAGTAAGACCTGCAAGCCATCACTCAAACTCTTAAATCACCAAAAAAATTCACGATAAAATGTATTCACAATATTCCTTTGCTTTATCTTAGGTATAAAAGGTCAGCAAGCTTAAATTCAAAATCCTCGCCCGATCACAACCTCAGATGCTAAGAAATGTACAACAAACGAATTTTGTCTTAAGAAAAATCGATTTATATCGTATATAGATATGTTATTATCTAATTTTTTTGATTCAGAATTTGCTAATTATGAATTTTTTTGCACCACCTTCGCGATTTGACTGAATTGAATGGACATCTAGTTCCGACTTTATACAATTCATTTATTCAACGGAAAGGATATTTTTTCATATTATTTTTTTAGGTCTGCTGTTTAAAACTTAGGTTTATTACCACTTTATTACAGTTTACTTGCAAAATTCACCCTTAGGGGTCAAGCAAATACAAACACAACACAGACATTGAAACATGTGAAATTATTAGTGACAATAACAATTATACATAAAGTATAGCAATAAAAAGTTATATAACGTATTTAATGACTGACATTTTGACCAACGTGAACCTCAATTTCGCAATTCAATAGATTGTTTTAACCCCCCCCCCCCCCCCCCTCCTTCTAACAGCTGACAAAAGTTCAATAGTCGAGTTTAGAATAAGTTTCAAATTTTCGAGTGGATGATATTTTAATTTATTAATGCTTTTTCCGTAAATAGAGTACTTCTAGGGGAAGAAATTTTCGGACATTTTAGTATAAAATATGTTTCATCATCAATTTCTTTTAAATTAAATTATTTGCAGGTTCTCTTTTCCCGAGGTAAAAGCGGGAAATTGCGAAAAATACAAGTCGAGAGACGTGAAATTCCCGAGCCCAACGGCTGCAGTGATCTCGGATTTTAATTTACTGTAGAGAAAAAACTTTCGTCATACTAGGAAATTTTTGTTAAAGTTTTGTCATAGTATAGTTTTCAAATAGCCTTATTAATGTTTTTTTAAGAATGTTTATTTATTGAGAAGGGTTTATAGAAAAATTCATAATTTTGACTGTTTTGAAAATATTACTGATAAAACTATACCAAGTGTAGTACCCTTCATCATATACAGATTTATTAAGTGACATTGCTCCTTTCTCACAAGTGGGCCTATTGGTTCTGAGTTAATACCACAATAATAGAGAACTACTTGAATTTTAATAATGGTGTGGGTATCATACTAAGTTCACATATCGCTTTTATATTACAGGAAGATTTTCCAAGACCTAAAACAGATTATGCATTTTTGGGCTTGTGCTTTTCATTTCACAATTTGTAGACATAAACATACACGATGAATGGATATCGTTTTTATAGCGTGTTCATTACCTACCATTTAGCCGCAGCCCTTTTCGTGGTCTGTAGGCATCTTTTTAAGTCCTGTTTAATAAGAAGATTATTTTGCTGAAGAACGGAACGCAACATAAGAGGAATAACTCCATATTCATATTTTCTCTCGCAAGACATGAGGAGTTAATGTCCATAAATAATAAATGTAGTACATGTGTACGTAGGCTTTTACTTGACGTTTTTCATTAAGTCAAGGGTAAACTTCATTAAATTAAAACACAAAATTGGAGTTGAAGCTATATGTTTAGCATTGATTAACAGTAGACCACTGAAAGATACTTATCTTAACAAAGTATGTTCCAAA
Organism: Mytilisepta virgata; assembly: GCA_028015205.1. Taxonomy (NCBI): domain Eukaryota; kingdom Metazoa; phylum Mollusca; class Bivalvia; order Mytilida; family Mytilidae; genus Mytilisepta; species Mytilisepta virgata. Next base: position 699,796 of record JAPWFG010000026.1, on the reverse strand, counting down.
TTTGAACAAGGTATATTGAGCACATCGAAGTCGACACGTTTTTTAATTTGCCGAAAATTGCTGATTTTGTGATTTTTCGTGCATATTTGATTTTTTATGGACAAGGCGACTTAACTCTAGAACAACATAGGACTTTCATACGGTAACAGTATAGAGGATCAGTCTAGTGAGTCAACTTCAAACTTTGATCACAGATACAAAGAACTTGGCTGGTATATGTTTCAAAATCCTTCATCCTTCGTTCTCTGCTTCCTCGACGATACACATTACTATTATACTAGTATATTTTTTGTATTTGAACTTGATATAATTATGCGGTTTTATGGATCACTAGTGAAACATGCCATTATAATGTATAGAACTATTGTAGTTCAAGTTCCATGTTTAAATGCTGTTTTGTAATTGTTATGTTACGTATTTTATTTTATATGTCAAATTATAATTGTATTGCCATTTGCCCCTCGAGGGCCCTGATTTGGCAATATTTTGTAACCATTTTCACGATTTTAGTAACGATGATTTAAGTTTTTTAGAATAATTATGAATATTTGCACCGGAAACAATAAGAAAAATATTTTCATGTACTTTTTTAAGTAGAAAGGTTAGTGTACGTAGTTTTGTATAGTGAAGGAAATGAATCTTAATACGGAAATTCGCTTCACGAGACTCAGTTTATCAACTCGACCAAGCCCGATCAAGACAGATTAAGCGATCGGGAGACTGGTCTGACTCGGGGCGGTCTACCTCGCTCGCCGACTTTCTACCCAACAATTTATGACATGTCAAAAAAAAAATCGAGTAGGGGTCAAGAAGCCAAGCACTCGAGAAGACATCGGATAGTCATCGAGTAGCGGTCGAATTGATCGGGAAAGGATCGTGTAGAGATCGAGTTTGGTCGGGAAAGGATCGTGTAGAGATCGAGTTTGGTCGGGAAAGGATCGTGTAGAGATCGAGTTTGGTCGGGAAAGGATCGTATAGAGATCGAGTTTGGTCGGGATACAAATATATTACCGATCAGTATTTGATGATAAGGAATTGGGATGTCAGCAAACCCTTTTGAAACCAAAAAGAATAATGCCATATATAAAAAGTCGTATGGTGCGTATAATTGGTAAAAAATTAAATTACCGTAAATTTTTCGTAATAGAATTGTAATATGCATTGGTAATTCACGTCATGTTTATTAAATATGAGGGCGTAGCTCGACGATTTAATAAACTTGATGCGAATATCGATTTATTCTATATTCGACCTTGTCCTTTAGTTATCAACAAATGTGAATATCACCCTGACAGAAGGGTGCAGAAATTATAGGTGGTCGTCTATTACACATGGAACATCATACTAATAAATTCCAGAAGTGTCCTTTAGGCTTTTAATTCAGAAACCAAGAGCTTGGTAAATCCGGTATAGTGGATCCACTGAACCACATTTATCAAACCTCGACTATATAGTCTGATATGGATTGGGCCATGCATTAATCTATCTATCATATGCTTCCTAAGTACGTACGTACGACCGAACGCATCCGGGATGAAATTACCACATTTGTTCAGGCTGATACGACATTTCAGCACGGATACGTTTAAATTGCACTTGGAAATAGCAATAGTGTGAATTTATTGTAGTTTACTTTCGCTCGTTACACTCACACATAAATTCTGTCATAATAATGGCTAAGTATATGATAATTACATATGTTTTAAAGTTACTTATCATGAAATTAAGACTGCCCAGGGGACTGTAGTATTGACTGAAACTCCATTGAAAGCCCGAGCCTGAGGCGAGGGCATTGTCAGTGTTGAAGTCAATACAGGGTTGTCTATGTTTAATGATAATGTCCTCTGCATACTAAGTAACTCAGTACTACATGTATGTTTATTTCATTGAGGCGGCCATTGATTGTTTTGTGCAGACATTATTTTGAGAATATATTAGAAAGAATTTTCAGACTTTGTCTGTTATTCATGACTATGTTCAATTAAACTTTCTGATTGAATAAATCTGTATCAGTTGTGTTTGTGTTTTAAAAAGGGGGCGTAGATCTATTAAAATCACTTGATGGCGGCTCATTATCACATGCTATTATATAGTAGGGATCTAATAGAAATTTTATCATGCCTGAAATTATTCCTGCTTTATTTAACGCTGAACTGCTGTGTATGCATAAATGGTCCAGTGCGTAGTGTTTTATAAATTCTTATAATGCTGTCTTCAGTATGCTTAATGTTTTACAATTGCTTATGCTGTTTTAGTGCTGTTTGTTTTTTTAACATGGTGGTTATAGAGGTTGGGTCTAGTTATAGAGTCGGGATAGTCATCCGTTTTTCTTTTGTCAGTATACCGAGAAAAATACTATGCGTGTGCTTCTTTGTGATGTGTGTGGACATTTGGGGATAAAAATAATAAAGATGGATGAATATATATATATTATAAAATGAATACCTAATCGCAAATTTATGAAAGCCACGGTCTACAAACGATAATTTATATTGTCCATTAAGTTCCAAAACAAACCGATAAACTTCCTAAAAATATGATACTTTAAAAATATAGCACTACTTCCACTTAAACATGGAAATACGATATATACAGGCGTATACTTTATTTTTGCAGGCACAGGCAGGCGTATGCAGGCGTATTTTAGTAGGACCCCATACATTATCATGTGATAGTTTAAACTGAAAGTAGAATTTAAATGGCAACCAAGGGCGATGATGATCCCAAAGACGACCGTTTTACTTGTGCTTTATGTCTCGAAACATATACAGACCCTAGACTGTTACCATGTTTTCACACCTACTGTAACATGTGCATTGAACAATTAATCCAGAAGAGTTCAGAGGAAGGTAATTTCTGCTGTCCAGTTTGTCGTGCCAAAGTGAATTTCACGGATGGTCAAGATTTTCCGATTAATATTTACATCCAAACGCAACTTTCTTTCTACACCAAAGAACTTAAATGTGACTTGTGTGAAGTTGATAAGAATATAAATTCTAGATGTTTAGAATGTGACCAGTTTCTTTGCATCAATTGTTCAAATTTCCATCAAAAAATTAAAAGTTGCAAAAATCACAGAGTCGTCGAGTATACCAAATCTGGTGAGAAATCAGACACACCCAGTTTGAAGGTAAAGAAGAATAGCTATTGTACTAAGCATCCAGATGAAATTTTAAGATTCTACTGCATTGAGTGTAGCATTCCTGTATGCAGAGATTGTAAGCATACAACTCACGAAGGGCACAAATCGGAAGATGTACAAGATCGCGTTCGGGATGCCGCGAATGGGATATATGAGTGGCCGTTCATGTCATTGGCGCTACATTATCACGCGTAATACAAAATTCACACGTAATTTCTTAAAAGTGACGCGTAAAAAGTCGGTTTTTACGCGTGAATTGTGCATATTTACGCCTGAATTTGTGAAAATCACACGTCAATAGCAATCACGCGTAATTGTTAACTACATTACGCGTGAGTTTTATTAGTATTACGCGTAATTTTTCATCGTATGGGTGGCCGTTCATGTCATTGGCGCTACATTATCACGCGTAATACCAAATTCACGCGTAATTTCTTAAAAATAACGCGTAATAAGTCGTTTTTTACACGTGAATTGTGCATATTTACGCGTGAATTTTTTAAAATCACGCGTGAATAGCAATTACGCGTAATTGTTAACTACATTACGCGTGAGTTGTATAAGTATTACGCGTAATTTTTCATATTTCAACAAATTACAATTACCCAATGAAAATATGTTTAACAATCAATTACGCGTAAGTTATGAAAAATAACACGTGTGAGGAAAAAAATGACGTGTAATTTAGAAAAGACAAGGCGTGATTATTATTGATGCGTGATTTTCAAAAATTCACGCGTAAATATGCACAATTCACGCGTAAAAAAACGACTTATTACGTGTCATTTTTAAGAAATTACGCGTGAATTTTGTATTACGCGTGATAATGTAGCGCCAATGACATGAACGGCCACCCATACGATGAAAAATTACGCGTAATTCTAATAAAACTCACGCGTAATGTAGTTAACAATTACGCGTGATTGCTAATGACGCGTGATTTTCAAAAATTCACGCGTAAATATGCACAATTCACGCGTAAAAAACGACTTATTACGCGTCATTTTTAAGAAATTACGCGTGAATTTCGTATTACGCGTGATAATGTAGCGCCAATGACATGAATGGCCACTCATAGGGATAGAACTTTATCGTAAACAACTCAGATTTGAAGTAAGCTGTTTGAATAACCAACGGAACAGTATGGTCAATTTGAAAAAGTTACTTGACAAGTGTATGAACAGTATCGATAATTTAGAGACGGACCTTTGTGAAAGAGTAAAGCAAGAATGTTCTAAGCTTAGATCTGAAATGAAACAACAGTCTGAAAAAACTGCGAAATCAATTGCAGAGCGTAAAGGGGAAATTGAAATGTTGATTAGTAGAAAAAGTAGCAAATCAAAGTACTTGGAACAAACAGTAGAACATGGTTCTGATTCTGACATTATTCAATGTAAGTCACAAATTTTGCAGTCTTCAGATCCAAGCAATGGCCTTCACCATAAACACCTTGATCTAAACATTCCAGCGCTTTTTGCAAATGAACATTTATCTTTACCGCTGCCAAGTTTAGGACAAATTAAGGAAGGGCATCTAAAAATGGGACTCACTTTAGACTTTAAAGAGACTTTTCATTGTAATGTTACTAATAACTATGTGGCTTCGATATGTTTGAAATCTACAGATGAAACTTTAGTTTTGTTTAGACATGATGTTTGCAGTCAAGGTACTGAAGTTAAAAATGTTATTGTCTATTCTTCAAATGGCACGGAGACGGCTTCTTACTTAATGCCACAGCAATTTGATCTCGTTATTGGTTTAGACATGCAAATTTACGTCTTTTCAGAATTTATTGGTGGAATTTCCAAATTCTGTAAAGAGGGGAAAGAGGGGAAAGAGAAAGGGGAATGCTTTCAATGTACGAAACCAATTTCACTGAATATCTTTCGAAATGGAGATTTCGTTATACTTGACACAAGTCTGAAAATTTCACGAGTAGATTTTACTAGAAACAAAGTACAAAGTGTCCAGGATTGTGCTGGTACTTTTGAATCCCCTATGAAAGCTGCATGTGATTACGACGATAATATATGGATTACTGATCCAGGTGCAGAAGGGGTATTCGTTTTCGACAAGAGCGGGAACTTGAAATTTAAGTTAGATGCATCTGAACATTTAAAGTCGCCAGATAAATTCAAGCCGAACGGAATTTGCATGTACAATTCGTATTTGAATTGTGCTATTGTTGCTGATCCAATGAATAATTGTCTTTTTAGTATCAATCACGACGGACAGTACTGTGATGTACTTCTTGACCACCGAAATGGACTTGAAATTCCTACATGTGTAGCTTGTAAAGACAACAAATTGTGGGTTTGTGATAGGAAAACCAGGATCCCAGTGTACGAAATAAAAAATTATTCCTGACTGATCAAAATTAGATGTATCAAATACTTGTCTATTTATTCACTTTGTCATTAATGAGAAAATATTGGACTAAATAAACTATTAATTTCCAAAGCATATTCTGCATAATATTTTTCAGAAGATTCTCCTCTAAAATTCCATTCCCTTTCCAAATTTTTTACAGGAAGACCCGACATGATTCCGGCATAAAATTTAAGAAATGAACGGTCAAAAATATTCATCTGAAACCACAGGGCTACACGAAAACAATGTTAATTATTATTCTTGAATAGTGTGTCTCGATGTCCCGATAACTTACAGACATATCCTCAATTTTTTTTTAAATGATCAAAAATTCAATTGATTTTTTTAAAATTTATTGATCTTTTAATTTTTTGGATAAAATATTTTGATATTTTTGTCACGAGGTTCCTGAAGGTTAATCCGTACATGTGCATTTATTCTAGGAGTTTGTGTTGTTCATTATTTTTTAGTTTTCAGTGTTTATTTGTTGTGTTTGTAGTTGTCCATTTGTCTTCCCGGGTTTGTCTAATTTTTTTTGTTTTGCTCCTTAGGTATATTTGTCCTCTTTAGTACCGGAGTTTATTTTACTACCACTAAAGCGGAAGCACTGCTTTTAGACTGTCAGTCTCAAAGAGCTTTAAAATAATCCAATAGATTGAAGATAAAAATATCGTCCAAGGACATTTCACCTCGGTAGTCATTGCTTCGTCGCACTGATTTTTGGATGCATGTGTCAAAATATTCAGTTCGATGAACGGTTGAAATTCTTATAGATGTAGGGTTTCAACTAATTGAGGCAACGTTGACCTTATCTTAAAACATCACATTATAGACGAGAAAATTTGCTACAGAAGTCTACATGGGTGAAATAGGCCAATTCCTTAAGGGAACAACCATTTAACTTCAAAGGGGGGGATTACGGTTTTTTGTGAAAAAAAATATTCTGATTCCAAAGGGAAGGAAATAAATAATCTGTTGCCACAAGGGCCAAAAAAAATAATCTGCTTACAAAACTATGGTCTAGATATATTTAAAACAAACACATTGCAATCAAAAGAAAATCGGCACAAAAACTATAGCACTTGTAAAGTGAACTGACAATCAAAAGCCCGATTAAAACAACCAATCTATTATACTGTACTTAAAAGTAGAGGCACCCAAAATTGCTCTCCTGGATGGTTTACCATTCAAATGTCATAAAAAGGAATTACCATAATTTTAACAAAACCCTCATCTTCGGTTTCACTGAAAGTTACTTTGACAGGAATAAACCACATAAATGTATCCAGAGAAATTACTCCTCCAAAAGCATACCGCATGTTTAAAAGGACATTCGTTTCTGGCTGGGTTGTACATAGTGCAAATCCAACTTAGGCCACACCAAATTGATTTTTAGTTCTTTGGATTTTTGGATGCGAGTGAGTGAAAATATTTTTTCTTGCGGGCTACTTTTTTTCGGGCAAAATTTGTGTCACACTTTTTTAACTACAATATCTTAAAAGATTGCAAAAAAATCCAACTTCTACAAAAATTTTAGGAGTGGGCAAGCTATTTTTATTTTCAATTTCTTGAAAAATGAAGAATTTGGGACAAATTTTCAGCATTTTTCCAAAATGAAGCTGCAAAGATTTTTTTTATTAAAATTAAAACCTAACAATCAATTTGGTGTGGCCTTATAGTCTGGTGAATGTCAGACGAGCAGGAGAAAAAGGGAACCTATTTTGTGTAATCAACTTCTACAGCTTTGAAAATTTGCAGAATGTTTATAGACATATTCAAGATGTCTATGACGTAGTATGATGTCAATTGAAGAATTGTTTTCAGATTTCCTCATGTTGTGGAACTTTTTTGTTAGAAATGTGTATGGCAGAATATCCAATTGTGTAATCAACTCCTCATACAGCTTTTAACCAATATTTATGAAATATGGACATATTATAGATTTGCATGAAGGAATATGATGTCATTTCAATAAAATATTCTAGATTTTTTGTGTTTTGAATCTTAACACACCCCCCCCCCCCCCCCCCCCCCACCAACCTAACCAAAGTTTTATTATACATACCAAGTTAGGTCTTGCACGTCACACTGATTTAGTTACTGGTCATCATTACCCACCTGTGGTATGGGTTAGATATTATATATAGTCCTTTTAAACACATTAATCCCATCCCAACCTATATAAGTCTCTGACCCATTCTTCCAATATTCATGAAGTATATTTTCCAAGATATTGGACATACGACTTAATGTATAAGGTGACAATGTACCTTCTAATACATATTAAAAGTTATTAACCATGAACTTTTTTTAATAACCTCTAAGATCAAATTCCTGCCAAATTTACAATGGCTGAAAGTAGAAAAACTGAGAGATTAAAATTTTCAGCATGAATGATTGTACAAAGTGAAGACTGGAATCTGAAGATGTATGTGTATCAAGTAAAGACTAAGGAAGCCACATGACATTTTTGGGCAAAAGTATTTTCCTTTGGCTGCGTAACAAATTTTCAAATTATTTGAATTCTCTTTATTTCATAGTGTGTTATACTCACTTCTTCTGAATTTGAACATAAATTACAAAATATGGCATTATTGCTCATAAAACTACATTTCACCATCTGTATAAATATTAAATAAAAAAAATTTCTTGTTATATGTGTATATGGCCTCTGAACTATTTGTTGTAGAATATGGCCATTACCTTAAATACAAAATATTTTCAGGTTTAATGAGTAATAAATTAGGTGAGATTAGGACAGGAGAACTGTCTGATCAAGAAATTCTAAACTTAAGATTTTGAATTAAAAAAAACACTGAATGCTTTTGTCAGACATCAAACACGACAGTGTGGCAATAAAACAATGTGTACTAAAATTGAAACTACATCAAGCATTTGAGAAAATCTAGTGAATTTTACATTTTTATACATGCAGCTTCATGGTTGAATGACTTTCAAATGTATCAACACATTAAAAATAAAACAAGTGAAAGCAACAGTTCATTGAATTGTAACTAAACTACAGCAATATCATTTTCTACAAAAATAATTATTTCTCATAAATAATGGATATTTTATTAAAAGGCAGAAGTAAATTATGATCTGACATAAAAATCACATTCACATACTTCTATATAAATTGCCCATAAATGACAATTACATTAAAACGAAAGCCCATGGCACATTTTTATGACACATGGACGAAATGTTTTTCTTGTACATTATAACAAAATTTAAAGCCATATGACAGAAAAAAAAATATATGCAAACAAACAGTCCAATCAGAAAAAAAGTTACAAAAGCTATGCTTGTCCACTGCTCTCTGGAGCAGACGAATCATTTGATTGGCTAGGACTGCCAGACACATCCTCTGGTTGGCTGATGTTATCTGCATTGCCATTGGATGGATCTGAAGCATTTTCATCTGTAGAAGTATCACAGGTTTCTACTGGCTGTGTGGTGGAATCTGCAGAACATGCCTGAGTTTTATCATCACAATTCGAAGGGGAAGGGTTTTCCTCTGAACAGACAGTACTGGTGTCAACGTTGGGCGTGTCTCCATCAGCAGCACCATCACCTGGTATTTTCTGAGAGGAATCTGTTATTGACTCTGTTGCTGCTTTCCCAGAGGCCTCTGCATCTAACTTTGACACATCTAAGCAAAATAATAAAATGATTTTCTGTACAAATTGGTAAATTAACCTCTTCTACTCAAACATTACAAGCATCTGAATAATAATTCTGTTTGGTTATTATGAAAAACTGGTATCGCAATGTATGACCTTATGGACAGACTGTGAAGAAATGCATTACTTAATTAGTAATATCCTGCCATCCTATGAGAACTTCTAATCCATTTTAAGTTTCATTGTAAATGGTTTTTTTTAAGTCATGTAAAAACTCTTTTGCTAATCTTGACTGCATCACGTGTACAAAAAATGTTTAAAAAATAGAAAACAGAATAAAAAACAAAACTGAAACAGCAATGTTATGGAATTTAAAAAAAAAAATTATGACACCCAGGTTATTGTACAACTGTCCCTCCAAACTACACAACATTTTTTTATTCATTAATGGAAATGATTAAAATAGCAACTAAGGCCTTTTATTTTTATTTAATTGGTTTACCTATTTTTTTTTTTTAAAAATAAGGTCGGTCGGTCGGGAAAAAAAAGAAAAAAAAGAGGGAAAATCATGTACTTTTGAACAATCTTGGTTATATTGCCAAATGTACAAAGGTTGCAAATGATCAGTTAATTCCCTCTTTTGAAACCCAAATATCAGAACATCTTGAAAGGTGTTGTTCAGTAGACCGTTCCCTTTTTAAGGGACCGACTCGTCAACTACAACAACATTAAATGAGTGGATTCGATATCTTACGGAATCAAGATATTCATACAAAACGAACTTAAAAGCCGCATGGATTCTATTAAGAAATTCGTTTCATAAAACGTGTTTCGGAAATTGGCATCAACTAACGTCTATAAATAGATTTTTTTTGGGGGATCATGTTTACAAGTATTTTATTGATGGATAATCTATTTTTAGACGAATTGGAATATAATCTTTTATGAAATTTTGATGCAAAAAAGGATTTTAATTTATTTTTATTTTTGGGATGGCTGATTTCAGAGGGACGGCGGTAATAAAAAACCAAAATTTTCAATTTTATTTTTTTTCTTCAAATCGGCAAAATCGGGTCGGCGGATCCGTAAACCAACTAATTAAAAATAAATGGCCTAAGCCTTTAATGATTATACGACAAGGATTATTAAAATATTCAGACAAAACTTACAATAGGACAGTTTGTCAATGTACAAGTATATACTCAATTATTCTTCTGAGGTTTTCGTTTAATAAAGGCTTTAATCGTAGTAAAAGGAAGTAATTCATGACAAACTACAGATATACTTAATGTTTGAACAAATTTTTTAACCCCCAGCACAGCCCATCCTCTCTCCCACCTAAAAAAGAATTCGAACAAAGTCATCAGAGAATGAATAAATGAAATAGATACATATATGTCACCAGAACTGTTATCTCCCTTGTACAATGAAGGGCTTCTAAGTATTTTAAGTAATGAAGATTTGTGATGTGTGACAAATATTTAAAAATTATGCTTACCCATACCCGAAGCTTCCAGTACTTTTCTACCCAATCTTTCTGCCTGCATGGCTCTACACAGAGATTCAAGTTTGTTAATTTTTGCTAACAAGATTGGCTTTTCTTTGTCATAGGCTTGTTTCTGAAAAAGATTAAAATAGTTTAATACATATGCTAAATAAACTTTGAAATAATAATTCTGGCAATTTACCAATATAAATAATATACTAAAGAGATCATGCATGACTGATCCAAATCTGCAATGTGCCATTTCCTTCTGGCTATTCACCCAAATATATATTTTTGAATCACCTTGCAGATTTTTTTTTATCTGACTTGGGTCAACATCACCAAGATTCAAACAAAATGTTTTATTTGGTAAAATTTCTTTGGAAAGTTTAATTCTCTATATTTTCATTAATGTTTTGAATATGCGAAACATTAAGCTGAAAAACTTGAATTCTGCAAATTTGAGGCCACAATTAAACATGATAATTTTGCGTGAAAATCAAGAAAAGGAAAAAAGAGGGCTGAGATTTTGAGATTTCATACCATAGCTCAGAAAATTGCAGAATGCCTTATATCTCCGTAATTACATGGCAAGTTATGTTTTTATTTCATTTTTGGAAAGAGCATACCAAAATTAACAAAATGTCAAAAAATGAAGAAAAAATCAATTCAAGATCTAAACTGTATATATCCCATTAAAGGAATATTTTTCCTTTTGATTAACATATTCAGATGCTAAATATGCCAAAATAAAGGCATACATTTAAAAAATCTCAAAACGAAATATTCTGTCAAATGCTGGGATCTCCTTTTTCTTTAAAAAGAAGGCACCACCCATTTTCATAGGTCATAAGGAATGGATAGGACTTAATCTTGTTTAAATTTCTTACATCTAAACATAAATATACTCTGAACTGAAATTTTAACAGAATATTTTATTTTGTATGTATCACTAATTTTATTAGCACTGTCTGTATGTCAGCAGGGTTTGTGTTAAATTCAATGCTAATCAAGAAAAGTGTAGAATAAGTTGAGTACCCCAGTTCTATACTGAAAAAATTCTAAGATCGACAAGAAAAATGTGAAAATTCCCTCAGACACTGTTCTTTTTTATTTAAATACTATCCCTGATTATTAAATTTTAACAACCTTTCTAAGGTTACCAGGGTCTATATTATGAGTCAAAGTTTAAAACTTTGCACTGCTTTTCCTCAAAGCAAATATCCAACTGTTCTGCTTTTCAACTATGGTCAATGGGAGGTAACTCTACACAACTCAAATTAACACTTTACTTTGATCATGAACAAGCATTTAAAGAATTCTGTCCAATGAGTGTCTAGTTTACCTTGAAAAAAAGGAGCTTCTTTAGGTCAATCCAAACAGAAAATTACGAGTATCCATTACAGGGGACGTGAATTATTGTACAAGTTGCAATTTTTTTCACAGTTATTCATAACTCTTGAACATTAAAAGTCAGGGTAACTCACTCATGCCCTAGAAAATTGGATAAGCTGAGAAACGTAGACGCCATATGCAGGCGATGCCGGTATATTGCTACTCAAGAAGGGAAAATTAACAATAGGAAAGTTGAAGTCATCACGTTTGTCATAAAGTTTTGTCTTCAAATGGCCCTCATTGTCTATTCAAGAAACAAATTAAAATATGAAGCGGACTATTGTGTATCTGTAGTATCCTTAATTTCAAGCTCACTGTCGTAGATTAGAAAGTCTCGAAATTTGTCATTATTTAACGACAACACCTCATCTATATAATGAAAAGTGAAATTAAAGGATTGGGCTAGTTTCTGTTTGTTTTCACGTAGTAACCCTTGAATGGTCTGCTTTATATGAGTACAGAAACAGATCGGCAAGGAAAGAATTTCAGTTGGTTCCCATTGGAATGCCGATTGTTTGTTGAAAAAATTAGACCGCCATATTTAACAAATATCTTGTCTATGAGAAAATCTAACATGTTTGTAATTTCATCTTCAGAATACTTTTTGTCAGAATCAGAGTGGTTCTTCACAAAATAAGCCTTTTCTCTACATAGAACTAGAAATTTATACCTGCGTGTGCCATTTTTCTTGAAAAAACATTGATGAACTAGTTGCTTTAAGAGATCTTTTAACTGACAAATCATCAAAAGTAAAAGTGAGCTTAAATGATGAATACAATCATTGCATTCAAAATATGAGAAACAATTTCACCAAAATTTAATGTTTGTGAATATGGACAGACTGAGGGACAGATTAATAACTATAGTTCATGAGCCAAATGTCCAAATAATACATTTAATATTTTTTACATATTTTTACCTCTTCCACCATGTCTATTAATGCTTTGTTAGCATTTTCCCATTTACTTTTCCATGACGCACCATCCTTCTCCAACTTCTTAATTCTCTTTGTCATCTGTAAGTATAAAACATTTGATTGAGATTCTGATAATTATAGTAGGGCCATATCTAAAAATACTTTTTTTAAGAATAAAATAAAATCAATAATATATAATTCTGACTTTACAATTATTTCTCTTTATAGAAAAACAAAGTGTAATACTACCTGGGCCCAGTTGTTCAAAAGTTAAATAACTTTTTTCACGTTCCATTATTTCCATTGTTAAGTAATATTTCTGTACAGAATTTTGCATCGACACACAAGTCGTAGGATTTACCCCATCAGAAAATTTTCAGTTCTTAGGCATAATCAAATAACCAAAATTTGAAACTGAAAATTGTAGCAACTTTTGAACAACTGGGCCCTGCTTGCATTCTGTAGACATTACCCGTCTTTTTATTTATATGATAAACATTTCATCAAAATCAGCAAATAAATGTAGGTGTGAGAGTCCTCACAATGGGGACGAAAGGACAGACGGGCGGGTGCCTGGCATTTCTATCTCCCCGCATTACGTTCCAGCGAAGGACAACAATTATGCCCTGAAAACGGTTTTCAGTGATTGATTTTCTTACAAAACGCGAAAAATACTTTATGTGTTTACCAGGGGTTAATATAGCACCCGTTTCCATGGAAATGAGATCGAGGACACATAAATTTTATTGTTTTATTATAATGGAAATATTTAAATCTATGAGTTCTCAATTTTTCTAGAAATAGTGGGATCCAGAAACAGGACATTTTCACATTTTTGTTGACATGGCAACATCTCTATTTTTGCAAGGAAAAGTTTAAATGTTGTGTTTTTGTGATTTTTTTCTAAACTTTTCATGCAAATTTTATAAATAATATATAGAAAATAATCATTTTTATAATTTTCATTAAATAATTTAATAGTTTTGATACTTACATAAATTATTCCTTGAAAAGAGTAAAATAAATACATTATGACAAAACTACCAAAAATCCAAATTTTGAGCTGTTTTTACAAAAAAAAACTGGATGGGCGATTTCTTAAAAATGCCATGAATTAAGAGAGGTCCCCCAATGAAAAAATAAATATGTCACTTTACTACAATATTTTAATGATAAAAATCCAGGGAGAGCGCAAACCTTACCTTAAGTGTTTGATATGCCATCTAACTTTATATTACTATTATTATTTTTTTGAGTGTGTTTGATGAATCTATTTAATCATTTATATATAAAAATTCTAATATGCATGCTCCACTATAATTTAGATATATACCAATTGTAACCTGTAGAAGACTTGCATAAGTTGGATTATAACTTGTGTCTGATCCCTTTTGTTGTTTTTGAACAAATAAAATTAGTATAAACTAAACTACTAAGAACTTTACCGAAAAACAACTCAAAACTAAGTAATATTAATGCTTCCAGCTGATTAAGCTCCTTAAATATGATAATCCAGGGGTGAAATTTTAAGTTGAAAAAGAATGAGATCTAATATTTTAAACTGAAATCTGACAAATTTTTGGATGAAAAATGGATAAGTCCCATCCCCAAAGTATGAGATATCACGTAGATCATTAAGGTATCCGGACCATAATAGATAATAATCGAAAATTGTATCTCTTTTTGACCGTGAATGGCTGAACCAACAGTTTAAAGCTGGAATTTTGTATATATATTTTTCTCATTTTGAAACACACTTTGTTGCTTATATGCAGAGTCTGTAAAAATAAGTTAGTTATATTGGCATTTCCGAAGTTTGCCGATAATTACCGAAGTCATTTCAATTGCGTTGTATGGAACATCCGGGAACTTTTAAATAATCACGTGGTCATTTATGGTCCGGATACCTTAATAAAATTCTACTTTATACAATAATACTGACAACAACAAATAACATGAGTAAAAATGTTCTTCTCTCTAGCAGCCAATTACCCTCAAAACAAAAATAAAAACAAACCTTATCCATTTCTGATTTAAATTTCTGGAACATATCATTACTTTTGTTGATGGTTGACTGGAATTCCTCATATCTTTCCTTGTACATATTTAACTTAAAAAAAAATTAAAATATTCCATATATGCATGTAAACTTTCTGAAATTTATGACAGATTTTTGTATAGGTTGCACAATGTATAACTTTGCATTTACTTTCAAACAAAAGTTCTCCACTTCCTTGAACTCTCTTAAATACTCATTTTCCTGTCTCGGGGCTTATCACCTTTAAGTGACATGGCTGATATTTTGTAGAATATGCTGAATTTCAAATTTTTATTATTTTATAAACTTCTTAATATACAGTTTTTATTCCTGTTTCTCATTTTTTGGGCAATTTCTGTACTTTCACCAATGAATTAATGGTTACTTCATTAAAACTCTAGACAAGCTACAGTTATGTACTAAAAGGTACCGTTGTAAGATTAAGAATTATTTTTACCTGGGCTTCCAACAGGACAGATTTCTTCTGAGCTTCTGTGGCTTGTAATAACAACTGAAAAATACATAAAATTTAATATAAATATAATGATATTTGTAAATAGAATTTTTTTACCCAATTTCATATGCCTGTGAAAGTACATGTAATATTGAAAAACCATAAATTCTCCAAAGCCGTCTTCTTATCCATTTTTTTATAATACCAACTTTTTCAACCATTTCAAATTATATACTGAAATATTAAGAACTCATTCCAAATCAAACAGGTGTTTTCAAAGGATCTTGAAAGCCTTCAAATCAATTTATTGTTACCTGATTTAAATAGTCCAGCTCCATATTGTTTTCATACTAGCCCAAATTTTATTCTAAATACTGTTAAAAAATGTTAAATTTTGTGAAAACTAATGGACATTTCACTTGTGCATAGCTTTGTCCTTATATGGTTTCGGCTTCAACCTCCCTCGTACTTAGCTCTGTCTTTAGATGGTTTTGGCCTAACCACTTCCGGTCATTTTAGAATTTTTTTAAATTTGATCTTCAACATTTTGGATTATTTTTTTGGTTTTCAATATTTTAGGCCTTGAGAAAATTTGATGAGTCCTAAATCAACACACTGTGAATCAATTTTGATATCAAAGAATTTTTTATTACCAATAAGTCGTCACCTCTGCTAGTAGACTCCAAGAGTTATGAATCATAAATCAAAGAAATGTGAACATCATGTGTATCAAAATTGGTATCATAGAATTTATTACACGTGTTTAGTAACAGGACAGTTGAACCTCTGTAAACCGAACAGCTGTGGGAGCGCAGAAATCGGCCGGTTTTCAGAGGGTCCGGTTTTGGGAGATTCCAGAATCTGAAGATGAAACCGAAAGTGTATTACAATTTATTATAGCAAATGCTTTCTTTTTAAGCATATTTAAGATTTGTTTATTTTCTTCAATATGTGATCAATTAAAAAATATTGAATTATATACTGCTTTGTTGTTTTTTTTTCAAATATATTGTCAGTATAGTACTTTGTTTCAACAATTTCGATTTCAATGACCTGTTGACCTTGACTTACAATTTATTTACAATTAGTTGTTTTTAATTTGAATCCGACGTTTTATCGATGTCTGATTATTGTTTGATTAACGACTTTCACAACGTTTTTTAAAATGGTCATGTAGTTTAATGATGTCAATCATCGATCGATTAAGGATGACATGAATTACGGTTCACTGATTTTCCAGATAATACATTGTTTCGGCCGGTTTCTGGAGGTCAATTTGACAAGAATATATATGTTTTGTACCGTAAAGTACGGCCGGTGTTTGGAATTCAGAGGAGTTCTTTACTTGAATATATAGGCAAAAATTCCGGACCAAAAGTAAAAATTCGGTTTTCAGAGGAATCCGGTTTTCAGAGGGGCCGGTTTTCAGGGGTTCCACTGTAGAATAAAACCCAATCTTTTGTAAATTTAGGAAAGAAATTGAACAATTGTAACAACATTCCCCTCTGGTGATTTTTTACAAACTTACAACTTCTTTCTCTTTCTTTGATCTTTCTTGTTCTTCTTTCAGTATAGCATTTGACTGAGCCAACCTAGCATCGGCTAGCTTCTGTTCTATTTCTCTGTGCTGCATAACTTTCTCTACTTGCTGGAAAAGAGAAAACAATTTCCCATAGTGTATTTACTCCTCTTTTCAGATATCTTGGTTTATTTATTTTGTAAACAAGTAGTCCAGTCAAACTAAGTTTTAACCTCAAACTAATTGCAAAAGAAAATGTTTTAGTTCTAATCTATAGCACTAAGCCCTAAATATACACAGAAAAAAAGTTCCATAAAATCTAACTTGAGGAAAACTCAAAATCAGCATTTTTAATTTCCTATGGAAATTAACATTGGAAAGGGGAGATAACTCTGCACAGATGAGTCTTTTTTTGTCAGGTTTTGGTTGATTTTCTTAAAATTCATGTAAAGTATGATACTTTGATGGGGTTATAAGTTCGTATTTGACTATATTATATAATCTTCTGGTCATGAAATGTACAAAACCGAAGTGTTATGGGTATTTTTATTTTTTTTTTTTTGGCGCATTTTTCATTGAACAAATTGCCAATTTGTGGCTTTGTGACCATTCTGAAAAAATAATGTGAAATTTTGGTATTGTTTATATCTGTAAATTATATTTGTTCAGCATCTACCTTGTTTAAAGAAACTTTAAACCACAAAAAGAAGAATGTATGCTTAATTATTTTTATTAAATTTGAGATTCTTTACCTTGACATGTTGAAAAATTTAATAAATGGTCAACTAATGAATTACGAAATCTAGGCTGTAGCTTGATAAAAGATATGAAAACACCTTTAGAGTTGTTTGTTATACTCTATAAAGACGGCTAAAATATCAAGAATCAATACATTCTGCTGAAAAGAAGCGGTAAAGTTATAATTTTGTATCAATTTTTATTGATATTTTTGCCTTTTTCGCAGAGTTATCTCCCATTTTCAATGCAAATCTCCATAGGAATTTTAAAATCGTGATTTTTTAGTCTTCCTCAAGTTAGATTTTGTTGGACTTTTTTCTGTGTATATTTGGGGTATAATGCTAAAGATTAAAACTTAAAAATCTTCTGTTGCAATTACTTTAAGGTTAGGGTCAAATGTATGCTAGATTGACTGGACTAAAGTTAAAAATCTTAAAGAATGCAAAAACAAAAAAATTGTTGTTACACATGTAAATGAACAATTTGTAACATCTTTACTAATGTTAATTAATGTTTAACACATTTGGTCCTTTGAAAAAATCTTAAATTCTTCCTTGAGTAGTCAATAACCACATTTAATACATTGAGTGTGGTGAAATACCGAGATTTCAGAGTGAAATCAAATCCGATAATTCACCCACTGGAATCGAAACTCATATTTCACTCTAGGAAGTGACGTAACAATAGCTGTCGCCAACGATGTTGCTATACAAACGTCGTCGCGTAGTCGCATAAAAACATAATCCCTTGTATTTTCTAGTTAAATTTTATGAATACATGGAATATGTCAATGTGAAAAACAGAATAACTAATCTCGAAATTCGAATACCAAAGATCTACAACCCATGACCGAAAAACACTAATAATTCACTTGTGCGCTATGCGCACTCGTGAATTAATGTGTTGTTCGGGAGCTCGTAGATTTTTAGGTATTCGCATTTCAAGATTAGTTACACTATAATTATCATGGTAAGTCAAAGAATAGAAACCCTGAAGTATTTCCCTAAATTTTTGACATTTTTCTGTAAAGCATTATTTGTCAGAATATTTGCCCTATAGAAACATGTTATTTAAAACAAAACGAGCTGTCCATCTGACAGTAAACCTGGTTTTCCTTGAAGTTGTCCACCAACTACTAATAATATTTTATTCAAAACCTCAGGACAGACAATAGATGAACTATTAAGCTACCAGACTAGCATCTAAGCATGTAAAGACATTTCTTTCACTTCTGTATACCAGATATAATTTTCCCAGCCAAGAAAAAATACAGAAATACTGTAACGGAAGCCATATTGCCATGTATAATAAAGGACCCGTTATGGAAAAATCTGAATTCCCAAAAAGTGGAAATGCGCTAAAAAACAGAATCAAATCATCCCTGGTATACATACGATTTTCATGCTTTTTTACCAACCTTTTCTCTGGTTTCATATTGTTCAATAAACTTTTTCAGTTTGGTAGCTAGTTCTGTATTCTCTTCACGTAACTTGGTATTTCTCTCATGGTGATCCTGCATCTGTTGTTGTATTTCACCAATTGTTGTCTGAAAATTAAAAATTTCGATAAAATTTCCTTTGGATGAAAATATTTATTTGCGATTTTTTTTTTTTGAAGGCCATAAAATATTGCCAAGTTCTTATCCATCTATTTCAATAGATGTATACATTTATCAGATTTTATGGAATGTCATCTCATATCCTTACTTTTTGATACAGACTACAGTTTTAATTACAAGTTGTTGTAAAAAACTAGAGGCTCGAGCTCAGAGGGCTGAGCTTGTATCGCTCACCTGGCAGAAACAAGAATTGCCCATAGAAGCCATGTTTGTCGCATAATCTGGACAAAATGAGAAAACTTTGTAAAAAACCTCCCACAGATGCTTCTTGTCAAGTATCGTTTCATCTGGCCAAGTGGTCTAAAAGAGGAAGATTTTCTTTATATTAGCCTATCAGAAACAAGAATTGCCAATGGTAGCCATGCTTGTCGTCCAATCAGGATGAAAAAAATTAATTTCATACAAGACTTTCCATAGATGCTTCCTGTTAGGTTTGGCTGACAAATTTGGCCAAGTAGTTCAAGAAATTGTTTTAAAAATCTACTGAGAATCAAGAATTGCCCATGGTGGCCATGTTTGTTGCCCGATCGGGACGAAATGTGGAAACTTTGTAAAGAACCTCCCATAGATTATTCCTGTCAAGTTTCGTCCTATTTGGCCAAGCGACTTCAGAGGAGAAAATTGTTTTATAACAGCCAATCAAATAAGAACAGTCCATGGCATCCATATTTGTAGTCCAAACAACATCTCAAAGAACCCATATAAGATTGCTTAACTTGTCTCTCACATGTATTCTTTCTGCATAAAACTTAGCAATTAAAATATGCATGAACTAAATTTAAACAGGATTTGATAACTATGTCCATACTATACCTGGAATTTTCCTGAGATTTCCTTCCTCTTCTCATCTTCTTCTCTTGCTCTCTGTAAACTTTCTTGCTGTAAAAACATAAATGTTTTATTTCAAGGTGTCCTTTTTCTCATTTCTAAATGTTGATCATCATATAATTTTTGTTGCACAGAGGATTCTATGCCCCGCCATGTGATTGGGGCATACAGAGTTACCCTTGTCCGTCAGTACGTACGTCCGAACTATGTGGTTAAGTTTTGCGTGTAAGTTCTTTGGAACTAAGTATAGTGTATAAATGGAACTTCATCATTGGATGTGCCTTGGATAGTAATGATCAGTCATACAATAATTGGGTCTTTATGACCTACATTTTATGCTTGAGTGACTCTGGTTAAGTTTTGCATTTTGGTTCATTTCTTTGGAACTAAACATAGTGTATCAATGAAACTTCATCAGTGGATGTGCCTTGAATAGTACTGGGCATTCATACATGATGACCTACATTTTAGGCTGGGCATCCGTGTATTACAGACACAATTTCTAGTTTTCCAATGGAATCAATTTTCTGGTTTGGTAAAATTTCTGATCAAAGGATATAAAATCTCAAGTTTTTTTTATTTTCTAGCAGGAAATCAACATATAACTTCAGTTAAATCATTTTCTGACACAATTTTAAAAGGTATAATTTCATGTTGACATAATTATCTGATCATAATAAGTATATCTTTCATCAGAAAATATTTGAAGGTATGGGTCATAAAACCTCATTAGATGATAACTGCTGGCAGAAATTTTAAAATCGTACAGAACCATGCAGCAACAAAATCAAATATATATCAGAGTTGCTGACATATTACCTACATGTACAAGAACATTCATAAAACATTTAGGAGAAAGTCATTCAACTGTTCTGTGTATTTTTAAGGTTTTAATCAATTTCTTCCCCATACCATGCATACAATGATATGAGGAAATTGTCTGATGCTAATTTATTACTATTATGTAATTCTATATTATAAAACTACACTCTACATGTACATTCAGCATGTTACAATGTACCTAATGTCTGATTATCTTCGTTTAATGATACAACTGTTTCCACCTTATCCTATGAATTTTTTATTTTCTTTTGTAAATGTATTAAGCAGTCATCATTTCAATGTAAGTGCTCACTGAAGTGTTGATTTTAATTGCAAAAGACAAATAAACTTCTATGTTTTATCTATTTAATGACAAGAACCTAGATAAACTTTCAAAATGTTACACTCTACATCAATTTTTTAACATTATCTGATGTATTCTTTTATCATCTTTATCTACCATGCACTACCTGTCAAAACTGGTGTGTGTGTGAATATCATTAGGTAATCAGTAATTACAAAAAATATGCAACAGTTCTAAAAATACTCTTTTCTGTACTTTTCCCAACGTTAATTGTATTCACACATTTGTCATGCACAGACTGTAGATACCATAATTTTCACAGAAATGCAGAGAAACACATTTTTTATTACTGGCCAGGGATAATATTTCATAAATTTGGCGATTTTCCAGTTAAAAATAGTCATATATGAACCAGTATTTTATAGAATAATTATTCACTCAAAATGTTAATAGTTTAAACAGTGAAAACAGCATTTGTTGTGGAAACTAATTTTTTCAATCTTAACAAATCTTTCCATTTTAATCTTATTCAATGCTACAGTATTTACTTATGAGAACACTGATCACAATAGAGTATTACGTCATAGTTTTATATATAATAATGAGTTGACAAAGAGAAGACAAAGATCTAATGTGTGTGAACAGATTAAATTCCTAGACTACCTCATGTCTATACTTTTGTTATCTGGTAATTCTGCATGTTGTTGGCACTCAGCAGCACGGTAATACTTATTTTTCAAGTACAATGTAGTACAGAAAGCAAGATTGGAGGTTTTGTCATGCAATGAATACCTTGGTGTGATTTTTAGATGAACAACACCAATTTTTGGACTTCTGTCGTACATGTACATACATACATGTTATAATATATATTTATACAACATGCATGAAATATAGCTTCTTATCTTTTATTTCATCATTAAAACATTACTCGAAAGGAACTTTTAATATTGCCAATTTCTACATGTATGTTAAAATGAGGTTTTGAGACAAAATTAGTGAATTTTTAAAACTTGGATATAAAGGATAATACATGTATGCATGTTACCAGTAGGATCTGAAATCGTTCCATATTAAATATGTTAAATCATGGGGTAATTCATGATTCCCTGATAAAGCCCATCTGAAGTTAATTTGTTAGAATTCTTAAATTTTCTTGAAAATAAATGAATGCTATGCTCCTAATATACAAATTTGCATTTCCTCTTCAAAAACCTCAATGTAAGGCACAAATCAGAATAATTCAGGATTTCAAGTAAAATTGAGAATGACTAGGAAATTACGAATATTAAATTCTCTGCAAATTCATAAAGATGGCTATATCTAGAAAACTTACAGTAATGCCACATTAACCAAATTGATCTTTAGTTCCTTGGTTTTTGATGCTCCAATTTTTAAACTATGTAATTTTGAGAAAAAAAATTTTTTGCAGCTTCATTTTGCAAAAATGGTGAAAATTCACCCGTATTCTTCACTTGTCAAGAAAATGAAAATAAAAATTGTTTAGCCGCTCCTAAAATTTGGTAAAAATTAGCATTTTCCCCCATTTTTTTGCAAAATTTCAGTTTAAAAAATGTGTGCCGCACATAAATTTAATCTTCGTCTGAAAAAAACTAGTCCTCAAGATTTCGCTCGCTCGTACCTATTTTTGCCATGCAAAAATCCAAAGAACTAAAAATGAATTTGTTGTGCAATGACACAATACCCCTAGAAATTATTCTATAAAGCATTTAATCCTACAAATGTAGAATAAATTACCCTGATCACTTGGTTATGTTTCTGTAGCTCTCTACATAGACCTTCCAGTTTGCTTTTAGCCATAACAGCTTTAGTATGTTCGGTCTGTAACTGGTCTTTTTCTCTGGTAGTCTACAAAATAAAAAAAACAAGTAAAAAGTTGTCAAACATTGAGTCAACAGATGCTCCCAAAATTTAAAACCATCTACAATATTTCATGGCCAATAATAATCATACGAATGAAGAAAGATGTATGTTACAGAAAATTACAATATCGTCCATTTACCATTATTGAAACAAATAGACAATGCCGCAACCATATCTCCTCAAAAATTTTTTCTGTGAACATGTCAAATATCTTTGACAACATCACCTAGTTTACAGTTGGCAACTGATGCAGAACTGGCATCAATCATTTCCTGTTTATTTTGTAACTTGATATTAAAGATTATTAATTAACTAGTGTATTATTGGCTTCAATACAACTAAAACTTTCCTTTAATACAGAATCGTTAACTTGGCCAATATCGAAAAACCCGGCCAATACAGATTTATTTGCTGTATTGTCCGACTTGTACCTGGCCAATATAGAGTGAGACCATTTTCTCTAGAGTTTACTTTGAATACATGGGGAAACTTAGAATTGTTTACATTATATCTAAATTTATACAAAGCCATGGCACTTTAAAATTGATGATTATAAATTATTCAGTAACCATGGTAACAGCTCTGACTGAAAATATCTTTCACAACCCTCATTCCAATCCTTCAATTACTATATCTAAGAATATTGTAAAGTTGATTCAAAAACAAATTCAAACAGAATATGCATTGTGAAAACTAGTTAATTAATAAAGATATCATAACATGGTTATTTCTACATTGGCCATGTTATTGATCCTCGGGCAGCTGTATTGGCCTTTGGCTCTGCCTCAAGTCAATACAGCAAGCCTCAGAACAATAACAAGGCCAACAACCATGTAATAATATATGTGTGCATTGGACAAAAATCAACTTTTAGCACTCAAAGTGAACTACTGAGGTCTGAACAAAGGGTTATTTTGAAAGGTATTTATTCACTGCTGATGGCCTCAAAGCTTCTTCGAGATGAAGAACAATAATAAATTGATATGCAGTAGAATCTTGGTGGCTCAAACTCAGGTCGCTCGAACACCATGGATTTCTCAGACCTTTTCAAAAGTCTGGTAATTTTTTCCATTATATCTATGTAAATTAACTCTCAGTTTTTCAAACACCAATTTCTTGAATTATCGAGCTAATTTTCTAGTCCGTACAACAGTAATATAATGTAATTTACTCTCAATAACTCAAACACCATATTTAATTGGCGTATGTGACAAACATAACATGAAATAGATATACATACATCAACACATGCTTTAACCTTTATACTTTATACAGAATTATTTCTCAAAATTCCTCTTGAAGACGCCGTGCAAGACATTGAAAAATGTTCATCAAAAGATAGAATCACCAAAGCAGTTTACAAAAGTGTTGTCATCTTTTAACTTACACATTCATAAAGAAGCCACATTTATGACAAAAATGGCTTGGTAAAATACATATTTAAAATGGCAACATATTTTTTCAGACCTCTGAAGAGTAATAAAACACATGTACTCACAACACTGAGTTTCCTTTGAAGTTGCTTAACGGTGGAATTCAATGATCTGTGTTCCTCATGTAGATCTGCATACTTTTTACACAAGGCAGCTAACTTTTCTTCTGTTGTCTGAAGACTGCTCAGAGCTCTCAGAATATGATCTGAACAAAAAAACAAAAAAAGTACTATTTAAATATTTTCCTACAGAAATAGGCCACGCATCCTAAGAGTGGGAGTTGATAAATCACATTTCCAGCTTTTCTAAACTCCATTATCATCTCAGGTGATAGATTTTTATTTATTGCGCAATCACCTCTATCATGTTTTTTTTTAAAAGATAATTGTTTAACAGTATCTGCCATGGTGGATTTTTGCCAAAACTTTCTGGATCAGTAAAGTGTTTTGAAAATAAACATATTACCACCTTGTACAAAACATCTGCAGACCTGTTCTGTAAATTCCTATCAACAAACTGCTTTGAAGTTACATTGTAATTGCTCATTTGAGTATAATAATGAAAAATAGTAAACCAAAGAGAAAATATATTCTACGTCAATCAAGGGTAACCTGTTGAATTTCAATTATACTATATTTATATTCCTATCGTATTTTATAAAGTGCAGATGTACTTCTGACATAAGAAAACATCTTTAACAGTATACAAACAACGTTTCCTTACGAGAACTTGGTGAACTCGAAATGGTCCAGTACAAACAAATCTTTCAAAATTCTACTACTAATGCTATGTTTTCTAATACAATTTATTTTATGTCAGGGTTGGGCAGACGAAAAATAACTCTGATTTTAACCAGGTGAACTGTTTGAGCAATATTCCTCAAGTAGGAATACTGGTCGTAAACTTCATGATAAATAGCAATTACAGGGAGTGCCATAGCATGTAGCTACAAATCTAACTGTGAAAATTTTGTAAGACATGCATAAAGTCTTAACTGTACTGAATGACACAAGTCAATCCTTAAAATCATTCAAATAAAGCTGACCTTCAATATTTTGAAGTTGATGGATATTTCAAAATAAGAGGAATTTTGAGTAATCCAAAGCAAGTACAGTGTAAAATTTTATCTATAAACCACCAACAGTTACGTAAATAAGAAGAGTTTGAAATAATGACAAGTTACTTCATGGACGTAAAAGCACAGCATGAAAAAATCCAGAAATTCAAAAAATCTTTAATATTTTGTATAATAATATATAGAAACAAAATTGTCGAAATCCAGGCAAGGATTGTCAAACCCAAGGGCTCAATTATTTCCTTGTCTCCACTGAGGCTCAGTTAAGCCAAGATAAAAAAACAGAAATATTTGATCCCAAGCTTGTGAGATACATGTAGCAATGTCTGCCAGGAGTGATTGATACTTTTTCCCACATTCAGATTAATGTTTTAACTGTTGTTAAAGGCATAGAGTAAGACAAACAGTATCTTTCATCCCTACGAGGGTCAGACATCCGAGGGCTCATATAATTTTGTCTAAACCAAACTCTGCTTTTTCTGTTGCTTTTTCAGCTATTTTTATTTCAATGTAAAACAAAATAAAAGAATCCCCTTGCTTATAATATGCAGGAGTCAATGTCCTTTTTGTTTTCTTTGAATTTTAATGAGTAAAAGTCATAGAGTGTGCAAAACGGCAAATTTGGCATTCTCAATTTATAAAGGAGCACAACACAAGAACGACGAAAGTAACGTCACTCAAATTGGGACTTGATCAGTGTTTAGTGGTTATAAGCATTGTGTATAAGTTTCATTACATTTGGTGGAGGCAAAGTTCAGTTAGAGTGCAGAAACAGCAAAGTTTGCAATTTTTCAATTTATAAAGGGACATAACTCAAGAATGGTAAAAGTGGCGTGGTAGAAATATTAATTTTGTATAAGTTTCATAACATTTGGTTGAGACAAAGTAAAGTTAGAGTGCAGAAACAGTAAATTCATAAATTTTTTCAATTTATAAAGGGACATAACTCAAGAGCGGTAAAAGTGGCACCACCCAAATTCGAACTTTATGTGTGTTTGGTGGTAATAAGCATTGTGTACAAGTTTCATAACATTTAATATTTGCAAACTCAAGTTTGAGAACGGAAACCAATTTTGGGATGTACGTAATTCCAGACGGACAAGGGTAAGCCTTAATGCCCCCAACACCTAGCCGCGGGGGCATAAAAATCTTATTAGTATGCTACCTATAGTTTTATCTTCTTTCTTTTTGCTTTTCTTATCAGGTTTTGTTCTATCTTTGGAATCAGATCTATCAGGTCCCTCTTTTTTCTGGTTTTTACCCTCCCCTTCAGTAGGAGAATCAGCTTTATCCCCGTTTATATTGAGATCTCTACTTAAGGCCTCCTCCAGCCCTTCAGACCCTGTGCTGGCATGCATGGACCCGTTCTGGCTGTCTGGAGATCCATCTCTTTCAGCAGGATCTGGTGCCTGCAACTGTTGGATCATTGTCGAAATGGCACTTTCACTCAAACCTGAGACCTCAGAGTTGACTCCTTGTTCTTGATTTAATTGTTCTGTGGCAAAATTTTCTGAAATGTAAAATTTAAACCTCAGTTGTGTACATGTATTATGTGTGGTGCAGGCGGTTTCTTTTCTTTCTTTTTTTTTAGAAAACTAAAAGCGATATGAATATCCAAACCTCTCCCGTCTTCATGAAGTTCTTCGCTCCGTCAGACAATTCAGACGAGATCAGGATCGGTCCGATGAAATTTTCAACATTCCCTGTACAAAATTCTGACATTGGTTCGAAAATTTAAATTGCAATAGAAAAATCTGGGTCATTCAAATGTTTCCAAAATTATGTCAGCTAATTTTTTTTCGGTTCAGCAAATCTAATGTCATTGCTGAACAGAATGTCCAGCAAAATCTCTGGAAACTTCGTGAAGACTGGAAGACTCCCTTATCAGTCCTGACACTCTGGTGTAAAACATACACAGTATGATTACCAACAAAGTGAACGCTAGCCAAAAGGTTCGACGATATATAATTTAGGAATATTATATAAATTCAGTACTAAGGAATATCCACTCTTTCATAATTTTGTGTTTCCAATGTAAGACATGATTGACTGAATATGCTTTCCATGGATTTCATCAAATCAGTTGTACAAGACATGTAAAAATGGTTTGATAGTACACTTACCAACTTTTTCCATGATATCAATTATTTTTAAATCCTCAGCTATGAGCAAATGATAATAATCAAAACTTTGAAGTGATCCGACAGGAAATGACGAAATCTTCTCACTCTCTTCAGTGGACGGACTGTCACAGTCACAACTATCTTGTTGATAGACTGTCACCGATTCCTTCCTTGCAAATCTTTCCACACGGGGAGTATTTGTTATCGAAAGAACTTCTTGTTCACCGAGCGAATTTATATCACACAAATCTTCTGATATGTCTTGTATTTCTTCTATCCAAGCAACTGTACTCTCAGCAGGTATACAGTCTGAACCTTCTGGCGACAAACGTCTGCAGTGTGACTCTGGTCCAGATATGAGATTATTTTCACAAGGGGTTACAATTTCAACTTGAAGATCCTGAGACTGAAAATTTGATACTTTTTTCTTTCCTAATTTGTTACTTGATTCTACTACTGGTTGTGCAACTTGGGTAATCTCTTTTTCTGACTCAGTGACAGATGTTTTTTCTTCAAAATCTTCAAAAATCTGAAAAACAAATGCTTAAATGAACTATATGTGTATTACATGTATTAGAATATAATTGTTCAGTTTACCAAAAGAAACTTACATAATTTGTTTCCACATTTTCTTGAATTTATTCTTTTTCTTATTTTTTTATTTTGTCCTTATTAGTATTGTATGTAATTACATGTGTATCAATACAAGATTTTTCAGGGTGTAAAATGAAGAGGCCAAGGTATAAGGGTTTACCACACAATCCTACAAGAAAATGTTTTGTTTCAATACTAAACTTCAAACTTTTTATTACTGACCACTTACCATATTTACTAGCACATATGAATCCTTGTGTAAATTATCTCCCCCTCTCCCCCCACCCCAACTTTTGTCATATATACATTGTACCAGTTCCTACTATTAACCCTACACTATACAACTGACTACATTAAAGGTGTATTATTTGATAAAACTATGTTCTGAAGTATTAAAGTCAATATTTACTGCTGTAAAGAAACAAAAAAGAACATACCAAAAATAAAATGGGGGATACAGTATGCCATGATGACACATGTTGGACATCTTCCAAAAACAATATCTTAGAAAAAAACATTTATTATATTTTCTTAATTAATTTGTTACCCTGCTTACAATAAACAGAATTATTCAACAACTTCAAAGAATGTGTATATATTCCTGTAGCTTTACAAACACCTGTCCTACCTGTTTATTTTTTCTCGATTTTCTCCAAACAAAACAGGAAGACAGAGTTCTAAATGTTGAACGGAACCAGGAGAATGCCATTCTATGTCATCCTCGTGGTATCTATCTATTGTTATTTTAAAGAAGGGGTTCCCATTGGGATAATAATCAGGAATGTCATAAAATCTTCTTAAGATGGGGTACACAAGAGGTTATCTTAAACTGTACTTTTTGCAAATAAACAGGAGACATTGTATATACATGTAATGGTATAAATGTATATGTATTCAAATTATTTAACAGAGATGCATTATTTGAAGGGGAAGGGAATTATCTTGTATAAGAAATACAATAATTACCGTAAAATAGCACATGCATTACATTTTACACATGCAGGCATTCACCTCACATGCATTCAAGTAATCTCCCATCATGTCAATGGCCTTATTTTGTTTTCTTGATTGTTACCTGTATTCAAGATCAACTGCTGAGATCTTGGCTAAATATATATTCTTCTTGGAGAATTCTCTTTTACAAATCATAATTGTTTTCCCCATATTTCAAATACTATCTCACGTTGTAATTAAGATATGTGTACCTTAGATTATTTGTACTACATCCTGCAATGTTTGTACTGATTATAAACTTTTTTTTAGTAATGCTGAAATCTTGACTCAACTATACATACATACAGTTTTGTACATGTACATTTTCTATTTTAACATGCTTTCAGTATAAGCCATTAAAAGTCAAAATTTTAAATTTAAATATATTTCAATCAAGTGTTGGCACAGATGTATGTCTATCCTGTTACAGTAATATAATGTAAAAGATAAACGCTTTAAAAACAAATGCTCGGCTGCCCTTGACAGAAAAATGACCTCAATTAATTCTGCAAAACCTATAACAGGTAAATATCTAATGATGTATAATTAGACCAAATGAAATTGATCATTTTTTAGTAATAATGACTTCTGCACTAAATGAAACAAGATATAGCATAATAAATAGACATTACAGACAACATTTTTTTATTGCTCAAAAGCTGATTTCCTTTTTCTATTTTATGAAAATTTTTACTAATTAAAAAGTTAGAATTTTCATTCTGGGCATAAAAAAAGATATTATTTCTGCTAATCCTGTTTTAGTTTAATGTATACACAATTTTTAATATCTTTCCAACTTTTCTAACATTTCAATTTCTGAAATAAGACTTCTTTCTGACTCCTAATTGAGTTAATACTTTAATCATTAACAAATTAAGACGAATTTCTAATTAGTGATAAGAAAAACCAAGAATTACATTATAATGATCAAATAAAGTATGCATGTTATGAAACAGCTCATATATGACAACATATAATTTAATTACATTATATGTATTGGTCCATTAATGAATTTTTATTGACCATTTAAAAAAAACAAATTTTTCTAACCCTTTTTGATCCCTACAAATGTACATTGTATCTTCAGTCAGGTAGATTTTTATCAATAATTGGGACAGACAGACCAAATATTGAGTACTGTTACTTCTTGATTACTTTCTATAGCTAATTATCAACAAAACATCTCCCAGCTGGTAAAACACACATCTGGTAAGAAATAAGACACCACTGATTGTTATCAATACCCCCTTAATATCAATTGAGAGTTCCTTGATTGATCAGATTATCTGTATTATCACATAATTAATCATAGTTAACTTGATTGTTGTTAGTTAACCATCTTAACTGCTGCATGAATGAACTATCCCTATCTCCCAGAAGTTTGGGTTGCTTGGTCATGTTGGTACCAGCAAATTTATACATGTACTCCTAAAAATAATACCGTCAAATTTAATTTCTTTTCAGCAATTTCTATTGATCTTAAAATGCAATTTTACTATTTATGACAAAATCATTTTGATAATTTTTTTTCTGTGTTCAGTAAATTTGACCTTATTGGTTGAAATAGAGGAAAAAAAACAATTTAGAAACTGACCAGAAAGGAACAGACCTGAAATTCAGGCAGTTTTGTGACTATTTTATTAACTTTCTAAATTAAGGCTGCTTGGAATTGAACTAATATTTCTCAACCACAACAATAATTTTTTAGAAGGTCTTAACTGACCAGGATAAAGTTTTGAAAAATGACCATTCAGCTTGATCCTTATACACATTAGATGTTGAAGCATAAACAGCAGAATGTTACAAGACGTGGAATTACATATGAGCTTTACCTCAACCAAAAGTTGTCAATGAACCATTTTTATACAATTCTAAATCCTAAGTACAACTGACAATATGCTAAATAAAACTCATGCCTACAGAATTCCATTTTTAAAATCATTTTGACAAAACACAAATTCTTTAGAAATATACGTACTTTAACTGGTTTATAATTTTGTACAAATCCGGTCCTGTTCTGTTGACTAACATAATTTCCCATTTTTTATCAATCCATCTTATATCCCCACAATTGTGATGGTCAACTCTCACCAAAAACAATGTATACAAAAAAAAAATGTAACCCAGGACAACAGTCTGCAAGCACTGAACACTACCTACATGTTTAAGCAAATTACATCTGACAAAAACATTATTATATATCTATATGTTATATTTAGACAGTGTTGATTTCTTTGTTTATGAAATGTATCCCCATGATCTAAAGGTTTTCTCAACAGTTGGCAATATGCAGATGTAATTGATTTACCAGTTATATATATGTATTGTTAATTTAATGGATCTACCTGAAAATTATGTAATTTTTCATGAGTGATTAATTAATTTACTAAAGTTCAAATCTTTAATGAATTTTTGCTGCTTTTTGAGATGTGTTCCAAGAATGTGTACTTTTCATCAAGTAAAAAATGTACAATGATGGTTGAAAGTATTAAAATTGGAAATCAGGAAAACTATGCTTTTTTTCTTTTTTCCAAATAAATATATATGATACAAATTTAGCAATCCAGAAATCATCCATTCTGGAAACTTAAACACATTGAACTAATGAAAATACCAAAAGAAAAACAAACAAACAAACATAATTTCAGTTGATTAGAAATCATACAATGAACATGTATACATGTATTTCCATACATGTACATTAAAACCTGTAAATTTGATACATGTACATATAGATTTATCAAATTTACTAAAATTTTCAAGCTGCAAAATATACATGTACATACATGTATGTATAATTTAACTATGTATTCAAATATGAATTATAATTGACAACCCAGTAGATTTTAAAAAAAAATTCTGCAGCTTGAAAATTGTGTCGTCTGCGTTATTGTCTAAAAGTCCAAAATTTAAATACATGAAAATTGGAAATAGTACATGAAACTAAAATGCAAAGATAGAAACACTCAAGGATAGATTCAAAACTTCTTACTTCCCCACAATTTCCAAGTAAGACACCGACAACTCCTCCCATAATCTGACAGCATCTTCACTGATCAGACTAGACAGAGATAGTTCTGATTACAACCAAATGTTTCTTCATTAATTAACTATGTGGGGGTCAAAATGGGGAATCTTAGAATTCTTAATTATTCTAATAACAAATTTGCCAGAATATTGTTTAGACTATAAAAATGTGTTTTTTCTTACCTGATTAATTCATAAAAGTTCTGTGAATTCTTGTTGATTTACTTGTACATGTATACAGATTCATAAAAATTCTTAAATGTTGATTTACTTGTATGAAACTGATGGTACATGTGTGAACAAATTAAAAATAATTCACAACCAAAATCAAGACATGTAGATCTGTATGCACATGTATGTACACAGTTGACTGTTTACATGGTAATAGCAATAGTTTACTACACCTGAAAATTGCATGTCATTTTTTCTTTAAAGGCTGATCTGCTAAATACATTTCATTGGATAGTGAAAAAATCTATATATCTTCTTCCATTTTAGCTGTACATGTACAACAATGACGTATAGATTTAAAAAAAATTTGTAAGGGTTCCGCGGAACCCAGTGTCTCGCCTACTTTTGATGTTGTCTATATTTTCAGTGTGATAGGTGAATGCACATAATAGATTTGCAGTTAATGAAATAAAACATTTGAAATGTATGAAAAAAGATTTTGTTGTAAAAAATTAATATAGTATGCAATTATATATATATAGATTTATAAATGAGTAGAAACATAAATTTATTGAATGAACAAATGTTAAAAAAGACAAATTTTAAAGTGCTTAATGATCTAGCCTTTAATTAAAAAAGTAGAATATATGTACAAATAAGAAAATTGTGGGTTATAGGAAATTTGCATTTTTTTCTCATAAACTACATTTAGAGTGAATTAGAATAAGATGTTTAAGGCCAGGTGACATAAATATGAATATAAATTAAAAATGTTTGCGAGATGTTATTTATCAGGAATTGAGTTGCCTTAAATAAAACTAGTAAAGAATTTGTGGATGTGCCATTTGCAATGAACCTGAAAGAATAAAAAATTAGAGAATAAAATATGTTAGTTTTAAAAAAGGACTTTCATGCATAAGTCTGTGATGGTTCCATTATCATTTTTTTTTACTAAATTTACTTCTGGATACTATATTATGATCATAAACAAGCTTCTGTCCAAGTTTGGTACAAATCCAGGATAGTTTAAGAAAGTTATTAAAATTTTGAAAACTTTAACCACAGAATGAATGTAATGTTTCCTGGCAGAAAAATTTTGAAAACTTTAACCACAGAATGAATGTAATGTTTCCTGGCAGAAAAACTAAGTCCATTTATAAGTAATATACAGAAAAACTGGAATTTTTATTTTACAAAATTTACTTCTGGATACTATCTTATGATCATAAACAAGCTTCTGTCCAAGTTTGGTACAAATCCAGAATATTTTAAGAAAGTTATTAAAATTTTAAAAACTTTAACCACAGAGTGAATGTAATGTTTCCTGGCAGAAAAACTAAGTCCATTTATAAGTAAAATACGGAAAAACTGGAATTTTTTTTTTACAAAATTTCCTTCTGGATACTATCTTATGATCATAAACAAGCCTCTGTCCAAGTTTGGTAGAAATCCAGGATAGTTTAAGAAAGTTATTAAAATTTCAAAAACTTTAACCACAGGGTGAATATTTGTGGACGCCGCCGCCGCCGATGACGACGACGGAATGTAGGATCGCTATGTCTCGCTTTTCCGACAAAAGTCGAAGGCTCGACAAAAATGAAATTTGTCAGTCATGTGCTTGTTGAATTTCTACTGAACTTCAAATAATTATGTATTCACAGACAGTGAAACTGATTGATTTTTTTAATTGTTCACAGACCAGATTTAATTTCATGCTTATGTAGGATTATGATTTTTTTGGCACAATCAAACATCTTCTAGCTTTAATGGCACTGATATATGAAGATGAGGTATATTGTCAGTAAGGTCAAAGAACAATATATATGTAGTGAGGTGCATTTTAGGTTTTTCTCAGTGGTCTCGTAGCATGCCCACCTAGAGTGCTACAGCCAAGGTCTTGGGTTCGATCAACCGCCAGTTAAAACCAAAGACATTATGATTGCCTAAATTGGTATTTGCTGTGTCTCCGCCAACAATGCAGCATTGAAGAGAAAGAGGAAAGCACTGGTCGGCTCAGAGTCAAGATAATGTGTCCTAGTGGGGTGGTATGTCTTCCTGCAGACTGTTACCTTGTGAGCTAGCATGTCAAAAATCTAGCCCAGCGTGTCAGTCTAGTACAAAACAGGGTTCATATTCATATCATATTAACATGTTCTGGACGTTAAACAATAATTCATCCATGTATTCAGATATTACTTAGTTTTTGCTGCTGACATATCCATAAGGCTGTTGGAAAGTTGCAAGGGTAGCCCAATACATGTCTATTATATTCCTACCTGTACATATGTATATTTACATGCATGTGTGTAAAAATGGAAGGATATGGACTATGTTACACAACATAAAATTAGTAAATAACATAAGCAATTGTACAAATCTGTTTCAGTGAATCACAGATAATCATGAATCCCTTGGGCTAAGGAGGTGATAGATTAAAATAACACATATGTACATATACTTGTACACACCAAAAATAGTTATGTAATGATAACACAACAGCAGCTACATTGTACAATTTTCTGAAATGTGTAGCACACAAGTCACCATAAGACATTGAAAACATTTTTCCCTATTGATATTGATTAACAATAGATGAATGAATAAATTAACCAAAATAAAAAATATTTTTTTTAATTCTCTTAGTTCTGCACTCAGAAAAGCCAGTGATATAACTTTTGATAAGTTACTTAATAATAATCAGTGAATTTTTTTAATGAATTAATAAAATTTGCCTTTTAAAACTGATATATAAATCTTTACATCATGTTTATGTGACTGCATGTATGCAAATCTATAAAAGCTATTTACCAGTACTACTGTATTTTGGGGAAATGTTTAAGCTAAAAATGAAATCAATTAAATGTAAGGTGACATGCGCCAATTAATTGGAAAACATACAATCAATATACATGTACAATGTGTATAGCTGTGTGTTTGTGTATTCCACATTGGATAGAGGTATAGTGGGAGGGTTGAGATTTCACCAAATATGTTTAACCCCGCCGCATTTTTGCACCTGTCCCAAGTCAGGAACCTCCAGCCTTTGTTAGTCTTGTGTGTGTTTTGAATTTTGATTCATTTGTATGTTTCGGAGTTTTGTGTGCCGTCCATTTTGATAAAATAAAATTAGGTTTGTTTGCTGTTTCTGCCTGACTCATGAAATTTATTGAATTTTTTTCGTTTGTTTGATTTGATTTTTTTCAATGAAAATTGCCATAGTGTCGAGTGTATTGCAGTGCGTTGCTTGTTTTCTTCGTGAATTGATATTTAGTATTATCGGCAAGTAATCTTATTCAATTACGCATTTTTTCTTTCGTAAACAGCGGTAAATGATAGTGGGATGTGGTTGCACATGCATCGTTTTCCCACTGTTGTGATGTCCAATCAGAATTCTTTGGTCATACTTTGACCAATCAGGCGTAACATTTGCCTACATGTAAGAACAAGAAACTTTAAAACAGAGTATTTATGGAATAAATAGCTATTGATAATCGTTCAAAAGTGAACAACTAGGAAATCTTCAACTCCATTTTGTATCTTATGGTACTATCACGAAAGTATATAAAATTAACATAGATTTGAAAAGCTAGACCAGCGGCACACAAAGGGCACTTGACAGGACGTTTTCAAAAACTTAACCGTTGACGGAATAAAAATTTAATTCATGTAAAGGCAGTATGAAAATTGAAATTAAGGTGTTGATTTCATTTACTACTATATATATTTTCTCAAATTTGTACCCTCCCATTTGAATTAAGATATAAAATTGGTAACTTTGTTGGTTTGATGTCTTTTTACCCTAAAACAGGAGAAAATTCTGAAACTCAAAATTAAATATTTAGGTAATTATGATTATAGTAACTTGAAAAGTCAAAAGCGAAATAGATCTAAATATTTTTTATCTCAACAATACAGATTACTTCAGATTTTTTTACACCTTTACTAAAAGAGTCAGCTTTGGTAACTTATTAAAACATGTAATTCCATGAATTCATTGATTGGAAAATAGGATGTGGCTGCACGACAGATACAAAAATTGCTTACACACTATAATTCAACATTATCAAACTGCAGTCAAAATATAAATTTTTTTCCTTTTGTAGAAGCCAAGAAAACTTTCTTGAAAATTTTTTAGTGTTTTGAGTATTGCTGAATTTTAAACTATTGGCAAACAGGATGTGGCTGTATGACAGATCCAAAAATAACGCTACAACTCAAAGTGGTACAAATGTAAGTCCAGGAAGACATGTGTCACCTGCATACTTCTCCATACTGATGCTCTATGCCAAATATGAGGAAGCTGGCTAGTGTGGTTTCAGAAAAAAATGTGACAGAAATTATTTGGTGACAACGATGCCAACGAAAATAGTGATCCCTATATGTTGTTTCTGCATAACGCAGATGACACAATTATCAAGCTGCAGACAAAATATAAAATTGTTCTCTTTTGTAGAAGCCAAGAAAACTTTCATGGAAATTTTTCTAGGGTTTTGAGTATCGTTGAATTTTTAAAATTCGTCAAACAGTAAGTGGCTGCACGACACATCCAAAAATCGATTATACACTACATTTATACAACTCAACATTATCAAGCTGTGCACAAAATATAAAATCATTCTCTTCTATACAAGCCAAGAAAACTTTCATGCAAATTTTTCAATTGTTTTGAATATTAGTGAATTTTAAACAATCAGCAAACAGGATGTGGCTGCTTCGACAGTTCCAAAAATTGCTTACACCTTACAACTCAACATTAAGAAGCTGCAGACAAAATATAAAATCATTCCCTTCTGTAGAAGCCAAGAAAGCTTTGACGAAAATTTCCTACCCAAGGTCTTTCGGACCGACGGAGTCAAGTGGTTACTGGACCCGGGACTGCGCTGTGCTTTGCCAATGTCGCGACATCTCTGGCTGCAGAATGTTTCAATCTTTCTTTTTTTAAATCTGGCATTTATGTGAAAACATTTTAAAATGGTGACTAAGAAACATCATTTGTCAGTGTATATTTATCTATGATAATTGAAGTTTACATCAGACTAATAAACACAGCAGGTGTTTCAACAGTAAACAAACACATAATCAATAACTCACATGTTCTGAGATCGTTTACACTTGACTGCTCAATTAATTGACCACCCTCTGATACACTAAGGTAATATTTATATTATTAAAATTTTTATTAGGTAATTTTATAAGTCATGAAAATAAATATCATATCATAATATTTCCAATCAGCAAATTTTGTGTTGTCACTTACGGTTTAACATCAACAAACACATGTGGAACAGGGAACAATCGATGTTTTTTAGGCTTGCCATCAAAATAAAGGTCATTTCAGATGAAAGTTAACTGTCATTAAAACTTTATTTAATCACAAATACTATTCAGGTTGTTTTTTTTCAAATAGTAACAAATAAAAGAACAAACATGTATAATATATCAAAAAGGGCGAGGATGACTTGGCAAATAAATTTTGAAACTTGAGACAAAAATGATGCTTTGGCGACAAGTCTTTGAATGCCAGTGGCAGCCCTGCTGGACTTGCTTTCGCCATTGCCGGCGCATGCAAAAAATCAATAACAACTAAAACAATTTGAAGTTCATCATGTTCAGACATATTATTGATATATACCCCAAATTCATGACTATTTTCATCATACCATTAAAAATGAATCACGTGTCAAATTTTCTTGGAAAAAAATATGATCTAACTACTGACCCACCACTTTGGGCAATGAGTTGGAAAATGTCAAAGAATATTATAATGGTGACCTGGACTATCAATAATAATTTTAATAGTATGATGCCGAATTACCCTACAACAATGTACATAAAACAAAACTAATGATTCAAATAAACATATTACAAAACTGAATTTCTTTCAATTTCCATACTGTAGTGATAAGATCAATGATATTTAGAAATTCTTATTGATTTTTTTAGATTTTCACATTCAGTACTGTTTAATTATTGCAATAACTATCATCTTATGTGCATATGATGAATGAAAGCTGTATTATAATTTATCAGAGACATATAAAACCATGTAATATATGTCTCTGAATTTATACATTCCATGACTGAAACAAAACACACATGAGTACACACAGACTAACATGTCTATGCATGATTAACTCCACAATCTCTTGTTTTTAAAATAATATACACTTCTATATAGTCGAGCTAAACAAATCAATTGTTTTATCTACAGTTTAATTTGATAACTCGTATATTGCAAAATAATTTCAACTTTTGTGATGTTATGCTTCGGGGATCAAAGTTTCAAATTTTTTAACCTCTGGCTCTGATATTGATAAGCAAAGTGAAAAAAAAATGTATTTCTATTACAAATATTTCAATAATGCAATTTAAACTATGATTCTAATGAAGGAAATTACCTTTTGTTTTTAAATATACACAATCTCAACACTAGAACGCCATATTTATGAAATATCATAACAGAAACTTACCGAACTCTAAACAAATTTTTTGTCCGTGGTGGCTGCCATGTTATGACGTAGAGAGCATGCTTTTCTTCGTAACTGTCTGCAGTTTTCTTGGATCGAACGTAAACTTCAGAGACCAGCAAATAGGACGAAATGGCTGCTGACACGAAAAGTGCTCAAAGCAAGAATTCTGTTGCAGAGATTTTTAAGAGCATGGAATATGGACCAGCCCCAGAGGCGGATAATGTTGTTAAGGTTAAAACTCAAATTTTGCATGGCTAGCCCCGCTAAGGCTGTCACATCAAACTTACAGTTATTGACCTGTTTAAAAATTTGGTCAGTGCTTGTCCTAAAGCAAGGCCATAATTGGCATAAAAAGTAATTTATATCATATGCAACAATTTAACGGCTACAGAAAATCAAATCACAAGCAAACAATCGCTTATGTTGTTTTATTTGCTTTTGAACCTACAATAATTTGAGAAACCAATTTCATTCTTTGACACTTTTACAAATAATTTTAAAATAATTCAGAATGTAGTACAGAAAAAAGTATAAAAATGTACATAAAGTGTCAAACTTTAGAATTTAGGTAGCAACCATTTGATTTTAGGGAGGTGGGGGCTAGGATCAAATTTAAAATAAAAAGGCAGGACCAAGATTTTTGCAAAATGAAGACAGGATCACTTTAGGAGTGAAAAAAATTCAGGACCTGTGTGAAATCAGGAAATTTTTGGTTTAAATGAAAATAAAAATTTAGGTGGCAATACGGCCCCAAAAAATCCAGGACCAAAATTTCGACGATAAAAGAGGCAGGTTCAAAAATTTTGATCCCAACCCCCCCCCCCCATAAAAATCAAATGGTTGCTCCTTTAGCATGTTTAAGTACGTACAATTTTTCATTAACATGACAGTTTCTAATTGTTCTACCCTTCATTTCTTAAGTCATACTGACTTTTTTTAGAAGTTAAAAAAATTCAGTAAACAATGAATTAAAACACCTTATTAATTTAAATTGCATCAAATTAATATAATACATAAAATAAAGTAATCAATCATTTTTTTACTTTCTGAATTATAGTAATATGAAATTGATACATTTAAAACCTAAATTAGATGATTATGATTTACTAACCAGCTTGCCTAATGAAAAATTGTTGTATAAATTGCAAGTAAAAAAATTTATAAAAATCAACATAAAAAAATAACGTAGACATCAAAATTTGTATACCCTTCATATGTATGTTAAAACAGTGATAGACACTTGAAATTGTATTTCAAATTAGCTGATATATTTGTAAAATATCAAGTAAGTTGGAATCAATGAAGCCTAACATCTAATCAGCAAACAGCTAATTTTATTTTGCAAATCATGATTTAAAATTTAATTAGATATACACAATTTTATAGGTAAATGTTAGATATAATTTCCACAATGTCCATAATAAACGTGATACAATTGGTGCATATTTTCGATAAGCATGATATAAGACACCTGGAAGTGTTCCAAAATTGTAAAACAGTAGGTTATAATGTTTACAGGTAGTTGATATATATAACTAGAATGTCAATTTCCAAGATTTCTACAGGTAATTTTTTGCTGTTCAAATGATCAGCTTTCTAAATTCCCAGAATGTCTGCAAGTAAAAATCAACAATTTATCTAGGGTTCCCACAATGTATATTCCTTAAATATCTGCAGGTAGGATGAACTACATACCAATGAATGTCCCAAATTGTTGTTTTTTTTAATAAAATTGTTCAGGTATTTGAACAATTACTCAAATCTTTGACCTTTATGTTAGAATGATTCTTACAGCTGTTGATAATTTATTTAATTTTCAGTGTTTCAGTTTGTAGACATATTGGAAATCTGAAATATGCAAAATGATAGTAGATGAGCTTAAAAAAAAATATTTGTAGGCAGATGGTAAAAATTTTTCATTATTTTAGGATTGGACAGAGTGGAAGGGGTTGGTTTTATGTTATGGAGAAGCAAAATTAAATCAATTTCATTTTATTTTTATACAGGCATGGTTAAATGATCATGACAAAGGTGAATTTGGTTTGTTCATTGATGGAAAATGGGTAAAGCCTGATGGGAGAAAGACCTACCAGACTAAAAATCCAGCCACTGGTAGGTACTATACAAAAAAATCCACCCACGTGTATGTTCTAAACAAAGAACTAGTCACTGGTATGTACCAAACAAAAATCCAGACATTTGTATGTTCTAAACAAATAACTACACACTGGTATAGACAAAACAATGGTATGTGCCACACAAAAATAAACCAGCTGCTGGTATGTACAGAGCACACAAAACCCAATCACTGGTATATATATATAAAAAGTCAAAAACCAGAACATTTGCATTTTCCTGAATTTTACTTAGAAGAGAAAAAAGTAAAACACATTTGACTTTGGTGTATACTAAACCAAAATATACAACAACACAACTACACAAAAAATCTAGACAATGGTGTGAAATGCACAAAAAGCCAGATAATGGCAATTTTTGGTGTCATACAGTATGAAGTTTGGCTTTTCATTAAATGTGTTAGTGTAATTACTAATGGGTTAAGATAGCATTTTAATATCAAAAGAAGATAAATAAAATACAAAAAAAATTTTTAAGGTGTGTATTTTAGGTGAACCATTAGCCACAACAATACAAGGAGAACAGGAAGATGTTGATTTGGCCGTCAGTTCAGCAAAGAAAGCTTATGAGTCTTGGAGTAAAACACCAAATCATGTCCGTGCGAGGCATTTATATAGGTAAGTCGCATTGATATGTCTCATGTAAAATGCTTGTAAACTTTGCACTTAAAAAAAGGTGTCAATCAACACCAATAATAAGTTAGTTGTTCATTTGTACTTAGTTTCACAAAAATTTTTGCCAATTTGTATTGTTGGCAATCCATAAACAGAACTGATGTTGCTTGATTTGTGCAAGTTTTGTTTTCAAAAGTTTAGAAATCTTTGTTTTTTTAACAATAATTAAAATGGTAAAGCTGGTGTTATCTAAAACAGAAGGAAGCACAAAGTAATGGATTTACATGTATATTGCAACTTACATGTACCTTGAAATTTCAACATCCTAAATCAACAGAGTTACAAAACCAAGTTGTAGTTCATGAATGTGAATATAACACATGATTTTATTCTTAGTGTTGTTTGAAACTGGGTAGCTTTGTATTAAAGGTTGTTAGGAGTGTAAAACCCTATCTAGTCTGAATGTTTGTACATTGTGTTAAAATTAGTATAGGAAAATGATATCTAAAGTGCAAACCATAAAAACTTTCTGATGAGAATTTCAGAAGTTTCCAATTAAGTATGAATTATCTCCCCTGCTGCTGCATAATTACATTCATGCAAAATCATACTTTTAAACAACTTTACCTTTTCCCCTGCGTTGCCTAGAGGTATTAATAAATTGTATCACTTACATAGTACGTTGTTAGATAATTGTATAGATAAAATTTTGCATATATTTTAATTTGTCTAGTTTGAAATCAGCTGGGCGATAATAGCAAGTATAGGAGCATATGCATTTTCTACATATGGGTCATTTAGAAAAGTCTTTGTTTAATGGGGGCAGCCATTATGCAGTCCGAAGTGAATTTATTTGTGCTATATACTAAGGGTAGAAAAAGTTTTGTTCATCGGAAATGGAAGTAATTAAAGGGAAATAACTTGCTTCAAATTATAATTTTAGAGTCAGAATCGTGATACAGGAAAATGAGTTTCTGGAAAGGGCTATTGCTGTGCTTGCTTTATTGGCCATGTCAACAACATATTAAATATTAAACTGGACAGTGGTCAGTTGAATTTTTCTTGTGTGCAGATATCAATTGAGACACATATCCCTTGAGCCCTGGTACAAATTGTATGAAATAAAGATTTTACTCAAATACAACAAAATGTATGATTATTGACAAGGGCCTTTGACTTTTAATTTAGAACAGGCACAAAAATTGTGGCTTGGTTTAACTACCGGTAGTTAAATTTTGAATGTTTAAACTAATTTTTTGGAACTTAAAAACCTCTTATCCTCTATTTTCAGTATTGCCAGACATATCCAAAAGCATATGAGATTGTTTAGTGTAGTGGAGGCTATGGATAATGGGAAAACTTTCAGAGAGACTAGGGATGCCGATATTCCAATTGTAGTTCGTCACTTCTACCATCATGCAGGATGGGCACAGCTAATGGACACAGAAATGAGGGGATGGAAGTCTGTTGGTAAGGTATTTCTGTTTCATAGTGGCATGAAAAGTTAATTTGTATATGTAGTTGGTAGGGTATCAGAAAATACTGATTCTTACTTTTACATATACAACTTTATCAAATATGAATGTGCTTCTTTTACTAAACTTTGGTTGAAAAAGCTATGTGACATGCATGTTATCATAAAGTAGCATTTTCACTTTCTTAGTAAAATTGCAGGGCAAATGATCTGAAATTTGATATTGAAATAAATTAAATGAAATGTGTACATAAAGTTTGCTTTTATTTCATGGTTTTCATGAAGAGTTTTTCTTTATTGCTTATTTCTAGGAGGGACTGTGTTATCCTCTTGAAATAAAGTATATTATTTATTATTATTACATTCAGTTTTGAAAAAAATTAATTGATAGAGTTATGCAGATGATAGTATTGATTGTAAATTCAAGATTCAGTTAATTTTTTTTTTCCACATGCATATTTTTACTGGTTCTTGAAAAAAAATTGAAAATATTTTTGATATATGTCGGATTTATATTCTTAATTATAAGAAGATTTTAACTCCGTAATCTGTTAATAATATGCTGTTGGCATGGCCAATGATGTGAGCACAGCAATAGCCCTTTCCAGAAGCTCATTTCCGGTATTATCATGATTCTGACTCTAAAATTATAATTTGAAGCAAATTATTATACCCCCCGCAAACAAAGTTTGGGGGGGTATATAGGAATCACCTAGTGCGTCCGTCTGTCCGTCTGTCCATATATCTTGTAAGCGCAACTCCTCCTAGACCGCGCAATGGATTTCAACGAAACTTTACAAAAAGGAAGTACATCATCCAAATATGTGCATGAAGAAAAATCTTTGCTTTCCGATATCACAGAAGGGAGATAATTGGACTTCTATTTTTTTTGGCTTATACATTATATATGAACCTTGTAAGCGCAACTCCTCCTAGACCGCTCAATGGATTTCAACGAAACTTTACAGAAAGGAATTACATCATCCAAAGATGTGCATGAAGAAAAATCTTTGCTTTCCGATTTCACACAAGGGAGATAATTCGACTTGTATTGTTTTTGGCTTATACATTATATGAACCTCGTAAGCGCAACTCCTCCTAGACCACTCAATGGATTTCAACGAAAATTTACTCAAAGGAAGTACATCATCCAAAGATGTGCATGAAGGAAAATTTTTGCTTTCCGATATTAAACAAGGGAGATAATTGGACTTCTATTTTATAACAAATACTCTTAATTCTAGATCTGTATTGGTATATGTTTCAGGTTCAATTTGAAAAAAAAATAACAATTTTTGCTGTACCTATACTTCCCAAGTTACATCAGCCATTCGAAACATGAACAGATATATCATGTTTTGGAGTAGTAAAGGCAGCCATGAGTATGCTTAAATTGATGCAAATATCTTATGAAACTTTACCCTGGGCAAGGCAAAGCGGGGGGTATCCTTTGTGAGCTTTGCTCACAGTACATCTAGTTTCCCTTACTTTACTTTCCCGTTTCTGGCGAACGAAACTCTTTCTAGCCTTAGTATGTAGCACAATATGGCTGCCCCCATTAAACAAAGACTTTTCTGAATGACCCATATGTAGAAAATGCTATTATTATCTTTTAAAAGATATTGCATTGTTAGTATTCTACATATAAAT
Source organism: Mytilisepta virgata (assembly GCA_028015205.1). Lineage (NCBI taxonomy): Eukaryota > Metazoa > Mollusca > Bivalvia > Mytilida > Mytilidae > Mytilisepta > Mytilisepta virgata. Next base: position 654,896 of record JAPWFG010000026.1, on the reverse strand, counting down.
GCCTTTTACATGTTTAATTATTTTTTCAATAGGTGTGATTGGGGCTATAGTTCCATGGAATTTTCCTCTTATGTTATTAACATGGAAGATCGCCCCAGCATTAGCAATGGGAAACACAGTTGTTCTGAAACCAGCTACATACACTCGTCTCTCAGCATTGTTGTTGGCTGAAGTGTGTGCTGAGGCTGGACTGCCACCAGGTGTGTTTAATGTGATCACAGGAAGTGGTGCCATGGGGAGTAAATTAGCGGACCATCCTGATGTGGATAAGGTGGCTTTTACAGGATCTACTGGGGTAGGTATTAATGCAGTGAGTTATATAATTTTAAAAGATTTTTGTTATAAGAATTATAAGGCCATTTAAATTCAGTAATTCAAGGATTTAAATAGTAGAAGGATACGAATCTCACGATATTTTACACAGATTGTATGTAAATATGTTGCATGGCGTCGAGAAGAAGTGAGATCACCCATAGTGCAATTCATTGATGATGCAAAATGGTAGAATATTTCATCGCTTCAACATTTGATACCAGTATTTATAACTATATAAAACCATAATTACAGGTTTAACGTGATATTGTTTAGTTGGGGTTTTACGCTGTTTTCAGCACATTTGGCTATTTCGCAGCAGCGAGTTTTTATTAGTGGAGGAAGCCGGAGTACCCGGAGAGAACCTTCGGTAGGAAAATTAGCAATCCTTGTCAATTAAGATCGGAGTCAACACACCCCGCCACAGATGAGATTCGAACTCCCAACCTCAGGATTGATAGGCTACCGATCATTAGTAGTCATAACGAACTACCTAGACCACTCTGCCACCGAGGCCCCGTTTAACGTGATAATATTTGCTCTAAATATCAGTCATTGATAAGATATCGACTTGTTGGGGATATTACACCAATATTTCATCAATAATTAACATTAATCGGTTTGCCCTTTTGACCTTCATCATCCCACCTATAATAGGCAGTTGAGACACTTAACTTAAAATTCGAACTCCTCCCTCATCATATGGAATATTGAAGCGAAGTTGTCATTTTTGCAATAGTATGATATTTTTCGATGTATAGAAGGAGTTTTTCGTAAAAACAGTGCTCCCTCTCTATATGTATTAAGGATTGTTTACCATCGTTTGTCAGAATGGGGCGTGCTTGAATGGAGGTGGGGTGGCTTATTTAGAAATCAATGAAAATCCATGTTTACATGAAATTGGCTCAGCAAAATATATAATTGTATAGATTAGAGTGTAAACAATGTTTAGAATAAAAACTGGCATGATTGATTGATTTGTTTTATCATTATTTCTGTTATAAATATCTTCTATTGTCATTTGTCAAAATAGTGATGTTTATGGGGTAAAATTCCTGTGTGGCCTATTTCTTGTTTCCATGAAATTGGCAAACTAAAGTGTGTAAACGTGTAGGGTCTTTACGATGTATAGAACAAACCTTGGTGTGGTGGGTTGCTTTGTTTTTGGTTTGCTTTTAAACTCACTTTTTTTCTTTTGGTGCATAAAAAATTTCAAAACTGTTCAATTTAACCTATGTCATCCCAACAAATTTATGTGTAAAAGACTGAAATAATTACCTACATGTATGTGGCAGGCTAATTAACAGACCATGTTTGTACAACCAATTACAACACCTGTTATTAACAAATACCAGGTGGCCGTGTGAACCTCGAAGGCTAGGTGCTATTGATAATTGAATAAACAGGTGCCCAGTCAAGAAAAAGATTTTTATTCGGATAGATGCGGTTTTAAAGATATTATTATGCAATAAAAGTTTTATGACAACTAGACTTTATAAATTTACTAAGGTATGTCATTTAAGTTGTTTTTTCTGCAGGGAAATAGTTAGACAAATAAATATAAAATTATTAAAAATATATTATATTATTAGATTTTTATCAAAAAATATTCTTAAAATGTAGTTTTTACAACTTTCTAAGAAGAAAAGGCTGGACAAGGGAAAGAGATTTAAATAGTAGTAGCGAGTATCACAAAAAACCATCGCAGAATAGCAAGTAATTACAACCGGATTTTACGGTAAAATATATTCTGATCTTCATTTCCAGGAACAGACATGAGAAAATTGAAACTTAATGATAAAAAACACCCAAAAAAAATTTTAGGGGCAGGAATGGGTAAAAAATGGTATTTATAATATATAGTTAATAACATATATACAGTTAAAATAACAGATATTAAACTCCAACAAATAAAATTAATTTCTTTGTGTTTATATGAATATGGCAAACTGAATAAATGACTTTTTTATAAAGGTTGGCCAGACCTTACGCAGACTTACAGCAGGAAGTGGGAAGAAATTGTCACTAGAACTTGGTGGTAAATCTCCAGTCGTCGTGTTTGAAACAGCTGATTTAGACAGCACAGTTGAGGGAGTTGTGGATGCTATTTGGTTTAACCAGGGGCAGGTAAAAAATAATTTTCCTTAAGATCAGCTTCTTAAAGGCTAATGTATGGGTGAAAAGAACATGGAAGCAATAAGACAAAGAGGCGAGTCTATAATATCAAAATCCATAGGCATGTGGAGTTTATGAAAACAGTGTGAGCTATCAATAAAAATGATCCTTTTTGTAGTTACCGTAACTTGCCTGTTTTAAAGCTATCTCAGAGTAACTGAAAATGCCTGTATTATCATTGCCATGAAAAGAATTCAGGGATGATTTTATTCCGTTTTTTAGCGGATTTCTGCTTTTTGCAATCCAGATTTATCTATTATGGTTTCTTGTCTGAGAAATATGGAGTAAATATTAGTGAGACAACGGTATGAAACAGAACTAAAAAACACAAAAAGTTATACTTGAAAACAGCCAGTGTGCCTGCAATTAGGACCATTTTCATATTAAAAAATGAATATTTTATCCAAATATGCATATCAGAACATAAAAAAGTATGACTTTGCAAGGAATAGCCTTGGCAATTTGGATTACAATTTATGTTTGTACAATAAATTGTCTGATAGACATGGTTTCAACTTGTAGATCGGTGCATTTAAGACATATTTGTGTCGCCTGCAGAACGCATGGTCGACAGATCTGTCGTCTTGCGTCTTGCATTGTCACACTTTTCCTCTATCCTCAACTACTTGTAAACCACTCAAAGCAATTTGATGAAACTTTCTCTGTGCATTAACCTTAATGCAAAGGTGTGCATATATGTTTCATTTTTAGAAAATTTTAATATCTTTTGTAAAAATTGATGTTTTTAAAAAAAGGGGGGATGAAATTGTCTATCCTCAACTACTCCTAAACCTAAACTTTCTCTTTGCATTACCCTTAATGCAAAGATGTGCAAATATATTTCATTTTCCTACCTTAAATATACAAAAACACGGTGTTACATATATAGTGATATCCTTGTTGTACCTTCTCATCTCCTGCTACACATACGTCTTCACTTTCATTGAGTTTTATGGGTGATTGGTTTAAATGTAGCTTTTCCTGTACGCAGGCGACACATGTCTTCCTGTGAAGACTCACACATTTTTTATCTTCAGGTATGCAGTGCTGGATCAAGACTGTTAGTACAAGAAGGTATACATGATAAATTGGTTGCCAAACTGAAAGAGAGGCTGACCCACTTTAGACTTGGTGACAGTTTAGACAAAGCAGTAGATATGGGAGCCATTGTAGATGAATCACAGAAAAAGTCAATAGAAGAATATGTAGAATCAGCCAGACAAGAAGGAGCTGAGGTAAGTGTTTAATTGTTGACAGGGAATCATTAAAGATTTAGTAATTGAAATACATGTATGTCAGTTATTGCTCTTGGGAAGGTTGCTGTGGAGAGAAAAAATAGCATCTTGTAGCTATTTATTGTCTCCCCTGAATACTTGTGCATGATAGAAGATGTAGTGAATTATGTTAAGCATTTTCCTGGAACTAAATGTATATGAATTTTCTTTACTTGAGTTTTGGATGTGGGGTTTAATGCATTAGAATTCAGTTTTAGATATTGTTTTCACACCTCAGCACTCAACTAATAAAAACACCCAGCTGATGGATCAATAAAAAATAGCTATAGAGTAGCACTACATTTAACCCGTGTATTATCCATTTAAAGGGAACAGCCTCAGTAGTCTCATGTCAAACCAGAGACATTAAAATTGGTATTTGCTGCTTTGAGGAGTAGGAGTGAAGGACTTGTGAGCTCGGAGTTGGCATAATGTGTGCGGGTGGGGTGATACGTTTTCATGCGGACTATTATGTTATGAGTTAGCACACTAAAAATCTGACTCAGCGTGTCTGTCTAGTACAAAGCAGGGTTCATATTCATATCATATCAACTTGTTCTTGTCCTGATAAAATAATTGCCATTGGATTGTTAAACAATAATTCAGCCATCCATCAATCCATTTTAAGGGATAATCTGTCCACCCAGCATTACAAAATTTTGTTGTTTATATGTTTCATATCATCTTTGATCTGTAGTTTTAAAAAAAAAGGTATTTACTAAATATTTTCAATTACAGATATTCCAGATTCCATCAAGTGTACCAAAGAAAGGTTGCTACTATCCTCCTACTCTTATCACTAATGTACAGACTGTATCAAAAGTTGTTGTAGAAGAGGTATGTTTATTGTTGATATTATTGTGTAACGCATTCCATCTCCGCTGAAAGCTTTTTCACGTACAATGTACATCTCAAATTTTAGACATGTCACATGATGGAAGGCTGGGATACATACGTTTTCCATCACAATAAGGGAAGTCACTTGACTGAAAGGAATATTAAATACACGTACATATTAGTTGGTCATGTGACTTGATTGAAAGCGGTGGCACGTATGGACCAGTGGCTTTCGACTAAATCTGGCAAATCATTTGATTGAAAGTGGTGGTAAATATGAACTGTTTGCTTTCATACATTATTGTATTAAATACCATGTATTGATCTTAAATCAGTAGAAAATAAAACTGATATGAAAAATAATTAATAATGTGTTTTATGTTGAAAATTTTACAGTCAATCCTGCATATGATTGTCTATGAAAGATACTGTGAAAATTTCCCTGAATGAATAAAGCTTATAAAGTTGAACTCTAAATGAAGGGCTTTTCTGTAACCTATTTATAATATATTTTATTTTAAAATCATAGAAATAATTTGAAAATGAATAGAATTATCTTTGAAATAAGTACATATCCAAGTACACACTTATATATTTTGTTTGAATTTACATATTAAATTTTGCTTTTGAATGTCATCCAACAGATTTTTGGACCAGTGTTAGTGGTACTACCATTCAGAACAGCCAAAGAAGCCATCACATTGTCAAATAACACAATCTACGGTCTTGGAGGGAGTGTGTGGACGGAGAGCTTACCACTGGCTTTAGAGGCAGCATTGAGTATCAAGGCTGGTACCATATGGATTAACTGCCACAATATATTTGATGCTGCTGCAGGTTTTGGTGGCTACAGGCAGAGTGGCTATGGTAGAGATGGTGGCAAAGAGGTATGTTTTTTTTTGCGAAGGATATAATACAATAATTTGCATGTTTTGCAAAGTTCAATATAATTTGGTTTGAGGTAGTCTGAACTTGATAAATCATGAAGAGTTGAAGATATTAGTACAGAGACTTTCAGTATGAAGAACGGCAGTAAAAATGCATTATGTTTCAGCATAGCATGAATTATTTTATCATTTACATCAAGCAGGCATGTTTCTCATCTTACTGCTTCAAGCCATCTTATAGTTTGTTACGTTGGGTTTAACGCCGTTTTCAGCATATTTGGGTATTTCGCAGATGGCCAGTTTTTATTGGTGGAGGAAGCTGGAGTACCCGGAAAAAGCCACTGACCTTTGGTAGGAAAATTGGCAGTTCTTGTCAATTAACCATCTTATAGTACATGTATGTACTCCGAATGAAAATTAAAACAATAAATTATTGAATTTTACTGCAAGAAAAAAACTTTTCTTTTCAATACTCATAATAAAGATTTATGGAAAAAATAGTACCTCCCATAGATGTAATCAAATATTAGACCTTGTTGTACACAGTAAAAACTGTTTATCTTCATTTACCCAATCATACATGTATTACCTGTAGCATATCAGATAGAATTATTTGAAATGTGAAGGATACATAGTATGCATTTGTGATTTTGATAAGTGCTGAGAGAAAAGATTTTGGTCAAATATAATTTTTTTTAATCAAATTATTATTAACTCTTCCCTCTACTTTAGCATAAAATTCTATATCAAAACCTTTATTACTTGAAAAAAAAATTATAACAAATAAATTGAACCATCTGTACACATACATGTATATATACATGTACAACTTTACTATCAGTACACATACATAATATATATATACATGTACAACTTTATGTTCAAAGTTCAAAGTTTTATTGATTTAAGGGAATATGATACAAAAAGGTTCCTCCGCTGAATTTTTGCTGAAAATTTACGAGATCGTAAATTTTTATGTATACTTTTCAAATATGTATAAAAAAACATACCTTCACAACTTAGTTTTTAAGATAACCAACATTGATTTTGGTATATTTGAACCAAAAACCCTAAATTGTTCATTTTTCAAGAGTGCCACAAAAAAGTCTTAACTTTTTAACGAAAACAGATAACTTCACCAGGTCTTTTGTAAAATATTCCCAACTACATAGACATTGTCTTCTAGTAAATACCTGATGATGGATGGATGAATTATTGTTTAACGCCCAGTGGCAACCGGGTGCATATCAGGACAAGAACATGTTGATATGATAATGAATTTTGTACTAGACCGACACGCTTAGTCAGATTTTTGATATGCTAGCTCACGAGGTAACTGTCCGCAGGAAGCCATATCACCTATTTGGACACATTACACTGACTCCGAGCCGATCAGTCTGCTCTTACTCCTAGATGCCTCGTGCTTGGCGGAGAAGCAGCAAATACCAATTTTAAGTCCTCCACTGATTTTTTCTTTAAATTTTAGTATACTTAACTTTTAAGTGATGAGCTTCTGTTTGCAAAAGAAAAAAGGTGGGATCCATGTGCTTATTGCAGAGCTATTTGAGAAAAACCCCAAATTTAAGAATGTTATAAAAGTTTTTCCTGAAGGATGGTATGACGTCACAATGTGTATCTCTTGGCGATGTCATCATCCACCCTGCTAATGTATCATATTCCCAGATAATTGTATCAAATGGAAAGGGGATGTCAAGAAATATATAATGTATATTAAACAATATTACCTATGTATTTTAATTATCTGTTATTTGACCTTTCTAAAATCATATATTTCACTAACTCTCTCAATACAAAGTTTTGTTATATCATAATCGTTACTTCTAAGTATAAAATGAAATTTATCCTTCTCGGACATTCTGTCAAAAGAGGTTCATGAAATATAATTCAATCATTTTTCTATAGAAGCCCTGTAAATGAACAAGGGTCTACATATCTTATAAATATACATAATTTTATTGCCTGAAAATTTATTTCCAGGGACTGTTTGAGTATGCCAGACCATCCTGGGAGGAAAGGCCTAGACCTTCACCAGTGACATTAGACCTTAAATCATTTGGACAGACAGTCCAGGCTAGGCCTACTGTTGGAAACAATGCTAAAAATGAGATATCTGCTAATGGTATACTACCTAGGTATGTTTTGTTATATGGATTCCGATTTGCTTGTACCAACATCGATATGTGTATTGCAAATTCAGAAATTCATGCAATAAATTTATTAATGCAATAGAATAATGCATTAAGGCATATTTGCATTTTTAATTGTCTAGCTTACAATTCGTATGAAATTGCAATAATTAATATGGAATTATTGCTATTAAATTGAATATTTCTGTATCAATACCAATAGTATTAACACAGATTTTAAAATACCTGCATTTTTGGCCGGGTTGCACAGAGTGCAAATCCGGGTTATAGTATGGTGAATGTCGGGCGGGCGGGCGGCGGCGGGCGGCGGGCGGGTGGGGAAAACGGGTACCTATTTTGTGAAATCAACTCCTCCTACAGTTTTTCACCCACATCCTTGAAACTTCATAGAATGTTTCTATATATATTGAAGATGTGCACCTCACTTTATGGAATTATTTCAGGAATTATTTCCCATTTTTCCAAACTGTGGAACTTAGTCGTTTTTTATTGACATCTTCAATAGAGGGTACCTATTTTGTGAAATCAACTCCTCCTACAGTTTTTCACCCACATCCTTGAAACTTCATAGAATGTTTCTATATATATTGAAGATGTGCACCTAACTTTATGGAATTATTTCAGGAATTATTTCCCATTTTTCCAAACTGTGGAACTTAGTCGTTTTTTATTGACATCTTCAATAGAGGGTACCTATTTTGTGAAATCAACTCCTCCTACAGTTTTTCACCCACATCCTTGAAACTTCATAGAATGTTTCTATATATATTGAAGATGTGCACGTCACTTTATGGAATTATTTCAGGAATTATTTCCCATTTTCCCAAACTGTGGAACTTAGTCGTTTTTTATTGACATCTTCAATAGAGGGTACCTATTTTGTGAAATCAACTCCTCCTACAGTTTTTCACCCACATCCTTGAAACTTCATAGAATGTTTCTATATATATTGAAGATGTGCACCTCACTTTATGGAATTATGTCAGGAATTATTTCCCATTTTTCCAAACTGTGGAACTTAGTCGTTTTTTATTGACATCTTCAATAGAGGGTACCTATTTTGTGAAATCAACTCCTCCTACAGTTTTTCACCCACATCCTTGAAACTTCATAGAATGTTTCTATATATATTGAAGATGTACACCTCACTTTATGGAATTATTTCAGGAATTATTACCCATTTTTCCAAACTGTGGAACTTAGTCATTTTTTATTGACATCTTCAATGGAGGGTACCTATTTTGTGAAATCAACTCCTCCTACAGTTTTTCACCTACATCCTTGAAACTTCATAGAATGTTTCTATATATATTGAAGATGTGCACCTCACTTTATGGAATTATTTCAGGAATTATTTCCCATTTTCCCAAACTGTGGAACTTAGTCGTTTTTTATTGACATCTTCAATAGAGGGTACCTATTTTGTGAAATCAACTCCTCCTACAGTTTTTCACCCACATCCTTGAAACTTCATAGAATGTTTCTATATATATTGAAGATGTGCACCTCAATTTATGGAATTATTTCAGGAATTTTTTACCATTTTTCCCAAACTTTGGAACATAGTCGTTTTTTATTGACATCTTCAATAGAGGGTAACTATTTTGTGAAATCAACTCCTCCTACAGTTTTTCACCCACATCCTTGAAACTTCATAGAATGTTTCTATATATATTGAAGATGTACACCTCACTTTATGGAATTATTTCAGGAATTATTACCCATTTTTCCAAACTGTGGAACTTAGTCGTTTTTTATTGACATCTTCAATGGAGGGTACCTATTTTGTGAAATCAACTCCTCCTACAGTTTTCACCTACATCCTTGAAACTTCATAGAATGTTTCTATATATATTGAAGATGTGCACCTCACTTTATGGAATTATTTCAAAAATTATTTCCCATTTTCCCAAACTGTAGAACTTAGTCGTTTTTAGCTCACCTGACCCGAAGGGTCATGTGAGCTATTGCCATCACTTGGCGTCCGTCGTCCGTCCGTCCGTCCGTCCGTCCGTCGTCCGTCGTCCGTCCGTCGTCCGTAAACTTTTTCAAACGTTAACTCCTCTGACACCATAAGACCAATTGCAACCAAACTTCGTACAGTTGTTTATTGGTATATGTGCTACAAAACTATCGTTTGGATTTTTGATTCGTATAAAAACATGGCCGCCATGGCTAAAAATAGAACATAGGGGTAAATTGCAGTTTTTTGCAAATAACTCAAAAACCATAACAGATATCAAAATTCTGGCATAGGGTAAAAGTGTTCAGCACCTCAAGATCTACCTGCCCTGAAATTTTGAAGAAGATCCAACGACCCATGTAGGAGTTATTGCCCTTTTTCTGCATTTTTTCCAAATTTTGCACTTATTAAGCTCAATATCTTGGATACTATAAAGGAAATTTGAAAAATTTAAATTTCATATTGTTAGGCACACAAAGATCTACAAAATTTGTAACAGGATCGAAGTTGTAGGTTCGTTCCTTTTAGGAGTTATTCCACTTAGATCATCAAAATTGACCATTTTTGCAGTCTTTATTCATTGTAATAAAATCGTTAACTCCTCTTACACCATAAGTTTAATTGCAACCAAACTTAGTGTAGTTGTTCCTTGGCATGAGTGCTACTAAACTATCGTTTGTATTTTTGATTTGTAAAAAAACATGGCTGCCATGGCTAAAAATAGAACATAGGGGTAAATTGCAGTTTTTTGCAAATAACTCAAAAATGGTGACAGATATCAAAATTCTGATGGGAAGCTAAAGTGTTCAACACCTCAAGATCTACCTGCTTTGAAATTTTGAAGAAGATGTAACCACCCATGTAGGAGTTATTGCTCTTTTTCTTGATTTTTTTTTGAAATTTGTACTTATTAAGTTGTATGATAATTCCTTTTAGGAGTTATTCCCCTTAGAACATCAAAATTGACCATTTTCACAGCATTTCCCTTAGTTTGCAAAATGTTTAAATGAGCCCTTTAGGAGTTAAAGTTTTGTCCCTTAAATGTCAAAATAACTGTTGATGCCTTATAGATGGCAAACTGTAGAAAATGAAAAAAAGCTTTTGATTGCGTGTAAATTTGTTTTTATGTTATTATTTCAAAAATCTTCTCCTCTGAAACTACTGAATGGATTTGGACAAAACTTAGCATGATTGTTCCTTAGGGTATCCTGCACAAAGTTTATGCTTCGATTTTTGATCCGTCGAAAAACATGGCCACTGTTACTAAAAATAGAACATAGGGGTCAAACAACAGTTTTTCGCAAATATCTCAAAAATCATCAGGTTACGGCAAATTCTGGCAGGTTGAAAGTGTTCAGCATGATGAGAGCTACCTGTGTGCTGATTTTCGTGAAAATCTGTCAACTGATGTTAGAGTTATTGCCCTTTTTGACATTTTTGGCTTTTTAGCTCACCTGGACCAAAGGTCCATGTGAGCTTTTACCATCACTTGGCGTCCGTCGTCGTCGTCGTCGTCGTCGTCGTCGTCGTCGTCGTCGTCGTCGTCGTCGTCTGTTAACAATTTTTCAAACGTTAACTTGTCCGGCACCATAAGTCCAATTGCAACCAAACTTGGTACATTTGTTTAGTGGCATTATGTGTACAAAAATATCGTTCGGATTTTTGATTCGTAAAAAAACATGGCCGCCATGGCTAAAAATAGAACATAGGGGTAAATTGCAGTTTTTTGCATATAACTCAAAAACCATAACAGATATCAAAATTTTGGCACACGGTAAAAGTGTTCAGCACCTCAAGATCTACCTGCCCTGAAATTTTGAAGAAGATCCAACGACCCATGTAGGAGTTATTGCCCTTTTTCTGCATTTTTTCCAAATTTTGCACTTATTAAACTCAATATCTTGGATACTATAAAGGAAATTTGAAAAATTTAAATTTCATATTGTTAGGCACACAAAGATCTACAAAATTTGTAACAGGATCGAAGTTGTAGGTTCATTCCTTTTAGGAGTTATTCCCCTTAGATCATCAAAATTGACCATTTTTGCAGTCTTTATTCATTGTAATAAAATCGTTAACTCCTCTTACACCATAAGTTTAATTGCAACCAAACTTAGTGTAGTTGTTCCTTGGCATGAGTGCTACTAAACTATCGTTTGTATTTTTGATTTGTAAAAAAACATGGCTGCCATGGCTAAAAATAGAACATAGGGGTAAATTGCAGTTTTTTGCAAATAACTCAAAAATGGTGACAGATATCAAAATTCTGATGGGAAGCTAAAGTGTTCAACACCTCAAGATCTACCTGCTTTGAAATTTTGAAGAAGATGTAACCACCCATGTAGGAGTTATTGCCCTTTTTCTTGATTTTTTTTTGAAATTTGTACTTATTAAGTTGTTGTCAATAGAGAAAAGCTGTTGTTTGCTTAAACAATCAGCTCATTGAGCTCTACAAAAGTCTGAATTGGGTCGAAGTTGTCAGATGATCCATTATAGGGGTAATAGCTCATGAAAGACTCCCTTAAAGCTTAAGGACCAGGTGAGCGATTCAGGCTCCTGGGAGCCTCTTGTTTATTGACATCTTCAATAGAGGGTACCTATTTTGTGAAATCAACTCCTCCTACAGTTTTTCACCCACATCCTTGAAACTTCATAGAATGTTTGTATATATATTGAAGATGTGCACCTCACTTTATGGAATTATTTCAGGAATTATTTCCCATTTTTCCAAACTTTGGAACTTAGTCGTTTTTTATTGACATCTTCAATAGAGGGTACCTATTTTGCCAAATCAACTCCTCCTACAGTTTTTGACCCGCGTCATTGAAACTTCACAGAATCTTTTAATACATATTGAAGATGTGCACCTCACTTTATGGAATTATTTTAGGAATTATTTCCCATTTTTCCAAACAAGTGTTTATCAACATGTAATCAAATCAAATATTGCTTACTTCACCTATTTCTAATTAAATTGATGGCTGCCTCTGTGCTCGTACACCAACATATAATGTGTCTGATTTTGTTTATATAAATATTCATGACTGCTAATGTGCAATATGATCTTGTAATGACCTTTGTCACCACTACAGTAAACACCCAGCAACCCGGCCATTTGTGTCTTTGACCCATTTTTGGCCGGGTTGCACAGAGTGCAAATCCGGGTTATAGTATGGTGAATGTCGGGTGGGCGGGCGGGCGGCGGGCGGCGGCGGGCGGGCGGGGAAAATGGGTACCTATTTTGTGAAATCAACTCCTCCTACAGTTTTTCACCCACATCCTTGAAACTTCATAGAATGTTTTTATATATATTGAAGATGTGCACCTCACTTTATGGAATTATTTCAGGAATTATTTCCCATTTTTCCAAACTGTGGAACTTAGTTGTTTTTTATTGACATCTTCAATAGAGGGTACCTATTTTGTGAAATCAACTCCTCCTACAGTTTTTCACCCACATCCTTGAAACTTCATAGAATGTTTCTATATATATTGAAGATGTGCACCTCACTTTATGGAATTATTTCAGGAATTATTTCCCATTTTTCCAAACTGTGGAACTTAGTCGTTTTTTATTGACATCTTCAATGGAGGGTACCTATTTTGTGAAATCAACTCCTCCTACAGTTTTTCACCCACATCCTTGAAACTTCATAGAATGTTTCTATATATATTGTAGATGTGCACCTCACTTTATGGAATTATTTCAGGAATTATTTCCCATTTTTCCAAACTGTGGAACTTAGTCGTTTTTAGCTCACCTGGACCAAAGGTCCATGTGAGCTTTTACCATCACTTGGCGTCCGTCGTCGTCGTCGTCGTCGTCTGTCATCGTCGTCGTCTGTTAACAATTTTTCAAACGTTAACTTGTCCGACACCATAAGTCCAATTGCAACCAAACTTGGTACATTTGTTTAGTGGCATTATGTGTACAAAAATATCGTTCGGATTTTTGATTCGTAAAAAAACATGGCCGCTATGGCTAAAAATAGAACATAGTGGTAAATTGCAGTTTTTTGCAAATAACTCAAAAACCATAACAGATATCAAAATTCTGGCATAGGGTAAAAGTGTTCAGCACCTCAAGATCTACCTGCCCTGAAATTTTGAAGAAGATCCAACGACCCATGTAGGAGTTATTGCCCTTTTTCTGCATTTTTTCCAAATTTTGCACTTATTAAGCTCAATATCTTGGATACTATAAAGGAAATTTGAAAAATTTAAATTTCATATTGTTAGGCACACAAAGATCTACAAAATTTGTAACAGGATCGAAGTTGTAGGTTCATTCCTTTTAGGAGTTATTCCCCTTAGATCATCAAAATTGACCATTTTTGCAGTCTTTATTCATTGTAATAAAATCGTTAACTCCTCTTACACCATAAGTTTAATTGCAACCAAACTTAGTGTAGTTGTTCCTTGGCATGAGTGCTACTAAACTATCGTTTGGATTTTTGATTTGTAAAAAAACATGGCTGCCATGGCTAAAAATAGAACATAGGGGTAAATTGCAGTTTTTTGCAAATAACTCAAAAATGGTGACAGATATCAAAATTCTGATGGGAAGCTAAAGTGTTCAACACCTCAAGATCTACCTGCTTTGAAATTTTGAAGAAGATGTAACCACCCATGTAGGAGTTATTGCCCTTTTTCTTGATTTTTTTTTGAAATTTGTACTTATTAAGTTGTTGTCAATAGAGAAAAGCTGTTGTTTGCTTAAACAATCAGCTCATTGAGCTCTACAAAAGTCTGAATTGGGTCGAAGTTGTCAGATGATCCATTATAGGGGTAATAGCTCATGAAAGACTCCCTTAAAGCTTAAGGACCAGGTGAGCGATTCAGGCTCCTGGGAGCCTCTTGTTTATTGACATCTTCAATAGAGGGTACCTATTTTGTGAAATCAACTCCTCCTACAGTTTTTCACCCACATCCTTGAAACTTCATAGAATGTTTCTATATATATTGAAGATGTGCACCTCACTTTATGGAATTATTTCAGGAATTATTTCCCATTTTTCCAAACTGTGGAACTTAGTCGTTTTTTATTGACATCTTCAATAGAGGGTACCTATTTTGTGAAATCAACTCCTCCTACAGTTTTTCACCCACATCCTTGAAACTTCATAGAATGTTTCTATATATATTGAAGATGTGCACCTCACTTTATGGAATTATTTCAGGAATTATTTCCCATTTTTCCAAACTGTGGAACTTAGTCGTTTTTTATTGACATCTTCAATAGAGGGTACCTATTTTGTGAAATCAACTCCTCCTACAGTTTTTCACCCACATCCTTGAAACTTCATAGAATGTTTCTATATATATTGAAGATGTGCACCTCACTTTATGGAATTATTTCAGGAATTATTTCCCATTTTTCCAAACTGTGGAACTTAGTCGTTTTTTATTGACATCTTCAATGGAGGGTACCTATTTTGTGAAATCAACTCCTCCTACAGTTTTTCACCCACATCCTTGAAACTTCATAGAATGTTTCTATATATATTGTAGATGTGCACCTCACTTTATGGAATTATTTCAGGAATTATTTCCCATTTTTCCAAACTGTGGAACTTAGTCGTTTTTAGCTCACCTGGACCAAAGGTCCATGTGAGCTTTTACCATCACTTGGCGTCCGTCGTCGTCGTCGTCGTCGTCTGTCATCGTCGTCGTCTGTTAACAATTTTTCAAACGTTAACTTGTCCGACACCATAAGTCCAATTGCAACCAAACTTGGTACATTTGTTTAGTGGCATTATGTGTACAAAAATATCGTTCGGATTTTTGATTCGTAAAAAAACATGGCCGCTATGGCTAAAAATAGAACATAGTGGTAAATTGCAGTTTTTTGCAAATAACTCAAAAACCATAACAGATATCAAAATTCTGGCATAGGGTAAAAGTGTTCAGCACCTCAAGATCTACCTGCCCTGAAATTTTGAAGAAGATCCAACGACCCATGTAGGAGTTATTGCCCTTTTTCTGCATTTTTTCCAAATTTTGCACTTATTAAGCTCAATATCTTGGATACTATAAAGGAAATTTGAAAAATTTAAATTTCATATTGTTAGGCACACAAAGATCTACAAAATTTGTAACAGGATCGAAGTTGTAGGTTCATTCCTTTTAGGAGTTATTCCCCTTAGATCATCAAAATTGACCATTTTTGCAGTCTTTATTCATTGTAATAAAATCGTTAACTCCTCTTACACCATAAGTTTAATTGCAACCAAACTTAGTGTAGTTGTTCCTTGGCATGAGTGCTACTAAACTATCGTTTGGATTTTTGATTTGTAAAAAAACATGGCTGCCATGGCTAAAAATAGAACATAGGGGTAAATTGCAGTTTTTTGCAAATAACTCAAAAATGGTGACAGATATCAAAATTCTGATGGGAAGCTAAAGTGTTCAACACCTCAAGATCAACCTGCTTTGAAATTTTGAAGAAGATGTAACCACCCATGTAGGAGTTATTGCCCTTTTTCTTGATTTTTTTTTGAAATTTGTACTTATTAAGTTGTTGTCAATAGAGAAAAGCTGTTGTTTGCTTAAACAATCAGCTCATTGAGCTCTACAAAAGTCTGAATTGGGTCGAAGTTGTCAGATGATCCATTATAGGGGTAATAGCTCATGAAAGACTCCCTTAAAGCTTAAGGACCAGGTGAGCGATTCAGGCTCCTGGGAGCCTCTTGTTTATTGACATCTTCAATAGAGGGTACCTATTTTGTGAAATCAACTCCTCCTACAGTTTTTCACCCACATCCTTGAAACTTCATAGAATGTTTCTATATATATTGAAGATGTGCACCTCACTTTATGGAATTATTTCAGGAATTATTTCCCATTTTTCCAAACTGTGGAACTTAGTCGTTTTTTATTGACATCTTCAATAGAGGGTACCTATTTTGTGAAATCAACTCCTCCTACAGTTTTTCACCCACATCCTTGAAACTTCATAGAATGTTTCTATATATATTGAAGATGTGCACCTCACTTTATGGAATTATTTCAGGAATTATTTCCCATTTTTCCAAACTGTGGAACTTAGTCGTTTTTTATTGACATCTTCAATAGAGGGTACCTATTTTGTGAAATCAACTCCTCCTACAGTTTTTCACCCACATCCTTGAAACTTCATAGAATGTTTCTATATATATTGAAGATGTGCACCTCACTTTATGGAATTATTTCAGGAATTATTTCCCATTTTTCCAAACTGTGGAACTTAGTCGTTTTTTATTGACATCTTCAATAGAGGGTACCTATTTTGTGAAATCAACTCCTCCTACAGTTTTTCACCCACATCCTTGAAACTTCATAGAATGTTTCTATATATATTGAAGATGTGCACCTCACTTTATGGAATTATGTCAGGAATTTTTTACCATTTTTCCCAAACTTTGGAACATAGTCGTTTTTTATTGACATCTTCAATAGAGGGTACCTATTTTGTGAAATCAACTCCTCCTACAGTTTTTCACCCACATGCTTGAAACTTCATAGAATGTTTCTATATATATTGAAGATGTGCACCTCACTTTATGGAATTATTTCAGGAATTATTTTCCATTTTTCCAAACTTTGGAACTTAGTCGTTTTTTATTGACATCTTCAATAGAGGGTACCTATTTTGCCAAATCAACTCCTCCTACAGTTTTTCACCCGCGTCATTGAAACTTCACAGAATCTTTTAATACATATTGAAGATGTGCACCTCACTTTATGGAATTATTTTAGGAATTATTTCCCATTTTTCCAAACAAGTGTTTATCAACATGTAATCAAATCAAATATTGCTTACTTCACCTATTTCTAATTAAATTGATGGCTGCCTCTGTGCTCGTACACCAACATACAATGTGTCCGATTTTGTTTATATAAATATTCATGACTGCCAATGTGCAATATGATCTTGTAATGACCTTTGTCACCACTACAGTAAACACCCAGCAACCTGGCCATTTGTGTCTTTGACCCATTTTTTCTGCATAAAACTGCAGCAAAATAATTGAAGCTTATGAAGCTGTAGAGGAACGTACATTGGGAACATGCTTCTTCAATGTGTTCAGGGGCATATTTCAACTTTGTTTGATAGGTGTATCCACATGTATAAGTAGTTCAATGTTATTGTTTAATGAGCGCATTAATTTTACAAAACATCCTGTTACATACGGAGGTCCTTTGTAGGGTTGGACGAGTGACAGTTCAGGGAGATACAAAAATAGGATATTTAGTCAATGAAACGTTGTTTCTAATAAACGATTCATTTAATTACATTTTACTCCCATGAAAGAGTTAACATAACTCACTTTATGCTGGAGTATAATTTGACTCTTCCTTTTGTTTCTGCACATTTAGCATAGACAGAACATTCAAGATGTATTATGGTGGAAAACAGGCCAGACCAGATGCTCCTTATGCCAGACCCGTTGTGAGCCCGGATGGTAGTGTTATTGCACATGTTGGGGAGGGTAACAGAAAGGATGTCAGGAATGCAGTTGAGGCTGCACATGCTGCTGCTCCAGGGTATGTCAGACATTTTCTTGTTTTGTTATGTTGCAATTATTTCCTTTTTATGTAGTCTTCTGAAAGATATAGAACATAGATCCAACAATTTCACTAGTGTAATTATTGATGCTGATTATCTGTCACACTTTTCCAAAACGAGTTAATTTATACATGTATTTTACTAAAACCCACCTTGTGATATAAATGACTGAATCGGTATATACCATATCATGTCTTGGGAATCCTGTTTCTCCACACCTCCCACAAACAACCCTGAACACAACATTAAACTTAAATAAGATTGAAAATAGAATGTATACAACCTGTTCATTAAGGTCAATGACTAGTAAATTTTAAATCTATTATTTTGTTTCTAAAGATGGGGAAAACGTGCTGCTCACAACAGAGCACAGATAGTTTATTACATGGCAGAAAATCTAGAGTTACGACGTGATGAAGTGGCTATCAGGATCAACCAGATGACGGGGAGGAGTGTAGAGGATTGTAAGAACGAAGTGGATATATCCGTACAGAGATTGTTCCACTGGGGAGCTTACTGTGACAAATATGGTGGAACTGTACAGGTAAATCAGCTGTAAATAATCTTGAATGTCATTGGTTAATTTGTTTGTTTGTTTAGTTTGTGTTTTATGCTGTTTTTAGCACATTTGGCTATTTCGAAGGGGTCAGTTTTTATTGGCAGAGGAAGCCGGATTACCCAGAGCGAACCACATATGTTGCTTTTAGAGATACATTTTAAAATACAAATCGATACATATCTGATTTCATATTGAAATCGTTTGCCCATTGAACTGATTCAAATGGATTAGGATTCGATAATGCAAATTAGTATTTCAATATGTGTGAATGCAGCAATCATTAGATAACAGAAATTTTGTGATATGAAGAGTTTATACTGTGCAGAATATACATAAAGTGACCACTAAAATACCTTTGAAATATCAGGAGTTTTGAGGTGAAGAATTTGAAATAACAATAGTGAACTGTATATAACCATTACTTGAGACAAGAACTTTCACTTTACAATTGCATACATTGTAGGAGACAACGTTATATGGCTGTACAGTAAAGGTCCATGAGCCTGTGGGGGTGATTGGTATTGCATGTCCTGACGATTTCCCTCTGTTAGGTTTCGTGTCTTTGTTTGCACCAGCTGTTATCAGAGGAAATGCTATCATCATTGTACCTAGTGAGAAATATCCATTGTCTGCTTTGGACTTGTATCAGGTACTATAAAACACAATGAAATAGGATAAAGTTTGTTAATAGCAGTTGTTTGGAAATAATTGATTGACATAACTGAAATAAAAATGAAGTTACTGCAGTGGCTGCGACAATTTTCTCCATGATAAAAGTGACCTTAATATAAGGCTACACCAAATTGACAAATATCGCCGCTCTGATTTTCAGACTTTGTAAATTTTAAGAAAAAAAATTTTGCTGCTTTCTTTTTGCAAAAATGATGAAAATTCTGCGAAAATTCTTCATTTTTCAAGAAATTAAAAATAAAAGTGTTCACCTGGTCCTAAAGATTTGTCAAAAATAGGTTTTTTTTCCATTTTTTGCAATATTTTAGTGAAAAAAAATTTGTGCTCATGTAAATTTGATCTTTGCCTGAAAAAGAACTAGTCCTCAAGCAAAAAAAAAAAAAATTTGGCTCACTCGCACCTATTTTTGCCGTAAAAAATCCAATGAACTTAAAATCAATTTGATGTGGCCTAAATGTAGGAGTCATTGGATGGGCAATATAAAATAATGATACTCAGTCTGGAAATCATTACAAATTACAAAAATGTCAACACTGAGGCGAGAATTTGCAGCAGTAATCCATATGTGCGACCCTGATGTCATTACAGTAATCGCAAAATCAGGCTTGTAGTAACTCTAGTAATCATTTTCCTGCCTATCGTTGTTACGGGTTGTTCTAGAATATGCCCAGTTTCTGCAGATTTATATTCTTTAAAAGAACATAGAATAAACAGAGTATTTCCTGATTTCATGTTTTTAACAAATTTTGTATTGAAACATACATGTGGATTGACTACAAACCAAATTTGAAAAGAAGACGATTGGGTTAGGATTAATTTATTTATATAAATTTCTACCTCATTATAATAACAGGTATTTGATACATCTGACTTACCTGGAGGTGTGGTCAACATCCTGACAGGCGATCGGAACCACTTAACAAAGTTTCTTACAGAACATCAGGACATACAGTCCATGTGGTATTTTGGTAATGCCGAGGGATCAAAATTTGTCGAATACATGTCGGCTGAGAATGTCAAAAGAACTTGGGTGAATTATGGTATAAATCGAGATTGGACTGACCCAGAACAAGGACAAGGTGAAGAGTTCCTGTACCATTCTATTCAATGTAAAAATATTTGGATTCCAATGGGAGATATCTTTGCTAATTGAGTTGGTTGAGTTGAGATTTGAGATTTATGACTAATTTGAAGTGCTAGTCTTTGTTTTAGTATGAAAAAAATGCAGACTGAAAACTGCAGTTACCTCTCTTATGTAAAAAGTGTCAAAACTTCAAAGTTGTAACTGCAATGTAAATATCAAAAATAACATCTTTAACAATTTATCAGTTTGAAAGTTTTGACCTTATCAAAGTAAAACACTAAAAAATTCAGTAACCACTTCTTGAAAATATTAAGGAAAGTAAAAGGTATGTCGTGATCAAACCATTTATTTAAGTTTCCACTGCACACCAGCGCAATTTGGCTATGTGACTACTGAATACCTTTGCAGCTATACTTTTCACTCATTTTTGTTGAGGTTTCACAGTTTTTAAAGTATTTTTTAGCATATCATTGAATGTATTTAGTATACTTACTTGTTGGTTTTTTTTGTACCAGTTTTACACATTTGATCTAGTCTTCCATAATTGTTTTGGACGTTGGTTACTATTGAAGGTTGAGAAATACATTGTATTCTATTATTTACATATGATAAATATGGCTATTCAGTTGAAGAACAAAAATTCATGCCAGGGGAAGATGGGCTCATGTACTTTTGCTAGGCATCATGGTATTGTGAAAATTCATGGTAATTATTTTTATTTTTTTTATTTTTCCAGTTATAAAACAATACAAATTATGCATTTTGTTGAATTCTTAAATTTGTGGTTCTACTGAACAGACAAAATAACAAAAATAGGTATTATATCTAAATATGATATAAAGATTCAGTTAATGGGTACAAAAATAAACATTGACACATTTTTGTCGAGCCTGCGACAGTGTAAAATACCACCCGCTGTTTTTTTCCAGCGGGTGATCGAGTGAAAAACCACATTCTTGTAAACCAATGAAAATGCATTAAAATTAGAGAAATTTACATAAAGTATAATAAACTTATATATTACATGTGTTGATGTAAATTATATATTACATGTGTTGATGTAAATTGTACAAGTGATGTTCACAAATTTGCTGTTGCTGTTATATACTGTAAATTCTGAAATTGATGCAATGCGATGTTTTTATTATTGCGAAAAATGCAACGGGATTAAGAAGTTGTATTATGATTTTTGCAACATGAATTCTATGACAAAGAATACATTGATTGAATGAATTATTGTCTTAATATTGTTTGTAACAAATTTATTCTAGGAACAAAAAGAAATTCTTCAAATCTAGCAGTTAGAGCTGAACTACATGAGATAGAGAACCATTAGAACTTTCAATTAAATGCCAAACTTTAAAATATTTAGCAAGATTACAATCCCAAAAATTGTATCATCTTTTACAGGAAAGTTTCAATTTGAATAAAGAACTGGAAGACTCTGGAATTTATACATGTAATTGGTTTACATATGCAAAAAGTATTGCAATAAAAACAGATATTGACATGTCCACTCTTGAACAAGTTCCAGATAAAAATCTAAAATCAATTGAAAAATTAATAAAATCAAAACTCACTCATATGTATAAAAAACTATCGGACGATAAATTTGAAAATATAAATCAAAGTAGTACGCTTTACCGTTATAAATATATTAAAAATGAAAATAATAAGATTTTTTATCTCTTAAACTGTAAAAGCTTTAAAAAAAGACAACAAATTACAAACTTAAGAATAAGTGACCATAGCTTACTTATTGAAAAAGGTAGACAGCTAAAAATTCAAAGGGAAAATAGGCTATGTCCAGCTTGTAACTTGCTAGAAGATGAGATGCATTTCTTCTTGTATTGTGAAAAGAACAAAAATATAAGGCACAATTTTATAAATTTTATTGCTATTACATGTAAAGAAAAAGACATCAATTTTAATAATCTTACAGACATAGAAAAGTTAAAATTTATTCTAACGCCATCGACACCCAACAAGTAGAAAAAGTAAGTTCCTTTTTAAAACAGTCATCAGAACTGAGGACAGGGGACTAAAATTGTATATACTCAATCTACTTTATTGTATTTACAATAACGTTTTTCTTTCTTGTTGTAATTCATTATTATGTTTATTACAAATAATATTTCATGATTTAAATGACAATAAAAGTTTGAATTAAATAGTAACAAATATTTGCAATATTAATGTATGTACAAAATATTTAATGAATTTACAGTAACTTGAAATGTTATTAGCATAATTATATAACATTTGTTTAGGTTGTGGTACATGTATATGTATGTTATATTAGTTTGTCATGATTTAGTTTGTTTGTTTGTTATGTATATAACAATACCTTTGTTGGTACCAAAGTAATATTGACACAAAACTTGTTTGTTTTATCCAAAGACTTAAGGAGATCCATTTTCATAATTAGTTGAAAGGGCAGCTACTCTAACTTTTTTTCTTGTATTTGTTGTTTTGGATTAAAAATATTGACCCATTGTGCCATACTAGTTGTTTTCAGTTGTTAAGAATTAAGATGGAGAATGAGAGTTTGTTTTAATTGTTATTTAAAGATATTTTATATCAGTATTTCATTCTGCTCCAAAAAACATTTAAAGTTCAGTTTAAAAATGTATTTATTTAAAAAAATACCTTTTACATGTAACTATCCATTTTGAGGAATGGAAAATGTATATGTTGTCCAGCTCAATAGGAATCATTCTGGCTGTCTATCTGTCTGTTCATGATATTTTGTAACTGCAATTCTTCCTAAACTGTCCTACAAAAGTCAGTGAAACTTAAAACAAAGATAGTCCACCATGAGATGTGCCTGAAGCTATATAATTCTTCTGTAAGGGGAGATAATTTGGCTTGAACAACACATAGTTTGGAACATGGATATCATTTTGTGAGGTTGCTCAGGTCGACTATTATGGATATTTTGTATAAATATCATAGGATTACATGTAAGGAGGTGGTCAAATTATCAGGTATCAGGATCTTATGGAAAGCCTTGTAGTTGAAAAATTTCAATCCCAGTAAAATTTGTACAGCCGGCTGGTAAAAGGACTTGTTGCCATATATTATAATTTCTAGGATTCACCCTATTTAAGGTTAACAGTTACGTAAGGCTTCTCTCAATGAGGTCAACTAGAAGAAATGCAAGTATTATCATTAATTTTGTTACAGAATCAAACTCCATTCAGTCTATAATAATTACAATGTATCTGAAATCCATGTCATTTTGAATCTAACCATCTAATATCCTTAATATCGGCAGGATCATAAATTTTTACAAAAATCTTGTAGCCAATCCCGAATGGTTGGGGGGGGGGGTTACTCCATTAAAAATTGTATATTTATCTGCTAATTGTGGTGGCCAAACCGGAACCTGTTCATGACCGGAAATTTGGAAATCATACCCTGTTAATGACCTGACATCACAACTGCATGGTCAGTCTCATTACTGATGATCACTGATAACAATATACATTGTAATAAGCCTTACATTTTAGTTAAAACACAGAGTGATTTGTAGTGTGTAGCAGACCATGTGCATGTCAGGTGATTTATACATTCAACAATGATCAAATTATAAAGTAACCCTGTTATTGACAAGGGTAAAAATAGCAACCCTGATCATGACAGGACATGTGTGAAAAAGGGATCCTGTTCTGTGACATATACATACTACCATTCCTAATGGAAGTAACCTCCCCAGGTAGCCAATATTACCAGACAATTGCCTAGTAGGAAATAGTAACTGTAAAAACTCGTATTGCATTTTGTGTTTCTTTGTCAATACTGTTGAAGGTATTATAATAGATTTCACATTTTTACCATCTCACATATTCAAAGTTATTTTGTTTGAATCTCACAAGACATTTTTGTCCATTTGTTATCTGTTTTAAATGTATTTTGTGCCAAGGATGTATATAATATCTGTATGATAATCAAGAGGTCTAATAAATATTCTTGATATTTTAGTTCTTAGTTTTAGATTTTCTTTGCCTTCAGCCATGGAAACTTTGATGGATTTCTTGTCTGTAGACAGGTAGTTTGAAGTGATGTAGGTATAAATGCATGCTGTTTTTATTCTCCAATTGAAAGGTTTTTTTTTTTTAAATATTTATAAAAATGTGGTTCAAGAATAATATTTCATATGTATCAGAAGTCGATCTTTGATTATGAAAGTTTTTTGTTTGACAGAATATTTGTAAAAATGATTTTTAGTTTAAATTGCAGATGTTTTTGGTTATGGCAACTTACATGTATATTTTGACAAATGCAATTTGCTCTATCATAAAGTTTTAGTAGGTTGATCATTTAAAAAGATTCACCCTAATTTGATCAATTAATGAGATTGGATATATATTATTATTATTTATTTATTACCAGAGATTATTACCTAGGCCAACCATATTTGGTCTATAGATAATTCTTTCTGGGTACATGTCAGTCTGACACCTGGCTTGGGACCTTGACCTCAATTTCATCTTTGAGTGACTTTGTCACTTTTTCATGGTTAAGTCCATTTCTCAGAAACTGTAATACCTAAACCCACTGTATTTGTTCTATTTAGATTTTGGTGGGTACATGCCAGTCTGACACTTGTCTCTGGACCTTGACCTCAATTTCATGGTTGAATGACTTTCATCCAAGTTTCTTGGTTAAGTCCATTTTTCAACAACTGTTAAACCTAGATTACTGTATTTGGTCTATTGACAGTTTTTGGTGGGAACATGCCAGTCTAACACTTGTCTCTGGACCTTGACCCCAATTTCATGTTTGAGTGACTTTCATTCAAATTTCTTTTTTTTCAGCAACTGTAATACCTGGACCCATCCGTGTTTGGTCTATAGATAGTTATTAGTGGCTACATGCAAGTCTGATACCTGTCTCTGGACTTTGACCTCAATTGCATGGTTGAGTGACTTTGTAACATTTTCGAGATTATGTCCATTTCTCATATTTGGTCAATAGATAGTTCTTAATAGTGGATACATGTTAGTATGACACCTGCATTTTGACTTTGACATAAATTTCTTTTGCAATGTCGGGTATCGGGTAATAATTATTCTGTGCCCATGTGCATACTCAGGTGCAACATGTAGTGTGTCCACGCTTGTTATTGTAAAATGATCAAACTTTCACAATCTATCAATCATTGTACAAAAACCCTTCCCATGATGCAATGGCGATATCATTGCTAAATCAAATATTTGAAGAAAACTGAGGCTTTTCCTAGTGTATTTTGGTCAAAACAAATATGAGCAACATCCTTGCCCAAAAAGATTTTTAGCTCACCTGGCCCAAAGGCCATGTGAGCTTTTGTCATCACTTGGCATCTGACTGTCGTCTGTCCGTCTGTAAACTTTGACATTTTGATCTTCTCCTCTGAAACCCCTAGACAAAATTAATTGAAACTTGGTGTGAAGCATCTATGGAAGGATCTTTAGTAAAGTTTGCATTGTTCGTTCAGGTTGGACAACCAATATGGCTGCCATGATGAATTCTTATTTCTGATTGGTCAAAATTTCAAAAATCTTCTCCTCTGAAACCACAAAGCCAACTGAACTGTAACCTGGTATGAACCATCCATGCAGGGACCTTTATAAAGTTTGCTTATTCGTTCCGGGCGGACAACTATTATGGCCGCCATGATGAATTATTATTTCTGCTTGTACAAATTTGTAAAAAAAAATTTGAAACCCCTAAGCCAAATGAGCTTAAACTTTGTATGAAGCATCCATGGAAGGACCTTTATACATTTTGCATATTTTGTTCCGGTCAAAAAACTTATATGGCCGCCATGATGAATCCTTATTTCTGATTGGTCAAAACTAAAAAAAAATCTGAAACCACAGAGCCAAATATGTAGCTGTAACTTGGAATGACCTTTATAAAGTTTGCATATTTTGTCCCAGTCAGACAGCTGATGAATTCTTATTTTTGATTGGTCAAAATTTCCAAAATCTCCTCCTCTGAAACCATATAGCCAAATTAACTGATACTTGGTATGAAACATCTATGGAAAGTCCATTACAATTTTCACTTGAAATAAAATGGATTGATTGAGGGGATGTCAGGTGAGCAATTCTCTTGAGCCTCTTGTTTAATATAATAACAAGAAAAGTAAATGGAAATGGTGAGCTGTCAAAAAGGGTATAAACGACTAAAATGTGTGAAATACACAAGTCGAACAAAACCAAATATAAAATCGTAAAAATTTATTTGACGTGGGTGTCGATAAGTTAACGTACTTCATAGAAAATATATAAATGGCAAGGTAGATAGTAGAACTATATAGTAAAAATAAGTAAAATAATATCTTTGACGTTATGACCATATATACATGATATAAGAAAACTGTACCGCAAAAATTAGTGTGCACACATACTAAATGAATTGAAATTAAGATTTTTTTTACATTAATTCCACGGGCTCGGAGTGTCCCCGGGCTAAAAATTATTTTCAGCTCAAGGCGTTGTCAGTATTGTCTTCCTCCGTTAACTGTCCTTAAAACTGTTACGCGGATGTCTGACGAGCTGTGACCAGGCAATCGAAAGTGATTGCCAACTGGACAATCAGTTCCATTCTTTGTAAAACGCAAGTGTTCCGCAAAGCGTTCCCCAAGGCGACGACAAATGTTTGATCCTGCCTATTTTGTTCGTCCAAATTTTGGCCTAATTTTTTATTTTAATTTAAACCAAAATTTCCTGATTGACACAGGTCCTGCATTTTTTTTTCAAACCTTAACTAAAGTGATCCTTATTTTGCCAATGGTTGCTCCCTAAGTGTAAGTGACAGAGTTGGACAGAGGTCTATAGTTAGAGAATTATGTATATACAGGCTATATTATTCTACAATTTATATATGGAGTATCAGTAAGATACATCTTTTATGAACGGAAAACATTTAAAATACAAATACAGTGATTTTGTTTGGAATTCCTTGTCACAACTCTGTGCTATGGGGCCAATTTCTTAGCCTTAAGTATAGTCTCAAAAATGTCAAGAGGCGAATATTTTGGCCGAAATTTTGACTATATAAATATTCCAGTAACATTATCTTGTGGGAAAAACAATATGAAATTAACATTTAGCATTTTAACGTTTTTTGATCCATGACGTCTCATCTATTGATGTTTTATTATGACATATTTTTGTCTGTAGCGTAACGTCAACTCCTTGCAAGTTCTCGCTTTTGTGATTCAAATCAGAAAAAAAATATCAACAAATTATCAGGCAACATACAAAAAGTAAAAAAACCCAGAATATATGACAAGCCGTTTTACTATTTATTCTAACTTCAAGATATCTCATATAATATATAAGATATCTTATATAATCTAGTTTTTATAAGATATCTCATATAATTTATAAGATATGTTATAAATTATATGAGATATCTTATAAACTATATTAGATATCTTTTAAACTTTATGAGATATCTTATAAACTTTATAAGATATCTTATAACGTATATAAGATATCTCATATAATATATAAGATATCTTATATAATCTAGTTTTTATAAGATATAAACTTTATAGTATATAAAATATCTCATAAAGTATATAAGATATCTTATAATGTTTATAAGATATTTTATATACTTTATAAGATATCTCATATAGTTTATAAGATATCTCATATAAATTATATGATATCTTATAAAAAAATTATGAGATATCTTATAAACTATACAAGATATCTTATAAACTACATGAGCTATCTTATAAAATTTATTAGATATCTTGAAGTTAGAATAAATAGTAAAACGGCTTGCCATAAGAATATGATGAAACATGTAAATTGAATTCTCTTTCTTCGGATTTGTGGATGACGAACATTGCAAGTTCATATTGCTTTGGTTTTTGTGATGTCTAATTCTAATTCTGTTTAGTTTGAATCTTTCATTCTTTAAGTTGAGTTTGTTATCTTATGCTACATGTACTTGTTTGTTGTGTTGCATTTTAATCAGTTTTTTCTTCTTTTTTTGTTTTAATCTCGGTTTCCTAATGTCTTATCCCTACGTAACCAGGTAACAGTTTTTGTCAGCAGACTATTATATTTTGTGATATTTAGACCCCAAAAGACTACTAAATGTTTGTTTTGTGCCTATCTCTTAAAGAATGAAAAATGATAACATTAATAAATCCAAGTCTGCTCTTACAGTTCTTTTTAATTGAAGTTGGCCAAGCATCTCATTGTATTCATTGTGTTGAAGCATTTATATTGTTTATACGCATCGCTCTCGTTGTGGCTATTATGCCGTTTCTGCATTATGACGTTGCACTTCACCGTAGAAATTTTTGCGAATTTCAAAAACGTGGACGCACTGGAAAGGTCGGTATACATGTATATAAAAACAGCGTTCTTATGTAAGTGGGATATATATATTGGTAAAAAGGGATTTGATTTCCCGAAAAAAATTAAAGGTTTTTTTATATCTTGGTCTAGCATAATCGTATATGTGTCTCATCATATAAGATTCAGGTAAAAAGAGAAAAACTTGTGTAATGAAAAAAAAATCAAATGTCTAAAAATGCACAGAAACGTTATTTATGTTATAAATGTTGATAAAGGGTATAGTAATGTAAACGGATCCGTGTTAGAAATCCCTTTGATATATAAAAAAAAATTAAATTGCATTAAATTTTGGTGGAGTTAAATTCGATCCGAACCTTTTTTCCAAAAGATGGTTTGTGGCATTACCTTAACCTCGTATTCTTTATTTTATGAGAAACATTAAATATTTGTTTCATTTTGATTTCTGATTTTATGACGAATAACTTTACACAAGCATCTCGTAATCAGCTTCCACTTAATGTGCCACGATACTAGTCCGAAATTGATTGTTAAAATTTACTGTTATGAAAATGTAAAATTTGTGAAAACTAAGGAGTATCTCCCTCGTGCATAGCTCTGTTCTAATTAGATGGTTTTGGCTTTACTCCTTTTGGTTATTTTGGGATTTTTTATTTTGCTTCTCAAGTTTTTGGATTTTTGTGTTGGTTTTCAACACAACTTGTTCATCAAAATTTTATTTTATGAGCTTTTCGAAATGTATAAGGCATATAACATATTTTTAAAAGTGCAGTTTTTAAGAAGATTGTACATGCATGGCAGCATTTGTTTTAAATTGATTTCCGCTCTACTTTGTATTTATGGTAATATGTTATATTTAATTAATGCTGTCAACCCTTCGGGGTATAATTTGGCATTTCAAATAGATAATAATCTATATATATCATTATCATCTGATTGAATATTAATTTTTTTTTTGGCTTAAATTACGACATCTCGCAAATAGCGTATATATTGGTAATAAATATTTAATAGACATCAATACCTTTTCACGAACCTGGATAACAGACAGATGATTATTATTTTCACTTACATTGTTAGAAGATAATTGCAAGCTGCCTGCAAAACTGTTCATTAAAAAACATTAAAAAATTAACTGCATTAATATACGCTGTATGTTTCAACTTGTTTGACTTTACATGCGGTGTGTGAAACGCTGTGACGTTATTAAATAAATTAATTAGGGAAAAGTACAAAATGTAGCTCGAATTGTGTTATTTATATTAGCATATTTATTTGTAGTACATATGTTCTTTCTCAAAGGCCGGTGAACCGATATTTTTTCTGCATTTAAAAATGTCTTCCAAAATTATCATTTTCCGAAAGTTTCAGAAGTTAATATTAGTAGATGTTTTTCTACACACTACAAAGTCACATACAAATTTAAGTTGCAAAATTGGAGGGGGACAGAAAATAATTATGTGATTTTAACAATATAAATTAATCTAAAGTAATATAAAAATTAATCAATATTCCTTTCTTGCACTATAGTAAAAAAAAATTTAAAATTTAATACTTTATTCCATATTTTAATATATATACTAAAACATGTAATCAGAGTTATCTGATTTTAACATAATTTTAATGGTGTATTCGTGGATTACTAATCAAATATATTCAGGTAAAGGTGCATTACTGGTCAATATTGACTAACAATATAATATCAGCCTAAATATGATAAAAGCTGTCAATACAATACAAAATGTCAAAGTACGCCAATAGGACACATACCCGTCCAATATGCCGTATTGACTAGTCAATATGACATATTGGACGGGTTAGGCATTAACACATGATTAAAGGATCATATTGGACTAGTCAATATGACATATTGGACTGGTTAGTCAATAAAGGTATAATTGCGCAAGGTTTTCCATATTGGCTTAGTTATTGGTCCTTGGCTAGCCATATTGCACTGAGGCTTCGGACTTGCCTCGGACCAATAACTAAGCCAATATGGAAAACCTTACGCAATAATACTGTAATATTCGATATCAAGTCCAAAACTGTAGTAGGCAACATGAACAAAAATTAATAATAAAAAAATTAACTGCATGAATTAGGCTTTTTACCCGACGTTTTTTATTAATTCAAGGGTAAACTTCATTAAATTAAAACACAAAATAGGAGTTGAAGCTACATGTTTAGCATTGATTAGCAGTTGTCCATTGAAAGATACTTTTCATTTCTGGCAATTTTTGTTTTTACATTTCCGACAATTTTTTATTAATTAGGGGATAATAGGTAATAGCACGGATAGCATATATATATCTCTTGATCATGTTGATAAATATATCATTTTTATGTCGCCTGCATAACAGGAAGGCATAAAGTGATTACTATCCGTCTTCACTCTTCCTTCTATCCGCAATATATTTTTTTCAGTAAGTTACACTTTCCGAAAAAAAATTAAATAATGGATAAAAAACGTGGCAGCATTTGTTGGAGCGCATGTGTACACATTTTAGCCATAGGATTAAGATTTGTGTGATAGTGTTTTATTATAAATTTATAATATGTATATCCTGTTTAAAATCCTACTTCCACTCCCCCTGGTGAGAGGTTAACATGTTTTACCCGGCTAACGAAATAGGTACAACATAATTGTCGGAAAAGTAATTGCCGGAAATGAAAAAAATTAATCGTCGGAAATGAAGTGCATATTACCGGAAATGAAATGTAGCGATATTGAGCCCATCTAAGTGGACACGTTTTTAGCTCCCCTGGCCCATCAAATGGCGTCCCTCGTCCGTCTGTCCGCCCGTATGTAACATTTTACATTTTGATTTTCTCCTCTGAACCCCCTGAGCCAAATAAACTGAAACTTGGTATGAAGCAGCTATGGAAGGACCTTAATAAAGCTGCATAATTCGTTCCGGTCGGACAACTAATATGGCAGACATGATAAATTCTTATTTCTGATTGTTCAAAATTTCAAAAATCTTCTCCTCTGAAACCTCAAAGCCAAATAAACTGTAATTTGGTATGAAGCATCTGAGGAAGAACCTTTATAAAATTTGCATTTTTAGATCCGGTCGAACAACTAATATGGCCGCCATGATGAATTCTTATATCCGATTGGGCAAATTTTAAAAATCCTATCCTCTGAAACACCTAAGCCAAATAAGCTGAAACTTGGTATTAAGCGTCTATTGAAGGACCTTTATAAAGTTTGCATATTTTGTTCCGGTCGGAGAACTAATATGGCCGCCATGATGAATTCTCATTTCTGATTGGTCAAAATTTCCCCCCAAAAAAATCCTCTTAAATGGCAAATCCAAATGAACTGTAACGTGGTATGAAGCATCTGGGGAAAGACCTTTATAAATTTTGGACCTTTTTTTTCGGTCGGAAAACTATAATATGGCTGCCATGATGAACTCCTATTTCTGATTGGTCAAAATTTCAAAAATTTTCTTTTCTGAAACTGCAAAGCCAAATGAATTGTAAATTGGTATGAAGCATCTGGGGAAAGACCTTTATAAAGTTTAGATATTTTGTTCCGGTCAGAGAACTTATACGACCGCCATGATGAACTCTTATTTCTGATTGGTCAAAAATTTCAAAAATTTTCTTTTCTGAAACTGTAAAGCCAAATGAATTGTAAATTGGTATGAAGCATCTGGGGAAAGACCTTTATAAAGTTTAGATATTTTGTTCCGGTCAGAGAACTTATATGGCCGCCATGATGAACTCTTATTTCTGATTGGTCAAAAATTTCAAAAATTTTATTTTCTGAAACTGCACAGCCAAGTGAACTGTAAACTGGTATGAAGCATTTGTGAAAGGACATTTATAAAGTGTGCATATTTTGTCCCGGTCAGATAGCTTATATGGCGGCCATGATGAACTCTTAGTTTTGATTGGTCAAAATTAAAAAATCTTCTCCTCTGAAACCATAGAGCCAAATTAACTGATACTTGGTATGAAGCATCTATGGAAGGTCCATTATAATTTTCATTTGAAATAAAAAGGATTGATTATAGGACTGTTAGGTGAGCTATACAGGCTCAATTCTCTTGAGCCTCTTGTTTAATTTACCCGAAAATTGTTAATTTGATTTTTTTTATGGACAAGACGACTTAATTCCAGAATAACATCCGACTTTCATAAGGTAACATGATATAGGAGGCTAAGGAAATGTCAGTCTAGTGAGTCTTGTACCAGCAATTTTAGCAACTTCAAACTTTGATCACAGAAACAAAGAACTTGGCAATATTTTGTTACCATTTTTCACCATTTTAGTAACGATGATTTAAGTTCTCTAGAATAATTATAAATATTTATACTGGAAACAATAATTTGACAATAAGAGAAATGTTTTCATGTACTTATTAATAAAGTTTCATTTTTTAGAAAGGCTACATGAATGAAATATACAGCTTGGAAGTATCTCTTGCTTGCCTGGGGAGTTAAATTTATGTTCATGTCTACCTGTTTCAATTGGACTGTGGTCACTTACTCCAAATTTGGCAATTAACATTAAGATATTTTTCGCAAGTATATAATGGCTTTTAAATATAAAATATGTATCTTAAATTTCAGAACCAGACTTGTAGCTATCTTTAATTTTCTCCCAAGTTTCTAGAAAGTTTCTTTTGATGCATTTTTTAAGCTAGGTCCTAAATTTTCCTAAGACTTAATTTACAACAAGTTAGTTAGATTCAAACTGATTTTTTAACTGTAAAAAACCAAATTTGTATTCCATGAATTGTTATATTAATTATGATTACTTTTGTATTCATTATATGCACTTTTCCTTAACTTGGAAGGTGCCGGGAGTTTCCCAATGTATGCCAATAGATAAAAATTTGAGACAACATATGAAAATATAATGGATATCTTCCAAGTTCAGAGAGAACTGCCATATTAGTGCACTGTTTTGAAACACCATGGATACATTAACAAAATTTGAGGTTTAATTTTTCGAATTCCCAATCTTTGAATATTTCAAAAAGTGAGAGATCTTTCCTTTTGGGGGTTATATTTACCGTACCCCCGCAGTTTTCGCATCCATATAAAACAATAGGTTTTATACAGTGATTCTCCACTCCCAACCTCCGATGCAAGGATTCGGCTCTCTGAACATTCCCGAACGAAGTTCTCTGATTACCGACCTGCACCCACCCGCCCCCACACTAACTGATAAATAATCAAACCGTTCCCTACACGAATCGGAAAATTGTATTTTAATTTGGTATTTTAAGAACAAACAGGTCACTGTTACATTCCGCCTGACCGGTCACGATCTATTTTAATCCCAAAAAACCGTGCAAGCGGAATTCTTGTACTAATCGTAGATAATTATTAATTGCTATCTTGGGTACCTTTAAGACATTTCTGAGCCAATCAGGGAATATAGAAAAAATGTATTCATGTAATAATTATTTTTTTTACTTACGATACCACGCAAGTAGCTATATATATTGGTTATAAATATTATATCAATAGCTTTTCGTAAACAAGGATAACAGACAGATGATTATTATTTTTAATTACATTTATAGAAGATAATTATTATCTGCCTACACGACTGTTTGCTAGGGAAAAGGACAAAATGTAGCTCGAGACGTACTTTCTCAAAAGGCCGGTGAACCGATTATTATTTTTTTTTTTTTGGCATTTAAAAATTTTCCAAAATGATCATTTTCTGAAATTTTCAGAAGATAAATATTAGTAGATGTTTTTCTACAAACAAATTTAAGTTGCAAAAAATGGGGGGGGGGGGGGGGGGCAAAAAATGATTATGCGAGTTTAACCATATAAATTAATGTAAAGTTATATACAAAGTAATCAATATTCCTTTCTTGCACTATAGACAAAAATTTGAAAATGTGATACTTTATTCCATATTTTAATATATATACTAAAACATGTAATCAAAGTTATCTTATTTTAACATAGGTTATAAACTATTAATCAAAATATATTCAGGAAATGGTGACAAAGTTTAAAGGCAGTCTGAAAACTAGGTCAGTATTTGATATCAACTCCACAAATTCAGTAGTTATCATGAAGACACATTAAAAAATTAACTGCATCAATATACGCTGTATATTTCAACTTGTTTTACTTTACATTCGGTGTGTGAAACACTTTGACGTTATTAAATAAATTGGTTCGTGCCAAAATTTGATAATTCAGCAAACCCATGCGTCTCTTAAAAGGTCGGTGACAATTTTTTTTTACTTTTTCGTCTGACATTGTTTCTAAGATGATCATTTTCATGTAATGTTACATGTATGGTAGCAGAATATAAGTTTATTTCTCAACAGTATTTGAAGGTGCATTTTACAGATTTTTCTGATCGAGGCAAAGTTGTATGGGAGTATATTCCCAAGCATGAGAACGAGCTGAAGTTAGAAATAGAAGTAATTGATGTTATGAGCAAGGTAAATTGTATGAGTTCGAAACTTTCTTCAGAGTATGAATATGGCCCGGGGCGTATGTACATGCTTATTTCTTTTTAAATCCCAAGAAATCAATTTCTCTACATTGAACTAGAATTATAAGTACTTAAATGTAAAGGTCTGTAGGTGGTATCTTCCACGAAATCTAACCATCTTTTTTATAGTATTTACCTGAGACTTGTAATAAGTGATGAAAAC
The DNA here is from genome assembly GCA_028015205.1 of Mytilisepta virgata. NCBI lineage: Eukaryota > Metazoa > Mollusca > Bivalvia > Mytilida > Mytilidae > Mytilisepta > Mytilisepta virgata. The sequence goes on along the minus strand of JAPWFG010000026.1, from coordinate 619,422 downwards.
AGTTTCCGCAGGTGTCTTAATTTTATGGTAATAGCAATCTGCTGGTTTTATCTCTGTATACCGTATAATCTCTTTTTCTGCCACTGTGGGTCAACATTTGGTAAATAAATGTTACTTTTAATTGATAGCGAGCGCAGCGAGCGCTATAGGAGCATATGCATTTTCTACATATGGGTCATTTAGAAAAGTCTTTGTTTAATGGGGGCAGCCATATTGTGCTACATACTAAGGCTAGAAAAGGTTTCGTTTGCCGGAAACGGAAGTAAGGGAAATAACGTTAGAATCGTGATACCAGAAACGAGTATCTGGAAAGAGCTACTGCTGTGCTCGCATCATTGGCCACGCCAACAGCATATTATATGTAAACGAATGAATAATCGTTATTTCATTTCATGAGGTAGAAAGTGGATGGTGGCTTGGTCACTGTAAAGGCAATGTTGGCGTGTTTCCGGAGAATTTTGTTGTTCCCACTGGAAAACATTAGAAACCGAGGAACACGGCAAAACATATGGAGGATAGACTAATAAGATTGCCCAGGATACACAATTTATCAAGAACCACCAACATTAAAATAGATCAAAATACTGGGAAAATATTCAAACTGCATAAAAGAAAATTTGAATACAATCTATATACAACTGTGCTATTACAAATGTATTATTATGTAAAAGACTGTGTTGTTTTAAAAATATAAAGGATGCGAATCAAAATGCAGTTTTGATCACGTTTGTTATGTATTGTTTAGTTGGGGTTTTACGCCGTTTTCAGAACATTTGGCGATTTCGCGTCAGCCAGTCTTATTGGTGGCGGAAGCCGAAGTACCCGGAGAGAACCACCGACCTTCGGTTGGAAAATTGGCAGTCCTTGTCAATTTAGATCGGAGTCGAACATCTCCCGCCTCAGGTGAGATTCGAACTCACAACCTCAGTGTTGACAGGCTAATGATCATTAGTAGTCATGACGAACTACCTAGACCACTCGGCCACCGAGGCCCCGTTTTGATCACGTACTTCTCTGAATATCGACAAAAGAGTACCAAAGTCACAAAACAGTGGGAAAAGTCCATAAATTCGAAATCCAAGGAAAAGACAAAGCCAAGAGAATGGAACACAACATACAAAAGCCACAAAAATACATGTATAACTAAAAGAATTTAAAAAAACATATAATAAACTAAACAAAAATAGAACAAGCACAGAAACTAAAGGACTAGCAACGTGAAACTCCCATTAAACACAGGGAGTGACATCGGGTGACCTGGAAGGGTAAGCAAGACCAATTGTATGTATAGGCCAGGTGAGATAAAAATGTAAAAATATATTTATTGGTTCTTTTTTATTACATCTAGATCTCAATATTTCATTAATTGGGCGTAATTATGCTAATAAAATTTGGTTTGATTAAGACCTATTTGGTGTTGTCAAAATATGCCCGTTTCAATCTTTTACATTTTCTTTTCAACATGGCACCAAACACAACAACCAACTCACAGAACAGAAAGAACATTGTAAGCTTCAGATTTTTCTAATGTTTCAATGATCGCTGTAAGAAAACAGACGCCGGATAGACTGACAGATTTAGAAGAAAAAACATTTAATCGCAAACAGGCCATTTCATATTTAAATATCTAATGACAGTTTTATTCTTCATATAGTGACTATGAAAATGATAAACACAACTGTTCAATTAGAAAGTGTAATTAGATATACAATTATCTTAATAACTGTTGAAAATAGACAATGGGTACAATATTGTGGTCAAATATACAATTTGAATGTACAAATTGGACTTTCATTCAAAATAACGACCTATACTTAAGATTTCCTGCAAATGTGTTGCTAAATAACTGTCAAGAAAAAATATTCATCAATAACTCCAGGTATACAATTTGTTCGTTATTAAGTAAACGCGAGGATCACGTGGTTGTGTTTAAGACACAGCCATTAAAATGGAAAATACCTGTATATGTATGCACTGTACATGTTAATAATAGAAATAAGTGAGCAACCATTTTCAAGGGCGGTTGGGGGTGGGGGGGGGGGCTGAATCAAATCTGAAATAAAAAGGCAGGACCACGATTTTCAAGATATTAAAAAAGACAGGATCACTTTAGGTGGGAAAAAAATTTTTTTTAAATGCAGGACCTGTGTCAATCAGAAACATTTGGGGTTTAAATGAAAATAAAACTTTAGGTCGTAATAGTGGCCAAAACAAACCAGGACCAAAATTTCGACGAAAAATATAGGCAGGATCAAACATTTGATACTAGTCCCCCCAATAAAAATCAAATTGTTGCTCCCTAACAGAAATAGATATTTCAATACATCTTTCATTTCTATCTGCTTTTACAACAAGCTTCCCCCTTAGAAATTCAACTCTAATAGTTTTCTCATTGTTCATTACAACAGATTAAAAATAACAACAATTATAATAGAAAATGTCTATACAAAAATCTATAGAGTAAAACATTATGAAAAGTAAATAATAAATAATAAATGATAATAGACACGACAACAAAACACATACAAGCTTTTTGTTGATACATTGTTAAAAATGGTTGGGGGTATAATATGGAACGCCAGCACTGCCTCATAAGAAGAAATTACTATGACATGATGCAAATGTTGCTTACATCATGTCAAAACACTTTTACATGTGAATTTTCCATTACTTTATCTGAAATCTTTATCATTTGGTATCAAAACACTATTACATGATATGAATACTTCATTACATGATGTGAATTCTTCATTACGAAATGTGGTTACTTCTTTACATGATGTGAAAACTTCATTACGTGATTTGATAACTTCATAACATGATGTAATTACTTCAATACCTGATGTGGTTGCTTCATTACCTAATGTGAAAATTTCATTACATGATGCGAAACTTTCCTTACGTGATGCTAAAAAGTCATTAAATCGTAATTCTATAACATTGGGCAAAACGATATACATTGTAATGTCAAATGGGTAATGCGTGGTAAGAAACAACTTGACGTTATGTGAACACTTCATTATGTCAAAACATTTTTATAAGAACATGGAAACTCTCGGACGTTATTAAACATACATTTATAGAGAGAAAAGAAATAAGGGCACCCGAAAGAAAAAGTAGGCAATGGCGGGTGTAAATCAGATTCTTGAAAGAATAGGGAAGACCACCTTGGGTAGCACATTCCGACAACAACGTATCGATTCTATCGACACGTGCAAGCTGCTTACAGATGAAGATCTGAAAGAGCTTGGCATATGAACTATTGGAGACAGAACAGCTTTTAGAGAAGCCGTCAAGAACTATATGCACAAAGAATTCTACATTATAAGATATTTGATACTGATTTTGGTATATATCAGCCTTACTATCTCACCTTTTAGGAATTTCATAAAAAACTCGGTTATTTTTTAACGATAAAGGATATCTTTTTGAAAGATATTTAGATATAAACAGGCATTGTACTCTGATAAAAAAAATAATGGGAAAGATCTAAAATTATGAAACTTTAAATTTTTGTCAAATAAGACGTTCTGTTGGAAAAATAAAAAAAATGGGGGTCATATTCTTATTACCAAGATATGAAAAAAATATCAAGTTTTGAAATGTTCTGAAAACTTTCCTTGTACTACATTTGTGTTATGACGTCACCTTGTGCAGTTACCGACGACCTGCTACTTTATCATTTCCTTACGAATCGTCTTTCAGAAGCTCGTCTCGCATAGCTGGGATAAGACCTTTGCGGAAGGCTACATCTAACAGTTCATCTGCATTTTTACAATCGGGATATTCATGGGCGGCCCATTTTAGATATACAAGTAATTCGTTCCAGTCAATGTATCCATCGGCGTCCATATCTAGAGCTTGCAAAGCTTTCTTTGTATCAGAGCATCTGTAACAGGCAAAATAAGGCGCCATGAAGCCGTTATAAAACGAATCGAACTGCAGCATGTCATCACCTTGTATATCATCTTGGAGATCCCACGTGTCCCACTTCTGTCGTATTTCGGAAATCAAGTTCTGCGCATGCGGTGTCATTATATCGTCATTTGCTATTGCATCTCGAATGGTGGCATTTAGGGATCCACCAGAGCGATCGTACAACATAGCTAGCCCTACTTTACTCATATATTCCTCTTTTCTGAAAAATAAGAACAGGCAAATGCTAAATATATTCTTTAATTTGTAAATTTGAAATAGACGGAACAATCGGTAATATATCAAACTGATGTGTCCATGATTGCCCCAAACTAAAAGGAGGTAATATAGGAAATAACTTTTTTTTATTTAATATTTGCCGGCATCAATTGTGGATTGGATTGTTTGCAAATTGATTTTACTGGCAGGGCTTTATCGGAGGTAGTAAACGGATATTTGCAACCACAAAAATAATTTGAGAAACTGGTGCCGACAAATATTAAAATATTACATCTACTGCATGACTGTAATCTCCATTCTAATGAAAGTGCAACGATTTTAAGTAAAATAAGGATTTTTGAAATCTAAAACTTACTCTTTGCACGTGCTGTCGTCTCGGACAATTGCAGAATTGACCTTATCCAATGAAAATCATTTTTACAACCAATACGTACTGCAATTCGAAATTTCTTCAGGTGTTGGCAATAATCCAGCGATAATTTTTCTTTTGATTGGCCAGTTTCATTCTTATTTTTATGCACATTCAACTACACGTGATGTATTTAATGATTTACTATCAAATCTGTGTATTGAATCAGATGTTGAAATTTATGTTTTGTTACTGGAGACAAAGTAAGCTGTCTCTAAATTTATTTTAATGATAATTAGTAATGACAATACTTCCTACAAGAATAAACCTCATTCTAGAACGTACCTGTTGTATTTTAATCAGAATAAACCTAATGGTAGAACATACCTGTTGTGTTTTTAATCAGAATGAACCTCATGCTAGAACATACCTGTTGTGTTTTTAATCAGAATAAACCTCATTCTAGAACATACCTGTTTTGTTTTTAATCAGAATAAACCTAATGGTAGAACATACCTGTTGTGTTTTTAATCAGAATAAACCTAATGGTAGAACATACTTGTTGTGTTTTTAATCAGAATAAACCTCATTCTAGAACCTACCTGTTGTGTTTTTAATCAGAATAAACCTCATGCTAGAACCTACCTGTTGTGTTTTTAATCAGAATAAATTCATTCCAGAACCTACCTGTTGTGTTTTTAATCAGAATGAACCTCATGCTAGAATATACGTGTTGTGTCTTTAATCAGAATAAATTCATTCTAGAACATACATGTTGTGTTTTTAATCACAATAAACCTCATTCTATAACATACCTGTTGTGTTTCAAGTCTTCAAGCATAACCTCTTTCATCTGCTCTGCCCTATCAATAGTAAAGCCTTCATCATCGCCGAACAATTCTACAAGTCTTGCTTTAATCATCTCTGGAGAAGCAATAGAAGTAATTCTAACAGGTGCTCGCTCTCCGAAGAAATCAGCAAGGTCAAATTCTTCCTTTCCAAGGTCAAAGACGAAGTCCAATGCGCGTGTCCCGTAGACTGGCTGTTTAAGGTGAGGGTCATCCCCTGTTGTTATTCTCGTGACAGCAATGGCTGCCTTCCGTAGATAACTACAGTTATACCTTTTCAATACCTTTTTGTTCCCAAGTCGAACAAGATTTATTAAAGTGACACATGCCGAGGCATTCCCCATTGAAGCTCCTTCTATACAAATACTTGCCCATATACCATTGGCCCCACACATGAGCGCCTGAAAAATATTGAATAAGCGCATACCTAAAGCTATGGCAATTTTATATAGAAAAAGAAAGGTACACCACATGATTACATGCACCTGATAGGGACAGACTTAACTTACTCTGGTGCTATACTGGTACCAGCGAAGTATAAATCCCCAAGAGCCATCCACAAAATTCATCAACTTTGTAATTTGGGAATAATTAAACTCCATTAGTTGAAATAGACCTTACCTTAAAGTGGAACTAAAACGCTTGTAGAAATTTATTTTCATTTTATAGTACTAAAAAAACGTATAAAAACGCAAAAAACCCGATGAAATTCGGTAACTTAGTTTTCGAGATATTAGCAAAATACTGGCCGATCGTCATTTGCACACCTGAACGATTTGTTAAAAAACTCGAATATTACTAGTCGCCGGAAGTGACGTACTGTGCGGTTCAGATCTTGTACATAAAAAGGTACAGGTCATTTGCAAAGTGAAAGCAGATTCAGTTGATTGTTTATACGTTATTGGTGACAACTATCGATTGACAGTGCTTCTTATATATTCACCGACACTTGTTTGATGAAACATTGTACTTAATTTAAATCTACTATTCAACAATGGGAAGGAATTGTGCAGTTGCGGGATGCAGCAACTCTGCAAAAACGGGACATACTCAACACGCTTTTCCAAAAGATGACCGACAACGTAACTTGTGGGTTCGTTTTGTAAAACTAACCCGTGTGGATTTTACTGTGCCAACTAAACACTCAGCCATATGTTCAGAACACTTCTCAGAAGAATGCTATGAGGTTGACAGGTTGAGATTCAAGGAGTTATTTGGTTTATCTGCTCATAACGGCAAGAGACTATTGCCAGGTTCAGTGCCAAGCATTTATCCCAACCAGCATGACCAGTATACATGGTATAGTGACGGTCTGCACCAAAATACTTTTGAAAAAATAATTCTAACATGTCTGATCTTATTTGTTTTTATATACCATGCATATGTCTTTATATATACATCAAATTTATGTGTATATATGCACATGTTTGAAAATGAATGCATTATCATAATGTCATTGTGAGAATAAGCCTACATTAAGCCTATGCAGCCTCTCCTGTTGAATCAAAATTTTTTATGTATAACTATATTGTACCTTTACATCATACATAGGGTATATTTAAGGGTATTTTTAGAGTTATTGTGTTTGATTTACACCCCTTCTTTTCAAACCACCACAGTTACCAACATCCTGAACATAGGGCTATTTAAAAATATTATTAATGGAGTAAGTAGAAGGTACATGTAAGGCCGCTTATATCAAATGCAGAGCCTTGACAGGCATGACTTTGAAAAGATGTAGCCAACAAGCTAACATAGTTGGAGTACAATAAGAGGCTATTATAGCGAAATGTGTAGCTCCATAAAAAGTTTTTCTGGTCCCATGTCCCTCTGAATTTTTTTCTCTTTCTATGAGCATAAAAGTTATACATTTGTAACCATAATAATTTCAAATATTAAGAGTCTGCTGACTATGGTAAAATAATACAATATAGAACAATACATGTACTTCCATGATATAACTACCTCTCTATTTATATAACATGTTCATGATCATAATCCTGATATTAAATGCAGAAAATAATTTGGGTAAAAATGTAGCTTTTTTTAAAGACATTCTATTTCATTAGCAATGTAAAGCTAAAGCAAAGTTTGAATGTCTAATTATTTATTAAAAGAATATGTATTTATTTATTCATTATTTATAAAAAAATATATATATATATGACACTTCCAATCGTGCAAGAAATTTTAATTTCCCCCTAAATAGTATTAAACAACGGTGAAAATTAAAACTAGTTCATGATATAAAACAAATTAGTAAACATGTGGATGGATATTTATCACCTTTAATCCTGGTAATTAAAACAGTTAAAGTTTTAGCACCTATTAATTAACATCCTGTTATCTAGTAATAAAGATCAAACAAAAGTTTTAATCCCTCCAATCAGGTAAATAACAACTTGGCCATGCACCTACCACCTGTGGAGTAAATCAATGGTAACAATGTCATTAGAAAGGTGTTATGAAAACCAGTTTTGACTGGTATTATAATTCAAATTACACAAAGAGCATAAAGTCCAATAACCAATATTAACCAAATTATAACTCTACAAATGTGGGAATTATTTTATAAGTTGAATATTTTTTTTTTACTAAATCCATCAAAATCTTTTATTAAAGTTTTAGGTGTACAGTGCAGTTTCTCCAATGATTCTCTACATATTTTTATTATTACAACAAGGATTGTAAGAAATTACTTATCCCTCTCTACATATATGTCTCTGATTAAACTAAGAAATTTATTATATTTTTATAAGAAAATTTTGAAATTTTATGAATCTGTCAATTCAATAAAAAAAAAACACATTATAATTCTACATCAAAATCTATATTACTATTCAGTAACTTATATATCACTATTTGTAAAACATCTGTTTTAAAACTATCAATTAATATTGTGTTAAATTGTTGCTTATTGTTTAAAAAAATAGTGTTTGTTTTTTATTCCTATAAGATGGTCTTCTATTTGTATTTATGTTATACACACCTTTCAAAATATCTTTCACTTTCATTCTTTTTATATATATGTATATGGGGGCATTTAGTGAAATTTATTCATTTTGGCTATACTATTATAAATCACTAGCATTGCTGTCTTCATCCATAATATATTCCTTCTGGTCAATGTAAACAAGTTCAAGAGTAGCCCGCACTGTACGTCATTTCCGGTCAATCGGTGTCACTCAGCGAGGAAACCCTGTTTCCGGAAATAGCGCTGATTGGATTTCCCACAGGTAAAAATAATCCAACTTCACTCGCTATTTTCTCCGTTATTACTTGACCAAATTTCATCGGGTTTTTTGCGTTTTTATACGTTTATTTAGTACTATAAAATGAAAATAACTTGCTATAAGCGTTTTAGTTCCACTTTAAAAAATAATTCAGTATTTTAATTTACTTTATCAATGCACACAAACCCTCTAAGACTATGGAATACACACAAAAATACATAGCAACAAAAACAATCAATAATAAGTCATTTAACTTTTTTTTGTAATGTAGGGTCTATACTTCTCATTTGCACTGACCGCTTTATGCAGACACCATGTGCTTTGAAATCAGTAGGTAGAAATAGCGTTAAGAAGTTTATCTCAAAATGTACTTTTTTGTGTTTGTTTCTTTTTTTCTTCGAAGAATTGAATGTATATGTGAATATTGGATTTTAATAACGTGAAAAAAAAATTCTAACCTCAACTGCAGTTACATCGGCGAACCCAAACTTCTCATGTACATGAACTAATAAATGACCTTTCCAGTTATTCATATCCATTTTTTCCCGAATGTATTTTGCCCAAAGCCCACATTCCTCTGGCATAGAATATCCTCTGGGTTCTTCAAATATGAGTCCAAATAAGCGATACTCTCTTGGCAGTTGTGCGAGATGGTCAATTATCTTGAATATACGGTCGGAATGAGAAGGCATGACATCAGGAATGTCTCGAAAATTCAGCAAGATTTTTGCATCTTTGTGTAAGTTTTCATGTGACCAAATGACCCATTTTTTTATTAGCTTACACATTTTTTCAATGGTAAATTCTTTGAAATTATAAACAGAATCTCCTAGATCTACTTCAAATATAACATTCCACAATCCAACTTCTTTTAACTTCCTAATTCCTATTGGCACTGTTGTCGTGTCTGGGATACCCTTTTTGACACCTATGTGAAAAACAAATCTTAGTTTTACTTAATGAGGTATTAAAATTTAGCAAATCATCAAACGTCAAAGGTTATAGTTAAGATATTCAATTTAATCTTGAAGACAGGTCAATATCAAGCGTTATGGAATAAATCATATTTAATCATACTTCATAAGGATATACCAAATCAGATCCTTCAAATTACAGAGACATTTCTCTAATAAACTTTTGGCAAAAATTATAAACTACTGAAAAATTAGTCATGTAAACAATGTTGATTCAAAACAGTACACAATGTAGTAATTTTTATTCAAAATATATGTTCAAAATATAAGTCAATTGACTTGCAACAAAAACATATGCAATTGCAAAACAAGTGAAACATAGAACAAAGTTTAATAATACTGATAAAAAACAAGTTAAAAAGGTCTACTGTCTTCAGTTCTAAATGACTTTTTAATAAAAAAAAAACTTGTATTTTTCACTTTCATTGGTGTTGATGGAGTAAGATAGAAAAAAAAATTCATTATAGTTCATTTCATTAAAATGCAATGTCACATTTTCTGTTTTTGGTCTTTGACTATAGTCTTTTCGTAAAATTGGATATTTTGGGCATTCTTGTAGAAAATATCTTTCATCAGCGATTACATTAAGGTTACAAAATGTACACAATGTTTTTTCTCTTGGAACTTCAAGATATCTTTCTTTCTCAATTTGCAGACATTGATCACTTATTCTAAATTTAGAATTATTTACATTATCAATTTCCAAATCTAAGAATAATAATCACAGAATATGTATAAACAAAACTGCAAAAAAAAAAAAAAATAATAATTCATAAAAACAAACAAAGCAATAGAATTAAACATCAGGGCCCAGTTGTTCAAATGTTAACTACAATTTCCAGATTCAATTTTAAAATTCGGTTCTTTGATTATGCCCAAGAACTGAAAATTTTCTGATGGGTTAATCCTACGACTTTGTGTGTCTATATCTGAGTTGACTTTTCTTCGATCTTGCAAAATTATGTAAAGAAATATTACTTAACAATGGGAATAATGGAAAGTGAAAAATGTGATTAACTTTTGAACAACTGGGCCCTGATTTTAAAAGATAATAAACAAATATTCTTAATGAATCAACAACTACAACGAAAAATTCATAGGTGTATTACTCTTACGCACAATCTCATTGAACGATTGCACGGTTGTGCACAATTTACCTTCACAAGACGTTTGCGCACCAGGGCCCAGTTGTTCAAAGGTTAATCACTTTTTTCATTTTCCATTATTGTTATTGTTAAGGAGTATTTATGTACTGAATTTTGCCTGGACACACGAAGTCATAGGATTAACCCATCAGAAAATTTTCTGTTCTCTGGCTTAATCAAGGAAGTGAAAATTTGAAACTGAAAATTGTGGTTAACTTTTGAACAACTGGGCCCAGATAACTAAGAAAAATACTACGTTTCCGTATGGAACGCCTCAGCTGTCTTATGTTCATTTCCATGATGTTGTTATGTCCATTTGTTGTTTTATTAAGTCAAATTGTCTGATTGTGTTGTTTGTTCTTATGTTGTTCTGTTCAAATATTATTTTATTGAGTTAATTTCTATTTTGTTATGTGCAGTTATTATTTCATTCAGTCGAATCAATTTGTTGTGGTGTTTAAAGATCGTTTTGTTGGGTCAATTGATTATATTGTTATGTTAAAACATTATTTTATTACGTTAGATCAACTTATTATCATGTTAAATTATTATTTTATCAAGTCAAATCAACAAATTGTTATGTTCAATCATTATTTCGTCTTGTTAGTCTAACTTGTTGTTATGTTCATTTGATGTTTCGTAACGTCCAATTAGTATAATATTATTTTGCATTTTCATCATGTGATGTCAAGTAGCAACTTTATTTCATTGCGTCGAGTTATTATGTTGTAATGTTGAATCGTTATGTTGATCAACGTTATGTTGTTCATTCGGAAATGATCTTCGAGTTACTTCGGTATTAACAGATTAATTTGAGACCACTCCCAGTCTGCCATAAACTATATTCAACACCTACCCAAGTGTTTCGGGTACCTGTTCAGATAGATAAATAGGTTCAAGGCTACACCCATCATCAAAACGACTCAAGCCCTGATGTTTTATTTTTAGTGATCAAACATTTTTTAGGGCGGGGAGGGGGGGGGGGGGGGGGGGGCTAGGGTCAATTTTGGAATAAAAACATTTTTCGGTGTAAATGAAAATAAAAATGTGGGTCGAAATAGCAGCCAAAAAAAAATCCAGGGCAAAATTTCCAGGAAAAAAAATAGGAAGGACCAAACTTTTGATCCTACCCACCCTCATAAAAATCAAATGTTCCCTTAAGACGTATTATCTTTAATTATTTTACAACGTATGTTGAGAAACTGATACATAAAGAGTCGCGGCGTTTAAATATATAATTTGAAGTATAAATACTTAATAAAAAAGTTAATATCGCCTTTGGTTTATAATACTAATATGGTATCTACCATTCACTAATACTCAGAAACAAACTTTTTATAATGCTAAATATGTTCGTTTTGGCGTTCAAGATTGAATGAGTCTGTCGTAATTTATAGGTTTTTACATGTATCTCAAATGTGGCTGCTGGCATTTATATTCTTATATAAATATTTGTTTTTTTAGACATTTCAAAAAAGTGGCTGCCAGCTTGCGCCTGGTTAAATACAGACCTAAAAATAAAAACAAAGCGCCACCGATAGTATTTGCTACAAACAGTTAGGAAGAAATGATTTCACAAATTATATATTCAAACGCCTCTCCTCCCCCGCTGATTGCATAAAAAACCCACAAAAGTCTTGAAAATTACCTCACCTCGTCTAAAACGAAATAAAAACAGTATATCTTTCTCAAACGTATCCAATACGTAAATTATAACACAAATTCTCAATTGAAAATAATTTTTGTGCACAATGAGATAAAGACTTAGCATAGATTATTGACCAACAATTTAAGTGTGCGACTCTTTGTGTATCAGTTTCTCAACATACGTTGTAAAATAATTAAAGATAATACGTCTTAAGGGAGCAACCATTTGACTTTTAGAGGGGACTACGATCAAATGTTTGGTCCTGCCTATCTTTTTTCCCTGAAAATTTTGGTCCTGGATCTTTTTTTCGGCTGCTATTGCGACCTACATTTTTATTTTCATTTAACCAGAAAATGTCCTTATTGACACATGTCCTGCATTTTTTTTTAGGATTTATTTTGCCAAAATTCTGGCCCTGCTTTTTTATTCCAAAATTGATCATAGCCCCCCCCCCCCCCCTCCCCGCCATAAAAAATGTTTGATCCCTAAAAATAAAACATCAGGGGCTTGAGTCGTTTTGATGATGGGTGTAGCCTTGAACCTATTAATCTATCTGAACAGGTACCCGAAACACTTGGGTAGGTGTTGAATATAGTTTATGGCAGACTGGGAGTGGTCTCAAATTAATCTGTTAATACCGAAGTAACTCGAAGATCATTTCCGAATGAACAACATAACGTTGATCAACATAACGATTCAACATTACAACATAATACTTCAACATTACAACATAATAACTCGACACAATGAAATAAAGTTGCTACTTGACATCACGTGATGAAAATGCAACATAACATTATACTAATTGGACGTTACGAAACATCAAATGAACATAACAACAAGTTAGACTAACAAGACGAAATAATGATTGAACATAACAATATGTTGATTTGACTTGATAAAATAATTATTTAACATGATAATAAGTTGATCTAACATAATAAAATAATGATTTAACATAACAATATAATCAATTGACCCAACAAAACGATCTTTTAACACCACAACAAATTGATTCGACTGAATGAAATAATAACTGCACATAACAAAATAGAAATTAACTCAATAAAATAATATTTGAACAGAACAACATAAGAACAAACAACACAATCAGACAATTTGACTTAATAAAACAACAAATGGACATAACAACATCATGGAAATGAACATAAGACAGCTGTGGCGTTCCATATTTCCGCACACCTTTATCTTAATTCATCTAAGTTCTATTTCAAATAATTTGATCGAAATTCATTTCTGAATCAAATGTCTATACTCAAAGATGGAGATTTTTACAAGCAAAGCTAACGGAGGAGGTGACTGTACGCGATTGTAGAATTAAAAGTGTGCGCAAGTGTAGAACCAATTTGTACTGAAGTGTCATATTATGTACGCATGTGAAAATCTCTAAAATGTGCACAAACGTGTTTCTCCAAATTTAATTGATTAAATACCAATTCCTGAAATGTAATAAGCATAGAAATGCAATTTTATATTAATGACATGTTATATATAGTTAAACTAAGACAGTAAGTCTAATCACGTCTGTTCAGAACAAAACCAAGGATAGAATGTCGACGTCGGACAGAATTATTGGGTGTTAGCTATTAAGGAAATAAAATAATATTGATTGATTGATTGTTACTTAACGTCCAGTGGCAAATATTTCTTCTGGACGAGAACCGGTTCAATTTATCAAACAATTCAAAAAGGGAACCAGTTTTGACTGCCATTGTAAAAAGAAGATGCTAGGGTAGGGTCGGATAATTAAGCCTTCTGTAGCGGCCATCAGCCTACTCTTTTTCGAAAACTAAAAAAGGGATCTTTAGCGTGTTTAGTTACTAGTAAAATATATTTATATTATAAAATATTATATTGACAAAAAAAATTATCCACTTTATCCAACAGGAATGTGAAGAAATATATATACGAAAATCCGTTCACATTAATAATAAATAATTGACTAGAGGTTCAACTGAGACTATATCGCTCATCCGGCTTATACTATTCCTTTGAAAATGTAAGGTTTGTTGTATCCTCCTCCTCCTAAACAACCGTAATGAGCACGGGAGCAGGGTCCTGAGCAGCAATGAGCAGCGAAGAGCAAAATGAGTAAAGTCATGAACAACAAAGAGCAGTGAAGAGCAGCAAAGAGCAGTGAAAAGGACTAAAGGCAGTTGCTAAGGACACCCCTGCATTGACCTATCGGTGACAGCATCAGCTGAACTGGAGGTAAGTAGACATAATCCAATCCCACCTTTGGACTTCCCTTGACCTAATGGAGAACGGAAATCATCCGAAGTGAAAAGCGCGTGAAAGGGGAGATAACCCAACAGTCCCATTGTACTGCGTATACTCTCTGACCTCGACATTACTGTGAGAGTATCAGCCATTAGTGACTCGATGCAAAACACTAACCTTATACAGTCCGATGACAGACCGAGGGACGACCAAGAATGAAAAGCGCGGGAAAAGGGGGAGGTAATCAAATGGCCAAATTGTACTGCATACCCTCTAAGACACTAACAGTGAGAGGAATAGCTCCTAGGGACTCAAATGGAGACCGTAAACCTATAGAGTGATGACAGACAAACGAGAATGAAAAGTGCAAGAAAAGGGGAGGCAATCCAATCCAAATTCTGCCCACGCGTGTGCAAAACAAACTTCCGAGTCCCAGCACGAGACTAATAGAACTTCCGTACACAAAACATGGGAACAGGGCGGGAAAATCTTTTACTTCCGGTTGCACATTCGCGCAAACCACTTCCGGCTATGTACACAACAAACTTCCGGGTCCAGGCACGTCACTGACGTACTTTCTGTTAACAATACATGGGAAATTGGTAGTAAAATCCACCATTTCCGGTAATTCTGGATCATGTCATGTGATCTCCGCTTCTGGTGATGTCATTTTCTGTGTGACTTAAAAATGATAAAAAAATGATGTATCTTTTTCATATCTTTCCAACAAATGAAAATAACCTTTTAAAAGCAACCAGATATTCGTTACCCTTTCTGGTTACCTTCAATTTTCCAGATTTAAAAGATGTAGCTAATACTATTGTCAATTGAATATAAAACGTACCTGCTGTGATTTCCGAAAAAGCAAACAATCCTTTTCTATCTTCACCTTTCTCCACTAGTTCCTTGATGAATATGTCATCAACCCGAGTCATGTGAGAAAATGATGCCACTATTGTATTCTTGAAGCCACACTTTTTAACTTCATTGTAGATCTGCCACTTACTCTCCAGTGTGTGACCTCTGAGCTGACCCACTGTGCTTTCACGAATCGAGTTGTCTAACACAAATACGTCAAGGTCACGAAGAACTTGGTATTTAGCGAGCTTTTGGGACAAGTCTCTTTCATATCGCTTTGAAATGATCTTATTGTCCTGTTTCTACAATGTACAAGAAAAACGTATATTTGTATATTGTGTATTTAAACAAGCATTCTGAGAGTATTGCATTGCAATACAATGTCTCCTGCCGACTTCAGCTGTGAGAAAACACACCAAATGCTCCTCAGTCGACTATGTGAATCGGATAGTGAAGTATAGAAAGAGTGGTTCCTAAAAATCCTTAAACTATGTTTGCAAATAGTAGACAATAATTACCCGATCAGTCTGAAACTCAAACTTGATCTGTAGCACATCATTATAAGCTAACATACGAAAAAAAGATCAGTTGGTAAAAGGCTTTGCGGGAAAAGTACGGAAAACTATTATTTTGGCAATATTTTTTTTAAGGGCAATAACTCTCAAAAAATTGTTTGACCAGCCTGAAATTAAAACTCGATCTGTAACTCATGATTATAAGGGCAATAACTCTCACAATATTTATCCTATCAGAGTGAAACTCAAACTTGATCTGTAATTCATCATTATAAGCTCACGTACCAAAACTAAGGTCAGTTTGTGAAAAAAAATCCGGAAAACTATTATAATGGCAAACATTGCTATTTCCAAGGGCAAAAACTCTCACAATAATTTTCCAATCAGCCTGAAACTCAATCTTGATTATAACTCATTATTATAAGCTCATATGCAAAAAAACAAGATCAGTTTGTTTAACAGTTACTGAAAAAAGTCCGGAAAACTATTATAATGGCAAAAATTCCTATTTCAAAGAGCAATAACCCTCACAATAATTTCTGATCAGCTTGAAACTTAATCTTGATTATATCTCATCATTATAAGTTCATATATAAAAAATCAGATCAGTTGGTTAATTTCAGTTTCTGAAAAAGTCCGGAAAACCATTATTTTGGCAAAAATTCCTATTTCAAAGGGCAATAACTCTCACAATTATTTCTGATCAGCCTGAAACTCACTCTTGATTATAACTCATCATTATAAGCTCATATATAAAAAAATAAGATCAGTTGGTTAATTTCAGTTACTGAAAAAAATCGGAAAAGTATTATTTTGGCAATAATTCCTATTTCCAAAGTTATCACCGACGTCATAATGTTTTGACCCGACGTTATTAAAAAGTGACTCCATACTCACGATCTCTTGTCTGATCCTAGAACATCAATTCCACAGATAATAAAAGAGTAATAAATTAGTTGCAGTATTGCCACATATTATTGTATGGTTATAAAATTGATAAAAGCTTGAAAGACTCAGACCTGATTAGAGAATCTTCTATCTGTTCTCCCATAATGTTTTACGAGGCTACTTCTTGATGACATGTCTGCATCAACATATACTTTTGTACGATAATATAGTCATGGATGTAAAAACCTATTACGTTTCATCAATCGAACCCTTTAACTGTTTCCAATAAAAAATATGACTAGTGCATAAATATTGATGAGGAGACCGAAATAGCCTATGTTTGTTTGCAACATGGTCGCCCTATGTAATCGGCAAATCGAGAAAACCAATTTTTACGGTCAACGGTATTATCTTATACTGTAAATATATGGAGTGCGCTCCGACGTCCCACAGTCCCAACAAATTCTAAAACAGTCTATTTGAAGTTGTAGTTCGCAATCGGTCTTGATACTTTCAGATGAAAGACATTAAAATATCTTTATTGATTTTTGTAATTTTTTTTTGTTTTTTGGAAATGATTCATGCCCTCATAGCCAAGACCAAAATATAGTCCCATAACTTTCAGAGTAGAGGATTTTCAAATGTTTTATATGCTTATTTTATTTTTAGTGATGGTGGCCAATGGACGTCAGAACCGGAACCCCACTAAATTTTAGATTTAAACTGAATTTAAGGATGTTCGCTGCTCAGTTTCAAAATAACAAGCTTTTCATAACACTTGTAATTATTGATAGTGGATTAATAAAGGAACTAAAATAGCAAACAAACAAAAAAATAATTATAGGTCCGTGTGCTTTTTTTTCGAGATATAAGCCATTGAAAATTTGGCGGGAAAAATATACTCTCTTGATTTTATATAGCTTTATCATGGACAAGTTTTATTTCTCAAAATCCATTAAATAATAACAAGGATTTTATAAGATTTTTACAAATGGCTTATTATTCTGCATGCAAAGGATTTATGAAAGAAACATGGGTGTTAGCGGAAAAAAAATGTATGGCATTCAATGGACCAATCCAGATGATTCTCAACATCTGACAAAAATTCAAAAACATGACCAGTGAACATCCTTAAGGGGTACAGAACACCTAAGGGAGTTAACACTTAGTAAAGAGAAACCAAGCTTCTCAGTGATCAAAATTAGTGTTTGTCAAACTGCTATATATATCCATTGAAATTATTCCCATAAATTGTGTTGTTCAAATTTCTTGAAATTTTTATATTTTTGTCAACAGTTTAAAGTAAATATTTCGTCCAAATTTTATGAAAATTAAACGAGCCAAATATATTTTAGTCAAAGTGTTGGGTACCCCCTTAAATTTAGAAGAGAGGGTTAAAATATGTTTTGGATTAGTAATAGCGGTCAAATTTTGGTATGAAGTCCGGACCAACAGAAATAAGTCCGAAAGGTGACAACATAAAAACCAATCCACCAAAATTTTGCTCCAATTGGCTGAATAGTTTTAGGGGCAAACATGTAACAGTTCACGGACGAGGAGTGGTGACCATACTTGATTATACACAATACCGATATACCTAAAAAGTGTGCATTTTTAAATGGTTACGGTTGTCTTTCCAACTAGTAAACCATAAATTATAATTTTGTTAAGTTTTAAAACACATCGGTAGAATTGGCCTTTTATTTTTCGTTGTGTAATTGTAGGCTTCTAATATTATATTCTTTAATGTAGACGAAATATTTTGTTAAAATAACTGCAAAATTCAAAGCAAATAATTTTAAAAGCTTACAAAAGCGGTTAGGAGCGGTATTCGAAAAACAAAAAAATCTTCTAAGGTGTGAGCTTTGTGTTCATCGTTGAACCACTTACAGCTATAAATATCGATATGAAGAACCAATTTGAGGAATATCAAAAGGAAAACAAACAATTAAAATCCAGAGACAAAGATAAAACCTAGAAATTTAAGTGAAAAAGAACAGAGACACAAACAAAAACAAATTCTGGGACTCCGCTAAAAAACGGGTGAATCGAGGTGGTCTATTATCCACTTCTTTCTTATAATATTACAGGGTTAAATGTACACTTTGTAGGTTCTCGTGTACTTATCATATAGCCTTTCTACTAAAAGAATTTAAACTTTATTATAATAAGTAAATGAAAACATTTTTCTTATTGTTTCCAGTGTAAATATTCATAATTATTCTAAAAAACTTAAATCATCGTTACTAAAATGGTGAAAAATTGTTACAAAATATTGCCAAGTTCTTTGTATCTGTGATCAAAGTTTGAAGTTGCTAAAAAGACTGAGACAAGACTCACTAGACTGACATTTCCTTAGGCTCCTCTATACTGTTACCTTATGAAAGTCGGATGCTGTTCTGGAGTTAAGTCGCCTTGTCCATAAAAAAATGAAAAATCACAAAAGTAGCAATTTTGGGGTAATTTAAAAAACTTTTCGACTTCGATGGGCTCAATATATCTTGTTAAAATTTGAAACACAAATTAACAACACTGTTAAAGTAAGTATCTTTCAATGGTCAACTGCTAATCAATGCTAAACAGATAGCTTCAACTCATATTTTGTGTTTTAATTTAATAAAGTTTACCCTTGACTTAATGAAAAACGTCAAGTAAAAAGCCTATATCATATTAACCCCATTGCCAATTTCAGTTATATTGCAAATATAGATACACGAAAACATTTCGTCAAAGCCACCCCCCCCCCCCCCAATACCCAATATGGATATATAAATATGAATATTTGGTATATAACATCTGTTCTGGTAGTCAATGTCCCTTCCATCTTAGAGCAGTATATCTTATTACTGTAAGGACTATATTGTAATCCTTATTTGCTGTTTTACTTCTATTGATAGAATTTTCCTCCGTTTTACGTTCTAGATTTAGAAAAGTTACAAGTCTTCCAGCAAGTATAATAACAGAAAGTTTCATTAAGCACAAAAAATGTTACAAGCTAAAGCCAGTGTTTACTTGAATAAATACTCGCAGTTTATGTTTGTTGATCCGAATAATTTTTACCGTTCATCAGGTGAAAGTTTCGCATTGACGGGAGTAAACCATTGCATTTATTGTATCTTTGCTTAAAATCTAACGCCCAGAGGTTCAAAATAAAATATGAGCATTTTATCATTAAATTATAGTAGTTTTACACGAAATGTTACGATCTCATTCAGAAATACAACCTACACAATTAGTTATTCATCATTTTGATTATTACGCTATATTTAATACTTGGCAACATTTATGTTCTTAAATATGTAATTGATATTTTTCTTATCATTAACCATTACTCAATGAACATTTAATCCGTCAAAAATACTTATGTGTACGCAATTGAACATCATTTGACATTTTACATCGTCTTGATGTAAATATTCGTCGTAATTTTCCCATAATGCATCTTGTTCACCGTAAAACATTGTGCCGTTGACCGTAAAAACTGAACGTATCGTATCGCCGATTGTATAGATGGTATGTTAAATCAAATATCAAAATGTGGAACATGACACATCAAACAAGGAACCAGATGGAAAAAAAATAAAAGCAACACAGCAAACAAAACAGCCCAACAACGAAGAATTTATTCGTGAGCGATAATCGTACGAAAAACCATTGCATACAACAAGGTCACATAGATCAGTATTTAGCCCTCGAGATAGAATTTAAAACTGCAGAATTTTACTTTAACCTATACATCAAGTTACGAGTTTGCTACATCATGCTTCAGACATATATATATATATATATATATCATGCTTTGGACATTTATCATTTAAATAGCCGTGGGTAAAATACATGTATTATCAATGAAACCTGTCCGCAAGCAAAAAATGCAATTATTGATAAATTTGTTCATCGTCCTTCGTGTCTGTTTTAAAGATAGTATAAGTAACAAATAATGAAGTAAGCATTGTTGTAAATGGGTGAAGCTTGACTGGGAGGTCAGTAACGATCACATCTCTACTTTTCGATATGACCGTTCACCTTTATGATTAATAGCAAAACTTAGATAATAATTTTAGATTGGATGTAACGCGTCATTTGATTGGTCAATTTCTTTTCGTCTATCATATCATAGACTAAATTTTCTTTTCTACTATGACGTCATTAAAGGAAATCCTGACCTTTTAGACGTCAAAACAACCGGTGGAATTAAATTATAAGGATTGACAGTAATTTTTGTTTTCAGTCTATTCGAAATAACCTAAATGCATACGGTGCACACTTTCAAATAACCCGCTACCACGTGATTGGGGTTATTTCTTCATAGACTGAAAAAAAAAATTACAGTCAATTCTTAAATACATCTTATAAATGTTTAAAAAATGTAATTATTGCTTATTTACGCCTCACGATATCTTTGAAACGTAAACAATTGAAAAAGCATTTTTCAGTTAAGAAGTACATGTAGGGCCATTTTTCATGACATTTTTTTCACTTCTTTGATCCGTCTATATTTGCCTTTCAAATCAGGACAAATTTGTCATCTTGGGTGTTAAGATAGTTGTTCAACAACAAAAAATAAGGAGACCCGAAACTATTTTTTTGGTTGTAAGTGAGTATGTATATTCTTTTTTATTTGAAAAAAAACAATAGTTTTGGTTCTGAGAGTCGTTCGTGGCGATATTCGAAAAATGAAACAAAAAGGTCTGACAGTTGACCAATAACGTCCTCTATTCACGATCATTATGGAGAGAAAACTTGATCTTTTTATTGATAAATTACCAGTTTTCTTTGTTAATATTCAACTACATATTCAACCGCTGAAACGTGTAAATACTTCAAATTCTAAAAATTACTGTTATGAGTGTAAAGAATTACAAGGAAATTGGCCCACTGCTTTTCTATTTCCACTTCATCATTTATATTATGCAAAGGGGACATTTTTAAAACTAGAGGCTCTCAAGAGCTTGTATCGCTCACCTGGGTTTAACTTTTCACCTTGAGCAGGACTAAAAATTAAAGTGTTGCAGTCAATTTGGCAGGTTTTTCTATAGGGTTCTATGTTAAACCAAGTTCGGCAATGGACACATTTCTAAAAGATACCCATCTAAGGACCATTGCTACCAAGTCTAGTTCTAATTGTCTTAGTGGTTTCAGACAAGAAGCTTTTTAAATGAATTTCTCATAAGGTCCTATGTTCAACTAATTTCGACTATGGTGGCTATCTTGGTCGATCGTCCAGGTCATTGGACACAATTCTGAAAGAGGACCATCTAAGGACCAGTTCTGCCACGTCTTGTTCCAATTGGCTCAGTTCATGAGTTGTTTCAGACAAGAAGATTTTTAATGAATTTCCCATAAGGTCCTAAACTTATTAGGTTTGTTATTATTATTGTTAAACTAAGTTAGGCTGTGGCGACCATCTTGGTTGGTCAGTCAGTTCATCGGACACAATTCTGAAAGAGGACCATCTAAGGACCATTGCTGCTAAGTTTGGTTCCAATTGGCTCAGTAGTTTCAGACGAGAAGGTTTTTAAATGAATTTGCCATTTGGGCCTATGTTAAATTAAGTTCGGCTGTAGCGCCCATCTAGGATGATCGTTCGGCTCATCGGACACAATTCTAAAAGAGGACCATTGCTGTCAAGTATGGTTCCAATTGGCCATGTAATTACATAGAAGAAGATTTTGGAAATTCATCCCCGCTTTTTTTTCTATTTTTAGTCACAACAGCCATGTCGGTTGGAAGTCGGGGATGCGGGACATATTTTTGAAAGGGGGCCACACAAGGACACTGCACCAAAGTTTGGTCAGAATTGGCCCCGTGGTTTCAGAGGAGAAGATCTTTAAAGGAAAGTTTATGCCGGGCGCCGGATGGCAAAAGCTCTCATGGCCTTTTCAGCCAGGTGAGCTAAAAATAATATCAGAACATTAGCTAATATACTTTCTTGACATTTTATATCATTTATTTGCGAATTCCCAGGGGTGGGGATACTACCCACGGCTTAATCCCATTTCGCCTTATTTGTATATTTCAGAAAAGAATTATATTCCCATTTCGTCTTAATGTGTCATCCAGATAATATCGATCTCAGCAAGGCGAAATGGGAGCTTTTAAAAACAAGTCAAAGAAGCCATTTAATTAAAGTCCTATTGGATTACATTTAATATAATTTTTTCAATAGGGCAGAACCAAAATAAAGTAACAACATTTGGATGCTTTATTATTCATATATATTCATATATAACATAACATAACTTGTGCATTTAACAAACGATATCATAAGAAGATATAATTACAGCGGTATTTAATTCAAGCAAAACGAGTTACCAAGAGAGAGATTCAAAATACAAAATCTTAGCACTATATATTGTCTATAAAATGTTCATTAAGCACAGTATTGTATAAATTTCCCCATAGGATCCAATGTTAAACTAAGCCCGGCTGTGGTGGCAATCTTGAATTTCCGATCTGCACAAAACAAATAACTTTTTGTAGAGGTTCATCGAAAAATCATTCATGCAACAAATCAATTCAATTGGCTCAGTACTTTCTGACAAAAAGAGGTTTAAAGTAAAGTCCAATCAGAATGAATTATCTGCCCACGGTAGCCATGTTGAATATCCGATCGGCACATAAAACATAATTTTTGTACAGAACCATCCCATTAACAATCCTGCCAAGTTTGGTTCCATTTGGACTGGTGGTTTCAGAGAAGATGAAAATGTGAAATGTGGACGGACGACGGACGCAAAGTGATGGCAAAAGCTAACATGGCCTTTTACGCCAGGTGAGGTAAAAAAAGGTTTTCTAGAAGCATTCCCAATTAATAATTGCAATTTAATTATTGTTTGTGTGTTTTTTCTTAGAAATATTTTTTTTTCTGAAGCTTAAATTTAATTAACTTGACAAAACAACTCAAAATGTTGTTTTTTTATGTTTTCTGTTAAAATCCCACTTTACCTTAGTCCAATTCCAACTTCGCCTTAGTATTTTTTTCTATCTTGATTACCTGGATTCAACAGCTAAGGGAACACATCCTCCCCATACTCAACTGCGGTGCATTACATTTCCGCGCATTACCATTACATTTGCACGCATTGGATTCCAGGTAAATACAGGTAAAATTAACAGGTTGAGTAAAAACAAGTAAAATAATGCTTTACTTTTAACTTTTATTCAACAATGCAAATGTACCTGTTCCGTTAGTCAAGGTCCCCCGCTCACCAACGGGGAGGTAGAAGTAGGATTCGTTTATTACTGTACATTTAAAAACGAGTTCATAAAACTGATGAAACGAGCACTATATACAGGTTCCGAGTTCTTGCAGATACACAGGTTCAAATCGATTACTAGTCTGTTCTGGCCGAGAATCTGCAAAATCAAGACAGCGACGATCATCCGGTAGAACTGTCATCAACTCTTCTGCAAAGCAATCACCAACTTCAGAAGGATGAAGAAAGGCTATTACGAAAAAATGAGTCAACCACAAGCCTATTTCTGTTGATTACGTTTTAGTTATTCATCGATTATTATAAAAAAAATATTTTCAATTATTTTATATTTATTTTATCTACCTATCTGTGCCTAATAAACATTAAACTTTTTTTTAAATTTTCGTTTATTTGATTATAAACTATGCAAAAATTCACCAGTACATCACCTGGATTACTAAAAATAAAATACGCGCAAATGTATCAAAATCTTGTGTGCAATTGTAATATTTTTTAATCCTCAAATGCGCACAAATGTAATACGCCCCTCAACTGTACATAGGGTCGACCCCGGAATTTTTTTTAAAACCACCCTACAAATAGTACTTTTTTTCATTACAACCCCAAAAAAAGGTTGTCTAAATGAGTGACCCCCAAAAATATCTAGAACCCGCCCCCCCCCCCCCCCCCCAATAATGATGCTGACAATACATGAATCAAATTATTTGTGTAAATACTAGATTAAATGCATTGTACTTCAACTGGGCATAATAGTTCCGAAAATTTTTGCACAAAAAAAAAAATCACATAATTTCCTCCGGGTATAATTTTCCGAACCCCAAAAATAGGTCAGAATATTTAACCCTAAAAAAAATCTTTGAAATTCTCAGTACCCCCGAAAATAGCAAAATTAAGAAATTGAACCCCAAAAAATAGAACGAGCCTACGTACAGGAAAATTGTCAGAGTACCCAACGGGTGCGAAGTACATTTTTTTTAGAACGCTTAGATGAGATTCTGCAATTTTCTATATTCGATTTAAACAAAGAAATAGAATTTTTGCCATAATTTGTTAGAATTATATTACTCTAATAAAAACTAATTAAAATAATATTAATACAAATGAAAATGATTATGAAAAAAAAAATAATCATAACATATTTAGTTATTGTTATTAGTATAAATAATTATTCACCTTTTGAAAAACTAAAACTTATTTTATATTCTAACGATCTTATGCGGTTTGTTGATCCATTTTATAAAAATGTCCATAGTACTGAGGAAAGTGGACCCTACAACTGCATAATATGTGTATTTGTTTCCACATTTATTTATGAATTTCTGTTCTACTTTGTATATATGTTATTTTAATGTTTAAATAAATGATGTCAACACCTTGGGGGTATAAATTTTCATTTCAAATAAAGTTAATATAATATAAAAGTTATTAATTGGTGTTAGTAGTAATTGGTAATAATTGAGATATATAAGTACCGTTATCGTCATCAGATTTTCTCAATTTTATATTAAATTTTCAGTTTTTATAAACGATATTAGTTGTTATAAGAACATATAGATCTTATCTAGTGATGTTTGTTTGTACTTGAGAATGGAATTAAAGAAACTACTTAATCAAATAACATCTATTACATCCACATGAGCATGTTACATGTCTTCTTTGAAACTGATAAGGTGAAAAATATGGAATAATTAACATTAGATTTTTCCCACCGTTTGCACTTGTATGTGGTTTATGAACCATAGTATATATTGAACTTAAAAGGTGTAAAATCTCCTCATATACCATGTATACGGAAAGATGTTTAATGGACATAACACTTAATGAAATGTTTAATGTAAAAGTTTTGAAGAGGCTGCGTTTGATTTCTCACGATATTTATTACCGTACGTGACTAGTTTTTAGTGCAAAATGGTTTTAACTGGACCAGCGGACAAAAACATCAGATAACATGAAATTAGTAATTTAAATTCATGATTTAAAGATAAAACGTGTGTCTCTGTCAGGTATTTTCCTGTTCTGCGATAGTTAAGCAACACCTTTTTTCTAAACTACTAGGTAACTACCCGTGCAAGCACGGGTATCATAAATAGGTTGAATAGCTTTTATTACCCCTTGTACAGAGCACCTCCGCCATTTTCGGAGGGCGATATATTTGTTTCTTGTAAGGCAGTGGGTGAAAAAAACATGATATTGCTATTATATATACTAAATGTACATTTAATTTGTAAATTGCAATAATTAGAAGTCAAAGTAGTTTATAAGCGAACGCACCGAGCGCTATAGGAGCATATATTCATTTTCTACATAAGGTCATTTAGAAAAGTCTTTGTTTAATGGGGGCGGCCATATTCTGCTACATACTAACGCTAGAAAAACTTTCGTTAGCCAGACACAGAAGTAAGGGAAATAACTTGTTTCAAATTATAATTCCTGTGCTCGCATCATTGGCCACGCCAACAGCATATTACTAACTTAATTCATCTGCGGTATAATTACTACGTGTATGACTACCTCTAGTCACCTTATCCCTAGAACGGAAGTGGAGACGAATGACAAAACATGGAAACATGTCGGATTGGTTCGGATCATGTTAACTTATCGATATTGAATCATGAAATTTTAATCCAGAACGGGAATCTAACCAGGAACTTTTGGCATCGTAGTCCGATGACCTAACCACTACGCCAGAGCGTCCAAATCCCAGAGGATATCACTATTAAGTTGCTTATATTTCTATTATTGCGTAAAATTCTTTAAAATGTACTGTTTTCTGAAAATTAAAGAGCATTTACCTGGTGGATGGTTCTGCCCCCAGGTGTTCTAGGTATTGCTCTATTCACCATTTTGTCTTATGAACTGTTTCGGGTTTCAACATTTTCGACCCTGAACACAACTAAGGAGTCTTAAATCCACGAAATATGCATAAAATTACTATCATAAAATATTTTAAGATACCTACGTGTATGTTATAGCGTGCGCAGCGAGCGCTTGTGGGAGCATATGAGTCATTAAAAAAGTCATCATTTAATTGGGGCAGTCATTATGCATTCCGAAGTGAATGTAGTTGTTGAAGCGAATATGGCCATATTATGCTACATACTAAGGCTAGAAATTCGTTTTGTTCGCCGGAAACGGAAGTAAGTAAAGTAAGGGAAATAACTTGCTTCAAATTATAATTTTAGAGTCAGAATAGTTAGACCAGAAATGCGTTTCTGAAAAGGGCTATTGCTGTGCTCGAATCATTGGCCACGCCAACAGCATATTATTCACATATATAGTTATTTATTTGCAAAACATAAAACCCTGACGGGTTCAGCAAATACAAATGAAAAATGACAAACATAAAACATATAAGAACAAAATGATTCAACATGTAAATGAATTATATATAATTAAAATAGATATTAGTGACCAGTGTGGACCTTATTTTCGCAATTCAATTGATTGCTTTATATAGTCGACAACGCTGGGCAAGATATCTGATATAGGGTCAAGAACGATTTTAAGTCTCTCTATTGAACTAAGCTGGTTAAATTGGGATAAAACCTTTCGATTTTACGTAATAAAATATTTCGTATCTCATTACTTGTTTTACAGGTAAAGAAAAAGTGATAGTGAAAAAGTGATGTTCATCATCTAGTGTTTTACATATTATTAACAACTATAAAATAAGGTCTGATCATTCCTAGATTTTGATTAGTCTGTTTAGTTCCGTTCCTTTTGTTTTTGTTCACAATTTTTGTCATGAATTTGACATTGCAGTATTAATCAAGAGCGTATTCAATGAAATTTAATTTGAAATCACTGACGGGAGAAGCAGAAAGGTGGACGCTTACAAGCATCCCAATATGGCTGGGTGGGTGATGGCAAGTTCAAAATGGTCGCTATGGTCCAATGAAAATCGTAATCATGATACTTCCAAGTATGCTTTCAAGTTCTTGTTTAATTCACGAGATACACTATTCTGTTGCCCAAAGAAAGTTTTAAAACACAAACATGGCATGGCTGCATGACAGTTACTGGTATCAGCCTGAGTGGAAATACGCACTACGCAAACAAATTTATTGAATGGTTTCATCTAAGACTATATGGTTTAATGACGAGCTATAGAAGATGACAAATCATGAATAATTTCAAAGTTTAACTGGCCTGAATTTGCCATAAGATAAGATATCATTGCATTCAACAAAGTATGATTAATGAGCAGTGCGTCAATTATAGAAAGTTGTAACAAAAGCAACCAAAAATATCAGATTAGTAGAATGTTCAAAAGTTTTGAACTGAAAATCTTCAAAGGGTAGCTAGGACCATCTACTAGGGAGTGTCTTCTTAGTTCCCCACTGTAGAATAAATGTAAAATATAATACCCCTTGTTCTAATAGATAAATACTCACGGCGGTATTTATGACATTAGGTAGACTATGTCCTCCGACCTCCGTATGTTTATTGATATTCTGAAACAGAAAAAGCCATTGTATATCTATAAAACATATGATAATGAGTATATTGATGGGGATATGCTCTTTGTCGAAGAACACATAACGATACTTCAAGTGAGATTCCCGACTTCAATACTATGGATGCTTACCTCATATCCTTGCATTTTCGGATAAATAAATTTAGACCTAAATATTATATTCTCTAATACTAGTAAATGGAGTTTCCACATTTTATTTCTTTTGTATGTGTGTCACAAACATCGATATGTTTCATGAAATAAAAATATGATTAAATTATTTGATGTTTTATCATATATACATTTCTAAAATCCTTGATAGCATCTTGATATGAAGTATGCGTCAAGTAGACACTATCAAATAGGATTGGGTAAGGGAAAAGATTATAATGGGTTGTCCTCTAACCTTAAACAAGAACCAACAACCTTTCTCACAGGAAAACCACTAAATGGTTCGGTAAAATCTAATTATACCACTCTAGTGTATATTCCCCATTCATGGTCCATGTGAGTTGTCTATCATTTACATTAACTGTTATCCTCTCTTTGGAGAAGGTGTCTTTTATAGACATCAATGGACAAAATAGATATAGAGGTAAGGTGAGATGTGAGAAAAAAGAAAAAGAAAAGAAAACACAAAATATGATGCAGGGGGTTTGTCGTCCGTGTCGTGTCATTCCTGGATCAAATCAATTATAAACCAATCTTTTTGTATCAATAATATATCTTTGAACACATTTGCAAACCCTACAGTTTCGATCAAAATCTAAATGAACGTTTTTAACAGTAGGTTCAATACCAAGTTAAGTACAAGACATCTCCTGTCAGGAATGATAACTCATGCATATGGAAGATAACTTCATTATCTGTAAAAAGGGAATACCAAGCACGGTATAATTTAGTTGTGCTCTTTGTTTAAAGGTATCTCATAAGAGGTAAAAGTTAATGTGGTTGGTTCAACGCCTAATAACAACAGTCCTGTTATCCATCATAGATTAATTGTTTTATTTTTTTAGTGTTTTTTTTTTACAACGAACAACCCCGAACAATATGTTCTAGTAAAATACTAAAGGATTTTTTAAACCGATTTAAACCGATTCTAAATAGAAAACTAGAACTGCGAGTGACCTTACTGAGTGATCCCCTCGCTCCCTTTGCAAGCATCCGGCAAAAATTATTTTGCTTCATCCACATCTACATATGATACCCAACCTTCATATAAAGTTTCATCAAACTTGATTGAACAGTTTAGGAGTAGCGCTTACAAGCCATAAGTTGGATTTTCTCCCTTTTCAAGCGTATGGCGACAATATCTTGCTTCATGAACATTTACATATGATGCCAAACCTTCATATAAAGTTTCAACAAAATCTGAACAACAAATAAATGTGAGTAATTTGCAGACAATTACAAATGAGTCAAACTTCGGGAAATTGAAAATTACTAACTACTCCCAGAAAGGGGTTCAAAATTGAAAGCCACGATTTTCAGACTGAACAAGGAAACCATTGTCTTTTAAAAGATAAATTCGTATAATTCAATTCTTTATTTTACCTAACCACAGTACCCTTACGGGGATATTAATCGAAAAAATGAGCACTTATACTAAATTTAGGGGGGGGGAGAGGCTAGAATCAAATTTGAAATAGAAATGCAGGACTTCTGTCAAACAGGAAATTTTTGGTTTAAATGAAAATACAAATTAAGGCCGCGATAGCACCTGAAAAAAAATCCAGGACCAAATTTTCCGCGAAAAAGATAGGGAAGATAAAACATTTCATCCTAGCCCCCAAGAACTTGAATTATTAATATAACAATATTTACTCGTCAAAAATGAATGAGCATGACAATTTTGACGAATTAAATTCTGATTTCAGAAGTATCTACTAGTATGTTTGTAGTTATCTTGACTGGACGTTATAATTCATGCTTATAACAGATAAGAATTAGTTCAAACAATTTATCAAACAATTCAAAAAGGGATAGGTGGGACTCAGAGGGGGCCAATTTTGAGGATGGGTGGTTGGGTAGGGTGGGATTATTTAGCATTCTGTAGAGCATTAGCCTAGGCTTTTTCGAAAACTACAGAAGGGGTGTTTAGCGTGCAGGAAGTGTGGCATTCTCCAGACACGTTACCCAATATGGTCTGGGGTCAGGCTTTCAGCTCTGTGGGTTGAGCTCCCGTGATCCATCACAGGTGCCTAGATTTCCGACAAGTAAAATCCGTTTCAAGAATTAAAAAAAAAAGTTTTGAAAATTCGATTTTGTTATATTTTTGTAATGCAATTTAGCCTTCTGTAGCGGCATTGGCCTATTCTCTTTTTCGATAACTACAGAACGGGTCTTTAGCTTGCATGGAGCATGGCCAGAAACGTTACCCAATATGATCCGGAGTCAGGTTTTTAGCTCTGTTGGTTGAGCACTTAAAAAAGCGTTTCAAGGAATCTAAAAAAAAAATATTTTTTAAAGTTCGTTAGGTCATTCGAGTTTTTAATGTCACTTGTAAAACAC
Organism: Mytilisepta virgata; assembly: GCA_028015205.1. Taxonomy (NCBI): domain Eukaryota; kingdom Metazoa; phylum Mollusca; class Bivalvia; order Mytilida; family Mytilidae; genus Mytilisepta; species Mytilisepta virgata. The sequence goes on along the minus strand of JAPWFG010000026.1, from coordinate 588,381 downwards.
TACTAAATAAAGGGAGATTTTTTATACTCTCCATAGATATCATATTTCTAAACGAACAACATTTTTCTATACTATATGTTTTAAATGATTCTTATTTTTGAACCCATACTTATCAAAAAATGTCAGATTCTCTGTTATACATGTAATATTAAAGAAGGGATAACAAGGTTTAATTCTTTGCACAAAATCTCTTAGACTGGAAAAAAAATTACCTGTATTTTGATGCAGGTTTTGTAAGCCATTTTATCCTGTTATTATTTTCCACCGATATAACTTCTGAATATGTACGTACAAATTTTTAACTTTATACACTAAAATCACTTCAACACGTTCAAATCACCTCAACCTTGACGTCACTATTTTACGGTCCATTGGTGATAATCGCCTTCAGAAAAGGACAACATGAACACCATAAATTCTTGGGTGATTGACAGACATGTTTCCATAATAGAAAGGTTGGAAAGGGGTGGGGAGGGGGTTAAGTCGAGAAAAGACGTCTACATTGTTCTAGGGGAATTATCTTTAAGTAAATTGATGAAATTTGCGATAAAATCGCCAGCTTATAGTATACATTGTTAACCTAAATGGAAATAAAAAAAAAAGAAAAGAAAAACCTCTTCAGAATCAATATATATTAAAAAAAACAAAGAAGAGGAAGACATATAAAATGAATATAAACCACTTTTCTTGCAACAGAAATTGTTTTGTAGTACTTATAATTTATATTAGAATATTTCCATTATAAGGAAAGATTTGGGTGCATGATTTATTTTAAAATATCATTCAAGTTTTCTTATCCAATGTGATTCATGAGAGAAAGGAATATGCTTTAACAATTAGCTATAAATTCGAGGATAATATGAAAAAAAGAAGAGTTAGAAGCTTTTCAACTAGAGAAGGGAGGATACAGTCATATTATACATTTCTTATTTCAGTTTGTATCAATACTTACATGACTTACTTATGTAAGTTGTCATGTATAACGGATCTTTTTGTCCAACCCGAGATCGGTTACATAATAACATATTATTACTATAATGATCCTTTAATAACAATAACACTTTTGTGCAGTTGGATAAATGTAACTATAATGACATTCCCAATAAACCTGACAGGTAACATTGTCAACGACAATTCTGTCCTCAAATACATGCATTTATGGCATGCTTTGTCAAATAAGAAAATGTAAAAAAAAAATCTAAATATTCTGAAAACGGGTTCAGTCAGATGTGTATCACCATTCAGGATTTTTTAAAAATAAGTACAGTTTATGCTCAATATGGATGTAAAAAATGTCACGAATTATCAACAAAAAATTACTCAAATAAATGTTCAGATGACACTAAAAAATCGTCCTTTTATTTTATCTATTACAGCGGATGGATTTTGTCCTTACAAATGTGCGTCCTTCGCAATTACACTTAAAATCAAAGATATTTAATATCGACATTGAATTTCGATAAATGCAACTGTTAGTGGTTATCGTGGGTACAGAAACAACCAAGAATTTTAAATTTCCACGTACATATATTTCATAATTTGTTATTACATTCAAAATTAAAACAAAATATTTATTCGATCCACTACAAAACGAAAATCGACAAAAATAAATATAATAATACACTTTATTATTGTATATAAGTTATAGCCATGGGGGTTAAACAATACCCTATAGAATGGACAATAACAAACAAATACAGACAGATAAGATAAATGCAGGAAAAAGTAAATAACTAACTAACTTTAACGGATGTGGGCCTTATATTTTCGCAGTTCCAACGACCGCTTTTTGAAGTCACAAACAAGTGGTAAAAGTTCATTTTTTGGATTAAGTATATCAAAAATGTTGGTTTATTTCTACTAGCTTTTAAAATTGATTAGCTCTTAACTGAGTATTGGATTTGCAATGTAAGAAAAAATGGTATTGCCATAAGACAATTAGACATTTTTTATTTACCAATCATGGGCCCTTGTCAGGCAAGTTACATAATCATAATACAATAATTATTATAAAACATGCAAGAATAAGAATTTTCAGTGCAAATGCACAATACACAAAGAAATAAAATAAAATATGAGCAATATAGGATGTTATCACAGTATAAAGTTTGTAGTGTGTAGTCATATGGATACAATGTACCAATTCATAAAATACTGGGCGCAGAAATGAATGTGAGACTCGCTACCCATTGGTCAATATTAAATTAAATGATAAATAATTTTGAACGGCAGTGGTTCTTCCTTCGAAACATATGAGATAAAACAATTTCAAAGTAGCTTTTAAGACTGTGGGTAATTTCAACGATTTAAGAGGGTTACCCCCCCCCCCCCCCCCCCGATTTTTAGCAAAAAATTACCCCCCCCCCTTTTGAGCCTCATTTTTCGGCATGAAAAGCCATGGGAACGTACCATTTTCATTGCATTAAATTAATCGGATACATTTCCAGTTAATTGAGGTGCTGTTATTTTTCAAGAAATTTATTTTTATTTTTATGAAATTTTCTTTCATGTCTTGGTACCCCCATATGGAGATTAACATAGAAACCGAATTCGTACTTTGCATTCAGCAATGAGGTCGAGAAAAATATATTAAAAGAAAATAATAGAACAAGAAATATAGTTTCGTATTTTGTAGCAGTTCTCCTCGTGACCAGCGCACAACAGTGAGGAATTTCACATCACCACAGTGCAGAGGTCATCAAGTGGCGGTCCTTTAGCACCAGCTACAAAATCATAATACTGAAAAATAAGCTTATCACCAATTGTGGTTCTCCTCGTGAGTAATACCGAAATAAATTTGATGCAATGTATGGACATTCGTTGACTGACAACTCACCAGCAGTGCTCGAGATCAAAATCTTGGAAATATGGTTAAAGATATAATGATGAATAGAACTTTAGCGTATTGATGATAAAACATTTAATTTCTCTTTGTTAATGTTCAAATACTTAATATACCTCGTTCGCAATAACAAACGTAAACATTAAAAGTGATAAAATTAACATATATGAGTGAAATAAATATATCAAAAAGTGGCCCCATTTCTTTCCCTGACAAGCAGATGATTATTATAATCTTTATTTGAATTTACACCCAGAAGGGTCAATCAAAATTACAAACATACAAATTACTACACAACATTATAACAAAAATGAGATTGCATGGCATTAACTATATTTATAAACATATGACATCAAGTCTGAGAGTATAAAGTTGACCGACGTGAACCCTTTTTATCCCAATTCTAGTCATTGTTTAATATAGGTACTAACGGTCGATAAAAGTTCAGTTTTCGGATTTAAGTTTTTCAATTGATGACAAAGACGAAAAAGATGCTGAACATGATTCTATTTCCGCATCAGAAATAACTCGTAAAATGTTATTAGTTTGACAATAAAGTAGAAAATGTGACTCATCTTCCACCACATTGCAAGTGGAACAAAGTTGTTGGTGGCGAGGGATATTTTTGTATCGACCCATTTCTATAAATAAACAGTGATCACTCGTTCAGAGTTTAGTTAAATTTTGACGATTTTTAAATTTTTTCTCTTGTACCAGATATTCTTCCAATTTAATCTCATTCTTCATGTACTGATAAAGTTTTGAGCTGTCCGTAATCTTTGAAATCGTATCTATCATTTTATTTTTATAGCATTCATGAGTAGATTTAGAATTTTTTTTTTATAAATATGTTTAATTTTAGGATAGGGCTTATCATTAATTATATAATCATACATTTCTTTTCTGTTTTCTTCAAAAATTTTTGATGCTGCATTATTGCGGCCTTTTTGCTTTATTTGACTTTTGTCTTTTGTCATATGTGCCCAACCCTGGTTTCAGTACAATCACACGGTTTCTTATTGTTTTCATCTACATCTGTTTAAATGTTTGTCTTCAGGGTCGTAATTCGAAGAAAAATGCATATCGTGTGCATCAAAATTGGTATCAGACGTATATATTATACATTATCACCGAGTCTATAACTTTGATGGTGGTCTGAGTCCCCGAGGATATTACCAACTCAGCTTAATAGAGAACCAGGAACCAGCTGCTAGCTTTTCGCCAAAAGTTCGCCAAGTCGTGGGTTCGATACCCGTCCACGACGGAACACAATTTGCAAGACGTTGAGACAAGCTATTTCCTGGTTCTCTATTATGCACACGCTATTCTAAGAATAAGAGCAAAGACTAGTCGGATGCAGTCTGAAGAATATGTCAGGGCTGACCTGTCCTTCTAATGACTGATACTTTGTTGACTAACACGTAAACAATCTGACTCAGGGTGTAGGCCTTCAACAAAACCGAATTCTATTCATATCATATCCTGGTATACAAGTTACGTTGTTGCCAGTGGACGTTATGGCACGGAATCAGGGTCATAAATATCGATTTTAATATATATAATTCAATTTAGTATAGGCTTAATGGGGGGTGAATTTAGTATATACTTAAATGATTTTAGTATATACTAAAATGATTTTAGTATATGCTTAAATGAATTTAGGATACCCTAAAATCATTTTAGTATATACTATAATCAATTGAGTATATACTAAAATCAATATGTATGACCTTGATTCCGCGTCATAGTATGTTGAACAAAATGAATCTATCAATAATAAGAATCTAAGCAACTATGATGTTTTAAAATTAACAAATACAATTTCTTTTATATTTATAATATCTCTAATTCCATCTGTCATCTGATCATGAGTGGTTAGACTAATGGACAAACTAAGTTTGATGTTGTGAGAATTGTGAAGCGATTAGATTTTATGTTTTAATTGAGAAAACGAAAATTATATGTGGCTATATCCTTTCCATATTACATGTAGCTTTTTTATGTTTTCTTTTCTTAATTGTTAATCAATCGTGTGGTAGTGTGACGTTAGAGCTTTTTGTCTGCTGTATATATACTTTACGTAAAACTATAAGAATAACAAGAAGACGCAAAAGACTGGAATGGATTTGCGGACGGATTAGCAGTGCCTGCAATGTATTGACAACCCGTCATGCTGTCCCAGTCAGCCCTGTGAGTAGTCACAAACTATTGTAGGGTGTATTTTTACGACAAGGGAAATAATTCAAACGTAATTTGTGTAATAGGTATTTTTTGTCGACCGTCTTAAAATTTTAGAAGTTAATGTACCACTTGTAAAAGTAGGTTTTTACTATACGACAGCCAAAGTCAAGCGATCGAGTTAATTGAATAATATGACTGAATACAGAGATTGTCTCTGAATTGTCACTTGTTGACTTGCTTATCTATATTGTATCTACTACCAGAATTTACGTTTGAGTGGTATAATGTGCATGAAATGTGTTTACCATGACTGGGTACATATGAAAGTTTAACTTAACTTAAAATTACATGTATATATTATTTTATAACAATATTTTTATACTAAGTCCACTATATAATATTAGGATTAATAAAATTAGGAATCATGTACAATTCCAATAGTATATAGCTAATAAAAGCAAAATACGTTGCCATGTCTAAACCTGTAGAAGAATCAGCTGAAATCATGAATGTCACATCAAGGCACTGAAATTTAAAAATGATGATAAATAAGAAGTATAAATATACTTATAGGTAAATATATATCTAATTTATACCATGAAAGTATACACAATTTTACCATTGTCCTGGTCAAAGTTTTTGTTCGACTGTACGAGAAACAGATGTTCGAGAAACTGCGGCTTTTCATCAAGAAAACAAAGAGAAAAAATGACTGGACTTTCAAAACCGTTTGTGCCATCGATACTGTAACTCGATCCGAGTTCGAGTTACCGAAGTTCGACTAATAAATTCAGATACCAAATTCGTTGTGTACAGTTCTCATTTTCGGATTAACCTTCATTAGCGATGTTAAAGACCGAAACTTTGGAAGTTCACAAACTGGGTGTAAAACAATCGAACGGACCTAAAAAGATTAGGGTTTTGACTCTTTAGGAAAAAAATTGACCTTATCTTCATTTTGGTTAAACTGTTTCAGGCCATTTGGTTGTATTACTGATAACGATTAGAAATTTATTATTTGGTTTTCCAAACTTCTGTTCACATACGTACTTAAATAATGGTGTCCCAGTTTTTACTAGGTGAGGATAATAGTTTTAATTAATGAGGAACCTGAGTTATTTATCATTTCCTAACCAATGTAGGTAAGGGAGATAATTAAATGCTCTCCCTTTTGTCCTGAGACTAAAAGGGAGACAAATTTATTATCTCCCTTACCTACATTGGTTAGGAAAAGATAACTCACTCAGATTCGTCATTTAGGAGGAGGTCTTTTAGATTTTATGATATTCTATGATAAAGTATAATAAATGTAGGATATCTTGTTACATTTTCTGTCATTATGGTATAAGAATGATATATAACACTATATGCTCAGGGATTTACACCTGTACCTATAAGCAAAATTATTTTTGAATTAGGTGATTGGTTTTTTTTTTGTTTTTTTTTTTAAAGTCAAAATTAAAAGAATGGTCATGCTAAATATATTTATATTCGTTTAACTTTTTTTAGATTTCATAATTAGCAAGATAAAGAAATAAAAATCTTACTTCCTGCTTTCGTCTACGTTATTTAATGTCTGGTTCTCTCCAATAAGCCCTGACGGAAAGCCTTCTGAAGCAATATTCCACTGTGCTCTATCGTCAAACAGAGAATTACTGTTTGGACTGTCAAATACTGGAATCTTTAGGATGAAACCTATAAATAATTAGCAATATTTGAAACTTCGTTTCACAATTTAACTGACAGGAAACACATACACTAACAGCACCTCTTTTCCAACTAGCTTTTCATTAAATCGTGGCATAAACCAGTTACTAGTAATTCTTCCCAAAAAAGTAATGAAGTATAATTATTGAAAATGTGTGTTGCATATATGTGAAATACTTCACGTTTGGCCAATGGTAGATTTTTATTGTTTTCCCTGTTTTTGTAGATGGAATTTAGGTTGTATTTAAAATTGCATGAGAAAGGGATTATGTTAATTTCTTTAGTAATGTGCTAGTAGCCAAAAGACAGGTTAAAAATTCGGAAACCTAAAGCGCTAAAAATGATTAGTGTTTCACAGTACCCGTTATTGTTCCTCCGACAATTGCAACAGCCAACGTAATTACTAGAGCAACAATCTGATACCCTCCTTGCTCAACAGCACTCCTCCCAAGCCCTGGCTGCCAGGTAGACGTGTTAGTGTGATACTTCAGGTACTCCGTCGTGTTGAATTCTGGAGCTCGTCCGTGAAATATATGACAAAAACGCTGTAACACAAACATTGTTTTTAAGATTAACAATTTTTCCCAGGAAACTTAGTTACTGTTATGAACAATTTTCATAAAAAAATTACGAAACTAAAATAATGCATTAAAATTTTCAGATCTATGTTCGAAAAATTGCCAGACTTATGAAAGACCCTTTCTATTAACAAATAAACTGACTGATTGTTGTTTGCATTTCAAGACGGAATTCATTCTTCATTTGGGGTTACCAAATGGACTTCAACCCACACCTCAAGAGTAGCACTATCCTTGCTTAGAACATAATCACCTCTCCTCAACCAATCGAAAGGCGTTATTGTGATCTTTAAATTTCGTAGTACATAGTTTTACATGCTTTACAAAATAACATGCATGACCAATTATCTTGCCTGAGGAACTAGAAAGAAGACAAGATCATCGGTGACAGTATGAATGAAAGAAAAGGTGATTGGGAGGGGGGGGGGGGGGGGGGGTTAAGGGGGACATTCAGTACCTCTCCAAAACTGCAATTCAAACACAAAACAAATACCTAATCAAACAATGTTTATAAAAAATTTTAATGTGAAAAATTTCAATTAACCAATTATTACAAGGTGGAAATGTTGATGTACAGATATATTTTAGATGGAAACATCTTTTTTTTGGGGGGGGGGGGGGGGGTGAGGGTATTTTTAAATAAAAAATTCATCATTACTCTTGTTACTAATTTTATTTTTGTTCTGTTAACAGTACTGTACCTCCATTTGTAAAATGCTATTACAACTAAATTGATGTAATAACTTATGAGTCGTCAATCGACGAAATGTTTTAAAATATTGTGCATTTAAGTTGGTATCAAAGAATTTCATTGTTTTGAATTATCGAATTTAAATGAATAAAAGTCGTGTTTGCAAACCTATCTCCCCATTTTTCATACGATGACAGGGCGGCAAGGCAAGCACTAGCGACACCTGCCATAACTCCCGGCATTCCGTGGAGGTTGTTCACACCACATGTATCATGGACTTTAGCTTTAGAAGCTAAACAAGGCTAAAAATGTAAAACAGATTATTTAAAAGTTCGACTAACGTAAAATATAAAATTAACAGGTTAAATGAGGTAATATATTATAACAGCTGGTAGAAAGAATTGTGTTCTACCTTTCAAATTCCCATCCAGTAAATGGCTGATCCTTACATTTCCATTTACATTTACGTGGCTGGTTAAGATAAAATACACTATATATGCTTTAATTAGGGGGATACGCAACATTTTGACTAAAGTAGATTTGGCTCTTTTAATTTTCATAAAATTTTGACGAAACATTAACTTTGACCTGTTAAAAAAAATATAAAAAATTCAATAAATTTGAACCACACAATTTACGGGAATAATTTTATTGGATATATAGCAGTTTGACAAACACTAAATTTGATCATTGAAAAGCTTGACTTCTCTTTACTATTGGTATGTTATTAAAACGTTCAGCTGATTTTTAAGGAATAAATTCCCTTAGGTGTTCTGTACCCCCTTACTAAAAGTGTCTATGACGTTAAACATATTAAAACGAAAAAATAACAATATGATCATTTAACCAGTATATTTCTTTATTCAGGGGTAAAAATATACATAATTTGTCTCATTTTGCACAAAATTAGATGAAATGAAATACTGACTGTAAAAAATCGGAATCCAGTGGTAGACAGTATTCCAGCTAAACAACCAATAAATACAGCTCCCCATGGATTTAACGGCATGTCCGCTACAGCACCAACGGCTACTCCACCTGCTAGTGTTGCATTCTGTATGTGGACCTATTAATAAATATTAAAAAAAATTATGCCAGGATAGTAATTGGAATGCTCATTCTTACAGATTTTAAATTTACACATGCTGTTTGCACAGATATATATATATAAGTCTAAAGATTTGCACAACGGTACTAATATAAGATGGTAATAATTTATAAAATCGTGTTGACAAATATTTCGGCTTAACAAATAGCCTTCGTCAGTGTGATAGTTTTTACAATATTATATATAATCAAAATAAATGTGCTTTTAAAATTATAGATAACTTAATTTTCATAATCAATGATTTAAGTACAGTTCCATATAAAAATCAAACAATTAGATAAAAATGTGTGGCACATCATTGTTTTTTAATTGCAATTTAATTTGCTTGTTGTAATGTCCATACATTAGGATAACAAAAAATATCAAACACTGGTTCCAAATATAATCAGGAAGATTTTTACAATCTATTTAATTTGTAGTACTTTCTATGTAAATTATCTCCCTTGGCAACAATGTTCTATAGTGCCTTTTTGTAGAAAAATAACAATCCAAAGATACCAATATTAGATATAGTAAATTTATACTATGCTGTATACGAAGCATTTCAAGGAGTTACCTCTCATCAGCAGCATTAAAACCGAAACATTCGGAAGACCAAAAATCAAACTTATATTAAACAAGAAGTACTCAAACCAAAATACCGAAATAGGAAGCCAAATTTCAGCTAAGGAGATCTACCATGTGCAATACAAGGAATGAACCCTTAGTATTATTTTTGAATTTTGCTAAATACTGGTAATTTCTGTAACAAATCAATAAATAATCATGTCAGACAAGTCTGACGTCTGGGTTGGCGAATACCCTAGGGGACCTAGGGTCCACCGGCAGAGGCATCATCCCAGGAGTTTCAAAATAACAATCCAAAGATACTAATATTAGATATAGTAAATTTATACTATGCCGTGTACATACGACGCATTAATTATCGCAAAAAGGGGACAAGTGTTTAGCCTGAACTGAATTGCATTTAATATTACAACTCAGACTAAGTAAGATTGTTATAATAAAATGGCTGTGAATTTCAAAAGCCTTCTAGCAGCCATGAAAACGAGACAAATAAAAAAGGAACAAGACTGGCAAAGAAACAGACAAACAGAGGCGCATACGAACAATGAACACTGAAAACTAAAGCGTGGGTAATACGAAATCCAACAAAAAACCTGGAGTGATATCAGATACTCCGGAAGGGTAAGCATATCTTGTTTCGCATGCGACACCCGTCGTATTGCCCAGTGGTCAAAGCCGTTAATGGGTCTATATCGGTAAAAGTCAAAATCGGTAAGAGAGATTTTTAATCTTTATGAACAAAGAGGGAAGTCAAATAAAGTTAAATCATTTCTTATTATTTACTGAAATGATATCTACCATTTCTAGTTTTCCTTCTTTTTCCACCATTGAAGATACGGCAAAAGTGACAATTGTACAAGCGGCCAATGACAGGTAAGTATTAATAACAGCCCGGTACTGCTCTCCTCCGGAAGCTGCACCGCCATTAAAACTTGGCCAATACAACCACAAAAACACAGTTCCTAAATAAATAAATTGAAAATAAAGCATTAAATTGTATTTAAATTATTTGAACTAAAAAATTGCAAAGTTTTGGAATATAGAAAAAAAAATATTTCAGATACAAATTACAGTTATTTCAAAAAGCTGTAATAAATTGTTTATGAGCAAGAAATTTGAGTTCTATTTTTTATATTCATGTCCATACACTGACCAATCATTGAGAACAAATCTGAATGATAAACTGCTCCTTCATTCGGGTGGTCTTCTGTATGTTCACTATATAACACCCTAGCAACAGCTAATCCAAAGTATGCTCCGAACGCGTGAATAAACATGGATTCTCCAACATCAACAGCCTGTATGAATATATTATGAACAAACAAATTGAGAAAAGAACTAAAAGTGTTAATTATTTATGATAAAATTTTGCAAATTTGTTTTCTTTTGTTGGTTTTTTCTGCGTATGATAATTTGTCTCTATGTTTTTTTTGTGGGTTATTCTCGGATTTCAGAAATTCCACTGCAAAGTGGTTTTGGTTTTCCTTTGACAGACCATGTACCCCTTACCAGTAAGTGTAGCAAATTCATTTAGAATGTTACTCCTATTTTCACATGTATTTGCACATTATATCTGTATTGTTTTAATAAAATGTCTCAATAAATTTGATGCACTGCATGGCCATTTCGTTGACTGACAACTCATCAGCAGTGCTCGAGATCAAAATGTTGGAAATCCGGTTAAAGATATAATGATGAATTAATAAGCACAGCCATCAAAAACCCAAACAAATAAAACAAACAGGAATCCAAACTCAGCTATGGGTTACCCTGCATCAACAGGAAGAGCCTTAGAAATTTCTCGTAATTTTTGTCAAATTTTTAACGGAAATGTACAACACTACAGTACTTACATGCAGTAGATCTAACCCAATGTGTTCATTGATTTGAGACAATACAACCTCTATGACGGCCATTATCAGAAGCTGTAAAGCGCTAGTCTTACCCAGAACAGCGCCAAATGATATCAAAACTGTAGCTGCTGCAAAATCGGCTGTCAGCATGCTACAACAGAAACCCAAAAAGGAGGATGAAAGTGTTTTTTTTGCGTTGCTATGGTAAATTGTATTTCTCATAATCCAATTAAAATAAAGATTGTCCCAAATTATTTTATTAGTTAGTAAGCACGTAGTTGGTTTGGATGGGTGTATTGTGGATTTAAGCCAAATTCAAGATAATGATGTTACAACGTGGTTGCCTTCTTGTATTGTTTGAGGAATCCGGAGCAACCGAGAGTTCCATCGACCTTCCTTGTAAATTAAGATCGGATTTGTATTTGAATAGTGAATTATATTGAAAACACTGAACATATGGCCACACCAAATTGATTTTGATTTTTATTTCTTTGGATTTTTGGATGCAAAGTAAGTGCGAGCGAGCGAAATATTAATTCTCATTTTTTTCATGAGGACTACTTTTTTTCTAGTGAAGATCGAAATTAAGTGCGGCACGCATTTTTTATACTAAAATATTGCAAAAATGGGAAAAACGCAGGCATTCAACAACGAATTGAATATTAGAAAGAGAGCAATCGTAAGGAACCAATTTAAAGCGTTCAACAGGAAAATGACGTAATCCTTCTCAATTAAGACTCTTTGCCAGGTTGTGGTCTTTGAGTGGTGAAATATGCACACGGAATATTCTCTTAAAATACCTAGTTTTGACTCATGCATAAAATAAACATTTGAATGGCTACAATAGTTAAAAAGAAAATTTATACAGACACAAGATGACGTCATCAAATCATTGGTAGATAGCAATACCGTTTCGAGCATAAACTTACTCTATAAGCCCTATCTGAAATTTCCCTCCTTTCATGACACCGCCATGTATAAATCCTCGTACGATCAGAGCCCACTGGATGACAAATGCTGCCAAGAGAAGATTGATGCCGACTGCAGAATACCCATAACGCTTTAGAAATGTCATTAGAAAACCAAAACCGATAAATATCATTACATGGACATCTTGAAACACTAAAAAAGAACGAAATTCAAATTTACGATTTTTTCATGGTTATATAAAGGGCGCATTGCATATGGGCGGAATTTGAAACTGATTAATGTTGAATTTGGGCGTATGTTTTGTTTGCATTTAGGTGGATTCTTTTAGAGGTAAATTATATGGGTAAACGGGTGGGTCCGTGAATTAAGCGGGCAAACTTTTTCTTTTTTTAATTTTTATCTGAAAATTGATAAAATGAAAAAAAAACAAGTTGCAAATTTCATTTTTCAATTTTCAAATTATAAAAATGAAAAAATGAAAAATGAAAAAGCAAGTTGTAAATTTCATTTTTCAATTTCAAATTAAAATTGAAAAATGAAAAAGCAAGTTGCAAATTTCATTTTTCAATTTTCAAATCAAAATTGAAAAATGTTTGGCCCTTTATACACGGACCTAAACGGACATTAAGATACATGTATAACAAAACTTTTCATGACAGCAAGCGTACGCATATCATTTATATTTCAATCAGATACAAGTAAAAATGACAATCTACGTCAGGTCTTTAAATACACACAGCACATGTCCAGTTAAAAATGTTTCGGTTTTAAGAAAAAATATTCTATAATCTCAAAGTACAACAGCAGAAATTAGTAATTACTAAACAAAACTGGAACACCCGAAATAAGCTATGAAAAATTATTTCCTCTCAGTAAATCAGTTCTTCAAAAGTAAAAAAATCATCTTCCAAGTCAATGCTTGAAAAAGCTTTTAATGATTTATCGTTGAAAACTGTAAAACTATATAAGATATCTTTTATATCTTTTATTTTAAAGATATCTTATAAACTTAATAAGATATCTTATTTAATTAATAAGATATCTCATTTTTCTAAGATATCTTATTAAACTTTATTCAATTTCAAGATATCTTAAAAGTTAATAACACATCTTATAAAGTATACAAGATATCTGGTAATGTGTATGAGATATCTTATTTAATTTGAAGTTAATAAAATATCTTATATACTTTAAAAGATATCTTATTAACTTTTTATGATATCTTTTAAACTAAATTATATATCTTATATAGTTTATAGGATATATCTTTAAAATTAAAAAGATATCTTATATGGTTTATAATATATCTTTTAAAACATTTAAGATATCTTTTTAACTAAATAAAATATCTTATATATTTAATAAGATATCTTATATATTAAATAAGATATCTTATATAATAAATAACATATCTTTATAAACAGTTTAACGAGATATCTTATTTAATATACAAGATATCTTATTTAATTAGTAAGATATCTCAATTAGTTTATAAGATATATCATTTAGTTTAGTTTATAAGATATCTTGAAAGTGGAATAAATATAAAAACGGCTTTCCATATACCATCCATAGTCTAACAGACAAGGCAAAAACATACGTACATGTAATAAACATCTAAACATACTTACGGGGATACATCCGTGTTATCGGTGTGTTCCATTTAGTTGACTTCGCCTGTGCGCTGTCTTCATATTCAGCCAAAAATCCAAATATAATAACAAATATGACTTGAAATGATATAAGAAAAATTGAAAATTTCTTATTTTTTAATGCCATGTCTATGTTCAAACCAAATCTGACTTCACTCGAGATATTGATTCTTCAGTGGTACTATTTAAACAGCATCTTAATACAGTCTCCTTAAGGAAAGAAATTATGAAATGTATGTCGGAAAAAAATAATTATAACAAAGGTCTTCACAGCTCGTTTGACACGAATATATACAAAGGTGAAAATTACGACAATATTCGGTCACACTCTCCTGCATTTAACATGTTTATAGGTCAACAATATTCAAGATTCTCAAATTACACCATAACGAAATCACATCAATTAACATTTTGCTTTTTATAAGGCTCTATTAAAACCAGCAAAACGGGATTTTTAAATACAGGTTTATTAAATTAACTTAAATGATGATGTTAGTAGTAGTATAGGCTTCTTACTTGACATTTTCTCATTAAGTCTAGGGTAAACATCATTAAATTAAAACACAAAATAGGAGTTTAAGCTATATTTTTAGCATTGATTATCAGCTGACCATTTAAAGATACTTATCTTAACAAAGTACACGTATGTTTCAAATTTTAACAAGATATATTGAGCCCATCAAAGTTGATACGTTTTTCAATTTACCCGAAAATTGCTAATTTTGTGATTTTTCGTGCATATTTGATTTTTTATGGAAAAGGCGACTTTATTCCAGAACAACATCTGATTTTCATAAGGTAACAGTACGAGGGAGCATAAGGAGACGTCAGTCTAGAGAGTCTTGTACCAGTCTTTTTTGCAACTTCAAACTTTGATCACAGAAACAAAGAACTTACCAATGTTTTGTAATCATTTTTAACCATTTTAATAACGATGATTTAAGTTCTTTTAGAATAATATGACTATTTACACTGGAAACAATAAGATAAATGTTTTCGTGTAACTATTAATAACTTTTCATTTTTTAAGTGGAAAGGCTATGTAGTTGAAAATAGGGTCCACATTGGTCAGAGTTCATATCATAATTATAAAGATTTTTTTTTATTGTAAGCTGTTTGTTGTATTCATATTCTTAGTGTTAATGTCTATTGTGATGTATATATATTGAGGTGTTATTGTATTGTTTTGCTTTTACCCATATGGGTGTATTTTATGCAAATAAAGGATATAATACAACATACGACAGGACAGACTGAAATAAATTCAGATGCATTTCTCAATTAACCATCTTCTTGAAAAGCAAAGAATTACCGTCAGACCATAGTAAGAAATAAAGAGTTACCAGTACCAAGCTAAATAAGGTCAATTTTGTCTGAAGTAACCGAAATCCGACTTTTAATAATTTAAAAAGTTACCTAAAAATCTTGTCATTGAGAGAAAATGATAACCTCGAAATTATAAAAAGAAAAGAAAATATGCTAATATCTGATGTTAAAGTCCTTTGTTCTTATCTCAGTTTTGCTACTTTCGGCAAGGGTAGAGTTGACTGTAGTGTGATCACTATGTGTTAACAAACAGGGGTCATATTCAATATGTATTAAAAAAACAATTGTTTCCTCAGACATTTAAACCTGCTTTATCTCGGAAACTATGCTTAATATGAGTGTTCGAAAAGACGACTGGACCATATGATGTACCTTATACATGTTATAAAGAGAAACTCCCCATATTATTTTCATCTTGCTAAAAGTAGCTTTGATTCGCAGAAATAAAAAAATACCCATCTATCCTGCGTTACCCGGTGTAAAAGGAAACAAGTCTGAATCGCGTACATTTTTAAATGTGTTTGTGGCTTACATAGATTTAATTTAAGTATTGCAATATAACTTTGTTTATAATTTGAAAAGATTAATTGTTCAAACAAAATTGTGAAAAGATGAAAACGTGTTGCACACAATATTGGGTTTCGCTCATTTGAAGCCTGTTCTCAGAATACATGTAACTGCCTTCAGTTTTACATGTGGTATGACAAAATTGTCTTAGAAACTATACAAATGGTTTCCAAAATGTGAAAAGGAAGTCAAAGCACGTGACAATAATTATGCATTAAAACGCTACAGCATGGTCGACCTATACATGCTATAAGAGCAATAGTTCATCAGACTAACAGGAGAGGAGAAAATGGGGTCAAAGGCAAGTGACTTATCGATGAAGGACAATGTACCACACTAAACATAGCCGACCTGTCATGTGTAATTACCAAACACTTGACATTGGGAACAAATACTTCACACAAGCATGATTAGTAAAATTGAAATTAAGGCCATGTGACATATAACAGACAGATAGTATCTTTTTTTTTTCTCTTTTAATTAACAGCTGTCACACTAAATGTAGTTGTGGACATCATGTATCATGAACGTTTTTAAAATCTAAATTATCAGCAAGAAGAATATCTTTTAGACCATTTGTTTTATAGTCACTGGGCCATGAAAACAAGGTCATGGACGCTTTATCACAAATTATGCAGTAAAATACTTTCAGATTAAGCTGTTGTTCATTCAAAGCCTCATTTCAATGACACAGTATTACAAATTATGTCAAAAAGAAGTACAATACCATGAACAAGCCTATCCAAATCTTGTATTGTCAATAGTTTGTCAAAATGTTGTTCCTGTTAATTATTTTCTATACCAAATACTGAGTTATTTGGGTGACTCCTTGTATTTTTGACACCATTATTTTTGGTAAAAATTTAGTGTTTCCCTTTTGGGGTTGGATGATGCTTATTGTTGCAAACTACACAATGACCCTAGAAAATATCCATGTTTGGTCTAAAAGGATGGTGCCCTAATGAAGAATACCTCATATCCTTCCATTTTAATCTAAAGAAACTTTTCTTTGGAGATAAAAAAGTTGCAGATATATTTATATAAGAAATTAACAACTCATTAACAAATAAATAGTTTTAATTATCATTACATTAGATATTGTAAAACTGATTCTTATGTTACCACCAAAAGGTTTGACTTTAAAATAAAGGATAATATATGCCTTTATACTGATACTGTAAACAACAGTTAATATTTTATGAGCAACAAAGTTAACATACTGCAGTACTGGGTAATGAATTTTGATTCTCTGAATGAAAATTTGGATATATCATCTCATCTATTGTGTTGAAAGCCAAAAATATGGAAAATTAAAGTGATTGAATCAACCATGTTGTACAATGTATATTAGATTTACATCCAAAAATGGTACACAATTTATATTCAAAAACAATCTAAGAACAGATATTTATATGAGGAAAATAAGGTTTATATAGTTTTAAAAATCTTACATTTTATCACAATTATCAGTATCATATTACATAATACCAGAAAAAAGTGACTTTTTTACATCGTTTTCAGCCTATTTGGCTATTTTGTGGCAGCCGGTTTTTATTGGTGGAGGAAGCCGGAGTACCCGGAGAGAACCACCAACCTTTGGTAGAAAAATTGGCAATTCTTGTCAATTAAGATCGTGACGAACTTCCTAGACCACTCAGCCACCAAGGCCCCTTCGCACTTTAAATTGGAGTACTTATTTAGGTGCTGAACAATAGAATTTCTATGTATGAACTGTTCAACAAGAATTTGTATTTGTTCTGTCAAAAAAGTTCAAGAAACATTTATTTTTCTCATGCAGGGGTAACATTTTATAAAAGGGACAAAGAATCTACGTAACAAGCAGGAAATGTTTTAAAAATGAAGTACAATTTGGAAAAAAACACCATGATGCTTATCCAGTTGAAGTATCCAGACCAAACTATATTTTTTTTGATCAGTAAATCAAACAAAACATTTCAAGCGGGAAATGTGTATAAATATTTCCCCAAAATTCAAAACACTTCATAGTTCGTTTGTGGCATCCATGGAAATAAGTTCAGTATATACGCTTTCTTAGGTTTGCCGATATTTACCTAGGTCATTACGTTACTTTGCGTGGAAAAGGACATCAAGAATAATCATGTGATCGATTATGGTCAAGAAACGTTAAGTACGAGAAATGACATGCATGTTCTTTAACGTTAAATGAGATTCTTTTCAGTGTAAGTTATACACTAATATTGCTTTAAGCTTAAAAGTTAAAATAACTTAATTTCTAACAAAACAAAACAAAAAAAATGATCACTTTCCAAAATCAATTTTATTATCTCCCCTGATTCCTAAGTATAACTATCAGCCCTTATAAAATAAGTTTAAACAATGTGGTTTAGTGCTGCATTAAACAAACTTCCATATGCACCTCTATTTTAGTGTGTATTGCCTAGATGTGTTTGAAAGACAATTTAAGCCTTTGATAGAAATAAGAGAAGGTAATAAATCAATTTCATGAAGAGTAATCAAACTTTAATACAGGGATGAAAGTACTGTAGGTGCCAAAATCAATAAATCAAGTAAAAATTTAATATTTTCTATAGAAATATATCAGGTCAAAAATCATCAAAATGCAGGAATCCAGCTAATTACAGAAAACTTTCAGGTATATAAATACGTACACTGTTACCTAATCATAACAATTATACTGATCATTATTATATAAATAATTTTTTTCTGTTTTCTGATTGGATGAGAAATTTCTAAAAGGTTTTGAGCACTCGTGATGGTAACTGAGAAGTATCTAAATTTAGTGCAAGAATTCCGCTTGCACGGTTATAGGATTAAAACATATCCTTATCGGTCAAGCAGAATGTTATAGTGACCGATTTGTTCTTAAAATAGAAAATGAAAGTCCAATTTTCGATTCGGGTAATAAAACAATTACCGGCTATGTACAGGTCAAGCGGAATGTGATAGTGACCGATTTGTTCTTAAAATAGAAAGTGAAAGTACAGTTTTCAGATTCATGTAATAAAAAAATTGCTGACTATGTAATAGGTCGCTATCAGGATTGATCAACCCTTGAAAATTTATATTCAACTCGCCTTAAGGCTCGGTAAATATTACATTTCTCGGTTGAAAAATCCAGATAGCAACATATTACAAAGTCAGTAATTCTATAATATTACATAGTGCAGTATCAAAAACAAAACTATTATATTATAACAGAGTCTCTGATAAGTACTACAATGTACATGTTACTTTAGTGAAAATGTTTTTGTTTGATTAACTTAATACGATACAAATGAAAAATTGCAGTTAAAATCAGACTTTTATGCTAGAAAATCTTACCAAGATATCAGAAAAGCTAATATGCTTGTCATATGCAATGCAAGTTCTTCTAGGCAATATTTTAAAAAGATTTTGAATCTTTCTAACATATTCAGAAAATATATGTAAAACAACTGATCAATGATAAAACAATAAAGTTCAATCGAACATATCACAAGTGTTTATCTTGAAGCTACCATTTTGACAGGATCACAGGTTCTCACTTTGAAGTCTGGTTCAGGTTCAACGTATATATGATCATACATATCCTCTAAGGGAGGTTCACTGTCTGCAATAGCTTGCTTCTCAGCTTCTGTCACTTCCTTTCTCACATCTTGATCAATTTTCTATGGGAAAAAATGGGAACATAAACATTTATTTAAAGAGGTAGCTAACACTTTGACTTAAATAGATTTGGCTCGTTTAACTTTCATAAAATTTTGACGAAATATTTACTTTGACCTGTTGATAATTTTTTTTTTGAACAACACAATTTACAGGAATAATTTCATTGGATATACATGTACATGTATAGAAGTTTGACAAACCCTTATTTTGATCATTAAGAAGCTTGATTTCTATTTACTAATAGTATGTGATTAAAACATTCAGCTGATTTTTAAAGAGTTAACTCCTTTAGTTGTTCTGTACCAACATAAGATAGTAATTAAAATACATCCAATAAAAACTGGCCATGTCAATATAGACAATTTTGTGGTAAGTTGTATAATACCCTAACAAACAATAAATACATGTCTGCTTATCTGTAGCATGTATAACAAATGATTATGTAAAATATTCTCATTACTATGTTTTATTTCAAAAATTAAAGAATGTGATTTGCTGTAATATTATATCTTTGGTGTGATTGTTTAATTCTAGTTAACTGAATACAACTATAGCTGAAAAATACATTCTGGATTAATTTTCAATCTCTTTCATAGCCAATGTTATTTTGAAACAAAATTTTAAACCACAGTTATATGTATCTAAAAGGACTAATACACACACACACACATTAAATGGTAAAATATTTCATCGAATGACATTCCCCAAATTTTGAAATGTTCTGCATTTAACTTGCAGTATCATACGATCTTTTGGTAATTATAAAATATTTCATTTATAAAAAAAAATGAAAGCTTAAATTCTTATCTTTAACTGAAGTATATGTCATAAACATGTCTATTTCTATAAGGTTTTACCTTTACGTCATCTTCTGTGACAAGATTAGCTTCTAAGATTTTAGATCTGAAGTTGGTTATTGGATCTCTTGTCTGTCTGACTTCCTGTATCTCCTGTCTTGTTCTGTAACTATAAATATAAAACTACCGTTTATAAGATATACTTCAATGAGCTAAACAATTGTTTATTTTGGGAAAAAATATATAAACAACTAGTTTTCTTTAAAATCTGTTATTCCAAAAATAATTCAATTGGGGCAATAAATTTTCTCACTATCCAAATGCAATTAGAAATTCTAATATATGTTATTCATTTTAACCTAAACCTTAACACCCAGAATTTTGAGTGCCTTCAAATCCCAACCCCTTACCTAATACAATTCATATTATACACATGTACCTTGTTCCAGGATCACTCATACTGTGGCCTGAGTAACGATATGTACAACACTCAATCAACAATGGTCCGTTTTTTAGAACATAATCTCTAGCAAATTTTGTGGCTTCTTTCACACCCAAAACATCCATACCATCAACCTTGAAATATTGAAAAAATAACTTTCATTTTTACTTTCTGTTTCCCTTAAATGATTAGAAAATATATACAGTAGAACTCTTTCAAATTCTTAAGGGAGTGACAAAAACAAATAGACTTGTGGCTGAATTAATTGAAGTTCTGAATAAAAGGACTTTCATTAATCAGCTTCAGAGGAGTTCAAATCTAAATAACAACTGTATTCAAGTTAATTGAATTTTGGCTGGCAAGGTTACTCTGTACTCCACAAAAAAAATTTTGTCATTTGTTTCAAATAATGCTGAATTATTTCTTCATTTACAAGGAAAATAACTCTGTCAGGAAACATGCATCAAACAAATAACTCATATAAAAGAGAAAGAAAACCAAATATCAACATAAAATGAATTTCTCTAGATTTTTTGGCCTGATCATACATCTGAACACAAGTTTTTCAAAGCTTCCATTTTTTATCAAATCACTTCAAAGATGAGATGTTGTCTCCTTGACATCTACACCATATTTGTTCATTATATATTCTATATTGTCATTTTCGAGTTGAGACGACCAAGTGAAGACGAGTTCACGTGCGCTTGTCTTCATTTCATATGCTGTCCAAGGAGAATCCTTAATACATTCGTTTATTGTGACTCTTGACCAATCAAACGTAATGTTACTATACCTTTTCATTTGTTCATACTGAAAATATATTGCTGCGCGAGGCCTAAAACCGTATTTTAACGGAAGAAATAGGTACTTACACTTGTTCCAAAGTTAAGAACTGGAAAATCTTCAACTCGTTTTTAAAATTCAGCGTCTTTGCCTTCGTTCCGCTGCTCTCCACTCGGGAGAGGCGTGAATTTTAAAAACTTTGTTGAAGATTTTCCAGTCTTCACTTTGAACTCGTGCGAGAACCTATTAATCTTCTTATTCTTTGCTTCATACAAACAACACATGAAACTGATATTTAAGTTTTCTATGTATATTTGTCAGTTTTGTCGTACTTGCCTAAGAAAAGATTTGAAAAATAACAGAAAGATAAGTTTAGACTTTTTACCAATTTTCCAATCGAAGAAACAGATTAATTAGGTTAACAATCTAAACTTTGCAGGCATTTATGCAGACGAGAGGACTGGCAGGTAGCTAATTGGCTCCAAAAAATGTCAAGGGAAAAACCTGGTTTACTGTCAATTTGTCAGAGTTTTCATATGTGTATAATGTAAACAAATGATTATCATACCCTAATGCCCGGCATGTAATCTCCTCTGGTATAGTAATCAGTAGAATATGAGGCTCTCTCTACACTGGTTCCCATTCCATATCCGTTGTTTTCACATACAAATATAACTGGGAGTTTCCACAACATGGCAATATTGAAGGTCTCATAAACCTGGCCCTGATTGGCTGCACCATCACCATACAATGTTATACAGATATTTTCCTTGCCCTGGTACTTCAAAGCAAACCCTATACCTCCTCCAAGGGGAACCTAGAAAAAAATATGATCATGTAATTTTACATAATACCATAGAATTAAATCTTATCCTACATTTTCCCTACCAGAAAATTTAATCCTCTATTCATAAAAGTTCGATTTTTAGGGGGTCTTTGATACAAAGAGTTATAAAAAGAGGCTCTCAAGCAGACATAGGCCCGAGTACTTTCAAATGTAATCTATTAAATAACAATTACTTTTGCTTTTAAATGTAATCAAATTAATGATTACATGGTTTTCAAATGTAATAACAATTGATTTTTTTTTATATTTCTTTGCATATTTTATCATTAGTAAGTACTGAATATGGTAATTAATGTAATGCATGTATTTACTAAAAATGTTTTAACCTATAAACAATAAAATAATAAGTGTCAAAACAGGGGCTAGATATGTTGACAGGCTTCAGTATAACAAAAGAAAATATCTACTTATGTGATTTTGTAATACAATATACATATCATGTCATTATTGATTATTTTCTCAGGTAAACATGTATTTACCAAAACCATTCCTTGGAGTTCGGGTTGTATTTTCTTTAATTAAGACTTGCATTTGACTTTTGTTCAGAAGTTTGGGAAATGATTTATACCACACACCGGTCTACTCAAACTGTAAAGAACTCATCTTTATAAAACTGACAATAATATTAAAATACATAATTATTTTAAATTCTTAATAAAAAATTTCTCTCTAATCTTTCAAGAAATTGCTTAATTCACAGACCTACACAGACTGAAGTCACACTTTTTGGCAAAAATATGTATGTTGAAACAATGTAATCAGAAAGTAATCGAAAAGTAATCAAGATTACAGGCATTTTTACCAGAGTAATGGATTAAATTACATGTAATCAGAATTTTGGCTGATTAATGATTACATCTGATTACTTGATAAAATGTAATTGATTACAGTTGATTAACAATTATAATTATGATTCTCCATGTCTTCTCTTAAGAACCTGTATCGCTCACCTGGATTTAATCATGTCCACCTTGTGCAGGACTAAAAATTTAAGTGTAGCAGCCAATTTGGCTGGTTTTCTTATATGATCCTATGTTAAATTAAGTTCAGCTGTGGCGGTCATCTTGGTTGACAGTCAGACTCATCAGACAAAATTCTGAAAGAGGACCATGTAAGGACCATCGCTGCCAAGTCTGGTTGAAATTGGTCAAGTGGTTTCAGACAAGAAGATTTTTAAATGAATTTTCCCATAGGGTCCTATGTTAAATTAAGTTCAGCTCTGGCAGTCATCTTTGTTGACAGTCAGACTCATCAGACATAATTCTGAAAGAGGACCATCTAAGGACAATTGCTCCCAAGTCTGGTTCCAATGGGCCATGTAGTTTGATAGAAGAAGATTTTTTAAATTCATCCCCCTATTTTAGCTTACCTGGCAAATAGGTCATATGAAATTATGTCATCACTTTGTGTCCGTCGTCCATAAACTTTTCACATTTTGATCTTCTCCTCTGAAACTACGAGGCAGATTGTAACCAAACTTGATAGGAATGATGTATGGAAGGACCTCAAGAAATGATCCACCACTGGTTCCGATTTGATGAACAACATAGCCGCCAGAGGCCAACTTTGATTTTTATTGTCCAATTTTCAAATCTTCTCCAGTGAAACTACAGTATGAACTGTTTTGAAACTTTGCAAAATTGATGACAACAATCCTTCCACAAAAGATCCACTTTTGGTTTAGATTCAAGCAGCTCAAATGACAACTGCGCCTGTTCAAAGTTTCCATTGAAACCATATGGAAAAAGACTTTTTTGTCAATTTCTCAGGAACTAATGGGCAGACTGTAACCAAAGTTTACAGGAATCTCATATGGAAGGACAGATGCAAATGATCCACTTTTTTAGGTCAACGGTCAAATATCAAGGTTATTGATATTATGCGTTTCTATAAAAGCCTTGCGGATACAAAAGAGCTTACGTTTTACAATGGCTTAATAAAAAGCCATGTGAGCGGTACAGGCTCAGCTGAGCCTCTTGTTATAACTTTAGTAACAGCCATGTCGGATGCCTGACATATTTTTGGAAGGGGGCCATCCAAGGACCATTCCACCAAAGTTTGGTCCCAATTGGGCAGTGGTTTCAGAGGAGAAGATCTTTAAATTAAAGTTTACGCCAGATGATGAACAATGTACGATGACGGACGTTAGTGATGGCACTAGCTCACATGGCCATATAGGTCAGATGAGATAAAAATGGAGCCAAATAATATATATTTTTAAGCCTATCTAAATATATTAGAGCAGAGGTGTTTACCCGTTTCTGGTGTTTTCAGTAATGATGATTTTTGTCAGTAATATGCCCCTTTGTCAGTTATCTCAAATTTCAGCATGAAAACTAGGTGGAACCATTTTTGTAAACCAAAAATCTCTCCTTCACTTTATTCTAGATCAATCTAAGTGTCTTACCTCTAAGATAAAAAAATGTGTGAGTCTTCCAAGGAAGACATGTGTCGCCTGCGGACGTCAATTTTTACAAAAAATATTAAAATTTTCTAAAAATGAAATATTTGCACACCTTTGCATTAAAGTTAATGCACAGAGAAAGTTTCATCAAATTGCTGTGAGCCTCCCCCCCCCCCTTTTTTTTGCAAAAATGTAAATTTTTACCAAAAAAAATTAAAATTTTCTAAAAATAAAATATACATGCACACCTTTGCATTAAGGTTAATGCACAGAGAAAGTTTCAAATTCCTTTGAGCGGTTATAGAGTAGTTGAGGATAGAAGTTTGCCCCCCCCACTTTTTTTTTTTAAAATTGTCAATTTCTACAAAAAAAATTTTAAAATTTTTAAAAATAAAATATATATGCACACCTGTGCATTAAGGTTAATGCACAGAAAAAGTTTCATCAAAATCCTTTGAGCGGTTTACGAGCAGTTGAGGATAGAAGAAAAGTGTGACGACGCAAGACGCAAGACGACAGATAGTGATCCCTATGTGTCGACCATGCGTTCTGCAGGCGACACAACTAATAGGACCTTGAGGTCAAATGTCAAGGTCAAATGAAGGTCATAATGGTATCTGGCACACACCCTCATAGTAATACACCTACATACCAAAAGCTGAGGTCAAAGGTCAAATGAAGGTCATAATTGTACGCAACAAACATCACCTACATACCAAAGGGAATAAGCCTAGGTCAAAATACAAAAAAAGTTTAAAACATGACAAGGAAATACTATAATATGACCTTGACGTCAGTGTCTAGGTCAAATGAAGGTCATAATGGTACGCAACAAACATGGTAATACACGTACATACCAAAGGGTATAAGCCTAGGTCAAAAGACAAAAAAGTTACAACCCAGACAAAGAAATTCTATAATTTGACCATGAGGTCAATGGTCCAGGTCAAATGAAGGTCATAATGGCACATGACACACGGAATGGAAATACTATAATTTTAGTCATAATTTTACCTTAAGGTCAAATGGAGGTCATGATGGTATGTGACATACCACCTAATGGTGATACACCAACATATCAAAGGGGATAAGCCTAGGTCAAAAGACAAAACAGTTATGGCTCGGACAAGCTTCGCTGAGAAGAAGAATAAGAAGAACTAGAATTGCAATTGCAAGCAATAGCAGATATCGCCCATGGTAGCCATTTTGAAAAACTTGTTCATCATTCAAAACTTAGCCTAGATATCAATTTTCGTTGAAATCTAACAATGTTCAGTTTTTCGTCATTTTTACAACATTTTTCAAAATGGCCGCCAAACATCTCCAACCGATTGCGATTTTTTTTCATGAACATGTTCTACTAATCATACTTTACAAAAGTACAAAGTTCCATGAAATTTTATGTCGCAGTTTTTGAGATATGAAAGTTTTCAAAATTTTTCATACTTTTTCAGTTTCTATGAGAAAGGAGGCTATTTTGAAAATTTTTAATGTTACATGCACAACTAGACTTAGTGATCATCATTACTGTGAAGTTTCAGAAAGATTGTTCCAGCCATCTCTAAGAACTCGTCTGGACAAAATTAGGTGGAAGAATAAAAAAAAAAACTAGAATTGCAATTGCGAGCAATAGCAGATGTCGCCCCTGGCAGCCATCTCTGTTTCTTCTTCTAATTGTACTTTACAAACGTACCAAGTTTCATAAAATTCTATCATACAGTTTTTTAAATATAAATGCTTGAAATTTACCAAATGATTCGTCTTGTCATAAGGAGTAATAATATATATGGTTATAGGGTGGGGATCTCAATGGTGTTCAAGATATTAAGTATTTTGTCATTTGAGGGAGGTGGGGCATGACCCCCTCAGACCCCCATGTGATACCAAATGCTTCATCTTGTTATAAGGAGTAACAATATATGGTTATAGGGTAGGAATGTAAACTATTTTTGACCTATTCAAAAAATATCAATTTTTCAGGTATTTGAAGGGGCGTGGCACTGCCCCTGGGGCCCCCTCAGACCCCCCTTAGGTACCAAATCCTTCGTCTTATCATAAGCAGTAATAATATATATGGTTGTAGGGTAGGAATGTAAACTATTCTTTACCTTTTCAAAAAATATCAATTTTTGAGGTATTTGAAGGGGCATGGCACTGGCCATGGGGCCCCGCTACACTTGAAAAATGATTAGAACCAACATTTCATGGGGTACTATCATTGTGCAAAATTTGATTGAAATCGGTCAAGTATAAAGTACAAAAGAGCCCCGGACAAAGTTGCGGCGCGAGAAAGAAGAAGAATTTTTCAAAATGGCCGCCAAACGTCTCCAACCGATCGCGATTTTTTTTCATCAGTTTGTTCTTCTAATTGTACTTTACAAACCTACGAAGTTTAATGAAATTCTATGGTACAGTTTTTGAGATATAAACGTTTTAAATTTTCAGAGGGTACCGATCTTTGAATGGCGGCCATTTAGGAAAAAAAAGTATCGATTGCACACCTTCACATAGTGATCTTACTTTCTTCCAAGTTTCATTCAATTCTATCCAGGCATCTCCGAGAACTAAGCCGGACAAAAATCATTGGAAGAAAGAAAGAAAGAAAGTAAGAAAGAAAGAAAGAATAATTAAAATTTATGATCAAAGATCATGAAGTCTCCCAAACAAAAATTGAGCAGGGGTTCCACTAGACTCGGCTAACCCGTTACACCAAATTTCATAGAAATTGAACAAGGTTGAAATAATTTCATTGAAATGGAACAAGGTTGAAATTTTGGTGGGAAAATGGCGGCCATTTTGAAAAGGGCTGCCCATTAAACATTTTCTTTAACTCCAGTCAACTCGGGATATCATGTTTATCCTTTATACCAAATTGCATTGAAATTGAAGAATGTTGAAATTTTGGTGGGAAAATGTTGGCCATTTTGAAAATGGCTGCCCGTATAACATTTGCGTTATCGCCATTCAACTCCGGATATCATGTTTACCCTTTGTGCCAAATTGCATTGAAATTGAAGAATGTTAAAAATTTGGCAGGAAAATGGTGGCCATTTTGAAAATGGCTGCCCGTAAAACATTTTCTGTAACGCCATTCAACTCGGGATATCATGTTTACCCTTTGTGCCAAATTGCATTGAAATTGAAGAATGTTAAAAATTTCGCGGGAAAATGGTGGCCATTTTGAAAATGGCTGCCGGTAGAACATTTGCGTTATTGCCATTCAACTCGGGATATCATGTTTACTGTATAAACCAAAAATGGTTGAAATCCAAGCAAGTTCACTTTTTCCACTATTGGCGGCCATTTTCTGGCGGGAAAATGGTGGACATTTTGAAAATGGCTGCCGGAAGAACATTTGCGTTATCGCCATTTAACTCGGGATATCATGTTTACTAATTAAACCAAAAATCGTTGAAATCCAAGCAAGTTCACTTTTTTCCACTATTGGCGGCCATTTTGAAAATGGCCGACATATCGTTTCCATTTTTCTTTAATAAAAAGTTTGGTGAAATTCTGCCGAGCAGTTTTTGAGAAAATTGAGGTCGAAGGTTTTCGGTTTTTGGCGACCATCTTGAAAATGGTGGCCATTTTGAAAATTTTTAAACATTCTTGCACAACTAGGCATTGGGGTCTATCACCCCAGTAAGTTTCATTTCACTCCGTTGAGTCATGTTCAAATCCAAGCAAGTTCACTTTTTTCCACTATTGGCGGCCATTTTAAAAATGGCCGACATATCGTTTCCGTTTTTCTTTAATAAAAAGTTTCCACTCGTGCTACTGAACATTTATACTAAGTTTGGTGAAATTCTGCCGCGCAGTTTTTGAGAAAATTGAGTAACGGTTTTCGGGTTTTGGCAACCATCTTGAAAATGGCGGCCATTTTGAAAATTTTTAAACATTCTTGCACAACTAGGCATTGGGGTCTATCACCCCAGTAAGTTTCATTTCATTCCATTGAGTCGTGTTCCAGATCTGCGTCGGACAAGTTGAAATGGAAAGCGGAAGAAAAACTAGAGGCTCACCAGAGCCTGTATCGCTCACCTGGAATCTGGTTTTCATCGGACAATTAATCAACTATTTGACCAAGTTTGTTGCAATTGGTTCAATTGTTCAGGGAAAATTTATTTGACAAAAAAGGGCAATAACTCCGAAATGGGTTTTGGGATTTCCTTTAAAATTTCAGGGGAGGTAGACCTCAACATGGCAAATATTTTTCAGATTTACATTTCACTTCTATCTCAAATAGTTTTGGAGATAAATGATGAAAAATGTTAAATTTTGAAAATTTGACGAAAAAAGGGCAATAACTCCTAAATGGGTTTTGGGATTTCCTTCAAAATTTCAGGGTAGGTAGATCTTGTCATGCTGATCAATTTTACCGCATGTCAGATTTTTGATATCTGTAACGGTTTTTAAGTTATAAGCCAAAAACAATACATGCACCCCTATATTCTATTTTTAGCTACGACAGCCATGTTTTATGTCATATCAAAATAAATTGAGGATCGTTTGTAGAGGATATGTCATAGATCATTCCTATCAAGTTTCAAACCAATCGCCCCAGCGGTTTCAGAGGAGAAGATTTTTAAATGAAAAAATTTGAAAATTTGACAAAAAAGGGCAACAACTCCTAAATCGGTTTTGGGATTTCCTTTAAAATTTCAGGGTATGTAGACCTCAACATGGCAAACATTTTTCAAATTTACATTTCACTTCTATCTCAAATAGTTTTGGAGATAAATGACGAAAAATGTTAAATTTTGAAATTTGACGAAAAAAGGGCAATAACTCCTAAATGGGTTTTGGGATTTCCTTCAAAATTTCAGGGTAGGTAGATCTTGTCAGGCTGATCAATTTTGCACCACGTCAGATTTTTGATATCTGTAACGGTTTTTAAGTTATAAGCCAAAAACAACACATGCACCCCTATATTCTATTTTTAGCTACGACGGCCATGTTTTATGTCAGATCAAAATAAATTGAGGATCGTTTGTAGAGGACATGTCATAGATCATTCCTATTAAGTTTCAAACCAATCGGCCCAGTGGTTTCAGAGGAGAAGATTTTTGAAAATCAGCCAATCAGAAATAAGAATTGCCTCTGGTGGCCATGTTTCTTGACCAATCAGAACTAAATGAGGAAACTTTGTTGAGGACCTTCCATACACCACTCATGCAAAGTTTGGTTGGAATTGGCCAAATGGTTTCTGAGGAGAAGATGTTTGAATGAAAAGCTAACGACGGACGGACGACAGACGGACGGACGACGGACGGACGACGGACGCAAAGTGATGGCAAAAGCTCACCCTGGCCATAGCCAGGTGAGCTAAAAAGACGGAAAAATAATAATAAGAAACGGAGTAAAAACAATAAGTCTCCAAACTTCGTTTGGGAGACTTAATAACAGAGAAACGGAACAATAACAATATGTCGCCGACTTTCGTGGGGGCGACATAACTAAAATTGCAATTGCGAGCAATAGCAGATGTCGCCCCTGGCAGCCATCTCTGTTTCTTCTTCTAATTGTACTTTACAAACGTAGCAAGTTTCATAAAGTTTAAATATAAATGCTTGAAATTTACCAAATGCTTCGTCTTGTCATAAGGAGTAATAATATACATGGTTATAGGGTGGGGATCTCAATGGTTTAATGAAATTCTATCGTACAGTTTTTGAGATATAAACGTTTTAAATTTTCGGAGGGTACCGGCAGCCATCTTGAAAATGGCGGCCATTTCGAAAAAAAAAGTATTGATTGCACACCTTCACATAGTGATCTTACTTTCTGCCAAGTTTCATTCAATTCTATCCAGGCATCTCCGAGAACCAAGCCGGACAAAAATCATTGGAAGAAAGAATAACAGAGAAACGGAACAATAACAATATGTCGCTGACTTTCGTCGGGGCGACATAAATAACCAAAGAAACGAAACAATAACAATATGTCGTTCCAACTAGTCTGGGGGCAACATAACAAGAATTGCAAATGGGAGCAACAGCAGATGTCGCCCATGGCAGCCATTTTGCAATTTTTTGTATTTCGATTATTGCATCTTGTTCGTCATCCCAAACTTAGCCTAGATATCAATTTTCATTGAAATTAGACAATGTTTGAAGTTTTTCGTCATTTTTACAACCTTTTTCAAAATGGCCACCATGGGCGACATCTGCTGTTGCTCGCAATTGCAATTCTAGTTATGTCACCCACAGGATTAGTTGTGAAGTTTCATACAGATTGTTTCAGCCATCTCTGAGAACTCGTCCGGACAAAATTAGGTGGAAGAATAAAAAAAAAAAACCAAAGAAACGGAACAATAACAATATGTCGTCCCGACTACATCTGGGGGCGACATAAGTACTACAAAAACATTATATCTCCCTTCTACGAAGGGGAGACATAACTACCATAGAGACCTGCCATCAATGCATCTTATTTTGTGTTAAGTCTAGAAACAATCTGAGTTTTTATCACCAATCTTGTTAAAACGCTTTTCATAACTGGAAAATCAAGTGCAATTACAAAGCATTTACATAACTGGAAAATCAAGCGCAATTACAAAGCATTTTCACAAACGGGAATAAAAAAAAATATTTTGGTACAAAACCTGGAAGTGTAATCATCAGAGGTAAATCCGTAATCTGTATTTTGAATCTAAAATCCGGGACAATTACGAAAATTCCATAATAGTAAACACCTCCGATAGAGACGAGATAAAAATACCAATTTTTTTTTAATACCTACCTATTAAGGGACGAGATCAAAAGTTCAATGTAGGATAAAAAACTTAATTCACATAGTTTTTTCACTGACCCCCCCCCCCCCTCTTAATTTGGAAAAAATTGATTGACCAACTATTTAAATTAAGTTTTTTATGATACATTTAACTTTTGATCTCGTTCCTAAGTACCATAATTTTTAAAAGCATGAAACCCGGCACATATTTTTCATTTGGTCTGAAACGACATGCATCACTTTCTCAAGTATAGAACCCCTTATTTTCTGTGGCTGATTCTTGTCTACTTATATCTTTACTGTATAGGATCTGTGATAACTTCAGATGAATCTGACACTTTTGTTTCCAGTGCCATGTTGTGCTTGTTTTGCACAGTACCTGGGTTTCTTGTTGAAGACCGCAAAACTTAAATCTCTAGATGTACTCAATCTTTCTTTCATGTTTAATACAGTGGACATTCTCTCACTGACACACACCCCATATCCTTACATTTTCACTGGTATAAAAATGCCATGTTATAACTTATATTTCTATCCTTTTTAAAGGATAATCAAATAATGTTTACCTGTGCTCCAACAATTCCGTTCCCACCATAGAAGTTTTTTGTATACATGTGCATGGAACCTCCTTTACCTTTAGCACAACCTGACTTCTTTCCTTATAAAAAAATAGGTAAAATGTTAAATGAATAGAGCATGTATATAGATTGTATTTAGGTCAAATCATGCAAATCTCAGGAAAACTTCAGCAAACATTTTTGTTTCCAAAACCTGAAAATCTTGACCAAGACCCTATCATACCCCTAAAAATAGCAAAGATTAATATCATTTCCAAGGACCTGATCACAATTTGAACTCTTATATGCATATCTGTCTGACATATATTATTTATGAATGATGCATCAGTTTTCAAATTCATTAATTTCATTCAGTCTGGTCTTCAAACATTCAATACGGTCTTAAATGAACACAAACCTATCAATTCTGCTAAAACACTATGGACAGAAACTCCCCTTATATAGGTCCAACCATGGGCTCTGTATGCTGTTATAACAGCATCTTCTGGGGTTATTGATGCCTCCATACCAACACAGCAGGCTTCCTGAAATAAAAATCACTATCCCATATTGTTTTATTTTTCTACATAAATTTTTTAAGCAGTATAGCAGTTTTAAAAGTGTTTTTCATTTGCAAATAAAAGTGAATGTAAAATTCTGAACAACTTTATGACTGCATATTTTTCTGTATATTTTACAAATTTCAAAATGTTTGATATTTCAAATTTTTCATTTAACATATCATACTGTAGTTAGTTATTAAAATATATAATTAGCTATTCAAATGTATTATTTTCTTGTATTTCAAACCCATTCTTTAAATTACAGAACAACTATTGTTTATAAATTAGTCAAAATAACAGCTTAAGTACAAAAGATAAAATACATTTAATTTCTTCAATCGTTACCATTGGATTGTCAGATTTATCTAATTGAGAGAGTTAAATTATCCAATTTTAAAGTCTGAGTCTTGGCGAGGACTTTTAAAATCCAATAATTTAACTATTAAGATTTGATAAATCTGATAATCCTCATTTACTGATGGAAGAATCCGTTTCTCTAATGATTATCAAATAAATTTTAATATTTTATAAACCAATATTCTCTTCAAGTGCCTCAAAATTTCTGACTTTTATGTCATACACTATCGCAATAGATAGATAGATATCCAATCATGGAGCCCATTACTGGGCATGACAATCAAATAAAATCAATGAGGAACCTGTGTGAGTTATCTTTTCCTAACCAATGTAGGTAAGGGAGATAATAAATTTGTCTCCCTTTTAGCCTCAGGACAAAAGGGAGAGCATTTACATTGTAATTATCTCCCTTACCTACATTGGTTAGGAAAAGATAATTCACTCAGGTTCCTCATTGAACAAAATACAAATGAAGATTAAACAAGAATAATGAATTTTATTGTAAACTATTAATATGATTGTACATTGTATATAAAAGGAAATAATAACTTTTTAAGAAAACTTACATATGTCAGTACATGTATATAACGGGTAGAACATTTAACCCTTTCGCCGACGAGTCCCAGTTTACAGGGATTGTCATGTAGGTTTTATATTTTCCACTCTAGAAGCAAACATCAAGAGTTATCTTTCTTAGATTTGATACCCGGATAAAGATAAAACAATGGCAGATCTGAAATTTTAGGATTTTATGGGACTTTAAAGTTAGGAAAATGAATTTTAGAATTTTTTTGGCAAGATTGGATGCCAAGAAAGTATATATTTCGTATCAGACTCGCCAAATTTGTTCAAAATTTATTGGAATCGACATCAATGATTGGAACTTTATTTCTTGAGATAAGTTTTCTCATTTTTAACGACCAAAATGCAACTTCAGATCGATTTTAAAGATTTTGAAGAATTTCAACATGTCCAGCCGTTTGCTGTCGAATCTTTGCATTTTCATTCAAAAAATAAAAAAGATCATGAAGAGAACATATTTAAAAGAATAGATAGCCTGGTATTAAAGTTCTTAAACATCAACAATGAAGAAGTACACAAAATGTAACTCAAGTCTGCCCTTTGGTCAGGGAAGCCATTGTACAAGGGTTACTTCCTGTGCGGAGTCCATCAGTGAAAGGGTTAATATGTTTACCATATGTTGCTTTGGTGCTATTAATTGATTCCAAGAATTCCGGATGCTTTTAAGTTAGAATGTCTCCTCAAAGGCTTTCCTAAGACCCCTTAATTTGTAATGCATGTTTACCAAAAAACTTTTTTTCCTATCATCCTTGGCCTAAAAGTTAGTTTTGGTAATATTATACATTGTAAACACTTTTAAAAACTACCATTTGACTTTTAAAAGTAGTATTACCTGTCCAGAATACAGGTGACAAAAGCCTCTGATCTGTTTGCTTTTATACAGGTTACCGGCCGTGGTCTCCATCCTTCGAATCACCTGCATCTGTCTGTAATATTTTAGTGCCTCCTCTCTTGTACATGTTACTGATGTAGCAGGTCCTTTTTCCAGTTTGTGCAATGGACATGGCTGTTAGGAAATTAAACTTAATAATTAATAAATTTCTGGCAAAAATACTGAAAAATTATTCTTTTTACAAATTTTTGTGGTTTTTATACTTGGATGTTAAATATATGAAAATTTCATGGAAAACACCATCAAAATAATTAAATTGTCCTGAAATTGATTTCACAATACCTGTATATTACTTAAAAGTAGATACTAGTAAGGTCAAAATGAATCTTTACGCAAGATGTGAAAAAAAGAAAATAAGTAAGGATACAATGTATACTGTAGAGATAATACTGATATTAAATCATAAACTTGAGCTTTTTCTCACTGGAAAAACAGAAACTGTTCTTAGAAGATATTTAACGTTTGCTTCAAAAATGAAGATGGCTGGTGTATTTAACATGTTAAACTGCTAAAGACTTGGGTCTTCCTGTGAAATTCCATTTATACAATTCATTCTGAAATACTGCCAATATAATACTTACTGCTATTTCAAATGTTGCTTCCGATACAGTTGATTGGTTTCTTAATCCAGCAAATATCTGAAAAATATATATACAAACCCATTAAGCATTGGTAGAATATTTAAACAAAAATATACAGTATACTGCAGGATATTTTTGCGGAAACACACTACAACAGATTATGTGTCCATAAATAGCTGTCATAGTTACATAAAACCCCTGTTTTGAGCCAGCCTCCCATCTAAAATCTGTTGGAAAACCTGTCCCTGTGGTTGGATATTGGAATTATCCCTCTTTCTTATTTAATATATTCGTATTGTATTGTTTAATAACCCCTAGCTACAATAATGTAGCTCCTGTGACAACTTTTGACTCTGCGAAGATACAAAGCGGTCCCATTACTCGTAATGAAGCAGCTGGGTGCGACTGGGATATTTTCCACCTGTTTTGGTTCAAAAACTGTAAAAATATTATATTTCTATCAATAGAAGTTAAAATAAAGCAACATACCATCACCTAACAGGAGATTTCCAATTCAGAAATCTGGCATTCATCCATGTTTTGAATTTTCATTTCTTTTCAAGTCCTGGTGGGATTCTCGGTAAAGTCACGTTCGAAATAAAGAGGTTTCCATTGACAAAATAATATTTACCGGGATATTGTCAGTCGTAGTCGTAGTAAGGATATCCGTATAAGGTCAGGCCACGTCCCCTGCAATCCAGCGATATATGTCATGGCAGAAAGAAAGCAATTTTGAAACCGTCAAAATGACCAGATGTGCAAAACAACGAATTTTGACATTAGTAATGAAGTAATTTTACATTTAATATGCTGGAAATTATACAGTTCAAAGATATTTCAGGTAAACACGACCTCTTATTGTCATATGTAAAATTTATTTTTGCTCCATTACGAGTAATGGGACCGCTTTGTAGCTCCGCCAAGTCAAAAGTTGTCACAGGAGATACATTATTGTAGCTTAATAACGAATCTGGATTTGTTTGCCCTAGTACATGTTTGTCCTAATACCTGTTTGCCCTAATACGTATTCACCCTCAATTTTTATATTAATATGTTAAGGAATGCTTAATGATAAAATACAACTTAAGATCTTCACAGTTGAGAATATAATATAACTTTTGTATTTATGGGGTTTTTTGTATGAGGGGTTTTCTTGGATATCTCTACATCAAAGAACTCTCCTCACTGTAGACTGTAGAGCCTGGTCGATGACAAATTGGGTGGTGTGGGACCTATACGTCTCTTTTTGGAGATATCTGAATCCTGACTGATATGATTCCATTGTCCATCACCTTATATAGCAATTTTGTTACGGCAAATATGAGATTAACAGAGCCAAGCTGTCAATAGAAATTCACTTTCATGTATTAGAATTATCAAAAATTGTTTATATTCAATCTAATCTGACTACCGGTATTAAATCTACAAATTTAAAGTTGCTATTTTCTTATATATTCCATTAAAATATTGTTTGTTTGCTGTCAGCCGACCGACCCAAAAAAATCGCCGCGACCCAAATAATTTTATTGCCGTTTTTGAAAACATTTTTTTTTATTCCGGAATTTTGCCGGTTGCGGTTTAGAATCGAGTGCTGATTTCCGGGTTACATGCGGTTTTGATTTCCGGTAGTACATTGAAATGTTTCGAAGGTATACAAGTTTAATATTAAAAAAAAAAAAAAATAAAATAATTTACCTACCTACCTACCCACATAAAAAATTCTGGGTAGGAGAATGGCAAACAAACAATATTTTAATTTAGGCCTTATAACAAAGGCATACAATACACAGTGTCTATTGCAGCATCAACAATCATTAGTTTTAACAAGGATTTGAATAGTAGAAGGATACGAATCTTGTACTTTGTCGGTTTATCTTGCGTGGCGATATTTTATACTACTTGCTACTTATACATGCCACTAACGCCACTACTATTTAATAAAATATATCACAAAATACTGAATAAAATTAAATCTCTTTCCCCTTCCTTCTTAGAAAGGTGGAATAAAACTTTTATTACATAATCATGTCTTTAAGATCAAACAAAAATCTTTTCTCAGCTGGGCACCTGTATATTCAATTATCAATAGCACCTAACCTTCATTTGTTAATTACAGGTGTTATAATTTATTGTATAAACATGGTCTGTTAATTAACCTGCCACAGGTAATTATTTCAATCTTTTACACATAAATTCGTACATCATCTTTATAACACACTACACAAATCCATTCTTGAATTTGCCAACGGGATTACATACGTTAAATTGAAGTTTTTTAAATTTTGTATCCACCAAATGAAAAAGTGAGTTTAAAAACATACAAAAATAAATTGCTTCGCTGAGCGCAGCTGGATACGACCGCAGAGGTCCATCCCTGAACAATTGGGGCAAAAATGGACACAATATTCACGCTTGATACAGGTCTGAATTTGGATTGTAATTAATTATTTGACACATAATAGGTTTCTGACACAGAATAACTGTAGTCAAAGAACTTAGAATTGGTCATATGATTTGAATTTATATTCAATTCTTTGCTTTTCGTGCAATACAATATGCTGTTGCGAATTGAACCCCCCCAACCCCCTTTTTTTTTGCAACAAAAAAAATATTTGAAGAAATTCTTTTTAATTTCTGAAATCTGAAATGAGAAAAAATTGTCCCCCCCCACAATTTCTCCCCCCTTAATTTTTTTTCACCCCCTCCCCTTTCATTTTTTCCAAAAAAAAAGATTCTTTCCCTCAAGATATGGTCATAATCCCTATTCAAATTTCTCATGGAGTTTGCAAACATAATTACCCATTTAAATACATCATAAAAGTATTAAAATAGAAAATTACATATGGCTTAAATTAATATTAATAAATAGTAACTTCTAAAAAATAAATTGACAGCTATAAATCACCCAAAGACAATCTGCATTTCTTTATACATAATTTACAAGCAGTTTAAGGGAGGTTATCGAATCATACACAACATTTTACTTTAAATGTGTTTGGATTACCTCCCTTACACCAAGATAATAACCAACAAGAAAAATGCTTAAAATTAAACTAGGTTTAATTTTGGACCCTTTGGACCTTAATGTAGACCAATTTGAAAACGGGACCAAAAATTAAGAATCTAAATGCACGGTTAGATTCGGCATATCAAAGAACCCCAATAGTTCAATTTTTGATGAAATCAAACAAAGTTTAATTTTGGACCCTTTTGGCCCCTAATTCCTAAACTGTTGGGACCAAAACTCCCAAAATCAATCCCAACCTTCCTTTTGTGGTCATAAACCTTGTGTTTAAATTTCATAGATTTCTATTAACTTATACTAAAGTTATAGTGCGAAAACCAATTGTCTTCAGACGACGACGACGACGCCAACGTCATACCAATATACGACCGCAAAAATTTTGCCGTCGTATAACAACATGAAAAACAAAACCAACTACACCAAAGGTTTGTTCTATACATCGTAAAGACCCTACACTACACATTAACACACTTTAGTATGCCGATTTCATGGAAACAAGAAAGTTTGTTGATTTCTAAATATGCCTTAAAAGAATTTTGCTCTATAACGCCACCATTTTGACAAATGACAATAAGATATTTAAAACACAAATAACGATACAACAAATCAATCGTTCACGCCAGTTTTTATTCTATACAATGTTTACACTCTAAACTACACATTATACATTTTGCTGAGCCAATTTCATGTAAACATGGACGTTTATTGATTTCTAAATGAGCCACCCCACCTCCGTCCAAGCATGCCCCATTTTGACAAACGATGGTAAACAATCCCTAATAAATACATATAGGGAGCACTGTTTTAAAAAATCAAGATGCTGGAAAGCAGTGGTGGAAAGATTGCAACTGTAGTTGTGTATAATTTCAAATTGAATTTTATCACAGATTTGTTCTTTGTTAAGTGAAAACAATTACAGTTTATGTATTCCTCTTTTTCCTGATATATTGAGGGACATCATTTTCAGTAAGAGTTCAATGTGTATTAAGGCTTAACTTTTAGCAACAATCAAGTTTTAGTGTCAATATTCGAAATCTTAGTGGAGGTGTTCGAATGTGACTGAAGTGTAAAAACCAGGAGAAGGTCTCAGACAGCCATGTACCCATCAAGGACTATCTATAGACCAAGTAAAGTTGGTCTATGTATTGCAATTGCTGAGAAATGGGCATTATCCCAAAAAACTAAACAAGTCACTCAAGCATGAAATTGCAGTCAAGGTCAAAAGGCAGTTGCCATACAGACATGTAGCCACTAAGAACTATCTATTGACCAAATATGGTGGGTATAGGTATTACATTGCTGAGAAATGGACTTAATCTCGAAAGTGTGACAAAATCAATCAAGCATGAAATTGAAGTGAAGGTCCAGAGACAGGCGTCAGACTGCAATGTGCCTACTAAGAATTATCTATTGACCAGGCATGGTGGGCTTAGGTACTATAGTTGCTAAGAAATGGACTTAATCACGAAAATGTGAAACAGGTCACTCAACCATGAAATTGAGGTCAAGGTCAAAGGCATGTGTCAGACTGACATATACCGACCAAGAACTATCTATTGACCAAATATGGTGGGTCTAGGTATTATATACTGAACCGCAAAAGAAACGTCGCTTTTTCAAAATGTTAGCAAAATTCAAAATAAATATTAATTAATGATTTTTATATAATCAGTATTACGATTACATCACCAGGTAAGATTAAATTACCTGTGAATTAAATTTTCGGTTGAATAATTTTCAGTTGATATCGTAGAGCGACCGTACCTAAAACCGCTCGTGGGACACACTTGGCAGTAATTTTTCTTAAATCTTAAATGTTCGTGAAATTCATGCTCCTTTATGGGTATAAAAGGCCGAAGAAAATTAAAGAGTGTTAGTATCAGTGTTGACACAGAAGCTATGCCACGTCCGACTCCACAACAGAGAGAACAGGCCATTGGTCGATTGGATGCTGGGCAATCTGCCAGAGTTATTGCCATCGACCTCAACTGTGCTGTTCAAACAATTGAACGTCTACGGACATGGTACAATGCAACAAACAGCACAAATGACCGTCCACGGAGTGGTAGACCCCAAGTCACTACCCCTAGACAGAATAGAGGCATTGTTCGTCACCATTTGATGAATCGGTTCACCCCAGCTGCCGAAACTGCCAGAAACACTGTTGGAACACATGGACGACCCATAAGTGATGATACGGTTCGTCGGCGATTAGCTGCTAGAAACATGAGATGTCGCCGTCCAGCAAGAGGACCTATTCTTACTCCTCGACACCGTCAAGCTCGTCTTCAGTGGGCCACTCAGCGACAGAATTGGCGAAATCGACAATGACGTAACATCATCTTCTCTGACAAAAGCCGTTACTGCATTTCAACAGCCGATGGCAGAACCAGAGTGTGGAGAAGACGCGGGGAACGTTACGAAGACAGCTGCATTCTGAAAACAGACGCGTGGGGAGGACCTAGCAACATGGTATGGGGTGGAATCGGCCTTAACGTTAAACTTGGTCCAGACATCTTTCAGAACCTTGGCCCAGGCAGAGGAAATGGCGTAACAGCTGCCCGTTACATCGACCAAGTCTTGACACCCCATGTTCAGCCCCCTTTCGCACGTCATCAAAACAAGACTTTCCAACAGGACAATGCACGTGCGCATACCGCAAGAGCCACAAGAGACTTCCTACAGCAGAATAACATTAATGTTATGGATTGGCCGGCTTTGAGTCCAGATTTAAACCCTATTGAACATTTATGGGACGAAGTTCAAAGACGGTTGAATAATGAGCAGCCAAGTCCGCTAACTGCAGCTGAACTTTCACAAGCGTTTCAGAGAGTATGGGCACGTATTCCGATGGCGTTTATTAATCGGCTCATCAACTCCATGTACCGAAGATGTGCCGCAGTAATTGGTGCCGGTGGAGGACATACACGTTATTAACGGACGTGGGAGCACAGCATTGAAAACATGTGACGTTGCGACAATTGTGACGTTTTTGTGAACATTGTAACCAAAAGACTGTAAATCATTCATTAAATTTTGTAAAAATTAATTTAAAATATATAAATGTCACTTTGAAATAAATGTATGTGAACATGTCATTTTGTGCGACGTTTCTTTTGCGGTTCAGTGTAGTTGCTTAGACCATACAAGTGTGAAGTCACTAAAGCATGAAATTGACGTCAAAGTCCCAAGCCAGGTGTCAGACTGGCATGCATGTACCCATTAAGAACTATCTATTGACCATATATGGTAGGCCTAGATATTAAAGTTGCTGAGAAATGGATTAAACCACAAAACTTAGATGCAGATTTTATATTTATGTTTATGAAGTCAGTGAACCATGAAAACAAGGTCATGGTCACCAGACAAGTACATATGTATACTGCGGCAAACTTTATACGAAAATGTGCGAGTCTTTAAAGGAAGACGTGTCGCCTGCATACAGGAAAAGGTACATTTAAACCAATCACCCCAACCCCAATTTTTACAAAAAAAATTGATTAAATTTTCTAAAAATATATATGCACACCTTTGCATTAAGGTAATGCACAGAGAAAGTTTCATCAAATTTCTTTTAGTGGTTTATGAGAAGTTGAGGATAGAAGAAAAGTGTTACGACGTGATGTGTCGACCATGCGGAACGTCTGAGTCATATTTTTTTCTCAAATAATGGGTAATAATCGTCAAATTTGTAAATGCGCAGCCAATTAGTTTCGACAAAAGTAAAGTTCCCAACAACAAATACAGGAAGCTGTTTCTTGTAGATTCGTTATGATAGATAAGTTCATTGCCCGTCTGCCTTGACTTCATTTTAATTCCTTGGTAATTTCGGTAAACGATAAAGTTTTATATAAGTTAAAAATATTATTTCAGATATTATCAACACGAACAACAAGACTAAAGTACTCGTAATTAAAAAAAATGCTGTCATCATTGGAACTACATTTTATGTACTAACGTCTGATGGTATAGAAAAGGTCACACTTTTGGTTGGAGGCTGATGCCATAAGAACGATTTGTAATCTTTCCAAAAATCCTTCTATACATCGAAAAATATCATACTATGGCAAAAATGACAGTTCCACTTCCATATTCGGTATGATGAGGGATGAGTTGGAATTTTAAATTAGTGTCTCAACTCCCCATTATAGGCAGGATTATGAAGGTCAAAAGGTCAAACAGATTAATGTTAATTATTGATGAAATACGGGTGTAATATCCACAACAAGTCCATATCTTATCAATGATTGATATTTAGGGTATGGTTTCATATACTTAAAATCCTTGGTTTTAATCATTAATTAATACATAAATTTTATAGATTGTAAAAATGTCACTTACTTTTTATATCTATTTAATTTTATGTTTATATAATTGTCATAATTTTTTCATTTCTGAAAATTTAATAAATAAATATTTCATGAATACAAATTTTATATACATTGTAATTTCAAATATAATTATTCTGTTATA
The DNA here is from genome assembly GCA_028015205.1 of Mytilisepta virgata. Taxonomy (NCBI): domain Eukaryota; kingdom Metazoa; phylum Mollusca; class Bivalvia; order Mytilida; family Mytilidae; genus Mytilisepta; species Mytilisepta virgata. Next base: position 545,693 of record JAPWFG010000026.1, on the reverse strand, counting down.
AACATTTTGTATTAATTTTCCATGAACATTTTCTACTCTCATCTCTATACTATATAATTATACCCTTAATTATAATAACCCCCCAAACATTTAATTTAAATGTGGAGCATCAGAAACAAAGTGAACTCCCACAAAAACCAGTAATCCTTTATGGGATTTTGTGTCCGGAGCTATTTTTCGGACATGCCGCCAAAATAGCACAGAATCCAAAAACTGCAAAAGGGATTACAAAATATGAGTGTGTTGTCAGGTGTTTTGCGGGGTGTATCAGATGGGTGAGAAATGTCCTCCTTCATTATTGAGTGAAATACAGATGATTTTACATTTTGGTTATTTTGGATAAAGTCTAAGAAAACATTAATTGATCAGAACATACAGCTCTTGGTGAAGAAGAAGCTCTAAGAGCTCTTCCAACTGTCGACAACATCTTTTCGATTTGGAGGTCAAACACAGCCGCTTATATCGGTGACAAAATATTGCATTCATTTTCAAATAAAGTTTGCTGTAAAAAGTTGTTGAATTTATTAATCAGCTAAAATTAAGAAATACAAAGGTTATCTATAATTATATTGTAGTTAAAATTTTACTGTTTTATTTTTGCTTACGTCTGTGCAAAAACAAATATCTAAAAATAAGTCTTAACCGTATTCGTCAGGTGTTTTCCGGAAACAAACCTCTGTTCAATGGGTACTGATCCGGGGTACTGATCATGCTGATGCTCTCTTTGAATTTGGTTCTCTTCTCATTGACGATATCCGTACCAGGATGTATTGCTACATGTTTTTTTTAAGTCATTGCGAGCTTTAATTTAGGGATGATATCAGATCTTTTACTGCCAATGAGATGATTTATTAAAATACATATGATTAAGTGCATCAAAATGACATGTTCATTTTGTGAAACAGGTGTCTAAGTTGTTAACCAGTTTCTAGCAAATATGTTAACATTTTCAGTAGAGGTTAGAATTATGTAACTTTTTCCTTTCAAGGAAACAATGGCGACCTCTGATGGTTTCATGTGTGATGTATGTCAACATCAAAATATGTCAAGATCTGCAGATTACTGGTGCTCTGTATGTGATGAGGGTTTTTGTTCTTCACATGATGACCATCATAGGTCTTCTTATAATGAAAAGGTCCCAGATTTATCATCAACCGTATCAAGATCGGTATCTGTTGAAACATCTCCCATATCAATGATGCTTATAGCAGAACAGGAAAAACAAGGGCAAATTGAATCATCCGTACAACCACAATCTCCAGGGTCATTTGAGAATGTGAATCTAATCTTGGAATCAAAATTCAAAGTTCCAAAAGGCAAGATGGTCAACGTAACCATTTTAGGTTGTGGCTTTTTGCCAAATGGGGAAATAATATTGACTGACGCTGATGATCATCGTATCATGATTTTTAAAGAGAAAGGCGTGTTGGCTAAAAGCATTACCCTCCCAATATCTACCATCAATGATATCACAGTAATAGATGATAGAACGGTCGCTGTCTCAACTTTTTGTGGTATTCGACTCTTTGACATTGAAATGAAGAAGAATTTAAAGGTAATTGAAATCAGAGGTGGAGTTCATGGCATAGCATATAAAGAGGGATCCTTATTTTGTTGTGTCAGAAGGAAAGGAATTAAAAGATTTCAGTTAGAGAATAACTGTATATCTACTACAATTATACAAGACAAATCGTCTGGTTCATGTTATATAACATTACATGGTCGAAATATTTATCTAACTCAGACCTTCTTGCACACCATATTATGCTGCAATCTAAAAGGAGAAAAGCTGTGGATGTTTAAGGATACGAACGTTTCGTTTCATCCACAAGGTATAGCTGTAGATGACAGTGGTAACGTTTACATTGCATCGAGCAACCGTTTCAATGTCGTGGTACTGTCACCTGATGGAAAAAAGAACAGACAAATACTTGGTCAGAGTGATGGACTGGTACGTCCATATGCAATAAACAGAAAATGGAAAATTGTTAGTAGTAAATGAAAATGGACCAGTGTTTGTATACAAAATATCTTAAAAAATTACCAGGGTATATTTTTTGTCATATACTGTATTTGTAGAAGATTAAGGAACACATAATTACAATTTAGAACAAATTAAATCTGTTTGATGTAACATCGAGTGAATTTGGAGCAAACTGGATACCATGTTTTAATCTGTTTCAGAACTTATTAAATTTTAATATATAACATTTGTGTATAGTAAGGGAAAGAAATTTACTTAGTTTTGTATAGTAATTCCTGCATATGTTCGACATATGAAAATACTGGTACAGTGAAACCTGGTTATTTGGGTACCTCTATAATAGCAAATCACAGTCTATAAAGTGGATTGATTATGAAGCAAGTGCCAATAAGACAACATCCAATAGAATTGAACACAGGAAAAGATTGCATCTAGTGGTCTTCAAAAAGGCCAACAGCCAAAATCACAAGACAAGCACTGAATGGCTAAATTATTTTTTTGGTGTTTGCAGCGCTGCCTGTATTTTACCATTTCTTTATATCAACTTTTTGAATTGTTATTTTGGTTTTCAACATTTTAGGCCTTGAGCACAACTGATCCTCAGCTCAGTTGATAGTATTTAGATACTAGTCCGAAATTGATACTTAAAATTTACTGTGACAAAATTTTGAAAACTAAGGAGTATCTCCCTCGTGCATAGCTCTGTCCCTGGTCGGGGTGTGACTAAACATCGAGTTCGAGTAAGAGTTAAAGTTCGGGTTAGAGTTCGAGTTAATCTTCGAGTGAACTCGAGATATTGATTTCTAATATAATTTATCGAGTTGAATTTCGAGTTAAAATTCGAATTACAGATTAAGTCTAGGGGAGGGGTAAAAAATTACATGTACATAGGGTGGTAAAAAAAATACCTAAATTTTTTTACACTCCCATAAAGACATCTCAAATTTTTTCAGACCCCAAAAACATTTTACCCCATAAAACAGGTTAAAACGCTATTTTTTTCGTCTTTTTGAACGCATCCCACAAAATACCTGCAATTTTTGGGACCCCCAAAAATATAGCAAAATCGAGAAATTTAACCCCAAAAAATAGTACTAGCCTACGTTCAGAAAATTTGCAAAGGACCGCCCCCTTCCCAGATTAAGTTATTTATTGTGCGTTGATTTTTATTCTTCGGCGTTTAATAATCTGGACACCGGAATAGGTATCAATGAATCTAGATTGACCGTTTCCGACTTTGTACCTTACGCGTTTTCCTTTTCTCTTTCTCCTTATGTCCCATCAACAATTGTGGAAGAGACATCGCCAAGTTATCGGAATTCCAATGGGGACTAACTGCATGTGCACCACTTATTGCGGACCTGTTTTTTGTTACGAATCACAATTTATATCTGAAATCAGCAAAGACACAAGGAAACAACATTTGATACAAAAATTTAATAACACTTTTAGATATTTGGATGATATTTTGGCTGTCAACAATGACGACTTCAGTATGTACACTAAAGAGATTTATCCTGTTGAACTAATTTTGAATAAAGCTACTTAACAATGAACACTGCCCTTTCCTGGATCTTGATATCTATATATCTAACGGGAAGCTTAATACTAAAATATACGATAAGATAGATGATTATTCATTTCCTATTGATAATTATCCGTTTTTAGATGGCGACGTTCCCTTGGCACCAGGGGGGGGGGCACCTTGTCAAAAAGTGGGTTCTTCCAGCACATTTGAACCCCGACCCCTTTCCAGAAAAAATTTGACCATCTTACATACCCCATTACAGACTATATGGGCCGTATTCATAAAAGTGGTTTAATGTAAACCTCGTTTAAGCTTAGATCTGTTTTAGTTAAACCAAGAAACTAAGTTTAAATTAAACTCTATTCATGAAAGAAATTTAATCCTAGTTTAGGTAAACTTAGTTTAAAATTAAATAAACTTGGTTAATTTATTAAAACTAAGTTTAAATTTAAACTATGATTACCAAAATAAAAACAACTGGCTCCGAAACGCATTTCATTGTGACGTTCTGTTTATGACATGATTAATCACATCTTGACACTTAATTCAAAGCTGCTAGTAAATGATGTAATGAAATGCTAATCAGTGTAATTCGAGTGAAGTAACAGTGTTATTTAAAATTAAATCTTGAAACTGAATACCCAATTATAAGAAACAAGAGGCTCTCAAGAGCCTGTATCGCTCACATGGATTTATCTTGTCCACCTTGAGCAGGACTAAAATTTAAATGTAGCAGTCGATGTGTCTAGTTTTCTCATAGGGTCCTATGTTAAACTAAGTTTGTTGTGGTGTCAGTCGGGGTCATCGGACATAATTCTAAAAGAGAACAATCTAAGGACCACTGCTGCCAAGTATGGTTCCAATTGGTCAAGTGGTTTTAGACAATAAGTTTTTTTTTAATTTTCCACTAGGGTCCTATGTTAAACTAATGTGGCAGCCTTCTTGGTAAGAATATTGCTGTCAAGTCTGGTTCCAATTGGTCAAGTGATTTCAGACGAATATTTATCAATGGATTTTCCCATAGGGCCCTATGTTAAACTAAGGTCGGCTGTGGCGGCCATCTTGGTTAACAGTCCGGATCAACGGACATAATTCTGAAAGAAAACTTCCTATGGATCATTACTGCCAGGCCTGATTCCAATTGGCCATGTAGTTTCATAGAAGATTTTTGAAATTCATCCCCATTTTTCTATTTTTAGTAACAGCAGCCATGTCGGTTGGAAATAGGGGATGCCTTTGGAAGGGGACCACCAAAGGACCATTCCACAGAAGTTTGGTCCCAATTGCACCAGTGGTTTCAGAGGAATATTTACGCCCAACGACGACGTACGACGGACGCCAAGTGATGGCAAATGCTCACTTGGCCTTTTAGACCAGCTGAACTAAAAAAAATCATGTCAATCCTAAGTTTCTAATCAGAAAACATGATAATTGTTTTCTCTCAGATAGAAATTTATTCAAAGAAAAGCTGCATATTTTTCACCCATCCATTTTACTGACGGTAACGTACTTGGAATTGTTTTTTTATTTCCACAAAAGCAGAATTTTAAATGCTCAAAGTAATGTGTTCAATTACAAATATAAATTTTTCTCGGACATTTTTAAATTCGCGAAGAGGTGCTATGCATTAGGTTCAGTACAATTATCTACAAGTATGGTTCCCTCCTGCCTTAGGAGAAATGATTAGCATTTACTAGGATTCGTGATCTCAAATAGAGGGTGCGGGACAAAAGAGAATGACATAAGATACCCCAGTAAACGATATCGTTATCATCTTAACTAATATCCATTAGACGCTTTTTCAAAACAATATGTTGTCAGAACAATATTTGCTGCCAAAGATAAAAAAAAACAAACAAAGAAATTAGTAATTAACTAGATTAATGATTAAAACCTTATAAATACTTTACTACGACATTGTTTACATCATTTGGAGTATATATTTATTTTCAATATTTTGTCTAAGCCAAATTAAATCTCTTCCTGTTACAATCTAAAATCTTCTTTCCTGTCAACATTGTTATTCATACTTTGAGATATATTTACTAAAGATCAAACGATGAGATTGCATTCTTGGAAAGGACCTCGAGTTCTTTTTTATTTCCTCTTGATAAAACGATTGAAAATATATATTTCGTTGTATTTTTAAATTCGTTGATTGCGTTGTCCACGAATAATTTGACAGTAATGTGAGTATTTAACATTAGCAATGTAAGCAGGTGTTTAGTGCATGATCTTACAGCAAAAAGAAACCAATAACAGGAAACACGGTAAAAAAAAACAAGAACATGTGTCAGGATAACACTAATTTCTCCAATTCTGTGCACATTCATACGTCTCTTGACCCGTTTGATAAACTCTGATTCACCACACGTTGGTTAATTGCTCCTGAAATTTCCCGCCAACAAACGTTCGGAAGAGCTCTCGGAGTTTTACATTTTCATTAGAGAAAAAGATTCTAAAACTCTTGACTCTTGAGTAGATAAATTATGAAATTTATCTACTCTCCATAATTAAAACAAGCCTCGCAGTTTAAAAATTAAATTAAATTTTCATATTCCTTTATTCAACCAAACTTTGTGGAAGAAATGAGCCAATCTAAAAGAAATATCGCAACTGTAGACCATCATCCATTCAAGATTACCGTTGCAAAAAGTCATTTAAAAACATAGTTATACAGAAATGAAACATGATAACGACAGATACAAATAATCAAAGAAATGAACAAATAAGCGTATATAGTATACACTTAAATTTACAAAGACACATTTTCTTGTACTTATAATTTTACAATAGCGTCATTTTCTATTTTTCAAAAATGTATATCCAAAACAGAACTTTTGTAAATGATATATATAGCGGAATGTATTTGGAAAATATATCTTGTTTTTAGCTTTAAACCAAGATTTAAACCTGCCTTGTTGCAAGTTTAATTTAAAACAGGTTTTAGGCTATTTCATACCCGGTTTAAACCAAGTTTATTTTAAAACAGTTTCCTGAATAAAGTTTATTTTTAAACCCCGTTTAAGAACTTTTAAAACTCAGATTCAATTTAAACTACCTTTGTGAATACGGCCCTATGTGTCTAAAATAATACCTCTTTTTAACCAGCAATCCACTCCAAATGTAGAACATTGACATCCAGATTTGGCTTCAACTACTAGTCTTATGTTTGTTTTCCCCATGCAATTTTCTTTTTTAAATGTGATTGTGACTGAAATTCTGTTTCCATTCAATTATAACACCGTTCCAGATGTTCTTGACATATAACCCCATTCCAGATAGTCAGATATTACCACTTTCATGCCCTTTGTAGAAAAGAGATAAAAGTATCTCGCTTTACAGTCGTTTTTTCGAAGAAAATAAAACGGCCCCTTTTTTCAGAACATGCCTAGCACCTCAAATATAGTATGTGCCCCCCCCCCCCCCGGGCTTGGCACCGGCGTATGGTGTTTATATATTTCAACTTGTTAGATTCGCTCGTGTATGTAACAACGTATTTGATTTTAACGCAAGAAATCTGTTTTTCTGAAAAATTATTACGCCAGGGATTTAGATACCACAATCCTATCAAAACGTAAATTTTATCATCGGTACAAGGACCTCATTCGTAAATATAAATCATAAATATAAATCAACGTGCAAACATCTTATATGTTCAGTATTTCACATCCCATCTTTTATACAAAGCACACAAATGTCGTCTTTCACCTGAAAAGCTAATCATACCTTTAATCAGACTTATCAACAAGGAATATAGTTACGATACTGTTGTCAAGTCATTAAAGATGGCATTTTTTGGAATTAATATTGATTCACTCATAGGGCCTTTGCATCGGAAATAAACACATTTATTCTAAAACAAGTCACTGGCATGATACTGGTTATGTTCCTCTCCAGTTCTCGTATAATTTACGGGAGGAATTGTGGCTGATTTTCTATATGATATAGACATAATCTTTCGATCAGTTTAATTGAGGTCTGGAGCTGACATGTCAGTAACTGCTAGTAGTCATTTGTTTATATATATTGATCATTGTCATTTTGCTTAGTTTCTTCTGTTTTTTTTAACATCGGACTCGGACATCTTTTGAACTGAGTTTTACTGTGTGTATCGCTGTGTGTTTGTTTTTTCCACATTGGGAGAGGTAAAGGGGGAGGGTTGAGATATCACAAAACATGTTTAACCCCGCTGCATTTTTGCGCCTGTCCCATATCAGGAACCTTTAGCCTTTGTTAGTCTTGTGTATTTTTTGAATTTTGGTTCATTTTTATATTTCCGAGTTTACTGTTCCGCCCATTTTGCTGAACTTGTATACATTATTGTTTAGGGGCCAGCTGCGTTGAAGACCCATTGGTAACCTTGGGCTGTGTTCTGCTCTTTGGTCGGGTTGTTGTCTCTTTGACACATTCCCCGTTTCCATTCTCTATTCTATACATATAGTTTTACTCTTGTCCATTTAATTATGTTAATTATTTCCGTAAAATCACGAAGTGAAAAGGAAACCTGCTCCCTCAATATCAGAAATACGTGTATTTATATTATTCAACCCACCTTTAAGAATGACGTCCTCCCTAAATCGAAATGCATGTGGACATAATTAAAAAAAGTTTTTTCAAACCTTCCTTAAAATAATTTGCACACTGAATTGTGAGATTTAAAGTTGTGATACAAAACTATATCCTTCAAAATAATATAAAAGATGTGAATAGTTTAGGACAGTAGTTTTTGAAAATTATCTCAGAGGAAATGCCTTTCAAAGAGAAAATGTTGCACGGGGGACAAGATCTACTTGCGTTTCGTAGAAGTCGGATTACCCGTCTTGGATTTATTGCCCCTGAATTGTCGGTTTAGCTTTTTAGCTTTTTTTGTTTTCGTTTTTTTTTTAATATAAAAAAAATCTTCTCCTCTAAAGCTATTGGGCCAATTGGAACCACACTTTAAACTTTTTATCTGGCGTGTTTGCCCGTCATCCCGACATAATTAAACTTAGGACCCTTTGGGGAATACAATTTGAAGATTTCCCCCCCCCCCCCTGAAACGGCTGGGCCAACTGGAACCAAATTTTGGTGAAATAGTCCTTGGGTGGCCCCCTTCTAATACTGTGTCTGTTGTCCACGACCTTCAGCCAAGTTAGTTGGCGGAGCTAATTATAGAAAGGGGGAGTTAAAATCTTTTCCTCTGAAACTAAAAAGTCAATATCAACCAAACTTTACTTTAATGATCTTTAGATAGCCTCCTTCCAAAACGGTGTCCGGTAGTTCCGACCTCCGCGACCATGATGACCACGCCGCCGAACTTAGTTTCACACTAGACCCTTTGTGAATGCACTTTTACCACCTTCTGTAAATCCACTGGGCATTTTGCATAAATCATCAATAGGGGTGTCCAGTCGAAGAATGCACCGAACCAATAATGTTTACGAGTCAGCTTATATATGTTTGAAATATTGTTTGTAGTATAGAGTACATGTAGGCTTGATATGTTGTGTTCACTATTTTCTAAATTTTCAAAAAGTGTATATATAACTCCGCGACATGTTGAAGATCTTCTGGTTGACTTGGTTTGCTAGGATTGATGGTCTACACCCGGAATAAAAGAACGCTTATATTCTCATTGACGTTTTATTAAAAAATTTATTAAAAATCTGAAATTGTTAGCAGATGAAGCACTCTAAAGACCCATGTAGCAGGATTTTCTCATGTGAACTGTGAATAAAATGTCTGTTGAACAACACTTCCAATTCGTCACTGATTGTATACGAATATCAGCATCGCTGTTTGTACCAGGAACAAATGCCTTTATCTTAACTCTAACTCGAAATGTAACTCGATAAATGAAATTAGAAATTGATATCTCGAGTTCATTCGAACTTCAGCTCGAACTCGAATTATAACTCGAACTCTATCTCGAACTCTAATTCTAATTTTAACTCGAACTCGATGTTTAGTCACACCCCTAGGTCGGTTTTGGCTTTACCTTTTTTGGTCATTTTGACATTTTTAAATTCGCTCTACAGCTTTTTGGATTGTTGTTTTGGTTTCAACATTTTAGGCCTCGAATACAGCCGATGAGTCGTCAATCGACGAAATGTGCACATCTTGTACATCAAAATATTGGTATCAAAGAATTTTGTATTTACACACGGATGTACATTGTATATGAATATTTTTGAATATGACCTAATACATTATAATACAAACTGGCAATGAGGACTTTAGAATTCGGCCGATATAATGATACACGGAGAACTGGTTTTTAGAGGGACCAGTTTTCACAGGTTTTACTACATATATTTTCATTATGAAACATATACAAATTTTTGTGACACACATAGAAAACAATTAAAGAGGGAAAATGCTCGGGGTATCTCCAGGTCTTGCAGTTTTTTTTGGACATTTCCCTTGGAGTTCCATATTTTGTTATGATACTTTATTTGCAATGGTGTTTAACTCTCCGTCGGCGATATATTGCAACGAATCGAAATTTGCATGGAAAGGATTTCACACAATAAAACAAATAAAAGGGACTACATAGATTTATATTTTATATTCTCATCGAGGACCACCCTGCCTTTGAAATGAAATATTATATTCATCGGCTTCGAGAAAATATATTTTCTAGCAAGCAGATATTGTCATATGAAAAGAACACAGCAAGTCCCTGCGTTTTTTATATTGCATACATGCCAATGCTCCAGAATTCTCCCGGAACCTCCGGAAATTTTACTCCATTACCGGGCTACCGGTTGGACAGTAATATTCTCCGGGATTTGTAAATTTCTACATTTCCCAGGCATTTTTTCAGTGCTTATAAATACTTATAATAATGAAAGATAGACACAATCCCTTCTCTTAATGAAGACAGCTATTCAGAAATCACCACAATTTAAGGTCTTCATCACAGTGGATACCCATACTATGTATTTACATCTTGTGTTTTCATTACTGCTGTTCCAGTCAAAATATCAAAAATTAAGATAATAATTAACATCAAAATAAAGTAATGTTCATAAACATTTATTCACATTTTTCCACTCTGGAAACAGCTTCCAAATACCTTAAAATCGTTTTCGGCCCGGGGCTTCGCCATGGACCCCTTGCCGTTTTTATAAGGGTAGTATGATACTGAAAGATCGGAAAGAATTTCGCCACCATTATTTAATATACCCGTTTCAATCTTGATTCACATTTAAATATTTTCCACTCAGAGATTGAATTATTACTAGTATCCTATATATTTACAGTATACATGTATGTAGGTTGAGTTCATTGAGGTGATTTACTTCCTCAATCTTTAGAGTCGCCATTTTGAAGAAGGATTTGGTTAGCAGCAGAATTCGAGGTAAAAAAGTACACTTCGTGGTTCGTGGGGTAGAACTTAATCCGAGGGGTGGGGGAGGGGGGTTAACCCCCTATACAAACCTATAAGGGGATGTGCGAAAAATTTGGGTGGGTTTTTCGTGATTGTTTTGTATTAATTCGGGGTATGTTTTGAAAAACGAATATTTATTCGGGTTGTATAATTTACACAAACTTTGTGTACTCAAATATTTATATATAAACATCGGTATTACTTCAGCTGAACTTTGTCGAGATGGCTTTTTTTCGAGTCGGTGTTTTCATCAAAATTACTTTTTACAGTATATTATTGACAGGTATTCTAGTATTTGCTCTGGTACCTTTTCTTAACCCATTTCCACACACCCCCGTAAAAAATCCAGAGAGTTACCACCCCTCCCCCCTCCAAGTAATAAGTTCGCTCAGTTTTACATTTTTTATTCAGTTTATATTTGAGTTAATTTCAATTTTATTTAATTTGAAGTGGAAAGTTATGGTTGAAAACAAAAATTCGGTAGGTGAATTTTAGGTGTTGGCTTCTTGGCCATACGGTTTCTGTATAGGCAATGTAAAAAACATAGTTTTACCTTGTTCACAATCAGCGCTAAGTAAAATGAAACTCTATTACGTAATACATGTAATATGAATTGGAAATAATTTACAGAACATTGAAAATGTTACCATTTTGTTAACCATTTCCCTCTCTATTTTATGCGTAAAATTATATACCTAAGAACTTATTAGCCTGATGTAGAGATTTATAGAGAAATTGTGATCCTGATATAGACATCTAAACTCCTAAAATTAAGGGCTCGATTTTTTTTTTTTTTTTTGTGGGCCGCCATCACGTAATATAAACACGGAAGGGGTGTAACTAGTCCGTTATTACGGTACAGGTGTGCGGTCAGCATTTTCGAATCCCACCTGAGATACCAAGAGACTCCAACCTAATCATATATAAATCACTCTTGTCCTGACCTTTTCTTATATTTGCTAACTTTGTTTTCACAAATAGTAAATCAGAGCTAAAGATTTTTGCATGCAGAGGAAAAATAGAAAAGGAAATTTTATAAATCTGGAAATATGACAAAATCATATATAATTTTTAAAAAATATTATACCTTTTCCCATATTTTAAATGAGAGAAAACAGACCCTTTTGGGCCGCACATATATATGTAGCTACCATTATATAGGCAGTTTAAACTGTGGACGGGGCATATACATTTACCCTTGTCCGCACGTACGGTACTACGTACGTCCGTCCGGCTTAGTTACGTTTTTGTGTTTAGTTCCATTTCTCAGAAAGCCATTTGGATAATTCAATGATATTATACCACTACAATCCCCTTGTAAGACTGAACACAGATGACCAACATTTGGGCAACTTTGATCGACCTACATTAAATGAATCCAATAAAATTTTGCCTTTAATTTCATGTCCTAGGAATCCATGGTGTTATATTAATGGTACTTCGTCAGTATTATTTCTTTTATACATTATATAATCCATTTTTACACAAGTTGTGGCATTATGACTCATATTCAATTTATGAGTGATTCAGTTAAGTTTTTAGCTCACCTGGCCTAAAAGGTCTTATGAACTTTTGCCATCACTTGGCGTCCTTCGCCCGAAATCATCCGGCGTAAAGTTTTCTTTAAAGATCTTCTCCTCTGAAACCACTGTGCCAATTGGGACTAAACTTTAATTGGCGGAATGATGCTTAGGGTATCTAGTATAAAGTTTGTGTTTTATTTTCTTAAACGTCGAGAAACATGGCCACCGCGTCTAAAATAAAACATAGGGGGTAAACTGCAGTTTTTATATCTAAAAAAATAAAGCATTGAGAGCAAAACTGACGCAGTAGGAATGTTCATCGGGTCATTATCTAGCTGCCATGAAATTTTCAGACAAATCGGTCAACCTTTTGTTGGCTTATTGGCCCTGAATTGTTAATTTTAAGCCCTTGGTGCGATTCACCATGGAGAATAAGAAAATATATGGTGTAGGGATGGGGATTTTAACGGTTTATGAGATAATTGGACAATATTGATTTGATGGGAGTGGCGATAACCCCTTGCGGTATGTGTTATTTGGCGCGTCTTACCATGGGAATAAGCAAATATATAGTTTAGGTGTGGGGAATGCTTTATGAGATAATTGAACATTATTGATTTGTTGGAGTGGTGATATTCCTCTGGGAAAGCGAGTTATGTATAATTTGGTGCGTCTTACCATGGGGAATAAGAACATATATGGTTTAGGGGTGGTGATTTTAACGTTTTTATTTTTTTAGATAATTGAACATTATTGATTTGACGGGAGGGGTGATAACCCCTGGGGAAGCGAGGTATGTGTACTTTGGTGCATCTTACCATGGGGAGTAAGAAAATGTATAGTTTAGGGTGTGGATTTTAACGGTTTATGAGATAATTGGACATTATTAATTTATGGGGTTGAGCGTCACCCTACAGAACGAACGAGGTACAGGTCATTTAACGCGTCTTGTTACGGAAAATAATAAAATATATGATTGAAAGCTATGGATTTTAATTACATATGAATTGTTTCAAATTATCGATTTTGGGGGTGGGGATGACCCTCCCAACCCCCCCCCCCCCATCCCCCCAGAGGGACGCGGTATATGTCATTTAATAGGTATTGTCACGGGGAATAATAACATATATATGATATGATATGGTTATTGGTCACACTCGTAGAGTTTTTCGATGAAAAAAAATTTTCCCATAGGGACCTATAGTAATCCCCTAGCCTCTTTGAACTGCTCATTTTACGTCTCAGTGACTCCAATAAAAAAATTAATATTATTAGGGACATCTACTAACATTGATCTTTCATCATGGAAAATTTCAGATCCAATCTTTGACGGTTATTGAGAACTCGAACGAACAAAATCGGAGAGGAAGAAAGAATGTTCGATAAAAATCGCAAATAAGAGTCTACAAGTCTCCCATCTCGTTTGGGAGACTTAATAAATAATAGTGAAAATTAAACTCAACTAGTAGCCTTCCGTTTTGAATAAGAATTGATAATATATTTTCCTATCCAACTGACATTTTGTTTGGTATATGTTCGTATATTCTGGACAAGTTTATTTACTAAAGGACTCTTAACAAAGGTGTCTGGACAATATACTGTGCTTACCGCGTCTGACGACAGTGGTTTCTGGGCAAGCAGGGTTTATTGGTTAAAAGAGTGTCCACAATATTCTTTTAAAACGCCTACATAGCTTTTAAATCTAGCGGGGCTTCATTCGTGTACGATTGGTGTTATAGAACCGTAACAGGTAACACATGTTTAAATCCAACTTCCATTTGCTGATCTAAAATACTCCTTCAGTTCTGTTGGTAGTGCGGCGGACTGCTAAAATAAAGGTTCAGAGTTCTATCCCTTGTTGGTGGGGTAGGTAATTGGGATATAAATTATGCTCTTCTGATGCATTATAACACTTTAGGTGTATATAATATAATATATATACAATGAAACCTATCTAAACCGACCGGTAGATAATATATAAGATATCTCGTATAATATATAAGATATCTTATATAATCTAGTTTTTATAGGATATCTTATAAAGTTGTAAGATATCTCATAAAGTATATAAGATATCTTATGAAATTTATAAGATGTCTTATAAATATTTTTTATATAAGATATCTTATATACTTTATAAGATATCTCATATATTTTATAAGATATCTTATAAAAAATATCTCAATATAGTTTATAAGATATCTTATAAAGAAAATTATATTAGATATCTTATAAATCATATGAGATATCGTATAAAGTATATATTAAGATATCCCATATAATATATAAGATTCTTATAAACTTCATAAAGTAAAAACTATATAAGATATCTCATAAACTATACGAGATATCTTATAAGGTTTATTAGATATCTTGAAGATATAATAAATAGTAAAACGGCTTGCCATATATTTCCCTTAAATGTGGGTTTTTTTATTTAAATTTTTGGATTTGAATGTAATTAGTACAACCTGTATATTTTCAAATGCCAATTTTAGATAATATATTCTTAATAATTTTAAGAATAAAAGATACGGTTTCATCTATTTATGATTATTTTGAAAGGATAAATAACCTTGATTTCTTTGGCTGTTGACATAAATAATACCGCTACGCTTGGGTGGATTTAATTTGTGCTGCCGATTTATTGATGGAAAATTTCTTTAAGGTATCCGGACCACAATAGAACATGATCGAAAATTGTATCTCTTTTTGACAGTGAATGGCTGAACCAAAAAAATTAAAGCAGGAATTTTGTATATAAATTTACTCAAGTTGAAACACATTGTGTTGCTTATATGCAGAGTCTGTAAAAATAAATTGGTTATATTGGCATTTCCGAACTTTGCCGATAATTACCGAGGTCATTTCAATTGCGTTGTATGGAACATCCGCGAACTTTTGAATAATCACGTGGTCATTTATGGTCCGGATACCTTAATTCTAACTAAAAAAACATATCCGGTTTTAAGGGGTTGCCGGTCTCCTAAGGTTTCATTCATGTATATATAAATAATACTGGCAATTATTGGCCAATATACACACGATAATGGGAGAACTGGTTTTCAGGGGTTGATACTATGAAACTTATACAGATTTTTGTGACATATATAAAACACAATTAAAGGGGGAAAACATAAGGAGAATATTCATGTTTAGATTCCTATTAACAGCCGATCGATTTAATCCTCGAATTCTTTCTCCGAAAAGAATTTCATACTAAAAATTAATTGCGATTAAATTTAATACAATCTAGAAATAACGTAAATAATCATTTCGATTATAGTCATATAAGTGGGAGGTTTGGCATGGCGTCAAACCTGGTTTAACCCAGCTGTTCCAAGTGAGGAGTATGACGGTTGCTTTCCAGTTTCTCTAGGTATTTGCGTATCTCCAGGTCTTGCCAGTTTTTTTGGACTTTGATTATGACATTTCCATGTTTTGTTATGAAACTTAAAATTTGCAATAGTGTTTAACTCTTCCTCGGCGATAAATTGCAATCATGCATATCACTGTGAATTTAGCATGGAAAGGATTTCACACAATTAAATAAATAAAAGGGACTAAATATATTTACATATTCTCATCGATGACCAATGCATCCGCCATTCAAATGAGTTATCAAATTAATTGGCTGTTAGAATTTTAAGATATATTTTCTAATACTTAAAAGCGGATATTGCCATGCGAAAGAGTACAGCTGCGTCCCAGCTGAGTCCCTGTGTTTATACTGAAAGGTCGACAAAAATGTCGGCACCATAATTTAATACAGGTACAAACTTGATTTAAATATTTTCTACCCAGAGATGATTACTAGTATCCTACATATTTATAGTCCAGGTAGGTTGAGTTCATTCAGGTGTGATTTACTTCCTCAATCTTTAGAATCGCCATTTTTAAAGAAGAATTTTGTTAGCAGCAGAATTCGAGGTAAAAAAGAGTACAATTCGTGGTGTAGAACTTAATTCCCTTAGTTTTCGGTGGGTGAATATTTGGTGTTGGTTTAATATTCATGGTCATAAGGTTTATGTATTTATGCGTATTTTCGTTGCAAACATCGGACCCTGTTAACGATAGGCAATGTTAAAACATAGTTTTACTTTGTTGTCTCGCCTGCGACGGAAAGTCGTGAAGGTGAGATATATAGGTTTTACTTTCTGGCGGCGGCGGCAGCGTAAACTTTTTAAAAACTTTAATAACTTTGCACATATAATACCTACAATTTAGACTTATGGTCCAAAGAGAGCTTATCGTATAAGGTTTGTCACAGTATACTTGTCTTGTGACGCTGACATCATTTTCATGGTTCGATGACTTCATAAACATAAATGTAAAATATGCGTCTAAGTTTCGTGGTTAAATCCATTTCTCCGCATACCTAGGCCAACCACATTTGGTCTATAGATACTTCTTAGTGGGTACATGCCAGTCTGACACCTGGCTTTGGACCTTGACCCCAGTTTCATGCTTGAGTGACTTTGTCACATTTTCGAGATTAGCTTCAGTTCTCAGCAACTTCAATAACTAGACCCACCATTTTTGGTCAATAGATAATTCTTAGTGAGTACATGTCGGTAGGACACTTGCCATTTGACCTTGACCTCAATTTAATGGGTAAGTGACCTGTGTCACATTTTCGCTATTAAGTCCATTTCTTAGCAACTGTCATACCTAAGCCATTCATATCTGGTCAATAGATAGTTCTTGGTGGATACATGCCAGTCTAACACCCATCAGCTGAACTTGACCCGAATTTCATGCTTGAGTGACTTAATATACATTTTCATGATTTAGTCTATTTCTCAGGAACTGTACTACCTTTGTAACTAGACCCAGAGTATTTGGATGATAGAAGTTCTTAGTATATACTATTTTAACATCTGACACCTTACCTTTGACCTCTATTTCATGCATGACTGACTTTCCTGTTTGGGATAATATCCATTTCTCAGCAACTGCAGTACATAAAACAACCATATTTGGTGGGTAAATGGCTGTCTGTGACCTTGACTTGAATTTAAGACTTGAGTCAAATTTTCGGTAGCTGTAACACCTATATCCAAATTGACCTCACTTTTAGTCTTGAGTGTTATATAAAGAATTTATTTGAAGGTTGCAATGACGTTTGTATTTTGTTTGTTTCTGGTTGGTTAAAACTTTAGAATCTCCTTTGTCATTGGTCGGCAAACATTTTGTATGAAGCAACATGTGCATGGGGTTAACAGAATGGTAGTAACAGTATACAATATAATTAGTACGGTTGTGGTAAAAACATATAGATTTATTTAAATTTAGATCGAACAAAAAACTTTGAGAAAAACTTTTAAAGAATACTGTGAAATATTTATTTTTCGTAGAACACCAATTTTGAATGATTTCAAGGACAACTTAATCCACGAAATGTATTTTACGAGGAAAGCTCGAAAAGTTCGTTTATGCTCATTGATATTTAGTGATTACGTACATTCAAACGAATTTATGGGGTGTGAAAACCCATGTTGACAGGGAGAGATGTTGCGAGTTTGCTTAGATGAATTATGGAAAATAAACACTTCAAACAATGTGTGAGTTATGTTTATTTTTTTTTTTAATTGACCATTTTCAAAAACTAGATGAAAGGGGAGATAATCCAAATTTAAGTTTAAAGAGGACAAATATGCCTAAGGACTAAACTAAAAAACGCAATCCATTAGACAGACAAACACGGGAAGACGAATGAACAACAGCAAGCACATAAAATAAACACTGTAAACTAAAAAAACAATGAACAACAAGAACTCCTATAAAAACCAGGACTGAACTCAGGTGCTCCGGAAGGATGAGAATCATGTAACGAAGCTGTTTCTAGCCGTATACTGCCCCCGTCGTGAAGTTCAACAATGTCAATCCGGTGGTTTTCACAAATTGGTGGAGGTACATGAACCTTCTTTTAAATACGATGGACTATACAGTGAAAATAGGCGTAGGTTGTGTTTAATCTCAGTTTTGAACACTTATACTTTGTATAAACTGAAACAAATTCTGTTTTGAATAGTTGAAATATTTTTCTCCATACTTATGATTTTTGTAGGTATTAAGTAAGTTTAAAATTATGATAGATTAAAGAAAAATTAAAATGCATTTATTATCTTGTACTATGTGTGCATTGAAAACTGAATATCTTATTGATCAAATTTTATCATGTGTTTTTGTGTTACACCTTGGGTTGTTTCCTAAGGAAAACATTCTCACATTAATCAATTAAGGAGTGATAAATTTCAGTTGTTATAGTCTATAATAAGTATTTCTCAACGTTTTTTTTTTTGCTTTATCTAAATGACTAAGAAATGGTTAAGTTCCAAACAAGCAACAATATGGAAAAACGTCTCCATATACAGTTTCAATATGTCTGTAAACAATCTGCAAAGTTTCAAAGATCTAGGTTAAAGGCTTTAGATTTTCCCCGCTCGCCTGACCGTCGAAAAATCTTCGACTAGTTTTTAAAATTCAGCGTCCTTGCCCTCGTTTCGCTCCCTCCATTCGGGAAAGACGTGAATTTTAAAAACTCGTTGAAGATTTCACAGTCTTCATTTTGAACTCGTGTGAGAACCTATATAATCAGCCTAAAGATTTAAGAGAAATAGGAGATGAAATGCAACTTTATTTTTAACTGTCCAAAATATGCTTCTCTGAGAAAGAAGTTTGTTTTCACATGTTATAATAAAAATATTCAGAATCCTCAAATATTGTAAAGAAGTTAACATGGCTACTAAGTAATGAGGATTTTGGCAAAATAAAAAGACG
The DNA here is from genome assembly GCA_028015205.1 of Mytilisepta virgata. NCBI lineage: Eukaryota > Metazoa > Mollusca > Bivalvia > Mytilida > Mytilidae > Mytilisepta > Mytilisepta virgata. Next base: position 526,500 of record JAPWFG010000026.1, on the reverse strand, counting down.
GGATCACTTTAGGTATGAAAATTAAAATGCAGGAACTGTGTCAATCAGGAATTTTTTGGGTTTAAATGAAAATAAAAATTTTGGCCGAAAAAAGACCAGGACCAAAATTTCGACGAAAAAAAAGGCAGGATCAAACTTTTCATCCTAGCCCTAGAGTTATGTTTAGGGTTAGGACTTGAGTTAGGGTTAGAAGTAGGACTGGAATCTGTAAATGTTCATTCCCGTCCGAAAAGACTAAAACAATTTCCGTTTCATAAGGGTGCTCTCTTTCAGGTCCGCAGAAGAACAGCGATGGCGAACAGCAACAAGCAGCAGAAGCAGCAGCAGCGAAATCAGCGATAAGTAGCAGCAAAAAACCGAAATGAGCACGTGAGTATTGTCATGAGTAGCGATGAGCAGCAAAGAGCAGAATAGAGAAAGGAAGGAGCAAGAGATGACCAATGAAGAGCAGCAGGGAGCAAGAGATGAGCATCAAAAGCATCAATGAGTTGCAAAGAGCATCAATGAGCAGAGAAGAGCAGCGAAGAGTACCGAAGAGCAAGAGAAGAACACAGATGATCAGCGCGAAGCAAGACAAAAACAGCGATGAGCAAGAGAAGAGCAGCGATGACGAACAGCAACAAGCAGTAGCAGCGAAAACAGCGGCAAGTAGCACCAAAAAAACGAAATGAGCACGTGAGTATAGTCATGAGTAGCGATCAGCAACAAGGAGCAGCGATGAGCAAGAGAAGAGCAGCGATGACGAAAGGCAACATGAAGCAGGAGCAGCAGTAGCAGCTAAAACAGCAAAAAGTAGCACCAAAAAACCGATATGAGCACGTGAGTATAGTCATGAGTAGCGATTAGCAGCAAAGATCAGCATAGAGAAAGGACGCAGCAAGAGATGACCAACAAAGAGCAGGAGGTAAGAAGAGTAGCAAAGAGCAGCAATGAGCAGAGAAGTGCAACGAAGAGTACCGAAAAGCAAGAGAAGAGCAGTGAAGAGCAGCGATGAGCAAGAGTGCAGCACCGGTGATCAGCACGGAGCAGCAGGAGCAGCAGCAGAAGAGAAAACAGCGACAAGTAGCACCAAAAAACCGAAATGAGGACGCGAGTATAGTCATGAGTAGCGATGAGCAGCAAAGAGGAGTAATAGAGAAAGGAAGGAGGAAGAGATGACCAACAAAGAGCAGCAAGTAGCAAAGAGCAGTAATGAGCAAGAGTAGAGCACCGATGATCAGCACGGAGCAGCAGCAGCAGCAAAACAGCTACAAGTAGCACCAAAAAAAAACGAAATGAGCACGTAGGTATAGTCATGAGTAGCGATGAGCAGCAAAGAGCAGCATGGAGAAAGGAAGAACCAAGAGAAGAGCAGCGATGAGTAACAAGGAGCAAGAAAAGAGTAGTACGGAGCAAGAGATGAACAGCTAAGAGAAGCACAGAGAAAGAGTTGACCAACAAAGAGCAACAGGGAGCAAGCGATGAGTACCGATGTGCAGCAATGAGCAGTGAAGAGAAAGAGAAGAGCAGGATGAACAGCAATGAGAAGCGAAAAGCAATAGAAGAGCAGCGGTGAACAGCAATGAGCAGTAGGGAGCAAGCGAAGAGCAGCGACAGCATCAACCGAAATGGGGGTAAGGGGACATAATCCAGTCCTACTGTTGGACTTCCCTTGAACAAACAGAAAAGATTATCTGGAATGAAAAGCACGGGAAAAGGGGAGATAACACAATCACTCCTCTGTACTTCGAATACTCTGGGACTTCGGCAAAACAGTGAGAGTATCAGTCCCTAGAGACTCGATGCGAGACCCTTACCCTATACGGACCGATGAAAGACCCGGTGAGGACCGAGACGCGGGGAGAGTGGGAGATAATCCTATCCGATTACCGGTCAAGCATGCCGAGACGACACATCCTGAATCCAGTACCTGATTGACGTCACTTCCGTAAACAAATAATGGAAAAATGGCGAGAAATTCCACTACTTCCGGTTATCATATTTGGCTCCTCCTCCACAAATAATAATTTAGAACCACCTATATACTACTGGTAACTTTATATGCCCCATCCACATTCGTGGGAAGGGCATGAAAATACGACAAGACATTACAGAAACTAAAACAGTGGCAAGGTGAACTCCCATTAAAAGCCGGGATTGACTTCAGGTAAACGTGACCTGCTCCGTTAATGACACCCGTCACAGAGGGGGGTGGGGGTGTAGGAGGGATTCTGTTTCAGACTTCCCGCTGAAAAAAGTAGCAAATCCCGAAATCCCGTGGTTAAAAAGAGCTTATCCCGAATTCCCGAAGAGTTTGGACTGCCCATGGTCCAAAATCGTCATAATACATATATAATTGAATTGTTATTGACCGAGTTATATACCGTAACCCTAGGTTGTCTTGTTCTGATTATGAATTTTAATTTCTAAGTCTCATAATTAGTTATAAAATGTTGGTAACTTCATGTTCTACTGTGATAGATTGTTCGACTTTAAATTTGTTTAATCAGTTGATCATTTTAAACACAATTAGACATAAGACAGATGTACTCAACAACAAAAAAAATCATCCCGCTAAATTTGTAGCCCGAATTCCCGACTCAAAAAATTGCATTTTCCCTGATCCCGCCTCATTTCCATCCCGTATTCCCGACGTTGAAATAGGCCAATCTCGAATTTCCGTTCATTGAAATTTTTATTTTCATTGAAACAAAAAGGGCAAATATATCTAATAAACAATAAAAAAACGTACTCCATTGGACAGACAAACCCGGGAAGACAAATGAACAACCACAAGCACAAAAAATAAACACAGAAAACTAAAAAACAATGAACAACGCGAACTCCTATAAAAACCAGGAGTGAACCCAGGTGCTCCGGAAGGGTAAGCAGTTCCTGCTCCGTATATTTCACCCGTCGTGAATTTCAACAAAGTCAATCCTGGGGAAGTCGCAAATCGGTGGAGGCACATGAAAGGTTACGACAGTGGGAACAGGTCCAACATCATCTTAGATATTGGAACCCTGTAATTGTCAATCAATTCGTGATGACGACCGTAAAATTTCCTAAGTGATGACATCAACTTATCCCTGATAAAACCCTGGTTAAGAAGCTTTTATGACAGCAGTAATCCTCTTTTTCGAAAGTCAGGGTAACTGACGCATGCCCTTGAAATTTGGATAAGCTGAGAAACGTAGACGCCATATGCAGGCGATTCTGGTATATTGCTACTCAAGAAGGGAAAATTAACAATAGGAAAGTTGAAGTCATCACGTTTGTCATAAAGTTTTGTCTTCAAATGTCCCTCATAGTCTATTTCAAGAAACAAATCCAAATATGAAGCGGACTTTGGTGTATCTGTAATATCCTTAATTTCAAGCACACTGGGGTAGATAAGATGTAGAAAGTCTTGGAATTTGTCGTTATTTAACGACAACACATCATCTATATAACGAAAAGTGAAATTAAAGAATTGGGCTAGTTTCTTTTTGTTTTCACGTAGTAACCCTTGAGTGAAGTCCGCTTCATATGAGTACAGAAACAGATCGGCGAGGAGAGGAGCACAGTTGGTTCCCATTGGAATGCCGATTGTTTGTTGAAAAATTAGACCGCCGAATTCAACGAATATAAGCATTTCCTGATTGACACCGGTCCTGCATTTTATTCACACCTAAAGTGATCATGTCTTTTTATTTTGACAAAAGTCTGGTCCGGCCTTTTAATTTTAAATTTGATCCTAGCCCTTCCCCTCCCCATAAAAATCAAATGGTTGCTCCCTAATAGAAGTCTAACTCCACAATTCAGGTAGTGACCTCACTTAAATAGCTTTGAAAATGTTAAAATTTTATTTAAAAACCAAAAAAGAATTGAGATATTCGGGCAGATAACTAGAAAGAGAACTGGGCCAAAATATTTCCCTGCTTTTCTTGACTATCCCCATTTACGGGATGAAATAGCGTCACACCAAAAGGACCTGTATATTGATATGAATCATATGCTATACGGGCACAATAAAACAAATGAAATTGTTTAAAATATCTCGTCCATATGTACTTAAATCCATTGCAAAAAATAACAATTTTATAAGGATGGGCCATCCTATTCCTACAAATTATCTACTCCTAACCGCAAAATGCTGCTAAGTTAGCAACACTGATTAGTTTATACATGTACCACAATATTGGATGATTTTATATCACTGCATGTTTATTGAAGAATAAATAGCATTTTCTGAAATCTATATTAACCCTTCAATCGACCTTTTGTATTATATTCTGATATTTAGTTTTGTAATGGGAGCATGTTGTAGATTAGATTCTTGAGAAAATAAGTACCTTAAACACTTTGCATTTTCCCTATACTTCTAGGAAGTAATTAAAATACTGTGCTGGTGTTTCATCTGACGTTTCCGCGAAATTAGAATCACATTAACCTCATAAGTGCAATATATTAGTGAAGGCAAAACTCTCTCAATCTGGCCATTATAAATAGAATACCAATCTCTGGATCATGTCAGGTCATACATTTTAAATTAGAGAAAATTCTTTAAAAAATATTAATCCATGTCATTTTGGAAGTTGAAATATTTGCCTCTCTTTTAGAATGAGGCAAGCTACGCCACTGTTAACTCATCTCCAAAACTAGTACATACTATTTCAATTATACATTACTCTTCCGGAGCACCTGACTTTCCCCCCGGTTTTTGGTGGGGTCCATGTTGTTCATACGTTTTTGGTTTTTAAGTGTAATTTTTGTATTGTTTTGGTCTTAATTGTCTTCGTTGTTCTCCGTAGTTTGTCAGCTGTTTTCGATTTTCACCTCCTTCGAATATCCATTTGGTATTTCGTGGCTTTACTTAATGAAAAACAAAGCTATTGGTGAAAACTTACTAACGATCATAGACAAACAATATTTTTATTTCGTTGTATATATTATCAGTGAAAATTTATATTTCCTCCCTTCGTCCAAAGTAATTTCAATCTGACAACTTGGCGTACTCTTTGAAAGAGAAAATTATTTACAGTCATGGTTAAAAATAAAATATATCCTGGTAACCATCATTTATCATGTTTTATTATATACTTACATTTGTAAAAAAAATTAACAAATGTACTGTATGTATGTAAATTTTCTCTTTTTTCCCTTTTTCCTTTTATTTTTTGGGGGGATATTCTCACATTTGTTTTAGATTTTCCATTTTTGTTTTTTTTTTATTTTATCTAATTTTCATGTCTTTACTGAAAGTCATTTTATTTCTGTTGTCAATATTTTTTTAATTTGATATACATGTTATATTCTTTTCTTAATTAGTTTTATCATTTATTTTTCAAACATTAGACTGCGCAAGCTCAGTTTAAAATCCAGACCATTAACAACTCTTAATCATCAAGGAACCTCGAAAATAAATTAATTAAAATTATAAATGTTTTAAAATATCCTTTAAATTACTGATTTTCGGATTAAGGAAACTAACTCCTATTTGAAAAATGTTTATGTTTAGCTCAACTGACCCAAAGGGTCAAGTGAGCTATTCTCATCACTTGGTGTCCGTCGTTGTCCGTCGTCCGTCGTCGTCCGTTAACTTTTACAAAAATCTTCTCCTCTGAAACTACAGGGCCAAATGGAACCAAACTTGTCCACAAGCATCATTGGGGTATCTAGTTTAAAAAATATATCCGATGACCCCTTCTGCCAACCAACTTGGCCGACATGGCTAAAAATAGAACATAAACTGCAGTTTTTGTCTTATATCTCAAAAGCTAAAGCATTTAGAGCAAAACTGACAACGTTATTTCAGACAGCCGACGGATGGACAGACAGACAGACAGACTGAAACCTATATACCCCCCCCCCCCCCGCCAAACTTCGTTTGCGGCGGGTATAAAAAAAAAATGGAAATATAGATCTAACTGATAAACAGGGCAAGAAAAAAATATTTTTATCACCAATTTTTTCTATTTTGAAGAACCGTTGTATAATTGCGTAAAAACATTGCAATATATATATAAACGACATTGATTTAAACTGGTTAAATCTGGATGAATCAGAAAAGTGTGTCACAATTGATCCAAGTTCTGTGTCTTTAAATTAAATATTTGATATTAAGTCACTTTTTATTCTCAACATTGACAGAAAATGGTCTGGTGTCTTCATTTTTTCCCCGAAATCAAACTGATCAAGTTTTTTTTACTACGATAATTTTCAATTAGGACACACTATATTATATTCATCAGTGAATGTCTCGATTTACATACGACTAAAATGTTATTCATATTTTTTGTTATTGAAACGAACTGAATATAACTTAAACTGATCATTTATTATTTTTTTAATTCAAAACGTAAAACGTAAAACAGATAAATATATACTTGTAACATCCAGCATATGTTCAATGAATTTGTTAGAAAAGGTGTGAACTTTCCGTAGATTTTGTAGGTCACCGAAAATAATAAAAGAAATAGCCAAGGCAGATGTCTAGGAAGTATCTATTTTTAATTTTAAGAAGTCAGACAAAAGACAGATGCTTTAGGAGAGAATGGATTAAAAGGTATCCTAGATTAGTGTACAGTACATCAAAGGATGGGCATTCTGCCTACGTTGCGTACGTTTTTTTTTAGCAAGAACCAGAAAAAGGAAGAAAAAACTTGTTTATGTCCCTTCCAGAAATTGGAAAAAGGCTATGGAGGCATTTAACAACATCTTTATGGGAAGGGTTCAGTGTTTTACAAAGGGTGGAATGTTTCTTAAGCAGATGAAACGAAATACTAGTGCCGTCTTGGAAATGAACAAAATTGACTAGACCGTAAGGAAAAAATTATATGGTCTTAGAATCAATAGTAACAACTGTTCTTATTTGCTCTTCACGGCCACAGGGATGATGGTAAATACTTGAACATTGGGGATAATGTAAATGTAGGAAATTTTCAAGCATTTTTGGACTTTAGAGTTGATGCTGGTGATAAAATTCGTTCTGAACATTTCAACACAGCACCCATAACTGTCACATAGAGATCCAAGACCATCCAGAATGAAATTATTGACATATGCTCGATGATTAGAAAGAAAATTGTTAAAGATGTTTTAGACTGTGGATGTTTTTTTTTGTGTGTCTCCTGGTGAAGTTCGAGATGTATCAAACACAGAACAGTTAACAGTTTGTCTGCATTTTGTTGATTTAACAGGTTGGTATATCTCATTTTTATATTAAACATTTAAACACATGTTCATGTCATAGAAAAATCTTGAAATTAAATAATTATGTACATGAAGGTTGACCGAGAATGTATTCAATATGAATGGAGCATATTGTGCTTTATCATATATGCAAAATGACTGTATTTAGTACTAAATATATGATAAATTGTCCTAACCGAAAGATATTCATTTGGTTTTCTTCTATTTGAAGGTAGCATTAAAGAAAACGTTGTTGATTTCGTAGACGTTAGTGGTGAGAGACTTTCCATGGAGCTACTGAGAATATTGCTAGAGATGGGACTAGATTTACACGAGATGAAGAGCCAGTGCTATGATGGAGCAGATAAATAAAAAATCATTTATACATGTAGCTTTTCTAGGGGACTTAAGTTTCTTTTTATGAGTAATTTACATGTATATTATTTTTTCTGGTAGATTTCTTTCTATTTACTTTTTACGTGTGATAACAAAACGCATTGGTTGCCTTAATCAGCTAAGCACTTCACATCAAGGTAATGTTAGTAATAATCTAAGGGAATAATTTTTTTTAAATGTAATATATGTATACCAATTATAAATACAACCCCAGTTTTGATCTTGTAAATAAAATAAATAACTGACCAATAGAAAACAAAACAGAATATCTTGCAAATAAACAGATTTTAAATTTTATTAATGTACTGACAGTCACTGTATCATTATAAGAAAATAATACTGATACATGTAATTGGAACAAAAACATTCAAATGGCAAGACAGTTGCAGTATGTTGTAATCTTTTATTATTGATTTGTAAAATTATCTATGTATTATTTCATTTTATTAGGTAGGGCTGTTGATGTTGTGAGTGCACTTGGATCAGTTAGCCTTGTAAAAGTTCTTTACAGGATTTGAGAAAAACATAGACCATTACCATGCAAACGGTACAAGGAAATCTTGACAACGGCAGAAGATTTAGATATAACACCTTCAAAACCTAGAACTTGTGGGCGTCAGACAAAAAGATCAAATGTTCCCAGTGAATAAGTAGAGGAATGTTCATAAAAGCTATTTCTATCCAAGTTCTTGGTCATATTTTATCTGAAATGACTACCAGATTTGGTGATCTACAAATTAAAGCATCAACAGAACTTTATGTGGGACATTTCCTGTAACATCATGTGATCAGCAGACTGTGACTTGTGAAAAACTATTTGAGGTCAACCATGTCAAGTAACAGGGCATCGTCATTGGTTATGATGTACACACACACACAAACAGAAATCCAGCCAAAAGATGATGTTAATCTATTTTCAACTAAACTCCAAGGAGCATTATACTGCCAGAAATTCTTGCAGAATAACTTACATGTTTATACAGATGTACAAATGTATATATTTATTTTATTTCAGTATAAATAATTGTTAAACAGTAAATGTTTTTTATATTATAACATATGTTATTTTCGTTTATTTGACATGTATATACATATCCATGAATGTGATCTTATTTTTTGCACATTGTGCATCTCCAGGCATGGAGGTTCTGGATCCGCCCCTGTTCAAAATCTCCTGATGGCGATGCATCACACCAAATATGAATTAGTTTGGGCCTTTAGTTGCTTAGAAGTTGTCGACAAAAAATGTTTAGTGAATATGACGAACAATGTAAGGTGACATGTTTAAATAGAAAGTCGGGGTACTAACGTTTCATAATCTGTTCTCAAATTACATCTGTCATGGCCAGTCTTCACAACTGTAAAAAAAACATATATACATTTGTTCACAATCTGTATACACAAAGTACAAATATCAAATAAGAAGCTTGACTTATTTTGCCAATACCCCGTGCACATGCCAAGAGGCCGGACAGAAAAAGTCAATATAGTTTGGCACCTAATTTTCGTCAATTTGTACGTAGGCTATTGGGTTTCCCAAAAGTTAGGTAATTCTATAACTTCACAAAATAAAATCAATTATTAGATATTTAGTTTTCTTTTTGAATTCACAGTGATGTTAAGACGGATAAAATTTTTCTAATTGTGTTAATTGACATTCCCAGGGAATGTTACATGTCCTGTTGCCTAGAGTTTTGAACCTGTGAAATCCGGTGAAGTTGAAAAAGCATTGTTAGACCATTACACATCAAATCAAACTTACTTTAAACGAGCACATTGGGTTTGTTTTTGTTCAAGTTGGGGTTTTACGCCGTTTTCAGCACATTTGGCTATTTCGCGGCGGCCAGTTTTTATTGGTGGAAGAAGCCGGAGTACCGGGAGACAACCACCGACCTTCGGTAGGAAAATTGCCAATTCTGGTCAATTTAGATCGGAGGCGAACACACACCCGCAACAGGTGAGATTGGAACTCAAAACTTCAGTGTTGACAGTGGGACAAGTTCCCATCAATACGGGCAAATATATGATAAATATCTGTGAAAATGAGAATAATTATTTTTAAGTCAATTATTTGGATATACCAATGTACCGGTTTTACTCAAATATAGACGTATACAGACTACTCCTTCAAAAATAAAATTAATTTCACTGTACACAATTGTTATTATTATGGAAAATAACGCTTTTATGGAACAGTCCATTTTTTCATGAATATTTCTAAGGCACGTGTTTATATTATGACATAATATTTTGTTTGGAACATGAATGCGAGTGGAAGTGCATGTTTAATTTTATAATTGAAACCCCCCTCCAAACCACCAGATGAGGGTCTATTATATCGGCATCTTTTTTGTATTTTTAAATCTTTTTTGATATATGTTATGAGGCCCCCTTTTGTGTTTTATATCTTATGTTATATATGTTACGGGGCCCCTTTTTGAACCCCACCTTCGCATATAATTTGTTGTCAAGGCTGTACATATATGTAAATGTGTAGATTTGGCCATAATAAAAAATTGGTCACAGGTAGTGACCCAATATTTCCCACAGACACTGTTGTTTTATTTCTATTATATGCGAACAGAGCTTGCTGTCTTGGTATGAGTACAAATATTAGAATTATTTGAAGGGGTTTAGGTCATGTAGGCATCATAAATTGAATGAGCATAAATACCATGTTCGATACTACCCAAAGTTCACTGGAACTTTAAATAAATATTTTAACTTTTAATTGGATTGCCGTGTTGTCGTATGTGTTTGTGTGTGTGTGTGTTAATAGTGCTCGTTGATTTCGTAAAAGGTGAAACTGGTCAGATGTGAATAAATTATATTTCGGTGCCTCATAAACGGTAATCCAGTCTAAAAATCTAAAACAGTAAAATGAAAGGTTAAAAATACCAATATTACCGGATAAAATAAAAACTAAGAATTACGCACGAACATAGCTCAGTATTCGGAAATACTTTTAACATAACCTATGAGAAAATTTAAAGTAAAAAAATAAACTTTGATAAGACATATTTTTCAGTTTATATGGAGATCGAGAAACTATACAATAAGAACTCTACCTATTCAGATTTCTAAATTTTAGAAATAGACAATTTAATCCAGGGCAATAAAAATATAATAGTTGCAAAACAAACTAAGCGTCAATGAGATATTGAATGGACTAGAGGAGAAATCGGTTATTAGATAAACTCCGGGTGTCACGATATGATATGTACATTGACCTTTGCATTACTTGACTTTTAGATAAACATTTACTTTAGTGGGCGTTTTTTTCACAACGGATTTGTGGTGAACAATCTGTAAGTTTACAAAAAGTTAAAAATTTAGCTGCATTTCAGTCTGTTTTATTAATTTCATTTTCGGAAAAATGTATCATTATCATAGCTATTTGACTGACAATAACATGAATAAGTGGGGGGGGGGGGGGGGGGGGGGGGGGGGGGGTCAAATAAAGTATCAAATTACTATGCGTATACAGAGAATTCGCTTAAAGATGACACATTACACTCACCATTCTCACATTCCATGCTAATCTCACGATGCACGATGCATGTTACACGATTATTACAGGTGCAATCCTAATGTAGAAACCTGGTTTTACTAGAAGCGGATATAAAACGTCAATTTTTTAAAATTGGCCTAGTTATAGGTTATCGGCCAGCTGTATTGAGACCCCGCCCGGATCTTCCTATATCTATGCATCAGAAATATAAACTAAGTATTGGTAATTCACCTCATGTTTATTAAATAGGAGGGCGTAGCCCGACGGTTTAATAAACATGAGGTGAATTACCGTTTTATTCTATGTTCGACCTTGTCCTTTAGTTATCAACAGAGGTGACAATAGAGTGCAGAAATTGTAGGTGGTCGTCTGTGACACAAGGCACATCATAGTAATGAATTCTAGCGGTGTCATTGAGGCTATTAATTTAGAAACTAAAATCTTTTATTTCAGATAAATTGTCAAGTTTTCTTTTGCTGAAATGAGATAAATAAGTAAAATTTTACTATTTTACATTTTCCCCCATATCTGTTCTATTGAAAGCATAAATAATAAAAAAAGAACAATCCAATTTATTTCAGGTAATTTAACTAATTTGATATTATACATTATATGCGTATGAAGGTGTACATGGTGTATTTGCATTATCATCAACAACACATGCGATTTTTTTGTATTCTAAATCATGGTTTTGTGTGTTTAATTCCCCATGTATGTGAACTGTTGATCACTAGTTTCATCTGGCAATTTTTTTCATTGAAACAGAAGCACAGTGTTCTGTTTTTTTAAATGAACTTTTCCCGTTTGTGAATTTGTAGCCTTATTTGTGCCTTATATAAATGTCGTTTTCCATGTAAATAATTATTAATTCACAACGTCTATTTATTTTGTAAGATTCTTGCAACGAGACCGTTAATATAATAAAATGTCTGCAAATGTTTGTGTGTAAAATGAGTTTTAACAATGATCTAACAGGTCTGTATCATGTTTCTGTCATCATCTTATCAGTCTGTTGATAATAGATATGTCTACAAAACTTAAGGAAAATTAGTTAGTAATTCCACTATGAAATAATCTGTCCGTTATCTGGCTGTGTCCACCGATTGGCTACAAGACAAAAGTCTACCTCATTAATATGTATTACATAGAATAAAATATAAAAGCTTCAGAGGTACGAACTTCTATAAGGTGTCATCGTGCAGCTTAAGACCTATTGAGACAAATGTAGATCTTGACATTCTTATCACATTTCTCAGAACATTTTTTAGCTATCTTTTATGGTAACCGTTACAACGCGGTAACAAAGTTTAAAGTCAAGGTCAATTGTGATCTTGACCTTCGACCTTGGTGTTATTTTGAAAGTTTTGATCTCTGACAACCAATGTTGTAAATCCCAAGTCTCTACGAATGCCATTTACTGTTCTTCCAAATATTCAAAGGCCGATAACTCCTATAAGGAGTCGATATACCGGGTTGACCGAAGACGACAAAGTTGCGTCTCGACAAGATGAACATTGTTTTCCACAAGGATGCGTGACAGACCAGTAACAAGATTTAACATCAATTTCAAGGTCATGACCTGTGATGGTCATTAATGGAAGTCCCAACTCTATACGACTAACTGTGATTTGTTACCATTAAGGAGTTCTGTCAAATGTTCAATAGGAATTAACCCTGAAAAGGGGTCGTCAAAAGGTTTCAACCAAATGCAAACAAAGTTGTGAGATGTCTAACATTTTCCAACTCTTGGTTTGCCTCTATCTGTTATTAGGGTTTTCGTGATAGAGCTGTAACAAGTTCCAGGTGATCAGGGAGACAGTTCTGTTACGATAAAGTGTTCGGCTTCACAGTACAAATTCCGATTCCCGTTAATCTTTCCAAACCATCATGAGAAATATCGTTTCGATATGTTGAGAAATGAAATACTCAATATGCCGGGTTGCGTTTAATACCACATGTAGGTTTATGATGATCAACAACAAGGTCAATGCAAGACAACGAAGACACAATAAGACTTAGGATGGTTGGGGGGGATACAATTTTTTGTGAAAAATGACTAAATTCCAAACAATGATAAATCTGGAAAAAAGTTATTAAAATGACATATCATATTCCTTCATGCACATCTTCAATATGTCTGCAAACAATCTGCAAAGTTTCCAAGATCTGGGTTAGAAGCTGTAGATTTCCCCGCTCACCCGACCGTCCAAAAAAAATTCTTGACATCGACACAACGTGAACAAAATAATAATAACAAGTAATACTGTGTTGGGAAGACAACACAAAAGTCCCCAAAACGTTTGTGTCCTTGGCTAAGTACAGCTATTCCTTACCTCCTTGTATGAAAAACATGATGATTTTGTTTCATAGGCATCCATCTCCGCTATAGCCATGTCTTACCTCCAAACGTGATGATTTTAATTTAGCGGCCATTTTGAAAATGGCGGCCGATGGAAAGTTTTGATGACGGAAATCACTTCGCAATATCATAATCTACTTGGGAACCAAATTTCATCCAAATCGGAGCATGTTGAATTTTTCCGCATATTGGCGGTCATTTTGAAAATTCCGAAACCTTTAGGCACAACTAAGCATGGCGACCTATTTTTGTACCAAGTTTCATGAAGTTGGCTTGAACGGTTTTTGAGATCTGCTTTGGACAAATTCATGGCTCAGAAAAAGAAAGGAAAAGAATAATAATAAAAAAATTGAAGGTCTATTTGTTCCGAGAACAAATAGGAAGGTCTTTCCCGGTATCTCTTTTGATTCTCTATTAACATAGTTATTGTTCATAAGAACTTTTTCATCGTGTAAAGTGTGTTGCTATAGTTCTTAAAATGGCCTTGACCTTAGTAACAAATTGTAGGTTTTTTAATTCTCTATTACAATAACTGTGGTTGCTAAGGACTTTTTCATAATATAAGGTGGGTTGCTATGGTATTTTGAAATGACCTTGGAATATGTGATTGACCCTGTTAACAAATTGAAGCTCTTTTTATTCTCTTTAGAAATAACTATGGTTGCTAAGGTCTTTTACGTATACAACGTGGGTTGCTATGGTCTTCTTAAGCGAACTTGAGATATGACCTTGGCCTTGATATGAAATTGAAGCTTTTTCAGTCCCTATTGAAATAACTATGGTTGCTAAGGACTTTAAGTAGGTTACTATTGTCTTTTGAAATGACCTTGAGCAGTGACATTGAGCTTGATACCGCATTGTAGCTATTTTTAACGTTGATTGAAATAATAAACGGAACAAACTTTGTTTTGGGGACTTAATTAGACAAATTACCTTGGTAATTATAGATCTTAATCATAAAATAGGAAGATTCCCTATCTATTATATTATCATTATATCTATAGTTAAATATTGTCACAGATATGACATTTCAGATAGTGGTTTGTTATATTATGCATACATATATATGTAGCAAAAGTCCGCACTCACAGCAATCGTCTTGCAGTATATAAAGATTACTCTCAAAGTTGGGTCATGATGACCGATATTTCATACATGAGTGTTAAGTTTTTGCGGTTAGGTACATTCCTGAGAAACCATTTGAGAAATGCCGATGATATTATACCAGCCCTTTGTATTCATCTTATAAAGTACAACGAAAGTCAGCAACATTTTAGTCACCATGATCTATATTTTATGCTTGAGTGGCTTTGGTAAAAAAATGTTGATTAAGGTATGTTTTTAAAGAACCTACAACATGTATGGTTAAACGACAAAATGGGTAACAGGAAAGGTCAACAATGACATACCAATCAATTACAGCAACCAACTGACGGAACTCCGGACAAAATTAACAAAAAAGAGTACAAACCACAAACACAACAGAGAGTCAGGATAGTCTGACTTGGTACAGACACTGAACAGTGGTGGGGTTAAATCGGTTTTATGGGTACCCAAACCTCCCCTATCTATCCTGGCACAGTGGCCGGGTGTTTAAAACACACAATACAAACCAATACAATATGATGACCAACAAGGTGACCGCTTGCTAGAACTGCAACATTAGAGTGAACGGTATATACTTTAGATAGCAGGATCGAAATGTGCTTATTTTAACTGTAAAACTAGAGGTACTGTTTTCACAGGAGTCCAGCATGCTGGACTGTTTTAGCACGCTAAAACTGATGTCTCCCCTTCCATACCCATAGTTTTTTTAACATTTTTTAGGGATCATCAAGGTGGCAAATTAAGAGCTATGGTACATAATACATGTAGTTACCTACAGATATGTGCTTCAACAAGGAATGAATAAGGTAATATATAGTTTTGGGGAAGGGATCTGAACCATTTTTAAGATGAATTAAGGTTTCTGGTCTTGAGGGGTGGGATGACCCCCTGGGGCCAAGACATATTGCATTCAACTTGTCTTTTCATTGTGAATAAGGAAATATATACTTTTGTGGAGGGGATCTCAACCATTTTTAAGATAAAATAAGGTTTCTGATTTTGAGGGGGTGGGGATGATCCCCAGGGCTAAGATGTATAGTACATTCAACTTGTCTTGTAACCATGAGTAGTACAATATATGGTTTAGGGGTGGGGATTCCAACCATTTTTAAGATAAAATAAGGTTTCTGATTTTGAGGGGGTGGGGATGATCCCCAGGGCTAAGATGTATAGTACATTCAACTTGTCTTGTAACCATGAGTAGTACAATATATGGTTTAGGGGTGGGGATTCCAACCATTTTTAAGATAAAATAAGGTTTCTGATTTTGAGGGGGGTGTGGATGACCCCCAGGGCTAAGATGTATATTGCATTCAACTCGTCTTGTAACCATGAGTAGTACAATATATGGTTTAGGGGTGGGGATTCCAACCATTTTTAAGATAAAATAAGGTTTCTGATTTTGTGGGGGTGGGGATGACCCCCAAGGCTAAGATGTATATTGCATACAACTGGTCTTGTAACCATGAGTAGTACAATATATGGTTTAGGGGTGGGGATTCCAACCATTTTTAAGATAAAATAAGGTTTCTGATTTTGAGGGGGTGGGGATGACCCCCAGGGCTAAGATGCATATTGCATTCAACTCGTCTTGTAACCATGAGTAGTACAATATATGGTTTAGGGGTGGGGATTTCAACCATTTTTAAGATAAATTAAGGTTTCTGGTCTTGAGGGGTAGGGGATGACCCCCGGGGCTCAGATGTATACTGCATTCAACTTGTCTTGTTATCATGAATAATAAAATATATGGTTTAAGGGTGGGGATTTCAACCCTTTCCAAGATAATGTAGGCTAGGGGGTGGGGACTGACCCCCAGGGACCTAAATGTGGTACTCTGCACTCCGCCTTGACCTGATGCATATACCTTCCAAATATCATGAGGCTAGCTCAAGAAACAAAAAAGTTATGTTCCGGACAAAAAATCTGATTAGAAGAGGAAGAAGAACACTATTGGGTTGGGATCTAAATGGTTTTCAGAATATTTAGTATTTTATCATTTGAGGGGGTGGGGCATGACCCCCCTCAGACCCCCCTATGGTACCAAATAATTTGTCTTATCATAAGGAGTAATAATATATATGGTTATAGGGTGGGGATCACAATGGTTTTCAAAATATTAAGTATTTTATCATTTAAGGGGGTGGGGCATGACCCCCCCTCAGACCCCCTATGGTACCAAATGATTCGTCTTATCATAAGGAGTAATAATATATATGGTTATAGGGTGGGGATCTCAATGGTTTTCAGAATAAGTATTTTGTCATTTAAGGGGGTGGGGCATGACCCCCCCTCAGACCCCTATAGTACCAAATGATTCGTCTTATCATAAGAAGTAATAATATATATGGTTATAGGGTGGGGATCTCAATGGTTTTCAGAATAATAAGTATTTTGTCATTTGAGGGGGTGGGGCATGACCCCCCCTCAGACCCCCTATGGTACCAAATGATTCGTCTTATCATAAAGAGTAATAATATATATGGTTATTGGTTAGGGATCTCAATGGTTTTCAGAATATTTAGTATTTTATCATTTGAAGGGGTGGGGCATGACCCCCCTCAGACCCCCCTATGGTACCAAATGATTCGTCTTATCATAAGTAGTAATAATATATATGGTTATAGGGTGGGGATCTCAATGGTTTTCAGAATATTTAGTATTTTATCATTTGAGGGGGTGGGGCATGACCCCCCTCAGACCCCACTATGGTACCAAATGATTCGTCTTATCATAAGGAGTAATAATATATATGGTTATAGGGTGGGGATCTCAATGGTTTTCAGAATATTTAGTATTTTATCATTTGAGGGGGTGGGGCATGACCCCCCTCAGACCCCCCTATAGTACCAAATGATTTGTCTTATCATAAGGAGTAATAATATATATGGTTATAGGGTGGGGATCACAATGGTTTTCAAAATATTAAGTATTTTGTTATTTTAGCCTACATTTTACAGGCTAGGGGGTGGGGACTGACCCCCAGGGACCCAAATGTGGTACTCTGCACTCCACCTTGACCTGATGCATATACCTTCCAAATATCATGAGGCTAGCTCAAAAAACAAAAAAGTTATGTTCCGGACAAAAAATTTGATTAGAAGAGGAAGAAGAATAATAATCACTAAAACAATATGTCTCCCTTCGAGAAGGGGAGACATAACTAGCTAAGGCTCTCATAGCTGCAGGTCGGATACTGTCGCTCTACTAAACGAAAAAAAAAGAATAACACTCCCACAAAGGTTTTAATACTATGTCGTCATAGAGTTCAATAGAAATCGGCATTGTTCAGCAAGATTTGAGTGATCTTGTCCTATATTTTATGATTGAGTGACTTTGGTTAAATATTTGCATTTAGGCATATTTTTAAAGAACCTATGGTTGTATATTGGTGAAATTTCACAAGTAAATTTGCCCTATTTAGTATAACGCAACTCATAAACATTGAGTCAATATAACCTACATTTTAGAAGGATTTGAGTGATCTTGTCCTACATTTTATGTTTGAGTGACTTTGATTAAATTTTGCATTTAGGGGTATTATTAAAGAACCTATGGTATCGTATTAATGATATTTCTTAATTACTGTAATCTTATATAGTTCAACACATCTCAACTACATGTTGCAATTTAACCTATTTCTATAAAAAATGTGTGATGATATATCAATGAGATTCTACAACTAGTCTGAGAGTCATCCTCTTAAGTTCACCACAGGTCATTAACATTTAAGTACAAACCATCTATATTTCAAACTTGAGCGACTCCATTAAATTTTAGCGTTTGGTTCTTTATGTCAGAATCAGAATTTGGCACTGTGGATTCCTCATTTTAAATGGATATTATCATTCTATGTGCATGAGAACAGACATCAGTGTCTTACAGACACCCGATCTCTAGTTAGATTTAAATATACTATATGAAAAAATTACTTAGTTATTTAAAATAATTCCTTCATATATTCTACATATGAAAATACATCCGATAGAATTCAAGTTACATCTGAATGGCTTTAGAAACAGTAATGTCAAAGATAGAATTGTTGAACCCTTACTGTTTTTGTAATAAATTAATGATTTGCACTTAAATTTTAAAATAAACTAATTATAATTCCTTACCAGTATTTATATGCAGATTATACTACCTCATTCAATGTTAATTTTCCACTACATGTTTTCCTATGAATTAATGGAAAGAAATACCTAAAAAAAGGTTTATCCAAGTTCAAATTGTATTTGTGAAAGTTTCTACTGTAAAATGTTTGTGTTAGCACATCATGCACATGTCTACTACGTTCGGTACTTTAACTGCTGTAGAATGTAGAATAGTTGACCAACGCATGCAATTTTAGTTTTTAACATTAAAAAGTTTTCGAAGAGCATATCAAGGCTAAAATAATTATTGTATTTAATGGGCTTTGTCCACTGTGTGGTTTTTTTTGGTCAAATCTTATGTCAACATTAAAGGGTGCAAGACGTCTTGTTTGCACTTGAACAGCCAGATGTTATCTTCCTCCGAATGTATGATTTTGTTTACATAATATAATGGTTAATTGGATATAATTTTGATAACTGATGAGTCAAAAATCCACTAAATCTTGTGCATCATGGTTGGGATCAGATATTATCAAAAGCGACAAAACCGTGAGCGGGCAAGACAAACTCGTGCGATTATGGAACATAACAAATGGAACAGGAAATGCTTATCCTTCCGGAACACCTGATGCCATCCCGATTCTTAGTGGGAGTTCGTATTGCGAGTGCTTTAATTTCTGTTCTGTCTTGGTTTTTTTTTGTTTAGTTTATTATGCTTTTTTTATTCTTTTAAATATATGTGTATCCCTGTGGCGTTCTTTGTTTTCTGTGTTCCATTCTCTTGACTTTGTCTTTTTCTTGGATTTGGATTTACGACTTTTCCCAGTGTTTTATTTTATCGCTACGGTATTCTTTTGCCGATATTTTAAAAACCCTGTGAAGGAAATGCTTTGATCTTTACTACTGCCATATTCACCTTGTGTGAAACTCCTTTTCTATGGTATTAGTCAATAGCAAGATCCTGACGTGCAGATGTGCATACGAATCCACGTGAATATTGTGATTTGGATGAGGCCAGTACGCACCTCCATCAACCATTATCGGGTATTATGTACGATGATCATGATGATTGCCAAAACTTCCGAAATCCACAAATAACGAAATTATTTTGAACCCATGGAATCCAAATCCAGAAGTCAATTTAGTCAGTAGTTGAACTTGTAATTAAATTTCAAAATTTCTACACATTTACTAGTGTATAAGCACAATGGGCACATGGGAATGGATTAAGTGTGTTGTATCTCCAGTTCTTTCCTGTCTCCCTCATTTTCCATGCAATACCCTTGACCCAACTGACTTTCACGTTTGGGATAATGTCCATTTCTCAGCACCTGCAGTACATAGAACAACCATATTTGGTATATAGATAGTGCTTGGTGGGTAAATGGCTGTCTGAGACCTTGATTGAATTTAAGACTTGAGTCACATTTTCATGATTAAGTCCATTTTTCGGTAGCAGTAACACCTATATCCAAATTGACCTCAATTTTAGGCTTGAGTGTCTTTTTTCCCATTTTTACAAATAAGTCCGTTTCTCAACTTTTTGGTCTATAGATAGTTTTTGGTGGGTACATACCAGTCTGAGACACGACAGCTCTCCTTGGACACAGTTTTAGGCTTGAATGACATACATTCAGACAATTTATCGCTTGACCATTTTTTCTTTTAACGCATTTTCCTTTGACTTGCAATGTCGGGTATCAGAAAATCATTATTCTGAGTCCATGTGCATACTCAGGCGAGACATGTAGTGTGTCCACTCTTGTTCAAAATCAGCGCTGAGTAAAATGAAACTTTATTACGTTATACATGTAGTATAAATTGGAAATAATTTACAGAACATTAAAAACGTTATCAATTTGTTAACCATTTACCTCTTAATGTTTGCGTAAAATTATATACGTAAGAAATCATGAGCCTGTTGTAAACATTGAAAGATAATTTCGATCCTGTATAGACACTCTATACTCTTAAAAATAAGGGCTCCATTTTTTTCGGGGCCGCCATCACGTAATATAAAGAACTATTATATGGAAATAATATGCATATTGGTATTGAGATTCATAAAAGACCGGTTGTCATGGAAACAGATTACTATAACGTAACAATATCCTGTACACAACTATGCTGTTTGTGTGTTTAGGTCCAATTCTCAGAAAGCCAATGTGATATTTCAATGATATTATACCACTAACAATCCCCTTAGCTGAACTGAACACAGATGGCCGTCATTTGGGCAACTTTGACCTTCATTAAATGGATGAGTGAATTCAATAAATTTTTGCCTTTAATTTCATGCCCAAGGAATCCAGCGTGTTATATTAATGATACTTTTTCAGTATAATTCTCTTACATGTGTACATTATATAATGCATTTCTCCATCAGTTGGGTCATTATGACTTACATTTCATTCATGACTGACTCAGTTAAGATTTTGTGTTTAGGACGATTTCTCATAAACATATTAAGATATATCAATGATGTTAAAAGCAAAAGAATGAGTCTCCCTGGCCTATATTTTATGTTTTAGTGACTATTTGTATTTGGGTTTATTTTCAAAGAACCTATGGTAGTATATTGATGATATTTCACAACTACAATAATCGTATATAGTACAAAACAATTCAGCAACATTTCAGACAGCGTGACCTGCATTTTATGCTTAAATGACTTTGATCAAATGTTTGTATATTATTAAAGAACCTACGGTAGTATATTGCTGATATTTCACAACTACAATCAATTTATATAGTGCAACTAAGCAACATTTGACTCACCATGACCTACATTTTATGCTTGAGTGACTTTGATTTAATTTTTGCATGTAGGTGTTAATATATTAAGGAACCTATGGAAATGTATTATTGATATTTCACAATGACAGTCACGTTTGAGTGATTTCATTAGAATTTAATGATTGGGAAAACAGAGTTTAGCATTATTTTCAATAGTATACAAATTGATGCAAATTGCATATATGATGTTCGTTTTTTTGTTTGTTGGGGTTTTACGCCATTTTTCTGATGGGGGAGGCCGGAGTACCCGGAGAAAACTACCGACATTCGGTAGGAAATTGGCAATCCTTGTCAATTAAGATCAGAGTGTAACACACCCCGCCACAAGTTGTGTTGACTACAGGCTACTGATCATAAGTGGTCATGACGAACTACCTTGACTATTCGACCACCGAGGTCCCTGCATATATGATGACACTTTCATATACTAAAAATAATCTACAATAATTTCCTGTCATAAATAACAGATAGGAATTTAATGTGAAGAATTACGGGGCATCCGTGTGTTAGAGACACACAATCTCTAGTTGTTTATGAATTTCAGAAATTTATAACAATACTATTTTTTATTAGGCAAAACATATAACAATGGCAACGTCTGATGGATTTATCTGTGGAGTTTGTGAATATCAAAATATATCAAAATCTGCAGATCACTGGTGCCCTGAGTGTGATGAAGGTTTGTGCTCTTCTTGTGAAACCCATCATAGATCTTCTCGCGGAACCAGAAAACATACTGTAGTTTTGATTGACAACTACAAAAAGCTACCTCCTACTGTTGCAAAGATAACGAATTACTGCGATGAACACGAGTCCAAATATCAGCTATTCTGCCCTATCCACGATAAGCTCTGTTGTCCAGTTTGTGTTTCTACAACACATAAAGAATGCGTAGGTCTGTCGGCTATAGAAGAAATAGTAAAGAAGTCAAATATGTCATCATTGCTTGACCACCTTGAGACAAGTCTAAAATGTATGAAATCAAACTTAAATAAAATAATAAAGAATCGGTCTGATAACTTAACATTGCTCCATGAACAGCGAAAAAAGTACCAGAATGAAATTAAAGAAATTCGGAACAGAGTTATCTCCCATTTGGATGCTTTGGAAAAACAAATACAAGAAGAGCTTAGACTAAGAGAAGAGAATGCTAAATCTAAAATTGAAACTACTCTTACAGTTTTTAAAGAGAAATCGAAAATCGTAAAAGATCTAGAAAATGACATTGCAGCAGTGAAAGAGCACGCATCTCCCCTCCAGACTTTCATCGGAAGTAAACAAATTGAAGATAAGATCGTCAAAGAGGAGCAGTACATGAACTCGTTGTATGGAGATATATGTATTCAGCAAATCCAATTGAAGTGTACTATTGACGAAAGGATCACTGGTTTGGTATCTTCGATATCATGTTTTGGGTCATTAACTACCGAAACATCTCCCACGCCACTGAACCTTACAACAGGAAAGGAAAAACAAGCTCAAATTCTATCGCTTGTACATCCCGTACCCCCAAAGTCAATTGAAGATATCAAGGTAACTTTAGAATCTAAAATTGATGTTCCGAGAAAAAAGTTAAATTCTGTTGACATTTTTGGTTGCTGCATTTTGCAAAATGGAGAAATAATATTGAATGACAATAATAATAATCGTATTGTAATTCTTAAAGAAAACGGTTCATTGACAAAGGAAATATCCCTTCAAAACATTAAAACCCGCGACATTACAATCATAGATGGAAGATCTGTTGCTGTATCAAGTGCGTTAGGGATTCATTTTGTAAACATTGAAACTGCCAAGGTTGTGAAGGAAATTAAAATAGCAGCTGCAGTTTATGGTATAACATATAAGAATGGATCCTTGTGGTGTTGTGTTAATGGGAAGGGAATACAAAGAATTCAGATACAGGATGACAGTATAACTACAGTAGTTAAACAAGGTGGATTGTATGGTTGGTCTTATATAACATTATACGGTGACAATATATATCAAACTTACTCATACAATGACACCGTGACATGTTACAATACGAAAGGAGAGGAGCTGTGGGTGTTTAATGATGCGGCAGTTTTGTACCGTCCACGTAGTGTAACTCTAGATAACAGTGGTAACGTGTACATTGCATCATGTAATAATCACAGTGTCGTCGTACTGTCACCTGATGGAAAGAAGAATAGACAACTACTTTGTCAGAAAGATGGATTGGTGTATCCATGGGCGATCGATATTGATTTGACTAAAAGAAAACTGTTAATAGTGAATCAAAATGGTCCAGCATTTTTGTATAAGATGTGTTAATAAAATTGCAAATTTTTATAGCAATTTTGATTTGAATAAGGATTAGAATGCAGTTCTTTTTTATTCCACTTTGTGAACTTCAATTTAAATATAACTCAAACTTAAATTTAGTATGTTAAAGCTTGTGCGACGATCAGTACAAATCTATATATCAAATACAAATTACTTTGTTGTTATTAAACATAGAGTTTGGGACAAAACAGATTAACAAATACACAATATTGAACAATACAAATACTTCTAACAACAAGCAAAGAGTGACTAGTCCCCTGATCTCAGTTTCAAAGGCTGTTTTAAAAAGGAACCGGTGTTTTTACTTGGTGGGAGGACGCTGGGTTCAAAGCTCATCTTGTCCGCCCATTGATCATCGTCGGTCTTCTTAAACTCTCCTTATACAAGGGATTTTTTTGAATTTGGCTTATAATATCTCGTCTACCATTTGCTCCTAATTCTCAATTGTTTGAAATATTTCTTTTCTCAGAAACTACTTGAACACTTAATTTACATACATTGCATAAAGAATTATTTTAAGGTTGCAATGACGTTTGTATTTTGTTTGTTTCTGGTTGGTTAAAACTTTAGAATCTCCTTTGGAATTGGTCGGCAAACATTTTGTATGAAGCATCATGTATATGAGGTCAAGAGAATGGTAGTAATAGTATACCATATATATAATTAGAACGGTTGTGGTAAAAACACATAGATTTATTTAAATTGATATAGAATAGAAAACTTTGTGAAAAAACATTTTATAGAATACTGTGAAACACTTATACGTGGTACAGCAGTGTTGATGGATTTCGAGGACAACTTAATCCACGAATTTAAAAACACCTATAAATGTATATTACGATGAAATCTCGAAAAATTTATGCTAGTTGATCTTTAGTGATTACGTACATTCAAACGGATGATGGGGTATGAAAAGCCATATTGACAGGGATGGATGTTGCTAGTTTGCTTAGATAAATTATAGAAAATAATACTTCAAACAATGTGTAAATTATGCTAATTTTTTTTTAAACGAGGCCCTTTTCCAAAAACCAGATGAAAAGGGGAGAAAATCCAAATTAACGTATAAAGAGGACTACTATACCTAAGGAGTTTACCAAAAAGGCAACCCATTAGACAGACAAACCCGGTAAAACAAATGAACAAAAGCAAGCACAACAAATAAACACTGAGAACAACAAAAACTATAAAACCAGGAGTGAACTAAGGTGCTCATGTAGGCTAAGCAGTTTCTTCTCCGTATAGAGCACCCGTCGTGAAGTTCAAAAAGTCATTCCGGTGGTACTCACAATTTTATGGAGTTACATGAAACTTCTTTTAGATACAATAGATTGTGCAGTGAAAATACGTGTAGGTTGTGTTTAATAACAGTTTTTAACACTTATACTTTGTAGAAACGTCAACAACTTTTGTTTTGAACGGTTATGATTTTTGTAGGTATGAAAGGTAAGTTTAAAATAGAGTAAAATGTTTTTAGAATTCACACATTTACTTGTACTATGTGCATTGAAAACTGAATATCCTATTGATCAAATAGTGTTTTGTTCAAGTTGATTGGTGTTACACCTGAGTTAATTCCTAAGCGTCCGCAACTAGTTCTCAGTTACTAGTTAATATAGGGTCATATATTTTTTGTGTGCAGGTACACGTTGAAGAGACTGACCATGTAACATAAGATGAATGTCACATGACACATATTACACGGTTGACTGGCTTTTAAGTTTTATGTCAAAAAACAGTTTTAACATTCAAATTGACCTACAATCATATTACTTTGTTTGAGGATACATCTCGTGGAGTAACACAGCCTCCCACCAAAATTAGGTCACTCTGACCTACTCACTGTGTTTCACTGTGTTTCACTGGTTAAGTTTTAAGTCCGAGTTCAGTTCTCTGACACCAACGGTTATACACTCATAATACTTGGTGTCAGGGTGCATCTCCGAAAGTAACGCAGCCTCCCACCAAAATTATGCTACTCTGTACTACTTTTCGAACTTCATTGACTTAGGTTAAGTTTTACGTCCGAGTTCAATTCTCCGATACCAAAGGACCTTAAATCATATTACTTGGTGTTAGGATGTATCTCGCGGGGTAACCCAGCCTCCAACAAAATAAGGCAACTCCGACCTACTTATCGCTCTTCATTTACTTATGTTAATTTTTACGTCCGAGTTCAATTATCCGAAACCAAGCTACCTACAATCATATTACTTGGTGTCAGGGTGCATCTCGGGGAGTAACACAGCCTCCCACCAAAATTAGGTCACTCTCACCTACTTGTTGCGTTTCATTGACTTAGGTTAAGTTTTACGTCCGAGTTCAGTTCTCTGACACCAACGGACATACACTCATAATACTTGGTGTCAGGGTACATATCCGGGAGAAACACAGCCTCCCACCAAAATTAGGTTACCCTGTACTACTTTTCAAACTTCATTGACTAAGGTTAAGTTTTACGTCCGAGTTTAATTCTCTGATACCAAAGGACCTTAAATCATATTACTTGGTGTCGGGGTGTATCTCGGAAGTAGCACATGTACAGCCTCCCACCAAAATAAGGTCACTCCGACCTACTTATCGCGCTTCATTTACTTAGGTTAATTTTTACGTCCGAGTTCAATTATCCGAAACCAAGCAACCTACAATCATATTACTTGCTGTAAGGATGCATCTCGGGGAGCTACCCAGCCATACATTAAAATTAGTGGAGGAACGAGATTTGTTATTTGTTTTATCCAAGGGAGCTACAATCATATTACTTGGTGTCAGGGTGTATCTCGGAGGGTAACACATCCTCTCACCAAAATTAGGTCACTTTCACCTACTTGTTGCGTTTCATTGGCTTAGGATAAGTTTTAGGTCAGAGTTCAATTCTCCGATACCAAGGGACCCAAATCATATTACTTGGTGTCAGGGTGTATCTCGGGAATAACAGCCCCCCCCCCCCCCCCCCCAACAAAATAAAGTCACTCTGACCGATTTATCGCTCTTCATTGACTTAGGTTAATTTTTACGTCCGAGTTCAGTTCTCCGATACCAACCGACCTAGAATCATATTACTTGGTGTGAGGATGTATCTCGCGGGGTAACACAGCCTCCCACCAAAATAAGGCCACTCCGACCTACTTATCGTGCTCCATTTACTTAGGTTAAGTTTTACGTCCGAGTTCATTTCTGCTGAAAGGATGCATCTCGGGGAGCTACATAGGCACACACTAACATTAGTGGGGGAGTGAGGTGAACTTTGTAATCATAGATTTCTGATTTGTTTTATCCAAATGTATACTTATTATAGGATGTTATAGAAAATAACTGCATATTTTGTGAATAGAATCGTTTAGTAATGTACACAAAAGTCATGTAATATCTTTCAAGTTTAATATCTTTTTATTCGAAAATCAGTTACTTTAGCAATTAGCCTGTCAGAAATGAAAAAAACCTACCAATTCATGAAATGCCATCCAATCTACAGACCCTCAGACTAAAAGAACATAAAAGAGAACAAACCACAAACACTGCGGCAACTGAGTATCGGAATATTCGGCCGAGAGCTGAAACAGTCTTCGTGGGAACTCAGACCTCTATTGTATAAACACCTTATAACAGCAAATACGGTGTTATTACCAACAAAGTGACCGGTACCATAGTAATGGGAAAAACTTCAATATATACTAAATAAAAAATGATACAAAAACAAGTGACTTGGAAGACATTGTCTTGGCTTTAGACACTTGGATACTTAAAACACACTCCTTATTTGAGCCGAGAAATATTCTGTAAAAATGTATTGGTGAATTTATTATAGTTGCATATACACAATGCTTTCTAACGTTTTACGCTTAATAATTGCACCGTGATACCATGCTATACCCTTATTTTAATAGTTGATTTTTACACTGTTTTGAATTTCCGTGGTTATATAAGATGTAAGGGGCACGTTATCATTAAAATTTGGATTATAAAATGATGTTACATTATTTAGACAGCAGAAACTTACTTAAAAGTCTGAGCTGGCTTTTTTTTAGCTGACCTAGCTGACCCAAAGGGTCGACTAAGCTCTTCTCATCACTTGGCGTCCGTCGTCCATCGTCGTCCGTCATCCATCGTCGTCCGTCATCATCTGCAACTTTTACAAAAATCTTCTCCTCTGAAACTACTAGGCCAAATGGATCCAAACGTGGCCACTAGCATCATAAGGGTATCTACTTTACAAAATATGTCCGATGACCCAACCAACATGGCTGACATGGCTAAAAATAGAACATAGGGGTAAACTACAGTTTTTGTCTTATATCTCAAAACTAAAGCATTTAGAGCAGAATTGAAATGGGGTAAAAATGTTTATCAGATCACGATGTACCTGCCATGACATTTTCAGAAGAATCGGTCAACCCTTTGTTGGGTTATTGCCTCTGAATTGTTAATTTTAAGGACATTTTGCAGTTTTAAGTTATTTTCTTGAATATCATTATAGATAAAGACAAACTGTAAACAGCAAAAATGTTCAACGAAGTAAGATCTACAAATAAGTCAACATGACCAAATTCATTGATTTACCCCTTATAGGAGTTTTTGCCCTTTAAAGACGGCATCCATCGTAAAATTTCCTTTAAAAATCTTCTCCTCTGAAACCACTGGGCCAATTGAGACCAAACTTTGATGAAATGGTCCCTGGGTGGCCCCTTCTAAAACTATGTCGAGCATCCCCGACATCCAAACGACAGGGCTGTTGTTACTTAAAATAGAAAAAGGGGGGCGGGTGAATTTAAAAAATCTTCTATGAAACTACAAGGCCAATTGGAACCAAAATTGGCAGTAATGGTCCTTAGGAGGTCGTCTTTCAGAAATGTGTCCGATTTTGTGGATTGTTAACCAAGATCTCCGCCACAGACGAACTTTGTTTAACATAGGACCCTATGGGAAATTCACTCAAAAATCTGATAATCTGAAACCACTATGCCAATTAGAACTAGACTTGGTAGCAGTGGACCTTAGATGGTCCTCTTTCAGAGTTTTTTCCGATGACCCGGACTGTGAACCAAGATGGCCGCCACAGCCAAACTAAGTTTAACATAGGGTCCTACGGTAAAATTCATTGAAAAATCTTGTCTGAAACTACTTGACATATTGGAACCAGACTTGGTAGCAATGGTGCTTAGGACGTCCTTTTCAGAAATATGTCCGATTTCGTGGACTGTGAACCAAGATGGCCGCCACACCCGAACTTAGTTTAACATAAGAATCTTTTGGAAATTTACTCAAAAATATTTTCGTCTGAAACTACTGAGCCAATTGGAACTAAACTTGGCAGCATTGGTCCTTAGATGGTCCTCTTTCAGAAATGTGTCCGATCACCCGGATTGTCAACCAATATGGCCGTCACGGCCGAACTTTGTTAAATATAGGACCCTATAGGAAAATTTATTTAAAAATCTTCTCATCTGAAATCACTTAGCCAGTTAGAACAAAACTTAGCAGAAATGGTCCTTAGATGGTTTTATTTAGAAATGTGTCCATTGACCTGTACTGTCAACCAAGATGACTGCCACAGCTGAACTTAGTTTAACATAGCCAAATAACTGCAACACTTAAATTGTTAGTCCTGCTCTAGGTGAATCCAGGTGAGAGCCTCTAGTTTTTTCCTGGTACAAATGTAATCATAAGATTTTTATGATAAATAATCTGCGGTATGAATATGAATTCCTATTTTCCTCGGTGGCTGACTATTAGGTCTTCAGCAACTGTTCTACTTACCAACTTTTTAGAAAGTGTCTATGTTTAAAATCGTTGCATGATCTTAAGTATTATGACACCTTTTGTATACATGTAGTTACGATTTATTTAACTATTAATAAATATAAAAGGTATATTATGACTATTAAAATGGTTCATTATCGCGTTCTTCATGCCTAAATATCCCATATTTACCCAACATGTTTTATGTGAATATCTATATTTTGTACAACAGGTCACCAGAAATATCTATATTCTTTTACTAAAGCCCCCAAAAAATTGCTCTGTTTCCGCTAACTCTACATACCATAACGTTATGCCTACAGTATAGTTTTTCTTTTTTTTCTTTTTTTTTGTTGCTAACTTTGAACAAGCACTATTAAAGTCAGAATGTGTCTATTATATAAACCAGTCAAAAACATTTGGAAAAAAAAATACACAGTAATACCTACATGCCAACCCTAATTTATAAGAGCATGTTAGCGTAAACACATGTATTTTTTCTTGGTCTAATCGAAGCTCTACACAGCGGCAGACGTTCGTTCACTCTCTTGCTAGAATGACTTTCGTACGTGAGACGCTTTTTGGAGCTTGTGCCTAAACGCTAAGATTTCTACGATATTACTGAATGTTCAAGCTTCTTATGAATCATGATAAGATATATGATTTCCACAAAAATCTTCCCTGTGACTAAAATTATCTTAACCGAGCTATTACTGTGTCGATGCTGCTGCTGTTGGACTCCAAGATCCGAAGGGTATTCCCAACGCATGCAGTTGCTGGTATTTTGCCCAACATTGTTAGGTTTTACTTAAAATTCACTGTTACAACATTGTAAAATTCGTGAAAACAAAGGAGTATCTCCCTTGTGCATAGCTGTCCTTGGGCGGTTTTGGCTTTACACTTTTTGGTCATTTTGGAATGTTTTAATTCGCTCTTCCGCCTTTTGAATTGGCGTTTTGGTTTTCAACATTTTATGCCTTGAACACAAATTATGAGTTGTAAATCGACGAAATAAGCACATCTTGTGCATCAAAATGGGTATCAAAGAATTTGATATTTACATACAGATATATATATATATATGAGTATTTTTAACTGTGAAACCGTCCCATGACGAAGAAATAAGAGATTTGTCCCATGAAGAAGAAATCAGAGGTTCTTTCCATGATGAAGAAATCAGAGATTCGTCCCAAGACGAAGAATCAGAGGTTTTTCTTATGACGAAGAAATCAGAGACTCGGGGCCACTTAAAATGAAAACAAAATTCATAGCAGAATATGGGTCTAACCTAAAGCTGATTATGATGAGGTTAAAATCGGAACTTCTAACGTTAAAGTTGGAAAATCCGAGTTTAAAGTAATAAAATTTTCAAGACAAAAATTTAAGTTATTAAAGTAAGAAATTACAAGATTATTTTCGGCATTTTGAAAAATGATAAACTGTGGCATAACACGCGTCCGTATTTCAGAAATTGTTTATTGATTGTACATACCTTTTTCGAATACAAATCCTGTGAAGAAAATATTTACTATAACTATGGAATCATTTTTATAAAAAAAATTATGACCCTTTAATCTTAGATCTATATCTTAGCTGCTGCTGTATTCGCCTTTTATATGTGGAGCTCCTCTGCTATGGTCACAAGATGGCTGGAAGATATTTTTAATCTGATAGGTAGTTCAGTCAGTTTATAGTAAGTTTATAGCAAAATCCTAATGTGCAGATGTAGATAGATAAACACGAGTAGGATTTTCCGGTCCATATGTAAATTGGAATTTAGACTGAGGCCAGTAATCACCTCTATCAACCATTGTCAGGCACAAGTACGATGGTTACCAAACTTTCGAAATTCAAAAGTATCCAAAATATGTTGGACGGTGGAATCAAACGGGCGTGCAAAGATATGCCCAAATCCAGAAGTCATGGCCACGGGAGTTGTCATGAAATAATTTTGAGTTTAACAAAATTTAAAAATATATACACATTTACAGGCATCTTAGGAATGGATTTAGTGTGCTATATCACCAGTTTTTCCTCTGTCTCCATATTTTTATGCCCCGCCGGGGCATATAGATTTACCATTGTCCGTCCGTCCGTAGGTACGTCCTTATTCGGTTAATATCAATGATATTTCACCACTACAGTCCTCTTGTATAGAACAAAACAGATCAGCAACACTTGGGTTTCATGTTTTAGTGATTTTGGTTAAGTTTTGCGTTAAGGTTTATTTCTTTGGAACTACGCATAGTGTAGCAACAAAACCTCATCAGTGAATGTGCTTTGGATAGTACTGAGCATTCACATATGATACTATCATAGCAAAAATACTGTTTCCGAAATTTATTCACTTTTAGAAAAAGAACTCTCCTAGCTAGTGTTGTTGTTTTATATACATTCCTCAATTTAACTTTAGATGAGAAATATCTATTGTGATTCTTAACTTTTGCAAAGTATCGCAAACAAAGAAATGTATCCAAAATAAATGGAATGTATAATTATGAAAATTAAACACAGCACAGTAGCCTTCCGTTTTGCATAAGAATTGATTATAGATTTTTTTTTACCGAATTGACACTTTTGTTTTGTATATCATGTATATGTTCGTATATTTTCGACAAGTTTGTTTTCTAAAAGACTGTCAATAAAGGTGTCCGGAGAAAATGCTGTGCTAAGTCTTAATACCGCGTGTGACGACAGTGATTTCAAGGCGAGGACGGTTTATTGTTTAAAAGAGTGTCCATAATATTCTTTTAAAACGCCTACATAGCTTGTAACAGTAGCGGGGCTTCCTTTGTGTATGATAGATGTTATAGAACCGTTACAGAATTAACACGTTTAAATCCATCTCCCATTTGCTGATCTAGAATACTCCTTCAGTTCTGTTGGTAGTGCAGTCGACTGCTGAAATAAAGCTTCCAAGTTCTATTCCCTGTTAGTGCGGTAGGTAATTGGAATATAAATTATGCTGTTCTGATTTAAACTCACCATTTTCATTCGGAAATGCCTGTACCAAGTGAAACATGGTGAGGAGTTAATAGCGGTTGCTTTCCAGTTGCCGTGGGTATTTGCGTATCTCCAGGTCTTGCCATTTCTTTGTACTTTGTTTATGACATTTCCCTTGGAGTTCTATGTTTAATTATGAAACTTAATTTGCAATGGTGCTTAACTCTCCCTCGGCGATAATTTGCAATGATATCAATGCGAATTTAACATGGAAAGGATTTCAAACAATTAAACAAATAAAAGGGACTAAATAGATTCACACATTATCACCAAGGACCAATGCACCCGCCATTGAAATGAGTTATTATATTAATCGGCTGCTAGAAAGATATATTTTCTAACACTTAAAAGCGGATATTTGCATGTGAAAGAGGACAGCAAGTCCCTGTGTTTATAATAAAAGGTCGGAAAGAATTTTGGCACCATAATTTAATACAGGTACAAACTTGATTCACATTTAAATATTTTCCACGCAGAGATTATTAGTAGTATCCTACGTATTTACAGTCCAGGTAGGTTGAGTTCATTCAGGTGTGATTTAATTCCTCAATCTTAAGAATCGCCATTTTAAAGAAGGATTTGGTTAGCAGCAGAATTCGAGGTAAAAAATAGTACAATTCGTAGTGTAGAACTTAATTCGCTCAGTTTTACATTTTTTATTTAGTTTATATTTGCGTTCATTTCAATTTTATTTAATTTGAAGTGGAAAGTGGTCGTTTCAAACAAAAATTCGGTTGGTAAATATTTGGTGTTGCCTTAATTTTCTTGGTCATAAGGTTTCTGTAGTTATGCGTATTTTCGTTGCCATCATCTGACCCTGTTACCGACAGGCAATGTAAAAACATAGTTTTACTTTGTAGTCTCGGCTGCGACGAAAAATCGCGAAGGCGAGATATAGGTAATACTTTCCGGCGGCAGCAGCGTAAACTTTTTAAAAACTTTTATAACTTTGCACATATAATACCTACAATTAAGACTTATGGTCCAAAGAGAGCTTATCATATAAGGTTTGTCACAGTATACTTGTCTTGTGACGCTACTTCATTTTCATGGTTCACTGACTTCATAAACATAAATGTAAAATATGCGTCCAAGTTTCGTGGTTCAATCCATTTCTCAGCATACCTAGGCCAACCACATATGGTCTAAAGATAGTTCTTAGTTGGTACATGCCAGTCTGACACTTGGCTTGGAACCTTGACCTCAATTTCATGCTTGAGTGACTTTGTCACATTTTCGAGATTAAGTCCATTTCTTAGCAAATGTCATACCTAAGCCATCCATATGTGGTCAATAGATAGTTCTTGGTGGATACATGCCAATATAACACCAGTCGGCTGAACCTGACCTGAATTTCATGCTTGAGTGACTTAATATACATTTTATTATTTAGTCTCTCGGCAACTCTACTACATTGGTAACTAGATCCAGAATATTTGGTTGATAGAAGTTCTTAGTATATACTAATTAAACATCTGACACCTTACCTTTGACCTCTATTTCATGCATAACTGACCTTCACGTTTGGGATAATATCCATTTCTCAGCAACTGCAGTACATACAACAACCGTATTTGGTATATAGATAGTGCTTTGAAGGTACATGCCTGTCATGGAATCAGATTACTATCACGTAACAATATCCTGTACACAACTGTGCTGTCTGTGTGTTTAGTTCCAATTCTCAGAAAGCCAGTTTGATATTTTAATGATATAATACCACTACAATACCCTTGTAAGACTGAACACAGATGACCGTCATTTGGGCAACTTTGACCTTTATTAAATGAATCAGTGAATCCAATCAAATTTTGCCTTTTATTTCATGCCCAAGGAATCCATCGTGTTATATTAATGATACTTCCTCAGCATAATTCTCTTACATATGTACATTATATAATGCATTTCTCCATCAGTTGGGTCATTATGACTCACATTTCATGCATGAGTGACTCAGTTAAGTTTTTGTGTTTAGGACCATTTCTCATAAACTTATTAAGATATATCAATAATATTATACCCATCATTATGAATTCATCTTATGAGAAAAGTCAGCAAAAGAATGAGTCACCATGACCTATATTTTATGCTTTAGTGACTATTTGTATTTATGTTTATTTTCAAGGACCCTGTGGTGGTATATTGATGATATTTCACAACTACAATCATCTTATATAATACCAGACAATTCAGCAACAGGGAACTTCAATTAATTTTCAAAAAATATCTGAAATATAAGCTTGCTGTCTGCCAGTGTCCATGGTGTTACCGACTAGAAACATGTGATTATTTGAATATTATTGTTCACAGTGTCATTTAAACGCCATAATTATGTTCAAAAATCAAATATTACGTGATTCACACATTTGGTTGGTTTTTAAACCTCTTTAGGATTATTTGAATATTATTGTTAACAGTGTCATTTAAATACCATAATTATGTTTAAAACGCAAATATTTAGTGATATTCACAATTGTTTGCTTTTTTAAACCTCTTTAGGATTAATTTTAGAATCCACTTTTGTTTGGATGCGAATTTGTTACAAATTGCTTTTTATATTTTGCAATTTAATTTGAAATATTTGACGTATTATTTTACGAAAATTATCATAATTTAAACCCCTTAAACACATCTTTCATACTTACAATACTAATACTACGGTAAGATGTATTGAGAAAAATATAACCAGTAACGCCATGGTCTAAATGTAACAAAAGTGACATGAAAGTAACACAACGGACTTTTGCCTAAGCATACTGTAAATATATTAATGATATTTCGATTTGTTGCACAAAATGACTCTTCAGCAGTCTGTTGGTCTTTATAATAAAGATATTACGATGTAAGAGAATTGAAATTTTTAACCTTAGTAAGCACCCAAATACAACAGTGTTATGTAGGGACATGAATGCGAGCAAATATGACTCCTATCAAAAATTCTCAGTACAAATGTACGGTGAACTCACCAAAAATAAATACAAAAGGTACACAGTATAAATTTTCTTAAAAATTTCACAACTTTTAGTTAATTAAAACTGTTTTTATAGCTTAAAATGAATTTCAAACAAATATTTATCTTAAGTACAAGGATTAAAAGTTTAATTTTATAACACATAATATAACAACATAGTCTCAAGTTTTGGAGAGCAATTTCCCATATAAAATGCTTGTATAATTATCCACATAATATTTTTGCCCGTGAAATTCCGTTAAAAAGTTATGTCCTTGGTGTTACCATTTTGTTCAAAATCACTTATCTGCACATTTCAGTAAAAATCTTTGTGTTAATTCTAAATCACAGTATTAACGAATGTTGGTATGCATAATTAGATTCCGAAAAATGCATTAATTGTAACATAATACGTGGAAATAAAATGTAGTGAAAGCTACCAAATAGTCCAGTTTGTAACCATGAGTGTCATTAGTGTTACCTTACCATTGAATTTTCCATTACATTTGTCAGATTTTTCATTGTATTGACTATTGGATGCTCCAAAAGTTATCTCGCTTCTATGGACAAGAAATATTGTATTTAGTCATATCCTGGTTTCTTTTATCTTATTTAACCAGTTTTCCCTGTTGTTATCAAAAGGGTAACTCCAATGACAATAACACCAATTAGATATTTAATAAAATGGTAACTACAATGACAATAACACCAATGACATATTTTCTGGAAAATGATCCTTGAAATAACCACCCCTAATTTTAAAATATCACTGAAATCTGCAATACATGACATTAGAATTCCATACTGAAAATATATAAATTTTGGATTTTTTAGAAAATATTGTAATTCCTAGAATACTATGGACCTAGAAAAAAAATATTGCATAGCCAAAACTCACATAGTCACCTATATATCTGTTAAATGTCAAGAATTTCATATGCAGTTTTTTACCAATATGAATACAAAGATTTTACTATTGAAAGGAAGTAATTTTAGAGGAAATAACTCTAACATGTTAAAAAATGTTTTGGTAACACGAAGGACAAGGCGATTGTCTCCTTCGTTTTACATAAAAATTTTAATAAATTCTATTTTTAGAAATATTTTATCACAACATATTCTGTATAGTTTTCGAACATTTGAGGACATCTCCAGTGGTTCGTAAGGACTTTCAAGATGACCTTTATATATGGGTTTTACACATACAAATGAACTCTGTTTGTCACCTGCAAACATTTATATATCTCTTTTAAACCTGTTAAATAAAAAAAAATAGGATCACAGAAATATGGACAATTTTTGAGAATGACTCAAACAGATTATTCAATATTATGTTATAAGGTCTGTTATGATGTATTTCTTAGACAAAAGTTAGAATACTCGATAGTACAAAAAAGGAAATTATTTTTTAAAATAACAATTGCTTTACACCACCGGATTGACACCTCACCAGACTTGACACTTCACTGGTAATGTGACGGGTGCAGTTAACGGAGCAGGATATGCTTACATTTCCAGAGCGCCTGATGTCACTCCTTGTTTTTTTTGTGGGGGTTTACAATGCTAGTTCTTTAGTTTGGTCTCGTCTAGTTTTATATTTCTTTAGTTTACTATGCACTTTACTTTTTTAGGTGTATGTTTTGTAGTGTTTGTTCTTATTGTCAGTCAATTCGACGGATGTTGTTAACAGGGCAGGATATTTTTACCCTTCTAGAGCACCTGATGTCACTCCCGGTTTTCTATGGGAGTTCACATTTCTAGTGCTTTGTTTTTTGTGATGTCTTGTTCTAGTTTTGTTTAGTTTTGTTTTTATTATACGTTTTTTTTATCCTTTGAGTTATACATGTATCCTTGTCGCGTTGTTTTGTTGTGTTCCATTCTCCTGACTTTGTCTTTTCATTAGACTTTACTATTTTTTTGTCGCTTCGGTTTTCTTTTGCCGATATTTGACACCTTTTTAACTTCATACATGTGTATTTCTATTCATAGAGGAAATAAATTAGAGATGGAAATTAACACAAATTAGCTTAAAAAACAAAAAATTGTAATCTAAATGAAAACAAACAAACAATAGTTAAATTAAAACGCCCATTTCACTAAAATATCGAGTACTTGGTTTCGAAATAAACCACAACAAATTACAACATTCTAAACTATGTTCTCTCTATAGTCGGATTTCCAATTTACAAATCATACTACATATTTGATCAAAAATC
This sequence comes from Mytilisepta virgata, assembly GCA_028015205.1. NCBI lineage: Eukaryota > Metazoa > Mollusca > Bivalvia > Mytilida > Mytilidae > Mytilisepta > Mytilisepta virgata. Next base: position 488,870 of record JAPWFG010000026.1, on the reverse strand, counting down.
GAAATACATAGAGTTTTATAAAATCTTATTCACTAAAACAGTAAACCCAAATTCTAAAATGGGACAAATGTCTTTTGCTGAAGTCAAAAATAATACAAACTCGTATTTAAATATTGTATGTAAATGTATATATATATACATGTGTACTAATTAGATTGGGTCAGCTGAATCTATAAATTGAAAAACAAATTATTGCGTGATCTTCACATCAATTCAGCTCTATTTTTTTAAATTTTCCTTTTATCAGTTGGTTATCACTTTAAGAAATAAATTTCAGTGAGATTTTTCAAGAAGTAATGTCATTTAACATATCCAAACCTCGCAGAAAGTCAAGATGTGAAATTTCCAGTCAACTTATGGTAATTATAATGTTTTGTTTTGGTTTACTTCTATTCTCTGAGTTGCCTCTACGATGCGCAGACCTATCGATACACAATGAGGAAAACTGTATAAACTTAATCCGGTAGACTATAAAACTACAAATGAAATCATGAAAGCTAATTTCCAAGATCCTCAGTTAACCGCGCACCCCGCACCTCACCGCATCATGGAAGAAGATGAAGAACTTACATAAAGTCAAAATTACAAAAATCTACAAAGAGTATGTAATCATTCTGTAAAGAAAAAATAAAGTTTTATTTTGAAACTCCTGGGATGATTCCTCTGTTGGTGGACCCTAGGTCCCCGAGGGTATTCGCCAACCCAGTCGTCAGACTTGTCTGACATGATTATTCATTGGTTTGTTACAGAAATTACCAGTATTTAGCAAAATTCAAAAATAATAGAAATACTAAGGGTTCATTCCTTGTATTGCACGTGGTAGATCTCCTTAGCTGAAATTTGGCTTCCTATTTCGGTATTTTTGGTTGAGTACTTCTTGTTTAATATAAGTTTGGTTTTTAGTCTTCCAAATGTTTCGGTTTTAATGTTGCTGATGAGAGGTGACTCCTTGAAATGCGTGGTATACAGCATAGTATAAATTTACTATATCTAATATTGGTATCTTTGGATTGTTATTTTGAAACTCCTGGGATGATGCCGCTGCTGGTGGACCCTAGGTCCCCGACGGCATTCGCCAACCCAGTCGTCAGACTTGTCTGACATGATTATTCATTGATTTGTTACAGCAATTACCAGTATTTAGCAAAATTCAAAAATAATAGAAATACTAAGGGTTCATTCCTTGTATTGCACATGGTAGATCTCCTTAGCTGAAATTTGGCTTCCTATTTCGGTATTTTTTGGTTGAGTACTTCCTGTTTAATATAAGTTTGGTTTTTAGTCTTCCAAATGTTTCGGTTTTAATGTTGCTGATGAGAGGTGACTCCTTAAAATGCGTCGTATACAGCATAGTATAAATTTACTATATCTAATATTGGTATCTTTGGATTGTTATTATTAAACATAAAATATTAATTAGAAATAAATTCAAGCTCAATTTTAGAGTATATAAACCACATATGAAGATTATTTGTATATGTTTATGGCTGACATGTATCAGTATAGTGTTTTATTGTAGAGAAATTGCATTTAAATTTCAATTTCTGACCAAACAAATTAGGAAGGTAAAACTAAGTTTGAAGATTGAGTAGTAAGATTTCTAGACAGAAGTCTTTATATAAAATGTAAATATGAGCTCATTAGAAAGGCTAGCATACCCAATAAAATCGTAAATAAAGCACCATTTTGTGTGTCAGGCAAGTTTATGGTTGCAAGATAGTATAAAATTTTGAAAACAAAGACTAGAATGAAAAGAAATAGAATATTAAAATTTTATATACATGTACGTAACATAAAATTCATATATGTATTTCAACAAATGTTCAATTATATATTTGTGGGTTATACTAGGTCAAAGTATATTTTCGTAGTAGCTCGGATTCAAACTACTAAAACTTATATGATCTATATTCATCATGTTTATATTGTAAATCAGGCAAATAGGTTTTTACCTGTTCTATTTATAGTAACACTCTGCAGGTGGATTATTATCTGTCCTAGCGCTATATTTACCAGAATAAGTTACTTACTTTCACTGTTAAATTATGATATCGGAAGTGTAAGCAGAATTGATCTAATATTTCAGTCAGCTACAAAATCTCCGGCTTACACAGAAAATATAATTGTAGTTAAACAAACAGATGTCACAAGCTGTATAAATTTCGTCGAAAAAAGAACAGATAGTTTGGAATCCCGTAATGAAAAATTAAATCCAGTTCACATGCTGAAGTGTTTTGTTCCAACCAAATTCATCCACTTAAATGAAATATATCATCTGACAAGAACTTATAAAATATCATTCTTCACACACCGAGTGTTTAATTTGTATAGAACACTACAGTGTACAGTTAAATCGAGTACACCTTGTTGAAGTATTAAATATATTATTTGTTATTTCTTATACAATAGATATATGAAAATTAACGTTGGTCTTATTGTATATGTTTACTTTATTTGACATGTTATTACAATATCAAATAGATTTCTCAATTCGTTTTAATAGATATACGTCATGCACGTGGTATAGTGAAAAACAGAATTAAGTTGAGGTCAAACCAGGTAAAAAAGGTTAACAGATATCACACATTTTATAGAACTATGTATTTAATATATGCCTTAAAGAAATAAGGATTGTAGATCTCTGTCATGTGACAAATAAGTGGTGTACAAATATTCAATTGAGTATGTTAAAATATATGTGTACTTTAATTACTAACAAAACGATTTGCTATGTTGAAATCCAACGCAATCAATTTATGTAGTCTTAATGTAACCGGTATAAATTCGAAGGAAAAACGATATAGAGTAATAGAATGGATTAAAGCGCAAAAAAGTTTGATAAGTTTTTTTTACAAGAAACTCATTTTGACGAAAATTTCGAAAAAGAAATGAATAACAATCATTTGACAATACAGAGTATGACATTTTTTGTAGTAACGGAACATCGGTCAGTAAGGGGGTGGGTATTTTGATTAAAAAATCATTGGAGTATGAATTAATTAGTAAATTTAGTGATACTGACGGGAGAATGGTTCTAATTAATACACAGATAAATACTACTATTTTTACATTTATCAACATATATGCACCAAACAGTAAAACTTTCAGAAATTCTTTTTTCAAAAAGATAAGTGATGACATAAAAGAACATGGGCTTGGAATACCAATACTCGGGGGAGATTTTAATGACACACTTTAACCTATTGATAGAAAATCTATTTCGACAGGACAATTCATTCAACCTGTTAAAATGATAAAATCTAACAAACTATCAGATGTTTAGAGAAATTTAAATGAAAATAAACAATTTACATGGAGAAGAAAGATAGGTTACAGGCTAATAAGATAGATATGATCTTTATATAATCAGATTTTTTACAACTTATAGAAACTTGCAAAATTAAACCTGCTATTATACAATCTACCGATCACAAGTGTGTATTTATGAAATTTAGACCAGGGTTGACAGAACGAAAATCAACAATTCAATGTTACAAGATAAAGAATACAAAGACCTAATCAATAATTTGATCGATAAATACCTTATTGAAAAACACTCGCTTGGTTGTAGGTTATTATGTAACAGTTTTAAAACTGAAGTAAGGGAAGTAACTATGATTTACTATAAAAATAAAGCAAAGTCAACTACAAAAGAACGGTGTATATTAGAGCAATGTTCAGAACAAAAACTTAAACTAGTTGAACTTAGACGAGTCTAATTTAAATAATTCTCATTTCAAAAAGACATTGATGAAATTGAAGGAGAGATGAATAATATATACGAAAAAAAAACAAAAGGGGCACATGTTAGATCTAGAGAAAAATGGGTAGAATTTGGGGAAAAAATAACTCTTATTTTCTTGGGCTAGAAAAAAAAGAGACAAGTTAAAAAAAGCTATAAATGAAGTTAAAGGGAAAAGGGGGAAATTATATCTAATCAAGAGAAAATATTGACTGAAATTAAAACATTTTATGAAAATTTGTATAATTGGGGAGATTTACCTATCAAGACTCTTAATATATATTTTGTGCACAATAAAGAGGAACGTCAGAAACTGAATTGGCTTGCCTTCCTATTTCGGTATTTTTGGTTCAGTACTTCTTGTTTAATATAAGATTGGTTTTTAGTCTTCCAAATGTTTCGGTTTTAATGCTGCTGATGAGAGGTAATTCCTTGAAATGCGTCGTATACAGCATAGTATAAATTTACATGGTAACGTGTACATTGTATCGCACAGTAATCACAGTGTCGTAGTACTGTCACCTGATGGAAAGAAGAATAGACAACTACTTTGTAAGAAAGATGGATTGGTGTATCCATGGGCGATCGATATTGATTTGACTGAAGGAAAACTGTTAATAGTGAATCAAAATGGTCCAGCATTATTGTATAAGGTGTGCTAATAAAATTGCAAATTTTTATTGCAATTTTGATTTAAATAAGGATTAGAATGCAGTTCTTTTTTTATTCCACTTTGTGAACTTCAGTTTAACTATAACTCAAACTTAAACTTATTATGTTAAAGCTTGTGCAATAAAACGTATCACAAAATACCGAAATAAATTTGATGCACTGTATGGCCATTTCGTTGACTGACAACTCATCAGCAGTGCTCGAGATCAAAATATTGCAAAACCGGTTAAAGATATAATGATGAATTAATAAGCAGAACAGTCAAAAAATCAAAACAATTAAATCAAACAGGTATCCAAACTCAGGTACGGGTTACCTGTGCATCAAAAGAAAGAGCCTTAGAAATTTCTGGTAATTTTTGACAAATTTTGAACGGAAAATTTAAAGGCATTTGAGTAATGAATCATGCCACGGACAAAAGTTCTGGCTACTGGGCTGATAATGGCCCCGGGGACTAACAGTCCACCAGCAGTGACATAGACCCAGTGGTAGTAATAAAACGTATCACAAAATGATCAATACAAGTCTATATATCAAATTCGAATTACTTTATTGTCATTAAACATAAAGTTTGTGACAAAATAGATTAATAAATACACCATATTGAACTTTACAAAACTTCAAACAACAAGCAAAGAGTGACTAGTCCCCTGACCTCTGTTTCAAAGACTGTTTTAAAAAGGAACCGGTGTTTTTACATGTCAGAGGACGCTGGGTTCAAAGCTCATCTAGTTCAAAGGGGAATTTTAACAACTCTACGCCCATTGATCGTCGTCGGTCTTCTTAAACTCTCCTTATACAAGGGATTTTTATGAATTTTGTTTATATTATCCCGTTTAACATTTGCTCCTAATTCTCACTTATTTGAAATATTTCTCTTCTCTGAAACTGGTTGAACACTTAATTTTCATATGAAGAATTTATTTGAAGGTTGCTATGAAGTTTGTATTTTGTTTGTTTTTGGTTGGTTAAAACTCTTGAATCTCCTTTGACATTGGTCGGCAGACATTTTATATGAAGCATCATGTACATGAGGTTAAGAGAATGGTAGTAACAGTATACAATATAATTAGTACGGTTCTGGTAAAAACATATAGGTTTATTTAAATTTAGATAGAACAAAAAACTGTGAAATACTTATTTTTCGTAGAACACCAATTTTGATGGATTTCGAGGACAACTTAATCCATGAATTTAAAAACACCACTAAATGTATATTAAGAGGAAATCTCAAAAAAGTTATGCTCGTTGATCTTTAGTGATTACGTACATTCAAACGAATGATGGGGTATGAAAAGCCATGTTGACAGGGATGGATGTTGCAAGTTTGCTTAGATAAATTATAGAAAATAAATACTTCAAACAATGTGTGAGTTATGTTTATTTTTTTAAGACTTGGCCCTTTTCCAAAAACCAGATGAAAAGGGCAGAAAATCCAAATTAACGTATAAAGAGGACTAATATACCTAAGGAGCAAACCAAAAAACCTAATCCATTAGGCAGACAAACCCGAGAAAATAAATGAACAAAAGCAAGCACAACAAATAAACACTGAGAAAAACAAGAACTATAAAAACTAGGAGTGAACTAAGGTGCTCATGCAGGTTATGCAGTTTCTGCTCCGTATATGGGAACCCGTCGTGCAGTTCAAAAAGTCAGTCCGGTGGTACTCACAATTCGGTGGAGGTACATGAAACTTCTTTTAGATACAATAGATTGTGCAGTGAAAATGGTTATGATTTTTGTAGGTATGACATAAGTTTAAAATAGAGTAAAAACGTTTTTAGAATGCATACATTTACTATGTGCATTGAAAATTGAATATCGTATTGATCAAATTTGTTCAAGTTGATTGGTGTTACACCTGAGTTAATTCCTAAAGCGTCCGCAACTAGTTCTCAGTTACTAGTTAACATAGGGTCATATATGACAATGTGACATAAGATGAAGGTCACATGACACATATTACACGGTTGACTGGCTTTTAAGTTCTATGTCAAAAATCAGTTTTAACATTCAAAGTGACCTACAATCATATTACTTTGTGTGAGGATGCATCTCGGGGAGTAACACAGCCTCCCACAAAAATTAGGTCACTCTGACCTACTTACTCTGTTTCATTGGCTTACGTTTTACGTCCGAGTTCAGTTCTCTAACACCAACGGACATACACTCATAGTACGTGGTGTCAGGGTGCATCTCCGGGAGTAACGCAGCTTCCCACCAAAATTAGGTCATTCTGTACTACTTATCGCACTTCATTGACTTGTTAAGTTTTACATCCGAGTTCATTACTGCGATACCAAGGGACCGAAAATCATATTACTTGGTGTGAGGATGCATCTCGCGGAGTAACACATCCTCCAACCAAAATAAGGTCACTCCGACCTACTTATCGCGCTTCATTTATAAGTTTTACGTCCGAGTTCAATTATCCGAATCTAAGCGACCTACAATCATATTACTTGGTGTCAGGGTGCATCTCGGTGAGTAACACAGCCTCCCACCAAAATTAGGTCACTCTCACCTACATGTTGCGTTTTATTAGCTTAGGTTAAGTTTCACGTCCGAGTTCAGTTCTCTCAGACCAGCGGACATACACTCATAATACTTGGTGTCAGGGTGCATCTCGGGAGTAACGCAGCCTCCCACCAAAATTAGGTTACTCTGTACTACTTATCGCACTTCATTTACTTAGGTTAAGTTTTACATCCGAGTTCATTACTGCGATACAAAGTGATCTACAATCATATTACTTGGTGTCAGGGTATATCTCGAGGAGTAACACATGTACAGCCTCCAACCAAAATAAGATCACTCTGACCGATTTATCGCTCTTGATTGACTTAGGTTAATTTTTACGTCCGCGTTCAGTTTTCCGATACCAAGCGACCTACAATCATATTACTTGCTGTAATGATGCATCTCGGGGAGCTACACAGCGACACACTAAAACTAGTGGGGGAACGAGGTGAACTTTGTAATCATAAATTTCTGATTGTTTTATTCAAATGTATACTTATTATAGAATGTTATAGAAAATAACTGCATATTTTGTGAATAGAATCGTTTAACAATGTACACAAAAGTCATGTAATATCTTTAAAGTTTAACATCTTTTATTCGAAAATCAGTTTCTTTAGCAACTAGCCTGTCAGAAATGAAAAAAAGAAATGGCATCCAATCTACAGACCCTCAGACTAAAAGAACATAAAAGAGAACAAACCACAAACACTGTGGCAACTGAATATCGGAATATTCGTTGGAGAGCTGAAACAGTTTTGGTGGGAACTCAGACTCTCGACTGTATAAACAACTTATAACAGCAAATACGGTGTTATTACCAACAAATTGACCGGTACCATAGTAATGGTAAAAACCTCAATATATACTAAATAAAAAATGATACAAAAAAGTGACTGGGAAGACATTGTCTTGGCTTTAGACACGTGGATACTTAAAACACACCCCTTACTTGAAGCCGAGAAATATTCTGTAAAAATGTGATCGTGAATTTATTATAGTTGCATATACACAATGTGCTCTAACGTTTTACGCTTAATAATTGCACCGTGATACTATGCTATACCCTTATTTTAATAGTTGATTTTTACACTGTTTTGAATTTCCGTTGTTATATAAGATGTAAAGGGAACGTTATCATTAAAATTTGGATTATAAAATGATGTTACATTATTTAGACAGCAGAAACTTACTTAAAAGTCTGAGCTGGCTTTCTTTTTTAGCTCACCTGACCCAAAGGGTCAACTAAGCTCTTCTCATCACTTGGCGTCCGTCGTCCATCGTCGTCAGTCGTCCGTCGTCGTCTGTAACTTTTACAAAAATCTTCTCCTCTGAAACTACTGGGCCAAATTGATCCAAATCCATTGACCTGTACTGTCAACCAAGATGAGTGCCACAGCTGAACTTAGTTTAACACAGAACCCTAAAGAAAACCAGCCAAACTGACTGCAACACTTAAATTTTTAGTCCTGCTCAAGGTGAAAAGTTAAATCCAGGTGAGCGATACAGGCTCTTGAGAGCCTCTAGTTTTTTCCTGGTACAAATGTAATCATAAGATTTTTATGATGAATAATCTGCGGGATGAATAGGAATTCATATTTTCCTCTGTGGCTGACTACTAGACCTTCACCAACTGTTCTACTTACCAACTTGTTAGAAAGTGTCTATGTTTAAAATCGTTCTTTTAACACGCATATGACATGTATGGTCATGTATTATGACACTTTTGGTATACATGCAGTTACGATTTATTTAACTATTAATAAATATAAAAGGTATATTTTGACTATTTAAATGGTTCCTTATCGCGTTCTTCATGCCTAACTATCCCATATTTACGCAACATTTTTTGTGTGTATCTGTATTTTGTACAACACGTCACCATAAATATCTATATACTTTTACTAAAGCCCAAAAAATTTTCTCTGTTTCCGCTAACCCTACATACCATAACGTTATGCCTACAGTATTGTTTTTCTTTTTTGCTAACTTTGAACAAGCACTATTAAAGTCAGAATGTGTCTATTATATAAAAAGATTTGAAAACAAAATACACAGTAATACCTACATGCCAACCCTAATTTATAAGAGCATGTTATCGGAAATACATGTATTTTTTCTTGGCTGAATCCAAGCTCCACACAGCGGCAGACGTTCGTTCGTTCTCTTACGAGAGTGACTTTCGAACGTCAGACGGTTTTTGGAGCTTGGGCCTAAACGCTAAGATTTCTACGATATTACTGAATGTTGAAGCTGGTTATGAATCATGATAAGATATATGATTTCCACAAAAATCTTCCCTGTGACTTTATCTTAACTGAGCTATTACTGTGCCGATGCCGCTGCTGTTGGACTCCAAGATCCCGAGGGTATTCCCAACGCATGCAGTTGCTGGTATTTTGATACTAGCCCAACATTGTTAGGTTTTACTTAAAATTCACTGTTACAAAATTGTAAAATTCGCGAAAACAAAGGAGTATCTCCCTAGTGCATAGCTGTCCTTGGTCGGTTTTGGCTTTACCATTTTTGGTCATTTTGTCATGTTTTAATTCGCTCTTCAGCCTTTTGAATTGGCGTTTTGGTTTTCAACATTTTATGCCTTGAACACAACTTATGAGTTGTAAATGGACGAAATATGCACATCTTGTGCATCCAAATGGGTATCAAAGAATTTGATATTTACATACAGATATTTATGTGTATTTTTAACTGTGAAGCCGTCCCATGACGAAGAAATAAGAGATTCGTCCCATGAAGAAGAAATCAGAGGTTCGTCCAATGATGAAGAAATCAGAGATTCGTCCAAAGACGAAGAATCAGAGATTTGTCCCATGAGGAAGAAATCAGAGATTCGTACCATGACGACGAAATCAGAGACTCGGGGCCACTTAAAATGAAACAAAAATCATAGCAGAATATGGGTCTAACCTAAAGCTGATTATGATGAGGTTAAAGTCCGAACTTTTAACGTTAAAGTTGGAAAATCCGGGTTTAAAGTTATAAAATTTTCAAGACGAAAATCTGAGTTATTAAAGTAAAAAATTACAAGATTATTTTCGGCATTTTGAAAAATGATAAACTGTGGCATAACACGTGTCCTTATTTCAGAAATTGTTTATTGATTTGTACATACCCTTTTCGAATACAAATCCCGTGAAGAAAATATTTACTATATTTAAAAAAAAATATGACCCTTTAATCATATCTTTATTGCTGCTGTATTCGTCTTTTATATGTAGAGCTTCTCTGCTTTGGTCACAAGATGGTTGTAAGATATTTTTAATCTGATAGTTAGTTCAGTCAGTTGATAGTAAGTTCATAGCAAAATCCTAATGTGCAGATGTAGATAGACATATACTAGTAGGATTTTCCGGTCCATGTGTAAATTGGAATTTAGACTGAGGCCAGTATTCACCTTTATCAACCATTGTCAGGCACAAGTACGATGGATACCAAACTTTCGAAATTCAAAAGTATCCACAATATGTTGAACGGTGGAATCAAACAGGCGTGCAAAGATATGCCCAAATCCAGAAGTCATGGCCATGGGAGTTGTCATGAAATAATTTTGAGTTTAAAAAATTTGAAAATATATACACATTTACAGGCACCATAGGAATGGATTTTGTGTGCTATATCCCCAGTTTTTCCTCTGTCTCCCTATTTTTATGCCCCGATACGAATGTGATAGGGGCATATAGATTTACCCTTGTCCGTCCGTCCGTAGGTACGTCCTTATTCGGTTAAGTTTTGCGTTTATCTCCATTTCTCAGAAACATATCAATGACATTTCACCACTACAGTCCTCTTGTATAGAACAAAACAGATCAGCAACACTTTGGTCGCTATCACCTACATTTTATGCTTTAGTTACTTTGGTTAAGTTTTGCGTTAGGTTCATTTCTCAGAAACCTATAGTAATATATCAATGATATTTCACCAATACAGTCTTCTTGCATAGTACAACGCAGATCAGCAACACTTTGGTCGCTATGACCTACATTTCATGCTTCGGTGACTTTGGTTAAATTTTGCGTTTAGGTTCATTTCTTTGGAACTAAGCATAGTGTAGCAACAAAACTTCATCAGTGGGTGTGCTTTGAATAGTACTGAGCATTCATATATGATAACCTTCATTTTAGGCGGGGCATTTGATGCCATCATAGCAAAAATACTGTTTCCGAAATTTATCTACTTTCAGAAAGAGAGCTCTCCTAGCTAGTGTTGTTGTTTTATATACATTCCTCAATTTAACTTTAGATGAGAAATATCTAGTGTGAATAACAAAAGTGACTTTACATAACTTTTGTAAAGTTATACCCCGAAAGTATCGCAAACAAAAAAATGTATCCAAATTAAATGGAATAAATAATTATGAAAATTAAACACAGCAAAGTAGCATTCCGTTTTGAATAAGAATTGATTATATATTTTTTTTACCGAATTGACTCTTTTGTTTTGTATATGTTCGTATATTATTGATGGAAAATTTTTTTTGATTCTAACTAAATAAATGTGTAGTTTTGAATGGGTTGCCGGTATCCTAAGGTTTTCTAAAAGACTGTTAATAAAGGTGTCCGGACAATATGCTGTGCTAAGCCTTAATACCGGGTGTGACGACACTGATTTCAAGGCAAGGACGGTTTATTGTTTATAAGAGTGTCCATAATATTCTTTTAAAGCGCCTACATAGCTTGTAACTGTAACAGGGTTTCCTTTGTGTACGATAGATATTATAGAAGCGTTACAGAATTAACACGTTTAAATCCATCTCCCATTTGCTGATCTAGAATACTCCTTCAGTTCTGTTGGTAGTGCAGTCGACTGCTGAAATAAAGGTTCCAAGTTCTATCCCCTGTTGGTGCGGTAGGTAATTGGAATACAAATTATGGTGTACTAATTTATTGACATTTTAGGCCTATATATTATAATATATATACAGTGAAACCTCTCTAAACGTATCGGCCATGGGACCACTGAAAACGGCCGGTTTGGAGGGGTGGCCAGTTTTGTGAAAATCCAAAGTCAGACAAGAGTGATTTCCCTTTACTGTGGATTTTACGTTATTTTTTATTTGAATGTAATTAGTAAAACATCTATATTTCTAAATTACTATTCTAAATTATATAGACAATATATTCATAATAAATTCGTAATAAATTAGTAAAACATCTATATTTCTAAATTACTATTTTAAATTATATAGACAATATATTCATAATAAATTCAATAATAAAAGATAAGGTTCTATCTATTTATAATTATTTTGCAAGGATAAATATCCTTGATTTCATTGAGTGTTGACATAAATAATACCGCTACGCTTATATGGATTTAATTTGCGCGCCCGGTTTATTGATGGACAATTTCTTTGATTGTAACTTAAAAATGTGTAGTTTTGAAGGGGTTGCCATTCTCCTAAGGTTTCATTCATGTAATTTCGATACAAACTGGCAATGATAAAGGGAGATCTGGTTCTCAGAGGTTCATTATGAAAGTTATACAGATTTTTGTGACATACGTAAAAAAAAATTAATGCAGGGAAACATATAGGGAGTATTGATGTTTAGATTCTAATTAACAGCCGATCGATTTAATCCTCGAATTCGTTCTCCGAAAATAATTTCATACTAAAGACTAATTGCGATTCAATTTAATAGCAATAACGTAAATAATCATTTCGATTATAGTCATATAAGTGGGAGGTTTGGCATGCCGTCAAACCTGTTTTAACCCACCATTTTCATTCGGAAATGCCGGTACCAAGTGAAACATGGTGAGGAGTTAATGACGGTTTCTTTCCTGTTGCCCTGGGTATTTGCGTATCTCCAGGTCTTGCCATTTTTTTGTACTTTGTTTATAACATGTCCCTTAGAGTTCCATGTTTTATTATGAAACTTAATTTGCAATGGTGCTTAACTCTCCCTCGGCGATAAATTGCAATCATATAACTGCGAATTTAGCACGGAAAGGATTTCAAACTATTAAACAAATAAAAGGGACTAAATAGATTTACATATTATCATCCAGGACCAATGCACCTGCCATTGAAATGAGTTATTACATTAATCATCTGCTAGAAAGATATATTTTCTAACACTTAAAAGTAGATATTGGCATGTGAAAGAAGACAGCAAGTCCCTGTGTTTATAATAAAAGGTCGGAAAGAATTTCGGCACAATAATTTAATACAGGTAAAAACTTGATTCACATTTAAATATTTTCCACCCAGAGATTATTAGTAGTATCCTACATATTTACAGTCCAGGTAGGTTGAGTTCATTCACGTGTGATTTAATTCCTCAATCTTTAGAATCGCCATTTTAAAGAAGGATTTGGTTAGCAGCAAAATTCGAGGTAAAAAAAGTACAATTCGTGGTGTAGAGCTTCATTCGCTCGGTTTTACATTTTTATAAGTTCATATTTGCGTTCAATTCAATTTTTTTATTTAATTTGAAGTGGAAAGTTGTGGTTTCAAACAAAAATTCGGTGGGTGAATATTTAATGTTGCCTTAATTTTCTTGGTCATAAGGTTTCAGTATTTATGCGTATTTTCGTTCCAAACATCGGACCCTGTTCACCACAGGCAATGTAAAAACATAGTTTTAGCCTGCGACGAAAAGTCGCGAAGGCTAGATATAGGTAATACTTTCAGGCGGCGGCTGCGGAACCTTTTTAAAAACTTTAATAACTTTGCACATATAATACCTACAAATTAGACTTATGGTCCAAAGAGAGCTTATCGTATAAGGTTTGTCACAGTATACTTGTCTTGTGACGCTACATCATTTTCATGGTTCACCGACTTCATAAACATAAATGTAAAATCTGCGTCCAAGTTTCGTGCTTAAATCCATTTCTCAGCATACCTAGGCCGACCACATTTGGCCTATAGATAGTTCTTAGTTCGTACATGTCGGTATGCTTGAGTGACTTTATCACATTTTCGAGATCAGGTTAATTTCTCAGCAAATTTAATACCTAGACCCACCATATTTGGTCAATAGATAGTTCTTCATGAGTACATGTCGGTATGACACCTGCCATTTGACCTTGACCTCAATTTCATGGGTGAGTGACCTGTCACATTTTTGCTATTAAATCCATTTCTTAGCAACTGTCATACCTAAGCAATTATTACGTAATACATGTAATATGAATTGGAAATAATTTACAGAACATTAAAAATGTTATCCAATTTCTTAACCATTTATCTCTTAATGTTTGCGTACAATTATATACAAATCATGAGCCTGATGTTAACATTTATAGAGAATTTAGATCCTATACAGACACTCTATACTCCTAAAAATAAAGGCTCGATTTTTTGGGGGCCGTCATCACGTAATACAAAGAACTATTATATAGAAATAATATGCTAATTGGTATTGAGATTCATAAAAGACTGGTTGTCATGGAAACAGATTACTATTACGTAACAATATCCCGTACACAACTGTGCTGTTTGTGTGTTTAGGTCCAATCTCAGAAAGCCATTTTGATATTTTAATGATATTATACCACTACAATCCCCTTGTAAGACTGAACACAGATGACCGTCATTTGGGCAACTTTGACCTTCATTTGAGTGAATCCAATAAAATTTTGCCTTTAATTTCATGCCCAAGGAATCCATCGTTATATTAATGATACTTCTACAGTATAATTCTCTTACATATGTAAATAATATAATGCATTTCGCCATCAGTTGGGTCATTATGACTCACATTTCATGCATGTTAAGTTTTTTGTGTTTAGGACCATTTCTCATTAACCTGTTTAGATATATCAATGATGTTATACCTATCATTATGAATACATCTTATGACAAAAGTCAGCAAAAGAATGAGCCTCCATGACCTATATTTTATGTTTTAGTGACTATTTGTATTTAGGTTTATTCTCAAAGAACCTATGTTAGTATATTGATGATATTCACAACTACAATCAACTTATATAATACAAGACAATTCAGCGACATGGAACTTCAATTAATTTTCCAAAAATATCTGAAATATAAGCTTGCTGTCTGCCAGTGTCTATGGTGTTACCCACTAAAAACATGTGATTATTTGAATATTACTGTTCACAGTGTCATTTAAACACCATAATTATGTTTAAAAATAAAAAAATATGTGAAATTCACATTTGATTGGTTTTTTAACCTCTTTAGGATTATTTGAATATTATTGTTCATAGTGTCATTTAAATATCATAATTATGTTTGAAACGCAAATGTTTAGATATTCACATTTGGTTGGTTTTTAAACCTCTGTAGGATTAATTTTAGAATCCACTTTGTTTGGATGCGAATTTGTTACAAATTGATTTTTATATGTAAAGTCAAGAAATACCAAAGGGATATTCGAAGGAGAGAAAAATCGTAAAAACTGAAGAACTCCGGAGAACAACGAAGACAAGACCAAAAGAATACATGCAATTAAAAACTAAAAACATATGAACAACATGGACCCCACCAAAAAACCGGGGGTAGACTCAGGTGCTCCGGAAGAGTAAGCAGTCTCTGCAATTTATTTTGCAATTTAATTTGAAATATTTGACGTATTATTTTACGAAAATCATATAATTTAGACCCCTTAAACACATCTTTCATACTAACAATACTAATAATACGGTAAGATATATTGAGAAAAATATGACCGGTAACGCCATGGTCTAAATGTAACAAAAGTGACATGAAAGTAACACAACGGACTTTTGCCTACGCATACTGTAAATATATTAATGATATTTCAATTTTTTGCACAAAGTGACTCTTCAGCTGTCTGTTTGTCTTCATAATATAGATATTACGATGTAACAGAATTGATATTTTTAACCTTAGTAAGCACCCAAATACAACAGTGTTATGTAGGGACATAAATGCGAGCAAAGATGACTCCTCTCAAACATTCTCAGTACAAATGTACGGTGAACTCAACAAAAATAAATACAAAAGGTACACAGTATAATTTTTCTCAAAAATTTCACAACTTTTAGTTGATTAAAACTGTTTTTATAGCTTAAAATGAATTTCAAACGAATATTTATCTTAAGTACAAGGATTCAAAGTTAATTTTATAACACATAATATAACAATTTTTGGAGAGAAATATTTTATTTAGTCATAACCTAAATCTGGTTTCTTGTAACTTATTTAACCAGTTTTCCCTGTTGTTACCAAAATGGTAACTACAATGACAATAACACCAATGACATATTTTCTGAAAAAGGATCTTTGAAATAACCGCCCCTAATTTTAAAATATCACTGAAATCTGCAATACATGACATTAGAATACCATACTGAAAATATACAAATTTTGGCTTTTTTAGAAAATATTGTAATTCCTAGAAAAAAATATTGCATAGTCAAAACTCACATAGTCACCTATATATCTCATATAATTTCATATATATGTTTTTACCAATATGACTACAAAGATTTTAGCTTCACAGACACACTATTGAAAGGAAGTAATTTAAGAGGAAATAACTCTGACATGTAAAAAAATGTTTTGGTAAAACGAAGGACACGGCTATTGTGACCTTCGTTTTACAATAAAAAACTTAATAAATTTCATTTTTAGAGATATTTTACCTTTGTTGTCTCATTGGCAGACATGTGGTTAACTGACAACTATTCAACAAAGTATATTTACTCGGCGACATCACAACTTATTTTGTATCGTTTTTGAACATTTGAGGACATCTCCAGTGGTTTATAAGGATTTTCAAGATGACCTTTATATATACGTTTTTTACATAAAAATGAACTACTGTTTGTCACCTGCAAACATTTATATATCTCTTTATACCTGTTAAATAAAAAAAAAAATAGGATCACAGAAATATAGACAATTTTTGTGAATGACCCAAACAGATTATTCAATATCATGTAATAAGGTCTGTTATGATATATTTCTTAGACAAAAGTTAGAAAACTCGATAGTACAAAAAAGGAAATTATTGTTTAAAATAACAATTGCTTTACACCACCGGATTGACACCTCACCAGACTTGACACTTCACTGGTAATGTGACGGGTACAGTTAACGGATCAGGACATGCTTACATTTCCAGAGAGCCTGATGTCACTCTGTTTTTTGTGGGGTTTACAATGCTAGTTCTTTAGTTTGGTCTCGTCTTGTTTTATATTTCTTTAGTTTACTATGCACTTTATTTCTTTTAGGTGTATGTTTTGTAGTGTTTGTTCTTATTGTCAGTCAATTTGACGGATGTTGTTTACGGGGCAGGATATTCTTACCCTTCCGGAGCACCTGATGTCACTCTTGGTTTTCTATGGGAGTTCACATTGCTAGTGCTTTTTTTGTGATGTCTTGTTCTAGTTTTGTTTAGTTGTGTTTAATTTATTATACGTTTTTTTTATTCTTTGAGTTATACATGTATCCTTGTCGCGTTTTTTGTTGTTGTGTTCCATTCTCCTGACTTTGTCTTTTCATTGGACTTTCCCACTTTTTTGTCGCTTTGGTTTTCTTTAGTCGATATTAGACACCTTTTTAACTTCATACATGTTTATTTCTATTCATAGAGGAAATACATTAAACATTTATAGATGGAAATTAACACAAATTAGCTTACCAAACAAAAAATTGTTATCTAAATGGAAACAAACAAACAATAGTTAAATTAAAACGTCCATTTCACTAAAACACCGAGTACTTGGTTTCAAAATAAACCACAACAAATTACAACATTCTAAACTATGTTCTCTGTATAGTCGGATTTTCAATTTACAAATCACACCACGTATTTGATAAAAAATCGAAATACATAGATGTTTATAAAATCTTATACACTAAAAGAGTAAACCCAAATTCTAAAATGGGACACATGTCTTTTGCTGAAGTCAACTGACAGAAATAATACAAACTTGTATTTAAATATCGTATGTAAATGTATATACACATGTTTATATAGTACACATGTATATATATATATATATATATATATATATATATATATATATATATATATATATATATATATATATATATAAAATTGAAAAACAAATTATTTGCGTGGTCTTCACATCAATTCAGCTCTATTTTTAAAATTTTCCTTTTATCAATTTAAGAAATAAATTTCAGTAAGATTTTTTCAAGAGGCAATGTCATTTAACATATCCAAACCTCGCAGAAAGTCAAGATGTTAAAATTTCCAGTCAACTTATGGTAATTATTTGTTTTGTTTTGGTTTACGTCTATTCTCTGAGTTGCCTCTACGATGCGCAGACCTACCACTTTATCGATACAAAATGAGGTAAACTGTATAAACTTAATCTGGTAGACTATAGAACTGCAAATGAAATCAAGAAAGCTAATTTCCAGGATCCTCAGTTAACCGCGCATCCCGCACCTCACCGCATCATGGAAGAAAATGAAGAACTTACCTAAAGGCAAAATTACAAAAATCTACAAAGAGTATGTAATCATTCTGTAAAGAAATGAACTCCAAAAACTATAAAATTGTAGTTCGCAAGCTTGAACTTTCAATTTTTAAAGTCCAATAACTGTGCGCCCAAAATTTAGAAAAAACAGAATTCTGAAACTTATAGCGATTTTACAGGTAACATGCGACTATTGTACAGTAATATTTAACAATAAATTCCAAGACTTTCTACATCTCACCTATCCCAGTGAGCCTGACATTAATACTAAAGATCCACTTCATATTTGGATTTGTTTCTTGAAATAGACAATGAAAGACAACACTTTATAACAAACATCATGACTTCGACTTTCCTACTGTTAAATTTCTATTCTTGAGTAGCAATAACTAGGATCGCCTGTATATTGCGTCCACGTTTCGCAGCATATCCGATATTCAAGGACATGCGTGAGTTACCATGACTTTCCACAAAAGGATTACTGCGGTCAAAAAAGCTTCTTAACCAGGGTTTTATCAGAGACAAGTTGATGTCATCACTTAGAAAATTTTACAGTCGTCATTACGAATTGATTAACGTTACAGTGTTCCAATATATAAGATGAGGTTGGACCTGTTCCCACTGTCGTAACATTTCATGTACCTCCACCGATTTGTGACTACCACAGGATTGACTTTGTTGAACTTCACGACTGGTGCCATATACAGAGCAAGAACTGCTTACCCTTCCGGAGCACCTGAGTTTACTCCTGGTTTTTAAAGGAGTTCGTGTTGTTCATTGGTTTTTTAGTTGTCAGTGTTTTATTTCTTGTGCTTGTGGTTGTTCATTTGTCTTTCCGGGTTTGTCTGTCTAATGAATTGCGCTTTTTTACTTGCTCCTTACGCCATACTCACACTAGAGACATAATGATCCGGAGTGTCGTCGGAATGAAAATTCGTGGTATATACCAGTATATTCGAAGTGTATTCTAAAACTTCTGCCTGCATTCTGAATGCATTCCAAATAATCTAGTTCATTCTTGAGGCCAGTCCTAATGTTTTGCTCATGCTCACATCCGTTAAGGTGATTCGTAGTGAAGAAATATCGAACAGCATTCTATGTGTATTCTAACTGCAATCGAACTATATTCTAAATAGTATTGCAGCATTCTGACAGTATTCGAAACATTTTGATCGCATTCGAAGGAGAACCCAAACGGTAATCCTCTGCAAACATTCTTGACCCGTTCTGACTACATTCATTGCATTTGAAGTGAATTCGCACAGCATTTGGGGCACCTTACGATCTGACTGTGGGCAGTAGTCGGGCAACAATCCAACCGTATTCTTATGCCAGTTGAAGTGCATCCTAAATATTTTGACTGGATTCTAACAACATTCTAAATATTCCTACTATGTTCTAATTACATTCGAGCTGCATCCAAGAGCTAAGACACCCGGAATGTGCAAGAATGGCAAGTTTGACCCCCCCCCCCCAACCCCATACACACACCCAATTTGGCACGAATTATACAATTTTGTTTTTTCCGGCTGGTTTTACCTAATTCCTACTGATTCCGAATAATTGTGTGGGACTTTAAGATACATTTGTCCTCTTTATAACCCTAAAATTGATAGACGGGTTGATGTCCATAGAAAGTGTGACGGCGGACGGAGATAATAACATTATCCCCAAGTTTTTTCTTCGAAAAGTGCTGTAAGCCTTTTGGCACAAACAAAATTCATTATATTAGGACATGCAAAATGTTTCTATACAGGAAAGCTCATTTGTGCAAGGATAGAAGTCCAAGAAACAAAGTGATTTTCTGTTTGTTACGAACTTTTTAAATCCATTTTCATGCTATTTATTACCGTTATCTTTGTTATTTGTAATAAAGTACTTGAATTCTATATGACCAATGATGCATATGCATCAATAAGCATTTATTATTAAGTTTAAATGCAGGTAGCAACCCAAAGGACTTTAATCAGAGAAAATATCTACAATAACTTAGTATCATACAATATCCCGAACAGTTGAACGGTATATAATTCATGAATGTATTCTTTCATAAAATTAATCACACCTGTTAAAACACAACGGATATAGTCTTCATGTTATATCTGATATAAATTAGATATATTTTGTACATTTAAATATGTTGTACCTGCTTATGAGAAACGCCATTGCATTCACGGATATTTCTTTCTCAGCGTCTTTTAATTGTTTTAACAGATCACGGTAAGATTAAGAAAAGAAAATAGGAGGGTCATTTTCCATTGTATTTCTGCTTATTTAAAATTTTAAAATACTTTCAATAACCTTAACTGTGGTATATAACGTCATATTGGACAACTGCCTTAAAGATCAATCAACTGCAAATGTGTGTTAAAACTGTCTTTATGTAGGACGTTTCTTATTACTTAAGTCTATGTAATGATGGAAAAAAAGATTGTAACAATTGATTGGTGATGAATGTGATCTACTCATTTTTGTGCCTTTTACGCAAGCATGTGCAATATATACATTATTAAATTTTTTTTCGTGTTTGATGATTAATGTAATCAAAGAAAAAAGGAAAACAATTCTATATTTTCGGGAGTGGAA
This sequence comes from Mytilisepta virgata, assembly GCA_028015205.1. Taxonomy (NCBI): domain Eukaryota; kingdom Metazoa; phylum Mollusca; class Bivalvia; order Mytilida; family Mytilidae; genus Mytilisepta; species Mytilisepta virgata. The sequence goes on along the minus strand of JAPWFG010000026.1, from coordinate 467,938 downwards.
TTCAAAGTACATGTATTCAGTTATAGAATGGCAGTACAACTACCGTAATTAAACTAGATAGATGGTCTGATTCGTCGTATGTAATATTATACCGTGACAATATATATCAGTCTACTTCAGTCGAAGACGATGTAATGTGCTATAATATGAAAGGAAGAAAACTTTGAGTATTTAAGGGTACTTCCGTTTTGTTTTATCCACTCGGTATAACTGTAGATAACAGTGGTAATGTTTACATTGCATCTTCCGGTAATGTCGTGTTACTATCATCTTCTGGGAAAAAGAGTAGAAAACTAATTGGGAGAGAATATGGATTAAAGGATCAACAGGTGATAAATATTGGTATTTATATAGAAAAACTAGTTGTAATGAATGAAAGTGGGCCAATATTTGATTACAATATACAGTACTGACCATTTTAAACATGATCCTCAAGCAGACATTTGAAGCAAATATTCTGACCGTTCCAAGTTAACTTGGACCACCCATTATGACTGGTCCGTTTGGTTATAATTTCTGCATAAAGTTAAGTTGAGGACAGAAATGGTCCTATTGACTGCTCTTAGGACCACGAATACGACCGTGTCTGGTTTCGTCCTTAAATCGGGGCATCCACACTGAGGATACTGAGTTTGTTCTGGCGGCCGTTTTCATCCTGATGACCAAATCGGATTCTGCTTCAGTCATATATCAAATATACTTGATTACTGGAACTGGTCACCAGAATAGTTCATACATAGTTTAAATGCGTAGGTGTCTTAAAACCAAAAAGAATAATTTGCTTCCAAGACCTTCATCTGATTTTGTTAAAAGGTTTATTTTTATTAAAGTACGCAGACTATCACAAAATTAGTCGTATTTTAGCATATATAATGGTTAAGGGGGTACCCAACAAATTGACTAATTAATTTTGATAATTGAGAATCTAGATTTCTCTTTACTATTAGTATGTGATTAAAACGTTCAGCTGATTTTAAAGAGTCAACTCCCTTAGGTGTTCTCTACCCCCTTAAGTATGTTTGTTCTTTTAACTGTCTTCCTTATTTTATTTTTCATTGTCTTTATCTATTATACCTTATATCCTAGGTACTTAGAGAATACACATTTGCATTTAAAAGAAATTTATTTATTTATTTATCCCCGCACTTCGAAGAGGTTCGAGGATACTGTTATCGCCCCGTCCTTCTGTCCATCCGTCCGTCCGTTCGTCTGTAGTGTCTGTCCGTCCGTCCGTCCGCGCAATAAGGTTTCTAGAATTTTGATTTTCAAAAATTTGGGCCCACAGGTGTCAAATCTCGAAAATGAGGAATTCAAGCTTGTGACCTTATCTCCTCTTTCATTTCTGACTTCATGCATTTAATTTCTATACAGTTTTATCACATACCGTATATACATGATAAAGATGCGCAATAAGGTTTTAAAATTTTGATTTTCAAAAATTGGGGCCCACAGGGCTCAAATTTTGAAAATTGTAATTTAAGCTGGTGACCTTAACTCCTCTTTTATTTTTCATTTTGTGTATTTAATTATGCCCGCACTTTCGAAGAAAGTGCGGGAATATAGCAATTGTCTTCGTCTGTGTGTTCGTCCGTCCGTCACAATTTTGTGGAATGAACTCCTTCACTTTTGGGTTTAGGAATTTAATTTCTATATAGAATGCTTGCATACCACCCGCAATAATGTTTTAGAATTTTGATTTTCTAAACAAGGGGTCCACATTGGTTGAACTTCGAGAACTTAGAATTCAAGCTTGTGACCTGAACTCGTCTTTCATTTTTCAATTTATTCATTTTATTTCTATACACTATCGTCATGCACTATATGCAGATGCGCAATAAGGTTTTAGAATTTTTATTTTCTAAAATTGGGACCCACAGGGGTCGAATGTCGAAAAACTGTCAATTTAAGTTATTGACCTAATCTCCTCTTTATTTTTACAATGTATGCATATTATTTCTATACGATATTGTCATAGACTATATGCAGGTGCGCAATAAGGTTTTAGAATTTTTATTTTCTAAAATTGGGGCTCACAGGGGTCGAATGTCGAAAAACTGTCAATTTAAGTTTGTGACCTAATATCCTCTTTAAGTTTACAATTTATGCATATTATATCTATACACTATTGTCATACACTATATGTAGATAATTTTGATTTTATAAACTTAGGGCCCACAGGGGTCGAATTTCGAAAAACTGTGAATTTAAGCTTGTGACCTAATCTCCTCTTTAATTTTATAATTTATGCATATTATTTCTATACGGTATTGTCGTACACTATACGCAGATGCGCAATAAGGTTTTAGAATTTTGATTTTCTAAAGAAGGGGCCCACGGAGGTCGAATTTTGAAAAATTATCAATTTCAGCTTGTGACATAAATTTGTATTGTCAAACACCATATGCAGGTGTGCAATAAGATTTTAGAATTTAAATTTTCAAACATTGGAGTCCACATGGGTCGAAATTTGAAAATTTAATCTAAGCTTGTGATCTTAACATCTCTTTCAGTTTGCTTATATATAGTATTGTCCTACATTATGTTTAATTGCACAATAAGGATTTCGAATATCGATTTTTAAACCGGGGGCTCACTCCTAACAAATTTCAAAATTATCATTTATAGAATGACTGCATACTATTTTGGATGGGAATAAGGTATTATATTTTTGACTATCGGTAAGTGGCCCAACTACTTACAGGGGGTGAGCGGATCACTGTCGATTCCGACAGTCCGGATTGCTAGTTTTTATTCTTTTTATTATATTGTGACTAATATGTTCGATCAGATTGTGTGATGTAAGATAAATGTGGTTTTTTTTATTGATATTGTTTTCTTAAGTAAAAATACAAGACTTTTCAAACCTGAAGTTTTGACATGAATTTAGTTTCTACATTTCTTATTGTATCTTAAGAGCTTCTCTGAGACTTACCGTTATATATTTTAGATGAATTAATTTCAATTTCACTGTAAAAAAAAACACCACAAATTAAGCTTTCCAACAAATATTAGGTTCATACTTAGTACAATTAAGCACTACCAGAGTGCGCGATATAAGACAAAGGGGATTTTTGTTATAACAGAGGGTGGTTTTTTTAAAAGTGAAAATACAACTTTACATACACCGATTTTTATACATTTAGGAATTTTTCATATGAATTTAGTTCATAAATTTGATTTGGTATCTTAAAAAGCTTCTCTGCCACTTACCGTAATATTTTTTAGATAAAAAAATCAATTTCAGAGGACAAAAACCCACAAGATTTAGCTTTTCAAACATTTTTAGGATGATACAAATGTAGTTGAATTTAGGCAAATAGCACTGTGCGATAAAGGATAAATATGATTTTTGTTATAATGCTACTGTTTTTAAAGAACAAATGCAAGTTTCTAACTTTTCATATGCTAATTTATATTATTTTGATAGAAATTTAGTTGATAAATTCAACAAAGTCTCTTAGCGACTTACCGTACTTTTTGTTTAATGAACAAAATTTCAATTTCACAAAACAAAACCCACAAAAATGAGCTTTTCAACCCATAGGTTGACATTTAACCATATTCAACATTCAACTCCATCAAAGTTTGTGATATATATGATTTTTGTTATAACAGATGTGTAATTTAAAGCAAAAACATAAGCTTAAAACTTGACGGGTACATATTTTATGCTATAGGAATTTTTTTACCTGCATTTAGCTCAAAAACTTTCATGCAGTATCTTAAAAAGCTTCTCTACGATTTACCGTTATACTTGTTTAAGTCCATTTCTCTGAAACTGTAATACCTATACACACTTTATTTGATATTATTATACCTCGAATCAGAATCTAGGAATTTGATTGGTTGTTGACAAAACATTAAAATCGGCAAATGACTCCGAAAACGCCTACTTAAACAGAAATGACCTCGCGTGCGTTATAATGACCGGTGTCGGCTCGTTATAATGTTTCCTGTACTGTTAATTTTCTACTTTGTCGAATTTGTTGTTGTTATAATGTTTATTTTATATTAAAAAGCAAACTAAACTACAACTGCAGATTTATTTTCCTTATCGCTATAATAAAACAATTAATTAATCTTTATGAGGTCAGCATGGGGAAGTGAGCTCCCTTAGGTCAGATCTCGGGTCCTCAATTCCCAATGTTGACCTCACGAAGAGTAATTAATTGTACAGTTCTTAGTGGGTACATATGAGTATCCCACCTGCTTTTTTACCTTGACTCAATTTCATGGTTGGATGACCTGTCTCATATTTTGTGATAAGGTCTTTTTCCTAGCAACTGTAATACATAAGCAAACCATACATTTGTGTATCTGGTCAATAGATAGTTCTTCTTGGGTACATGTCAGTGTGATACCTATCTCTGGACCTTGACCTCAATTTGATGCTTGAGTGATTTGTGTTACAATTTCGTCATGAAGTCCATTTCTCAGCAAATTTAATACATAAACCCATTATATTTAGTTTATTGATAGTTCTTGGTGGCTACATGCCAGTCTGATACATATCTCTGGGTCTTAACCTCAGTCTCGTGGTGTAGTGACTTGCATTAAGTTTCGTGAGCAAGTCCCTTTCTCCGTAACTGTAATACCTAATCCCACCATATTTGATCTGTAGATAGTTCTTAGTGGGTACATGCTAGTCTGATCCTGTCTCCAGACCTTGACCTCAGTTTAATACTTGAGTGAATTGTGTTACATTTTCTAGAAAAAATTTAATCCACAGCAACTGTAATACCTACATCCATCATATTTGGATGTGCATAGTTCTTAGTGGATACATGCGAGGCTAACACCTGTCAGCTGACCTGGATTTCATGCTTGAGTGACTTAATATACATTTCATGATGTAGTATATTACTCACCAGCTGTACTAACTACACCCACAGTATTTGGTCGGTAGAAGGTCTAGGTGGCTATATATAAAACTTTAAAATCTGAGACCTTATCTTTGACCTTTATGCTTGAGGGACTGTACTACATAGACCAACCATATTTGGTCTATAGATAGTGCATGATGGGAACTTGGCTGACTGCAACCTTAACCTAACTTTCACACTCGAGTCACATTTTCATGAATAAGTCCATTTCTCTGTAGTGTAATACATATATTCCACTGTAAATGGTCTGTAAATACTTTTTGGAAAGTAGGTGTTAGTCTGATACCTAACCGTGATCCAAGCGATAGGTTTGAGTGACTCTTATCCTATTTTTGTATCTACAAGTAGTTTTTGGTGGGCACATACCAGTCTGAGACATGTCAGCCTACCTGAACACTGTTTTAGGCTTGAATGATATGCATGAGATTTTTTCAGACAAATGTTGCCTGACGATTGCTATCTCTTTTAACGCAAATCATTTGAATTGCAAATGCAAAAAATGTTGGGTATCAGTTAATCTTTATTCTGTATACATATGCGTACTCAGGCGAGACATTTAGTGTATCCACTCCTATATGAAATAATAGACTTTTAGAGAATATTTTTCGATCTGAACAATTGTTATTTCACTTTTCCCTTATTCTTTATCCACTTAAAGATAAATCTTTACTTTTAATGTCATTATTCTTTTCATGTCTTTATTCACTGTCTTTTCAGGTCATAATTATATATTATATAAAAACTATCTACGCATTGGTCTTGAATTCTTTAAAATGGCTACAGTTGCCACGAAAACGTTTAAAAAAATTTAAAAGTTGAGAAAAAAAATTGACAAAGGGATATGAATTAAAATTTGTCCAGCTCTAGTGAACCATCGTATGAAAGTGAGGCACCATGCAAGGACTTCCAATTTTGATTTGAAATAAAGATAGCTATTGTTGCCATGGAAATGAAACCAAATATTCCAATTTAGAAAAAAAACTTATATGAAGGCTTCGTACTATTTACGGAGTTGAATTTTGGTCTTAAAATATTAATTATGGCTGCTGTTGCCATGGAAATGGCACAATAAATCCAAAGAATGAAATTAATCCAATTTTCATAAAATTTTATGTGAAGGAAAGAGTAAGTTTCCATGTCAGGAGTTGTATCTTGGTTGATGTTGCCATCGAAAGAGAACAAAACATTCCAAACAATGAAAAAACAAATTCCAAAATACTTAAAGAACATTATAAGGAAGAAATATGCATAACTGTAAGACCTATTGCCATGGAGACATATTTATTCTACAATATCCTGTATCATGCTAGAGAATTCAGGAATAATTAATGGGGTTCTTTTGGGGAATATTTGCATAATTTGTATTTGTTATCGTTGTTTTGCTATTACGTTTTTTGATGAATTTCAGAATTTTAAATCTATTTTATTTTTATTAGGTAAAACATATTACAATGGCAAGGTCTGGTGGATTTATTTGTGGAGTTTGTGAATATCAAAATATCTTAAAACCTTCGGATTACTGGTGTCCTGAATGTGATGAAGGTTTGTGCTCTTCTTGTGAAACCCACCATAGATCTTCTCGCGGAACCAGAAAACATAATGTAATTTCGATTGACAACTACAAAAAACTACTATCTACTGTTTCAAATATAACGCATTATTGCGAGGAGCATGACTCCAAGTATCAGCTGTTCTGCCCTAGCCACGATATGCTCTGCTGTCCAGTTTGTGTATCTAAAACACATCAAGAATGCGTAGGTCTGTCGGCTATAGAAGAAATAGTAAAGATGTCAAATATGTCATCATTGCTTGACAACCTGGAGACAAGTCTAAAATGTATGAAAGCAAACTTAAATGAAATAATAAAGAATCGTTCTGATAACTTAACATTGCTTCATCAACAGCGACAAAAGTACGAAAATGAAATTAAAGAGATTCGGGACAGAGTTATCTCCTATTTGGATGCTTTAGAAAAACAAATACAAGATGAGCTTAGACTTACCGTAGAGAATGCTACAGCTAAAATTGAAACTACTCTTACAGTTCTCAAAAAGAAATCGAAAATCGTAAAAGATTTAGAAAATGATATTGCAGCAGTGAAAGAGCACGCATCTCCTCTCCAGACTTTCATCGGAAGTAAACAAATTGAAGATAAGATCCTCAAAGAGGAGCGGTACATGAACTCGTTGTATGGAGATATAAGTATTCAGCAAATTCAGTTGAAGTGTACCATTCACGGCAAGATCACTGGTTTGGTATCTTCGATATCACGTTTTGGGTTATTAACTACCAAAATATCTCCTCCATCACTGAACCTTACAACAGGAAAGGAAAAACAAGCTCAAATTATATCGCTTCCACATCCCGTACCTCCCAAGTCAATTCAAGATATAAATTTAACTTTTGAATCTAAAATTGATGTTCCGAGAAAAAAGTTAAATCCTGTTAACATTCTTGGTTGCTGCTTTTTGCCAAATGGAGAAATAATATTGCCTGACAATAATAACAGTCGTATTGTAATTCTTAAAGAAAACGGTTCATTGTCAAAGGAAATATCCCTTCCAAACATTGGACCCCGTCACATTACAATCATAGATGACACAACTGTTGCTGTATCAAGTGCATCAGGGATTCATATCGTCACCATCAAAACTGACAAGGTTGTGAAGGAAATTAAAATGGCAGCTGGAGTTTATGGTATAACATATAAGAATGGATCCTTATGGTGTTGTGTTAATGGGAAGGGAATACAAAGAATTCATATACATGATAACAGTATAACTACTTTAGTTAAACAAGGTAGATGCCTTGGTTTGTCTTATGTAACATTATACGGTGACAATATATATCAGACAAACTCAGACAGCCACACCGTGACATGTTACAACACGAAAGGAGAGAAGCTGTGGGTGTTTAATGAAAGGTCAGTTTTATACTGTCCACTTAGTGTAACTGTAGATAACAGTGGTAACGTGTACATTACATCGTGCGGTAATCACAGTGTCGTCGTACTGTCACCTGATGGGAAGAAGAGTAGACAGCTACTTTGTCAGAAAGATGGATTGGTGTATCCATGGGCGATCGATATTGATTTGACTGAAAGAAAACTGTTAATAGTGAATGAAAATGGTCCAGCATTTTTGTATAAGATGTGCTAATATACTTGAAATTTTTATTGCAATTTTTATTTGAATAAGGATTAGAATACAGTCCTTTTTTTATTCTACTTTGTGAACTTCAATTTAAATATAACTCAAACTTAAACTTATTATGTTAAAGCTTGTGCAATGATCAGTATAAATGTATATATAGAATTCAAATTACTTTATTGTCATTAAACATAATGTTTGTGACAAAACAGATTAACAAATACACAATATTGAACATTACAAACATTTCAAACAACAAGCAAAAAATTACTAGTCAAAGGCTGTTTTAAAAAGGAACTGGTGTTTTTACTTGGCGGGAGGACGCTGGTTCAAAGCTCATCTTGTCCAAAGAGGAATTGTAATCACTGTACGTCCATTGCTCGTCGTCGGTCTTCTTAAACTCTCCTTTTACAGGGGATTTTTATGAATTTTGCTTATAATATCTCGTCTAACATTTGCTCCTTATTCTCAATTGTTTGAAATATTTCGTTTCTCAGAAACTACTTCAACACTTTATTTACATACATTGCATAAAGAATTAATTTTAAGGTTGCAATGACGTTTGTATGTTGTTTGTTTCTGGTTGGTTAAAACTTTTGAATCTCCTTTGACATTGGTCGGCACACATTTTATATGAAGCATCATGTACATGAGAATAAGAGAACGGTAGTAACAGTACACAATATAATAAGTACGGCTGTGGTAAAAACATATAGATTTATTTAAATTTAGATAGAACAAAAAACTTCAAGAGAATCTTTTAAAGAATACTGTGAAATACTTATTTTTCGTACAACACCAATTTTGATGGATTTCGAGAACAACTTCATCAGCGAATTTAAAAACACCACTAAAGCTATTTTACGAGGAAATCTCAAAAAGTTCGTTTATGCTCGTTGATATTTAGTTATTATGTACATTCAAACGAATGATGGGGTGTGAAAACCCATGTTGACAGGGAGAGTTTGCTTAGATGAATTATTGAAAATAAAGACTTCAAACATTGTGTGAGTTATGTTTATTTTTTGTAATTGACCCTTTTCCAAAAACTAGATGAAAGGAAGAGATAATCCAAATTTAAGTCTAAAGAGGACTAATATGCATAAGGAGCAAACGAAAACACGCAATCCATTAGACAGACAACCTAGGGAAGACAAATAAACATCAGCAAGCACAAATAAACAACAAGAACTCCTATAAAAACCAGGACTGAACTCGGGTGCTCCGGAAGGGTAAGCAGTTTCTCCTTATTTATACTGCAACCGTCGTGAAGTTCAACAAAGTCATGCCGGTGGTAGTCACAAATCGGTGGAGGTACATGAAACTTTTAAATACAATAGATTGTACCGTGAAAATAGGTGTAGGTTGTGTTTAATCTCAGTTTTGTATACATATACTTTGTAGAAACTTAAACAAATTTTGTTTTGAATAGTTGAAATATTTTTCTCAATGGTTATGGTTTTTGTAGGTATTAAGTAAGTTTAAAATAGATTAAAAACATTAAAATGCATTTATTTACTTGTACTATGTGTGCTTTGAAAACAGAATATCGTATTGATCAAATTTTATTACGTGGTTTGCTCCAGTTGATTGGTGTTACACCTGGGTTGATTCCTAAGGAAAAAAAAATCTAACATTAAACAACCAAGAAGTGATAAATTTCAGCTGTTATAGTCTATAATAAGTATTCTCAAAGTTGTTTTGCTTTATCTAAATGACTAAGAAATGGTTAAGTTCCAAACAAGGAAAAATCTGGAAAAAAAATCTCCAAATGACATATTATATTCCTTTATATACATTTTCAATATGTCTGTAAACAATATGCAGAGTTTTAAAGATCCGAGTTAAAAGCTGTAGATTTTCCCCACTCGCCCGACAGACCAAAAAACGAAACTTGGCGGAAAAAAATAATAAAATAGTAATAATAATAATCATCATCAGACAAATTACGTCAATGGACGTAACATGTATATTCTTCCTTAAATGGCCGTTTTCGAGTTGAGATGACCGAGTGAAGACGAGTTCACGTGCGCTCGTCTTCACTTGGTATGACGTTCAATGAGAATCCTTAAGGCATTGTGACTCTTGACCATCAAACGTAACGTAACTATACCTTTTCGGTTGTTCATACTGAAAATATATAGATGTTTTATACCCAAAACACCCCAATTTTTATGTAAGAAATAGGTACTTACACTCGTTAAAAAATGAAAACTGGAAAATCTTCAACGAGTTTTTATAATTCAGCGTCTTTGCCCTCGTTCCGCTGTGCCCCACTCGGGAAACACGTGAATTTTTATAAATTTGTGGAAAATTCCCCGGTCTTCATTTTGAACTTGTGTGAGAACCTATTAAACTTATAACAATCACCCTAAAGATTTAAAAGAAATAGAAGATGAAATGCACTTTATTTTTAACTGTCCAAAATATGCTTCTCTGAGAAAGGAGTTGGTTTTCACATGTTTTAATAAAAATATTCAGAATCCTCAAATATTGTAACTACTATGTAATGAGGACATGCAGGTCTGTAGAACAAATAGCCAGTTATTGTAACCAAGTTATTATATCTACTGAGTAATGAGGACATGCAGGTCTGTAAAATAAATAGCCAAATATTGTAACGAAGTTAACATGGCTACTAAGTAACGAGGACATGCAGGTCTATAGAACAAGTAACCAAATATTGTAACGAAGTTAACATGGCTACTAAGGACATGCAGTTCTGTAGAACAAATAGCCAAGTATTGTAAGAAGTTACCATGGCTACTAAGTAATGAGGACATGCAGGTCTGTATAACAAGTAGCCAAATATTGTAACGAAGCAAACATGGCTACTAAGTAATGAGGACATGGAGGTCTATAGAACAAGTAGCCAAATATTGTAACGAAGTTAACATGGATACTAAGTAACGAGGACATGCAGGTCTGTAGAACAAGTAGCCAAATATTGTAACGAAGTTAACATGGCTACTAAGTAATGAGGACATGCAGGTCTGTAGAACATGTAGCCAAATATTGTAACGAAGTTAACATGGCTACTGAGTAATAAGGACATGGAGGTCTGTAAAATAAATAGCCAAATATTGTAACGAAGTTAACATGGATACTAAGTAATGAGGACATGCAGGTCTGTAGAACAAATAGCCAAATATTGTAACGAAGTTAACATGACTACTAAGTAATGAGGACATTCAGGTCTGTAGAACAAGTAGCCAAATATTGTAACGAAGTTAACATGGCTACTGAGTAATAAGGACATGGAGGTCTGTAAAATAAATAGCCAAATATTGTAACGAAGTTAACATGGATACTAAGTAACGAGGACATGCAGGTCTGTAGAACAAGTAGCCAAATATTGTAACGAAGTTAACATGGCTACTAAGTAATGAAGACATGCAGGTCTGTAGAACATGTAGCCAAATATTGTAACGAAGTTAACATGGCTACTGAGTAATAAGGACATGGAGGTCTGTAGAACAAGTAGCCAAATATTGTAACGAAGTTAACATGGCTACTAAGTAATGAGGACATGCAGGTCAGGAGAACAAACAGCCAAATATATAAATAAATGTTTTTGGTGAGAACAAAACTGTAATGGTTGTATACGCAACAATCATTGTAGCATCATCACGGCTTTTAGCACCGTCTCTTCGTGTACCTTGAGGTGGTGTCCACAATAATATTGTGCTGAATTGAAATTCAAACTTTTATCTTGAAAATTGACAACAGATTGGTCTTCATATTTCCCTTTTCTCTATGCATCACGCGTAGTAGTACACGTGTCCTTTTTTGCGACTTTCCTTCGATGAATTAAATAACTAACTTAGCCTTTTAACACCCAGTCTACGAGAAAAGTATGCGAAATGGTCCACAATAGTTTTCTTTTTCTAATTTTCTTGATCAATTATTTTAAACGAGATGTGTGAAGATAGTGTGTTTACGTTCATTACCATGATTACATGATGAACCAAGACAAGCAATTACTAGTATATTTGAAATGACTTTTGACAATGCGTGGCATAAATTCGATCACCTTTTCTATTGCTATGTGTGCAAAGGGGAATCACTCTTCCTGGCCTGATATGCCATTCAGATGAATATGTAGATATTGTTTTTGTTTTTTTTTAGGGGGGGGGGGTATTATTTTATTATTTTTAGTGTTGATGTTTTTAGTAGCTGTATTGTCTTTATGTATGCAATTGTGTGGTTATATGTTTATAAATAATTATAAATGTGAAGCCATACGTGCATGTGGGACTGATTTAGTAAAATAAAGTTATTCTATTCTATTCTATATTGCTGATGTTACGAATTAGAGTTACCCCCCGCCCCCTTGAACACAAGTTTCTTTTAATTTCCTGTAACCCTCTAGTTTGGACGCTAATTTGTATTTGTATTATACTGCAATTTTTTTATTATATGTTGACATCCATACTGTGCCACCATTTCAATAATACAAATTTTGTATATCTTGTGGGGCTTCGACTTTTCTCTGCCGCGGGGTTCATATGGCTACGTACGTGCAGCAATCTTAACATTGTTATTTTGTGAGTTTCATTACTCTAATGTCTATGCTATAATTGAAATTTTTCATTATTTATATTTCTTTATTACAATATTTCGTGTTTCGTATTTCATACAAATTTTCCACAGTTACGTGCGTTAATTATTGATCATAAGAAGATGGTTTTGTAACCATGAAAGCGCTGAAAAGTCTTTCGGTCATATCTTGATTATTACTAGGAAGCTTATACTTATCGTTTCATGTCGAATACACATCTCTCATCATTATAATGTCAACAATGGATGGAAATATAGATCTAACTAATAAACAGGGTGAGACAAAAATATTTTTATGACCGATTTTTAGCTCACCTGACCCAAAGGGTCAAGTGAGCTATTCTCTTCACTTGGCATCCGTCGTCCGTTAACTTTTACAAAAAATCTCCTCTGAAACTACTTGGCCAAATAGAACCAAACTTGGCCACAAACACCATTAGGGTATCTAGTTTATAAAATATGTCCGATGACCCCACCTGCCAACCAACTTCGCCGATATTGCTAAAAATAGAACATAGTGGTAAACTGCAGTTTTTGTCTTATATCTCAAAAACTAAAGCATTTAAAGCAAAACTGACATTGAATAAAAATGTTCATCCGCTAAAGATATACCTGCCATGAAATTTTCAGACAAATTGGTCAACCATTTGTTGGGTTATTGCCCTTGAATTGTTGATTTTAAGGAACTTTTCCAGTTTTAGGTTATTATCCTGAATATTATAATAGATAAAGACAAACTGTAAACAGCAGAAATGTTCAACAAAGTAAGATCTACAAATAAGTCGACATTACTAAAATAATCTATTGACCCATTATAGGAGTTTTTGCCCTTTAAACACGGCATCCGGCGTAAACTTTCCTTTAAAGATCTTTTCTTCTGAAACCACTTGGCCAATTGGGACCAAACGTTGGTGGAATAGTCTTTGGGTGGCCCCCTTCCGAATTGGGTCCGTCTTTATGTCCGGCTTTCCCGACTTCCAACCGACACGGCTGCTGTTACTAAAAATAAAAAGGGGGGGGGGAAGAATTTCAAAAATCTTTTTTTGTATGAAACTGCAAGGCCAATTGGAACCGAACTTAGTAAGCAGTAATGGTAAACCAAGTAAACCAAGTAAACCAAGCAGTAATGGTTCTTATGAGGTTCTTTTTCAGAAGTATTTCCGATTATCCAGACTGTTAACCAAGATGGCCACCACAGCCCAACTTAGTTTAACATAGGACCCTATGGGAAAATTCATTGAAAAATCTTCTGGTCTGAAACAACTTGGCCAATTTGGAACCAGACTAGGCAGTAATGGTCCTTTTGTAGTCTTCTTTCAGAAATGGGTCCGATTTCGCGGACTGTGAACCAAGATGGCCACACAGCTGAACTTAGTTTAACTTAAGACCCTATGGGAAATTCAAAAAATCTTCTTTTCTGAAAGCACTAAGCCAATTAGAACTAGACTTGGTAGTAATGGTTCTTTGATAGTCCTCTTTCAGAATCTCGTCTGATGACCCGGACTGTCAAATAAGATGGCCGCCACAGCCAAACTTATTTTAACAAAGGGCCGTATGGGAAAAGTCATTGAAAAATCTTCTTGTCTGAAACCACTTGACATATTGGAACCAGACTTGGCAGCAATGGTACTTAGGAAGTCCTCTTTCAGAAATGTGTCCAATTTCGTGGACTGTTAACCAAGATGGCCGAATTTAGTTTAGCATAGGACCCTATGGGAAATTCACTCAAAAATCTTCTCGTCTGAAACTACTGAGCAAATTCGAACTACGTTAGTCAGCATTAGTCCTTAGATTGTTCTCTTTCAGAACTGTGTACGATCACTCGGATTGTCAACCGAGATGGCTGCCACGGCCGAACTTAGTTAAATATATGGGAAAATTCATTTAAAAATCTTCTTGTCTGAAACCACTTAGCCAGTTGGAACAAGACTTAGCAATAATGGTCCTTAGATGGTTCTCTTTTAGAAATGTTCCCATTGACCTGGACTGTCAACCAAGATGACTGCCATAGCTGACCTTAGTTTAACATAGAACCCTATAGAAAAACAGCCAAATTGACTTAAATTTTTAGTCCTGCTCAAGGTGAAATGTTAAATCCAGGTGAGCGATACAGGCTCTTGAGAGCCTCTAGTTTTCTATTTGCAGAAGCGGTGATTAAGCACCAAAACATAGTTATATATATATACTGTATTGATTTAAACTGTTTACATCTGGATGAATCAGAAAAGTGTGTCACAATTGGTCCAAGTTCTGTGTCTTTAAATTTAATATTTAATATTAAGTAATTTTTTAATCTAAACGAGTAACATTGACAGAAAAGGTCTGGTGTCTTCATTTTTTCCCCAAAATCAAACTTATCAAAGTTTTTATTTTACTATGATAATTTGAATCAGGACACACTATATTACATGTATTATATTCATCAATGAATGTATCGATTTATATACTCCTAAAATATTATTCATATATTTTCTTATTGAAACGAACTGACTATTACTAAACTGATCATGAATACGTAAGGTTTTATTATATTTTTAATTCAAAACGTAAAACAAATAAATATATAATTGTAACATCCAGCATATGTTCAGTGAATTTATTAGAAAAGGTGTGAGTTTTCGGTAGATTTTGCAGGTCACCGAAAAAAAACCAAAAGAAATCAGTCAACGCATAAGTATAGGAAGTATCTGCTTTTAATGTTTATATTCTTTTTTATACATATTAATGAGATGGAGTTTGTCTTGTAACCTGTCAGTGAACATAGCCAGATAACTCACTTAACTGGGTTAGAAATTCGCAATGTCAGACCTTACTTACACGAAATGGTAAACAAATCAAAGATATAATACGAGCACGGCCAGGTGGTTGATTTTTTTATTTATTTTATGTCCTAAATTGCTAGTTTCATAATTATCTACTTATAAATATATATACTTTGCAAGTCATTTATCATCTATATACATGTGGCATCTGCATGCACAATTTATAGATGTACTAGTCTGTTTACAAATAAACAAAATTCATGTATCTTTAATTATAGATTATTGGTTATTTTGTTACATCTGAAGTTTTCAAGTTATATATCATAAAAAACCATTATGTTAAATTTTGAATTGAAAAAAATACAATTTATTTTTAAAAGAAATATTTTACAAGTACAAGTATAAACAATCTGAAAACAATTAATGAATTATTATGGGCAAGTTTATACGAATTACACAAGAATATATTATTTTCTTTACAGTGATGTATCAGCTGACCTGACTGACTGCCGTAGTCAGACTCCTAATGAAATAACTTCTTGGCTGGGTAGCACTTTCACTGAAGAAAAAAAAAGTACACCAAGGGTATTTCCATACCAGAAACCTTCACGTTTCCAGCCATTAAGAAGTCGGACAAAAAAAGATGCTTGATGGCAGAATGGATTAAAAGGTATCCTAGACTAGTGTACATTGTACAGTACAGCAGAGGATGGGCATTATGCCTACATTGTGTACTTGTTTTAGCAAGAACCAGAAAAAGGAGGAAAAAACTTCTTTATGCCCCTTTCAAAAATTGGAAAAAGGCTATGGAAGTATTTAACAACATCTTTATGGGAAGGGTACAAACAAGTTTAAACAAGGGGCACTGGATATCAGAGACACATGCAGTGTTTACAAAGGGTGAAATTCAGCAGATGAAAGGAAATACTTATGTTGTCTTGGAAATGAACAAAATTGACTGGACCGTAAGGAAAAAAATTAAATTGTCTTAGAATCAATAGTAACAACTGTTCTTATTTGCTGATCAAGGCCACAGGGATGATATAAAATATACTTGAAAATTTGGAATAATGTAAATGTATGAAATTTCCAAGCACTTTTGGACTTTAGAATTGATGCTGGTGATAAAATTCTTTCTGAACATTTCAACACAGCACCAAAAACTGTCATATATAGATCCAAGACCATCTAGAATGAACTTGTCGACATTATATGCTCAATGATTCGAAAGAAAATTGTTAAAGATATTTTAGACTTTGGTGGTTTTTTTGTATCAGCTGATAAAGTTCGAGATGTATCAAACACAGGACAGTTAGTAGTTTGTCTTCGTTTTGTTGCTTGTTGTTTATTTGTCTTCCCGGGTTTGTCTGTCCAATGGATTACGTATTTTGATTGGCTTCTTAGGTATATTTGCCCTCTTTAACAGGTTGGTATATCTATACATGTAATACAAAGTCAGTTATAAATCTTGGAATACAATAATGTTGTACATACACGTACTATATGAATAACTAAATGTCAATACTAGTAGGATACAATATGCCAATTCATAAAATACAGGGTGCAGACATCTTGTGAAGGAACATTTAGCGGTGAAATGAATGTGAGACTCGCTGCCCATTGGTCAATATTAAATTGAATAATAAATAATTTTAAACGGCAGTGGTTCTTCCTTCGAAACATATGAGATAAAACAATTTCAAACTAGCTTTTCAGAATGCGGGTAATTTCAATGATTTGAGTGGGAATCCCCCGATTTTTAGCAAATATTTATTCCCCCTTTTTGAGCCTCATTTTTTGGCATGAAAAGCCATGGGAACGTACCGTTTTCATTGCATTAAATTAATTGCATACATTTCCACTTAATTGAGGTGCTGTTATTTTTCAAGAAATTAATTTTTATTTTAATGAACTTTTCTTTCATATCTTGGCGCACCCATATGGAGATTAATATAGAAACCGAATTGGTACTTTGCATTCAGTATATACAGTGTATAATCAGAAGAAGTAAGTTGTTAATTAATAAAAGTAGCTTCCCGACAGGTTCCGCATGAAAAATACAAGAAGTCCGAATCGGAGTGCGAAACAGGTTGAACCATGCGATACAGATAAAGGATATGTGATAAAGGTTGACTGAGAATGTATACAATACGGATGGAGTCTGAATCGGACTGCGATACAGGTTGAGCCATGCAATACAGGCTTAACTATGCGATAAAGGATATGTGATAAAGGTGGACCGAGAATGTATACAATACGGATGGAGCATCTGCTGCTCTATCATATATGCAAAATGACTGTATTTAGTACTAAATATATGATAAATCGTCATAACTAAAAGATTTTAATTTGATTTTCTTCTATTTGATGGTAGAGTAAAGAAGAAATTGTTTATTTCGTAGAAGTTAGTGATGATCCAAGTGGTGAGAGACTTTCCATGGAGCTACTGAGAACATTGCCAGAGATGGGACTAGATTTAAACCAGACGAAGAGCCAGTGCTATGATGAAGCAGGTAGATGAACAAGCCTCTATCAATATAGCTATTCTAAGGAACTTAAGTTTTTCATTGATGAGTAATTTACATGTATATTATTTTTTCTGGTAGATTTCTTTCTATTTACTTTTTATGCAAAGACTTTCCACAAATATATTATTAATTTAAAATACTTTTACTGTGATGATAAATGTATAATATTTTATTTCCGGAAATATGACTGATCTCTTGAAGGGGTTGGTTTTCGAATTAAGAGGTTGTAAACAAAGGCTCTATGCTTGTGGTGTACATCTCATCAGCTTAACAGATGTATAGTTGCTGGTGCTTCCATTCCTTATGACTGCAGATAAGATATGCTTACATAATTTATGTCTTTCTCTACTAATTTTACATATTTTTTACTAATAAAAATTTAGTGAAAAAATAGTGAATACTTGAATTAGCAATCTTTGGATAAAAGTATAAATCGGTTAACTACATATTAATTTTATTTCATGTCAGTATTACAAATATGAACCTACTGTAATAGAACCCTTACTCTTTGACTTTGAACGTGAATTTTCATCATGTTCTTCTATTTTTAAAATCAACATTGAAGTATTTAAACAGACCTTCATAGAAAAGTAATCGTATTTTGTTTACATAATAATGGCTGCATATTTTTATTCTCTATAGGTAGTCCGGCTTTTCAATTTGTCACCTAAAAAATATTTTTTTGGAAAACGAACTGAAAAATTACACACACGAGATAAGTAGGATGAAACTTAAAGAGTTATGTAGAACAAGATGGGTAGAAAGACATGATATCTTTGAGATATTTTGGGATTTTCTACCAGCAATATTTGATACTATGGAAAAGTCAATTGACAAAAGCCATGTAGCAGTGAGTGACACACAGAGTCTAGAAAATAATATAACAACCTTCCAGTTCCTACTCCTTTTTACGTATGACAACAAAATGAATTGGCTGCCTTAATCAACTAAGCACTTCACATCAACATAATGTTAGTCATAATATAAGGACATAACTCTTTTTTAAATGTAATATATGTATACCAATTATGAATATAACCCCAGTTTTGATCTTTTAAATTAAATAAAATAAATAACTGGCCAATAGAAAACAAAACAGAATGTCATTATAAGAGAAATAACTCTGATGCATGTAAAACATTCAATGACAAGACATGCAGTATGTTGTAATATTTTATTATTGATTTGTAAAATTATCTCTGTATTATTTTATTTTATTAAGTAGAGCTGTTGATGTTGTGAGTGCACATGGATCAGTAAACCTTGTACAAGTGCTTTACCAGATTTGAGAAAAACATAGACGATTACCATGCAAAACGGTAAAAAGTAATCTTCGACAACGGCAGAAGATTTAGATATAACACCTTCAAAACCTAGAACTTGTGGGCGTCAGACAAAAAGATCAAATGTTCCCCGTGAATAAGTAGAGGATTATTTCATAAAAGCTATTTCTATCCAACTTCTTATTCATATTTTATCTGAAATGACTACCAGATTTGGTCATCTACAAATTAAAGGATCGACAGAACTGTATCTCATACATGCCATCATTCCTCAGTCTTCGTCTTATGACTTGAAATTACTTTGTTGGTGATTTACCATCTCCATCAACACCTGAGCAAGAAATGCATATGTGGCAATTAAAATGGTCTGGTGAATCTCATCCTCCATCAGATATACAAACTGCACTAAATAACTGTAGCTTATCAATTAATATTTCAGTATAAATAATTTTTAAGTTTAAATAACCAAACTATTGGGAAACTCAATAAAGTACGTATTTCTGGTATCAAACTGTATTGACTTTGTCCGTCCCGCCCCTTTGCATGTACATGGGGTGATCACAAAATAAGTCAAGCCTCTTATTTTATATTGGTAATATGTGAGAACAGATTGTGTATTATTGGTTACATGTGAACACTGACCATGATGAGTTGTGCTTTGATTACAGATTATGAAACTTTGGTACCCCGACTTTCTATTTAACAATGCCACCTTACATTATTCAGATCCAGAACCTCTATCACTGGAGGGGCACAATGTGCAAAAAGTAAGATCACATTCATGCATATATATATATATGTCCAATAAACGAAAATAACATGTAATAATATATTAAAAAAAACATTTACTGTTTAACAATTATATAAATTATGCAGCATGTCAGTACAATTTCTCTGAACGGAGTTTGTTAGATATTTAGTTTTCTTGTTAAATTCATAGCGATGTTTAGACGGATAACATTTTCAAGTCGTGTAAATGGACATTTTCCGGGACTGTTACATGTCCGATTGCCTAAAGTTTTGAAGCTGTAAAATCCGAGGAAGTTGAAACAGTATTGTTAGGCCATTATACATCAAATCAAACTTTCTTTCGAACGAGCACATTCTAATCCTGCTATCTAATCAATCGACATTCCAATAGGAACCAACTGTGCTCCTCTCCACGCCGATCTGTTTCTGTACTCATATGAAGCGGACTTCATTCAAGCGCTTCTACGTTAAAACGCAATCCATTAATTTCACTTTTCGTTACATAAATTATGTGTTGTCGTTAAATAACGATAAATTCCAAGAGTTTCTACATCTCATCTACCCCAGTGAGCTTGAGATTAAGAATACTACAGATACATCAAAGTCCGCTTTATATTTTATATTGTTAACTTTCCCTTCTTGAGTAGCAATATATCAGCAAATCGCCTGCATATGGGTCTACGTTTTTCAGCTTATCCGATATTCAAGGGCATGCATAAGTTACCTTGACTCTCGACAAAGAGGATTACTGCTTCTTAACCAGGGTTTTATCAGGGATATGTTGATGTCATCACTTAGGATATTTTACGGTTGTCATCGTGAATTAATTGACCGTTTCAGTGTTCCAATATCTAAGATGATGTTGGACCTGTTCCCACTGTCCTAACATTTCATGTACCTCCACCGATTTGTGACTACCACCGGATTGACTTTGTTAACTTCACGACGGGTGCCATATACGGAGCAGGAACTGATTACCCTTCCGGACCACCTGAGTGCACTCCTGGTTTTTATAGGAGTTCGTGTTGTTCATTGTTTTTTAGTTTTCGGCGTTTGTTTGTTGTGCTTGTGGTTATTCGTTTGTTTTCCACGGTTTTGTCTGTCTAATGGATTGCGTTTTTTTATATTGTACCGCTCAATCTAATTTCGTAGTTCTAGCAGGCGGTCACCTTGTTAGTAATCATACTGTATTGGCGTCAGAATAGATAGGGGGTTTGGTATCCATAAAATCGATAAAATCCGAACACTATTCAGTTCCTGAAACAAGTCAGACTATCCGGACTCTCTGGTGTGTTCATTTTTGTGTTTTATACTCTTTTATGTTGGTTTTTGTCAGGATGTCTGTATGTTGGGTTGCTTTCATTGATTGGTATATCATTGTTGACCTTTCCTGTAATCTATTTTGTTGTTCCTGGGTTTTTGTTGATTTAAATTCTCGCCAACATTTAACCACTACTATCCTTGAATGAGATAGTCGCTCGATACATTTTTAAACGTGCATCTTCTAGGTCACCTAAGTGTTAAACAAAAGTCCCAAAGTTATACAATTGTAAAGTTATTTACCCTTTGTTCACCTTTATCATTGAATTGCTTCAGGTAACCGATGTCACACGGTCTTTTACAGTGAAAGAAACATGGTACTAGGTTTTTACGAAGGCCCCTTAAAGGGTCTTATCTTATCAAATATTATAGTATTGTCTGCTAAATGGACCATTTGGATTACAAGAAATAAAATTAAACATGAAAATTTAAGATTTAACATCAGCGAGCTAAAGCGTAAATTTTGCAACGAGCTAAGAAACAATTTAAAACTGCGTTTACAATTCAAAGAAAATCTGAAACCAAATATTAATTCCTACATTAAGGTTCTATTGGATCATGTAAACAATATTTAGTGAATATTACTAACAAAATATATACTCACATTGTTTACTGTTTGAATACACTTATATTCCCTTAAACTCAATGTTTATGTCAATGACGATCGTGACCTCGGTGATTTCGATTTTATAATTTGATTGGGTGAATTCGATCGTTTCTTTTTTTAGCTCACCTGGCCAAAGGCCATGTGAGGTTTTGCCATCACTTTTCGTCCGTCGTCCGTCCTCCGTCCGTCCGTCCGTCCGTCGTAAACTTTTCATTCAAACATCTTCTCCTCAGAAACCATTTGGCCAATTCCAACCAAACTTTGCATGAGTGGTGTATGGAAGGTCCTCAACAAAGTTTCCTCATTTAGTTCTGATTGGTCAAGAAACATGGCCACCAGAGGCAATTCTTGTTTCTGATTGGCTGATTTTCAAAAATCTTCTTCTCTGAAACGGCTGGGCAGATTGGATCGAGGCTTCATAGGAATGATATATGACATGTCCTCCACAAACGATCCTCATTTTATATTGATCCGATGAAAAATATGGCCACTGTTGCTAAAAATAGAACATAGGCGTAAAATGCTGTTTTTTGCTTATAACTCAAAAACCGTTACAGATATCGAAAATCTGACATGGGGTAAAATTGATCAGCATGACAAGATCTACCTACCCTGAAATTTTGAAGGAAATTCCAAAACCCATTTAGGAGTTATTGCCCTTTTTTCGTCAAATTTTCAAATTTTAACATTTTTTGTCATTTATCTCCAAAACTATTTGAGATAGAAGTGAAATGTAAATTTGAAAAATGTTTGCCATGTTGAGATCCACCTACCCTGAAATTTTAAAGGAAATCCCAAACCCATTTAGGAGTTGTTGCCCTTTTTTTGTCAAATTTTCAAAATTTTTTAATTCAAAAATCTTCTCCTCTGAAACCGCTGGGCCGATTGGTTTGAAACTTAATAGGAATGATCTATGACATATCCTCCACAAACGATCCTCAATTTATTTTGATCTGACGTAAAACATGACTGTCGTAACTAAAAATAGAATATAGGGGTGCATGTGTTGTTTTTGGCTTATAACTTAAAAACCGTTACAGATATCAAAAATCTGACATGGGGTAAAATTGATCAGCATGACAAGATCTACCTAACCTGAAATTTTGAAAGAAATTCTAAAACCCATTTAGGAGTTATTGCCCTTTTTTCGTCAAATTTTGAAAATTTAACATTTTTGGTCATTTATCCCCAACACTATTTGAGATAGAAGTGATATGTAAATTTGAAAAATGTTTGCCATGTTGAGATCTACATACCCTGAAATTTTAAAGGAAATCCCAAAACCCATTTAGTAGTTATTGCCCTTTTTTGTCAAATTTTCAAAATTTTAACATTTTTTCATTTATCTCCAAAAGTATTTGAGATAGAAGTGAATGTAATTGAAAAATGTTTGCCATGTTGAGATCTACCTACCCTGAAATTTTGAAGGGAATCCCAAATTCTATTTAGGAGTTATTGGTTTGTGTAATTTGAGGTCGGGTTCTGTTACATTTATTTAAGGTTCACCCTTATTCCTGGTCAATTTTATCAACTTCCTTCCAGGACTACCACCATCAGGGAACATATTTTAACATTAAACCTTATGAAAAATAAATCTTCAACAAATTTTCCCTGAACAATTGAACCAATTGCAACAAACTTGGTCAAATAGTTGATTAATTGTCCAATGAAAACCAGACTCCAGGTGAGCGATACAGGCTCTGGTGAGCCTCTTGTTCAATTTAGATTATATATATTGTATTACAAATCAGTGGATTTTTTTTCTTGGCTGTTTAATCCTGGACAGTACTGAGATTGTAATACAGGAACCCATAGCTACACTCCTGGGTAGCTAAGGGGGGGGGGGGGGGGGGTGGGTTGTAACAGGAGATTGTTGAATAAAATAATGTTTATTGTCAAAAAAAAACAAACAAACAAAAAACAAAAAAAAAAAAACAAAACAAAACAAAACAAAAGTCCCAAATGCACTAACCTGTGAATTCGTCTATTTATCTCACACGACGCTTTGTGTTAAACATTTCCATATTAATGTACTTATTTTGGTATTGAGATATCAAAAACTCTATTTTAAAAGATGGATTGTCATGGGATAGTTATGTATGAATATTAATTTTCACCTACTGCACAGAGCAAAAAAATAATAAAGGACGTTTTTCCGATCTTTAAAATTTTGGTCCAATCATGTTGCCACGTTGAAGCGTCTTTTAGCCCACAGTGCAAAATAGAAACTATATCTACTTCGTCGGAACAACAGTCGCATCCATTTATCATATACGGACAACCGGAGATAACCCATTTACTTTAATATACAATTATTCCAATTTGTACAAACTCATTTGAATTTGTCTTAGTTGAACACTTAATCTACCTCATAGTGTACTTTGCCATATGATATAAACTATACGGTGAGAGTGTAATAAACTTTATCACAAAATATCGAAATAAATTGATGCACTATATGCCCATTTCGTTTACTGACAACTCATCAGCAGTGCTCGAGATAAAAATGTTAGAAAACTGGTTAAAGATATAAAAAGTGTATATATATAAAGTATGCGCTAATGAGACAAGGTCCCATGAAAACGGGCAAATATATGATATAAAATATCTGTGGAAATGAACATACCAATTTTTAAGTCAACTATTTTGAAATATTTGGATATACCGGTTTTACTCAAATATAGAGGTATACAGACTTCTACTTCAAACATAGATTTAATTTCACATTATCCAAAGGTTATTTAAACTACCATTTTCGATAATACACAATGTGCACGTAAACTCCAGATGAATATTTTAACTTTATTTTCAAAAGTATTTGAATACGTGGGTGTTAATAGTGCTCGTTGATTTTGTAAAAGGTGAAATTGTTCAAATGTGAATAAGTAAATATCAGGGTACTCTCCTAAATGACAGAACATGTAACTATTGTGCCTCTGGAGATGTGGAGGATGAATATCATTTTTTATTCATCTGTAATAAATTCAGTGATGGCCGTGATCAGCTTTTTCAGGATATAATTAAAAGTTGTACTAATTTTATAAAGCTCCACCCAAAAGACAAATTAATATGCTAATGAATACATAAAATAAGACCATCCTTATCGCTGTCAGTAGATTTACACTCGAGAATTGTAAATAGTTTTGCTCTCCTGACTGCATCGGACACGAGGGGGGTTGTGTGAGAGTCACACAGTTCCTTGAGTATCGTCCCTTGGTGTCTATTGCAATAGGGACACCTTCACTTCTTTCAATCATGCAACATTATTATGACGGGTTTTAACTGTTTGATATGAATTTATCTTGTTTCTCTGCATCAGGTACGAGGTGTTTGGCATCTTGAAAATATCATGACCATAGACCTAGAGCACCGTCCCTTGGTGTCTTTTGCGACTAAACAACCAATCATAGGATCAGGTTTTAATTGTTTGATATCAATCTTTAATTTTTGGCTTGTTTCTCCTTATCAGGTACGAGGAGGTCTATGAGATCTTGAATTGTTCATGTCCATAGACCTAGAGCACCGTCCCTTGGTATCCGTTGCCGTCAAACAATCAATCAGATTCATCAATTGTAAATCAAATTAGGAAAGGAACATTTTCCACATCTCTGGAGTACCCATCAGAATCATTAAATTATACACCAAAGATTTACACTTGAAATATAAACTAGTATGTCATGTGCTTATACATGTATTTGTTATGTGCAAAAAATATGTTTGTTCTTAAACCAAATGTGTGAAAAAAAAACATTGTTAAATGTAAATGCCCCCTGGACCTAATTTACAAAATAAAATATCTTATCTTATCTTATTTCGGTGTCTCATAAACAGTCATCCAGTCTAAAAATCTTAAACAGTAAAATAAAAGGTAAAAAATGCCAATATTAACGGAAAAAATTAAACCTAAGAATTATCCACGGACATAGCTCTGTATTCGGAAATATTTTAACATAATCCTCAAGAAAATTTAAAGTATAAACAACTAAACTTTAATATACAATATTTTGAGTTTTATGTGGCGATTGAGAAACAATACAGTAGGTACGGGTTCAAACAATGATGAGAATATCCTGTTTTATTTGCTTCCGCTTCCATCACTAGCATTCCCGGGATGCAAGAGAATAGTAATGCTTGTATTTATTATTATTTTAAATAAATCTTAAAAAATCTGTTTATCTATCAATTCTATTTGCAACGTAGTGTCTACATATAAAGATTTGTAATATTTTTTAAATAGCCAATTTAATCTAAGGATTAAAAATTAAATTGTTGCAAAACAATTGGTTTACAAAATAAACTACATGTAAATAAACTAAATGGCAATGGGATGTTGCACATAATCTCCGGGTGTCACGATACATGTATAACATGTACATTGACCTTTGATTTAATTGCCTTTTAGATACAAATTTACTTTAGTGGGCGTTTTGTTTCAGCGGATTTGTGGTGAACAATCTGTAAGTTTAAAAAAGTTAAAAATTTAGCTGCATTTAGTCTTAATTTATATTAATTTAATTTTCAGAAAAATGTATCATACAACATAGAGAGATTATGATAGCTATTTGACTGACAATAAGTGGGGGTCAAGTAAAGTATCAAAGTGCTATGTGTATACAGAGGAACACATTACACTCACCATTCTCACGATCCATGCTAATCTCACGATGCACGATGCATGTTACACGATTATTACATGTAAAATCCTGGTGTACAAAGCTGGTTTTACTAGAAGCGGACATAAAAAGTCAAAGGTCAAGATAGTTTAGAACTCCATTTATATTCCGTTTTATCTGATTAACTATCATTAATTTGTATACAAATAGCCTTTATATGTTTAAAACTGCCAATATGATATGAAATTGGAAACAAGATTAACACAGGGAAACCATCCCAGTTTCGATTTTATATTGGCCCTGTGAAAGTTATATTAGGCTGATTAATAAATAAAGGTTTAATTACGTAATGTTAACATATTGGCATATTTATAGGTTTAATTTTTGGCCTGTTGTATTGACGAAGTACAGAACTTGAGATCCGTCCGAATCCTCCTATATCAATGCATCAAAAATATAAAAACAAATGCTTCAGAGGCACAAACATCTACAAGGAGTCATCATGCAGCTTAAGACCAATTGAGACAAATGTAGATCTTGACATTCTTAACACATTTCTCAAAACATCTTTTAGCTATCTTTTATTGTTAACGTTATAAAGCGGTAAAAAAGTTTAAAGTTAAGGTCAAGTGTCATCTGACCTTCGATATTGGTGTCATTTTGAAACTTCTGATCTCTGATAACCATTTTTGGAAATCAAAATGTTCTACATGTACCACTAACATTTTGCCGATTTACTGTTCTTCCAAATATTCCATGGCCGATAAATCCTACAAGGAGTCGATATACCGAGTTGACCAAACATGACAAAGTTGAGTCTAGACAAGATGGATATTTTTCTCCATAAGGTACCGTGACAGACCGGTAACAAGATTAAACATACGTTTCAAGGTTATGACCTGTGATGGTCATTAGTGAAAGTCCGAACTCTCTACGACTAATTGTTTGTGACTTTTGAATATTAAGGTGTTCTGTCAAATGTGCAATAGTAAGTAACTCTGACAAATGTCTGATCAGGAGTCGTCAAAATGTTTTGACCAAATGAGAACAAACGTGTTTCTTGAGATGTCTAACATTTTCCAACTTTCGGTTTATCTCTAACTGTTAGGGTTTTCGTGATAGAGCGGTAACAATGTTCCAGGTGTTCGGGCAGATAACTCTGTCACGATAAAGAGTTCGGCTTTACTGTACCAATCCCGAATCCCGTTAATCTTTCCAAACCATCATGAGAAATATCATTTCGATATGTTACGAAATGAAATACGCAACAAGTCGTGTTGTGTTTAATGAGTGTAAAATGATTACATGAAAAACAATACCACCAGTAGGTTCATGATGACCAATAACAAAGTCAATGACGACACAAACAAAACTTAAGGTTGGGGGATACAATTTTTTGTGAAAAAAGACTAAGTTCCAAACAATGGAAAATCTGGAACAAATATCATATTCCTTCATGCACATCTTCAATATGTCTGTAATAAAATGTATCACAAAATACCGAATAAATGTAATGCACTGTAAGGCCATTTCGTTGATTGACAACTCATCAGCAGTGCTCGAGGTCAAAATGTAGGAAATCAGTTTAAACAATCCGCAAAGTTTCAAAGATCTGGGTTAGAAGCTGTAGATTTGCCTCGCTCAACCGACCGTCCAACAATTCGTAACAACGGGAAAACAATAATAATTCGACAAACTACGTTGGTAATTATAAAACTTAGTCATAAAATAGAAAGATGTCCTATCTATTACATTATCATTGTATCTATGGTTAAATATTGACACAGATAAGAAAGTTTAGATGGTGGTTTGTTATATAATGCATTTATATGTAGCAAAAGATTGCATTCACAGCAATCATCTTACATCATATAATGATTTCTCTCAAAGTTGGGTCATGATGACCGATGTTTCATACATGAGTGACTCGGTTAGTTTTTGTTTAGGTACATTTCTGAGAAACCTATTGAGAAATATCAATGATATTATGCCAGTCTTATTTATTCATCTTATAAAGTACAACAAAAGTCAGCAACATCTTAGTCACCATGACCTATATTTCATGCTTGAGTGGCTTTGGTAAAATGTTTGGATTAAGGTATGTTTTTAAAGAACCTACAATATATATGGTTAAACAACAAAATGGATAACTGGATAAATAAAGTATACATATATAAAGTATGCGCTACTGAGACAACGGCCATGAAAACGGGCAAATATATGATATAAAATATCTGTGGAAATGAACATACCTATTTTAAGTCAATTATGTTGAAATATTTGGATATACCGGTTTTACTCAAATATAGACGTATACAGACGTCTACTTCAAAAATAGAGTTAATTTCACATTACACAAATGTTATTAAAAGTACCATTTTCGATAATACACAAAGTTCACATAAACTCCAGATAAATATTTTAACTTTATGTTCTAAAGCGTTTGAAAAGCTGGAATTGCCATGTCTTTGTATGTGTGTGTGTATTAATAGTGCTCGTTGATTTCATAAAAGGTGAAATTGCTCAAATTGAATAATTAAATACATGCTGAACTAACTATTGGTACCGCTTAGAAAACATTGATTCAACATTCCCACTTCTCAAAGATGCTTACTTATCATAAAAAAACTTCTCTTATCCAAAAAACCATCTTGGTGTGCAGTATTGATACAATTCTTGAAAAATTTCCAGAAATTAAACATTTGTCTTCATCTTCTTTGAATATAACAAATTTTTAAAATAATATGCAAAAAATATTAAAATCAAATTTTATATATTTGTGGCATATTGAACAGCTAAAACATTCAGATGCTAAACTTAGAACATATGTTACATTTAAATCCAACTTTGGTAGAGAAAAATATCTTTATATTTTGGGCAGTTTTGAGCAGAGGAGAAATTTAACAAGGTTCCGAATTTAATCACATCACTTAAGAATTGAGACTGGTAGATATCAGGGTACTCTCCTAAATGACAGAACATGTACTTATTGTGCCTCTGGAGATGTGGAGGATGAATATCATTTTTTATTCATCTGTAATAAATTCAGTGATGGCCGTGATCAGCTTTTTCAGGATATATTTAAAAGTTGTACTAATTCTATAAAGCTCAACACAAAAGACAAATTAATATGGTTAATGAATACAGAAAATAAGACCATCCTTACCGCTGTCAGTAGATTTACACTCGAGAATTGTAAATAGTTTTGCTCTCCTGACTGCATCGGACACGAAGGGGACTGTGTGAGAATCACACATTTCCTTGAGTATCGTCCCTTGGTGTCTGTGGCACTAGGGACACCTTCACTTCTATCAATCATGCAATATTATTATGACGGTTTTTAACTGTTTGATATGAGTTTTGCTTGTTTCTGTGCATCAGGTACGCGGTGTTTGAGATCTTGAAAATATCATGACCATAGACCTAGAGCACCGTCCCTTGGTATCTTTTGCGGCTAAACAACCAATCATAGGATCAGGTTTTAATTGTTTGATATCAATCTTTAATTTTTGGCTTGTTTCTCCTTATCAGGTACGAGGAGGTCTATGAGATCTTGAATTGTTCATGTCCATAGACCTACAGCACCGTCCTTTGGTATCATTTGCCGCCAAACAATCAATCAGATTCATCAATTGTAAATCAAATTAGGAAAGGAACATTTTCCACATATCTGGAGTACCCATCATAATCATCGAATTATACCCCAAAGATTTACACAGTCATGAAATATAAACTAGTATTTCATGTGCTTATACATGTATTTGTTATGTGAAAAAATGTGTTTGTTCTTAAAACAAATGTGTAAAAAAAAATCATTGTTAAATGTAAATGGCCCCTGGACCTAATTTTTAAAATAAAATATCTTATCTTATCTTATTTCGGTGTCTCATAAACAGTCATCCAGTTTAAAAACCAGAAACAGTAAAATACCAATATTAACGGAAAAAATTAAAACTAAGAATTAGCCACGGACATAGCTCTGTATTCGGAAATATTTTAACATAATCCTAAAGACAATTTAAAGTATAAACAAAAAAACCTTAATAAGACATATTTTGCAGTTTACGTGGCGATCGAGAAACAATACAGTAGGAAGGGGTTCAAACAATGAAAATAATATCATGTTTTATTTACTTCTCTCTTCCATTTCTTGCATTCCCTGGATGCAAGAGAATCGTAATGCTTGTATTCATTATTATTTTAACTTAATCTTAAGAAATCTGTTTATCTATCAATTCTACGCGGTTAGTTTTTGGTTACGTACATTTCTGAGAAACCTATTGAGAAATATCAAAGATATTATGCCAGTCCTATTTATTCATCTTATAAGGTACAACAAAAGTCAGCAACATCTTAGTCACCATAACCTATATTTTATGCTTGAGTGGCTTTGGTAAAATGTTTGGATTAAGGTATGTTTTTAGATTATTTTAGCAAGATTTGAGTGATCTGGTTTATTATTCTATGTTTGAGTGACTTTGATTAAAATTTTCATTTAAGGGTATTATTAAAAACCAATGGTATCGTAAATGATATTTCTTAATTACACTAATCTTATATTCCGGAACACATGATGCCATCCCGATTCTTAGTGGGAGTTCACATTGCCAGTGCTTTAGTTTCTGTTATGTCTTGTTCTTATTTGTTAAGTTTGTTATGTTATTTTTTTAATTTTTTTAAATATATGTGTATCACTGTGGCGTTCTTTGTTTTCTGTGTTCCAATTTCTTGACTTTGTCTTTTCCTTGGATTTGGATTTACGGACTTTCCCAATGTTTTATTTTATCGCTACTCTCTTGCCGATATTTAAAAAACCCTGTAAAGAAATTGCTTTAATCTTTACTACTGCTATATTCTATGGTATTAGTGGATAGCAAGATCCTGACGTGCAGAGGTGCATAGGAGTCCATCTGAATATGGTGATTTTGAATGAGGCCAGTATGCACCTCGATCAACCATTATCAGGTATTATGTACGATGACTATGATGATTGCCAAAACGTCCGAAATCCAAAAATAACGAAAATATGTTGAACCGATGGAATCCAAATCCAGAAGACAATTTGGTCAGTAGTTGAACTTGTAATACAATTTTAAAATTTATACACATGTATAAGCACAATGGGCACATTGGGAATGGATTTAGTGTGTTGTATCTCCAGTTCTTTCCTCTGTCCTCCTCATTTTGTCTGCAATACCCTTGACCCAACTGTCAATAAAGTTTTTAACTTCTTTCTTTTTGTGAATAAAATAAATGCCTTATAGTAAAATCATATGTCAAAAAGAGCTCTCTTGTACTGTATAAATTTCGTTAGTTTAGTCGTTTTCTGTAAATTGCTCAGTTTAACTTTAGATGAGAAATAGAGTGTGAATAACAAAGTAGGATTCTTAACTTTTGTAATGTTATACTCCGAGAGAATGGATGGGTAATGCCAGCAAAAGATGTATCCAAATTAAATAGAATAATTACCGAAAATACAGTAGATGTATTATTGACAACCGGTAAGAGCATATCAGGACAGGAACATGTTGATATGATATGAATATGATCCCTGCTATATACTAGACCGACACACAGGGCTGTATTTTGAACGTGCTAGCTCACAAGATAAGGATCCGCAGGAAGACATATCGCTCCATTCCGACACATTAATGTCTTTGGTTTGACCCTTCCGGGGATCGGACCTGCAACCTTCGGCACTCGAAGTGAGCACGCTACCACGAGACCACCGAGGCGGTCATAAAACTGACTTTGGCTAAATTTTAAAAATTTGATAAGTCATCTAAACTTTTTCTTTTAGAAAACTTAAAACCAGCCGTAAAGGAGAAGCTATAATTTCAGCTATTATTTGGCCCCAACTAACATGTAAAATTAAAAGTATGATTTTAGATTCAAATTTGTATCATTTTTATCGCATAATGATCGAACTTTAACAATCTATCAATCCTTGTACAAAATTCCTTCCCATGATGCAACAGCGACGTCATGAACGTCTGCTTAATCAAGGATTTGAACAAAACTGAGTGTTTTAGAATAACAATCCAAAGATACTTATATTAGATATAGTAAATTTATACTATGCTGTATACGACGCATTTCAAGGAGTTACCTCTCATCAGCAGCATTAAAACCGAAACATTTGGAAGACCAAAAACCAAACTTATATTAAACAAGAGGTACTCAACCAAAAATACAGAAATAGGAAGCCAAATTTCAGCTAAGGAGATCTACCATGTGCAATACAAGGAATGAACCCTTAGTATTTCTATTATTTTTGGGTGTGTAATATCCCAAGTTTTACGAAAGTCCCCCTATTTTTCTCTGTCATATTCCCGACCTCAACTGTCAATATGTTTTTAAACATTCCGTTGAAGAATTGATTATATTTTTTTTTACCGAATTGACTTTTTGTTTTGTATATGTTTCGTATATATTCAACAAGTTTCTTTTCTAAAAGACTGTTAATAAAGGTGTCCGGACAATATGCTGTGCTAAGCCTTACCGCGTGTGACGACAGTGGTTTAAAGCCAAGGACGGTTTATTGTTTAAAAGAGTTTCCAAAATATTCTTTTAAAACGCATATATAGCTTGTAACTGTAACGGGGCTTCCTTCGTGTACGATACATGTTATAGAACCGCTACAGGTTTAACACATGTTTAAATCCATCTCCCATTTACTGATCTAAAATACTCATTCAGTTTTGTTTGTAGTGACGCGCACTGCAGAAATAAAGGTTCCAAGTTCTATCCCTTGTTGGTGCGGTAGGTAATTGGCATACAAATTATGCTGTGCTAATGCATTGACATTTTAGGCCTATATAATATAATATATATACAGTGAAACCTCTCTAAACCTATCGGTCATGAGACCACTGAAAACGGCCGGTTTGAAGGGGTGGCCGGTTTTTTGAAAATCCCAATTAAATCAGACAAGAGTTATTTTCCTTTACTGTTAATTTTAATTTTTTTTATTTGAATGTAATTAGTAAAACGTATATATTTTTAAATTACTATTCTAAATTATTTAGATAATATATACATAATAAATTCAATAATAAAAAATAAGGTTTTATCTATTTATAATAAGTTTGCAAGGATAAATATCCTTGATTTCCTTGAGTGTTGACATAAATAATACCGCTACGCTTGGGTGGATTTAATTTGCAGGGCCGGTTATTGATGGAAAATTTCTTTTATCCTAACAACAAAAATGTGTAGTTTTGAAGGAGTTGCCGGTCTTCTTATGTTTTAGTCATGTAATTTCGATACAAACTGACAATGATTTGGCCGATTTCAACACGATAAAGGGAGAACTGGTTCTCAGAGGTTCATTATGGAAGTTATACAGATTTTTGTGACATCTGAGACTACTATAACACTGTGTTATAATCGATTGAATCCTCGAATTCGTTCTCCGAAAAGAATTTCTTAATAAAAACTAATTGCGATTAAATGTAATAGCAATAACGTAAATAATCATTTCGATTATAGTCATATCAGTGGGAGGTATGGCATGCCGTCAAACCTGGTGTAACCCACCATTTTCAATTGGAAATATCTGTACCAAGTGAAACATGGTGAGGAGTTAATGACGGTTACTTTCCAGTTGCTCTGGGTATTTACGTATCTCCAGGTCTTACCATTTTTTTGTACTTTGTTTATAACATTTCCCTTGGAGTTCCATGTTTTATTATGTAACTTAATTTGCAGTGGTGCTTAACTCTTCCTCGCCGATAAATTGCAATCATATCACTGCGAATTTAGTATGGAAAGGATTTCACACAATTAAACAAATAAAAGGGACTAAATATATTTACATATTATCATCAATGCACCCGCCATTGAAATGAGTTATTATATTAATCGGCTGCTAGAAAGATATATTTTTTCTAACACTTAAAAGCGGATATTGACATGGGAAAGAGAACAGCAGGTCCTTGTGTTTATATTGAAAGAATTTCGGCACCATAATTTAATACATGTACAAACTTGATTCACATTTAAATATTTTCCACCCAGAGATTATTACTAGTATCCTACGTATTTACAGTCCAGGTAGGTTGAGTTCATTCAGGTGGGATTTAGAATCTTTAGAATCGCCATTTTAAAGAAGTATTTGGTAAGCAGCAGAATTCATGGTAAAAAAGAGTACAATTCGTGGTTTAGAACTTAATTCACTCAGTTTTACATTTTTTATTCAGTTTATATTTGCGTTCATTTCAATTTTATATAATTTGAATTGGAAAGTGGTGGTTGCAAACAAAAATTCGGTGGGTGAATATTTGGAATGCGTATTTTCGTTGCAAACATCGGACCCTGTTCACGCAAGCAAGCCAAAAACATAGTTTACTTTGTTGTCGCGAAGGCGAGATATAGGTATTACTTTCCGGGTTGATAGAAGTTCTTACTATATACTACTTTAACATCTGACACCTTACCTTTGACCTCTATTTCATGCATGACTGACTTTCACGTTTGGGATAATATCTATTTCTCAGCAACTGCAGTACAAAGAACAACCATATTTGGTATATAGATAGTGCTTGGTGGGTACATGGCTGTCTGAGACTTGAATTTAAGATTTGAGTCACATTTTCATGATTAAGTCCATTTTCGGTAGCTGTAATACCTATATCCAAATGGACCTCAATTTTAGGCTTGAGTGTCTTTTTTCCCATTTTTACAAATAAGTCCATTTCTTAACTTTTTGGTCTATAGATAGTTTTTGGTGGGTACATACCAGTCTGAGACCTGACAGCTCTCGTTGGACACAGTTTTAGGCTTGAATGACACGCATAAGATTTTCAAACAAATTATCGCCTGACCAGTATTTCTTTTAACGCATTTTCCTTTGACTTGCAGAGTCGGGTATCAGATAATCATTATTCTGTGTTCCATGTGCATACTTAGACGAGACATGTACTGTGTCCACTCTTGTTCAAAATGAGCGCTGAGTAAAATGAAACTTTATTACATAATACATGTAATACATGTAATATGAATTGGAAATAATTTACAGAACATTACAAATGTTTATCAATTTGTTAACCATTTACCTCTTAATGTTTGCGTAAAATTATATACTAAGAAATATCGAGCCCGATGTAAACATTTATAGAGAATTTCGATCCAGTATAGACACTCTATACTCCTGAAAATAAAGGCTCGATTTTTTGGGGCCGCCATCACGTAATATAAAGAACTATTATATGGAAATAATATGAATATTGATATTGAGATTCATAAAAGACCGGTTGTCATGGAAACAGATTACTACTACGTAACAATATCCTGTACATAACTATGCTGTTTGTGTGTTTAGGTCCAATTCTCAGAAAGCCATTGTGATATTTCAATGATATTATACCACTACAACCCCCTTGTAGATGTAAAACTGAACACAGATGACAGTCATTTGGGCAACTTTTACCTTCAATAAATGAGTGAATCCAATAAAATGGTGCCTTTAATGTCATGCCCAATGAATCCATCGTGTTATATTAATGATACTTCGTCAGAATAATTATCTTACATATATACATTATATAATGCATTTCTCAATCAGTTGGGTCATTATGACTCACATTTCATGCATCAGTGACTCAGTTAAATTTTTGTGTTTAGGACCATTTCTCATAAACCTATTAAGATATATCAATAATGTTATACCCATCATTATGAATTCATCTTGTGACAAAAGCCAGCAAACGAATGAGTCTCCCTGACCTGTATCTTATATAATACAAGACAATTCAGCAACATTTGAGACAGCACGACCTACATTTTATGCTTAAATGACTTTGATCAAATGTTTGTATATTATTAAAGAACCTACTGTAGTATATTGATGATATTTCACAACGACAATCATTTCATATAGTACAACACAACTCAGCAACATTTGAGCCATCATGACATACATTTTATGCTTGAGTAACTTTGATTAAATTTTTGCATGTAGGTGTATTAATATATTAAGGAACCTATGGAAATGTATTATTGATATTTCACAATTACAGTCATCTTATATGGTATGGCACATCTCAGTACATTTAAGTCCCTATGACTCACATTTTTTTATTACATTTTTGCATTGTAGTCTATTTCTCAATAAAACATGTGTTGATATCTATATATCAATATTTTATAACTGCACTCATCCTAGTTCAAAGAACACCATCATATAAGTCCATGTGACATAAATGTCATGTTTGAGTGATTTCATTAGACTTTAATGATTGGGAAAACAGGGTTTAGCATTGTGGGTTCATTATTTTCAATAGTATACAAGTGGATGTAAGTTGCATATATGATGTTCGTTTTTTTTTTTGGGGGGGGGGGAGGGGTTACGCCGTTTTCAGCATATTTGGCTATTTCGTAGCGGACAGTTTTTACTGATGGGGGAGGCGGAGTACCCGGAGAAAACCACCGACCGTCGGTAGGAAATTGGCAATCCTTGATCCAAGATCAGAGTCGAACCGCCCCGCCACTGGTTGTGTTGACTGCAGGTTAGTGATCATTAGTAGTCATGACGAACTACCTAGATTATTCGGCCACCGAGGTCCCTGATATATGACGAAACTTTTATATATACCAAAAATAATTCTCAGTATTATTTCCTGTCATAAATAACAGATAGGGATTTAATGTGAAGAATTACTGGGCATCCGTGTCTTACAGACACACAATCTCTAGTTTTTCATGAATTTCAGAATTTTATAACAATACTATTTTTTATTAGGCAACACATGTAACAATGGCAACGTCTGATGGATTTATCTGTGGAGTTTGTGAATATCAAGATATATCAAAACCTGCAGATCACTGGTGCCCTGAGTGTGATGAGGGTTTGTGCTCTTCTTGTGAAACCCATCATAGATCTTCTCGCCCAACAAGAAAACATACTGTAGTTTCGATTGACAACTACAAAAAGCTACCATCTACTGTTGCAAAGATAAAGAATTATTGCGATGAACACGAGTCCAAATATCAGCTATTCTGTCCTATCCACGATAAGCTCTGCTGTCCAGTTTGTGTTTCTACAACACATAAAGAATGCGTAGGTCTGTCGGCTATAGAAGAAATAGTAAAGACGTCAAATATGTCATCATTGCTTGACAACCTGGAGACAAGTCTAAAATGTATGAAAGCAAACTTAAATGAAATAATAAAGAATCGTTCTGATAACTTAACATTGCTCCATGAACAGCGAAAAAAGTACCAGAATGAAATTAAAGAAATTTGGCACAGAGTTATCTCCCATTTGGAGGATTTGGAAAAACAAATTCAAGATGAGCTCAAACTAACCGAAGAGAATGCTACAGCTAAAATTGAAACTACTCTTACAGTTCTTAAAGAGAAATCGAAAATCTTAAAAGATTTAGAAAATGATATTGCAGCAGTGAAAGAGCACGCGTCTCCTCTCCAGACTTTCATCGGAAGTAAACAAATTGAAGATAAGATCGTCAAAGAGGACTAGCACATGAACTCGTTGTATGGAGATATAAATATTCAGCAAATCCAATTGAAGTGTACCATTGACGACAGGATCACTGGTTTGGTATCTTCGATATCACGTTTGGGGTCATTAACTACCGAAACATCTCCTCCGTCACTGAGTCTTACAACAGGAAACGAAAAACAAGCTCAAATTATATCGCGTGTACATCCCGTACCTTCCAAGTCAATTCAAGATATAAATTTAACATTTGAATCTAAACTTGATGTTCCGAGAAAAAATTCTGTTAAAATTTTGGGTTGCTGCTTAATGCCAAATGGAGACATGATATTGACGGACAATTTAAATAGTCGGATTTTAATTCTTCAAGGGAATGGTTCATTGTTAAAGGAAATATCTCTTCCAAACATTAAACCACGCGATATTGCAATCGTAGATGGCAGAACTGTTGCTGTATCAAGTACATCAGGGATTCATATTGTAAACATCGAGACTGACAAGACTGTGAAGAAAATTAAATTGGCAGTTAGAGTTGAGGGTATAACATATAAGAATGGATCCTTATGGTGCTGTGTTGATGAGGAGGGAATTCAAAGAATCCAGTTACAGGATGACAGTATAACTACTGTAGTTAAACAAGGTGTATGGTATGGTTGTTCTTACATAACATTATACGGTGACAATATATATCAGACTGACTCAGACAGCCACACCGTGACAAGTTACAACACGAATGGAGAGAAGCTGTGGGTGTTTAGGGATAGCTTAGTTTTGTCAGGTCCAGTAGGTGTAACTGAAGATAACAATGGTAACGTGTACATTGCATCGTACAACAGTCACAGTGTCATCGTACTGTCACCTGATGGGAAGACGAATAGACAACTACTTTGTAAGAAAGATGGATTGAAGTATCCATCGGCGATCGATATTGATTTGACTAAAAGAAAACTGTTAATAGTGAATCAAAATGGTCCAGCATTTTTGTATAAGATGTGCTAATAAACTTGAAATTTTTTTTTCCAATTTTGATTTGAATAAGGATTAGACTGCAGTCCTTTTTATTTTACTTTGTGAACTTCAATTTAACAAATCAAACTTAAACTTATTATGTTAAAGCTTGTGCAATAATCAGTACAAATCTGTATACAAGGGATTTTTATGAATTTTGCTTATATTATCTTGTTTAACATTTGCTCCTAATTCTCAATTGTTTGACTGCTTCGTTGGTCTCGTGGTAGCGTGCTTGCGCCGAGTGCGGAAGGTCGCGGGTTCGATCACCTAGGAGTAAGAGCAAAGACTGGACGGCTCGGAGTCTGTAATATAATGTGTCCGAGTGAGGTGATATGTCTTCCTGCGGACAGTTACGTCGTGAGCTAGCACATTAAAAATACGACTTAGCTTGTCGATCTAGTACAAAGCAGGGATCATATTCATTATCATATCAACATATTCTCGTCCTGATATGCACCTGGTTGCCACTGGACGTTAAACAATAATTCATCCATCCATTCATCAATTGTTTGAAATATTTCTCTTCTCTGAAACTACTTATTTTTCATATGAATAATTTATTTGAAGGTTGCTTTGACGTTATTTTGCATCATGTACATGGCATGGGGTTAAGAGAATGGTAGTAACAGTATACGATATAATAAGTACGGTTGTGGTAAACAAAGTATAGATTTATTTAAATTTAGATAGAACAGAAAACTTTGAGAAAAACCTTTAAACTTTTAAAGAATACTGTGAAACACTTATTTTTTGCGGTTCACCAATATGATGAATTTCGAGGACAAGTCATTCCATGAATTTAAAAAACACCACTAAATGTATGTTACGAGGAATCCCAAAAAATTATGGTCGTTGATCTTAAGATGGGGTATGAAAAGCCATGTTGACAGGGATGGATGTTGCTAGTTTGCTTAGATAAATAATGGAAAATAAAGACTTCAAACAATGTGTGCGTTATGTTAATTTTTTTAATTGACCCTTTTCCAAAAACCATATGAAAGTGATAATCCAAATTTACGTGTAAAAACGACAAATATACCTAAGGAGCAAACCAAAAACACAATCCATTAGACAGACAAACCTGGGAAGACAATTGAACAAGTACTGAAAACTAAGAAACAATGAACAAGAACTCCTATAAAAACCAGGAGTGAACTCGGGTGCTCCGGAAGGTTTAACAGTCGTGAAGTTGAACACAGTCAGTCCGGTGGTAGTAACAAATCGATGGACGTTTAGATACAATAGATTGTACAGTGAAATAAGGTGTAGGTTGTGTTTAATCTAAGTTTTGAACACAGATACCGTGTAGAAACTTAAAACAAATTTTGTTTGTTTTAAATAGTTGAAATATTTTTCTCGATGGTTATGATTTTTGTAGGTATGAAATTAAATAAGTTTAAAATAGAGGACTAAAGTTCTTAAATGTATATATTTACTTGTACATTGAACATTTTATATCGTATTGATCAGATTGCGCCATGTGTTTTCTTCCAGTTGATTGGTGATACACCTGAGTCGATTCCTAAGGAAAAAATTCTAACATTAAACAATCAAGGAGTGATAAATTTCATCTGTTTTATTCTATAATAAGTATTTCTTAACGTTTTTAGTTCGCCTCATCGAAGTTGAGGGGGATTAATGGAGTACACCCGGCGTCCAAGTCGGCGTCCGCGTTCACAGCCAGTTCTCAGTTACTAGTTAACATATTACACGGTTTACTGGCTTTTAAGTTTTATGTCAAAAATCAGTTTTAACATTCAAAGCGACTTACATTCATTTTACTTGGTATGAGGATGCATCGCGATCTCTGCGAATAACACAGCCTCCCTAAAAAATTAGGTTAAGTTTTATGTCCAAGTTCAGTTCTCTTGATACCAAGGGACCTACACTCATATTACTTGGTGTCAGGGTTAATCTCGGACAGCAACACAGCCTCTCACCAAAATTATGTCACACTGGCCTACTTATCGTGCTTAATTGACTTGGGTGAATTTTTACGTCCGAATTCAGTTCTCTGATACCAAAGGACCTACATTTATACTACTTGGTGTTGGGCTGCATCTCAGGGAGTAACACAGTCCCCGACCACAGTTAAGTAATTCTGACTTCTTATTGCACTTCATTGACTTCATTGACTTAGGTTAAGTTTTACGTCCGAGTTCAGTTCTGCGATACCAATTAAAGACAAATCCCTCTTTTGTTTTTGCGCATAGAGCAGCGCAACGGCATTATGCCGTCTATGGCTTGTGACGTCGCGATTTCCGCGAATTTCTAACGTTGATCAACGGAAAGAGAAAGACGATTGGAATCAATGGAAGTTTCACAAAAGTTAACGTTAAACGATTTTTAAGATAGAAATGCACCGTATTTAATCATATGTGTCTTAAACTTTTAAAATAAAATACATATCAACAAAAATTATCCGGTCTGGACTATATGCACATAATTTTCATATAAATCTCAGGTCATAAAGTATAATTAGTGAAAATGAAATCAACTAACGTTTTATTATATGTTTTAATTATTATTATTATGAATTATAAATTATAATAAATATTATAATTATTATTATCTAATGCAACGGCCAGCTTTTTTTTTTTTGACTAATAGATTTTTCTCGTTAATCTGTATCCTTAATATCGTTATCTGGACGGAAATGCAATTTTTAATATCGTACTGCATACCCCTTACCACTGACTCTCTTACATGTTTTTGGTGTTAGTATCAATAACATTACTTTTCATTAAAAAATAAAAGAAAATAAAAACTGTAAATATGGTACACCCGAAATCATTTAAATAAATCATTTGACATATGAAATTCTTTTATAACTGACGGATACATGTATCTAGCTAGCATCAGTACACTTACTATGTTCAGTTATAATTACGAATATATCCAGTTCATCTTTATACGACCTCAAATATTTGTGGTCGTATTATGGTATAAGCCTGTCGTCGTCGTCGGCGGCGTCCGTAG
Organism: Mytilisepta virgata; assembly: GCA_028015205.1. Classification (NCBI taxonomy): domain Eukaryota; kingdom Metazoa; phylum Mollusca; class Bivalvia; order Mytilida; family Mytilidae; genus Mytilisepta; species Mytilisepta virgata. The sequence continues at coordinate 426,035 of JAPWFG010000026.1, read as the reverse complement.
ACAGTTAACGGGACTTATATTAGTCCATATAACCCGTGAAAACATCACCAACTCTGTGTAACGTTTAAAAGACGTTGCTTTCAGAATTGGCGCAATAATTTCCCGCCATTTCAAATTTTCATGCCTTTTCTTCGAAATATCTCTTTTTAGAGTACGGTGACCCCAACTTTTTATTTTTTTTCATTTCGTTTAATAATTAAAAATGAATATTCTGTGTAATTATTATAGAACAAACATTGTTCAATTTTTTACAATACAGGATTTTAAATAGATATTTTACCATTAAAAAAGCCGGGAAAATGTTTATAGCAACATATCGTCATCATCTGTCCCACAGAAGATGATAATACGAATAATGTAAGTTTTGCAAACAATACGGTTAACAAAACAAACACATTTCACGTGATTAGGACTTTTTATAAAAAATCAAACTGTAAATAACTACATGCTCCGATTTCTAAATTTTGTGAAAAGATGGCGTTATAAATCGAAAAAGAGGTCGGTGACCCCATTTTTTTATTGGCTGATTTTGAAGCTTTTGCTTAGGCTAAAGTGGGAAAAAAATTTAAAGAAGAATATTATTGGTAGATCTGAATAGAGGGATTTGTCTTTAAGGGACCTAAAATCATATTACTCTGTGTCAGGGTGCATCTCGGCAATAACACAGCCTCCCACCAAAATTACGTCACTCTGACCGATTAATCGCGCCTTATTGACTTACAATTAGGTAAGAGTTGAGTTCTCCGATACCAAGTGACCTACAATCATATTACTTGGTGTCGGGGTACATCGTAGGAGTCACTCTGACCTACTTTTCGTGCTTAATTGACTTGGATACCAAAGGACCTATAATGATACTACTTTGTGTCAAGCTGCATCTCGGGGAGTAACACAGCCTCCTACCAAAATTAGGTCACTCTGACCTACTTATTGTACTTTATTGACCTAGGTTAAATGTTACGTCCGAGTTTAGTTCTCCGATATCAAGGGACCTACAATCGTATTATTGGTGTCAGGGTGCATCCCTGGAAACAACACAGCTTCCCACACTCTCACCTACTTATTGCATTTCAATTGCTTAGGTTAAGTTTTACTTCCGAGTTCAGTTCTGTACCAAGCGACATACAATCATATTACTTGTTGTAAGGGTTCATACATTTCATCAGCTAACTTTTACGCTTTCTGAGACAGCGTGGTAACAGGTCAATTTCAAGGTCATTGGTGGAAGTCCCAAGTCTCTACGACATAACCGTCATTAACGTGTTCTGCCAAATGTTCAAGGTGAAGTTACTCAGACAAGGACCAAATGAGAACAAACTTGTGTCTTATGTTTTCCACCTTTGTTTTTGTCTCTATATATCTGCTACGATTTCAGTGAAAGAGCGGTAACAAGGTTCTAGGTGTTCGGGCAGATAACTCTCTTACAATAAAGACGTCGGCTTCAAACTTTCAATCCCGAATCCGTTTTTTTTTTCCAAACCATCATGTGAAATATCATTTCGATATGTCGCGAAATGAAAGACTCAGTAGGCTGAGGTGAGTTTAATGAGTATAAAATGATTACATGTAATATCCATACCACATGTATTGGATAACCAGTTATGAAGTCAATGCAAGACATAATAAAAATTGAGGTTGTAGGGGCGGGAGTGTATACAATTTTTGTCTCGCCTGCGACGAAAAGTCGCAAGGACGAGATATAGATATTACTTTCTGGTGGCGCCGGCGGCGGGGACGGCTGTGTAAACTTTTTTAGAACTTTAATAACTTTGCACACATAATACCTAAAATTAAAATTTTTGGTCCACAGATACCTTATCATAAAACATGTAAAACGTCTGCCGCAATATAAGTGTCTTATGACCTTGATCTTGTTTTCATGGTTCACTTACTTCATAAACATAAATGGAAAACCTGCGACCAAATATCGTGGTTTAATCCATTTCTCAGCAAATGTAATAGCTAGGTCTGTCATATTTAGACTAAAGCTATAGTTCTCAGTAGGTAAATGCCAGTCTGACACCTGGTTTGGGACCTTGACCTCAATTTCATGGTTGAGTGACCTGTGTCACATTTTCGTGATTAAGTCCATTTCGAAGCAACTGTAGTACCTAAGCCCACCATATCTGGTCAATAGATAGTTCTTAGTAGGTACATGCCATGAGTTGCAGCCAAGTTTCGTGATTTAGTTCCTTTTTCCTGCAACTTTAATACCTAGACCCACCATATTTGGTCTATAGATCTTAGTTCGTAAATGCCAGTCTTACACTTGTCTCTGGACCCTGACCTCAATTTGATGGCTGAGTGACTTGCATCCAAGTTTCGTGATTTAGTCCATTGTTCAGCAACTGTAATACCTATACCCACCATATTTAGTCAATAGATAGTTCTATGGTGAGTACATGTTGGTATGGCAGCTGCCTTTTGACCTTGACCGCAATTTCATGCTTAAATGACTTGTTTCGCGTTTTGGGATAATGTCTATTTCTCAGCAATTGCAATACCGTATTTGGTCTATAGATAGTCCTTAGTAAGTACATGGCTGTCTGAAACCTTCACCTGAATTTCACACGAGTCACATTCACGCTTGAGTCACATTTTCATGATTAAGTCCATTTCTCTGCAGCTGTGATACATATATCCACTGTATGTGGTCTGTGAAAACGTTTAGGCAAGTAGATGTCGAAAATCTGACACCTAACCTTGACCAAAATGTTAGGCTTGAGTGACACTCATCCAATTTTTACAGATAAGTCCATTTCTCATCAAATGCTATAAATGTATGTGGTCCCACTATTGTTGGTCGATAGATATCTTTTGATGGGAAAATACCGGTCTGAGACCTGTCAGCTAACCTTGGACACAGTTGTATGTTTGAATGACATGTATGAGATGTTTCAGACAAATGTTTCCTGACCATTACTATTTCTTTTAACGCATTTCCTTTGACTTGCAATGTCGGCTATCAAATAATCTTTATTCTGTGTCCATGTGCGTACACAGGCGAGACATTTGTTTAACCACTCTTGTTTTGTGAACAATTATTACGTTTAGTTTTTTTACATAATGTTTTTCATTAAGTCAAGGGTAAACATCCTTAAATTGAAACACAAAAAGGAGTTGAAGCTATATGTGTAGGTTGATTAGCAGTTGTCCATTGAAAGATACTTATCTTAACAAAGTATGTTTCAAATTTTAACAAGATATATTGAGCCCATCGAAGTCGGCACTGTTTTTTAATTTGTCGGAAAATTGCTAATTTTGTGATTTTTTGTGCATATTTGATTTTTTATAGACATGGCTACTTAACTCCAGAACAACATCTTACTTTCATAAGGGAACAGTATAGAGGAGCCTAGGGAAATGTCAGTGTACTGAGTCGTGTACAAGTCTTTTAGCAACTTCAAATTTTTACCACAGAAACAAAGAAATTGGCAATATTTTTTAATCATTTTTCACCATTTTAGTAGCGATGATTTAAGTCCCCGATGGTATAATCAGCCCAGTAGCCAGAACTTTTGTCCTGGCATGATTCATTACTCAAATGCCTTTACATTTTCCGTTCAAAATTTGACAAAAATTACCAGAAATTTCTAAGGCTCTTTCTTTTGATGCAGAGGTAACCCTTAGTTGAGTTTAGATACCTGTTTGTTTTAATTGCTTTGAATTTTGTGCTTATTAATTCATCATTTTATCTTTAACTGGTTTTCCAATATTTTGATCTCGAGCACTGCTGATGAGTTGTCAGTCAACGAAATGGCCATATAATGCATCAAATTTATTTCGGTATTTTGTGATACGTTTTATTTTTAGAATAATTATGAATATTTAGACTGGAAACAATAAGAAAAATGTTTTTTATGTTCTTATTAATAAAGTTTCATTTTTTTAAGTAGAAAGGCTACTAAGTTTCAAACAGGTAAAACCTGCAAAAATTCTCCAAATGACAATATATTCTTTCATGCACATCTTCAATATGTCTGACAGTGTAAACAATTTGCAAAGTTTCAAAGACCGGCAAAAAAATATTGACATCGAAATTTGGCCTGAAAAAAATTTAATAAAATAGTATTAAAAATAATCATCATCACATCGCAAAAATTAAGGTGGTAACGGGAAAAACCTTAATTATAAAATACGTCAATGGACTTAACATGTATAAACTTTTTTTTTCTCCTTAAGTTACATGTACCTTTTTAAATTAAATTGCACACTTTGTTAAATCATTTAACATTTCATTATTTGTCATTACTGACTTGCGATGGTCATACTTTTATAATGTGGTAACCGGCCGGGTCAAACCAAAGACATTAAAATTGGTATTTGCTGCTTCTCCGCCAAGCACGCGGCATCTAGGAGTAAGAGCAAAGACTGGTCGGGTTGGAGTCAGTATAATGTGTCCGAGTGAGGTGATATGTCTTCCTGCGGACAGTTACGTCGTGAGCTTGCACATTAAAAATTCGACGTGTGGGTCTACTACAAAGCAGGGATCATATTCATTATCATATCAACATGTTCTCGTCCTGATATGCACCTGGGTTGCCACTGGACGTTAAACAATAATTCATCCATCATCCATCCATTCATAAAATGTTGTTCAAAGTTCACTAGGTAATCCTGGTTAATTCGGAACATCAGTAAAGTCACTGGTTAGTTTATCGTACGTGATACCCTCTTATTCAGGCAATCCGAAGTGTCTGTTCCCTGATTTGTCGACGTTTTTATATAAAAATACATTTGAGATATAACATGTCATTAGCCGGGTTGACATGCTTGGCATTTATCACTCATTTGTGACATTTACAATTAGTAAACTAAAATTACATAACATCTAAGAAATAACCAAATAATCCTAATCCAAATTAATCCGAATTAATTTAATCTTTACAGCTCAATTATAGTCACAGTTCTGTATTGTCCAAAATTATAACTTTATAATTATGATTATTAACTAGTTGTGTAAAATATGTTATAAATTGGCTATGCAATACTAAATGTCAAGAACTAATAACAAACAAAAAACTGGACCAATACGGATTATAGCCTAAATACGGATATCAGGCCTGAAAAACAGGACCAATACGAGTTTTAGCCTCAATATGGAAATATGAGCCAGAAAAACAGGACCACTATGGATTTCAGCCTCAATATGAAAATAAGGCCTAGGCCCAATATGGATTTGTTTACTTCCGCCATGTTTGCAAGCTGATGACAAAAACCTAGAAAATCGATGCAAATAATATTGGGAGGAGACAAAGCAATAATTTCTTTCTATAATAGTTGCTTGTGTAAGTATTTTAAAAAATTACTATAAAAACAACTGTAAGAAAAGAAATTTAGCATGTAACATCACACATCCATCAATGAGCTGAAGGTAAGAAAGAAAGAATATGAAGATGTGGCCATCGGAAACTTGCCAATGAAGGTATATATTTTAAACAAGTGAACAAAAATATCACAATATTTTTTTTCAATTATTATTGATAAGTCATACATTTTCATAATTTTACACAGCTAGTTAGTAAAGGGATCATAGAATGGGCTTTTGTCATATTGGTCCAGTATTATGTCCTCGGACAGGTCGCACTGGGCCTCGGACAGCTGCATTTGGCCTCGGCTTCGCCTCGGCCAAATACAGCTATCCTTGGCCCAATACAACTGTCCTTGGACATAATACAGGACCAATATGAAAAAGCCCATTCGATAACCCTATAATATTTAACAAATTTAACCCTACGACAATACGATCGTCGTAATTATGATTGTCCTAGGATACCTTTGTTTTATATACATCATACGATAGGTCGTAAGAACATCATAACTTAGTCGCAATACTTACGATACTTTCGAAAACCTGGCCCCTGGTCTCTTATGAATGAAGATCTTGGTGTCAAATTATACAGTATAATAAAAAATATGTATAGAAATACAGATGCATCAGTTAAATTAGGAGAATATTTATCAGAATCTGTTAAGATAGACATGATAGATAGAGGAGTCAAACAAGGAGACAATTTGAGTTCAATATTGTTTAATTATTTTTTCAGTGATATTCCTGATAAAATCCATAAAAAACTGCTCACCAGTTGTACTTCAAAACAAATGCCTAAATTCAATTATGTTTGCAGATGATATTTTACTCTTATCAGAGACTGCAAATGGTTTACAAAAATGTTTAGATGAAGTCAGTAATTACTGTAAAAAATGGCAACTTACAATAAACATGATAAATGCTAACAAGTCAAAAATCATGATTTTCCAACAAAAAATATCATAGATCATAAACAAGATTCCTCCTAAATGATATAATAATGGAAACGGTTTTGAAATATAAATATCTTGGTAATATAATTGAATCTTCTGAAAAATTTCACTCCTCACATCAAGATCTATACAAAATGGCAAACAAAGTATTGAATTCAATGTTTAAATCTTTCAATCCGTTAGTTAATACTATTAATATAAATATTTATAAAAAAAAGCTATTTTACTCTTTAGTAAAACCTATCTTGATGTACAATTCAGAAATCTGGTGTATGGATAGAGCTGGGATAAATAACAATGCAGATTTTAATCCTATTTCTTTATTGAATAATAGTTTTGCGGAAAAAACTAATTTAAAGTTTTGTAAATTCACTTTCTGATTGAGCAATCAATCCTAAAGACCTTAGAGTGCAGAGGGAAATAATAGAGCATGAAATTTTACAAATCTGGAAGTATAACCTAATCATATATATAATATATTGAAAATAGTATACCTTTACTCATATTTTAAATGACATAAATAGACCCTTTTGTGCATTAACCCTCTCCCCCCCCCCCCCCCCCCCGAGTTTATTAGATGTTTTTATATAATCGATTATAGGTGTATGCATGCTTACAGTACAGGTAAGTCATGTGTTTTCATGTATTCATGTGTGATTTACTTCCTCCTTAGAATCGCCATTTCAGTGAAAATTTTGTGTGGAGAGAAGCGGATATTGTACGTAAAGTAAGGCTTTGAGCACTGTTTTATTTCAGTCTTTACTTTTGATGTAAGGGAGCAATCATTTGATTTTGGGGACGGAGGGCTAGGATCAAATTTGAAATAAAAAAAGGCAGGACCAGGATTTTGACAAAATATAAAAAGACAGGATCACCTCAGGTGTGGGAAAAAAATGCAGGACCTGAGTCAATCAGGAATTTTTTTGAAAATAGGAATTCAGACCGCAATATCGGCCGTAAATATCCAGGACCAAAATTTCGACAAAAGCAATAGACAGGAAAGAACATTTGATCCTATTATCCCCCATAAAAATTAAATGGTTGCTCCATAAACATAAAGAAGTGAAGCGGTTGATGTATGATTTTGTTTTGTCCCGGACTTTTTATACGACCGCAAAATTTTTGCGGTCGTATATTGGTATGACGTTGGCGTCGTCGTCGTCGTCGTCGTCGTCGTCGTCCGTCGTCCGTCGGAGTCTGTAGACATTTGGTTTTCGCACTATAACTTTAGTATAAGTTAATAGAAATCTACGAAATTTAAACACAAGGTTTATGACCACAAAAGGAAGGTTGGGATTGATTTTGGGAGTTTTGGTCCCAACATTTTAAGAATCAGGGGCCAAAAAAGGGCCCAATAAGCATTTTTCTTGGTTTTCGCACAATAAGTCTAGTATAAGTAAATAGAAATCTATGAAATTTTAACACAAGGTTTATGACCACAAAAGGAAGGTTGGGATTGTTTTTGGGAGTTTTGGTCCCAACAGTTTAGGAATTAGGGGCTAAAAAAGGGCCCAAATAAGCATTTTTTTGGTTTTTGCACAATAACTTTAGTATAAGTAAATAGAAATCTATGAAATTTAAACACAAGGTTTATGACCACAAAAGGAAGGTTGGGATTGATTTTTGGAGTTTTGGTCCCAACAGTTTAGGAATTAGGGACCAAAAGGGTCCAAAATTAAACTTTGTTTGATTTCATCGAAAATTGAACTATTGGGATTCTTTGATATGCCGAATCTAACCGTGCTTTTAGATTCTTACTTTTTGGTCCCGTTTTCAAATTGGTCTACATTAAGGTCCAAAGGGTCCAAAATTAAACTTAGTTTGATTTTGACAAAAATTGAATTCTTTGGGTTCTTTGATATGCTGAAACTAAACATGTACTTAGTTTTTTTATTATGGGCCCAGTTTTCAAGTTGGTCCAAATCGGGGTCCAAAATTAAACTTTGTTTGATTTCATCGAAAATTGAACTATTGGGGTTCTTTGATATGCTGAATCTAACTGTGCATTTAGATTCTTAATTTTTGGTCCCGTTTTCATATTGGTCTACATTAAGGTCCAAAGGGTCCAAAATTAAACTTAGTTTGATTTTAACAAAAATTGAATTCTTGTGGTTCTTTGATATGCTGAATCTAAACATGTACTTAGTTTTTTTATTATGGGCCCAGTTTTCAAGTTGGTCCAAATCGGGGTCCAAAATTAAAGCTAAAAAAGGGGTAAATTATTTTTTTTTGGGGGGGGGCAATTCTCCACAGCATATTGTATTGCACAAGAAGCAAAAAATTGAATATAAATTCAAATCATATGACCAATTCTAAGTTCTTTATTTCAGTTATTCTGTGTCAGAAACCTATTATGTGTCAAATATTTGAAGAAATTTTCAATTGCACAGTATTGTGCAATAGCAAGAAATTGATATGTGTGCCCTGTTATCAAAACCTTATTATTAACAAATTCCATGACTATGATGTCATTTTCTATTTTAATATGTTATGGTGTATTTAAATGGGCTGTTATGGTTGCAAAGTATAAAGAAATGGGGGGGGGGGTGAAAACAAAATTTAGAGGGGGGGTAAATGAGAAATTGGGGAGGGGGTAATTTTTTTCTCATTTCATATTTCATAAATTAAAAAGAAAATTTCAAATTTTTTTAGCAAAAAAAGGGGGGGTTACAATAAATTTTATTGGTTTTTGTTTTTTTTTTTTTTGGAAGGGGGGGTGTCAGTGTGCAACTTCATAGTGTATTGCACAAAAGCTAAAAAAAAGGGTAAATTATTATTTTTTTTTGGGGGGGGGGGCAATTCTCCACAGCATATTGTATTGCACAAGAAGCAAAAAATTGAATATAAATTCAAATCATATGACCAATTCTAAGTTCTTTGATTTCAGTTATTCTGTGTCAGAAACCTATTATGTGTCAAATATTTGAAGAAATTTTCAATTGCACAGTATTGCGCAATAGCAAGAAATTGATATGTGTGCCCAATTTTAAATTTTAAATTGGTTATTTCTGATTTATATATAAAAACAAATAATACTGATATGGTTTGAATAGGTAAATTAAAAAATTTTAAGTTCTTAGACAACATTCATTCTGTGTCAGAAACCTATGCTGTGTCAAATATTTATTCACAATCCAAATTCAGTATTGTATCAAGCTTGAATGTTGTGTTCATAATTGCCCCAACTATTCAGGGTTCGACATCTGCGGTCGTATCTAGCTGTGCCCAGCGGAGCATTTTATTTTAATTTTAAATTACTGTTTATGCTTTAATGATTACTTTTAATCGATATAGATAAGAAATGATAGCTGTCGAAAAGATATATGAGTAGTGAAAATCGTCTTAACTTATACAATGAAAATATTCCTTGAATGTAGAGGCATATTTTCCCGTTAAAAGATCACTGATATCTCTCTCCCTCGCCGGGGTAACTCAGTGGTAGTTAGATACGGAACGTGCGGCAAATTCGGGTCAAGATTTTACAAAACCGGTGGAGATTTCGGGTCTGGATTTTTTGACACTCTGGAGAATTCCGGTCAGGATTTTAAAAATGTCTGCAGATTTTTATCATTTTTATAAAGCACCGAGGAAAATTCAGGTTGACTTTTCACATTTGTTGATATAACAGAAAATCTTATAAAATAGACAAAATTTTGAAAATATCCAATTCCGTAATTAAGTGCTAGTCAAAAAGAAAATAATTTTAATTGAAATACTAGTTGACATCCAATCACAGTGGTAGTTTATCTATTTTTCAGTTCCAAAGGCCTTACCAAAAAAAAAAAAAAAAAAAAAAAAAAAAACATTCGGACACAACTTTGGCCCAGAATTTTTAACAAAGTTTCATTTTTTACATGAATACAATTTTTTTCGGAACTTATATGGTATATTAGCCTGTCATCGTCGGCGTAAAGGTTTCCGCTCATTTACTTTTGTTCTATTGAATGTATCATTATAATATTTTATGACAATGGTCCCCTATACGAAATACAGGTTATGGTTGATTTTGGGGAATCTGGCCCCTCCTTTTTTTCTGAGGGTCATTGAGAGGATTTATTCTTTATAATTTTGATGTAACCTTTTTTCTAGTTTGTTAGTGTTCCTCGATGAAAATGGAAAATTTATTCAAACTCCGTTTGTCACTATCTCTTATCGTTTCCGAGATATAGGAGCCACGCCTTAATTTTCGAAACTTTTTTTTATTTGTTGATGATTTTGATGATTTTTTTTAAATGGTTTGTCATAAGAAATACAATAAAGGTAATCTAGGTATTGTTGTATAACTTTTGTTATTGAAAAGATAAAAGGGATTAAAGGAGCCAAAATTAGCAGGACACCCAAAAATCTTTATTTCCCATCCAATTTTAATCGAGATTTTTTTCTTTTAATTCATCTTTTAGTAATGTCAACATTTTTTTCTTCTCTTTTACAATTTTTATTCGACCGCAAATATTTGAGGATGTATTTTGATATGAGACTGTCGTCATCAGCGGCCGTACACAGTTAGGTTTCCACTCATTTACTTTTGCTCTATTTACACCCGAACTAATACCAGAGACATTATGTCTCTGCTAATACTGATGTTTATATACAAATATCTTAGGATGACGTATCCGTATAATTATGTTCGCGCATAAGAAATACAGGTTTGGATTGCCTTTGGCAAATCTGGCCCCTCCCGTTTTCAGGGGGTCTTCAAGGGTTTTTGATAAGTTTAATTTTTATCTGATATAATGATTTTTGGTTTAAAAGCTATGGGCCGAAAAAGATGCACGCCTTAATAAACGAAATTTTTTTTATTTCGTATCCGATTATGCGCTTTTAGTAGTTATCAACATATTTTTCGCATCTTTTACAGTTTTTATACGACCGAAATATTTATGTATTTTGATGATTTTTTTCAATTGCTTCATCATAAGAAATTTAATGAAAGTTACTGCAGCCATTTTCGTGTTTCTTTTGTCGTTGCATAGATAAAAGTGATTAGAGTGGCGAAAATGAGCAATTTTGCAGGCCACACCTAAAAAAAAATCTCATCTGATTTTAATGAGGTTTTCTTCCAAAATATCTTGACGAGTGCTTTCAGTAGTATGCTGACAGATTTCTTTCATCTTTTACGGTATTTGAGATATAAAGGGTTAAAAGGGCCAAATAGGCAATGTAGCTTGATTTTTTTTTATATTTTTGGGGTTCTTCATCTTGTTTTTATGGTAGGTCCAAGATTTATTTGTAATGTATATTATAATATCCAAAACTTTACTGGGTCAACCACACTTATGTACTTCGTGTTGTTTACATTTTGCGGTTGTATCATGCTGCGCATAGCAAATTCCTTTATTTCTTTTTTTAAAATAAGGCTGGTCATATTGTTCAAAGATCCAAATGCCCATACAGAATTTTTTGATAACCACAAAGCTATCACCCATAAACGTTTTGTCTAAATTAGCCTAGTATATTGAGAGGAAAATATTTTAAATATACAGACTGATTTCTATTTTATTATCGATTGCCATAGTTTTGAAAGGTCTTGCCCTTGAAATGTGATTTTTAAAGGTGACTTATCAGGGATCGATTAACAAAAAAACAATCCCACCTTACATAGTCTTTTGTTGATATTTTGAAATTAGAAAGTTTACAAAGTGATTCTAATAACCCACATTCGCTTTTGGGCCATGTGTCATTTGCTTTAGACTTTTGTTTGAAAACATTTACCAAAGAATCAAAGTTTTGGGTTTACATGTACCCAAGGACAATTTTTTTTTCAAACCCCAGCATTTTCAAACACGATTTCGAGATATAAGATGATAAAGGAAAGTTTACAAAAACATGTTCAAATTGACGGCAGTAGCATACAAGGCCTTGTGGACTACGCATGTCGACATTTGATTAAAATGTTTGACAAAATTAAACAAATAATAAGATTTGTGACATGATTCTCTGCATCTTTGATTAACGTTCTTTCATGTTCGTTTGGTAAGGCTTTGAAACCATTAGATGTCAAACTCATCAAACTAAATAATATAGAATTAGTTCATTAAACCTCTTTTACAGTCGTTTCGTTTTCTATCCATCCCCTTCCAGTTACCATTTTGAAAGAAAAGCACACAGTTTGAAGTCTCATTTAAACCGAGTCTTGTAAAAATATATTGTAAGCAGGTAGATAAGAGTATTTTGTTCAATAGGAAATACGAAATACGAAACATTTATTTATTCAAACACATTTACAATAAATGTTCATGACAAATAAACACTAAAATACAATATTAAGAAAATAATAGGTTGTAATGAAGCATTGGTGACATTCGTTCATTATAAAAGCATTATTGTCAGGAATCCTGTTTATTATACAATCTACGTATTGTCATATTGTTTATATAGTATATATTTCTTTATATGATCAACAAAAGCTTTAAGTGTAGTGAAGAGCTCCTATTCAAAAGGGCAGCAAAATTATGCTATTAAATCAATTTTTTTAGTGTAAAAACGACTTTTTCTTGGGATATTCCTATAAGGTCCTTTTTCAATCCCCGTGGAATATGCACTAATTCTAAATTTACATAATAAGGATCTTTCCGCTATAAATTTGCAAGAATCAATATATGAAGATCTCCTAATGTAAACTTTATGAAAAAAATCTAATTTATTATTCCTGATTATAACACTGTGTTGATTTTGTAAAGCTTTATTATTAATTCTTTGTTGTATTGTTGCTATTTTGGCTTTTATGTTAAAAGTGTCAGAAATCAAATATCCAAACCCAAGTTCTCTTACTCACTGAACTGTGGAAATTCATTCATTATTTTTGTCAATATTATTGTAATTGTGTATTATTAGAGTTTGAAATGCACTCCAAGAATTTCATTGTTGAAATCGGACCTTTCATGGGACCTATTAAGTTCAGCTAAATAGGCAGCATTTGTTAGTACACCAAGGATTTCTTTAATAAAGTGAATGTGTAAGAGCTCAAAAGTAGTTGAATCTCTGAATCTGTGTACATGTATTGCATGCTTTTACCAGTAAATATTTTCAAGACTATATTGCCTTTAAATTGTTTGGTATTTCAGTAACATTGACACTCACCTTTATATAGAGTTCCCAACGCCTATACAAACCTAATTAAAATGCTTTTTGTATCTCAAAAATATTATATGGTACCAATTGTTCTGCATCTTATATCCCAAAATATTCATCAAGTTCGCAAATAGAGCATGAATTCAGAATTTTATAATAGTAAATTTACCTTTATTTTTTAGGTAAGAATGGCAGCATCTGAAGGGTTTATATGTGGAGTTTGTGAATATCAAAGTATCTCAGTGAATGCAGAGTTCTGGTGCCCCGAATGTGATGAAGGTCTGTGCTCCTCTTGTGAAAACTACCATAGATCTTCTCGGGCAACCAGAAAACATACTGTAGTTTCGATTGACAACTACAAAAAGCTACCACCTACTGTTGCAAAGATAACAAATTACTGCGATGAACACGAGTCCAAATATCAGCTATTCTGCCCTATCCACGATAAGCTCTGTTGTCCAGTTTGTGTTTCTACAACACATAAAGAATACGTAGGTCTGTCGGCTATAGAAGAAATAGTAAAGACGTCAAATATGTCATCATTGCTTGACAACCTGGAGACAAGTCTAAAATGTATGAAAACAAACTTAAATAAAATAATAAAGAATCGTTCTGATAACTTAACATTGCTCCATGAACAGCGCAAAAAGTACCAGAATGAAATTAAAGAAATTCGGAACAGAGTTATCTCCCATTTGGATGATTTAGAAAAACAAATACAAGATGAGCTTAGACTAACCGAAGAGAATGCTACAGCTAAAATTCAAACTACTCTTACAGTTCTCAAAGAGAAATCGAAAATCGTAACAGATTTAGAAAATGATATTGCAGCAGTGAAAGAGCACGCATCTCCTCTCCAGACTTTCATCGGAAGTAAACAAATTGAAGATAAGATCGTCAAAGAGGAGCAGTACATGAATTCGTTGTATGGAGATATAAGTATTCAGCAAATCCAATTGAAGTGTACCATTGACGACAGGATCACTGGTTTGGTATCTTCGATATCACGTTTTGGGTCATCATCTACCGGAACATCTCCTCCGTCACTGAACCTTACAACAGGAAAACAGAAACAAGCTCAAATTATATCGCTTGTACATCCCGTACCTTCCAACTCAATTCAAGATATAAATTTAACTTTTGAATCTAAAATTGATGTTCCGAGAAAAAAGTTTAATCCTGTCAACATTCTTGGTTGCTGCTTTTTGCCAAATGGGGAAATAATATTGCCTGACAATAATGATAGTCGTATTGTAATTCTTAAAGAAAACGGTTCATTGTCAAAGGAAATATCCCTTCCAAACATTATATCCCGCGACATTACAATCATAGACGGCAGAACTGTTGCTGTATCAAGTGTATCAGGGATTCATATTGTTAACATCGAAACTGACAAGATTGTGAAGGAAATTAAAATAGCAGCTGGAGTTGGTATAACATATAAGAATGGATCCTTGTGGTGTTGTGTTGATCGGAAGGGAATACAAAGAATTCAGTTACAGGATGACAGTATAACTACAGTAGTTAAACAAGGTGGATGGCATGGTTGGTCTGATATAACATTATACGGTGACAATATATATCAAACTGACTCAATAAACAACACCGTTACATGTTACAACACGAAAGGAGAGAAGCAGTGGGTGTTTAAGGATACGTCAGTTTTGTCAGGTCCAGTAGGTGTAACTCTAGATAACAGTGGTAACGTGTACATTGCATCATGTAATAATCTCAGTGTCGTCGTACTGTCACCTGATGGAAAGAAGAATAGACAACTACTTTGTCAGAAAGATGGATTGTCGTATCCATGGGCGATCGATATTGATTTGATTAAAAGAAAACTGTTAATAGTGAAACAAAATGGTCCAGCATTTTTGTATAAGATGTGTTAATAAAATTGCAAATTTTTATAGCAATTTTGATTTGAATAAGGATTAGAATGCAATTCTTTTTTATTCCACTTTGTGAACTTCAATTTAAATATAACTCAAACTTAAATTTAGTATGTTAAAGCTTGTGCAATGATCAGTACAAATCTATATATCAAATACAAATTACTTTGTTGTTATTAAACATAGAGTTTGTGACAAAACAGATTAACAAATACACAATATTGAACAATACAAACACTTCAAACAACAAGCAAAGAGTGACTAGTCCCCTGACCTCAGTTTCAAAGGCTGTTTTAAAAAGGAACCGGTGTTTTTACTTGGTGGGAGGACGCTGGGTTCAAAGCTCATCTTGTCCAAAGGGGAATCGTAATCACTGTACGCCCGTTGATCATCGTCGGTCTTCTTAAACTCTCCTTATACAAGGGATTTTTTTTGAATTTGGCTTATAATATCTCGTCTACCATTTGCTTCTAATTCTCGATTGTTTGAAATATTTCTTTTCTCAGAAACTACTTGAACACTTAATTTACATACATTGCATAAAGAATTAATTTTAAGGTTGCAATGACGTTTGTATTTTGTTTGTTTCTGGTTGGTTAAAACTTTAGAATCTCCTTTGGAATTGGTCGGCAAACATTTTGTATGAAGCATCATGTATATGAGGTCAAGAGAATGGTAGTAACAGTATACCATATATATAATTAGAACGGTTGTGGTAAAAACACATAGATTTATTTAAATTTATATAGAATAGAAAACTTTGTGAAAAAACATTTTATAGAATACTGTGAAACACTTATACGTGGTACAGCAGTGTTGATGGATTTCGAGGACAATTTAATCCACGAATTTAAAAACACCAGTTAATGTATATATTACGAGGAAATCTCGAAAATTTTATGCTCGTTGACCTTTAGTGATTACGTACATTCAAAGGGATATGGGGTGTGAAAAGCCATGTTGACAAGGATGGATGTTGCTAATTTGCTTAGATAAATTATGGAAAAATCAAACTATGTTATTTTTTTTAAATTGACCCTTTTCCAAAAATCAGATGAAAGGGGGAGATAATCCAAATTTACATGTAAAGAGGACAAATATGCCTAAGGAGCAAACCAAAATCCGCAATCCATAGACGGACAAACCCGGGAAGACAAATGAACAACAGCAAGCACAACAAATAAACACCGAAAACTAAAAAAAAAACAATGAACAACAAGAACTCCTATAAAAACCAGGACTGAACTCAGGTGCCCCGGAAGGATAAGCTGTTTCTAGCAGTCTACTGCACCCGTCGTGAATTTCAACAAAGTCAATCTCCAAATGACATATCATATTCCTTTAGATACATTTTCAATATGTCTGTAAACAAAGTTTGAAAGATCTAGGTTAAAAGCTGTAGATTTTTCCCGCTCACCCGACCGTCCAAAATTCGAAATTTGGCGGAAAATAATAATAAAATAGTAACTAGTTAACAATCGTTTTCCAAACTATTGTAGGCTTTTTCCACATACTTAATAGAGATAAAACAAATTTTAGGCTGTATATACATTTTCTAATCAACTTCTTAAGAGCATTATATGAATGCTAAATGGAGGAAGAAACATACTATATGAGATTTGATTGCTAAAACCTGCAACGAAAAACATGCACAGAAAAATCACGGATTTACGACTTGAAAATCATGAAAAATCTTAAACATGGATCAAAAACATGCTTGTGAAGAACTTTATCCATACACCGTGAGAATGAGAGCCAGAACATTTTTCCTAAGTAGGGAAATTCTAATTCACAACTGAAGGAGAAGTTGAAAGATCTAATCCATCGATGCTTTCAAAATAAAAATGGCAACAACAGATACAAATACCTTGTTATTGGTAGAGATAAATCATACTTTGTTAAAAACCACTCTAAATCTAACAAAAAATATACAGAGGACGAAATTGTCCTGATGATTTAATTTTTGATCGACAACATATTTGTTCAATTTGGTGGACGTTTTTCCCAACAGACAATTGGCATTCCTATGGGTATTAATTGTGCGCCACTACTGGCCGACTTGTTCCTTTACTCATATGAGGCAGACTTCCTTGACGGGCTTCTTAAGGAAAAACAGAAGTAATTAGCCCGTACCTGTAATTTCAGCTTCCGCTACATAGATGACGTCTTATCACTCAACAATTCACGTTTTGGTGGACGTTTTTTCCAACAGACAATTGGCATTCCTATGGGTATTAATTGTGCGCCACTACTGGCCGACTTGTTCCTTTACTCATATGAGGCAGACTTCCTTGACGGGCTTCTTAAGGAAAAACAGAAGTAATTAGCCCGTACCTGTAATTTCAGCTTCCGCTACATAGATGACGTCTTATCACTCAACAATTCACGTTTTGGGAATTTCTTACATCTCATCTATCCCAAAATGAGCTCGAAATTAAGGATACAACAGACACTGCCAAGTCTGCATCTTATCTTGACCTTCACCTCGAAATTGACACCAGAGGAAGGTTGAATACAAAACTTTACGACAAACGGGATGACTTTGACTTTCCAATCTCAGCTTCCCATTTTTGAGCGGCAATATTGCAGAAGCGCCGGCCTATGGAGTATATATTTCACAACTCATACGTTATTCCAGAGCTTGTGACATTTACATTGACGTCCTGGACAGATCCCGGCTTCTGACAGAATAGTTCCTCAGACTACTTTGCTCCTAAGCTGAAGTCATCCTTATTAAAGTTTTATGGGCGTCATCATGACTTAATTGACTGGTATGAAAAAACCGTTTCCCAAATGAAAATGGACCTGTTCCATTGATATTATCCCTTCCTCGTATCGGATTTGACATGGGCAGCATGGCGGGTGTCCTGCAGGAAGCAGAGACTGCTTACTCTTCCGGAGCACCTGAGTCTACCCCCAGTTTTTTGGTGGGGTCTACGTTGTACATACGTTTTTAGTTTTAATTGTAGTGCATGTATTGTTTTGGTCTTGTCTTCGTTGTTCTCCGGAGTTTGTCAGTTGTTACGATTTTTCTCTCCTTCGAATATCCCTTTGGTATTTCTTGACTTTAATTATTGCAAGATAGAGATAGTCCATAATGTAAAAAAATAATAATTAATAGGGTCCTCTTAATATAAATTTCTGAAATTTGTTTATATCAATCTGTTATTCAGAAAAGTGCTAAATATATTTCCAATTGGGTCCAGTGTTAACCAAGTCTGCGGCTCGTAACATCATAGATGTAAGGTTGGCAACAAAACAACAACTCTTGGGATGATAAATCTATTCATGAACCATTTAGAAGTATTAGTCTTTATCATGTTAAATTGTAAAACATCTGCTTTTGTAATGTTTTTTTTTTCAATAACATAAGACTTAGAAGAGAATATGTTTTTCTTTGCCTTCTCTGTAACATATTCAACAATGATATTACAGAAATATGGGATCACATATGTACTAAAAGACTTTAACGGTTTAACAATACTAATATCTTGATATATGATTACGCTATCCATAATATAGAATATTTAACTTTGTGAAATTATGAATTATATTAATTTAATTTAAATTAAATATTTGTTTCCGAAAAAAAGGTTTATATTCAAAGCAATACAACTCTGGAGTAAAACGTAGACCAAACTAGCAAACCTTACAAAGTCACAATTAAAATTCCAACCAACGTTTTGTTTTTGTTTTTTTTATTCGTAATACATGTATATCATGCAATAAAATGCAAAATTCACTGCTTTTACACGTCTCTACGTATAGAATTATTGCTGTTTGTATTTCTTGCACACAAAAAAAGTTGTAGTTGTTGAGAAGAACAACGAAGAATGAAAGGAAATATTGGTTTGTGAGAACTCATATGGGATAGACTGGGCTCAAATAACTATCAAACTTAAAAACTGTTTATCTAAATGCAAATTGACTGTGCCACAAAATATAGTGTTTTGACATGACTGACGGTATAAAATGAACACGGAAAGAAATATTAGATTCGGTTGACATGAAGGACTGCATATCGGAACTGGTTATTTTTCGTTTTTCCCAAAAAATACCTAAAAATAGATCATCAATCTCGGTGCTGACAAACTACACTGTGCGCTGATCATTTATGTTATGAAAACATTCATGGATTTTACTCGAAAGACGTGACACCCAAATTCGAATCTCTTTATTTATTAATATAGATAATTATGTAGAACTATCTACTTTCCAACTTCAGCGGCTGAAAGATGTTTCTCAAGGTATAAAAAAATTTGTTTATTTAAATAAATTTGAATTTATCGGAGAACTGAACTCGGACGTAAAACTTAACCTAAGTCAATGAAGCGCGATAAGTAGGTTAGAGTGTCCTAATTTTAGTGGGAGGCTGTGTTAAACCCCGAGATGCACCCTCACACCAAGTAATATGATTATAGGTCCCTTGATATCGGAGAACTGAACTCGGACGTAAAACGTATCCTAAGTCAATTATGTGTGATAAGTAGGTAAGAGTGACTTAATTTTGGTGGAAGGCTGTGTTATTCCCCGCGATGCATCCTCACACCAAGTAATACGATTGTAGGTCCCTTGGTATCGGAGAATTGAACTCGGACGTAAAACTTAACCTAAGTCAATGAAGCGCGATAAAAAGGTCCGAGTGACCTAATTTTGGTAAGAGGCGGTTTAACTCCTTGAGATGCACCCTCACACCAAGTAATATGATTATAAGTCACTTTGTATATGAAAACTGATTTTTGACATAAAACTTAAAAACCTGTCAACCGTGTAATATGGGTCATCTTATGTCGCATGGTCAGTCTCTTCATCATGCATAACTGAGAACTGGCTATGGACGCGGACGTGGACGCCGGGGTGACTCCAATAGTCCCCCTCAACTTCATTGAGGCGAACTAAAAATGGGAAGAAGATAATCAATGCGTAGAATTTTTCTACACCAAGGCGTCCCATTGCCCATATTTTTTTTAATATTGACAGAACGCATTGTGCCTGTGATCATTCCGAGTGATCGTTATTCAAAGACACAAGTCAGTAATAAATTTAGTATCAAATAAAATAGAATTAAAATACTCGTCTTAAAATTCAACGTCTTTGCCCTCGTTCCGCTGCGCTCTACTCGGGGAAAAACGTAAATTCTAAAAACTCGTTGAAGATTTCCCAGACTTCACTTTGAACTTGTGAGAGAACCTAAGATAATCCCCCTAAAGATTGAAGAGAAATAGAAGATGAAATGCACTTTATTTTTAACTGTCCAAAATATGCTTCTCTGAGAAAGGAGTTGGTTTTCACATGTTTTAATAAAAATATTCAGAATCCTCAAATATCGTAACGAAGTTAACATGGCTACTAAGTAATGAGGACATGCAGGTCTGTAGAACAAATAGCCAAATATATAATAAATGTTTTTGGTGAGAACAAAAATGTAATGACACAACAATCATTATATACTGTTGATGTCATGAATTAGAGTTCTCCTCCCTTGATCACAAGTTTTTTTTATTAATTTCCTGTAACTATCTTAGTTTCATTCATCTAAATTGAAAAATGTTCATTATTTATCTTTCTTTAATAAGATATTTCGTATTTCGTATTTGTTATACGTTTTCAACCGTTACGTGCGTTAATAATCAATTGAAGGTTATTGGAATATTAAATTTCAATTTCCTGCATTTTATTGGTTTGTTATAGGGGAATATACTACCTGAATATGAATTACAATACAAGGAAGAGAGATTATTCTGAATTGTAAGTCATATATTAAAAAGATATTTTTGTAACCAAGAAAGCGTGAAAAAGTCTTTAGGTCAAATCACGTGACTTACTAGGAAGTTTATACTTATCGTTTTATGTTGAATACACACATCCCTCATCATTATAATGTCAACAATGAATGGAAATATAGATCTAACTGATAAACAGGGTAAGACAAAAATATTTTTTTTCACTGATTTTTATTTTGTAGAAGCGTTGATTTATTGCGTCAAAAACATTGTTAAACGGTATTGATTTTAAACTGTTTAAATCTGGATGAATCAGAAAAGTGTGTCACAATTGGTCCAGTTTCTGAGATTATATTAAGTAACATTTTAATCTCAACGAGTAACTTTGACAGAAAAGGGTCTGGTGTCTTCCTTTTTTCCCGAAATCAAACTTATCGAGAATTTTTTTACTAGGACACACTATATTATATTCATCAATGAATTTATCGATTTATATACTAATATAATCATTATAATGTCATTCATATGTTATTGAAAAGAATTGACTATAAACTGAATACGTAAGTTTTTATTAGATTTTTAATTCAAAACGTAAAACAGATAAATGTATAATTGTAACATCCAGAATGTTGAGTTAAGTTGTTAGAAAAGGTGTACCACATGTGATAATTTTCTGTAGCTTTTGCAGGTCACCGAACGCAGATGTCTGGGAATCATCTGTGCTTTTAATGTTAATTGTTCGAAATTCGCAATGCCAGACCTTACTTACATGAGGTTTATAACAAAAAAAAACTAATACATGTAATAGAGTGACGTTGTTGTACAATAATAGAGAGCAAAATTGTATTTATTGAGTAAAGGAATTCTATCACCTTTTCTATGTTTTAATGCAACACTATTTTATCATTTTATAAAACAGCTAAACTATCCATCTAAAATTCAATAAAAACAGTTATTTTAACCTACGTGTATCGGATTTAGTGTCATTTGCTGACTTGTGTGACTTAGTAGGTGTCGACTTTTAAAGCTTTTTAATTGTAATGTTTGTCATTGAAACGGCTTATGAATAAATGAATATCGTAATATTGACATAAAGTCGTTATTATATGGTGTAAATAAAACATAAAATAGTACATTCTATTGGATTTATTATGATTTGTAATATGATGTACGTATATGATATGATTGATGTGAAGTATGTTTTTTACAAATCTTTACGACGATGAAATCTGTAAACATGCCTCAATATTTAAATATGTAAGAAATTATTAGACATAAAGTTTAAGGTGAATTATGTAATCTAAAACAGTATATTAATTGAACTTTTGACTTTCTCCCTCCTATTCCTGATTTTTTTCCGCAATATTTATTCTTTTTCGCATCCTATATTTTTTCCTCAGTATTTATTTGTTTGACTTTCTTTTTCGCATCCTGGATTTTTTCCGCAATATTATTGTTCGACTTTCTTTTTCGGATCCTGGATTTTTTCCGCAATACTATTGCTTGACTTTCTTTTTCACATCCTGGATTTTTTCCGCAATATGTATTCGTTTGACTTTCTTTTTCGCATCCTAGATTTTTCGCAATGTTTATATTACCTGATATGCATATGCGTTCATGTATTTTTTCCAAATCCACACCTACTTTCCACCATAGTTTTCTCTAAAATTTGGACATGGATTTTTTTTTCAAATCCCCTTCTCCTTATCACACTCTCAAAATACATGTTGTGATAAAACAAATTTTAGTTCTCTAAGTCTTGATAACTGAAGTCCCAGGATACAAAACGAAATTTTCTTTATTGAGATTGGAAGACTAAATGTACATTGGTACTAGTATATAGATCTTAACATGAGGAATAACAATATCAGGTGATTTTGCTTTTGCCACATGCACATGTGGATTTTTATGTCAAGGTTCAATTCTTGATAAACGACGGAACAGATAACATGACTTCAAAGGTCCATAATGACATACACAATAATCAACGCCACCAAACAGATAGAACCCCGGGTAAAACAATTGCATAAAAGAGCACTGACACGCACACATAAACACAACAGAGAGTCAGGATAATCTGGCTTTGTACAGACATGAAACTGTTGTTGGGTTTTAAAACGTGTTTTTTGGGGTACCCAAACGTCCGCCTTGTTTACCAAAAAAGCCAATACAGTATGATTACCAACTTGTTAGAACTGCAAAAATTGGTTGGACGGTATATAATTTATATAGATAGCAGGTCCAGAATGTGCTCGTTTTATCTGTAAAACTAGCTAATGGTCGGATACTGTCGCTGAAATTAAACGAAAAAGTCAGAAATGACACTATTTTAAAAGGGTTAATTTTATATCGTTCACTAAAAATCGGCGTTAAGGTCTGCGAAGTGTTGTAAAAGCGGACTTTCATTTGTACACACTATTCTGGAAGTTGTGTCAGTGAAATTTTGGTATTGAAAAAAATTAGAAAAAAAAATTTAAAGAATATTGCAAGTTCTGAATCCACTTGGTCTAGTAACATATTATAGTATTATACATAGATTCTACTACGATGACCACTTAATTATGGAATATATCAACTCGAGATTATGCCCCATACAAAGTTGCGTAGGGTATAATGTTTTTGATCCGTCCGTCCGTCCGTCTGTCGTACCGTCCGTTCGTCCTTCAGTCCTGTTCTTGTGAGCGCAACTTCTCTGAAACCACACAACAGAATTTCATGAAACTTTGTAGTTAATAAGGACTGTAGATGTACATATCGAGAGGAGATTTTGTTATTAAATTTACCATTGGCTACAAAAGATTTCTGTCAAGTTGTGCGCTCACCAACTCATTTCTCTGGCTCTTGTATTGACCATATATATATACATGTACAAAAAGACCCAGTATGTGATGCTAGAGTAATCCCTGTTCCATATTCTCAACATGCTGTCATTCAAATAAAGATTAAGATGTGAAGGTAAGCCTTTGACAGTGCACATTTTTCTGTGGGAGTTGAAATGTTGTTCGCCCAGTGACAATGTGGGGGCGTGGAGTAAGTGAGAGTGGTCACAAAGGTTCTTTATTTCACGAACATTTAGGCGACGTGTGGTGATATCAGAATTTACATCATGATGCTATTAAGATGTAACCAGGTATCCTTTATATATTTGCACAAGGTGAAATTCCTGAAAAACCCGCCTTCTAAATTATTAAAACATATTGTTTGCACCTTTCAGAGTATCATGATGTAAATAGGATAAACCCCTGTCGGGCTAGCGCCCTCGGGGGTATATCCAATACTTATCAAAAGAGTCAAGAGATGTATAAATGCGCACAGAATTATAGAGAAATAGTTTTACTCGATAAGGTATTTGTAAAGTTTCAGTGAACAGATCGACAATGTGAGCTTATCCGCACCGAGTAGTTTCATCACTCATTTGAGGCTAACATTCTGCTACAATAACCTAGACAAAACATAGTCCTATGGTCTACATCTATATCGAATTGAGCTTGAAAAAAAATTCTACAGACAATTGGAAGTCAGACTCTTATCTTGAAAATTGACGACAGATTGGTATTCATATGTCCAACTGTCAGATCTCCTCCTTTCTCTATGCGTCACGCGTAGTAATACACATGTATTTTTTTTGCGACTTTCCTTCGATGAATTAAATAACTTACTCAGCCTTTGAATAGTTTTCTTTTTCTAATTTTCTTGATCAATTAATTTAAATGAGATGTGTGAAGATAGTGTGTCTACGTTCATTACCATGATTACATGACGAACCATGACAAGCAATTACTAGTATATTTGAAATGACTTTTGACACTGACTGACATAAATTTGATCTAATTTTCCGTAATAAAATCGCTTTGTAACTATTTGGAAGACTTAAAAGGAAGAAAATCCTCGTTTTTAGGAGATAAGGTAATTTAACAAGTATACGTGACATGTAAAGTGACCTACGAGAAATTTGTTAACCAAATATTTCCCTCGGGAAGATGTATAATCAACATTTTTGGCTTATCATGTCCTGTATCTTTTGTAGAAATATAAAATTTTATTTATTAAGTGGTTTGAATAAAATGTCGTACAATAGTGTATTGGCGAGATGAATTCAACCGCAGGTACTTATTTCAATGAGATACATGTAAATATGTTTTAGCTCACCTGACCCCAATGGGTCACGTGAGAATTTGCCACCATTTGGCGTCCGTCGTCCGGCGTCGTCGTTAACTTTTCACATAATGATATGTTTAAATACTTTGGTTTTAATTGTCCCCGTAGCAACGCGACGGAAGGACCTAGTAATGGTCTGCGTCCGTACGTCCGTCCGTCACAGTTATTTCTAGGACTTTAACTTTTTTATGCATTCGACACTATAGGAACACTTTGTGGACGCAACTCCTCTGAGACCGCTGATCAGATTTCTTTCAAATTTTGTAGGATTGTTAGTCACCTTTTGTACTTGAACCTATTATACCGCCATTTTGATTCCACAAATTTTACGGAAGTTCTAGGACTTTAACTTTTTTCTGCATTCGACACTATAGGAACAGTTTGTGGACCCAACTCCTCTGAGACCGCTGATTAGATTTCGTTCAAATTTTGTAGGATTGTTAGTCACCACATGTACTTGAT
Source organism: Mytilisepta virgata (assembly GCA_028015205.1). Lineage (NCBI taxonomy): Eukaryota > Metazoa > Mollusca > Bivalvia > Mytilida > Mytilidae > Mytilisepta > Mytilisepta virgata. The sequence continues at coordinate 400,465 of JAPWFG010000026.1, read as the reverse complement.
CCTATCGCACAGCAGTTATGATTCAACAGAGTTTACGGTAGTTATGGGACTTTAATATTTTTGTGCATGTGACACTACAGGAACACTTTGTGGACATATCTTAGGACATATCGCAGACCTAGTCTCGAAGCTGTCTTAGGATTATCTTAGCAAAGATGTCAAAACGTGTCGCAAGTTAAAAGAAAAAAATGGTTTAATGATAATGAATCCATTAATAAGACACTAATATACATATGAAAATTAAAATACAAAATGAAAAAAAAAACGACTTAAATAGTAACTACATTTTTTCTACAAGTGAGTTGAGTTCAATTTGTCACTGTGTCGGTTATAAAAGGGTTAAAGGATAAAATTGTACATACTTGCTTAAACATTCTGTCAACCTATAAAGACACAGTTATGATCCTAAGACGATCATAAGACACATTACGTGTAGTCCAGGGGTGGCCGAGTGGTCTATGTAGTTCGTCATGACTACTAATGATCACTAGCCTGTCAACACTGGGATTGTGAGTTCGAATCTCACCTGTGGCGGGGTGTGTTCGACTCCGATCTAAATTGACAAGGATTGCCGATTTTTTTACCGAAGGTCGGTGGTTCTCTCCGGGTACTCCGGCTTCCTCCACCAATAAAAACTTGCCGCCGCGAAATAGCCAAATGTGCTGCAAACGGCGTAAAACCCTAACTAAACAAACAAAAAAAAAACAAACAAACACTTTTATAAACCGACGTAGGACTAAGATATGTCGTAAGACAATCCTAACAGCTGGCCCCAGATCGTAAAGCTATATGACAATATGGCAGAAGATTGAGTTGTCGATTTCGTGTCTGAAAGAGAAAAAATAAAAGATTAAAATGCCAAATAAATAAATATAGAAACAATAAAAGACCTAACTTTAGGGGTTTTTTTTGTCTCCATCACAAACCGAACCATTAAAAGGGACACCTTCAACCATGAAATCAAAGACAAAGAATTTCAACCGCTTGTGGTTGTGTCTCTAGCAAGAAATAAGTTATTCAAAATAAATAAACTTTCATAAATTTAAGTTATTTTGTAGATTTTCAAAATTTGCTTTGCACACATGTAATACGTCTGTATCAATATTAACATTTTTTCATTTTAGGTGGAAAGAAATTTGGTGTTTTGAAGAAAAGACAAGAAGACGACCTAATTGAAATAAACAAAGTAAGTTTCAAATATCTTTTCGACGTATTAAAAAATCTAAATCTGTTTTGAAATTTTTGAATTTTTGAAACCGAATACGGGAGTTTTATTTGTGTTTAGAGTATTATTTTTTAAAATACGGATGTTTCATAGTCCGTTCAATGACCCAAATTGTTATAAGCACATTGTAATATACGAACGAAAAAAATTATATTTTATTTATTTTTTCGTTTTAGGGGAGATTTCTTATATATATTTTATTCATTACTGTTTATTATCGTTTAATCACGTGCCCTAAACCCTCACAAGGCGGGGATTTCTTGTCCTTGTGTGGCCATGGGACGCTATGAATTAAAATACATGTGTACTTTGCAAGATTTTGCTCTAAGAAATAATTTTAACAAATAAACAATTTTACTTAAAGTGTACTTTCTGTCATTTTACTCGCTCAGCTATAATTGCTAATTAAAGATAATTTAATAAAGTATAAATAGACTCTGAGAATGGACTTCCAAGATTCATCTGGTTGACTGGACGATCGTATTATATTAATTGTATTTTTTTTAAAACATTACATAACCTTGATCGGTGTCGCTTCTCAAAGTGATCAAAACAAACCGATCGAAAATGAAATTTCATAGATTTATTATTTATCTAAAAGATAGTGTGATTTTAGCAGATTTGTTCAACTTTTTTTCAGGAATATGAAGCAGACGACTGTTATTCGGAGATTGAAGATTTGGCAGACCAATTGACATCTTATAAAGGTATGAAGTAATTATCAGTAATTTTGGAATTAAATTTGAACCTAAAATTTTAAATATCAAATTACGCTGACCCAGTGAAATTAAAATATTTGCATATATTCATCTCTGTTATGTGATTGTATGTAAAAGGTACTTATTGAAAAAAGAAAATTCACAAACATTTAGATGTTATGCATGTATATTGTACGGCAATGATTCCAATGATCCTGGATATAAAAAAAAATTCCTATGTAATATATATCCTGTTTATATTTTCCTTTTTAGCCCAGTTTATGGAATTCGATTTAGACAACTCCGGGGATATTGGTAAGTTACATGTTGTATTTGACTCAGAAGAAAATAAAATTCGTTTTCTAAAATTTCTTTATTTCGTTGCCTTTGTATATATAGTCTAAACGAGATAACTCTTCTTTTTTGTCATGAAAACTTTACTTATTTGTGAAATGATATTTTAAAATTCTTCATCTATGTAACGATAAAAACATACTAGTAATTTTGCATGTTTTATTTCAGATGAAATGGAATTAAAACACTTGTTAGAAAAACTTGGTACACCTAAAACGCACCTGGAAATCAGAAAGATGATAGCTGAGGTCGATACAACGAATTCAGGGACAATTAGTTACAGGGAATTTTTAAATATGATGTTAGGAAAACGGTCTACAGTGTTAAAGTTGTAAGTAAACAAAACACTTAAATTAACTATCAAGTAATTTAGCATTTTATGATTCTGTTAATCTATTTTAAAATATTACTAAGAAAGTAGTGAATTGTATTGATAATAAAACCTTTAGTTTAATCAATGGCTGTACAGCATTTTTTTTACAGTTGAGCTGTACAGACGGTGTGATGTTCAGTGAATTATTACTCTCGAAGTATAATTTATTTAATCCAAGTTTCCAAGTCACATGAACTATATAATATTAAAATTAAGTGTCCATATTTTAAATTCAATGTCTGTAAACTTGCGGTCTACGTATATGCTGCTAGAAGGTCTAAACAAAGCCCAGCAGTGTTCAGTTCTAGGGAGCAACCATTTGATTTTTATGGGGGGCTGGGACAGGATCACTTTAATTTAGGTGTGAAAAAAAAGCTGGATCTGTGACAATAAGGGAATTGTTTGGTTTAAATGAAAATAAAAATCCAGTACCAAAATTTCCGTGAAAAAATAGGCAAGTTCAAACATTACATCCCCCCCCCACCTAACTGTAAAAATTAAATGATTGCCCCCTTAGTGAAAGCGGTGTTCATTATTCTTCTTGTAGTCCGAACTATTCTTGTATTTTTCAGGATTTTAAGATTTGAACAAAAGGCCAAGGAACAAGCAAAGCCAAAAAGTCCACCTCCAAAACGGGATCTAAGTAGTCTTCCATGATATTGTCAGGAACTGCACCAATATATTGTGATATTCGTCCAAAGGAAAAGGGGGAGGGGAGGGGTAAATCTTCATTCTGAAAATTTATGTTTACAATGCAATAAACTGTTTATAGTATGTATTCATCATGGCATTATTTTTTATAATCAACATTTGACAATTTTGTATATGTTTTTTTTTCTGTTGTCCATGCATCATTCAACATTAAAGCATCTGCATTTGGTATTTTGTTTTCAGAATTTTATAATTATGTATACACCTACATGAAAACAATAGGTTGTTAGCAAATTTAAATTACATGTACATTTGTATATGAATTTCCGTGGAAACTATTACACACACGTTAGTTCTGAGCATATAATTGATTGATTGATTGATTGCTGAAAAAACCCGAAACGTTGAATACGGTAGCACGTTATCAATGTAAGGCCAGAGATATGATTCATACCAGAAATAGGTGGATAAAGGATCAATATCTTTAATATTAAGACTAAATGTACATTGGTTTATAGATCTTAACATGAGGAATAGCAATATCAGGTGATTTTGCTTTTGCCACATGCAAATGTAGATCTTTATGTCAAGGTTCAATTCTTGATAAACGACAGAACAGATAACAGGACTTTAAAGGTCCATAATGACATACAAAATAATCAACGCATCCAAACAGACAAAACCCCGGATAAAACAATTGCATAAAAGAGCACTGACAACAGAGAGCCAGGATAATCTGGCTTGGTACAGACATAAAACTGTTGTTGGGTTTTAAAACGGTTTTATGGGTACCCAAACGTTCGCCTTGTTTACCAAGTAAATTGAAGAAATACCAAAGGGATCTACGAAGGAGAGTAAAATCGTAACAACTGACAAACTCCGGAGAACAACGAAGACAAGACCAAAACAATACATGCACTACAATTAAAACCAAAAACGTATGTACAACATGGACCCCACCAAAAAACTGGGGGTAGACTCAGGTGCTCCGGAAGAGTAAGCAGTCTGTGCTTCCTGCAGGACCCTCGCCATGCTGCCCATGTCAAATCCGGTATGAGGAAAGGATAATATCAATGGAACAGGTCCATTTTTATTTGGGAAAGTTTTTTCATACCTGTCAACCAAGTCATGATGACGCCCATACAACTTTAATAAGGATGACTTCAGCTTAGGAGTAACGTACCCATGTCTGAGCAACTTTTCTGTCAGGAGCCGGGCTCTGTCCAGGAAGTCAATGTATTTGTCACAAGCTCTGGAATAACGTATGAGTTGTGAAATATATACTCCATACGCCGGCGCTTCTGGAATATTGCCGCTCAAAAAATCCAATACTGTATGATTACCAACTTGTTAGAACTGCAACAATTGGTTGGAAAATAACAATCCAAAGATACTAATATTCGATATAGTAAATTTATACTATGCTGTATACGACGCATGTCAAGGAGTTACCTCTCATCAGCAGCATTAAAACCGAAACATTTGGAAGACCAAAAACCAAACTTATATTAAACAAGAAGTACTCAACCAAAAATACCGAAATAGGAAGCCAAATTTCAGCTAAGGAGATCTACCATGTGCAACACAAGGAATGAACCCTTAGTGTTTCTATTATTTTTGAATTTTGCATAAAACTGGTAGGTATATAATTTAGATAGCAGGTCCAGAATGTGCTCGTTTTATCTGTAAAACTAGTTAATGATCGGATGCTGTCTCTGACATTAAACAAAAAGTCAGTAATAACACCACTTAAAAGGTTTAATTTTATATCGTCACAGAGTTCAATAAAAATCTGCGCTAATTTGTATTCTGTTGGGTCTGCGAAGTGTGTAAAAGCGGACTTTCATTTGAACACACCAGCTATTCTGGAAGTTGTGTCAGTGAAATTTTGGTATTGAAAGACTTAAAAAAAAGATTTAAAGAATATTGCAAGTTCTGAATCCATTTCACATATTGCGGTATTATATATATATTCTACAACGATGACCACTTGATTATGAAATATATCAACTCGAGATTATAATGCTCCACGTAACAAAGTTGCGTAGGGTATAATGTTTTTGATCGGTCCGTCCGTCTGTCGTACTGTCCGTTCGTCCGTCAGTCCTGTTCTTGTGAGCGCAACTTCTCTGAAACCACACAACAGAATTTCATGAAACTTTGTAGTTAATAAAGACTGTAGATGTACATATCTAGAGGAGATTTTTTTATTAAAAGCATTGCTACAAAAGATTTCTGTCAAGTTGTGCGCTCACCAACTTATATCTCTGGCTCCTGTATTGACTATATTTATATATACAATATGTGATGCTAGAGTATTCCATATTCCCAACATGCTGCCATTCAAATAAAGATTAAGATGTGAAGATAAGCATTTGATAGTGTACATTGTTCGTGGGAGGTGAACTGTTATATGCCAAGTGACAATGTTGGGGCGTGGAGTAATTTAGAGTGTTCACAAAGGTTCTTTATTTCACGAACATTTAGCCGACGTGTGGTGATATCAGAATTTATATCATGATGCCATAAAATGTAACCAGATATCCTTTATATATTTTTTTATATTTGCACAAGGTGAAATTCCTGAAACACCAGCCTTCTAAATTATTAAAACCTATTGTTTGCACTTTGCAGAGTAGGGCCCTCAGGGGTATATTTATCAAACGGGTCAAGAGATGTATAAATGCGCACAGAATTAGAGAAATAGTTTTACTCGATAACGTATTTGTAAAGTTTCGGTGAACAGATCGACAGTTGGCATACTAATGTGAGCTTATCCGCACCGACTAGTTTCATCACTCATTTGAGGCTAACTTTCTGCTACAATAACCTACATAAAATGGGATGGAAAACACAGTCATATGGTCTACATGTATATTCTATTGAGCTTGAAAGAAAATTCTACAGACAATTGGAAGACAGCCTCTTATCTTAAAAACTGAGATTGGTCTTCATATTTCCAACTGTCTGATCACCCCCTTTATGCATCACGCGTAGTATAATACAAGCGTCTTTTTGGCGACTTTCCTTCGATGAATTAAATAACAAACTTAGCCTTTAAATAGTTTTCTTTTTCTAATTTTCTTGATCAATTATTTTAAATGAGATGTGTGAAGATAGTGTGTCTACGTTCATCACCATGATTACATGACGAACCAAGACAAGCAATTACTAGTATATTTGAAATGACTTTTGACACTGACTGACATAAATTTGATCTAATTTTCCGTAATAAAATAGCTTTGTAACTATTTGGAAGACTTGATAGGAAGAAAATCCTCGTATTTAACAGAAAAGGTAATTTAAAAAGTATACATGACATGTAAAGTGACCTACGACAAATTTGTTAACCAAATATTTCTCTCGGGAAGATGTATAATCAACATTTTAGGCTTATCATGTCCTGTATCTTTTGTATAAATATAAAATTTTATTTATTAAGTGGTTTTAATGAAATGTCATACAATTGTTATGTTGTGATTTTGCAATATATTTTATATTTTTGGTGGAAATTTAGTTTTCAGCAAAAATGATAAAATCGTTATTATTTAGATTAATATTTTCAATAAAGTTTCCAGTTAAAGAGAAAATTTTTCAGATTTAATAATTTTGCAATAATATTTAATTTTCTTAAAATTTTTATAAAAACATTTGATAATTTATTAATTACTATTGGAATTTACAACTTTCTAACATGTTCATAATTCTTACAGAAAATAGTATTAGGTATTGATTTTGAGTTAAGTAATCAGACAAAGGTAACATGTCATTTTAATGAAGTCCTTTGTTATTTCTTGTGAATTTAAGCTGAAGTGTAAACAACAGATGTCCGGTTTGGTCAAGCTGATTAGGCTTTTTACTTAATTTTTAATACGTGCAAAAAAAGTAGCTTTGACACTTAAAGCTCTTAAATTATTACGCCGTAACTATGGGTTTCGTAAATTTGATTGGACGAACTGAAACAAGTCACAAAATTTTGATTTTTTTAGCTGTTTTTGCTAAACGTCACTTTTACATGAGCTTTCGGCAAATACAGACATCAGAAAACTAACTTCTAGTTTTATTCATTTACTTGTTTCAGGTGAGTCCAAATTTTATTATTTTTTATGTTTTATATTTTATGATCTTTAGGATTTTATTTTCAGAATTGTTATAAATACTCACGTTTATATGAAATTTAAATAATTATTGTTCTGTATTTCACGCGTTAACGATTTATTGACAGTAATTATTTTTCTGTGTTTTTATGTAAAATTTATTCAAAGACCGTAATAATTTTTCTGTCTTATTTATTCGGCTTGAGCAAATTTCTATAAGTTAAAGTTCATGTAAAACTGTTTTAATAAGCATATTTTCCCCTCATAAAACATTTATAAAGCATATGTATTAAGATCAAATTTAACATTACATGTACATGCTCATTGCTTCGCATCACGGCGCGGAGATATTATTTTCAGTAGACATACACGCCATCTTGAAATAATTACTGATCGCTGATTGGTTACTTTATGATGCGGCTGAGGTACAGCAACAGCCATTGGTTTAAATGAGATAAAGAATTACAGACTTTACTCGTTCAGGATAAGTCATCAAAAGCCGGAAAATGAACTATGTGTATATCAGTTCCGATCAACTGTCATTACATGTTTTGTAATATTTATATATTCTTAAATTCATTATTGAAATCAATTATTAATACGTGTATATTTGCTTTGTTCATCTGCAATACACACGGCTTGTTTTGCTTAATCGTATACACTATAATCCTATGTTTACAACAAAAAATGCATGATCTCTACTTTATAACTTCTGGCAATCTAGGCACACCTCCAGAGTCGTGTCTATTTGTTGTTTTCGCGCGGAAAATTTTACAGGTCAACAGAACGCTTTAAGATATACTGGGTTTGCATTCATAATTCCAATACTAAATCAATTACCATAAATTAAGATACAGCGAAGCAGTCCACAGCCTTTCAGAAAGCTAAAACTTGTTATTTCATTAGAATACATTTACTGCTTTATCTCACATTTTCACCAGAGTTATTTCCCCTTAATATTTTAGATTTTTTTTCATTTAATGACATTCAATATAGGGCATTGTGTTTTTTGTGTTAATTCTCATTTTGTGGTTAACTACAGAAGTTGTATAAATAATTTAAGATATAAGCAACACACTACATTCATATTATACACAATTAAGGATGATCGCTGGTCTAATGGGAAATAAATAGGATTTGAAATAGGTGTTTTAGTTTGAGAGAACATATGAATAGTAAACAAATAAGCAACAAAAAATATAGGTTCTTGTGCTGATTTTAGAGCTATAAAGCCTTGAAAATTTGCAGAAAATAGGTTTTCTCTGGATTTTTCATTGTCTTTGCATTGGCAACTTCAGTCTCTCAAAATGTATGAAAAAATAAAAAGGATTTCATAAAATTTTGTCAAGTACCATTTTAAGGTATATATGATTGAATTATAAAAGAAAAAGTGGGGGTTCATGGGCAAAACATTTCATGTTTAAGAAATGGATAAAATCAGAAAATCTGACAAAAAGACCAAAACATGACCAGCGAGCATCCTTAAGTGGGATGTTATGTAAATTCATTGTTGAATATTCAAATATTACATGTATGCATAGGATGCTCATTTATTAATTTGTATGTTGACATATCTTATTAATTGTGACTGTTATTGCGTATATATCACCTTTACATGCGCTTTCGGCAAATACAGACATTCATAAAACTAACTTCTAGTTTTATTCATTTACTTGTTTCAGGCCTTAGCTCCAGACTTAGTAGTCGCTAAGCCAAGTTCGTTAGTTTCCAGACTAACTCAAAGATACAACACAATACCCAAAAAACCCAATTCCTACACAATAGTGTATTGGCGAGATGAATTCAACCGCAGGTACTTATTTCAATGAGATACATGTATATATGTTTTTAGCTCACCTGACCCCAAAGGGTCATTTGAGAATTTGCCATCATTTATCGTCCGTCGTCCTGCGTCGTCGTTAACTTTTCGCATAATGATATTCTTCTTCAGAACTACTGAGCAGAATGAAATCAAACTAGGCAGAGATTTTCTCTATAACGTCTTTTCCAAGTGTTGTTTAAATAATAACTATATTTTTTCTACAAATGAGTTGAGTTCAATTTGTCACTGTATACACCGCTTATAAAAGGGTTAAAGGGTACAATTGTACATGCTTGCTATAAATACATCGAATAAATCATTTTAAACATTCCGTCAACCTAAAAAGACACAGTTATGATCCTAAGACTATCATAAGACACATTACGTGTAGTCCACTTTGTAAAACCGACTTAGGACTAAGATATGTCGTAAGACAATTCTAAGACAGCTTTGTGAAACAGGCCCCAGATCGTAAAGCTATATGACAATATGGCAGAAGATTGAGTTGTCGATTTCGTGTCTGAAAGAGAAAAAGGTTAAAATGCCAAATAAAATAAATATAGAAACAACAAAAATAAAATAACTAACATTTAAGGGTTTTTTTGGTCTCCATCACGAGCCGAACCATTAAAAGGGACACATTCAACCATGATATCAAAGACAAAGAATTTCGACTGGTTGTCTCTAGCAAGAAATAAGTTATTCAAAATAAATAAACTTTCATAAATTTAAGTAATTTTGTAAATTTTCAAAATTTGCTTTGCACACATGTAATACATCTGCATCAATATTAACATTTTTTTTTCATTTTAGGTGTTTTGAAGAAAAGACAAGAAGACGACCTAATTGAAATAAATAAAGTAAGTTTCAAATATCTTTTCGACGTATTAAAAAATCTAAAACTGTTTTGAAATTTTTGAATTTTTGAAACCGAATACGGAAGTTTTATTTGTGTTTAGAGAATTATTTTTTAAAATACGGATGTTTCATAGTCCATTCAATGACCCAGATCGTTAAAAGCACATTGTAATATACGAACGAAAAAAATTATATTTTATTTATTTTTTCGTTTTAGGGGAGATTTCTTATTTATATATATATATATATAACCCATATCTTTATTCATTACTGTTTATTATCGTTTAATCACGTGCCCTAAACCCTCACAAGTCGGGGATTCCTTGTCCTTGTGTGGCCGTGGGACGCTATGAATTAAAGTACATGTGTACTTTGCAAGATTTTACTCTAAGAAATAATTCTAACAAATAAACAATTTTACTTAAAGTGTACTTCTGTCATTTTACTCACTCAGCTATAATTGTTAATTAAAGATAGTTTAATAAAGTATAAATAGACTCTGAGAATGGACTTCCAAGATTCATCTGGTTGACTGGAGGATCGTATTATAATAATCGATAATTTTTTTAAAAACATTACATAACCTTGATCGGTGTCGCTTCTCAAGGTGATTTAAACAAACCGATCGAAAATGAAATTTCATAAATTTATTATTTATCTAAAAGATAGTGTGATTTTACAAGATTTGTTCAACTTTTTCTCAGGCATATGAAGCAGACGAAGATTATTCGGAGATTGAAGATTTGGCAGACCAGTTGTCATCTTATAAAGGTATGAAGTCATTATCAGTAATTTTGGAATTAAATTTGAACCTAAAAATTTAAATATCAAATTGCGATGACTCAGTGAAATTAAATATTTGCATATGAAATTTGAACCTAAAAATTTAAATATCAAATTACGCTGACCCAGTGAAATTAAAATATTTGCATATATTCATCTCTTTTATGTAAGTAAGTAAGTAAATATTTATTGAAATAAAGACCAAACAATGATCTATCATCAATATTCATACAACAAACAGTGAATGCAAAACAAATACAAAGAATATTTACATTAGCATCTTGTACTCTGCAGTGATATCTCAGCTCACGACGACAAACAAGATAGAGTTATCTTTCTTTGAATATTAGACTTATAATGACATTCAAACATTCTGTTTCATTTTCTGGTTAGAATTATACATATTACTTACACCAGAAATAACAACTTTGCATAAATCTAAATCATAAAATTAAACTGATCTTCTTTAGACATGTTTGCAAAAGAATGTACTATTTCAATAATTTTCTTAAATAATTTATCTCGTTCAATATTTAATTTATTACATTTCATAATGAAATGAACTTCGTCTTCAATACCTTCCTCACATAGTTGACAGATCCTTTGTTCTACAGGCAGATTTAAATATCGACCTTTCTCAATATTCAAATTTGAGTTACTAATTCGGATTCTAATGTAATTCGATAGGACCTTTCTGTCAATATCTGTATATAAATAAAATTCCCTTTGAAACTCATTTTTGAATTTTCGATAAGTTCTAAGCTTATTTTCCCCAATAGCTCTGTCATCATTAAACAACATTTTATGCCAATAGTTAGAATATCTGTCCTGGAGTTTACTTAAAATTGCTTTTAGGGTTCTTTGTTTGGAAAAAGTTCCCTGGTTTTCCCAAACATGTCAAAATCCAATCAAATTTAAAAAAAGTTTTAAGTTTATGTGATTGTATGTAAAAAGTCCTTATTGAAAAAAGAAATTTCACCAAAATTTAGATGTTATGCATTTATACTGCAATGATTCCAATGATACTGGATATAAAAAAAAATTCCTATGTAATATATATCCTGTTTATATTTTCCTTTTTAGCCCAGTTTATGGAATTCGATTTAGACAACTCCGGGGATATTGGTAAGTTATTTGACTCAGAAGAAAATAAAATTCGTTTTCTAAAATTTCTTGATTTCGTTGCCTTTATATAGTGTAAACGAGATAACTCTTTTTTTTTCATGAAAACTTTACTAAGTTGTGAAATGATATTTTAAAATTCTTCATCTATGTAAAGATAAAAACATACTAGTAATTTTTCATGTTTTGTTTCAGATTTAATGGAATTAAAACACATGTTAGAAAAACTTGGTACACCTAAAACACACATGGAAATCAAAAAGATGATAGCTGAGGTCGATACAACGAATTCAGGGACAATTAGTTACAGGGAATTTTTAAATATGATGTTAGGAAAACGGTCATCAGTGTTAAAGTTGTAAGTAAACAAAACACTTAAATTAACTATCAAGTAATTAAACATTTTATGATTCTTATTCTATTTTAAAATATTACTAAGAAAGTAGTGAATTGTATTGATAACAAAACCTTTAGTTGAATCAATGGCTGTACAGCATTTTTTTACAGTTCAGTTGTAAAATATCTCAGGCAGTGTGATGTTCATTGAATTATTACTCTCGAAGTATAATTTATTTAATCCAAGTTTCCGAGTCACATGAACTATATAATATTAAAATTAAGTGTCCATATTTTAAATTCAATGTTTGTAAACTTGCCCTCTGCGTATATGCTGCTATCATGTCTAAACAAAGCCCAGCAGTGATCAGTTCTAGGGAGCAACCATTTGATTTTTTTGGGGGGAGGGGGACTGGGCCGGGATCACTTTAATTTAGGTGTTGAAAAAAATGCTGGATCTGTGGCAAACAGGAAATTTTTGGGTTTAACTGAAAATAAAAATCCAAGACCAAAATTTCCGTGTAAAAATAGACAAGTTCAAACATTTCATCCTAGCCCCCCGCCTCCCTCTGTAAAAATCAAATGATTAGCCCTGTGTTCATTATTCTACTTATAGTGCGAACTATTCTTGTATTTTTCAGGATTTTAAGATTTGAACAAAAGGCCAAGGAACAAGCAAAGCCAAAAGGTCCACCTCCAAAACGGGATCTAAGTAGTCTTTCATGAAATTGTCAGGAACTGCACCAATATATTGTGATATTCGTCCAGAGGAAAAGGGGGAGGGGAGGGGTAAATCTTCATTCTGAAAATTTATGTTTACAATGCAATAAACTGTTTATAGTATGTATTCATCATGGCATTATTTTTTATAATCAACATTTGACAATTTTGTATATGTTTTTTTTCTGTTTTCCATGCATCATTCAACATTAAAGCCACTGTATTTGGTATTTTCTTCATACTTTTATAATTATGTATACACCTACATGAAAACAATAGGTTGTTAGGAAATTTAAATTACATGTATATGAATTTCCGTGGAAACTATTACATACACGTTATTTCTGAGCATATATATAATTGATTGATTTATTATCTTAATTTATTTCCTCCATTTCTGAAGACTTACAATACATCACCAGGGATCATATAATACTTCATATACAGTTCCTGGCATCACTCATGTCAGAACAAAACATTATTTACACATACATGAAATTCAAGACATTCAACTAACATATGAGGCAGTGGCAGCTATAAGTCAGTAGTAAATGACGAAAAATCTATTTATGATGCGGTAATACATCTTTAAGTATTATTTACACCATATCCTTCACGAGTTAACGTATTTATTATTTAAACAAAACGAGCGCAACGCGAGTTGTTTCAATATGTTAACGAGTAGGCGCGGTGTAACTGATTTGTGACTGACGCATAATATGAATATTCAAAGCAATAGAGTGACGCGTCGTTTCCACAATAATTTACTTTCCAACGAGTGCGACATCCTTTGTTTCCTGGAACATGCTAATACAAATGAATCAAAAATATCCCTAACAATGTCTGATGCCTGAAAATGAATCAAAAATATCCCTAACATGTCTGATGCCTGAAAATGAATCAAAAATATCCCTAACATGTCTGATGCCTGAAAATGAATCAAAAATATCCCTAACATGTCTGATGCCAATCAGTAAGGGTAGGGATATTTTTGATGCATTTTCATTGTATTAGAATGTTCCAGGAAACAAAGGATAACAAATGTTTAAATTAGAAGGCGGAGCTTTGTCCGTGGAATAACATCAGCTTTTGCATGTTATTCCATGCTTTTGCTCCTCCCACCGCCATTAAAATGTACATGGAAATATTCACATTTTCTCTAAACCATGGAATAATATTATAATTTGGTTTTCCACTCTCTCAAAAATAAAGTGATTTATTGCAGAAAAACATCAAAGAAAAAAATGACATAATGTTACAACATACATTTATACCCACTTCTTAGGTGATTGTTCATGTGTTATTATTATTAATTAATTTAGCTTGCAAAAATATGGCAATTACTGACAGGCTCAAAGTTTTATTATAGGTTGTTGTTTGAAAAGTATAAATTGTCAAATCAAAGTTTTCATACATTTTCATACTATAAGATAAGATAAGATCATGTTTATTAACTAATTAAGGGCCCTCAATGGGGCAATAAGTAACAGAGTAACAGAAAAAAACATTGAAAGGGAAGAATATGTAAGTTGACTGGTGTTATTAATCTAATGATAATCAGTATTATTATACCTTACAGTATAATTAAATAAATCTATTGGCTAATAAATGATCACAAGACATAGAATAATTCAGATATTTCATTATAATCGGTGTTGCCGGGGAATAACCTCGACAAAATTCATTTGTCCAATGAATAACCCTTTTATTCCCCGCAGTTGAATAACCCTTACAATCGATATGTTACACAAAAATATTTGTTCGGTATAATAAAACAGTTACGGACCTATGAGTCGGGAGATATCCAAAATGGTCAACCCTGCTGAAGGGTTATTCCCCTCGGGCTAAAGCCATCGGGGAAATAACCCTTCAACATGGTTAACCATTTTGGATATCTCCCTCCTCAGAGGGCCGTAATTGTATATTATTTCCACATCCATAAATGTGTGTGTGGGCAATTACTTGTGATTCCGAAATTTTAACAAACCCATAATTAAAAGGCTTTGATTTATAAAAATAAGATTCCTTGTTTAAATTATTTTCTTATATTTTGAAAGACATACATGTGTCTCGGGAACAAGTAATAATATCTTTCGAGTTATCTCCCCTAGTACACTTTATCTGCGAATGTCGGGTGCGGGATTTTCTCGCTGCGTTGAAGACCCATGGTCGGGTTGTTGTCTCTTTGACACATTCCCCGTTTCCATTCTCTATTCTACAGATATTAAAATAAAATCTCATTGGTGAAACTTTCTATTAAATAATGTCAAAGTGGAATTTTGTAACTTCTACACATATCACATCGAAGATATTTAGAATTGGGTCGACTAGCGTTTTTAACATGGGCGTTACCTTTGTCTTTCATGTTCAAGATAAGTAAACAGATAAGAATGAATGATCAATATAGAATAAAAGGAAGAAAGACAAAATAGAAGATTCATGTTTCTGATACTCTGGTGTATAAAACATACTATATTATCCAAAACAGTATCATTACCAACAAGGTAACTACAAAAAATGGTTTTTGGTAATTTAGATAGCCAGGGGCGGGTCCAGGTGAGGGCATATTGGGGGTACGCCCCCCCCCCCCTTTTAAAAAAAAAGAATTCAGCATAAGAAATATCAAACCCTGACACTTTAACTATAAAATATGCATGCTCCAAGTAAGGAACCGTTACATTAGAACATTTCACAATTATTTTATGTTTTTTAGCAAAAAGGTTTTTGCCTCGCTCCGCTCGCCCAAGTTTTTTTATACGCCCCCTTTCAAATATCCTGGAAAAGCCCCTGATAGCAGGGTAAGAATGTCCTCGATTTAACTGTAAAACTAGTTAATTCTCTCAAAGCTGTTGTTTGGATCCTGTCATTTAAAGCTATCAAACGAAAACGTCAAAAATAAGACTCCTAGGTATAATGGGTTTAATGCTATCCCGTCACAGAGTTCAACAAAAATCGGCAGTATTACGCATGACGTAGTTTTTATACATTTAGCAAATACAAAAGACGATGCGAAATCACTGAAACAAATCTATAGACAAGTTAACCTCCTTTAAATCCAAGACTTCACCCCTGGGTCTACAGAACGGTCGACTCCTTTTGTGTATATAACATCCATCGTGTGATGTAGCAAAGTCGGTCCAGTAGTAGCAGAGGATACGTGTGAACAGGATTACTGGCTGTGTATCTCCCCGGCCCTCCTTTCGGATGAATAAAATAAATGTAGAAAAATTGGGGGTTTTTCAATTAAATTAATTGAAACTGGAAAAAATTTGGGATATATGCCATATTCGGATTAATTCTATAAAATACAGTGGTTAGCCTGCATTATTTATACTTAATACTGTCTGTCATTATGCTTATAACAACATTCAACATGGCGCAAGATAAAAAGTTAGACTGCAAAATTGATCTATTATGATAGCTGAAGGCATAAATGCAATCATTTTGTAACCAGGAATATAATACTGACTTTGTCAAATGTAACATGTAAACCCACGGACGACAAACGAACAGAAATCTACAACAACCGAAGTTCCCTCAATTTTACCATTAGATCTTGTCATGAATAGTATTCTAACGGCAAGAAAAGCAGAGATTTTCTTGATAGTGGCTCGTTTTTTTGTGCGAAACTTAAACAAGACCATCTGTATATAATGTTGAACTTATCGCTTCAAATTTATATGGTCGGCTTCAAACACTATATAGTAGTGAATATCTATATAATTTCTCAAATGAAAACCCCGTATTGACCATCCAGTGCAAAATTAACTATTGAGATAACCCTGGATTTGGTGAGCTCAACAAATTCATATTTAAAGCGGAATTTCCCATGGTAAAAACAAGAACAACATTCTATTCTATTAACAAAAGTATACCAAGCATAGATTAAAAAACTCCTAATATATGCGACTACCGTCATAAAGGATATTTTGGAAGCATCGTCACTCATATGATCTATGACTGAGATGACAATAGACAATATCCTCGGTGTTTTCCTTAGATATGCAAAATATGTTAATTTTGAGTTTCATTTATAAATATCATGCAGGTTTTAATAAAATTGGTGTTAATACTTTCGACTTTCATAATGGATGTCAAAAATATTAGAATCTAAGGATTCTGCATTGCTTTCACCTCAATGCATTTTACTTTCTGTGGTGCTGTCCTGCGTAACAAATTTTGAGAAATTTACAGATATGAGGGTTTGTGATTTCTGAATGATAGCGTTAGACCTGTTACATCAGGCAAAAGTACAAAGGAATTGTGAAAACATTTGAGAGATGTAAACTCTGTATCTAAATGTCCAATATCATTTACAATTTATGAAGGTATTGAATTAAATGACCAAAAAGAAATCTGTGAACATTATAATACTCATTTTACTAATTTAGCTGAATCTATTATTACATAATTCTTAACCACTGGGTTTAGATGGCGTTGGACCTCATATACTAGTACTTAAGGTTGGTCGATCCAATAATTTGTGAACCAATATCTGATGTCTTTGCGTTAAGTCTTTATAGTTGGATTTTTCCATCTAAATTAAAAAGTGCACGAGTAACTCATATTTATAAATCTGCTGGTACGTGAAGCCCTGACATGAATAATTATAGGGTCTTATAGGCTTATATCTGTTATTTCTACCCTTTCTAAGCTGTTTGAAAAGTTATTTATTCACAAATTTATGAATATTTATTAAAGTTTTCAATATCTAATTTTTGAAGGCAATACTGCTATAAAAAATTATACTTATATAAATTTGACATCATCTCTCTGACATGGTTTTCTGGCATATCTCAAAAAGTAAAAATTTATGGTAAAGAATCATGTTTTCAAAACATCAAAATTGGCATTCGGTAGGGAAACATATTAGACCATTAATTTTTGTTTTATACACCAATGATCTACCTTTAAATTTATCACATACAGCGGCTAAAACAAGATCTGCTCGTGTTATAATGAATATATACCAATTTCGGTGCATCATCTAAACCTTTCCTTAAAGAGTTGCACGTGA
Organism: Mytilisepta virgata; assembly: GCA_028015205.1. Classification (NCBI taxonomy): domain Eukaryota; kingdom Metazoa; phylum Mollusca; class Bivalvia; order Mytilida; family Mytilidae; genus Mytilisepta; species Mytilisepta virgata. The sequence continues at coordinate 382,409 of JAPWFG010000026.1, read as the reverse complement.
TGGCTATCATACGAAAACAGAGTTTTATACCATAAAGTGCTCCGGATTATATATGTGATATGTTCAAATCAAGTGAAAAGCAGTATTCATTACGCTCTACAAAATTTGGTTTTGTCCAACTTGTACTGTTGTGAATACAACTAGACACGTGGAACATAAAACATCGACCGTTTTAGCAGATAAAACAAGCCTCCGTGTGCCTAACAGTATGAATTTCAAAATGTTAATGAACTCATAGTCATTACCATTAATGGGTTTAATTCATATGAAAAAAATCCTACATTTGTTATTTTTAACTGTTTTGAAAAATACAATTTAATTAATTTATTCTTACCCTCCGTCCCAAAACTTTGAAAATACAAAAATGTGCATCCCAAAACTACTATTAGGTAATAAACCAGTTATTGAATGTGAATGCGACATTGGCGACCGACAGCGCGATCCCTGTGTAGCCAGGCAATAGACCAGAAATTTTTTCCCGGGGAACTGTGAACAGCTCAAGTGTTCAATAATGCCCTCAGCAGTTGGCTTCGGGCAATAGAACAAAAACCTTTTCCCAGTGCCTTGGGAAAAATATTCTGGTCTATTACCTGGCTACACATTCAATAACTGTATAATATTTATACTAAATTAATGTTGTTACCCTCTTTAAATTAAGTATTTATTATTATTATATTACATATGGGTCGTTGTTGTATTTCATTGTCTGTAATGATTTTGCGGTCTACAGATACATTTCGTTTTATGCGCAGTTCAGTGAAAAACATGTTCATTCCTGCGCAGACGTAACCAAAACAATATGGCGGAAAATATTTTGGAAAATACAGGTTGACATGTGGACCCTATCAGATTTCTCGAAATTGATACTTTCAGAAACTTTTAAATAGAAATGTTTACAGACTATACAAATTTTCACTGACGAAAATAAATATTTCATGAAGAAAATCACATCTTCAAGACATGAACTTGGTGAAAATGAAAAGAAATGAATTCATCATATGCATGCTCTACGACTACATGATCGATTGTTTTAATACCATCCAAAAACATATTGTTGAGAAATCAAAAGAAAAGTAAAGCCATCATGTTATCAGGGGCTTATTCGTATCCTTTCAAAATATATTTAATATTTGTATTTTTCTGTGATCATTGATGGTACCTGTTCGGCTGTTCATTCGGAAGACGGCTTTCAGACAAATTCAGTATCACAAAGATTATCTGTCCGTTGGACAATTGTGACAAGATATAAATAGGTCAGCCAGAATTTTTATCGTTCCTGTTCCGAAAGTCAACATCGGTTTGAAAATTTAAATCGCAGTTGAAACATCCAGGTCATTCAAATGTTGGTAAATATCAGCTAATTTTTTTCGGTCCAACAATGTCCAGCAAAATATCTGGAAACTTCGTGAAACCTTCAAAACCTTGCTGTTCATAGCCTATAGGCATATAATGTTTGTACTTCTACTATCAGGTACAAACTGAGCTTCGAATTCCCTTGCGCAGCTTTTTTATACTTAGCTTTATACTTCCAAGTATACATCTTCATTTACTCTATTTTTTCTACACTTTCTATACGAATAGGAAAATCATCAAACAAGTAGAGTTTTTGTCTTTCTAAAGGCATTTTTTATTTTGATAAGATAGATCTGGTTAATGTGCATTAAGAACAGCAAAAATGATGGATCATGCAGTATTATTTCATATTTGTTTTAGGAATTTATCTATTTTGTTGCTTAAAATAGTTATTTTAATGTTTAAGACGAAAAGAGTTGCAATTTACTGTTCAAACGACATGATTAGAGGATTGATTACTATAACTATCCAATCTTTAAAAAGAGGACTTGATTTCTAAAAATCTATTCATACAATTCTTTGATGCACATTTTGTCAATTTACGACTCATCAGTTGTGCTCAAGGCCTAAAATGTTGAAAACCAAAACAAAAATCCAAAAAAGTATATTAAAAGTTTGGTATGGATATTGAGTATACATGGTGTTTTTAGTCAAGTAAATGTGTGTTTTTTTTTTTGTCTAGAGGATAGTATACACATAATGCCTTCAATTAAGGGGGTATGCCAGATTACCACAGGAAGACAAAATATTCCCCAAGATGTAGTTGAGGGTGATATTTTGTTTTGAGTGTGGTACTTTGGCATATGCATACCACCCTGAACTGAAGGCGGTACGTGTTATACTGAATGCCAATTATTTCTGCATACAGAGAGGGTAAAACTCATTTCCAGTACTGAGGGTGGTATTTTCCCATGTGGTTTTCCTGTCACTAAGCCGATGGAATACCATCCATCGTCAAGAGGGGTGGAATCTAGTTAAAGGTTGATTGAACTACCACATCACCGTCAACCAATGAGAAGTCAAGATTTATGCATAAAGCATAATATACACCAATCAATCACTCCCCTAGGGAAAAAAATGGTTAGTATGTAGATACACGATGGACAGGACTTAAATGCACGAGAAAGCTCTACTTTCGAGTTTGTTTAAGTCATGCCTATTGTGTATCTACATACTGACCAATCGTTTTTCATAGGGTAAGTAATATGTGCCATGGTTGATCTGAAGTCAAAATGACAATCGTGCCGTTTCATATTAGAATCTTGCCTGTTACATTCGCTGTACGACGTCCAAGCACGATGGACGCGGCAATGGAAATACCCGACATGGATTTTTTTTAGAGGCGCACTGGGACAAAACAGCTGATTTGATCTTATTGCAGATTTGCAATGACATGGAAAATGAATGGATCAGAATTCGCGTCCTAGGAATGGATCAGCTAGGAAAATATATCCATTTCAGAGACAGGGCCAGTAAAACATGCAAAGGTAAGAAGATTTTTCGTATTATTGTATTATTAATCAAATGTTTTGAAAATACAATATAAAAAAACAATAGCTTGACAAATGTATTCTTTTTAATCATATAACCAGAAGTATTTTTTTTATGTTGTTTCAGCTTTTGACATTTTATTTTATTACACTTTCAATGATGTAGTTTTTTTTTACTATATGAATTTGCCGTGGTACATTTTTACTTCTATTTTCGTTCATTAAATAAAAACTCGATGTATTCATTTTAATCATGTGAACAGAAGTATTTGTTTATCTTGTTTCCGCTTTTGACACTTTTACATGGGCACTTTCAGTGATGTAGTTTTTTTTTACAATCTTAACCCACACCCTGCATACAGTTCTGCAAGCCGTTGATAAATCTGGCTCCGCGGTAAGAAATATCCATTTTATCCATTACAAACTGATATGAAATCTTCTGATTCCATATGTTCTAATGGTAAAAATGGATATTTCCTACCACGAAGCCAGATTATCCCCCAGTGGTATTATTGTGTTCACTAATTATTTAGAATCTTAAAAAGTAGACAATAATACAGACATTACTTTAGGGCTAAATTAAAATATTATTTGTTTCCCCTTTGCAAAAGACTGGTCGAATTCGCCGCGACTGAAAAAAATTTATAGCCTGTTCAGTGAAATTTTTTGTTTTAATGATTTACAGTTTCTGGAAATTTTTTATGTCCAATTTGACATTGGTTTCATATTTAGTAGCATTCTTCTTGTAACATTCCGTGATTTCATGATTACTTTAAGTAGTTTAACAATTTGAAACTTGCTTGATAAAAAAATGACCTACACATTGTACATGTACATGTAGAAATGTACCTACCTACCCAGACATTTCAGGCTAGGGTCAGAAAGATGAAACACACATATTTTTCTTATGTGTCCTGTACATGTACATGTAGCAATAGAATGGTACATGCAACAAATATGGGGCTTTATATTTGTGACGTTCAATCTGTTGCATTTTGTAAATTAAAAATTTATACAGGTTCCACAGAACCCAGTGTCTTGCCTGTCCGCCGACAACGGAATGTAGGATCGCAATGTCTCGCATCCGCGAAAAAAAATCGCAGGCTCGACAATAAAATCATCACATTGTTTTCTGAATTTACAGTATTGAAATCTGATGAAAAGAGGTGTGAGGATGGACTGGCATCAATAATTTACCATGGCTTTAGAACCATATGAATGTGTTAGTCCTAATCATGTAGTTTGTTGCTGCAAAAACCAATTTTCTCGTATTCTTGACGTGTTTAATCGTTGATATAAAAATACGTAATATTTTTAACCACTTCCTGGTGATTAAATTTCTAGGTGGGAATTAACACCCTTTTTTCTACAGTTATTTGAACGATAAACTAGAGATGTCCCAAAATGACGTATATGTAAACAAACTACATAGCAACAACATTTTCTTGAGGTTTTTGTCTAAAATCATATGAGAAACAGATTCTCCTTGAATTTACTCGTTGAGTTATGGAATTTCTCCACCCTCAATAGTTAAATTTTAGATTTTAACAAGCTCGCAACTTGGAAAGTTATAACTTAGTCCTTGAGGAATTATTTTATTTTTTGATGGATTTTAACAATATGTACATATGTAATCTAGAATTATTTGATCTCTATTTTAAAATTACATGTATGAGTTATTGTTCTTTTATATTAATGTGTATATTATTATTACATTATGACTAAAAAAACAACAGAACAAGTGTTCTTAAGTAGTCATGGGGATGGAAAACATTCTCAAAGCCTTAATCTTTACGAGGGTTTTAACTTTGACAAAGAAAAAATCTTGAAAAAAAGGCAGAAATTAGTAATGTGTTTTTTTTTAAAATTTGTTACATGTTAAGAAATTCAGATAAATGCATGCCTGAAAATTTTCCAGAATCTGCCGGGTTTCCAGATTTTGACCATTTTAGTCTCTATATATTCCTATATAAAATATTGGATTCTTCTCAATTTTCGGTTTTTGGCACCTTCTGTACTTTCACCCATGTAAATGTGAGAAAATACCAAATAAACTATAACCCCACTATTAACCAACCACCTTCCCCCTCCCTCAGAATCTACCCTCTCTAATTTTCATCAAAAGTATGTAATTGTATAAGTAAACCCCAATATGAGGTGTAAAATATTGAAGCAAGTCATAAAGAATGAAATGATGCAACCAGAAAATACAGTCATGTATTTTTATGCATATATTTTGAATACATGTTTTAACAAATATATATTTTGCAGTTATCTCCCTTTGCCTTTAATTGTGAATTAACATGAAATAAAAAATAATATAAACATATCCTATTTAATACACATGTACCTTTATAAAAACACATGAAAAAATCTTGTATAGTTTTATATAACTTGAAATTTGATAATTGGTCTATTTTTTCTTTCTGTCAATTTGTGCAATATTTTTGAGTCGAAAGAAAAGACATTTTCAAAAGGGGTCAAATTTAATTGAACTTAACATTGTATTCAAATTGTTCCTTATCTTTAGAAAGCAAAATTACAATATTATTTCTAAAAACAGTTATATTCTATAAAGATCACAAAAGATCAGCAATCACTTTAAAAGTCAAAAGAACGTGGCTAATTAGTTTTATTATTAAGCTTATTAATTATCTTTTAGCTTGTCAAAAGTCTTTTCAGATTTGAATAGGCATGTCAACATGTATTTAAAAATAAAGTTACAAATAATTTGGTGATTTATTAAAATTTCTGTCATACTTGATTAAATACCTTAAAAAATTTTCAAGATTGGTAATAAATTTGATTGAATCTGTTTACTTTATGTTACATAGGTTCAGAATTTAAAAGACATAAATGCATGGATTATTATGTATTTATTAAATCAAATTATTTTTGTTTTGAAGTTTGAATATTATCGGTAAATCTTTGATAGACATAAAGTGTTAACTTTAACGACCAGCATGTTGTGCTTTTTAGCTCACCTGGCCTAAAAGGCCATGTGAGCTTTTGCCATCACTTTTCGTCCGTCCATCCGTCCGTCCGTCGTAAACTTTTCATTCAAACATCTTCTCCTCAGAAACCATTTGGCCAATTCCAACCAAACTTTGCATGAGTGGTGTATGGAAGGTCCCCAACAAAGATTCCTCATTTAGTTCTGATTGGTCAAGAAACATGGCCACCAGAGGCAATTCTTGTTTCTGATTGGCTGATTTTCAAAAATCTTCTCTGAAACGGCTGGGCAGATTGGATCGAGGCTTCATAGGAATGATATATGACATGTCCTCCACAAACGATCCTCATTTTATATTGATCCGATGAAAAACATGGCCACTGTTGCTAAAAATAGAACATAGGCGTAAATTGCTGTTTTTTGCTAATAACTCAAAAACCGTTACAGATATCGAAAATCTGACACGAGGTAAAATTGATCAGCATGACAAGATCTACCTACCCTGAAATTTTGAAGGAAATTCCAAAACCCATTTAGGAGTTATTGCCCTTTTTTCGTCAAATTTTCAAAATTTTAACATTTTTTGTCATTTATCTCCAAAACTATTTGAGATAGAAGTGAAATGTAAATTTGAAAAATGTTTGCCATGTTGAGATCCACCTACCCTGAAATTTTTAAGGAAATCCCAAAACCCATTTAGAAGTTGTTGCCCTTTTTTTGTCAAATTTTCAAAATTTTTTCATTCAAAAATCTTCTTCTCTGAAACCGCTGGGCCGATTGGTTTGAAACTTAATAGGAATGATCTATGACATGTCCTCTACAAACAATCCTCAATTTATTTTGATCTGACGTAAAACATGGCTGTCGTAGCTAAAAATAGAATATAGGGGTGCATGTGTTGTTTTTGGCTTATAACTTAAAAACCGTTACAGATATCAAAAATCTGACATCGGGTAAAATTGATCAGCATGACAAGATCTACCTAACCTGAAATTTTGAAAGAAATGCTAAAACCCATTTAGGAGTTATTGCCCTTTTTTCATCAAATTTTGAAAATTTAACATTTATTGTCATTTATCCCATAAACTATTTGAGATAGAAGTGATATGTAAATTTGAAAAATGTTTGCCATGTTGAGATCTATATACCCTGAAATTTTAAAGGAAATCCCAAAACCCATTTAGGAGTTATTGTCCTTTTTTTGTCAAATTTTCAAAATTTTAACATTTTTGCATTTATCTCCAAAAGTATTTGAGATAGAAGTGAAATGTAAATTGAAAAATGTTTGCCATGTTGAGATCTACCTACCCTGAAATTTTGAAGGGAATCCCAAATTCTATTTTGGAGTTATTGGTTTGTGTAATTTGAGGTCGGGTTCTGTTACATTTATTTAAGGTTCACCCTTATTCCTGGTCAATTTTATCAACTTCCTGCCAGGACTACCACCATCAGGGAACATACATGTATTTTAACATTAAACCTTATGAAAAATAAATCTTCAACAAATTTTCCCTGAACAATGAACCAATTGCAAAAAACTTGGTCAAATAGTTGATTAATTGTCCAATGAAAACCAGACTCCAGGTGAGCGATACAGGCTCTGGTGAGCCTCTTGTTGTTTCCTGTCTGCACATTTTGACTGTTGTGACAGAAATGCACGTCGTTACTTATTTCAGAGTTGATTCAATACAAAAATGAATGGATATGGGCATTGCGAACCCCACGAAATGAACAATGATTTTGGCTTGACAAATTTTAACCATTTAGTTCATTGTTTAATACATGTAGAACTTAAATTTCATGTTTATTCTGCCATTGATTAAAAATCATTTGATAGTTTATCCCAATAATATTATTATATCAAATGGTTAAAAAAAGAAATAAAATAGAATTTTTTTATCTATTCTATTAGCTCATCATTAACTTTTTATAAAAATTTGCTATACTAGTTATTTGACAGACTTAATTTAGTATTATTATATTGAATGTAGGCATTGCTTGTAATTTGAGTGTTTGATTTGAATAAATAATGGAATGTCAATTATTTTATTTTTAAATTAAGGACAATTGATTTTTGAAATTAACTTTTGTGAATTTTCAATTAAATTCTCAATTTATGCAGTTAGATCATCAGTAAATTGACTATAGTATTGTAATTGTTTGTCGTTTTAGTAGACCATAGTGTTCCCTTTTTTTGTAAAACTGTAAAATGTCTATTATTTTCTTATTTCTTAAATTTAATTAAGAAATTTGACCTAATAATTAAATAATTAAAATACATGTATGCCATGAAATGTCAATATTAGAAAAATGTACAAAATTTTATTAAATTAGTGACATTCACTTGAAAAAACAATTATTGGCATACTTAATTAATTTAATTTAATGCTATGCAATGTTAAATATGAAAGGAATGGAACAAAGTATTCATGCCCCATTGTTTCCTTTCTAGTATGGAAAGATGATGATGGATTATTGAAAAAATTTATTTAGTGAGGAATACATTTTTATTCTTGGAATCGTAAAACAATTGACAATTTAAGGTTTTAACACACTGCTACAATTTCAATTTTAGATTAATAATGAAATTTTAGTTGACTGTTGCCTATATTGATTATCTCGGAAACAGATTTCTTAATGAGAAAGTTGTGTATATATTAAATTTCTGTACATTTCCAATTATAATCAGGTATGTTCTAAAAGTCAGCATGGTTCAAATCTGCTAGGGCAGTCGTTCAACAACATCACAAATCACACAGAGAAAGAGCTTATACATGCAGGATATTTGAGGAATCAAAACACTGGGTATGGAAATATTAAGTTGCAACTAAAGGGGGAAGAAAAGGTACAATGTAGTGAAACAATTGCTGTTATATCCTAAAAACAAAGGTGAGTTTATAGACACTAGTCTCAATCTTTACAATTAATTTAGAAAATTTCTTTTCCTTAACTGTTTATCAGTAAAACATACAAACAGATAGAGAAACATCAAGTGGACCATCTAAAACAGATGGCCATCAACGACCAGAATGACGCCATTGCCAGAGCCAAGAGGCTTCAACAGGAAACAAATCGTAGACGAAAGTAAGTAAAACTTAAAGTAGTCAATTTTATTTAAGAACTAATTCATTGGTGCCATGCTCTATGGTTATTTTAAAATGGTTAGGCCTTATATGTGTTCATATTTTACACAGAGAATTTGGTGTAAAATATGAACAAATATAAGGCCTAACCATGTTAAAATAACCATAGAGCATGGCACCAATGAATTATTTCGATTCTAATAGGACAATATGCATCATTTCTGTAATCGAAGCGAACCATATAAGGCGTCATATATGGGCGGCCATGTAAATTTTAACAAGGCAAAAATTTTTACAGAAAAAGTAAAATGTCTTTAAACAAACAACATAAAATCACACTTACATTTTTGTGAGATTTTAAAGCAAATACCAGCCTTCCAGATCCTGTACAACGTGCGATTTTCTGTTTTTGCCTGTCGTTTGGCGTCATTTGAATGTATTACGTTATACCTTGGATTGTGACGTCACACTTTCGACTGTCATACCATTTCGCGTGACAGTTATCGTTGTTGTATTTCGATCTTTGCTAAATGTTTGCAAAGCGATATATATATGTAAGGTATATTCAGTGAGATGGAAGAATGACTTTGAAACTATATTTATCAACAAAATACAACAGTTTAGTGATTTCATGTGTGCTTCACGCTTCACGTCAACAACGTGTGTCAATAGTAATTGTTCTGTATAGAACATGGTTGTGCTTCTATAGCGAAAGCGGCACGTCATATTAGAATCAAGGATTAAGTTCAGTACTGAAGTATATACATGATATAAACAAACAACAAAATGGATAACAGGAAAGGTCAACAATAACATACCAATCAATCAAAGCAACCCAACTGACAACGCCGGACAAAAAATAACATAAACATGAACACAACATACATGCTTGCATCAAACTTCAATAGACAAAGTATAGTGCTAGATTCATCTGAAGCAAAGCGGCCTGTTTTAGAACCAGCCAGGGGCTTGGCACATCAGATCACACTCCATACATATGTATATAAAAGTGAGAAAATTATCAGTGCATAAATATAAATACATTTTACAGTTTTTTTTTAACCATCTATAATCATTTTCTCTGCAAAAAAGTTTAAAGTTTCAAAAAATGTCTCATTTATTAAGAAATAAGATGTTGTACTTCAGAGGAATCCTGGACTAACAAAAATAGTGTTCTCCCAATGATCATTAAGGGTTTTATGAATTTTGCACTAAATTTGAAAAACTTTTTCTGACGAATTTTAATCTCATATATTATTGAGCCACATCACATATTCAAAATTTGATTGAGAAGTTAAATAATTATGAATAAACTTGTTGGCATTTTGGTTAACTTACAATGTAGTCGTTTTTTTTTTTATTAGCTCACCTGGCTATTGCCAGGGTGAGCTTTTGCCATCACTTGGCGTCCGTCCGTCCGTCGTTAGCTTTTCATTCAAACATCTTCTCCTCAGAAACCATTTGGCCAATTCCAACCAAACTTTGCATGAGTGGTGTATGGAAGGTCCTCAACAAAGTTTCCTCATTTAGTTGTGATTGGTCAAGAAGCATGGCCACCAGAGGCAATTCTTGTTTCTGATTGGCTGATTTTCAAAAATCTTCTCCCCTGAAACGGCTGGGCAGATTGGATCGAGGCTTCAGAGGAATGATATATGACATGTCCTCCACAAACGATCCTCATTTTATATTGATCCGATGAAAAACATGGCCACTGACACTGCTAAAAATAGAACATAGGGGTAAATTGCTGTTTTTTGCTAATAACTCAAAAACAGTTACAGATATCGAAAATCTGACATGGGGTAAAATTGATCAGCATGACAAGATCTACCTACCCTGGAATTTTGAAGGAAATCCCAAAACCTATTTAGGAGTTATTGCCCTTTTTCTGTCAAATTTTCAAAATTTTAACATTTTTTGTCATTTATCTCCAAAACTATTGGAGATAGAAGTGAAATGTAAATTTGAAAAATGTTTGCCATGTTGAGATCTACCTATCCTGAAATTTTAAAGGAAATCCCAAAACCCATTTAGGAGTTGTTGCCCTTTTTTTGTCAAATTTTCAAAATTTTTTCATTCAAAAATCTTCTCTGAAACCGCTGGGCCGATTGGTTTGAAACTTAATAGGAATGATCTATGACATGTCCTCTACAAACGATCCTCAATTTATTTTGATCTGACATAAAACATGGCTGTCGTAGCTAAAAATAGAATATCGGGGTGCATGTGTTGTTAACCGGATTTTCACAGGAAAATATCGGTTATTAAATTGGTGATGTACGGCGGGCGGGCGGACGCGCGGCTGCCAAACAGTGTCCGTGCAATAACTTATGAACTGTTCAACCAAAGCTTTTCAAATATTAATATGTTGTTACTGATGACAAAATGGAGGTCAAGTTCGATATTGACGATTTTCACTTTCACCGTTCAAGAGTTATGGTTCTTGAAAGATTGAAAAATGGCTTTTCCAGTGGTGTCCGTGTGATAACTTATGAGCTGTTCAACCAAAGGTTTTCAAATTTTAATATGTTGTTACTGATGACAAAATGGAGGTCAAGTTCGATATTGACGATTTTCACTTTCACCGTTCAAGAGTTATGGTTCTTGAAAGATTGAAAAATGGCTTTTCCAGTGGTGTCCGTGTGATAACTTATGAACTGTTCAACCAAAGCTTTTCAAATTTTAATATGTTGTTACTGATGACAAAATGGAGGTCATGTTCGATATTGACCATTTTCACTTTCACCGTTCAGGAGTTATGGTTCTTGAAAGATTGAAAAATGGCTTTCCCAGTGGTGTCCGTGTGATAACATATGAACTGTTCAACCAAAGCTTTTCAAATTTTAATACATGTATGTTGTTACTGATGACAAAATGGAGGTCATGTTCGATATTGACGATTTTCACTTTCACCGTTCAAGAGTTATGGTTCTTGAAAGATTGAAAAATGGCTTTTCCAGTGGTGTCCGTGTGATAACTTATGAACTGTTCAACCAAAGCTTTTCAAATTTTAATATGTTGTTACTGATGACAAAATGGAGGTCAAGTTCGATATTGACAATTTTCACTTTCACCGTTCAGGAGTTATGGTTCTTGAAAGATTGAAAAATGGCTTTCCCAGTGGTGTCCGTGTGATAACTTATGAACTGTTCAACCAAAGCTTTTCAAATTTTAATATGTTGTTACTGATGACAAAATGGAGGTCAAGTTCGATATTGATGATTTCCACTTTCACCGTTCCGATATTGACGATTTTCACTTTCACCATTCAGGAGTTACGGTTCTAAAAAATTGAAAAAAGGCAGTTCAAGTCGTCGTTTCCATGCAAAGGTCATTTGTTGCAGGAAAATCCGGTTTGCTGTCATTCAACAGCCTCTTGTTTTTGGCTTATAACCTAAAGACCGTTTACAGATATCAAAAATCTGACATGTGGTAAAATTGATCAACATGACAAGATCTACCTACCCTGAAATTTTGAAGGAAATCCCAAAACCCATTTAGGAGTTATTGCCCTTTTTTCGTCAAATTTTCAAAATTTAACATTTTTCGTCATTTATCTCCAAAACTATTTGAGATAGAAGTGAAATGTAATTGAAAAATGTTTGCCATGTTGAGATCTACCTACCCTGAAATTTTGAAGGGAATCCCAAATTCTATTTAGGAGTTATTGGTTTGTGTAATTTGAGGTCGGGTTCTGTTACATTTATTTAAGATTCACCCTTATTCCTGGTCAATTTTATCAACTTCCTGCCAGGACTACCACCATCATGGAACATATTTTAACATTAAACCTTATGAAAAATAAATCTTCAACAAATTTTCCCTGAACAATTGAACCAATTGCAACAAACTAGGTCAAATAGTTGATTAATTGTCCAATGAAAACCAGACTCAAGGTGAGCGATACAGGCTCTGGTGAGCCTCTAGTTCAAATATTGCTTACTTCACCTGTTTCTAATTAAATTAGACTGCCTCTGTGCTCATACACCAACATACAATGTGTCTGATTTTGTCTATATAAATATTCATGACTGCCAATGTGCAATATGATCTTGTAATCACCTTTGTCACCACTACAGTAAACACCCACTAAAGCAACCCGGCCATTTGTGTCTTTGACCCATTTTTTTTTTATACATGTGGAATGTAACCCATTTTTAGCTCACCTGGCCTTTCTTGAAAATAATCTTTTCATCGTTGTCGATTAGTTTAAGATAACTTATTTTTTCCGAAATATATATAATAAATCTTTGTATTCTTTAAAACTTCATCCTGGGTAAGAAAAAGAAGTGCAGACCATCTCATTCTCTCCTTCCTTACACCATATCATTCCCGAAAAGAAAGCCATTAGTGTTTATGAATTTTGCATTAAATTTGAAAAACTTTTTCTGATGAATTTTAATCTTAGATATTATTGAGCCACATTGCATATTCAAAATTTGATTGAGAAGTTAAATAATTATGATCATACTTGTTGGCATTTTGGTTTCATTTAGAATTTTAACAATTTTAACAATTGCTTAAGATAAGTTAATTAGTAAACAATGATACGTATACACAGACAGACCACTATTATGAAAGTTATTTTTAACGTGTTGGTTTAGAATTTGTTTCACCCCCCTCCTTTCCCCTAAATATAAATATATGTATAAATATTTAAAAAATCATAATTAAAAAATATGGTCAAATATCCCCAAAATATCCATTATCCTGAACACAAATTTTGGGTCTTCTATTGCATGTGAATCAATTAAAAAAAATTAATAGATTTGTCAAAATCATAATCTATTATTAATATATTTCAACACTATATAACTTGCCAATTATATTTACAATCATCAAGGGTGACATATTTTTCAGTACAGGATCAGAGAACATTCTGAATGAGTCTTCTTTACAGACCTTTTGTTATTTTGAATAAAAGATAGATTCAATGTGGATAAAAGAATGTTTTACACAAATAATAGAATATGAAGTTTGCAAATTCATATTGCATAGTCTATCAAAAAGGCAGATTATGTTTGAATAAAAGAAATCAATTTTATATACATGCTGATAAGGTGAATGTCTTCAATTATATTATTATTTAACGAAAGGGAGGATTTAAATTTTTTGTTGTTTAAATGATGCAGACACGAACAAAAATACTTTGGCTCTTTAATGTTTCTAAGGAAAAGTTTAGGGGAAGTGCATAAATTGTTGTTGAGAAGTCTGGACAAACTATGTTGGCCGTCAAGTTCAGAAGGATTAATTGATTTACATATTATTAAATATGTGTAGGAGATTATAAACTTTTAATAAATTGATTGTTTAAAAATCCATAGATTAAATTAGAAATTTGAGAGGTGGAATGTAAGCTGAGATTAACACCAATTTAATCCTGTCAGTTTTAATGATATATGGGTCTTTACTAAACACTTGTGTGTTTATATTGTGTCTCTCTTATTTTATGGAATTCTATTTTCAATGGACTGATAGACTTGTCAGGTTGTTAAGTGCTCAAAGAAAGTGCTTTAAAAAGATCATTGTGTTATAGATTGAATTTTTATGTCTGTGAAAAAATATAGATTTGTACACTTTGTGATATTATCTGAAATGGCTTAGAATGTTATTCAAGACACCAGCGAGTGAAATTATAAAATTTGTAATGTCTTTGAGGAATTAATGTGCATAGCTTTCTTCTGGAAAATTTATTAGGATCATTTCTTTTGCATGCAATCATATCTTATTAACTTACGAAATAATTACATTGGAGTTGGCTACTGTGACATAATAAGCGGTGATTGTATTCTTTTGCAATTTGCAGAATCGATTCCTTCCTGTTTTATACTGCATAATAATCTTAAGACATTTTGACCGTCATTGTTAAAATCACATCATAAAGGCATAATACCTTGGAAAGTTTCTCTGATAATTATCATCTGTTGTTAGAATCAATATGAATACCAATGGATTTGTGAAAATAAGATTTCCGAAGTGTATGGACGAGATGATGGGAAAAAATGATAAGAAATTAAGACTCCATTTAAGATTATCGGACGCCACTGCAAGTGTTCCTATACACCATAATTTGACAAATTTAATCAAAAGTGTTGGATATATTGAAAAGCTACCTGAATATTCAAGTCATATTTTGAGGTAAATTTATACGTGTAATATACTAAATATTTCTTTATATGACAATACTGTTTTTTAATCTGTGAATATTATGAAGAAATAAGCTCGGATACATGACCTAAGTAGCAAGTTTATTCAAGTTATTCTAAGGAATGGACACCACGAGTTGTTGTTATTTGGAATAGATTATAAACAAAATAATATAATTTGGTCATCAGTATATTTTACCTGTAGGTGAGGGGGGCCTTCAAAATTGGCTGGAATAAAGGCAACCTCCATATCACGGTAAAAAAAAAATGTAAATCTGAAATGAACTAGTTATAAATTTTGTTTTAATATGTTATTTTCCCCCAATTATAAGGAGATAAAATATTTAAACTGTCTTAAAGTGCCATGATGATGGCCGTTATAAGAAAGATTATGATACATATGGCAGTATTTATAATTACCAGTACAATTGAATCCCAGGGACCAAAATAAATGGACACAATTAATATTTTAAAGTTATTAAAAACATTTAATTTACACGTTCAATTCGCACACTTTTCTGGATAAAAATTAAGCTTCCAAAAGGGGGGGGATTAATTTGTAATCTGTATAGGCACATGTACATGTACAGTACAGCCAGTGTTTCTTCCTCTAAATCCCGTTTCCCTTCAAGGGCACTTCTCACTGAACAAGGAAAACCACGGTGGGCAGATTGGTACAATCGCGGACGCAAAAATATATGGGTTAACTGGACGAATTTGATCAATTTGAACGTATTTTTAAAGAGATTATTGTGTTAACAATCCCAAGTTTTTTATGTTTAAAATCGGATATTTTATGAGGGTAAACACAACAGGTGTTCAGGTGTGTCATAAAAATGTGTCATTGTTTATTCTGGCGTCTGCGGTATTAGTAATTTATCTATTGTTACCTTTAACGCCAATAACAACAGAGTCCATTGCTTCAATTGTTTTCAATGTAATTATGATCAATTATTTATTTATAATAAAGTGCTGCACTGATTAGCTACATACTAATTATTTTTCTTGTTCAGGTGAGTTACGTTTCTGAGAATGTCAGTGTCAATCGTAAATACATCTTCTTATGTGTTGTGAATACATGTATGTAATTCATGTACGTATACTTTCTCATTTGGAATGTCCAAATACTGGGTAGTTCCTGAAGGGAGTGTTTATATAATTTTGTTTGTTAAAAGTATTTCTTCCTGACCACACACCTGTTATTCCAAATTGAAGGTGTTAATTATCAGCTTACGATTAAAGCGTGGTTTCAGAGTATGATTGTGTTACCAGTAATTATATATATCTAGTATGGAATAAATAGTCATTGTAAGGTAATTGACAGATTAATTTTTTACTCCTGTGTTTATTATCTGACAGGTTTTTGTTATAGATGTAGGTGCATACCTACCTTTATCTTCCATACGACGGAAACATAAAGTTTAGATACGATCACGGACGCAAAAACATATGGGTTAACTGGACGAATATTATCAATTTGAACGTATTTTTAAAGCGATTATTGTTTTAACAATCCCGTGTTTTTTACGTTTAAAATCGGATATTTTTTGGGGGTAAACACCACAGGTGTTCAGGTGTGTCATAAAAATGTGTCATTGTTTATTCTGGCGTCTGCGGGATTAGTAATTTATCCATTGTTACCTTAAACGCCGGTAACAACAGAGTTCATTGCTTCAATTGTTTTCAATGTAATTATGATCAATTATTTATTTTTAATAAAGTGCACTGATTACACATGTAGCTACATACTAATTATTTTTCTTGTTCAGGTGAGTTACGTTTCTTAGAAGAAAAAAAAAAGTTTCTGAGAAAAAAAAAACGTTTCCGAGAATGTCAGTGTCAATCGTAAATACAACTAGGTATACTTTCTCATTTGGAATGTCCAAATACTGCGTAGTTGCAGTGAGTTTTCATATAATTTTGTTTATTAAAAGTATTTCTTCCTGACAACACACCTGTTATTCCAAATTGAAGGTGTTAATTATCAGCTTACGATTAAAGCGTGGTTTCAGAGTAACATTGTGTTACCAGTAATTTTATCCATATAGTATGGAATAAATAGTCATAGAAGATCTATAGTGAATTTTAAATATTAAAACATTGCCTACCCTTCAGAACTATAATTTTGAAATTATAAAAACACACGAAAAATACTTTGTCAACGCTAGTTTTTCCTTAATTGCGCAATTCTTCAACGAATGCATTTCTGTATTAATATATAAAAACATTGCGATTTTTAAATACAGATAATTATTAGAAAAGGCTCATTATCCTTTTGATAAAAATGTTTTATACATGTGTACATTTAATTATTCACATGTTAATCAACTAGTTGTTGTTTCAAATGTAATATATAGTAGATTCACTGCATTGTTATAAGGTAATGGCAGATTAATTTTTGACACCTGTGTTCAAGGTTTTGTTATACATGTAGGTGTGTATACCTTCCTTCATTTGCCAGACGTCAAGCTGTTTGGTATTGTGGAAGATTGAAACATAAAGTTTAGAGAAAAATATACCTAGAAATAAAAATCTACAAAGATGGAAAGGAGAATCCCTAAATATTAATTCTCATTAAAAAAAATATGCAAAGTGTGCAGTTCATTCTAATTTTTGAAAGGTACACTATTTTATACGGTATGAAATAAAAGAAAAAATAATTTTGTTTATTAACATGTATTTCTTCCTTACAACACACCTGTTACTCAAACTGAAGGGGTTAATTGTTAACTTATGATTAAAGCGTGATTTCAGAGTATGATTGTGTTACCGGTAATTATATAAATCTACATGTAATATGGAATAGATGCTGAAGGTCTTAAGTGGATTTTCAGAACTTTAAATATTAAAACATTGCCTACCCTTCAAAACTATAATTTCGAAATTATAAATTAATACACAATACTTTGTCAACACTAGTTTTTTTATTAATTGCGTAATTCTTCAATGCATTGTATTAATATAAAAAAAACATTGTGATTTTTAAATACAGATATTTATTACAAAAAACTCAATATCCTTTGGATTAAAATGTTTTATACACGTGTACATTTAATTATTCACATGTTAATCAACAAGTTGTTGTTTCAAACGTAATATATAGGAGATTCGCTTGAATTGTTGTAAGGTAATGGACAGATTAATTTTTGACACCTGTGTTTATTATACATTTACCAGACCAAGGGTTTTGTTATAGATGTGTATACCTACCCTTATCTGCCAGACGATGGAAACATAAAGTTTAGAGAAAAATATAACATAAAAAGGAGGGAAAGGAGAATCTCTAAACATTAATTCTCATTAAAAAAAAACATGCAAAGATTGCAGTTCATTCTAATATTTTAAAGGAACAATATTTTATACGGTATGAAATAAAAGAAAAAATAAGGTTAAGAACATCGTTGGAAACCCACGGCCGGTCCCGCTTACGCTTTCCTTCCACTTTCGGGAAGTGGAAGCAAAGCGTAAGCGCGACTGGCCGTGAGTTTCCGACAATGGGTTAAGGAGAGAGCACAAGGATTAGTAATAGAACAAATGTATTATTTTTTATTTTAATACTTCAATAACACCATAGAAATACAGCCAAGTATAAATAATTATTCAACTTTTGAAAAACTAAAACTTATTTTATCTTCTAACGATCTTATGCGGTTTGTTGCTCCATTTATAAAATAGTCCTAAGCAAAAACAAAAAATTTCGTCTGCCGCAATATTTGATAAAACTACATGTATCTTAATTTGTTTTTTATTTAAGAAGTACACAGTAAAAAATCAATATAACATGTACCATACAAGTTATTTTTCCAAATTGTATTGATTGAAGATTTTATCGTACTGTCATATACTTTCCCGCCAGTTTTTGCACGAGAATTGTGTGGTCTTGTCACAGGTACATAATTTGACACTTGTCAATACATGTTACAAATCATCGATATACCACGCCTTCCTTGTAATCCATAATACCTTGACCTGTTACTTCAAACAATATACCGCGGTCAAGATTATTGTCAATCATTGTCTAGTCTACAGGATGACCCATTTATTTATGCTGACACCGATATTGGACAAATCTGTTATTATGAACATAAAACAACTCCCGACTGCATATAAAATTATATAATTATGAAAAGGATTGGAACTAAATTAATAATTCTGGTATTAAAGAACACATAACGTAAATTTTTAACCCGTTTTATTATATCGATCTGCTGACCGTCCACCGTGTTTTTCCACAGTCAAAAACGAACTTTCACCTGATAACGGATGCCCACGTTCAACGTGGACAATAACTAGCCAACGCGGATCGGATAGTTGGTGGGCTTCCGTCAAAGAACGTGGGCATTGCGCAATCCGTTATACTTGTTCTGTATATAGGACAAATTTAATAATTTTGATTTTTGTGGTAATTTATCTGTTTGATATATTAAACTTGTTTTCTTTATTTCTACATGCAATTTCCAGATATACAAAATTTGAAATGTAAAGGGTTTCACAGCAAATGTAAGATCTAATTCTTGACAATGAAACATTTTCTAAGGTAATAATTCCTTTAATAATTGCCAAGAATGTCTTAAAAAGTGATGCCAACATGTGAAAAGGGCTGACTAACGAATGGCATATTTACCTTGGACTTCTTCCTCAGTCAATAACTATTTTTTGAAGTCTAGAAATAAATGATCGCCATAGGTAATAATTGTATAGTATAACGTATATAAAACTATATAAAATGTCAGTAAATGTTTTATTATTGAGTCTACATGTAAGTACATGTACATGATCGTACATTTCAAATTTTCACCGATATTTTTTTTGAATAAATTTGCCATTTTTTCTGAAGCAATTATTGAAAGCTACTGTATATACATGTAATATTTTACTTTTTAATTTTATAATATACATATGTGTAAATTGTAACTAATTCTAAAACAGAAAGTAGACATTAAGTAGTTTTAGATATGTAATTGAAATATTTTGTTTATCAGAAATCATGTTCAAGTTGTTACATAAACAGACATGTTCACATCCCTGATATGATCTTTGTTATAACATTTAAATATTTAATACACTTCAGATACATATCAAAAGTTTATTTATCATACTTAACACCTACAGATATATACGTATTCAGACCAGGGTATATATACCTCTGTAGTTGAGTCTCGCATACTTTATTTAATGGTTTAAACCTACAATACAAAAATCTAATGTTTGCTTAAAGTTGTCATATTTTTGTTGTCTAATGAAGTTCTTTGCACAGTGATCTAATAAAAAGATAAAATCAGTCTGCTTGTATCATTAAGTAACAAACTGGGGGTCTGAAGTGCTCAGTGAGTCTAAACTATCACAGGTTTCTATGCTGAAAAAATATGTAGTGTTTTCATTGTGTGAACTCGATTCTATTTTTATTTTTTATAAATTGGAAAATTATCTTGACAAAAATTAATATCAAGTTGAACAAGTATTTCCTGGTGTACTTTCTTCAACCTGTGATAAAGTTTTGATAGGATATATTCCTTTTATCAGATTTTTTTCATGTTTTACTAATCTTGATGGAAAATCATCCAAATTTCTTAAGTCCTTTTTTCAGCAACTGTAATACCTAGACCCTTCTGTGTTTGGTATAAGATAGTTCTTAGTGGCTACATGCAAGTCTGACACCTGTCTCTGGACTTTGACCTCAATTGCATGCTTGAGTGACTTTGTCAAATTTTCAAGATTAGGTCCATTTCTCAGCAACTTTAACATGTTTAATACATAGACCTGCCATATTTGGTCAATAGATAGTTCTTAGTGGATACATGTTGGTATGACACCAGCCTTTTAACCTTGACCTAAATTTCTTTTGCAAAATGTCGGGTATCAGATAATCATTATTCTGTGTCCATGTGCATACTCAGGCGAGACATGTAGTGTCCACTCTTGTTATTGTAGAAATTTCTTTTAAAACTGAATTTTTTTCTTGATAAAGGAATTTCCATTTACCCCTCATTGTTGTTTTGCATATCGATAAAGGGAAATAACTCAGCTGAAATTGTACTTTTATTGAATTTTAGATCTTTGATTTTTGTAACCAGAAAAGGGTTTCTTAAAGGGGCTTTTCTTACAATTTCAGTTTTCATGTTTTGTTCTGTTGTAGTTGTTGTACTCTTTTTTTCTTTTTCTTTTTTTTTTGTCCGCCAAAATAAAACTAATCTAAAAAATAATTTCAAATTCTGCTAATCTGGAAAAGTTATTAACTTTGATTATACATTTTGTAGTTGCAAAGTTTTCAGTAATTTTGTTGAAGGTAAATTGCTGTAATTATATTTGTATAATCAAAACAAATGATTCTGTTTTATTAGTTGTCAATCATGACAGCTTGTAGTGATAACATTATTACCATTTAAGGATATAAATTAGTAAATCCCACACTCTTTTTATTTTTATTTATTTTCTGAAAGTGCCAAAATTAAACTCAGTACTGACACAAAGTGCCAAATTTTAACACACCAAAATTTGACCCCTGTTTTTAGAGCGAAACCTGCAAAAATATCACTGTATCCAAAATATCCCGATTTATTAAAGAATTATGTAGACTTTGAATGAAAAGTATTGTATTTTCCTTCAGAGCACAGGCTGTCAAAAGAAAGCTAGAATCACAAAGAGAAGAAAAAAGGAGACAAAATATTTTAAACAAGAGGAGGGAAGAACAACGGGAGGCAACTGAAAAGTTTCAGAGGTCCCATGTTAGTAGTCGACCTTCAAGTAAAAGCAGCAACAGCAGTGGTAAGCGGTCTTTGCTTATAAATGATTTGAGTAAATAACAAACCGTAAAATGGATGTAGACTAATATTCCATTCCAACACAAGTTGGAACAGAAAATATTGTGATAGACGTTATACTAGTTATTGTCTGCATGTGAACCTATCAATTGAGGAAACGTCTCCTTTGGCCGTTTGGGAAACTTCCCCTTTGGCCATTTGGGAAACTTCCTCTTTGGCCATTTGGGAAACTTCCCCTTTGGTCATTTGGGAAACTTCCCCTTTGGCCATTTGGGAAACAGACTGTTACCTGAGATAGGCAGCAACATTTTCTGTGTAGTGCAGTGTCAGATATTTCCTTTTAGATGGGGAAAGACATCAGCTGATTTGGATGTACTGTTTGTAAAAGGAAAAAGCCTTATGCCGATAGACAATTTTATAAAAACATTTGTACATTATTCGATCAATTTTTAACATTTCCTAATGAGGGTTTTCCTAATTTGCCGTAGTAATTTTTGATGATTGATCATCAGTGTTAAGGAAAATGTCTTTAGGTTTATAATGAAGGATTTTGGCTCCCTTTGGGATATTTATTGCCAAAGCAGGAAACATTTAAAGGTCCAGCAACATGAACAATATAAGAAAGATGAATCTTGACCAACTTGGACTTTATTGCTTCAATAGTGATGGCTGTTGAATAAAAGTTACATACATGTGCCTCTGGTAACATTTTAATTAGTTTTTATAGAATTTATATGTTTTCTAAGGGATGATTCATAGTGATGTTTTAGTTTGACCATACCAGACAGGGGAATGGAGATCAGGGGTGTTGGTAATAAAGAAAGATCCTGTTTTATTTTTTATTTAAAAGTCCATTTCTTGTTTTCATGTTCAACTTTGTTAAAATTACATAAACCTCGTTTCTTCTCTGCTAAAAAAAAGTTTAAAATGGAAGTCATTCTTTGAAATTGAAACTGCGAAACATATCATGACCAATTATTTTTGGAGGTCTTGATATATTTTGGAAGTCAAAGTATTTCAGGTGGTCTTGAAATGGAATTGTGTAGGTCCATAAATATTTGAGAAGACCCTTAAGAACAATAACATTGATGAATTTTTCACCTCATAAGAGAAATCTCTAACACTTGTTTCATTTTATTTTCCACTTTAAATTACAGGAAAGCGATCACCTAAAAACCACAGGACACTAGAGGAAACTTTAAAATTAGTTAGGGGATCACTGTCAGGAAAACACAGCTCTAAAGTTCATAGATCGCCATATAGTACACAGCTTTATAGCACTGACCCACTAAATCGACCGTATATAAACAAATACTCAGGAACGTATCATCATTCAACGGAAAAGCACAGTGACAGTAGCAATACTAACTATCTTCACAATAATAGTTTACGGAATTTGTCAAATAGCCGGAATTTGTTTGAACAACAGCTGGAACAACATCAGCAATTCTTGGTTGATCAACAACAACGAACATTAAGTGAATTTAACGATGCTATCAAAAACGAAATTTCAAAAGATAGAGGGGTTTCTGGAGTCGATATTGACTCAGACGGTCAAAACTTACCTCTGTCAGATAGTCTTTCTAGCGTGGATAGTCTGGAGGAATCAGAAGACTCATTACGACGAAGTTGTGATTTGACTGATGACAAAAATGTGACACAAATTCAGAAAAGTGAACAGCGTGTAAATGGTTTTAATTTGAAAAGTAATATAAATGGTGTCCAAGATGAGAAAACTGGTGTTCGTGTTCCACACCCCTCACCAGTTAATGTTGTTCGTCCGCACTTAAATTGTCAGAATATACAATTTCAACTTGATCATGAACCATCAGATATGTACAAAAATAATCAGTTTGAGAGCCAAAACAAGAAAATTGATTCATATGATATTAACCAGATAGGGCCAACTGCAATTGAAAATGGTTTGCCCGACACAAAACCTGTTGCAGAACGCCCGAAAGTCCAGTTGCGTGCCTGGGCAACTCCTTCACCGGTAGATTCCACACACCGTCAACAACAGGAGCCTGCTTCTCAAAATTCACAGAGAATGGTATCAAATTCTGGTTTATATACACAACGGAATACTATGACAACTGTCACCACGACAACAGCCTATGTTAAGGCTACCAGTCAGACAGGACCACAGTATTCTTATATGAATGGTGAAACAGAAAAACCAACTTTTATTAATGGAGTTCCTTTACAACCACCTATTGCACATGTCCAAAATCAGATTGAAAGTCCAAAAACCAACCAAACAGGCAAGAATCTAGAATTTCTAGAAACAGTTACAAATGGTTTGGGCAGTGATAGAAGTGATAAGATTGAGAACCAAGTAAGCAGTAAGATTCCCAAAGAATCTCCGCCAAGTCGTGTTCCTCGACCAGTAACAGTTGTAAAGAAAATAATTCCTAGTAAACAAATAGCGACACCAAGTGCTCCAATTGTAACACCACCAAGCACACAACCTCAGCCTATAACAAGTGCGAAGACTGCATCTACTCTTGTTTCTCAGCCTATTGTTGTTCTATCTGTTTCGAAGGCAGACAACAAAGAAAACGAATCTGCAACTAATGAAAGCACTTCTCCTAAATTTCAGCTAGTTTCTGGTGGTAAGCTTGCAGTCTTGCCAGACAAACCTGTGATGCCTCAACCTGTCAGAAAGACATCTAAACAACCACAGCAGACATCAAGCAAACAAGTGACGTCTGCTCCAACACAAAAATCAAAAGATGACAGCGAATTGGAGACCGTTTCAAAGGCCAAGTTGAAAGACATGGAATCAGGGTTGGTGAAAGGCATCTTGAAAAGACCAGAAACATCTCAGATCCCCACATTAACAATGAAACGGGCAGGTTCCACTGGTAGTATGAACATCAAAGATAGCCTAGAAGTTGCCAAGTCACAGATGTATGGTGAAAAACCAAAACTGGTAAAAATTTGTACCGATGTAGAAATTTAAGACAGCAGAAATAGTGTCATATTTAAGCTTGAATGACTCAGACATTATTTTACCCAAAATACTTATTTACCAGTTATCATAATTTACATTCTTTGCTGATGTTACTCATATTTGGGTTCAACATGTTCAAGTAATAGATGTTTCAATGCAAGTTGTAAATTCAGACATATAAACAATATAAGTACTGCTATGTGTCACCCTTACATGTAAACTGATTTCTTGATGAAATAGTCCTGGCCATGCTAAAATTTTTTAAACATTTCCAACAAAGGTCAGGCATATCCTTATAATCAACATGGTGAAAAACTTGTACATAAAAAGTCTATTTGTTTTATAAATTGACTACAAATCAACATAAAAATGAAAAATAACTCGAAAGATTTAAAAAATTAAAATGAACAATATTTTTCAGGCCAAGAAGAAAAGTGTTCGCTTTGCAGATGTGCAGTACTCTGATGTGGAGGACTCTGAAGAAGAAAATGATAAATTATTTACCAAAAGGATTTCAGGTAGAATATTGATTTAATAAGAAACAATAGCTAGTTATCTCCCCTTTCGCTAGGGTGAACACTTGGAGATTTCAATATTTTCAGCCTGCATTAAATCATAATTCAAGGAAATAAGCATCATGTTTTTATTTTATTCAGTTTATCACTGTGAAATTAGGCCTTGTCAATAGGTAACTGATCAGTTTAAATGACCATTTCCATTAAATAATGAAAAGCATTGCAAATTAATAATATTTGTAGGTAGAAAAAATGTCATAACCTTTTCAACTTTTATTGATCAAACGTTTTGAAAATTTGTATCTGTATTATTTCAAAGTTTTTTTAAACATTTGTCTGAATTGAAACTACAGTTGATTCTCGTTGTCTCGATATTGTGAGCGAAATTTCGTTTGACAAATTTTCTTTTGGTCCCCAACAGACAACAGTAGAAACTATGTATATTGTGTATTTCGAACTGATGCTACGTACCTAGGAAATATAATTAGTGCAAAATAAACTCATTATGTTGAATTCATTAATTATCAATTCAGCTGAACCAAATATACACACCTGCTAATCAGTAAGCTGTGGGGAATCGATGGCGGAAATGTAATTTCATTCGAATTGTTTTGATAAGAATTTTGTTTCGACTTTAATATTTATTAGGTTGTTAAAATTAAACAATATTGTGGATAAAAAATGTTACTTTAATAAAATGAAGGTTTTTTATTCACGTGTGAACATCGTCCTATTAACACTATGGTCGTTATAAAATTTGGAATATGTTAATGAGGCGTGAGTTTGCCGAAAAAGAATTTGTAAAATAAATATATGTCAACATTAAAGGATTTTCAATTTAAAGATTCAAATTCTAATTTAAGAAATAATAACCTAGACTTGATAAGACAATCATCATTAATCAAAATGATTTTTATGTGCAAATCAGATGACCCAATAATGGCTTGCCCGCTGTTATAAAATCGATGAAAATTTTTAAAAAAATATACATTTTGAGAGAGTTTTAGTAAGTTTTGATAAGAAGCATGTGAATCAAACAATAAATCATCATGCAAGTAAAACTCATTGAAACCACAACCTTAAAAAAGGAATCTGGAAGTCTATTAATGTTTATCTCCCCTGTCCAAAAAAAAACGATTTCCAGTTACTTTTTAGTCAAACTTTGGCTCTCTTGAACCACTTCCCATGGTCCCTTCTACATCGAGATAACGAGAATCAACTCTATTTTTTCCATCTCAAAGATGAATACAAGAAAACCATAAGACTGAAGGAAAGATTAAGGTCTTAATTCTAGAAAACTAATGATTTATATATATTTATACAGTACATATTACACCAAAGAAAAGAGGGTTTTCTGCCAAAGGAAATTTACAGACTACAGAAACCGAAATTTCGACTAAGGCTGGAGGACGAGGAAGTAGTGCTTCTGAGAGGCTGGCATCACAAAAGCACAAATCAACAATACGGCCACAAGCTGCTGCACACATCATTACCCATAACCCCCCAGGAAGTAAAGATATAAATCAAAATGAATCAAAGCGAATCTCAGTTGTAAATAATAACTTTATGTCAAAAGTGCCAGTATCGAACATAATTAAGCAGACAATTTCACAAATCCAGCCAGTTTCGTCAGATGTGACGATGTACACGGTTCCTGGTGCTAGATTAAACTATGCTGTCTCTTCGACGGTTGTAACGCCACAGAAACAAGAAAATTTTCCAAATGGATATTATCAACAACCGACAGTTAGTAATTCTACACCTGGACAAGGTGTCACAAATGGAGTTTACCAAGAAGGGCCAGTTTATGATGAAAATGGAATGCGAATTGACAGAACACCTACTGATGATGAAATAAATTTCTTATGGGACAAAGTTAGAACATGTTTACAAAGGACTCCTGCTCCTGCTAATAGTCCTGTTTCCGATTCTGGGAGACCCCAGTTTTTCGAGCAGCCTGTGTCTCGTCAGGCTGCCCCTGTTTCGCATACAATAATTGATGGTGCAGCTCTTGGACAAATTGCAGCACAGGCCAGGGTATCTAATTATGCTAATCCAAACAATTCTAATGGCAGAAAAAGTATAGATCCCAATGGTTATCAACGTAAATATGGTTTGTTGTCGAGACAAAAACAGCAGAATCCAAACAGCCTTAACAAGAATAATAGTCAACAGCCAAGACAGATTATAACATATCATGGACCCATGTCTAGTAATTTGGAACCTCAGCAAGGGAACATTCAGTATCAGCCTAGACAAGAAAGTAAGTATTTTCCACTTTTATTAATGATTAAAAACATTCTGTCTAAAGCGAATTGGTGTACAACAGATAATGAAATTCTGATATTTTATATTTACGACAAAGAGGAAAGGTCATCATTGAGAAACCAATCAATCAACGCCACCCAATCAACTGTGATATGATCAGTATTGCAAGTTTTTGTTGTGGTAGTTTCCTCAAACATTATAAGAGGCCACCACAATATGATTTGTTATGCTGGAGCTTCAAAATCCATTAAGCATAATTTTGTATATTGTAGCAAAACAAGAACTGATCCATTCTTATTTTTTCTTTGACTTTCATTATAGATGGAGACAGCATGACAGCATTTTTAATGGCTGAACAGTTAGCACAGCAGTCCATATCGGACAGCCAGATGCATAACACATTGAACGACATTCAAACAAAACCTATCAGTGCAACAAGGCCGGCTCCTAATGGTAAGAACACTGCAGCATTGTAAATTTTTTTAGGGAGTTTCTGTCTCAGGCCTAAAAAAATATAGTTTTGTTTAGGGTAACCGGACCCTACCTAATTTTTAGTGCCTACCCTAAATTTTTTATAACCTTTCTTTAACAAGCACTGTTAAAGTCAAGGTGACTCCAGTATACAACCTAACTAAAAAAATTAATGTAAAAAAAAAAATTTCCCTACCTGCCCTACCTAACTTTTTTCAGTGTGTTACCCTAAACACATGTATTTTTTTATTTGGCCTCATGCCTATTTCTTTCCTCAGATGGTTTTTGGTTGTACCGTATTTGGTAATTTTTGCTTTTGAATCTGCTGTACAATGTTTTTGTTTATTTTTTGGGGACTTTGGATTTTTTATTTCCAAATTTTCAGCTTTTACCACTGCTGATAAGATGTAAGCTGATGAATTATGCATGTACAGTAGATGCCATGAAATAGGATATCTGATTAAGGAATATATCAGGAAATGGGATACAATATCAAAACACCAAACCATTTCTTAGTTATTCTATGTTAAATTTATTGGATATTTACATATCTAATAATAGAATACTCCCGATTGGATAGAATTGGATAGACATTAATGACAAATTTTCCTTCAAGAAGACAAATTTCATTATATTTGAACATATTTATTTGGTCAGATGACCTAGTTCACCTTAAAATTCAAATATAAATGGCAATAGATTGAAATATGCCACAAGAAAGGACACTATAGGCACATAGAATATATAAAAATGACATTAAATGGCTGATTTTGGTCTCATAGAATGTTTGTTGGTGTAGGAACAAAATCCCAGCACACAAAGAAAATAAGCAACAAGTTAATTCTAAAAGTTTGTATCCAGGATAAAGTACATGTATGTTTTCAAAGTAAGAAACACGTGTATCATATGAAAAATGATTGGATATGGGGTAGAAGTCAAGGAGACAATATCCCCATTTCTGAAGCAAAAATTCACATTTTCACATGATCTTTAAAGTATACCAAGTAAATTGATTACCCTTTGAATGTTGTTGTCACAGAACATCGCTATCATGAATATAAAGTATTTTCCATTTCTCCTGTTCTTGACGTGTTTAATCGGTGGGATAACCGCTTTCGGGTGATTAAATTTCTGCATGGGAATTCCCACGGTTTTTTTTACGTTTATTGGAAAGATAAACTAGTGAAGTTCCGAAATGGCGCTCATGTAATCAAAATGTGTAGCAACAGCATTTTCTTTATTTTTTTGTTGAAAATCATAGGAGAAACAGATTCTCCTTCAATTTACTCATGAGTTATAGAATTTCTCCACCCTCGATAGTTAAATTTTAGATTTTAACATGCTCGATAAAGCTTACGTGTTGAAAATTAAAATTTAACCATCTCGGATGGACAAATTCCATAACTAATTATGAAGGAGAATCTATATTTATCTGGCAGATTATTTGCTTCGTGTGATTAAAAAATTACTAAAATAATTGTATTTTTAGCAATCTCATTTGTTTTCTGTTGCATTTCATTTGATTTTTTTTTTTCAGTTCCATCAGCATTGTCTATAGAAGAAAGACGAATATTAGAATCATTGGACAAATTAAATGAACAGTTGAAAAGTAAGTCTGTCTGCCTCTCAACTTAATATTAAGTTACTTCAGAATATTATCGCAGTCAGTTAACAATATTTTGTATAGTTAGATCTATATTTCTATACCCCCTCTCTAAAGTAGAGGGGGTATACTGTTTTACCCTTGTGGTTCCGTCCGTCCGTCCATCATCACACTTTTTCTGCAACTTCTCATCACAGCCACTTGATATTTGGTCACAAGCCTTCTATATAAGGTATGCCATATCGTTGGATACGTCTTAGGACCAAGGCAACATCAACTACCTGTTTGACGACTTCGTTTTTTAGCTCACCTGACCTAAAAGGGTCAAATGAGCTATTCTAATCACTTGGCGTCCGTCGTCGTTCGTTAACTTTTACAAAAATCTTCTCCTCTGAAACTACTGGGCCAAATTTAACCAAACTTGGCCACAAGCATCATTAGGGTATCTTGTTTAAAAAATATGTGCGATGACCCTGCCTGCCGACCAAGATGGCCAACATGGGTAAAAATAGAACTTAGGGGTAAACTGCAGTTTTTCTCTTATATCTCAAAAACTAAACCAATTAGAGCAAAACTGACAGGAATGAAATGTTCATCAGGTCAAGATTACCTGTCAAGAAATGTTCAGACGAATCGGTCAACCCTTTGTTGGGTTTTTGCCCCAGAATAGTTAATTTTAAGGAAATTTTGCAGTTTTAGGTTATTACATGTATCTTGAATATTATTACAGATAAAGATAAATTGTAAACAGCAAAAATGTTCAACAAAGTAAGATCTACAAATAAGTCAACATGACCAAAATCATTGAAACTTTCCTTTAAAGATCTTTTCCTCTCAAACCACTTGGCCAATTGAGACCAAAGTTTGGTGGAATGGTCCTTGGGTGGCATCCTCGACTTCCAACTGACATGGCTGCTGTTACTAAAACTAGAAAAAAAGGGGCGACTTTCAAAAATCTTCTTATATGAAACTACAAGGCCAGTTGGAACCAAAGTTGGCAGTAATGGTTCTTAGGGGGTTCTCTTTCAGAAATATGTCCAAATGACCCGGACTGTTAACTGAGATGGCCACCACAGCCGAACTTAGTTTAACGTAGCACCCTAAGGGAAATTCACACAAAAATCTTCTCGTCTGAAACTACTAAGCCAATTAGAATTAGACTTGGTAGCAATGGTCCTTAGGTGGTCCTCTTTCAGAATTGATGACCCAGACTGTCAACCAAGATGGCTGACACACCGAACTTTGTTGAATATTGGACCCTATAGGAAAATTCATTTAAAAATCTTCTTGTCTGAAACCACTTAGCCAGTTGGAACAAGACTTAGCAGAAATGGTCCTTAGATGGTTCTCTTTTAGAAATATATCCATTGACCAGGACTGTCAACCAAGATGACTGCCACAGCTGAAATTAGTTTAACATAGAATCCTATCGAAAAACCAGCCAAATTGACTGCAACACTTAAATTTTTAGGTTTGCTCAAGGTGAAAAGTTAAATCCTGGTGAGCGATACAGGCTTTTGAGAGCCTCTAGTTTTTTTACCTTATGGAGTCTGAGGTATCACTAGTGTGCAAATAGCTCACAGTACATCTTGTTATTATTGTAATGTAGGATTATACAGATTTAATTGGGTCGGCTCTGACCTTCCCACACATTTTAGTTTAGAATGGTTTTAATTTCCACTAAAATATCTATTTGGTATTTATTCAGATTCTGTATGGACATTAACATCACTGGTTTGTCCAGAAAAATGAAATTTTGGTGAATTTGTTAAATGTCTCCTGAGAATAAATTCCTCAAAATTAAGAATTTTAATTTTGAAAGACTAACGCTTGACAGGAAAAATGTTTTGGGATTGGTCACATGCATGATACATATACACAACTAATTACTGTATGGATTAAGGTGGATGGCATACAAAATTTTGCATTTTAATAAATGTGCAAGAAATATCTTTTTCTCCCGTTAACTTAGTAAATGATTTGCATGTTCCATTTCAGTATCAGAGTTCCCTGGACCTCTACCTCAACAAGCCCCACCTCCTCAGCCAATACAGCCCCCAGTGCAACAACATTATGTACATGTAAGTATATCACACAACAAAACGCATGCTGCATGATGCTACTATTACTTAACCCTCTCTTGTATTCATGAGAAAAAAAAATGAAAATTCATTTAATCTTTGCACCTGCTTTTTGTAACTGACCAATAGAAAAAGTTATTATTTATTTTAAGAGTCCAACTTTTTTGCATAATTTTAAATTTA
Organism: Mytilisepta virgata; assembly: GCA_028015205.1. Classification (NCBI taxonomy): domain Eukaryota; kingdom Metazoa; phylum Mollusca; class Bivalvia; order Mytilida; family Mytilidae; genus Mytilisepta; species Mytilisepta virgata. Next base: position 350,549 of record JAPWFG010000026.1, on the reverse strand, counting down.
TTACAAATTTAAATTTTTACAGAGTTCACTTTTTATTAATCTATGTACTAAAGAGAAATATTTCAGTAAAGGGACAGAACTGTTGAAAGATAATTATTTTTTTTTTTAAAGTACCTTAAGGGTGACAGAACACCTAAGGGAGTTAACTCTTTAAAAATCAGCTGAACGTTTTAATCACATACAATTAGTAAAGATAAATCAAGCTTCTCAATGATCAAAATTAGTGTTTGTAAAACTGCTATATATCCAATAAAATTATTCCCGAAAATTGTGTGGTTCAAATTTCTTGAATTTTAAAAATTTTTTTCAACAGGTCAAAGTAAATATTTCATCAAAATTTTATGAAAATTAATCGAGCCAAATCTATTTTAGTCAAAGTGTTGGGTACCCTCTTAATTAGAGGAACCACTTAATTTTATGGGAATCATAGTGGGACAAAGTAAAACAAAACATGTTATAATTTATTACAGCCCTGCAGTTACACCACAACCTATACAATTTATAATTTGAACACGGATGTAAGATTTGTGGATTATATATATCTACCCATCTCTTTTCTGAAACAGTCAGGGGCATAACTCTTTTCAGTTATTCTGCAAAATAATTGTCATATAGCTTTTACTTTTTTGGACAGTATTTTTGTGAAAAGAGTTTATGGAAAGTCTGCCTGGGCTAAAATTAACAACAAACCATGGTTAAGATATTTGTTTTCCAATATAAAATTTTTTAACATTTTTTTAAAAATTAGAACAGTATTAATCAATTCCTGCTTATTTTAATAGTAGTGAAACTAATTGTTTTGTTTTCTATGATTAAATACTACTTATAAATGAAATAGTTGTCCTTGAAAATATTTTAACCTTTGAATTTCCTATTTAATTTGTACTGACTGCTTTGCACAGAAAGCACACACTACTATGTGTCCCACATATTTTAAGATAATTTAAAACAGTAATGACCCTGACTGCTTACAGCATTAACTTTTGTTACTGTATTTAACAGAATTTGTTAGTCATAAAACATTGATAAGAAGCAAGAATTAAATCATAAACATACTAATTATTATTAATAATAATAATACAGTGGAACCCCCGAAAACCGGCCCCTCTGAAAACCGAACTTTTACTTTCGGTCCGGAATTTGTGCCTATATATTCAAGTAAAAAAATCATCTGAAAACCGGACCCTCTGAATTCCGAACACCGGCCGTACTTTCCGGTACAAAACATATATATTCTTGCCAAATTAACCTCCAGAAACCGGCCGAAACAATGTATTACCTGGAAAATCAGTGAACCGTAATACATGTCATCCTTAATCAATCGATGATTGACATCATTAAACTAAATAACCATTTTAAATAAAGGTGTGAAAGTTGTTAATCAAACAATAATCATGCATCAATAAAAACGTCGGATTGAAATTAAAAACAATTAATTGTATTAAAATAATATGCGCGTGGTACATGTACATATGTAAGTTTACAACATCGTTATAATACATTGTAATACACTTCCGGTTTCACTCTCCGGATCAGATACGTCTTTTCCGGAACCTCATGAAACCGGACCCTCTGAAAACTGGCCGATTTCTCCGGTCCCACAGCTGTTTGGTTTACAGAGATTCCACTGTAATATTAGAATTTGTGATTAATTTGAATATCCTTGATCTTGGTAATTTCTCTTTGGCTTTTGTACTCACTGTTTTGCACAGAAAGCACACACTACTGTGTGTCCCACATATTTTATTAGAGATAAAAAAAAACTTGTGTCTTTTTCTATTAGAATGTTCCTTAGAGTCAACATATTTCAAAACTTAAAAAAAAACAAAACAAAACTACATGTCCTAGTAGTTCGCATTTTTTATGCAAATTGGAAAATCTGTTAAAATTTTAAGGAAATTTATCATTAGAAGATGACAACTACAGCAATGAAAATTTTACAATGAAGATATTTTGGAGACATTTTCTGAAAAACAAGTTTCGAGTTGGTGTGGGACATACAGTATCTACATTGTACTCTTTGCATGTACTCTTTACTCTTTACTGACACAAATTAATGATATTAATCGAGGACCAACCTGAGGTCGGGTTCACAAAAACGCTGATGCATAAAAAATATTGTGTTTTAGTATTATTTGTCAATCTATAAAAATTCATAACAAATATGATTCAGGAATTATTTAGGAGAAAGAATGCTGTGAATTATGATACTGGACCACAGTAAACTTTGATTTGTTGACAAGGAGAAAGTGCAGGAATTTGGTATCTGGATTTAATATCCCCCATTTATGCATGGGAAAAATGTCTTGCGGGGGATGTCAGTTTTATTTGTGTTATTTAGGTCCAAATCCTTATTCTACAAATTATATGGTTGTTTCTGTTCTGGTTCCTTTTAAATTACCTGTTCTTTGAATGAAAATGTTTTCCATTTTGTCACACTGAAAAATGTCTTATTGTATATTTTACAATATACAGCAGTTGGACACACACACACACACACACGTTATTTAAAATAGAAATTTTGATGTCAGTATTTCCTACAATTTAAACACTTGCTGTATGGAGAAAAATTAAAATATTTAACACAAATTATTCTGTAAAACACACTGGTATTTTTACTGGGTTTAAATGAAAATAAATCAACAGGAACATTTATTCATTATAAAAATGCATCTTCCATTCATCCAAGCTAATCTCCAGGCAGCTTATTTATTGCTGATTTACAGAATAAATCTTTCTAGCAAATGGATTGTACCAGTGAAATATGAAAGATGGCACATTAATTTTACATATATGCTGTGTTTGAGGATTATAACAATGTTTTATGGCTAAATAGTTTATATTTAACATTAATAAACATTCATTAAATGTTTTGTTGATATTTTAAAATCATTTCAGTTCCAAATGTTTAGGCCACACTAAATTAATTTTTAGTTCTTTGGATTTCGTACTCCAATTTTTTTACTTGGTAAATTTTAAGAAAAAAATTCTGGCCACTTCATTTTGCAAAAATGCTGAAAATTTGTCCCAAATTTTTCCTTCTTTCAAGAAATTAAAAATAAAAAGTGTTTGCACTGTTCCTAAAATTTGTTAAAAAATAGGGACTTTCTTCCATTTTTTGCAATATTTAGTTAAAAACTTAGTGATGAACATAAATTTGATCATCACCTGATAAAAAAAATAGTCCTCAAGAAAAAAAAATTCAAAATTAAAATTCTCCTCACTCTCACCTATCTATGCCATAGAAAATCCAAAGAACTAAAAGTTAATTTGGTGTGGCATTAAAACAACAGATCATGAGGATTTATAATTTATTTTTATAAATATTGATTTTACTCTACCTTCGACTTCAAATTGTCTGTAATTTAGAGATTGATTCAAGAATAAATATACTAGCTTTAGTCTTCTCCTGGAAACAAAGCCTACACTTTACTATTCAAATTGAGGTCATTTAAAGATTAATTATTTCTTTTGTTAATCACAGAATTAAGAAAGAATACTTTTTGAAGTAAGGTATTTGTTGTCATTTTTTCTTTAGTTTCTTTTGCAAAATGAAAAGCTTTTTTTGGCATTGGTCATGAAGTTGTCAGTAGCTTGAAATATTTAACATGCAAGTCACAAAAAATATACAAATGGTTTGCGAAACATTTATCACAGTTTTTCCTTAATTCCAGATTTCCATTGTTAATAATTTCACTATTTACTAACTGCGTTTTTTATATGCAAGAAAAACAGTGCAGTTGGGAAACTGAAAATGTCTTGTCAATTAGATAGCTGTTAAAAATTTTTTAAAACAAATGCCTCTATTTTCAAAAAATATAGTCTCAAGTATTTCTGTATTGTCTAGAAAAATGTTTTGAAAGTGATTTTAAAAAGTCACATAAATGTATATACATTCTTTAACATGTAAAATTGGAAACAAAATTTAATAAACAGACAGTAATAATTTCCTTTATTTCATGGGCGTACGATATAGATTTCACTTTAATAAACATTCAAAATAACATTCAAGATTCAAATTTTTATATATTCACATAAAAACAAAATAGAAAAAACCATAGTATTGTTTTTAACTAAAGGTTTAGAAATTGTTAAAAATTAAAATATTAAGTATTTCCCTAAAAGAACCTTTTCCTACACTGATCTAATTCAAAATTTTGTTGATCTTTTTTTGTACAATTGTAACAGAAACACCAGAGAAAGTGAAGTGTAAGATAATTTGCACTATTATTTGGCTAGGACAAATTTTGACATGTGTGTTGTGTTTTCTTTTGGGAAATGCATGGTAATATAAGCTGAGTTTTATATTTGCATGGTTGGCATGTAATTTTACATACATATATATATATATATATATATATATACTATGAAAGTTTTCAATAGATTTTAGAATTTTTACTTCTGTTGGTTAAAATCTTTATTACAGTTTTTTTGTTGTTGTTGGCATGATATAAATTTTTTTTAAAGCCTAAAAATAACTACCGGTATGTCACCAGGTCAGATAATATTATAACCTCTATGTCTTTAAGACCAAGGGGAGATAATTGACCAATGTTTCTACCAGGTCCTTGTTGAAAATAAGTTTTCTTGTACAACATCAATATTTCAATACTTATTCAAATCGTTAAATTAAATGACTGGGACTTTTTGGTATTGCCTGGTGATATATTATCGCCTGTCAAAATGCAGGTCCACAAATCCAGGGAAAAAATCAGATGTCATAATTTAAGAAAAATGTGCCCAAAATTATCAATTTTTCCCATTTGTTAAAAAAAATTTTATCAAAAGCTTACCAGGGGATTTGGTTTTGAGACATCTGAATTGACTATTAACAATGGTATGATGTTATTCAACAAATTAAATAGTCAACTACATGTATGAGGACTTCTTTTAAAGTTTTTGTGTGAATTATTTATGAAACAATTTTTTTATGTGAAAAGTGTGACAGTGTATTAATTTTTATGCTCCCATTTTTACTGCAAGTTGATCTTGTTAAAAGTAATTTGTTTAGTAATTTTATATTTTGTGTAATTTTGGTATTAATGAGTTGACCAATTTTAACTGGTTTTTGGATATACATGTATTTCCTTCAATATTACAAAAAACAAATTTGATATTGGTAAAAAATGCAAGATTGTATTGTTTAGTTTGGTATATTAAATTGTAGTTATATTTTTGAAGAAAAGTTTTTAACAATTTTTGTTCTCTTTTTTGACAGACTGGAGGTTTTAGAGGCCATCATCCAATACAACAAAGACGGAACTCGGGAGTAACCAGAAAAATGTCGCCACATTCCCCGACAATACAGAATATACGATTTTCCTGAGGCATTGCCAAGAGAAGAAAACTGTGATACAAGACTCTGTGATAAATTGTTATAGAATATTTTACCTAAAACTTTAATTGTAGCGTAATATTTGAGTGAATGATAAATTGTTGTAAAAGATGTTGAATTATAATAGAATCAAAACAGAAACAGCTGTAATTTTCGTAACGAACAACAAACATGATTTTTCTGCACTCGTATGTACTGTGACTTTATATCTTTTTTTCCATGACACAATTGGTCTAGTTTTTGTTTTTTTCTACTGTAAAGACGCTTGAATGTGGAAACAACAGAGGCATTGTCAAATATCCGTTCTCAGAATGGAAGAGAATTAAGTTATTTTTGATGTTTGGAATAATGTCCTTGGATAATATGAGGTGAAAATTAAGATTCATATATATCTAAATTATTAACAAAACAATGAAATATCTACCGAAATAAATAATAAAACAAAAACTTTTACTTTTATTTTCATTAGTTTGTTATATAACAGCAATAAAATATAATTAAAATGTATTGGAACAACCATAGACGCTTATAAAACATAATAATACATATGTATACATTGGTACATATATATAGTATAGAATTATAAAAGAAAGATCAAGGGCAGTAACTCTGATTATCCAGTCCTACTCTTCACTAAACCGGCCACCCCTGTAAACTGGCCATTTTGTTTTGTCCCAGTGGCTGCCGATTTAGAGAATTTTCACTGTATTAAAAACAGATTTTCGATAAATAGCTTTTTGGTACAACTAGTATATTTACTGGGTGTGGAGGATAATAATTCTGGTACCAACTACCATATACATGTAAGATGTATACAAGAATGAACTGTTAGTTCCATTTGGAATTTTTTCTGGGTTTTAAAATAAACAAATGACCAAGATTTACATAAATAACAGCTCTAAATGATGGTCATTACATACATGTAATAGCAGACCGTGTATGGTAAAAGTCTTGTTTCCCGAAGGTTACGAAGAATGCTACTGTTTCTTTGATTGTAGTCTTGTTTTATTCTGTAATTGGTAGACAGAAAAACATGTATGTGAAAATGTACAGCAGAAATATTAAGTCATAAATTGTAATTTTATTTTTCTTTAAAGTGCTATTTTTCGGTAAATTTCATAGAATATTGTACTCCAATGTTTTCGTCATTCATGGTTATCATAGGGTTTTTCATGAATATGAATGGAAGTGCCTTAGTGCACTCAAATGTTGTATTTGGTTTTATCTTTTCGTTACTAGATGTATTGAAGTACAAGTTTAGACTAATTGTCTGGCTTTAGACTATGCTACAAGGTGTTAATTACATTTACTGGGAGTATCTGTACAAATTTTAGCCTGATTTTCCAAAGGAAAGAATCAGGTTTTTAGTAAGGCGAGAGGACTGGTGGGTGGGCAAAAATCTGATTTTCTGTCATTTCAGACAGCTTGTTGTTACATATTTGGGACATTTAAATTAATGTCATCTGAGCATAAAATGAACAGTTTGAAAGTCCTTTCACCATATATTATCTATGACATAATTAATGGTATCTTTTGACTTTTGTCAATCCATTCATTCCAATGAAACAAAAGAGCTTGGTTAAATGTTTTTGCATATAAACTTGTGAGGTCAAAATCTTTTTTGATGTATGATTTATTACCTTAAAAGCCACAATTTTGTTTCAGTAAGTAATCTAAATAAAATTTGAACGGTCATTCTTCAGACTTGGTACTTGGCTCTTTTTTTCGGCAATAAGAAATACATTAATTGCTCCTGAATCTTCCATAGTGTATATCATAAAATATTTTTTATCAGTATTGATTCTCATGAGAACAGGTAGATTGGTTCCTGGAACTGAAAGGACTAACAGTTCCATATTAAGTGTGAAACTATTTCAAGTGTTCCTGTAACTTTGGAAAACAATACCGAACATATTACTTAAGACCCAATTATTGTGTACCATGGATGTAGGAAGATTATGTGTAGTAGTACGACCATATACATATGGCATAAGTGATAGCAATGAGCCAGACAATCTGTCTAAACATAAATTTTACTTACAATCTCTGTTTATGAATACCTCTAAGCAAATGGTCTTTGACTTCTATACCTCAGTTTCATAAAGGAAATTCATTAATTCTTTTCATTGTAAAGGTTGTGTTACTAATAAGCAAAGAAATCAATTGTCAAGAAATGAGTGTGTGTCATATTTAGTTTTTGTAGACATGCGTGTATGTATGACTGCAGATTATAAAATGAAATTTCCAGACCTGATGATACAGAGTCAAGATTGGCAACAGTAGCCAACGATTCCATTTAAACTTAGTCAATAAAGAATTTTATTGCCATTTTTATCAAGGATTATTAACTTGAAATGTGCAAAAGTGATAGGAAATGTTATGAATTCTTTATTGGAAATCTTAATTGGATCTGTTAGGTTAGTGAAAATACTTTTCTTGGCCTAACATATAATTAAATTATAAACAAGATGTAGGATACTTACAAATTCTGCTTTATTTTAACAGAAATCTTTATTTTTACGTTAATAAATTCTTTTATGTAATTTTAATTTTTAAAAAGTCCGTCCAATTTATTGTATGATATCTTTACATTCTTCACAGCTGTTCGTTAACGTCCATTCCAAATGTGATATAATTCAACTGTTGTGTTATATTAATATTTTAGGCACATTCCGTCCATAAAAATTATATCAGAATGTTATTTTATGTTTTTAATTTACATTTTATTTTACATTTTATGTTACATTTTATTTTACATTTTTCTCATATATTATACATGTTATAAAAATTCTAGGGAATCATGTAATACTATGTAATGATAGTTCAGAGGTCATTTATTACTTTCATTGTACATATCCATATCTTCTGTAAAGCTAGTCAACTCTTTAGATACTCTGCTGTATGATAAAAAATAAGAACGTTTTATTTATTTGTAATATATATTTATATACTAGAAAGGTATATTCATTTATTAATCCATTGTTACCAAATATTGTTAATATTACATGTTCATTTTGTTACTGGATTATTTTAATCTGAGTTTTTTTAGCAGAATTCCACATTTTGCAGTATTCATTCATCCATTAAGGTTTTTTTTGTAATAATATATAGAAATTTGTCTTCTGGTACAGAATTTCTGCTTTTTCCCCATTTAAACACTGTCTGTGTTATAATTAGAATATACAATGTGTATGGTCAAATGCATTTTTTTACACTTTTAAAAGTTTAAATTATGACTTACCAGATAAATGCTTTTTTTCCCCAATTATATATTAAGCAATTTAGACTCACAACTAAAACAGAGATTTATTGTCTTAAGGATGATTGCTGGTCTAATAGGAAATAAAAAGGATTTGAAATAGGTGTTTTAGTTTGAGATAACATATGAATAGTAAACAAAGAAAGAGAAAAATATGTGTTCATGTGCTCATTTTAGAGCTATAAGGCCTTGACAATTTGCAGGAAATGGGTTTTCTCTGGATTTTTCATTGTCTTTGCATTGACAACTTCAGTCTCTTAAAGATGTATGAAAAAATAAAAAGGATTTCATAAAATTTTGTGAAATATCATTTTAAGGTATATATGATTGAATTATAAAATAAAAAGTGGGGGTTCATGGGCAAAAAAAATCATGTTTAAGAAATGGATAAAACCCGAGGATTTCGAAAATCTGACAAAAAGACCAAAACATGACCAGCGAGCATCCTTAAAGGAAATGTTTCATACTGCATAAGGTTTTAATTCAGGCAAAAAAATATTTTTATGCAGTAAATGATATAGTTAGAGACAGCAGAACTTACACATTATTCTGTAAAGTAGATACAAAAATATTATCATGAAGTTTGAAAATTTATCGACATCTGCAGTGTATGAATTATAGATTTTTGTGTATTAATAAAATAGTTCCATGTCCACATAATACTATACATGTTTTAAGACAGAATATTTTTTATACATGTATTTTTAGCTTTAATTAGTTCACTAGAAAAATTAATAAATATATTCAAGGCTGAATAAAGCCAGTTCCTAAATTTCAGTAGGATCAGTTCCATTTTTTAAATCAAATATTTTTAATATGCGTTAGAAAATGTTTATTTCCCATTAGAAAAAAAGTCCCAGAAAGTGAATTGATTTTATTAGATATATATCAAATTTCTCTCGTATTTAAAAAAAAAATGGATGAAAATATTTGAAATATCTTTGTATGGCCCAATAGAAATGAACTTATAGAAGTTATGCGAAGTGTTGTTTATCTTCTGTAGAGCACAAAAAAAGTTTTGTTTGCATTTTTTATGGTTCAAAGATTAAGTTGAGCAACAAACAAATAAAGGCTTTATGTGCCTTTTAAATAAATCATTTATCTTTCACGTTTTATTGTTATGTTTTGAGGGGCCTCAGTAGCACAGAGATCTTTAGGTATAGTACTTCTCGCGGGTTCGATTCCCGGCCATGTCAAACCAAAGACATTAAAATTGGTATTTGCTGCTTCTCCGCCATCCAAAGATCGATTGGTTGTCTCATATAATGTGTCCGAGTGAGGTTATATGTCTTCCTGCGAACAGTTAACTCGTGGGCTACCACATTAAAAATCCGGCTCAGCGTGTCGGTCTAGTAAAAAGTAGTCATCATATTCATTATAATGTCCTGATATGCACCTGGTTGCCACTGGACATTAAACAATAATTCATCCATCCATCTAAACTAGGGATCATATTCATTATAATGTCCTGATATGCACCTGGTTGCCACTGGACATTAAACAATAATTCATCCATCCATCTTCTAATTGAAGTTTCCCTTACCTGAATTCTAGACCTGAAGACAAATTGACTCCTAGTTAATGGCCCACATTTTCAGTAAATTTACATCATGCAAAGAAATCTGTCCAGTTCTTCAGGAAAATTAGATGAAAATCAATAGAATCCATATTGTCTTTAGATAATGCCACACAAAACTTGTGTACTTTGTTTCAACAGCTATACATCAGTAAAGAAAGAAGGAAATATCTTTTCATTAATTAACCCCTCCACCCTTTTGAAAATGTATAATACCCTGGGTCATTTATTCGAAGAATTATGATGGTTCTTTGTATCTAATAATGACAACTACCCTGTCAACAATGATGTTGAGTTTAATTCATCTGAACTCCCTCTTATGGTCTCGTAGCATCATCGCATCGAGTGCCGAAGGTTGCGGGTTCAATCCCAAAGACATGGAAATTGGTATTTTCTGTTTCCCCGCCAAGCACATTGCATCTAGAAGTAAGAGCAAAGGACTGGTTGACCTGGAGTCAGTATAATGTGTCCGAATTGGGTGATATGTCTTCCTGTTACCTCGTGACCTAGCACATTAAAAATCCGTCTCAGCATGTCGGTTTAGTAAAAAGGCAAGGCTCATATTCATATATCAACATATTCTCACCCTGATATGCACTCAATGGTTGACACTTGATGTTAAACATTAATTCATCAATCCATGTCGGTCTAGTAATTAAAAGGCAGGGCTCATATTCAGATATCAACACGTTCTAGCCTTGATATGCACTCAATGGTAGACACTGAATGTTAAACAATAATTCATCAATCCATCCATGAATCCATCTGATGGCTTGTGCTTGACCTCTTCACTATTAACAAGGATTCGTATGTTGATGGTTCTCTCTTCCACAAATAGAAACAGGTCAGTACAAAAATATCTCTGGAACTTGAAGAATTTGTCCCACTTTTAACTTTGTGGAAGACTCATTTTTAGCTCACCTGACCTAAAAGGCCATGTAAGCTTTTACGGTCACTTTGCGTCCGTCCAAATTTCACGTTTTCATCTTCTCTGAAACCACCAATCCAAATTGAACCAAATTTCAACATGGCTACCAGTGGCATTATTCGTTCTGATTGGACTTATTTTTAAAGCTCTTCTGGTAAAAAACTACCAAGCCAATTTAATTGATTTGTTGCATGATTGAATCCTTGGACGAACCTCTACAAAACTCATGTTTTTTGTGTCGATCGGAAATTCAAGATGGCCACCACAGCCGCACTAAGTTTAACATTGGACCCAATGGGGAAATTTGTATAAAGGTCTTCTTGTCAGGGACTACCAAGCCATTTGAAATGTTTTTATGTATGAACAAGCATTGGCTCTACCTCTACACAACTTTTGTTTTTGTTTTTTGTTTTTGTGTCGATCGGAAATTCAAGATGGGCGCCATAACCGGACTTAGTTTAACATTGAAGCCTATGGGGAATTTTATACAAAGGTCTTCTTGTCAGAAACTACCAAGCCATTGAACTGTTTTTAATGTGTGAATGATCATTTGATAGACCACTAAAAAAAAGTTATGTTGGTTTTTTTGTGCCGATTGGATATTCAACATGGGTACCAGGGGGTAGATAATTCATTCTGATTGGTCATATCTTTAAGGCTCTTCTTGTCAGAAACTATTGAGCCAATTGAATTTAATTGTTGCATGAATGATCCTTGGATGAACCTCTACAAAACTTAAAAAGTTTTTTTGCCGATCGGGAAAAACAAGATGGCCGCCACAGCCGAACTAAGTTAAACATTGGACCCTATGGGGAAATTTGTATAAAGGTCTTCCTGTCAGAAAATACCACGCCAAATGAAGTGTGTTTTTGTATGAACAAGCATTTGACGAACCTCTACAAAACTTATGTTTTTTTTTTGCCGATCGGAATTAAAGATGGCCGTCACAGCCGGACTTAGTTTAACATTGGAGCCTATGGGGAAAAGTGTACAAAGGTCTTCTTGTCGAAAAATACCAATCCAATTGAAATATTTTTATGTATGAACAAGCACTGGATGAACCTCTACAAAAGTTATGTTTTGTTGTGCCGATCAGATATTCAAGATGGTTGCCACAACCGGACTTAGTTTAACATTGGAGCCTATGGGGAAAATTGTACAAAGGTTTTCTTGTCAGAAACTACCAAGCCAATTGAAATATTTTTATGCACGAACAATAGTTCTGTTTTTTATGCCGATCTGAAATTTAAGATGGTCGCCACAGCCGAATTAGTTTTACATTGACCCTATGGGAAAATTTGTACAAAGGTCTTCTTGTCAGAAAATACTTATTCCAATTGAAATGTGTTTGTTGCATAAAGATCCTTGCTACAAAAGTTTCGTGCAGAATCGGAATTCAAGCTAGCTGCCACAGCTGGACTTAGTTTAACATTTTTAACATTGGACACGGAATTCTTTACATATCTTATATATCTAGAAGTGTTGGACACTGTAGAACAATTCTTTACAGATCTTATATAAAAGCGCTTTGTCAGTTGTGGTCACCTAAAATCCACTTTAACGATTCAGTCTCCATTGAGCCTCTGGTCTAATTCAGTGTCAAACTAATGACACATTGCGAGACAACGTTTTGGCTGAAGTAGAATAATTAGCTTTGTATTTTATATGCCCTGTCCATGAATGTGAAAGGGCCATATAGATTTACTCTTGTTCGTCCGTCCGGCTTGATTGAGTTTAATTTGCGTTTAGGTCAGTTTCCCAGAACCCATTAAACCACTACAATCCATAATGCATTTCTTCAACATTTGGGTCATTATGACCTACATTTTATGAATGAGTTTTTGCATTTAGGTCCATTTCTCATATTCCTATTCAGACATCAATGATATTATACCTATGGATTCATCTTATATAGTTCAACAGAAGCCAGCAACATTTGAGTCACATGACCTATTTTTTTTGGCTTGAGCGAATTTGTTAAAATTTTTGCATTTAGGAATATTTTCAAAGAACCTGTGTTAATATATTGATGATATTTCTCAACTACAATCATCTTATATAGTATAACACAATTCAGCAACATTTGAGTCACCATGACCTACATTTTATGCTTTACTGACGTTGATTTAATTTTTGCATTTAGATGTATTATTAAAGAACTTGTAATAGCGTATTAATGATATTTCACAACTGCAGTCGCCTTATATTGTACAACACAACTCAGAAGCATTTGAGTCACCACAACCTACATTTTATGCTTTACTGACTTTGATAATTTTTTTGCATTTAAGTGTATTATTAAAGAAACTATGTTAATATAGCCTTTCTACTTAAAAAAATGAAACTTTATTAATAAGTACACGAACACATTTTTCTTATTGTTTCCAGGGTAAATATTCATAATTATTCTAAAAAACTTAAATCATCCTTACTAAAATGGTGAAAAATGGTTACAAAATGTTGCCAAGTTCTTTGTATCTGTGATCAAAGTTTGAAGTTGCTAAAAAGACTCACTAGACTGAAATTTCCTTAGGCTCCTCTATCATGTCTATACTGTTACCGTATTAAAGTCAGATGTTGTTCTGGAGTTATGTCGCCTTGTCCGTAAAAAAATCAAATGTGCACGAAAAATCACAAAATTAACAATTTTTGGGTAAATTAAAAATCGTGTAGACTTCGATGTGCTCAAAATATCTTGTTAAAATTTGAAACATACTTTGTTAGGATAAGTATCTTTTAATGGTCAACTGCTAATCAATGCTAAACATATAGCTTCAACTCCTATTTTGTGTTTTAATTTAATGAAGTTTACCCTTCACTAAATGACAAACGTCAAGTAAAAAGCCTAGTTAATATTTTAACGATATGTCACAGATTCTTATATAGTACAACACACCTCAGCTACATTTGAGTTACTATGACTTACATGTTATGGTAGAGTGACTTCGATTAAATTTTTGACATTTTAATCTTTTTCTTAAAAAAACGTGATGCTCTATTTTACATCTACAATATTTTCTTTGGTTCAACAGAGGTCACCAACATATAAGTCCACATGACCTAAATTTCATGCTTTAGGGATTCCATTAAATTTTAGCGTTTGAGTCCCGGCCTGGGCGCCATAAAGAACTATTTTTGCTGAGTAAAGAAAATTTTACTCAAATTCCCATTCTTAGCCAATCACATTCGAGTATCCCCATATTTAAGAAAATTCTCAGACTTAAGAATATTCTCAACTTTTATGGTGCCAGGCCCTGATGTCAGAAACAGAATTTAGTACTTTTAATGGGATAAAAGTGAATGTAAGCAGGATATATTATGAAAATTTTGTATATTTATAATAATGCTCAAAAAGATATCCCATCATATATTCTATATGCAGGGGGAGGGACATCCGTCTCTTACAGACACACGGTCTCTAGTTATCATTTTCATCAGTCGAAAGGTTGCAATTAATTATAAATCCGAAATCTAAACTTTTATTGGTTGTTAGTACATCTGTACCTTCATAAAACAGTCATTAAAGTTGAGGTAGAAGGGTTCACACCAGTCAAAGTTACACTCTAAAATTGTTTTTCATTTGTACAGTGTGTTCATTATATCTTGTATTTTGCTTGATCCGTATTGGTGTAAATTAATGCAAATAATTTCTTCATTTAATGATAAAATACTGATTCCTTGGCATCCGTCGTCCATCATTGTCATTGTAAAACTTCCCTTTAAAAATTTTCTCCTCAGGAACAACTGGGCCAATTGAAACAAAACTTGACATCAATGGTCCTTAGATGGCCCCCTTTCAAAATTATATCTGATGACCCCGCCCATCATCCAAGATGGCCGTCAGAGCAGAACATAGTTAAACATAGGATCCTATGGGAAAATTCACTTAAAAATCTTCTTATCTGAAACCAGTGATCCAAGTGGAACCGGAACCAAACTTAGCAGCAATGGTTCTTTATCTGATGACCCTTTCTGCTAACCAAGTTGTCTGCCACGGGCAAACTTAGTTTAATATCGGACGCTATAGGAAATTCATTTAAATATCTTACCTGAATCCATCAAGCCCATCAGGACCCTCGGGGGGGGGGGGGGGGTCACTTAATATGTTTTTTGGTAGGGGTGAGCAGCTGGCACACCAGGACCCCCACCCTTATCATATATCAAAAATCTAAAAAAATGTATACCTTATCCCATATTTTTAGCAGAAAAGTATACCTAATCATATATTTATGCCGAAAAGTATACCTTTTCATATATTTCGATCAAAACGATTATAATGAACAGAAATTCTTTATTTTCAAGAAAAACAATGTTTGATTTATACTGCAATGATTCATTATACACATAAACTGTCAGACTGAATGATATTTTATTTAGATGCAACATATTGACCTTATCACATTATCCCATCAGTAATTCCTATCCTTATCGCATATTTTCATCTCAATTGCACACCCTTATCATATATTACGAAGCGTGAAAAAAATACCTATTCCAGCGGCTCATCCCTACCTCATCATATATTGGAAGTGCCCCCCCCCCCCCCCCCCCCGAGTCAGGACCAAACTTTGCATCAATCGATCTTATGTGGTCCTCTTTCAGATTGTATCAGATCATCCAGACTGTCATCTAAGGTGGCGGTCATAGGTGATCTTAGTTTAACATAGGATCTTATGGGAAAATTCATTAAAGACCTTGTCTGAAATCACTTACCAGTTGGAACCAAACTTGGCAGCAGTGGTCTTCTTATATAGTTGTATCTGATGACGCGTACCACCATGCTATTTAGATGACTGCCATTGGTAAACTTAGTTTAACATAGGACCAAATGGGAAATTCATTAAAGAGATCTGAAACCACCAAACCAATTGGGATCGAACGTCCTTCAGTATCTGATGACTCGGCTGATATCCAAGATTGTCACATGGAGACCTTAATTTAACATTACCCTATGGGAAAAGGAAAAGTTGATTAAAGGTTTGCCTGAAACCATTTAGCCGATTAGAACAAAACTGAGCAGCAGTGGTCCTTAGGTGGTCCGATAACACGGACTGACATCCAAAATGGCTGACAGCAAACAGTTTAACATAGGAAACCAATGTAAAATTCACTTAAAGATCGTTTATATGAAACCTCTCAGCCAATAGGAACCAAACTGCAGCAATGGTTCTTGTGTGTTCCTCTTTCCAACGGAAATTCAATTAAAAGATCTTTTCTGAAATTACTAAACCAACTGGAACAAAACTTGGCAGCATTGGTCCTTAGACTGTCCTCTTTCAGAAATTTATCTGATGACAGTCAAACTTTGTTTAACATAGGACCCTACTGGAAAATCCAATTAAATATTTTTGTATGAAACCAATGAACCCGTTGGAACCCAACTTGGCAGGTGGTCGTTTTTCAGAAAAAATATCCAACGAGCCTGCCCGCCGTGTAAGATAGCCACTAGACTTGAACATATTTTAAGATAGGACCCAGTGGGAAATTTACCCCGAAAAAATCTCCTTGTCTGAAACCAATAAGCCAATTAGAACCCAACTTTACAGCAATGTTCTAGGCTGCTACATGTAACCAAGATTGTCAAACAAATCTTTTCTGCTTTAAGTCTGCAGGTGCGATTTTATTTTTAAATGAAATGTCTTAGAACTCCAAAATACACCACTGAAAACAGAAATATGAATTCCTTAAACATATTTAAATAAGTTTTATTCATTGCATGATTACTAAAATAATTTCAGATATCCAATTTGAACGTGTTTTATAAAATTTAATATAGGGTTAATGGGTCACCACGACTCATATCATACATTGTCATAGTTGCCAAGTTGGTAAATACGGAAATAATGCTTATTAGGAAAAGGTGGATGTGCAGTCTATGATGGATGCATATATGGATGAATTATTTTCTAACGTCCAGTGGCATATATTTAATGCATTTCAGGATATATTGATATGATATGAACCATGCTTTGTATTAGACCGACACGCTAGTCGGATTTTTAACTTGCTAGCTCACGCGGTAACAGTCCACATAAAGACGTAGCATTATAGTGACTCCCGAGCGGATCTGGGTACTATTTCACTAATGGCCGTAAGAGTTACGACCAATCGTAAATCCTTTGAATATATACAAGTTACGACCGATCGTAACGCTTACGACCTACCTTTAGTGAAACAGAACCCAGCCATATGCGCCGCGTGCTAAATGGCGGAGAAGCAGCCGTTAAAGCCAGTTTTAATGTCTTTGATTTGACAAGGCCGAGGATCGAATCAGCGTATTTCCACACTCGAGGCGAGCACGCTGCCACGACAATATGTGATTAATGTATTTTTCACCTACATTTGCAATAAGGGAGCAGCCATTTGATTTTTTTTTTGGAGGGGGGAGGGAGGGGATAGGATCAAATTTGAAATAAAAAGGCAGGACCAGGATTTTGGCAAAATAAAAAGACAAGATCACTTTAGGTGTAAAAAAAAGCAGGGCCTGTGTCAATCAGGAATTTTTTGGTTTAAATGAAAATAAAAATGCAGGCCGCAATAGCCATGTTTGCGGCCGAAAAAAATCCAGGATCAAAATTTAAAATTTCGACGAAAAAAATAGGCAGGATCAACACCCCCCCCCCCCCCCCCCCACCAGGGCAAAAAGTTTGAAGATTTTGGTAAATTTGCAATTTAAACAGAGAAGAAAATAAATAAATAAATAAATAAATAAATAAATAAATAAATAAATAATTAAATAAATAAATAAATAAAAAAAAATTGCAATTTAAACAGAGAAGAAAATAAATAAATAAATAAATAAATAAATAAATAAATACATAATTAAATAAATAAATAAATAAATAAATAAATAAATAAATAAATAAATAAATAAAAATATTCATATATGCAAAGAATGTTGACATTAAATAATAACCTATACATTTACATAACAGGATATACATTTACATAACAAGATATATTATTAATTAAATGTAAGTACAGATTTATCAACTATTATTTCGTCATCTTGACCGAAAAAAAGCTATAGTTCACCCCATATTTATCTAAAATGGATTTTGTAGTTTAACATTCTTCAGGCAGTTTTATGTATAACAACCTCCCATCATACTGACTACACTTATCATCAACCAAAATTATGATGAACATTCCCTTATTAGTACACGTGACGTTCAAATACTTAAAAATCTTTTAATTATTCAGAACAACTACTTAAATAAACGGGAAAAACACGTAAAAACAACGTGTTTTTGTATCCTTTTGTATTTTCTGTGGTGGTCAGGTGCTCGGAATTTCTAAGGTTGTTACTTCAAGAACGGATGTACCAATGGTTGAAATAAGCAGATTTGATCGTATACTGATATGTATGTTCATCGCCACTTTTGTTTCTTTTATCGTCGCTGTTATTGTGGTAGCTTCGTTAAAACAATCAAATGATCAGTCACCGAAAATGTCAGCGATGTTATTGTCGGAATTATCGACTACCCGGACTGTAAATTCCTCTACAACAACGTTGACTTTACCAACTACTCCACCTACTTCAGGTAAGTGATGTTTTCTCAAAGAAAGATGATTGCTATTCCTTTATAAGATTTTGATTTTCTTTTTGGAATTGTCGACTTGATTAATTTTAAAGTATAATTTAAATTTATTTATTTTTTTCACAAAGGTTGAGTGCTAATGCTACAATGAACATTCCGTAATATTTATTTCCATATATCATGTGTATAGTGTGCTTGTAAAAACTATTATCACATATTTCGTAGTAATACGTTTGATTTTGCATGGCAGATATGACCGGAAATACAAATGAAATAAGTGTCATATTTGCCCTATAGAACGTTGAAATCCATATTTGCCTTCAAAAATCCATATTTGCTCTCCAAAATCCGCATTTGCTTATATTCTCAATTCAGATAAATAAAATTGTTTCTGTGACATTTTTTAAATACATCCTAGTTGAATTTATATTCTGACTATTTTCTTCAGCCTGAAAATAAATGATACATAGATAATGACTTGGAATTTCCATATTGGCCCTGGTATCAGCCCTTGACCCATATGTTGGCCTCCGGCTTATTAATACGAGAGTCTCGGTATGATACCAGGGTCAATATGTATAATGCCATGTAATAATCTGTAAATATCTCATCAGAAAAAACCACTGGTCCAAATTGTAATAAGCCGATAAAATATTTTGTAGAAAAGATTCAAAATGCACTAAAATGGTATAAAGACATAACCATCCAATGACAATTAAAGCTTCATTATGCCTGAGGTATATAGAAATAGCATTTAAGATACATCGTCTCTTGGACGATATTAGCATCATGATCAATTAATAAGAATATACACATGTATACCTCCTGAAGATATGCACGCCTGCTTATCTCTCTCATGCATAACAATTGCTAATGTTAAATATTCTCATTATTATGTTTTATTTCAAGAATTCAAGAATGTGATTCGTTGTAATATTATTTCCCTTAGTTTGTTGAAGTATATTGGTTATGAAAGGGATTGAAATTAGTTCAGAGCGGATTTTGCAGCTATGCTTGTATCTATGCTTTTTACTTAACGTTTTTCATTAAGTTAAGGGTAAACTTCATTAAATTAAAACACAAAATAGGAGTTGAGGCTATATGTTTAGCATTGATTAGCAGTTGACCATTGAAAGATACGTATCTTAACAAAATATGTTCCAAATGTAAACTTGGCCAAGTCAGAAAAATAGCTCCGGACACAGAATCCCAAAAGAGATTATATAAACCTTAGTTTTCGATTATCTGTATATACTGTAGATTTCTTCTTTTTTATTTCAGGGTATCACATCGCCTTCCATGCTAACCTTGGAACATCTAAGACTTTGTACAGACCATACCCACATATAGTTAAATACGATTCTGTCATAACTAACATAGGTGAAGCATACAACCACCTTACAGGAAAATTCACGTGCCCAGAGGATGGCGTCTACTCTATCGCCTGGTCATCACTTACTCCACCTGGCAAGCGATTTGAAACACTTCTGTATGTGAACGATAGGGTGATAACTGGAAATAGAGCCAATGCGTTAAATGTTAATCAGTATGTACAGGCATCAAAACATGCTGTGGTTGAGATGAGAAAGGGAGATGTCGCATACATAAAAACACTAGGATCTGCTGCTAATGAGCTTCATGGAGACTATAATGCATTTTCCTCTTTTTCTGGTTTTAAAGTTTAATTGCGCTTGTCGTATGATTATGCTGTTATTGTGTAGTAAATGTTGTATACAATAGAATCGCAGTTTTTACATAAATGTTTATAAAGACAACATTTTTTAAAATACAAAGCGCCTATTTGCTCTATTCCCAGTCCAGTTACTGATCTTTTTTTGTATACTCGCAAGAAGTTGAAATTGTAATACTTTTATAAGTTGTTTATGTATGAAATATTTCTCTTAAGTCACATAACAAATTGGTAACATATAGGGTGTTTGTTTCTTTTATAAGAGGAACATTTTCAGATCCATCTCCAAACTGAACATACGAAAAATATGCATCTAGAGTGGTCACCACACGATCGTATATTTATTGCATCCTTGAACACTGAAAAATAATACCAAGTACTTATACAACAAGAGACAGTTGGCGATATTTATGTTATATAATGGCACTTAAACCTTCTTGACGTTTTTATAAATTAAGTGCTTCGCTGTAATGACTAATGATATAATTGTCTCTGTGCGTTATATGAAAGTACTATGAAAAATAATGACTGGTACACTTTATATTTGAAAATTTCAGCGATATGTGCCTCTTGATTTGCAGATCTTATTCTGTTTTTTTTTCTTTCATTACGTCAATATTTTCAAGGTACCGTCAATAGCTGTTATATATTTACCCTTCCGTAGCAGCTGGGTTCATCTCTTATTTTTCACAGGAGTTTTTGTCTAAAACAATTTTAGTTTCAGTGTTATTTTGCTGTCCTTTGTTACGTATTTGTTTATTTAAATTGTCTGTCCCTTTTGAAATTGTCAAGATAATTGCTTCATTCCTATGTTTTCTTTTTTATCTAGCTACATAGACAATGATAGAGATGTCTTTTATAGCAGACCTGACTATTTGTTCCATGTTTCACTATTTGTTGTTTTAAATATAATATTTTCATTATCAAATTTGGCTTTGAATAACTTTAAACCATTCTGATATTCTTTTAAGGTTTCAAGTGACGTAACTCGATCGTCTCTGGGTTATTTTGCAATTTGAAGGGAGCCGTTAACGAAGTAGGAGTACATATATTTGCCCTTCGCGACCACCTGGTATCATTGTCATTCATTTTAGTAGTTAGAAGTCCATTTTGAGACTACGAATTTTATTTTTGTTTGTCTGTAATGTCATTTTCTTCAGTTTGTCTAACTGTGTTTCAGTGATGATATCGGTGAATATATATGTTTTCACGTATTGTTGATTTTTCACTCTAAAGTTCAATTGCATGCATAATTCAAGTGGAATTTGTTTTTAAACATAACATCTATAGTTTATTGTTTCTATGTCAAAATTAAAATCTTATAATTCCAGTGTTGTTTTCAAAACATCAAATGCAGTAATTTCATTGACTAACAGCAACTTCCGGTAAAAAGTTTATAACTTGACAAATTCCTTTCATGACGCCATGCGTGTGAATACGTACGCATGCAATATAGTCACGAGGAAAATGTTAATACAAATGGAAAACGTCATATTTCTGCATTACTTTGGAATTATAATTAATAAAGGTTATATGTACGGAATTTATCAATGTGTAAACCCGGGCTTATCACTCACAGTCCTTCGGACTTTATTTAGTTTGTGAGTGAATTGCCCGAGTTTACACATTGATAAATTCCTTCAAAATAACGTGTATTACTGTAATGAATTAAATTCATTAAAAATCACTGACTCGAAGCGGCCATTTATAATCATCGAAGCGAAAATAATCATGATTCACCAAGCGGAAGTTTAAAATGAATTGATTCACGTGATTTCAAATTATTTATTACTGCATATATATGTAGATGGTAAGAAGTCTAATGATTTCATCAGTGCGGGTGATGTCCATACTTCAACATTCGTGTTATTATATAAATATGGTCAGTGCGGTTGAAAGAGGTGGGAGGGATGGGGTCTGGCTTTTGGTAATTATAACAAGGCGACATTTTCAATTGATATATAACGTGTTCAAGGTGGTAACAAGTCCTTTATTATGGTACAGGCGTGCGGCCATCATTTTCGAATCCCACTTTATTTATTTATTTGAGATACCAAGAAAGTCCAACCTAATCATATATATAAATCACTCTTTTCCTGACCCTTTCATATATTTTCTAACCTGTATTTTCACTAATAGTCAACCAGAAATAAAAATTTTGGCATGCAGAGAGACAAACAGAGCAGGAAATTTTATAAATCTGAAAATACGGCCTAATCATATATATTTAAAAAAATAGTATACTTTTTTCTATATTTTAAATGATAAAAGACAGACCCTTTTTGGCCGCACATATGTAGGTACCATTATGTATGCGGTTACCACCCCCCCCCCCCCCCCCCCCCGTGTCTCTGTAGTGACAATATTACCTCACATCCCTGTTAAAATTCTGATTGATAGATATTTAGCAGAGAAGTCCACATAAACGGGTGCTAAGGGGCCGTCTCAACTTCATCAGACGGTTTATTCAAACATGTTAAAGTAAGAAAAAAGAATCTTTGATACCAATAGTGATGCCTAAGATGTGCATATTAAGTAGATTTACGACTCACACATTGTCACATGTTATGCCCAAGGCCTCAAACATTGAAAACCAAAAACAACAATCCAAAGCGTTGAAAAGCATATTCCAAATTGCCAAAATAACCAAAAGTGGAAGGCCAAAATTAATATAAATCATCTAATGACAGAGGATGTGAGGAATCTTTCTCCGTTCATATTAGAAATAAATACTTTGGAAAACTAAGAAAACCAACCGTGCATTAGCAACAATAATATCAAAGGTACCAAACTGGCGCTACCGTAGCTAAAAGAATATTCCTTAAGATCAATTTTGACAGTGAGTATCTTAGCGACCGTATATTTGTATAGTAAGAGCATGTCGTTTTCGAAGCAGATGAGGTGATACACACTGAAAGTTTATCACAGTATATAATATTTGTGCCTGTTTATATTTTAGAGTTATTTTTCCTGAGAAAAGATGTCTCTTGAAAGATTTCTTCATGATATTTACGATAACAAATGTCCATTTAAAGTGAAAACCGATGAGGAAGTAAAGGATATTGAATCCGCGGTCAAGGACAGCATAATTAGAATTCTAGAACATATGGCAACGTGTGATCCACTTGTGACAGTTTCTGACATTCTACCCGTAGGTGGATATTTTGAGGAAACAAAAATTGAAAACCCAGACGAGTTTGACTATATGGTAGTTTGTCAATTGTTGTCACTAGAAAATGAATTTAAAATAGCAAAAATCTGTCCTGGGAATGTAATGATGACTCCTGTAAATTTGGATCACTGGGGAAACTTCACCAAGGAAGGCCAATTTTACTTCGCATCGCAAAAACACCCAGATGATACAGAAAATTGTTTGTCGTATGCTAACTTCTTCGAGTCTTTACTTGCACGTGCAACTGAAGAGGTAGAAAAGTGTTTCGAGAAGACATCAGGGAACCTTTATCTAATTGGAGCGGGAGGAAATTCTTTGTCATTTACTTGGGAAAGTTTAGTAGACCTCGAGGCCATGTCTGATTTTATCGAGGTTGATTTAATGCCATGCATAAAAATACCAGAAGATATAAAAAAAGAAATCTTGAAAGATGTTCCCGCCAATTTACAGAAGTACGTGATCGACGACGGATGCCATATTGTTCCAAAGAATTGCACTGTTTACTCAAAGCATGTTTGCTCCCAAGTGTCATTTACCCGTTCTGAAGTTTTTCTGGTCCGGGGAATGAATGAACACCACAAAAAGTGCTACAAAATTTTAAAATTCATTTCAAAAAAGTTGTCAGCTCTGTGTTTTGATTCGTATGTCATGAAGACTGCCATTTTGCATCACTGCTATACAGAAAATTGTTCCGATAACGAATGTTTATACGGTTGTGTTTTAAAAGTTATACGGTACTTAAAATCATCATCTGAAAACAAATTTATTCCAAATTTTTTTCTTCCGTCCAAGAATATCTGGGAGCATTCTATGGTCGGATCAAAAGAAGAGATTGATAGATTTTACAAGGCACAAGCAGGATTGGCAAATCAAGTTATTCTAATTCTAGAAAATATTCAAAAGACTGACATTGAAAAGTACAACTTTCAGTCCTGCTTGGATCTGTTTGAAAAGTTGGCAAAATATTTACATAAACTCAGTTTTGGGAAGTTGACATTTCAACAACTAGAAAAAAGAATGACAGACTATCTTTCCAAGAGAAACACCAGGTCTTCAAAATGCAACATGTTGTAAATAAATATACGAATAGAAACTCATTTTGATTTTTCTTATCATTATACCCCCGCTTTTGAAAAAAGCGGGGTATATAGTATTCGTTGTGTCCGTCCGTCCGTCCTTTCATCAGACCTTTGTATCCGCAACTCCTCCTAAACTACTGAATGGAATTTGATGAAACTTTCAGAGAATCTTCACCCCTAGATAGCATTGTGCACCTCCTATTGGACCAATTTTTGGGGTTTCCCATAGAAAAACAAGGACTTTGACTTTCAATGTGATAGGGGGTACCATGATGCCATCCGCAACTTCTCCTAAACCACTGTATGGAATTTGGTGAAACTTTCAGAGGATCTTTATTACATGATGCCATAGTGCACCTACTATTTTATATTTTGATCTGATGAATATTTGGGGTTACCCATACCAAAACATGGACTCTGACATTCATTGTGATAGGGGTACCATGATGCCATCCGCAACCCCTCCTAAACCACTGGATGAAACTTTTAAGAGAATCTTTTTTACATGATGCTATAGTGCACATCCTGTTTTAGATTTTGATCTGACCAACATTTAGGGTTTTCCATACCAAAACATGGACCTTGCCATTCCTTTTAATAGGGGGTACCAGTATGTCATCCGCAACTCCTCCTAAACCACAAAAGGGAATTCCATGAGACTTTCAGAGAATCTTTATCACATGATGCCATAGTGCACCTCCTATTTTAAATTTTGATCTGACCAACTTTTTGGGTTTTCCATAGCAAAACATTGACTTTGCCATTCCTTGTGATAGTGGGTACCAGTATGCCATCCTCAACTCCTCATAAACCACTAAAGGGAATTCCATGAGACTTTCAGAGAATCTTTATCACATGATGCCATAGTGCACCTCCTATTTTAGACTTTTGGGGTCTCACATAGCAAAACATGGACTTTGTTATTCATTGTGATTTCCTTTCATGTATCTTAGGTTGCACTCCACAAATTAATAGTACCATTTTCTATGTGAAGTGATCTAACAAATGTCATTGTCTTGTGCCATCTTCAGAGTAAATAATACCCATATACATATATATATATATATTCTGAAAGGCCATTGTGTTAGCATTGTTTCAATCATGATAAAATAAATAAAAAATATCCATGAAAACCTAGTTGGCATAGCAACATTTCAAAAATTTTCATAAAAAAAGCTTTAAAAATGTTAAATTTCACTCCACTTCGGCTTAAAATTGAGGTCTGATGCAGCATTTCAATCCAATTGAGACTTAATTTTTCAGATTCTGCATAAAATTCCATTACATATGTGGGAAAAAAAAGGTTTACTTTTCCGGCTCTTTTTTTCGCAATTTAACTTACCAGTGTAGGTGCCGATTATCACTGTCAAAGTTTTACACACCACATGTCAATTCACAAGTCCCAGTTAATGACCTCCCATTACTTGTCAGAAGCAAAATCAGTTAATGTTTTCGTATTTTTTAAAACTAAAATCTATCCTCTTTCAGTCAATATTACAGTTTTGAGGTTAAGACATTTATTAGTTATCTATCATGTAGTCAAACTTTACCAACTCTAATAATTAATAAAATTCTGGGGGTGCATTTCTCTGAAACTAAGATAATTAGTGGAGTGTAACCTTATGTAAGGCGGGGGTATCAAGTATTGAGCTTTGCTCACAGTATTTCTAGTTTAAAAATGTATTGCACATGTACATGCATTTGTCATGTTGTAGGTACTATTTTGTCTTATAGTTTAAAAATTCGTAAGGGTTCCGCGGAACCCAGTGTCTCGCCTACTTTTGATGTTGTCTATATTTTCAATGTGATAGGTGAATGCACATAATAGAATGCAATGTTAAGTCCATTTATACGTAAAAAACTGAAAAACAGAAATAAATATTTTACAAAATTTTCTCCTGGATACAATCTTTATATCATAAACAAGCTTCTGTCCAAATTTGGTAAAATTCCTGGATAGTTTAAGAAAGTTATTAAAATTTTAAAAACTTTAACCACAGAGTGAATGTAATGTTTCCTGGCAGAAAAACTAAGTCCATTTATAAGTAAAATACGGAAAAATTTTTTTTTTTTTTACTAAATTTACTTCTGGATACTATATTATGATCATAAACAAGCTTCTGTCCAAGTTTGGTACAAATCCAGGATAGTTTAAGAAAGTTATTAAAATTTTGAAAACTTTAACCACAGAATGAATGTAATGTTTCCTGGCAGAAAAACTAAGTCCATTTATAAGTAATATACAGAAAAACTGGAATTTTTATTTTACAAAATTTACTTCTGGATACTATCTTATGATCATAAACAAGCTTCTGTCCAAGTTTGGTACAAATCCAGGATATTTTAAGAAAGTTATTAAAATTTTAAAAACTTTAACCACAGAGTGAATGTAATGTTTCCTGGCAGAAAAACTAAGTCCATTTATAAGTAAAATACGGAAAAACTGGAATTTTTTTTTTACAAAATTTCCTTCTGGATACTATCTTATGATCATAAACAAGCCTCTGTCCAAGTTTGGTAGAAATCCAGGATAGTTTAAGAAAGTTATTAAAATTTCAAAAACTTTAACCACAGGGTGAATATTTGTGGACGCCGCCGACGACGACGACGACGACGACGACGACGACGACGGAATGTAGGATCGCTATGTCTCGCTTTTTCGACAAAAGTCGAAGGCTCGACAAAAAAGCTGCCAATTAAAATGGAATTTCAGAGCCCAGTTTTTATGGCAATATCTACCTCTTGGTATTTTTATCTCAAATGACTGTTATTTAAAATAATATTATTCATTATAGGAATGCCATTATAAGAGTGTATGGGAATGTAGTGTTAAACCTTGTGTGTGTTTGTGTATTTTTTTGGTTAAAAGAAGCAAACCTCATTTGTTTCCTGATTACACAGTCATCATCATTTGCAGCATTTATTGGTCAAGCAAGAATCGTTTTGCAGCAGATTATGTTTCTCTTAGCCTGTAATTACATGGTGATATGAAAGCTTTGGATTTTTGGGGTTTTTATTCGGTGTGGAGATGGGAGAGTAAATATTTGCCCTGTAAATCAAGCAATGTTCCATTGTTGCATTTCCTGTAAATACCAGAAACATACTTTTTCCATTACAGCAACATAAAAGAAGATATGATTTTTGAACATTTATTATAAAATTTGGCTTTGTGTATAAAATAAAACAATAATGTATATAATAAATAAATTATAATAAAACTACAACAATACTATGCTAACCTGAATATTCATATATTGACCTACTTTTTGAAGATTTTGACACCTCCATTCCCATACATGGTGAACCTCCAATCTGTGGGTCAAAATCTTTTGCTATTTTAAGGGTCCTTTTGATGAAAATTACCAATCTCCTGATCAAAATTTCAAACTTGTCCTTTAAATTTTAAAAGTTAATTCAACCATTTTACATTTTACTGAGCATATTTATCTAATTATACTAATACTTTTAAACTTTAAGTAGACTTAGTGTAACCTAGTGTAAATCGTAACTTAAAAGAAAATTAACAAGATTTTCATACAGTAGCCAATGTCCCCTATTGATAATAGTCAAATAGCAAGACAGAAAGCTGCAAAATTACTGTACCTGAATTGAACTGATATAAACCTTCGACATAAATTTCATTAAAATCTGTTGTGACATGCAGACGCGAGAGCCCCCACGAAGTCAATTTTACCAGCTCCAAGCTGGACAAAAACATTTACGACTGTGAAGTAGGAAAAGGCCATATCATGTTATATGTAAATTCATCAATTTCAAATATTTCACCCTATTCAACCCTTCCACAGCAAAAGTCACAATTCCAAAATCAGCGATTCTGTAGAATTATAAATTCTTTGATAATTTTAAAAAATATAAATTCTGAACAATGCAACATCCAAAAAACTTCATAAAATGACCTAATCATTTCTTGTCAAGTCAAAGATCACTACAAATGCAAACACTTTGTGTAAAAAATGCAACATAATGATTGGAAATACATTTTGTACTTGGGAGCAGACATCATAGTGACATTTTTCAGTACTAAACAACTAATTCAGATATAAATCTATGATCAGATCTCAGATGCATGGATAAAAGTACAGTAGGTGCCAAAAACCAAATTGGAAAGAATTCAATATTTTTAAAATACTTTTATATAGGAATATATAAAGACTAAAATGGTCAAAATCTAGAAAACTGGTAATTTCCAGAAAACTTTCAGGCATGCAGATGATTCTTTGCCAAGAAAAAAAAGTTTGATAAAACCACTTCTTCAATTCTGAAACAGCAAATTTCTGAACAATGTAAAACACTTAATATTTGTGGTGCACTAATTTTTATGGAAAGACTGGCTTTCAAAGTTGTGTTTTGCAAGTCATTTATAGTAATATAATTTTGTACAAATTTTTAATGAACTTTATCTATTGATCATATATGTTTAACTCTTGCTGCAATTTATGAAAGGTTGACTTATTTTTTTTCCTTTCTTTTGACCTTGAAATCTACAAAATTACAAAGATTTTTTCCTTGTACATAAAAACAGACATCAACAAAAACAAATGGATATATATCACTACAATACTTCACATGACTGCCAGTGATAATATGACTATTATCCTTCAGGATAAAAGGTAAACTGTAAAACTGAAGTGAACAAAAAACCTGCTAAATCTTTATCCCATTACTACTATTTTACGAAATAGAAGGTTGTTTCAATAAGGAAAAAAAACAATTAGTTACAGACAAGGAAAAATAATACCACTTTTCCTATTCTTATTCCCCGTCTTCCCCATCCCCATCCACCCCCCTAAAAAAAAATCAAACTGAATGATAGACCCGGACGGAATGAAATTCAAATTACTGACAAAATAATTACTAAAGAACAGCCAATGCTATAATACTGCAGAGCTCACTGGAATAACTACACCTTGTTTTTGTAATAATTTTAAAACATCCAATATTGAATCTAATTCTGCTCTAAATCTTTGAATTTCATTGTTTTTAGAATCTACGATGGCTTTCCATTTTTTAACTTCTTGATCCATCTCAACAGTTGCAGTATGTTTTGCATTTTTCACAATTTGTTGTAATTCTAGTTCTCGTGTTTCGTGCTTTTTCTCCATCTGAATGATCTTCTGTTGAATTAATTCAAAATGTTTCATCTCCTGAATATTAAAGAGAAAAAAAAAATGTGAATTTTACCACCACTAAACTTGATCACATGAGCAGCAAAACCACAGATCAAGATAATGTAAATTTTGTTATGAATTCAAATAACAAGTCCACAAAATTATGAGGATTTGAATGTGGTGGACTCAAAAAATCTATCTGTATGGCATAGTTAAAATTTTATTGGTAAAATGCCTTCTTGTAGTACAATACTTCACAGGTTACAGAACAAATGGCCTGAACAGTAAAACACTGTAATAAAACTTTAATTTTGTGCCAATGTTTTCTGTATCAAGATTAAAAAATGTGTGAGTCTTCCAAGGAAGACGTGTCGCCTGCGGACGTCAATTTTTACAAAAAATATTAAAATTTTCTAAAAATGAAATATATGCACACCTTTGCATTAAAGTTAATGCACAGAGAAAGTTTCATCAAATTGCTGTGAGGCGTTATGGAGTAGTTGAGGATATTTTGAACCCCCCCCCCCTTTTTTTTTTTTTTTTTTTTAAAAATGTCAATTTTTACAAAAAAAAAAAAATTAAATTTTTAAAATAAAATATATATGCACACCAGTACATTAAAGTTAATGCACAGAGAAAGTTTAATCAAATTCCTTTGAGCGGTGATGGAGTAGTTGAGGATAGAAGTTTTTACCCCCCCTTTTTTCAAAAATGTTAATTTTTAGGAAAAAAAACATTTTCTAAAAATGAAATATATATGCACTCCTGTGCATTAAGGTTAATGCACAGAGAAAGTTTCATCAAATTCCTTTGAGCGGTTTACGAGCAGTTGAGGATAGAAGAAAAGTGTGACGACGCAAGACGCAAGATGCAAGATGATGCAAGACGCAAGACGACAGATAGTGATCCCTATGTGTCGACCATGCGTTCCACAGGTGACACAAAAATGATTATCTGTAAATTAAAGGGTTTCCACACTTTTCTGAACAAAAAATTCAAGGGGTTTCAGGTGACAATTCAAATAATTTCTAATTTTTTACATGTGAAAGGGACTATGCATCTCAAATTCTCTATAAAATGTTTTAGGATGCAGACGCCATGAATAGTTTCGCCCCATCATCATTCGCCACAACGCAATATGCATCCCATTTAATACCTCTTAGTATAAACTCACTCCGGAACCTGTGTGGGTATGAAAAAATGATGAACAAAGGGAAGTAATCAATTTTTTCCCAATAAATTCCTGTCAACAAATTTTCATGTCTGATAATGATTTTGGTGTTTGTTTGAAAGTGGAGACTGTATCCATTGGACAGATATATTCTTGTTTTAGGTCATTATTCGTTATTCTATAAACCCCACCCACACCCTTAATTCTGATATTTCTGTAATTCTTAATTTCCCAAAGCCAGGAAAATGTTTGACATGAAAGAAAAATAAACCCACAGTATCTAATATCTATATGTATCATTTACAATATTCTTTCTCTAACGAACTTACAGGGGTATGGAATTTCTTTGCCTCTCTAAGTTCCTGTTTGAGTCGATCAATCTGATTTTCTAGACTAGCTTGTTGTATCTTGAGAATTGATAATTGTTCAGCATCAGTCTGTGATTTATTTAACTGGTCCTTTAAATGCTTTATCATGACCTAACAAAAAATAATATCAGGCTGCATTAACAAACACCTTACTGAACAAAAATGACAAGATTTCTATTTGATTCTTACAAAGATTAGTTCTCAAAGCTGTGAGTGAACTTTAGATTTACTGTTAAGGATGATGGTCTAATAGGAAATAAATAGGATTTGAAATAGGTGTTTTAGTTTGAGAGAACATATGAATAGTAAACAAATAAGCAAGAAAAAAATATAGGTTCATGTGCTCAATTTAGAGCTATAAAGCCTTGAAAATTTGCAGGAAATAGGTTTTCTCTGGATTTTTCATTGTCTTTGCATTGGCAACTTCAGTCTCTCAAATATGTATGAAAAAATAAAAAGGATTTCATAAAATTTTGTCAAATACTATTTTATGGTATATATGATTGAATTATAAAAGAAAAAGTGGGGGTTCAAGGGCAAAAAATTTAATGCTTAAGAAATGGATAAAACCTGAGGATTCCAAAAATCTGACAAAAAGACCAAAACATGACCAGCGAGCATCCTTAAGACTAAGTAATTCAGTATGTAATTTACATTTCAATACCTAACATTATTATTTTTGATAAAGAGAGTTACAGTGGCAAACAAAATTGGATTTCCAAATATAGATCACTGTTCTTCCTGAACAAAAATACTGGGTAAAAAATTAGATCAAAAACCTTTCTTCTGAACTGGAAGAGAATATTTTATGAAAATGAAGATAATATTTTTGTTCTCCTGATATTTAACAAAATAGCCTGAAAAAATGGTTGATATGCAGTGATTAAAGCTTGCTAAGAAATTCATTAATTTATGTTCTAAACTAAATTTTCTATTAACATAATTTAAATCTGAATAATTATTTTAAAATAATAAAAAATTTTTTCTATTAAACTAATCTAAATATGAAAGATTATTTTAAAATAAAATCAAATAAAAATTTCTGAAAAAGCTTATTTTAAAATAAAACAAAAAAAATATAGAGAAGTACACTGACTTGCTGAGCATCTGTTTTGGACTGTAACTCTGCCATTTTAGATGCTGAATGCTGTAATGCATTGTCTGCTAATATCTTCTGGAGTTCTTTTTGGTGAGATGACCTCAACACATCAATCTAGTTGAATGAGAAATATTTTTAGAACAAGCAAAAACTATTTGATATTCTAGGGATGCAAAAAATTATTTTTTGAGAATAGCATGTTTATTTTTCACATTCTAAAATGAACAATAATTTATTTGTCAAGGAAATGTTGCAAGAATTTTATCTTCATACGGTAATTTTATTACAGTTGATTAATATCACAATTATTTCATGGATTAAAAATGCACCTTATTTTGCATAAACCATATTTTTTTAATAAAGAAAATGATAAAAGCAAACTTTCAAGGTCATTATTCCATGCTTTGTTATTGGTTCTAGTGACACTTAGACAAAGCAGTTTCTGGGTACACAACATTTTCTGGTTACGTTTACAAACGTGTACGATAAAAAGATCAAGAGATGGCATTTTTATATCTGATCTATTATAAGCCTTCTGACATATATCAACATACGAGTCGATCTGCTCTCTAGCAAATTATGAGGCGTACAGCTAATCAAAAAAAACATACACTGTACATACTGTACATGTACTATGCAATTATATGTACAGCTGTATATGTGGGGTGCTTGAATTTATGAATATTTATTATAGCTGAAAATACCTGGTCTTCATATTTCTCCCTCGTTTTACGATTTTTATCTTCGAAATGAGCCTTGAACTTTTGCAGCTCTATTCTGTGAGAATCAACTTCTAGCTGAAGCTCATCAACCTGAAAAAAAATATAAATTTTAATATTCAAGATATATACATGTAGTTAATTCAGGTTAAGAGAAATAAAGATGAAAATTTATCTGACACAAATGGTTTTCTAAACTTAAAACACCTGGGAAAAACAGTATTAATTTTTAGAAATTAAACATATTTTTCAACAACACAGGTGATTTTCCCAGCCAAGAAAAAAAAACCAGAAATGCTGTATCGGAAGCCATATTACTATGTGTAATAAAGAAACCATAATTGACAAATCTGGATTGCAAAAAGCAAAAATCTGATAAAAAAAATGGAATAAAATCATCCCTATAATAAAATTACAGTTTAATTTTGTTTGTTTATATATAATGTAATGAACAGGAGAAGAAAATCAAAGTCCAAAACAAAATTTCACATCTTAATTATTTTTCAAAGTAAATGCATATGAAATCTTTTATAATTCAACTCACGGGAACAAATCGATAATTTTTTTTTTACTTCAACTAGTTTGAAATAGACAACTAAACTACATGGATATGTTGTATATACTCAAAAATCATTTCCCATAGCTCTTTCATATTCAACTATTTTTTTTACTGAATACCACTCAGACCATAAAAAAATCTCATAATGAAACCTGCATTAAATAACTATTCACCTTTGATTTAAGAATTTCGTTTTCTCTGATGACATCAGATATATGTGTTTTGTCAGCGAATGTTTCTGGTTCGTAATGTTTGTCATTTAATCTATCAGAAAATCCATTTTCCGATGATAAAACTTCAGTTTCATCCTCGTCAATCTTCTTGCTCTTTCCCTTTCCTTTAGTTTTCTTGTTTTTGTCTAAATTCAACAGAAATCATTCATTGATTATAAAATAATAAGTCTTCCCTCAATCTGTAAATGTATGTAAAAATCAGATACAATCACAACATGGTTAGTTAGATTTTCTAAACCAAAATGAAGATATTTAGCAGTTGCAATCAACAGCAATTCCTATTCTTAGTATCAAAGAAATAATGCTTAAATGTAGGTCAGAGTGACCTCATTTATCCATTAGACAGTCCAAGACCAAATATCTTTTTATAACATGAAGTTTAGAACTATATTTCCAGAAACCTAAAGGATGAACAAGAGAAAAAAGTTCTATCCCTCTCACAGTCTACTAGGGGATAAGATCAATTATATTAAATTTCATCCTCTACAGAATGAACTGGTTACTTACTGTTATGCAAAACTGCAAAAATGATTTAAACCAGTAATTAACAAAATTTATACAAACCTTCAATATTAGTAGAACCACCTAATCCATTGACCAGATATAAATGTTTTTCTTTCCTCAGTCTTTCTATAGACTTCTGGAGAACTTGTAAGTCATGGCTTTTACTTTCCAATTCTGTTCTTAAAACTTTAACTTGATTCTTTAAATCTGTTTCCTGATCTTTGGTCATTTTCAGCTCATTCTTTAGTTGAACTGAAAAGAACATCACATGAAGTTTTAATGTAATCATTATGCTGAAAGAATAAAATCATTCAAAAATTTAGGACTGATCTGTTTAAAACTAAAAAAAAATCAACAATTTCCTAATCTAAATTTATTTTGTTAAAGAGCAAGGATGTCATTTCTAGAGGTTTTGCTACACGTTTTTAGCATGCTACTGCACAATGCTTTCCATTCTGGGTGCCGTTCTGCCACCTGAATCCTCTTTTGAATATACCCTGAGAGTGCTTTCAATGTCCTCTAAAATTCATTAGACTAAACCCTTTTTGGGTGTCACCTTACTGTGTTTGGACACGTTTATTGCATTGTGTTGTCCTAGTTAAAGGATTGCAGGTAAATTAATCTACCGGGCTGAATACATGGTTCACATGGTTTTAGATAATTATTGCAAACGTTTATCTATGCTGTTCACCAAGATAAAAAATTAGTATTCTAAACTGCCCTCAATCATAAAAATTACTGTGCCCTCACAAATTTCTTTTTAAAACACGAATTTCAATTCGTAACATGCACACCTATACACACATACTTTATACTAAATTGCCCTCAATCATAAAAATTACCGTGCCCTCACAAATTTCTTGGGAAAACACTAATTTCAATTCATAAAACACACACCTACATATATATACACACACTTTATTTGGAGAATACAGAATATTTTCAGACTAGGTACACTGTTTATTACATTATCAAAATTGAAAGATTTAATATGACATGATAAAATATGTTTTTATATGACTTATGACCTTGGTGATTTACATTGTTACGTCATTTCCTCGAGTGAAAGAATGATGTTTATTTTAAATGTGAATTATCCATATTTTGTTTCACTCGGAAATGCATGTATTTCATTATTTTCAATGTAATAATATCATATTGTGACAGTTTTTTGTAATCTATCGATTTATATTTAGATTACATATTTTTACCTTCCTGTGATGTTTTTGTTTTATTTAATTCATTATTTAGTCTGGTAATTTCTGCCTGTTGTTCAGCTACTTGTTTCTTGTATCGCTCCCTGACACTGTCCAATTCTTTCTGTAATGCTAAAGTACTGGTATGTGGATGGTCGTATTCTTTGAGAGAATTGTCATCTGGCCGTCTATAGAGATGGAGCTGTGCTTCTAAATCTTTTATTCTATCTTCATATTGCAACTGTTTGAAAACAAAGTTGTGACATTTCAATATAATTCTGTTTTGATTTTTTTTTTCAAATTCAAGTTATTTAATGTTACTGAAAGAAAGAAAAAACAGGCATAATTAATGTTGATATGGAAATAAATAAATAATTCATGTAAGTAGCAACCTCTGTGGAATTGAAATACTAATCCACTTCCTTGATTTTTGGAATGAATTAATCTGGCATCAAAAATATGTGTGCATGGGTTATACAATCAGTCTGGTACGAAACATGTACATGTATTTTATTGGTCAAAGGTACACTTATATCAAAATTGTTTTATATGGTTGGACAGAAGGACACATGAACTGGACATTTTTAATATAATTAAAAAAAAAACATTCACAATAACAATCTAGGGAACATACCTTTAAAGTGTTATATTTTTGTTCGACAGATCTTAGCATTTTCTCTGATTCTCCATCTTTTGTTTCTAGTTCAGCCTCTAGCTTTTTAATCTGATTTTCTAACACAATCATTGTTGGAGTTCTCTCTATAGATGTAACATTCTCATCTGCTGCTATTGCTGCAGTCATTATCAAAGCAGGGAGTGAGTTCGGATGGCGCCTGCGGATAATCTGTTCCATTTCTTTCACCTACAATTCATGACAAATATAAATTTAACAATTTATGCTGTAGGTCTTGAAATACATTTAAATCTATAAAAGATCAAAGCCCGCTTCAAACTGATCTTGCACATGTTAGAATCAGAAGACTTAACCATGGTAAGATACATAAAAACAAACAAAAGCCAATATCCAAGCAGAACCATAGCCTGTCAACATTGTGTGTTGGACTTTGATCCCAACTGATGAGAATTGAAAGTTTTTCTGCCACAGTTTATTAATTTTGCCCAAGGACTCGAATTTCCTCCACCAATAAAACCTGGCCACTATGATACAGTCGACTGCACTGAAAGTGGCATTGAAGTCCAATAAACCAAACCAAGTGGAACATACCTGTCTCTGTAAATCTTGGATTTTCTTGGCATCATTTGCCCTTTCCTTTGCTCTCATCTTATTTTCTTCTTTCTTTTTTCCTGTCTGTGAAAGACATCAAATAGTAACAATATTGTGTAAATTTTATTTTCTATTTTCATTATAAGGTTATCTAAACTTAATTATCTGGTTCTCAGAAATGCCACGCCCCACTTAAAAAGTTGCCATCAGAACATGGTTATTTGATTTCCAGAAAAAAATGTTTGCCATTCCGGTATTTTTCCGTGAAAATAAAATTTGAAATTAATCGCCAAAAGTATTTTTCAAGCATCTACTGACTGAGACTCAATTTTCAAGCATCATGTGACATTGATCAAGTCAAAATGAAAGTAAACTAGAAATTGTGTCTTTAAGACACGGATCCCCCGCTTAAAATGTAGGTCATCATGTATGAACGCTCAGTACTATACAAGGCACAACCACTGATGAAGTTTCATTGATACACTATGTTTAGTTCCAAAGAAATGAACCTAAATGCAAAACTTAACCAGAGTCGCTCAAGCATAAAATGTAAGTCATAATGACCCTATTGTTGTATGACTGCTCAGTACTAATCCAAGGCACATCCACTGATGAAGTTTCATTGATCCAAAGAAATGAACCTTAATGCAAAACTTAACCAAAGTCCCTCAAGCATGAAATGTAGGTCATAATGACCCAATTGTTGTATGACTGCTCAGTATTTTCCAAGGCACATCCACTCATGAAGTTTCATTGATACACTGTGCTTATTCCCAAAGATTTGAACCTAAATGCAAAACTTGACCATAGTAGCTCAAGCATAAAATGTAGGTCATAATGACCCAATGATTGTATGACTGCTCAGTACTAGGCAAGGTGAAGTTTCATTGATACACTATGCTTAGTTCCAAGGAAATGAACCTAAACACAAAACTTAACCACACAGTTTGGACGGACTGACTTCCATACGTACGTATGGACGAGAACCTCTATATGCCCCATCCACATTCATGGGCAGGGCATAATAAAAAGCTGATAAAGCATCATGGCAGTGAGTTTGACTTGAATATTCGCTTCAAACAAATCATTCAATGGACAATACTGCCTTTCTTGTCTACAATTACTGTGGAATAGCTCAGCAGATGAGTTTTTGCAGGAGAAATGAAAAAATTCGAGGCACTGAAAGTAGATAACCCATTTGTATAATTGAAACGTGACAGAAGTAAAGGGATTCAAACTAGATTTGTATGTCGCCAAAATAAATACCTAAAGTGAAAATCCCTTGACTCTTTTGACAAGAAATAAGCTACAAAAATACATTCCCTACCTAACTTGCCATTTTTATAAAAATCGGTAGTTTGAGAACCAAAAAACTTATTTTAGATGGCTTAAGCTTCATATAACATTCACATAATTGGTGAACTCATGAAAACAGAAATAACGTACCAGTAGACATTCTATCACACTACAGAAATCGTAAAGCACAAATCCAAAATGAAAAAAGCAGTAGAAGAATTGTACAAGATTTATGAACAACATCCTTTCCCACCTATTTTGAGGATATTCCAGATATAAAAATTTTTTCCTCAGTAATATTATACCACACTGTCCTCCAAAAAAAAAAAAAAACTTTTTCAAAGACCATCACACATAAACCTGAAATGAATTTTAACTGTGAACTTCTCAAATAGTCATGGAAAGCTCAAACACTGAGACTGTGAAATCAAATCCTGCTCTTAACTGAGAAAGACAGGCACTTTTCCTACCAAACAAAGGTCGGTATTTTTCAACCGATAAAATCTGTCCATCAATATAGAATGCAACATCAGTTTCATAAATAATTCTAGAGGCTTTTCCCAAAAATTATAAATAATGGTTAGGAAATTCCCTTATTTTGTAAGCACTGCACATTGAGTTTTGATTACTGTTGTTTTTCATTATCTTAAGGAAAATTATAACTTCCTCTTAGTTTAATAAAAAGATCAGAAATATGAAAAGTAAGACATTTAAACGAATATTAACTTGTGGGAGATAGATCCATGCACATCCTCATTTAAATAGAGGGAAAATCCAACATTTTTGTGTTGGGGTGATTCAGTAATCTTTGAAGCCTGTGAATAACCTTGTACATATACCTTTTAAAAACCCTTTCAAATGTTCATGTATATATAAAATTAGCCAATATCTAGGATTTTTGTAAAGGGGGGGGCTGTATTTGTAACTTTTCTTCATGTTTTAGCTGAAATTTGGTAAATTTAACATAACTAAATTCCATATAGCAGAAAAGCTTGAAAAAAATCACAGCCACCAGTTTGCTAAACATATAACATCAATTCATGATGTCATTTGACAAACTGAAGAAAACTGTTGTGTGCACTCATAGAAAGCGGCAAGTTAACCCATAAAACATAGAAAGGGGTAAGTTAACCCATAAAACATAGAAAGGGGTAAGTTAACCCATAAAACATCTAATACAACAAATAATATCACCTCTGACTTCAGTTCCTCTATTCTAACTTTCAGTTTAGCTATTTCATCTTCCTTTTCTTTCAATTGTTTTGCATCTTTGTCTAAAATCTGTTGGTTCTCTGCATACCATTTTAGCTTCCTATTCAGCCTTTCATTTTCCTTGATGTATTTTTCTTCTATTTCCTACAATTATAATTAAGCTACATGTATTTACTCACAGATATCAACTTCAAAAACTTATTTTCAGTCACTCCAACTGGATTAACTCAACCATCAAGACTGTGATTTTTAAAATTTGACAAACCATAATAAATACCCAAGAATCTTACCCTAGCTTCCTCAGATTTGATTCCTTTAGATTCCTCCAACTTCTTCCTCATTTGTTCTTTTTCTTTAATCAGCTGATCAATATGTTGTTCTAATTCAACCTTGGTTTTCTGTAGTATTGTTAATTCTCTTTTCGCGTTCTCTTCTTGTCTCTGTAGAAAATGGACACTCGTGTACATGTATTCAAATTTTATCACAACAGAAACACAACTAACACTATGCTTAATCTATAATTAGAATATACAGTCGCAATTTGATGATGTCGAAATTGCTGACCAAACCTGAATTTTTAAAATTCAACACTGTTTATTTGAACATGCTTGAATACATCGGTTGTGTTTAACTCCCCTTATAGTTCTAAAGTTAAAACGTTATATTATCATTTTGACATCAAACTCAATCTGAAGTATTCATCCTTTCATACAGTGTAACTTTTAGCTTGCTCCTTAAGTAATTTCCTTAATAGTAATGATTGTTGTTTGCAAAAATAAGTGACATTAATTTACTGTTTTACACTTTTTATCAGATTTAAAGAGAAGAAATTTCTGTAAACAATCCAAGCACATAACATTATGCATAGGTTGAACTGGAGGTCAAAACTGAATACAGATGAGTTGAAACACTGGATAAGTTTTCTTTGGGTCCCCTACACTTCCAAAAAAACTGAGTTTTAATGTAATTGGAACATATCTAATATTGAAAATCAAATACATCAAATAATAATATGACCAAATAATGACTGATGAAACGATACAGTAATTCATCAATGTGCACTACTTAACGTCAAAGAAAAACAACATGGTGTGTTTGGCAATGAAAAATCTAATTTTATTCTTCTGGTTTTACAATGTATATTCATCTTATAAGTTCAAATTTTTTTCCTTATCTTTGAATTTTAAGTATTCTTACATTTCTATACCTAACTAAAGTAAATTACCTTGGCTTCCTTCCCTTCTGCCTCAAGTATAGCAATTTTCCCTGCCCCCAGTACAGCCCCACCCTCTGTGTTCCCAGCTGCTATTTTCTGTTGTACAGGTAAACTCGTTATAACACCTTTATTTTTATATGCTTCTTCCTGTCTCTCTAATAATGTTCTAAAATTTAAAAAAGATTCAAATTCTACTATCAATTTATGTCATAAAAAATATTATTAAAAGGAATAAAATAGAATTGAACTTCTTGGTAGTGATCAGAATCAAAGAAGCATGAACTAAAACAATTTTTTACTGACTTTACATTACTGCTGCTATCAAGCATTGGTTGTCCTAACAAGTTATGACACAATAAGAAATCTTAAAAATCTTAATGTGCGCCTTAGATACTTGAAATGTTGTTTATCATAGATTACAAGAATTTCTGTTGTGATTCTAAGATTAAACAATGCATGAACTGTTTTTTGAAGCAACTGCCAGCCAGCCTGCCATACATTGCCAAAATAATAACCACTTTTTTCCTTGGAAAATCAATTTAATTTAAATTTTACATTTTAAAAATTTCATGTATCTTTTTCCATTTTACCTATTCTCCTATTCCTGAAACAAATTTTATTTTCACATCTTTACCTCAAATTAGCCACCTCTGTTGCCAATTTCTGATTTTCTTTAAACATCCTCTCCTCTGCCTGTTTGGACTGTTTTTGGTTAGATTTTAATTGGTCATACAGTTTTTTATTCTCAGACTGGTATCCTGCTAGTAATGTCTCTTGTTCCTTTAGCTCCTTTTCAAATCTATCTACCTGTTCTCTACTAGCACCATCTGTCAAATTTTCCACCATCTTTTTTCTTATTTCTGTTTCGTCTTCAGGCACCTATGTTACACATGAACAACATATAATGCTGGACATGTTAGCTTGAGGTATGGATCACAACAAGGAGTTTGATATTACCTTTTTAACAGTCATTTGTAAAGAACACCCATGAATAAGATACAGAGCAAAATACAGTGGAGCAGGTAAACAGTTTCAGGAGATTTTTGAAAATCTTTTTGCCAATTTTTCTATTTTTAGTGACTTCAGCTATACACGAGACATATCAATAGTTTAAGATGAGGATATTTTTAAAGATATGTTTGCGTCTGATGACAGATAAGGACATAAGCCAAGTGATGGCAATAGCTCACATTGTCCAAGGGGCTAGATGTATATATCTATTCTTTATTATTTTTATATATTATTATTTTAATTTTTGAATTTACATGAAATAATTGTATAATTTGTTGTATTGCTGAGCTGATTTGATGTAAAATCATACATACCATTAATTTTATTTTCAAAGGTTTTGAATATGTTAAATTATTGTCTGGACATGTATATATATATAGATTCTCCTTCAGCTACGAGTAGGTTATGGAATTTCTCCACCCGATAGTTAAATTTTTTTCATTTTCAACACACTAGCTTTTAGCGAGCGTGTTAAAATCTACTATCGAGGTAGAGAAATTCTATAACCCACAAGTAAATTGAAGGAGAATCTGTCAAGAATAGGAGAAATATGTATTGCCTTACATACCTTAGCCTGTAGAACAAATATTTCTTGCTTTAACTTAAAAATTTGTTCTTCAAA
This sequence comes from Mytilisepta virgata, assembly GCA_028015205.1. Taxonomy (NCBI): domain Eukaryota; kingdom Metazoa; phylum Mollusca; class Bivalvia; order Mytilida; family Mytilidae; genus Mytilisepta; species Mytilisepta virgata. The sequence continues at coordinate 308,409 of JAPWFG010000026.1, read as the reverse complement.
TTCCTGTTTCTGCATTTCTATCATATGTCCATATTCCTTTTCAACTTGTACTAAATCATCTGAAATATGAAATTGAATAGTGTTGATTGGTATGTTATTGTTGATTTTTCATATCATCCATTTTTTGTTTCTGTGCTTATTATTGAAATTGTTCTAGACAATTGAGGCTGGTTTTTTTAAAAAAAAAAATTTTATTATTATTATTTGTGTATATATAATATTTTATGCCTAATAATTTAAATTACATGTATCAATCGTTCTATTAAATTCAGTTCTAATTTGACAGATCGAAAGGGTGACATGATTGTCCATAAAAAATTTGTATGTTGTATGTTGTATCTTGTTTGTTTATGTAATGATGATTAGAAGTTTTAACAAACTACTTCTATCATTGGCTACTGAGGCCTCAGAGTTTTACTTTGAAATGTTCATTTACTGAAAAAACTTTAAATTTTAAACTTACCTTTAACTTTCTGATGTAGTCTTTTTTCTTCTTGTAACGATCCCTTTAACTTTAGAACATCGTCATCCATTCCTAGTGATTTATCTCCCTTCCAACTAGCAGCCAATGAGGGTTCATCCACTGAGTATTTTGCCTGTTTTCAAATTAATTTTTCGTGTAAGTGTTACTGTAATTGAATTCTACTAATTCTCACATAATGTATAGGTAATGGTTTATAGAAAGTTTCCACAAAATTTCAAGAAAATCTTCTACATCAAATATAACAGTGGTTTAGGAAATATTCAGTTCTTTACTTCATTTTTTTTTAAATACAAAATTTATATTTTGTCCTAATGATACACTTGAAGTCGATATTTTAAACCCATGCAATTATATGATGTATTCTGTATTTTACCTCTGGTATACTTCTGTCTGTAAAATGTTCCTTGATATAATTAGCAAAGGCATCAACAGAGGCATTGAGCTGTGACTCCAGTCCTGGATCTAAATACTTCTGTTTCTTGTTTTGAGGACTTTCTGTTCCTGTAAAAGTGTTTAAAGATTTTATATTTAGAATACGAATAATTTCACATATTACAAAGTTTAAGAAGAGGAACGAAATGAATTTATAATTCTCTCATTTTTAATCATAGCACAAGAAGCTGTAAAAGTCAAAGCAAACCAGATTTGCCTTTATCACTGATTAAGCTGTATACCTGTCCAACAACTTATTGAACATTACCGAACTAATAAAACGATTTTTTTCCATTGGAAAATCTGGTTAAAATTTACTAAATGAACAAGTTTACTAAAAATCCAGGACAAATTAAGAAAGCTATTAATGTTTTAAAAACTTCAACTGCAGACTGTAAGTAATGTTAACAGGGAGAAAAACTAAGTCCATTTATAAGTAAAATACGGAAAGATGGGAAAAAAATTATTACAAAATTTTCCTCTGGATACTAGATCTTTCGTCAAAGTTTAGTAAAAATCCAGGATAGTTGAAGAAAGTTATCAATGATTTAAAAACTTTAACTGCAGACTGTATGTAATGTAAACTGGGAGAAAAACTAAGTCCATTTTAATATACATGTAAGAAAAATACGGAAAGATAGGAAAAAAATTATTACAAAATTTTCCTCTGGATACTATCTTTTGATCATGAACAAGCTATCTCCAAGTTTGGTAAAAATCCAGGAAAGTTTAAGAAAGTTATTAATGTTTTAAAAACTTTAACCAGAGAGTGAATGTAAATGTTGATGCCACTGCTGCCGACAACGTAATTTAGGATCCCTATGTCTTGCTTCTGCAACAAAAGTAGCAGGCTCCACAAAAATAAAATTATTTTTGCCCTTTAGCCCTTTATGTTTAATACAAGACACCTGTCAGGAAAGATAACTCATGCATATGGGAGACAACTCCAATATCTAAAAGTAGGGAATACACTATAAATGAAAACCCTGTCAAACCCTCACACTACTTAAAAACTGTCTCTTTCTTATAGGGTGTCCTTAATATTATAATACGATAATTGCTTGGTCATTATCAGGAAAGAGGTAAAAGATTTGCATTTTCATCCTAAAATGCAAAGTTCCAATAAAATATTAAAAGCATGATTTTCAGAATAAAACATGCCCTGACATTGCCAACATAAATACGGCTCAATCACAATATTCATAAAAATATTTCTTCTGTTTACATCATGATTGTTTTTACCTTTAACTTTCTGTTTGGCAACATCAACAGGTGACCACACATCTGTAGTAGCCTTTCTATCCAATATACCAGGTCTTTCTTTATATCTATCAGTCAGCTCATGTTTTCTCTCGTGTCGTCTTTTCTGTCTGTCGTTATCCTCACGTTCAAGCCTATCTTTTGAACTACTCGGCCTCTCTTTCATTGATGTATGTTTTGGAGGTGAATATGATGTGCCATATCCTGAACTTTTTACATGTGCAAATTTCTGATTTAGAGTTCCTCCTGAAAAATAAACGAGAAATCAAATGACACTGAGAATGTATTCAACACTGCTATAAAGTTATCTGCTTTGAAACAGTGTCTTTTGCACATATTACTGCCATTATAATCAAATGCACTGTACAGTAGATTATTTTTGCTGGCTGCAAATGTTTCACTTTTCATTTTAAAAGTCTATTAAAAATGACAACAATTTATTTCACTAAAACATTTCATAATCATAACAACTGTGGTAAACATACAGTAAACAAATTTTGGTTTGCTCATATAGCAGAGTTGCAGGATAAATATGATTTATATGCTCTGGAAACCCCTTTAAGGATGATCGCTGGTCTAATAGAAAATAAATAGGATTTGAAATAGGTGTCTTAGTTTGAGAGAACATATGAATAGTAAACAAATAAGCAAGAAAAAAATATAAGTTCATGTGCTCATTTTAGAGCTATAAGGCCTTGAAAATTTGGAGGAAATGGGTTTTCTCTGGATTTTTCATTGTCTTTGCATAGACAATTTCAGTTTCTCAAACATGTATGAAAAAATAAAAAGGATTTCATAAAATTTGTAAAAATACCATTTGAAGGTATATACATGTATGATTGAATTATAAAAGAAAAAGTGGGGGTTCATGGGCAAAACATTTAATGTTTAAGAAATGGATAAAACCTGAGGATTCTGAAAATCTGACAAAAAGACCAAAACATGACCAGCGAGCATCCTTAAGTGGAAGTGAAACTACTGGAAACATAATTGGATTCTGTTTTTGTTACAGGATACAAATCATACCATGTTTCAATGGAGAGTGTGCTTTTTCTGACAGGTAACCAGATGGCATAAATCGCCGTGGTGATGAAGAAGCTGACAAACTTCTCCTTGGAGAAACACTTGGGGATTTCTTCCTTCTCTGGGGAGATCTTTTCTTTGTTCTCTCCTTGGAATCATTTTTCTCTTTTTTCCTTTCTTTGCTGCCTTTTCTTTTTGATCTTCCTCTTTCTGTTATAGACTGAAATATATTGTATGTGTTTTACTGAAAAATCTAAATCTGTGTCCTTTTTGAACGAATGAACTTTATTCTAATGAACCATGTTACACAGTTACAGAGAAACATACTATATACATACAAATAAATAGAATTCCATGTGTGAATAGTCAAAAATGCAATGACTATCAAGGAGGACTGACTTTTTCGTTTACAATTTTTAAAAATTTTAAGATTTTTCCTAGAACAATTTTATTTCTTGTACTAAAAATATTTCTAAACTTTTCTCATTACAATTGGCACCCTGCCATCTTCCCGTCTTCACTGGCAAACGGTGACTGCCGCATCTCAATTTACAAAATGTAAATAATAAATTATCAGCAAAAATATTAAAATATTCCTCAAATTGAACATCAGTCTCAACATTCTGTAGCAAAGACTTTTCAGAGACATATCTATCTGAGACAAACATAATTGTGAAAATTTTCCAGCTTTAGCAGTTGTATATGGTATTTTATCCTGCAATCAAGCCATTTCCGGTCTAATAAAAGGGGTAGAATAAACTTTAGTCGTATTAGGTCAATGACCTAATAAAGTCTACTGGTACTTGTTTACATGAAGAGCGCGAGGAGCGTAGCGAATGTACCCGATAATGTCTTGGCGTTTCCCGCGTTTTCACTGTCGTTGAATTTCAACTTCAAACGTAATTTTAAGGCACTTTACACATCTAAAGGGGATTGCAGGATAAAGACAATACAAAGTCATTGTCGGAACATATAAAATGTATTTGGGCTCGCTGCGAAACATGGGGAAAAGGCTCACTAAAGCTCGCCTTTTCTCATGTTTCTAAAGCTCGCCCAAATAAATTTTATATTTTCCGACAATGACTATGTATTGTATATTTAAAGGTATTAGTTTTCTTCAACAGATATGTAATCATGTGAAATTCTTTTTTTATATGTCAGGCAATTAAAATTCATATGAACAACTGCAAGCTTTTGTAAGTCTCACAGCACATATATACAAAATAAATGATGGATTATGAAAATCAAAATTATTGCCTCAAAATGAAAATACCATACTATAAAACTATATTGATACCATCACCAAATGACATTCTCCAACAGTGAAACTTATCAAAGGATTTAGAATCCCAAATTAAAAATGCAGCAAACAGTGGATAGAGGATAATATATATGAAACATGTTAGCATCACTTTGTACTGTTTAAAAGTGCACAGTTAAAGTAAAATGAAATGGGATACTTGATTAAAAGAAAATAGGAAAGTTATATGTTCATACTACAGATACATCAAAGTCCGCTTCATATTTGGATTTGTTTCTTGAAATAGACAAAGAGGGACATTTAAGACAAAACTTTATGACAAACGTGATGACTTCAACTTTCCTATTGTTAACTTTCCCTTCTTGAGTAGCAATATACCAGCATCACCTGCATATGGTGTTTACGTTTCTCAGCTTATTCAATTTTCAAGGGCATGTGTGAGTTACCCTGACTTTCGACAAAGAGGATTACTGCTGTCACAAAAGCTTCTTAACCAGGGTTTTATCAGGGATAAGTTGATGTCATCATTTAGGAAATTTTACGGTCGTCATCACGAATTGATTGACCGTTACAATGTTCCAATATCTATGATGATGTTGGACCTGATCACACTGTTGTAACATTTCATGTGCCTCCACCGATTTGTGACTTCCACCGGATTGACTTTGTTGAACTTCACGATACATGCTGTATACGGAGCAGGAAGTGATTACCCTTCCGGAACACCTGGGTTCAATCCTGGTTTTTATAGGAGTTTGTGTTGTTCATTGATTTTTAGTTTTCATTGTTTATTTGTTGTGCTTGTGGTTGTTAATTTGTCTTCCCCTGTTTGTCTGTCCAATGGATTACGTTTTTTGATTTGCTCCCTATGTAAATTGATAAAAAAAAGTAGCTTTAATAAATCTATTTAAGTTCTCTTTTTCAATTTTTGCATATAGTGAACAAGATCTAGAGCTCCAGTAAGAATTCCAACTTAATGCAAAAAAGAATCATGTAACGAGTATTTTATCAAAAAACAGTACCAGTACCATAATTTTCGGACTGAAGGTCGATGCGGCCTATAGGTCCCATTAGCAATTTTTTCTGAATTACGGTAATTTTCGGACTATAGTTTGGTGAAGTGTATAGGTCGAAGCACAGTTCTTGAATTGTTTTATTAATAGCAACCATATGGGATGGGTTGAGGCTTATGAAAATTAAAAAAATAAATCTTAGATAGGTCAATGTGGTGCATAGGTTGAGCCCAGTGCTTGAGAGGGAAAAAAGTACCGACCTATACACCGAAAATTATGATATATATATTATGCATATCTATATACTAGCTTTAGCATACCAAATTAATTACATGACGAGTACAAGAAAACAGCTACATGCTCTCTTCTTGCTCTAGTTTTGAACATTTTACAGCAAAATGAAATTCAATTAGGCCAAAATACATGCAACTATAAAATTAGATTCAAAATTTTGAAGGCAAAAATTCTGTCATTGTTTTAATTTCCACACCTTATCTTTGAAATAAACTATTTGTAAACTTTAAAAGTTTATTGATATATGTGTGTATTTATAAATTCATGCATTTCTACTATCCTAGAACTCTTTTCATTCATATTTTTATCATTCTGAATCTTTGTTCATGCTCATTTCTCTATATTATAAATTAGAGGTACAATACAAAGGAGAAAAAACATTCCACAACACTACACCAAACAAACAAGTTACTTCCCCTGAAATTCATCGGTTACTTCCTGTGGACACACATTCCACTTACCTTTTTTGACTTTGATGACTTGCCAGTCTTTATTAAACATCAAACATTGTTAGAAAATTGATTTTCAGTAAGAGTATGAATAATTCACTTATTGAAAGAAAAATTCAATACAATATTTGAAAATCATGTCCATATTAAAATTAAAATGACTAAAACATTTTAAAATTTTTCATTATAAAAATAAATAATTTGTGCAAAAAAAAGAATACAGAGTAGAATAATGAAACTTCAATTAGCAGAGACATATTATTTTTATTATCCAACCTGAATACACAACAATAAGAATATGCCGTCTGCAAAAATTTGCTTAATTTTACATTATACATGTACATGTAATTTTTTTCAAATTTCACATGACTTTATCTATTCATCTATATTTTACTATTTCTCAACTTAAAATACAACTTACCACTTGAGTGACAGGTTGGTACATTTCTGTGTCTTCTGTGTGAGAGTGGTCGAATCCTCCCCTGGGTGATTCCTGATGGACTGGGGACAAGTCAAACCCTCTCATCTCCTCAATTTCTTTTACGTCTTGATTGTGACCTTTGAGTAAAAAAAAAAAAAATTTCATATTTAAATAGTCATGATTTAAATAGTCATCTTTGATATTTTGTGTGTGTGTGTGTATGTTTTTTTTTTAAATTAGCTTGGTAATTGTCTTTTAATTCAGCATAAAATCAAATAGAATTTCAAAAAATCTTCTGGAAGGTGAAAAATGCACACTTGCTTATTATTGAAAAAAAATAGCTGCAAAATGTCAATCCAAAGTTAAATTTAATTGGTGGAGATTTGCATTTACTATTTTCTGTTCAGCTGTACAACGTAATACCTTCTCATAGTAAAATATTTCACATGTTAAATCTTAATGAAAGCTCGGATAGTTAACAACATAAGCCTTCTATGGTAATCTTAACTGCATGCCAAATAAATTTTGTACTAGGTTGGTTTTCAGTGGAATTATTTTCACTCCCATAAAATTGGCATGTTTTCAGAATTTGTAGCTATGGGTTAAAAACACAATTATTCTATGTTCAATTGAATGCACTTGAAAATATCATAAAGGGGAGATAATTCATAGAATAACATAAAAATCTATAATTTTTCACACACAGAGAACTTTTACACAAAATCAATGAATTTTTTATTATTCATATCTGCTTGCAAAATGAACACACATTTTTTCTCCACATTACAGATATTTTAAACAACTAGAACATTTAAAAAGTATATATTTTTCTGAAGTTAAAAAATTACCAGAACTAAAGTCATAAACCACCATGTATACCTTGTAAAACTGGAAAGAAAACAAAATAAATGCCCATTTGGACTTTCTACATTCAATAAGGATAAACTAAAGAGGGTAAAATCATGTCTCCTGGGGTAACTAAAAAACCATACACATTTCATTGGTGTTAGAAAATTATCCAATTCCTTGGCTTTAATATTTTGGAAAAAATACCCTATGAATGTTTGAAACAAGAATGGACACACAAAAATGTCACTCCTGTCGTGTATTTCTAATGAAAGTAAATGCTATCAGTATTCGAAAAACAGAGCAAAACACAAAAACTTAACTATAACTACTGAACCATGAAAATGAGGTCAAGGTCAGATGACACATGTCAGATGGAGATGCACACCTTACAATCCTTTCATACACCAAATATAGTAGACCTATTGCATACAGTATTCGAAACACAGGCCAAAACATATGAAAACTTAACTAAAACCACTGAACCATGAAAATGAGGTCAAGGTCAGATGACACCTGCCAGTTGGACATGTACACCTTACAATCCTTCCATACACCAAATATAGTAGACCTATTGCATACAGTATTCGAAAAACAGGCCAAAACACAAAAACTTAACTATAACCACTGAACCATGAAAATGAGGTCAAGGTCAGATGACACCTGCCAATTGGACATGTACACCTTACAATCCTTCCATACACCAAATATACTAGACCTATTGTTTATAGTATCTGAGATATGGACTTGACCACCAAAACTTAACCTTGTTCACTGATCCTCGAAATGGGGTCGAGGTCAATTAAAAACTGTCTGACAGGGATGAGGACCTTGTAAGATACGCACATACCAAATATAGTTATCCTATTACTCATAATAAGAGAGAAATTAACATTACAAAAAATCTTAACTTTTTTTCAAGTAGTCACTGAACCATGAAAATGAGGTCAAGGACAATGTACATATGAGAGATGGAAACTTCATAACATAAGGCATCTATATACAAAGTATAAAGCATCCAGGTCTTCCACCTTCTAAAATATAAAGCTTTTAAGAAGTTAGTTAACGCCACCGCCACTGCTGTTGCCGCTGCCAGATCATTTATCCCTATGTCGAGCTTTCTGCGACTTAAGTCGCAGGCTCGACAAAAAATGACATACTTCTTGCAAACATCAAAGATGTCTTGTGCAGAGTTATTTCTCTACAATATACAGTTAATTCTTGTTATCTTGATGTACAAGGGCCATGTGACTGGGTACGCCTAAAAAGGAACTGGAAATCCTTGAGTTTTGGACAAGGGAGTTAAACATGAGATGACTTCCAGATTCTTTCTGTAATATGAGGTCGTTGTTCACTGATTGTATTACTTGTTTCATTATTTATTGTTTGGTTATACATATTGCTTATCAAAACTTACTCAAACTTGCTCAAAATGTCAAATTAAATTTTTTAATCTTCACTAACTTTTATAACAACCATAGTGTGAATAAATAATATGTTTCTGTACAGAAAAAAAACTTCATTTTATTGATGTAAAATCCACAATATTGTTTCATCTTAACAATCTAATAATGATTGTTTAAATAAACATTTATGTTGTAACAAAGTTTGTTGTCAAAATAAATTTACATGAAAGGACATTTTCAGCATCGATTTCCCACAGGTTACTGACACAGGTTACTGATTGCCAGGTGTGTATATTTGGTTCACTTGTATAGATAATTAATGAACTCAACATAACAAGTTTATTTTGAACTAATTATATTTTCGACTTATCGAACTTTGAGACTAAAGGAATAAAAATACAAAAATTACACTGTCGTCTGCTCGAGGCCAGAAAAAAGTTCCACAAAACTGAAATTTCGACTAAAGCGATTTCGAGACGACGAGAATCAACTGTACATGTACTATACAAAATTTATCACTATGGAATTTGTTCAATTTTTAAGCTGATTTTCGTATGTTAGACATAAATGTGGTGTTTATTTTTTTTAAATTGGTGATTTTATAAAATGTACTCTACAAAATTTATAAGTATGCATGGTAATAAAATTTACTTTTAGGACTATAGGCCTGTTTCCTTCGATCTTCTAACAATTCAACAGCTTTATCCCTTCTCTTGTTTGACTCTCTTTCTAATTCTTCCATTTCTTGTAAAACTTCTTCCACTGTTCTTTCTTTTCCTACAAAAGTTAATGTGTAAAATTTCCATAATTTTTTTTTCGTTTTTTTTTTGTCTTTACCTTAGTATGTTTTGTTTCATATTTTTTCCTTTCTCAATTAAAAGATACGTACAAAAATTTAAACATAGCTCCTCAATAAAGATTGCTTGTACAGATATAAACTATTGCCTCTATCTTGTAAAACTATAAACAGTATATCCCAGAATTTGTGGAATTTGATTTTCAATAAATATTTTTTGTACCAACAGTTACTTATTACATATAATATTCTTATATAAACAATTACATGTTTACATTCGCGATAAGTATTTTCTTTACTATCATTTCCCTGGTTTGAAATATTTTTAAAATGGTACACAGCAAATTTTTATACAAGACTCATTATTATTTCTTTACCAGCTGTAATAAAACATATCACAAAATACCGAAGTAAACTACAATGTATTACCTTATTTTCACTTTTTGAATGAGGAACCAGAGTCAGTTATCTTTTCCTAACCAATGTTGGTAAGGGAGATAATTAAATTCTCTCCCTTTTGTCCTGAGGCTAAAAGGGAGACAAATTTATTATCTCCCTTACCTACATTGGTTAGGAAAATATAACTCACTCTGGTTTTTCATTACATGTATAAATGATATAAGACCCACCACTTTCCTTACCAGCCATGACTTATTTTCTTAAATTTCCTGGTTTGGACTATTAAATGGTACATACAAAGTTTTATACTATTTTCTTTAAAGCTCAGTATTTCTTTTCCTGTAGTAGACTATTTACCTTCATTTTGATGGTTTGAACTATTAAATAGTACATACCAGATTTTTATACAAGGTCCTAAATTGAGTATTCCTCGTACAAGTCAGAAACCAATGCTTTCATTTTTCCTGGTTGGAACTATTACATGCTATATAACATATATTATTAGACGATTTACTATGTATTTTCTCTACCAGCCATGAACTTCACATTTTTATGGCTCTAATATAAAATATTATATATAATTAACATACCAGATTTCGTATTAGGTCCTTCACTGAGTATTTTCTGCACAAGCTGTGAGTTGTTGCTTTTATTACCCTGGTACGAATTATCGAACGGCTGACTTTCATTCTTTAATGTTGTAGACCTACCAGCTTCCTGTAAGGCCTGGTGGTAGGCTTCTATTTCCATAGATGTATTGGTTCCCATGAAACCTAAAAAAAAATTGCCCAAAAAAGGTTTTACAGTTGAATCTCCAGATCATACTTTCATTACCTTTAATCCTGATATTGCAAAATTCCTCAATCTCAAATTATTAATTTTTTATTGTCATTTAATAAATTTCCTGATACTAATTTACACCTCATCAGTTTTGATCAAAGCCTAAAATTTTGAAAACCAAACAATACCAAATTAACCAAAAGCATAAAGCCAATTCCATCAGAGATTTATGAGTGAGATGCTCCTTACTTTTTACAAAATTTAACATTTTTCTAACACTAAATTTAAATTTCTGGCTGGTATCTTTATACTGGCAATTGAGCTGGTGATAATGTCAGGGACTTGAAGTCCATGCGTTTTGATGCACAAGATGTGCACATTTAAACTTATAGTAAAATGTATATAATAAAGAGTAACTTATAAATAGAGGCTCAGAGGGCTGAGCCTGTATGGCTCACCTGGCATGAAAGCCGTTTTTATAAGATGTTTCTCAGAGAGAAGTCACTTCTCCCTATCATAATGAAGTGTGGTATGCCTTTAGGAACCAAATATTTCTTCATCAAGGTCCTTCTAATTACTGTTACAGGTCAGCATATTCTAAAATTTGGTGGTTCTCCAGAAGATTTTTGCATGTATTTCCCATAAGGACTATTCATATATGCTTCCTGTCAAGTTTTGTTCTATTTGACCAAGCAGTTTCAGAGGAGAAGATTTTTGAAAACTCACCTAATCAGAAACAACAGTTGGCCATAGCGGCCATGTTTTATGACTGATTGAGACGAAATGAGCAAATTTTATAAAGGACCTTACATAGATGCTTCCTGCCAAGTTTAATGCCATCTGCCCCAGTGGTTTCAGAGGAGAAGATTAGAATGTGAAAAGTTAACAGACAGAGAGACGACGGACGCCAAGTGAAGACAAAAGCTCACATAGCCTTTGGCCAGGTTAGCTAAAAATGAACAATATATACTCCTTTCAATTTTGTGCACAAAAAATATGTCAACATCATCAAACATTCAATCTTGTATGCCACTAAACCATATAGCACAAAACTGGTTAAATCTGTTTGAGCTACTACAACTGGTCTGTTAAAAAATTCTTTATTTGACTAAATCTTAGTGTATGTTAAAATGTGTAAAGTGCATGAAAAGTTTATTGATACAGTAAGAATTATTACATGCCCCTGGAAAATTATCTCCTTGTAAATGCATGCTCATTGTAATAAACAAAAATATTTCTAAATTAGTAAAATTAGCAGCATTGAAAAAACTGCTGCATATGTCAAAACTCATATATGAAAATTTTATAATTTTAACAAGGGATATTCTTTACACAAAATAAATATTGCTAATAAAATAGGAAATTTCTTCTTTTTCAAATGCTTTAAATCAATTAAAAATAAACTTTTTGAAAAAAAAATTCTATGCACATTATTTTGTTTTTAGATAAAACTTACATTTTTGTCTTAACCATTGCAAAATCTTTTTATCCATCGTCTTTAAGTGTAAAATGAACTTTTTTGACAAAATTTAAACTTTTTAAAGATTTAAATAAAACTGCAAATAATAAACAGAAGCTTACAATGAGAGGTACCCATGGGGAAAATACATCTTTTTCAGATAAAGGCATTTCTAATGCAAAACTTCAATCCGACTAATATTTTGAACTAAAACTAAATGATAAAACTTGTTCATGATTTTTTCACTTTATTATTTTATAATTAATAAACATTTATAGAATCCCCTTTTCAGGACCTCAGTTCGACAATTTTAATTGTAAAATGATTTCAAATCTTGATAACCAGATAAAAATGAATTGATGACAAATAACTTTACGATTCTTTGTTAAAATAACAGGTTCACATAAAAATCGTCAACTTGTATTTTAAATTTTACTATAAAAATGCCAAGGACCAAAAATACGGGAATTATATACTTGCATCTTGTTCACAGGTGAGTAGATTTTCACCTGTGTTGATAAGATTAAATCTCATGTTTGCATGACTGCGATAAATTTAAAAGATGACGCTAAACCAATTTTATTGTTATGGTGTTAGCAGCAGATAATTGTCAAAATCATTTGCATTGTTGAAAATAAGAAATTGTTAAGGTTTAAATCTTTTTATCTTGTTTGAAGATTTAAAAGATGTTTAATTGAATGAATACCTCCAGTGTGAGCTTTATTATTGATGAACATTTAAAATAAATTATATTCATTTCATTTTCTATTCTGTTTCTGCAGGTCCTCGATCATAAATAAAATGCATAAAGGTTCCATGGAATCCAGTTTCTCGCCTGTTTTCACTGTTATCTATGTTTTCAGTGTAATAGTGGAACGTAAATAATTTTATCCACACGTTATTTAATGATCATGAAAAAGCTTCTGTCAAAGTTTAGTAAAAATCCAGGATTGTTTAAGAAAGTAATTAATGTTTTAAAAACTTTAACTGCAGACTGTACTATGTAATCCTAACTAGGAGAAAAACTAAGTCCATTTATAAGTAAAATACAGAAAAATGGGAACCAATTATTACAAAAATTTCCTCTGGATACTATCTTTTGATCATGAACAAGCTTCTGTCCATGTTTGGTAAAAATTCAGGATGGTTTAAGAAAGTTATTAATGTTTAAAAAACTTTAACCACAGAGTGAATGTAAATGTTGACATTGCCAACGGAATATAGGATCACTATGTCTCACTTCCGCGACAAAAGCTTGACAATAAAAAGGGAAAAAAATCAAATTCATTAACATGAACTGTTCAGAAATCCTGAAAAAAAAACATTACAAAAATTAACTGCTTTCAAAAGAAAATTTTCCACTCTTCCCCCATAAAACCCACCCCCAAACCAAAGCAAAAAACAAACAAATTTCAAGCTGACAATCTGACAACTCATATAAAAAAAAACAGACTGAGAATGGAAATATTAATGAGTCAGTTAATAAGATGTTAGAACTCCAGTCCAAAAGCAATGTATACAAAACTCCATCAATTAAAGACAAATTTCGTTAACAACTAGTCAATAATATTCTAGCATCTTGTTAGCATCAGCTACATCTACAATCATAATCACAAACAGGTTAACTCCAGAAAGATTTTTTTGTATTAAAGAATTATGGGTAAAATTACAAGATTGGTCACTGATTACATTTAGTAACTAAGCTAATCAGTTAAAAGATAATCTTAATCGATTTGAATTTTTACTTATAGATTAGCAATTCCACTTAACACCAGGTGGAGCTGTTTTTCCGGAAGTTATTTAAAAACTGGGTTGAAAAATATTTATAACCTATCGATAGACGATCTGGTACCAGATCTAATGTTTACAATTGATGTTTCTGCCCAGTGCTGCACCTAGCGTTAACTAGAATTGCTATATATATTTATTTAAAATTTCAAAATATTCTATGAAATTCAATGTTCATTACCTTTTATGTTCACTGTAATTGAGCTAACGGTTGTTCATTTTTGCATTCACTTGAAAGTCAACGTGTATTTAACATACTTTCTATCTTACAGTTTTAAATCACCAATTATAAAAACTGTTCCAATATTTGCAAAGGCATTAAAAATATCCATCAAGTCGTCAACTTCAGCAACAAATTAATTATGTGATTTTTTAAAAATGTTTAGTATAAGGAAACAGATAAGATATTTGCCTAATTTGGTTTTACTGGAAATCTGATCTAATATGTAATAATCTGTTACCATCAATTAATTGATTGTTTTTTTTTTATTACATTCCAGTAGAAAATATTTTGTGCTTCCTCGGGATGAAAACCAGTTAAACAATTTATCAATTTATTCAATTTCAAATAGTGGTGGGAAAGGACAGAATGGGGAACCGATTTTAACGTACACTTTAAAAAAGTTGGTGGTTGGATAGAGTAAAATAATTTAGCCTTCTGTTTCGGGCATATCCTATTCCCTTTTTAAAACTACAGAAGGGTTCTTTGGCATGCATTATCCAAACACATTCAGGCTTTCCGTATTATGACCCGAAAACCCTGAATCGAGAGAGTCTCTTCAATCCGCAACCCTTGTATGCACTTAGGGTTGAATCCCAGCAATCTTTACCATCAATATTAAGTTCAGTTACATATTTACACAGATACTTGGAAACTAAAAATGCAATTCCACAGCTTACATTACAGTTTCTCATATTCTTGATAATTTTTATTGTCTTTAAAATTTCAAAAAATGTAATATGTGACTTTTATAACCACTACTCTGCTTACCCAATTATATCAATTTCTGTATTCCTTAAGAACTGAATCAAATGCCGTGACAATTACTAAATGAATTTTTCAGGGCTATGATTAGGTAAAGAAGACTTGATTGGAAACTTTTTCCCAAGATTGGGGTGATCATTCCTTTATTAGTGCAAACAGGATGGGGGTGCATGGTACAGCTGACCTTTCATAAATATTTACTAAGAAATAAACTTCAAGATCTTTATGCTAAATATTTATAAACATCATATATTCACGAAAATCTATTAAAAAGTTCAGAAATTGGATTAATTTATCTCTCATCAAGTTTAGTTGTTGAAAAATACAATTAATACTGCACATTTTAAATTCTGATTATTATATTCCTTAAAATAATAGTAATTTCAAAATATAAAGATAACAATTTAAATGACAATTTACGTATATAACGTAACAGAAAACATTATCCCCGGCTTGGAATAAATGTCAATCAAAGCCCAATGCTCTTATCTAGCTGTTAAGGACCCTGGTTACCACATTAAAATTTCTTTTATTTGTATTCTCTGTGCTTTTATAGTAAATACATATTTATAGATATTAACAATCTCAACAGCTACAAACGTAAATAACTGATAATATGCAATAGAGATATTGATTTGGGTGGAATGCCCCTACAATTTTTGCATATTTTGAAAAATTATGGCCACAAATCATTTTTTATGGTAAATTTTTATAATATTTCGAATCTCCCTCTTAACCCAAATGTCACAAATTTACATCAAATCTGTTCTCTGGAGCTTTATAGTCAATCATTAAGGATGCTCGCTGGTCATGTTTTGGTCTTTTTGTCAGATTTTCGGAATCCTCGGGTTTTATCCATTTCTTAAACATTAAATTTTTTGCCCATGAACCTCTTTTATAATTCAATCATACATACCTTAAAATAGTATTTGACAAAATTTTATGAAATCCTTTTTATTTTTTCATACATTTTTGAGAGACTGAAGTTGCCAATGCAAACAATGAAAAATCCAGAGAAAACCTATTTCCTGCAAATTTTCAATGCTTTATAGCTCTAAAATGAGCACATGAACCTATATTTTTTTCTTGCTTATTTGTTTACTATTCATATGTTCTCTCAAACTAAAACACCTATTTCAAATCCTATTTATTTCCTATTAGACCAGCGATCATCCTTAATATCATGCATCTACAATTAATCTGCTAATACACTACAATACATACCCAATTTACTACTCCTTGATGGCTCTGGTAAATTGAATAATTTTAAAAATATGAATGGATTTTTATTTCCTCAAACTCTAGATTTCGTAGATTTAAAATCTTCGTTTGGTTGATTTACAACCATTGCTTCAAGAAACATGTGTAAAAGTTTGACATTTTTCAATTTTTTATGTGGAATACTTGCACTACATTTTGCAGTATGCGGTTATTAAACAGGAAGTAAATATTTAGTTTTCAACAAATCATATGCCCTAAAATATCTGCTGCAAGCAGGAGTACATAAACTTTGTATGATCTAACCAATTTACCCCAGGGAGATAATAAATAACTTATGAACAAAGGGAGGTAATTACAATATTATCCACTGTATTTGTTTGTTTAGTTGGGATTTTACACAGCTTTCAACACATTTGGATATTTTGCGGTGGCCAGTTTTTGTTGGCAGAGGAAGCTGGAGTACCCAGAGAGAAGCACCGACCTTCGGTAGGAAAATTGGCAATCCTTGTCAATTAAGATCGGAGTCGAACACACCCTGCCACTGGTGAGATTCGAACTCACAACCTCAGTGTTGACAGGCTAGTGATCATTAGTAATCATGAGGAACTACCTAGACCACACGGCCACCGAAGCCCCTATTATCCACTATAGATAATACCTGTATAAATATAGTAAAAGGGAGACAACTAATTATTTCCCATCTTTTCAAAATAAACTATTGAGTTTGTACATGTAAATACATGTATGATCCCAGGATTGGCATTAACTGTTCAAATGGTTTCTCATTTTTTTGTAGTTTACCGAATCCAAATGAGAAATTTAATCAGACTTGTGAAAAATAATACATAAATAGATTTCAACTTTCATATTTGAGAACAAACACTTTAGGGCTATTCCATTAAAATGAACGTGGGAGGGTAGGAAGGGTCTTTCAAATATCCCCACAACCACGACTCATGTCCAATAATAAAACTTCCCTTCCTTCCCTTCCACACCCATTTTAATGGAATAAGCCTTACATTTTAAACAAACATATATCCTCACCTGTGCCTGTTTTCATGGATGTATGTTGGGAATGAGGTGCAGCCACATGTCCATCAACATCGTCAAACCTGCCTTTAGCCTCCTCCAGAGTATTCTGACCTACTTTTGGGGATGTTCCAGTTGTATTCATTGAAGATGATATTGAGTCCATCAATGAAACTACAAATAATTAATTCATAATTATTCTTCATTTATTATGATTATTACATACAAACAAAAAGATGTTTTGTGTATTGACCAAATGTACTTAATAATTAATTGTATTATTTCATTGATTTCATTTAACATACATGTATGTATTATATATACGTTTCATACAAAATTCTAAATTGTACAAATGTGTAGTATCTATTTTTTATAAATCAATACACTATAATCAATAAAATTAAAAAAATTTATGTAACAAAAGTTTAATATAAAATTTCAGTTGAATTTTTTTCCCTCTTTGTTTTATTTAACATTTAAATATTTTTTTCAATATCATATTGCTAAATGTGTCAAGGAATTCAAAATTAAGAAGGGACTGTGTGAAAAATCAATAAATAAAATTAATTTTAACTGGAGTTTTCTAAGTCTAGTATTTTACTCCCTACATTTATTTACAAGTATAAAGAGGGCAAAATAACAGAAAACACACGAAAAGAAAATCAAATAAGTAAAGTCAAGAAATACCAAAGGGATATTCGAAGGAGAGAAAAATTGTAACAACACCAAAACAATACATTCACTGCAATTAAAAACTAAAAACATATGACCCCACCAAAAAACCGGGGGTAGACTCAGGTGCTCCTGAAGAGTAAGCAGTCTCTGCTTCCTGCAGGACACCCGCCATGCTTTCCACGTCAAATCCGATATGGGGAAGGGATAATATCAATGGAACAGGTCCATTTTCATTTGAGAAACGGTTTTTTCATACCTGTCAACCAAGTCATGATGACGCCCATAAAACTTTAATAAGGATGACTTCAGCTTAGGAGCAAAGTACTCCTGTCTGAAGCCGGGCTCTGTCCAGGAAATCAACCATCATTAATTAATCATATTAAAATAAATTACTATTAAAATTAACTTACCTTTAGACAACATACTTGGTTTTTGATTTGATGATCCCTAAAAATTACAATATTGATAAATCATATTTGTAATCTTGATAACTTTCAATTTTATCAATTTTAAACACATGTATGTATATATAGATTCTCCTTCAGGTATGAGTGAGTTATGGAATTTCTCCACCCAAGATAAATTTTCAATTTTCAACACACGAGCCTTCAGCGAGCTTGTTAAAATCTAAAATTTAACTATTGAGAGTGGAGAAATTCCATAACTCACGAGTAAATTGAAGGAGAATCTGTTTCTCCTACGATTTTCGACAAAAACCTCAAGAAAATGTCATTGCTATGTAGTTTGTTTATTTTGTCATTTCAGGCTTCTCTAGTTCATCGTTCAAATAACTTAAGAAAATAGGGCGGTAATTCCCACGTAGAAATTAATCACCGCGAAGTGGTTAAAGATATTATGTATTTTTATCCGATTAAACACGTCAGGAATAGGAGAAATATATTTACTAAATTCGAAGCCTGAATGGACATAGACATTATCACAAATAATGAAGGTTAAATTAATCTAAAATCAACTAGAACTGTCCTGAAAGGGACTAATACCCCTGCAGCAACATGTCTGTTTCGAAGCCTACACAAAGGTCAATTCATCATATTTTCTAAATTACTTGTCCAAACAGAAAATCCTGACAATATGCACATCTCCATAATGTGATCTAACAATTCATAAAGTTTCATGAGAATCATACAAGTAATGTAGGAGGAGTTGTGGACAACACATGGAATGAAATTTTGTTAAAAAATGTCCAAACAGCCATATCTTTTACATTTCTTGTCCAAACAGAAAATCAAGAAATGTAGGAGGAGTTGTGGACATTATTTTGGACAGACAGACAGACTGAAACCTTTTTATGCCCCAAACTTCGTTTGCAAGGGGGGGGGGGGGGGGGGGGGGTAATAATAATTATCTCAAAATTTCTGTTATCTCAAAGAAATCATACAGTCACTTCAGCAATCTCAAAATATATTTTTATATGCAAAATATCAATAATAAGATTCAATTTCATGTTTGCAATACAGTTTGAATAGAATTGAATTGAATTGAACTGAAAGTAAAAATGTTCAAAACAAATTTTTTAAATATTAACAATTAATAACACTACCGAAATGAAAATTTCAATGAAATATACCTCTGTTTTCTCTGACATCTCTCTATATGTCTGAGGTTTATTAACGACCTCATCCTCCTCAATATCCTCCAAAGCAGCCAGTGTAGCTGCAGCTTTTGCTGGTCCCTCTGGAGACAATGTATTTCCAGTCGTCTGACTCATATCTTGGTTCAGTCTCCCATAATCAACTGTACCATTTTGTTCCATGTCCTTTATTTATGAATTAAAGATCATAAAAAGTATTTCATAACACATTGCAAAAATGTTTTCTTTGCTTTTTTTGACTGAAATAATAAAATGTTTAGGGATTCACTCCCAAAATTGATTTAGGGGAGCATTTTTTTTTATATTTGTTTTTTTCTCTCAGTGGGTGGGAGTCACAAACCAAAGCATTCATGTTTACTCTGAGTCTGGTTCCAGTATATATAAACCAATTTTGTTAAATACTGTATTTTGAGAGGATACAGTTAGCTGTTACAATAACTAATTACCAATAAGTAGATGGTGAAAAGTTTATGTTGAATAAATCTTTGATATCATAATAAGTGTTAGGGTCAGAGCTCAAAATTTGGATCAGTTGGGAAATTGAATCACATATATGTTTTTTGACTAATCTGATATAATTCCAGCATTGTTTTGATACAAACATACATGTATAAACACAAACCTTAAAGAATTTTTCTTTTTCTGCAATCTCATCAAGAGTATCAAAGCCAGGTTTTCCTGTGAATAAATAACAGATTCAAATTACATTAAGTCAAGGTACATGTGTATGTATTGTAAGTTTATAAATCTCAGGGAAATTCTGGACAGACAGTGAGCAAATCGAGCAATGAAGTTATTTCAAACAGGTTGAAAAATAATTTAGTTAATCCTTATTATTTCATGCCTAAAACAAAGGTGGTCTTAAATATGATGTCACAGCGGAAAGAAAAAAGTTAGATGATATGCTAAATAAAGTCTTTTTTCTTATTTAAACTTATTTATTTATAGTGGATTGGGAAACCAGTTATACCAACTTATACTAATCCCTCTCCACTTGGCGGGTGCAAGAGCGGCCCCAGGAGCAGCATTTTCGCCTACTCTTTTTAGACATCTACAGGGGAGACCTTAACATGCTAAGAGTGTTGCTCTCCCTTAACACGGGACAGCCATTTTTCGTCCCCATTCGACATTATATAATCATTAATATTAAATGCTAAATAAAGTTAACCAATTAGAAGACATGTTACATTGATATCTGATATTAAGGTATCCGGACCATAATAGATCATGATCGAAAATTATATCTCTTTTTGACCGTGAATGGCTGAACCAAACAATTTCAAGCTGGGATTTTATATATATGTATTTCTCAAGTTGAAACACACTTTGTTGCTTATATGCAGAGTCTGTAAAAATAAGTTAGTTCTATTAGCATTTCCGAAGTTTGCCGATAATTACCGAGGTCATTTCAACTGCGTTGTATGGAACATCCGGGAACTTTTGAATAATCACGTGGTCATTTATGGTCCGGATACCTTAATATGAAATGATATTTTAATAGACTGATGATATACCTTCAAACACAATGTCTTAAAGATAGAAATAATACTAACCTGTACCATTTTTAGATCCATAACTACTGTCATACTTGTTGTACAGTTTTCTGAATAAAAAAAAAATTTGCTCAATTATTGATAATAATTAGGAATTTTTTCAGCTATCACCATTCTTGTGCTTGCAATTGTATAGCAACAAACCTTAGTCATAATATCAGTTTACCGTGTTTCAATAAACGCAAACCAGACTCTGACATTATACCATCAGTTCCCCATAAATATCATCTTGTACAAAGTTAATAGGCAGTAAAAGAGAGTATGCAACAAATGGGCATATTACATGGAACAAATGGGGGCACTTCGGTAAATAGCTGGAGCAATTTCAACAGAGTAGGAAAGTAGTAAAAAATAATTCCTATTGGTTTCAGCGTCGATCTGTCAGAACTAAAGCCACAATCTAAAGCATAAACAAGGGGAATCTATTCTGGAAAGGAATGAATACCCTATGAAATACACTTTACGGCATGTCAATAACCCTTAAAAGTTTCGAGAACTGGACATATTAATGCGCCTGTAATTTTCGGTATTCAGTTTGAAGTGATGGGGCAAATTTTCACCAGGAAATTTGAAACGAGAAAAAAATTCTTATTTGGTAAGCAATGTACTATTGAAGTACAATTTGAAACATATTGCCCGACTGGGGAAAATATATTTTTTATTTTTCCCTAATTTTTGAAAATGACGAATTTAACATTGAAGTAAACGGGGCTCGATTTAGTGGTGTGCCTTCAAATATACTGGAATAAGGAAGTAACTCGAAAATTCTGGCAGAAATGAGGCATTAATTTTTTAAGATAAACTTACTTATCTTTTTGACTTTCTTCTTCAGATTTTTCAGAAACTAGATAAAAAGTAATAAATAAACATTAGTTGTAAGCAAATAAATGCATATGTAATAATTTTATTGCTTTTTATTGGAAATGAAAATTTTCATTCATCTTGAAAATCGTCAGTCATAGTCATGACTGTTTGTAGGATTGAAACAATACCTCACAGCATTCCATTTAATGATACAATACATAACAAATGTATTAGACAGGACTGGTGTTGCTTGATAGTGAGTATATGAACGAATCTTGGAAAAATTGCCAGCCTAATATCATAATCAGTTTCGGCTTGCTGCATCATTATTTCTCAGTTTTAAAAAAAGGTTAATGAAATTTATTGCACACAGCACTATTACAGCTATTTCTTGGTACATGTGACTTGTCCCCCAATTACAGAGTTCTCTGATCTTTTGAAATGATGTCTTCCATGGACATCAACGTACAAAGCGGTATTTTTTTGCAAAACAATTCTTCTTCCTAACGTTATCCTCCACACACATTAACGATGTGTTTTTTTATATATTTTCTCCCCATTTTTCAATGTCTGATGAAGGTCTTCCCCAATACAACATTTCAGAAAAAAAAATAGAAATAATTTTTGTTCTGTATGTTGAATAGAAGACACCCTCTATCAGGAAATATAACTCATGCATATGGGAGACAACTCCAATATCTGCAAGTAGGGAATACATTTGTGACACAATGTTTCATTCAGCATTGGAATGCAGTAATTTTCAACCACAAAGAAGATTCATTGAATGTGTGATCAGTGAGTATATTTTTGTTGATAGTTTAAAAGCATTTAAAATTTTAAATGTTACTGAATGTCTTATCATCATAAGATCAAAGTACAATGGTACTTTGCGGCAACTATATACATGTATATGGTAACACTTACTGTCTTCCAGACTATCTTTACTCATTGAGGCATCTCCTTTACCTCTTGTGCCCCTGGTCTTGGTCTGGAGAAAAAATTTAAATACTTAATATCAGTAGCAGATTCAGACTGATAGAATTGCGATGTTGTAACATTTTTTCATGCATTATGACATGAAATGAAAGAAGAATGTGTCTAAGACTTGAATGCCCCATTCAAGCTGGCTTATAATCTTTGACAAAACTTTTTGTGAACATTTGATGATGTCACTGCTAGTCTTTAAAGAGTTCTATTGTTCTAGTCTTAGGTATTTGCAATTTTCCATGTTGTAAAGGGGCAAAACTCTAAAATGGTAAATGACTCACTCCCCAAATTTGAACTCTGTCTTATGTTGTGGTTCTTAGCATTGTTTATGAGTTTCATAAAATTTGGATAAGGCAAACATAAGTTAGAGTTCGGAAAAGAAAAAAAATTGCAATTTTCCAAGTTATAAAAGGGCATAACTCTAGAATAGTAAATGGCTGACTGCCCAAATTTGAACTCTGTCTGCATGTTATGGTTCTTAGCATTGTGTATGAGTTTCATAAAATTTGGATGAGGCAAACTAAAGTTAAGAGCTCTGAAACCAAAATCAGACAACGTAAGGATGGTCAAGGGTAACACTTAATGTCCTCCTGCGGAGAAGGCATAAAAACTATTAATTTTTCCCCCCAAAGGGAGGAGTTTTCCAGAACTCCCTCCAAACCATGATGAATCTGTTCATGAACTTAACTGGTTACCTGTATCTGCTCATCCTTAGTCATGTTGTTTTTGAACAAGTTAAGTAAGACATTCCCAGTAAACTGTATATAATTTATTATGTAAAATAATTTGAAATTCAGCTGGAATTTAAATATTATACTTTACACTCAGCTGGAATTTAAATATTATACTTTACACAACTAAATTACTAATATGTCTTTTAAAAAACAACATGATTGCCTCTGAGAAATCATTCCCATTTAAATATACAATTCATTATGGACAACAACATCTGATACCACTTAAACAAAAATATGTATCAGAATGGTCTTGTTAGAAAAAGAATTTCAATAAGTCAAATGGATTTCATTTTGGCATTAAATTAGTACCAAGTTGGTTTTAAATTCTCACTAGTTCAGAAATTATTTGCAAGAATGTGTAAATAGTTTATTCAGTAATGTAATTATTATCTTTTGAAGCCATTTTTTATTTTTATAAAATATCTAATATGGCTTGGAGGAACTTACTGAAAATAATCATAATTTTAATGTAAAAAATTGGAAAAGACTAAAATGTGGATTATGCTCATTCTAAAATACATAAAACACTGCATCTTTTGACATCAATACATGAGGGAGACAAAAAATTTGTTGGCCTTCTTCAATGTCTTGTTGTTTTTTATTATACGATTTTCAGTATTAAAATTCCAACATCTGTGGTACAATTCAGAGTCTGCTGTTCAACATAAAAAAAAATCGTTTTTTCCTGTTTTTAACTTTCCAATTCCCCCCCCCCCCCCCCCTGGCCCCTCTATTTTACATGTACCTATAAATAACATCATTAAAACAATTTGCATCAGTCATAAGTAAAATTAATTTGCTTTCTACTTTGAAATAAATAAATGTATGTAAATATATAGGTCAATTTTTTTGTAAGGTCTTGCAACAGCAGCTTTGAAAGGGTTAGTCAAGAAAGAAATGAAGAAAGACAGATTTTAGGCCTAAAATAAAATTTCATTTGTTTGGCATTGCCCCCCCGACCCACTGAAAAACTTGCCGCCCAAATAATTTTATTTGCGTTTCAGAATTTTTTTTTTTTTTTGTTTTAAAAAAAAAATCGGAATTGTGATCGTATCCGTGGAGCTTGCTCCGGGTTTTACTTATTTCAAATCACAACCGTAAAAGCGCTTGCTGTACACTGTATTGAGAGCAAACGTGTAATTGTAATAGTGACCTTCGGGCGTACGAAGTCAATGAAACCAATTTTTCTAAATTCCCCTTCAAAAAACAAATAATTGCCCGTCTTCGGTATTGAGACGATGGGATAATTCTTTTCAATGGAGATTATCTCCAAATAGAAAAACTCTTTAAAATTGCAAACCAAGAGCACAAATCATTTAAATTTACTTACAACTACTCATATTATCAAACAACATTTTTAGATACTAAAAGATACAAAGAAACAGGTATTCTAGATATATAATCATTCCACAAACCAATGGAAACCTTTGGATACTTACATCGATCCTCATCTGACAATGACAAATTATTCAAAGGTATAGTAAAAGGGGAAATAATTAGACACATACGAAACAACAGTTACCCAGAACAAAGAAAACAAGAAATCGAACTAACTATCCAACGATTCTAAAAAAAAGAGGGTATAAAGCAAAAGAAATCAATTCCATAATCAAATCAACGAACATTATGTCAAGAGCGAAAACTCTTGAATATAAGAAAAAATCTAACACAAATATTCCATTAGTTCTTACGACAAAATATCAGAGCAGTTTACGACATCTACCAAAGTTAATCCGATAACACTGGCATCTCATTACCGAATGTGAACTAGCTAACCAATTGTTTCAAAGACCACCAATGGTAGAATACAAGTGTAATAAAAACTTGGCGCAATATGTAACTTCATCTAAAATGCATACAAACTAAAAATCTGAAACCTCAAGTTTAAATAATCTTAACAAAAGTATTTATTCTAATAAACACTAAAATGGCAACACCATATACTGTCCTATTCAACCATAATGGTTTTTATCTCACGGATGGCTGATGTGGATTGGGGAAATCCTAAATATGGTAAATTTCAATTCAAGTAAACCAAAACTATTATTGATAATAGAAAACTAACATGTCGAACAAAACAATTGATTTCACAGTACCAGCAAGATATTACCTATAATGATCTACAATAACAAACATTACTGTTAACGCAACAAATTATCAAGATGTTATCCTCATAATATGAAGAGATTTTATCGATATAAATTTACCTATATTACTAGTAAGCATGTGACATTTCATATTTCAACAATCTATCTTAAATAAATTAAATTAATTAAATAAATATGTTGCCACACTTATCTACAATTTAATACACATATATGCATTAATCGAACTAATCTACACTAAATGATTAAGTTCAGTTAATTGAGAAGTAGGTGTATGGGCCTTGCATGTAATTGTAATTGCGTGTAATTGTAATATGTCATATCTTCCTTTTTTTCCTGTCTGAAAATATAAAGCTTTTAAACGTAAATAAAAAAAAACAATTGTCCTACCTACCCACCTGCTGACAGTGCGGTCGGCAATGCGAAACAAACAATTTTTTAAGGGTGGCCTTACAAACTGCAATGGCTGATTAAAAAAGACTACATGTATATATACATATTCATGTAGGTACGTATATGTTCCAAGTATAGACTTACAATGTATGCATAAGATATATATGCAGGATGTGCAAGATTATAAATTTAATGTGCAGTATAGAAATATCTAGGTTAAAAAGAGTCTTGTTATTGCAGATCTTCATAAAAATGATTTATTTTAGAAACCTTATAGGTGTCAAATAAATTTCCCTAAAAGTATCATTATTGTTCTTTGTTCAAACATTGTTTGTCTGTCCCTCAAAATCTTCCAAAGTCAAGGATTAATGATCTGTTTATGCCACTTACTTTGTTTTTGCAATATTTTTATTATGAATTTATTAAGAGTTTGTTATGTGATATGTGCACATGCCTTGGGTTTGAATTTGTATGAGGAGCTCTTTTTGTAGCCTTTTGTATTCCTTTTCGGGTTGTTTTCCCATCAAAATTTGCCAAGTTTCCATTCATTTGAATGAAACAGTAAATAAATTCAGATGTGACTATCCAGTAATCATGGATGATTTTGTCAACTGAAAAAAATACGGAAATCTGGAACAAAAAAAAACCATTTTATTTTGTGTAATAAAGAAATTGGAAAAGAGGAATGCAAATGAAATCCCCCCCAAAAAAACAAAAACAAAATCATCCCTGAGGGCCTGAGTTATTTTGTTACTGTATACTGCAAAACAACAATACCCCCAAACTCATATAATTAGAACTTTGCAGGAAAACCTGAGAGAGCTTTGTTAACCCAAAATCCATTTCATCAAATCAGCACATATATTGGACAATAATTAAAAGATATATGGGTTTTTCAAAATAAGTATGAGTAAGTTAAGATGCGATTCAGAATGAGGTTTAGGAGAAATTTAGTGAATTCAAATGTTATGCATAAGAATTTGACAGTTTTCAGCTTACAATACTGTCAAAGGGACTGTTATAAGGTACCTTCTCATCTTATCAGTGTCACATACAGTGGGTTATTTTGCATACTAATTTCAAATTCTTTAATTCATGAGTTTTTAAAATAGTTAAAATTTTCCTGAATTTTACCAAAAAGCTATTAAAAACTAATTTGCCAAATATTTATTTGGAGCCAAGATCTTTATGGAATACAACACAATTGACAAATATCTGAAAATTTTGAATCCCAATAATAACACCATATCCAATGTATATTACCTAAATTATAACTTATATGCAGAATTAACAATTACTATTGGCTACCTAATCAAGAATTTAGGTTCATGCTCAGAAATAAGACCCCCTTTCCAATAAATAAGATGAGAAAGTCTGTTCAAATGAAGGGTAAAGAAGAGCTGGTAAATTCATTTGCTTTACTTGCCTTGAAAAATGGTTTCTGGAAGAAATATTTGATATCTATATTTGTAAAAGCATGCAAAAAAATATTTCAATACAAATATCAAAATCATTCAACAATGTCAAAAAAAACGTAAATCAAACAACATCAATGCTAATAATTAATGGTAAGAATAATTTTTAATATATCATAGCTGTTAAAGCTCTATGTATATTTGATTCAGTAGGTAAACCAGAATGAGGAACCAGAGTGAGTTATCTTTTCCTAACCAATGTAGGTAAGTGGGATAATTAAATTCTCTCCCTTTTGTCTTGATGCTAAAAGGGAGACAAATTTATTATCTCCCTTATCTACATTGGTTAGGAAAATATAACTCACTCTGGTTTCTCATTGTACTGTCAAGATTATTAGGTAAAAAACAATTTGTGTGTTATTTCTCTCCAAGGTATAAAAATATATGGTAGGAAGATAATTAGGAAAAAAAATCTTTTTTTTAACAAGGAAGAGGGATAACATAAATTTTAGGCCAAGAACTGATGTTTTTATACCAATACTAGATTATCGAAAGTGCACTGATGGTAATTCTAGCAGAGAAAATGACTAAAAACATAACTTTTTCTTATTATATGATTGTCTCCATGACATTCACCCAAATTCTGGCACTTTAATCATGTTGATACAAAGTTATCAACAACAACCTAGAAGGTGGTATTGATATCAATTCAACAAAATTATCAGAAAAAACTATTTTGCAGCATGTAATAAAATATTTTTTTAACAAACCTAACTCATAAACATTTTACGTTACAGAAACAGCAACAATGCTGCCCTTCACGCCAATGGCATAAAGGACAGTAAGTAAGTAATAAAATATTTCAGAGTTGGAGGGTAAAATTTGACTCATCACAAGGTAACATATATATATATATACATGCATTATATTTTGGCCTATTCTGGTTAACTTTTACTCTTCCTTGGAAAACAGATACATGTATGAAGCTGAAACAAGTGTTACATATTACGCATTTGTGTACAGTATATTAATACCTCTTTCTTTGTTTTTGATTTCTGCTTAGTCCCATTTTCATTTGCTTCAATTGGAGATGGCTTATCTCCCCCTAGAGAACTCTTCAGTGTAGTTGGTTTATCTTCACGTATTGGTGTACTGTGTTCAGGAGAAGGCTGTTTCTTCTTCAGAAAACTTTTACCAGTTCCTGATAAAAGCATCAGTAAAATCTTGTATTATGAATATTTAGAGTAAAATTTTTCACTGTTTTATTTGTTCTACATTGTAAGTAATCTTATTTAATAAAATGGAAAGAAAAAAAATAGAAAGTTTCTACAGGTCGAGAGAAAAACATAATTGTCTTTCATATGAATATGAAACAAAAATGTGACTTTTCAGTTTTCCTGTTTTAGTTATTACCAAGTTGGTTTTAAATTCTCACTAGTTCAGAAATTATTTGCAAGAATGTGTAAATAGTTTATGCAGTAATGTAATTATTATCTTTTGAAGCCATTTTTTATTTTTATAAAATATCTAATAAGGCTTGGAGGAACATACTGAAAATAATCATAATTTTAATGTAAAAAATTGGAAGACTGAAATGTGGATTATGCTTATTCTAAAATACATAAAAACACTGCATCTTTTGACATCATTACCTGAGGGAGACAAAAAATTTGTTGGCCATCTTCATTTTACTGTTGTTTTTTAATATTTGATTTTCAGTATTAAGTTTCCAACATCTGTGGTACAATTCAGAGCCTGCTGTTCAACATGATTAATCAATGATTAAACATTTAAAGTGCATTTCTATGTAAATTAACAAGTGATTAAATTTATTCACCGATTAAAAAATGACGAATAACAGAATACTGAAGTCAAACCTGTTCAAAGGATTCCACAGTGCAGTGGTTAGCATGTCGAACTATGAAGCCAAAGGTCTCTAGTTCGATTCCCGTTGAGGATGAAAATTTCAGGGATCAAATGTGTGACAGCCTATCGACACCATATTTAAGGATAGTCTCAATAAAATATGATAGTCAGTCAGATGGGGACGTAAAATTTCTGTCCTGTGTTTAGGAAAAGCAACACCCTAAGCATGTTAAAGACTCACCTGTAGATGTCAAAAAAGAGTAGGGCCAAAAAAAATAATATGTGTGTTTCCGCTAACATGCTGAAAAAAATAGGGTAGGTAGGTAGGCAATATTATTTATTTTACAAACAGTTTTTAGCTGGTTATTTACTAGGGAAATAGTCTGAAATTAACACTGCACGTTCAAAAATGGCATAAAAAGTGTTAGGGCCACCCTTAAAAAATTGTTTTTTTGGCATTGCTGACCCACACTATCAGCAGGTGGGTAGGTAGGTAGGGAAATTATTTTTTTTTTTTACATTTAAAAGCTTTATATTTTCAGACTGGTTTTTCACAGAAAAAAAAAGGAAGATATGACATATTACAATTACATGCAAGGCCCATACACCTACTGCTCAATTAACTGATATGAATCATTTAGTGTTAATTAGTTCGATTAATGCATATATGTGCATTAAATTGTAGATAAGTGTGGCAACATATTTATTTAATTAATTTAATTTATTTAAGATAGATTGTTGAAATATGAAATGTCACATTCTTATTAACAATATAGGTAAATTTGTATCGATAAAATCTCTTCATATTTTGAGGATAACATCTTGATATAGTTTGTTGAGTTAATAGTAATGTTTGTTATTGTGGATCATTATAGGTAATATCTTGCTGGTACTGTTAAATCAATTGTTTTGTTCGACATGTGAGTTTTCTATTATCAATATTAGTTTTGGTTTATTTGAATTGAAATTTACCACCCATATTTCAGATTTCCCCAATCCTCATCAGCCATCCGAGAGATAAAAACCATTTTGGTTTAATAGGACAGTATATGGTGTTGCCATTTTAGTGTTTAGTAGAATAAATACTTTTGTTAAGATTATTTAAACTTGAGGTTTCAGATTTTTAGTTTGTATGCATTTTAGCTGAAGTTACATATTTCGCCAAGTTTTTGTTACGCTTGTATGCAACCGCTGGTGGTCTTTGAAACAATTGGTTAGCAGGTTCACATTCAGTAATGAGATGCCAGTGTTTTCGGATTAACTTTGGTAGATGTTGTAAACTGTTATGATATTTTGTCGTAAGAACTAGCAGAATATTTGTGTTAGATTTTTTCTTATATTCAAGAGTTTTCGCCCTTGACATAATGTTCGTTGATTTGATTATGGAATTGATTTCTTTTGCTTTATATCCTCTTTTTTACAATCGTTGGATAGTTAGTTCGATTTCTTGTTTTCTTTGTTCTGGGTCACTGTTGTTTCGTATGTGTCTAATTATTTCCCCTTTTACTATACCTTTGAATAATTGGTCATTGTAGGATGAGGATCGATGTAAGTATCCAAAGGTTTCCATTGGTTTGTGGAATGATTATATATCTAGAATACCTGTTTCTTTGTATCTTTTCCCTTTGTATATTTTAGTATCTAAAAATGTTGTTTGATAATATGAGTAGTTGTAAGTAAATTTAAATGATTTGTGCTCTTGGTTTGCAATTTTAAAGAGTTTTACTATTTGGAGAAAATCTCCATTGAAAAGAATTATCCCATCGTCTCAATAGCGAAGATGGGCAATTATTTGTTTTTTTGAAGGGGAATTTAGAAAAAATGGTTTCAATGACTTCGTACACCCGAAGGTCACTATTACAATTACACGTATGCTCTCAATACAGTGTACAGCAAGTGCTTTTAAGATTGTGATTTGAAATAAGTAAAGCCTGGAACAAACTCCATGGATACAATCAAAATTCCGGCAAGATTCCGATTTTTTTTAATAAAAATAAAAAAATATTCTGAAACGCAAATAAAATTATTTGGGTGGAAAGTGTTTCAGTTGGTCGGGCGGCAATGCCAAACAAATGAAATTTTATTTTAGGCCTCGGGTAGGCACTACAAATTAAGGTAGTTAGGGTTAGTGGAAACAGGTGTATTTTTTTGTTTTGGCCTAGGCTTAAATACCGCTACAGGACAACTCTTGCACCCACCATGTAGACATGGATTAGCATAAATTGATATAACTTGTTTCCTAATCCACTAAAAATAAATAAGTTTAAACTAAACCTGTTCCAATATTGTCATCATCATCATCTTGCATCCACCATGGCTTCTCTTCTTTTTTCTTTTTGGGTTCCAGGTATCTATTTATCTTTGATGAAGTGATCGATTCTTCTGAAGACACTGACTAAAAATAGAACTATATATAAATACCATTACTCAAAGTACACAATACTGGGTAAGTGTTTTCCCCAGACTATGTCATAATGGTACCACTGCATTGTAATTTTTTACCACTGTGCTATTTTATCCAATGTATATAATTTTTACTTTTGATGCAGTGACCTGTTCTTCTTTTCCTTAGTTTAAAGGGAAAAAAAAGAATAATTAGAGTCCAATAAAATTCTACACAGTAATTTATTATTTCCTATAAAGAATATTCTTATAAATACATTTGTTTCAATAATAGAATGATTCGTTTCAAACCTATGTGAATTTTTCAACACAATGCTATTGATAATTTCTGGGGAAAACACTGATCAGACAATGAGAAATGAGATAAAAATCGTTCAGGCATTAAATTCTTGTGATTATAAAGTAATTCAGGACTTTTTGATTACCAGTAGATATTGTACAGAATTATTAAGAACTGTCTAAAGACAGACATGTAATATATTTGCAAAATTTGAAAAACAAGCCATGCCTCTCAAATGTACATGTAACTATAAGCTTAATCAAAGCCACAACAAAAGTACATTTTCCATCAATTATAATCAATTTTGAAATTTTTCTATTGATCACCTACATGGTTAACTACATGTATTGGCCACTGATTACCAATCATAAATAACCATTTCTAGACTATCACTAGTACATGAAATTTTTATCAATTTAATATAAGTATACTTACATCTCTCAAAAATGCATCAAACTGCTCATCAAATTCCTTTTTTGACAACTTCCTCGACATTTTGCCTGTTTATCTGTTTATACTGTTAAGATAAAAGCCGTTGTTATTACATTGTACATTGTAATTCAACTTAACAGCATTTAGACACAAAAGGATATAATCAAAGACAAACTTATGAGGTAATAAACTTTTTACAGAGTACAAAATGAATGTGGGGTTACTGGATAAAGGTAGAAAAAAAAACAATTTAAGGACAGAACTATTAATGAGAGGGGTTCCAGTCTATCCCTAAAGGATTTATGCATGGTGGTACCCCAATGCATTAATTTTAAGCCCCCATGCTTGAAATTTTCAAATTCTTTATAATACAGTCGACTCTCGTTATCTCGAAGTCCTTCGGACCGCAAAAAAAATTCAAGATAGATGAAATTCGACTAAAAGGGAGCTGATATATTTTCCAAGTTATGAAGGGGAGGTAATAAACTACATCGGAGGCCCCGTAAATCTAAAATCTTTGTAGGTGCCAGAGTAAAACGATAGTTTGCACGTACATGTACTATCGAGACATCACTTTATCCATGTTCAGATACTTCTTTAACATGTTTAATAATTTTTAGCAATTTATATTTATAAAAATAATAAAAAGTTGAAGACAAATTAATTACAATAGATCAAAATTACTAATTGATTCTCAAGGTGATGTTTTGATGATGATTACTCGACATAAGAAATAGAATTTTCATTGTTTTATATAATTTGGGACTCAAAATTTAGTGAGAGATAAAAAAATGAAAATTCGACTAAAAAGGAGTCAAAATACATATATTTGCACTGTAAAATGTTTGGGACCACATAAAAAATTCGACTCAAGTGAGTTTGAGATGAGAGTTGACTGTACTCTATAGATTTTTTTTACCCCCATCTTTCAGAATTCATGGCCACCATCCTTTCAGTCTATTCCCCTCTATGGATCAAAAATTTCTATGGAATACACCTTGTTGAACTTCAATTTCACTGTAAACAATGGACAGAACGTAATATATCAGCAAAAGAATGCCAAAGCGACAAGACATTGGGAAAATTCCATACATTTGAAATCCAAGGAAAAGATAACCGTACATGAACTTTTCAAACTCAGTTCGTTTTCCGAGGGTGAAATATGTAAAGACATGAACTTTATTATTTCGTGGAGTTAGGACTAGTACTTCAGTTACACTTATAACTTAGGGCTACTAGTTTGCTACCAAGAGCTAGTAAATTTGACCGGCAAGCTAGTCTTGGGATAGTAAGTGTGTAAAAAAAAATTGAACCCCTGTATCATGTGTCATATGGTGAAAGAAAGAATGCATAAAATGTCGAGTTTTATAATAATAATAATGCAGAATTTTGAAAATTTAAATGTTCTTAAAAAATTTCAAGAACCTTGAAATAATTCTCGGAGACAGAAGTGGGCGAGTGATAGTGAGGAAAATGCATTGAACACTGTACATGTACATGCAGTTTATAATATGTATAAATTGTATTAGAGCAGAAGTGAACCACTGTCAGGAATTTAGTGTAGAAACATTGTTTTGTAAACACCTTGAATGTTTAAAAGCAATCAACAACAGCTCAACTGTGTGTCCCACATACTTCGGCAACTGATTTCTCGATGAAAACCTCTTGAGATTTTCACAATTCCATACATTTCAAATAACTATTTGGTAGATTCTAAAAGTCAACACTTGTTTGTGGTGACGTCATACTTTATGCTTGCTCAATAATCATTGAATTGCACACAAAAATGTAAAATCCTTCCTTGTGACTAGTTAAGGCACTTGAGCAATAGAAAAGACATGTATACTTTTTTAAATTCATTTCACTAAAATATCTGAGATATTAATGACAAATGATTTGCCATTTAAAAAAAAGACAAAGTTTTCAGTAACTAATGTTGAACACACATAATTAAAAACTTTATCTGCTGACACTATATGTAAAAGGATAGATAGGTCATACCTGCTTCATATATGATTTTAAAAGTATTTTACAGGAGTTATGACTGGCTTTTAATCACGACAACACATGATCCCCTTTAATTTCATATTACAAAAAAAAAAATATCTATGAATTGAAGTCTTATTAAGCTAATTGTATACTTTGAAAGTTGCCGTGTTTGTCATTAGACAAATTTTAATTAGATGAATAGTCACATGACATACTCTTTATAGACGTTCAATCACAAAAGCTTAAAATATGAACATGGAAATGTTTAAAAAAGTTTGACAGCGATATCCAGATGTTAAAACGTCTCCAAACACTAAACCCTACAAGTTTGAACGGTTGTTTGATGACAGTAGTGATGTTTATAGGAGTATAATTGACTTTCTTTCTCTATCAACACATGCAAAAGGTGAGACTATCATTATGGGTGTAATAAAATGCCCCATTTTTAATTAAAATCAGTACCAATTTACCTGAAAGAGAATTTACATGACCACCCGGTGTTAAAAGGCCGTTACATGTTGTAATTATGCAAGTTGTATATAACAGGTAAATAGTTAAACAAGGATCGACAAGTGAAAGGAAGCACTTCTGAGTAGACTTTTGACATCACTGTATGATAGATATCAAATTAATATAAACAAATGTTCAAAAAACAAAAATATATAGAAAAAGACCATTGTAGAATAATAAAAGATGAAATTAAGTTTACTTAAATAATCCATTTTAAGCATTTATTCAATAAAAGACAGCTGTGAAAATCGTTAAAACATTTAACAAAAAATTTCAGATGCCTTTGAATATGATTTATTTATTTAAAAACAGTGAAAGCCAAAAATTGTAATAAATTTCATTTAACTCTTTTAAATAATTAAATAATGATGTACAATAAAAGAAAGCGTAACACTGGGAATACATACACACACGTGTATACATACAAATAAGTATGTACATGTATATAAAATAAATGATTAGGAAATTTGATTAATGTTTAATAGATATTGTGTTTCATTTTAATTAATGATTCATATTTACCAAAATCAAAGAGATTTTATCTGCAATTAGACTTTTCTCACTTGTAATCACAGGTTATTATACTTGCAAATTATGATTAAGTTGATTTATTTCATGAAAATACTTTGAAGTATAAACATTTACAAATTCTTTTCTGAAGATAAGAGAAAAAACTACAATTCACAGTAAGTAGCAATTTTTCTTTCATTTCTAATTCACCGGAGCTCTTTTCACAGAATTTGTAAGGGTAAATTCCAGGCATTTGAACCATCCGATATCTTGTATTTTTTACCTTGTTCCCACGGTTGAAACAACCCCCAATATTAACCAAACTCCTTTAATTTTACATAATTTTATAAATTCATTCAATATTGATATTTCAGGGATCACCATGACCAATTGTAGCGTGGGGTGCACCACGCTTGGATTTTTCTCTGCCACCTTTGAATTGCATGCGCCACGCTTAATTTGTTGTCCGCCACGCTTCAAAAATCAATAGATTGTAGTTAAATACCGAAAACTCTAACCCAATTATCATGTCAGTGGCAATTAGACAATCTAATTAACATTTAATAGTGTGAACAGTGGCAGTGCCTCCGGGATGTGAACAACAGCTGATTGTAAATAGTTACATTGTTACGCGTGTTGAACAGACGACTTATAGAACATACACGGAAATATAGTGTAGCCAATTTAGGTGAAAAATAAATAAAACAGGGTTTACATGTAATTAAAATTATAAATATCATCATTTAAGATAATTAAAAGTAATTTTTAAACAGATTTATATATTTTTGATAAACATATTGTATGTGAAACATCGCAGTAAAGCTAGGAAGTAAACAAAATGCGAAAAATAAAAAAAGTTGAACTGTTTTTTTCCTTCATCCAGGGAAAGAAAATTTATCAATCTACAATCAATGTGATAAATTGATGATTACACATTGTTACCCTAATGATTTCCATATCAGCTGATTGAAAAATTAATTGTAACAACTGTTCACGAAATCTGAACTCACCAAACTGCCGCTGAATCGTCCAAACAGACATTCCTGAACATTAATTTCATAAACATCAAAAACTGTTAATTATCTTAATCAAAATTATGATTTGGTATAAATACTGGACAGTTACTAGACAATTCAGTAATCATAAAGAGATCTGCAAAGCAAGACATTACCGCTTTCTTCAGTGCAAAAGTGCAGAGGGTAGAAACTGACCATGAATGTACCACTGTAATAGACTTAACTACTTAAGAGCAGCTACTTTCTGGAACAACATGATTCATATTATTGAGTCAATGATTTTTTAGGGGATTTTTTATCTGGCAATCAACCAATTACTTAAATGTCGTATACAGTTTATGTGAAATAAAAAATGTGTTATTTGCTTATTTGTCCGTTATAATATGGAATAATTTTCTATGTCATATCACATAATAATAGTTATCATTTTCGGGACAGGTTCTTTTTTATTTGTTTACAAACGTGTTGACACCTGTCAACGAAATAAAACGTGTTAGAAAAAAATATTCTATCGATGTTATGAGTTATTTCCGTATTTCTTTACCTGAAGAAGAAGAACTATATAATTTTCTCAGAGATTTCGCTTGTCTTTATCAAAATGTGTTCATTATTACATTTTTTTTAAAAGTTCAAATTTTGATTGAAAGAATTTCCGCCATGAATGTTATTTTACCTCCAAACATTGAAGACCTGGTATAGATATATCTAACTACCAGAAAGCAAGAACCTATAAAAGAAGATAACAATATCATTGTAACAGATAGAAATGGAAATTAAAACCATCTTTCACTTTGAAATAGTTTAATTCAAAATGTATTAAAAAATAATAATACAATTAGTAAAATTTTGACATTGTATAGCAGACATAACTGTGATGTCTACTGTCATTAAATACATTTTTTTCACTGTTGACTGTTATTTTATTCATGATGTATTTGTTATATTTTATTTGTTTGTTCTTGCAATTGATTGATGATAGATCAATGTTTGGTCTTTATATCAGTAAAATTATTCTTACTTGCCTCCTTTTCAGTTTCCGCCAACTGTATAGACTGTTTTTAGGATTTCAGATTCTTAAAAAAAAACAACAACAAAAAACGGAGTATGATGTTAAATCTTGTCTATATAATATTTTGAATTTTTTATTTCGGTTTTCCGTATTATTTTTTACTCCAGCGCTGCTGATATGAATGTAGTGGGCAATCTCGTAGTGGGGCGGTCACATATCCAACTATATCGGTCATCACGTGACTTTGGTCACCTGTGTGATGATCGTAATATGGCGATGTCGATTTATATAGAAATGCACGGGAGTGTCATGTTTATCTCTAATTTGTATTAAATTTTATCGATAACAAAAAAAATGTGCTGCTATCTCGTAAAAGTATGATCAATTACCAATATTTTGAGCCCATTTTAAATAGATATTGAATTGAGCAAATCACTTCCAATTTGATTTGAAAAAATCATATCTTTACTGAAGATTTTTATATGGCTAACGTTGAAAAATGTCGAAATCTATGAAACCTTCCCTAGTTGGTTCAAGAATTACATGATAATTCTTTACTTTCATAAAAATGTGCTGCCCATTTGACTATGATAAAACATGGAACTTTAAGATTATATCAACTAAATGAGATATTGAAATCACTTCCAAATTAATTTTAAAATGACCGATATTTTGTAAAAATATACATGATTTGGACTCAAAATGGCGATACCGGATGTAGTTTTGGCGGTAAAATTCAAAATTGTATAAATAAACGGGTTTTGTTAAATAATACTTTTTCATTATGAAAATAGTCCCATTATTGTAATAATAATGTTCCTTTTGTTATTTCTTATAGTGTTTAAGATATAAAACTATATTTATAGGTTGCTATATGTCTAATAAAATGCAAAAACCCTGAAAGTTCAAACAAAAATAAAGGTTCCATTTCAAACATGCCTTTTTTTGTTTTATGTCTCGGATGTTACTAATAAAGTATATCCTTTGGTCTTCATATATCATATGTTTGAGTAAAACCTTCTTTAACTTTTTCGAAATATCGTAATTGCAATAGTTTAAATTTTGATTATGTCCCTTCCAAATTGATTTGAAAATTAGCTATTTTGAAATGTGTTATTTTTTACTATTATTATTCAAGATGGCGCCCATCCTAATCAGCTTCTACCTTGCCATAACAAAGTAAATATATATACGAGTAAATAGAATTACTCATATAATATGTCAAATGTTTAATATATAAATACCAAAAAGATAAATTATTAATTTAAAATAAATTAAAATGTTACTTATCTGACATTTGAAATTATATTTCACCACTGCATTCCTTGTGAACCCCCCTTAAACACACACACACCTCTTTATTAAAATGTTGCATTAATTATCTAGAAATGAAATCACGCTATTTTTGGTCAGCAAACGGTTTACCTGTATACATACAATGTACCTGTGTACCTTAATTAACGGTTGGAACAATAAACATCCGGACAGTCAAGGTATAATATACATGTCAAATCGTTAATTAGTTTTAATTACATGAAACACACATGCATGTTAATTGCGCATAATAAATTTCTTCAGATAAAATTCAAATAAATTTTACCCCCAAAAAAATCGCTTTTCTCGCGGCTTAAAAAATTAAAAAAACTTGCACCATTACCCTTTATCACGTGTAATTATGTACTTTTGACAGTTTGTATAAATTGGTGATAAATTTCATATTTATTAATTATTGTCACAATTTCATATATTAGAATTATAATCCATGTGAAATGTTACTACATATTTCAAATATAAAGTTTTTTAAAGTGAAGACGTGGAGAACCTGCTATAATCAATACAGAGTTATCGAAGTACTACGATGAATGCCTGGCATGAACGGGACCAGTAGATTCCCGATATTGGGTAACCAGTTAATAAGTCTAAACAGAGTTACCTAACATAATTATGACCGATATAGCTGCATATGATAGATTTGGTGATGTACGGCGGGCATGCAGTCGGGCGCAGTCAATAGTGTGGGCGATGTACGGCGGCCAGTGGGGCGGTTATGAATAGATTGAATGATGAACGCGGCCGGCAGTCGGGCGGTCAATAGTTTGGGCGATGTACGGCAGGTACGTAATCGGGCGGTCACTAGTTCATTTGTAGTTTACCGGGGCGATGTACGGTTGACAGTCGGTACGTGGTTCCAAAACAGTGATGAAGGAACATTCGTTTTGT
The DNA here is from genome assembly GCA_028015205.1 of Mytilisepta virgata. Taxonomy (NCBI): domain Eukaryota; kingdom Metazoa; phylum Mollusca; class Bivalvia; order Mytilida; family Mytilidae; genus Mytilisepta; species Mytilisepta virgata. The sequence continues at coordinate 268,547 of JAPWFG010000026.1, read as the reverse complement.
TAACGCCGGCGTATGGAGTATATATTTCACAACTCATACGTTATTCCAGAGCTTGTGATATATACATTGACTTCCTGGACAGAGCCCGGCTCCTGACAGGAAAGTTGCTCAGACAGGGGTACGTTGCTCCTAAGCTGTCATCCTTATTAAAGTTTTATGGGCGTCATCATGACTTGGTTGACAGGTATGAAAAAAACCGTTTCCTAAATGAAAATTGACCTGTTCCATTGATATTATCCCTTCCTCATACCGGATTTGACATGGACAGCATGGCGGGGGTCCTGCAGGAAGCAGAGACTGCTTACTCTTCCGGAGCACCTGAGTCTACCAACGGTTTTTTGGTGGCTTCCATGTTGTTCATATGTTTTTAGTTTTTAATAGTAGTCCATGTATTGTTTTGGTCTTGTCTTCGTTGTTCTCCGGAGTTTGTCAGTTGTTACAATTTTTCTTTCCTTCGAATATCCCTTTGGTATTTCTTGACTTTACTTATTCTGCCTGATATTGCACTAAGGACTTTAGAAAAAGGCAACTTTAGTATTTATCTTTTTTTCTATCAAAATGACGTGGGAACACGTGCTTCCGTGTATATGGGTAGCTATGCCAGTGATAAAAGGACAACAAAACTTGCTTCCTTCATGTTCTATTTACCTACGTTCAGTTCTATGATCCTGCATGTGCTTGTTACATTTATGTTACAGTAAATCTAGTACAAAGCTGTATAAAGTTATGCAGTAAGTCTGACAAAACAAACTGTTAAATTGTTATTTTTATAAAGACTTGAAGAGCTAGGGGAACTATATATTTTTTAATCATTTACTTAGAATAAGCTTTAAAGTTTTAACTTCTCAAAGACATTATCATTTACTGTAAGAACAGGTCTCGGAGCTTCAGAAAAGCTAATGGAAAAGATAAGCTACCACCTACAACAGTTTCTGATCAAACTCTAAACTAAGTAAGAGCTGTTTCTGAGTTCATGACATTATTTATGTAAATTTGTTATAAAACAGTGTCAGGGGTTCTGACCTTAATTCATAATATGTCTGAAAGTTGAACAGTTTCGAACAGCTCTTAAGACAGATGTTCTCCGTGCATTAAAACATGCAGCGTCTTACCATCATACTAATTATCAGTTAAAAACAGTTCTTTCTTGTTACACACTCTGATTATTATACTCTTCAAATGTAAGAGCAGCTCTGCAATATAGAAAAACTAGAGCAGCTCTGCAATATAGAACAACTAGAACAGCTCTGCAATATAGAACAACTGGATCATCTCTGCAATATAGAGAACAATTAGAACAGCTCTGCATTATAGAACTAGAGCAACTCTGCAATATAGAACAACTAGAGTAGCTCTGCCATATAGAACAACTAGAGCAGCTCTGCATTATAAAACAACTAGAGCAGCTCTGCATTATAAACCAACTAGAGCAACTCTGCAATATAGAACAACTAGAGCAACTCTGCAATATAGAACAACTAGAACAGCTCTGCAATATAAAACAACTAGAGCAGCTCTGCAATATAGAACAACTAGAGCAACTCTGCAATATAGAACAACTAGAGCAACTCTGCAATATACATGATATAGAACAACTAGAGCAACTCTGCATTATAGAACAACTAGAGCAACTCTGCAATATAGAACAACTAGAGCAGCTCTGCAATATAGAACAACTAGAGCAACTCTGCAATATAGAACAACTAGAGCAACTCTGTAATATAGAACAACTAGTGCAACTCTGCAATTTAGAACAAATAGAGCAGCTCTGTAATATAGAACAACTAGTGCAACTCTGCAATTTAGAACAAATAGAGCAGCTCTGCAATATGGTCCAATTAGAGGAGCTCTGCAATATAGAATAACTAGAGCAGCTCTGCAATATAGAACAACTAGAGGAACTCTGCAATTTAGAACAAGTAGAGCAGCTCTGCAATATGGTCCAATTAGAGCAGCTCTGCAATATAGAACAACTAGAGCAGCTCTGCAATATAGAACAACTAGAGGAACTCTGCAATTTAGAACAAGTAGAGCAGCTCTGCAATATGGTCCAATTAGAGCAACTCTGCAATATAGAACAACAAGAGCAGCTCTGCAATATAGAACAACTAGAGCAACTCTGCAATTTAGAACAAATAGAGCAGCTCTGCAATATGGTCCAATTAGAGCAGCTCTGCAATATAGAACAACTAGAGCAGCTCTGCAAAAGGAACTTTAAAATATACAACCAGAGTAACTCCGAAATATAGAAAAACTACAACAGCTCTGCTGCAGAACAATTATTGACCGTCTTAACCTTTTAGTAGACGAGCTCATCTGAACAATTTCTACCCTTCCTTCTCCCGTACTCATACACACCTACTCTATAGCTTTGTTAGAAAACAACACAATCCTGAATATTTAGTGCCATTCCCGTCTAGAGCAGTATCTTGCATATGTATTATTAAAAAATTACCTATAAGAACTACTTTTTTCTTTAAAACAAATTTATGTTTCTTAATTATAAGAGGGGTAAGACAAGGGACAGTTTAAATCCCACTTTGTTTAATTGTTATATTAATGATTTACATTCAGCTTTTGATGAAACTTGTAATCCTCCAGTTCTTGACTCTTCAAGTGTCCAAACTCTCAGTTACGCAGATGATTTAGTGTTACGGTCTGAGACACACCAGGGGCTTCAAAATGCGTTAGATAAACTAAATAAATATTGCATTAAATGGCAGTTGAGTGTAAATACAAACAAGACTAAAATTCTAGTTTTTCAGAACATTTATAAACAATCCCCACCCCTCTTGTTCAATAATAAATTTTTGACTGAAGTTAAGGACTTTAAATTTCTAGGGAATATTATTAACTATAGGGGAAATTTTACAAAAACCACTGAAGAGCTGTCTAAAAAAGGTATTAAAATTTTATTTTTATTGAAGAAATATATGTCAAATTTCAATTTTGTTCCAACTAATTTGTCATGTAAATTATTTGATACTCTTATAAGACCTATTTTGACATACAACTCTGAAATTTGGTTTATGGATAATTTTCAGTCAACTTGTAGGGTATCTAATAGAGCTGCTGTAAATAATACTTTTTGTGATACTCTTGCATTAGCAGAAAAATATTCTTTTGAGAAGGTTCATTTTAAATTTTGTAAAGCAATATTAGGACTGAATAAGACAGCCACTAACATAGGTGCTAGATCAGAATTAGGTAGATTTACTTTGGACTCTTATATAAAAACTCAAACACTCATGTACTTTTATAGAATAAATTGTAATGATATTAATCCCCTGGTTAAAGAATCTCTACAAACAAACATAAATTTACATTCCGCAGGAATTTATTCTTGGTACTCATATGCAGATAAAATTTTTAAAGATATGCAAATAAACGCAGAAAATAGCTCTAATATCAATGTACCTTTTAAACAATAAAAAAAAAAAACGTTATAAAATGTAATATTAAAAAGTGTATTTCAGAGGAATAAAACAAAACTACTTTAAATAAACTTTCAAAATTAGATTCCTCATCCAAACTTTGTCTCTATGGGAAATTAAAAACTAATTGTCAGTCTGAGGAATATTTAAATTGTAATAATTTTATACATAGGCAGTTACTCTCAAAATTTAGACTTAGTGATCATTCTCTAGGCATTGAATTGGGAAGGTACAGAAACATCCCAAGAGCACAAAGATTATGTAAAAAATGTGGAGTCCTAGATGACGAATTCCATTTCTTGTTGTATTGTGACATTAACATATCATTGCGTTCTATTTTTTTGGCTTATATAAAAGACTATGTACCATCATTTCAATATCTTGATGAATTTAATAAACTAAAACACATTCTAAACCCCATTCCTGAACTTGTTTGTCATATTGGAGTCTTCATTAAACAGTCTTTAGAACTGAGGGGGTCAGACCCATGTCAGACAAGCTCATGATTGAAATATGTTCTATTGTATTGTATTGTATTGCATTGTATTTAAAATGTATATGTGTTTGTTTGTATTGCTTGACCCTTATGGGTGTAATTTTGCAATAAAGAATTTTTTTTTTCTTAATATGAAAATGTCAGAATATGTGGTATGTATCATGGAGACACCACTCCATGGAAATGACAATGTGGAGATATTGATTACATTTATTTATTGTCGTGTAGCCTCCGTTGGTAGAGCGGTGGACTAGTGTACCAATGGTTCCGGGTGCGATACCCCGTTGGTGCGGTATATGTTAGGAGACAAATCATAATCCACTTTTACATGTGATTCCCTCCGGTCAATCTACCATAATAAGCAATGTCGGCTATTCTAAATATTCCACTGGAATTATATTAAAAATATACCCTTGAAATATAACACCCTTACCTTACATAGAAAGTTAGTTACAATTCCCAATCCCATAAATTAAAAGGTCGTTTGACGTAACAAGAAATTGGAATTTTGGACTAACTTAATGTCACAGTAGTAAGTCAATTAATAGATTCATAGATATTTAACCGCACTGTACATTTAAAACGTTATCTTCTTTCAAGCAGGTGAGTTGATTTCAGAAAACTGTTTGTTTGTTTGTTTGTTTGTTTAGTTTGGGTTTTACGCCGTTTTCAGCACATTTGGCTATTTCGCGGGACCAGTTTCTATTTGTGGAAGAAGCCGGAGTACCGACCTTCGGTAGGAAAATGGGCAATCCTTGTCAATTAAGATCGGAGTCAAACACAACCCGCCAGAGGTGAGATTCGAACTCACAACCTCAAGGTTGACAAGCTAGTGATCATTAGTAGTCATGACGAACTACCTAGACCGCTCGGCCACCGAATCCCTTCAGAAAAAGGGAATTCAGGTGTACACTGCACATTTCTATATTAACACCTACTACTAATATGTACTAAAATATCATAAAGAAAAACAATTAAACATGGTGAGTAATAAAACAAAATACGACTAAACATGGAAGCAGAATACAGGTAAGGTTATCTTTGCTTGAAGGAGGATGAACCTTACGTCTAGAAAAATTGAAAATTAATAACATGGCGGGGGGGGGGGGTATTATGGTAGAATAATTCTGGATCCTCATATTCTCAAGGTATTGAACTCTGTATTATACAATTGTGAAACAATAAATTTGGATCTCGACTGTTGGGTTTTGTTGTTTCATAGGTGTTTTTTCAAATGTTTAGTATATCGGCCATTTTGGTCCTAAATTATGGACATAAATGGGTCTATTCAAGTGATTTCAGTAGCTCACTTGGCCTTCTGTGCAAACCAGGTTGATTCAAAATAGAAACATGCAGGTCTTTAATTTTTAGATATTTCAGTAACACAATGAAGAAACTTGCTGTGATTCCTTTCAATAATTATGGAAATCCCTTTAATAAGCTCTGTTTTATAATCAATTTTTTTCTTTTAATTTCAGCAAAAACAAAAACGAACATTTGTTTGAAATTTTATCAATTTATCCAGGCATAAGAGTATAATCCTGTATTTGACCAAAAAGAGCATTGCTCTTTGTGGTAAGATTTAACGACGCTAAATTTACTATCAACAATGGCGGTGCTGTCTGGATAGGAAGTCCAGATGTCTGTACTCGGTTTACCAGTTTTGGCAAAGCGAGTTATTTCTCTTCGTATATTTTCTATTAGATTGACATCTGATACTACAGGCGTGTAATAATATTTAATGGTACCGAAGTAAGCTAAACAGTCCCATCCATGTGCAGCATATTTAGCTTTAAATGGTGCTTCAAAGATAGAAGTTGGTACATGAGGCGAAGCTAGTGAAACATATCTGTAAACTGGTGATGTAAATGCCGTTTTCATTTGTATTGCAAGTTCATTATTTGGACAGGTGACCCTGAGGTCAGACGCCATTGATGTATACTGGTACTCGGGGGTTACAACACCTGAGGGATACAGTTGTAACACTTGTGATACGTTTAAACCCGGAAATTGACCCATCCTGTCCTTGACCTTTTCTGTATAGGTTTGCCATGTCCAGCTGTCAATGTCCTTTGTTACTGGGTTCTGGTCGATTTCTTGGCCTGTAGTGCCTAAAAAGACACAATGGTAAAATTGAAAATCTTGTACAGTTTGATACTTTGAATATATGTTACCGTTCATATGTAAAATATCTATAACCATATAAGATAGGAAAAATTACATGCAAATCTTGATCAGGAAACAGGTTAAACAGCAGAACATGTTTACCATTTTGACCAAATATTTTTAATTATTTGGTTTTTGATAAAAGCCGTTTTAAAGGTGTTGGCTTTAAAGCAACCAAAAGTTCATGACTGGCACATATTGTGTCGAATAATTTAAGTCATAAAGTAATATCATATCACTGATGCTGTCAAAAGTACAAACTTTACCTATAATAACAGGCACATCGATCGTCTCGCCCTTTTTCCATGCTTCAAGTGGCGCTTTTGGTAGAACGTAACCTATAATTATAAAAGGACAGACAGTACATGCCCAATCCGGATTTATTCTGATATTACACAACTTTTTCATGACGTTACAAACCAGCTGAGACCAACTAGTTCCCTAACATTGTAACATGGCACTTTACGAGGAATATTTAAATGATCGTAAACACTTAAAATAATGCGTTTATATTATTAGTAGCTAGATGGGTTCAAAACTATCATCAAACTAAAGCATTTCCTTTGAATGTGTTCCTTCCCTCAGCTCTTTATTGTATATTGTGACCCCGGGATTGTGACCTTTAATTCTAACTTCATTTGAATTTGTTTAATATCCGGACAAATCCGGATTGAACATTAACTGTCAATAGGTGTATACAAAAAAGTCTGCCAAAGAAATCAAGAGATTAAGATGGACATGTGGTTCGTTAAGTAAAAAATCCAAAAATATTTATATAACCTGAGATGACGGCTTTTTCCTGTCTACAAGGGGCTGGAATATTTTGATCTTCTGCATGAAAATCATTATAGATAATGGAATGTTAAATGGACGTCATCTATGTATTCAGTTGGTTACGAGATATTCATATCATCACAATTTTGATCCGTATGATCTTTTGATGACTTGTTTTTTAAAAGATGGCTTAGTTTGGCCGTGGACAGGAATTTTTGCATATCGGATAGCATTTATGTATGTTTTTATAAAATACCATCAACTACTGCCAAAGCTCCGTCAAATAAATTGACGGTTGGTAAATCGGTTAGGTCTGCCATCTCCCAGTTTGGAAACACATCCCATGGAATCGCTCTTATGACATCAGCTGCCGGAAGTGACACCAGACAGTTAATATCTGAACATCCAGTCTTGTCTAGAAATACTAGATTATCTTTTGAGGCTTCAACTGTTGTTTTGTTTAGGACAGGAGATCCACTCATCATCCATGCTCTGTGAAAAAGCCCAGCTGACATTGGCGATGCTAGGAGAGCATAGATACTGGTACCTCCAGAACTCTGACCAAAGACTGTTACCTTAAATACACGAAATAGTTAGAATACACACAAATATTTACAAACTGCGACAGACTTGAGTTTGTACTAAATATTAAAAGAAATGAAACTGGTTTGACGTGTTACAGGCTGCAAGATGACTTCTTGTGTATTTTCTCAATTAACACATGTAACATGCAGAATTTTCCAGATACTGACACTTGTCCCATATCTCTTATCATTTCTGTTTAAGTATGATAAAAAATAAAACAATTATTGGAAATAGTATTCAGTATATTTCTATAAAACGTGAATGACCTTTATGACGTAATTCCTGTGAACAATAACGGAAATTCTTCAAATAATTCACAGCTCTATTTAATAATTAACTTCCTTCCTTTTGATTGCAACCAAAACATTGATCATTATGTAATAATTCGTCTTGAATGGTTTGCTTAAAACCATTTTGTTTTCAAAGTACACTGTGGGCTTACTTTCTGCAAAATATACATGTATACCTACCAAATTTGGATTCCCACCAAAATTGCGAATATTATTTTGTACCCATTTCATTGCAAGCAGCTGATCCATGAATCCATAATTCCCGGACGTTTTATTCTCTGAGGCATTTGACAGAATGTCTAGAGCCATAAAACCGAACGCATTTAGACGATAATTCATGCTGACGTATACCATATTCGTATTCTTGGCAAGTTCCTCCGATGGACTATATGTCGGCCAGTTTCCATTAAGATAATTTAAATATCCACCATGAATCCAAACCATGACAGGAAGATCGGCATTTTTGTCAACACAAGGGGTCCAAACATTCAGGTAAAGACAGTCTTCGGATCCAATGATCTGGCTCTTGTTTACAAGACCTCTTTGGGTGCAGGTTTTTCCAAATGAATCTGCTTTAAACGTTCCGCTCCAACAATTACCTGAATTTTTAGACTTCGGAACCGGCGGTTTCCAACGTAGATTATTCACAGGTGGCTCAGCATACGGAATCCCTTTAAATACATACACTGAAGAATTTATCGTTCCTTCTACTGGGCCGCATTCAGTTGTCACAGTAGGTGCAGTGGCGATTCCACCATCACGAATGAAGGACCACCCATTGCTTCCAAATAAATAATACAACAACACAAACCATGCCATACTTACAACATGACCTTTAATGTTAGTAAGACAGATAATTATGTAAATGATTATATAATGGTGTAGCGACTTTGATAACGTTTATGAACAAACAACGGAAGTATTTTATATGTAGTTAATCTATACTTTTTTTTATAAACAATAATGTAACATCATCTCTTCCCAGCTGTTGGTCTTTTAAGTAGAAACTGCTCGTAAAGTTTATTTAGTTAATGAAACAACCTTTTAAATAATTGATAATTGCTAACGATTGGATAAATGTTGGACACAATGTTACACAAATTTGATGTAATAAATTGGAAAAAATAAAAAAAAACCTTTTCATGCATTGCTATGTCTATATAGATTACATGATTTTATTTTAGGTTTAACAAGTTTACAGATCCTTTAACCAGTTTTTGATTAGTGTATTGTTTCAGCCTTCTGTTTTGTTCTCGTCCTGATATGCACCTGGTTGTCACAGAACGTTAAACAATAAGTCGTCCATTCATCCATCTGATTTAGTCATTTGAACTACATACTGGGAATAATTTGTGTTATTTTAGTATTGTCGGTATTTTGGTGAACTCGGTCTATGAAGACATAACCCAATTAACTCCTGCACACTTATAATCAGAGTGCACCAAATTACAATCATATATTACACAATAAATTTTACACCAGCTTTGGAACAAGTAGATTATTCACAGGTGGCTCAGCATACGGAATCCCTTTAAATACATACACTGAAGAATTTTTCGTTTCCTTCTACTGGGCCGCATTCAGTTGTCACAATAGGTGCAGTGGCAATTCCACCATCAAGAATGAAGGACCACGCATTGCTTCCAAATAAATAACACAACAATACAAACCATGCCATACTTACAACATGATTTTAATGTTAGTAGGACAGATAATAACATAAATAATTATATAATGTTGTAACCATCTTGATAAAGTTTATGAACAAACAACGGAAGTATTTTATATGTAGTTAATCTATACTTTTTTTATAAACAATAATGTTATATCATATCTTTACAGGTTTTGGTCTTTTAAGTAGAAACTGCTCGTAAAATTTATTTAGTTAATAAAACAACCTTTTAGATAATTGATAATTGCTAACGATGGGATAAATGGTGGACATACTTTCTGAAAGAAGGGAAACGAGGCACAAATTTGATGTAATAAATTAGAAACAATAACAAAAAACCTTTTCACGCATTGATATGTCTATATAGATTACATGATTTTATTTTAGGTTTAACAAGGTTCCAGATCCTTTAACTAGTTCTGATTGGTGTATTGTTTCAGTCTTCTGTTTTGGACCGCATCGGTGGTCTCGTGGTAGCGGAAGGTCGCGCGTTCGATCCCGGGAAGAGTCAAACCAAAGACATTAAAATTGACATTTTCTGCTTTTCCGCTAAGCACGCGTCATGTTGGAGTAAGAGCAAAGATTGACTGGTCGGCTCGGAGTTAGTATAATGTGTCACAGTAGGGTGATATGTCTTCATGCGGACAGTTTTGTATTATGTTTTACTCCAGCGCTGCTGATATGAATTTAGTGGGGCGGTCAATAGATTTGGTGATGTACGGTGGGCATGCAGTCGGGCGCTGTCCATAGTGTGGGCGATGTACGGCGGGCAGTGGGGCGGTCATGAATAAGATTGAATGATGTACGGCGGGCAGTGGGGCGGTCATGAATAGATTGAATGATGTACGGCGGGCAGCCGGGCGGTCAATTTTGGGCGATGTACGGCGGGTACGTAATGGGGCGGTCACTAATTCATTTGTAGTTTGGGCGATATACGGTTGACAGCTAGTCGTTACGTGGTTCCAAAACAATGATGAAGGAACATTCGTTTTGTTAGCTTCTTGTTTTGCCTGATATTACACTAACGACGTTAGGAAAAGACACATTAGTATTTATCTTTTTTCTATCAAATGATGTGGGAAGACGTGCTTCCGTGTATATGCTCAGCTATGCCAGTGATAAAAGCACGACAAAACTTGCTTCCTACATGTTCTATTTACCTATGCTCAGTTTTGGTCCTGTGCTTCATTGTTACATTTATGGTTACATTAAACCTAATACAAAGCTGTATAAAGTTATAACAACTAGAGCAGCTCTGCAATATAGAACAACTAGAACAACTCTGCAATATAGAACAACAAGAGAAGCTCTGCAATATAGAACAACTAGAGCAACACTGCAATATAGAACAGCTAGGGAAGCTCTGCAACCGAGAACAACTACAGCAGCTCTGAAATATACAACCAGAGGAACTCCGATATATAGAAAAACTGCAACAGCTCTACTGCAGAACAATTATTGACCGTCTTAACCTTTTAGTAGACGAGCTCATCTGAACAATTTCTACCCTTCCTTCTCCCGTACTCATACACACCTACTCTATAGCTTTGTTAGAAAACAACACAATCCTGAATATTTAGTGCCATTCCCATCTAGAGCAGTATCTTGCATATGTATTATTAAAAAATTACCTATAAGAACTACTTTGTTCTTTAAAACAAATTTATGTTTATTAATATGAAGATGTCAGAATATGTTGCATGTATCATCGAGACACCACTCCATGGATATGGCAATGTGGAGATATTGATTACGTTTATTTATTGTCGTGTAGTCTCGGTTGGTACAGCGGTGGACTAGTGTATCAATGGTTCTGGGTGCGATACCGGTTGGTGCGGTATATGTTAGGAGACAAATCATAATCCACTGTTACATGTGATTACCTCCGGTCAATCTACCATAATTAGCAATGTCGGCTAGTGGTCATTAGGGCTCTGTTCACGTCAAACTCTTTCTCTACTCCGGGGTTTATAGCTCTCCGTTCTGTTGAAACTAAATTAACTCTAGTTTCAAATGAACAGTAAGAGTTGCAACCCGAGTAGCTACCCGAGAGTAGCCTCGTTATGGAAACGATACGTGATTGGTTTGACCTCACTTAAGAGTTCAACTCTTTCTCCACCAAGGGTAACAGAATGTTGTAAGCGGCCAGACCCGAGTTAACTGGAGTTTCCCAGCTGAACACAGCTTGTATTCATGACGAACTACCTAGACCGCTCGGCCACCGAAGCCCTTCGGAAAAAGTGAATTCGGGTACTAAACGTATTGTGTACACTGCGCATTTCTATATTAACACCCAATACTAACATGTACTAAAATATCATAAATAAAAACAATTAAACATGGTGAGTAATAAAACAAAATACGACTAAACATGGTAGCAAAATATAGGTAAGGTTATCTTTGCTTGAAGGAGGATGAACCTTACGTCTAGAAAAATTGAAAATTAATAACATGGGAGGGGGGGGGGGGTCGGTTGGGGGGTATTATGGTAGAATAATTCACCGTCCTCATATTCTCAAGGTCTTGAACCCTGTATCATACAATTGTAAAACAGTTGGGTCTTGTGGTTTCAGAGGTGTTTTAAATGTTTAGTATATCGGCCATTTGGTCCTAAATTATGGACATAAATGGGTCTATTCAAGTGATTTCAGTAGCTCACATGGTATTCTGTGTCAGCCAGGTTGATTCAAAATAGAAACATACAGGTCTTTAATTTTTTAGATATTTCAGTAACACAATGAAGAAACTTTCTGTGATTCCTTTGAACAATTATGGAAATAACTTTAATAAGCTCTGTTTATAATCATTTTTTTTCTTTTAATTTCAGCAAAAACAAAAACGAACATTTGTTTGAAATTTTATCAATTAATCCAGGCATAAGAGTATAATCCTGTATTTGACCAAAAAGAGCATTGCTCTTTGTGGTAAGATTTAACGACGCTAAATTTACTATCAACAATGGCGGTGCTGTCTGGATAGGAAGTCCAGATGTCTGTACTCGGTTTACCAGTTTTGGCAAAGCGAGTTATTTCTCTTCGTATATTTTCTATTAGATTGACATCTGATACTACAGGCGTGTAATAATATTTAATGGTACCGAAGTAAGCTAAACAGTCCCATCCATGTGCAGCATATTTAGCTTTAAATGGTGCTTCAAAGATAGAAGTTGGTACATGAGGCGAAGCTAGTGAAACATATCTGTAAACTGGTGATGTAAATGCCGTTTTCATTTGTATTGCAAGTTCATTATTTGGACAGGTGACCCTGAGGTCAGACGCCATTGATGTATACTGGTACTCGGGGGTTACAACACCTGAGGGATACAGTTGTAACACTTGTGATACGTTTAAACCCGGAAATTGACCCATCCTGTCCTTGACCTTTTCTGTATAGGTTTGCCATGTCCAGCTGTCAATGTCCTTTGTTACTGGGTTCTGGTCGATTTCTTGGCCTGTAGTACCTAAAAAGACACAATGGTAAAATTGAAAATCTTATACAGTTTGATACTTTGAATATATGTTACCGTTTATATATCAAATATCTATAACCATATAAGATAGGAAAATTACATGCAAATCTTGATCAGGAAACAGGTTAAACAGCAGAACATGTTTACCATTTTGACCAAATATTTTGAATTGTTTGGTTTTTGATAAAAGCCGTTTTAAAGGCGTTGGCTTTAAAGCAAACAAAAGCTCATGACTGGCACATATTGTGTCGAATAATTTAAGTCATAAAGTAATAACAGATATCACTGATGCTGTCAAAAGTACCAACTTTACCTATAATAACAGGCACATCGATCGTCTCGCCCTTTTTCCATGCTTCAAGTGGCGCTTTTGGTAGAACGTAACCTATAATTATAAAAAGACAGACAATACATGCCCAATCCGGATCTATTCTGAAATTACACAACTTTTTCATGACGTTACAAACCAGCTGAGACCAACTAGTCCCCTGACATTGTAACATGGCACTTTACGAGGAATATTTAAATGATCGTAAACACTTAAAATAATGCGTTTATATTATTAGTAGCTAGATGGGTTCAAAACTATCATCAAACTAAAGCATTTCCTTTGAATGTGTTCCTTCCCTCAGCTCTTTATTGTATATTGTGACCTTTAATTCTAACTTCATTTGAATTTGTTTAATATCCGGACAAATCCGGATTGAACATTAACTGTCAATAGGTGTATACAAAAAAGTCTACCAAAGAAAACAAGAGATTAAGATGGACATGTGATTCGTTAAATAAAAAATGCAAAACACACGTACGTTGTTTATTTATCCAAAAATATTTATTAAACCTGAGATGACGGCTTTTTCCTGTCTACAAGGGACTGGAATATTTTGATCTTCTGCATGAAAATCATTATAGATAAATGGAATGTTAAATGGACGTCATCTATGTATTCAGTTGGTTACGAGATATTCATATCATCACAATTTTTGATCCGTATGATCTTTTGATGACTTGTTTTTTAAAAGATGGCTTAGTTTGGCCGTGGACAGGAATTTTTGCATATCGGATAGCAATTATATATGTTTTTATAAAATACCATCAACTACTGCCAAAGCTCCGTCAAATAAATTGACGGTTGGTAAATCGGTTAGGTCTGCCATCTCCCAGTTTGGAAACACATCCCATGGAATCGCTCTTATGACATTAGCTGCCGGAAGTGACACCAAACAGTTAATATCTGAACATCCAGTCTTGTCTAAAAATACTAGATTATCTTTTGAGGCTTCAACTGTTGTTTTGTTTAGGACAGGAGATCCACTCATCATCCATGCTCTGTGAAAAAGTCCAGCTGACATTGGCGATGCTAGGAGAGCATAGATACTGGTACCTCCAGAACTCTGACCAAAGACTGTTACCTTAAATACACGAAATAGTTAGAATACACACAAATATTTACAAACTGCGACAGACTTGAGTTTGTACTAAATATTAAAAGAAATGAAGCTGGTTTGACGGGTTACAGGCTGCAAGATGACTTCTTGTGTATTTTCTCAATTAACACATGTAACATGCAGAATTTTCCAGATACTGACACTTGTCCCATATCTCTTATCATTTCTGTTTAAGTATGATAAAAAATAAAACAATTATTGGAAATAGTATTCAGTATATTTCTATAAAACGTGAATGACCTTTATGACGTAATTCCTGTGAACAATAACGGAAATTCTTCAAATAATTCACAGCTCTATTTAATAATTAACTTCATTCCTTTTGATTGCAACCAAAACATTGATCATTATGTAATAATTCGTCTTGAATGGTTTGCTTCAAACCATCTTGTTTTCAAAGTACACTGTGGGCTTACTTTCTGCAAAATATACATGTATACCTACCAAATTTGGATTCCCACCAAAATTGCGAATATTATTTTGTACCCATTTCATTGCAAGCAGCTGATCCATGAATCCATAATTCCCGGACGTTTTATTCTCTGAGGCATTTGACAGAATGTCTAGAGCCATAAAACCGAACGCATTTAGACGATAATTCATGCTGACGTATACCATATTCGTATTCTTGGCAAGTTCCTCCGATGGACTATATGTCGGCCAGTTTCCATTAAGATAATTTAAATATCCACCATGAATCCAAACCATGACAGGAAGATCGGCATTTTTGTCAACACAAGGGGTCCAGACATTCAGGTAAAGACAATCTTCGGATCCAATGATCTGGCTCTTGTTTACAAGACCTCTTTGGGTGCAGGTTTTTCCAAATGAATCTGCTTTAAACGTTCCGCTCCAACAATTACCTGAATTTTTAGACTTTGGAACCGGCGGTTTCCAACGTAGATTATTCACAGGTGGCTCAGCATACGGAATCCCTTTAAATACATACACTGAAGAATTTATCGTTCCTTCTACTTGGCCGCATTCAGTTGTCACAGTAGGTGCAGTGGCGATTCCACCATCACGAATGAAGGACCACCCATTGCTTCCAAATAAATAATACAACAACACAAACCATGCCATACTTACAACATGACCTTTAATGTAAGTAAGACAGATAATTATGTAAATAATTATATAATGGTGTAGCGACTTTGATAACGTTTATGAACAAACAACGGAAGTATTTTATATGTAGTTAATCTATAATTTTTTTATAAACAATAATGTAACATCATCTCTTCCCAGCTGTTGGTCTTTTAAGTAGAAACTACTCGTAAAGTTTATTTAGTTAATAAAACAACCTTTTAAATAATTGATAATTGCTAACGATTGGATAAATGTTGGACACAATGTTACACAAATTTGATGTAATAAATTAGAAAAAATAAAAAAAAACCTTTTCATACATTGCTATGTCTATATAGATTACATGATTTTATTTTAGGTTTAACAAGTTTACAGATCCTTTAACCAGTTTTTGATAAGTGTATTGTTTCAGCCTTCTGTTTTGTTCTCGTCCTGATATGCACCTGGTTGTCACAGAACGTTAAACAATAAGTCGTCCATTCATCCATCTGATTTAGTCATTTGAACTACATACTAGGAATACTTTGTGTTATTTTAGTATTGTCGGTATTTTGGTGAACTCGGTCTATGAAGACATAACACAATTAACTCATGCACACTCATAATCAGAGTGCAGCAAATTACAATCATATATTACACAATACATTTTACACCAGCTTTGGAACAAGTAGATTATTCACAGGTGGCTCAGCATACGGAATCCCTTTAAATACATACACTGAAGAATTTTTCGTTTCCTTCTACTGGGCCGCATTCAGTTGTCACAATAGGTGCAGTGGCAATTCCACCGTCAAGAATGAAGGACCACGCATTGCTTCCAAATAAATAACACAACAACACAAACCATGCCATACTTACAACATGACTTTAATGTTAGTAGGACAGATAATAACATAAATAATTATATAATGTTGTAACCATCTTGATAAAGTTTATGAACAAACAACGGAAGTATTTTATATGTAGTTAATCTATACTTTTTTTTATAAACAATAATGTTATATCATATCTTTACAGCTGTTGGTCTTTTAAGTAGAAACTGCTCGTAAAATTTAATTAGTTAATAAAACAACCTTCTAGATAATTGATAATTGCTAACGATTGGATAAATGTTGGACATACTTCATGAAACCAAAGACATTAAAATTGAAATTTGCTGCTTCTTCGCCAAGCACGCGGCATCTAGGAGTAAGAGCAAAGAATGACTGGGCGGCTCGGGGTTAGTATAATGTGTCAGAGTAGGGTGATATGTCTTCCTGCGGACAGTTCCATATTATTTTTTACTCCAGCGTTGCTGATATGAATGTAGTGGGGCGGTCAATAGATTTGGTGATGTACTGTGGGCATGCAGTCGGGCGCGGTCAATAGTGTGGGCGATAAACGGTGGGCAGTGGGGCGGTCATAAATAGATTGATTGATGTACGGCGGGTAGTCGGGCGGTCAATAGTTTGGGCAATGTACGGCGGGTACGTAATCGGGCGGTCACTAGTTCATTTGTTCTTGGGCGATGTACGGTTGACAGCTAGTCGGTACGTGGTTCCAAAACAGTGATAAAGGAACATTCGTTTTGTTAGCTTCTTGTTTTGCCTGATATTACACTAACGACGTTAGGAAAAGACAACTTTAGTATTTATCTTTTTTTCTATCAAATGACGTGGGAATACGTGCTTCCGTGTATATGCTCAGCTATGCCAGTGATAAAAGCACGACAAAACTTGCTTCCTACATGTTCTATTTACCTATGCTCAGTTTTGGTCCTGTGCTTCATTGTTACATTTATGGTTACATTAAACCTGATACAAAGCTGTATAAAGTTATAACAACTAGAGCAGCTCTGCAATATAGAACAACAAAAGAAGCTCTGCAATATAGAACAACTAGAGCAACACTGCAATATAGAACAGCTAGGGAAGCTCTGCAACCGAGAACAACTACAGCAGCTCTGAAATATACAACCAGAGGAACTCCGAAATATGGAAAAACTACAGCAGCTCTACTGCAGAACAATTATTAGCCCTCTTAACCTTTTAGTAGACGAGCTCATCTGAACAATTTCTAGCCTTCCTACTCCCTGTACTCATATACACCTACTCTATAGCCTTGTTAGAAAACAACACAATCTTGAATATTTAAGGCCATTCTCGTCTAGAGCAGTATCTTGCATATGTATTATTAAAAAATTACCTATAAGAACTACTTTTTTCTTTAAAACAAATCTATGTTTCTTAATATGAAAATGTCAGAATATGTGGTATGTATCATGGAGACACCACTCCATGGGTATGACAATGTGGAGATATTAATTATTGTTGTGTGGCCTCCGTTGGTAGAGCGGTGGACTAGTGTAGAAATGGTTCCGGGTCCGATACCCGGTTGGTGCGGTATATATATGTTAGGAGACAAATCATAATCCACTGTTACATGGGATTCCCTCCGGTCAATCTACTATAATTAGCAATGTCGGCTATTCTTAATATTCCACTGGAATTATATATATATTAAAAATATACCCTTGAAAGATAACACCCTTACCATAGTAAGTTAGTTACAATTCCCAATCCCATACGTTTGACGTAACTAGTAATTTGAATTTTGGACTAACTTAACGTCATAGTAGTAAGTCAATTAATAAAATCATAGATATTTAACCGCACTGTACATTTAAAACATTATTTTCTTTCAAGCAGGTCTGTTGATTTCAGAAAAGTGTTTGTTTTTTTGTTTGTTCAGTTGGGGTTTTACGCCGTTTTCAGCACATTTGGCTATTTCGCGGGGCCAGTTTTCATTTTTGGAGGAAGCCGGAGTACCTGGAGAGAACCACCGACCTTCGGTAGGAAAATTGCCAATCCTTGTCAATTAAGATCGGAGTCGAACACACCCCGCCAGAGATAAGATTCGAACGCATAACCTCAAGGTTGACATGCTAGTGATCATTAATAGTCATGACGAACTACCTAGAAGGCTCGGCAACCGAAGCCCTTCAGAAAAAGTGAATTCGGGTACTAAACGTATTGTGTACACTGCGCATTTCTATATTAACACCCAATACTAACATGTACTAAAATATCATCAAGAAAAACAACTAAACATGGTGAGTAATAAAACAAAATACGACTAAACATGGTAGCAAAATACAGGTAAGATTATTTTTGCTTGAAAGAGGATGAACCATACGTCTAGAAAAATTGAAAAGTAATAACATGATCGGGAGGGGGGTGGTATTATGGTAGAATAATTCATAATATAAGTCCTCATACTCTCAATGAAAAAACTTTCTGTGATTCCTTTGAATAATTATGGAAATAACTTAAATAAGCTCTGTTTTATAATTATTTTTTCTTTTAATTTCAGCAAAAACAAAAACGAACACTTGTTTGAAATTTTATTAATTTATCCAGGCATAAGAGTATAATCCTGTATTTGACCAAAAAGTGCATTGCTCTTTGTGGTAAGATTTGACGACGCCAAATTTACTATCAACAATGGCGGTGCTGTCTGGATAGGAAGTCCAGATGTCTGTACTCGGTTTACCAGTTTTGGCAAAGGCAGTTATTTCTCTTCGTATATTTTCCGTTAGATTGTTGTCTGATTCTACAGGTGTATAATAATATTTAATGGTTCCGAAGAAAGCTAAACAGTCCCATCCATGTGCTGCGTATTTAGCTTTAAATGGTGCTTCAAAGATAGAAGTTGGTACACGAGGCGAAGCTAATGAAACATATCTGTAAACTGGTGATGTAAATGCCGTTTTCATATGCATTGCAAGTTCATCATTTGGACAGGTGGCCCTGAGGTCAGACGCCATTGATGTATACTGGTACTCGGGGGTTACAACACCTGGGGGATACAGTTGTAACACTTTTGATACGTTTAAACCGGGAAATTGACCCATCCTGTCCTTGACCTTTTCTGTATAGTTTTGCCATGTCCAGCTGTCAATGTCATTTGTTACTGGGACCTGGTCGATTTCTTGGCCTGTAGTACCTAAAAAGACACAATAGTAAAATTGAAAATCTTGTACAGTTTGATACTTTGAATATATGTTACCATTCATATGTAAAATATCTATAACCATATAAGATAGGAAAATATTACATGCAAATCTTGATCAGGAAACAGGTTAATCAGCAGAACATGTTAACCATTTTGACCAAATATTTTTAATTGTTTGCTTTTTGATAAAAAGCCGTTTAATAGGTTTTGGCTTTAAAGCAAACAATATAGGATTAAATACGATTTTGTTTATCGATGTGTAAACTCGGCCGACTCACTCACAAACTAAATAAAGTCCATCAATTTTTAAACCATTGTCTCATTAAATTTTAACTATTATTGTCAGTATCATCTTTAAAATCTCTTCACATTTAATGTCTCATTCGAAACTTTAAATAATCAAGAAAGCGCATGAATATACTTGCCAAATACGGGTTTATCGATGTATAAACTTTTATAATTTTGCCCTTCCGACCAATGAAATTCCTGTATTTTATCATATGCAAATTAAAATGGAATTATAAGCTCAAGACTGGTACATATTGTGTCGAATAATTTAGGTCATAAAGTAATAACATATCACTGATGCTGTCAAAGGTACAAACTTTACCTATAATAACAGGCACATCGATCGTCTGGCCATTTTTCCATGCTTCAACTGGGGCTTTTGGTAGAACGTAACCTATAATTATAACAATACAGACAGTACATGTCCAATCCGGATTTATTCTGAAATAACACAACATTTTCATGACGTTACAAACCAGTTGAGACCGACTAATTCCCTGACATTGTAACATGGTATTTAAAAAAACTTTACGAGGAATGTTTAAGTGATCGTAAACACTTAAAATAATGCGTTTATATTATTAGTAGCTAGATGGGTTCAAAACAATCATCAAACTAAAGCATTTCCTTTGAACGTGTTCCTTCCCTCAGCTCTTTATTGTATATTGTGACTTTCAATTCTAACTCCACTTAAAGTTGTTTAATATCCGGACAAATATCCGGACAAATCCGGATTGAACATTAACTGTCAATAGGTGTATAGAAAAAAAAAGTCTGCCAAAGAAAACAAGAGATTAAGATGGACATGTGGTTCGTTAAGTAAAAAATGCAATACACACGTACGTTGTTTATTTATCCAAAAGTATTTATTAAACCTGAGATGACGGCATTTTCGTGTCTACACGAGACTGGAATATTTTGATCTTCTTCATGAAAATCATTATAGATAAACGGAATGTTAAATGGACGTCATCTATGTATTCAATTGGCTACAAGATATTCATATCATCACAATTTTGATCCGTATGATCTTTTGAAGACTTGTTTTTTAAAAGATGGCTTAGTTTGGCCGTGGACAGGAATTTTTGCATATCGAATAGCAATTATATATGTTTTTATAGAATACCATCAACTACTGCCAAAGCTCCGTCAAATAAATTGACGGTTGGTAAATCGGTTAGGTCTGCCATCTCCCAGTTTGGAAACACATCCCATGGAATCGCTCTTATGATATCAGCTGCCGGAAGTAACACCAGACAGTTAATATCTGAACATCCGGTGTTATTTAAAAATACTAGATTATCTTTTGAGGCTTCAACTGTTGTTTTGTTTAGGATAGGAGATCCACTCATCATCCATGCTCTGTGAAAAAGCCCAACTGACATTGGCGATGCTAGGAGAGCATAGACACTGGTACCTCCAGAACTCTGACCAAAGACTGTTACCTTAAATACACGAAATATTTGGAATACACACACATATTTACAAACTGCGAGAGACTTGAGTTTGTACTAAATATTAAAAGAAATGAAGCTGGTTTGACGGGTTACAGGCTGCAAGATGACTTCTTGTGTATTTTCTCAATTAACACATGTAACATGCAGAATTTTCCAGATACTGGCACTTATCACATATCTCTTATCATTTCTGTTTAAGTATGATAAAAAATAAAACAATTATTGGAAATAGTATTCAGTATATTTCTATAAAACGTGAATGACCTTTATGACGTAATTCCTGTGAACAATAACGGAAATTCTTCAAATAATTCACAGCTCTTTTTAATAATTAACTTCATTCCTTCTGATTGCAACCAAAACATTGATCATTATGTAGTAATTCGTCTTGAATGGTTTGCTTCAAACCATCTTGTTTTCAAAGTACACTGTGGGCTTAATTTCTGCAAAATATACATGTATACCTACCAAATTTGGATTCCCACCAAAATTGCGAATATTATTTTGTACCCATTTCATTGCAAGCAGCTGATCCATGAATCCATAATTCCCGGACGTTTTATTCTCTGAGGCATTTGACAGAATGTCTAGAGCCATAAAACCGAACGCATTTAGACGATAATTCATGCTGACGTATACCATATTCGTATTCTTGGCAAGTTCCTCCGATGGACTATATGTCGGCCAGTTTCCATTAAGATAATTTAAATATCCACCATGAATCCAAACCATGACAGGAAGATCGGCATTTTTGTCAACAGAAGGGGTCCAAACATTCAGGTAAAGACAGTCTTCGGATCCAATGATCTGGCTCTTGTTTACAAGACCTCTTTGGGTGCAGGTTTTTCCAAATGAATCTGCTTTAAACGTTCCGCTCCAACAATTACCTGAATTTTTAGACTTTGGAACCGGCGGTTTCCAACGTAGATTAATCAGAGGTGGCTCAGCATATGGAATCCCTTGAAATACATACACTGAAGAATTTATCGTTCCTTCTACTGGGCCGCAATCAGTTGTCACAATGGGTGCAGTGGCAATTCCACCATCAAGAATGAAGGACCACGCATTGCTTCCAAATAAATAATACAACAACACAAACCATGCCATACTTACAACATGACCTTTAATGTTAGTAAGACAGGTAATATTTTAAATAATTATATAATGTTGTAACGACCTTGATAAAGTTTATGAACAAACAACGGAAGTGTTTTATATGTAGTTAATCTATACTTTTTATAACAATAATGTTATATCATATGTTTACAGGTTTTGGTCTTTTAAGTAGAAACTGCTCGTAAAATTTATTTAGTTAATAAAACAACCTTTTAGATAATTGATAATTGCTAACGATGGGATAAATGGTGGACATACTTTCTGAAAGAAGGGAAACGAGGCACAAATTTGATTTAATAAATTAGAAACAATAACAAAAAACCTTTTCACGCATTGATATGTCTATATAGATTACATGATTTTATTTTAGGTTTAACAAGGTTCCAGATCCTTTATCCAGTTCTGATTGGTGTATTGTTTCATTCTTCTGTTTTGGACCGCATCGGTGGTCTCGTGGTAGCGGAAGGTCGCGCGTTCGATCCCGGGAAGGGTCAAACCAAAGACATTAAAATTGACATTTGCTGCTTCTCCGCCAAGCACGCGGCATATTGGAGTAAGAGCAAAGATTGACTGGTCGGCTCGGAGTTAGTATAATGTGTCACAGTAGGGTGATATGTCTTCATGCGGACAGTTTTGTATTATGTTTTACTCCAGCGCTGCTGATATGAATTTAGTGGGGCGGTCAATAGATTTGGTGATGTACGGTAGGCATGCAGTCGGGCGCTGTCCATAGTGTGGGCGATGTACGGCGGGCAGTGGGGCGGTCATGAATAGATTGAATGATGTACGGCGGGCAGTGGGGCGGTCATGAATAGATTGAATGATGTACGGCGGGCAGTGGGGCGGTCATGAATAGATTGAATGATGTACGGCGGGCAGCCGGGCGGTCAATTTTGGGCGATGTACGGCGGGTACGTAATCGGGCGGTCACTAATTCATTTGTAGTTTGGGCGATATACGGTTGACAGCTAGTCGGTACGTGGTTCCAAAACAATGATGAAGGAACATTCGTTTTGTTAGCTTCTTGTTTTGCCTGATATTACACTAACGACGTTAGGAAAAGACAACTTTAGTATTTATCTTTTTTTCTATCAAATGATGTGGGAACACGTGCTTCCGTGTATATGCTCAGCTATGCCAGTGATAAAAGCACGACAAAACTTGCTTCCTACATGTTCTATTTACCTATGCTCAGTTTTGGTCCTGTGCTTCATTGTTACATTTATGGTTACATTAAACCTAATACAAAGCTGTATAAAGTTATAACAACTAGAGCAGCTTTGCAATATAGAACAACTAGAACAACTCTGCAATATAGAACAACAAGAGAAGCTCTGCAATATAGAACAACTAGAGCAACACTGCAATATAGAACAGCTAGGGAAGCTCTGCAACCGAGAACAACTACAGCAGCTCTGAAATATACAACCAGAGGAACTCCAAAATATAGAAAAACTACAACAGCTCTGCTGCAGAACAATTATTGACCGTCTTAACCTTTTAGTAGACGAGCTCAATTTCTAGCCTTCCTTCTCCCGTACTCATACACACCTACTCTATAGCTTTGTTAGAAAACAACACAATCCTAAATATTTAGTGCCATTCTCGTCTAGAGCAGTATCTTGCATATGTATTATTAAAAAATTACCTATAAGAACTACTTTTTTCTTTAAAACAAATTTATGTTTATTAATATGAAGATGTCAGAATATGTTGTATGTATCATGGAGACCCCACTCCATGGATATGACAATGTGGAGATATTGATTACATTTATTTATTGTCGTGTAGCCTCCGTTGGTAGAGCGGTGGACTAGTGTACCAATGGTTTCGGGTGCGATACCGGTTGGTGCGGTATATGTTAGGAGACAAATCATAATCCACTGTTACATGTGATTCCCTCCGGTCAATCTACCATAATTAGCAATGTCGGCTAGTGGTCATTAGGGCTGTGTTCACGTCAAACTCTTTCTCTACTCCGGGGTTTATAGCTCTCCGTTCTGTTGAAACTAAATTAACTCTAGTTTCAAATGAACAGTAAGAGTTGCAACCCGAGTAGCTACCCGAGAGTAGCCTCGTTACGGAAACGATACGTGATTGGTTTGACCTCACTTAAGAGTTCAACTCTTTCTCCACCAAGGGTAACAGAATGTTGTAAGGGGCCAGACCCGAGTTAACTGGAGTTTCCCAGCTGAACACAGCTTGTAGTCATGACGAACTACCTAGACCGCTCGGCCACCGAAGCCCTTCGGAAAAAGTGAATTCGGGTACTAAACGTATTGTGTACACTGCGCATTTCTATATTAACACCCAATACTAACATGTACTAAAATATCATAAATAAAAACAATTAAACATGGTGAGTAATAAAACAAAATACGACTTAACATGGTAGCAAAATACAGGTAAGGTTATCTTTGCTTGAAGGAGGATGAACCTTACGTCTAGAAAAATTGAAAATTAATAACACGGAGGGGGGGGGGGGGGGGGTCGGTTGGGGGGTATTATGGTAGAATAATTCACCGTCCTCATATTCTCAAAGTCTTGAACCCTGTATCATACAATTGTGAAACAGTTAATTTGGATCTCGACTGTTGGGTCTTGTGGTTTCAGAGGTGTTTTAAATGTTTAGTATATCGGCCATTTTGGTCCTAAATTATGGACATAAATGGGTCTATTCAAGTGATTTCAGTAGCTCACATGGTATTCTGTGTCAGCCAGGTTGATTCAAAATAGAAACATACAGGTCTTTAATTTTTTAGATATTTCAGTAACACAATGAAGAAACTTTCTGTGATTCCTTTGAACAATTATGGAAATAACTTTAATAAGCTCTGTTTATAATCATTTTTTTTCTTTTAATTTCAGTAAAAACAAAAACGAACATTTGTTTGAAATTTTATCAGTTAATCCAGGCATAAGAGTATAATCCTGTACTTGACCAAAAAGAGCATTGCTCTTTGTGGTAAGATTTAACGACGCTAAATTTACTATCAACAATGGCGGTGCTGTCCGGATAGGAAGTCCAGATGTCTGTAGTCGGTTTACCAGTTTTGGCAAAGCCAGTTATTTCTCTTCGTATATTTTCCGTTAGATTGTTGTCTGATTCTACAGGTGTATAATAATATTTAATGGTACCGAAGAAAGCTAAACAGTCCCATCCATGTGCTGCATATTTAGCTTTAAATGGTGATTCAAAGATAGAAGTTGGTACACGAGGCGATGCTAGTGAAACATATCTGTAAACTGGTGATGTAAATGCCGTTTTCATATGCATTGCAAGTTCATTATTTGGACAGGTGACCCTGAGGTCAGACGCCATTGATGTATACTGGTACTCGGGGGTTACAACACCCGAAGGATACAGTTGTAACACTTTTGTTACGTTTAAACCCGGAAATTTACCCATCCTATCCTTGACCTTTTCTGTATAGGTTTGCCATGTCCAGCTGTCAATGTCCTTTGTTACTGGGACCTGGTCGATTTCTTGACCCGTAGTACCTAAAAAGTCACAAAGGTAAAATTGAAAATCTTATACAGTTTCATACTTTGAATATATGTTACCGTTCATATGTAAAATATCTATAACCATATAAGATAGGAAAAATTACATGCAAATCTTGATCAGGAAACAGGTTAAAGAGCAGAACATGTTTACCATTTTGACCAAATATTTTTAATTGTTTGCTTTTTGATGAAAGCCGTTTTAAAGGTGTTGGCTTAAAGCAAACAATATAGGATTAAATACGATTTTGTATGAGTTTTTCAATGTGTAATCTCGGACGACTCACTCACAAACTAAATAAAGTCATACAAAATCGTATTTAATCCTTATAATTCCATTTCAAACACCGAAAAGTTGTTCCTAACAGAAATAAAAAAATATAACTTAGCCTTTTTCCGGCGACATCCATCTTGAATCTGGTACCATTTTTGGCAGCTGGGCAATTGAATAAAGTCACCAAAGTCATTTACAAATCGAAAAAACAAGGAAACTTACGTTTTGATAGATTTTAACATAATCTGAAGAGTACAGAATCCACGCAATGTCCGATTTTTTCCGTTTGATGATCCAACTTGCGTTGTTTACAAATACTACTTTGCAATCTTGACTGTGACGTCCGTGTAGCAAATTTTCGCGGAATTTTTGAAAACGCAATTTTCGTCAATTTTTAAACCATTTCTCATTAAATTGTAACTACTATTGTCAGTATCATCCTTAAAATTTATTCTTTTACAGCATTCTTCACATTTAATGTCTCATTGGAAACTTTAAATAATCAAGAAAGCGCACGAATATACTTGCCAAATACGGGTTTATCGATGTATAAACTTTTATGATTTTGCCCTTCCGACCAATGAAATTCTTGTATTTTATGATATGCAAATTAAAATGGAATTATAAGCTCATGACTGGCACATATTGTGTCGAATAATTTAAGTCATAAAGTAATAACATATATCACTGATGCTGTCAAAAGTACCAACTTTACCTATAATAACAGGCACATCGATCGTCTGGCCAGTTTTCCATGCTTCAAGTGGGGCTTTTGGTAGAACGTAACCTATAATTATAAAACGACAGACAGTACATGTCTAATCCGGATTTATTCTGAAATTACACTTTTTCATGACGTACAAACCAGTTGAGACCCTTGTAACATGGCATTGTGAAAGAAACTTTACGAGGAATATTTAAATGATCGTAAACACTTAAAATAATGTGTTTATATTATTTGTAGCTACAGGTAAAAATGATATGTTCAAAACTATCATCAAACTAAAGCATTTCCTTTGAACGTTTTCATTCCCTCAGCTCTTTATTGTTTATTGTGACCTTTAATTGTTACTCCACTATACCCCAAGTTGAAGTTGTTTAATATCCGGACAAATCCGGATTGAACATTAACTGTCAATAGGTGTATACAAAAAAGTCTGCCAAAAAAAAAAAAAAAAAAAAAAAAAAAAAAAAACAAGAGACTAAGATAGACATGTGTGTTCGTTAAATAAAAAATGCAACACGCACGTACGTTGTTTATTTATCAAAAAATATTTATTAAACCTGAGATGACGGCTTTTCCCCGTCTACAAGGGACTGGAATATTTTGATCTTCTGAATGAAAATCATTATAGATAATAATCGTCATCTATGTATTCCATTGGCGACAGGATATTCATATCATCACAATTTTGATCCGTATGATCTTTTGATGACTTATTTTTTAAAAGATGGCTTAGTTTGGCCGTGGACAGGAATTTTGCATATCGAATAGCAATTATATATGTTTTTATAAAATACCATCAACTACTGCCAAAGCTCCGTCAAATAAATTGACGGTTGGTAAATCGGTTAGGTCTGCCATCTCCCAGTTTGGAAACACATCCCATGGAATCGCTCTTATGACATCAGCTGCCGGAAGTGACACCAAACAGTTAATATCTGAACATCTGGTGTTGTTTAAAAATACTAGATTATCTTTTGAGGCTTCAACTGTTGTTTTGTTTAGGACAGGAGATCCACTCATCATCCATGCTCTGTGAAAAAGTCCAGCTGACATTGGCGATGCTAGAAGAGCATAGATACTGGTACCCCCAGAACTCTGACCAAAGACTGTTACCTTAAATACACGAAATACTTAGAATACACACAAATATTTACAAACTGCGACAGACTTGAATTTGTACTAAATATTAAAAGAAATGAAGCTGGTTTGACGTGTTACAGGCTGCAAGATGACTTCTTGTGTATTTTCTCAATTAACACATGTAACATGCAGAATTTTCCTGTTACTGACACTTGTCCCATATCTCTTATCATTTCTGTTTAAGTATGATAAAAAATAAAACAATTATTGGAAATAGTATTCAGTATATTTCTATAAAACGTGAATGACCTTTGTGACGTAATTCCTGTGAACAATAACGGAAATTCTTCAAATGATTCACAGCTCCAGTTAATAATTAACTTCATTCCTTTTGATTGCAACCAAAACATTGATCATTATGTAATAATTCGTCTTGAATGGTTTGCTTCAAACTATTTTGTTTTCAAAGTACACTGTGGGATTACTTTCTGCAAAATATACATGTATACCTACCAAATTTGGATTCCCACCAAAATTGCGAATATTATTTTGTACCCATTTCATTGCAAGCAGCTGATCCATGAATCCATAATTCCCGGACGTTTTATTCTCTGAGGCATTTGACAGAATGTCTAGAGCCATAAAACCGAACGCATTTAGACGATAATTCATGCTAACGTATACCATATTCGTATTCTTGGCAAGTTCCTCCGATGGGCTATATGTCGGCCAGTTTCCATTAAGATAATTTAAATATCCACCATGAATCCAAACCATGACAGGAAGATCGGCATTTTTGCCAACAGAAGGGGTCCAAACATTCAGGTAAAGACAGTCTTCGGATCCAATGATCTGGCTCTTGTTTACAAAACCTCTTTGGGTGCAGGTTTTTCCAAATGAATCTGCTTTAAACGTTCCGCTCCAACAATTTCCTGAATTTTTAGACTTCGGAACCGGCGGTTTCCAACGTAGATTATTCACAGGTGGCTCAGCATATGGAATCCCTTTAAATACATACACTGAAGAATTTTTCGTTCCTTCTACTGGGCCGCATTCAGTTGTCACAATGGGTACAGTGGCAATTCCACCATCAAGAATGAAGGACCACGCATTGCTTCCAAATAAATAATACAACAACACAAACCATGCCATATTTACAACATGACCTTTAATATTAGTAGGACAGATAATATTGTAATTGATTATATAATGTTGTAACGACCTTGATAAAGTTTATGAACAAACAACGGAAGTATTTTATATGTAGTTAATCAATACTTATCATATCTTTACAGCTGTTGGTCTTTTAAGTAGAAACTGCTCGTAAAATTTATTTAGTCAATAAAACAACCTTTTAGATAATTGATAATTGCTAACGATGGGATAAATGTTGGACATACTTTCTGAAAGAAGGGAAACGAGGCACAAATTTGATGTAATAAATTAGAAACAATAACAAAAAACCTTTTCACGCATTGCTATGTCTATATAGATTACATGATTTTATTTTAGGTTTAACAAAGTTCCAGATCCTATAATTAGTTTTGATTGGTGTATTGTTTCAGTCTTCTGTTTTGGACCGCATCGGTGGTCTCGTGGTAGCGGAAGGTCGCGCATTCGATCCCGGGCAGGGCCAAACCAAAGACATTAAAATTGACATTTGCTGCTTCCCCGCCAAGCACGCGGCATCTAGGAGTAAAAGCAAAGATTGACTGGTCGGCTCGGAGTTAGTATAATGTGTCAGAGTAGGGTGATATGTCTTCCAGAACTCTTTTATAGTGTTTAGCAAACTATGATAAGTATAACCCTACTGCAAACATTTACGTTTGGTAGATTTCATTCATTAAAATATTTTAATTTGTATTGAATGTAAACCCAAAGACAAATTCATAAATAAAGCTACGTACTACTAAAAGAATAAAAAAAAACATACAGTTAGAAAACCAAACAGGGTTAGGATAAGATAGAAAACCAAACAGGATTAGGATAAGATAGAAAACCAAACAGGATTAGGATAAGATAGAAAACCAAACAGGATTAGGATAAGACGGCACAAAAACTAAAGCACTTCCAATGAAAGTGAACTACCAAAACAAAACCTGGTACTGAAATCGGACTGTCGTGATTTGTAGACTTCAAACACTGCTTGGTTACATTATCAGGGTTTCTAAATTCTAATCAACAGTTTTTTTACCTGTGGAAGTAGTTTTCTAATCCTCTTTATTGTAAACAAAATCCTTTGCGCCCAAAATCTTTTACTTTTTAAAAGACCAAGTTCCATCATTTCAAGACACGAATTTTACAAATAAACTACTTTTCATTCTCAGCCCCACTCCCGAACTTGTTTGTCATATTGGAGCCTTCATTAAACAGTCTTTTGAACTGAGGGCATTGGACCCATTTCGGAAAAGGTCATGACATATTATGTATAAATTATTCTGTGTTCAGTTTTTCTGTGCGATATATGTTGTACTGTGTTAACCTGTTATATTACTCGACTCTTATGGGTGTAATTCTGCAGTACATTTCTATTATATATAACATGTATAATCAGGGAATAATCTAGACGGCGAAATGGAGGTATTAGTCGCCCCAATTTTGTTTTAAAAAGCCTTCAATTCGCCTCCTCATCATTCTGCAGAGCGAAGAGAAGTCGCCAAGAAGTTTTGGCAAAGAGAAACGATTCTTACTGGTTTTTTTGTGGCAATTTGTAAACAAACAAAATGACACCGATTGAAGTCTTGTTCTGTCATTTTGCATCGCTTCAATTTTTAGCTCACCTGGCTATGCCAGGGTGAGCTTTTGCCATCACTTTACGTCCGTCGTCCGTCCGTCGTAAACTTTTCATTTAAAAATCTTCTCCTCTGAAACCGATGGGCCGATTGGTTTGAAACTTAATAGGAATGATCTATGACATGTCCTCTACAAACTATCCTCAATTTATTTTGATCTGACATAAAACATGGCTGTCGTAGCTAAAAATAGAATATAGGGGTGCATGTGTTGTTTTTGGCTTATAACTTAAAAACCGTTACAGATATCGAAAATCTGACATGGGTAAAATTGATCAGCATGACAAGATCTACCTAACCTGAAATTTTGAAGGAAATCCCAAAACCCATTTAGGAGTCATTTCCCTTTTTTCGTCAAATTTTCTAAATTTTAACATGTTTTCATTTATCTCCAAAACTATTTGAGATAGAAGTGAAATGTAATTGAAAAATGTTTGCCACGTTGAGATCTACCTACCCTGAAATTTTGAAGGGGAATCCCAAATTATATTTAGGAGTTATTGGTTTGTGTAATTTGAGGTCGGGTTCTATTACATTTATTTAAGGTTCACTCTTATTCCTGGTAAATTTTATCAACTTCCTGCCAGGACAACCACCATCAGGGAACACATTTTAACATTAAACCTTATGAAAAATAAATCTTCAACAAATTTTCCCTGAACAATTGAACCAATTGCAACAAACTTGGTCAAATAGTTGATTAATTGTCCAATGAAAACCAGACTCCAGGTGAGCGATACAGGCTCTGGTGAGCCTCTTGTTATTTATACAATAGTTGCTTATATAGAGGGCATTATCATGATATAGTGACTGCCCAAGGGACTGATATTGCCTGAAACATTGATAATGCCCGAGTCGTAGGCAAGGGCATTATTAATGTTGAAGGCAATATCTGTCCCGAGGGCAGTCAATTTATCATGATAATGCCCTCTATATAAGCAACTATTGTGTTTATTTCATTGAAGAATATAAATCCGCTGGGTGTGGGTTCCTTACATGTACATGTATGTTGAATACCTCATGATGACTTCTGGATATGTGTTTAAGTTTCTGTCATTACTTTTGGTGCTATGCTGGTATATTGTAAATTTATGGAAGTTCCATATATATATTATTTTTTCTACTTCAAGCAGTACGGACAAGAATTTATTATTCGAAATATGCATACGTACTAAGTACGTAAAAAAGGCACCCTGTTATATAATATTACAACAATACTATTTGAGCAAGAATTGTTTTTATTTCATTGAAACCAAAATGTCATCTAGAATTGTCTAGAATTTAATTAACAACTGCTGCATCATGTTTACGTTTTAAAAAGGGGACGTAACTCTAAATTGCAAGCAGGCATTACCGGGTGGTAATGCCCACGGGCATTATCATGATAATGCCTGCTTGGCTTTTTAACGCAGATTAATAAATACCACATGATCATGTTTTAACCAATAAAAACAACTAAATTTTCTCTGATATGAAATAAAAATACTTAAGACTCTGATGAATCCATGTGATAAGCAATATGTACACACAGAATTGACTTCATAGTAATATTTTAATAGGATATAATAACTGAATTTGTCAACAATAGGAATAAACTTGATCAAAACGATTCAGGCCTATTACCCGTTCTGATTGAATTATTTAAGTCCTAAAAACTGAGATGAATGACTGTTGTAGAGGACTAAAAATAACATGCCCAATTTCATCATGTGTTTGGCCAATTGGCTTTACACACCCCAAAACAGAAGCAAACAGTCTCCAAAAAGAGTTTTAAAAGAAAGAAAGAAAAGAAAACAGATGAAATTGTATCACAAAGGAACCAAGAATACCAACGCATATTAGAAGTAAGAATATCCTTTAACTGACAAATATGAAATTCGAATTTGATTTTCTCAGTATTAATTTCATGTTTAACTGAGATCAATGCATTCACTTTTCCTAGAGAGTCCACACCTCAGTCTCATAATTCTGTCTTGGAGGGAGAAGACACTTCTCCCAAAAGCTGAAGTCTAGATTATACCATGATAATAGATAATGATATTATCATGGAAATTTGACTGATGTGGCTATAAATTTTGTAAAACACAATAGTAGAAATAAGAAATCTATCGTGTTGAATAGATTTAGGCGATACCACAGGCGGTGGACTGCAAGCCAAACCACCAAGGGTGTTATCCTTTCAGTTATCACTGCTTCATGAACAATATTTGATAATAGCCCTGCAATTTTCGGCTTTATATGTTAAATTTGTAATTCTGTGGAAAGTAGGATACAATTCACACTACCTCCGGGCAAAGTTGTACTTACCTTAATTTTTCCTAACCTGAAAAACCCTGAAGAGCAAGTCTCGTTTCTGACTTTAAAATGTGAATCCTCGGGAGGAATTGTCCAATCTCACATCTTAGACCATGATTGATTATTATAGTCTTACATAACATGACAAAACTTCACAGTATATTTCGTCCACTTCATAATATCAAAACATCAAAACGTCAAGAAAACATTAATCTTTTCGGACTTGGACGGAAAAATTCAAAAAGAAAATGCTCATAAAAAGAAAAGAATTCATGATTTTCATTTAGAATTTAATTTCAAGTTTTATACTTTTAGTTTAAAACCGAATTGCGTATGATCTTTTCATATTATGATGTTAAGTTTTTTCTCTAGAATCCGTCGATTTTTCATACAGAAAGATGTAGAATAACGGAATTCCACCCCCCCCCCCCCCGGGAATCCTCGTGTCTGTCAGAAAAAGGTGACCCCTCGGTTGAATTCCCGTATCCTACAACTCACTGTATGAAAGATAGTTATAATACTTTGAGGCATGTTTTCACTTTTCACAGATGTCTGACAGGACAATGTCTTTCACAAAATTCAGACCCACAATTATCGTCTATGGTTAACATAGAAAGATTGTTAACCATAATCCAACCTGTCAACTTTTCTAAATGACTGTCTAAATTTTCCATCTTTATGCCAGTAAACTCATTGGGATGACCGAAAATCAAAAGTATTTAAACAAGAAGTACTCGTAGACAAAATAACCGAAATTACCGAAATCGTCGGCCAAAATTAAGCTAATTTGTTACTGACTTCCAGGCATTACGATGAATGACAAACCCCGAAGAAAAATGCCATTAATATATTTTTATATGGATATACTTTTTTATTGTAAAATATTGTTATATTAAAGATGAGATCTTATTAAACTATTTATTCTTATTCTTATTCCCCGAGCTTTGTACTGATTTTTGTAATACATGCATTTGACCTGACCTCATCCTCCCAAGTCAGGTTTATGAGTCCATGTTCGTTCCCTCAAACTCATTCACATTTATATTGAATAGGAACTGGGAAAGCATTTGTTTAAGATTTTTTAAAATTTAATTGTTATTTGTTGTCGTTGACCCTAACCATGAATGAATGGCCTTTATTCTCATACACTAATAACGGTTACAGAGATCATAAGAATACAAATATATAATAGTATATATAAGCATTTCAGTATTTAATACATTGTGGATAATATATCAAGTTCGAAGAGTACAAAAAAGTATTATTTTTTCTGAATCATGTTTTGTACTTTAATGAAACCCGTTACGGCATTTAATTTTGTGAGAACAATCAAGTTAACCAAATTTCAAAAGATTTTGAAACGGTGAATTACACAATCATTATTTAATAAAAAGATAGAATAATTTAATTCAAAGCTGTAAAACTAACTGTAACTGAAAAAAAAACAATATGCGCTCACTCGGCAAAATAGCTTTATATTGCGGTGCACGGCTGATATGTATATATTATCTGCATTTTGAGAGCTAGATATCGTAAAATATCATCCCGTGAGCCAGAATATGAAGCTTCGGACGGGTGAGCGTAGCGAACGTGTCCCAAATCTTCATATTCTGTCGAGCGGGGTGATATTTTACGATATCTAGCTGTCAAAATGCAGATAATATTTATATCATCTTAATTACTTATCTGAAACGTAAATATTTGTAAATGTTCATTCTCCCAAATTTTCGCGGGAAAAGTATGGATTCTTCATCGCAACGACAAGTTTTCCGTTACGTTGTTTACCATACCAATAAGTATATATTTCCTGAATTTTCATGTAAAATATCTTATAAACGATATAAAAACCGACATTAAGGTGTATTTTCATGTTTTAAGAAACAAAATCATTCTGGAAATCTTTGTTCATGATTTTCCGGGAAACTAAAGCACCCGCATTCAAACTTGCAACCTCGTTGACGTCATAGTCCGTCTCCATTCGCGAAACAACTTCTGACTAAAATATGCGCAACATAAAATAATCACTCAAATTTAACCAAAGAAACGACATTTTTAAAGAACATTTAATCGTTTTTATGCTAATTCAGGCAAAAATATGGACATATAAAAATAAAACGTACGTTTAAAAATTTGATTTAATCGCAAATAATGAAATGCAATGGAAAGAGCGGAAAGAAGTCCCAGCAGACATTATCAGCATCGAGGAAAGACGCATTTTGTTGATGTAATTTTTAGAAATTTCTTCATCATTCATTTAAATAAAACGCAATAATATAAAAAAAGAACACCAAATCTTGATATATTTATCAATATTTTACAATTTTGAAAGCTATTTAATAAGTTCTAAGCTGCCAAACGTTGGGAGAATTTGTTGATAAGTCCTGCTGACTGTAGATAACTCCTGCTCAGCGCACCTGCTTCTTGATACGAATTTTTCGGAGCTGCTCAACAAGCTGATAGAATCACAGGGAAGGATGATAATTAACGATATTAGTACATAGTGAAGTCAAAAAATACCAAAGGGATATTCGAAGGAGAGAAAAATCGTAACAACTGACAAACTCCAAAGAACAACGAAGACAAGACCAAAACAATACATGAACTACAATTAAAAACTAAAAACATATGAACAACACGGAACCCCCAACCCAAACCAGGGGTAGACTCAGGTGCTCCGGAAGAGTAAGCAGTATCTGCTTCCTGCATGACATCCGCCATGCTGTCCATATCAAATCCGATATGAGGAAGGGATAACATCAATGGAACAGGTCCATTTTCATTTGGGAAACGGTTTTTTTCATACCTATCAACCAAGTCATGATGACGTCCATAAAACTTAAATAATGATGACTCCAACTTAGGAGCAACGTACCCCTGACCGAGCAACTTTTCTGTCAGGAGCCGGGCTATGTCCAGGAAGTCAATGTATATGTCACAAGCTCTGGAATAACGTATGAGTTGTGAAATATATACTCCATACGCCGGTGCCTCTGGAATATTGCCGCTCAAAAATGGGAAGTTGACGATTGGAAAGTCAAAGTCATCCACTTTGCCGTAAAGTTTTGTATTTGACCTTCCTCTGGTGTCAATTTCGAGGTGAAAGTCAAATTAAGAAGCAGACTTGGCAGTGTCTGTGGTATCCTTAATTTAGAGCTCATTGAGATAGATGGGATGTAAGAAATTCCCAAAACGTGAATTGTTGAGTAATAGAACATCATCTATGTAGCGGAAGCTAAAAGTAAAGCTAACTTCTTCTGTTTTTCCTTATTATAAATTTTGCATGTTTATATCTAGAAATCACAGAATAGATTTTTTGTGTAATACAGAATACAGAATGTATATAAATAAGAATAGCAACTATAGATATATATCACTAAACAAATGCAATACAATTAAGTACATATTACAGGGATACGCCTTATTTTTTAAATTTTAACCGCTCAGGTTAAAATGTTTACAAAAATAAGGCACTCCCGTGGTAAAATCTCCCAACAAACCACAGTATGCCAGATTGATTAAAGTATCCATAGTATAATAGATCTAGACAGTAAATAAAATTTCTTTTTTACCTAAACTTGAGCCAAAAGTCAGGGATTGTGTATATATATCTTTCTCATATGCTCCGTCTGTGGGGAAAAATCTAGGTATATTGCGTTTCCTATGTTTTTGATGACAATCTAATTGCTATCACATTGTATGGAACATCCGGGACATTTTGAAAAATCAACTGTCATTTATGGTCTGGATACCTTAAATGTTTCCTTTGAAAAAAACTGTGTCTATTTATGTTTTGTGACCTTTGTTACAACTCTGAGAAATTTTACTATTTGTATCGCTTCCCTGGCTTCTATTAAATATGTAAGCTCTTTTGTATCCACAAGGTGGCAAAAAAAAAATAAAATGTCAATGTGACTTTCACATTTAAACGTTGACTTAAAATAGGTATATCATTTGCATCTGTCCTATCATATGTCCAATACTTCCTGAGCAAACGAAAAAACGTTATTTCCTGTATGGTTTCCATTGAAACTTTGACCAGCTGCAGTGGATCGTTTGTACAGGGTATTGTTGTCATCAATCCCACCTTTCAAAAAAATTTATAATGTAGTTTCAGGGAAGATTTTGGACAATTGGCCAATCAAAATCAAAGATGGCATCTAGCGGCCATGTTGTCCATCCAACCGGAACCAAAGGTAAATCATTTGTAGAGATCCTTCCATACATCATTATTACCAGCTTTGGTTACAATCTGCTTTTTAGATCCTACGCAAATGAGGGTATTGCTGTCATCAATCCTGCAAAGTTTCAGAACATTTCATAATGTGGTTTCAGGGAAGAAGATTTTTGAAAATTGTCCAACCAAAATCAAAGATGGCATATGGCAGTCATGTTGTTGATTTAACCGGAACCAAAGGCATAAAGTTTGTAGAGGTCCTTCCATACACCATTCCTGTCAACTTTGGTTACAATACACCAAGTAGTTTCAGAGGAGATCAAAATGTGAAAAGTTTACGAAAGACGGACGACGAACGATGGACGATGGATGACAAACGTCGACGGACGACGGAGCAAAGTGATGACATAAGCTCACATGGCCTATAGGCCAGATGAGCTAAAAATAACGGATGTCAGGAAAGGTTAGCAATGTATCATACAAATTTCACTTTCTTCCAATAACCACTTCGAAAGTCTGTCAATTCTGCACTTTAAAATGTAATACAATACTGAGATAAACGAATAAAAGTTTCCAGTTCGGTAATCTCTATGTAGACAAACAAGGAAATGGATAACAAGAAAGGTCAACAATGACATACCAACAAATCAATTAACGCCAACCAACAGACAGAACCCAGGAAAAAATACTCCAACTTATACACAACAAAAATCAGGGAAGACTGACCTGGTAGACAATGCAATATGGTGGCGTTAAACCGGTTATATGTGTATCTTTCCTGATACTCTGGTATATAAAACATACAATGTACTACAAAAGCCAACAAAATATGATTATCAACAAGGTGACCGCTTGCTGGAACTTAAAAAATGGTTAAACGGCAAAAACAAAGTGATACATTTGGCCAACATTACAAATACAAGTATCAAAATTGAGTAGAGGGGTCAACTGTGCTCCTCTCCTCGCCGATCTGTTTCTGTACTCATATGAAGCGGACTTCATTCAAGGGTTACTACGTGAAAACAAAAAGAAACTAGCCCAATCCTTTAATTTCACTTTTCGTTATATAGATGATGTGTTGTCGTTAAATAACGACAAATTCCAAGACTTTCTACATCTTATCTACCCCAGTGAGCTTGAAATTAAGGATACTACAGATACACCAAAGTCCGCTTCATATTTGGATTTGTTTCTTGAAATAGACTATGGGGGACGTTTGAAGACAAAACTTTATGACAAACGTGATGACTTCAACTTTCCTATTGTTAATTTTCCCTTCTTAAGTAGCAATATACCAGCATCGCCTGCATATGGCGTCTACGTTTCTCAGCTTATCCGATTTTCAAGGGCATGCGTGAGTTACCCTGACTTTCGACAAAGAGGATTACTGCTGTCACAAAAGCTTCTTAACCAGGGTTTTATCAGGGATAAGTTGATGTCATCACTTAAGAAATTTTACGGTCGTCATCATGAATTGATTGACCATTACAGTGTTCCAATATCTAAGATGATGTTGGACCTGTTCCAACTGTCGTAACCTTTCATGTGCCTCCTACGATTTGTGACTTCCACCGGATTGACTTTGTTGAACTTCACGACGGGTGCAGGAACTGCTTACCCTTCCGGAGCACCTGGGTTCACTCCTGGTTTTTATAGGAGTTCGTGTTGTTCATTGTTTTTAGTTTTCTGTGTTTATTTGTTGTGCTTGTGGTTGTTCGTTTGTCTTCCCGGGTTTGTCTGTCCAATGGATTACGTTTTATTGGTTGCTCCTTAGGTATATTTGTCCTTTTTTTACCATGTATTTATAACTCGTAAAATGGCGGTCATTAAAATTTTTAAACCCCCTGTTGTGATTATCCTGATTTTCCGGGTGGCGTCTTCTAGCTCTCGTATTAAGTTCAAGAATTCCAAACGGTAGATGTAGGACAATGTCAAATTGTCTTAGAAAGATTATAAAAATATATACTGGTTACAGTTTCAAAGAAACTTTATTTCACAATAAATCAGAAATTCTTGACGTTAATTTAGATATATATAAAAGTAAATATGTGAAATATTTAAGGTAAATGTATGATTAAAACAAAAAACAGAGAGAAGAGTGGTCCTACTTAATTAAAGTTCAATTAAAAAGAGAAATATTATCATACCTTAATAAATATCCTCCAAACGTCCTTATATATTTCCTTGTTGAAAATATTCATAAGGCGTCGATTAATATTTTAAAACCTGCTTCAAATCAATGTATGTTCTTAGTATGCATAGATAATTGAATTCGGGATTCTTATATTCGCACAAAATATATCACCAATTACATTTGTAAAACACTCTAAAAAAAGAAGAAATAACAGGAATTAATCTGGATTAAATATGGTATTGTTCTTTCTTCTTATTTCAGAAGATCGTAAACGAAGAATGTTTTTCGTATCAAATTGGAATATTGGCATCCTTGTCAATAAAAAGGATCCAAATATTTTCCAAACTAAAACAAATTTCAGATTTCGTAGGAAAATAAATTTAATTTAAAACCCGCATGGTGTGATAACCAATAAGATTTCACTAACTACAGCACGTACAGAACAATAATTGAAATGGAAAGATAACGTAGTCAGACCGCTTCTATGGTAGGTGGTTGCTCTCACCTATGACATCAGCAATAGTTTTGTAAATTCGAGAATATCAAAGGTTAAGGGTTTGCAGAAGGTCTGATATTCCATAGAATTAAACCCCAAAAGACGACAAAAAGAAACGGCCAACGTCACAAGACGAATACTAAACACAGATATGTAGATCGCTTGGTATCAGAGAACTGAACTCGGACGTAAAAGTACACTTAAGTCAATAAAGCGCAATAAGTAGGTCAGAGTGACCTACTTTTGGTGGGAGGCTGTGTTACTCTCTGAGATGCACCCTGACACCAAGTAATATGATTGTAGGTCGCCTTGTATCGGAGAACTGAACTCGGACATATAACTTAACCTTAGTCAATGAAGCGCGATAAGCAGGTCAGGGTGATCTAATTTTGGTGGGAAGCTGCGTTACTCCCCGAAATGCACCCTGACACCAAGTAGAATGATTGTATGTCCCTTTAGGTATAAGGGAACTGAACTCGGACGCAAAAC
Source organism: Mytilisepta virgata (assembly GCA_028015205.1). Classification (NCBI taxonomy): domain Eukaryota; kingdom Metazoa; phylum Mollusca; class Bivalvia; order Mytilida; family Mytilidae; genus Mytilisepta; species Mytilisepta virgata. The sequence goes on along the minus strand of JAPWFG010000026.1, from coordinate 228,305 downwards.
TTAACCTAAGTTAATGAAGCGCGATAAGTGGGTCAGCGTGACCTTATTTTGGCTGGAGGCTGTGTTACTCCCCGAGATGCAATCTGACACCAAGTATTATGATTGTAGGTCCCTTCATATCAGAGAATGAACTCGAACTGAACTCGAACGTAAAACTTAACCTAAGTCAATGAAGCACAATAAGTAGGTCAGAGTGACCTAATTTTGGTGGGAGGCTGTGTTACTTCCCAAGATGCATCCTCATACCAAGGAATATGATTGTAGATCACTTTATATTTTAAAAACTGATGTTTGACATAAAACTTAAAAGCCAGTAAACCGTGTTATATGGGTCATGTGACCTTCATCGTATGTCACATTATCAGTCTCTTCAACAAACACCTGGACACAAAAATACATGACCTTATGTCAACTAGTATCGGAGAACTGAACTCGGACATATAACTTAACCTTAGTCAATGAAGCGCGATAAGCAGGTCAGGGTGATCTAATTTTGGTGGGAAGCTGCGTTACTCCCCGAAATGCACCCTGACACCAAGTAGAATGATTGTATGTCCCTTTAGGTATAAGGGAACTGAACTCGGACGCAAAACTTAACCTAAGTTAATGAAGCGCGATAAGTGGGTCAGCGTGACCTTATTTTGGCTGGAGGCTGTGTTACTCCCCGAGATGCAATCTGACACCAAGTATTATGATTGTAGGTCCCTTCGTATCAGAGAATGAACTCGAACTGAACTCGAACGTAAAACTTAACCTAAGTCAATGAAGCACAATAAGTAGGTCAGAGTGACCTAATTTTGGTGGGAGGCTGTGTTACTTCCCAAGATGCATCCTCATACCAAGGAATATGATTGTAGATCACTTTATATTTTAAAAACTGATGTTTGACATAAAACTTAAAAGCCAGTAAACCGTGTAATATGGGTCATGTGACCTTCATCGTATGTCACATTATCAGTCTCTTCAACAAACACCTGGACACAAAAATACATGACCTTATGTCAACTAGTAACTGCGAACTGGCTGTGGACGCAGACGTGGAGGCGGAGGGGGGGGGGGGGGGGTACTCCAATAGTTCCCCTCAACTTCGTTGTGGAAAACTAAAGAGCTAAGATGACAAGCCTGAAGTTGCGATTTTCGACAGCAGTGAGTGTCTGACAATACTATGTAGAAATAAAATAGATAAATTGCAAAATAAAAGTTGAGTTTAGGTGACAAGCTTACATTTACAATTCACAATTATCAAAATTCAACCCCAGTGAGCCTCAAGTTAAGAAAATTAAGATTTTAAAACCTTATTGCTCATCTGCATAGAATGATTAACAAACAATACTATTTAAGAATTAAATGCATCAATTGAAAAAAGAGGCTCCAAAGAGCCTAATTCGCTCACTTGTAATTGTGTGTTTATATCTTGCAACAATGATTATGTTTGCTATTTAATGTATACCGTTGCATTGTTTGCCTCAACATTGACTTGCACAGCTAAAATATAGAATCATGAACCCAAATATACAGGTTCTTAGGGATTTTTCATCGGTTGCTAGGGACCTTTTTAATGGCCTTGACTCTTGACCTTCCATTATGACATGAACTGGTAAATTGTAGGGTTCTGAGCCCAAATATATCTGGTTGCTATGGATTTTTTTCAATGACTTTGACCCTTGAGCCTCCAAATTGACTTGTACAGCAATATTATAGGGTCCTGAATCTAAATATATATGTTGGCTAGGAACTATTTCATCGGTTGTTATTTCAGTGACCTTGACTCCTGACCTTTATTTTTTACTTGTACAGGTAAGTTATAGGGTCCTTAACCCATATATATATGGTTGCTATGGGACATTTCAATGACCTCGACCCTTCAGCCTCCATTTTCTTGTACAGCTACCATTTAACTTATTTCAAGTTATGCTCTAAACATCTGAGACAATATGTCAGACCATTATTTTTACAGATAATTACTGTTTACATGTACATTGTCTTTGAAGGGCAAAAACTTCTATGAGGGTCAATTGACGACTTTGGTCATGTTGACTTATTTGTAGATCTTACTTTGCTGAACATTTTTGATGTGTACAGTGTAGGCTTATGGGTCGTTGATCGTATAGTGGTAGATTACTGCTTACTGGTTACTTGCGTTGTGTATGAAAAGACTGGTGTGGTTCCAATACTTTATTATGCAGATCAATTACCAGTAACAGACAGTGGTTAAGATGTGAACTGAACTGAAGTAAAAACCCAACTGAGCGGACTACAATGTCGCTCGTATTTATAATCTAGCCCCAAAAACCAGTGAGAACAAGATAAAATACTGCGTAGAAAAATAAAATAATACGTAGAAAATATTAAACGAATATAGAAAATTAGTCCTTCAAACGTCAATCACAGCATCCCAAAAGGGTACTATTACTAATAGGCACCTGACGTGTGAAACATACCCAGTCCAAATACAGTTCCAATACATCTCTATCGAAATATCATGTTAGTACATATCTATTTCCTAAATGTCAATTTTAACAAGTTTTACAATTTGTTCCATGTTTGGTACATAGATGTTTTCTAAATGTCAATTTTAACAAGTTTTACAGTTTAATCATTGGAACTGTACTAAACTGGTATTAGCCTGTCTAAATACAACTTATTATACAATCATATTTTAATTTTAAAATTATTACCTTCCCAAATTAATTGAAATATATTTTATATACTTTGGTCACCCAGGCCATCCCGTTACAACAGTTTGTCTTTATCTATAATAATATTCAAGTTAATAACCTAACATTGACTTCTTTTCAGTTTTTGTCTAACTGCTTTAGTTTTTGAGATATGAGCCAAAAAGTGCATTTTTCACCTATGTTCTATTCTTAGCCATGGAAACCATGTTTCACGATGGACAAGACAATAAAACACAGCTTTATACTAGATACCCTAACGATCTGTCAGCCAAAGTTTGGCTGAAATTGATCCTGCAGTTTCAAATGAGAAGATTTTTGAAAGTTTACAATGATGACAAAAATGTGAAAAATTGTCTTTATAGGGGCAAAAACTCCTATAAGGGGTCAATAAACGATTTTGTCATTTGACTTATTTGTAGATCTTACTTTGAGGGACATTTTTACTGTAACAGTTTGTCTTTATAATTATATTCAAGATAATAACCTAGAACTGCATATTTCCTTAAAATAACAATTTAGGGGCAATAACCAAACAAAGGGTTGACCGATTCGTCTGAACATTTCATGGCAGATAGATCTTGACCTGATGAACATTTGTACACGATGTCAGTTTTGCTCTAAATGCTTAAGTTTTTCAGATATAAGCGAAAAACTGCATTTCACCCCTATGTTAGCAACGGCAGCCATGTTTGTTAATGGATCTAATTCCCGGTGACAAAGTTTACTTTAGATACCCTAAGGAACATCCAGGTAAAATTTGAAAATATTTTTGACCCAGTAGTTTCAGAGGGGAAGCTTTTCAAAATAGTTTACGACGACGGACGACGACGGGCGACAAGTGATGGATTACGCTTACACGATCCTTTGGGCCAGGTGAGCTAAAAAGTATTTAAATTGACAATTTTCGAAATTCGATACCTGTGAGCACCAATTCTAAAAAAAAACTCAAATTCTAATACCTTATTACGCATCTGAATATGGAGCATGACAGTAATGTATAGATTAGACATAATAGTTCTGAAATTTTTCATTTTTAAAAGTTGCCTCACTGATTTGTTGGGATAGTTTCAGAGATTATAATATTAATATACATGTATAAATATTCAAAAATGGCAAAATTCAGGCAATGCATCAAACAACAACAATAAATGAAAATTGACCATAGAAAAAGAGTCACCATAGCAACATTCCTTTTTTTTAAAAAAATGGTAAAAAATATGTATCCAAATTTACAAATGTTCGACTGAAAATATAGGCCTTATGTGACGTTTCAATGGAGATGAGCCTTAAGTTTTCAGATTCTACATGAAAATTCCATACATTTGTTCAGAAAACAAAGAAATCTTCGCCTCATTTTCTCACAATTGAACAATTTAGAATTTTTTTAATTCTAAAACCTATCCCTTTTCACTTGATATCCTTATTTATGGGTAATGTATTTATATGAATACCATGCTGTCAAACATTACCAAATGTAAAAATCATTATAATTCTAGATGTGCATTTATTCGAAATTTAAATAATTAATGGAGTCGTCCCATAGAAATAATATGCATCAATTGAAAAACGAAAGACGAGTTAACTTCATAAGCTTGAATTCACAATTTTTGAAGTTGGACGCCTGTGGGCCCCAAGTTTAAAAAGTCAAAATTATAAAACCTTACTGCGCACAAAAGGTAGTATGCAACCATTCTATATAAAAATTAAAATACGAAAGTGTGGTGATAATTAATTGCAGACGCTTGGATAAACTTTAAACATGATTTCTGAAAGAAAGAAAACAAGCATTTAATGTTATAAGTTAGAAACAAAAACAAAAACTTTTCATGCATAGCAATGTCTTTCCCGATCCTTACTGGGTTTTATTGATGTATTGTTTATCCTTAGACTTTTTCTTTTTTTTTCACAAGAGACCAGTCACAATTTGTGTTAATTAATTATTTGACTGAATTCAGTATAGTGTGACTGAACTTCAGTCACGTGGCGAATATTAATAACCCGCTCAATGGTATATTTTTACACAAAAGCCCCCTTTACACTGAACAAAGACTGCACTACGACCATAACAAATGTTTTGATCGTGGAACATCTTAGTGGGGTCGTACTGAGGTCTTCAAGTAGCGTAGTGTGGTTGGCATTGCGCGTGATAGGTCGTAGTAGAATCTCCAGGTGCCACGACTGTTTTGAACATGCTCAAAATTTACGTAGCTAGGTCGTCGCCACTTTTGATCGTACAGACATCGTACCGCTGTCGTAGAGGAAGCGCAGAGACATCGTAGTGAGATCGTAGTGAGACATCGTAGTGAGAACTAATATACATTCAAGCAAGAAATCGTCCTTTTATATAGTTTATTTGCTGGTCGTAGAGGAAGCGCAGAGACATCGTAGTGACATTGTAGTGAGACATCGTAGTGAGAACTAATATACATTCAAGCAAGAAATTGTCCTTTTATATAGTTTATTTGCTGATCGTGGCTAGATCGTGAGAACAACGTAGCAAGGTCGTAATACTCGTGGTAGCAGCGTAGTGACAACGTACTACGATCGTCAAGCGCGTATCGATGTCGTGTCACAATCTTGAGAGGTCGTACAACATCGGCCTAGGGGCGTCGTGTGATCTTGTTTTTGTCGTAGCTTGAACATACCACAAACGCAGGCATCGTAGCGAAAACGTAGGAGAGCTTAGTAGCAACGTGAAAGATTATCGAAAAAACGTATTTTGATCGTATGGTAAGCGTAAGGGTGTCGTGAATACCTTTACACTGAAGATGGTTTTTCAATTTTACCACGACCCTGCTGCGATCTTGGCGATCGCAGAGGTCATGGAGAGCGTAGCACAGTCTTCGACCAGTGTAAAGGGGGCTTTAGCAATTATTATTTAGCTTTTGAATTTCCAATACAGACATTCATCTTACGCCTGTATAGCATACATTGTATCAATTCTCCAGTTGAAATATATGATAAAGTGAACAATACATATTCAAAACTTTTCTCATTGTTACCAGAAACATTGATAGCAAGACTAAGGGACACGATCTAGCATTAAAAGAGCCTTTATTGGTCAAGTTTTCAAGATAACAGATCTGTTAGAGAAATGACACGAAGTAAACATTTATAACCCGAGATGGTTATCATTTGCGCCTGTCAGGAATATTTTGGTTGCTAGCATGTATCGTCTATTTAACTTCTTGAATTTCTTCAACTTATTTAGAATTGGATATACTGTTTTTACTGAGAGTAATACATTTCCTTATTTCTTATCATTTAGATGAGGTTTTCAACTTAATGAAGATTTTGTTATGACCACTAGATGTCAACTATTTCTTGTCTGTTCAAAACTTCAACAGATTCATCAGTGACCAGACTTACAAGTTAAGATCAAACCGTTCACAGGCTACCAAGCAGTCTGGTATGGTAGATTAATAACTCAGTTGACAAGGATGCACTAGCAGATCTACTTGAATTTGTAGCAGTTCCAGAAAATACTGCAGTAACGCTGAAGATAGAGAAGGCACGCAAAAGCCGCAACAACACATAGTAAAAACCGAACAAAATTAGAATAAGTCAGCACAACACAATTGAAGCACTTACAATTAATGCATACTCCAAAAACCGGAATCGACTGAATGTATGTGATGTGTACTTTTTAAGAACTGCTTAACCACACCGTGAGGTAGTTTTCTCCAGAGATTTTATCAATGCTAATAAATCGTTTTTAAACATGTTGAAGTATTTTTTTCCCTTTCCTTTTCAACATTTTCGACATATACTCGGTTTACAAAATGATTAAATAACGAATGAGTGCAGTAATGAGAACTGTCGTTTATTAAGGTAACTGAAACATTACATATCATGAACGTAAATTATATTTCTTTTTAACAAAATAAACCGTAACCAAAAGTTTAAAACAGGGATTATGGAGATATAAAGTTTTCAAATTGACACCCACTTCTTTGTGTGAATGCGACGGCCATGACAATATCGAAGTTTTCTGATAATTACTGAGGTCGTTGCCATTAAATTGTAAGTAACATCCGGGAGATTTGGAAGAATTACATGGTATCGCCTAAGTGGTCATAAACAAATCTCCTTCTGCAAGGGTGTTACATGTATCTGTTTAGTTGCCAGTTTCGGAAATACGGGTTTCAATACTTGCCTTGAAATTTCCAGTTGATATTATGTAAAAATGGTAATTCTGTGCAAAGTAGGATACAAACTTCCCCCGGCACACTTGTACTTACCTTTGATTTTTCCTAAGCTTTATTTCGGTCATTTCGGTTTATGCATTTAAATAGGCGTGTTTTATTTTGTTCAAACATTAAACAAGGTTTATTGTTTTAGCGTTTTAGGAAATTCTTTAAGAACCGATTGGTTGTTTAGTTTTGGAATCCTTTAACCGGGGACGATTTCACATTTTTGCAATTATTAAATGGCGACAGAACTCGTTTTTTAGACAATATGGCGCTAGTTTACCTTCCTGTTTTTTTATTGTCTGTACTTATTTAAGATTAAAATTAACCAAGTTAATGGTTTTTAATAACCAGAAATTTGATTGGATAAAATAAAATACCCCCTTTTGTTGATGATTTTTATCTGGATTTTCAAACAAGCGGGATGAAAGGATATCCATAAAAACAAAATAGACAACAGGAAAGGTCAACAATGAAATACCAATCAATCACTGCAACCCAACTGAAAGAACTCCGGACAAAAAATAACATAAAAGAGTAGAAAACACAAATATTAACATAGCAGAGAGTTTGCTGTCAGTTAAACTACCTATGGTTCATTCTAGAGAAATTCTATATACTCACAGGGTACTATTTTGTATGTCATTGAAACCTGGTACTAGCTTTTTTGTTTTTGGATTACCTATACCATGTTTTGATAGTTTCAATAACAACCTCAACTGTACTTTTTTTGTCCCTCGGCCACAACTAATCACTTTCTATAGATTGTTTTTACCTTTCAATATTTGAATTTGCTCTTCAACGTTTTTGGTTATTTTTACGGGTTTCAAAAACATTTTAGGCCTTGAGCCCCAAAGATGAGTCGTAAAAAACAAATGTTCACTTCTTATGCATCAAAACGGATATCACGTATATCCACAAGAATCATGGAATTCAGTTGCATAGGTGTACACTAGAATGGAAGTCATCGACAAGTTATTTTAACGATTTGCTTCCATTGATGCTGAGCACAAGTCGTTGGATTTTTTCGTGTATCGAGACATAATAAAAGCATACATTTGTTTTGGTTTGTTTTTATCATATATGTACAAGAGAAAAAATTCTGATATACCTATATTACAATCTGTAACTATCAATCAATTAACTAATATCTCTATGAGCAATAGTATACATAGAGTTATTTCAATACCACAGCATAATTGTTCAAAAGAAAAACAGTAGTGTAAAATAACCAGTATGGTAATTGTTCAGCAAGCCTTGTAAAGGGTAAGATAAAATTGCATGAATACCTTCAAATCTCGAACTAAAGCAACGAATTAGTAATTCCGTACATTTAAAATCAATCCATGAAATGTTTAACTAGACAACATCAAACATAAGTACAGATTTTCCAAATTCGTTAGCAACGTAAAACTTCGAGAAGTCCCGACTAAAGCATATGGCGACAGGTTTATTGATCCCGTGATCACGTGACAAAGGGATGTCAACAACTTTCCCTTCATCTGTCAGTCTATGTATAGTATCTGACTTCTGTCCACTCACATAAACATGGCGGTTGTCATCTGAGCACAGATCAGTGGGCACTTTTAGTGATGGAATTTTTACATTTTTGGGTTCATAATCATTCCCGGAAATGCTTGCGATTGCGCTTGTAGTACTTACAACAACGTAGTTCTGTCCTCCAACGCAACAGTAAACATTCCGTTCCGGGTAATTTCTTTTTCTATATCTGTTCAATGCATGTATTTTCAGTGCAGACAAGGCACAAATATCGTAAAGGTGTCGTCTTGTTCCTCTCTCTTCCTTATCGCGTATGTACGATCTGTAACATACAACTGCAGTTAAACAGACAATTACAAAATATTTTGGGATATGAATGTGCTTTGCAACGTTTTGGTTTAATTTTACGGATTTTGACATTTTTTGGACTTAACCATTGCTTACTAGCCATACATTGTTGGATTAAATTGGCACGTGCAGAAAATTTTTATTTCAAGAGTATGATTAACACAGTACCGTCAACGTATTTTCTAATTTCCCAACTCTGCACGGTTAAGGTGGAGGTGAGTAGTGAGACATCTTTCTCCATTCAAACCCCGACTTTTTAGTGGAGTTTTGGATGGGGGTTACGTGGGGTTTTAGTAGGGTTTAAGTCGAGTTACGTAGAGGTTTTATGTTTAATATGCACTATCTGATAAATTTTGAAGTAGAAAAAAGTTTTTAAGTGATGAATAATTATTTTATACTCAAATGAAGATAGGAAGTTAGGGCAAGGATTTCCACCAAACAAACTTTAATGTTTGTGTAATAAAACATGGTATATGTCGATGGTTGTTATATTCATCTTTCTACATACATTTTACGTTTTATAAAGGATTTGAAAAATATAAAGACCATTTCAGCATAGATTGTTTATTTTCTCATGATATATTTGTCAAAATGCTTATTCACTTGGCTCCAATTTCTAACTAATAAATGTAACATTGTCATGATTGTAAGGATATGTATATCGATCAAGTGGAATCTACTTCCATAGCAGTTCCACGTTTCCTACCTGTAGTATATTTGTATTTTAAAAAAAGAACTTCGAATAAAGCATCGTTACATTGCATACATTTCTTTCTTTATTGAAAACAATTTATATAATTTTCAATTTTGAAAATTATATGATGGTGTTAATATTATTATCGAAAATAATACCCGTATTTATGTTTTACTCTATTGCTTCGAACAATTGCGTAAAAGAAGAAACTACTTTGATTTTGTATGGTGCTATGTACATAATAATTATTTAATACCCACTTGTCAATAAATAGCTTTATCCATTATTATTTTTTTATTTGAATTTCACTTCATACTGCATTGCTTATATTACACGTACAAGTAGTAATTGCCCATAGACTTTAAATTACGAATTTCAAAGCAATCTTTTCTACAAGTAAAATATAAAATTGAGATGAGGAGTTTCGTGTATCTGAAAATGAAAAATTGTTTATAAAGGGAGATATTGCGGGTAGGTAAGTTTTTGCTATTAAGACATTCCCAAGGGAAACCGTTGAAGTTATTGTTTAGTACCTGATGACACCTTTTATTGTTTAAAAGTGAAATACGTGTAGGTGTAAAATATTATTTTAAGAAGGGTACACTCCCTTTCCGTGTCATATGTTTAACTTTTAGATTAATATAAATAGTTTACTTAGTAATAAATAAATAAACTTATTTGGGGAGAATTTATATAGACATAAAGATAAAGATTATTATATTACATAAAATTAATACCCCACACATATGAAAATGTTTCTTTTATGGTCATTTATTATTTGTATTAATGCATTTATAGAAACTATTACAATAATCACGTTTTAGAAAAAATGGACTTGTCTGCAAGATCATTCAAGTTTTGCACATGGTAGATCTCCTTAGCTGAAAATTGGCTTCCTATTTCGGTATTTGTGGTTATGAGTACTTCTTGTTTAAAATAAGTTTGGTTTTTGGTCTTCCAAATGTTTCGGTTTTAATGCTGCTGATGAGAGGTAACTCCTTGAAATGCGTCGTATACAGCATAGTATAAATTTACTATATCTATTAGAATCTTTGGAAAGTTATTTTGAAGATTGCAAAAAAATAATCAATAGAAATAATGAAAATAAAACAATAAAAGCTACCGAATAATTAACTTTCTAATAAAATATTCAATAAAGCTATATAAAACATTAAAGCTACATAGCATGGTCTTAGCGAATATGAACGACAAGTGGGACTCCAACAGACCTGCAAACAAAACGACTCGGCTTGACCTACACGCGAAACCACTCTCTCCACTGCACTTTTACTTGCGTGTCTCCATGGTGGAGCAAGGCGTGGAAAGAGCATGGTGTAGCTAGTTTTCACCACCGTGGAATGTGTGGAAATTAAAGAATACGTTGACAGCGCTGTACGCCAGTAAACAGAATATCCTATATTTATTACAAACTTAATGTTAAAGTCTCCCAGAAACTTTCTTGACATTTGCGACGATGCAATATTTATAGTGTAAACATATTTTATTATAATTCAAGCAAATAAACATACAATACAATGTACACAATGATCAGCAATAACATGAATAATAAAAGGATTCGGAAACAAGCTTGTTGCAAGCTTTTATTAATCCGTTTCCATGTTATGCAATATTTAAAAACAGATGCACATTAAATTGCCCTTGTCACATGCAGCGGACAGAGTATCACCAAGGCAACACGCGCTATCAGTGTGCCTGTTACTATAAGAGATAATATATAGACGTATAAGTGCATTCTTGAATACTTTTAATTATTTAATAGTCAATTGTAAGTGAAAATGAGTCAGCATAATATTAATGACATATCGAACCTATAAACACATGTTATTTTATTGATTTAGATTTGGTATGTTGATATGTTCATACTTGCTAGTATTTATTTTGTTTATATGTGTCACAAATCAATATGATTTATATGACAATACAAATTGATTTGATTTGATTTGATAATAACTATGAGAAATTTTAACTACAGTTGGCGCACAGACAATGGAACACATAACATTTATGCGCTGCAATCTTTTAGTAATAATATTGCAGATTTTGAAAGCCTTAATTCCTTTCTTTATCATGGTAATAAGAGTTGTTTTGAAGCAACTTGTCGGTGTATAAAGGAGAACAGTTCCCTCACAAACCGAATAAAGTCCGAAGGTTTGAATGAGCGGTTTAAAATTGCACTCTTTTACTAGATCTCATATTCATACGCTGAACGTCATTAATTGGAAAAATAAAAAACCTTACACGTAACGTTGTCGACCAATCAAAATCAACAATTCACAACAATTATTGACAAACAAACATTTTTGAGCTTTTTCTCAAACTTAATATAAAAATGTTGTTCAGAGAAGCGTAATTGTTCATATAACTTACGATAATTCGTTGTGTAGAAATGTTAATGCTTTCGTGATTTGATTTCCATCATAAACAATTCCGATTGTGCAATATGCTCTCCCGTTACCCGGGTCATCGAATGATAACACTGATAACGGAGTGACGTCAGGATATTCCCAATACACTTTTTGGCAAATAACGAGTCTGTCTGGATCCACCTGTACAACAGATCTCTCATTTGGTATTGTGACGAATGCCGAATTCTCACTGGTAACGGTAACGTCATATGGATTGCTATCCAGTGCCAGAAATGTTAAATATTTCCCGTCACTATCAACCAGGATCACTTGCTTTTTATTGTAATCACACAACAAGATGTCACCATCCTTGTTGGTTGCCATGGCTGTAACTCTACTAAAGTCGTGACTAAATGATCCCTTATACACAAACCCATGTCTAACATCACCGGGTTCAGCTAGAGCTTGAGCCATATCCTACAGTAGCAATAACGTTTTATAGTAAATAATGCACATTTAAGAACATATTCAGAGTAAAATTTTACTTTTTATCCAGGTGTATTTTATTCTATCTGCTTTATTTACCTTTATTACATTCGACAGCTCAGTGGTCCTTTGTCATTTGATTATGTTTGAGTAAATATTCTGAATTTTTTAAGTTAAATTTATGAAAGAAATGAATACAGAGGGGAGTGGTCGTACTTGATTAAAGTTCAATTAAAATTGATAGAAATATCATCATACCTTAAAATCTCTTCTCCAGAAGTCACTTTACTTCCTTGTTGAAATCATTCACTGGGCGATCAATATTTGAATACCTACATTATGTACATGACCTAGTTCACTACGGTCATGACGGTATATATAGATATGCATATATGATAAAGTGAATTCGCAGTGTACTTAACAGGAATGAGTTTGGATTACATATTGTAATTAATGTTATTTAATTGTATATCAGAAAATCGTAAGTAAAGGATTTTTTTTCGTATTAAATTGGAAAATTGGCATCCTTGTCAATAAAAGGAAGGACCGCCTCGGTGGTCTCGTGGTCGCGTGCTCGCCGCGAGTGCGGAAGGTCGCGGGTTCGATCCCCGGCCGGTTCAAACCAAAGACATTAAAATTGGTATATGCTGCTTCTCCGCCAAGCACGCGGCATCTAAGAGTAAGAGCAAAGACTGGTCGGCTCGGAGTCATTATAATGTGTCCGAGTGAGGTGATATGTCTTCCTGTGGACAGCTACCTCGTGAGCTAGCACATTAAAAAATCCGACTTAGCGTGTCGGTCTAGTACAAAGCAGGAATCATATTCATTATCATATCAACATGTTCTCGTCCTAATATGCACCTGGTTGCCACTGGACGTTAAACAATAATTCATCCATCCATCCATTAATAAAAGGATCCAAACATGTATCACCAGCTAGTTGAAAGTGTTGCTTGTGAAAGAAGTTTTCACTGCTCTGAACCGTATAAAAAACAAACTAAGTTTAAGATTGTCACTAGAGCAAGTCAACAAACGTATACGTTTTCCGAAAGAGGGTTCTGAACGTAAAGATTTTACAGCTACCAATGCAAATGTCAATCTGTGACAAAAACATTTAATGCTTTATTGTTTTTAAATGTCAATATATGATGCAGATGTCCTGATCTGCCTTTGTTTATGATTCATGTCAGTGCTTTGTTTATATAAATAAAGATATCAATACTTTAAAACTAGTTGTTGTAATACTAAAGTTACTTGGAGGTAAAAGTAGTAAATAATAAAAGTAATTACAAAAACGGTCATCAACCAAAATCTTTTCAGTCACCAGTATTCACGTTAGAAGTGTTGATATAAGGACACCACAAAAAAACTCCTATGAGGATCCCTTATGATTTCTATATCTAATATTAGTATCTTTGGATTGTTATTTTGAAACTCCTGGGATGATGCCTCTGCTGGTGGACCCTAGGTCCCCGAGGGTATTCGCCAACCCAGTCGTCAGACTTGTCTGACATGAATTATTCATTGATTTGTTACAGAAATTACCAGTATTAGCAAAATTCAAAAATAGTAGAAATACTAAGGGTTCATTCCTTGTATTGCACATGGTAGATCTCCTTAGCTGAAATTTGGCTTCCGTTTCGGTATTTTTGGTTGAGTACTTCTTGTTTAATATAAGTTTGGTTTTTGGTCTTCCAAATGTTTCGGTTTTAATGCTGCTGATGAGAGGTAACTCCTTGAAATGCGTCGTATACAGCATAGTATAAATTTACTATATCTAATATTAGTATCTTTGGATTGTTATTTTATTTTCATAACCTTATTGATATTTAACTCAATACCCGTTCTTTCTCATACAAATATATATAACACGGAGTCTAACTAGGTACAGTGACTAACATTGGTGTTTTTTTTTATCCAGTTGTATGGTATTATAGGTACCACAATCTTCCCGTTATCTATCAAGGCTCTATGGAGTTTTTTGCTGTATGATAAAACCAATGCAGCGTGTTCATTTAACATGATAAAAAAAGATGATTTATGTTAAAGCCAGTGTAAAAATGCTAACGAGCTCACTACAGGTACTCTTGGCTTAGGCTTTTTACATTTACGATAAATTTTTTCATTAGGTCAAGGGTAAACTTCATTAAATTAAAACACAAAATAGGAGTTGAATCTATATGTTAAGCATTGATTAGCAGTTTAACATTGAAAGATACTTATCTTAACAAAGTATGTTTCAAATTTGAACAAGATATATTGAGTCCATTGAAGTCGACAGGCTTTTTAATTTATCCGAAAATTGCTAATTTTGTGATTTTTTATGGACAAGGCGACTTAACCCCAGAACAACATTGGACTTTCATAAGATAACAATATAGAGCCTAAGGAAATGTCGGTCTAGTAAGTCTTGTTCCAGTCTTTTTACAAATGTAGCAACTTCAAACTTTGATCACAAATACAAAAAACCTACAATATTTTGTAACCATTTTTCACCATTTTAGTAACGATGATTTAAGTTTTTTTTTTAGAATAAATATGAATATTTACATTGGAAACAAAAACAAAAAAATGTTTTCATGTACTTGTTAATAAAGTTCCATTTTTAGCTCACCTGACCCAAAAGGTCAAGTGAGCTATTCTCATCACTTGGCGTCCTTCGTCGTCCGAAACAACTGGGCCATATGGAACCAATTTTGGCCATAAGCATCATTAGGGTATCTTGTTTAATAATTGTGTCCGATGACCCCGCCTGCAAACCAACATGGCCGACATGGCTACAAATAGATCATAGGGGTAAACAGCAGTTTTTGTCTTATATCTCAAAAACTAAAGCATTTAGAGCAAACCCGACTAGGATAAAAATGTTCATCAGGTCAAGATCTACCTGCATGCAATTTTCAGACGAATCGGTCAACCCGTTTTTGGGTTATTACCCCCTGAATTGTTAATTTTAAGGAAATTATGCAGTTTTAGGTTATTATCCTGAATAATATTATAGATAAAGACAAACTAAACAACAAAAATGTTCAACAAAGTAAGATCTACAAATAAGTCGACATGACCAAAATCATTGATTGACCCCTTAAAGGTGTTTTTGCCCTTTAAAAACAACGCTAAAGACTGTTAATCAAGATGGGTGCCACAGCCGAACTTAGTTTCACATAGGACACTATGGGAAATTCACTCAAAAATCTTTTCGTCTGAAACTACTTAGCCAATTGAAACTAAATTGATAGTTTGGTCCTTAGATTGTTCTCTTTCAGAATTGTGTTCGATCACCCCGATTGTCAACCAAGATGGCCGCCAAACCGGACTTATTTTCATATAGGACACTATGGCAAAATTGATTTAAAAATCTTCTTGTCTGAAACCACTTAGCCAGTTGGAACAAGACAGCAGTAATGATCCTTAGATGGTTTCTTTTAGAAATGTGTCCATTGACCTGGTCTGTCAACCAAGATGGCTGCCACAGCCGAACTTAGTTTAACATACAACCCTCTAGAAAAACAAGCCAAATTGACTGCAACACTTAAATTTTTAGTTCAAGGTGAAAAGTTAAATCCAGGTGAGCGATATAGGCTCTTGAAAGCCTCTAGTTTTAAGGTGAAAGGCTACTTTAAGTAGTAGTAGGTAATGTTATTCTAACATTATTAAATAGTGTTGCGTGTATGTGGCCAAAATGAAACACAACCCTGAGGTCTGACAAAATTGTATGCATTAATGACAATAGATAATTTAGTTATAATAGATGAAAAATCACGCCTGCTTCATTCCCTCAAAATATTCTTTTGCAGATATCAAAATAATTGTTACAGGAAACTTTAGCATATATTGATATATAAACATTTATTTTCGTTGGGCAGGTTTCTTTAATTAAAACTTCTAAATTTGTGTAGAATGTAAACCCAAATACAAATTAATGAATAAAGCTACCGTACCAAACAAATACAACTAATAGAATAAATATAGAAAACCAAACAGAATTAGGATATGGCGGCACAAAAACTAAAGCACCTGCAATGAATGTGAACTCCCAAAACAAAAACAGGTACTGACATCAGGTTATCTGAATGTTTTTGCTATGTACATTTCAAGGACTGCTAGACAACGTTTTCCGTTTTTCTACATATAGGTTTGTCAATTCTAATCTACAGTTGTGTAACCTTAGGGAGTGGCTTTCTCTTTGCCTTCTTCCTGATTTTTAGATACTTTTTAAGCGGGTTGGTAACTTCTGTTGTTAAATAATAAAAATACGTTTAACAGCAATGCAAATCAAACTTACACATGTACTAGTATATCAAAAAAAAAAAAAAAAAAAAAAGAAAAGAAAGAGAAAAAAAAAAGGAAAATTCCTCTTAAACATGAAATTAGCAAAGACACTTTATATGTTTATAAAATTAATTATCATACTTATAATAGATAATCAAATTGATAAAAAGGCTATATTATCACTCATTTAAATTTGGTTAATGTGGCTATAATTTATGTAAAATACAACTGTAGATTAATTTTAGAAAAGTATGAAATATAAGATTCCTCGTCTTGAATATTATAGAAGGCATTTGTGTTAATGAACATTTAGGCGAAAGCACAGCCGGTTGATTGCAAGCCATCGAGGGTATTATCCTTTCAGTTGCCATTGGACTATTTTTATTCTAGCATTGCAATTGCAACTGTGTGCAAATAAAGTTTCATAAAAAACCTGGAACTCCAAGGCAATATCGGCAAAAGAATGGCGTAGCAACACAAGATTGGGAAAAGTCCACAGATTCAAAGTCCAAGAAATAGACACTGTCATAGAAATGTTATAATCAAATTCCAACACACTCGGAAGATCCGCAAAAGCCAGAACACCTGGTACAAGCATTTTCAAATGAACATGGTAGGTTAAACCAGGTTTTACGGCATGCCAAACCTCATATTTATATGACAGTTCCTGTTATTCTGAGTTATTTACGCAAATGAGTAGCTTGAAACAACCAGTACACAGTGGTCAACATATCAAGAAATTTCGTTACAACTATCCTTTACAAATTTTGAATTTTTCTATCAAGTCATGATATCTGCAAAAGAATTTTTTGAGGGAACGATGCAGGCCTGATTTTTTATAGCTTTGATTAATCAATCTACTACTGAGACGCTTATGTCTTACTTTCTAAAGCAACGAGCTACATTTAAAATCACCAAAGAAATGTGTTACTAGATGACATCAAACATAAATAAAATAGAATTTCTAAATTCGTTAACAGCGTAAAACTTCGGGAAGCCCCGACTAATGCATATGGTGACAGGTTTGTTGATCCCATGATCATGTGACAAAGGGATGTCAACAACTTTTCTTTCTTCTGTCATGTCAGTCTATGTACAGTATCAGACTTCTGGTCACTCACATAAAGATGACAGTTGTTATCTGGGCACATGTCAGTGGGCACTTTTATTGATGGAATCTCGACATTTTTGGCGTCATGACGCTCTGTAGCCTCGTATTTAGTACTTGTAACAACGCAGTTCTGTGCCCGAACGCAACAGTATACATTCCGTTGCCTGTTGTAAGTGTTTAAGTTTAATGAAAGCATTTTCACAGCAGACAAGGGAAAATGTGTGTAACAGTTACCTAATGTGAGAAAAATCGAAGGAAAAAAATATATAAAAGAAAAAAAAGAAAAAATAATAGAAAAAGGGAGAGTGTTAATGCAGCCTATATTACGATAGCCAGTCACAAGCCTGGACAAATGCAGAGTGGTCCTATTAACAAAGACGATGCAGCACACCATTTTTATTACACAATATAAAATCTATTTGACGTCTGGACCGTTTAGGTGACATTCACTACAGTACATGGCTCCTTCGACATTTTGGTGCGAAAATTCACAAGGTATTCAAACTCGGCAACACTCAATTAAATTCTTTTAATTTTTCGTATTGTTCAAAGTCCAAAGTGACCCCATGCGGAGTGGGGTGTAATTTGTAGTCCACGTGAGATAGCCAGTAATGTCTTATGTCCAATGCCAATGCAAGACTCTACGCCGTGACGTAGACGTTAGCTCCCAAATGTCTATGTAAAGAAGCATATCTGTTGTGGGACAGGTAATGGACTGCTTGGTCTATGTCGTCCATCCAATATTTCAGTTGTTTCCAGCGAACTAGGGGAAAACGAACCATCGTCGTGTCTTGTTGCAAGACGATTTCGTCTTTATCGGTTTGGAGATGCACGTTCCCGCCGAGATGGAAAGAAGATTCTTCGGGAAAACACACTTCCATGTCTTCCTTATAGGGGCCTATAATTACGGACACAAGGTTCTTCTTCTTACGTACCAATAGCGCATAGCAAAAGGCGTGAAAAACTTTGGGACCTCTCCTCGGTAGTAAATCCAACAGAGCCCGGGTGCGGTCTTTTTGGGTGGGTTGGTGAGAGATGAATTCCCTCTGTTCTAAAGTATCTGTTGTTGCACTAGTTCGTCCAAGACTATGTCTACGGGGGTCTCGTTCACTTATAAAATAACAATCCAAAGATACTAATATTAGATATAATAAATTTATACTATGCTGTATACGACGCATTTCAAGGAGTTACCTCTCATCAGCAGCATTAAAACCGAAACATTTGGAAGACCAAAAACCAAAGTTATTTTAAACAAGAAGTACTCAACCAAAAATACCGAAATAGGAAGCCAAATTTTAGCTAAGGAGATCTACCATGTGCAATACAAGAAATTAACCCTTAGTATTTCTATTAGTTTTGAATTTTGCTAAAACTGGTAATTTCTGTAACAAATCAATGAATAATCATGTCAGACAAGTCTGACAACTGGGTTAGTGAATATCCTCGGGGACCTAGGGTCCACCAGCAGAGGCATCGTCCCAGGAGTTTCAAAATGACAATCCAAAGATAAAACGTAATTATTGGTCATATGAGTCTATGAGAAGGGTCCATCTGAAAATACAAAAGAGTTTCTTAAATAGTTCAGCTCCTTCTTGAACACAGTTATTTACAATAAATAAAACAAGATGTTATTAAAATTCAAAAGTATTAACTAAAGGTAATAGGTGCTTTAATCTCATTACTGATTTTTATTAACTTTTGCACTTCCGCAATTATATGAACCATGACATCTATCCAGCAATTTGTGTTATCGTTGTACACAAACTTTTAATTGAAGAGCATTACATTTGTTTTATAAACGCACAATGACGAAACCTGGTGTTTGGAGACTGATTTGAAAGTAAAAGCTTTGTGTTATGTCATTCAGATTATAATGCTTATTAAATCATTTAAAGCAAAGATTATATTGTAATGTTTTTGTCATGAACATTTGTTTTTCCATTTACAATGATCATGATTATTAAACATGGAAAAAGTTATACATGTAAATTATATCAAAAAGAATCTGGTATTGATTTCCAGAATACTTTTCGATTTCACTGAATTGTTAACACGTGTAACATGGTCATGATGGTGAGTTTTTAGCAATTTTTTCGGAAATTTTTTTTATTTTTTGTTTTTACCGGGAAAGATATAAAGAATCTAACACCGGGGTAAGATTTCCCCATATGACAAAATTGCGGGTACTTTGCTAGGTTTAATCCTGGTTTGCCAACATTTAATTAGGGTATACAGTAAACAGTTAAACAAAAAAAAAAAAAAAAAAGACAATGGGCTTAACGAGCAAGGTAAACTATAGTCTGTTCAAGATATGTATGCTATGATTCTATCTTTTTTTTTTATTTTAGCCTAAAGAATATAGATTAAAATTTTGAAAGAAAATTTTGTGCAATTTCATTGTGTGTTGAAACATATACTGTTTCAATGTTGATTGTCTCTGTATTGTTCATGTCTTTGGTAGTGAAAAAGAAATAAAATCATGTTATAATATAAAATTTTAATATCAGTTTGATTAGATAATTCTACAACATAATAACATAACAGACATTTTTAACATTCACGTGCGATGGATAATAATTTGCAAAAATCATAACAGAGGCACTTTATTTTGATATTGGTATTTGAAGCATAACTCATTTTTCATTGTATTCTCACTCAGCTAATATAAAGAAAACTGGACATTGAACCCGCGCGAGCGCGGGAAAATAAGCTTTTTTTTTGTGGTGGCCATATTGACTATAAAAATTTGTTGCGGCCATGCCATTCATGGAACAGGAACTCGATATGGATGATGTGGCAGGCTTCCATAAACTTTCCTGTCAAGTAGGTGGTATCAACTGATAGTTTCATGTCTATATGTGCTGCATGTAGTATTCTTAGAAATGAATTTTAATGCAGACTTTAGCCAAAGTCAATGAAGCGTGAAATGTAGGTCATCGTGACCCAATTGTCATGGCTGTTCGTTACTACCGAAGATGTATCCACTGATGCAGTAGACTGTATGCCACGTAGAATTACCAAAATGGACCTTAAGGTGCCATCAAAGTCAAAATCTATGACGAAAACACAACCACATAAATTGTCAGTATTTTTATTGTTATAATTAATTCTGAACTGGAACTTGATGAAAAGCTTTCATTAAATACACATTTTATAATGCATTACATTTTTCCTTCAGAATAAATATGAAAATGAAATTGTAGATGTAAACATTTCCTTAGTGACGGATGAATTTTTCAAAAGATGCCGTGAGTTAGTTAGAGCATATTTTTGGAAAATAATTGTTCCAATTGTTCCATTTTCATCATGGGCAGGGCAAGCGAGGCTTAATTTCACAAATATATCCAATAATCAGAAGGTGCAAGCATTTTTAGTGTGTGGCTGCTTGTGTTGTCCACGTTTATATTTATCAAAGATGTCCGAGATAAATTTCGTCATTAATGATAAAGATGACCATTTGTTAAAAATATTTTTATCTAGGGCTTACAGTAGAGATATATTTAGACAGGTCACATGACAAATAATTTAAAAATAGATAATGGTTGGTTTTATCACTTTGTGCAAGGTAAACATCCGAGCAATCCAAAAAACAACTAAGTTAGGAATTCCTCTGAACTTTACTTTACTTCTTCATTATCTTCAAAGTTCATAACCTTTACAGAAAGGAGAAATTGCGCTATTGTAGAAAAACAATCCTGAATACATAAAGCGGAAACATCCCACTCGAAGGAGAATATTTTTAATTTTTTTTATCTTCTTCCGTAATTTCAAACAGAAATACATTAAAAATATGTGCATACTTGTTTATTTAAATCAATGTGCTAAATGATGCCTTCGAGAACCTTCTAAGGGATACGTTGGGAGAATTCATATCGGAAAAGTGCATACAAATTCCATTTGCACATAAACAAAACTGTAGTTTAAATTTATAAATGCAGATTGTCAAATCCGATAATAACCTTTATAATCTGAACTATACATCGTTTATTTTGAACCACGCGTTTTGCCGCCTATTCGGCTAATTCGTAAATTTAGTATTATAGATGAGATGCTGCGTCAGCGTATTCGATCAAGTTGACGAGCCTATGCTGTCTTTCAGTGCATGAAGTCGTGTGTCTTGTCTGTATTTTCGTCTTTTGGTTGGTGTGCTCCTATTACTGCATACTGTATGATGGTATATTCTGTACCTGCTTTGGTCTGTTGAAGTAGTTGTACGATCTCGTAGATGTTTAAGTGGGCGCGGCGAAGTTTCTTCTTTATCTTGTTGTGCTATCCTTCTAGGTGGGTCGTGGTGCGGGGTCACTTGGTCTGGTCGTTATTCCAAAGAAAACGATTCCCTTCGACCCAGAACACTGTAACATAGTCGGTAAATGTTGTACATTGTCTGCCTTGTCTATATCTTCTACAGTGGTAAGCCAAACATCTTTAACTTGTTATTTTGGAACCAGTGGTAGAATTTTTGTAAATATATCATTTTTGTAGTAAGGATAATATTCCATTTTATCCTATTTAAATATTTGTTTAATTTGCTGTTATTGTATCCATTTTTTTTAATCATAATATCTTTTTTTGCATTTGTACTTCTGTTAAGCTGATATTTTACAGGTAAATTCAGGTAAAAATTATACAAATAGATGCAAATAAGATATAGACTTTAATTACTAAAACAACAAAAACACCTATGTTTATTTTAACATGTAATTAAATGCTGGCAAACCAGGATGACACCCTTTGCTAATTTGTATAGCGGCCATTTTAGATTTCTCTAACGACATTCATTAAAAAGCAATATAATTGGCCCAAAAATAAAAATGCAAATATTCAGATTCTTATAACTCTTTAGCAATTAGTCCCCATATAGGTACATTCTACACAATATTAGCTTTCTTTTCGTGTGCAAATAAACATTGTCAGCATTGAAAATTTTCCGCCTTTTCAATTTAAAAAACTGAAGCGTAACCGTAGTAATACCAAAATTAGTGAAAAATGCAAATTCAAACTACAAATACAGATACAAGGCGAGATCAGACATAAATTGTCCGTATATAGAGAACCACTTTGGAGGATGAATTTTATGAGAAAATAACCTTTATCTCACTCGCTTTAATAACTTTTCCGCCTAATTGTTTTTAAAACATGACAATTTAAAGTCTCCCATAGCGTAAACCTTCAAATCTGAAGCTTTTTTCCCTGAGAATTAAACAAACAATTTGTAAATATCCGCCAAAGGAACTTTTTCATAAACACATTACTTTAAGAGCCGTGAACGGAGAACGGAAAAGACTCGATTATCTGTAATTCAAGCAATTCTATTATTTTCGATCTACAACTAAGGGAGGTAATTTGATTATAAGAGCTGAAGTCACGTGACACAAATGCCATGAATAAAGTACCCAGCATTTTGCCATATACGTCCTCCAACGAAGCTTGCCGAGTTGGATAAATTGGAAATCTTGCCCGAGGGTGTCTGAGATTTTCCAGGCTTGTATTTTCCATGGTGTTTGATGCCAAAAATGAGTTGCACGCCATTGGTTACATCAACGGCGTAATTGTTTAATTACAATTCTAATGAGTTTAATGGTTCTTTTAAACAGGAATAACATTTTAATGTAAACTTTATATTTGACGAATACTTCTCTTAAAGAATGTACAACTTTATTTTAAGCGTATTATGTATAAAACCTGAGTAGACGGTTTGGTGGTAAAGGGCACTTGAATTTCTTAGAAAATCTCATACGGGTAAAAATAGGAACTGCCCTGTCTCAAAAGTGAGAAACAAAAAGCTACCCGATCCATTTCATAGAGAGATAACTTGTATTCACCTTTTCAAGAAGAATGTCCTTAGTTATGGAAAACACCTTAGTGGTATGAACTACATAATTAAATAGGAACTTAACTAAGGAAGGTGGCAAAACGGAAGTCAGTGTGACTTTACATTTATGTCATTAATAAAATGGAAAATGTAAGATATTAAACATACTAAATATTGAAATATTTGAAGGAGCAACCAGTTTATTGTCTTGGAGAGGTAGCAAAGCCTCGATCCTGAAACCATTTTAGTGACATCCATTATACCATTAGCCCGACTTCTTTTTGCGGCGGGCGATTGCTCAACATTTTTTTTTTCAAAAGAAACTTCGTCGATTGTAGGAGATATTCAATCCTGCCTTTTTTCCACCATGTATTTGAGCCTGACAAAAATGTGGATCCAATCAAAATACTCTTTTCGTTTATAAACATCAACGTTAATATTGCAAAATAAATTATTGGAAACCGATAGCAACCCCCTCCAAATATCCTCTCCGTTTGGTATACAGGAATACCTGTTCCGTCTTACTTCTGACGGTCCATCCTTTTGAGAAATGGCAAGCGTCCATGCAAAACCGGAATTAAAATAATCAAAGTTTTGATAAGTATGTAAGTTTCAAAAACCAGAAAAATAAATACATTCCCTAATACTTCTACTTAAAATTGTATATTAAAGCGATATTTACTGTTTTTAAGAGTCAAATAAAGGTTACTGTCATTTTTGATAAGCATAAAGTATACTTAAGATACCGTTCTATGTAGCGTACAATTAAATAAAAATGTTAGTGTTTTCTTAAGAACTGATATGCATACTATTTAAGTATATGGGTGGGGTTTTTGAAACTAATATTTTTCTTAAACCCAGAATTTTTATGCATACCACTATGAAAAATTGGCGGGGTTTACTTATCCTAAGTGTTTCCTTAGAAAAATCTTAAGTAGTTTTATGCATACCGACGCAGTAGATAGTAAATTGTTCGTATTATAAGACTCATTTTGACTTCAAGACGAAGAACGACAATTGAAACTAATTGCCGTGTGAAAATGTAGATTGTGTGCCAAGAAATTCCACCTTATTATTTTGCTACATGTAACTATTATATTTAGCTCTTCTTGAATTTTAATGGATAATTGATTATCCTTCCACTTTCATTAGTAATTTCTTCAATTTGTAGGGTAACGTCTTGCACAAATCATTTGGAAGGATACAAAAAGTATTTATGTTATTTCTTGTTTGTTGTGTCATTATCTTTCTATACAACTACTGTATATTACGGACTTCAGACAATAACAAACTTAATAAACAAAAGATAAAATTGAGCACAGAGATGAAGCCGCTTGTTATTATTGGTATTTTAAGTACTTCCGGACACGCGCAGTTACGACAAGTAAAACGACAAACTTGGATTAAAGCAATGATTCGTTCGTCGAATATAATACCTTTTCGAGTAAAATACAAGTTTATTATTGACTCACCATCTAACGAAACCTTGAAAGAGCAAACTACTTACAATGACATTTTAAATCTTAATGTAACTGCCCATGGAAAAGCTTTCAAGAATGGTGAAAAACTGTATAAATGGTATAGATATATTGAAAATAACTATAAAGAATCTCTACTTGCTGTAAAGATGGATGACGATACATTTCTTTGCATTCCGCAGATTTTTCATACCCTGAATGATATAAAATCAGCTAATCTTTATTACGGATATAAACATAATATTAACAAGAAAACAGTCAGCCGAAATACCCGAATTGATGAACAATTTTTAGTTCTAGGCAAAAATCTTATAACGAGAGTTGCAAACAGGAGCTATTGTTATGGAGGGATTTGTGACCAACAAACAGATCTCTATGATACAAATTGTGGAGGTACATCAGTAGGATTATGGCTCTCCGTCTACAAAGATGTCGACTTTCGAGACGGAAATGACATAATGATCTGAAGTAACAAAATACGTACAAAATCTCAAGAACGACAAAAACACGTTGAACCAAACTTCTGTTCAAGCTATATTCTGTTTCATAAAGCAGATCCACAAACAATGAAAAAGCTCCAAGTGTTTATTGAAAATTAAAAGCAATTACAGTCCTGTAAGCATCTGGATTATTATAGATTATGTATAAACAACTATTTTGTTCGTTAAAATTATCTTTTTTTGAAAAATAAATTCATATATATTTCTGAATCATTTTTGTGTACTGATTCCCTGTGATAAAAAGGTTACATTTTTGTGGTTGGTGTTCTTCCAACAACCTCCCCTGTAAAACCACGATAACATCGTCTGAGGTCAGAATGGCTTACTCGAACACTTCTCAAAATAGGTCTCATAATCGAGGATGAAAGGTTAAAATTTAAAGTATCGGACCACGTTTACCAAGAAGAATTCTAATCCTGATACAATAATGATCAACTAGACAACCCAAAAACGTCATTCACGATACAATTCCTATATATATCAGTGTATACAGGGAGCGAACTTGATTAGCAATACCATCATGACCATATTAAATTAAATACCTGACTTGTGTAAGGAAACCTTAGTTGTTGGCATTTTGAAAGTCTAAATGCTTCAATTATAAGATTTGTTTTAGATTTGTTGAGTTGAGCAAGAAAACTTAAAAATTTACCATTGTTTGTCAAGGTTATATATTTCAATAGAAACAGAAAAATAAATAAAAGTTGAATGACTAACACAGACGTATCTTAATATATGTAAAATGGTTATTTCAAATATTTTTCATACCTATTTTTGGTTGAGTACTTCTGGTTTAATATAAGTTTGGTTTTTGGTTTTTTGGTCTTCCAAATGTTTCGGTTTTAATACTGCTGATGAGAGGTAACTCCTTGAAATGCGTCGTATACAGCATAGTATAAATTTACTATATCTAATATTAGTATCTCTGGATTGTTATTTTGAAACTCCTGGGACGATGCCTCTGCTGGTGGACCCTAGGTCCCCGAGGGTATTCGCCAACCCAGTCGTCAGACTTGTCTGACATGATTATTCATTGATTTGTCTCAGAAATTACCAGTATTTAGCAAAATTCAAAAATAATAGAAAAACTAAGGGTTCATTTCTTGTATTGCACATGGTAGATCTCCTTGGCTGAAATTTGGCTTCCTATTTCGGTATTTTTGGTTGAGTACTTCTTGTTTAATATAAGTTTGGTTTTTGGTCTTCCAAATGTTTAGGTTTTAATGCTGCTGAAGAGAGGTAACTCCTTGAAATGCGTCGTATACAGCATAGTATAAATTTACTATATCTATTATTAGTATCTTTGGATTGTTATTTTCATATATCCCGGATGTAATACTCTACTACGGAACAATATAAGGTAAGTTCACATTGATAATAAGATGCATGTACATGTATTAATATTATGAAAATTATGTTACATAATACATTTCCAATGATATAGTTATTTTAAAATTTGCTTGAATTCAAACAAATTCTTCTTTAAATTAACTACATGTAAATCATCTTTTTCAAAATAAAATAGCTACTGAAGTTAACACTAAAAACACTAACACTGACCGTAGCAGGGAGTAGAACCTTATTCTACTACTTGTGTAAAAGTGGGTGTATTACCAACACTGGGGATAAACTGCGTCATCGGAAGTGATAACGGCGGCATTTTGAAAGAAAAATACGCTCGCTTCAAGGTAAGATTTTGCTGATTTAATCGATTTAAGAAGGCATTTTCGTGTAAAGGAAAAATGTACCTTCATCTAATGGTCAGTGATAGTGTTGATATTTTCAACCCATTCAGCTTTCACTATAGCGTTTTATTTTCACAAACACTTCGCTACAAAGTTTTCATCAGCATGCGTTACATGTAATAGTCACATTTGAACTAAAATTATATTCACAGGTCGGAAAACGCATTTAAAACCACTATCTCAAAGCTATTCATATCCGTCTCACATGAACGTGGTATAAAACGGCGATTTCCACTAAATCTTTACCAAATAAATTGCTGTTTAAAGGAATCGATTCATTTAACGAATTGGATAACGGCAACATTCATCTCGCTAGAGTTAACGGCTACGCTCATCTAGTACACAAAAAGTAGCATGCACTATCTCATATCATTGATGTTACTTTATGTCTCATTGGTTAATTCAAAATCACATGTAGTTGAAAACATAGCGACGTACAGTCAAAATTACGATCCAAAATATATACATCACTAAGGACTGACCGTAATAAAGGAGATGGTATGATTTCAGCCGTTATTTTGCCCCATCTGACATGAAATCAAAATTAGGATTCAAAATCTACCAATCATTGTAAAATATTCCTTCCCATGATACAACAGCGACGTCTGCTAAATCAAGAATTTGAAGAAAATTGAGTGTTTTCACAGTAGATTTTGGTAAAAAAAAACTATGAGCAACAGCGTTGTCAAAAAAGATTTTTTATATAATATGGGTCTTACATAAAGACACATTTCAGTAAAAAATCCTTTTTGGCAAGGATGTTGCTCACATCAAAGTTTTAATTCAAATGTCCAAAAATGAGTGAAATTTCAATTGGTGTTTCTCATTGATTTCTTTATTAGCCATCTTTGGCAGCAACTTAGACCACCACGGCAGTTGTTCAGCAGGAGACAACACAAAAAGAATTGCGTTTTAGTTTTCATTGGCATTACATAATAGATTACTCTTAACTTTTTATGTTTTAGAGAAATTGTTTTAGTAATATTTTAACATAATTACATGTATATAGATATCACTACCAAGAAAAAAAACCAAAGGTTTCGCTGCCCTGACAAATTTTTTGTTCCATTGTTTCATTTGAAAAGAAATGGAATGTTAATAGTAGAATTTAATTTATCCAGGCATAACCGTATAATCCCGAAGTTGACCAAAATGAGCATTGGTCCTCGTGGTAAGATTTAACGACACCAAATGTACTATTAATAATGGCGGTGCTGTTTGGATATGACATCCAGATATCGGTACTCGGTTTACCAGTTTTTGCAAATTGAATTATTTCCCTTCTTATATTCTCCGTTAGGCTGTCGTCTGATTCTATAGGTGTATAATAATCTTTAATGGTACCAAAGTATGCTATACATTCCCATCCATGTGCCGCATATTTAGCTTTAAATTGCTCTCCAAATATTCGAGTTGGCACACGAGGCATAGCAAGTGAAACATATCTGTAAACAGGTGATTTAAATGCCGTCTTCATATTCATTGCGAGGTCATTATTTGGACAAGTGACCCTCAGGTCAGTCGCCATTGACGTATACTGGTACTCTGGAGTCACAATACCCGATGGATACAGTTGTAACACTTTTGACACGTTTAAACCCGGAAATTGTCCCAACTTTTCCTTGACCTTTTCTGTATAAGTTTGCCATGTCCAATTACCTATGTCACTCGTTACAGGACTTTCGTCGATTTCTTGACCGGTTGTGCCTAAACAGTAAAAAAGTTGCTGAACACAAATGTATAACTATATACAGTGAAGCCTGGTTGTGTCGAAGTGCAGGGGTCTTAAGAAAACTTGAACTTCAGTTTTGAACTCGAGTTTAAGCTATGATTAACTCATAAGGTAACGTATGGATACTTAAGTCGGCTCAATGGGTACATTCTATGTGAATCGGTACCAAACAATTCATTACAACTTAGTCGATACCGCTTCTGGTAGTACACAAGAGTATTATGAGCTCGTGTGATAGTCCGCCAGCCCGAAATCGGTGCTTTAAATTTACTGTTACACTTAAATATAAAATTTTGTGAAAAATAAGGAGTACATCTACGTCCCTTGTGTATAGCCCTGTTTTCTGATTAAGTCGATTCAGACTGTATGAGCAAATAAATGGAAAAGATGGTTCTTTTACAACTTCTTCTTTTTTTTAAATTTTTTATCGATTTAGTTTTAACTGCCTGTAGTAATCAAGGGTTATTGCACGAATACTGGGAAATATTGTCCCGAGTAGAATGTAATATTGCACGATCTTGCGAGTGCGATATAATATTCTACAAAGGACAATATTTTCCCAGTTTCGTGCAATAACCCTTTTATTGTATGGCAACACCACCCAGATCCTGGAAATAACCCAAAAAACTACTTGTACGCTAATTTTTGGTTACGTTCTACAGGCATCCCAATTGTAAACGTCACGTGATCAATTATCTAGCCAATTAGATACTGTTTTACATAGTGAGGTTTAATAATAGTAGTTTCAACATCTATACTATAAGTAGTACTTTTACGACTTCTATTACATTTTACAACATGCAACCATACTTTGAAGTTATAACTAAAATTACAATAGTTCTAAATTAATTTACCAATAATAACTGGTACGTCAATAGTATCCCCAGCTTTCCAGGCTTCTAGTGGAGCTTTTGGTAGAACATAACCTGTTATAAAAAAGATGTTGTTTTTTTTATTTCTATTTATGAAATTTGAGTATAGTTACTAAACAAAATTATGAAAATGATATGATATTCATTTTTTATACTAAGAAGGAGCAGTGATATTTTGTTTGCATAAATTTATTTATTTTATATCATAAATTAAATGCATTTTTACCGTACTCTTCGAAAATGCTTCAAATTTCGGGAATGTAATACAAAAATCAAATCGTTTATT
Organism: Mytilisepta virgata; assembly: GCA_028015205.1. Taxonomy (NCBI): domain Eukaryota; kingdom Metazoa; phylum Mollusca; class Bivalvia; order Mytilida; family Mytilidae; genus Mytilisepta; species Mytilisepta virgata. The sequence continues at coordinate 198,232 of JAPWFG010000026.1, read as the reverse complement.
TATTGTGTTGGATTATATAAATTTATATTAATATAGTGATAATCTGCAGTTCTTTTATTATGTATTAGATATTAAGTAGTGTATTATTGGCTTCAATGCGACTAAAACAGTCATTTCAATAAAGAATCATCAACTCGGCCAATATTGAAAAACCCGGCCAATACAGATTTTTTGCTTGTACAACTTGTACAAGGCCAATATACATGTAGGGTGAGTCCATTTTCTCTAGATTTTAGTTTGAATACATACCAAAACTCCGAAATTTTTACATTATATCAAAATGTATACATGATCTGTGATTAAAGGTGCTTCAAAATTGATGATTATAAATTATTCAATTATTGATGATTATAAAGACATCATTATATGGTTATTTCTGCATTGGCCTTGTTATTGGTCCTCGGCCAGCTATATTGGCCTTCGGCTGCCCCCAAAGCCAATATAGCAAGCCTCGGACCAATTACAATGCCAATACAGAAACAACATGTAATAATATCACAGTCCTTCCTATCATTAGTTTGTACTGTATATATGTTATGCCTATAGGCTGTATGGTTTTTGGTTTTTGGTGTTAAAAATATACATAACAAAATACCATCAACTACTGGCAAAGCCCCATCAAAAACGTTAATGGTTGGCAAGTCATTTTGATCTGACATCTCCCAGTAAGGATACTCATCCCATGGAATCGCCCTTATGACATCAGCTGCCGGAAGTGACACCAGACAGTTAAAATCTGAACATCCGGTGTTGTTTAGAAAGACTAGATTATCTTTTGAGGCTTCAACTGTTGTTTTGTTTAGGACAGGAGATCCACTCATCATCCACGCTCTTTGAAAAAGTCCAGCAGACATTGGCGATGCAAGGAGAGCATATATACTGGTACCTCCAGAGCTCTGACCGAACACTGTTACCTTGAATAAAGGAATACACAAAAATAAGGTATTAGTGAAAGATTAAAATTTGAACAGAATAATGATAAGGTAAAATTGAACGTTTTCAACTCAAGGGTTGAATGCAATATTTTGAATCCGTTGAAGCCAACTTTCTGCACAAATTTTGTATGTCTTCATTTCCACCAACTGATACTCTAGGGACGTTTTGAAATCTTAGTTACGTTTATGTTCGTAAATTTTTGATAATCATGTACTAGTCCACATTGTATGCTTGAAAACTGAATTACACAATACACTAAAATATGACGGGAGGGATGTGGTGGATTAATTCCGCATAAAACCTTTGTAATAGTAAACGTTGGATCAATTAAGCAACACTTGTATTAGTTTTCTTCAACTGGAAGTCCCAATCGTCTTAAAATCTACGACAGTGCAAATTCATGACTACTGCCAGCATCGGAATGAGGAATTCTTTGCTAAATATTGATAGATGAGACACAGCTGCAACATCAATCGGCTTGCTACTTTTTTTATAAAATATATATGTACCTACCAAATTTGGATTTCCACCGAAATTCCGAATATTATTTTGAACCCATTTCATAGCAAGCAGCTGATCCATGAATCCATAATTCCCGGATGTTTTATGCTCCGAGGCATTTGACAAAATGTCTAGAGCCATGAAACCGAACGCATTCAGGCGATAATTCATGCTGACGTACACCATATTCGTATTTTTGGCAAGTTCCTGTGATGGACTGTATGTCAGCCAGTTTCCATTCAAATAATTTAAAAACCCACCATGAATCCAAATCATGACAGGTAGATCAGCATTTCTGTCAACAGAAGGGGTCCAAACATTGAGGTAAAGGCAATCTTCTGATCCTATAATTCTACTCTTGTTTAAAAATCCTCTCTGGTAACATGTATTTCCAAACGTATCTGCTTTAAACGTTCCGCTCCAACAATGTCCCGAATGTCTAGACTTAAGAACCGGAGGTTTCCACCGTAGATTATTTATTGGGGGTTCTGCATACGGAATCCCTTTAAATACATACACTGACGATTCTGTTGTTCCTTCTACCGGACCACATTCTGTGTTGACAATGGGTGCAGTGGTAATTCCACCGTCAAGAATAAAAGACCAAACAATGCGTCCGAATAAAGAATACACAAAAACCAATCGAAGCATACTTACAGCGTGACCTTTTCCGAATTAAGTTACACACAACACGATAAAGCTCCTTGTTGATAGATAATTTATATTTATTTTATAATGCACACAAACTGTATATATTAAACTTTAATTTGTTGCATAGCGTATTTTAATGAAATATTTCATTTTTTTAGATACGGGAAAATAACGAAACAAAATTACTAGAAGGAATGTGAAAGTAAGAAATAAAATATAATTTTTATGGATTATACACATTTATAATTGGGAAATTGCGATGACAATATAATATTTTACTGATTTTGTTTTGCAAAAGGTACGAAATTGGTTTGTTGTACTTTGTGACGCGGATGTACTGAAGTTTGTAAGTCTCATCCCGGACTACATGTACTAAACTTCTTTTTCATGTTGGTCGAACATAATCATGATATACTTAATTTCTTGTATGAAATACACATACATAAGTCTAGTAGTACTTTGCATGTGGGGCGAGCATAACATGATAAACTGATTTTTGTGTATGAAATACACATATGCCTATTAGTAAATTTTGCACTTTCACATGTGGGTCGAACATAACATGATATACTGAATTTCTTGTATGAAATACACACACATAAACCTGGTAGTACTTTCTCATGATGGTCGGGCATAACATGATATATTGAATTTCGTGTATGAAATACACACACATAGGCCTAGTAGTACTTTCTCATGATGGTCGGGCATAACATGATATACTGAATTTCTTGTATGAAATACACACACATAAACCTGGTAGTACTTTCTCATGATGGTCGAGCATAACATGATATATTGATTTTCGTGTATGAAATACACACACAAAGGTCTAGTAGTACTTTCTCATGATGGTCGAGCATAACATGATATATTGATTTTCGTGTATGAAATACACACACAAAGGTCTAGTAGTACTTTCTCATGATGGTCGAGCATAACATGATATATTGAATTTCGTGTATGAAATACGCACACATAGGCCTAGTAGTACTTTCTCATGATGGTCGAGCATAACATGATATACTGAATTTCTTGTTTGTACAAATAATTTGCTATTGATATCACAAAAAAGCACATGGAAATACAACTCAAATAATAAAATAATATTTACTGCAGTAAAAGTTAAGTATCTGAACTGTGATTGGACATTTTGTGTGTACAACATGGGAAAGATAAGGAGTATATACATATGAACCTATTTTTTAAAACGGGTGCAAGACAATTCGGACCGTGTGTAAAGACAATTCGGACAGACTATAAAGACAATTAGGACAGACTATGAACACGTACAATTCTATACAGAAATTTGGACTGTTAATGAAAACAATTCGGACCGTGAATGAAATTTGTAGGGTGGTTTATGACTGTCATTTGTTAAACAAAACTATTGAATGAACTATATATATCTTTATTTGATCACGATATATAACAAATTATAAACAATAAGAAGCACAAAAAGAATCAAAATCACTAAGAAATAGCACAAGTCATGTTTTTTACGTATAATAAATTTAAGCGGAAGGTCCATAAATACTAGCTCATTTCTTCAAAAGACATTAAATCATGCTGGACTGGGATATGTTTTGTAGAGCAGACAGGGTTTTCTGATAAGAACTATCTTTAAAGAATTTTATTTGATCAGTTTATTACATCTTGGTTTAGTGAAATCATGGAAATATCAAACTCGAGTAGTATATATGCGGTTCTAAAGTCGTATTTGAGGTGGTGGTGGTGGTGGTGGAGCCGGAAGTGACGTCACCGGAACCGGAAATGACGTCACCGGAAGTCATGTGACCGGAACCGGAAGTCACGTGACCGGAACCGGAAGTACCGGAAGTGGTTTGCGCGCATGCACAACCGGAAGTAGTGGTTTTTCGCGTCATTTGTTGACGGAAGTGACGCAAGTCACGTGCTAGGACCCAGATGTGTCGTCTGCGCATGCGTAGGCGGAACAGGAAGTACCCGGAAGTTGTTTGCGCGCATGCGCAACCAGAAGTGATGGTTTTTTCCGCCATTTCTTGACGGAAGTGACGTAAGTCACCTGCTAGGACCCGGATGTGTGGTCTGCGCATGTTCAGGAGGAACCTGAAGTGATTTTTGCGCGCATGCGCAACCGGAAGTAGTGGATTTTCGCGCCATTTTACCATATTTTCTTTACGGAAGTGACGTAAGTCACGGACTAGGATGTGCCATGCTTGACCAGATTGAATTATCTCCCTCTTCCCGCACTTCTCGGTCGTCTCTGGATCTTTCATCGGTCTGATACCATCACTGTTATGTCGAAGTCCGAGAGTATACGAAGTACATTATTGGATTATCTCCCCTTATCCCGCTCTTTTCATTTGGAGGTATTTTCTGTGAGGACCAAAGGTAGGATTGGATTATGTCCCCTTACCTACAAGTGATTCTTGTCACCATTAGATCAATGGAGGGATGTCCTTAGCAACCGCCTTAGTAACGGCGGTCCATTTCATTGCATTCACTTAGTTTCTCTTCTCTTGCTCCGTGCTGCTCATCGCTGCTCTTCTCTTGCTCATTGCTGCTCATCACTGCTCTTTTCTTGCTCATCGCTGCTCATCACTGCTCATCACTGCTCATCTCTTGCTCATCCCTGCTCATTGCTGCTCATCTCTTGCTCATCGCTGCTCATTGCTGCTCATCTCTTGCTCATCGCTGCTCATTGCTGCTCATCTCTTGCTCATCGCTGCTCATTGCTGCTCATCTCTTGCTTATCGCTGCTCATCGCTGCTCATCGCTGCTCATCGCTGCTCATCTCTTGCTCCGTGCTGCTCATTGCTGCTCATCTCTTGCTCATCGCTGCTCATCTCTTGCTCCGTGCTGCTCATCGCTGCTCATTGCTGCTCATCTCTTGCTCTTTGCTGCTCATAGCTACTCAGGACCTTACTCGCGTGCTCATTTCGCTCCTGCTGCTTGTCACTGTTCGTCATCCTGTTCATCTCTTGATCCACCCTTTTCCCCCACTTCTCGGTCGTCTCTGGATCTTTCATCGGTCTGATACCCTCACTGTTATGTCGAAGTCCGAGAGTATACGAAGTACACTATTGGATTATCTCCCCTTATCCCGCTCTTTTCATTTGGGGGTATTTTCTGTGAAGACCAAAGGTAGGATTGGATTATGTCCCCTTACCTGCAAGTGATGCTTGTCACCATTAGATCAATGGAGTGATGTCCTTAGCAACCGCCTTAGTAACGGCGGTCCATTTCATTGCATTCACTTAGTTTCTCTTCTCTTGCTCCGTGCTGCTCATCGCTGCTCTTCTCTTGCTCATTGCTGCTCATCACTGCTCTTCTCTTGCTCATCGCTGCTCATCACTGCTCATCACTGCTCATCTCTTGCTCATCCCTGCTCATTGCTGCTCATCTCTTGCTCATCGCTGCTCATTGCTGCTTATCTCTTGCTCATCGCTGCTCATTGCTGCTCATCTCTTGCTCATCCCTGCTCATTGCTGCTCATCTCTTCCTCATCACTGCTCATTGCTGCTCATTTCTTGCTCATCGCTGCTCATCGCTGCTCATCTCTTGCTCATCGCTGCTCATTGTTGCTCATCTCTTGCTCTTTGCTGCTCATAGCTACTCAGGACCTTACTCGCGTGCTCATTTCGCTCCTGCTGCTTGTCACTGTTCGTCATCGCTGTTCATCTCTTGATCCAGCCTTTTCCCGCACTTCTCGGTCGTCTCTGGATCTTTCATCGGTCTCTAGGGTCTGATACTCTCACTGTTATGTCGAAGTCCGAGAGTATACGAAGTACACTATTGGATTATCTCCCCTTATCCCGCTCTTTTCATCTGTGGGTGATGTTTTGTGTGAGGACCAACGGTAGGATTGGATTATGTCCCCCTACCTCCAAGTGATGCTGTCACCAATAGATCAATGGAGGGGTGTCCTTAGCAACTGCCTTAGTAACGGCAGTCCATTTCATTGCACATCGCTGCTCATTGCTGCTCTTCTCTTGCTCATCGCTGCTCATTGCTGCTCTTCTCTTGCTCATCGCTGCTCATTGCTGCTCATCTCTTGCTCATCACTGCTCATTGCTGCTCATCTCTTGCTCATCGCTGCTCTTCTCTTGCTCATCGCTGCTCATTGCTGCTCATCTCTTGCTCATCGCTGCTCATTGCTGCTCTTCTCTTGCTCATCGCTGCTCATCACTGCTCATGGCTGCTCATCTCTTGCTCATCGCTGCTCTTCTCTTGCTCTTTGCTGCTCATCGCTACTCATGACCTTACTCGCGTGCTCATTTCAGTTTTACGGCTACTGCTGCTAGTGATGGCCGATTTTCGTTATTCAAAGATTGGATCTGTGAGAGAGCACACGGTGGGTCACTCTGCATTTATCCAAGTTTGTGACTGGCTATCATAAGATAGGCTGCATTAATCCTCCTCAATTTTTTAAGGCCACTCTGCATTTGTCCAGGCTTGTAACTGGCTATATATATGTATAAACATATATAGGCTGCATTACCCTCCTTCCCTTTTTTTTTTAATTTTTTTAAATTTTTATTTTTTTTATATATTTTTTTTCTGTTTTTTTTTCTTTGTATAAATTTCACATAGAATCATTGCTGTCTTCAGCTGGTGGTGGGTCGTAGTCGTTCAATACACGATTAAGCAGATATTTTCGTTTTTCTACGGCATATTCCCATGATTCTTTTGATTCGTAGTCTTCCTCTTCTCTCAAGCGTTTAGCCGTTTTCTTGATCTTTCTATGTACGGGGTCTTTATTCATGTCTTGATGCCAGGACAATAGTCCGAGGTAATGGTTTCGCATTTCGTCTCTGTATGTGTCAAACATGTCTCGATATGCTGCCAAGCGTGCCTCGTCTTCTTCCATTCCGGCTTCGACAAGTTCGTTTACTTTCTGTGAGTATTCCGATTGATGTACTTGAAATGTTCTATTCAAAATGACTTCCCATGGAGACTGTTCGCATTGCTCTTCGGAGTCTTCGTTGGACTCCTGTTCACTACTTTGTTCGGATTCCTCGTTATCGGCTTCTGTGGTGGTATCTGAGACTGAATCACTATGGTCTGTTGAATCCTTCTCCATACCGTGTGCATTCTTTTTGTGTCGCACTATGTTGAAGTTTCGCTTGGACTGGTATCCACATATGTCACAGGTATACATTTAAGACGTCTTTCTTTCCTTGGATTCAATAGTAGAATGAGCTGCGGTCGTCCTGCAAGTGCTTATATTACCTACAGGTTCCTCAACGGCTTGTTGATTCATACACAAACGTTTGGCAAAGTATTCGTTTCGAGATTGTTGCAGTTCAAATTTCACTTTTCTGATGAGGTTTCTATTAAGTCTTGTCCACTCGTTGTCAATCCTTCTACACCCCTTGCAGACATTCATGTTTTTGTAGAATTCCGCAAAGCTCTTGTTCATTTGACACTTTGTACATTTCTTGTTTGGATCCACTTTGCTGGGTCCTCCACTTGTGTTGTCCAGCCGTTTGGTTCTCTCCACTTTGGTTGGAAGTATTTTCCTTTTCATTTCTGGTTTTGCTTTGGTCTTTGAAAGATCCACAGGTATTAAGTATCTACCAGGAACCAATAAACCGAGAGGCGTTTTCGACTCCATTGGTACGTGTGTGTTGTTTGACGGTCTTCAAACAACTGACGAAATTAAACAAAACCTCTGAATATATTTTCGTTAAAAGCTTTCCATTGGCGTCATGGTGGCGAAGATTGTTTTTGTCTATTGATTCAGACAACACAGTTCGCTGCTCGTCATTGTAGTTTGCTGCTCATCATTGCTCATCTTTTGCTCCGCGCTGCTCATTGCTACTCATCTCTTGCTCATCGCTGCTCATTGCTGCTCATCTCTTGCTCATCTCTGCTCATTGCTGCTCATCTCTTGCTCATCACTGCTCATTGCTGCTCATCTCTTGCTCATCGCTGCTCATAGCTGCTCATCTCTTGCTCTTTGCTGCTCATTGCTACTCAGGACCTTACTCGCGTGCTCATTTCGCTCCTGCTGCTTGTTGCTGCTGCTGCTGCTGCTGAGGAGGTGAAGGTGGGATTCTTACTGTTTCGTTATGAGTCACCTCTTGTTCCCGTTGATGTTACGATGGACATCAAAGATGGCTGCGGACATGTAACGCGGACCTGAAAGAGAGCACCCTCATGAAAAAAAAATTTAAGAGTCTTTCCGGACGGAAACGAACGTTTCCGGATTTCAGTCCTAACCATAACCCTAACTTGAGTCCTAACCCCAACCCTAACTCTAACCCTAACCCTAACCCTAGTGCTGCCTCTAACCCATATCGTAGGGCTGTCTCGTACTCCTACTCTAAGCGCTCATACCTCACGTCGTTGGATCACATAAGCAAGCGTGACTGTTTGCCTCGTGTTTGTCACGCTTGCACCAGTGAACCATCGACGTGAGGTATGAGCGCTTAGAGTAGGAGTACGATTCAGCCCTACGATATGGGTTAGAGGCAGCACTAGGGTTAGGGTTAGAGTTAGAGTTAGGGTTGGGGTTAGGACTCGAGTTAGGGTTATGGTTAGAACTGAAATCCGGAAACGTTCGTTTCCGTCCGGAAAGACTCTTAAATTTCTGTTTCATGAGGGTGCTCTCTTTCAGGTCCGCGTTACATGTCCGCAGCCATCTTGGATGTCCATCGTAACATCAACGGGAACAAGAGGTGACTCATAACGAAACAGTAAGAATCCCACCTTCACCTCCTCAGCAGCAGCAGCAGCAGCAGCAGCAACAAGCAGCAGGAGCGAAATGAGCACGCGAGTAAGGTCCTGAGTAGCAATGAGCAGCAAAGAGCAAGAGATGAGCAGCTATGAGCAGCGATGAGCAAGAGATGAGCAGCAATGAGCAGTGATGAGCAAGAGATGAGCAGCAATGAGCAGGGATGAGCAAGAGATGAGCAGCAATGAGAAGCGATGAGCAAGAGATGAGTAGCAATGAGCAGCGCGGAGCAAAAGATGAGCAATGATGAGCAGCAAACTACAATGACGAGCAGCGAACTGTGTTGTCAGAATGAATAGACAAAAACAATCTTCGCCACCATGACGCCAATGGAAAGCTTTTAACGAAAATATATTCAGAGGTTTTGTTTAATTTCGTCAGTTGTTTGAAGACCGTCAAACAACACACACGTACCAATGGAGTCGAAAACGCCTCTCGGTTTATTGGTTCCTGGTAGATACTTAATACCTGTGGATCTTTCAAAGACCAAAGCAAAACCAGAAATGAAAAGGAAAATACTTCCAACCAAAGTGGAGAGAACCAAACGGCTGGACAACACAAGTGGAGGACCCAGCAAAGTGGATCCAAACAAGAAATGTACAAAGTGTCAAATGAACAAGAGCTTTGCGGAATTCTACAAAAACATGAATGTCTGCAAGGGGTGTAGAAGGATTGACAACGAGTGGACAAGACTTAATAGAAACCTCATCAGAAAAGTGAAATCTGAACTGCAACAATCTCGAAACGAATACTTTGCCAAACGTTTGTGTATGAATCAACAAGCCGTTGAGGAACCTGTAGGTAATATAAGCACTTGCAGGACGACCGCAGCTCATTCTACTATTGAATCCAAGGAAAGAAAGACGTCTTAAATGTATACCTGTGACATATGTGGATACCAGTCCAAGCGAAACTTCAACATAGTGCGACACAAAAAGAATGCACACGGTATGGAGAAGGATTCAACAGACCATAGTGATTCAGTCTCAGATACCACCACAGAAGCCGATAACGAGGAATCCGAACAAAGTAGTGAACAGGAGTCCAACGAAGACTCCGAAGAGCAATGCGAACAGTCTCCATGGGAAGTCATTTTGAATAGAACATTTCAAGTACATCAATCGGAATACTCACAGAAAGTAAACGAACTTGTCGAAGCCGGAATGGAAGAAGACGAGGCACGCTTGGCAGCATATCGAGACATGTTTGACACATACAGAGACGAAATGCGAAACCATTACCTCGGACTATTGTCCTGGCATCAAGACATGAATAAAGACCCCGTACATAGAAAGATCAAGAAAACGGCTAAACGCTTGAGAGAAGAGGAAGACTACGAATCAAAAGAATCATGGGAATATGCCGTAGAAAAACGAAAATATCTGCTTAATCGTGTATTGAACGACTACGACCCACCACCAGCTGAAGACAGCAATGATTCTATGTGAAATTTATACAAAGAAAAAAAAACAAAAAAAATATATAAAAAAAATAAAAATTTAAAAAAATTAAAAAAAAAAAGGGAAGGAGGGTAATGCAGCCTATATATGTTTATACATATATATAGCCAGTCACAAGCCTGGACAAATGCAGAGTGGCCTTAAAAAATTGAGGAGGATTAATGCAGCCTATCTTATGATAGCCAGTCACAAACCTGGATAAATGCAGAGTGACCCACCGTGTGCTCTCTCACAGATCCAATCTTTGAATAACGAAAATCGACCATCACTAGCAGCAGTAGCCGTAAAACTGTAATGAGCACGCGAGTAAGGTCCTGAGTAGCGATGAGCAGCAAAGAGCAAGAGAAGAGCAACGATGAGCAAGAGAAGAGCAGCGATGGGCAGCACGGAGCAAGAGATGAACAGCGATGACGAACAGCAACAAGCAACAGGAGCGAAATGAGCACGCGAGTAAGGTCCTGAGTAGCGATGAGCAGCAAAGAGCAAGAGAAGAGCAGCGATGAGCAAGAGATGAGCAGCGATGAGCAGTGATGAGCAGCGATGAGCAAGAGAAGAGCAGCAATGAGCAGCGATGAGCAAGAGATGAGCAGCAATGAGCAGCGATGAGCAAGAGAAGAGCAGCGATAAACAAGAGATGAGCAGCAATGAGCAGTGATGAGCAAGAGATGAGCAGCAATGAGCAGCGATGAGCAAGAGAAGAGCAGCAATGAGCAGCGATGTGCAATGAAATGGACTGCCGTTACTAAGGCAGTTGCTAAGGACACCCCTCCATTGATCTATTGGTGACAGCATCACTTGGAGGTAGGGGGACATAATCCAATCCTACCGTTGGTCCTCACACAAAACATCACCCACAGATGAAAAGAGCGGGATAAGGGGAGATAATCCAATAGTGTACTTCGTATACTCTCGGACTTCGACATAACAGTGAGAGTATCAGACCCTAGAGACCGATGAAAGATCCAGAGACGACCGAGAAGTGCGGGAAAAGGCTGGATCAAGAGATGAACAGCGATGACGAACAGTGACAAGCAGCAGGAGCGAAATGAGCACGCGAGTAAGGTCCTGAGTAGCTATGAGCAGCAAAGAGCAAGAGATGAGCAGCAATGAGCAGCGATGAGCAAGAGATGAGCAGCGATGAGCAGCGATGAGCAAGAAATGAGCAGCAATGAGCAGTGATGAGCAAGAGATGAGCAGCAATGAGCAGCGATGAGCAAGAGATGAGCAGCAATGAGCAGCGATGAGCAAGAGATAAGCAGCAATGAGCAGCGATGAACAAGAGATGAGCAGCAATGAGCAGGGATGAGCAAGAGATGAGCAGTGATGAGCAGTGATGAGCAGCGATGAGCAAGAGAAGAGCAGTGATGAGCAGCAATGAGCAAGAGAAGAGCAGCGATGAGCAGCACGGAGCAAGAGAAGGGAAACTAAGTGAATGCAATGAAATGGACCGCCGTTACTAAGGCGGTTGCTAAGGACATCCCTCCATTGATCTAATGGTGACAAGCATCACTTGCAGGTAAGGGGACATAATCCAATCCTACCTTTGGTCTTCACAGAAAATACCCCCAAATGAAAAGAGCGGGATAAGGGGAGATAATCCAATAGTGTACTTCGTATACTCTCGGACTTCGACATAACAGTGAGGGTATCAGACCGATGAAAGATCCAGAGACGACCGAGAAGTGGGGGAAAAGGGTGGATCACCAGATGAACAGGATGACGAACAGTGACAAGCAGCAGGAGCGAAATGAGCACGCGAGTAAGGTCCTGAGTAGCTATGAGCAGCAAAGAGAAAGAGATGAGCAGGGATGAGCAAGAGATGAGCAGTGATGAGCAGTGATGAGCAGCGATGAGCAAGAGAAGAGCAGTGATGAGCAGCAATGAGCAAGAGAAGAGCAGCGATGAGCAGCACGGAGCAAGAGAAGGGAAACTAAGTGAATGCAATGAAATGGACCGCCGTTACTAAGGCGGTTGCTAAGGACATCCCTCCATTGATCTAATGGTGACAAGCATCACTTGCAGGTAAGGGGACATAATCCAATCCTACCTTTGGTCTTCACAGAAAATACCCCCAAATGAAAAGAGCGGGATAAGGGGAGATAATCCAATAGTGTACTTCGTATACTCTCGGACTTCGACATAACAGTGAGGGTATCAGACCGATGAAAGATCCAGAGACGACCGAGAAGTGGGGGAAAAGGGTGGATCACCAGATGAACAGGATGACGAACAGTGACAAGGAGCAGGAGCGAAATGAGCACGCGAGTAAGGTCCTGAGTAGCTATGAGCAGCAAAGAGAAAGAGATGAGCAGCAATGAGCAGCGATGAGCAGCACGGAGCAAGAGATGAGCAGCGATGAGCAAGAGATGAGCAGCGATGAGCAAGAGATGAGCAGCAATGAGCAGCACGGAGCAAGAGATGAGCAGCGATGAGCAGTGATGAGCAAGAGATGAGCAGCAATGAGCAGGGATGAGCAAGAGATGAGCAGCAATGAGCAGCGATGAGCAAGAGATAAGCAGCAATGAGCAGCGATGAGCAAGAGATGAGCAGCAATGAGCAGGGATGAGCAAGAGATGAGCAGTGATGAGCAGTGATGAGCAGCGATGAGCAAGAGAAGAGCAGTGATGAGCAGCAATGAGCAAGAGAAGAGCAGCGATGAGCAGCACGGAGCAAGAGAAGAGAAACTAAGTGAATGCAATGAAATGGACCGCCGTTACTAAGGCGGTTGCTAAGGACATCCCTCCATTGATCTAATGGTGACAAGCATCACTTGCAGGTAAGGGGACATAATCCAATCCTACCTTTGGTCTTCACAGAAAATACCCCCAAATGAAAAGAGCGGGATAAGGGGAGATAATCCAATAGTGTACTTCGTATACTCTCGGACTTCGACATAACAGTGAGGGTATCAGACCGATGAAAGATCCAGAGACGACCGAGAAGTGCGGGAAAAGGGAGATAATTCAATCTGGTCAAGCATGGCACATCCTGGTCCGTGACTTACGTCACTTCCGTAAAGAAAATATGGTAAAATGGTGCGAAAATCCACTACTTCCGGTTGCGCATGCGCGCAAAAATAACTTCCGGTTCCTCCTGAACATGCGCAGACCACACATCCGGGTCCTAGCACGTGATTTACGTCACTTCCGTCAACAAATGGCGGGAAAAACCATCACTTCCGGTTGCGCATGCGCGCAAACAACTTCTGGGTACTTCCTGTTCCGCCTACGCATGTGCAGACGACACATCCGGGTCCTAGCACGTGACTTGCGTCACTTCCGTCAACAAATGACGCGAAAAACCACTACTTCCGGTTGCGCATGCGCGCAAACCACTTCCGGTACTTCCGGTTCCGGTCACCAGACTTCCGGTGACGTCATTTCCGCTTCTGGTGACGTCACTTCCGGCTCCACCACCACCTCAAATACGACTTTAGAACCGCATATATACTACTAACTCGTCAAGAGGGCAATTTTATGGTTTATTCAAGAAAAAAAATTGGACTTGAAAATTATTTAACAAGATTTAGTGAAAAAAGGAGAATTTGGATTACAAAACTAAGACTTTCCAATTTACACTTACCATTAGAGACGGGCAGGTGGCAAAATGATCCAAAAATGATAGAATATGTACTCTTTGTAAAAAAGAAATTGGAGATGAAATTCATTTATTGTTTAAATATAATATAGTTGCTCAAAGAAATAAATATTTGCCAGCATATTATAAAAAAATCCAACCTATTTGTCTAAGTATTCCATACAGAATTAACAGAGTTTTTCAAACACGATCCGCATTGTCTCGGTGCGATTAATTGTCCTATATTCTTTAACACAGTCATGACAGTGTTTGATTATTTGGTATTGTTACATTGAATGCTAATCGGGTGTTACCGTAAAGACAATCACTCCTAAATTTTCGTTAATTTTTTTTTCCATTTTTTTTTTGCAATATTTTAGTTAAAATATTTGTTTTCAACGTAAATTTGATCTTCGCATGAAAATAAAATTGTCCTCCAGAAAAAAATAAAATAATATACAAATTTCGCCAAAATAAACGGAAAGAACTAAAAATCAATTAGCTATTGCCTAAATCTGAGAATTAATCTCCTTAAGGCAAAGATTACCTTATATAGTTTTCACTAGACTGGTTTGGGTTTATTTCTCACAATGCATTCTTCTTTGTTCTCAAACTTATGGCCCTTTTCCTTTAACCTCTTCAAGAGATCCAAGTTTGTGTTTCACAATTCACAACACTTTTTGTATTCATTCATCATTTTATTTTTACAATTCACCTCAGAGTGCAAAAGTGAAAAGTGTTCCCTCTATTAAAACAACCACAAAAAAAAACATATATTTTTTTAAGAGACCATGATAATGCTCTGGTTTATACTGTTAATACATGTACTCCGTTCGTTTGCTTATCAACATCTTATTCACACACTGGTGTTCATTCCTTTCTTTGCGAAATTGTTATAAGTAATTTACTGGTATACCAATATGAGTACCATCAGTGAGAGTATACATGGTACAAGTGGTTGAAGAATTGGTCGTAGAAGTATCAGTATAAGTGACAGTAGTATCAGTGACAGGAGTAGTATAAGTAACTGAACTGGAATTAACATACCAAAATCTGTAGAAGAATAAAAAGAAAAATCGGAAAATATAAGTGTCAAGTTAATGATAACATTTTATGGAAAAATGTTATGAAAATCCTCTGTAGGTCTGATTCAATTTGCGAAAGTCATTAAGAATAAAATTAATCTACAAGGCTATGGGTAACAATAGTTTAAGAAGAAGTTTTACATATAACGATTCTCAAAGAACTATTCTCCGTTTTTCGTATAATTCTAGATAAATGGACAATACGATCTATGCATGTTCTTCAACTTAGTTTAAATAAACAATGTTATAGCATTAAATTGTCACACCCTCTATAGCATAGCTGCTGGAAAAGTATAGAAAAGTATAGGTAGCAAAATCAAATAGTTGAACAAGTTAAAGATTAAAAGCCTTATTCATTCCGTAACTATATGTGCGTCTTTAACTAACCAATATTGGTTTCAATATTGATAAGTAGCCTGTTATCCTTGTATCCGTGTTCTCACATTCAACGTTCTGGTTCACAGTTGATATGGCGTCATGTTTCCCTAGATTATGCATAAAAAAACGGCCCCTTCTTCAAATCAGCTGTAATTGTTCTATTTTCATGCATTTTTGTTAAAACAGATAATAATTTAGTGTTGCAGATAAGAAAAATATACGTACATTGCCAAATTGTACCCGCCGTGAAACGAGCGAGAAATGCTTGGTGAACCTCGCATTTCTATGGCACGCCGTTTTTATATTTATTCAAATTCCAACATATCTTATTTATTTAACAAGATATCTTATTAAGTATTAAGATATCTTTAATTTTTATAAGATATCTTATTTAATTTGAAAGTAAATAAGATATCTCTATAAGTTAATAAGATATCTCTATTAGTTAATAAGATATCTTATAAAGTATATAAGATATCTTACTTCTTTATAAAGATATCTTTTAAACACATACTTTATTAGATATCTTATAAAGTTTATAAGATATCTTATAAACTAGTAGAGATATCTTATTAACTTATAGAGATATCTTATATATTTAATAAGATATCTTTATAACAAGTTAAATAAGATATCTCTATAAGTTAATAAGATATCTCTATAAGTTTATAAGATATCTCTATTATTTAATAAGATATCTCATTTAGTCTATAAGATATCTTATTAAGTAAATAAGATATCTCTATTATTAACTATATAAAAGATATCTCTATAAGTTAATAAGATATCTCTATTAGTTAATAAGATATCTCTATTAGTTAATAAGATATCTTATAAAGTATATAAGATATCTTACTTCTTTATAAAGATATCTTTTAAACACATACTTTATTAGATATCTTATAAAGTTTATAAGATATCTTATAAACTAATAGAGATATCTTATTAACTTATAGAGATATCTTATAAAGTTTATAAGATATCTTATAAACTAATAGAGATATCTTATAAAGTTTATAAGATATCTTATAAACTAATAGAGATATCTTATTAACTTATAGAGATATCTTATATATTTAATAAGACATCTTTATAACCAGTTAAATAAGATATCTCTATAAGTTAATAAGATATCTCTATAAGTTTATAAGATATCTCTATTAGTTAATAAGATATCTCATTTAGTTTATAAGATATCTTATTAAGTAAATAAGATATATCATTTACTTTATAAGATATCTTATTAAGTAAATAAGATATCTCTTTTATTAGCTATATAAAAGATATCTTATATAGTTAATAAGATATCTTATATAGTTAATAAGATATCTTATATAGTTGATAAGATATCTTATATAGTTAATAAGATATCTTACAAATTAATAGAGATATCTTATATTTTAAATAAGATATCTTATATATTTAATAAGATATCTTTATAAACATTTTAATAAGATATCTTATTTAATATATAAGATATCTTATTTAATAAATCAGATATCTTAGTTAATATAGCTTATATAGTTGATAAGATATCTTATATAGTTAATAAGATATCTTACAAATTAATAGAGATATCTTACAAATTAATAGATTAATAGAGATATCTTACAAATTAATAGAGATATCTTATATTTTAAATAAGATATCTTATATATTTAATAAGATATCTTTATAAACATTTTAATAAGATATCTTATTTAATATATAAGATATCTTATTTAATAAATCAGATATCTTAGTTAATATATAAGATATCTTATTTAACTAAATAAGACATCTCGAAATTGAAAAAATACGTGCGTGCCATGTTGCAACGATTATTGAAATAAAAACGCTTAATGAAATAAATATTTCAATAACCGGTGACTTTCAACGCTTATTGAAATATTTATTTCATTAAGCGTTGAAATGCAACGCTTAATGAAGTATCACAAATTTATTTCATTAAGCGTTGCATCTGTATGTCATAACGCTTAATGAAATAATTTGAGAATATTTTTTTAAGATTACAAGATATTACCTAATATCTCCTTTTAAGTTCTACATTTTTATGAAATGACCATTTCACTCACCAGCGCTGAAAACAACATGACTTTGGAGTTTTTAGTGTTATAGTGCTAACATACCTGAAGTAACTGTTCGCAATTAATCCAGTCACCCGACTCGGACACATTCTTCTGATTATTCGGGTCATTGATATATCTCCCTAATGCTTTGTGATTAGCGGATATGCAACAACTACCAATTAGGTCTATGGTCTTATCCGACCGAGAGTCGTATCCACGACCACTCGAGATGTAATCATTAGAAAGCAGAAATGACGACTACAGTGAAGCGTACTGGGCAGATGACACCAACTACATTGTCCAGGCGTCGATTTCAGCCTCCCTCTTATACAAAGGCAAAAACAATTTATTGATTAATTGATTTAACGATTAGCAGAATGTTTGTCTTGCACATCCTTCATGTGCTATTTTTTGTTGTTGAATATATGGAACGTGACATCACACAGGGAACAATATGAAGGGTTTCTGTCGAAAGTAAGGTAGGACATACTTACTCTTCCTGATTTCACCCGCCGATTTGCGATTTTTTATCAGTGCGTTTGTTCCTTCGACCGTAATATCTGCATTTCGCAGCTCCTCTGAAATTCCTGAATTGATTTTACTTAAACTCATATCAGTTTGTTATTGCATTTAGGAGCCATAGCCTGTTCCATTTCTGTATGTTGAAGTTGATATCACAAAATTAAATGGCCGGGAATGTTGTTTTTTTTTGTGAGCCCCAAAGCACTTTGGTCTATTTTGGTTTGTCGAGTTTTAAGCGTTTATGGTTGTGCATGTTTACATATGAATTATTTCACATATGCAAACCATGGGTTTAAATGGTATTCGTGTTTGAAATCACAAGGAAATCCGTATCTTATTGTACTACACTTGTCTAAGAAGGTGGCTGCTAATAAACAAATAAAATCTTACTTTTTTTCAGAAATTGACATAGCAACTATCTATTAATATACCTTTTCTACTTCTGTTTAATTTATACCAATTTTTACTTTAATAAGTTTTAAAGACAGATAATTAAGATTAACATCATAACGCAGAACACCTTGAAAGACATTGCACGGACACATATATCTGATAGAATTTTAAAACACTATATATAAATGTTGACCATATGTATATGTAACTCTATTTAAGTTTTGAAAGGTTTATTAAACTGATGACATATCTACATGTAACACCATGCCGTGGGATTCCCCAGTATTGTCTAACTAGAGATTTACCTGAGCCTGTATCACTCATCCGAGCAGAAAAATTAAAAAAATGTTATAATTAATCATTCATCAATATGAGCGTTTCTGTTTCAATTAATTTAGTGCTTGATGAAGATGTTTACATTTTTTATTTTACATGTATGAAGCTTCTATATTGTATATGGAGTGCTCCATATATATGTGAAATCTATTTTTTTAAGAATTGCGGCCATTTTTGATGGACTAACGGGTAGAATTGATTTAACGCCAAGTGATCAATTTCACAGCTGTATCATAGCAATAATATGTTATCATATCAACGAGATTAACCATGTTTTGCATTTCGTTCGATTTTTATATTGCTAGCACACTGCAACGACAGACCCGCATGTAGACATGTCTCAACACTCGGACAGATTATTCTGACCCCGAATCGACCAACTGTTTGCTTTTACTCCTTAATGCTGCATGTTTATCGCGTATTTCTATGTCTATATCTACGTGCTCAGCAGTACACTAAGACTTAAATTATGGGCAGCACAGATCATCTATGACGTTAAAGACATTTGACTCGACGTTGATATGAGATGCCCCGAACTTATCGCCGACATCAGAATGTTTTGACCCAACGTTGATAACTTTGATGCAACCTTCCGGTTTAGTTATCAGGTCTACCGCCGAATAAAAATCGACGAAAACGTAGTTTCAAACGTGATAAATATATTATCTAGCTTTTTCTGCGCATAGATATTGTAAAATATCACCGCTCGACGTAATATGAATTATTTTTGCTCGTTCGCTTCGCTCACTCGCTCAAAATGCTTCACATTACGGCTCGCGGCTGATATTTTAAAAGATATCAATATGCAGAAAACCAGGCCTACTTATTGTCTGGCTTTAGAACGACGCTACTCAAGGTTGCAAATAAGTTCGCGCTGCTGTCAATTGCAGGTCCCTTGTCTGGAACAATGCCGCTACCCAAGATTGCAAATAAGTTCGCGAAACTCTCAACTACAGGTCTCTTGTCTCAGACAATAATTTTTCTTACTAAACTGGTTGTAGCACTGTTCTTTACTTTATTTAAGATGAAGACTAACTATTTAAAACAGGTCGATTGAATTATATAGTTGATCTGGTACACTATGTAGCTTATCATATGTAAGGTGAGAGTTAATTCCCGGCTTTATGTATTTGCAAAAGGTGTGCACACAATTCATAGCTTTTATTTCTAATTTATCAGATTGGCAGTTCATTAGTCAGGCTTCCAAAACTAATAAAATTGGTATTCACGAAATAGTTGAAAAATATCGAAAGTGGAGTTAAACCCCACTACATTGTATGCTCCAGCCAACCAACAGTAACTAAAGTTATTTCAATAAGCGTTGGAAATGTACGTCCAGTTTTCCGAGAAACAGCGAAGCCAACGCTTAATGAAATAATTATTTCATTAATGGTTGCAATTGCGCCGTTTAATGAAACAATATTTCAATAAGCGTTGCAATTCAACGCTTAATGAAATAAATATTTCAATAAGCGTTGAAAGTCACCGGTTATTGAAATATTTATTTCAATAAGCGTTTTTATTTCAATAAGCGTTGCAACAGTGCCATACATTTCTATCCGTTTATAAGGCTCGTACATATAAACTTTATATTTTCGGAAAATGTACATACAATTTATACTGTATATATATATAACACTGCATCACCATTATACCATCATCTCAATACTTGCAAGATACTTTACAAAGAAGAAGGGCCATTTCCCCTTCATTTATTTCACTTCTATGGCCATTGTCAAGTATTTACAAAGAAGAAGGGACATTTCCCCCTTCATTTATTTCAGGGCCATTTTCAAAAAGTCGTCTAAAACCTTTCAAAATCTCTGGAGGCGTGTGGTCTTCTAAGATTAGCTAATAATAACAAACAAGTAACTTACTAAAACATTTTCTACATACCTCAATATCGATAAATAAAGAAAACTATTAAATAAAAAACAAACTTGATCTTAAAATATACGAAATTCTGGTTCCAAAATGTACAATCTATTTCGTGTTTCAAGAAAATACTATTTATTTTAAAAAATGACAAATTAGTTTTAAAATTTCTTAAAACGACAAATGTTCGAGATTAAATAACAGGAAAACGATTCAAGTGTTATATCTACTTTTTTGTGAGACAGTTTTAACACAAATTTGCCAAATTAACGTCTTTAAGACCGGAAAATCTGAACCAAGACTAATTTTTGGCTGCAAGTTATATGTAGGTATCTCCTTTTATACGAAATTAGAATGGTTCTTGTTCTGAATTTCATTCTTGCCAATATTACAAAATGATGCAAATTGACCCAAATCGCCTATATACACGACCTTTGCCCGTAGAAAACTTATTGATGATTAAGCATAAATGTTTTGTTATCTATCATAAAAACGCCTTGGATACAATCGTTTACGATTAAAGGTGGGTCAATATTTAAGATTAAAAAATCAATGGTCACGAGTGAAACAAATACACGAGAAAGTTGCCCTACTCCTTTATAACATTGATTCCGGCAGTGAGTATATATATATATAGGCATCTGTTTGAAGTTTAAACATTATCGTAGTATATGAATTCCTTACTTGATGCCAAAATGCAGAATCAAACTGTATTCAGACAATTTTGAACGGAGTCATGTTTCAGCGTTTTGTAAAGACAGAATTAATTAAACTTGGTAAATAATAAATGTTTTTTTTTAACCAGGAATATTTTCAAAACTAAACTGGTCAGTAAAATAAATATTATATATAGTAACGGCCAGATAATTTTGTATGTTATAAACTATAGATTGAAATTGTTTTATTGAAACTGACTATCTAATATAATTTGTTGTATCGATATTTCACGACTCTTTCACTTTCTTCCTTCATAAATTCTAAGAATATAACTCAACTAATATAATATCATGGCATCTATTTAATATTATTATTATTTATTAGAAAATACGTTTTCTAAATGTGCATGGGGTTTTGATATCTTGTTTCATTTGAAAAATCAACGAAAAGGTGGTTAAATTTTTCAATAATTTATTGAAATGAAAAAAATCACATCATAAATATAAAAAAATCTCATTTGACACTGAGCGCATTAAAAAAGTGTGAAGAATTTGTTTCGAAGTAACAAAAAGTATAAACTGCCAAGAACAAAATATGTACAACTGACCTGTTAAATGATGGATGGATGAAGTATTGTTTTAAAATGCATACCAGGACGAGAACATGTTGATATGATATGAATATGAACCATGCTTTGTACCAAACCAATTTTAAAGTATTTGGTTTGACCCGGCCGGAGAGCGAACCCACGACCTTCCGCACTCACCTGTAAATGGACATAAAAGGTTTCGTGAGTTTGAGCTAGAAAGTGACTGCTTGCTGCCTACTGATATATATACTAATTCTATGTTGTAACCTCCACAGTAAAGATACCTTATACCGACGAGCATGACGAACATGGAAAATGTTTTCTTTTTCTTTTAATTCCTGAACAGTTTCAGCTACAAATGTTTATTTGATCTTTTTTAATTTTTTTTCTAAAAGTTTCAGAATAAAACAGTATTTATCAAATAATCATGATTCTTCAAATAGAGATCTACAGATATTAAAGATTATGATTATCGCTAATATCACAGAAAATATAACTAGACAGAAATACCTTAGGGGGCAATCCAAACGACGTTTAATCCCTCCATTGTTTTTGCGCTTATACATGTTGCAGCGCAACGGTGTTATGCCGTCGACCGTTTATGACGTCACGATTTCTCCCATTCACATACAGGCAACGCTTCAAACACCAAAAAAAAAAAAAAAAAAAAAAAAAAAAAAAGAAAAAAAAAGGTATTGATCATAAACAGAGTAACCTTTCAATTTTTTGTGAAAAATGTTTAATATCCAATTTTACCAATGTTCGACTGCAAATTAAGGTTGAACTGTTTGATTTTGATGGAGGTGAACCTTAATTTTATAAATTCTACATAAAAAATCATGACATTTGTTAAGAAACACAAAGAAAAAAAACATTTCCAAAAATTTAGAATGTCTAATATATTCATTCGTTTTATGTTTATTATCGATCTTTGTTTATTTTATATGTTTTACTAAATAAAATTTTCGAAAACTTGAACGAGAGCAGCTAAATGTACAGCAAATTACGACGTTATCCAACGTTCTCCCAAGAGAAGATAACTCGAATCATCATAACAATCAAAACCTGACACTATAAATGAAATAGTTATTCCATAGTTATTCAACCAATAAACTTTGCCCGATCAGGTAAAAAAAAATTGAGAAATACTTTGTTCCATTATCAAAAATAACTTTTCACTTGATTCGAGCATCCTCCCAAGTCATGGTTTTGTATCCACGTTCGTTCCTACAAACCCCTGACATCACAAATTCATATTTTGCGGGTCGAACATATTGCCGCCTGCATGGTGTGTGACCTAGAAAATTCTACCTACGACGCAAATCGATTCTCTTTTGACCTTAAGAAGAACCAATGAAATTCGTTAACCCGCAAAATATGAATGTGTGATGTCAGGGATTTGTAGGAACGAATGTGGATACAAAACCCTGACTTGCACTGTATCAAGATTGAATTTATTGGACGACCGGACGTATGCCCTCTATAAAATTGGCACTGTTTGTCTTTTCGAAAAATGATAGGTTTTTTTAAAGAGTAAGTGTCATTCTTCGATTTTAATTTTCAATAGTTCTATGGTGTGTTATAAGTATCACCGGGTCTATATGATCCTTTGTTTTACGTATTTTGGATTTCACATACCTATTCTATTACGCATTTTAAGGTATCCGAACAATAAAAGATTATGGTCGTAAATTGAATTTCCATCTGATAGCAACTTCAACTAACGCTAGGCGGAGCTGTTTTTTTCGGTAGTTATTCAAAAACTGGGTTAAAAATATTCATAACCTATCTGTAGACGATTTTGGTACCAGATATAATGTTAACAATCGAGGTTTTCGCCCAGTGTTGCAACATTTGACAGAATAGATGAAACCAGGAGGTAAAAGCACGAATTTCTTATATATCTCATTTCCAATTTGAAAAATATTTTAGTGAATATCTAACGTCAATAATATGGTGTTTCGGTAACTTGTTGATAAATACAATTACGTGTATACGTGGAACATGTGACATTGGAGATTATTATACCTCACAGCATAATTGAATAATTCTATTGGCTAATAAAATATCAAGTGGTGTGAAATAATTCGGACAATTTCGTCCAAATCATTGGTGCCGGTGAATAACCTAAACAAATCGGGGCGTGATCGTCCGGTGAATAACCCTATTATTCACCGGCGGTGAATAACCTCATCAGATTGCATCGTCCGTGAATAACCCATTATTGGTTAATTATATAAATAAAGCCTTTTCAGTTTTTTCTTTTATCAGAGGCCAAATTGAACACCAATGTTTGTTCGGTGTAATAAAAGAGTTACGGCCCTATGAGTCTGGAGATATCAAAAACTGTCAACCCTGTTAAGGGTAATTCCCCTCGGTGAAATAACCTTTAACAGGGTTGATAATATACAATTACGGCCCTCTGAGGAGGGAGATATCCAAAATGGTCAACCCTGTTGAAGGGTTATTTCACAGAGGGCTTTAGCCCGAGGAGAATAACCCTTCAGCAGGGTTGACCATTTTGGATATCTCCCGACTTATAGGGCCGTAACTGTTTTATTATACCGAACAAATATTTTTGTGTATTATGGGTTTTTCACCTGCGGGGAATAATAGGGTTATTCATCGGACAAATGAATTTTGTCGAGGTTATTCCCCGACACCACCGATTATAATGAAATATCTGAATTATTCTATATCATGTGATCATTTATTAGCCAATAGATTTATTTAATTATACTTTAAGGTATAATAATTTAGGATATCTCCCGTAATTGAATATAATCACATGCGGATAATTATATTATGAAACGTTTATTTAAGCTATACATTGTCACACTCGTTAAACATCATTAAGATACATGTATATTACATTACTTATAGTGTTTGATGTAAAGTGTCCTTCCGTGCAGCAATTATATATTCGATCATTAAGTTATTTCACGTCAAAAATCAGAAGTTCCCTTCCCCATTCGTTTACGACATAAAATTTTGTAAAAGTTTGATTGAAACAGATGGCAACAGGATTCTTTATCCCGTTTCTCTTAGACAGTGGAATATCTACCACCTTTCCATCTTCGGTAAGCCGGTGAATGTTATCTGAATACAGCCCACTCACATAAATATGCCCGTTGTCATCTCCACAAATATCACTGGGCAGTTTTAGAGTCGATATCGGAATGGCACGGTGAACATATTTTGCAGGATTATAAGCATCATCATATCTACTCAACATCACCTCATTTTTATTAGTGATGCAACAATAATATGTAGTCTTGTTATCGTTTAATCTCCTTGCATGATGTTTCGTGACAAATCCATCAAGACCTGTATCGGGTTTTGAAATTCTGTAAATAGACGAACACGAAATAAGAAACGCAATGTAATATGCATTTATTAGAAACATAAAACATTTCAAAATATTTGATTGCCTAAAATCAGTTCGATGTGTGCGATATGCTAAAAAAAAATACGAAATACGCAAAACTATTTTAATTTCCTTAAAAAAAAAAGGCAGACAGGGGTTAGACGATACCGTGGACAGCTCTGTAAAAATGTAGAATTATGTGGTTCCGTATGTGTTTGTGTGGATATAAACTGGTCAGCGGCTGCTGGAAATATTGGTAACATTAAACCATGTCAATAGATTTAGATTAAGATGGGCTCAAAAAGCAGAAAACGAAAACGTGAAAACGCTAAAAACAAAGGCACAATAGTATGAATACACCAACAAACATGGCAACCTCCATGAATCAAAGTCCAATATTCTCTCAGATCTTAGCAAGTGCGAATGAAAGCCTCAATAACTATTTATTGAATAACAATAACAATCAACCAAATAGTTAGTCAGTATTTTGTACACCTCAACAACAATAACAACAAGTGTCGAGCACACCCATTGTCGGACCTGACCAGTTTCAACAGTCATATCTATTGTCTCCTCCACCTCCACATAAAATTAAATGGAATGCTACAGAACCGCCTGGCACGCATACTCAACCTCTGCCTCAACCCAAGCCTCAACCTGCCTATCAGGAAATTAATAAAACACAACAAAATACGTTCGACATGATTTTTGCTAATTTCCATGCTATCAACCAAAAGTTAGAAAAACTGTCTCTACTTGATCAAATGGTCCAGAGATTCCATGAGTTTGATAGAAAGTTTGAAATTCTAACGAATGATCTTAAAGGTGTTAGATTTAATTGACCTAAAACAACAATCAAAATGAATTCCTGCTGACGAATTTCACTGCAATATTATGGACTGAAAATTAGAAAAAGCTAAAATGAGATTGAATTTATAAAATGGCAAAACAATGAACTTAGAGAACAACAAATTGAAATGAAAATTTATGGAATGAAATACGATCTGATGTTTGGTGGCATTCCTGAAATTGAAGATGAAGCTGGCTGGCCCAATGTTAAGAGATAAACCTCAGGACTATATAAATCAACATCTATATCCAAAAGTGAAAACACATAAAGAACAGGGTCGTCACTAAGACTTGTTAATGGCCAACTATTCGTAGACCATGAACTTGTCAATCCGCGCCCTGGACCACCACGTTTTGATCTACCCAGACACCGCCCACCACAACAACTGGTGAACGGCCCAAGTATGCATCCAAACCATGGCAATGCTTACGGTTAGGGGTATGTAAAGAGGAGGTTGTCAAAAAAACTGTTCTCAAATACCTACTGTTAACAATAACTCTTTAAAAATTGCATGTTTAAATGTCTGTGGACTGAAAAGCGAATTGTTTTTTTTCCAGATTTTTCTTACTTCATTGAAAATTATGATATTTTGATTTTTTTTAGAATCCAATACAGACAAGTTAGATTTGTTGAAAATATTTATCCAAATTTATTGAATTTATCCGTTCAGACTCTGAATATGTGCAATGGGTAGTTTAATTTTAAACATAGATAAAAATTTACTTCTTTGTTGTATTTACATACCGCCAGAAAATTCAGTTTATTCATCTGAAGTGTTTCAATGATATTCAGAGTGAAATGTATAACCTTTTTTTCTGATGATTCTGTTATAGCATGTCTTGGTGATTTTAATGCAAGAACTAAAAACCTTGATGACTTTGTAAAACCTGATGAATATCTTTTAGAATTATTAGAAGTATTTGATGACCAAGAGCTTCGAAGTTACATATCTAAGATGATGTTGGACCTGTTCCCACTGTCGTTCCATTTCATGTGCCTCCACCAATTTGTGATTTCCACCGAATTGACTTTGTTGAACTTCAGGACGTGTGCCGTATACGGAGCAGGAACTGCTTACCCTCCTGGAGCACCTGGGTTCACCCCTGGTTTTTATAGAAGCTCGTGTTGTTCATTGTTCTTTTAGTTTTCTGTGTTTAATTGTTGTGCTTGTGGTTGTTCATTTGTCTTCCCGGGTTTGTCTGTCCAATGTAAACGTTTTTTGATGGCTTCTTAGGTATATTTGTCCTTTTTTTTACATGAATGATTTCGAATCCCTTGAAAATCAAAATATTCCTTTGCACAGAGTTAGTGAAGATATGACAAATCCAAACAATTACGGGTATAAATTACTTGGATTTTGTAAAGGAAACTCTCTGTTTATTGCAAATTCAAGATGTGGTAAAGATCGTGGTATTGTAGCAGTGACCAGCAAAAACACAGCTGTTATCGCCCGTTTTATTTTCTTCTATTAAAGAATTTGAAATAGCCGATTTCAACCCTATATTCTCCGATGTTCACTGTGGTATCCATGTCATCTTTCACGGTAGAGTAGTCACAGATACTACAACTCCGCCCACGTCACGTAGCAATACACATAAAATTAAATGGAATGCTACGGAACAAAACCGGTTTGTCGAGTCGGTGACTACAAAAATAGAGGAAGGAATTTACCTTCAACTAAATCAATTACTCGAATTTGACGATACGAAAGGTTGATAATATTAATAAGGTTGTCAACACTCTCAAAATGTGCTGTAGATACATTTGGCAAAAAAATTATTTATGATAAGAAACGTCACAAAAATAATAAACCCTGTGCGATATTAAATGGAAAAAGTTTCCTAAAGCCAGGAATCGATATAGTTTTATAAAAAAACAGAGAACGAAATATTTTGAAAACGGCTAGCCGAGAATATAAAAATGAAATGAATAGAAGTTCTAAAGATTTTCAAATTAGATTTGAGAATGGGTTGAGAAACACATCGAAAACTGAGCCAAAGAGGTTTTGGTGTATTCTCAACAAAATTTCTAACTCTAGTAAAAGCGATAAAATTTCACTTGATTGTTTATATGAATGCTTTAAAAATTTAAATAGCTGTGAGGGTAATAACGTGGAACCAGAGATTAATATTGATTCATCTAATGGAAATTTTTCACAAACGAAAAACAAATAGTGGAACAGGCACAAAAGGCTTTACATGGGTTATACAGAAAGATACGAAATATTTCTATCCCTGTGGATTTACAAATCAAATTGTTCGATGTTCTTATTTGTCCTATTCTTCTATATGGATGTGAAATCTGGGGTTTTGGAAACAACAGTATACTCGAAAAAATACACCTGCAGTTTTACAGGAAAGTATTACATGCAAGAAATATATCTTATATGATATACGGCGAGTTAGGAAGGAGATCAATTGATATCCTTATTAAAACAAATATGATTGCTTTTTGAGGTAGACTATTGCATAGCGATAATAAACTATCATACACGCTTTATAGGTTGATGCTTAAATTCTCTGTACATGAAGATATGCAATTTAATTGGCTTAATTCAATAAAATCTGTACTGGACAGTACTGGATAGTACTGGATATAGCGAATTCTGGTATAACCTGAATCCAGTATTTTTTAAAAAATCTGTGCAACAGCGGTTACACGACCAGTTCATACAGAAATGGTTTTCAGATATGGTGAATTCGCCGAAAGGACAATTATACTCCGGTATAAAATCTAATTTTGGCCTTGAACCCTATCTGTTAAAACTTTCATTTTCAAATGGAATCAGTATATGCAAACTACGTACCTGTAACTTGAAATTACCCATCGAAACTGGTAGATGGCGTAAGATTTCTCGTGATGAGAGATTTTACACCCTATGCAGGGACCAATCAATCGGTAATGAATTTCATTATCTATTTATTTGTAATAATCCAACATTGGCAACACTACGTTCAAAATATATCCCAGCGTATTTCACAAAATCAGCAACCTATATAAAGATGTACGGCTTGTTATCGCACTGTAATATCCCTGTTTTGGATAGATTAGCCGTATTTAAAAGAAAAACTGCATCCATGTTTACATGAAAGACAATGCCGCGTGTTCTCTGTTGATCGATATAAGCCTATCAATTAACGGTTATTTAATACATTTTCTCCTATTCCTGACGTGTTTAATCGGTGGGATAAAAATACATAATATCTTTAACCACTTCCCGGTGATTAAATTTCTACGTGGGAATTACCGCCCTTTTTTCTACAGTTATTTAAACGATAAACTAGAGAAGTCCCGAAATGACGTCTATGTAAACAAACCACATAGCAACGACATTCTCTTGATGTTTTTGTCGAAAATCACAGGAGAAACAGATTCTCCTTCAATTTACTCGTGAGTTATGAAATTTCTCCACCCTCAATAGTTAAATTTTAGATTTTAACACGCTCGCTAAAGGCTCGCGTGTTGAAAATCGAAAATTTAACTATCTCGGGTGGAGAAATTCCATAACTCACTCGTACCTGAAGGAGAATCTATATGTAATTTTTGATCAATTGTAGATTAATTCCTGTCTAGCCATGTATTTTGTGTGATTATTTGTATTGTATCTCCTGTTTCGCAGGTAACTGCGAGTGAGTTATTTTGATAAAGTTTATAGAACCTAAAATCTTGATCAGTTTGATTTTTTCAGGTAACGTTTATAAATATGATAATTTACTAAAGGGTTTTATCTAATCCTTAACTTAAGGATCTGAACATTTAACTTGATTGAATGCATATGCAATAATTATTACATATGCAGGTGTTTAGATTCAACATAACGGAACAGAGTGCTATTTTAACTTTGCCTCAAAGTAGACAGACATTTTTTTATACAGGCTACATAGGTAATGTCATTTAATTTTGTATTCAGATGTATTTTAAGAACCCGAACGGCCAACAAGAATTAGGTCATTGTGATGTAGATTTTAAACGCCAATGTCTTTAATTGAAGGTAGCATTTGAAATACATTCAGCTACATGTAGCATTTAATTATAGTTTTTAAAAAAAGTAATGTATTTCTATTTTAAGGTATTTGACATTTTAAACTTCGGTTTTTATCATGCAAATGTGCAAACTATTTTAGCATGAAATATGGAATTAATGTATTTTACACGCTCCACCATGATAAATCAGACTTGAAAACCTCCCCATACTACTGATAAACCTCTGCTTGTATGCCACATATTTGATCAAAGAAGAAGAACATCATATAAGCGACATTAACAATACCTATACATGACCTATTAGGAGGCTTTACATGTTTAATTCACCCAGCTAAATGTATAGTATGTAGTATTTATATCGGATAGATTGAACCTATGCTATCAAGATATTTGTTGCTCAGTCGCTTAATCAAAACATTAGCTTTACGTATCAAATTTATGATTTTGACTTCGATATTTATTATTAATCAAACCATGGGATATCATACATTTATTGCATTGCAGTGGTGGGAATATGAAGATTTATTCATATCAGAAATATCAAATTCCCCGGAGGGCTTGTCTGAGTGGAATATGACATTGAGATGTAAAGAAATCTTCACATTTCCCCCACTACCATGCTATAAATGTTTTATTATACTGAATAAAACCAAAGATATTTTGATTCTCAATGTGAAAATCACATGATCGTGACCTATATATTTAGAGGACAGTTTTCCACTTTGGAAATTTTTTATTATAACGTGCATTTTCGAATCCAACTTGATATTTAGTTTGCGTCAATTCCGTTTACTAATATCAATACTGGAAAAGTAGCGAGATTTCCGAAGGTGGTGGAATATGATTCGAATTTGATGGAAAAATGAAGATTTATTCATGTCGATCACATGATCGCAATAAACAATGAGATTTAGTTTTACATACAATAATTCATCTGAGGTATAATAATTTGCATTGTTGAGTGATAATTATAGATTAATACATGACCTTTTTCATATTGTCCTTTATTCAGCCTGAGACCTTAATATCAGTTGAGGGCTGATAACAACGGCAATATGAAAAAGGCCATGTATTAATCTATTTATCACATATTTTGCCACTAACAAGAACAAATGTTACTACTGAACTAGATTCTCCTGTCGTTTCACCAGCGTCTTGCTGTTCCTGTACATGATCATACGATTATTACAGTTGAGCGGAATAATATGCTACAAATTACGCTTTTATTACACATATAAAAAGACGTTTTTTTCAATGTAATCTGATTATTTGTTTAACTGTCCATGTCTAGCAACCAGATTATCAGCATAAAGGTTTGAAATCTTTTTTAAATGGTTTTTCTTGGATGAATATATAAGTTTTATACAAATAGTACTAGTATTAAGATTAGATTCTGATGCCAACAAACTTTTTTCATTTCCTCCGACTTAAATCGACGTTGATTTCTGTTGAAAATGACACGACTAGCTTTATTTAATCATGCTTTCGTGTATCCAATCCTACGGTGGCTTCTTTGAAGCTTATTCAACATCCTCATTTTCGTATTAATACTTGTCAACAGTAATCTCTAATTTGCCGATTATATATATTGTATACTTACGAAAATATGTTATTTGTTGGCAAGGTATATAATTGTGCACGAGAAAAAAAAGAGCAGGCACAGGTGTATAGTTGTTGTGTTCCTGAAACTTTAACCATAGAAATGCTCGTTAATGTTTCCGATTTATCTCTAACTAAAATAACCAATCTGTCAGGATCCAGCTCGAGGGCACGGCGATCTTCTGGCATCGTCACGATAGCAATGTTGGTGTTAGAAATAGCTACATCATACGGTGTGCCTTCCAGTTGTAAATAGTTCAGAAAACGACCGTTTTCATCAACCAGTACCAATTTCTTTTTATTGTAATCGCACAATAAAACGTTTCCATTGACTGTAGCAGCAATACTATTTATCCTGTCAAAGTCGTGGGTAACCTTGTTTTTGAACACAAATCCATGTCTTATATCACCTGATTCCGAGACTGCTTGAGCCATTTCCCTGAAATTGTGATTTAATGGTTTATTACAAATTGTTGCTAATTTGATGTACACACTACATTTTTACCTTCGCACTTGTAAAATAACAATCCAAAGATACTAATCTTAGATATAGTAAATTTATACTATGCTGTATACGACGCATTTCAAGGAGTTACCTCTCTTCAGCAGCATTAAAACCGAAACATTTGGAAGACCAGAAACCAAACTTATTTTAAACAAGAAGTACTCATAACCAAAAATATCGAAATAGGAAGCCAAATTTCAGCTAAGGAGATCTACCATGTGCAATACAAGGAATGAACCCTTAGTATTTCTATTATTTTTGAATTTTGCAAATACTGGTAATTTCTGTAACAAATCAATGAATAATCATGTCAGACAAGTCTGACCACTGGGTTGGCGAATACTCTCGGAGACCTAGGGTCCACCATGCAGAGGCATCGTCCCAGGAGTTTCAAAATAACAATCCAAAGATACTAATATTAGATATAGTAAATTTATACTATGCTGTATACGACGCATTTCAAGGAGTTACCTCTCATAAGCAGCATTAAAACAGAAAAATTTGATTTATTTGAAGGATTTCTGCCATTATGGTATTTTCATCCTGCCGTCCGTCACACTATTTTGTAAGCATTGTCAAAAGTTCCAATTGTGTGTAGATGGGCATAGTTTTTGGCCCACAAGGGTGCAATTTTAGATTATAAGCTAAAGCTTGAGAGGCTTAGCTACTCGTTTACTGTTTACATCATACATTTTAATTCGATACAATATTGTCAGAAGTGGTTGTATTCTTCTTTCACTAAAGACCACAGTCAAATTGTGAAAAAAAAAATAGTTTAAGCTTACGACCTAAATTCAAGAAAGCCGACATAAAATCGCATACACAAAAGCTGTAGACTTTGGTGGTTTACTTATATAGGAAAAGATGGGTAGTTTACAAATTCAAAAATAAAATTAACACGTTTATCATAAAGTTTAGATTTCACCCTTTTCGCCTTAGTCTAAATCTAGATATGAAGGTAAATAGGTATATTGGTGTTCTCTTGAATATCAAGTTTATCCGGGTGGATAATATGCAAACAATCCATAAAGTTACATGTAGATTAGAGCCCACAGTGGTACATTAAAGCTGGTGACCTAACGTCCTTTTCATTTTCATTTACTTTCTTTATCGTATTTTCATAGTACACTGTTTGCAGATGTGCAATACCGTATACAAATTTTAATTTCTAAATGATTTAATTTGAGAATTGAAATTTTTACTAAAATGTTTTAAAATTTTCATCTTCATTAATGCTTTTCAAAAATGTTTTAGCATACACTAAAAGTAAATAACCAATAAGGTTTAAGAAAGTTTTATATTCAAACCTTTGAGCTCACAGCGGTCGAATTTTGAAAATTGTGAATGTAAGCTGGTGACCTTAACCCATTTGTCATATTTATAATATTGCCATATACTATTAATAATTTTTAAATTGCGACGAACAGGGTGACTTGAATTCCTCTTTCATGTTTCACTCTTTGGATTTTCTTTCTATACAAAATCATCATACATTATGAAAATTGTGGATGTCCAATAAGGTATTGGAATCTTCCAGATGGGTTTAATTTTAGACCAAAAATTGTGCATTTAAGCTTGTGACCTTATCTCCTCTCTAATTTTCAGTTGATGCATTTACATATACAGTTTTATCATTCACTGAATGTATATATGAAACGTAAGCTTTTAACATAATCTCGTTTTTCATACTTTTTTATTGCAGTGATGATGGGTTGTAGAATATTTCAAAATAAATCCAAACCTGTGTCCACACGATCATAACAAGTGTAGCATGAGTAACAGAAGCAGGAACATAATCCCATAAATATCCACAAGCAGCAGCAGAAAAAAAGATAGAGTCCATCGAAAAAATAACTACCCACAAACTACATGCATTCATCGCAAATCTTCTTGTTTGGATATAAAATACATTATTACATATTATATTAATTGTTGGACACAAAAGCCGTTGATATAAAAGTAAAAAATATTATCATTTGATCAAATTTTCGCATTTAGACAATTTTCAAAAAATGGTGCAATTGTTTCCAAACTAATATCATAGTTTGTATAGCAAAAAAGAATACTGAGATGAAAACCTATACTTGGTCTCTCGTAGTATGCACGTTGAAAGTTTCTTATAATAGATAATTAAGTTTACATATGATTGAAATGAAACTCTAGGGGTGTAATTTTAATTAATACTTTCAAGTTCGGATTTGAATTTTTGTGTCGTCAAAAATATCATGAAGATAATTGACATCCAAAGGCAGCATATGAAACTCTTTCGATGCAGTGAGTTTGGTTTTTTTACATTTAGATTCGGACCCTTGGGCACAATTTTTAAAAAGAACAGCCAAAGTTTGTGCAATTGTCCAAGTAGTTTCATAGATGAATTTTAAATATTTTCTTATGTAAGTAAATAATTAATATCATTCTTTAAAATTATTCGACCACCAAGCAAGATGGCCGAAAACACCAAAATATGAATTCTACAGTTAATCCATTTGGAACCTTGTATCTTTGAGGCTATTTAAATTCGAAGATTTTTTGGTTCGATTGGTGTCATTGACATATACTTATTGACAAATTTATTCTCAAAGTCGAGCTCAGTTGGCTTGAAAACTGAATCTCAGTTTATAAAAAGTATACGTCACACGTGCCCCGCGGGTTTGTCAAATAATAGACCTGATAAATTCAGTATCAAAGGTGTCATCCCAGTTAACAGCATACAGTTAATTATCATAATTTATCTTTAACAAATCGACAAAGGATAGTGAGCGTTAGAGTATCACTTTGAAAATTCTAGTACTTTCATATCATTAAGGTAACAGGTACGTAAATGGGCTATCTCACGGATTTTTATGAAATTTTGCAAGCAATTAGAGCATGTGGAACTGCATATGAATATCGAAAAAATATATAAGTAACTTTTATACTTTCGGATATATAGCAAATTGAATATTCTGTAAAAAGAAGTACAAATGTATAAGATGCACGTAAATATTGCAAAAAATATTGAAAAATTTTACTTTAAATTGCC
This sequence comes from Mytilisepta virgata, assembly GCA_028015205.1. Lineage (NCBI taxonomy): Eukaryota > Metazoa > Mollusca > Bivalvia > Mytilida > Mytilidae > Mytilisepta > Mytilisepta virgata. The sequence goes on along the minus strand of JAPWFG010000026.1, from coordinate 163,156 downwards.
TTTTCTCAAAAACGTGTCCTACGAATTTTCTTTAAAATTGATATGTTATTGCCACTAAAATTTCCGTTTTATTGGTATGGAAGCTATAGGGGGTCACCGAATTCGTTTTTGCAGTATAAATCATCGAAGTAACTGTGCAATACCTTAAAACGTCGAAAAATAAGATTTAGAGCCACGACGTCACGATTATTTTTGCCTTTTCGGCGCTTTTTCCAGGCTGTACAGCAGATTCAACTATCCATACTTAAAAAACGAATTCGGTGACCCCCTATAAATTTTTTATCAATAAAACGGAAATTCCAGTAGCAAACACATATCATTTTCAAAGAAAATTCGTAGGACAGGATTTCGAGAAATGTTAATTTGTAGTCAAAATTGCTGAAATTTTTTACGATATTTACGTGTATTCTATATATTTGTACTTCTGTTTTCCGGATATTTAATTTACTATATCTCAGAAAGTGTAAAAGTTATATATATCATTTTTTCGATCTTCATGTGCAGTTCCTCATGCTCTAGTTGTATGCAAAATTTCATAAAATTCCGTGAGATTATCCATTTACGTACCTGTCACCTTAAATCTATTAATAAAATCTGCATTCCTGAAGCAGTAATCTACAACACTTGAATTCCTTCATGTATAATTACCATCTTGGTCGCCTTTTAATCTTCCATTTAAAATGAACAGATTATTACCCCTACACAAATCAAGTAGCAAAGCTCCATATATAAATATTTAAAATAGACAAAAGCTTTTCATGGTATCTGAACCTATTGTTTTTTTTTTATTTATACAAGTATTTATATAAGTATCTTTACCCTCCGGACAAACCCTTGACAAATGAATTTCATATTCAGTGCACCTCAATTTTGAATGGGGATAGTTAATCGGAAACTAACGAATCGCTAATTTAAAAATGAAAATTCTACAAGCAGAAATAATTCTTTGATAACAAATCTGATGCACAATATATGCACATTCGCTTTAATAAGAACAAAGGCACTACGAGTCACGATAAGTTTTGTTGTTGCTTCCTTCAACTTTTTTTAATGCTGTTTTTCATTGTTTTTGTTTTCAATACTTTAACCCTAGAGTACAACTGATGAGTCGCAAAATCGACAAATCTGAACATTTTACTTCCCGAAAAAAAAAAAAAAATAAAATCAATGGATCATGTCTAGTGCATAGACATGTGCATATGAATATTACATGTAAAAGGGCTTGTTTTTTAACTAAAGATCTTACCTTGGTATATTTTAGCATTTATTTACATTAAGTATATTTGTTGTAGCAACCAGTAATTAGTGCTAGTCAGAGGTACCCGAGGGAATGTTACATACATTGATAATACATGTCAGTATCTCGTTTCTAAATTAGGAAATTATTTATTTTCACATCGGTGTAATATGAACAATTCGAGGGGTTTTTTACAGGAGAGAATTTATTTTGTTAAAAAGATTTATAAAAATTATACATCCTTATACGTATTTGGGAGGACCACGACGGGAGGAATTTAAAATTTAGTGTTTTGCTCGTTGGACACATAATATTCAACATACAATACTAAAAATAATACAATAATACTTAAAAACTTTAAAATTTATTGATAACAATAATATGATCTATACTAAACATTTATTATTAATAAAAATAATTATTATTAATTATAAGCATCATTATGAAAGGAATTATTTTATGGTGAATGGTCATCATTATCTTTGGAAATGATGCAAAATTATTAATTTAAATTGAAATCTTTTTATGCATCATCATTAAATTTGAACTTAGTATCAAGTTTATGGTACTAAGCTTACTTTGCAACGAATATTCTGAAATTTCAGGTAATGATCGCGAACGTTTTGTAAGTTTGTCATAGTAATAATTTTTTTTTATAATTTGTGTTGGAGAACTGAAAATTACAGATAATAGTCATTTAATGAATGATGTTTGTTAAAATGAAACTCGGCGTAGTCTCGCTGACACATACGTCATACCTTTCAAATCAAACTACTTTTAAAAAGTTTTCTGTGTGTTTGGAAACATTAAAACTTTAAAAATTTGTATAGTCACGTGGATATTAAGAATTCTTTAAATATTCTCTTTTACAATGATTTCCCTCGCGAAATATTCTCTTTTACAATGATTTCCCTCGCAATTTTTGTCATGACAATACAACCAATGTTGCTTCATTTGTATGCATGCAGCTGGACAATTTCCAAGTTGTTATTCAAAAGCCTTACATATGAATACTTACGACACAAATCAGTTTTATATACTGTATGACATGCATTGGAGATTTAAATGGCAAATCTACCAGTAATCTAGTCACCAGTGAACAATTTGCATTCAAAATATGGTTCTTTTAATTTGTCTATTGTTTAATGCAAAATCTTTTGTTCTGATACTGAATAATTTGTCAGGACTACTAATAATTTGTATTGTCAGCATACCTATCTTTAGGCAATGACTCAGGATTTAGTGGATGTTTCAGTACTAACAAATATGTTTAACCCGTAAAATTCCACGCTTGTCTGCTCTAAGTACATTATTAGTGCCGGTCTCGTGTCTGCTTGTTTTTAATTGTTTATTGTATCGAGTACATTGTACTTTGTTTTGGATGTATTATTTAAAATCCTTCTGTGGAATTTTTACCATTGTTTCTTAATTGCTTGCTAATTGTAAAGTCAAGAAATACCAAAGGGATATTCGATGGAGAGAAAAATCGTAACAACTGACAAACTCCGAAGAACAACGAAGACAAGACCAAAACAATACATACACTACAATTAAAAACTACAAACATATGAACAACATGGACCCCACCAAAAAACCGGGGGTTGAGTCAGGTGCTCCGGAATAGTAAGCAGTCTCTGCTTCCTGCAGGAAACCCGCCATGTTGCCCATGTCAAATCCGGTATGCGGAAGGGATAATATCAATGGAACAGGTCCATTTTCATTTGGGAAACGGTTTTTTCATACCTGGCAACCAAGTCATGATGACGCCCATAAAACTTTAATAAGGATGACTTCAGCTTAGGAGCAACTTACTTGACTATTTTTAATTTACAATTTAATATCAATGGAACAGGTCCATTTTCTTTGTCTTCTTACAAATGTAATTGGTAATATAGTGCATGTGCTAGGTAGATGCGGGTTTTCTTTGTTGAGGGTCACACGATGACTATGACATGAAATATTTTTCCCGTTCAATTCTACGGTATGTTGTCTCATTGAATCTTAATCTTATTGGTACAAAAAATATGTTTAAATAAGTAGTGTTCAAGATCTAATTCCCATTAAATTTGTTTTGAGTTTTTTTCTAAATGTTTCATGCATTTTGAAGCTCATTTCTTCGTATTCGTGGCATTATAGAATAAGTTGGATTCATTTATATGAATTATCGGTAAGATTTAGTCATATCATTTCAGATTTCACATCGAAATCGACAGTAAGAGCTTTACGCTTGGAATTTAATAACAACTTCAACTGAAAATTATACCAAAAGCGAAGTTTTTAAAATAACAGAAATGTTTTTCTTTAATTAAAAGGTTGTTTTTATTTAAGGTAGATCAATATTAATATTTTTAGCAGATAGATTTTCCTATTTTTTTCCAGGCACCATGTTGGATGGATATATTTTTAAATTTCAATTTTAAAAAACATAAGTCACTGTTCTTCATTTTGAGATAATTGAGTCTTAATGTTGGTAAATTGTATATTGATTATATTGGGAGAATCCAAATTTCTCGTACAATAAGTAGGGAGAATCCAAATTTCTCGTACAATAAAAGAACTGGCAGATAGAATTTTTTTTATAAATTTGTGAAAAGAACATTTATCTGACATGCTTTCATATTCTTAAAAGAAAAATTGGGGTCACAGTTCATTTTTTCTTGCTTTTTCCAAAAAACTAAAATTTCCTTTACATTTCATTAGAAAAATTTTACGCTAATTATCTTCTCAAAAAGGGTTGTTTTTAGAATAAAATTTTATAATTTTGCTATTTATCAATTTTTGTAAATTTTTTTATTTAAATAAACTTAAGATATAAATTTTACATTGTATCAAATACTAGTTCCTCGTTGAAAATGTATATTTACATACAAATCTGCAAGATTCCCGAAAAAGATGCTAAATCTAACTTAAGTTCTCATGTGGTGCTTTACAAAATCAATTTTTTGTATCAATATATAATATAATTTTCATTTCTTTAAAGTGCAAAGACAATGATTCAAACAGTACAATATAATTCATTTTACATTAATTAATAGATGAAAATAACTAAAATGTATAATGTATACATGTAGCATGTTTTGAGAAAAAAAATCGATTCATTACTTGCCTATTTAAGAAAAATCAAAAGAGGTTCCTTGAAAAATGTTGTACATTGTATTAAAAAGTTTAGAATTGAAGTATTTCTCTTCCCTTTTGATTGGCGATGTATAATCTATTATAGTTGTTGTTTAAGCGCACAGCGACTGGATAACTTAATCCTTGGATGTCGGAATGAAAGGAAAAAATTGAAACATCGGGCAGTTACTGATTAAGGATGGAACCATTTGATCTTTATATGGCGGTGATGGCAAAGAACTCATATAGATAAAAAAAAGTGCAGTCTCCAAAAGTTAGTACGAAAATAGGAATAAAAAAGGCAGGATGGCATATTTACTAGTGGTTTATTTCGCTGAAAATAATAATATTCAGGATTGCAAAAGATGTTAAACAAGTTTTGTGTGTCCTTAATACCACCTCTACCAAAAAATTCAAATGTTTGAATAGTACATAGGTTTTCAATTATTATTTGCGGTGATGCCGGATATTACGTCAAAGAAAAGTACATGGAAGTGATTTGCGCGCAGACACAACATGAAGTGATGTATTTGAGCGTCATTTTCCATTATTTGTTTATGTGACGTCACTCACAGGCCTTGACCCGGAACTGTGTTGTGCGAATTGATCCTCGCTACTCAAGCTTTCGGTTTTCGAGGAGGATGAGGTTGTGGGAGGAAAGATTGCTTTTGAGAGGGAGGAGGAGGAGGAGGAAAGCTTGTTTTTGAAGCGGAATGGTCATTTTCTTCTTGTCATAGTCTTGGCTGTCATCAGACAAGTCTCTAGATGGTCGACAGTCTGTTTTCCTTGTATCTTTGCGAGTTTAACGATTCTCTGCTCTTGTTCCGAGCTGCTTTTTGCTGCTCTTCGCTTCTGTTCTCTTGCTTTCTGCTGCTCTTTCCTGCTCATTGCTGCTCAGCATCATATTTTCGTGCGCATTTCGGTTGTTGAGGAGGCGGAGGATGAGAAAAGATTGTTTTTGATGATGAGGAGGAGGAGGTGGAGTTATTTTATTCTTGTCATGGTCTTGGTGTTCTTGGTCTTGGTTGTCATCAGATAAGTTTGTAGATAGTCGGAAGCATTTTTCCTTGTATGTTAGATGATTCTCTTAACTGCCGATGGATTCACTCCTCTGCTCATCGCTGCTCTGCACTGTACTTATTTTTCTCTTTTCTTGCCTCGTTTAGCTCTTTGCTGCTCATCACTGCTCTTCTTATGCTGTGTGCTGCTCTTTTCTGTTCATCACTGCTCAGCAGCATGCCCAAGTGCTCATTTCGGTTTTGAAGGAGGAGGGGAAAAGACTGTTTTTGAGGAGGAGTGGTCATTTCTTCTTGTCATTGGTCTAGGTGGTCATCAGACAAGTTTCTAGATATATAGTTGAAAGTCTGTTTTCCTTGTATCTTTGATAATTTTCTTCACTGCTGAGGACTTCACTCCGCTGCTCATCGCTGTTCTGCACTAAACACATTTTGTCCTTCTCCTACTCCGTGCTGCTCTTTGCTACTCATCGCTGCTCTGTGGTAAATTCATTTTGCTCTTTTCTTGCTCCGTGGAGCTCTTTGCTGCTCATCGCCATGCTCTAATGCTCATTTCGGGTTTTGAGGAGGTAGAGGAGGAGGGATTGCTTTTGGTTAGGAGGATGAGGGGGGATTGCTTTTGAGTAGGAGGAGAGATTTTTTTTAGGAGGAATGGTCATTTTCTATTTGTAATGGTCTTGCTTGTCATCAGACAAATTCTGGATAGTCGAAAGCCTGTTTCCTTGTATCTTTCCATGATGGATGATTCTCTTCACATATTAGTATCTTTCGATTGTTATTCTAAAAAGTTGCAAAGCAACATCAAAATAAAACAAATAAAATTTTGAATTATAACAATATTCAAACTAAGCAAAATATTCAGATCACTGGGAACCTTCATCTAGGCTTTTTACTTGACGTTTGTCATTTAGTGAAGGGTAAACTTCATTAAATTAAAACACAAAATAGGAGTTGAAGCTATATGTTTAGCATTGATTAGCAGTTGACCATTAAAAGATACCTATCTTAACAAAGTATGTTTCAAGTTTTAACAAGATATATTGAGCACATCGAAGTCTACACGATTTTTAATTTACCCAAAAATTGTTAATTTTGTGATTTTTCGTGCACATTTGATTTTTTTACGGACAAGGCGACATAACTCCAGAATAACATCTGACTTTAATACGGTAACAGTATAGACATGATAGAGGAGCCTAAGGAAATTTCAGTCTAGTGAGTCTTTTTAGCAACTTCAAACTTTGATCACAGATACAAAGAACTTGGCAATATTTTGTAACCATTTTTCACCATTTTAGTAAGGATGATTTAAGTTTTTTACAATAATTATGAATATTTACCCTGGAAACAATAAGAAAAATGTGTTCATGTACTTATTAATAAAGTTTCATTTTTTTTAAGTAGAAAGGCTACTTCATCAGTGCTGTCGCGTTACGAAATATATATACTAGTATATGCTTTGTGAAGGGTCCCTTTCTTATACCAAGGCATTTTTATATCTTATAGGGATTTGAAAAGTATAATTTACTTTTATATTTCTTGAACCCCGGACATGTTCTATGTATAATTCGATGGTTTTGGCGTATGACAAAGTAACTGAAGAGTTTAATGAATATCTGTTTATCAAACATTGAGGCATAATTGTAAATAAATATGAAAAAGTATGTGTAGTTAGTATACTTATCTTTCTTTTAATATTTAGTAAAATGTATGAAGTAATTTATTTTCAAATGTTCATAAAAGATTTTATATCATAAAACATTTTTATCTGAATCTATTAATGATCAATTATTTCTTAAAAATAATAAATATATAGAATATATTGTTGGTGTTTGTTTTTTTTAAAAATTTTTTGTCACTTTGAAAAATGTTCAATTTGCAAATTAAGTTTTTAATATTATAGTATGAAGCATTTTCGTATATCCAGAATCAACTTTAAATACATTAAAGATTAAAGATACAATTTATGAAATTAAAAATGCATTTATTAAAAGATTTTGAAATTATTTATATTCTTAAATGACACATTTAAAATATGTTTCTTGATTACGATCGTATAATTTTGTCTGTTTGCCGGATAATTAAGCTGAAGTTGTTTCAACCTTAAACTGTAAGAGATTGCAATTACCAAAAGTGTGATGAAATAATAAATTTTTGTTTCAAGTGCTACATTTTAATAAAAACGTCGATCAAATCATATCAAGACAGACATGACATATGGCTTTAAAAATGCACATACAATTTCGATGTACACTGCCTTGCACATACCAACAAAAGTTGTATTGTTATGATATGGCTAAGCAATGGGTAACTCCAACTGAATTAGATACGTTGGTCTATGGAAAGGCAATATTTTTCAGTCGAAAACATGTTGAAACTCTGCAAACAAATACAGTTACGCACCTAAAACTCCTCCCCAGGTTTTCCTTTAATAGCTTTTTACACGAACTGACTATCCGTGCGTTTCCCTGAATAAATGCGAAGCCGAAACGTCATAATTTTATAAGACATAAATCAAGCAGTTTGTCAATATGACACTAATATTACTCTCTTTTCACTTTTCGTCCGCTTCGAATCAGCCATTTTCCTTAGCACTTACCAAATTAAACGGTGAACATACCAATTAGATTGGACCCCCTGTACAGTCTCGATAGTTAAACCTTCAAATATGTCAGTGAAATACGTTATTTGTAGAAATTCCATTACAATAATCTGACATTCAATTAGGTACCTCATACCGGGCCATCATGTTCTTTTATAATATGACACTGATTGTATGTATTATGGTAATCAAGATCTCAGAGCAATTACTTATAATAATAACGAAATTTTGATTCCGTGATATCTTATCATAATTACTATTTGTATGAACTGGTTGTACAGGTGTATTAGAATTTTAGAAACATATTATTAGCAAAGGTAGTTTAAATAAAGAATACAAAACGCAGACACAAATTATGATCTATGTTTTCATATAATTGCTACTTTTAAGCAATGATTGACAAGGCCACTAAGTTGATGTTTTCTTTTGGTTGGAAAACTGAACGTACTTAACACAAGTACATGTAATAACTTTCTGGCTTTATATTGGTATGTTCTAAACAATCAATCAATGGTCAATAAGTAATGATACCAACTGGCAGGAATTCCCCTTATTATTGAGAAAAATCTTAACAAAGTTCGTAAAGTAAAGACCGAATTCTCTTTCTTATTGTCAGAAATCTAAATAAAGCATCTGGTATCATTTTATCTTTAACCGGTTTTCCAACGCTTTGATCTCGAGCACTGTCAACGAAATCGCCATACAGTGCATCAAATTTATCTCGGTATTTTGTGATACGTTTTATTACTACCACTGGTTCTTTGTCGCTGCTGATGGACTGTAAGTCCCCGAGGGCATTATCAGCCTAGTAGCCAGATTTTGTGTTCTGGCATGATTCATTACTCAAATGCCTCTACATTTTCCGTTCAAAATTTGAATAAAATATCAGAAATTTATAAGGCTCTTCCTGTTGATGCAGAGGTAACCCTTAGCTTAGTTTGGATTCCTGTTTGTTTTAAATGTTTTGGATTTTAACGGTTATGCTTATTAATTCATCATTTTATCTTTAACCGGTTTTTCAACACTTTGATCTCGAGCACTGCTAATGAGTTGTCAGTCAACGAAATGGCCATACAGTGCATCAAATTTACCTCGGTATTTTGTGATACGTTTTAATACATCTGATTGATACCCCGGGATTGATATAACGCAATTTCAGAGTCCCGTCTTCACAAACGACGGCGATCGAGACTGGTCAAGGAAAATAATAGTACAAAGACACATCACACCGAAATTCCGAACTAGGGACTTTTACACTAACTACAGGTTGAAATCATTCGGTTTTCAATTCATTTTGGCGGAGAATTTAAAAAGGCAAGTGATATAAAACTGATATCGATATGGAATGGAGCTGAAATTATCGCCAAGCGCTACGTTAACCACCAACATTCAAGACGGGATGGACGTTGGAATAGATATAAACAAAACCGACGGACTGACCACAAAACAAACTGGTACACATCAAAATGAATCCAGGAGACAACGTGAAATGGACAATAATTCTTACAGTGTTAGATATAACGACTACAGAACTGTCAGTAGAGAATACAGAGATAGAAATAACGAACAATATAGGCAAGGTAGATTCTAGATATCGACCGGCTTTTGGAACGTGAATAAATGGAATAAAAACACTTTTTTCAGAAAATAATAAACTTAGAAGTGACTCTATTAGTATTTTGAATTTAGATAATATAGGTGTATGTGAAACACATTTAAAGGGTAACGATGTTTTACATGCAAACAATTATAAATTGATTGTTCAAAATAGAAAACATCTATATAAAAATGCAAAGACTGGTTCTGGTGGTGTGGGGATTTTTATTACAGATTTTTTTTTTTGGAAATTTTTGAAATAGGGGTTTTAGACACATCCTTTGAGGGTATTTTATGGGTTTATTTTAACCATAAACATTCAGAAGTTAGATTCAATGTTTGTGTTGCATACTTGCCGCTTGAAAACTCGACACGTCAAGTTGACAAAAATTTATTTTTCGATACATTAATCACACAAATTTACGAATATCAAAACAATGGTCCCTTTTACATTTGCGGGGACTTTAATAGTAGATGTGGTGAAGAAAACGATTATATTGTTGGTGTTGATATATGCCAAAGAAATGTAGTTGATTTTAAATGTAACTCTTATTGTAACACATTTATTGACTTTTTAATAAGTGTGAACTGTTGTATACTAAACGGTAGAAATGTTATAAGCAATGACTATACATGCGTGTCAACAAAAGGTTGTTAAGTTGTAGATTATTGTATTGTGCCCTATGATTATTTAAACTTGTTTGAAAAGTTTGCAGTGATAAGAGCAAATGATCTGGGGATCCTTGCGGGTTATGATTTACCAGGTATTGATTTGAAATTGATTTCTGACCATTCATTGATTAAATGGAACTTTGATCGTAGAGCGTTTATTTCAGAAGAATTTGTTAAACAAAAAGAATCTGAAGCGTTCAGTTTTGTAAAATATGTCTGTAAAAATGTACCTGCAGATTTTATGAGTACAAATGATATATCTTTAAAAATAAAATAATTTATTGATAAGTTTGAGAGGGAAAATGACATTTATACACAATTTTGGGAAACTGTAGAAGATGAAATGGTAAATAAATTAACTTGTTATACTATATACATAGGTAGTAATCGTACAAATAAAAAAACATACAGAGAAAAAAACCTTGGTGGAATGACGATTTAAACAAACTATGGGTCGAAATGAGCAAGGCCGAAAAAACTTAGCGCTAGGGAACATAACGCGCTCTATGTTCAGAAGAGAAAAAATTTTGATAGGGAGGTACAAAAATGTACGCGAAGGCACTGGTATAGTATGCAGGAGGAACTTCTGTTGGAATCGAGAAGAAACCAACAGCAGTTCTGGAGGAAAATTGGTAAGATTGGAGTAGCTGAAAATCGGAAATCAGCCATTCCCATGGAGGTTATAGACCAAGATGGGAATGTTAACTCAAAACTTACTGATGTTTTAGATAGATGGAAAGCGGAATATAGTAATTTGCTGAATCAACAAAATTCAACCTAGGTTTTCGAAACACGAAGTTATATTTGTACGAAAAATACTTTCAACGATTTTTTATTGACGGAACCCATTTCGTTCACTGAAACGGTTTATGCTATTGATAAAGCAAAAAAGGCAATTCTGCTGGATTTGATAATTTGCTCGTTGAAGTTTTGCATAATCATTGCTCCAGTCTATTCTTATATCATTTATTCGATCTTTGCTTTAGGTTTCAGAGAGTTCCAGATATATGGAATAAAGTTATCATTAATCCTATACCTAAAGCGAACATGGTGGATCCACGTGATCCCTTGGCTTACAGGGGTATTGCATTAGACTGTGTTTCATATAAGCTTTATTGTAATATCTTAAATGAAAGGCTAACGCAGTGGGTAGATGATAATAACCTGATAGCAGATGAGCAAAATGCTTTTCGTCAAAATCGAAGTACAATAGATCATTTATCTACACTTACCAATATTATTGATGTCCAAAAGAAGCTGCGTAAATCTACTTTTTGTGGTTTCATCGATTTTAAGAAAGCTTATGATACTATCAATAGAAATGTTTTATGGTCAAAGTTAAATGTAATAGGTATTACAGAAAATTTTTGTGCTGCTTTACGGTCTATATATACAAATGTGCAATGTTCGATACGATTAAATGGTCATTGATCAAAGTGGTTTAGTGTCAATAGCGGCCTTAAACAAGGATGTCCGCTATCTCAGACGCTATTTAATATTTATATCAATGACTTAGTGTCATTATTGAAATCTTTTAATTGTGGTGTTGATATAAATGATGAAAAAGTTTGTATTCTGTTATATGCTGATGACGTTGTTATTTTAGCAAACGATGAAAATGAACTACAACCGTTGTTAAATGCATTAGATAAATCATGTTGTTGTGTGTAAATGGTGCAGTGAAAATTGTATGAATATTAATGCCAAGAAGAGTAATATCATGAATTTTAGAACACCTTCTGTTGATAAGTCACGTTTTGTATTTAATTGTGGAAATAATGTCATTGAATATTCTACTACCTATACTTACCTAGGTCTTGTTTTAAGTGAATTTTTAGATTATAATGTAACTGCTAAAGCTGTTGCAGCTTCTGCAAACAGACCACTTGGACTAGTTATAGCTAAATGTAAAATTTTAGGTGGTGTTACTTATGATGTATTTTTTAAACTTTATCAAAGTTTGATACTCCCAATTATTGAATATGGTGCTGGTATTTGGGGTTGGAGAAATTTTTCTTTTATTAATGCTATACAAAACAAAGCCTGGAGATTTGTTCTTGGAGTTGGTAAATATACTCCAAACGCTGCAATTGCAGGTGATATGGGGTGGACACCTTATTTTCAAAAACAATGGAAATGCATTATTCGTCTTTGGTGTCGTTTGAGTAATATGAGTTCTAATCGGTTAAATAGAAGGGTTTTTATATGGGCAGATGTTATGAGTAGAAATCATAAATGTATAAAGAATTGGAATTTTTGTGTAAGGAAAACATTTTCGAGTACAATGTAGAACATTTGTGTAATATTACGGAATATATTGATTCTTCTTCTGTTGTTAAAACTATTATATCTAGAATGTTTAGTAAATATGTTGATAAGTGGCATTTAAATTTACAGTCAGAAAGATCTTTATCAGGCAAAGGTCGTAATAAACTCCGTATTTATAATTTATTTAAGAAAAGTTATGAAACTGAAATTTATTGTAAAATTCCAATGTCATTTTTACATAGAAGTGCATTTGCCAAATTTCGATGTGGTGTAGCACCGTTAAGAATAGAAACGGGGAGATTTGAAAACTTACTTTTACTCAATAGAATCTGTGATAATTGTAACGTTTTAGAAGATGAAGCTCATGTAATTTTCAACAAAGATGGCGTCAAGCAAAACACCGAGGTAAGGTCGTCTCCACCTTTCTGCGAATAGTGTGAAATTTATGTGTGTTTTTCATTTGGAAACCTTCTAAAATGACAAATTATGGACACTTCTATGTAAAAAGGCTTAGCTGAAGGTATATTATTCCGATAAACGTCATATAAACAAAACAATATACAGTCAATATATAAACAACAAATGGACGACTCGAATACTCAAATGTCCGAAGTATCACGTACTTCTGTCAGCGATGCAGACAAGATCAAAAACAGAGGTAGAAGAACGTCACGCAAACGATAGCTGTCTAATGATGAGGAACAAATGAAACCTCCACCCAGTAGACCTCGTTCACAGTCAGTTTCGAGGATGTCTAAAAATCAAGGCCAAACCGCGGACGCGGATCCAATAACTTTTAAGACCCAAGGCCAGTCTTTGAATATGTCCAAATTAGTCGAAAGTACCATTCTCAAGTCTGAAGTTATGGATAATATTATTCCTAGTATAATAAATGCTCTTAAACCTGACTTGTTATCTCTTGTTGAATCTGCTGTTAAAGATGCTGTAAGTAGGGCAGTCACACCACTAAATGATATTGTACAATCTCAGCAACAGAAGATTACTAATTTAGAAACTGAAAACCAAAATACCAAATTTTATTGTGATGAGAAAACAGATGGAAGACCGGTATGAACAGAATATCACTAATCTAGAAACTGACAACAAAAATATGAAATTGTATTGTGATGAGCAAATTAAAAAGATGGAAGACAGATATGAACAATTTCGTAACTTGGCAAATGCACATGAAACCCTACTCAATGAAAACCAAAAGTTGAATGATAAAATCGAAGAATAGGAGCAATATGGTCGACGAACCTCTTTGAGATTCCACAATATACCACTTGCACCACAAGAGATACAAAACACAGACAGAATTATTGTTGACTTAGTAAATAATAAACTAAAGCCATACCCACTTTTAACTATTGATGACATTAACCGATCGCACATTATTGGTACCATCAAAGAAGGCAAGGCCCAACTGATCTGCCGTTTTCGTAATTGGAAAGTTAAAAACTCAGTGTACTCTATGAAGAAAAAACTGTATAAAAACCCTGATAATATATTTATCACAGAAGACTTGACAAAATGGCGTCAACAAATTATCCGTGAGCTATCCATCCTAAAGAAAGCTAAAAGGGTACACTCGTTCTGGACCTTTGATGGTCGCATTTTTGTGAGAAAATCTGACGAATCAGCCAAAATCCTGATCAAGTCAATGAATGACGTTCGTAGCATCGCTCAGTCTGAGTGATTGTACCAGATCGGAACTATACTGTTCGTATGACTCTGTGTTAATTAAATAACATATATTTTTATTATACCCCCCGCAAACAAAGTTTGGGGGGTATATAGGAATCACCTTGTCCGTCCGTCTGTCCGTCTGTCCGTCTGTCCATATATCTTGTAAGCGCAACTCCTCCTAGACCGCTCAATGGATTTCAACGAAACTTTACAGAAAGGAAGTACATCATCCAAAGATGTGCATGAAGAAAAATCTTTGCTTTCCGGTATCACACAAGGGAGATAATTGGACTTCTATTTTTTTTTGGCTTATACATTATATATGAACCTCGTAAGCGCAACTCCTCCTAGACCGCTCAATGGATTTCAACGAAACTTTACAGAAAGGAAGTACATCATCCAGAGATGTGCATGAAGAAAAATCTTTGATTTCTGATTTCACACAAGGGAGATAATTGGACTTCTATTTTTTTTGGCTTATACATTATATATGAACCTCGTAAGCGCAACTCCTCCTAGACCACTCAATGGATTTCAACGAAACTTTACAGAAAGGAAGTACATCATCCAAAGATGTGCATGAAGAAAAATCTTTGCTTTCCGATATCACACAAGGCAGATAATTGGACTTCTATTTTTTTTGGCTTATACATTATGTATGAACCTCGTAAGCGCAACTCCTCCTAGACCGCTCAATGGATTTCAACGAAACTTTACAGAAAGGAAGTACATCATCCAGAGATGTGCATGAAGAAAAATCTTTGCTTTCCGATTTCACACAAGGGAGATAATTGGACTTCTATTTTTTTTTGGCTTATACATTATATATGAACCTCGTAAGCAAAACTCCTCCTAGACCACTCAATGGATTTCAACGAAACTTTACAGAAAGGAAGTACATCATCCAAAGATATGCATGAAGAAAAATCTTTGCTTTCTGATATCACACAAGGGAGGTAATTGGACTTCAAAGCGGGGGGTATCCTTTGTGAGCTTTGCTCACAGTACATCTAGTTTCGCATTGTGGCTAGTTGATGTACCTATATATTTCATACATCCCCCTTTTTGATCCATGTTCGTAAATATAAGTTCATATGGAGATCGTCAATACTAGTATAGTTTTTCATTTGTTTATACCTATTTTGGAATAATACAGAATACAAATTACATACCTTTCAATGTATTTGAAGAGTTAAAATTGATCCATTTCAAAACACGTTTTTGTAATCAGAGGTCAACTCGATTTAGTACTACGTGTGCACGTGGTTTATTTGTTTTTCTTTTCAAGAACGGTTTTTCCCACTTTATAAATAGAACAATGTGGGCTATAATAGTCAAGACTTATTAAATTCTTTGAAGCATTACCATTATTTTACTTGCTGTTTGGCAATGAAATAAAAAAATCATGAAGATAGTGATATTTATGACCCGTATTTCATATTTAAATCAACTTTGTAATGTAGTTTAGACAATAGTTTTTTATATGACTCAATTTAAAAAGAAAAAAATTGCGAATGAAAAGGTCATAAGGAATAAAATATACTTGCTCACGTATATGAATTTGTAATAGATTGCTGCTAGGCTTGGTAATCTGTAGCACATGTCCTAGACCCCTGTTGCTACAGCTTTTCAAATCTATCAATCTATGCAAATATATGATTGTGGACCTGTTTTACCTTCTATCTATAATTTTATCTTAAATTATTGTCTAATTGGCTAAGACAATAGTCAATGATAGTCCTAAAATATTAAATATTGCATAAAATAACTTTGAATATTTCTTAATTTTGAATTACAGTGAAAAGTTTTTACCAGAAAAAAACTAGAAACATATTATTTGAATATACATGTACTTGATTAAATGTTCATGTATATATAGATATATATATACATATGCTAATTGCCAACATTCTCTCGTTTTGTTATACATGTATTTAATGTTTTTTTTTTTGTTTTTTCTTCTTCATTCACGAAATAATTACAATATTTATTTTTTTTTCTATTAAAATAGATTATTATTATTGATGGAAATTATTTAACCTGCAACAACGAAAATTTTTTTTTCCCACGAGATTCAACTTTCGTGTCTTTTTTTTTTCTTGATGTACTCTTATTGAACTGTATATACGTTTCCATTATATTTATTTATGATTTTCGCATTTGAATTTTCAAATTATGATCTTATTCACTCTTCATGTGTTTGTTTATAATGTATTTTTGTTATTACAATCTCTGTTTTCTTTCTTCGCACTGTTTTTTCTTCCTCTCCTTTCTGTTCTTAATCTCAAAGCAGACATAGACACTCAATGTACTTATCGACATTACCTGCAAATGAAAAGTTGTGTCTTTTCGATAGATAATGGGTAATGATATTTGTTAATATAGAATGTCGATAGGTATTTTCTATATGCGTGCTTACTCGATTCTAATGAAGAAATTTAGGGTTACTTTTAAGATCAAAAGTCAAATATTTAAAATGTTTATACGTGCGTTTATGAAATTTATCAAGACCTTGTCGAAAATAGTCCGTACTCCTTTTTCGCAAAATTTACATTTTCTGTTAATTCTTTTTATACTACTACTTTTAGATAATGATATTCATCAAAATCCAGGCCCAAACCAAGAACTCAGTATATTTCATCTAAATGCACGCAGTGTCAGAAATAAAATTAGTTATATTCAAGATATTGCCTCTGAATCGTCAATCATATGTGTCACAGAGAGTCATCTTGACGAAAATGTGTTAGATTCTGACATTCTTGTAGAAGGGTTTTCTGATGTTATAATTAGGAAAGACAGATCAAATTTTGGCGGAGGGATTCTGATTTATGCATCTCAGGGTATTTGTGTGAAACGAAGGCGAGATTTGGAATTTCAAATTGGTGAGCTTATATGGGTAGAAATTGTTATACCAAATTTTAAATTACTTCTATGTGTTGTGTATAGACCACCAGGTACAAGCAACCAATTTTGGGATAACATGGAGTATTCCATAGGTGAAGCCTTAAATTATACACAAAATATTGTTGTTACAGGTGATATAAATGTAAATCTTCTATCAACAACAAACAACAGACTGACAGACATTATGACATTATTTGATTTAACCAATGTGATAACGGAACCTACAAGGATGGGGCTCTACTTGACCCAGTTATAGTTTCAAATACTGACATTGTTATTGATTCTGATGTTATCGATATTAATAGAAATATTAGTGATCATGACGCAACAATTGTTAATGTAAAAACACCAACTATGATTAATCCAACAATTTTGCGCAAGGTCTGGTTGTATAAACAAGCAAACTGTGCAGAATTATACCGAGAAATATTAGAATTTCAATGGGAAGTTTTTTTTATCCGAAAGTATTGATATTGACGAAATGTCTGATCGTTTTACACACAAATACCTTGAGATGGTTGAGAGGAATATACCATCAAAAATGGTGCGAATACGAAAAAATGACAAGCCATGGTTCAATGGCGAGATTAAAAAACAAATAAGAATTCGTGACAGATTGCATAAAATAAAAAGAAGAAACCCGTCTGTTGAGAATATTTTAAAATTTAAAACTCAAAGAAACAAATTAAATAACATGATCAAATTTGCTCGGGAACAATTTTTTCTAAGTGCAAATGAGATTATAGACTCATTTTCTAAAACAGATCCCAAATCATACTGGTTACTTATTAGAAAATTAATGAAAGGTACCGGTAATGATTATACTATTCCTCCGTTACTCAACAACACAAATGGAGAATTAATACACGACGAGAAAGGAAAAGCAAATTTACTAAACGAGTATTTTTGTTCAATATCTTCAATAAATGATGAAAATCATAATCCGCCAAATTTTCAACGTCGATCTGAATTTCTATTATCAAATTTAATAGTTAGTGAACAAGATGTAAAGGATGTTCTAAAAATTCTTACTTTGGGAAAGGCATCTGGGAACGACTTAATAAGCCATCATATGCTTAAATTTACAGCAAACACAATTCGTAAACCTTTAGCTCATATTTTCAATTTTTCTTTGCGAACAAGTAAATTCCCGTCCAATTGGAAATTTGCACGTGTAATACCAATCTTCAAGAAAGATGACAAAAGTATCCCAGGAAATTACAGACCTATCTCATTACTAAGTTGTGTTGCAAAAGTGTTTGAACGCGTTATATATAAATATGTTTATAATCATATAGTTTCAAATGAATTATTGTATGAATACCAGTCAGGCTTCTTAAAAGGACATTCGACTGTTTTTCAGTTGATTGAAATTTTTCATAGAGTTTGTCAAAATCTTGACGAACGGAAATCGAACATATTAATTTTTTGTGATATTTCAAAAGCGTTTGACAGAGTTTGGCATAGGGGTTTAATAACAAAATTGAAAGCATATGGGATATCTGGTGATTTACTTGAATGGTTCAAAAATTATATAGAAAACAGAACTCAAGCTGTATTTGTTGAAAATGAAATGTCAATGCCTGGTACTGTCAAGGCTGGTGTACCTCAAGGCTCTGTTTTAGGTCCCTTATTATTTTTGTTGTATATCAATGATATTGGGGATGATCTTGCTACTTTAGCAAGATTATTCGCTGATGATACTTCTTTGTCGTACTCAGAGGATGATTATCAATTAATGCAAACAGATATTAATGGGGATTTAAGGATATTAAGTCAATGGGCAAAAACATGGTTGGTCGATTTTAATCCAAAGAAAGCAAAAGCTCTGATCATTTCAAATGTCCAAGCACAGGATATTAATATTCTGTTTGATAATGAAACTGTTGAAATTGTAAAACAACATAAACATTTGGGAATAACCTTCTCGTCGGATGCAAACTGGAAAGAACATATAGAAAATATTGTCAAATCAGCATATAAAAAAGTGAATGCTCTTCGTAAATTAAAATTTGTTTTATCTTCTAAAATATTGTCTAATATTTATATTACATTTATCAGACCAGTAATGGAATATGCATGCGAAGTATGGGATGGGTGTTCACAACAAGATATAGATAAACTGGAAAAAGTACAGCTTGAAGCTGCAAGAATCGTAACAGGTCTTCCAAAATTCGCCAGTAAAGATGCACTTTACTTTGAAACTGGTTGGGATAGTTTATTAAACCGAAGAAAATATAGGAAATTAACAGTATTCTATAAAATGCATAACAGATTGTGTCCAGACTACCTAAATAGGTGCCTCCCTCCTCTGTCATCTAATATGAATGAATATAATCTAAGAAACCAAAATAATTATATACCAATTAGATGTAGACTGCAGTCTTACGGGAAGTCTTTTATACCTTCTACTGTTACAGATTGGAATAAACTTGATCTGTCTATTAGGAACTCCCCTTCCTTTTCTATTTTTAAATCAAGAATAAAGGGCATATGCGCTAAAGCCCCCAGAGTACTATTCCGAAGGACAGCGAACTTTAAATATTTTACATTCTAGATTGAGACACCAATGTAGCTCTCTTAAAGCAGACTTGTTGAAAATAAATGTTGTATATGATACATTTTGTACCTGTGGACATCCATTTGAAGATATTATACATTACCTTTTTGAATGTCCTTTATACATGGAAGCAAGAGAAATCCTTTTTGGGAGCCTGACTGATGAGGATAAAGACCTAGAAACTTTATTATTTGGAAATGATAACTATACTTGTGAACAAAATTCAATAATTTTTGAAATAGTGCGCATATATATTAAACATACGAAACGATTTTGAGCTTCTATGTCAGCATTACAATTATAATTACAATTCCAATTTCAGCTTATTTTTTTTTTTTTTACTACCCTCTGATTCATACAGCAGTGCAATTCTTTTTCCTTACTCTTTAGTATTTCTTATTATTTACTTCTTTTTATGTTTTGCCGCCATCAGATATAATGTATATGTGTATATTTTGTAAGGAAAGGACTTGTACTAAGTTGTGATAACTTGTGTCTAATCCTAATAAATATGTTTAATCTAAAAATCTGTAATTTTATCATGTACCTTATATAACGATTTTAGACAAGATTTATTTAATGAAGCAATACGTATTAATCAATGTTTTATGTCGTTTAACGATATGCAGAAATTAGTGTTTTCATTCACAGATGCCAATATTATACGAAGCTGTGCCAAAGCCTGTTATCTTATTTTAAATAGACGTAGACATGTTTTATACTGTAAATAATGTATATAATTACAAATACAATGTATGTTTTATGTCAGATGATTTTTCGTGTTTTAAGTTATATAGTTTCTTATAATTATGTAAAGAATGGCTCTATTTTTATACTTATATAGAGTTAATTCGTTTTATGTATTGATATTGTATATTGGAGAGATGAGACTTTAGTAAAGTATTGAATTGAATTGAATTATAAAACTTGTTTACATTGTACAATCACGATGCAAAGGTTCTTCCTATATGCCGAAAAAATGTTCAACGATTTCATATTCTGTATGTATTTTATTCCTGTAGTTGGCGTTTTTGCAAATTTTGTACATTTTCTATAGCCATTATACTATCAACATGCTTCAGTTTTTTAAATTAAATTGGCGGAAATAATTCAAAATATACAGTGTCCTTCTATTCATCAAAAGAATATAAATAAATTGCAGAAGTTAACAATATGCGGACAAAATATGCCCAAAATAGGATATTTTTATACAGTTCGGTTTATTTATTTATGGCTAACTAATACAATGGCCGTCGTCAAGGGATTTCAACATGGCCGCTATGCAAATTAGCAAAGTGTCGAATATTCTGCCTTATGTTGAGATCAATTCGTTATTTTTCAGGTTTAATGTATATTATAAAACAACCGGTGTTATTTAAAAACTTAATATGGGACTTTAAACTTGAATGCGTGAAGTGTAAAAACTACAGTAAACAATTTAAAAAATGTTGATGTACTTTTTTTGAGAGAGGATGGATGTTTCCAAAAAGATTGCTCTTTGTAAACTTGTGAAAAATGTTGACAATTATGGATAACCCGATACTTTAGGGTCGTCGAGTTGGTTACTTATTCCTTATATCTTATTCGTTACGTATTAAATGGAATCAGTAGGAGTAGAATACAATTACATAAAGATCAATATTTTGTTCCGTAACTCGATCAAGTACACCAAATTGACATGAATGGAGCATAATGCCATTTTGTCCCTGGAACTGCAGTTAACATTGCAATTATTTTAGTTTATTAACGGCCTTAGGTTTGTGTGTGATTTATGTTGGCAGTTTTGTTTTCTGTTTAACTAACTCTTTTTCTGTGGTTGTTTTCAGGGTATCCGAGAAATTGATAATCCACAGTCATGACATTCACCTTCGATCTTCTCGATGCTTTTCGAAAATAACTAAGCAACGTAAACATATTACCGCAAACGTTTGCACTAGTCTGTGTGAAATTTATATGTCTATATATCAAAGAGAAAATAAATTATGCACTTTTTGCAATTAAAATCGATGATGAGTTTCATTTTTTTATTGAATGTAAACACAACTTACTATTAAGAAACCAACTGTTTTCTACGATATCTAATACTGTTCCAACATTTAATAGAGATCAGCCATTCAATCAACTGAAAACGCTTCTGAATCCAAATATTGAACTTTTTCCGGAAATAGGTGACTGTATAAAGCAATCTATAGAAATGCGAAAACGAGGTCCCTGTCGGTCAAAGTTCTCCAATTCATCTAGATATATTATGTTCTTATTTGCTTTTTTTTGTGTTTGCTTGCCCCATATGGGTGTAACTTTGCAAATAAAATTATACCCATCTCGCATGCGAGACGGGATAAGTAATCAAAAGCTAAACATGGGGAACCAGTCATTTAGAAGGACCAGAATAAGTCTCTTGATTGGCCGTGCCAACATCATGAGATGGACGCATGCATGATCAACGCCCCCCCTCTGATTGGTCAGACAACTGGAATATCTGATCTGCGGATGCAACTCCGTACATGATTACGGGATAGCATCACCTAAACTAGGGAAAATCGTCATGGGCTGTACAAAATAACAATCCAAAGATACTAATATTAGATATAGTAAATTTATACTATGCTGTATACGACGCATTTCAAGGAGTTACCTCTCATCAGCAGCATTAGAACCGAAACATTTGGAAGACCAAAAACCAAACTTATATTAAACAAGAAGTACTCAACCAAAAATACCGAAATAGGAAGCCAAATTTCAGCTAAGGAGATCTACCATGTGCAATACAAGGAATGAACCCTTACTATTTCTATTATTTTTGAATTTTGCTAAATACTGGTAATTTCTGTAACAAATCAATGAATAATCATGTCAGAGTAGTCTGACGACTGGATTGGCGAATACCCTCGGGGACCTAGGGTCCACCAGCAGAGGCATCATCCCAGGAGTTTCAAAATAACAATCCAAAGATACTAATATTAGACACCATACAATATTTGTTCAGTTTACCGCAGTAAAGATTTAAACTTATCCCTGGAAACTTCATTTGGCGCTTTTAGTTTGTTGCTTTAAAAAGCGTGTTTCACACTGTCGTACCTGTACGTATGCATTCTATTAATAGACAAATAGCGGTCTATATATAGACACATTGACTGAATACATATCGAGATACATTTTAAGGGCATTAATTTGGAATAAGAATAACTATAGACCAGGATTGGCTACCCAACGAGTGGAAGATCACTGATTTGTCTTTCATATAAAAGAGCTGAATTATTAAAATCTTTGAATATCCTTTAATAAAAAAAGGCAGACCAAAAAGCCATCAAAACACAGACTTAAAAAAAAACTATGTAGTAATTATCTATAAAGGTAGTAATAATACATATAATAAGGGAAAGTTTAATGTGATGACATAACGAACATTAATAATACATAAAAAATAATACTCTTTATTAAGAAAAGCTAAGAGACGGCTAGCTTTTTAGAAAAGCTAATAATTGTGATTATTATAAACAAGCAGCGGGGACAAAATACCAGGCTTGTAAAGGTGAAGGTGGGTAATCAACCGTTTCGGTTTCAAAATGTGACATGTTGGTACAATTAATATAATATGCTGTTGACGTGGCAAACTCATTTCAGGTATCACGATTCTGACTCTGAAATTAAAATTTGAAGGCAGTTATTTCCCTTACTTTCGTTTCCGGCGAACGAAACTTTTTCTAGCCTTAGTATGTAGCACAATATGGCTGCCCTCATTAAACAAAGACTTTTCTAAATGATCCATATGTAAAAACTGCATATGCTCCTATCGCGCTCGCTATTATTATTATTATATATAATTAGAGCTAAATAAAAAAAAGGTTTGGCCAAATGTTTCTGTAATTCTTTCAACATTTTTAATTTATCTGTAATAATTTATAATTCGCCATGTTTCAAAGGCATTTTTAAAGTAAACAGTTTTAAAAAATGGTCCAAGCAGCAGTGAGATATGTTCGGGAAAAATATCTAATATCAATAAAATGATGACGTATTGAAGAAATATCGTTTAAAACAAATATGAAAATAATGTGCAAAAATCAAAAGTACAAAGGAGAAATATCGATATTTATTTTATATATTCCGTGACACATCAATTTGAAATAACATGATAAGTATGTCAGTGAAATACGTTATTTGTAGAAATTCATATTTATAGTTGAATATGTTCTACGTGCATGCACAATTGTACAATAACTGTAGAATAATATGACATCTAATTATGTACCTCATACCTTAATGAGGCACACCTGGCCATCATGTTCTTTTATGACACTGATTGTATCTATTATCATTGGTAATCAAAATCTCAGAACAATTACTTATATAAATAACGATTTTTGATTCCATTATATATAATGATAATTACTATGTAATTGTATGAACTGGTTGTACAGGTGTATCATAACTTTAGGAAAAACAATATTTGTTTAAAGCAAAGGCGGTTTAAGTAAAAAATACAAAAAACACAAATTATGATTATTGTTTAGATATTATTGGTACTTTTAAGCAATGCTTGACAAGGCCACTAAGTTGATGTTCTCTTCTTTAAGCTGGAAAACTGAACGTACTTTTAAAAGGGAATACGATACCGTAGCAGGGGGAGATAATGACGTCGTCAAGAGATACACATTGTGACGCCATAGCATCCTTCAAGAAAAACATTTATACCATTCTTAAATTTGGAGCTTTTCTTAAATACCTCAGCAATAAGCACATGGACCACAACTTTTTTTTATTTTGCAAACAGAAGCTCATTACTTAAAGTTGAGTATACTAAAATTTAAAGAAAAATCAGTGGAGGATTGTTTTCTACACGCATCTAAAGTTACCAAATTAATTACAATATTCCTTGACTTTAATTTGCATAATTACCATAGTAGTTTATCAATTTTTTTCGTCAGTTTATTAGAAAAGAATGCCTATGTAGTTGAATATTTTACAAAAGACCTGGTGAAGTTATCTTTTTTCGTTAAAAAGTTAGAGACTTTTTTGTGACACTCTTGAAAAATGAAAAATTTAGGGTTTTTTGGCTCAAATATACCAAAATCAGTGTTGATTATCTTAAAAACTAAGTCATGAGGGGATGGATTTTTTTACATGGTATACATAAAAATTGACCATCTGGTAAATTTTCAGCAAAAATTCAGTGGAGGAACCTTATTGTATCGTTTTCCCTTAAAACAAGTACGTGTAATAACTTTCTGGCTTTTATAATGGTATGTTCTGAACAATCAATCAATTGTCATAAAGTAATGATGCGAACTTGCAGGAATTCCCCTTATTATTGAGAAAAATCTTAACAAAGTTCGTAAAGTAAAGACCGAATTATCCTTCTAATTGTCAGAAATCTCAATAAAGAATCTGGTACATCTGATTGATACCCGGGGATTGATATAACACAATTTCAGGGTTGAGATCAAGTTCTGTTTTCACAAATTTTTGAACAAGGGCGATCGAGACTGCTTCAAGGGAAACAATAGTACAAAGACACATCAGACCGGAATTCCGAACACACTGACGACAAATGGTAATCGTAAGAATATCAATATTTGTAAAGATGGACCTCCGCATATATTCGGGTTTTCGACTTTGGACACGTGTTGTAATGAAAACATATTATTTATCTCTGGTTGCCAACGTCTAAACGACTCAAAACTGACAGTTTATAAATAACATTCAAACATTCTTTTAAAAATGGTTTTGCTTTCGTTTCAACTTTCAAGCACAAATAGACGAAATTTGCACGTCTTGTGCACCAATATTGGTATCGCAGGATAACTATTACATCAGTCACAAGGCATGCTAACCTGTCCGAAGCTTTAGTTTCTGTGTTTTCTTCCTATGATTCAGTACTATATGTTTTTTTTAATCTGTCAGTTGCACATGTATACTTGTGGCATTTGTTTGTAACGTTCCATTCCAATGAGTTTTGCGTGACTTTGGATTTCGATTTTACAGACTATTCCCATTGTTTTGTCGCTTCGGTATTCTTTTGTCGATATATTCATGATAGTCATGACAGTGTTACAGGGGATCATTTTTAAAAAGACAAACAACGTTCGCTTAGTGTTATCCCATTAGTACAAATTTGTTAATTTGCAGAAAATTCCAAATAAAGTTTTTTTATGACAACTGGATCAAGACCTGCAATTAATTTTAATCTGAGGGATACAAAAGAAGTCCATAACAAATATAATTGCACCAGGATGAATGGACCTGCTGTAACAAAATCAACCACAATAACTGAATAACTAGTGTTGCTTAAAATTAAGCTAAAATTCAGATTGGGCTGAAAATTTAATGACAAAAATTACATCAACAATAAATAGTAAAATAAAACATGTATAAAAAGGTTCAACTTTTCGGCTATCGAGGATTGGTCACGAGGGCATTCGACGGCTCATTGGCCATTTGTATTTTTTTTTTCTAATTTGAAAATGTACGATGTGCTGATTTTTCAAATGTAGGACAGATGGGAATCAGCAGTTCCCAATATCGAAAGTATTAAAATGAAATTTATTTCATAAATGATAATTCTCAAAATTTCTGTAGTTTCTCTTATTTCAATCAATATAACGATACAATTCAATTCAAATCTTTATTGTCATAAGTATGTGACGCAACATAGCAAAATGAAAACAACATCGACGTGAGCACTTATATACACAGGAAAAATTGCAACATATGTTTTTCATTTTTATTTAAATTTATGAAATTTTCTTAAACTGATGCGAGCAAAATATATATAAAAAAGAACTGTATCTGAGAAATTTTGCAAAATTGGTGCAGCACATCTTTGTCATTTTTATGGTCTGGCAGAAATTTGCGATTGCAGTATATAGCTTGACCCCTATGGGTGAAATATGCTATTAATAAAGTTATTACATCTGAGTCTACAAAATCTTTGAAATCACAAATGTCTTTAAAATCATTATTTTTAGGCATGCTTACAAATTTTCTTTTTTAAGGATGATCGCTGGTCTAATAGGAAATAAATAGGATTTGAAATAGGTGTTTAGTGTGAGAGAACATATGAATAGTAAACAAATAAGGAAGAAAAAAATATAGGCTCATGTGCTTATTTTAGAGCTATAAGGCCTTGAAAATTTGCAGGAAATGGGTTTTCTCTGGAATTTTCATTGTCTTTGCATTGACAACTCGAGTCTCTCAAAATGTATGAAAAAATAAAAAGGATTTCAAAACATTTTGTCAAGTACCATTTTAAGGTATATATGATTGAATTATAAAAGAAAAGCTGGGGGTTCATGGGCAAAATATTTCATGTTTAAGAAATGGATTAAACCCGAGGATTCCGAAAATCTCACAAAAAGACCACAACATGACCAGCAGGCATCCTTAAAAATGTATTTATGATTAATAAATCAGTGTACTGTAACTTTCTTCATGTACATGTACATTGTGTATCTATGGTAAATAAATGAGTGTACTGTAGCTTTCTTATTCATTTGCCTTCTAGACGTACCAGGTTTATATGTCAGTGTGAACAACCAGTAAATGAAGACTTAAAAACTCAGCAATTCATGTTGCAATATAAATTGGAATGCAATTCCAGAAAAAAACTGAAACCAAAAAAATATGTCTGAAGATCCAAATATTGCTATAATTTTTTCTTTGTGACTTGTTTCATTTAAAATTTCCCAATGACAAACAGACAGTTTTCTTTATATTGTATATCTATTGAGTCTTTACAAATCCCGATTTGACTATTTATGTTCATTATATCATATAAAGAGCCTTGCCAGATGTGTTTGTAGTGATTAATTATCACGCACATACATAAAATGGATCTTTCAATAATAAGGAAGCACATTAAACGATATTTATGGTAAATCATTTCTTTCTTTTTTTAAGTAATGAACGTTAAATTGGCTGAATAAATTATTACCAGTTTCATGTAAATCATTAATTTTCAAAAATAAACATGTGAATATAATTTCATACAATACATATGAAAATTACAATTTGCTCGGAAAAGTTTTTTCAGCGATCTCTTCAACATTGTCCTCTGCCAAATGTTTACACCTAATTGGTCCTTGTTCGGTTTTCTCTTTTTGGTTTTCATTCTTGATATCTAATGGAGCTATCTTTCTGCTACAACGAACTTTCTGCAATGCGACCTTCACCTCTTGTACTCTACGTACGTACACAACAGGACATGTAAACAAACATATAACGGATACTCCGATTAGGATCGATCTAGTATCCTTAAAACCAAAACTTGCTAATACCTGGCCCAGTATCACCGACAACGCGTAAATCAACACCTGTATAATCAGTATCCGAACTGTATTTTGACATTTAGTTTGCCAGCTGATTTCCGCTTCCGGTTCTATTACATTATCTCCTGTAAATAAACTTGAAGATGAATTTTGAAATATAAACATTTCCCAGTAATAGTTAAGTATTCAAGAAAGGTTGAACTAAATTTTTCTGAGATTTCGGCATTTGTGTCGCAATATTAAATTCTTTATTTAAACATGGTTCATATAATCATTGGATTTGGGTGATGCCACCTTTTTTTTAAATAATGAACATTTTATAATTGCACTTTATCAAGATCACAAAAACAGTTCAAAATCTTAAACCAAAACATGTCTCTTGATCAATGCAAAAGCAACGGAAAATCCAGAAAATTTTTCGATTAATTAATATTTGATCAATATGAAATTTTACCATAAAATTTAATTTTTAGTTTTCATTTTATACAAAACTGAAATACGGATCATTAAAAAAATCATTTTGTAGGGATTAATAGTAAATCATGTTCAAAATTCATATTCTTTTGGTTGCTCATTGTTTGACCAGATACCAGATTGTACTCTCCTCCAAGAAATATATCAGTCTAAAAATCATACAATCTCTACACAATGAAAGTCAATGCTGGAAATTAGGAAATTGACTATTTCATAATGTTTTTGAACAGATAAGCACTGGTCTTAGAACGGTAATTGAATTTAAGGTAATTCAAATTCTTTCGTTTTTGGTATCTTGATTTTAATTGAAAAATCATAATTTATGAAAATCAAGACATACAAGAAAAACAAGACAGAAATGAACTAGTATAGTGTTTTAAAGGACATTTAATTCATATTTAGTGTTGCTGACTGTTGCCCATCTTTGAGATCCTCACTATATTTTACAAATTTTCCCAAGCAGAGTTTACTTGAAAAGTGCTTCGGAGCATCTCACCCTATAACCTTAATTTTCATATGAGTTCCTATTTGGAAAGGAGATTTCAGACTAAAATAACTTACAGTATTTCTTTTTGTAATTTGGTAAGAACGGTTAAATTGATTATCAGCCAAACTTATCTAAAATGGTACATCAAGAGAGCTTCGCTATGCTTATTGTGATATAATATTGTAATACCAAGATTTAGTATTTAAATGGACCTTTCATGAGCAAAGATATAAACTTAACCTGCATAATAAAGTGCACATATTCGTAAAAGACACCAACCCTTGTCCCTTGGGTGCTCTTTATAGACATGTTTGACCATTGCCCTTTGGGTGTCCTTTATAGACATGTTTCACCATTGCCCTTTGGGTGTCCTTTATAGACATGTTTGACTATATTATAACAATCAAATAATACTTTGTTCTACAGGTCTTTTATTTTCCGATGGGCAGGTAGGATTTTCTTTGTTATCTCCATCTATCCATGAGTATTCAATGTTCTCCAATTTCACAACGATTTCCGGCCTCTTGTCTGAAAAAAAAGGAATCCATAGCATTGAAATATCAAATGCCTTTAGATAATACCTACATTATTTTGCTGTTTGACACTTATACATAAGTAGTAGTAGTAGTACTTTATTCCGAAAGCAAATACAGCTTATAGGATAATATACAATATTGGGACAGTAATATATGCACCATATAACACATAAACAGACATAAATTCAATCATAAATTCAATCATACATTTTCTGATACAAAGTACCAATGATTATTAATTATAGCGCAGAGCATGACATACATACATATAATATTTCAAAATTAGGAGCAGTGTTCTAATTACGAATTTTCTCTGCTAGTTTTAAATAAAGCGCTCTGTTTGTGTTTCTATGTTTGAGTTTTGTGATCTTTAATAATTAATGTTTAATGGCGTAGAGGAAAATAGAATGTATTAAATGGTTGGTATATCATTGTTGACCTTTCCTGTTTTCCGTTTTGTTGTTTTGTTGTTTTGTTGTTTAATATGCTGTTGGCGTGACCAATGATGCGAGCGCAGAATGGTCTGTCCAGAAACTCATTTTCCGTTATCACGATTCTGACTAAAATTATAATTTTAAGCAAGTTATTTCCCTTACTTTACTTACTTCCGTTTCCGGCGAACGAAACTTTTTGTAGCCTTAGTATGAAGCACAACATGGCCATATTCGCTTTAACAAATAAATTCACTTCGGATTGCATAATGGCTGCCCCCATTAAACAATGACTTTTCTAAATGACCCATATGTAGAAAATCCATATGCTTCTAAAGCGCTCGCTGCGTTAGCTTTTACACAATTTTCAATAATAACCTATTGATCAGAACGTAGTGTCGTAGTAGCGTGCCGAATCAAACCAAATAAAAAATGAGTAGGTGCATTAAGGGCCATTACTGACCCCCTCCCTCAGAAACCTTTAATTTTTGACATTCTCAAGTACTAACTTATTAATTAAAAATTCTGGTATTTGTTGAACATTATGTATAAGTTCCTTTTCTTGGGACAATGCATAGAAAAAAAACAAGGAAATTGTGATATTCAACTGGGCTCACAATTTAAAATAAACCAACAAAATGGTCAATTTATTGGAAAACTCAATAATAAATTATACAAAAAATTTTTTTCGGGAATTTAAAATTGCCTGTTTTCGGACTGTAAACAGAAAAAATCACATATAGATGTAAAGTTTTGTGGAATTTTAAATTGCAATCACATAAAAAATTAAATAAAACAAGAAATTGGGGTCCCACAGAACTTGAAATAGGAGACAGCGTACAATTCATCATGTCGAAGCTACAACCTAATTATGAATATATTCTGCTTAGTAGAAGCTGAGAAAAAGGTGACAGAATGGTCGAGGGGACGAACGGACAAGGTGAATGCAGTATAGCCCCCACTAACAACACCCTCGATTTGGTGACTATCTATCCCAAAGAGCTTGAGATTAAAGACACTATAGACACGCTGAAGTCTGCCTGTTATATTGATCTTCATCTCGAAATAGACAATGGAGGGAAGTTAACAACTAAGTTTCCAGCATGACAAATGTCCTCCATCGGTCAAAGATGTTCTTCCTCCTTCGCCGGACATGACCTTCAATGAGCAGCACGGCGGGTGTCTTGCAAGAAACAGGAACTGCTCATGCTTCCTGAGCACCCGAGGTCACTCCCGGTTTTTGGTAGGGTTTGTACTGCTCGCTTCTGTATGTACTTTTTGTTTTTTGTTTTTTGTGTTTTTGTTACTTTGTGCTTTTTCGTCTTTTTGGTGTTCCCGATTTTTGCTTTTTGTCCACGGACTTCACATCTGTTGAGACTTTTGTATTCATACGTTTTCTTATTATAATAGGCAATATAGTTAGAGAACCGAAAGCCGGTTTAAGCAAATTAAAAATACGAGAATAAATCATATGAAATATAGTAAGAGAAGGTGTGGAGTGAGTGATGTATATGAAATTTTATACAAAAATCACATATAGATGAAAAAATTGAATAAAAATTCTTAGGTATAAGTAAAGTCAAGAAATACCAAAGGGATATAAATGATGAAATCCTGTATGTAATAAAATAAAATCAACAAATATCCGGTTATTATAATATAGCTAGCGCTGTGTCTGTTTGAAGACTAACATTTTCATACAAAAAATATAATCACACTCTTAATAGCCGTATATTCTGTATTATTAGAAAAACATTGATAATGTTATATATGATTTTGGGTTAAGGGATGTTCGCTGGTCATGTATTTGAATTTTTGTCAGATGTTCAGAATCCTCTGGTTTTATCCATTTGAATGCCATAAATTATTTTTCCCGCTAACACCTATTTTTCTTTTCATTAGTCTTTTTCATACATAATAATAAGCCATTTGTAAAAATCTTATCAAGTCCTTGTTATTATTTAATGGTTTTTGAGAAATAAAACTTGTCAATGATAAAGCTATGTTAAATCAAATGTGCATATTTTCCCCGCCAAATTTTCAATGGCTTATATCTCGAAAACACGCACAGGGAAGTATAATTTTTTTCACTCTTTTAGTTTCTTTATTAATCCATTATCAATATTTATCAGTATTTTGAAACTGTGTAGCGAACATACTTAAAATAGCATAATAATTCAAAAACCGTGCCTTTTGAAATGTTTAAGAGGGGGACAAAACAGTGGGAAAAATCCACAAATTGGAAGTCCAAGGAAAAGACAAAGCCAGAACGATGGAACACAACAAACGCAAGGATATATGGATGGATGAATTATTGTTTAACGTCCAGTGGCAACCAGGTGCATATCAGGACGAGAACATGTTGATATGATAATGAATATGATCCCTGCTTTGTACTAGACCGACACGCTAAGTCGGATTTTTAATGTGCTAGCTCACGAGGTAACTGTCCGCAGGAAGACATATCACCTCACTCGGACACATTATACTGACGCCGAGCCGACCAGTCTTTGCTCTTACTCCTAGATGCCGCGTGCTTGGCGGAGAAGCAGCAAATACCAATTTTAATGTCTTTGGTTTGACCCGGCCGGGGGTCGCACCCGGGGCGAGCACGCTAGCACGAGACCACCGAGGCGGTTCCAAGGATATATGTACAAAATGTATAACTAAAAGAATAAAAAAAAAAAAACGTTTACTAAACTAAACAAAACTATAAGAAGACAGCACAGAAATTAAGCACTAGCAATGTGAACTCCGTTAATTATGATTGACATCAAGTGTATGTCGTGACCTCGTTAATTTTGAAGACTAAAACCACAATCCAAAATGGCGAAGAGCAAATTCAAAAATGCCAAAACGATCAAAAGGGGTAAAGCCAAAACCATCTGAGGACAAAGCTATGCACGAGAGAGATACTCCTTACTTTTCACAAATTCGACTATTTAAAATAGTCAATAAAATCATAACACAGAATCCCTGATTGCCGAAAAAATATGTTGAATCAACATCTTCCACAAACATGGCAAAAAGACAGTTCGTTAAAATTTATTATTTTTAATTTAGTGTAGAAAGGTTATTACGGCACATGCTAGTTGATGGTACAAAAATCGCCAACAGAAGGTCAAAATCGTACTTTTTGCCATTATCAATGTCACGTCATAGAACTTAATTTTTCCCGAAAGAAAGGCATTTCTTTAAATACGTACAGTAACAATAAATTATTTGATGCAAAATGTGTGCACATTTCGACCTAAGACTCATCTGTTTTTCTCAAGGCATAACATGTTGAAAAGCAAAGCAATAATGCAAAAAGTTGAAGAGTAAACAATATAGCTACCGAAACGACCAGAAAAAAAACCGAAGTTATCTAAGGACAGATATACTCCGTAATTTTTATTTTATATTAAATACTCTATCAAGTGAAAACTTAGACGAAAAATGTGAAAGTCTGGATTACATTCATTATTATGTAAACTGTGCAATTTTAAGGCTCTAATACCTCTATCACTTCTACTCCTTTGCATTGCTGATTTTTCATTTCTTGGGAATCAGAGCAAAGAATCGTCCGCTCGAGTCGGAATAATGCGTCCAGAAGGGTTCAGCTTATTGCTAAAATTTATTTTAGAGCTACCATGTTATAAATCTTCTCCGCTTATATTGAACTTGTGCTTATCAGAGCTTATATTGAGCTTGTGCTTACCAGAGGTTATATTGAACTTGTGCTTATCAGAGCTTATAGTCATATAAGAACAAGTTGCATCCTAAATATGCATAAAAATGTTACCTTTGTAAAACAAAGTATTATCTCCTTCGCGCAAAGCTCTCGGTTTGTAGTTGGTGTTGAATTTCGTTCGTCATTTTGGCATTTTGCTCTTCACTTTTTGGATCAATGTTTTCAACTTAAGGCTTTGGGAAAATTAGAAGAGTTGTAGGTCGAAATGTTCACACACATTGTGTATCAAATTTTGTTTAAAATAATGTATTGTTACAGTAAGTTACAAATAACTGGCATTCATTATCATTTAAGATCTTAATCGCACTCACCTTGTAATGCATTGGTGTTAATAGGCGCTTATAACGATTATATTTTTGACAAAATATCTACACTTTTTGACTTTCCATCCTTTCTTTAAACCACTTCAATGGTTGGCGTAAATACTAATGAACATTAGTTTGGCAACATTCATATTATAATTTCGAATAAAACTCCTTGCCACGTGTTCTACCCCAACCTTAAATGACAAAAATTGTTAGTTTTCCTACCGTAAAGTTCATGGTACGATTCGGTTTTGTTTTCTTTTTTATTCAATGTCTTACCTTGCAAATCACAGGAATAACTTTTGAAATCTGTTTCTGTGATATTGGAGTTTGTTTCCTCTTGAGCGATGCAAAATGGATGTTTTGATTCTGTTTTAGAATTTCCGCAATACTGAGATATTGGATATACTGAATTTGGATTCTGTGATGACGTTGGCTGTTCACAATTTCTTCTTACGAATAACGAATTATGAACTGGAATGACCGGGCCTTTGGTATGCTTTTGACCAGCCGGCATCTTGAGTGTTGAGAGTCGAGAAAAAGTTTTTTTGTACAATACAACGCTACCAATCAAAAGACAAAGAAGCGGGAATGATGCCAGTGCGACATAAAGTGGTTGGTTTGTACCAAGCACATTTATTCCATCACAGATGATAGCGCTGTTGTCTTGGACTAACAAAAATAGAAGTGATGAATATGCGATTGAGCATCCAAATGTACCAAGTATAATCAATAACTTTCCTTCTTCCATCCAGGTAATGGTTCTAAGTGGTATGCTGTAAACAATTAGATATCGCTCAAGAGCAATCCAAAACGTGATTGCAATATTAATCAGGATACCACTCGTAGTTGCCCATAGGCTCAAAGTGCAGGCAAATGGTGTTCTAATCTTTCCTCGAAAATGATTAACAGTCGGATAAAGAAACGAACATCCAATTAAGCAATTTCCTACACATAAAGACATTACAAGAAAGGTATAGACCTTTTTAACACCATATTTCATTAATATTAGAAAAACGATTACATTGCCAAACAACGAAATGATGTCAATCACTGCAAAAGGTATTGCGAGGTATGAAATCGTTTTCACCGTTGGTGAATTAAGTCCAACTGCTGTCCTGTTGATATCTTCTTGGAGGTCTGTTATGTTAATGGCCATTGTTCCTTCCTATGTATTTATAAATATCTGTTAGATAATAGTAGACTTTTCATGGCTCAGGTGTCCACCGACTGTGAACTCCTATGTGGACAAAACAGTTTTCATACTGGTAGGTAAAATATATCAATACTTATTATTATTATTATTATTATTAATTATAATATATATATAAATATATATTTATATAATATAAAAATCATTATTTATATAAATATTATCAAAAATTATTATTATTATTATGATAGATATTATTATTATTATTATTGTGATAGTTATTATTATTATCATTATATATTATTATAATAATGTAATAATAATTATTTTATTAATATATATTTAACTCCCCTAAACCGGCCCCACTGAAAACCGGATTCTTTCGCAAACCGAACGTTTTATTCTGGTCCGGAATTCTCACATATATTTTCAAGTAAAAAAATCCCCCAAAAACCGGCCCATCTGAATTCCGAATACCGGACATAATTTGCGGTTCTAAACATCTATATTCCTGTCAAATACACCTCTTAATACCGGCAGAACTTTCATTCTCGTCATTGAGAAGCGTATTTTAAACAGAGCCTCATTGGTATGTACTGGAAAAAACTCCGTTTAAATAACAGTTTTTAACTTCTGTATCTACCAAAAACTAACATCGGAGCTAAATGACTATGATTAAGTAACATTTAAAGAAAAAACCATGCAAATGTAGTAATTATGTATTTTGTTATTTCAATTTATTTAGAAGTATGGAACCTCTTAAAACCGGCACCTCCGAAAACCGGCCAATTTTTACGGTCCGATAGCTGTTCGGTTTACAGAGGTTCCACATACTGTATTATATTATTAATAAAAAAAATTATAACATTACATAATGATTTCATTGAGATAATCTAATTGCTCGTTATGTGGTTGTCACCGCATTATTTTGTCTTTTATAAAAGTATGTTGTATCACGTGTTTTGTTTTGTTATTCATTACAAGTCATTATATTCATCATAAAGTCATATTCATATTCATATTCATATTAGTATACAGACATTGACAACAGACGAAGTTTTATATACCAAATCGAGCACACCTTTAAATGCAAATTAACCTGTCTTACCTGAACCTTCTTATTTCATCCTGTTTAAAGGTGTGGAACAGCGCAAATGTGCAAACCTTTGACATTTTATTGCAGGTTGGTTTTTCTTTTGAATTTAATTTCGAAGTTCAAATATTTGTTTTCAGTTACATTTAATATTAAACTAAATGTATTTCAAATGCTTCAAATACAATTTTATATCTGTTTCATTTAATTATATTGCAGAATAAAACATTGTGATTATTTTATGCCGAAAGGTTAAAATAACCGGCGACATGGTCACATGGTATTCCGTTAATTTTGATATTGTTTGATTAAAAACATACTGAATCCTTTCACTTTCGCGT
The DNA here is from genome assembly GCA_028015205.1 of Mytilisepta virgata. Lineage (NCBI taxonomy): Eukaryota > Metazoa > Mollusca > Bivalvia > Mytilida > Mytilidae > Mytilisepta > Mytilisepta virgata. Next base: position 126,681 of record JAPWFG010000026.1, on the reverse strand, counting down.
TCACTTTGATTTCAAGCCGTCTAAACAGAATTTATTTCATTTCATTAATCACCCAACGAGATTCGTTGTATTATCAGCGCTTTGAAAACAAACACAGAAAAAATGTCCGACTGGAAGAACTGTACCAGACGTACAATAAAACGGGTGGTTTGTTTTCGTGCAACGTTTTTGCAGTGTTTCATTTCACTTGTTTTTGTGTTTCATGGTAGATATTCGTTTGTTTCGTGCAAATTGTTGGTACAGTGAGTATGTCATTTTTTTCTTCATCGTGTATGACATTTGTTTACGTTCTTTCGTATCCATATCCCCTGTATGAAACGAATAAAGTTGAAAACTGAACCACGCGAACAGATCTGTTTCGACCAATATGCCCTTGATCACGAGCATGATAAAAAAAGGTTGTTGACTCAAACAAACACAGAGTAAGACTGAGTCCGAATATAAAAAGTAAACAAAAGAATTTGACTTTCACTTACACACCAAACGTACGACGTACTAAGTATAAGGTAAATGGCCTGCAGAATGTATAGTCATAAAAAGTACAAAATAAGTATTTACTTGACGTTAAGTTTATACAGAAAATGTACCATGTATAAGGTATAGGAACCGCAAAAAGATAGTAGTGTGGATACCTAATAGAAAACTGGAATTAAGAATTTTTAATAGTGTTTCTACGAAGTCGGAGTGTCCCCAGGCTGAAACTTATTTCGTCTGTATTGCGTAGCTCCGGGAGCTGTCATTCAAACGGATACGCCGACATCTGGTGAGCTGTGCCTAGGCAATCAGAAGTGATTGATATGTCTTTCCGATATATACCTTATCACAATTCGTACAAACCACTAAGTAAACAAATTTTTGATCTGTACATATGAACCCATTTTGAAATATGCATTTTCTTCAGGACCAAAGATCTCTAGTTTCCATAGTATACGGGCATGTCACAAATCTGGACGATTTACATGGCCTAGTACCCCGGTAGTCAGGTTTGTCTATAGAAATGTTTGACTTGATCGAGCTACTGACTAAGTGGTTTTTGAGACTACCCCTTACAATACAATAAATAAGCCGTGATGGGAACAGTCTCGCACATCAACGGATCTTTCATAACTATGTTTTGAAAACTTTTTCATCAAGAGTTTACGGAACGCGACAATGTAGGGATGATTAGTAATAACCAGTGGTAAACTTTGATGTCTGATTTCTGGACAGGCCTTAAAGCGTTCGGTCTTCTCACCTTGGAGATAAAATCAAAAGCCCTGTCAATAACCGTTTGGGGATAACTTCTCCTTCGGAAGAAGACGAACATCCTGTCAAACTGCTGTCTGAAGTCCTCTTCATTACTACAGATTCGCCAAAATCTAAGAAACTAAGATTTGGCTGTAGTCTGATGAGAGCCGGTAACTGCTAATCAATCCGGGCCACCTGAGTTAGACTACGGGTTTCTATGGGATCTATGTTGCTGATTTATCATTTTTCATTTTTTATTGTGTCGCCTGCGGAACGCATGGTCGACACATATACACATAGGTATACCCATCTGTCGTCTTGCGTCGTCACACTTTTCTTCTATTCTCAACTACTCGTAAACTGCTCAAAGGAATTAGATGAAACTTTCTCTGTGCATTAACCTTAATACACAGGTGTGCATATATATTTCATTCTTAGAAAATTCTAAATTATTTTTTGTAAAAACTGACATTTTAAAAAAAGGGGGGGATGAAAACTTCTATCCTCAACTACTCCATAACCGCTCAAAGGAATTTGATGAAACTTTCTCTGTGCATTAACCTTAATGCACAGGTGTACATATATATTTCATTTTTAGAAAATTTTAATATCTTTTGTAAAAATTGACGTCCGCAGACCACACTTGTCTTTCTTGGAAGACTTACACATTTTTTTTATTTTGTGTTTATAAATTCGACTTCAGATAAGACAATACATACAAGTATGTAAAATATAAGAGTTCCGTGTTCCAGATAAACTAGTACAATATGAGAACCGAGAATGGAATAGAATAGAAAAATTTTATTAAGTCAAGCATTAATCATTTCTGCCGCATTCTATGTAAACTATACTAACATATCATCATTAAATTACAAATTAAAACAAATTAACAAACATACATATATACATACATACATTGATTATTGTACTATTTGTTTAAATCTCTTAATACTAAATCTGCAAAACTGTTGATCATATCAGTATTTAAGATTATAATTAACCAGTTTAGCATATTTTCCTTTGATAAATATTTGACACTAATGCAGCATTTCTCTAAAAACTCTAAAAATCTAAATCTGTCATTTTCGAATTGTTGACAATCAAATACAAAATCCAATTCGTCTTCGACATAATTATTATTACACATATTGTGCATTTTCCTTCCTCAGCCGGGGCCTCATTGGCCGAGTGGTTTAGGTAGTTTGTCATGACTACTAATGATCACTAATCTGTCAACGCTGAGGTTGAGTTCGAATCTCACCTGTGGCGGGGTGTGTTCGACTCCGACCTTAATTGACAAGGATTGCCAATTTTCCTACCAAAGGTCGATGGTTTTCTCCTGGTATTCCGGCTTCCTCCACCAATAAAAACTGGCCGCCGCGAAATAACCAAATGTGCTGAAAATGGCTGTAAAACCCCAACTATACAAACAAACCAACCTTCCTCAGTTTTCTGTATTTCCCCTCACGTGCGTTCGTCTCTACTCGTTGTGATATCCAGACGCTACAGTTCGCCCTGAATTGTTTGACGTCTGAATTGAAGGAATGGCTTTTCGCCTTCTCTTAATAGACATGGGCAAAAGTAAAACGCGTTGTAAAGTTGGTGCGTTACGGAAGAAATAGGTACTTACATGCGTTGTTGGATAAGCCCGGGTGATCTTCCATTCATGATAGAAATATTTGTGTCTTTTCGCTCGTTCCGCTGCCCTCCACTCGCGATTAGACATACAATTTCTACAACTCCTGGAAGATTACCCGGTCTTTTCCAAGAACTTATATATGTAGGTGATTTCCCGGTACGTTGTTCAACACTATTTCTCTGACACGCCTCCCTTCTTGACTTGAATCTACTCATATTGAATGGGGTAAATCATTTGGCCCATCTATACATTTGAAAACCAGCTGTTAGGCAAACACTTTCCTTGCAAGTGTAGAAGAAGTTGGTTCTGGAATACTGTTTATGGAGCGTGAATGAAACCAGAAGTGAATGAACTGAACAAAATTTATTGAACAAAATTAACATGACAAATACTAATATTTAATGTACAACAATTTTTAATAGAAGCAATTAGTGTCAAGATAAACGTTTACAATATTAAAGCTCAGGGTTTCAGATACTGAGAGTTCAGGGTAAACCTGTACAATTTGAGACACAAATTTTCATTTAAGCGCGGAAATGTCGGAGTTTGAAATTCATGGGGTGTCAAACGGCCCGTTATCGAATAGACTGGCGTCTTCGGGTGTCAGAATGCGCTCAATATACTAGTATAAAAGAAAGAAATATTTGTCCACAATCGACAACATGCGGTTTAATGTCAGATGAATCTCAAACAAAAGTAAGACGGTTTCGATGATTTACACTATATATAACCTCTATTCAAATATTTTGATGATGTACTTGATTTGGTTTACAGAATTTCGGTTTCAATTGATTTCTAAATTCCTAAATCCGAAATATGTATACAAACGGATCACATAATAGGTTCAATAATAGAAGCAAGTTTATTGTGCGAATGCTATACGATACTGAATCGTATAATTTTCCACTTACCACCTGATCAAAACCATAAAAAGTTCTTGGTAAAACGGAACAAACTGCTATGATGACAATACAACTTAATGTAAGTACCTTTTTCACATTTTCAAAGCTTCTCTTTTCTTCTTCAAAATTTGAATCTGTGATAATCCGTCTAATGTTGTTGTGTTCTGTTGATGCCTCACCATCCGATAAATCACAGCAACATGACAGATCGCTATGATAAAATCAAAACTGGTATTACAATCCAAAGGAGGAAACTTTTCTGTGTAATGTATCTTGAATCACATCCTTTAGGTATATGTGTGTTGTCCATAAATAAGAACTCAAATAAAACTCCGAGAAATACAAACACGTATATAATAATGAAACCGATTCCAACACTCCGATTGCTCGTGATTTTTATCAAAGTACGATATTTCTGTGTGAAGGTGCAATTTAAACGTTCTATGCAGATATACAAAGTCTGAAGCTATTAAAATAGAGTTGTGCCTGCCATCATATGTTTTTAGGATCAAACACTAGTATTGCCATATGTTATCCGTACCGCTTCCCTTAGTATTTAAAGTCGTTACATGCCATATGTATTCTGATAACATAATTATGTCATTTATACTCATAAATAACGCTAAAATTACAAATCGATTTTCTGTAGACTTTTTGTTTTCATCAAAACAAATACTGAAAAGACATGTACAGTTACACGTGATGCACAAAAACATATAACGAAAATACAACGCATGATAAAAACTATTCTAGATGAACATTGCCAGAAATAGCAGACTTGTAACGGCTCACCAAATAAGAATTGCTACTTTTATACTATTTTAAAGTTCTATGGATAAAAATTCTGAAACAAATTAATGCAACGTGTAATTCAAAAATATTTAAAATAGTATGATATTTGGCTTAACCTGTACACACATCATTATTTACTGGCGTTGTAGCATAACAAACCTCTGCAAGGCTACTGGTGGCAAAAACAAATATGCAAGTAGATTTTCTTAAAAGAGTTATCTATCGGCAAAGGAATACCAAGTCGACAAAGGTCGAGAGACCAAGCGAATCCATGAGACCACAGCCAAAACGAAAACATATTAGTACTTTTAAGACAGAACCAAAGAAGAAAAATCACGAATAGATTAAAGAATACGAACGCAAATACCGATATAACAGCTCTGTAATGTGTTGTTGGCCCTTAAAAGGGCAGTTTTGTAAAAGACTCATGCATGTATCTACATTGGATACTGTTCTACAATGTGTCTTTTGATGTTGTTAAAGCACATTTGTGGTGTTTTTCCATGACGGTCTTTCCATAGAACTCTATAGATATCCTGTTACCATATCTATAGATGTTCCATGCAGGCTTTTTAATTATCTCCGCACTTCGATATTTGTAATTGGTCCGTTTGACCGTCCGTCTGTCTGTTAAATAACTTTGTCTCCTCGTTAATTTTTCACTTCATGCATTTAATTTCTACACAGTATTGTCACAAACTGTGCAATAAGGTTTTAGGATTTTGATTTTCAAAAATTTGGGCCTACAGGGGTTGAATTTTCGGAAATATGAAATTTAAACTTGTGACCTAAACTAATCATACATTTTTCATTTTATGCTTATAATTTCTGTACAGTATTGCCGCACCCCATTTATGTAGATATGCAATAAGGTTTTAGAATTTAGAATTTGAAAAATTGAGACCCGCAGTTGCGCAAAAAGGTTTTAGAATTTTCATTTTCAACAATTGAGGCTTACAGGGGTCGAATTTTGAAAATTGGAAATTTAAACTTGTGACTAAACTTCTCATTCATTTTTCATTTTTTGCTTTTAATTTCTATATAGTATTGTCACATGCTGAATGTAGTTGCGCAATAAGGTTTTAGAATTTTGATTTTCAAAAATTGAGGCCCATAAGAGTCGAATTTCGAAAATTAAAAATTTAAGCTTGTGACTAACTCCTTATTCATTTTTCATTTAGATTTAGCAAATTTATTTGTATATAATATTATTCTTTATTATCTGTAGATGTGCTAAAACTCTTTTTATTTTCAAAATCGATTAAGAGTTCCAATTTTAGGACTGAAAATAGTGAAATTGCTAATTTTGCCTTGTCTCATTCATTTTTTATTTCAGTGGTTTTATTTGTTTATAATATTGTTCTTCACTATGTGTAGATGTGCAATAAGGTTTTCAATTTTGAAATTTGATTCAGGGTTCCAATTTTCAGACTGAAATTGTGAAATTGCTAAGTTTTCACTGTTAATTGTTTTTTTTACTTGTGCAGTGCGGAGATGGACATCGTTAATGATGGCTCCAATGTCTAGTTTTGTCTTGCATTTGGTCTAGAATAAATTTATAGAATAGAGAATGGAAAGGGGTAGTTCGTCAAAGAGACAACAACCCGACCAAAGAGCAGAAAACAGCCCAAGGCTACATGTACCAATTGGTCTTCAAACTGCGGTTACCCGATCCATGAAAAGCAGTAAATTGTTTACAGTTCGTGATTGTAACCATGTAGGTTGATGTTTTTACATGAAAGTATAATATATGAATGTTTAGACCAAAGCATTAAATGACAATACCCGAAACCAGTTTTAACTAGTTTCTTCCAGAAGTACAGATTGATTCAAAATTTTGTTCCAGTATTGTAAACAATGGTAATATGTTTTCGTTTAGCAGAGCGACAGTATCCGACCTGCAACTATGACAGCCTTAGTTAGTTTACAGTTAAACCGGGCACATTCTGACCCTGCTTTCTAAATTATGTACCTTCCACTCTAATGTTCAGCTCTAGCAAGCAATCACCTTGTTAGTAATTATACTGTATTGGTTTTTATAGTGTGTCGTTTACATCAGAGTGTCATGATAGATACGGGGCAGGGGTGGGGGTACCCATAAAACCGGTTTAACCCCACCACTATTCATTGTCTTACCAAGTTAGACTATCCTGACTCTGTTGTGTTCATGTTTGTGTTTTGTATATATAGATGATGTTTTATCAATAAAACATTCACGACTTGTTGATCATCTACATCCCGTCTATCTCAGTCAGCTTGAAATAATTGATACAACTGACACTTGAAAATCAGCCTCCAATTTTTCAAACTGACGACAGAGGGGACTACAAACCAAAGTCTACGACGAAAGTGATAACTTTACTTTTTCAAATTGTCAACCTTCCGTTCACCATTAGCAACAGGCAAACAGCATATTGTGTTTACATTTCCATACAAGGAAAATAAACGGAAATGGTGAGCTACACAAGTCGAGCAACACCAAATACAAAAAAAATTTAAAAAAAACAACGAATGTTTAAAGTCAAAATTATCCAATGCAAGAGCAGTCACAATTTTCCCTGAATATTTCAGAGACTTGGTAAATTTTCGTCGGTCAGTATCCATATTTAAGATCGTGGTATCTTTCACGGAAGGAAAACTGAAAGAATTTAAGAGTGGAGGAAAGTTGAATGAGTGAAAACGTACTGTCAGTTTCATGCTAGTGAAAGATTTCCCGTTTTCCAAACTTGGACGTGTGAAAGAACACCTATGAGCACGACTACGATAAGTCCTTGGTGTGATCACATTTTCGATCTTAATTATATGATGGATCCAGTATGCATTGTAATAGATCAAAATGTGTGAAACTAGACGTTTCTCTACTAATTCACAAAAATTGAACAAATAAAACCTAAGGAGATCAAGACTAATTGACCAATTACAACTATGGCGTTGTCAAAAGCTTAAATTTGACGTGTAAAATTTCCTTTGATTTTCATGCATTTTTATCTGAGGTTTCAATTAAAGTACTATATTTTTAGGAAATGTTCTGTTTAATGTCATTTAATATGAGTTTAAATTCGATATTTGAACAAACAAATGAATGTGCAAGATATCAATAATTTAATCAAATAATATCTATGAATTATCCGTGGAAAGTAAAACTTTAAGCAAATGTGTAAAACGAATATACATTTAAAGTTTGAACAAATTTCCGAAACGTCACAGCACATTTAACTGTAAATTATATAATTTTATTAAATGTTAGTACAAATAGGATCATAGGGGTTTTTTAAATTTTAACTTTCATTAGTTATTTAGTGTTCTGTGTTTAATCGATATTATGTGATTATTTATCATTTCGTCTTTCGTGTTTCTCAATTAAAATATATTAAATAAGGAAAACCTCGAAAATAATTTAGCCTTGTGTATATAAACATACTTACACATGCACACTGTTATTTTTTAAATACGAGGGTTTATTTAGTGTAAAAATGTTTTATACAGGTATTAAAGACATAATATACAAAATGATGGAGAGTTGATATGGAAAATATTTCTGCCTTTAGGAAAATTTCTATTTTAGAAATTGTTACAATACATTACAATTAGGCCACATCAAATTGATTTTTCGTTCTTTGGATTTCGCCGCTTCATTTTGCCATTATGTTGAAAATTCTCCCTAAATTACTCATTATTCAAGAAATTAAAAATAAGTCTTCGCCCGCTCCTAAAATTTGGTAAATAATTGGGATTTTTTTCGATTTTTTGCAAAATTTTAGTTTAAAAAAAATTGTGATGCAGTATGTTTTATATTCTCCTGATAAAAAACTAGTCCTGAAGAAAAAAAATGAACTTTCGCTTGCTCAGACATATTTTTTCAATAAAAATTCCAAAGAACTAAAAATCAATTTGGTGTGGTCTTACTGTTCTTTTCATAATCGATGATCAATTCACTGTATCAATTTTATGGACCTTCCTGCTCTTTATTGGATTCCTAAACTACATAAGAATCCGTTTAAACAAAGGTACATTGCTGGGTCAGCTAATTGCTCTACAAAACCTCTTTCAAAGATTTTAACATCCATATTGACATGTGTTAAAGAGGGCCTTCAGAATTACTGTGAAACATCATATTCCACCAGTGGCGTCAATCAGATGTGGATTCTTAAAAACTCCAAAAATTTACTTCAATATCTAAAATCAAAATCTTTGGCTACATGCAACAGCATAAAAACTTTCGACTTCTCTACACTCTACACTACCATACCACATTCTCAATTAAAAGATCGCTTAAAGCAACTAGTTCATCAATGTTTTTTCAAGAAAAATGGGACACGCAGGTATAAATTCCTTGTTCTAGGTAGAGAAAAGTCTTATTTCGTGAGGAACCACTCTGATTCTGACAAAAAGTATTCTGAAGATGAAATTACAAACATGTTAGATGTTCTCATAGACAACATATTCGTTGAATTTGGCGGTCTAATTTTTCAACAAACAATCGGCATTCCAATGGGAACCAACTGTGCTCCTCTCCTCGCCGATCTGTTTCTGTACTCATATGAAGCGGACTTTATTCAAGGGTTACTACGTGAAAACAAAAAGAAACTAGCCCAATCCTTTAATTTCACTTTTCGTTATATAGATGATGTGTTGTCGTTAAATAACGACAAATTCCAAGACTTTCTACATCTTATCTACCCCAGTGAGCTTGAAATTAAGGATACTACAGATACACCAAAGTCCGCTTCATATTTGGATTTATTTCTTGAAATAGACTATGAGGGACGTTTGAAGACAAAACTTTATGACAAACGTGATGACTTCAACTTTCCTATTGTTAATTTTCCCTTCTTAAGTAGCAATATACCAGCATCGCCTGCATATGGCGTCTACGTTTCTCAGCTTATCCGATTTTCAAGGGCATGCGTGAGTTACCCTGACTTTCGACAAAGAGGATTACTGCTGTCACAAAAGCTTCTTAACCAGGGTTTTATCAGGGATAAGTTGATGTCATCACTTAAGAAATTTTACGGTCGTCATCATGAATTGATTGACCATTACAGTGTTCCAATATCTATGATGATGTTGGACCTGTTCCCACTGTCGTAACCTTTCATGTGCCTCCTACGATTTGTGACTTCCACCGGATTGACTTTGTTGAACTTCACGACGGGTGCCGTATACGGAGCAGGAACTGCTTACCCTTCCGGAGCACCTGGGTTCACTCCTGGTTTTTATAGGAGTTCGTGTTGTTCATTGTTTTTAGTTTTCTGTGTTTATTTGTTGTGCTTGTGGTTGTTCGTTTGTCTTCCCGGGTTTGTCTGTCCAATGGATTACGTTTTTTTTTATTGCTCCTTAGGTATATTTGTCCTTTTTTTTTAAATAGTAAATTTAAATATATGTAGATATTGTTGATTTGAGTATCGATGTTTGATATCGTAAACACGTAAAAATTAAAAACTCTTAAACCTTTTAAAAATCAGAGACAAACGTTTAAATAGTGGATTGAAAAGTGACTTAATAAGAAGAAAATGTACATTTATAAATCAGTAATATTATATTTGATTATATATCATTTTTCATTTCGTGTGTTTAAGGTGACAATGGTTTCTACTTACACACTCGCATACAGATGCTATGTTGTAACGTAAAAAAATTGTATAACATTAGCCGGAGTGATATTTATTGATGTTAAACAGGTTTGGAACACATCTTCAGATGAGAGGTAACCCCTTAATTGAGGAAATTCCATCTAGCGAAGGGTAAATTTCAAGTGAATTTTTTTAAGATGTTGACTCTTATCTCAAAAGGGAACACATTCATGTCAAATTCTTTAACCTTTTCCATAGAACAATATTTGTATCTGTAATATAGAATACGCCACATGCCCATGAAGTCACCATATTTCATGGTCATGTTTTGTTCGAACGACATAGGATACATATAGTGTTGTTGTTGAAAAGTTGTAGCAAATTTTATACAGATGTGCCTTTTTCAATTTAAAATTACAATTTTTGAAAATTAAGGTTTGTCTTTTTTGTCAAAAATTCCTTTCAAATAAAACATAAAATAATCTTTGACTGATGTTGGATTAAAATGTTTTTGTATTGTTCAATATGAAAGTATTATCTTTTTGGTATCTCTCACACCATTTCTGTATAGGTACCATATGCACGTTGGACACATTCAAGTACATGTTTATAAGAATCACGAGTTTGATCTTAAACGGCCATATCCGTCTTGTTTAATCTTGACTGTCTTAATTTTTTCAATTTCTAAAATTCCCCCCAAAAAAATCAAGATAACAAGATCGAAACACGATATGTTGCCTTGCAGTCAATCAAGACAGGCTAAGACTTAATTAAGGTAGATCATACCTAATACTGTGAGAACCTTTTTCGAGCATCTTGCAAATTTGAATGTAAATATGTATGTTCAACGAGCAACTAGTATTTGATATAATGTAAAAATTTATATCTTTAGTTTATTTAAATAATAATAAATATCTATTCTATTGTGATTAATCTGGTACATACTCCTGACTACCTTTTGAATAATTATCTATTCAATATATACGAAGGATTATGGTATTATTCATTTTATTATTCCCACTTTTCCAAACTATACAATCTAAAATCTTAATAATAGACAAAGAATTACTATTTATCAATTTTATTTGGATTACTTTATATCAATTAACTATTTGTTACAAAGAGTAAGTAAATCTTGCATGTGTTTTCACTTTACAGTCACGTGAGTAGTCAACTTATCTAACTATTATGTTCCAATGAACCATTTCTACTAATTTAACTATGATAAACAGGCGTAAAAAACGCTCTAAATAAATACTTAGAAGAAAGACTATATTAGATCCTTCCGCCAGCGTAGAAAATACAATGCAATACTTAACAATGCAAAATCAAATGTAAAAAATAACTTCGATTATTCATTGTCAGACTCTGAACTGATTATTTTATCAAAGGGTATGAAATTCATTCCCTGCCAATTTGATAAAAATATCAAAACAAACGTCATGAAGGCATTTAATATATTAGCTAGAAATCTACGATGCAAATTCGAACTTGATGACGGAAATAATTACCAAAAAAAAAATCCGTCTATCTTCACGCCAAATACAAACCTCAAATAGCATCAGATTTAATAGAAAACTACATATATATCTTACAAAGATGAAAACAGGAAATAAAGAAGCTATGCAAAACAAATTACAATATTACGAAACTAGAGTATAAAATATACTGCTTTCGACAAAGAGGATTACTGCTGTCACAAAAGCTTCTTAACCAGGGTTTTATCAGGGATAAGTTGATGTCATAACTTATGAATTTTACGGTCGTCATCACGAATTGATTGACCCTTACAGTGTTGCAATATCTAAGATGACGTTGGACCTGTTCCCACTGTCTTAACTTTCATGTGCATCCACCGATCTGTGACATCCCCCGGAATGACTTTGTTGAACTTCACGACACGTGCCGTATACAGAGCAGGAACTGCTTACCCTTCCGGACCAAATGGGTTAACTCCTGGTTTTTATAGGCGTTCGTGTTGTTCATTGTTTTTTTTATAGTTTTTTGTGTTTATTTGTTGTGCTTGTGGTTGTTCATTTGTCTTCCCGGGTTTGTCTGTCCAATGCATTACGTTTTTATTATTGCTCCTGAGGTATATTTGTCCTTTTTTACGCCACTTGAGAAAAACAAAAACATAATTATCAACCCCGCTGACAAAACCAAAACCATTGTCATTCAAAACACTTCTAATTACATATCAGACGCTAACAGACAGATATATTATGAAGAAATACAAAAGTCTTCTGCTGCTCCTGTAATAAAACTGATTAGTGAGATAATTACAGATTTAAGAGAAATTAGGTTTCTTTCCTAACAACTTTATCATACCATTAGCTCAACAACAGGATACCTTTCTATACGACACAAAATATCTCATTAACAAAATAGAAAAAATCAAATGTCAAAAATATACAATTGTAGCAAGCTATGGCTTATCATCCATGTACTCAAATATGACAATACCAGAGCTCTTAAAGGCTGTTCAAAGAGCCTGCAACTCTGCTAATGACTCGCAATATACAATTCCATTCAAAGGTACTGACAATATAGTAAAAATACTAAAACTTCTATTAGAAAACAATGAATATGAATTTGCAGGCAAACTATTTATACAAAAAATTGGATGTAGCATGGGGTCAAAATTTAGCCCTGAGGTTATTGACCTTCGGGCGTACGAAGTCATTGGAGTCATTTTTTCTAAATTCCCCTTTAAAAAACAAATAATTGCCCATTTTCGTGATTATCTCCAAATAGAAGAACTCTTTAAAATTGCAAACCAAGAGCACACATTATTGAAATTTACTTACAACTACTCATATCATCAAACAACATTTTTAGATACTAAAATATACAAAGGGAATATATACATGTATTCTAGATATCAAATCATTCCACAAACTAATGTAAACATTTGGATACTTACACCGATCCTCATCCCACTATGATAAAGTATTCAAAGGTATAGTAAAAAAAAATACAAATAACAATCCAAAAAAACTAATATTAGATATAGTAAAGCATTTGAAGGAGTTACCTCTCATCAGCAGCATTAAAACCGAAACATTTGGAAGACCAAAAACCAAACTTATATTAAACAAGAAGTACTCAACCAAAAATACCGAAATAGGAAGCCAAATTTCAGCTAAGGAGATCAACCATGTGCAATACAAGAAATGAACCCTTAGTATTTTTATTATTTTTGAATTTTGCTAAATAGTGGTAATTTTTGTAACAAATCAATGAATAATCATGTCATACAGGTCTGCCGACTGGGTTGGCGAATACCCTCGTGGACCTAGGGTCCACCAGCAGAGGCATCATACCAGGAGTTTGAAAATAACAATCCAAAGATACTAATATTAGATATAGTAAATTTATACTATGCTGTATACAACGCATTTCAAGGAAATAAAGGGGAAATAATTAGACACATACGACATTAAACAACAGTGACCCAGAACAAAGAAAACAAGAAATCGAACTAACTATCCAACGATTCTTAAAAAGAGGATATAAAGCAAAAGAAATCAATTCCATAATCAAATCAACGAACGTTCTGTCAAGGGCGAAAACTTTTGAATATAAGAAAAAATCTAACACAAATATTCCGCTAAATCTTACGACAAAATATGATAGCGGTTTGCGACATCTACCACAATTAATCCGAAAACACTGGCATCTCATTGTTGAAAATGAACTAGCTAACCACTTGTTTCAAAGACCACCAATCGTTGCATACAAGCGTAACAAAAACTTGGCCAATATGTAACTTCAGCTAAAATGCATACAAACTAAAAATCTAAAACCTCAAGTTTAAATAATCTTAACAAAAGCATTTATTCTAATAAACACTAAAATGGCAACACCATATACTGTCCTATTAAACCACAATGGTTTTTATCTCCCGGATGGCTGATGAGGATTGGGGAAATCCGAAATATGGTAAGTTTCAATTCAAATAAACCCAAATTATTACTGATAATAGAAAATTAACATGTCGAGCAAAACCATTGATTTAACAGTACCTGCAAAATATTACCTATAATGATCTACAATAACAAATATCACTGTTAACTCAACAAACTATATCAAGATGTTATCCTCAAAATATGAAGAGATTTATCGATATAAATTTACCTACATTACTAGTAAACATGTGATATTTCATATTTCAACAATCAATTACCTTCAATAATTTTCCCTTATTATCAAACAACTATCATATTTAACACAGAAACAATACATAAATCAAAAGAGCACAAGGTCAAATAATCTGTATGAGGAGCCGTTTTACTATTTATTCTTTATTTTTTTATATCAAAAATTCTAATTTTCGATCTCAAAAAATAGAATTCCTGATATCAAAAATTCTATTTTTTGATATCAAAAAATGAAAGCTATTTTCTGATATAAAAAATTAGATTTTTCTGATATCAAGAAATAATTTTTTGATATCACGAATTTGAATTTTTGATATCAGGAATTCTATTTTTTGATATCAGAAAATATTAATTTTTTTCATATCAAGAAATCGATTTTCTAATATCAAAAAATGATTTTGTGATATCAAAAATTCAAATTCTTGATATGAAGAAATATGCTTCATTTTTTTTTGTATCAGAAAATAAGAAAAAAATAATGACGACCCCCTTACATGCAAATATTAAAGATATTGATCCGTTATCCACCTTTTTCTGGTATGAATCATATCTCTGGCCTTACATTGATAACGTGCTACCGTATTTAACGTATCGCTTTTTTTCAGGAAATTTGGCCTAGGGAAACCCTCTTCAGAGGCGCCCTTTGTGTTTTTATTTACTTCATTTGATTTTTCAATAAATCTTTCAAATATATATTATTTAAAAGATATATTAGTAGTATTTATTGCGTACAGCACTTCATGTGTCTATTTTTCACATGTTACCTGCATTGACAATTATTTATTAGCCCCTAATCGTACTTGCGATTTTACAGGGAAGTGTCAAATATGTAATTTGCAGGTGGTCCTACAATTTGTTAATGGACCGTTTTAATTGATCACCCTTTAGACATAATTGATAGTTTCATGGTTATCTATATTAACCTTATATCATTAGAAGACATATCTAGTCATTTTTAAATTATATAGAATATATTAATTGCTGTATCGTTTTATAATATATTCACAAATGCAATCCAATGTATTTTGGATAACAGTGATGTGTTTTGCATGTCACTTTCTTTTTAGGAAAGATTAGAGTGTTTGGTTTGTTTGTGTTTTGACAATGATTTTCTGATATCAATAAATGGAATTTCTAATATCAAGAAATGTAAATGATTTTCTGATATCAAAAAATCTTGATATCAAAAATTTTATTTTAGAAAATATTTTTGATATCAAACCTTAGTTATTGATATCAAGAAATATTTTTTTGATATCAAAACATTAGGAATAAATAGGAAAACGGCGCCTCATAGACCTGCAATTCAATTTTTATCTAGAGTACAAAACATAATTGGATGTTCCTCTATCAGCCATCACACAATGCATAGAAATAAATCAAATTAACTAAATAAATATGTTGCCATACGTATCTACAATTTAATGCACATATATGCATTAATCGAACTAATCTTCACTAAATTAGTCAGATCAGTTAACTGAGAAATATGTGTGTGGGCCTTGCGTGTAATTTTAATAATTTTCTAATAAAATGTAAAGGAAATTTGGGGGTTTTTTTTGGAAATATCAAGAAAAAGTGAACGGTGACCCCAATTTTTCTGTTAAGAACATGAAAGTAAGTAGATAGTGTTCTTTTCACAATTATATAAAAAAAAAACATTCAATCCGCCGGATTTTTTTAATTGTACGAGAAATTTGGATTTCCCCTATATAATCTATAAAATTTACAAACATTAAGACTCAAGAATCTCAAAATAAAGAACGGTGACCTATGTTTTTTAAATTAAAACTTTAAAGTATATCCATCCAACATCCTGCCTGGAAAAAATTAGAAAAATCTATCTGCTAAAAATATTAATAATGATCTACCTTAAATAGAGTACGAAAAGAAGTCTACAAAAATAATATTCAAGACACATGTTTAAAAAGATGTTTTTTTTTCAAATGCAATTTTAAAGTTGTACATTGAGCAAAATGTTAAAACTGTCATTTCAGTTTGATGGAATTCAGGAAAGGAGACTCATGACAAAAATTGTCCATAAGTTTTATATTCTACTAACATGACTAATTTAGTTTGTTTCATTAATTTATTTGCTTTCAGAATCTGTAAAATAAAGCAATGTGACAGAAGAAAAAATGGACAACACTCGAATAATAAAAATGGTACTTGCACTAGTTATATTGAAAGAAACACGAGAATAATAATGGAATAAGGGGTTAAAGAACACATAAGGGAGTTAACTCTTACAAAATCAGCTGAACGTTTTCATCACATACTATTGGTAAAGAGAAATCCATGCTTCTCAATGATCAAAATTAGTTTTTGTGAAACTGCTATATACATGTGTCCAATGAAATTATTCCCGTAAATTGTGTGGTTGAAATTTCTTTTTTGTCAACAGTTCAAAGTAAATATTTCGTCAAAATTTTATGAAAATTAAACGAGCCAAATCTATTTTAGTCAAACTTTTGGGCACCCCCTTAATGGATGAACAAAAGAACAATTAATAAGGTTCTGTAACATTGGTTTTTGTTATTTTGTAACAAGAGCAAGAGAGATGAATTCTATCATTTTGTATCAAAAATTATAGTTTTTGTTGTCTGTCAACAATGTTACATTTACAAACCGTATATATTGTTGACTGAAGTTTATTGTAGTTTGAAGGTCTTAAAATCGTTTTATAGAATGTCCTTGTTTTCACGATGTGATTGACTTTCGGGTATACAAGTTCCTATTATATGATTAGAAGACTAAACATCTAATATACTAACTATACAAGTAGACCGATGTATTGTAGAATTACGACTCACCAGATGTACGCAAATAAATACTCTTCAGCAATTATTGCGTACATTTTGTATTGTAATTTTGTCATTTAAGAACAAAATGCGATTTTAATTTTTGCGATACTGAGAAAAATCACACTTTATTTATATAAAATATTCAAAAATGCGAATTTAAATTATTGCGATTACAGCCCTGTCGCATTTATCGCAATAATTTCCGAATTTACAGTAACAAAATGGATAACAGGAAAGTTAATCAATGATATACAAATCAATCGAATCCACCCAACATACAGAACCCCTGACCAAAACATAACACAAAAAGGCACAAAACACAAATATAAACACAACAGAGTCATGATAGTGTGACTTGGTACAGACACAGACCAGTGGTTGGGTTAAACAGGTGTTATGGATACCCAAATTTCCCTCTTATCTATCATGACACTCTCGTGTATAAAACATGCTATAAAAACCACAACAGTATTGTTACAATCAAGGTTACCGCTTGCTAGAACTACAAGAATGATTGGATGATACATAATGTAAATAGCAGTGTGAGAATGTGGTAATTTCAACCGTAAAACTAGCTAAGTTTCTCAAAGTGTTTGATTTTAAATGGCCATTCTGTTCTTGTTCATTCTTATTTTTTCTTTATTGTTTACACCACCATATTCTCAAACAAACTCAAGATAACAAGATCAAAACAAAATATGTTAACTGCAGTCCATCAAGATCTGTCAAGGAAAGTTTAGATCAGTTCAACACAGGTTAGTTAAGCCATTGCACAATTCATTCATTTCACTGTTATGAATTGAACTTAACCAGTTTTAATTGACTTCAAGACAATTTATATCTTGTTTTGATCTTATTATCTAGATTTTTTTAAACCAAGACTATCAAGATGACACAAGACAAAATGGCCATTAAGATAAAAACTTAAGTTACTCGCAACTAATTTCGTTTCTGTATAGGTACCATGTGCACGTTGGGCACATTCAAATTCATATTTATATGAATCACGAGATTGATCTTAAACAGCAATATCCGTCTTGTTTAATCTTGAATGTCTTAATTTTTTCACTTTCTAAAATTCCCCCAAAAAAATCAAGATAACAAGATCGAAGCACGATATGTTGCCTTGCAGTCAATCAAGACAGGCTAAGACTTAAATAAGGTAGATCATACCTAATATAGTGAGAACCATTTTCAGGCATCTTGCAAATTTGAATGTAAATATGTATGTTCAACGAGCAACTAGTATTTGATATAATGTAAAATTTATATCTTTAGTTTATTTAAATAATAATAAATATCTATTCTATTGTGATCAATTTGGTACATACTCCTGACTACCTTTTGAATAACAATCTATTCAATATATACGAAGGATTATGGTATTATTCATTTTATTATTCCTACTTTTCCAAACTATACAATCTAAAATCTTGATAATAGACAAAGAATTACTATTTATCAATTTTCTTTGGATTACTTTATATCAATTAACTATTTGTTACAAAGAGTAAGTGAATCTTGCATGTGTTTTCACTTTACAGTCACGTGTGTAGTCAACTTATCTAACTATTATGTTCCAATGAACTATTTCTACTAATCTAACTATGACAAACAGGCGTAAAAAACGCTCTAAATAAATACTTAGAAGAAAGACTATATTAGTTCCTTCCGCCAGCGTAGAAAATACAATGCAATACTTAACGATGCAAAACGAGTCAAATGTAAAAAATAACTCTGATTATTCATTGTCAGACTCTGAACTGATTATTTTATCAAAGTGTATGAAATTCATTCCCTGCCAATTTGATAAAAATATCAAAACAAACGTCATGAAGGCATTTAATTTATTAACTAGAAATCTACGATGCAAATTCGAACTTGATGACGGAAATAATTACAAAAAAAAATCCGTTCTATCTTCACTCTAAATACAAACCTCAAATAACATCAGATTTCATAGAAAACTACATATATATCTTACAAAGATGAAAACAGGAAATAAAGAAGCTATGCAAAACAAATTAAAATATTGCGAAACTAGAATATAAAATATACTGCTTTCGAGAAAGAGGATTACTGCTGTCACAAAAGCTTCTTAACCAGGGTTTTATCAGGGATAAGTTGATGTCATAACTTATGAAATTTTACGGTCGTCATCACGAATTGATTGACCCTTACAGTGTTGCAATATCTAAGATGACGTTGGACCTGTTCCCACTGTCATAAACTTTCATGTGCCTCCACCGATCTGTGACTTCCCCCGGACTGACTTTGTTGAACTTCACGACGGGTGCCGTATACGGAGCAGGAACTGCTTATCCTTCCGGACCAAATGGGTTAACTCCTGGTTTTTATAGGAGTTCGTATTGTTCATTGTTTTTTTTTTTTTTTTTAGTTTTCTGTGTTTATTTGTTGTGCTTGTGGTTGTTCATTTGCCTTCCCGGGTTTGTCTGTCCAATGCATTCCGTTTTTTTTTATTGCTCCTGAGGTATATTTGTCCTTTTTACGCCACTTGAGAAAAACAAAAACATAATTATCAACCCCGCTGACAAAACCAAAACCATTGTCATTCAAAACACTTCTAATTACATATCAGACGCTAACAGACAGATATATAATGAAGAAATACAAAAGTCTTCTGCTGCTCCTGTAATAAAACTGATTAGTGAGATAATTACAGATTTAAGAGAAATTAGGTTTCTTTCCTAAAAACTTTATCATACTATTAGCTCAACAACAGGATACCTTTCTATACGACACAAAATATCTCATTAACAAAATAGAAAAAATCAAATGTCAAAAATATACAATTATAGCACGCTATATAATCCATGTACACAAATATGACAATACCAGAGCTCTTAGAGGCTGATCAAAGAGCCTGCAACTCTGCTAATGACTCGCAATATACAATTCCATTCAAAGGTACTGACAATATAGTAAAAATACTAAAACTTCTATTAGAAAACAATGAATATGAATTTGCAGGCAAACTATTTATACAAAAAATTGGATGTAGCATGGGGTCCAAATTTAGCCCTGAGGTTATTGACCTTCGGGCGTACGAAGTCATTGGAGTCATTTTTTCTAAATGTCCCCACCGATCCTCATCCCACTATGATAAAGTATTCAAAGGTATAGTAAAAAAAAATAAAAATAACAATCCAAAAAAAACTAATATTGGATATAATAAAGCATTTCGAGCAGCATTAAAACCGAAACATTTGGAAGACCAAAAACCAAACTTATATTAAACAAGAAGTACGCAACCAAAAATACCGAAATAGGAAGCCAAATTTCAGCTAAGGAAATCTACCATGTGCAATACAAGGAATGAACCCTTAGTATTTCTATTATTTTTGAATTTTGCTAAATAGTGGTAATTTTTGTAACAAATCAATGAATAATCATGTCAGACAAGTCTGCCGACTGGGTTGGCGAATACCCTCGTGGACCTAGGGTCTACCAGCAGAGGCATTATCCCAGGAGTTTCAAAATAACAATGCAAAGATACTAATATTAGATATAGTAAATGTATACTATGCTGTATACGACGCATTTCAAGGAAATAAAGGGGAAATAATTAGACGCATACGACATTAAACAACAGTGACCCAGAAAAAAGAAAACAAGAAATCGAACTAACTATCCAACGATTCTTAAAAAGAGGATATAAAGCAAAAGAAACCGATTCCATAATCAAATCAAGGAAGGTTATGTCAAGGGCGAAAACTTTTGAATATAAGTAAAAATCTAACACAAATATTCCGCTAGTTCTTACGACAGAATATGATAGCGGTTTACGACATCTACCAAAATTAATCCGAAAACACTGGCATCTCATTACTGAAAATGAACTAGCTAACCAATTGTTTCAAAAACCACCAATCGTTTCATACAAGCGTAACAAAAACTTGGCCCAATATGTAACTTTAGCTAAAAGCATACAAACTAAAAATCTAAAACCTTAAGTTTAAATAATCTTTACAAAAATATGTATTCTAATAAACACTAAAATGGCAGCACCATATACTGTCCTATTAAACCGGACGGCTGATGATGATTGAGGAAATCCGAAATATGGTAAATTTCAATTCAAATAAACCAAAACTATTATTGATAATAGAAACAAAACAATTGATTTAACTAGGCTTTTTACTTGACGTTTGTCATTTAGTGAAGGGTAAACTTCATTAAATTAAAACACAAAATAGGAGTTGAAGCTATATGTTTAGCATTGATTAGCAGTTGACCATTAAAAGATACTTATCCTAACAAAGTATGTTTCAAATTTTAACAAGATATTTTGAGCACATCGAAGTCTACACGATTTTTAATTTACCCAAAAATTGTTAATTTTGTGATTTTTCGTGCACATTTGATTTTTTTACGGACAAGGCGACATAACTCCAGAACAACATCTGACTTTAATACGGTAACAGTATAGACATGATAGAGGAGCCTAAGGAAATTTCAGTCTAGTGAGTCTTTTTAGCAACTTCAAACTTTGATCACAGATACAAAGAACTTGGCAACATTTTGTAACCATTTTTCACCATTTTAGTAAGGATGATTTAAGTTTTTTAGAATAATTATGAATATTTACCCTGGAAACAATAAGAAAAATGTGTTCGTGTACTTATTAATAAAGTTTCATTTTTTTAAGTAGAAAGGCTAATTTAACAGTACCAGCAAGATTTTACCTATAATGATTTACAATAACAAACATTACTGTTAACTCAACAAACTATATCAAGATGTTATCCTCAAAATATGAAGAGATTTTATCGATATAAATTTACCTATATTACTAGTAAACATGTAATATTTCATATTTTAACGATCTATTACCTTCAATAATTTCCCCTAATTATCCAACTCAAACAACTTTCATATTTAACCCAAAAACAATAAATAAATCAAAACAGCACAAGGTCAAATAATCTCAAGATGCAAAACAAATGAACTCCGCTGACCTGCAATTCAATTTGTATCTACAAAACATAATTGCGTTAAAGAGAAATCCTCTAACAGCCATCACACAATGCATAGAACTTAAATAAATTAAATTAACTAAATAAATATGTTGCCACGCTAACCTACAATTTAATGCACATATATGCATAGGTCAAACTAATCTACACTGAATGATTCAGATAATTTAATTGAGAAGTAGGTGTGTGGGCCTTGGGTGTAATTGTAAGAATTTTCTAATAAAATGTAAAGGACATTTTGGTTTTTTTTTGTGTGAACGGTGGCCCCAATTTTTCTGTTAAGAACATGAAAGTATGTCAAATAAGTGTTCTTTTCACGATTTTATAAATTCTTTCCGCTGGATTTTTTTAATTGTACGAGAAATTTGGATTTTCTCTATATAATCTATAAAATTTACCAACATTAAGACTCAATAATCTCAAAATAAAGAACGATGACCTATGTTTTTTAAGTTAAAATTTCAAAGTATATCCATCCAACATCCTGCCTGGAAAAAATTAGGAAAATCTATCTGCTAAAAATATTAGTAATGATCTACCTTAAATAGAGTACGAAAAAGAGTCTACAAAAATAATATTCAGGACACATTTAGTCTCTTTCATTAATTTATTTGCTTTCAGAATCTGTAAAATAAAGCAATGTGACAGAAGAAAAAATGGACAACATCCGAATAATTAAGATGGTACTTGCATTAGTTATATTGAAAGAAACACGAGAATAACAATGAAATAAGGCGTTAAACAACACCTAAGGGAGGAAAATCTTTAAAAATCAGCTGAAAGTTTTAATAACATACTATTAGCAAAGAGAAATCAAGCTTCTCAATAATCAAAAGTAGTGTTTGTGAAACTGCTATATACATGTGTCCAATGAAATTATTCCCGTAAATTGTGTGGATGAAATGTCTTGAATTTTTAAAAAATTTTTTTGTCAACAGGTCAAAGTATGAAAATTAAACGAGCCAAATCTATTTTAGTCAAACTGTTGGGTACCCCCTTAATGGATGAACAAAAGAACAGTTAATAAAGTTCTGTAACATTGGTTTTTGTTATTTTGTAACAAGAGCAAGAGAGATGAATTATATCATTTTGTATAAAAAATTATAGTTTTTGTTGTCTGTCAACAATGTTACATTTACAAATCGTATATATTGTTGACTGAAGTTTATGGTAGTTTGAAGGTCTTAAGATCGTTTCATAGAATGTCCTTGTTTTCACGATGTGATTGACTTTCGGGTATACAAGTTCCTATTATATGATTAGAAGACTAAACATCTAATATACTAACTATACAAGTAGACCGATGTATTGTAGAATTACGACTCACCAGATGTACGCAAATAAATACTCTTCAGAAATTATTGCGTACATTTTGTATTGTAATTTTGTCATTTAAGACCAAAATGCATTTTTAATTTTTGCGATACTGAGAAAAATCACACTTCATTTATTTGAAAAATTCCAAAATGCGAATTTAAATGATTGCGATTACAGCCCTGTCGCATTTATCGCAATAATTTCCGAATTTACAGTAACAAAATGGATAACAGGAAAGTTAATCAATGATATACAAATCAATCGAATCCACCCAACATACAGAACCCCTGACCAAAACATAACATAAAAAAGCACAAAACACAAATATAAACACAACAGAGTCATGATAGTGTGACTTGGTACATAAACGCCATAACAGTATGGTTACAATCAAGGTTACCGCTTGCTAGAACTACAAAGAATGATTGGATGATACATAATGTAGATAGCAGTGTGAGAATGTGGTAATTTCAACCGTAAAACTAGCTAAGTTTCTCAAAGTGATTAATTTTAAATGGCTATTCTGTACATGTTCATTCTTATTTTTTATTTATTGTTTACACCACCATATTCTCAAACAAACTCAAGATAACAAGATTAAAACAAGATATGTTAACTGCAGTCAATCAAGATCTGTCAAGAAAAGTTTAGATCAGTTCAGCACAGATTAGTTAAACAATTGCACAATTCATTCATTTTACTGTTATGAATTGAACTTAACCAGTTTTAATTGACTTCAAGACAATTTATATCTTGTTTTGATCTTATTATCTAGATTTGTTTTAACCAAGACTATCAAGATGACAAAAGACAAAATGGCCATTAAGATAAAAATTTAAGTTACTCGCGACTAAACTAGAGTATAAGTTGTCTGAGATTCCTTTAATGTTAAACGGACCGTTTTAAAATTGACTGAATCCGCGAAACGTCAGGGCTAGGCCCTTATATAAACCAGGAAATTGTTTACATCATTTATTATCATACTTTTACATGTTTAATGAAAACCTGTTTAACTTCATTATCCATTCGAATACATTTGCCTAAAATGTTCATAAAATTGTTTGGCCAGGCAAAATTTGTCATCTTAACAAAGCATTTGTTATTAATTCTATAAAAAAAAACTTCACAGCCGATCAATAAAAATTATTTCATTATTACAGCAAATTACTTAAAAATAAATTTATAAGCTTGAAAATTGTTTGCTAAACGAAACGAAACTGTAAAGACTGACAACAAAACATCGCTGTGCGACCATTTCTTTTGATTCAAAGTTGTCGATATAGATATATTCCTCTACATCAATGAAATTGTGGAAAACGACAACCACGTTTTGATTACTAATGTACCTTTATACAACAATCATTTGTATCGATAGAATGAGGTCCATGTCGGTCAAGCTTCATCTTTCTTATATGTTTTTGTATATAAAATGATATTTACTGTAATAATATGTGTTTATATACCGATATGGATATATATGCAAATGAATAAATAAATACAATTGATGAACTGATGATTAACCAAGTGAATTGTTTTACAAAATGAACGAAATATATATGCAAATTATGCAATTTTTAAAATTCTCACCTTAGCTGAAATAGCTTCGTATTTGTAAGATGTCTTTTACTACATATTATGTTTCTTTTCTACAATTAACTATTTATTTATTTATGTGAAAAAAGAATGAAAATAAAAAATAAAAAACCCACATCAATATATGTTTTTATATTATACCTAACATTGCGCATTTGTGTTTATCACATTATTTGTTAACTGATTATCAGTAAATCATAATGCCATCAATAAATATAATTGTTCATATTACTTACCGGTATTCTGCTATCATTCTCAAATAATGTATGGATGTTACTTCTTATGTGAACCACTTAAATAACGAAGCTGTAATTGCGTACATGCGCAAAAGCATTATTATACGTTATAGTAAGAATTGTATGTTTTATACATGTCTAGCTTATATTTCCAATCTATTCTATTATGCTTTAATTAGTCTTGACTCGAACAGCAGTGTACTTGGAATGAGAAACATGAGCTTAATATTTAGACATATTTTAATAATTTAATTTGATTTGAATACTACATTTTGAGTGGCTGAACAGCATACAGCAACATTGGTTATACTGTATCATCAGTATTGTGACATCACCAAAGGAATAATCCGCCACTTGTAAATTCAAATAGTCCCACGTCATTATTGATGCTTGAATCGAGGAATCATTGTACGTCTGTTTGGAAATTAAATTATAAGGAATGTTTCCAATTTTTGGACATGTTATACTTCAGTAACCTAGTTTTTAGGTTTAACGGCATTCATAAACCGCTTCGTGGTTTATTATGCGTAAACTGACCCAAACCAAGTTATATTGTATAACCTGTTCAAAAATTGTAAACATTCTTTAAATAAACGACAACGTTTATTCTTAAATCTTCTTGGTAATGTTTCCATATAACAACTTCTGCAAAGGTCAGTTGTATTGCCAGGTTCCCGTTGGTATAAAAATAGAAAGGAATTATCGTTAAATTTTTGTATAAAAATTGATAATTACCACGTGGATATTTATTTACATTTCCCCCGTGTGGGTCCCGGGGACACTAATAGAATAGGCCCACAGATCCTCGGCTTGGCGTAAGAGGCCCCTAAAGAGGCGACATGTTTGCCGTGTGTCGTAAACCGGTGTCGGTAATAGGGAGTGTTTCTGGATGTCCGGAAAAACGGTTCCGATCACCATCTGCGGCACAATCTTTACCTAGACGGTAGGCCGGATAGACCCGATTCGGTCAATCGGCTGGTCACATCAGTCCCTTTTTGTAACACTTATTTATATATTTTTTCTCCCCAAACTGATTAATCAAATTCCAAATTGCTGTTTGGCGGGATTGGTGTTGGCTAATGGGTCACAAACTTTAACAAGCCCGGTCTGGCCACTTACTGGTCATGTCTAGCCCTCTGCTGTTTTCTCGTGGTCATTTGAAGAGACCCATATGAACCTTTTATGACACCTCGATACCATGGGTCGGGTTAGGGTGGTATGCAGGTATCGTATGAGATTGATGTTTTGGTTCTGGGGTCTCTGAAGATAGCCACTGACGGAAGCAGCGGAGAAGGCGTTGGCTAATGGGGTAAGGCTTCCTCGGCTTAATGAGGCCACATGTTTGCCGTGTGTGGATACCCGTAAGGATAGAGGACGGAATCCTGGTGGTTGAAACACGCCACTTTGGCCCCTACTTTATCTGAAACGGGCGGTCGGATGGGCCGGTCTCGATCAATCGGCTGGTCACGCCAAGCCCTTGAACAAGATCTTATATAAAATTGTGCGACAATAGCACCATCTTTAAGATTAGTTCAAGAAGGCGGTGGCTCATGGGTCAAGTAAAAATTCTGACAGACCTTTGACTAAACTTTCTCCTTTTTTACTACAGAAAAAAATTCAAAGCTGCGCTGGACAAGTTCAAAAGTTACCAAAATGAGAAGTGGAAGTCTACTTATAGAATGTATTAGACCACAACAGGCAAAAAATCTCCTTTCTCTGACTTGCATTTCTGATGTTGAGATCTTGGTAACCCCACACCGAACACTCAATTCTTCCATGGGGGTTATTCGAGACAGAGACCGTGATTTGTATGAGTTGTCTGAAGAAGAAATTCAGGAAGAATTGGAATCTCAACATGTCTCAAAAGTGAAAAGGTTTACTAAAAAATCCGAAGGAAAAATTGTAAAACTGAATACATACCTTATTACATTCAACCTCACTACTGTACCTGAACATATCTACATAGGACCCTATAGAATGAAAGTTGACACATACATACCTAACCCTACTCGTTGTTTCAAATGCCAGAAATTTGGACACCGGAGAGGTTCATGTCGTGGTACTGAAAGATGTGTCAAGTGTTCTGTAGAGGGCTACTCAAGTTTTGAATGTGACGGTACAGTAAAGTGTGCAAACTGTGGACTGAATCATTTGGCTAATTCAAGAAATTGTGAATTGTATAAAAAGGAATTAGAAATCCAAAAAATCAAAACTGAAAAAAAATTAAGCTATCAGGAAGCGAAACGAATGGTCTCTGTCTTGAATAACTCTGTTCAAACCTCTTACGCTGATAAAGTCAAAACCTCACAAACCAGAACTTTTGAAACCCAAACTGAATTCACTTGGCCTGATGGATCAGAAGTACCAACACTCTTACTTCAAACTTCTCAATCTAAACCGTCTTCTACATCAAACTCTTCTCAAACGTCTGGTTCTTTAAATACCTCAGACACTACTAGTAAACAACAAAGACCGACTGCCAGACAAAGAACTTCCATACCTTCAAACCAAAAGTCTTCCCATCGTCCAAAAAAAAATACACCATCGTCTTCCAATGAAAAAGCTAGAAACAAACAATCATCCGGTCGCCTCTCAAAGGCAGAAAAAAATTCTAAAGTTAATAGATTTAGAGACCTCTGTTCAGAGTTCGACAATGATGTCGACGAGGACTTTGAGCAGATGGATACTTCAAATGAACCAGAAGAATCCATTTGGGGAAATATTTCAGTTCCTGCTGGGAATTCTCGTAACGCCAGAGATTCCAGCGCTTCTGGCGGCAGGCGAAGAAGTTGTTCAAGTGAACAACTAAGGAAAAACTACTCCCCAATCCGCCCACCCTTAAAATGAACAATATAATTCAGTGGAATTGTCGGGGTTTAAAAATTAATTTAATTGAAATATCTTTACTTGTCCAAGCTTTCCTACCAGTTACCTTTTGTCTCCAAGAAACTCACTTAAAGGAAAACGATAATGTAAACATCAAAAATTACTCTCTTTACAGCACAAGAACTAAACAGGATGAAAGGGCTGCAGGCGGCTCTTCAATCCTTATCAAAAACAACGTTATTCATAGTCAAATAAATTTAAACACCGATCTGCAGGCAGTTGCAGTTCGCCTTTATCTTAATAAGACTATTACACTATGTTCTGAGGATATTCCTCCTAACAAAAACCTGAAAATTAGTAAACTTAAAACTCTAACAGATCAGTTACCTGTCCCATTTCTTCTTATGGGTGATTTCAATGCTCATAATCCTATATGGGGCAGTAACTCACAAAACGACAAAGGCAAAAAGATAGAAGATTTTTTAAATCAGGAAAGTTTGTGCATCTTCAATGACGGATCGGATACTTATCTCCATCCGGGGAATGGTTCGTACTCTGCTATCGATTTAACCATTTGTGACCCGTCTTTATTACTTGATTTCTCATTGCGAGTCCATGATGATTTGTGTGGTAGCGACCACTTTCCCATTATTTTGGAAAATTTATTTCCCACGTCATCTGAGAGAGTTGCTCGCTGGAAATTTGACAAGGCCAATTGGCCTTTGTTCGAGCAACTCTGTCGAGATGAACTGACGAAAGAAACTTTTGATACTCTTATTAATCCAGTCCTTAAATTTAATGAAAAGTTAGTATCGACAGCTGAAAGAACCATTCCTAAAACCTCGACAAATCCTAAACAACCAAGCAAACCATGGTTTGATGATGATTGTGAGGAGGCAAAGAAAAATAGAAAGAAGGCCGAACGACGATTCAATATGCATCCAACACAAGATAATTTAAGTAACTTCCGTATATTCCTTGCAAAAGCACTTCGAACATTAAAAAAAAGAGACGAACCTCTTGGCACAACTTCATCTCTAAAATAAATTCTCGTACACCAATGAACAAAGTTTGGAATTTCATACAAAAAATTAATGGTAAAAAACGAAAAAGCAACGTCCACCATCTGAAAGATGGCCAGACCCTTCTAACATCTGAAAGGGACATATCGAATAAACTTGCAGAAACATTTTCTAAGCATTCCTCTTCTCAAAATTACTCTCAGGAATTTCAACAAATCAAACATCGCACTGAAAAAACTAAACTTAGCTTTAAATCTAAAAACACAAAAAACTACAACCGCTCTTTCTCTTTGGATGAACTCAAAACTTCTCTGGCAAAGGCCCATGACACAGCATGTGGCCCAGATGATATCCATTATAAACTTCTGACTCATCTTCCTGATAAATCATTACAAACACTTTTTGATATATTAAATAACATTTGGGAAATAGGTAATTTGCCCTCTTTGTGGAAGCTTGCTACAGTTGTCCCTATTCCAAAACCTGGTAAAGATCATTTTGAATCGTCGAATTATCGGCTAATTGCCCTCACAAGTTGCGTATGCAAGACGATGGAACGAATGATCAACGATCGCCTTGTTTGGTTCCTTGAGACCAATGGTCTACTGTCTAATATACAGTGTAGATTCCGGCAGGGCAGAAGCACGTTAGATCATCTCGTTCGCTTCGAGTCTTTCATACGCAACGGGTTTGCTAGGGGTGAACACGTGGTGTCGGTCTTTATCGACCTTGAAAAAGCATACGACACCACTTGAAAATATGGCATTTTAAAAGACCTAAATGATATGGGGTTGAAAGGTAGGTTACCTACCTTCATTGAAAATTTTCTTTCAGATAGACAGTTCAAGGTAAAAGTTAACACGACCATGTCTGATCCTTTTGAACAAGAGATGGGTGTTCCTCAGGGAAGTATCGTCTCCGTCACTTTATTTAGTATAAAAATAAACAGTTTAGCTAAAAGAATAAAAAAAAATGTTGAAGGCTCCCTCTATGTAGATGACTTTTTGATATGTTATAGGGCTAAAAATATGAAAAATATAGAAAGACAGCTACAGTTGTCTTTAAATAAAATTGAAAAGTGGGCCACAGAAAATGGTTTTAAATTTTCAAACTCAAAAACCGTCTGTATGCATTTTTGTAACAAACGAAAACTGCATTTAGACCCTGAACTTAAGCTTTATAATGCACCCATTCAAGTTGTTAAAGAAAATAAATTCCTTGGAATTTTGTTTGATAATAAACTCACCTTTCTACCCCATATCAAAATGCTGAAAGCTAAATTCTTGAAAGCATTGGACAATTTAAAAGTTGTTTCCAGCACTGACTGGGGCGCTGATAAAAGCATTTTGTTAAATTTATATAGATCTTTAGTGAGATCGAAACTTGACTACGGTTCTATTATTTATGGATCTGCTCGCAAATCCTACATAAAGATTTTAGATACTGTTCACCACCAAGGCCTATGTATGGCCTTGGGGGCGTTCAGAACATCCCCAATAGAAAGTTTATATGTAGAAGCGAACGAGCTGTCTCTTAATAACCGTAGAATAAAACTTGGTCTACAATACTTGACCAAGCTAATGGCCTATTCTTCAAATCCTGCCTACGACTGTGTTTTCAACCCTCTCTATGAGGATATATTTGAACAGCATGAAAACAAAATCCCTCCTTTTGGTATCCGGATGAAACCCACACATTTGTGGTTCTAACATCAACCTTGATGAAATAGCCCCTATTAATATACCTCAATCGCCACCTTGGCTTGTACCCAAACCCAAATTCATTTTTGACATCAGAAAACATAAAAAGTCGGACAGTAACCCCATTGAAATTCAGCAACAATTTGCTGAAATTAAATCTAATTTTCAAGATTTCGATACAATTTATACTGATTGATCAAAAGACGGAGATAAAGTAGCTGCTGCGGCTGTTTATGGACAACAGGCAGCGACTCTTCGTCTTCCATCTTCCAGTTCTATATTTACAGCTGAGACAAGAGCTCTTATTCTTGCCTTGAAATTTATTAGATCTTCTGACAAACAAAACTTTCTAATTTGTTCAGATTCACTTTCATGTTTATTGGCTATCGAAGGTCAGAAATATAAAAAACCCTTTAATTGCCCATATTGTTGAATTTTATAAAAGACTTGTCCAAATGGGCAAAGAAATCATTTTTCTCTGGGTACCAAGGCATATTGGTATTATGGGAAACACAGTCGTAGATAGAATAGCGAAGGATGCTTTAATATACAAATATGTTTTACGTATGTGGCAGTCCCGGTGGGATCTGCTTACAGACAATAAATTACATTTCATAGAGCCAACTGTTGGCAAGAAAGTTTGTTTCTTTGGCAAAAGCCGAAGAGACCAAGTTGTTTTAACAAGATGTCGCATTGGCCATACCAGGACGACTCATTCTTTTATTTCAGAGAATGAGCCGCCTCTTGAATGTATACCTTGCCAATGTCGATGTAGTATTCAGCATCTTTTAATTGACTGTGTAGATAAATCCGACATCATTAGTCGGTACTATACAGTCAATAATATGAAAGATCTATTTACAATTGTCGCTGGTGACCAGGTTTTAAAATATTTGAAGGACGTTGGAGTATATTCGAGAATATAGTCTATGACTATGTTCTCGAGTATGGTCCTTACCGAATATATGCTTACCTAATTCTGTTATATGATTATGTCATTTTATGAATATGTGATAGCTTATCTGTGATATTGTTTGTTTTTTTTTTTTTTTTTGAAAATATTACCTGTGATAGTGTCATTGTGGTACTTGTTTTACTGTTTATTCCTGTCTTTTATTTGTAAATAGTCAATCCATTTTATACAATATTTGTTTTAATACAATCGTATTCTAATCAGTTTTCACCGTGGTATGGCTGCAATACTGTCCCTACGGCGTTAAACAACAATCAATCAATCAATCAATTTATTTACATTTAAACAAACATCCGAGGTCTTCCGAATCTCATTCATCTCAATGGTTAATTTGTTGCTATGATACAGGACACTCATATTGTTAAGAATTTCGCGGCATATTAGAACTTTCTTGAGAAGATTTTTTGATGAGTGGTCCATGAACGTTTATCCAAGGAAAGCCAAGCTTGATTAATTATCGTGATTTACACGAAGGTAAAATGCAAAATACTTCTGACGATGTTTCGTTCAAACTTACATAGCAGGGTGCTACAGGACGTGGTGATGAAGATGTTATGACTGACAAGGAATACGAAAAATTCAGAGAGAGAATACATTCATTTATTAATGAAGAGGAAGGTGAGGAAGAAACAAACGAGGAAACAGCGGAGCTTTTAAAAAGGTTGGCTGTAGTGAAGATGAAACAGAAACGCGTTAAAAATATGAGACGTAAGATCAAATTGAAAGACGAAATTGAAAGGAGAATGGCAGAGTTAAAGAAATTAGAGGAAGCGGAAATCACTTCCCTTAAAAGGGTGCAGGAAAAAACAGAAGGATGAGAAAATGAAAAAGGTGGTACAATCTGTTACGGGGGGGGATGTCTAAAGATACAGACAAAGGTAAAGATAAAGGAAAAGGCAAGACAGATAAAGATAAAGGTGATGACATTTCTATGTTAGATATCAAACAATTAAGGAAAGATGCTAATGTTAAGAAAACTGTAGACAAACAAATGAAAAAAATGCTAGCCAATTTCAATAGTTCAGATTCAAGTTCGGATTCAGAAATATCTTCAAGTAATAGTAGTAACTGTAGTAATTCTCACAGTGAGTCCAGTTCAGATAACGAACTTTCTCAAACACGCCGTAGGCATAAACGTAGTGACAAGAATAAAAATAAAATTAAATCAGGTATGAGATAAACCTCATGATTAGGTCAAGGTTAAAATGAATTGGCCACAGTCAGAGTTAAAGTATGAATTTACTAAAAGGAAGGCAGTAGAATTTAAACAGTTAAGCATGACTCAATTTTGTGTTGAAGAATTGGAGATTATCAGAAATTGTCATATAAGTAAAACTGAAAAAGAAGGTAGACTTGCTTTATTAAACAGAATTTGTTACTATGCCAATGAATTTGAATGGTCAGATGATACTACTTTACTAGAAGTGAGAATGTTAATTGGGAAAAAGTAATTAATAAAAGTAGTTACAGCAATAAGTTTACAGAAAAAAAATGCCGATAAGAAAGTATGGTATTGTTCTTTGTATCAAAGGAACAAGTATATAAAATGTCTGCTGATGGTCATAATGTAGACATTGCAGGTCGTTCTAGATGTGTTCAACTTATTTGTGAAACATGTTTACGAATCGATAATTTGAAATTAAAACATCCTGAGAGTTCTTCAGCTTGTTCTCATCAGTCGTGACTAGAGATAGAAAGAGCAATAAATGGACTGACTGATGTCAATTTTGATAAGACCATTGATATTTTTTATCCTCAGTGGCTATTGGTTAAAGGGAATGGAAATAGGTTGTCTGCTAGCGATAATACTGATGTTTCATTTTTACCAAAAAGGGGAACAATCCAATTTTCGAGAATAATTATAAAATTTCAATACCTAGGAAGGATAATTATTTTAATGTGTTGCCAGAGGATGCAGTTGCATATTCCAGATTTTTGTCATAAACATAGGAAAATGTCTGATTTGTGATTTAAAAGTGAATGATCAACAGTTTCATTATTTTATTGAAATTCAGAAAATAGTTGTCAATTCTGGTTTACGAAATTATTTAGGTTGTACATTTCCTGTAGTTTCTAATTTACACACTGAATTTATAAGGTTTATGTTGGTAGATTATAGTGATCAGATTATTTGTGATTTATTAGAGTTTGGATTTCCTATTGGTTATGTAAGTCATCAGTTCAATTCTAGAAAACCTCAAAATCATAGTGGTGCTAGGGATTATCCAGAATTCATCGTGAAATATTTAAAACAAGAACTAGAATACAATGCTATAATTGGACCATTTAAAATTAATCCATTTGTGAACTCTTGTTTAGTTTTATCACCATTAAATTCAGTACCTAAGAGCACGCCTGGTGAAAGACGGGTTATTCTTGATTTAAGCTTTCCGGCTGAATGCTGTGTTAATAATGGTATATCAAAAGATTTATATTTAGGTGAACCTGTGAATTTAAAATATCCTTCTGTTCATGATTTGGTAGGTCTCATTAAACTGAAGTGAAAAGTTTGTATTTTGTTTAAAAGGGACTTAAAAAGGGCTTACAGACAAATCCCTATTAATCCAGGTGATGTACATTTACTTGGCTTTCATTGGAAAAATCATATTTTTGTAGATCGGGTTTTAAGTGTGGGACTGAGGTCTTCAGCTCATATATGTCAGAGGGTTACTTCTGCTGTAGTTTTTATGATAAAAAAAAATGTGGATATTTATTATTGAATTATTTGAATGATTTTGCTGGAGCGGAAAACTGTACTGATGCCGAAAATATGTTTATATTATTTGGGAAAATGTTAGAAGATTGTGGTTTTGTTGAATCAATTGAAAAAGATTGTTTTCCTTCTACTATTATGACCTTTTTAGGTGTTGAATTTAATACCATAGAGCTTACCTTGTCTGTTACACCTAAAAGAGTTGAGGAGATTTTGTCGTTGGTTCAATCTTGGATGAAGAAATCTGTGGCTTCAGTTAAAGAATTACAATCCCTTTTAGGGAAGTTACATTTTGTTTCAGGGTCTGTAAGACCAGGCAAACTTTTCGTGTGTAGATTATTGACCTGGCTTCGATGTTTACCTAATGATAAAATGGTACATACCATTCCTTTATTTGTTAGAAAGGATTTGTTATGGTGGTGTACATTTTTGAAAATATATAATGGCATTTCAATGATGTCTTTGGAAGAGTGGTGTGATCCTGATGAAGTTGTAGAATCTGACGCAACTTTAGGTGGTTGTGGTGGTTGGTTTTCAGACTGAAAAGAAGTTTTTCATGTAGAGTTTCCGTTGTTTATTTTATCTTTGAATTTTAATATCAACCAGTTTGAGTTGTTAGCAGTGATGATTTGTGTTAAACGTTGGAGTTCGCATTTTTGTAAAAAGAAGATTCTTATTAAGTGTGATAATCAGAGTACTGTTTCTGTTTTGAATTCAGGATCTATAAGAGACGCATTTATGCAAAGCTGTTAAAGGGAAATTTTATTTTTTGCAGTTAGGTTTAGTTTTGATATTAAAGCTATCCATTTACCTGGTGTTGAGAATCGGACGGCTCATTTATTATCCAGATGGCATTTAGATTTTTCTTATAGTAAATCATTTTATGATTTACCAGTTATCAAAAACAATTTTTGTAATGAGAAATTTGTGTACACTGGTTTGTATGAATTTTCTTGTGATTGGTAATTTCTTGTAGATATTCAGATTAGAATTTTAAAAGAGGATCAGAGGAAGTCTTGCAAATCAGCTTTTGCTGGTGGAACTTTTGAGAATATCAAAGTGCAGTGGAGAAGCTTTTTAACATTTTGTATATATTTTGGTTTTAAACTCTTGCCTACTTCATTGATGACTATATGTTTATATGCTCAGTTTCTTGGTAGATCATTTAAATATGTAACTCCTTCGATTTTAAAGCAAATGTATAATTTTCTAGATATGGATAGTTCATTAGATAAATCCTGTTGGTGTCTTTTTCTTTTTGCCTTTTTTATTATGAGTGGGAAATCAAATTTGGTTCCTGTTAGTGAGCATAAGTTTGATATAAATCAACAATTATTTAGAGGTGATATATTTGTACATTGTGATGTTTTAGTTGTCATTTTAAAATGGTCTAAGACCATTCAATTTGGAGAACGAAAATTTAGGATCCTTATATGTAGTATTCCTGGTAATGTGTTATGTCCTTTTAATGCTTATAAAGGTATGATTAAAGATATCCCTGATATATCAAGTGATCCAGTATTTTGTAAGATTGTTGGTGGAAATATTTTACCTATTACATGCATATAGTGAATTTCAGAGTAAATTTAAATACTTGATTGAAAAAAACAGGTTGAAATCCACTCATAGTTTTCGCACAGGTGGGGCGACTTTTGCCTTTGATTTTTATGTTCCAACAGAATTGATTCAATTGCATGGTGATTGGCGCAGTGATGCATATAAAAAATATCTAGAAATTTCACTGGAGCAGAAAATATTGGTATCTCAGAATATTTGTACTAAAATTCTTGCTTTTGACAGTTAATGTATTGAACCATATACATTATTTTGTAGAATTTGTGATAGTTACGGACTCAATTGCGACGTATGTGAAACTGGACGGTGCTG
Source organism: Mytilisepta virgata (assembly GCA_028015205.1). Taxonomy (NCBI): domain Eukaryota; kingdom Metazoa; phylum Mollusca; class Bivalvia; order Mytilida; family Mytilidae; genus Mytilisepta; species Mytilisepta virgata. Next base: position 90,320 of record JAPWFG010000026.1, on the reverse strand, counting down.
TTGTGTATGCTTTTCGGGTGGGGGGGGGGGAATATTGGCGATATAACCTACCAGTTGGTGAAAATTAAGGGAGAGTATTTCTAAATTTCATAATCTGATTATACATGTTGGAACAAATGATATTAATTATTTGTCAGCGGATCATTTTAAATCTGCCTATTGTAATATGATTTCTGTTGCTAAATCGTTATTTCTTGCACATCAAATTGGTTTTTCAGCTATTCTTCCTCGTCCAGTTGACTTTGATAGAACTAATGCTAAGATAATAAGAGTTAATAAGGCTTTGAATGATCTCTGTTTGAAATTTCAGGTTCATTTTATACATTCTTACAGTATTTCATGAGAGAAGGAACACCATTGGTTGAATTGTTGTCTTACACATGTATAAAGATGGGGGTTTGAATTATGAAGGTACAAGGGTTTAGGTTTATATTTCAAAAGAAGGGTAGCGTATGTTTAGTAATATACATATATGTTGTTTTTTGATGGTACATTACTCTCATTTGAGGTAAATTTTCTTGAATGGAGTAGATGATAGTTTATGGATGAATTGTTGCTTTTCTTCTATACTGTAATTGCCTTAGTTTATGGTAAATATTACTTCTACCATCCTAAGATTTGTTTCAACAATATATTTGATTTATGATTATGTTTTTTATGTACAGATTTAATTTATGTTATTTTTTTATCTTTAGACTTATAAGTTGTATATTATACATATATCATATATATTTAATTTTATTTTAAATTATATATAATTTTCATTTTCAGTTAAGGGACTCTTTCCAGTGGGTAAAGTTCACACTGAGGAGTATATAGCTCTGCATATGAGATACTGCTTCTTGTATGGAGCTGAACTTTCAATGGTTGGTTGATATTGTTTCATCCATGTTGGCTTCATTTAATTTAGTTCATGTTTTTTAGTTATAATTTCAGGCATGCTAATTGCTTATTAAAATTTAATTTCTTTTTTTTTTGTTCAACCCAGCTGTTCGTATTTTTGGTGGTCGTTGACTTGGCGGCTAGCTTATGTTTTTATATTTGTGATGTGGTGAATTACAAATTACAGTTACATGTATTTGATTCGTATATATATGCTTATACGGACATTCAAAGTCATATATATATATATATATATATATATATATATTGTCTTCATTAAGTATATAAAAATATATATGAGTATATTTCCTGTAAATATTGCATTTGCTCCATAGTAAATTGTGTAAATTGTCTGAGTCTTTTGAGAAGCCTGGCAATTCTCTTTATAATGTATACTTAGGAAAACGTTTGTGTATGAATCAACAAGCCGTTGGGGAACCTGTAGCTGATATAAGCACTTGCAGGACGAGCGGATCTCATTCTACTATCGAATCCCAGGAAAGAAAGACGTCTTAAATGTATACCAGTGACATATGTGGAAACCAGTCCTAGCGAAACTTAACCAGGAGCGACACAACAAGAATGCACACGGTATGGAAGAGGATTCAACAGACTATAGTGATTCAATCTCAGACACCACCACAGAAGCCGATAACGAGGAATTAAAATAAAGTAGTGACCATGGATTCAACGAAGACTCCGAAGAGCAATGTGGACAGTCTCCATGGTATGTCATTTTGAATAGAACATTTCAAGCACATCAATCGGAATACTCACAGACAGTAAACAAACTAGTCGAAGCCGGAATGGAAGAAGACAAGGCACGCTTGACAGCATATAGAGACATGTTTGACTCATACAGAGACGAAATAAGAAAAGCATAACTGGTGTCCTGGCATCAAGACATGAATAAAGACCCCGTACATAGAAAGATCAAGAAAACGGCTAAACGCTTGAGCGAAAATGAAGACTACGAATCAAAAGAATCATAGGAATAGGCCGTAGAAAAACGAAAATATCTGCTTAACCGTGTATTGAACGACTACGACCCACCACAGCTAAAGACAGCAATGACTGTATGTGACGGAGGAATTGGAACTAACATATTACAAAGAAAAACAAAAATAATATAACAAAAAAAGGAAGGAGGGTAATGCAGCCTATATATGTTTATACATATATATAGCCAGTCACAAGCCTTGACAAATACAGAGTGGGCTTAAAAAATAGTGACGGCTAATGCAGCCTATCTTATGATAGCCAATCACAAGCATGGATAAATGTAGAGTGGACTTTCAAATGAGCCGGATCTAAGGGTGTTCTTGCACAGATCCAATCTTTGACTAACGACAATCGACCACCACTAGCAGCAGCAGCACCAAAAAACGAACACGGGACTAAAGTCATAGAGATGAACAACAAAAAGCAAGAGAAAAACAACGGTGAGAACCAAAGAGCAAGAGAAAAACAGTGATGAGCAAGAGAAGAGCAAGAGAAAAACAGCGATGAGCAGCAAAGAGCAAGAGAAAAACAGCGATGAGCAGTAAAGGGCAAGAGAAAAACAGAGATGAACAGCAAAGAGCAAGAGAAAAACAGAGATGAACAGGAAAGAGTAAGACAAAAACAGCGATGAGCAAGAGAAGAGCAAGACAAAAACAGCGATGAACACCAAAGAGCAAGACAAAAACAGCGATGAACACCAAAGAGCAAGACAAAAACAGCGATGAACACCAAAGAGCAAGACAAAAACAGCGATGAACACCAAAGAGCAAGAGAAAAACAGCGATGAGCAAGAAAAGAGCAGCGATGACGAACAGCAACAAGCACCAAGAGCAGCTGCAGCAAAAATGGTGACAAGTAGCCCAAAAAACGGAATGAGCACGCGAAGGAGGGTAATGCAGCCTATATATTTTTATACATATATAGCCAGTCACAAGCCTGGACAAATGCAGAATGGCCTTAAAATATAGGGGAGGGCTAATGCAGCCTATCTTATGATAGCCATTTGATAAATGCAGAGTAGAATTTCAAATGACCCGGATCTAAGGTTGCTCTCGCAAAGATCCAATGTTTGATTAACGACAATCGACCACCACTAGCAGCAGCAGCAGCAGCAAAAAAACCGAAATGAGCACACGAGTATAGTTATAAATAGCGATGAACCGCAAAGAGCAACATAAAAGCAGCGATCAGCAAGAGAAGAGCGGCGATGACGAACAACAACAAGCAGCAGGAGATGCAGCAGCAGTGAAAACAGCGACAAGTAGCACAAAAAAACAGAAGTCTGCACCCGAGTAATGTCATGAGTAAGGAAGAACAGGAAAGGGCAAGAGAAAAACAGCGATGAGCAAGAGAAGAGCAGTGATGATGAATAGCAACAAGCAGCAACAGCGAAAACAGTGATAAGTAGCAGCAAAAAAAAACCCGAAATGTGCACGCGATGAACAGCAAAGAGCAAGAAAAAAAACAAAAAAGAGCAGCAAAGGGCAAGAGAAAAACAGCGACAAGCAAGAGAAGGGCAAAAGAAAAAAGCGATGATCAGCAAAGAGCAAGAGAAAAACAGCGATGATCAGCAAAGAGCAAGAGAAGGGCAGCGATGACGAACAGTAACAAGTAGCAGGGGCAGCAGCAGCAGCGAAAACAGTGACAAATAGCACCAAAAACCCGAAATGAGCACGTGAGTAAGGCCACGAGTAGCGATGAACAGCAAAGAGCAAGTGAACAACAGCGATGGGCAAGAGAAGAGCAGTGACGACGAACAGCAACAAGCAGCAGGAGCAATAGCAGCAGCGCAAACAGCGACAAGTAGCACCAAAAAACCGAAATGAGTACGCAAGTAAGGTCATGAGTAGCGATGAACAACAAAGAGGAAGAGAAAAACAGCAATGAGCAGCAAAGAGCAAGAGGCAAACAACGATGAGCAAGAGAAGAGCAAGAAAAAAACAGCGATGAGCAAGAAAAGAGCAGCGATGACGAACATCAACAAGCAGCAGGAGCAGCAGCAGCGAAAACAGCGACAAGTAGCACCAAAAAACCGAAATGAGCAAGTGAGTTAGGTCATGAGTAGCGATGAACAGCAAGGAGCAAGAGAACAACAACGATGAGCAAGACAAAAGCAGTGACGACGAACAGCAACAAGCAGCAGGAGCAAAAGCAGCAGCAAAAACAGCGACAAGTAGCACCAAAAACCGACATTAGCACGCGAGTAAGGTCATAAGTAGCGATGAACAGCAGAGAGCAAGAGAAAAACAGCGATGAGCAAGAGAAGAGCAAGAAAAAAAACAGCGGTGAACAGCAAACAGCAAGAGAAAAACAGTGATGAGCAAGAGAAGAGAAGCAATGACGAACAGCAACAAGGAGCAAGGGTAGCAGCAGCAGCGAAAACAGTGACAAATAGCACCAAAAACCGAAATGAGCACGTAAGTAAGGCCATGAGTAGCGATGAACAGCAAAGAGCAAGTGAACAACAGCGATGGGCAAGAGAAGAGCAGTGACGACGAACAGCAACAGGCAGCAGGAGCAATAGCAGCAGCGACAACTGCGACAAGTAGCACCAAAAAAAAACCGAAATGAGTACGAAAGTAAGGTCATGAGTAGCGATGAACAATAAAGAGGAAGAGAAAAACAGCAATGAGCAGCAAAGAGCAAGAGACAAACAACGTTGAGCAAGAGAAGAGCAAGAGAAAAACAGCGATGAGCAAGAAAAGAGCAGCGATGACGAACAACAACAAGCAGCAGGAGCAGCAGCGAAAACAGCGACAAGTAGCACCAAAAACCGAAATGAGCAAGTGAGTTAGGTCATGAGTAGCGATGAACAGCAAAGAGCAAGACAAAAGCAGTGACGACGAACAGCAACAAAAAGCAGGAACAAAAGCAGCAGCAAAAACAGCGACAAGTAGCACCAAAAAACCGACATTAGCACGCGAGTAAGGTCATAAGTAGCGATGAACAGCAGAGAGCAAGAGAAAAACAGCGATGAGCAAGAGAAGAGCAAGAAAAAAAAACAGCGGTGAACAGCAAAGAGCAAGAGAAAAACAGCGACGAGAGAGAAGAGCAGCAATGACGAAACGCAACAAGGAGCAGGGGTAGCAGCAGCAGCGAAAACAGTGACAAGTAGCACCAAAAAACCGAAATGAGCACGTGAGTAAGGTCATGAGTAGCGATGAACAGCAAGGAGCAAGAGAACAACAACGATGAGCAAGAGAAGAGCAGTGACAACGAACAGCAACAAGCAGCAGGAGCAAAAGCAGCAGCAAAAACAGCGACAAGTAGCACCAAAAAACCGACATTTGCACGCGAGTAAGGTCATAAGTAGCGATGAACAGCAGAGAGCAAAAGAAAAACAGTGATGAGCAAGAGAAGAGCAAGAAAAAACAGCGGTGAATAGCAAAGAGCAAGAGAAAAACAGTGATCAGCAAGAGAAGAGAAGCAATGACGAACAGCAACAAGGAGCAGGGGTAGCAGCAGCAGCGAAAACAGTGACAAATAGCACCAAAAACCGAAATGAGCACGCGAGTAAGGCCATGAGTAGCGATGAACAGCAACGAGCAAGTGAACAATTGCGATGGGCAAGAGAAGAGTAGTGACGACGAACAGCAACAAGCAGCAGGAGCAATAGCAGCAGCAGAAACAGCGACAAGTAGCACCAAAAAAACCGAAATGAGTACGCAAGTAAGGTCATGAGTAGCGATGAACAATAAAGAGGAAGAGAAAAACAGCAATGAGCAGCAAAGAGCAAGAGACAAACAACGATGAGCAAGATAAGAGCAAGAGAAAAACAGCAATGATCAAGAAAAGAGCAGCGATGACGAACAGCAACATGCAGCAGGAGCAGCAGCAGCAGCGAAAACAGCGACAAGTAACACCAAAAAACCGAAATGAGCAAGTGAGTTAGGTCATGAGTAGCGATGAACAGCAAAGAGCAAGACAAAAACAGTGACGACGAACAGCAACAAGCAGCAGGAGCAAAAGCAGCAGCAAAAAACCGACATTACCACGCGAGTAAGGTAGCGATGAACAGCAGTGAGCAAGAGAAAAACAGCGATGAGCAAGAGAAGAGCAAGAAAAAAACAGCGGTGAACAGCAAACAGCAAGAGAAAAACAGCGACGAGCAAGAGAAGAGCAGCAATGACGAACAGCAACAAGGAGCAGGGGTAGCAGCAGCAGCGAAAACAGTGACAAGTAGCACCAAGGTCATGAGTAGCGATGAACAGCGAGCAAGAGAAGAGAAATGAAGTGCATCATACAGCAATGAAATGGGCCGCCGTTGCTAAGGCGGTTGTTAAGGACATCCCTCCATTGACCTAATAGTGACAGTATCACCTGGAGGTAAGGGGACATAATCCAATATTATCTTTGGTCCTCCCTTGAACGAAAGGAAAACATGACAATCCAATCACCCCATGTACTTCGAATACTCTCGGAACCTGACATAACAGTGAAAGTATCAGTCCCTAAAGACTCGATGCAAGACCCTTTACCTATACAGACCGATAAAAGATCCAGAGACGACCGAGAAGCACGGGAAAAAAGGGCATAAGTCAAGCGTAACAGTAACGTCATGAGTAGCGATGAACAGCAAAGAGCAAGAGAAAAACAGCAATGACCAATGAGCAATGACATCCGGGTCCCAACATGTGACTAACGTCACTTCTGTCAACAAATAAATAAAAACAGCCGGAAATCCAATACTTCCGGTTGCGCATGCGCGTAAACCACGTCGGTACTTCCGGTTCCGCTAAAACATATCCGGGTCCCAGCACGTGACTAACGTCACTGCCGTAAACAAAAAAAGAAAAATGTCGCGAAAATCCATCACTTCTGGTTGCGCATGCGCGTAAACCACTACCGGTCACGTATATGCAGACCACACATCAGGGTCCTGGCACGTAACTGGCGCCCCTTCAGTAAACGAATCATGGGAAAACACATCACTTCCGGTTGCGCATGCGCACAAACCGTTTCCGGTACTTACAGTCACGCATACATTCGGGTCCTGGCTCGTGACTAACGTCACTTCTGTAAAGATATAACGCAAAACTCCATCACTTCCGGAATGCGCGCAAATCACTTCCGGGTACTTCCAGTTTCGGTCACGTGACTTCTGGTTCCGGTGACGTCATATCCGACACCACCTTAAATTCTAACTGAAAACCGGATATATACTACTCTGCTCTCAATGAATAAAACAGAATTATTCTGATTATAAGTTTGGTGACTTCTCACATTTATTCCTTCATTGTATCTTTCAACTCGTGTTGATTATCACTGAAAATGAACATTTTCAACGCGTTTTATTGTAGATTTTAATTAATATAACAATGTATAATAATATAATAATGTAAACTCCGGAGAATTTGGTAGTTTTCGGTTTTATTCATTTCACTCTTCATTACAATTGCCGCGCTTAGTTTACCATGTTTACTTTGCACTAAGAACAACCACAATGAAATGATACATTTTGCACTTCTGCAAATGTCAGTTACTACAAATAATAAGGAAAGTGAATTATTCTCTTTATTACCTCACCTGGCCTAAAAGGTAATGTGAGCTATTGCTATCACTTGACGTCCGTCGTCCGGCGTCGTCCGGCGTAAAATTTCCTTCAAGATTTCCTCTCAAACCACTGGAACATAGGACCCTATAGGAAAATTCATTCAAAAATCTTTTTGTCTGAAAAAAAATAGTAAATTTGAAATCAACTTGGCAGCTATGGTCCTTACATGGTCCTCTTTCAGAAATGTGTCCGATGACATGGACTGTCAACCAAGATGGCCACCACAGCCGAATTTAGTTTAACATAGGACCCTATGGGAAAATGCATTTAAAAATCCCTATGTCTGACACCACTGAGCCAATTTGAACTTGACAGCAGTGATCCTTACATGGTCCTTTTTCAGAAATGTGTCCGATGACCCGGACTGTCAACCAAGACGGCCGCCAAAGCAAAACTTATTGTAAGCTTACACAACAAAAAAGCAATAGAGCAACAATTCATGAATTTCAATTCAGCTGAATATAAACTCGCTGCTGTGGTATCTGATGTTGCTTCTCATAGATTATTCAAATCAGTTCGCATCCGAAACGACGAATATCACCGGAGGTCGTTCCTCTAAGTTAACTTTGTTAATAAAGGATCTCAGCAATATCCTTCACCACAAAACCGTAAAATCTAAAATTCCGCCATATATTTCAAAGACCAAACTGTTCCATTCATTTCTTATTCTTATACAAAACCCATTGAAACCAATATTTTCAAATAAAACGGGCATTGCGGAGCTTAATTCCGATTACCTAAAATATAACCCCCTGACTGCCCCTGTTCGACATTTCAATTCAATAGTAGTTCTGTGGATAATGTTATCATTAGATCTGTGATGAGAGAAAATGTATCATTCATTCATTCAATTCATACAGAGAGATACAGGATTTGGGAATTCCACCCTCGATATCACGAATTCCAGCCTCGTGTCTGACAGAGATATATGACCCCCTCGGGTGGAATTCCCCTATCCTAAATCTCTCTGTATTCTCATTTGGTGAAAGATACCATTTATTTCCATTAAAATTAGCACATGTATGTAACAGGTAAGTACTGATCGGTAAAAATATTTACCAAAGTTTCACAAACATTCGTTCGACTACAGTTAGTGGTAAATGTGAACTGTGACCGTCATTGTCTTTGTTCTAATGATATCATTAGTGGTAAATGTGAACTGTGACCGTCATTGTCTTTGTTCTAATGATATCATTAGTGGTAAATGTGAACTGTGACCGTCATTGTCTTTGTTCTAATGATATCATTAGTGGTAAATGTGAACTGTGACCGTCATTGTCTTTGTTCTAATGATATCATTAGTGGTAAATGTGAACTGTGATCGTCATTGTCTTTGTTCTAATGATATCATTAGTGGTAAATGTGAACTGTGACCGTCATTGTCTTTGTTCTAATGATATCATTAGTGTTAAATGTGAACTGTGACCGTCATTGTCTTTGTTCTAATGGTATCATTAGTGGTAAATGTGAACTGTGACCGTCATTGTCTTTGTTCTAATGATATCATTAGTGGTAAATGTGAACTGTGACCGTCATTGTCTTTGTTCTTATGATATCATTAGTGGTAAATGTGACCTTTGCCCGCCATTGTCTTTTTTCTTAATGATATAAGTATTATAGATACAATGGATAATTGTTGGTTCTTGAAAAAGAAACAATGCGTTCGGAGATGGCATCCATTGTATCTCTTACTTAAACTATTGTTGTGACGAGTTTTCCCTATTACCATTCTTTTCTTAATTAGACCATATTACGTGTGAGCTTAAATTAACTTAATTCTCCATACTACTATTCAATTAGATATATATATAGTCACGTTGATGATTTTAATGGTAAATGAAAATTAATACAAAACCGTATGAAATTACAATATAAGGAATATGATTCAGAAATTGTCCATTATTGACAAAATAAAGCATAGTCGAAATAATTTTCCAGTAAAACATAATGATACTGAAAGAAAAAATAGTTTAAATCCACTCGGTTTACACTTTTTATATTTTAAAAATATATCAAAATATGCAGTGAAACTGATGAAATTGCCATAAACATCAAAATAACAATTTTCTAATTTTTTATTAAATTAAATGAAATTGTCGATAATAATCAAATTAAACAAATAATGATCTTTTCTTATTACTAAATTATATCAATAACACAAAGATTTAGAAAAAAGGGAAGACCGAAACAGAGGTTCGAACTATGTCTACAAGTGTTACTCTCAACTCATCCTAACCTTGCGGCCACCATCTTACACTATAGATATGCCGTTTTTAAATATATAAAGGCGAAAGCCTTATGTATATATTGTACCGTATCATATTGATATATGTAATAACGACATTTAGATATCATCCGGTTGGTAGCCGAGAGATTTCGTCAATGTGTTCTTGAACTATGACACATAATTTACTTCAAGGAGGGAGTTCGAATCCGAGTCACGGCAAATAAAAATTTGCAAAAGTCAAAGGTAAGTTTTTAAACTAATACCAGCTGTGAACAGAAATCAGTAAATTAGCCAATTCATGGGAACAATTGAATATAATTTGATAACTTCATTTCAGTGACGGATTAAAGAAGCGTTGATTCTAGAAAAAGAAACCACGGCAAATGAATAGGCTGACGTCACAGCAGTGGTTTAAAGAAAAAGAAACCACGGTAAATTAATAGGCTGACGTCACAACAATGGTTTAAGCTTTTAAGATCCTAATCAAATTACAAAAAAAAATCATTCCCCATATGGTTTCCATAGAAACTTAAAACAACTGCAGCCATCGAGTGAGCATATGTATTTCAACCAAAAGTGAAAATGTGTAGTTGGTACTGCTATTATCAATCCAGCAAAGTATCAGAACATTTCATAATGTAGTTTCAGAGACGATTTTTGAAAATTGGACAATCAAATAAATGATGGCATCTGGAGCACAGCTTCTATCCATATAAATTCCAATGACCCGTCAATACACAGTATTGCCAAAGCGAACAATAATATTGTCCAGCAAGAAGTGTAGGGCATTGGTAATGTCATCGTTTGTCCAATAACTGTAATTTGCATACTTTATATGACTGAAAAATGTTTACAAACAGTAACAACAAATATAATTCAAATCAGAGGATTCGAAAGAACAAGTTCAAGTGTTTGTGTATTCCAGATTTTATATTAAACTGGATGATTTCAGTAACCTTTATGTGATTTTTCTACCCATGCATTTTTGTACTGTTGTTAATTTAATTAAGATGATTAAGTTTAGTGTAATACTATCCAAAGACAAAATACACAAGATTAAAATGGAATTTCTTTGTTCTGGCACAAATTAGTCCGATGCAATTTACACGAGTGACAAAGGATATATAGAAAAGTATATATTCAGTATATCAAGTTCCAATTAGGATTCAAAGATTATATCCTGTCAAAATCATTATACAAAATCTGAATATCAAAAATTGTCTGATATGGAACAAATGAACTCATAATGACGCCATTATTCCGGAAATTAACCTTATTATTCAACGAAAGCATGCTACTTTCAATTAAATTCTACTGCAATACTATTCTATGAATTTTTTTACCATAACTTGTCTTGAACTTACAGACTTGAAGCAATAAAATAACAAGAAATTAACTGTTGATACAAAATCCTAAGACAAGACGCATGTCTTAGCTAAGGATCAGCGCTTTGATTGTTGTTCTTCATCTTGAAAGTCATAGCAAGGACTTCAATTCGAAGATGTTTTCTTGCTACACTGCAATTCAAGACAGGCTGAGGAAATTATTTTGAATAATTGTTAATTGAAGACTTAATGAATATTGGTATAATATCAAAACATATTCAGATCTTAGTTTATTTAAAATTCGTGATAATATCAATGCAAACGTTATTAACTTCGAGACTCTGATTCAGAATTGACTGGAGGCACTGGACTTCAGAGCACATTCAATATATAAAATTAACATTATCAACGAGTACTCTTGAGAACTGTATTTTACTACCGTTGTGTGTTTGCTCTCTTTTTAACAGCAAATTCCTTTGGTCCTGCGATGAACATATTGAATTTAGCCCTTACTAGAAATGATTTCCCCAATCTATGATTTGATACGATTTATTTAATTTCTGATGCAGGAATTGATATTTCATTTTTTTTTTGGTCTTGATCATTTGGGAAAAAAGTCCCAGTGGCTTCAAAATATCCCGATGTTACCACGGGTAGGCCCGTTAGGCCAAAATGTTTTGCCACGAGCGATAACAATCGTGAAGTTTCTAAGCCAGCGTGATTTCTAATAGGACAGTTTGTGAGATATTTTAAAACACAGCAACATAGGATGATGACATTACACAACGCCATAATAACTAATACGTCATTTAAGCCTGTGGGGAAACTTCAATATGACGTTGCCAAACAAACCGTCTGACGTCTGTGACGTTGGAATCAAAATATCTATATTTAACATGGATGTAGTCTGAAAGCATCTGAAGCAGGTCATATTAGAATTTTAATTCTAATATGACTTCACTGTAATCGGCATTTGAACAAATCCATGGTAAAATGTCCAGCCAAAACACGCTCGAGGAACAGTCTATTTTTGTTCCTTTGTGTGTCTGTTCTCTTTATCTCTCAGTTAAAAGCACATTACTCGTGCGAAATTTCCGGTCGTCTGCATTCTGAATATTTTCGCTACGGCAAAATGTTTGGGACAAACGTGTCGCCAACGAAAATTGCAAAGACATTTGAGCATGCAGGGGAGATTGACAACTTCTCAACGTTCGAAAATGCAAAATTAATTGTTGGGAACTTCACTGTTTAATACCAAACAAACAGGAGCATTCTGAAACTTACCGCCGTCCATCATGACATGGCTCATTCACAAGTTCGAGAAAAAAATGTGTGACCTACATAAGAGAAAGTCACATTTTCGTTAGTTTGTTGTATGTTTTCGCCAATCGCAGTTTTCACCAGATGGAGAAGTACTTATTTGAGAGAATAGCTACAAACGTGGATTACTTTACCGTATTTTCCCTATACCATGTTTCACCAATTAGAATAGAAATAATTCATGGCATACTGTGGTATTTTGGATATTTTACCAGGGATGCGCCTTATCTTTGTAGTTTACCCCTCGCTACGCTCAGGGTAATTTTTTTACAAAAATAAGGCGCTCCCGTGGTAAAATCTCCCAACAAACCACAGTATGCCATATTAATTAAAGTAGTCATACTATAATAGATCTGGACCGTAAATAAAATGTCTTTTTTACCTAAACTAACTTGAGCCAAAAGTCAGGGATTGTGTAATATCTTTCTCAAGTTGGAAAACATTTTATTGTTCATATCCTGCGTCTGTGGAAAAAATTGCGTTTCCGATGTTTTTTGATAACAACCTTATTGTTTCACGTTGTATGAAACATCCGGGACCTGGTCATTTATGAACTAGATACCTTAAATGTTTCCTTTGGAAACAAAACTGTAGTTGTTTTTGATTTTTGTGACCTTTGTTACAACATTGACGAATTTTACCATTTTGTAAAACTAGAGGCTCACATGAGCCTGTATCGCTCACCTGGCTTCTATCAAAAATGTAAGCTCTTTTGTATCCACCAGGCTGCTAAAGAAACATAAAATGTCAATGTGACCTTGACATTTAAACGTTGCTTTAAAATAATTGGATCATTTGCATCTGTCCTTCCATATGAAATTCCTGTCAATATTGGTTACAATCTGTCCATTACTTCCTGAGTAAACGAAAAAAAGTTATTTCCCGTATGTTTTCCATTGAAACGTTAAGCAGCGGCAGCCGTCTGGTGAGCAGTGGATCTCAACCAAAAGTGGATCGTTTGTAGAGGGTATTGCTATCATCAATCCCGCAAAGTTTTAAATTTTAACATTTGGAATGTTGTTTTTTTCAAAATTGGTCAATCAAAATCAAAGATGGTCTCTAGCGGCTATGTTGTCCATCCAACCGGAAACAAAGGTGGATCATTTGTAGAGGTCCTTCCATACATAATTCTTATCAGCTTTGGTTACAATCTGTATTATAGATAAGCGTTGGTTCATGAAAAACAAACCATTCGCCCTCCGGGCTCATGGTTTCTTTTTCAACAACCAACGCTTATCTATAATACAGATTGTAACCAAGCGTTGGTTCATGAAAAACAAACCATTCGCCCTCCGTGCTCATGGTTTCTTTTTCAACAACCAACGCTTATCTATAATACAGATTGTAACCAACTTAAACTATTGTTCTGATGTCTTTTCAAAATTAAAGCCTTTTCTTAATTAGAATGTATTGGAAGTGAGTTTAAATAACAATTTTATCATGTTCAACGATGCATTAATAAGTACCGATAGACAGTTAGAGAAATATAACATAACACGTCTTTAAATTACCGCACATATGTTCACTACTACATTACTGTATTTGTATTTGCATTAGTACGTTATGTTTGAAAGAAAAAATAGTTTCAATCCTCTCCATTTACAAATTTTATATTTTAAAAAAAATGTTAAAATTTGCAGTGAAACAGATGAAATTGCCAGTAACACCAAAATAACAATGTTCTAATTTTTCTATTGAATTATATGAAATTATCGGTAATAATCTAATAAAAAATAATGATCTTTTCTTATTACTAAATTATATCAATGATAACACAAAGATTTAGAAAAAAGGGAAAGCCGAAACAGAGATTCGAACTATGTCTACAAATTGTTACTCTCATCTCATCCTAACCTTGCGGCTACCAACCTACACTATACAAACGTCGTTTTTGTCGAGCCTGCGACTTTAGTCGCAGAAAGCTCGACATAGGGATAGTGATCCGGCGACGGCGGCGGCGGCGGCGGCGGCGGCGGCGGCGGCGGCGTTAACTCACTTCTTAAAAGCTTTATATTTTAGAAGGTGGAAGACCTAGATGCTTTATACTTTGTATATAGATGCCTTATGTTACGAAGTTTCCGTCTGTCATATGTACATTGTCCTTGACCTCATTTTCATGGTTCAGTGACTACTTGAAAAAAAAATTCAGATTTTTTGTAATGTTAATTTCTCTCTTATTATGAGTAATAGGATAACTATATTTGGTATGTGCGTACCTTACAAGGTCCTCATCCCCATCAGACAGTTTTCAGTTGACCTCGACCCAATTTCAAGGATCAGTGAACAAGGTTAAGTTTTGGTGGTCAAGTCCATATCTCAGATACTATAAGCAATAGGTCTAGTATATTTGGTGTATGGAAGGATTGTAAGGTGTACATGTCCAACTGGTAGGTGTCATCTGACCTTGACCTCATTTTCATGGTTCAGTGGTTATAGTTAAGTTTTTGTGTTTTGGCCTGTTTTTCGAATACTGTATGCAATAGGTCTACTATATTTGGTGTATGGAAGGATTGTAAGGTGTACATGTCCAACTGGCAGGTGTCATCTGACCTTGACCTCATTTTTATGGTTCAGTGGTTATAGTTAAGTTTTTGTGTTTTGGCCTGTTTTTCGAATACTGCATGCAATAGGTCTACTATAGTTGGTGTATGGAAGGATTGTAATGTGTACATGTCCAACTGGCAGGTGTCATCTGACCTTGACCTCATTTTCATGGTTCAGTGGTTATAGTTAAGTTTTTGTGTTTTGACCTGTTTTTCGAAATACTATATGCAATAGGTCGACTATATTTGGAGTATGGAAGGATTGTAAGGTGTACATGTCCAACTGGCAGGTGTCATCTGACCTTGACCTCATTTTCATGGTTCAGTGGTTATAGATAAATTTTTGTGTTTTGGCCTGTTTTCGGATACTGTATGCAATAGGTCTACTATATTTGGTGTATGGAAGGATTGTAAGGTGAACATGTCCAACTGGCAGGTGTCATCTGACCTTGACCTCATTTTCATGGTTCAGTGGTTATAGTTAAGTTTTTGTGTTTTGACCTGTTTTTCGAATACTGTATGCAATAAGTCTACTATATTTGGTGTATGGAAGGATTGTAAGGTGTACATGTCCAACTGGCAGGTGTCATCTGACCTTGACCTCATTTTCATGGTTCAGTGTTTATAGTTAAGTTTTTGTGTTTTGGCTTGTTTTTCGAATACTGTATGCAATGTGTCTGATGGCATTTACTTTCATTAGAAATACACGACAGGCGAGACATTTTTGTGTGTCCACTCTTGTTAAATATATAAAGGCGAAAGCCCTATATGTATGTGTATATTGTACTGTATCATATTGATATATGTAAAATCGACATTTGGATATCATCCGATTGGTAGTCGAGAGATTTCGTCGATGTGTTCTTGAACTATGACATAATTTACTTCAAGGAGCGAGTTCGAACCCCAGCCACGTCAAATAAAAATTTGCAAAAGTCAAAGGTTAGTTTTTAACTAATACCAGCTGTGAACAGAAATCAGTAAATTAGCCAATTCAGACTTAATGAAATTAAGTACACAAAGGGAATAATTAAATATAATTTGATGACTTCATTTCAGAGACGGATTAAAGAAGCGTTGATTCTAGAAAAAGAAACCACGGTAAATGAATAGGCTGACGTCACAGCAATGGTTTAATTAGTGGTAAATGTGATCATCATTGTCTTTGTTCTAATGATATCATTAGTGGTAAATGTGAACTGTGACCGTCATTGTCTTTGTTCTAATGATATCATGGACCCATTGTCGATCGTATTCGAACGAACGTTGTGAAACTTGGATCTGTATCAAATTTCAAACAACGGAGCCGATAATTTTCTCATGGACATTAAGCAATACATACAGAGTAATTTATGATTTGCAAGATGTAAAATTTTGGGTTTACTTTCTTGATACTATACGAAACATGAATAAACTTGCGTTTCGGGAAAAACTGTGGTTGCACTATGGTCTTCATAAGGTCAAGGGGCAAAAATCGAAACTAAACCCGTTACGTTGGAGAGAAAAAAAAACAAACATAGGGTGGTAATCTCGGCATTTTACTTGACGATTTTCATTAAGTCGAGGGTAAACATCATTAAATTAAATCATAAAATAGGAGTTGGAGCTATATGTTTAGCATTGATTAGCAGTTGATCGTTGAAAAATACTTATCTTAACAAAATATGTTTCAAATTTGAACGAGATATATTGAGCCCATCGAAGCCGCCACGTTTTTTTAATTTGACCGGAAATTCCTAATTTTGTGATTTTTCGTGCATATTTGATTTTTTTATGGACAAGGCGACCCAACTCAACAACAACATATAATTTTCATAAGAGCCTTAGGAAATGTCAGTCTAGTGAGTGTTGTACCAGTCTATTTAGCAACTTCAGACTTTGATCACAGATACAAAGAACTTGGCAATATTTTGTAACCATTTTTCACCATTTTGGTAACTATGATTTAAGTTTTTTAGAATAATTATGAATATTTACACTGGAAACAATAAGAAAAATGCTTTCATGTACTTATAAATTGTTTTAGGTCGAAAGGCTAGGTAATCTGGCATACCACCCAGGTATGTTTATATTCCCTTTAAAGATACAGGCCATTTTTCATTCCTCTCAAATCAACCTACTTTTCGTACATATGTTGATCAATTTTAAAAACTGAGATGCTGTCGATAGTTAAGGATATACAACTCAGAGGAGCCAAACATTTCTAGAATTAAACTTTTTTTCTTAACCTGATTTTTGGGTTTATATGGCTGTAAGAAAGTAATTTATAAAGAAAAAAACATATGGTGGTGCACTTCTGTTTTTTCTACGATTATTTGAAAGTACCCCATTTTTGATGATTTTTCCCATTTTTCATCAAATTTTACCCATTTTGGGGCTATTATCATGAAAAAAATCACAGTTCCACAATTAAACTATTTTTTATACTTTCCCTAAAGATGAAGTGGACCAATCTGAATAAATTTAACTTAAAAAAACTATAGGTAGGTGTTAATATAAGAAAGTTTTTTATAAAATGTATTTTTTTCGTGTAAAAATGACCCATGCAGTCAATTTAGTAAAGTCGGGGTTTTTCTCTTTTTTTTCTTTTTTTTTAGAACAAAGAGCGTATAATTTCAACTTCTTTTTTATAAGTGATTGAAAAAAAAATTACATATTAAAGAATTTTCAAAAGAAAAAATTTATATGGGATGTACAATTTTTTGGTAAAATCATGACATTTTTTTGTACCCCTCACCCATTTTCTCAACATTTTTGCTGATGACACTGACCAGATTGGTTATAAAATTTGAAAACTTTATGACTCAAAAACTACTTATTGTAAGTACATATTTTTTTCACAGAATTTAGTTGGATTATAATACTTTTTTAAATTTACTAATATTTTCCACTTGTATCACATGTTTTGGAAATAATTCCCGAACGAGATTTCAACCAGACTGAAACATCAGAAGAATACATCCTTAAGACACGACACATATGAAAACTGGCTGTATTTCAAAATAATAAACTGCGTGAAATAGAAAAATTAAAGAGGAGTTTAGATCATAAAGAAAAAAATCATAAGAGATCTCTTTAGACAAATCATATTTAAATGTTCCCATTACAAAAAAAAATAACATTATCAAATTAAGAATGAAATTGAAATAAAGAACTGAAAGGTAACAGACTTCAGTAAAATTTAGCATTTAAAGAAATTATAATAGAATAATATGAAAAGATGGACATTATTGCAAATCTTTTTTGCATGGAATTGATTAGATACTACGAACAGAAGCATTTAGTAACGAGTGCAAATCTATAATAGACGTTTTATGAAGCATTTAACAATACGTATGTAATGTAAGTCAGATTGCAATATCTTATTATTTGATAACCTTCGGTACTAAAGAGTATCGATTTAACATGATATTAAATGAAATATGTCTTTATATTTCTGCTTATGAATATGAAATATGGGGAACAAACAAACAGAGATTTTATAATGCATTAAGTCAAGTTGTTGATAGATTTGAAGTCTAAGTCAACAGTTTAAAGTGGTTTATATTATACGAGGTCTATGTATAAATGTCAACCCCTATACTTGTACTCAGATATCGAAAAGATTAATTAGCATATATTCAGTCTGTTAAAGAGGAATCGTATATACTTTGGTTGATGCTTACAAGGTTTGGACGGCACGTAAGTTGTATAAAGTTTTAATAAGAAGCCACTTAAACTTTTTTTTTTTTTGGATTGTTTTCATATAGTTTACATAAATCAATGTAAGCTTCTATCCCTGAATAAAGGTCACATTCTGTGTACGATTTAGACAATTCGTCAAATAATTAATAACAAATTCTCCTAAATAAATAAATTCCTAGTGGAAAAAGTCATATTTTTAGATCTTTGAGAGAGCTGTTGTTTAACATATTCTAAATTTGCACTTATTTATTTGTTTACAAATATTTATATATTATTATTTTCGTTTGCCTTAAATGTGAACATAAAAAATGAATAATTTTAAACATAAAGCAGCAATTCAAGCAACTACAGAAAAATGAAATACAAAAGTATTAAAAAAAAGGAAAACAAAAAAAAGGAGAAAAAGAAAAAAGAAAGATTTGCATCCTTTCATGTGATCACTTAATAGCAGAAAAATATGTTTAAGTCCTAAACATTAAGAATTTCAGATTTATACTACCCTGAAAATTGACTACAGAATACCGCGACAGAAAATCTAACATAGAAATGAAATTAACGAAAAAAAATTATTTGTTACTTTGATATTTTCCGAGTCTGTAAGATGCATGTGATATTCGCCAAAAAATTTATCCACCGCATATTGAAAAAGACTGGAATAAAAAGTCATTGCGAAACATAAAAAAATTTCAGAATTCCGGACACAGTTCCAGGATTATGTGCTCGACCTTCGAAACGTTACTTTGGTTGTTAATAAATTTTACCCCAAAAAAATGTTTCTCAATGATAAATAGATAAAAAAAAACTCTACCAAACTGAGTAGTTACTGCAACAGAAAGTAACGAATGGGGAATTCATATAAAAAATGAGAGCTGGATATTAGTTTTTTTTTTTTTTTTTTTTAATAAAAATAAAAATAATAACAATGAATAAGCCTATTACTTACATGACTTATAAAATACTTAATTTATAAAAATAAATGTTTGGAAAGACTGAATTATAATCTGATATGTAAATAACCTATTTAAATTGATAACATACAGATAACCTTCGGTATACTGACGTATTGACTAATATAATTTAATTAAACTTTTGGGGTCATGAATATTAGATATATTGAAAACAAGAATGACATCTGTATGGCTGTTGATGGGTTTACTAAAGTGTAATGTAAATACATAGCTTTGATCTCCATTGAAAAATGTAAATATGCCAAAATAGTTCGTACAAGAAACTTCGATTTTTTAGTAAATATTTTCTTTGTGTATTTTAAATTTTTTACATATACCAGTTCTGTGTAGTACTTGTAAGTACGTGTCATTTTTGTGTTATGAAAAGAGAAAATTGTTAAAATCTTTGCAAACATAAAAGAGATGCCGTAATAAAATTTGTGATTAACATCTGATTGAAATATGGTATTATTACATTTCTGTGGACTAATCCAATAGTTTTGGAGCATGAATACACATGTATAAAATCATCTGCCTTCTGTCTATACTAATAATCTATAATACTAAATTTACGAATTAGCCGAATAGGCGGCAAAACGCGTGGTTCAAAATAAACGATGTATGGTTCAGATTATAAAGGTTATTATCGGATTTGACAATCTGCATTTATAAATTTTAAACTGCAGTTTTGTTTATGTGCAAATGGAATTTGCATGGACTTTTCCGGTATGAATTCTCCCAACATATCCCTTAGAAGGTTCTCGAATGCATCATTTTAACACATTGATTTAAATAAAAAATTATGCACATATTTTAAATGTATTTTTGTTTTAAATTACGGAAGAAGAATAAAACAAATTAAAAACATTCTCCTTCGAGTGGGATGTTTCCGCTTCATGTATTCAGGATTGTTTTTTCTACCATTATGCAATTTCTCCTAACTATAAACATTATGAACTTTGAAGATTATGAAGAAGTAAGGCAAAGTTCAGAGGAATTCCTAACTTAGTTGGTTTTTGGATTGCTCGGATGTTTACTTTGCACAAAGTGATAAAACCAACCATTATCCATTTTTACATTATTTGTCGTGTGACCTGTCTAAATATATCTCTACCATACAATTCCCTGTAAGCCCTAGATAAAAATATTTTTAACAAATGGTCATCTTTATCATTAATGACGAAATTTATCTCGGACATCTTTATAAACGTGGACAGCACACGCAGCCACACACTAAAAATGCTTTTATCGTCTATTGGATTTATTTGTGAAATTAAGCCTCGCTTGCCCTGCCCATGATGACAATGAACAATTGGAACAATTATTTTCCAAAAATATGCTCTACTTAACTCACGGCATCTTTTGAAAAATTCATCCGTAACTAAGGAAATGTTTATTCATATTCTTTTTCATATTTATTCTGAACGAAAAAGGTAATGCATTATAAAATGTGTATTTAAAAGCTTTTCATCAAGTTCCAGTTCAGAATTTATTGTAACATAAACATATTGACAATTTATGTGGTTGTATTTTCGTCATAGATTTTGACTATGATGGAACCTTAAGGTCCATTTTGGTAATTCTACGTGGCATACAGTCTACTTCATCAGTGGATACATCTTCGGTAGTAACGAACAACCGTATGACAATTAGGTCACGTTGACCTACATTTCACGCTTCATTGACTTTGGTTAAAGTTTGCATTAACATCCATTTCTGGAATACTACAGCATATATAGACATGAAACTATCAGTTGATACCACCTACTTGACAGGAAAGTTTATGGGAAGCCTGCCACAACATCCACATTGAGTTCCTGTTCCATGAATGCCATGGCCGCAAAAACTTTTTAAAGTCAATATGGCCACCACAAAAAAAAAATGCTTATTTTCCCGCGCTCGCGCGGGTTCAATGTCTAGTCTTAAATTAAGATCGGCCATTTTCAGAGTTCAGCATATGAGGCTTCTACGTCAGTTTTCTAGCTTACGCCAAAAAGAAGCTTCTGTCCTTTTCCATGTAGATTTTCGAACGCTTTTAAATTTCATTCATCCAGAAATGGAAGGAAAAATTCCATTTGTTGAACAAATCATATTCAAAATGTTTATTGTCATATAAACATAAAATGTTTGTGACATAAAATACAAGTAAATAAAAAAAACATTATAATTGTATATACACAAGTAAATCAGTAGTCCCCCGTCCTCAGTTCTAATGACCTTTTTATAAAGGAACCAAGTCTATTTACTTGTGATGGTGTTGATGGGTTTAATATAAAGCTTAATTTCTTAATTATACTTAAATCATCAAACCCTGGATTTTCATTTATAATTTCTGTTAAATATTTATTTCTAATATATACAAGAGTTTATTTTGCATTCTAAAAGGAAATGGCATTCATTATCTAAGCTATTGCAAACTTTACATTTTCTATCCTCTCTAGGTATCTTTAAATGCCTGCCTTTTTCTATTAATAAATTATGATCGCTAATTCTAAGTTTTACTATAAGTTTTCGATATTCGAAATTTGGATTTACTAAGAAATTTTCGATAGAGGGATTATTATAATCTAGTTTAACTTTATTATACAAATATAATTTACTTTTTTCATCTTTTTCAGTCATCTTATTTTCTACTAGATTTTCATAGTATTTTTCAACTTTTGACTTTATTTCTTTTTTCTTTATTTTTAAATCAGTCAGCCTATTAATATTTTGTATTTGGTCAGTATCAACATCTGATTCTTCTATAATGTTTTTGGCATAAGTATACCACGTAAAGATTATAGATTTGAATACAATAAAACAAACACACAAATACAAATACGGCAACACAAATAAAATGAGAAATTTAATGAAAAGCATTACGTCAAAATACAAAATCCTACATGAACAAAACAGAAGTGAAGCTTTGATCAAATGCATCCGGAGGGTAAGATTTTCTGGTACGTGTATCTTTCCTGCTGAACTAGGTCAATACGGGAGTGATTACCAAGCAATCGGGGAATATAATGTAACAGTAATGTGAAAGAAATATTTTATATAAGTATACATTGTAAGGACCATCTACATGTAATTCTTAATATGGACTTAAAGTGTCTGGACCATAACTGACCAGGATGTCGTTCTAAATGTCCGGGTGTTCCATGAAAAAAATGACAGAAACCTCGGTAAAAATCGGCGAACTTCGGAAACACTATATAAACAACTGATTTACAAGAAGACGGAATACTAATTTACGTCATTATTAATTATGCTCCGGATACTTTCAGTCCTGTTTTCAATGTTTAAGACAAAATGACATTCCGTCAAATTTATCAAATTTACATGCATGTACATGTAGTAGCCTTTCTTCTTAAAAAAATGAAAAATTATTAATAATTACATGAATTTTCTTGTTGTTTCCAGTGTAAATATTCATAATTATTCTAAAAACTTAATCATCGTTACTGAAATGGTGAAAAATGGTTACAAAATATTGCCAAGTTCTTTGTTATCTGTGATCAAAGTTTGAAGTTGCTAAAAGGACTGGTACAAGACTAACATTTCCTTAGGCTCTTCCAAACAGTTACCTTATAAAAGTCAGATACTGTTCTGGAGTTAAGTCACCTTGTCCGTAAAAAAATCAAATACGAACGAAATATCACAAAATTAGCAATTTTCGGGTAAATTAAAAGACGTGTCGACTTCGAATGGCTCAATATATCTTGTTAAAACTTGAAACATACTTTGTTAAGATAAGTATCTATTAATGTTCAACTGCTAATCAATGCTAAACATATAGCTTCAACTCCTATTTTGTGTTTTAATTTAATGAAGTTTACCCTTGACTTAATGAAAAACGTCAAGTAAAATGCCTACATGTAGTACCAAATAAATAAATATTAGAGGAAGCATATATAGATTCTCATTCAGGTAAGAGTGAGTTATGGAATTTCTCCACCCGTGTTAAAATATAAAATTTAACTATTGAGGGTGGAGAAATTCCATAACTCACGAGTAAATTGAAGGAGAATCTGTTTCTCCTATGATTTTCGACAAAACCCTCAAGAAAATGTTGATTTGTAGTTTGTTTACAAAGACGTCATTTTGGGACTTCTCTAGTTTATCGTTCCAATAACTGTAGAAAAAACGGCTGTAATTCCCACGTAGAAATTTATCACCGGGAAGTGGTTAAAAATAGTATTTACAGTTGACTCTCGTTATCTCGGACACATTTAAGTCGAAATTCCGGGTAACTCGAATTCTCTGTTTGGACCATCAAGAGCAGTAACTATACAGAATTACTCCTGATATCTCGAATATTTGCTAAAGTCGAACTAGATTTTCGGGTCCCAATGGATCCGACATAACGAGACTTGACTGTATTTTTATCCCGTCGATCAAACACGTCAAGAATAGGAGAAATATGTATCTACAGTGTCTCTTTTTCAGCGTATTTACTGTAAAAAAGCTGATGCAAGGTAAAAACAAATATTCGAGAAAAGTTCTAAGATTTCCAACAGTTGTAATGAAATCTAATCGATCGTCTGCAGAAGTCGACGAAATCAATGAAGCAAACTTTGACGAGTTACAGCTAAACAACCTAACTCAAGCTCCAGTGTCTTGCAAACATGATGGACGATCTCGATTATGCTTTTCAGAACGACAACCCAGGCCAAGACCAGACAGAGAATGGAGCCCAATGTCTATTAGGGACTACTCGACTAAGAGTGTGAAGCATAAATATGGCACAGATGGTCTTTACAGCAAGCGTGTGGACAATCTTTATCAGATTCTAACTAGAGAGAATTCAATTATTTTACCGCCAATAGAAACATCTAGGAGAATTAAGAACAATATTTACGACGATGATAAATTAAAAGAAAAACGTTATATCATGAGAAATATCTATTCGGAAGGTAAAATGGCGAGATTTGCGCGAGATCAGTGTTACATGCCATCGGTGTACAAAGAATGCTTAAATTGCAAAACTTGTAAAAAGTCATATATGAATAACAAATATATTGAGGAATACAAAAGGCGAAATTTCAAGGTTCCAAATTGCTCTAATTCTCTGATTACAAGAAAAGTACATTTTTGTGACGTGTTGGGGAAACGATACTGTGCTGCTTGTATAGAAACTGAAAACAGACGATTTTCGAAGAGGATCGAAGAACGATATAAAAATAAACATAGTGATTCAGATACGTCGATAACTGACTTGTGTTCTGAATTCAGTTAGAGAACCACTTTATTTTGAAGTTGAAGTTGGGAAAATTCAGGCTTATAAAAATGATGAAAAATGAAAGAATAATAGTTATTACATTTGTATCATGCATGATCACCTACAATCAAGTACTAAATAGTTATAAAATTTTGTATAATGTACATGTATCAAACCCTTTACCCCAAATGATTTCTCACTTCAAATTATAATTCTTCAAAAAAAAATAATAATAATAACAAACTTACCATGAATTTTACATTCACAATACTCGGATTAAAAATGTATAATGATAAATGATCACATCATTGTCACAGTTTCAATCATATTGATTTTTTGTCAGTTTTAATTTTTAACGTACTTTGGAATTTTTGTGAAAAATAGAAATTTTGACATCATTTCTGATGCTGGTACACTTTAGCTGGGATTGTATGTGATCATTTAAGCAATGCTACAAACATATGAAATTAAGAGTTTTGGTCGATATCTTATTAAAAATGTGTCCTAAGGATAATGGTGCCATATCAGCTGGTATCAATTTTAAAACCATGAATACTTTGTCAAATTGTGTATGACTAGTCCTTTTTGCTAATATTAAATAACTTATTCGTTATGTTTGTGACCTTGTTTTTATGTAGAAAAGGTTTGAGATAGGTCAACTGTGAAAAAGGGGGAGAGGAGCAAACTTTATGGGAAGCCGTTTTACTATTTATTCTAACTTCAAGATATCTCATTTAATATATGAGATATCTTATATAATCTAGTTTTTATAAGAAATCTTATAAACTTTATAAGATATCTTATATACTTTATAAGATATCGTATATACTTTATAAGATATCTCATATAGTTTATAAGATATCTCATATAATTTATAAGATATCTTATAAAGAAAATTATATATATGAGCTACCTTATAAACTATATAAGATATCTTATGAACTATATGAGAAAACTTACATATTATATGAGATATCACGGCTTGCCATAAAGTTTGCTCATCTCCCCCTTTTTCACAGATGGCCTATCTCAAAAGTTTATTAGATATCTTGAAGTTAGAATAAATAGTAAAACGGCTTGCCATAAAATTTACATGGATGAGTAAACTGCTCGTCTGGCGATGAGAAAGAATTTGCTTAAATTTTTTGAAGAATTAATAACAAAAAACAAAACAAAACAAAACAAATAAAGACTACAGAACAAACCAAATTAATAGAGAGATGATAACGATGCCTCCTATAACAATAACAAAAACACCCACAAACAAAAGAAACCGTTAAACATTCCCCCCAAGACGCACACAACAGTGAGATTGAAGCACAATCGTTTATCGTTTTCAAAACGAATTCATATTGGTCAACCCATTAAAAAAACGAAGAAATTATTTGTTTACATAAAGAAACTATATACATGTATCGGACAAAAAACAAAAATGTAAATTTCATATTTGGACCTTAAATAAATACTTCCACCGTTTTTTAATATTATATTTAAGTATAAATAGCGAAAATATGTTTATTTTTCATATTGGTTTATTTTATTTTTCATGAAAAAAGAATAGAATTTTACGAACATGATCTACATGTATGTTTGTCCGGATATCTTGGAATTTTACTATACAAATTTTGACGCACATTATTTGCACATTTCAACATTTATTTTTCATCAGCTGTGCTCAATGCAAATGTGTCGATTCAATCAATAAGAAAAAACACAGAGCAGACGCAAATTTCAAAATGAACAAAGGCGATAGAATATTAAAGACCATCTAGAGAGAGAGAGAGAGAGAGAGAGAGAGAGCAATGCACAAGGTAGGTACTCCTTAGATTCTCACCAAGATATCCTAAATTTATGGGTATTAAGACCAAAACAATGGCAACTGCCACAGCTTGAATTTTATACACTGATTTATTATTGTAATAAAGGTTATTTTGAAGGAATTTATCAATTAGTGTGTAAACTCGGAGGATTCACTCACAAACTAAATAAAGTCCGAATGACTTTATGCAAAGTTTGTGAGTGATAAGCCCGAGTTTACGCATTAATAAATTCCGTAAAAATAACCTTTATTTTACGGATATCATAATTTATCTCAGAATTAATATTTTCTATTAGGTGTTCACTAAAATAACCTCGAAGGTCTCCATGTAAAGCTTGGAAAGTAAGAAGAAATTTCTGCTTCTTCTTTTTTTTTCACAGAACAAAATGTCTTTATTGCACATATTCATCTGTTAACAATCTTATCTCGGTAGTCGAGCTTCCTACCGGATATCTCTGTGAAGTTTTAAAAGAATATCGCCAGAGATACGATTTGTAATTAAATAAATGATTATTATTACTTGTATTATGTGCCGATATATTTACACAAATGTCACATATAAAAAAAATCGATATAATATACATATTGGGATTATAATTAAGACTAGGAAAAAACCTGTGGAAAATTGTCAGTCACGTGTAGAGTTAGCTTTAACCCCTGCATGCCAATAAGTGTCAAATAGTTCTTTGTTGCAATTTAAAGTTGAAATATGCTTTATGCATGTGTTATGTTAGTTAAAGTAAGAAATATCTTTAAAGATTATTCTTTATTTTTTTTACCATTAAACTGATTTTTACAACAAATTCTTATGTCCAGTCCATAATTTCCCTCCTGCTGTCCGCATTTACACTCTTGTGGCAAGAGTGCATTTATTTGATGTTTGAGCTAAAAATGACCAATGAAAGATGTGTTTATTTGATTTGCGTATTATAGAATAGAGGTTATTAGGCTGTTCCCAAACGTAACTGAGTCATTTACCGAGCGATCAAAGTCGGACTTGAACAAATCGTCTGCAAAAGGGGGAACTTCAACTATGGGGGCTGCAGAGGCGTATACCTCATTTTTCTGTCTGTAAATTGCAGATATTTCTTAATGTGTATTTCATTTTGTTTAAAGTAATAGTTTTTTCATACGATAAAACATGACGGAACCAAAACTTGACCGGAATTGGAATTTCATTATCGCCGTTTTGAAAGTCCTTCTTATGGAACACATCGGAAGTTCAAAATATATAAATTATTTTTGTTATTCATAAGACAACATGATATCTTCTCCAAACCGCCTTTAACCTCTTAACAATGTTTTTACATGACAGGGAGTACACGTACAGTTTATAAATATCGCGGCCGTGAGTAGTTTGTTTCAAGTTCGGTACAGCATGATTATGTGTTGAATGGTGTATAATGGGGCAGATACTTTGTTTCATTATGAATGATGATATCTATGCTACTTGTTCTTTAAACCGCTTGTTATTGATAAGACAACATGATATCTTCTCCAAACTGCCTTTAACCTCTTTAGGGCAAACGATACAGTTACAGGGGAGATAATAATGCATCCAAAATGTGCGTGTTGTTTTCGCAATGGCAGACTTACATACTTAAGAACAAATTACAAAAAACTGCATGAAAATATCTCTTGCCGTTTGAAAGTTATGTGAATTTTTCGAAAAGTATTAAAATATGAAATTTTATCTTTTTACACGAAATTTGAAAATTTCAACCGGAAATATCTCGAAAAGTAAATCATGAAGGAATAAATTTCTCTGCATATTCCAAACGTGTACATTGAAATTGACCTTCATTCAAAATTTCAAAATATTCTAATCGTGGGATCATTACGGTATCGTATGCCCTTAACAACGTTTTTACATGACAGGGAGTACATGTACAGTGTATAAATATCGGGGCCGGGAGTAGTTTGTTTCAAGTTCGGTACAGCATGATTAGTGTATAATGGGGCAAGTACTTTGTTTCATTATGAATGATGATATCTATACTACTTGTTCTTTAACATGTTAAACTGCTTACATTAGACCGGAAATATAATGACATGACTAAAAAGAAATCGCATCGGATAGTTCCGGAACTTATTAATTCGTCTAATTGCTTATTGTTTCAAACAGTAATCGATGTAAAAGGGTAAAATTTTCAGTATACCTTATCAAGTATATACACCCTTATATAAGTTTGACTTGTAGCTTTCTTCGGTTATACGTTTATTAGGTGAACAAAAAACGGTCTTTAGATTTAGTAGTATAGATAGATAGATGAGTAATGCATCTGTGGATTTAATTACGGAAATTATTTTAGGCTTTTCTATATTGTTTTGTATTTATAATCGCACTATATTTTGACCGACTATTTTGTTTACAAAGCGAACATGCCAACCCACGTAAACCTCTATTAGCTATTTTGCTCAAATGATAGAGCAATGAGGTGTCGCATTAAGCATTGTCAAGTTCATTCTATTTGTGAAACTATATTTGAACAATAATCAGATAATCCCTACTACAAAAGAAAGTAGTATTACTATCCGGTATAATTTATATATTAGAAGAAAAAATTATACAAAATATAATACTCAAATAATACTGGCTATTTTCTGTATGAAAGGATCATTTATTTTTATGAAAACATGTTTTTTACTTTCACTTTTGAAAAGATTAAACAAATTTTAATGAATCTCTCTTGTGATTTGAAATATAGTAGGCTTTGAATATTGAAAACAGTATAATTGTTAACACAAAGTTTAGCCCATAGTAATTCTTATCGTTGATTTTATATCCAAATACTAGATTTTTCAAATTTACAATGTTGTTTTTAATTTTAATTTTATTTAAAAGTTCTTTTATTTCATGCCTAAAGCTTTCATAATATTTGCAGTCTATGAAAAAATGTCTATAGTCCTTCTCTTGTTGACAAATATTACACAGTGGTGAATCTGTTATTTTCCAGGAGAGTAATAGTTTTTTACAAGGGAGTATAACGTGTAGTAACTTCCACCAAAGCATTTTAAGTTTATTGTCATTGGGATAATTGAAAATGAAACATAAGATATCTTTGATTATAAATGTGAAATTTTCTATTTCTAATTTATTTTTCCACTTCAATAATCCAATTGGTAATTCTTTCTAATTGGTTTCTGTTTCTTTGGCGGACTCTTAACTTCTGGGCTGGCACGTCAAAATCAGGCTCTGGTTGACATCTAGTATAAAGCAGGGTTCATATACATATCAAATTAACATGTACAAGTCCTGATATGTATACGCATGAAATAATTGCTACTGGCAAAAAATCATCCACCCACCCAGCAATATGAATATGGTCATATCAGATGACAAGAAAGACAACTCCAATATACTAGTAAAAAAGAATTACATTGATGAAAAGGTTTCATAACTACATATCAAAACAAACTGAAAAGGTACCTTTTTTCTCTTTGTCGCGTCATTTTGTAGGGAAAGATACTGAATTCAGATAGTTTGCTATATAAAAACATTCAATATGTTCCAACATAATTTGAAATTATTTCCAGAACATACACGACAAAAAGAGAGAACTTATTTGGAATTAAAACAGACAACTACTGAGAATAACAAAAGTCCAGATGAATAAATGTATTGTAATTTGTTTCATGTTCTGGTCGTGGGAAAGACTTCGATAACTTACGAAAAATGAGATATGTTTCTACATGTCATGCATGCATTTTTCACATGTAAACAAGATATGTCCGAATTGATTCCCTTACGGGAGTTACAAACAATAATTAAAAGATGTTATAACCATTTAGATTTCTTTTCATAAACTATTACGTGGCTCTTAAAAGAGCCTTATGTCAGCCATGCTTTTTGTTTTCGGTACGCTTGCATTCCTCTTTCATGCGTTATCTGGGCAAACAAAGTGAAGAAGATCTCGGAAATAAAAACAATACTCGACCGCCTTTGTTCCCTGGTCTCTTTCTTGTAATTCCAACTATTTTTGTTGAGTCATGTAATTTCACCTCAACAATTTAGATTTCTTTTTGAAAATATTATGTGGCTCTTAAAAGAGCCGGTATCCAGCCATGTTGGATGTATTCTGTACACCTATATTGCTCCTCTATCCGCCTGGACATGGAACATGAAGATCTCTTACGTGAATACTATGCTTCGTCGCATTAGTTGTAACCTTGGTCTCATTCTTGTAATTTCAACTGTTTTTGGAGTCGTGCAACTTCTCTCGCCGGTCTGACGGCATACTCGTAGAACATGTTTCTGATACCTCCTGTAGTGGCTAACTGTAAACGGAGTGTGTAGAGGAAACTCTTCATGCCGTCTCGATTGGCTTTGTCATATCCGATCTGTAGCTTTTCTAGACGCCTGGTGATCATTTTGATCTGTTCACATGACTTCCGCAATTTGTTTTCGGCAGCGTACAGGGCCAATCTCGGATCTTGTGATTTTGTATCAGACATGATTTTACAAGTTACTGTAACACAGTTAACAGTATATTGTAGAAATCTGCTTTACTCGATAATTTATAGAGATTTTATATTACTCTCTGTCAAAAGTTTATTGTGGCATGATGTGAACTGTGAACATTTCAGAACCACGTCAGCAATCATAAGTATTGTATATGTCCTTGGAACAATTATGACAACAGAACTTAAATTTGAAAATCCCATTGAGTTTGTTCGGGCGCATAGGTTTGGAAAACCAGATAAAAAGCCTAGACCAATAGTTTGTAGGTTTAAGGCATTTAATGATCGGGAAACGGTAAGGAAAAATGCTACTTTGTTGAAGGGAACCCAGTACGGAATAAGTGAACAATTTCCGAAAGAGGTGAATGATCGTAGACGAGCTCACTGGCCTTACTATAAGGAAGCGAAGGAACAGGGAAAAAAAGCGTTTTTCAAGCGCGATAGACTTTTTGTGGATGGGAGAGAGGTGATAGCAAAAGCAAAACCGAAAACGGATGAAAGAAGAGAAGGTTTCACAAGACGTGGACTGGAACCTAATAGTGAACTGACGACCTTGATGATGACAACTCAGATTTAAATCAAAACCATTATAAAGATAATTTACAAATTTTGTGTCTAAATGTATGTGGTGTTAAAACAAGACATTGTTACCCTGAATTTAAAAGATTGTTGTATGCTTTTGATATTGTATGCTTATCGGAAACTAAATTAAGTGATATAGATATTATAGCTATAGATGATTTTATATTTAGATATAAGAATAGAAAGAAGTTTGAAAATAGATCAGGGGGTATAGCTGTTGGTTATAAAGCATATTTAAAAGATTATATCAAATTGATAGAAACTGATTGTTCTTTTGTGCTTTGGTTTAGTGTAGACAAAACTATTATGAAAACTGTTCAGGATGCTATTTTTGGTATTGTTTATATACCCCCTGAGAGCAGTAAATATGCAAAAGATGATGCATTTTGCGAAATTGAGACCGAATTTCAGAGATTTAATAGACATTCAAATTTTATTTGTCTACTTGGCGATATGAATGCACGCACAGGTAGTACGCCCGACTTTATAGAACAAGAATACAATGAAGATTACTTTACACAAAATGTAGTAAATATCGACAACTTTAATGATGTTGAAATTTTAGAGGAACTTGGTATCCCAAAATTTAGAAATACTATAGACCAAACTATTAATAGATATGGAAGAAAATTGATTGAATTGTGTAGAAATAACAACTTATTTATTTTAAATGGTAGACTTGGTAAAGATGTTAAAGGTAAGCCAACAAGTATGAATTCGAGTGTCATTGATTATGCTATAAGCACAGCACCATTTCTTCAACTAGTCCTTGATTTTGATATTTTGGATTTCAGCAAACTTTTTTCTGATATTCACTGTCCCATATCGTTGGAATTATTATTGAAGGAGAAACCTGCATTTAATAAACAGGTTCTACCAAGGAAAATTAAGCGGTGGAAGCCTGAAAAAAGTATTCTAGGAAGAATTTTCGCAAAGCTAAACGAATGTATAAAAAACATGGGTCAAATCTTTTTAAAACAAGACTAAAAGTGGCTGAATTATATTATAAGCGAACTATGGATGAGAACATAGTTAAGTTTAATAGAGAAATGCGATGTAAAATGAAAAATATGAGATTGAAAAATCCTAAGGATTTTTGGAAATTGTTCCGATCTGATAGAAAGGAAAACACGAATATTTCATTAGACGTATTGTTTAATTTCTTTAAAGATTTAAACACAAACAAGTTTGATGAGACGAATAATTATAATATACCTAATGATGTTAACGCTGAAAATAGCGAATTATTTAATGGTATTATTACAAAGGAAGAAATTAGCAAAGCCATACGAGCTGCTAAAAATAACAAAGCCTCTGGCGATGACAATATTATAAATGAATATATATCAGCCTCTTTTAGCACAATGAGTGAAACTTTTGTTATGTTATTCAATCTTGTTTTTGATTCTGGAATTGTACCTGAAGAGTGGTTAAAGGGTATAATTATTCCTATATATAAGAATAAAGGAGATAAACTTGAGCCTAAAAATTATAGGCCTGTAACATTATTATCATGCTTAGGGAAAATTTACACTTCCATTTTAAACTTTAGATTGAATAATTTCATTAACGAGAATTTTCTTTTAAATGAGAATCAAGCTGGATTTAGAAGTGGATATTCTACGAATGATCATATTTTCTCATTATATGCCTTATTCGAGTTATTAAATGTTAAAAAGAAAAAACTCCACTGCGCTTTAATCGATTTTGAAAAAGCCTTTGATTTCGTTCACAGAAATTCACTATTTTTAAAACTATTTACAAACAATATAACGGGGAAATTTCTCCGGATCATACAAAATATGTATGACGAAGTCAAATCTTGCATCAGACATAATAATAATTCCTGGGAATTCTTTAAATGTGAAATGGGAGTCAGACAGGGAGAGAATTTATCACCTATGTTATTTTCATTATACTTAAATGATCTCCAAACATATTTGGAAGAACATAACCTTACTGGACTTGAATCAATTAGTCGTGATGCGGAATCTGAATTGATGATTTATATCAAAATATTATTGTTTTTATATGCAGATGATAAATTTTATTATCTGAGACAAGCAAGGGCTTGCAACAGATGTTGAATACTTTTGCAACATATTGCGATCAATGGAAGCTCAAAATAAACGTTGACAAGACAAAAATTCTTTTTTTTTCTAAAGATAGAATTCCGAAGAATGAAAAATTTTATTTGAATAATAAAGAAATTGAAATTCTTAAAGATTACAAGTATCTAGGCGTATTTTTTGCTAGAAGCGGAGGTTTTTTCTCAACTAGAAAATATTTGAAACAACAAGCAACTAAGGCAATGTTTAGTCTCTTACAGAAATGTCGCAGACATAACTTGTCAATTGAATGTCAATTAGATATGTTTGACAAAGCCATTTTGCCAATTCTACTGTATGGGTCAGAAATATGGGGTTTCGAAAAACTTGATATTTTAGAAGGATTTCATCTACGATTTTGCAAGATTATTTTGAATTTAAAACAAACGACACCAAATAATATAGTGTAAGGTGAACTTGGGAGATTTCCTATTTCATTATCAATTAAAGTGAGAATGATAAAATTTTGGTGTCGAATCGTAAATGGAGAGGAGGAAAAGTTCTCTTCAATTTTATATAAATTACTCTTTGTTAATTATAATAATTATGGCTTTGAGAGTAAATGGCTGACATTCATTAAAGGTATTCTTAATAATTGTGGATTATCAAATGTATGGATGTCTCAAGACTTTTATCCTACTGAATGGATTGTAAACTGTAAATTAAAATTGAAGGATCAGTATAAACAAGAATGGTTCTCAGATATTTTCAATTCTTCAAAAACAATATGCTATAGGATGTTCAAAACAGATTTTTGTATGGAAAAATATCTTACAGTTTTACCATCATAATTATTATTTTCTTTGTGCAAATTTAGATGTGGTAGCCATCGTTTACCCATAGAAACGGGGAGATGGAACAATACTCCTAGAAACGAGAGAATGTGTCCCAATTGTGACTCACGCGAAATTGGCGATGAGTATCATTATATTTTTACATGTAAAGCTTTTAAGGTGGAACGTAAGAAATTTCTGCCGGATTATTGTCAACAAAATTATAACTCTATAAAATTTCATAAGTTGTTCAATTCATCTGATCTTACAGTATTAGAAAATTTAGCCAAATTGATTAAAATTGTTTTATCAAAGGTCGCCCCTCCTGGTTAGATTGTGTATTGATTTGTCACATTATTGTTTACGCATGCACTGTATATTTTGTATTTATGTTGTATGTAATTTCTCTATAACATGTATGTTTATGAGAATAAAGTATTCGTATTCGGAAAATATTTGGGCGTCCCACCGTTCATATATCTGTATATTTCTATACACGTCATTGAAGAGTTTCTTTAACTTACTAATTAATCTGACAATGGGGGACATTTATAAATCAATTAATCAATCAGATTTTATTTTATTTTATTGGTTTATTTGTTTATTTGTTTGATAGCTAATCCTGCGTTTTTCTTTTTTTCATTTTATTGTTATATTGCCGAGTCGGATTTTCAGCATGTTAGACCTCACGACAAGATGTTTCCCTGCTAACATCAACATGTTTAGGCTCATGAAGATTATATTTTACGCCGAAATAAAACGGGTGATTAAGTTATTTTATAAATAAAACTTCACATTTTTAAGTATTACTGTAAATGAATATAACATTGAAATAAATAAATAAAGAAGAAACAAAACAAAGAAGAAATGGAAGGAATAAATGAGTAATTATTATTTGTAAAAGTTTGGTTCTGGCGGTTAAATACAATACATATACATACACTTATGAATTATATCAATAACAGATATAAAGGAAAAACCCAAAAGTATATTATGAAACAAATAAACAGATAAACAAATCAATAAACAAACTTGATTAATTAATTAATTATCCATATATTTTTACCTATGTCATTTACGTACTAATCAAGCTGCCGTTAAGAAAATTTTACTAATTAATTAATTTTGGACTTAATTAATAAGTAAGTTTGTGGCGTATATAGATTTAATAATGAACGACGGAACGCCCAATAATTTTCCAATGACATTCAATACTGATGATACTGAAATGATACATGTTCACACGGTGTCAACCACATGTCACAATCTAAAGCTTTGACAAGGAGTAAAATAAAATTTGTATAAATTATAGAGCAAGGCAAATTTCAACAATAACTGTTTATAGTGTTACACAGTAATCTGTAAAATTATGTCTGATAAAAAATCTCAAGATCCGAGACTGGCGCTGTACAGTGCCGAATACAAATTCCGTAAGTCATGTGAACAGATCAAAATGATCACCAGACGTCTAGATATGCTACAGATCAGATATGACAAAGCCAAACGAGACGACATGAAGAGTTTCCGCTGCACACTCCGTTTACAATTAGCTACTACAGAAGGTACCAGAAACATGTTCTACGAATATGCCGTCAGACAGGCGAGAGAAGTTGCACGACTCCAAAAACAATTGAAAGTACAAGAATGAGAACCAACAAAAGCGATCATTGTCTTCATGTACGAGATCTTCTTTAAATTCCTTGTCCAGGCGGATAGAGGAGGAGTGTAGGTGTTCAGAAAACAACCAGCATGACTGGAAGAAGGCTCTTTTCAGAGCCACATATTATTTTCAAAAAGAAATCTTAATTGTTGTTAAATCGCCATTGTGTTAACCCTTAGTTATCTCTCTTGAGACACCAACTATAGATAATACATCTACATGTTAATCATATCTTGTTAGCGTATATGTACATGTAATTAATCCCTTGTTTAGATACGTATATATGTAAGTCATATCTTGGTGTCATACGGGTACATGCTAGTCATATCTTTCATTTGATTTCAAATATTTTATTGATAATATATCAAAGGGATTGGATAACAGGCAATGCCTATATAGATCCTATCCCGAAACAAGATGGAAATATAACAAAACATAGGCTACATGTATACAGTATAAGAGGACAACACTACAATCTACCTATAGCATTTCTAGAACTTTACAATTTTAAAGTTAAATTAAAATATAATTATGATATGTACATTATAAATCGATGTGGAGTACTTGTACAAAAAGGAAAAAAGTAATGTTGAATTAAAGCAAACTTGATATATCATTTTGTATTACATTGACTTTAAGCATATATTCCACCAAATATCAATTTAGTCTTATCATATGTTTGTATATAGGGTCATGTTTTGCAATAAAAAAAATGTTATCAAAATATGAAACATAATAGATATGTTTAAATTAAATAGGAAAAAAGTGCAAAATTATCTCAAAGAAAAAAAAATACATGAATTTAGCTAACACTCAAGAAAACAAATTGATTGAAAACAGATAATAAGGGGGAAAAAAAGATAGAAATGGGTAGCAGGAGTAGCAACTTGAAGATCTAGGGACAGCCATTCCACAAAAATTAACAAAGTTTACAAGATTATAACATACACTAATATACCTGTGCATCTGTTACAAAAATAATAATAATAAAAAATAATAATCATTGGAATCTTTTGGTATCAGCTATATACCGTAACACGGTATTTACTACGTGTTCGCTTTCCCCTGGAGACAGATCACCCGAACCATACAAAAGAAAATCAAGATCCAGTTGTAGCAGATAGTTATCAAGATCATGAAATAAGTGTACACGTTCTCTTGTATAAAGTGGACAAGTGAAAAAATAATGATAATTATCCTCAGTGTCGTTTCCACAGGCACAGCGTGAGCTCTCAGACAAGTGTGACCGAAAAAGGTGATGGTTTAAATCGCTAACTTCGTTACGAAGTTGACAGTAGATTATATTATACTTACGTTGACTATAATGACTGGGAGGCTTTCTGACATTATTTAAACTTTTCTTTAACATATACAGGGACGTCGCATTTCGTACTTCACGATCCAAATTGTTCCATATGTCCATTGCACTCGGAAAAAAGCTATTCTTGTATGATTGAGTATTGGACCTAGGAATGTTAAAGAATCTCTGATTGCGGAGAGGATAATTTTCCTCGGTATTTATAAATGATGTGATATGTTCAGAAATATAACTGGGAAGATATCCATTCAGGGATTTATACTCAAAAATGATTTTTCTTTTTTGCGTCTCTCCCTGAGTGAGTCCCATCCCAGTTCATTATATAGTTTTAATCTGGATTTGCCTCGTCGCATACCAGTCACTATTCTAGCGGCCTCATATTGCACAGATTCAATTAAATCTGATTCCTGATTAGTGCAATTATCCCATACTATATTTCCATATTCTAGGATTAGTCTAATGAACCCAAAATAAAGTTTTTCGAGAGAATTTCTATCAAGATTATACTTAAGCATTCGTAAGACATTCAACCGAGTGCAGGCTTTAGAGTAGATATCATTAATGTGGTCTTTCCATGTACCCTTTGGATTAAAATTCAACCCTAAATGTTTGTGCTCTACAGTATTTTCTAAAGCAATATCATTCATATATAAGGTTGGAATATCAACATGTTGCTTTCTGGTAAATAGCATGGATTTTGTCTTATTAGAGTTAAATGTAACCCCCCAGTCAGTTGACCATGAATATAAGCTATCAAGATCAGAGTTGAGAGATTCTGCAGCTGTTTCCTGGTTGTCAACGATACAGTAGAGTGATTTATCATCTGCAAATAGTTTTATTTTATTAGTGACAACGTCTACTATATCATTGACAAACAAAAGAAACAGGTAAGGTCCTAAAATAGATCCCTGAGGAACTCCTGCATTTATCGATTTCCACATTGAATTGTATCCATCCATGCATATACGTTGTTTTCTATCAGAAAGGTAATTACGAAACCAGTTAAGCAATCTGTCCTTAATTCCATATTTTCTCAGTTTTATAGAAGACCAGAATGCCATACTCGGTCAAATGCCTTAGAAACATCACAAAATATAAAACGAACGTCTTTTCCTATATCCAAATTCTTCATGATATCATCGTATATAAGTAATAACTGATTTACAGTTGAATCTTTTTGACGAAAGCCAGATTGATTATCTGTCAATATATTATTTTGGCGAATGTAGTTATGAAGATATTTGAAAACTATTTTTTCCGACATCTTACTGAAGCAATTTGTAACAGATATTGGTCTATAGTTGCAAGCATTTTCACTACCGCCCTTCCCTTTGTATATGGCTGTTACATTAGCCATTTTCCAGCCACTAGGCACAATACCATAATATAAACTTTTATTAAATAGAATAGTAAGGGGCTGTACCAATGGCTGGAAAATTGCTCTCAACAGTTTTGGTGGTAAATTATCCGGACCACCTGGTTCAGAAGTATTTAATGTTTCGAACTGATCGGTTACCTCCTGTTCAGTGACAACAATATCCGAGAACTCACACGGCGCAAGTGGAGGAACATCAGGTAGATTGGATTCTGTCTCCAGAGTTGACACAGAAACAAAATAATCATTAATAACTCGAGCTTTATCTACGGGGTGATAAAAAATGTCCCCATTAGCCTTAATAGGGCTTTTTGTAATATTTGCATTTTTAAATTTTGTAACACCCTTGGCAATACGCCACCATTTTCCCGGGGGTATAGATTTGTCAACCAGTGAATTTTGTAAGTTAGTGATATACATCTTTTTTGCGTCTCTTATCATATCAATTATTTCATTTCTGATATGCCTAAAGTTTTGCCAGTCACTTGCAAGATTTCTAGTTTTGACTTTTTTGTGTAGACGATTCCTTTTCCTCATTTTACATTTTATATCATTACTAATCCAGGGTTTGTCTTTTGGACGAATGCGAATGGTCTTTTGTGGGACAAATATCTCTAAAGCATGCGTAATCTCCCCATTGATAATATCATTAATCAGATCAACATCTTCTACGTCATCAAATTTACCCTCCCAATCAAAATCTTGCAAGTGCTGTTTAATAGCTTCATAATCACCTGAATCATAATCATATACAGTTTTCGTGTAAGATTTTTCACGGGGAGTAGTAAAATTCAATTCTATAACAACTGGACAATGGTCACTACAAAAATTTGTCAAAACATATCTATCTCTAACAATGCCTAAATTATTCACAAAAATAGGATCTATAAGGGTGGAGGAAGTGGGGGTAATCCTCGTAGGTTCTGACACAACATTTGATAATCCAAGTCTTTCACAAACTCTAGATAATCTATGGTTATTACTTACAGTTATTAAATCTACATTAATATCTCCCAACAAAATTACATTATCAATATCAGAATCAATACAATTTGTGAATAAGTTTTCTAAATGGTCCCAAGCAGATGACTTAGCATTAGGTGGTCTATAGAAACACAGAAACACATAAGTAAAAATTTTCTATTACCAGAATGACACTCGACACATACAGATTCGATTTCTGGCAATTCTAAATCAGAGCGACGAATAACCAGAAGGTTATTCCTAATATACAGTAAAATACCCCCCCCCCCCCCCCTCTGCCATTGTCCCTATCCCTGCGAAAAGGCGCAGGGTTAAGAAAATTATCAATGCATATATCATCACTACTGATAGAGTTGTCTAATTTTGACTCTGTAATACATATAATATCGTTGTAGCGTAAAATTTACAAGTCCGTAAAAAATGGTAGTTCCGTTTCCGGTTTCCGGTTTGTCTTTCAAATTTTACGCTGTTTACTGTAAATTTCGCAAGTCGTCGTAAAATTCACAAGCTAGTTAGAAACACAAACTATTCTGTTATTTTAACATATATACAAAGGACTACAAACCATTTACACATTAATTGAATGAATTAGAACTTACTTAACTTATGAATGAATGAAATAAATTATAAATATGCTTGTGGCAGCTTTGAAAAACAAAACATCGGCGCTCAGGATCGCGGCGTTGTTTTGTTGGTTTTTTTTTAAAGCTGCCACAATCCGTTTTCGATATAACATTTGAAGTGAGAAGCCTACAAATTTGTGATAAACAGTTCAAATTCCAAGATTTATTTGGATTTTTTTTTGGGGGGGGGGACTGTTGGTGCTGTCCGAGGGATCTGCAAAATTAAAGATAAGCCAAGCCGTAAATTAACAGGTGTATGGAATATGGTAGAATTAAAATAGGTCTAGATTTATAAAATTCAATGAAAAGTCGTGAAAATCTACAAGAAAAAAAATAATAACTTGCTCAAAGCCACAATGAAAATGCAATACTGAATTGCTCAGCAACATACAGTAAAAGCCCCTGTTAGTCATCACTTCTATAAGACATACAACCAATATAGTATATCATAAAACATGATTTAAGCCCTCAAGCCACATCAAAACCAGGGCACATGTGAGGGTTTAGGTCATTTATCATCAAAATATATACCAAATTCCACAAGAATCAAAATTCTTAGGCCATAAAAAATGCAAGTCTCCCCTTGGGTTTCAAAATATCAAACATGTTTGGAGATGAAATGTTTCAGAAATTCATCATTATACCTGACTTTGCATTAATAAAGGGAATTTATATAGTTCTAAACATATTTTGGTCAATTATCATCCAAATATATACCAAATTCCACCAGAATCAAAATTCTTAGGCTGTAAAAAATGCAAGTCTCCCCTTAATTTTCAAAATATCAACATGTTTGGAGATGAATGGTTTCAGAAATTCATCATTATACCCGACTATGTATTAATAAGGGAATTTATGTACTCCTCAACATATTTTGGTCATTTATCATCCAGATATATACCAAATTCCACCAGAGTTACAATTCTTAGGCCATAAAAAATGCAAGTGTCGCCTTGATTTTCAAAATATCAACATGTTTGGAGATGAAATGTTTCAGAAATTCATCATTATACCCGACTATATATTAATAAAGGGAATTCATATGCTTCTCAACATATTTTGGTCATTTATCATACAAACATATACCAAATTCCACCAGAATCAAAATTCTTAGGCCATAAAAAATGCAAGTCTCCCCTTGGGTTTCAAAATATCAAACATGTTTGGAGATGAAATGTTTCAGAAATTCATCATTATACCTGACTATGTATTAATAAAGGGAATGCATATACTTCTCAACATATTTTAGTCATTTATCATCCAAATATATATATACCAAATTCCACCAGATTCAAAATTCTTAGGCCGTAAATAATGGAAGTCTCGTCTTGAGTTTCAAAATATCAACACGTTTGGACATGAAAGGTTTCAGAAATTCATCATTAGACCTGATTATGTATTAATAAAGAGAATTCATATACCTCTCAACATATTTTGGTCAATTATCATCCAGATATATACCAAATTCCACCAGAATCAAAATTCTTAAAAAATGCCATAAAAAATGCAAGTCTCCCTTTGATTTTCAAAATATCAACATGTATGACATTTTTATGGCCTAAGATATGGAACTCTGATGGGAATTTGTATATTTTTTGACAATAAATGACCAAAATATGTTGAGAAGTATATTATTTCCCTTTAATAATATAAAGTGAGGTATAATAATTAATTTCTGATGACTTGTATGTCCATACATCTAGGTATTTTGAGACCCAAGGAGAGACTTGCAATTTTTACGGCCTAAGATATGGCACTCTGATGGGAATTTGTATATTTTTGGACAATAAATGACCAAAATATGTTGAGAAGTATATTATTTCCCTTTAATAATATAAAGTGAGGTATAATAATTAATTTCTGATGCCTTGTATGTCCATACATCTAGGTATTTTGAGACCCAAGGAGAGACTTGCAATTTTTACGGCCTAAGATTTGTAACTAGGATGGGATGTGGAATATTTTTGGACAATAAATAACCAAAATATGTTGAGAAGTATATTATTTCCCTTTATTAATATATAGTGAGGTATAATAATTAATTTCTGATGCTTTTTATGTCCATACATCTAAGTATTTTGAGACCCAAGGAGAGACTTGCAATTTTTACGGCCTAATTAAGATTTTTAACTCGGATGGGATTTGGAATATTTTTGAACAATAAATGACCAAAATATGTTGAGAAGTA
Organism: Mytilisepta virgata; assembly: GCA_028015205.1. Lineage (NCBI taxonomy): Eukaryota > Metazoa > Mollusca > Bivalvia > Mytilida > Mytilidae > Mytilisepta > Mytilisepta virgata. The sequence continues at coordinate 47,742 of JAPWFG010000026.1, read as the reverse complement.
TATTATTTCCCTTTATTAATATATAGTGAGGTATAATAATTAATTTCTGATGCTTTTTATGTCCATACATCTAAGTATTTTGAGACCCAAGGAGAGACTTGCAATTTTTACGGCCTAAGATTTTTAACTCGGATTGGATTTGGAATATTTTTGAACAATAAATGACCAAAATATGTTGAGAAGTATATTATTTCCCTTTATTAAAACATAGTGAGGTATAATAATTAATTTTTGAAGCTTTTTAAGTCAATATATCTAGGTAATTTGAGACCCAAGGAGAGACTTGCAATTTTTACGGCCTAAGATATGGCACTCTGATGGGAATTTGTATATTTTTGGACAATAAATGACCAAAATATGTTGAGAAGTATATTATTTCCCTTTATTAATATATAGTGAGGTATAATAATTAATTTCTGATGCTTTTTATGTCCATACATCTAAGTATTTTGAGACCCAAGGAGAGACTTGCAATTTTTATGGCCTAAGATATCGCACTCTGATGGGAATTTGTATATTTTTGGACAATAAATGACCAAAATATGTTGAGAAGTATATTATTTCCCTTTAATAATATAAAGTGAGGTATAATAATTAATTTCTGATGACTTGTATGTCCATACATCAAGGTATTTTGAGACCCAAGGAGAGACTTGCAATTTTTACGGCCTAAGATTTTTAACTCGGATGGGATGTGGAATATTTTTGAACAATAAATGACCAAAATATGTTTAGAAGTATATTATTCCCCTTTATTAATATATAGTGAGGTATAATAATTAATTTCTGATGCTTTTTATGTCCATACATCTAAGTATTTTGAGACCCAAGGAGAGACTTGCAATTTTTACGGCCTAAGATTTTTAACTCGGATTGGATTTGGAATATTTTTGAACAATAAATGACCAAAATATGTTGAGAAGTATATTATTTCCCTTTATTAAAACATAGTGACGTATAATAATTAATTTTTGAAGCTTTTTAAGTCAATATATCTAGGTAATTTGAGACCCAAGGAGAGACTTGCAATTTTTACGGCCTAAGATATGGCACTCTGATGGGAATTTGTATATTTTTGGACAATAAATGACCAAAATATGTTGAGAAGTATATTATTTCCCTTTATTAATATATAGTGAGGTATAATAATTAATTTCTGATGCTTTTTATGTCCATACATCTAAGTATTTTGAGACCCAAGGAGAGACTTGCAATTTTTACGGCCTCAGATATCGCACTCTGATGGGAATTTGTATATTTTTGGACAATAAATGACCAAAATATGTTGAGAAGTATATTATTTCCCTTTAATAATATAAAGTGAGGTATAATAATTAATTTCTGATGACTTGTATGTCGATACATCTAGGTATTTTGAGACCCAAGGAGAGACTTGCAATTTTTACGGCCTAAGATATGGCACTCTGATGGGAATTTGTATATTTTTGGACAATAAATGACCAAAATATGTTGAGAAGTATATTATTTCCCTTTAATAATATAAAGTGAGGTATAATAATTAATTTCTGATGACTTGTATGTCCATACATCTAGGTATTTTGAGACCCAAGGAGAGACTTGCAATTTTTACGGCCTAAGATTTTTAACTCGGATGGGATGTGGAATATTTTTGGACAATAAATGACCAAAATATGTTGAGAAGTATATTATTTCCCTTTAATAATATAAAGTGAGGTATAATAATTAATTTCTGATGACTTGTATGTCCATACATCTAGGTATTTTGAGACCCAAGGAGAGACTTGCAATTTTTACGGCCTAAGATATGGCACTCTGATGGGAATTTGTATATTTTTGGACAATAAATGACCAAAATATGTTGAGAAGTATATTATTTCCCTTTAATAATATAAAGTGAGGTATAATAATTAATTTCTGATGCCTTGTATGTCCATACATCTAGGTATTTTGAGACCCAAGGAGAGACTTGCAATTTTTACGGCCTAAGATTTGTAACTAGGATGGGATGTGGAATATTTTTGGACAATAAATAACCAAAATATGTTGAGAAGTATATTATTTCCCTTTATTAATATATAGTGAGGTATAATAATTAATTTCTGATGCTTTTTATGTCCATACATCTAAGTATTTTGAGACCCAAGGAGAGACTTGCAATTTTTACGGCCTAAGATTTTTAACTCGGATTGGATTTGGAATATTTTTGAACAATAAATGACCAAAATATGTTGAGAAGTATATTATTTCCCTTTATTAAAACATAGTGAGGTATAATAATTAATTTTTGAAGCTTTTTAAGTCAATATATCTAGGTAATTTGAGACCCAAGGAGAGACTTGCAATTTTTACGGCCTAAGATATGGCACTCTGATGGGAATTTGTATATTTTTGGACAATAAATGACCAAAATATGTTGAGAAGTATATTATTTCCCTTTATTAATATATAGTGAGGTATAATAATTAATTTCTGATGCTTTTTATGTCCATACATCTAAGTATTTTGAGACCCAAGGAGAGACTTGCAATTTTTATGGCCTAAGATATCGCACTCTGATGGGAATTTGTATATTTTTGGACAATAAATGACCAAAATATGTTGAGAAGTATATTATTTCCCTTTAATAATATAAAGTGAGGTATAATAATTAATTTCTGATGACTTGTATGTCCATACATCAAGGTATTTTGAGACCCAAGGAGAGACTTGCAATTTTTACGGCCTAAGATTTTTAACTCGGATGGGATGTGGAATATTTTTGGACAATAAATGACCAAAATATGTTTAGAAGTATATTATTCCCCTTTATTAATATATAGTGAGGTATAATAATTAATTTCTGATGCTTTTTATGTCCATACATCTAAGTATTTTGAGACCCAAGGAGAGACTTGCAATTTTTACGGCCTAAGATTTTTAACTCGGATTGGATTTGGAATATTTTTGAACAATAAATGACCAAAATATGTTGAGAAGTATATTATTTCCCTTTATTAAAACATAGTGACGTATAATAATTAATTTTTGAAGCTTTTTAAGTCAATATATCTAGGTAATTTGAGACCCAAGGAGAGACTTGCAATTTTTACGGCCTAAGATATGGCACTCTGATGGGAATTTGTATATTTTTGGACAATAAATGACCAAAATATGTTGAGAAGTATATTATTTCCCTTTATTAATATATAGTGAGGTATAATAATTAATTTCTGATGCTTTTTATGTCCATACATCTAAGTATTTTGAGACCCAAGGAGAGACTTGCAATTTTTACGGCCTCAGATATCGCACTCTGATGGGAATTTGTATATTTTTGGACAATAAATGACCAAAATATGTTGAGAAGTATATTATTTCCCTTTAATAATATAAAGTGAGGTATAATAATTAATTTCTGATGACTTGTATGTCGATACATCTAGGTATTTTGAGACCCAAGGAGAGACTTGCAATTTTTACGGCCTAAGATATGGCACTCTGATGGGAATTTGTATATTTTTGGACAATAAATGACCAAAATATGTTGAGAAGTATATTATTTCCCTTTAATAATATAAAGTGAGGTATAATAATTAATTTCTGATGACTTGTATGTCCATACATCTAGGTATTTTGAGACCCAAGGAGAGACTTGCAATTTTTACGGCCTAAGATTTTTAACTCGGATGGGATGTGGAATATTTTTGGACAATAAATGACCAAAATATGTTGAGAAGTATATTATTCCCCTTTATTAATATATAGTGAGGTATAATAATTAATTTCTGATGCTTTTTATGTCCATACATCTAAGTATTTTGAGACCCAAGGAGAGACTTGCAATTTTTACGGCCTAAGATTTTTAACTCGGATGGGATTTGGAATATTTTTGAACAATAAATGACCAAAATATGTTAAGAAGTATATTATTTCCCTTTATTAATATACAGTGAGGTATAATAATTAATTTCTGAAGCTTTTTAAGTCCATACATCAAGGTATTTTGAGACCCAAGGAGAGACTTCCAATTTTTACGGCCTAAGATTGGTAACTGGGATGGGATTTGGAATATTTTTGAACAATAAATGACCAAAATATGTTGAGAAGTATATCATTTCCCTTTATTAAAACATAGTGAGGTATAATAATTAATTTCTGAAGCAGTTCATGTCCATACACCTAGAAATTTAGTGACTCAATAGGAGACTTGCAATTTTTACGGCCTAAGATACGGAACTCTGATAGGAATTTGTATATTTTTGGGCAATAAATGATAAACATATGTTGAAAAGTATATTATTTCCCTTCATTAATACATAGTGAGGTATAAGGATTTAATTTCTGAAGCATTTCATGTCCATACACCTAGAAATTTAGTGACTCAAGAGGAGACTTGTAATTTTGTCGGGCTAAGATATGTAATCTGTCAAGTATTAAATTTGTTCTAATATTTAGAAAATTCTATGGTTACTCATATAATTTGTTGAAAACCTTGATTATATTATGTACTTATACCATACAAGATATTGTGTTCATTGAATTATTGAAATGTGGGGAAAAAAATTTAATATATGGTAAGAATACAGGAATTTCAATAGTCATGATAGTGTTAATGTTTCATAGACAGTAAGGTATACTTTTTGCCATAAAAAAACATTTTATAAGCAAATTTGATAAAATTTGGTAAAAAATTTGTAAATGTATTGTATTTAGGATATACAAGATGTCCTACAGTTTATAGATAAAAGAATTGAAAATAATTATCCTTCTTGTATTGAGAAAACTGAGCAATTTAAAGCATTTCATGTATGAAGTCTGTCAAGTATTAAAACAGTTCTTAAATTTTGAAAGTTCTATTGTTTTTGATATAAATTGAAAAAAAAACCTTGCTTATATTATGTACTTATACTATACAAGTTGCCAAGTTAATTGAATCATTGCAAATGTAAGAAAAACACTTTTAATATACGACAAAAATACAGTAATTCCAATAGTGTTAATGTTTCATAGACAGTAAGGTACAATGTGTGCTTTAAAGCAATTTTTTATGTAAATTTATAAAAATATGGTAATAAAAAATGTTGGTGTCCTATGTGTTATGAGAATGAGAAAAATCAAGATGTCCAATGAAATAGAGTTACCAAAAAAGTGTTTGTCCCCGTGGCCTTTTGAACCGGTGTCAATCCCCTGATAAATTTTGCCCGGTCCCTAACTACAGTTTGATGGAGATATATTCAAAAGTGACAAAATCTGTATTAAAGTCAAAAGGCTACATTTACATGGCTCTTGAAGTTGATGAAAATGTATGCAATGCCCAAAATGTAAAAGAAGCCAAAAACAGCATGCCAGGTGGCTAACACGACGACATTAAGCAAATTGTGATGGCAGAAATGTTTTACATACAATTTCTTAATTGTGAAGAGTACACATGTACTACATTCAATTGGATATTTGTCACATAGTGTACATGATCCTTTCTTGGATACAGGCAGAGATGGGGAAAGGAAAAAATGTTTTTTTTTAAGTTTATCTTATTGTTGATATCACTTGATATATTTTTATTTCTGTGTCTGATAATTTAATTACCATTAATCAATTTATGTATGAAATAATAGCTGTACTTGCCTTATTTTGGCCAAGTAAACAACTACAGTATAATAAATTAACATATTAAATTCTATTTTGACCACTATAAGACACAGCTATCAACAGTATTTTATTCGTGTTTATAAAAGCCCTGATAATCTACAATTCTTTAAGATTACATATATGAATGTGTAAGAGATAATTTATTCCGGCTGTGATATTCATATATCTGTGAAATATTTTCCGACCGTCAAATGATGATCTTGTGTAAAATATGAATCAGATAATATTTTATAGCTATTAATCTTAATTTTTATAATGAAATATTTTCCAACTTTATTCCGTCAGAAGTGTATTAATATACGAGTTCGGAAATAATTTCACACCGGAAAAAATAAACCGTTACAAATACAGTCAGTACACATAAATGAGTTCCCGCTTAGAAATTTTCCTATAAATTACATATAAAACCACAATTTTTCAAAATTTTGTCCTCAAGTTATTAAACATTCGGGAATTAATCTTAAGTTATTTGCTCAAATGTTGGTTAAAAGTATATTTTCCTATCAATTGTTAATATAACGGAAACGGTTTGTGAAAGTGAAACTTCCAATTTTTACACAGGAAGTGCTTTATATATTTGCAGATGCGTGCTTGCATTTTTTACGGAACTTGCGATTTTTACGATACATCGTGACTTTCAAGCTCAGTCTGAATCAAATCGATTTTGTTTCTTACCGAGTTAACATTTAAGTTTACAATAGATAAGTTACAAGGCTGAAGTCTAGATATATCCGGCCCGGGATGTTCATGTATGTCATTACCAAGTAATAATATAACAGATGCAACATATAACAAAAACATAATATTATTGAAGTTAAAAGTAGTGTGTGAATTAAGGGGTGAAAATCGAGGAAGTATAAGGTTATCCATTATCATATATGTAGTACATTAATACTACTAAAAGAATGAGACAATTTTTTGTTAGCCGGGTTGCCGTTTCAACAACAAATGCGACGTGCGATCTTTATATATCAGAAGTATGAGACTATTGTGCAGTTTAAAACTTTTATCAGTACATACGCAATTGTTTCCGCGTTTTGCTAATTACCCCTAATTAATTAATCCGGATCACGAAAACCGATACCGTTCCGGAAGTATACATCACAGGAAGTTTCCGGTATCGACCGAGGAAAAGTTTGTCTAAAGACAGCTCGACAGAAAACGGTTTAGGATTTCGTTGCGTAAGTGTAAAGAAAAATGCACAAAAGAAAATGAACAATCGTCTTTCTATTCAATCATCTGCACTGGGAATTTAAAAAGCGACCACATGCCCAAAATGAATGAAAATAAAAAAGGCAAATATGCTTGCTTCCCCGTCTTATAAAGAACACTTCACCCAAGGCTCCAGGGATTAAATATCCAAAAAGAGAAGATGCACATCGCGTCTTTATATTTGTAAAAACAAACATTTTGTCGGCAACTGGAAATTTTAAAAACAGAAAGTGACCACATGCCCAACTTGACATGCATGAAAATAAAAAAGGCAAATCTGCTTCCCCGAATAAAAACACTTCACAGGTTACTACCCAAGACAACAGAAGATGCACATCACGTCTTATTTATTATATTTGTAAAAACAAACATTTTGTGGGCAACTGGAATTTTAAAAACAGAAAGTGACCACATGCCCAACATCACATGCATGAAAATAAAAAGGGCAAATCTGCTTCCCCGTCTAAAAACACTTCACAGGTTACTACCCAAGACAACAGAAGATGCACATCACGTCTTATTTATTAAAAAAAAACTATCGTCTGCAATAATGTGCGTACACTTCATTTGTAAAAACAAACATTTTGTCGGCAACTGGAAATTTTAAAAACAGAAAGTGACCACATGCCCAACTTGACATGCATGAAAATAAAAAAGGCAAATCTGCTTCCCCGAATAAAAACACTTCACAGGTTACTACCCAAGACAACAGAAGATGCACATCACGTCTTATTTATTATATTTGTAAAAACAAACATTTTGTGGGCAACTGGAATTTTAAAAACAGAAAGTGACCACATGCCCAACATCACATGCATGAAAATAAAAAGGGCAAATCTGCTTCCCCGTCTAAAAACACTTCACAGGTTACTACCCAAGACAACAGAAGATGCACATCACGTCTTATTTATTAAAAAAAAACTATCGTCTGCAATAATGTGCGTACACTTCGTAACTTGAGTTAGGGCACCATAGCCTAAAATCAATTTTAAAATTCACCATTTTTAAACGAAAAAGTAAAACCATGAAATTTTCTCTTGACTCGCGATATTGACCTAAACGACGTTACGTATATTGCAGATTTGACAATGATATACATGTATTCAGGTATAGTATATCAGCATGTAGTAGGGGTTAGCCTACAGGTTGAAAAACATACACAGACTAACCCCATTTATCTCGACAAAATTTAGTGGGAGATGAGAATAGTGATCAGATAGATGTGGCCAAGTTCCCAATGGAATTGGCATATTTAGTAAAATCACATGTATGATTTTGCTTCAAACCTATTTTTGTTTGGGTTATAAAATGGTGAATGTTGGGCGGGCAGGGAAAAATAGACATGAACTTCCATAACAGTTTTCACAGCAACTATCAGTCAGAGGCTCCTGATATTTGGTATGCAGCCTCAGGTGAGTGACCCATACTATATATGCAATTTCAGGTCTGTCGCTCATCAACTTTCTGTTTAAAAAAATTCAGCTTTTTCTGACTTTGACCAATTTTTTTTATTTATCCTACTGGAAATTACATACTTATTGCAGATAGAAACATGAAAAATTTCAAAGGAATTTCTGGCATTTTATCAGTATTTGTTATTAACTTGACTAACACTGGAAATTGCGTTTTCTTTTACTTAGGTAAGGCCAAGGGAAAATGATAGTTGGTTTCCCCTAACCTGCTCCGGTCAGTTTTGTGGTGACAGGTTGTTATTTTTTTGCCACTTAAAAAATAAATAAAATTAAAGCCTAATCTGCCAGGTCCTTTCCAGATGCTAAGTTTTTATTCAATGTAACTTTAAGTTAGACCTGATCAGACCTAGGTATAACTCAAAAACTACATGTACAAGAGTCATATAAACTTGCATGTAGATGTATCTATGATGGTTTGTCAGCATCCAGCTGGAAATAGATCACTGTGACTTGCATTTCACGACTGAGTGACTTGCCAAAAGTTTACAGCCAATTTATCCATAACTCGGCAAGTACATGATCTAGAGAATATAAACTGTCATGCCACAACATATATGGTGATTTGTCAGTACTCCGGCAAATAAGTTCAATGTGACCTCATACTGTTGCATTTATGGTTGATGGACAGCATCCAGGTGAACTTAAGTAACTGGGAGCACTTTTACTTCTTCAATTCATGGCTTTGTGCCTTCCGTCCAAAAGCATATTACGTTCACTGCTTAGTACTTCAGCAATGAATGGTGCATTAATCATATATCATCATAAACCACGGGTTTCTACTAGTTATAATAGTTATACCCCATTCAGCACACACACAAGGATGACCTTGTAAATATAATATAGAATAGCTGTCTACAAAGACACATGAGTGACTTGCTCCTACAACAAAACGTATATACACAATGGTGAAATAAAAATTAAAAGTTGGAAGTAAACCAAATAACATCAGTTCAATGCAACTAGAAAAGGCTTGATAGGATACGCGGAGATTGGAAAAAATGGTAGGCAGCAATGTTAAACAAGCAATGTCAATGATAAATTTGACCTATTCATGTAATCGACATTAGATGACGACCGAGACATGTATTTTATGACTGATGACGATTAAAACTAATGATCGGGAGAAGCGGGGTAACCATGGTAACTCTAAAATACTTGTAATAACTGCGATTACTGGGCGTAACTTATTCAACAGACGACATAAAATAAATAGAAATAATTATAACTAACTAATCGTTATCATTTATCAGAGATAAATTATTATATTTGAATGTTGGAAATTAGAAGGAAAGGATAAGAAAAAATATAGGAATATATATAGATTAAATTTAACATTACACAAGAGGTCAATATACTTTGAAAAATCTTTAACTAGAATATAATAAAGACATAGATTATGAATAATATGTGTAAAACATTTCTGGACCTAAATATACAATATAAGGTCATTGCTTGACATTTTATGCAACAATTAATTGGAAAAAGTGAAACACATACTAATACATACAACACCTTATAGGAAAAATGTTAAACACAAACGACAAACAAAAGAGTAAAGTTTAATAAACTTTTTATGTTTATGTTCGGTCATATTGAAGATTCATCAATCACTCTTCTCGGCTGAGGTGTGTCTCGACATTGATCGCTCACTGTCTCTTTTGCTTGCTGCTGGTGTAGATGTGAAACTACCAGGTCTGAATATAGGCGCACTGGCATTAAGAACGCCAAAATCAGGTTGTGATGGAATGATTGACAAACTTCCATTGTTATTTTGGATTTTTATGTTGTAGAACTGCGACAGATCAGATTCCGTACTTATCAACACAGTTCGTGTATCCTCTTTATTTCGCACGAAAATCCTATCTTGTTGACGTCATGACTAAAATTATCCTTCACAAACCTTTCCCCGACTAAGTTCTAATTAAGGCTACGCCAAATTCATTTATAGTTCTTTGGAAGTTCTATGGCAAAAATTAGTGCGAGAGAGCGATATTCAATTTTTTTTGCTTGACAACTAGTTTTTTTTTCAGGCAAAGATCACATTTATGTGCCGCACAATTTTTACTAAAATGTTCCAATAAATGGAAAGAAATCCCTCTTTTTTAATTAATTTTAGGAGCGAGAGAACACTCTTTATTTTTAATTTCTTTAAAACTGAAGGATTTTAGTCGAAAAAATCTCGGTAAAAATGTTTTTTTAATATTTACAAAGCCTGAAAATAGGAGCGGCGAAATCCAAAGAACTATAAATCAATTTGGTGTGACCTCAAGGTAAATTTAAGAAATTGCATTCAGTTTTGTCTATAAATAAATAACTTTTCTTGTATCATGAATTTAAACTGAAAAAAAATCTGAATTAAACCGTACGGTGGAGTGGACAGTGCGCATGTCTGCATAACACTTCGCCAAGACTGAGAAAAATTCAAAGCATTGCAAGAAATACAATCAAAATTTTAAAAAGATCCACATAATCCGGGGGACTTGAAACCACCAATTTTATGGGAAGGGAAGTTCAAATGAAATAAAAGGCAGGGTCAAAATGTACATTTGTGATGAACAATTATTAAAAGATGTTACAAGAATTTAGATTTCTTTTTGATAATATTATGTGGCTCTTAAAAGAGCCTTCTGCCAGCCATGCTTGTTTTCTGTACGCTTGCCTTCCTCTTTCATGTGTTATCTGGGCAAGCAAAGTGGAGATGATTTCTGACATAAATACAATGCTCGACCGCCTTTGTTGAAACCTTGGTCTTATTCTTGCAATTCCAACTGTTTTTTATTTTGAGTCATGCAATTTTACAGGCAACAATTGAGATTTCTTTTTGAAAATATTATGTGGCTCTTAAGAGCATTTATTAGCCGTGTTGATGTTTTCTGTACACCTACAATTCTCCTCTATCCGCCTGGGGTGGAATGTGAAGATCTCTTACATAAAGACCATGCTCCGTCGCATTCGTTGTAACCTTGGTCTCATTCTTGTACTTTCAGTTGTTTTTGGAGTCGTGCAACTTCTCTCGCCTGTCTGACGGCATACGCATAGAACATGTTTCTGATACCTCCTGTAGTAGCTAACTGTAAACGGAGTGTGTAGCGGAAATTCTTCATGTCGTTTCGTTTGGCTTTGTCATATCTGATCTGTATCATATCTAGACGCCTGGTAAGCATTTTGATCTGTTCACATGACTTCCGCATTTTGTTTTCGGCAGCGTACAGGGCCAATCTCGGATCTTGTGATTTTTTATCAGACATGATTTTACAAGTTACTGTAACACAGTTAACAGTATATTGTAGAAATCTGCTTTGCTAAATAATTTATAGAGATTTTATATTACTCTCTGTCAAAAGTTTGTTGTGGCATGATGTGAACTGTGAACATTTCAGAACCACGTCAGCAATCATAAGTATTGCATATGTCATAGGAAAATATTTGGGCGTCCCATCGTTCATATATCTGTATATTTCTATGTACGTCACTGAAGGGCTTCTTTAACTTACTAATTAATCTGACAGTCGGGGACATTTATAAATAATTAATTAATTAATCAATCAGATTTTATTTTGTTTATTTGGTTGGTAGCTAATTCTGCTTTTTCTTTTTTTAATTTTATTGTTAAATTGCCGAGGCGGATTTTCAGCATGTTAGACATCACGACAAGATGTTTCCCTACCTACATCAACATGTTTAGGCCCGTGAAGATTACATTTTACGCCGAAATAAAACGGGCGATTAAGTTATTTTATACATAAAAATCCACATTTATGAGTATTACTGTAAATGAATATAACATTGAAATAAATGAATAAAGAACAAACAAAACAAAGAAGAAATGGAAGGAATAAATGAGTAATTATTATTTGTAAAAGTTTGGTACTGGCGGTTTAATACAATACATATACATACACTTATGAAACATGTGAAATATATCAATAACAGATATAAAGGAAAAACCAAAAAAAAATTATTATGAAACAAATCAATAAACAAACTTGATTAATTAATTAATTTTCTATATATTTGTACTTACGTCATTTACGTACTAATCAAGCCGCCGTTAAGAAAATTTTACTGATTAATTAATTTGGACTTAATTAATAAGTAAGTTTGTGGCGTATAGACAAAAATATATAGATTTAATAATGAACGATGGAACGCCCGATAATTTTCCAATGACATGCAATACTGATGATACTGAAATGATACATGTTCACACGGTGTCAACATCATGTCACAATCTAAAGCTTTGACAAGGAGTAAAATAAAATTTGTATAAATTATAGAGCGAGGCAAATTTTAACAATAACTGTTTATAGTGTTACACAGTAATCTGTAAAATTATGTCTGATAAAAAATCTCAAGATCCGAGACTGGCGCTGTACAGTGCCGAATACAAACTCCGTAAGTCATGTGAACAAATCAAAATGATCACCAGACGTCTAGATATGCTACAAATCAGATATGACAAAGCCAAACGAGACGGCATGAAGAGTTTCCGATGCACACTCCGTTTACAGTTAGCTACTACAGAAGGTACCAGAAACATGTTCTACGAATATGCCGTCAGACAGGCGAGCGAAGTTGCACGACTCCAAAAACAACTGAAGGTACAAGAATGAGACCAACAAAAGCGATCATTGTCTTCATGTACGAGATCTTCTTTAAATTCCTTGTCCAGGCGGATAGAGGAGGAGTTTAGGTGTTCAGAACACAACCAGTATGGCTGAAAGAAGGCTCTTTTCAGAGCCACATAATATTTTCAAAAAGAAATCTTAATTATTGTTAAATCGCCATTGTGTTAACCCTTAGTTATCTCTCTTGAGACACCAACTATATATAATACATCTACATGTTAATCATATATTGTTAGCGTATATGTACATGTAATTAATCCCTTGTTTGCATACATATATATGTAAGTCATATCTTGTTGGTGTAATGACTAAAATTATCATTCGAAAGTCTTTCCTCGACTAAGTTGTAATTTAGGCCACACAAAATTGATGTATAGTTCTTTGGAAGTTTTTATGGCAAAAATAGGTGCGAGCGAGCAAATTTTTAATTTTATTTATTTTTTTTTCTTGACAGTTTTATCAGGCGAAGATCAAATTTATGTGCCGCACAATTTTTTTTATAAAATTCTACAAAAAAATGGAAATAATCCATATTTTTTAACAAATTTTAGGAACAGGTGAACACTCTTTATTTTTAATTTCTTGAAAACTGAAGAATTTGAATCGAAAAAATCTCGGTAAAAAATGTTTTCTTAAAATTTACAAAATCGGAAAATAGGAGCGGTGAAATCCAAAGAACTAAAAATCAATTTTGTGTGACCTAAAGGTACATTTAAGATAATGCATTCAGTTTTGTCTATAAATTAATAAATTTTCTTGTATCATGAATTCAAACTGAAAAAAAAATCTAAATAAAACCGTACAGTGAAGTGGTGGATAAAGCACATGTCTGCATAAAACTACGTCAAGACTGAGAAAAAACTCAAAGCATTGCAAGAAATACAATCAAAATTTGAAAAAGATCCACATAATCCGAGCGACTTGAAACAACCAATTTTTGGGAAGGGAAGTTCAAATGAAATAAAATGGCAGGGTCAAAACCTAGATATGTGATGAACAATCGCAAGCCTTGCTATCTCTCTTGTGCATAACAATTGATATTGTTTAATATTCTCATTCTTCTGTTTAATTTTAGAAATTCAAGAATGTGATTCGCTGTTATATTATCTTCTTAGTTTGGTTATTCAATTAAGGATTATCGCTGGTCTAATAGGAAATAAATAGGATTTGAAATAGGCGTTTTAGTTTGAGAGAACAAATGGATAGTAAACAAATAAGCAAGAAAAAAATATAGGTTCATGTGCTCATTTTAGAGCTATAAGGCATTGAAAATTTGCAGGAAATGGGTTTTCTCTGGATTTTTCATTGTCTTTGCATTGACAACTTCAGTCTCACAAAGATGTATGAAAAAATAAAAAGGATTTAATAAAATTTTGTCAAATACCATTTTAAGGTATATATGATTGAATTATAAAAGAAAAAGTGGGGGTTCATGGGCAAAAAAATTCATGTTTAATAAATGGATAAAACCCGAGGATTCCGAAAATCTGACAAAAAGACCAAAACATGACCAGCGAGCATCCTTAAAGTAAATTGCATTCGAGTTTAGTTGGAAAATCCTCTCTGAACTGATTTTCAATCTCTTTCATATCCAATATTAGTTCGGAACACAATTTCAACAATAAAGTGTATGTATCGAAATGGGGTAATACAAACGCATCAAATGGGAATTATTTTACCGAATCACAATCCCCAATTTTTTAAATTGCTCTGCATTTTGTAAAAATTTAACCGTAACCATTTGTTATGAAGTGGGTAAGTGGGTGTGAATCATGATTTACCTGGAATCAAATAATGGTGTATTTTGAAAATATAATTAAAACAAAAAAGATGGATGCACTTGTTCGTAAAAAAGATGCAGGCCCATCGATTAATGCGAAAATAATTTTTAAAGATACAAGGTCACTTCATTGCCGCACTCTCCGACCCAACTCTTTAAAACCAAACATTTGAGCATTATTTTGAATTCTACAAATGTAATCTTGTCGAGATTGAAGGCCTAACTCTGAATTTAAGATGAATAACACCAATGTTGTTCTTTTCTGTTAACTTTCTACCACGTTCATGCAAGTATTTATAGAGATTTTGAATGAAGAATTATTACACCACATTCATTGACTAAAATGGGCGCATTACTTTTCCGTCCATTTCAAATACATGAATTACGTTTCCGTAATACAAAAGTTTACGTTTCCTTAAATTTCCTTATATAAGGTAAAGTCAAGAAAAACCAAAGGGATATTCGAAGGAGGGAAAAATCGTAACAACTGACAAACTCCGGAGAACAACGAAGACAAGACCAAAACAACACATGCACTACAATTAAAAAAAAACAAAACATATGAACAACATGGACCCTACCCAAAAACCGAGGGTAGACTCAGGTCTCTGCTTTCTGCTTACCATTCCGACAATTCACCTGGGCGTTACCTGTAATTCTTTATATTTTGTTTCAATGTGTTTATGTGCTTATGCTTATGGCATAAATAAGAAATAAATTGATTTTGTAAGGCGTGTTGGGTATGCTGCTAGGACGGATTTTGATTCGTGACGGACTTTAGTTTAATTTTAACTATATTTTTATGCTCATGTTTAGTGATAATTTTTTTGAAACACTTAACTTGCCGATTTTACTATTTTATGCATTTCTCACATTTTAATGATGACTTTTATTACCACACATAAATTTATCCTGATCGAAGTCATCGTTGGTGAGCCGGGGACAGCAGGTTATTCTTTAATTAAGAGGAAAATAAAAAATTTTCGAAAACGTAATAAGGGGATAACTGTATTGTATTTTATCGGTTGCCGACGTAAACCGCTGGTTTTACCGTCGCAAATTGAGTTTACCTGGCGACGCGTAGCGGAGCCAGGTAAACGAATATTTGCGATGGCAAAACCACCGGTTTATGTCGGATACTGATAAAATACTATACAGTTATCCCCATTCTAATGCAACCTCCGTTAAACGTTAAAAAAATTAATAAAAGGTAAACAGGAAACGTCAAATGCGTTTGCGCAACGTTGTCGTCAATGGTTCCGACGGTAAACCGTGGATTTTACGCTTGACGTTATCCAATCAAAATGGACGTTATATGTTATGTTGCATTAGAATTATTTTTTTATGGAAACGTAATATAATTTGTTTTATGGAAACGTAATATTTTTTATGCATGGGAACGTATTTTTTTTCTATCTGGAAACGTAAAACGCCGACTAAAAATTGATTGCTCAGGGCATCATGCACTGCGGCTTTATTTTATCTGTGGGGTAAATTGCTGGATACAATGTGCCAATTCATAAAATACTGTAGCCATTCCACCTAAAGCCAGGCGGAGCACTTTTTCCGGAGTTATTGGGTAGAAAAAATATTTATCACTTATCAATAGACGATTTGGGTACCAGATTTAATTTTTACAATCGATGTTTCCGTCCAGTGCTGCACCTAGCATTAAATAGAATGGCTAAATACTTGGCGCAGACATCTTGTGAGGGGTAACATTTAGCGGTGAAATGAATGTGAGACTCGTTGTCCATTGGTCAATATTGAATTAAATAATAAATCAGTTTAAATATATGAGATACATGTAAAACAATTTCAAATTATTGTTTATGAATGTGGGTAATTTTAATGATTAGAATGGGTATCCCCGATTTTTAGCAAAAAATCACCCCCCTTTTTTAGTATTGAGCCTCATTTTTCGGCATATTTTAATCGATATATGACCTTGCAATTCATTTAAATAAACTTCCCGGAAGAAATGATATGAAAAATTACATTGAAAGAACTCTCAAATCATTCAGGAAATGGATCATTCAATTGCAAAAAATTAAAAATTTCCGTATTTGATCATATTACATATTTGAATATTGATCACTTACAATCGCCATGTTTTAAAATAAAGAATTCTGTGGTATATGGACTAAACTTTCATTTCTAAGAAAGCCTAAAAGCAGTCACCATGACAAATGTAAGTTCGTTCAGTTTTTATCATGAGATCTCGGGGCATGGATATATACAGGCCTATTCCCCCTCTACTGTCGTTTTTGAGCTACTTTGGTTTATTTTTTAACCTTTATTTAAAGTATTCTTAATAAGGGGGAAACCATTTGATTTTTAATGGGAGGGGGGGGTGGCGCTAGGATCAATTTTGAAATAAAAAGGCAGGACCAGGATGTTGGCGAAATAAAAAGGCAGGATCACTTTAGGTGTGAAAAAAAATGAAGGACCTGTGTCAATTAGGAAATTTTTTGGTTTAAATGAAAATAAAAATTTAGGCCGCTTTAGCGAGCGAAAAAAATCCAGGACCAAAATATAGACGAAAATAATGGGTAGGATCAAACATTTGATCCTAGACCACCCCCCCCCCCCCTCTTTATAAAAATCAAATGGTTGCTCCCTAAAATTATTTGATAAAACAATTGTGTCATTGAAGGTCACAGGTGCAAGATACTTTCATAATTTGCCCGGCATGTTCATTACACAGAAGATAAAACAATACAAAATCCTTATCATATGCCGTATCAACGCGGGTAACCAATATCTGCCAGAAGGCAGAAGACCCGAGGGCTGATATTGGTCGAGATTTGAAACGGCGTGGATTCGGATTTTGATATGTATCGTTAACTTAGCCATATATTTCAGCTGAAAACTTCATACAGAGTAAACGATACAGGTTTCAGCTAAGATCTGTATTAAGATTTTCAAAATCTAAGTAATAACTACTTTTAATATATGACAATGAATATTCACTGGCCACGCCCGACTATATACTAGTCAACAAGAGTAACTTTGTATCTCATTGTTGAAATTATGCTGTTTATTTACTTATTCAGTTGGGGTTTTGCACCGTTTTCAGCACATTTGGCTATTTCGCGGCGGCCAGTTTTTATTGGTGGAGGAAGCCCGAATACCCAGAGAGAACCACCGACCTTCGGTAGGAAAATTGACAATCATTGTCAATTAAGATCGGAGTCGAACACACTCGGCCTCATTTGAGATTGACAGGCTAGTGATCATTAGTAGTAATGACGAACTACCTAGACCATTCGGTTTAACAAAGTAATAAAATTGTTGTTAATTGTAATACTAGTAATTAAATGTGGTTTGAAGGGATTCATCGTGTGAAATGATATCAACTCAACTCACTGACAAGTTTCGTGAAGTACGAAAGACTTATTGTAAAGTTTTTGATTGATTGATTGTTGCTTAACGTCCAGTGGCAAATATTTCATGCTTCTTCAGGACGAGAATGAACTAGTTTATCGAACAATTCAAATAGGGGTGGGATGGGGTGTGACTAAACATCGAGTTCGAGTTCGAGTAAGAGTAAGAGTAAAAGGTCGAGTTAGAGTTCGAGTTACAGTTCGAGTTACAGTTCGAGTTAGAGTTCGAGTTAGAGTTCGAGTTCGAGTTAAAGTTCGAGTTATCATTCGAGTTCAAGTTAATCTTCGAGTTAACTCGAGATATTGATTTCTAATGTCATTTATCGAGTTAAATTTCGTGTTAAAAATTCTAGTTACGGATTATATTAAGGGGGAGGGGGGTAAAAAAAATATGCTCGTAAAAAAAAAATACCTAAATTTGTTGACACACCATAAAGATATCTCTAATTTTTCAACACCCAGAAAAATACTTCGACTTTACACCGTAAAAATACTTTCATTTTACCTCATAAAACAGGTTAAAAAGCAATTTTTTTCTTCTTTTTGAATGCACACCAAAAAATACCTGCAATTTTTGGGACCCCCAAAAATATAGCAAAATCGAGAAATTTGACCCCAAAAAATAGTACTAGCCTACGTGCAGAAAATATTTGAGAGTAACCTCCCCAACCCCTTTATTGTTGTTGTTCTTCATCTTGACGTCACCTTTAGTTTGAATTGTTTTGATATCAATATTAATAACAAACAAAAATACAGTGTAGCACTGCATAGTAATCGCGGAATGTCCTCCCGTCCGAAGTAAAATATTTCAGCAAAATCGTTTTGGCTTGTACATATCCGAATGATTTTATATAAGGCCTGGAGCTTGATAATGATACATTGTACTGGGTAAGTGGTTTTTAGGTCTGTCCCCCATATACTTCCTGTTTGCCGAGACTTTGAAATTTTTCTGTTAGGCATATATAATGGATGAAATTTCAGTCAAAGTTTTCTTGTCTTGTATATATGTAGGGATTGATTAACACTTGGTCTGGGAGCTTGATAATAATGAGTTGTATTGTGTCCATAAATT
Organism: Mytilisepta virgata; assembly: GCA_028015205.1. Taxonomy (NCBI): domain Eukaryota; kingdom Metazoa; phylum Mollusca; class Bivalvia; order Mytilida; family Mytilidae; genus Mytilisepta; species Mytilisepta virgata. The sequence goes on along the minus strand of JAPWFG010000026.1, from coordinate 28,582 downwards.
TTAATGGTTTTCTCCTAGAGGAGCAGGCGTATGTGTGACCCACTATGCCACAGTACCTATATTTTTCATTGCCATGACAAACACAAAAAAAAATGTAGGTAATATACCGATCTGTCTCTCTGCCTATTTCCCTGAGCATTTTTGATTGGCTTTCTAGATGTTTTCTTCATATCGTCGATGTACCGTATAAGTAGACGAAACTTAAGCACGGTGTACAACCGGCGCACCCGAGACCACCGGTAACACCGGATACGTTTAAAATTGGATGGTTCGGTATGTCTTTTTATGGAAAGCAAAAGTGGCAAAAGTGCATGGCTTTTCATACTTGGCCAATCAATCAGTTGAAATGTAAACACTCGATTTAACTGATTGTCTCGGATGCGCCGATTCTATACCGTGTTAAATATCTGTACTATACAAAAAATCATAAAGACCATGTGAGCTTTTGCCATCACTTGGTGTCCGTCATCTGTCGTTGTAATTTTTTTGAAAAAATTCTTACACTCTAAACTTCCTGGGATAATTTGAATCAAACCTGGCCCGAGTCATCACTAGGGTGTCTTGTAGAAAAAAAAAGTGTCAAAGGATCCCGCAAGGCCTATGCTACTAAAAATAGAGCAAATAGGTCAGACAGTAGTTTTAGAAAATTATCACAGAAGAAATGCCTTTTAGAGAAAATCTGGCAAGGTGAAAACAACCAGGATGACAAGATCTACTTGCGTTTTAATTTTCGTAGAACTCGGATTACCCGTCTTGGAGTTATTGTCCCTGAATTGTCGATTTTTAGCTTTATTATTTTTGTTTTTTTTTTAATATAAAAATCTTCTCATTTAAAACTACTGGGCCAATTGGAACCAAACTTGTTATAATAGTTACGGGATGATCTTTAAAATTTTTATCTGGTGTGTTCGTCCGTCATTCAAGATTGCCGTCACGGCCCGACATAATTAAACTTAGGATCCTATTGGAATACAATTAAATTTGAAGATCTCCTCTGAAACTGCTGGGCCAATTAGAACCAAAGTTTGTTGGAATAGTCCTTGGGTGGTCCTCTTCTAAAATTGTGTCTGTTGTCCCCGACCTTCAAACAATATATTTCCCTTATATCATCATAAGGGATGTCCAGTTTCAAAATTGTGTCGAAGGATGCACCGAACCAATAATGTTTACAGGTGAGCTTATATATTGTTTGTAGTGTATGCTTGATATGTCGTGTTCACATTTTTCTAAATTTGGGCATATATAGTGTGTATATACCTCCATCCAAATGTTGAAGATCGTATAGTAGAGTCTGGTTGACTTGTTTTGCTAGGATTGATGGTCTAGACCTGGAATAAAAGAACGCTTATATTCTGATTGACATTTTAAAAAGAATAAAAAATCTGAAATTATTAGCGGATGAAGCACACTAAAGGCCAACGTAGCAGAATTTTATCATGTGAACTTTAACTCGAACTCGATGTTTAGTCACACCCTTGGGCGTTACACAAAGGGAACCAATTTTGACTGGCACTGGAAAAGGAGGATGGTTGGGTAGGGCCAGATAATTTAGCCGTCTGTAGCGGCCATCAGCCTAATCTTATTCGAAAACTAGAGAAGGGGTCTTTAGCGTGCAGAGAGTGTGGCATTCTCCAAACACGTTACCCACTACGGTCGGTGGTCAGGCTTTCCGTATTAATACCTGACAACCCTCGGCAGCTCTGTGAGTTGAACTCCCGTGATCCATCACAGGTGCCTAGTAAAGTTTTTGAGTTTACACACCGATGAATTCCAGTATTTTATACAAGAATTATTTGACAAATAATATTGATAGTCAGTTCGTTTTTTAGTGGAAAATCACACTATATCAGCAGCATAATAATTTCGGAAAACGATAAATTATGAACATCTTTAATTAAAGTATCAAGATAAAAAAATCACGACAAAATCAGAACTACTTTTAACACATCATTTTTAAATTTTAAATTCATAAGGTATATTACTTTTTGTTCAAATAATAATTAAAATTTAAAAAAATAGTTAAAATTACAAGGGTTGCCCTAAATTAAAGGATGTTCGCTGCTCAGTTTCAAAATAACAAGCTTTTCATAACACTGGTAAATATTGATAGTGGATTAATAACGGAACTAAAAGGGTTAAAAAAATTATAGGTCCGTGTACATGTTTTCGAGATATAAGCCATGAAAATCTGGCAGGGAAAATATGCTCTCTTGATTTTACATAGCTTTATCATTGATAAGTTTTATTTCTCAAAAACCAGTAAATAATAACAAGGATTTTATAAGATTTTTACAATGCAAAATATTTATGAAAAGAAAGAAAGGGTGTTAGCGCGAAAAATAAGTTCAAATGGATAAAACCAGTGATTCTGAAAATCTGAAAAAAAATTAAAAACATGACCAGCGAACATCCTTAAGGTTTTCTGCGTCAACAGAATGTTCCACGCGTACAGCCCATTTGATTCTACAAAAGGCGATTAAACTGCATCAGACCAATAGGACAAGTTTTTAAATCTGCGTGTTTTTTTTAAGTTTAGGTATACTAGTATGTAAAATGAATAACTATATGTATATGGTTTTTTTTTTTTTTTTTTTTTTTTGTTGACTAGTATATAAGATACTTCACAGAAAAGTGTGCATGAATTTGCAAATGATACGGATTGGCATTTTAAGCTTTTAAGATAAACATTCAGACCAAAAATGGAAAAATGACGTGTATTTATCTAAAAGAAAAAAAAACAGCGAAGCCTTAACTGTAAAATCATAACAATGTATTCGTCACTTTTAGTACATGTGAGTTGTCTCCCGTTTGCGGAATTATCTGCTCTTTGGAGAAGGTGTCTTCCATAGACAGTAGTGAAAAAATTGTTGTTTTGCTACAAAATATTTTTTCTTCCAAACAATATCTCCACCGTCATGACCGTAGCACATTAATGATAGGCTTTCGGATTTTCAGTGTATGATAAAGGCCTTTTCCAATTCAACGTTTTTAGGATAAAATGAATTAATTTTGCCCATTTCGGACAGGAAAGATAACTGAAGCATATGGGAGACAACTCCAATATCCGCAAGTAGGGAATAGAAGCAAGGGAAAATAGGTTGAATCTGATATTACGATGTCCATTTTTGTTTTGGTTTAATTTGTGCGTGTGTATGTATTTTATTTGAAGAATTTGATCTTGACATTAAAGAATACGAAAAGTTTGATAAACCTTTTCATAAAATTAAATATAATTTAAAATGTAAAACACTCACTACGAAAATAGGGTCCACATTGGTCAGAGTTCATATTATAATTATAAAGATTTTTTTTATTGTAAGCTGTTTGTTGTATTCATGTTCTTAGTGTTAATGTCTATTGTGATGTATATATATTGAGGTGTTATTGTATTGTTTTGCTTTGACCCATATGGGTGTATTTAATGCAAATAAAGTATTATGTATTTTATTCTTTAACATTTTTACACACGGGATTTATCTCTTCATTTTAAGATAATCTTTTTGATTATTTTCTTGTCTTTATTATCTGAAATCCCAACCATATCTTCATTTTTAAGACCATTTTCGTTGCAGTTGTTAATGTAAAAGATAACTTTGGGCTTTATTCTGTTTGTGAATTAGTTGGTCTCGTTCACACACACATGAATTCCCCAAAAAACTTCAATTCCTCATAATGAGGAATTTTACAAAATCAGTTTAAATTTTAGCCTGTCACGTGAAAAACAGCATTATTTCTACCATGGCTACGGCTCATGGATTCTTGCGCCAAAATCGTTCATTAGAAAATAGAGGCCAACGGAAGTCGCGACTTTGACCAATGAAAATCGGCTTTACAGTCAACACGTCAAAACTAGACTGATTTATTAACAGAAAACAAAGAATGCAGAATGTTTTATTATTAAAGCAGAATGTCAGAATAAGATCATAACAAGCAGTGACGTCTTGTCATTCAATTTCAACACGTGTCAAGTAAAAGTCTAATAACGGAAAGGGAACATAACTTGTTAATCAGCTGAAAAGTTATAGTTATGGTTTTCTTCGTATTTGGTCTTCAGCACCTATGATGGGAAATGATATGTTGAAAATATATATAGACAAGTAGCATAGATATTCCAACCATTTTTAGACTTGCAGTGCTGCGCTTTTCCTTGTGTCGTACTGTATACGATGAAGATTTTTTTTATCGTTCACTACAATGTACTTTATTTACAAATTTTAAAAAAGGAGGGAGAGTGTGAGAATATTTTTTCTTTTTTTTTTGCTTTATTTTTTTGTATATTTTTTTTTTGGCTATTGTTCATGTACTTCATTTTGAAAAAAAAAATAAAGCAGATAAAACTTCCTGAAATGGATTTAAGTTATTCGGGATCGTCGACAATGCGACAATGAGAAACCAAGTTATTTCAATTGAGGTATATTAAATTTTGTAAGATTTTGATATTTCACTTATTGGTTTAACCTGCAAATCTAAAAAAGCAGAACATGTTTAACTTTCATCATTGAAAAACGTCGCTTGTGACGGACGACGTCATGTTACCTTAATGTGTACGAACATCGCGCGTAACGTCATACATAAAGGATCTGTAGCATTTTAAACATTTCTTGTACGATCGACACCGACATTTCGACGCAACCAACAAGTTATTCATTTCAACCGCGGACCTTTTTAACAAGTTCATATATATTATAACATTGTAGAACCTTTGAATTCAGTTCCGTCCGTCTGTCCGTTGGAATACATTTTTAGATATAGGTTCACGTACATTTGTTTGCGAAATCATAAAAATCAAGTTTATTTTTTTTTCAAATTAATTTTAATAAATGCTTATCGCATGAGTTGTGAGTTGCCGTAATGGCATACAAAAAATCGGTTCTAGTTTACTACTAAAGAATTGAAAAAATCAGAAACCAAAATAATCTCTTCTTTCATAAATCTTACTTTCAGTCGTTTACTATGTCGATGTTTATAATGAAATAAGGAGTATACCCGCTCGTTGCTGTACATTTTTTGTCCTTGGTTTCAAAATAAGCCGCAACTGCCCTGGAATGGTGTGTTCCCTGAGTGCCAACATTCTTAAAATCACATAATTAAATATTGTTGTTTTAGTAGTTATGAAGGGGTACAGTAAGAGGGCTTCATTATATGCCCTTATTGTAATTAATTTTGTAAATTTTAGGGTAAAATATGAACAAAAATGTGCAAAAAATGAGAGAAGATATAAATTTCAAAAAATGATAAAAATTTGAAAAAATATATAAATATACATTATTTTTTTGGGGTTATAAGGTGTGAAAATTAAAAAAAAATATGTAAAATTAAAAAAAAAATGAAATGTGATCTTATAGATGAAAAATTAACTGTTAATAATTAGATACCAAGCTTATAAAACACAGAGTAACTATTTGTGACTAAAACTAATAAGCCTCTAATAAAATGTGCTTAGCTTAATGATCCAAACTAAATTCCAAGTTATTAAGATACAATCAAATATATTAAAAATATTTTTTTGTCATTTTTTGATTAGCCAACAAGTTGATATAAAATCCATTTATATTTGAATTATTTTAGAGATTCTCTTTTCAGTTCTTTTTTTTCATTTTTCCAAAAAAAAAAAAAAAATAGTACTAAAATTCATTTTTTTTTTTTTTGGTTTGGAAATGTATTTTTAAAGAACTGAAATGAGAATCTTTTAAATTAACAGGTACAATAATTACCCTACATGATGCCCCATAATCCTCACTAATGAGCACCTACAGTATTCTTTGATCTTATAAAATGTTGGCACTCAAGCACATTTATAATGTACCTGAAGTTATAGTTGGGTTTAAGATATCTGTATGTGCTTTCTGTAAACTCATTACAGAGCTATTACCTATGCCTCAATCAATTTGTAACAAAAATTTCATAATACAACAATATAATGACACAAATTTAGATCACATTAAATTTCAAAACAGAAAATTTGTTTTCCATCAAGTCTTATTTTACCGAACCACCAGTCTTTTTTATTTATTTTCCCTCAACCACCAGTATTAATGTATGTATTTTCATTTATTCAAATTTTATTTCTTGGTCTAATTAAATAATTAAAAAATAAATGAATATATAAACAAGTTATTTTGTTAATAATTTCAGCAACCTGAAACAACCACATCTATTGATGGAGAATGGTGGAACGATTTTACAGGACTAGGAACAGGTAGGTATATTGTAGGGGTGGGGTGGATTGTGGAAAGGGGGGGGGGTTGACGGTGGGGTTGTGATGTCTCAATGTTTTAGGTATAAGAACATATTTTTTCAATACATTTATAGATAAATACCCAGGTTTTAACCAACTTGGCTCTGTTGACTAATTTAAACTTTTTTATGGATGTTGTTGATTTTATGAAGCAGTCTTTAGAACCTTTAGATAAGGTCCACATTGGCAAAATCATTTATGTCATGTTAATACTGGACAACTAAATTCTGTTATATTGTGCTCTATAGCGTGTAAAACGTTGCAACATTCAGAAAAAAAATATATGTCCATAAAATTAAATAATTGTTCTTAAAACGAATATATATTCATAAAAACAAAATATATATTCAATAAATCAAAATATGCATACTCATTTTATTTTATGAACACATATTTTGATTTATTGAATAGATATTTTGTTTTTTATGAACATATATTCGTTTTTAAGAACAATTATTTAATTTTATGAACTTTTTATATATTTTGTTTTTGTGAATATTGCAACGTTTGACACGCCATAGTGTTCTATACATCTAATTATGATTGTTTATTTGTTTCTTAATTTTTGTCTAACCCACGTGTTTATAATGCGGATCAAAATTATCGTTACCATTTAAAATAAAAAGAATGCAAAGATAAACTGAGTTAAAAGATAGGTTTGTTATATTAATGGATTTAAGATTCAAATGACATGCATTTGTTTAAATAGGGTTGTTTAAGGGGGTACCCAACACTTTGACTAAAATAGATTTGGTTCGTTCAATTTTCATAAAATTTTGACATAATATTTACTTTGCCCTGTTGACAAAAATATAACAATTTCAAGAAATTTGAACCACACAATTTACGGGAATAATTTCATTGGATATATAGCAGTTTGACGAACACTAATTTTGATAATTGAGAAGCTTGATTTGTCTTTACTAATGGTATGTGATTAAAACGTTCAGCTGATTTTTAAAGAGTTAACGCCCTTTGGTGTTCTGTACCCCCTTAAAATAATCTAATGTATTTGTAGACCAATATTCTTTATTTTGTACAGCTGATATTTTCTACAGTCAGTATGTTTTCTTCAGGTCCGGTAATTTCATTATAAAAAAAAATATAAAATTTGGTTAAATCTAAGTGATATCTCCCTCTTTCACACATATAGATATGTCCTGACATGGTTTTGGGTTTAACATTTTGGTAAATTTGGAACTTTTGAATTTACTTTCCCTCATACAGTGGCCTTTACATCATTTTTAAAAATATTTATTATATTATTTTTTTAAATTTAATTCATTTAAAACTTTTTTCAATTATTTATCTATTCATTGGTTATTTAAAGTGGTTTTTTCATTTATAACATAATTAATTATTTTACAGTTTATCTACCAGTAGGATTTATTCTTGGTGTAGCTGTTACCTCTATAATCGTCATTTGTTATTACAGAAAAAAGAGGAAAATGTGAGTTTTTTACGTATAAATGTTACCGGAAATATGTTTATTCGTGGATTCTGCATAATCCTTTGATTTGTTCTATATATGTGTTATTTGTGATTGACTCAAGTGAACCCTCGCCAGTATCTGAATGGTCTGAGTAGTGCATTGTAATTCCTATATAAATAACTTTTTAATAAGTCTCTTATTTGACAAAATGATCAAGCCCGTTCTGTTGTATGGGTGCGAAGTATGGGGCTTTAGTAATAATGATACATATTAGAAAGGATTCATTTAAAATTCTGTAAAGTGTTTTTAAATCTGAAATCCTCAACACCAAATTATATGGTGTACGGGGAACTAGGTCGCCACCCGATCGAAATAGATATAAAAGTTTTATATCTATTTCGGGTTAATCCTATGACTTTGTTTGTCTATGCAAAATTTTGTACAGAAATATTACTTAACAATTGAAATAATGGAACGTGAAAAAAGTGATTAACTTTTGAACAACTGGGCCCAGGAGTTAAGTCGCCTTGTCCATAAAACAATCAAATATGCACGAAAAATCACAAACTTAGCAATTTTGCGGATAAATTTAAAAACATGTCGACTTCGTTCTTCTCAATATTTCTTGTTAAAATTTAAAACATACTTTGTTAAGAAAAGTATCTTTCAGTGGTCAGCTGCTAACCAATGCTAAACATATAGCTCCAACTCTTATTTTGTGTTTTAATTTAAAGAAGTTTCCTTTGACTTAAAGAAAAACTTCATGTAAAAATCCTTTGTTATGCATTGGCTTTGTGAGAATAAAAGATAGAGAAAGAAACACTGACTCATTTAGCATTTTAATAATTTAACGTTATTTAACACTTGGTATAGGTATACAAATCGAAGATCAAGAGAGGAAAGTTATCACCATGACAACGCTGTATACTGGGACCACGACGTCTCTTTTCAAATGAATGGAATCGTCGAGCTGAGAGAAAGGCGACAAACGGAATGTAACAACATTTTTGTCTTAAAAATAAACTCGATGGGAAAGAAATGAATATTCCGCACATCTGTGAAGTTATTAATAGAAATTATAATATTGTATTATTATACATGTATAGCCGGAATCTCTATCGTATTTTCCACAATTATTAAAAATATATTCAGGGAAAATAATATTTCTTCCTTCTATTATGACAAAAATGACGGAAAAAATAATTTAAGTTCAGCACAGATGTGACAATATTTTTGGTAATTGTTACAATGTTAAAATTAATAAATTGAATTTATAAGCATTTGCGATATCAGATAGTTACAATGACATGCTATTCGATGGGCGCTTATAGTAGATTTTTTCCCCATAATTTTGAATCCAGATTCACCCTTCCGAAATATTTCAACGTTATTTTAAACATATCAATCTAAACGATGAAGATACTTGTTTAAAAATTTTTACGTTTTTTTTTTTAATCTTACATAGCAGTTTAATGGTATGGAGATAGAATGGGGTCTTTCATTTATTTTTTAGATTTTTTTTATTTAAAAAAAAAATTGTATTAGTTATTTGAAAAATAATATGTTGTATTTGATTTTAGCTATCATTATCACAAACAGCAGACACAAGGGAGTCCAAACAGACATCGGAATGACATACCTTAGCCATTTAGAAACGTATGTCGTAATTATAATATGTCATTTTTCAATCATTATGTCGATTTTTAAAAAAATACATTTTAATTTGTTGATATATAATCAGTTAAGAACACTTAGTATGTCGATGTATAATCTGTTTAGAACACTTAGTATGTCGATGTATAATCAGTTTAGAACACTTAGTATGTCGATGTATAAACAGTTTAAAACACTTAGTATGTCGATGCATAATCAGTTTAGAACACTTAGTATGTCGATGTATAATCAGTTTAGAACACTTAGTATGTCGATGCATAATCAGTTTAGAACACTTAGTATAATGATTTGTAAACTGTGAAGAACATTTAGAAAGGTATTTTCCGGGTAATTTTAATTTGTCGTTTGGGGGTTTGGGCTGGGAGGGGTGCTTCAGTAAGGCAATACACTTCCAGACCAATTACAGTATGCTGAAATCTATAGGTAGGTAATTGTATCTCGATGATCAGCAACGTCTGAAAACAAAAGACCAGCAATATATAGCTATTTTGGACATAAATGTAAAAAGATCTCCATAAATTAACAAAACAGTATGAAAACATTTTACAGATAAGTGGAAAACAGGCAACCAGAGTGTCATAGGCCCTGTTTTTGAATGGATAAAATACATTCGGAGCAATCCAAAATAATGTACACATATTCATTAGGACATACAATTCGTGTCAACAAATGAAAAATTTAAAAGTGTTTTTAGTCATTAATTAATTAATTAATTAATTAATTGAGTTGCACTAATAAACAATTAATGTTAATGAGTTTGTCAAAAATGTTAGAAATCAAATGGTGCCTTATAGGATGTGTATAAAGAAATTAAAGTTCTATTGACGTCTCAAGATGTATTACACTTTATACATATAAAACCACTTCCGACAAAAGGGATTATAAATGTATCTCTCTTAAGGTTCTCTGGCTTCTTCCGTCCGGTATGGCCAATTACTTAAAACCGCAATAAACAGAAACAAAAATCTTCGGATGTATATATGTGACATCAAAGAAATATAAACATATGTAACACAATATTTTGTCGAAGAAATTGTTTGATTTTTTCGTCATTTTTTTATCTACAAGAACTTGATCTTACAGGAACTTCCATCAACCAATACCTGAAATTGAATTAGACCAGATGTCGCTTGGTCCCTTACCACCACCTCCTCCTCCGCCATTAAACGAAGATCCGTTACCAATTAAAACGGGACCGAAAACGCCTCGCCGTACATCGAAGGACGATTGCATTACGAAAACTCCAAGTTATCGTGCATCAAATATACCAAGCTGCTTGCAAAAAACCTGGTTTTCGGGTAGTCAAAATTTCCCTGAATTTCTGGACGAAGCTTTCAAAGATCAGAATTCTCCTCTCCACCAGGGACAGGACCATTACATGTCCGTACCTAGCGTCGTATTGATTCCGAATGTCGAGGAAGAGCCGCCGCCATGTCATGAAATCCGCCACTCCTACATTAACATTCAGAAACTAGGAAAGGGCTGCAATGCCTCAGAGAGCAGTAGTCTCAATCATTCTCAACAAATACTCGTTGACTATGAAAATACAAAAGTATGGGTCGCATCAAAAGAATGTATCAGTGACCCTAGTGATGACGAGACTTATGTTGACTGTCAGGACAAAAAATTTCAAGAGTGTGTTCGAGATACTCTTCGTAGAAAAGAAAGCCAATCGTGCAGCATGGCGGAAGCAGATGATCAATATTCTAACTTTGCCACTCTCTCTGCACCGAAGAAACCAGAGAGACCCAAAACGGGTTATGTGGTGATGGAACTTACAGACGAAGTGATGTCATTTCTGAAGGTCCGAGAAAACAAATTGGGTAAACATATAACCATATCCAAAGAACATATTCCATCGGATATTTACTATGATGATAGACAGAAAAATGGGTATATGTCAATGAACGAAAGCTTGCTGTGATCACGTAACCATGGTAACTTTGTTATTAATCATTTACAATGACCACCAAGCTAACAATATATATCATGTATATATAATAATATGTATTATTTTGGTACTACGATTATTTTTTTCTGTTATTGTCATCCATTTGTAGTTTAAGTCTTTAAAGTAAATTCAGAGAGAGAGAGAAATGTATTTCTTAACTTTGAGGATTTTGGTAATAAATCCAGAGATCCAAGAGTATAACACATGTATGCCTCATTTATTTATTGGCTTGACCTAAAATGGGACCTCCATGCGCTGAAAAACACCGGAAACCGCTCACATTTGGGAACAGTAAATATCTCCAGCATTCGTGGTTAGCATGTAATCATTTACATTTATTTAAAGATGTTTTTGTTTTGTTCCAAACGTCCATATATACATTTATTAAATAATATGATAAAAAAAGGCGTTAATATGGCAAATTGGCACAACCAATACTTTTACGTTGCCCTGGTCTTTATAAATACCGGTATTTATATGAAAATTGTTAATAATTTAATACGGATTTTAAAGTTTACACGGAAAAAGGGCAATATGGAATTCCATTCGGACCGGCAATTTGGAAACAGGGAAATATGGAATTCCATACGGACTTGCTATTTGGAAACAAGGCAGTATGGAACTCCATAAGGACCAGCTGCACGGACTGTTTAGATTATATAATAAAATTGCTGCTTGCTGATTCTGTATTGATTCTCGGTCAACTGTATTGGCCCTCGGCCTTTAAGGCCTCTGGACCAATAAAGCTACACATGTAACCTTGAATCAATACAAGGGCCAATACAGAATCAGCAAGTTAGTAACACTATAGTATAGTATATGTATATATTGTTTAATATTTCTATAAGAAAAAATTGACAACGTATGTGTATGCTGGTGAAAAATAAAATACTCGCGTTTTGTCTGTGGATGAACAGTTGAATCTGTTTGTTCCTATTTTATAAATTCTTTTGTAAATTTGCATTTTTACAGATAAAAGAATTTTAAAAATCACGTTTTTAGCTCACCTGTCCTAAAAGAACATTGTGAGCTTTTAGCATCACTTGGCGTCCGTCGTCCGTCAGTCGGTAAACTTTTACATTTTCATCTTCTCCTCTGAAACTCCTGGACCTATTGAACTGAAACTGGCTTGAAGCTTCTATGGACGGTCCTTTACAAAATTTGCATAAATCATCCCGGTCCGTCAAATAAAATGGCCGCCATTAGCATTTTCATGTTCTGTTTGGTTCAAATCTAAAACTTCTCCCCTGAAACCGTGAAGCCAAATGAACTGATTTTTAGTATGGAGCATCTATGGAAGGTCCTTTACAAAATTTGCATAAATCGTGCCGGTCCGTGAAACAAAATCGCCGTCATGAGCATTTACATGTTCTGATTGGTCGAAATTTAAATCTTCTTCTCTGAAACCGTACAGCCAAATGAACTGATTTTTGGTATGGAGCATCTATGGAAGGTCCTTTACCAAGTTTTCATAACTCATCCCGGTCCGTGAAACAAAATGGCCGCCATGAGCATTTACATGTTCTGATTGGTCGAAATTTAAAACTTCTTCTCTGAAACCTTAAAGCCAAATGAACTGATTTTTGGTATGGAGCATCTATGGAAGGTTCTTTACAAAGTTTGGATAAATCTGCTTGGTCTGTGAAACAAAATGGCCGCGATGAGCATTTACATGTTCTGATTGGTCGAAATTTAAAACGTCTTCTTCCCTGAAACTGTAAAGCCAAATGAACTGATTTTTGGTATGGAACATCTATGGAAGGTCCTTTACCAAGCATAACTCATCCCGGTCCGTGAAACAAAATGGCTACCGTGAGCATTTACATGTTTTGATTGGTCAAAATGTAAACCTTCTTCTCCTCTGAAACCATAAAGCCAAATGAACTGATTTTTGATATGTAGAATCTATGGAAGGTCCTTTACAAAGTTTGCATAAATCATCCCGGTCCGTGAAACAAAATGGCCGCCGTGAGCATTTACATGTCCTGATTGATCAAAATGTAAAACTTATTCTCCTCTGAAACCATAAAGCCAAATGAACGGATTTTTTTTATATCGAACATCTATGGAAGGTCCTTTACAAAATTTGCATAAATCATCCCGGTCCGTGAAACAAAATGGCTGCAATGAGCATTTACATGTTCTGTTTGGTCAAAATGTAAAACTTCTCCTCTGAAACCATAAGCCAAATGAACTGATATTTGGTATGAAGCATCTATGGAAGGTCCTTTACAAAGTTTGCATAAATATTCCCGGTCAGTGAAACAAAATGGCCAGGTGAGCGATACTTGCTCAGCCCACTGAGCCTTTTGTTTTAGATTGTTATTAAAGTTTACCATTTTGTATATACACGGCTATCTTCATGAGGTATATGTACTTTGTTGGGCAATACTTTGGATAACCAAAAAATCATTAAAAGCTGTGAACTACAAAACCAGAGGAGCACGGTGGAAGCGAAAATCAGGTATTAATTGATCGATGTAGAAAAAGATATTTTATCTATTTTTTTCCTTCAAATTAAGAATAAGTAAAAGTAAATTATTTGTTGAACAAGGTCGTTATAAGAACGGTCTTTGCAATATAGGCATTGATGACGAGTTCCATTTTGTTATGAAATGTTCACTAAATCAAATGTTTTTCTCATTTAATAAATATTATTCAAAAATGTTCATATTATGTTTACAGAATGTAGAGAGATTTATAATGAATATAAATGAGTATATGACATTATGAAAATATGTATTGTAGAAATTAACAAAAGGTATGATAAAAATAAAAATGGTGTACTAATTATAATTATAATTCCTCAACCATGATATAGCAGTTATTGATATCGCTATTATTCATGAATATTTTTGTGTATGTGTGTCTGCAAATTGAAAGTTCACTTTTAATTTGTAGGATTGTTGATAGCAACCCTTTGTTGGATTTAAAATCATTAAAAGTCTGAATTTGAATTAGAATCATAACTTCCTTATATGGATACACTAATTGCTTCATTGTCGTTTGCAATAAAAAATCAAAACTTATTCCGCAGATGAAAACCGCATGAACCGAGAAACAGACTTTTGAAGATTTAAAGGAATGTGAATTATTGCCAATATATGAGTGTTCTGTATTAATTTAATAAAAGTCGGTATGCAAAAAGTCCGAGATGTAGCCTTTCATGTGTAAATTTTCATAATATTCTAAAAAAAAACTTAAATAATTGTTACTAAAATGGCGAAAAATGGTTACAAAATATTGCCAAAGTTTGAAGTTGCTAAAAAAACTGGTACAAGATTCACTAGACTGACATTTTTTATGCTCCTCCTTACTGTTACCTTATGAAAGTCATGCGTTGTTCTGGAGTTAGGTCCATAAATAAAATCAAATATGCACGAAAATTACAAAATAAGCAATTTTCAGGTAAATTAAAAACGAATCGACTTCGATGGGCTCAATATATCTTGTTAAAATTTGAAACATACTTTGTTAAGATAAGTATCTTTCAATGGTCAAATGCTAAACATATAGCTTCAACTCTTATTTTGTGTGTTAATTTAATGAAGTTTACCCTTGACTTAATGAAAAACGTCAAGTAAAAAGCCTACGAGATGCCTCGGATTATCTGTTTTAGAACTGGATACAGAACTAAAAATCAACAAGTCCAAACTCCAAAGACAAGGAAAATTCATGTGAACAACAATACAGCAAGCAAATAATATAAAGACACAACCAAAGGATGAATGGATGGATGAATTATTGTTTAACGTCCAGCGGCAATTATTTAATAGAATAGAAAATGAAAACTGGGAAGGTGTCAAAAAGACAACAACAGAACCAAAGAGCAGAAAACAGCTTAGGGTACAAATGGGTCTTCAAAGCAGCGAGAAAATCCCGCACCCGGAGGCGGACTTCAGCAAACTAGTTCAGCAAAATGGACGACACACTAAACTCCGAAACATACAAATAAACAAAATTTTAAAAAAACACACAAGACTAACAAAGGCTAGAGGTTCCCGACATGGGACAGGCGCACAAATTCGGCGGGTTAAACATGTTTTTTTAGATCCCAACCCTCCATCTATATGCATATCAGGACGAGAACATGTTGATATAATATCTTACGACACACTGAGCCGGATTTTCAACGCGCTAGCTTACTAGGTAACAGTCCTCAGGAAGGCTATACTGACTCCGAGCCGACTAGTCCTTTGCTCTTAACCCCAGATGCCGCGTGCTTGGCGGAGAAGCAACAATAAATATCATTTTTAATGTCTTTGGTTTGATCCGGCCGAGGATTGAACCCGTGAACTCCGCGCTCGAATCGAGCACGCTACCACGAAACCACCGAGGAGATTCACTGCCAATGGAATAAATATAGATTCTCCTTCAGGTACGAGTGAGTTATGGAATTTCTCCACCCGCGATAGTTAAATTTTCGATTTTCAACACGCGAGCCTTTAGCGAGCGTGTTAAAATCAAAAATTTATCAATTGAGGGTGGCGAAATTCCATTACTCACGAGTAAATTGAAGGAGAATCATGTTTCTCCTATGATTTTCGACAAAAACCTCAAGAAAATGTCGTTGCTATGTAGTTTGTTTACATAGACGTCATTTCGGGACTTCTCTAGTTTATCGTTCCAATAACTGTAGAAAAAAGGACGATAATTCCCACGTAGAAATTTAATCACCGGGAAGTGGTTAAAGATATTATGTATTTTTATCCCACCGATTAAACACGTCAAGAATAGGAGAAAAATATATAGCCAACCAAAGAGAATCAGAACCAGACACTATGACTATTAAAATCAATGAAATATTTCATTACTTGCAATGTGAACTCCAAAATAAAAAAGAACTGGAGTAACATCGGGTGCTCTGGAAGTGTAAGTCATTTACAAATTATGTATTCTTGGCTTAGATTTCTACTATCTCACGTACATCCGCCTGTATCGTTCATAATTATTAATTGATACACACATACATGTATGACACAATGCTTGGTTTCATGTTGATAGGATTGTTCTGGATTTCCCGAGTAGAATTATTTTAATTTCTGAGAATTTTAATGTTAATAAATTGTTATGAATCAAGTGACTTTCATTTATTATTTGTTCCCATTTTATTCAGATTTAGTTTCGATTATTTTAATTGTTTGTTTCCGCTTTTGTGGTCTCGTGTCATGATGAAACAATTTACCAAATAAGGCAACCAAGGTTGATGATACAAATAATCCTTCGAAAATATTACGTATATTATTCTTGGGGAATGCTATGTTGTTTCCTTATTATCCCCGCATTTTTGAAGAAAGTTCGGGGATATAGCGATTGTCAACGTCCTTTCGTACGTCCGTCCGTCACACTTTCTTGTGACATCAACTCTCCTCATTTTTGTGTTTAGGAATTAAATTTCTATATAGAATGGTTGCATACTACCTAGTGTGTAGATGCGCAATAAGGTTTTAAAATTTTGATTTTCTAAACAAGGGGCCCACAAGGGTCGAACTTGGAAAATTTTGAATTCAAGATTGTGATCTAAACTCGTCTTTCATTTTTCAATTTATGCATTTTTTCTATACAGTATTTCATGAACCATATGCAGATGCGAAATAAGGTTTTAGAAATTTGATTTTCTAAAATTGGGTCAACGGGGCTCGAATTTCAAAAAACTGTCAATTTAAGCTTGTGACTTAAACTCCTCCTTAATTTTTAAATTTATGCATTTTATTTTTAAATTGTATTGTCATATACACCATTTGCAGATGCGCAATAAGGTTTTAGAATTTTGATTTTCTAAAAATTGGGGCCAACAGGGGGTCGGAATTTGAAATTTTCCATTTAAGCCTGTGACCTAACTTCTCTTTCGATCATTTTGAAATTTATGCATTGTGATTATATATAGTATTGTCCTACACTATATGTCATGTATGTAGTTGCACAATAAGGATTTAGAATATCGATTTTTAACCGGGGGCCCACTCAGTTCAAATTTTAAGAATTTAAGCTTGTGATGACTGTTTTTTTTTTTTTTTTTTTTCATTCATTAGGTTTATTGATTTAATTTCTTTATAGAATGATTCTAGTTTTGTTTGTGTTGATTATTAAATATGTTAAATGCAAAACAGTAAATGAGATTGCATCAATAGAAATCGCTTTGAATAAGCTTTAATTTAAAAAAAAAAGATTGTTTCAAACGATTTTGAAGAACCAATTTGTACCAATTTCTATAAATAAAGATCGAAAATTAGAAACGACAGGAATTTTGTATTAGTATACAAGTAACAGATATGACACATGATAGAAATGGAAAAAAATATTCGTTTTTGAGATCGAAGTTCCTGTACATTTCCGAAAAAAGGGAAATAGAGAGGAATCTGCTATATAAACTTCTGACACTGGTCATGTGCAACCTTTATTACGATTTATTTTTTTCCATTTACCAATTAATTTATCCATTTAAAAATTGCGATACGTGACAGTACAAGTGTCGTAAAAAGAGCAGGATCACGTTTTAAAAACATTCCTACGACTACGATCTGATTTCCGGTCTTCAGAGTTTGTATCGTATTTGCATGTCCTGGAACCAGTCTCGATCACAGTCATACGAATGTTTGTGGAACAGGGATCTGGAACCACTTAACATTCTAAATATACCATCTACGTTTACCTCTGGTTTTCAGGGTTTCGTCTTACCAAAGTGTTATTTTAATGTTTTTGTGTTTGTTAATTTGTACATCAGATTGATTTAATCTTTTTATCCTTCATGTTCTTTGTAACATTATTTACACTTTTACATGTGTCATAATATACAATAAATTTAAATGGCGAAAAATGAAAGTTTGGATAGGTTTTTTTTTATTCTTCCTTTTGGATTTCAATCTGCTGCATCAATATCTTGCAGTTTTTTTTGTTTTTTGTTTTTGTCATTTTGGATTTAAATTTGATATGAGGTATAGTATCAATATTCAGAGATATTGTAAAGGCCGTTTTCGGTCCATAATTTTTTGGTATGTGCATATACCATGAACACATTCCACCAAACGTATAACAAAGAATTGTTTTTCCCATCATTTAATATCATATATTGTCTCGGATAGTCAAGTACTTATTATACATTTAAGTATTTTGAACAGCCAATTTCCGTTTTGGCTCTAGTTATATGTTTTTAATGATTTATTTCTCTGTGGTTTATAAATATCTCGAGCATAATGATATTATAGCAATTGAATTTTGGTGAGATCTGGCGTTAATCGTGAACGTGTTGTACCAAGGATTATGGTTCTTTGACCCTTTTCAGATATCTTAAGATCAAGTCGAAGTTTGTTTATTTGTTTATTTGGGGTTTAACGCCGTTTTCAGCACATTTTGGCCATTTCGCGGCGGCCAGTTTTTATTGGTGGAGGAAGCCGGAGTACCCGGAGAGAACCACCGACCTTCGGTAGGAAAGTTGGCAATCCTTGTCAATTAAGATCGGAGTCGAACACACCCCGCCACAGGTGAGATTCGAATTCACAACCCCAGCGTTGACAGGCTAGTGATCAGTAGTAGTCATAACGAACTACCTAGACCACTCGGCCACCGAGGCCCCTCAAGTCGAAGTAATTGAAAGTATATTTTTTTGCTTTATGTAAGGGACGAGATCAAAAGTTCAATGTAGGATAAAAAACTTAATTCACATAGTTTTTTCACTGACCCCCTCCCCTCCACCCCCTCTTTTAATTTAATTTGGGAAAAATTGATTGACCAATATGGGCATATGCTTTGAGAGTATACTTTTTGTATCATGGGTCCTGTTTTTCCTCAACAATGTATGTTTGTTCTGTATATTGACTTGGACATCACTTGAATCCGTATTTTTAAATCCCAAAATTTATATCGGATAACAAACTTGCAGCGATTCTTACCCCCCCCCCCCCCCCCCTTTAGACTGTTTGTATTAATTTTTTAGCCTACATTGAAATTTTGATCTCGTCCCTAAAGCTAATCGAAAGCTAATCGAAATACATTGGAATATGAAATGAAAAAAAGGGGTACCCATGCTTATTTTCGAAAAGTCTATAAAACCATCGATGTTAATCCTACAGTTTCGTGTAAAACTAATATTATATTGCCTCATCCACGAGCTTTCTGACGATATAAAAATACTTGGGGGTCCCCAAGCTCGATTTCGTGGTATCTGCTGTTGAAGATAACATCAAGGTACTAATTTTGGTGATTTTTTTTAGGCAACGTCGTGACGTCCGGCGTTCGATAACCTTTATGTATTGCAGGTAATAATTACAGGACGAACAGCAAATCTTTTCCTTTCATCTGATATACATTTATTCATTTTAATGTTTTTGTTATTTTTTAATTTTTTATTTTTATTTATTTATATTTTGTTTTATTTCCTTTACGGAGTTGCAGATTTTAACTATTATTTGTTGGATGACAGTGTTTGATTTTCATGTTGTCGATGGATGATTTGTATTACCACTGTATCCTTATAGTCCCGTAAAATAATAAGCATTCAAAGGTTTCTTACGTTTAAAACCTAGTTTTCTTTTTTCCACCCCGCTATATGGAATGTAGATACATTGTGTATAAGAAATACATATCTTTGATATATTTTGTCGAGTTACTACTTATTACATATATTTTCCAAATTCAAAGTGCATTAGTCAAGCTTAAAAAAAATAATAATAAAAAATCAAAGTGCGTCAAGTGGACCAACTCCACGTTTGAAAACACCATTTTTTATTTCAAAGTGCGTTAAATTTAGAGGGCATTGTTGTTATCACAAAATTAAAACGTTTAACCAAAAACTTCTGGCATGCGAGAGATAAGCTGGAGGAAAGATCCGTAAGGATAACTCACGCCTGGAAATATTTTTCAATCAGTGGGAGCTGTTAAATCCCTTACAAGTTAGGCCACAACCAAATTGATTTATAGGTCTTTCGATTTCGCCGCTACAATTTTTTGGCCGCTTCATCTATAAATAAATGCTCAAAATTCGCCTCCTATTCTTCATTTTTTCAACAAATTAAAAGGAAAAAACTATCGCCCGCTCCTAAAATTTTTTAAAAATTTGATTTTCTTCCATTTTTTACAATACTTTAGTTAAAAATTGGGTCGCACTTAAGTTTGATCTTTGCTTGAAAAAAAAACTAGCCCGCCAGAATTTTTTTTTTAATATTTGCTGTCTCGCACCTACATTTACCATGAAATCCAAAGAATCAAAAATCAATTTTGTGTGGCCTAATTATTATAACCAAAATAAAAAAAAATAAAAATAAAAATGAATGTACAATCTCAATGCATCATGAGGTAATAAAATTAAGCTAACCTTGTTCGGTCTGTATGTTGATTATATGCACAATTTCAATCGATTGAATTAATTCCACCAGGCGAATTCGTGAGAACAGAGAAATTGCAAATACATTTAATAAAAAATAAGGGTATCAATATTTTTTAAATGGACAATGAAGACTGCCCATCTACCATCTGGATATTTTTTATTTCTCCATCAAAGTAGAAATAACGTTAGATGTGTAACTGCCTCACATATGCATTCGGGTTATTTACTTAGTTCTAACATGTCTAAGGAGTTGAGGTGTTCAGTAAAGCTATAACAATGTATCTGTGACCTAAATGTGAAAAAATGTGGCTTAAGGCGTGGTTATACCATGGAGGCAGTACACTGTACTTTATAAAAATACCTAAAATTTAAATTATACAAATTACCTGCATAACATTATATTGACTGTACAAATAACAACATGTACTTGTGATTCTGAAACGAATTAGTCTAAATATGCGTTTACACGGCTAAAAAATGCTTTTCGAATGGGTTTTAGCTAAAATGAAGAGACGCGTGAACTCAACATGCGTTTTGAAACGATTCGAAAACGTTTTACGTTATGCAATAACTGTATGTCTGAACACACCATTATTTCTACCTTAGAGCGACGCAATTGCACCCCCTCCCCCCGGAGTCAACGTCATAACGACTACGATGTCAGACAATCAGCCGGGGATGTAATACAATAACAGGGCCGGGATGTTACCCTTGAAACGGTAAACAAATGAACTTCGCCTTGACCTTATATTATATCATTAAACATTTAAATATGCTCTAAAACGTTTTTGTTATTATTTCAAATTTCCGTTCAAGAAGATTGGCCTTGAGCACTGAAGATAAGAGATAAATAGTAGAAATGAGCACTTTACAGTGGATAAAAATTGGCATCACGTAATGTATATGCGAGCACAGCAATATTAGTCTTTTCCAAAAACTCTTATCCGGTATCACGATTCTGACTATAAAAATTATAATTTGAAGCCAGCTATTTCCATTAGTTTACTTACTTTCGGCGAACGAAACGTTTTTCTTGCCTTAGTATGTAGGACAATATAGCTGCCCCCATTAAACAAAGACTTTTCTAAATGACCATATGTAGAAAATGCATATGCTCTTATAGCGCTCGCTATTACTGTAAACAGGAGATTTTTGGAAAGTGTAACCGAGTTGACAGAAACGTCTGACATTGCTTAATTCATACGAATCCCGGTACTATCCTGACTTTCTGTTGTATGTTATTTTTTGTCCGGGGTTGTGCCTGCTGGATGACGTTGATTGATTGGATATGTCATGGTAAATGTTGTAGACTCGGAGGGGCCACTTCCTATATACAAGGTCATAGGACGTGCCGCTGGAATAGGTCACCTTTTCAAGCTTGAAAATATGTGAATAGGTCGGGAAAACTATCATAAATATATAATAAGGTCAATAAAGTACACATTACTTGTTATACGAAAAGCCCTGTATTTTTGGCTCAGATTTGTTCCCTCACAGCTCTCGAGGGGGTTCCTTTGATAACGGCGGAATTTGCCAGAATATCTACGGTTTGTCTTCTAACCACTCCTTAGGTAGGTTTGTACACTTTATTTTTTTGTGAGACAAGTGCCTGTGAGTTTGTCCCTTAAAAAATTCTAATGTCGTCACCACGATCGGATTGACCGCCATTGATTGTCAGTTCCCACATGACAAAAATATTCCCGAAAACCTCCTATTCTTTACGAAGTGCTCCTTTGAAGGAGGGATTTCTTAATACAGATACAGATACAGATCCCCTGAATTCACCCTTGGTTTTTTAATTGGGTTGCTGCATGTACTCTTTATTTTTTATTTTTTTGTATTATTTGTTAATTCTTCGTCTATTATGTCTCTGGTTGTTCTTGTTTGTTTTTATCCACACATTTTTCCTCTTCGACACTTTGGTATACACCGCACAGTCAACTAACATTAATATGGGAAAAGGTTACATTTTTAACTATGCAATATATGAAAAGGTATACATTTTAAAAATTTTAATTATATGAAAAGGGTGGGGTTACAGATCCCCAGCGGCACCCCCTATCAATTAAGTATAGAAGTGCCCCTCCCCCCCCCCCCCCCCCGAGGTTGTAGATCTTTCCTGTTATCCATTTTGTTGTTTCCTTGACATCACAAAGAAAAACTTGACGTCACAATTCAGAAAATGTTATTATTTTACAATGTCATTATGTCAAGTGGTGCTGATGTTCTACTGTCAATGTTTCTAAATATGAGAATGAAAAGATTTCCTACAATTTGGCGGGATGTTGAGGTAACCATAACAGGTTTCTGGTATATAGCATGTGCTGTTTACTACCCGTGTTTTCGTTAAGATTTGATTCCTCACATGCATGTGAAATATTTTACCGTGAGAAGGCACTACCTTATACAGCCGAACGGAAAAAAGTAAACGGAAAGTTTAATACAAACATTTTATGGTAAATGCAGATTTCAAACAATAAAATTTAACTTTGGCACGATGATTCACATTTTGCAGGTATATGTATTTCTTTAGAGATAAAGTAAGGACTGCCGTCCTCATGCATGAATGACTCTGTCCGCAGATAGTTTGTCTTTTACACTCTTCGGTCATTTCTTGTAGGAATCTGTTAAACAATATTTGATTAACAATTTACGGTGGCTTCAAAATATCCTAATTTTACCACAGATAAGCCCTTTATGCCAAATATATTGCCTACCCGTTGTACAATCATGATATTTTCAAACCACCGTGACCTATTTCTATTTTAATATGACAGTTTCTACGACGTTTTGAAACGCAGCAACATACTAGTATGTATTCAGACACGAAGACGTCATGACATAACACAACTTTTTGTGGGAAACTTTACGATGATGTTGGCAAATAAGCCGTCTGACGTCTTCGACATTGAAATTAAAATATTTATATTTTAGCACGGATGTACACTGAAAGCGTTTGAAGCAGGTCAATTTAGAATTTCTTTTATTTTCTTTAGTTCGCCTTGAGCACTGCTGACATAAGTTGTTGTAATATCTACATAAACTGCTTCAAAATTAACATCACAAAAGGTTTATTGACGTGCCCTCTAATTGTTCGTATTCATGCCTGTTTGTTCGGCAAAAAATAAAATATTTGTTACTAGTGTGTGTTTTTCTGTTATGTTTATTGTAAACTATTCATTAAAAAATTGAGTTTTGCTATTTAATTTTATTGCTGATTCCTTCATAGTTAGATATTTTGGTCGTTCTCTACGAAAATGCAACTTGAGCGTTTAGAGAAGAAAGGGTCTACTGAGTATACTGTCGCAATTTTCTCCTTAATAATGACCTGTAAAGCTAAAATATATAATCCTGAACCCAAATAGATGTGGTTACTAGGGACTTTTTCATCGGTTGCTATGGACTTTTTCAATGACCTTGACACTGGACCTTTCTTTTTGCCTTGTACAGGCAAATTATAAGGTCCTAAACCCAAATATATATGGTTGCTAGGGACGTGTTCATCCGTTGCTAGGGAATTTTTCATCGGTTGCTATGGATTTTTTCAATGACCTTGACCCTTGACTCCTCATTTTACTTGTTAAGCTACCGTTTTACATATTTCAAGTTATGCTCTAAAAATCTGTGACAATATGTCCGAACATTATTTTCTGTTTACATGTAAATAATCTTTCAATGGCAAAAACTCCTATAAGGGTTCAATTGACGATTTTGGTCATGTTGACTTATTTGTAGATCTTACTTTGCTGAACACTTTTGTTGTTTATAGTTTTGTCTTTATCTATACAAAGGGTTGACCGATTCATCTGAAAATTTCACAGCAGGTAGATCTTGACCTGATGAACATTTTTAATTCGTGTCAGTTTTGCTCTAAATCTTTAGTTTTTGAGATATAAGCCAAAAGCTGCACTTTACCGCCTATGTTCTATTTTTAGCCATGGCGGCCATGTTTCTTGACGGACAAGAAAATAAAACATAGACTTTATTCTAGATATCCTACGGATCATCCAGACTAACTATGGCTGTAATTGGTTCAGTGATTTCAGAGGAGAAGATCTTTGTAAAAGTTTACGACGGACGGACGACAGATGGACGGACGCCAAGTGATGGCAAAAGCTCACATGTCCTTTTAGGACAGATGAGCTAAAAACGAAGCCCGGTTAAAATAATTTAATGTCATGAAACATTTCAATGATACGCGGTAGTTCTGTCATTCGCCATGTCGTTTGAATCCAACTGCACATCTGTTTTACTCAGTTACATTCAGGAAGTTCTTTTCCAACATATTGAAATTATGTTTGAATGTTCGAGGAAACTTGATTAAGTTTACTCAAGTTTAACTTTATCAGTGCTTGTTGAAAGTAGAAAAACTGAGAAAGCAAAATTATTCCGACTTCCCGGAGTTACTATTTGTACACGTTGATATTTCATCTAGTTAATGTCTTTTTATTTACAGAAACGACTTGACATATTCGCAAGTATTTATATTCTATTTAACATCGTTTAAAGTGAAGAGTAAATACATAGATTTTAGTCATCAAATATAAAAAAATATCACATAAACATATTCCACAACTAATAATAAGTTAAGTAAAATGTTAATACCAGTATGAGAGGAATTTTGTTTATATTTGATACTGGTAACCCGAGAAAGCTATAAAGGCTTATTTCCACTGGCATGACTGGGGTCCTTAATGGCACATTCTTACATAATTCTGTCTCAAACGTAATTAAAATTCATGAAATCCAATACAAAGCACTTTTTACATTAGTAATGGATGTCAAGGATCATATAATACTATCATATACAGTTCCTGTGGATGTTAATCTCAATTTTAAGGTTCAGATTACTTGTAAACAATCTTGCATTATAATAAATAAAATTTGAACCTTATTTTGTGCATAAGAAGACATTTTCTCGATTTAAAGATTAAGTAAAAGGTTTGTTTTACGTCGTTTTCAGCACACTTGGCTATTTCGCGGCGGCCAGTTTTTATTGGTGGAAGAACCTTAGTTAGGAAAATTGGCAATCGTTGTCAATTAGGGTGATTCGAACTCGCAACCTCAGTGTTGAAAGGCTAGTGATCATGAGTATTCATGACGAACTACCTAGACCACTCGGCCACCGAGGCTCCAAAAATACGGTAAACCTACTTTAGATAATGGATCACATTTGGAATTGTTTTTGGAATTGTTGCCCAAAATGGTATGGTAATTCTTTGATGATTTTTAAGCCTAGCTCTCCCCAAGTTTTAGGCATCGGAGATAATTGTAATTCCTAAATTCGAGAGAAGTAACTCAGCCGATTTATGTTTCTCAAACAGCCAGAATCCAGATGAGCTTTAAAATAATTGAGATGAAGATAATTCAGTGTACATCACCAAGAGATGTGTAGCTATTTTAATTAATGTTACAGTAATTCTACTTTTTTTTGGTTGCAGCTAAGATTTCCTACAAATCATTTCTCTATAAATTTGATGAATTGTACTGTAAAACTAATATACATGCATCTGGATACTAAGTGTTGTGAGCCAAGCCATTCAATTAGAATACATATTTACTTTTTTTTTTATTCAACTTATTTTTACGATAATTGTTCTGTACATATGACAAAATTGAAGTAGAGGTGTGAGAGTATCTAAATCTAATTGAGACAAGACTTCAAAATTTGTAAACATTTCCTGTTGTTCTATTTTTAGTCCTAGAACACGAGTTGCAATAAGGAAACTAATACCACAATTTCAACATTGTCCTAGAACACGAGTTGCAATAAGGAAACTAATACCACAATTTCAACATTTTTACTGGAAATTTATTCTTTTTTCCAAGTTCAACAAATATAAATTTGTGCATGAATTAATTAACCTGACAGACAGCAAAGAAGATTTTTTCATCACATTTTGGAGTCCCCTGCCAGCCCATTTGCCACCAGCCTGCCATACATTGTCAAATTAAAAACAAAATTTTTCCATTGGAAAATCCTGTTAAATTCAATTTTATGCACTGTTTAGGAATCCACCTTCATGTTTGTTAAGGGCAATAAAATAAGTTCTCGTGATCAGAGGATCAAACCCTCATCTCATCCCAGTATTGGAGGGTCTATTTTGAGTCATTTTTAGCACAGGAATCTACAAAGTTATTATTCAGCAAAACATTTCTGTGTAAATATAAGAACAGAATGATTTTTATGACTTCTTTGGCTGTTATACATTAAACTTAAGGCTAGCAGTTTCTGCCAACCAAATATGAAATAATAAGCCAAAATCAAACATCGCTTCTCCGAATATATTTTATTTACATATGCCCCGATTGAGTTATACAATTGTAACTGTATTAAAATGATTAACAAACTAGCAAAATATGTCTGATGACAAATAATCAACAATAAAAATCACAAATAACATTTGTTACAAAAAAAAATGTTAAGAATAAAAAGTATTTAAATATTAAGATAGTTATTTTCATATTTTTTTTTCTGAAATTTCCAAATTAGCAGAAATTTCTTTGTTAAAACTTAAATGCTTAGATATATGATAATGTTGTATTTATCAGTGTTAAACAAACAATATAACATTTTCTAGTAAAACTCATTAGCAGTTAAATATCTGAAAGATTTATTCTTTAAATGCTCAAACTGTCTTCACTGCATGATATAAGATATTGAAAGAAAGCAATTGGAAACCAAAAACCAAGTTACATGTTTGCACACACATATTAAATGAAATACAAAAAAAAAAAAAAAAAAAAATACAAATTTTTAAAATGAATATGACATTAATAAAGCATGTTTTCTTTCATAATGATTAATATTTGTATCTGCATATTATTTCATGAATACACATACAGTGTGTCCTTTAATGAAAACTTTACATCAATGATCATTAAAAATGTTTTCTTGAAGACTCAGGAATAATATGTAACAATGAAATACATACTGGGTAATTAAAAATGTTTTAGAACATACAAAAATATACCCTTCTGTTGCAGTAGGGGTATTTATTTTATCCACAATTCAAATTTTTCAGAATTTTGTAAAATAAATGTTTTACAGTGACCAGATTTATGAAATTAATCAAATAAATGATCCATATATAAATTAATTGATTTCTTGTATACATGTAATCTATTGTCTTATTAAGGATGTCACATTTGATTTTTACAGAGTTCAAATACAAATTAGTCTATCATTTCACAAACTTGCAGGTACACCAGCCTACAAAAGATGAAAACCATTAGTCAAAGAGTTTATAAAAAAAAATAAAGCATATTGTGAAATCATTCATATTTACTTAAAACTGCCATTTCCTTAAAACATCCTATTACAATTAGACAAATTTTATATTTCTATGTATATATGTATATGACAAGTATATGTACATGTACCGGAAGACCTGAGATCAACTGGCACAGAGTGATTCACTAAACAGTACAAGACAAAAACATCTGTATTCTGATTATGATTCATTGAAAATTATCAGTGGATTACAATCTGATATGTACTTTAAAATTACAAATAATTCCTTGGTTATGAACAGACCCTACTTTAAAAAAATGGAAGGTTAAAATAAATGAATTTCGCTCTTCCATCTACTGAACAATGCCTGGTACATAAAAATTCTCGGGGGGGGGGGGGGGGGGGGGGGGGGGGGGGGTCACTCAATATGTTTTTATACCTTTTCATATATTTGGATCAAAATGATTATAATAAACAGAAATTCTTTATTTCAAGAAAAACAATGTTTGCATTTATACTGCAATGATTGATTATACTCATAAACTGTCAGACTGAATGATATTTTATTTAGATGCAACAATTGACCTTATCACATAATCCCATCAGTAATTCCTATCCTTATCGCATATTTTCATCTCAATTGCACACCCTGATCATATATTACGAAGTGTGGAAAAGGTACCTATTCCAGCGGCTCATCCCTACCTCATCATATATTGGAAGTGACCCCC